>OY856410.1:1335777303-1340634803 GCA_963693085.1 Alisma plantago-aquatica
TTGCTCGTCGCCGCTCATTGCTTCTCTTCTCACTGTCGCTCGGTTCTGCCGTCGGTCGTTGCTCCTCTCCTCTCATCGTCGCCGCCCCCGCCGGTAGCTGCTTCGGTGCTCTCCTCGCCACCGCCAGCTTCCTATTAGGTCTCTTCTCCGCCAGCTTCCTGCAAGGTAACCCTTCGATCGTCCGCCTTTTCTCCTCCTCCGCTTGCTTTCTCTGCCGTCGCCGACCTCGACCTCACCCAGGCGGCGCCTAAGCAGGTGCCAGGGCACGCCTAGGGTCCCAAGCCCAGGTGCCCTGCCTAGCTAGGCCTCTGGGCGGATGCTTGGGTGGCGCCAGGGCACGCCTAGGCTGCTGCTGGGGTTTGGATTCATCTACTGGATTGAACCCTAGATCAACCTATACAAAGGATGCCCAAAACATGCACTGATATCACCAAGTCACCCCAAAAGCCATTGAAAAATATTCTGATTGTGTTTATTTATGTACTGATTTCACCAAGCTAGTGGAATTTTTTTAAAAAATATTTACTGATTGTGTTTATTTAATTATGTACTGATTTTTTATGATTTATTCATCTACTTATTTGTATTTTTCATCTACTTATTTGTATTTTTTTGTCTACTGTTTTTTATTTAGTTATCTACTCATTTGAATTTATTTGTGTACTGCTTTTGAAATTATATAATCATCTAGTGATGTAACTTTATCACAGGCTCATTATGAACCATTAGATCTAGATCTTAGGGTATCTCTACCGTCCTAACTATGAAATTGGTAACTTGTTTCCTTTTTGAGTATATTGACAATGTTAATCACCTAACTTGAAGAACTAGGATATGAATGATGAAACTAGGATTGTAGGTATAAGAATGACATCATATGTATTTGTTGGCCTAGAAACCCGTCCAAGATTTACTCATTAGGAGTAAATCTTAGATAGTCCCCGGTTTGGGACTGCTCTTGAACACCTAATCTCACTTAGGATATAAGTGTATAATGTGTATTGGGTTTTTGAGAAAATTTTGGCAGCATTTCCCCATTTGTTCTCTAAGTACATATGTACTTAGAGAACAGCATGGAAATGCTGCCAAAATTTTCTCGAAAACCCAATACACATTATACACTTACTAGTGAGATTAGGTGTTCAAGAATGGGATAGGTGGTACACATTTATTATATATAAGAATGACAGCACATGTATTTGTTGGCCTAGAAACCCGTCCAAGATTTACTCATTAGGAGTAAATCTTGGATAGTCCCCGGTTTGGGACTATTCTTGAACACCTAATCTCACTTAGGATGTAAGTGTATAATGTGTATTGGGTTTTCGAGAAAATTTTGGCAGCATTTCCCCGTTTGTTCTCTAAGTACATATGTACTTAGAGAAGAGCAGGGAAATGCTGCCAAAATTTTCTCAAAAACCAAATACACATTATACACTTACTAGTGAGATTAGGTATTCAAGAATGGGATAGGTGGTACACATTTATTATATATAAGAATGACAACACATATATTTGTTGGCCTAAAGTTTTAACCATGCAAAAACTCTAATCTGTTAACCCTAGACCCTAATCTTGTTGTAATATATACTTGTTTTCTCTTTGATCATAGAATGGATAGATCATGGATGTCCATTCGCAATCGCTGCACCCTAGAGTTTATTTCTGGTCTTGACTAGTTTATTAGATTTGCCGAGGAACATAGGAAACAACCTGGAGATAGGTTCTACTGTCCATGTAGGCATTGCGGTAACAACTTGAAAGTCGGCACTGGTGACAAAATCAAAAGTCATGTCATGTGCAACGGGATTGTACAAGGCTATACATAATGGCACTGGCATGGAGAGATTTCAAACCTGAAACCAGTAGATGTCAATAGCAGTTCTTGTGTGGAAGAAGAAATTGCCTACGATGACATAGATGTGAATGAACCAGTTCCAGTAGACATCGTTGATGCGATGCTAGATAGTTTTGGGGTAGAGCACACTGATCCACCTCCCATTTTTAGAAACATTGTGCATGATGCTGAGATATCATTATACACAGGTTGTACTAAGTTTATGAAGCTTAGCACTGTGTTGAGATTGTATAAGTTGAAAGCTAACAATAGATGGAGCGACAAAAGCTTCACGTCATTGTTGTCTTTGTTGAAAGAAATGCTTCCTGAAGGAAACGAACTGCCAATCTCAGCATACCAGGTAAAGAAATTGTTGTGCCCAATGGGAATGGATGTCAAGAAGATACACGCATGTCTGAATGATTGTGTATTATTTCAAAAGGACTATGTGGATTTGAAAGATTGTCCAAAATGTGGTGCGTCACGGTATAAATTGACGACTTCGGAGAGTCCAAAACTGGTTCTCTTGCCAAGGTGATGTGATATCTACCTATAATATCACGGTTTCAACGCTTGTTTGCCAATCCGATAGATGCGAAGAATTTGAGGTGGCATGCAGATGTTAAGAAAAATAATGATGGGATCCTACGACATGCGTCTGATTCCCCACAGTGGAAGAAGATTGATCTATTGTACCCTGAATTTGGTGAAGAAGTCAGGAATCTAAGACTTGGGCTTTGTATATATGGGATGAATCCGTACGGGACATTGAGCAGCCAACATAGCACTTGGCCAGTCATGCTTGTTATATACAATCTTCCTCCATGGCTGTGTATGAAAAATAAGTACGTAATGTTGTCGTTGTTGATATCGGGCCCTAAACAACATGGAAATGACATCGATGTTTATCTTGAACCTATGATTGATGACTTAAAGAAACTCTAGGGTGAAGGTGTGATGACCTATGATGCTTCACGAAGAGAGACATTTCATTTTCATGCTATGTTGTTTTGCACTATTAATGACTTTCCAGCATATGGGAATTTGTCTGGATATAGTGTCAAAGGAGATAAAGCGTGTCCTATATGTGAAGAGAACACTGATTCAACAAGACTAAAACATGGCGGTAAGCCTGTATATCTCGGTCATCGAAGGTTTCTTACAAAATTTCATCTGTATCATAGGAAGCGCAAAGCATTCAATGGATTGAATGAGGAACAGAGTGCACCTAAACCTATACCAGGGGAGGTTGTTTATGAAAGAGTAAAAGACTTTGTCAATGAATTTGGTAAGAGATCACAATGTACTATGGCCACACGGAGTGACAAATCTTTATTCAAGAAGAAGTCAATATTTTGGGATCTTCCTTATTGGAGTTCTTTGACAGTCAGGCATTGTATCGATGTCATGCACGTTGAGAAAAATGTTTGTGATAGTGTCATTGGTACTTTGTTGAATATACTAGGTAAGACTAAAGATGGGATAAAATCCAGACTGGACCTACGTGAAATGGGAATAAGGTCAGAATTAACAGAATTTCGTGAAATGGGAAATCGGAGAACATACTTACCTCCCGCTTGTTACACATTGTCTAGAAAGGAGAAGAAAGCTTTTTGTGAATGTTTGGTAAATGTTAAGGTGCCACAGGGTTACTCATCCAACATCTGTAGATTGGTATCAATGAAAGATCTGAAGTTGATAGGTCTTAAATCTCATGATTGTCACACTCTAATGCAACAAATATTGCCTGTGGCAATTAGATCTATATTGCCGAAGCATGTAAGGTTTGTAATCACTAGACTTTGTTTCTTTTTCAACAGTCTGTACAGCAAAGTTATTGACCCTGATACTCTCGATAAATTGCAAAGAGAAGTGGTTGTTACCCTATGTCAGCTTGAGATGTATTTTCCTCCGTCGTTCTTTGATATCATGGTACATCTTGTTGTCCACTTGACTAGGGAAGTGAAAATGTTGGGACCAGTTTTCTTGCATTGGATGTATCCCTTTGAACGATACATGAGTGTTTTTAAAAGTGATGTTCGAAACCGTTATCATCCTGAAGGGAGTATTATCGAGGGTTATGTGGCGAGAGAGGTTATGGATTTTTGCAATGACTTTCTCAGTGGTAATGACACTCCTGATAATGACAAGAATATTGACGAGCAATTTGGGAAAGGAATTTTGGGATCACGTGTGAAAGTAATCAGCCGTGAGCGGTTGGAACAAGTGGAAGGCGTCTCAGACTGCCACTTACCAGACATTACCTATGGTGTCTCCTACTGCATGCTCTACTCCTACTACAGAGGTTGGGAGTAATCATGTAGACCCACCACCTAGCAAATCCGCTGTAAGTATTTTTATGACATAGTAACTAGTTTTTTAATTCAAGATGATATGTTTTGAAGATGATATGTATATATGAAATTGTAGTCGTTTCAAAAAAAGATGATATGTATATAACATTCTTTACACAAAAATTTGTAGGGGTTGAAGTCATGCCGTCTAAAAGTTAATGAATATGTCATTGCAGAGGCGTCGACTTACCCATCCCTACCAGGGGAAATGTTTCACGGGTCTCCATTACCAGCTGGTTGGATTCGTGTGAGCCCGGTACATATATTCCCCAAGTGGATGGATCTTCCATTGTCATATGCCCACCCAGTTTGTGAAACGCTTGGTGAGGCAGAAGGCGGAGTGATATTGTGGCTAAAAGCGGATGTCATCTTTACTGAAACTGTATGGTAAATTTACATTATGTTAAATTGTTAGTGTGTGTATATGATGTCAGTTGATCTGAAATATATATATATATATATATATATATATATATATATATATATATATATATGTTAAAAAGAAGACACCCACAACATCTAGGCCTCCACTTCCACCTCCTACATTACCCAGTTGGGTTCCACAGGACCTACCTGTCCCGTTAGGTCCTAACTATAGGGGTATGGCAATATGGTTAGGCGAACATGATATAAATTGCCCTATAACTGTTTCTATAGATTCAGATGTTGCAGGTCAATCATACGAAAGCAAACTATTTATATAAGATATTTTGGAGTTGTTTCGATATGATTGGCTAAATACATCTGTGATAGAGCTATGGATAAGGTGAGATCTTCTTTATACATCCATATACCTTGTGTAGGATCTGGTGATCTAGTTTCTTATTTATTAATACATGCGTAATTAATACATATTTTACAGCTACTTAGACAAGATATGTGCATATTTTGCATTCAAACATGTAGGATTTTTGATTCCATCTTTGATTAGTCTAGAGCTAAAGACCCTCCGTCAGTTCAACAATACTGTTGTGAGGCTTTTACAATTTTTTCTCAAAATAAGAAGACAGTGATAATGGCTCCATTCAATGTAGAGTAAGTTTACTTTGCTTATTATAATTTGGACTTAAGAAAATTACATTTTTATTATGGATTTTGAGTTATTAATTTTTAACTTTTTTACCTCTAGTGGTATGCATTGGGAGCTACTGGTTATTGTCCCTGAGACGTTCACTGTCTATTATCTAGATCCTAAGGGGAGTAAATTGAATACAAAATATGGACACATAATGAAAATGACATTATTCCGGTGAGAAATATTTCATTTTCATATCCGTTAACATATGTAATTACATTACTATTTAATTATGCAATGTACTGTGTTACATTAACATGTAGGGCTTTTGATGAGTTCAAAAAGGCTGGAGGAAAGGTCCCCACGAAAAAGAACCAGCCAATAATTTGGAAGAACGTGAAACTAAGTTCCCGACTGCAATATATGTATATATTATTTATGTGAACAATGCTTAATTAGTTGTATTTTTTAATATTTTATATATTTGAATTTATAGTGTGCTACACAAGACAACGGATGGGCATGTGGATACTATATGATGTGATTTATGCACATGATTATCAAATATGCCGCAATGGACATCGATTGTATTGCTGAGGTATTATATAGTCTCATTAGATAATATAAAATATATCAATCTTATTTATAGCTCATTAATTATATATATACATCATTCTCTTTACATGTGTTTAAAACTGACCACACTAAAGGAACGACCTTACCAGATGTACATGCTCCCTATACGATGGGAGAATTAAATGAAGTAAGAGAAGAATGGGCAACATCCATAGAAGTAGTGGGGGTTTTAAGATATAATTGGGATGTTGATAGCGAATAATGACTAAAGAATGATATTTTGTAAATGAATTTCTGAATTATAATATATGTGTGAATGTTTCTACATGTCTGGATGTTTCTACATGTGTCTGAGTGAAAATGAATGAAACTGTTGGTTGCTATATGAATGTTTCTACATGTGTGAATGTGAAAATGAATAGAACTACAGATTGCTAGCTACATGATGTTTCTAAATGTGTGAAAATCAAATGGAACTGCAGGTTGCATTGCTAAATGTGTGAATACTTTGTTGTTAATTTTTTAGGTTTGTGGCCTGTTGTTGGCTGATATCAATGGATGTCGTAAAACCTACAGTTCATAATTGAACTTCAGGTTTCTCATCCTGCGACCAGCCATACAACAGGTCTACAGATTGACAGAAGAAAAAAAAATAGGCGTCGGTTATTTGTATAAAACTGACGCCACATCGTTACAGTGTCGGTTTTTAATAGTAACCGACGTCTATTTCCTTAACACCACGGCCGTGCTGGCCAGCACGACCGTGGCAGCGGACCAAAAATAGGCGTCAGTTATTTGTATAAAACCGATGCCACATCGTTACAGTGTCGGTTTCTAATAGTAACTGACATCTATTTCCTTAACACTACGGCCGTGCTGGCCAGCACGGCCGTGGCAGCGGACCAGACACCACGGCCGTGCTGGCCAGCACGGCCGTGTTGGGAGTGCACGATCGTGACAGCGGACCAGACACCACGGCCGTGCTTGCCAGCACGGCCGTGTTGGGAGTTATATGATGTCGGTTTCTTATCTAATAACTGACGTTGATAGTGCCCAAAATGGCGCCCTTCTGTGGCGCGAAGGTATATGGCGTCGGTTTCTTATCTAATAACCGACGCCTATAGTGCCCTGCTGGCACGTTTTCAGTGGCGCACGAAGGGTTTTGGCGTCGGTTTTTGAACCGACGCGTAACGACTGGGCTTTCAGCGTCGCCCACATAGGTGTCGCTTAGAAATCGACACTAAAGGCCTTAAATAACCGACACTAAAGGTCGGTTATGTACTAGTGTTTGATCATTTGTCTCATGTTATGGATAACATGGTTACTCTTTTTAATGAAAAGACACCAGTTGAAATGTATTAGAATGGGAAATCACAATCTCAAAGTACATATGAAGTGATGAACATATAGGGAAAATGAATACTTATGCAATAAAAAAAACATGTGTGTGAATAAGGGGCACCAAGATGACCAGAGGATTGACTGTGCACTTTGGTCATCAGTGGGAGAGGGTCCCACAAAAGCATGGGTTGGGTAGAGAGCATGACTGTGGATTCTCCATAGAACAACCCACAATAATAGAAAATTAGAATCATTTGAGGATGGGGGTCTTGATAAGCAAGATATTGAGCTATGCTAAAATAAAAGTATTTATAATCCCCATATGTATTTCTCATCACACTTGAGAAGTTGAGCATTTTGTGCCTAGTGTTTGCATCCATTGATATGCTAGGATCTGTCTAAATTTCAAAGGCATGTAGAGTGCATTTACGCTTGTGTTTTAGTTCATAGTCATCTACAACAGAATCGAAAAAAAGAGACCAATCAATACATATAATATATCATCAATCAAGCAAGGGAGAATACTATGTTAACCTATGAAGAACTATTGTTTATCTCAAATCCATATAGACGTAAGGATACATGCATCTAGTGTTAAGTATGAATCTCTTAAGTGGTTGATAATATATCCACTCGACTAAAAAATTATGTGGATGCCCTTTTAGTAGAGGTCATCATGTTCATTTGTAAAGGATTAGATATGTCTGGATTTGGATGAGGATATAATACATGAGAAGAAGTATCTTCAATTTTGTATTGGCTTGTTTTTACTTAGATATGTAACTAAGTTTAACTTGTCTAATTGTGTGTTTTTCTTGTTTAATCCTTACTTTAATATTGTTTTTGACATCTTTTTCAACTTTTTTGTATATGATAACATATTTAGTTACAACTATGTAGGAACTGGGACTGTATTTTTTTTAAACATGGTTTTGGGGTAGATTTGGATGTATTTAATGAATGGATTGTAGAAATGGATACTATCCTAATCGTGATTGAACTTTATGATATTATTATTATTATTGTTATTGTTATTATATGTTATTATGTGTTAAGTATATTTTGAATATGAATATATTTGTGGAGGATGGTGCAAATCTCGACTTCCTAGATTAAGTTTGGGGTTATTTTAGTTTTTTTTAGTTAGAAGAGACATTAGTCTCAGCTTCCCTCGAAGAGAATGCCAGAGCCTGAATGACTGCAAGGATGGTAAATATTGTACACAATGGACCCGAGTCCCCTAGGGAGGACCTACCATGCTCAACTACAATCATAAGAACCTCAAATTACCATTCTACCATATAACTTGTAGAATGGATAGGGGGAGAGGATATTTAGGTTTCAATAGGAGACTTGCCCCTTAACTATGATGGAGCTATGGTATTTTCAGAATTTGGTGCTAAAACCAAGTAAGAGATTATTGTAACAAAAAAATAAATAAAACCTTTAAAATAAGCTAAACCACATGTGACAACCTGACTTTCTCTCTCTTGTAATATATTCTCTCTTTTTTCTATTCTAGTGACAGATATCGCTTTCATGGTTTCAGTGTTGTGACACCCCAATCCAGTCACATCAATGATTAATCTTACAATATGTGACACTACTTTTACATAATTGATTTAAGTGTCATGTTGTAGTGTATCGAGCTTTTGCAATTAAAATCAAACCTTTCCTATATGATCATCTTTATATCGATTGTATATAAAGTTTTGTAGCTTCAATTATGAATTCAAAGGAATAAAAATCGCATCAATTGAAGCTATAAATCATAAGATATTGCTATTTTAATATATCTATTTAATGTTTGATTTAACTTGGTTTTGAGCCTTATTGGGCCCAAATTGGGCGTGAGGCTCAACCAAGGGAGGCACCCCCTTTGTCTAGCCATTGATCCCGTTGGCATTCTTTCCACCAATCATGACCAATCAAGTCATATTGTGTCACATAACGAAATTTACCCAAATCCAAACCCTTAATGGCTAGACAACTAAAGAAAGGACACATGCGTCCATCCCTAGAATGAATCACATAACATATGCACGAATAAAACCACAACCAACAAGATAGATAACTAATGTATGAATCAGCATGGCATAACAAAAAAAATGCCAAACTAGTACATGTCATAAACATCATAACCCTTCTACATATCATACCATATGAATTCCATTTGCATGTCATTAGATGATTCCAGTCGAGTAAGAGTAGTGTATTATAATGATAGAGAGTAAGCAACGATCATATTAATATTCATAGTTTACTTATTTTCTAAATTATAAAATGGTTACAAATGAGCACAACTATGTTGAGTATGCTATAAAAGACATAAATTCACATGTTTAATAGAACATATATTGTTTGGAAAAATTTAATAAGAAAAGAAAGAAATCAACAACTTTAAAGACTTTCTTATTAACATGGAGACGTATTTAGGCGCATGTCTGTTATATTAAACAACATTATATTACCATTGACCAACTTCCCAAAGGAAGGATTCTTGAGGGTCATTGAAGCTAAAGCTACCAATGACACATGTTTCAACATGAGAGACTACATGAATAAGTCGAGGGTTAACCCTTTTTCAGCACACCTTATTCCCTTACCCTAAGATTTAGGAAAATACACAAGGTTATATAATGGATTTATCTATTTTATGTCCAAGGTTTGTCAACACAGTATAATCAAATATGAAATTAGTATTCATAGGAACAATGTAGCTCAAAAAGTACATAAATCCATGTAGTTTAAGCATGCATACATACAAGAAACTTTGATAACACTAGTCTGGCCAATAGGAGGACACCTTTATTAGATCACAAGAGTAACCACTTGATTTAGAAAATCATACATATAAATCTTGAGTGGATCTTGTCAATTATTTCATCATGAAGATCCTGACATTTCAAGTAAGATTGGATTAACATCAACAATATTTGTTTCATTAATCATTTTCATGGTGGTTGGATGTGACACCTAGGTCTAAGTATCAAATCCTACAATATTGATTTGAATATCTCACACTTGGTCATGCAAATGCATTATCAAGATAGATAGCACATCAAGGATTCATTATCACTTAGAGTGACTCATCACAACTAGATAAAGAATACATGATTAGAGTTTCAAGATAGTAAATAGCTAAATCATAATATTTTATCAAGGTAAACAACATAGTCATCAACATTGTGAATTCAAGTCATTTAGAGTCATTTTCATGCAAGATATTCATCATCAGACTATAATTTAGAACAAGTAAGATTTTGTGTCATAAGGATCACAAAAATTACTGATTTGAAAGTATTACATAACATGGTTGATCATTAGGGTGAGATTTTCTAAGAACTAAAGCTCCAAATATCAACATGAAATATAGGTCGCATTTCATGTCTAGATTAGGTCATGTGGTTACATTAGGGTACAAGAAATATCCACATAGAAATTAGGGGTACAAAGCACATAAGATTACTAATTTTGAGTCCACATAATCATTTTGGACATAAAAGACCCAGATGTGAGCAAAGTTTGAGATTCAGTTATCAAGGTATCCATATTAAACACGTTTCATGGTTCAAAGCATATCATTTAGTCAAAATAAGATACTAATATGAGCAACTTATAATATTTCCATAACATGCATCACAAATTACTGATCTAGATTTTTGGATAGGTTTTATGTGGCGTACGATTCACAAAATGAGATTAACTAAAGCGGAAGCGAATCATTAGCAGCAGAATTACTGAAAATCACTAAATTTTAAAACTTTTTACAAAGAGATCCATAAACTGAAAAAAACTTCATCATAAAGAACCAAAGTAAGTTATGTACATTCCAGTTCATCCGTACATCTCTATATCATCTCTTTCTCGAAAGTTACAAGCATTAACTGCCCTGTTAAATTGTAAATAAGCAGTATACAAAAATCTTGAGGCATCAAGCCAAAATCTCAGATCAATATCAAACTAACTACTGACTCCTAGGACATGAGAGTACAGAGATGACACATAGGACTCTCTATATATAGGACTTGACAGACATTGTCTCCACCTGAGGGATCACTACAGTCCTTGTTGTTGTTGTTCTTCTTCTTCTCTTTTTGTGAGGTTTTTGTTTCTACCTCGTCCACGTCCACCTAAAAATGTTGGATTTCACGGGAGTGAGACAATTATAAAATTGTCCCAGTGAGAGATATAACTCTTCACCAGAAATATTATAATTGCATATAATAGAATAATTCTAAGCAGAATAATTATAAGTATTTAACAACAGTTAAATCATTAACTAAACTATTTAGAGCAGTATTCTCTATTCAAGTCAAATAAGATATATCTAAACAAGGCAACATATCATTTATTCAATAAGGAATATGAAGAACATGTATAGCATTTATCCAACTAAGACATACTAAGCAATGTATCATCAACCATTGTTTCTCGTATTTCAACATTAAGAAAATACATTACACAGCTGATTACATTTTACAAACATACTTAAGCCCTGAGGAGATGAGATATACCACTCATACTCCAACCGACCACGATTACGTAAAGCATCGGTACCATACAAGGTCAATGGGAGAGCCGGATTCCATGACCTTATCTATCTCGGTCAATACGAGACTACTTTAAGTAGAGACATCATGTGTCAACTGCAAATTAGCTTGCCAGGGTATATTGGCATCTTCTCTATAGAGTTATAGCCCATAGCATATACTCTCTTCAGGGTTATGGCCCATAGCCAATGCCTGGTATTATTATTAAGGAGTCATGGCCCATAGCCATGCTCTTAATGGGGTATGGTCCGCAACCAATCCTGTGCATAGGACATAGCCCGTAGCCATTCCTATGGGGCATAAGGATATATTTGCCCAATTACCCCCACATATTCAAAAATATGTGATCCGAGTAAAACTCGCTTCACCATTCAGCTAATTCTGACACTGATGAATCTGTGGTCAGGGCAACTAGATTCTATGATTTCACTTGATTATTTAAGTACATTATCATATTCTTTTAGCATCAGCCAAGTTTTCAAACATAAGCCATTATAACAATTTGCTATAAAGAATGAGTACTATTTCCATCAAGTTTATTGGGATCTCAGTCCTTTATAATCTCATCATCATGATTCAAGAATATGGGTGTTCAAACCCTTAGATCATCAAAACACTTGTTACCACTTTTAACAGGTAACTTAATGCCATCAAGTCATCTGACAGTGTAAACATGATAATTACAATACATGTATTTCACATGGCTCTTAAAGCCTATTAATCTCTTCTGTTACCTCTCACTAGGCAACATAACATATTATGGTTCACAAGGCTCATAAAGTACTTTCAATAAATAAAGCATCATAGCTCATACCTGGCTATGTTCATTATCTCATAAAACCTGCATGATTAGTATAGATGATGACAGATACATCAATTCCATATCAGCACAATGCAAAACAATTATAACATCACTATTCAAGGGTTACACCACTATGCCCTTTCCAGGGTTAGGGTTTCCCTTTTCATTTCAATCAGGGTTAATCATCCCCTTAGCTCAATTAGGCTTAATGACTCATTATTTCATTGTCCAATCTTAGAGCTTCATGCTATGTAGTATAACCCAGAATTAGGGTTTCACATATTCATTCACCTTATTTGGAATTAGGGTTTACTATTCACATTACATCACCCTAGATTAGGGTTTATCATTAAAATACCCTAAATTAGGGTTTCTCATTTTCATTTTCCTAAATACCATCCTCATGTATTAGGATTTCACTTATCAATGCCCTCAATTAGGTTATGATTCATTAACCTTCATAATTAGGGTTTCGTGATCTCTCTATAAAGGATCATACCATAATTAGACATTCACCCATGTTGAAAGTGTTAAGACTTAACCATTACATGGTTATCATTCATGTAGGAAATTCTCTCTCTCATCCTCTATAGGATGATACTTACTTTCGATTTAATTAAACTAAGTCACTCAACTTGAATGAGGAATTGACACATAATTCTATTTGTGCCATTATTTTCATGATCATTAGAGATTAATTATTCAAGGGTACTAATCACCCTATCTCATTAAGGGTACCATTATTATAGTCACCCTTGGTTTACATCACATAATTGTTCAATTAAACAATTGACCTTTAACCACTTTAAGTGTTCATACGATTTGATTAATTATCTTCCAAATGATCTTGGTCACTTAGACCCCAAGCGGTCTTGACCAATCAGACCTCAAACGGTCTTGCTTGTAATACCTCCAAACGGTCTAATACCGTTTAGACCTCCAAATGGTCTTGAACAAACCATTGAAACCGTTTGGTAAAGTTAGTCTTTGAAACCGTTTGACAAAGTAGTACTTGAAACCGATTGCCAAAGTTGGATGTTTGAAACCGTTTAAGCTTCAACCAGTTTGAGATCGTTTGGTCCCAAACGGTCTGGAGACCGTTTGGTCCCAAATGGTCTTGAGACCATTTGGACTCAAACGGTCTTGAGACCGTTTGGTCCAAACCTCCTCAAAACCGAATGGACCAAATATGGTCTCCACCAGTCATGTTGATTTAGGGTTTCCAATGTTGATTCCCTGATCGATTGAATTCATATAACCACTCATCGATTGAACCTAACACCATACTTCAATTGAGCTTAAAATATTATCCTTCAACTGATTTAACCCTCATTTGATTGTCAATTAGGGTTTGAAATCAATTGGATTAGGGTTTGAAATCAATGATCTTTCAATGTTAATCATTGTGACACTAATTACTTTGAAACCATTGGACCACCATCCAAATTGAACATGACCTGACCTCAAACGGTCTTGAGGTCATTTGGATGACCTCCAAATGGTCTTGAGACCATTTTCCCATCTCATCATCCAAACCCATGACATCCAATTAGGGTTTGGATCATTGGATTGATCATCAAATCATCATTTGATTACAAATCAATTTGGTAACTTTGGATCTTCAAATACCCAGCCATACTCAACCCTAGACCTCCAAAAGGTATTGGTTGACCCTAAAACGGTCTTGAGACCGTTTGGGTGATCCCCAAATGGTTTTGAAACCATTTGGATCAATCAACCCAAAGTTCTAACTCAATCAAATTAGAAATCAGCACTTAACCCGATTAGGGTTTGGTGATTGATTGTCCTTCAACTCATGAACCAATTGGAACTAATCAATTATAATTAGTGGGTTATTAACCAACATCATTATCAACAAATCTCCAAACGGTCAAACATGGTCAACTCCCCCAAATGGTTTGAAACCATTTGCTCTCATTCAGTTTGGTGAAACTGTTTGCTCTTAAACGGTTTGAATCTGTTTGCTCCCGAACGATTTGGGAAATCGTTTGAGCAACTTTTTTGAAACTGTTTGGCCTAATAATTTCTTGGGAAATGTGTCCAAGATGATATAATCATCATCTTCCTTCGTGCATCCAAGAACTTCTGCCGTTTTTCATGGAAATTACAGTAATGCATCAAAAGAGTTCCAAATAGAAGAAAATAATCAACAAATCATAGAGAATTTGATGCAATATCAATGTTTAAGGGTTAAAGTTATAAAACCCGCCTCAAAATCTGATTCCAAGCTCCAAGATCCACGGCTCTAAAGGTGGATGAAGTTCTAGAAACTTTCCAAGGTCCGTTCTTGAGCTTTTGGATGAAGAAGTTGGCTAGGATTGGAAATCGAGGGAAGAAAACCAAGAATCAAACATTGATTTTGAGTTTTCACCATGAGTCCAAGGTGGAAGATGATCAAAAGCATACCAATAGGTAGAGTCATACTTATCCTTCTCCTGAGCTCTCCCATGGTCGGCCAAAGAAAAATGAGAAAAGGAATTTCCAAGAAAGGTCCTTAAGTGGGTTGGAAAAAGGATATGTATAAGGATTTTCAAGGAAAGAGAAAAAGAAAGTATTTTCTTTAATTTCCGAAATTATTTTCACCACTTCCACCTCAATTCCTTGGTCACGAAGCCACCTTAATTATCTTGCAAAACCTATTCATTATCCAAGAATTAATGGAAAAGAAATTAAGCACCTTAATGAATTTTATACTAATATCCAACTTTTAGTGGATAATACTTTTTATTATGTTAATGTGAGTGGGCTTCCACTCAACTAAGATCTTTTTGTGCCATAGAAAGGAAAAAACTCGTCCAACACTTTTCTATTTCATCCCTCAACTTTTGGTTGAAGGGCTTCTCAATTAATTTATTTCTTTTTGCATTAAATTAAATTAAAGTTCCATATATGCTTAAATCTTGATTATTTTAATATCAAGATTATCTCTCCTCCAAGATAATTCAAATGAGGAGCCCCTCTCATTTTCTTTGCTCTACATGATATCAAGAAACATGAGGGATCCTCTAGAGGTGGTATTTTTCATGTTGAACCCTAGGTTTTTGGTAAATTGCATATTACACCAAAACTAGGTTTTAATGTACAAAGATTGGTCAACAAGCTCTATCTTGGTGCCTAAGATTGTGGAAACCATACCACTACATCATACTCACTCTTATGATGTCTTAACATCATAGGAACATTTTATCATGTACAATTTGCAATCTAACCCCTCAACTTGGTAATTTGCACTTTAGTCCAAAATTAACAAAACAATGTTTCAACATTATTCAAAAAGGACTGAAATTGAAATATAAGTTCCTCTTGAGCCTTAATTACTTTTCAAAAGATAAGAGAAAACATATAATTAAATTTATTAAAAAAAACACCTAGGGTTAAAACATAACCCAGGTCAGGGATGTTACATTTTAGGTCACACTTATAATAATATGGGAGCATAAAAAACAAGATCTTAACACTTAAATGCATTCTAAGCAACATTAGAACCAAATATCATAATAGTATACAAAAGATACATCAAGATTGTATCTTTGATAGTGATTCATAAAAAACTACTGATTAGGGTTGGAATAACTAAGTGCAATCATGTTACATCATGATTTAGCATTAAGGATGCAATAAATATATCAAAAGATTCAAAAGAGAACGTTTTAGAGGGAAAAGGGGATCTACAAGAAAAATAAGACTATGGAATCACTTTTATTGGAAATGTCTCGTTTTGTTGATCAAAATCCATATATTAAATGCCAATTCATGGACAAGGGAGTGATTTATTTCTAATTTTGTAAGTTTTACCTTGTAGAGATAAATTTGAGTCATTCATCAGGTTGTTGAGGGTCAGGATTTGGCCACATGCCAAGTGCTAGGCCTAACTTCTAGGTGCTTTGTGGGCCTTGCAGCAACACCTAGCCCAATGCAACTTTGTACTTGCCGCCAGTAGGCTCCTACTGTTCTTGGCCACTCTAGGTGCAACCGTTTGTGTTCTGGGGTCGCCACCCACTACTACCGACCTAGCCCCTCTACGCGTGCCTAGCCCACAATGCTGCTTTTCCACAATGGCGCTTGGGGATAAAGAGGGAAGGTGGCTTAAGAAGTGTTGTTGGGCATCACCTGAGGTGGGTGGTGTTGGTGGGGATCTTTTCCCCTTACGTGGATGACCTAGAGTGGGTAGAAGACCTTATCGTAGTTTCTACAACCACCATAGATTCTAGCGAGCTGGAGGAAGAAGGAGTTGGGGAGAAATCTATAGACCACAAAAAAGCTTAATACTGGATGAAAATGAAAGGTAACAAAGAAAGAGGAAGAAGGAAAGTGAAAAGGAGCACTATATAGGTGCAAAAGGAGGTGTAAAGTGGGTGGAGCTTTTGCTCCAACAGGTGGGGAAGATGACCCCATGAGCATTGAATCTTGGTTGGATCCATAGACATCTAATCGAAGGGTTGCAATATGTTGAGGGAAAACACTTAGGATCATTGACATGGGAAATTTGTGGCTAAATAAGGAAACATTTTGTTTGGTTGAGAGAAGTTGGGTCTAATTGATGAGGTGACACATTTAAATATAAAAACCAGTTTTCAATTATATTTCTTGAGCAATCTTGTAAAAAACATATCTCCCAAATTGTAACTCCAATTTATATGAATTTTTAACCATTGGTTCAAAAAAATCTTCTACTTGTTATATTAAAAGTTTGGGTCCAGAATGATATGTTAAGGACATTAAATTTAGTAAATTCATATTAAAGTAAAATCATGCACTCCACTTCAGTCATTTAAGTATAATGTGGCATTTAATCAATCCCAATGTGTTAACTAAGTATAATGTGTCTCAAGGTCATCCAATTGAGAGTGAGGGAGGTTATTGAGTACAATAGAGCATCTAATGAGTTAAGATATATATTAATTGAATTAGAGAGAACATCTAGGTTATCACGTCCTTCTCACCTTAAAAGGAATTTTGTCCCTAAAATTAAGTAAATCCAGCAATCGAGATTGGAATTTCATATTTCATATCAAAATGACTTGGTATTCTCCGACGTCAACACTATTTGAAAATTGAGAAATTAGGTATCAAGGCAAAATCATAGTCATATTGATGATCAAATAGGAAATATCATCACATGAGTCACATATTTGGAGATATTATCTTATAGATCACAATTTTAGAGAGATCACATTTTAGGACAAATGAATATAGCCATCTGAATCAAGAGTAACACATGACTTTCATTCCCAACATTTAGGTTTCTAAAATCTAAAATGGACTAGGAGGGGTTATACATCCATGATTGAGATGTCTTATTTCAAAAATTCAAGACAAACATCATATTTCAATATTAACATTTTGTGCTCAAAATCAATGGGAGGTCCCACCCCGATCCACATGCAAGTCAAAACCTAATTCATATTCAAGAGAATCTTCATAGCAATCATTTCAAAAATTGAATATTTGGGAATATAAAAGTCATTAGTCATATATTTAGGGTGATTTTAACATCCAAATAGGGTGATCATAGGAGGCATATCATTATTGAGGTCAATAATCATGAGTCTAGATTTTTTTAAATAAATACCAATAGTTAGAATTTGAACACCAAAGTCATAGGTCCAAAAGTTTTGAATCTATGGTTTATATTCCTATGTATATCTTAGAGGTTGTCATCCATCCATATACAGTAATCGAGTAACATTTAAGCAATAATCCAACAAAATTTCATGATATCCATCATCAGTTTTATGATCATAATATTGAGGTTGATGAAAGATCTAGACCTAGGTATGATATTTGATCTCATCGCCTTGTTAAGAATGATTTGATAATTGATACTCTCCCTACTTTGACATAATTAATGGTTCATGATCCATGAGGATGAATGTTATGGATTAGGGTGCTAACTTATGACTCCCCTAACCTAGGTCAAATCCCTATTATGATCACCTTTAAATTTTCATCTTGCTGATTATTTAAAGTTAGGAAAGCTAACATCTTCCATACAGTGTCCCTAATAGGTCAAATTTATGATTATATTGACATTTGATCTTTAATATCAAATTGATGATGACCTTAGAATGTGATGTTGTTGACTATATCTTGTGGGTAAGTTCCTAGAAGGGCAACCATCTCTCAAGATTTTGCAAGATTAAGGTCATAATTGCATTCCCTTCTGGTGCATTTTGGACTGCCTTGGGTTAACTGGCCAATTAGATTTGATTAGATGCAACCTAGGCAAACACACATGGGATCTTTAAAAATTTATGAAGGACCTAGTCTAACACACCGACTTAGACTATTCACACTTCACTCACAAGCACACAAGGTCACATCAACCCTGACATTAATGAAACAAAAAGGTGTTTTCTTCTTATAAGTGGCTTCATCCAGGAAAGTGAAAAGACATTTGTTGTAGTATAGGCAAGTGGCAAGAGAAGGGTCGATCCTCAGGGAGAGAGGAGGCACTAGAGCTATGTTAATGTGAGATACGTTCCTAAAGTGGAGATTACGATTTGAGGGTTTAAAGGTTGGTTTTGGTTGATTACCCTACAATTGTGAGCAATTAACAACAAGAGGAAAACTAGATTACCAAAAACCTTAGATTACCCTAGGCAAATTAAGATTAAGGAACTAGGAGAGACAAGCAAATGAGCAAGAGAAAGGAGTTACACTACACTAACTAGCTAAATTATCAACTAAGAGGCAAGCTAAGCAATAAGACAAGCAAGAGTCTAAGTTATCACTATCTTACTAAATTAGCACACGCAAGCTCAAAAGAGCCCTAACTACTTAAACAAGACCTAACTATCAAGAACTAAGAAATTAGCTAAGAAGTAACAAAGGCAATTAACTAAACTAGCATTAACAAGCTAAGATGACATAGTGGGTTTTAAGCAATAAGATGGATAGGTGGGCCGTTTAGGAATGAAACTTTAATATTAGTTGGGGGAGGTTACATAACAAGAAAGTTTTATATCTTCAATCTATATTACCTAACCAAACAACAAGGCTAGTGCTATTGGAATATACCCTATGGTACTAGTTGGAGAACTAGGGCTAGGTGTAATTCTAATAGGACTTGGCAAGTCTAGGTTTCTAGGGTAAGTGGTATTAGGGCAATTGAGATCCAAGGGTAGGAATGGGAGTAGAGATGAGGGTATTTCACCTCATGTTACTTGCCATATAGCCTTTAGGAAACTCTAGGAAATCGCACTAGCCACACTCACACTAGCTACTTAGATCTCACACCTACTTGTAGAAGAAGGGAGTTGTATGTAGGAACAAAGGGGACTAGCTAGGGATCCACTAATTGGACCTAGGAGTCATTCCTAAGATAGCTAAGTGTCATCAAGCATCATAAAACAAGCAATGTATGTTTAAAAGCACAAACCACAAGCAAGATAATGGGAATGAGATAGAAGCAAGAGGCAACCACCATAAAATGGAAATATGTTCATTACAAGTTATCCCCCCCCCCCAACATGGTATAAAGTAACATTTTAACCCCAAAAAGCCCACCACTAGGGGCTTAGCTAGACATGTTCATACAAAAGAGAAAAGAAAGGAGAAGAAAGGGGTAGGAATCCATAGAGCTCATGGAAGCTTCTTCTCCTTCACATCCTAGCTGTTGTAGGGCGTGGCTCCTCCTCCAAGGTGGGTGAAAAGCATGGATATATGGAGGATTATGGTAGAAAACCTAGAAAAATGGGTTTGTATGGTGGAAATGGAGTGGGAGCTAGGTGAGTGGAGTAAATGCAAGGAAGTGGATGAGGGAGCTCTAGAGTAGATAGGGAGAGACTAAGGGAAGATAACCTTCGTGTTGTGGCCACCACCTATGTATATATAGGTGGTGGGGAGGCACTAGGGTAAGTGGAGGCAAAAAGGGAAAAACAATAGAGAAAATGGGTAGGTTTAGGTGGTCACCACGGCCGTGGTGAGGTGCCACAACTGTGGTGGGGGTTTCTTGGCACAGTTTTGGGTAGTGGAATGGCCGAGGTGGAAGGTGGAGGTGCAGTGTAGGTATGTATGGTGGCCACGGCCGTGATGGGTGCCACAGTCGTGTTGGGTAGAGGGTACCACAACCGTGTTGGGTGACACGACCGTGTTGGAGGAGGTAGCCACAGGCGAGGTTGCTCTGAGATCATCTTGTCTTTGGATCACCATGGTCGTGGTGTTCACCACGGGGGAGGTGGCCTTCAAGGGCCACAGTCATATTGATGGCCATGACTGTGGTCATTCATGTGTAAAATGAGCCAAGTCACTGTTGATTTTTGGGGTCTTGAGGAATAAATCTCCACAATCATTTTGCTGGCCACGGGCGAGTTAGGAAGCGTTGGCCACGGCCATTTTGATTACCACAGCCGTGGTGTCTTTAGTGACCATGGCCGTTTTGATGGCCACAGTCGTGGTCATTCAAGTACACATTTGGCGACTTCATTATAACTTTTAGAGCTTAATTCCCCATGACTGTGGTGATTTGCCACGACCGTTTTGGGGCTTCTTATTGTTGATCTCCACTTCAACTTCTTCATTTAACCTCCTTTTTCTTCGAATTGATTCTTATGCATTCAAAGAGAGCTTGGGGAAGAATTAGGTCCAATATTAGGGTGCAAGGACCCAAATATGTTCTTCATCTTTCTCCCATGCATCAATGCATGCATGTGCCCTGAAAATGCACAAAAGGAGGCATAAGTGCATTTGTCATAAAAGATCATATTGGAGGAAATATCTTGTAATCTACACTATTTAGATGTGTTTATCATGCAAAAGGACACAGGATGAAGCCCTAAAATAGGGATGCATCACCTTCCTTTCATGATCAAGGTAAGGGTACATTTAGAAAACGAGAAGTCAAAATGGGCACTTCAAGAGTTAGAGCATAATAGGGCAAGTGTGTGATCTGTTTCCATTAATATTATTCAAAATTAAGTTTACAAAGAGGCATAGAAGTCAATAGGGCATATGATGACAAGAGTTAAGTGGGGAGGAATGGTATGACCACCCAAACTTTTTTTTGGGGGGTGGTGGTGTTCAAGGCTGATATGTGCACTTTGGTAGCCTTTCATGAGGCGGAGAGGTAAGAAGATGGTGGAAGAACTGTCAGATAAAAGAGGGGTCACAAGCAGTGGAAATTGATGTATAATCTCACTCAAGCAAGTTAGTCCATGTAATATTCACCAATCAAACAAGTCATGCATAAAATGAACAGTATAGTAGATTGCATCCTTTTTCATAAATAACAATAAAACCCAAACATTCAAGACTTGTAAGAATCAGTCTTTTATTCAAAACAACAAATTATTTCAAGAGGCTTGGAGCACATGCAAAATTCCTACATAGGACTCATTCTAGCCACAAACATCAAAAGCAAGTTACATTATCTAAGATTTAACCATTTTCATCACGACAGATAGAGATTCAATCGAAACAAACTATTGAGCAAGGATATTCAAGTTTGGGCAAAGTTGGCCAAAATGGTGCCAATTTGAAATCAATCACATATAAACCTACTTTAGGGGAATTTAAAACATAAAGCAACAAATCCTATTTAAAATACAAAAAAATTACCAAAATCTACATGGAAATGCAATGCATGATATGGAGGAGCAAAAAGAACAAAATTTTTGAAAAATTAGACAAAAATGCATGAAATCAAACTACATGTATGCATGAATGCTAACAAGAAGAAATCTACACTAGAAAGAGCAAAGTTAATCAATCCAAAATCAGGTGGAGCAGGCATAAGCAAAATGAGATACATAGTTAGGGTGGTACATACCACCCTACCACCCCAAACTTTTGAATCATGTTGTCCTCAGTATGAAACTAAAGTTTAGGGATAGTAGGGTGAGGATCAAGGTTGGTCTTGTTGTTCAAAAGGTAGGTCTCCCTACTGTGGCTGGTTTGGCTGCTCTGACTGGTACTAATGAGGAGGTGGAGGACCTTGATGAGCTAGAGAGAACTGGTAGTAGTAGCCCCAATATGTATCCTAAGGGGGAGGGTAGATCTCTTGATATCCTGAAATACCACCCCCAAAATCTTCACCCCATGGTGGTAGTGGTATAAGTGGTTGACTTGATAGTGCATCTGTTATTGGTCATGCCACATGTACTGTTGGGTGAGTAGCATTTCTTGTTGTGTCTTTTGAATACCTTCAAGTTGTGACTGGATGGATGACACATCATAGGCATTTGTTAAAGGCTCCTACAGTTGGGATGTTGCCTCATCCCTTCTTCTCACCCTTTGAGCATGTCTTCTTTGCTCTTCTCCCTCTTCTTCTTGTTGTTGTGCATTTGATTATCCCACTTCTTCATGTACAATAGTGGGGTTATAGTTTTCTCGGGGGTTGTCTTGCTCCCATCGATTCATCTTTTCATGTAGTAAGTCGGGGAACCCCAAAGCAGAGAGGAGAGTGGTAGCATGATAGGGAAGCTCAAGAATTCTATATGGTGCTATGGATTTTACATTATATATCAACCTCTTATTCTTGATCATGATCATTTGAGAGCAAACAAGGTACTTCAGATCAACAAATTGAGCTCCCTCGCTTCTTTAAGTCCAGTGACATCAAAGTGTAGGGCTAGAGCAATTGAGGTCACGATCCCTCCCATAACAAATGGAGTTTTGCTTTTGAAGGGAATTGTCCTCATGTGATCTATCAAGAGCGACCCTAGGTTAATGTGTAACCTCTAATTTATTCCATGTAAAACAAAGAGGTCCTTTGTGAAATGCTTCCCTGATTGTCATGCCTCCCTACAATCATGTTGGTGAGGACTTTCTACACATATATGACCAAGGGATTACTTATGAACATAGTCTTTAACTTGCCAGCTGTGTATCTTGGCTCTACTGTCAAACTGTGCCAGAAGTCACCATATTCCAAGTCAACCTCTTTCTCAATTATGCCATCATTCATCTTGTTGGATTCTTCAAAATCTTTGACAAAGATGCAGTTTAATTCAGAAGCAGTCAACATGTGTATTCTATTGAACATTCCAAACTTGATGGCTTCCTCCCCTTTTACCTTGACCTTCTCAAGTGTGGTGAAAAACTGTTGAGTCAACTTCACGTATGTGGGTTGTGCCGTGAAAAGCATCTTCCACAAACCGATTCTCTTCAGCTTGCTTTCCACCTCTACTTTAATGCCTAGGTCATCAATCACCTTCTTGCACCCATACCTTGTGGAGATGACTCTCCTTATCATGCATTCATGATATATGGGTGTGATTTGCATTTTCCTTTGACCTCTTCCATAAGAAGTCCCCTCATGAGCTTTGATGAATCCTTTCAATCTATCTACTTCTAGGTAGGCCAAGGTATCCTTTGGCTCAGAATTCATCTCTTCCTCATCAGTACCATCTTCTTCTTCATCAGCCTGGTAGGATCTTGACCCTGAGCTCGTGTTAAGATTGAGCGGTACCCGCTGCTCGGGGTATTGTTGTGGCACATTCTCCTCTTCAATGATCAATTGTCACCTCGCCTGCGGCTTCTACTGTGGTCTCTCCCCCAAAGAAGAGGTAGAGTGATGAGCTGACGTAGGACGTGGAGGTACCCTCGACGAAGATGCGGTTGTAGCTCCCTTGTCCTACTTTTAGCGAGTAGTGATCTTTGGCTCCACCTCATCAATCATGGCATCAAGGTTCTCCTTGGATGCCTCCTCCTCCTCCCGATAAGTCCCATCAGTTACGTGATGAACGTCCGACGATCGGGTGTGGGAGGCACTCCCAGATGTTGAACGGTGGAGTGATCGAGAAATGGAATTTGATGGTGATGGAGTGTAGGATGACATGGAGACTTGAGAGGGCGCTCTCTTGGTGCACACTTTGCCTCTAATGATCACCTCAAGGCTTTTTTGAGCCCCCTTCTTCACATCCTTGCCTATCCCCTTCATTGTATGGAGGTAGTGGTGGTGGTAGAGCTGTGATTTTCGGATTTTTTAGGAGAGGGTGAAATGGATGATGAGGGATGCGTGGAATGGGTTAGAATGGTTGATGTAATGGTGAAGGATGGATTGGCTAATAGTTTTGGGCAAAAATTGGTGGATTTTTGTGGGTTTTTGAGTGGGATGGATGTAGATGGGCTGGAGGATGAAAATGGATATGGTGGCTAGATTGATGGAGGATTTGGGGCCGAAATGTGAGAGGGAGAGGTGGTTGAGGTGTAGGAAGTCATTGGGGGTCGATTGGGTGGAGAATTAGGGCTAGAGGAGCAAGATCGGAGGTGGTAGAGCTATTGTAAGTTGCCAGGGTGAGGAGAGGTGCATGAAAGTGAATTAGAATTGGAGGGGTCGTGGTGTTTTTGGGAGTTTAAGTAAAAAATGGGTGGGGTCAGGCCCCGCCACGATCATGGTGGGGGTTTGGCGACACAACCATGGTGGGTGCCACGGTCGTGGTGGTTAGTGAAGACGGATGCTATTCGACCCTCGCCACGATTGCGGTGGTCACCACAGTCGTGGTGTCCTCCTTTTGCCTCAATCGTGGTGGTCACCACGATCATGGTCGTTCATGTACAAAAGCACATCCATCACTATAATAACTTCCTTGAACTTTTGCAATTAAATCATCACGACCGTGGTGAGCTCCACGTATGTGTTGCCATCATGTGGCCACACCCGTGTTGTCCTGCGTGTACCATGGCCATGTCCATTCCTTCACAAAATTTGCCATGCTACTATAACTTTTTCAAACAATTCCACCATGGCCGTTTTGATGCACCACGGCCGTGGTGGGTCTTCCTACTATACTTTGTCAATGCAATTTCAAAAACTTTGATATTTTTGTACTATTTTGGCTCTTTGTCACATTTTAACTTGAAAAACAATGTCTTGCCCTCTCTTTCTCTCTCTTTAACCTATCACCTACATCTCATCAAAACTTAAACAAAAAACTATCAAGTACAAGTGTTTGTGTGTATTCTTGGAATCATGTGAAAATAAAGCAAAAGTATCAAAAAGTGAAGGTTGGGTGCAAAAGTTCCCAAACATAGGCGAGTTGCCTCCCACTAGCGCTAAATTTTATGCCTTTAGTCGGGCTTATAGATTCTTGAACTCTTTCATCTTCTCAGAACTCTCAAAGCATCTTTGTAGTAAATAGATCTCTCATGTGTATTTAAGCACATCTCTTCATCTAGAGGGTGTTCCTCAACTAACATCACAATATAAAACTGTGATTGGATTTATCCATACCTACTTCAACAAATGCTTTCTATCTTTTTCATTGACGATAAACTCTCTTTCTCCATCCTTTTCACATATCACAACAGCCCTAGATGGGTATACATTCTTGATTAGATAAGGTCCTTCCCATATAGACTGAAGCTTCCCAAGAAAGAACTTCATCCTAGAGTTGTACATCCATACCCATTATCCGGGTGCAAAGTCCTTCTTCCTGATTAGCTTATCATGTAAGAACTTGGTCTTTTCCTTGTAACTTTTAGACAATTCATGAGCCTCGTGTCTCATCTCCTCAAGCTCATGTAGCTACAACTTTCTTTTCAATCCGGCAGTGTCTCCTCTATATCCATGGCTTTCAATGCCCACAAAGCCTTGTGTTGCATTTCCACAGGTAGATGGCAGCTTTTTCCATACACAAGTTTAAATGGTGTGGTATCAATCAGGGATTTGAATGCATTCCTATATGCTCACAAAGCTTCATTGAGATGTAAAGACCAATCCTTGCGGTCCGGGCTCACCATCTTCTCAAGAATGAGCTTTATCTCCCGATTAGCTAACTCAACTTGACCACTCATTTGAGTGTGGTAAGGAGTAGCCACACAATGATTCACTCCATGCCTTTTTAGCAGTCCCTCAAAAATCCGATGGATGAAATGGCATCTGCCATCACAAATAATGGCTCGTGGTACACCAAATCGGTTGAAGATATTTGACTTTACAAAATCACAAACCACTTTATGATCGTTGGTTCTCGTGGCAATTGCTTAGATCCACTTTGATACATAATCAACAACCACCAAGATGTAGACATATCCAAAAGAGGGAGGAAATGGACCCATGAAGTCAATTCCCCAAACATCAAACACCTCAACTACAAGAATGGGTGATAGAAGCATCATGTCCCTCTTGGAGATAGTGCTCACCTTTTGGCACTTCAAACAACATTTACAATACTCATGAGCATCTTAAGACAAGGTTGGCCAATAAAATCCACTTTCAAAAATCTTGGTTGTTGTGTGTTTCCCGCCGAAATGACCTCCACATATGCCAGAGTGGCACATGGATAAGATCTCTTGATGCTCAGCTTCTGGGACACAACGTATAATGAGTTGGTCGGGACAATAGTTGAATAGATGTCGGTCATACCAAGCATAGTTTTTCACCATAGCAAATAGTCTCTTGCTCTCTTCCCTTATACAAGTACTTGGTATCCTCCCACTAGCTAAGAAGTTAGCTATGTGCTTATACCATGGTATTTGATTGGATTAAAGTAAGAAAAGTTGCTCATGTGGCATTGTTTCCTTGATTCAGTTCCTATCGTCATACGGTGCTTCAATGCGAGAGAAATGGTTGGCTGTAGAATTTTCAACTCCCTTCTTGTCAACAATCTCTAAATCAAACTCTTGGAGCAATAGAATCCATTGGATCAACCTCGGCTTGGAATATTTCTTTGACATGAGATATTTTAAGGATGCGTGATCCGTGTATACCACCACCTTGTTTTGTAAGATATAAGATTGAAACTTGTCAAGGGAAAAATCACGACAAGAAATTATTTTTCTGTAATGGTGTAGTTCCTTTGGGCTTCATCAAGGGTTTTTCTTGCATATTAGATGGCATGCAGAATCTGGCCAATCCTTTGGCCCAACACAACCCCCACTGCCATATCTGATACCTCGGTCATGATCTTAAATGGCAAGGAGAAATCTTGGGGTTGCATGATAGGAGCATAGACGAGCTTATGCTTCAAGTGGTTGAAGGGTTCAACACACTTGTCATCAAAATTAAATTCCACATCTTTTTCAAGCAAGTAACAAAGCGGCCTTGAGATTTTACTAAAGTCTTTGATGAAACGGTGATAGAAAGCCACATGTCCCAAGAAAGATCAGACATGTCTTATGGTGGAAAGAATAGTGAGAGTGGAAATTAGGCCCACTTTGGCCTTATCAACCTCAATGCCTTCCTTGGAGACTCGGTGACCCAAAACAATGCCTAAAGAAACCATGAAGTGACTCTTCTACCAAGATAGCACTAAATGAACCTTGATACACCTTTCAAGCACAACTTCTAGGTGGAGCAAATATTCATCAAATCTCTTACCAAACACTGAAAAATCATCCATGCGGACTTCAAGCGACAAATCAAGCATATAAGCAAAGATGGATGTCACACATCTTTTAAAAGTAGAAGGAGCATTGCACAAACCAAATGGCATTCTTCTGTAAGCAAAAGTACCACTTCGACAAGTGAATGTCGTGTTCTCTTGATCTGTAGGATGAACAACTATATGGAAGTAACCAGAGTACCCATCAAGAAAATAGTAGAAACTCTATCCTACCAGTCTCTCCAAGATCTGATCAAGGAATGAAAGAGGGTAATGGTATTTCTTGGTATTCTCATTTAACTTTCTATAGTCCATGGACATCCTCCACTTGGATTTCTCTCTCATGAGATCAATTCCCAATCTTCATTCTTAGGTATCATGATCTCACCTTTCTTGGGTACAACCTAAATGGGACTCACCCATGGGCTATTGATGCAACCCTATTTTAGGTCGCCATCTTGTGCCATTTTGTGTCATGATCTTAAATGGCAAGGAGAAATCTTGGGGCTGCATGATAGGAGCATAGATGAGCTTATGCTTCAAGTGGTTGAAGGGTTCAACACACTTGTCATCAAAATTGAATTCCACATCTTTTTCAAGCAAGTCACAAAGCGACCTCGAGATTTTACTAAAGTCTTTGATGAAACGGTGATAGAAAGCCACGTCCCAAGAAAGATCAGACATGTCTTATGATGGAAGGAATAGTGAGAGTGGACATTAGGCCCACTTTGGCCTTATCAACCTCAATGCCTTCCTTGGAGACTCGGTGACCCAAAACAATGCCTTTAGGAACCATGAAGTGACTCTTATCCCAAGATAACACTAAACGAACCTTGATACACCTTTCAAGCACAACTTATAGGTGGAGCAAATATTCATCAAATCTCTTACCAAACACTGAAAAATCATCCATGCAGACTTCAAGCGACGAATCAAGCATATAAGAAAAGATGGATGTCACACATCTTTTAAAAGTAGAAGGAGCATTGCACAAACCAAATGGCATTCTTCTGTAAGCAAAAGTACCACTTCGACAAGTGAATGTTGTGTTCTCTTGATCTGTAGGATGAACAACTATCTGGAAGTAATCAGAGTACCCATCAAGAAAATAGTAGAAACTCTATCCTACCAGTCTCTCCAAGATCTGATCAAGGAATGAAAGAGGGTAATGGTATTTCTTAGTATTCTCATTTAACTTTCTATAGTCCACAAACATCCTCCACTTGGATTTCTCTCTCATGAGCATCAATTCCCAATCTTCATTCTTGGGTATCATGATCCCACCCTTCTTGGGTACAACCGAAATGGGACTCACCCATGGGCTATTGATGCAACCCTATTTTAGGTCTCCATCTTGTGCCATTTTGCACTTTATTCACATCTAAACATAGTAGAATGCAAGTTAAATCCCTCAATATGAGTATTACTATAAAATGCACTTATGGACGTTCTTTGCACTATTTTCATGTACTTGGACCATGCTTTGGATGGATGAGAGAGAAAGAAGGAGTTATACGGTTCCTCCACTCATGGAGGGGGTCTAAAGAAGGCCCAAAAACTCCCTCAACCTACCCCTAATGGCCAAGGTTCGACATCAAGCAAAGAAGTCCATGGATGATGAAAGTTGAAGTTCATTTAGCCACTGAAGACTCCAACACAGACGTGGGAATCCACCACAGTCGTTTGAATTATTGTGAAGAATCAACAGGGATGTCAGGGTTTTGCACCAGAGACACCATGACTGTGGCCACCAGAACGTCCATGGCCCACTGAAGAGACCACGATCGTGGCCATCAGCATGATCGTGGCCAACAGAAGGGAAAATAGTCATGGACTCCCACAACAGTTGTTTGAATTTCGTGCAAGGATCCCCAAAATCAACAGGGAGGCGACCAATTTTACACTTGAATGACCATGGATGTGGCCACTCATCATGGCCGTGGCCCTTGAAAATCGCCTCGCCCGTGCTGCTCCCCACGCTCAAAACTTCCTCCTCCAAAACGGTTGTGGTACCCACCACGGTCGTGGTGCCACTTACCCAACATGACCATGGCACCCTGCCACGACCGTGGCCACCACCTATACTTAGCCTTTTCACCCCATTTCACACTTTTCTTGTGTCCACTCTTCCACAACCATTCCCTACTACCCCTACCATAGTTGTGGTACATCAACACGACCATGGTGACCAACCTACCCTACCCATTTTTACACTACTTTTCCTATTCTACCCCTACGTACCCTAGTGCTTCCCCACCACCTATATATACATAGGAGGTGGCTGGGGCATGAAGGTTAGACCCCCTAGCTTCCATTATCCCCCCCTATCCACTCCTTGAGCATTCATTGCATCCTACTTGCATTTATGCTCTCCACCTACCATTTCCACCTTGGAAACCTAGTTTTCTAGGCTTTCTTGCACAATCCCCCATATTCTCATGCCTATCTGCACCATTGGAGGAGGAAGGATGTCCCCAAGATGCTAGGAGATGAAGAAGTAAGATCTCCCCCAAGATCCATGGAGTCCTATCCCCTTCTTATCCTTTCTTTTTCTATTTCTTTGATCATGTCTAGCTAAGCCCCTAGTGGTGGGCTGTTTGGGGTTAAAATGTGACTTTGATACCATGTTAGGGGAAACTAACTTTTAATGAACATAATTTCTATATATGATGATTGCCTCTTGCTTATATCTCATTTCCTATTTTATTGCATGTGATTTGTGCCTTTAACATGGATTGCTTGCTTTGACATGTTTGATGACACTTAGCTTCTAGGAGGAATTGGAGTATATGTAGCAATCTTAGGAATGGCTCCTAGGTCCAATTAGTGGATCCCTAGCTAGCCCCCTTTATTCCTACATACACATCCCTCCTTCTACAAGTGAGTGTGAGATCTAAGTGGCTAGTGTAAGTGTGATTAGTGCAATTGCCTAGAGCTTTCTAAAGGCTAGATGGCTAGTGGCATGAGGTGAAAAACCCTCATCTGTACTCCCATTTCTACCCTTGGCTCTCAATTTCCCTAATACCACTTATCCTAGAGACCTAGACTTGATAAGTCCTACTAGAATTACACCTAACCCTAGTTCTCCAACTAGTAGTATAGGGTACATTCAAATAGAACTTGCCTTGTTATTTGGTTTGTTAATCTATATAGGATTGTGATAATTGCTTACTATGTTGACACCCCCAACTAATATCAAATCACATCCCCAAATGGCCCACCTACCTAATCTCATTGCTTAAAACCTATCTTGCCTTCTTAGCTTGTTCATGCTAATCTAGTTTAGTTATTTTTGTTCAATCTAGTTAATTTCCTAGTCTTGCTCTTTAGAGTTAACTTAGGATCTTGCTCTCTCTAGTGGTTAACTTAGCTCTTAGTTTCTAATTGCTCTACTAGTGTAGTGTAGCTAACCTTTGCTCTTGTTTGGCTAGTTTCTTAGACTTGCTTTCTTAGGATAATTTAGGGTTGTGATAACTTAGATTTCATAATTGCCTTTACTTGCTCATTCACCTAGTTTAACAATCAAACAAACCCTTTTTAAACCCTTCAACCCTAGTCTACACAATAGGAACGTAGCCAACGCTAACCTAGCTCTAGTGCCCCCTCTGTCCATGAGGATCGACCCCTGCTCTTGCCTTTCACCTATGCTACAATAGTACCCGTGCGCTTGCGGGTGACCTATTTGGTTTTGTGATTGACTTTTGTTAGGGTTAATATAAATTTTGAAAGATCCACATCTGTATTTCCCCTTAGGGTTACATCTAGCCACCTCTAGTTGGCTAGTGTGTAGCCTTGATGAGAATCACACCAAGCTTTCTGGCACCGTTGTCAGGGATAGAAGCGCTCAACCTAGATAGTTAGTGTAGCTTAGCCTTTCCTATTTCCCTCAAAATTGCTATTCTTTATTCTTTGTTTACTTTTTCATATTTTAATTCTAACTTGGTTTCTTGTTGTTTGTATGTGTATTATGTATTGTGCAGGTGACAGTTGTGCATGTGCCACACACGTTCTACTTGTACCGACTTGGTGTTGTACGACCCCAAGATAGGTAGGAGAAGACGCCAAAGCCACTGCAACCAACACTGAGAAGTTGAGATGGGCGACCACATGGCAGAAAACCCCCATGGGAATGCTTAACAACCTCCACTGTAGCCCAACCACCCACTCCACTAGTGTTTCACCCCGGGGAACTACAATTATCCAATTGCCACCTTAGTTGACCAAATGTTGGGTCAATAGTTCTCCATTCCACCTGCACTCCTTGGACTCCTCCCTACCTACTATGGGATGGAGAATAAGAATCCCTACCATCACATCAATGCATTCCTAGAGCCGTGATCCACCTTCCGTACCCCCACTCTTACTGATGACTCCACCTGGAGGACCCTCTTCCTGTTCTCTCTGAAGGAAAAAGCTAAAGAATGGCACATTTCGAAACCAGAGTTGGTGACTTAGAATGAGGTTAAGAATGAGTTTCTAAAAAAGTTCTTCCCAATCGCCAAATTGACTCACATGAGAAGGTGTATCACTACCTTTGCCCAGAAGGAAAATGAACCTTTCCACGAGGCATGGGAAAGGTTCCAAAATATCCTCCGCGACTGCCCCCACCATGAAGTGCCATTGTGGTAGCTAGTCCAAGCCTTCTACACCAGGCTTGAAGAGTTGAGCCAGAACAACATTGAATCATCATGTGGAGGCACATTCATGGAGAAGCCACCAGAGGAGTCGTGGCCATTGTTTGAGCACCTTGCCAAAAATTCCCGCCATCGAGTTTTGACAAAAGGGGAACATTGCAGCTGAAACTATGTCCCTCCACCTTCTTCCGTAGCTCCAACCCACAATGTTGCCAACCCCGACATGATGAAGATGATGGCAGACATGATGAATATGATGAAGAACCAAGCTGGTGGTTCTTTGACTCAATACACCATGTCGATTGAAGCCGAAGTAGAGGAAGTTCATGCCTTACACTCTTTTGGCAACCGGAACAATCAAGGCCCTGTGTTCAACACTTACACTCCCGAGTGGAGGAACCATCCCAATTTCTCATAGAAGCAACAAAATGAAGATGGACAAGGACAAGGGCAACTAAGGCCACACTATAGCTCTAAGTTTGAAGATGAAGTGCTTGGAAGATTAAGAAGCCTGGATGTGGTGAAGAAGGATGTATCATCACATGGGTAGTCCATCAGTCGTCTTGATCAAAGACTGGATCAAATTTCTCTCTCACTTTCTAGGAGGGAAGAAGGAAGACTTCCGTCTCAACCAATGTTGAATCCAAACAATGATGGTACTTTCCTAGGAAACACCCAAAGTTCATATGTTATGCCTTCATACCAAGCACTGCCAAATCCCTATGCTCCACCGCCTCTTCAAGCGCCTCTCAACTATCAATATGCTCCACCTCCACCTCATTCATACCAACAACCACCTACGCAATATCATCCCCATACACAACAACAACAACCCTCACAACAACCACAACCACAATTCATCCTCCAAAACCCAAATTCACCTCACTAAAGGTCACCTCCACAAGCCTCTTCTTCTACTACTCATGAACATGTGAAGGCAATGACTGTTTTGAGGAGTGGCCGAACTTTAGAACACCCCTGTGATACTATTGTTGTTGACATAGGTGATATTGTGATCGGATAGGTTGATACTAAGATACAAGTTGATGATACTATGATGAGAGCCAGAGTTGATACTATGACACCGGGCAGTGATCTTGTAATACAGAGTAGTGATATCATGATTCTTGTGATTCTCATTGATGACACTATTGATCTGAGACATTTGGAAGCCCAAATCTCCCCGTTTCCTGATGCTCTTAAGGAGCCCTCTATTGAGAGGAGAAGAAAGAAACATACTGAAGATATCCTAAAGACTTTCAAACCAGTGAAAATCAACATTCTTTTGCTTGATGCGATCAAGCAAATTCCTTCTTATGCTAAATTCCTAAAAGATCTGTGCACCTTCAAGAGGAAGACAACGAGGGGAACCCTAAAGAAAGTCAAACTCACTGACCAAGTGAGCTCAATTCTGCAACACACCATGTCAAGGAAGAGGAAATATCCCTATTCTCCCATCATTTCATGCTACATTGGGGCACATCGCATGAACCAAGCCCTTCTAGACTTGGGTTTTAGCATTTACCTAATGTTGTATGATGTGTTTATCAAGCTCCAAATGGGGAAATTTAGTCTGACTCATTGTACTTTGTAATTGGTCAAACGATCAGTAAATACGCCTAGAGGGTGTGTGGATTATGTGCTTATGAGACTTGATGATGAGACTTCTGCTTTCTTCCCTACCAAATTCATTGTCTTAGACATGGAAAATGACACAAGAAGGGTGCATATCATTTTGGGTAGGCCATTTATAGCCACAGTTGATGCAGTGATTCATGTGAGGATCGGGACTATGTATGTGACATTCATGCACATGAAGATTCGGTTGAATATCTTTAAATCTTCAACCACAACCGAGGTGATAGGGGCCACTGAAGAAGATTGCTATCTCATTGAATGCCTTGATGAGATTGTGGAGGAATGCCTACCTGTGTGGATTCAGACTGCCACTCAAGGTAGAGGTTTAGAGCCAATAGTTGAGTTCCCGGATGACGATGATGATGATGATGATGATGATGAAGAAGAGAATGAGCTAGCCTTGGTGGATGCAAGTGAAGAACTTCCATCTTTTTTTGAACCATTAAAGAAATCCTTTGAAGAACCTCCCACTGTTGAGCTGAAGTCACTTCTAGAAGGATTGAAGTATGCTTTTCTAGGATCAAATGACACCCTCCCGGTGATCATTTCTTCCATTCTCTCACCTGAACAAGAGGAGGCATTGATGAAAGTCCTGAAGAAGAACATCCAAGCCATTGGATGGTCTATAGATGATTTGAGGGGTATTGACCCCTCCATCTATGTACACATGATCTATTTGGAGGATGATGTAAGGCCGACCCACTAAGTGCAAAGGCAGTTTGAATCCAAATCTAAAAGAAGTTGTAACTCAAGAGGTTGTGAAGTTGCTAGATGTTGGGATTATCTATCCTATTTCTGACAGCACGTGGGTGAGTCCCATCTAGGTTGTACCTAAAAAGGGTGGGATCACTGTGGTGGAAAATGCAGATGGTGAGATTATGCCGATTAGAGAACAATCAAAGTGGAGAATGTGTGTTGACTATTAGAAGCTCAATGAAAAGGCCAAAAAGGACCACTACCCCCTCCCATTTGTTGACCAGATTCTAGAGAGGCTAGTGGGGCAAAGCTTCTATTGTTTCCTTGATGGGTACTCTGGATACTTCCAAATTACTATGCACCCTGCAGATCAAGAGAAGACAACATTCACTTATCCAAGTGGTATATTTGCCTACAGGAGAATGCCATTTGGGCTGTGTAATGCCTCTTCTACATTTCAGAGATGTGTGACCTCAATTTTTGCTGATATGCTTGATTCATCATTGGAAGTGTTCATGGATGATTTCTCAGTCTTTGGTAAAACCTTTGATGAATGATTACTTCATTTGGATGTTGTCCTTGAGAGATGATAAAGGTTTTCCTAGTGCTATCTTAGGAGAAGAGCCATTTCATGGTACCTAAAGGTATTATTCTGGGCCACTGGGTTTCAAAGGAGGGGATTGAAGTTGATAGGGCCAAGGTGGGTCTCATTTTTATAGTTACTATTTCTTCCACCGTAAGACATGTCTGGTCTTTCTTGGGACATGCAGGTTTCTACTGCTGCTTCATAAAAGACTTCAATAAGATCTCGAGACCTATATGTCACTTGCTTGAGAAGGATGTTGAGTTTCATTTTGATGACAAGTGCATTGAAGCCTTCAACCACTTGAAGGAAAGAGTAGTTTCTGCTCCTATCATGCATCCCCTAGACTTCTCTTTGCCATTTGAGATTATGTATGTTGCATCCTACATGGCAGCGGGGGCTGTGCTGGGCCAAAGAGTTGGCCAAATTCCACATGCTATCTACTACACAAGAAAAACTCTAGATGAAGCCCAAAGAAACTACACAACTACCAAGAAGGAGTTGCTTGTAGTCATATTCTCTCTTGACAAATTTAGATCATATCTTCTACAAAACAAGGTGATTGTCTATACATACCATGTTTCTCTAAAATATCTAATGGCAAAGAAAGACTCCAATCTGAGGTTGATCCGATGGATATTGATGTTTCAAGAGTTTGATATCAAGATTGTAGACAAGAAGGGAGTAGAGAATTCTGTCGCCAATCATCTTTCCCAGATTGAAGTACCTTTTGATGAAATAAGTAGAATCAAAGAGACATTGCCACATGAGCAACTATTCCTACTCTCATCTGCTCAAAGGTCGTGGTACCAACACATAGCTAACTTCTTAGCTAGTGGGAGGATACCAAACATTTGGACGAGGGAGGAAAGTTGAAGGTTATTTGCTAAGGCCAAGGATTATGTTTGGGATGACCCTCACTTGTTCAAGTACTGCCCCAACCAACTTATCTGAAGATGTGTTCCAGAGATGGAGCAGTAAGAAATTCTCTCTATGTGTCATTTCGGAGTTTGTGGAGGTCACTTTGGGGGAAATCTTACTACTACCAAGGTTCTTCAAAGCGGTTTCTATTGGCCTTCCTTGTTCAAAGACTCTCATGAATTCTGGAAGTGTTGTTTGAAGTGCCAAAAGGTGGGCACTATCTCTAAGAGGGACATGATGCCTCTATCACCCATTCTAGTGGTGGAGGTATTTGATGTTTGGGGGATTGACTTTATGGGCCCTTTCCCCCCTCTTTTGGATATGTATATATTTTGGTTTCCGTTGACTATGTATCAAAATGGATTGAGGCTATTGCAACAAGGACAAATGATCACAAGGTGGTGTGTGACTTTGTGAAATCTAACATCTTTAGCCATTTTGGTATTCTAAGAGCTACGATTAGTGATGGCGGAAGTCATTCATCCATCGCACCTTTGAAGGCTTGCTCAAGAAATACAGGGTGAACCATTGTGTAGCAACTCCTTACCACCCCCAAACAAGTGGTAAAGTTGAGTTGGCCAATTGGGAGATAAAGCTCATTCTAGAGAAGACGGTGAGATCGGACCACAAGGATTGGTCACTTCATCTCAATGAAGCTTTATGGGCATATAGGACTGCATACAAAGCCCCGATTGGCACTAAACCGTTCAAGCTTGTGTATGGCAAAAGCTACCATTTGCCGGTTGAGATGCAACACAAGGCATTATGGGCTTTAAAAGCCCTGGACTTTGACGGAGAGAATGCCAGATTGAAAAGAAAGTTTTAGCTGAATGAGTTGGAAGAAATGTGCCATGAAGCATATGAAATTTCCAAGAGCTACAAAGAGAGGACAAAGTTTCTCATGATAAGATGATCAAGAAGAAGGAATTTGAGCCTAGAAAATGGGTGTGGCTTTACAACTCAAGGATGAAGTTCTTTTCCGGAAAACTCCGGTCTAGATGGGAAGGACCTTATCTCATCAAGAAAGTGTATCCATCCAAGGATGTAGTGATTTATCAGAAAGAAGGATCTAGGGAATTCATAGTGAATGGCCAAAGGTTGAAATCAGTGGTGGAAGTAAGTCCAGACAAGGCAAACCAAAGTTTTGATATAGTGATGTTAGTGGAAGAACGTTAAGTTGATGAAGAGATGTGCTTGAACGCACATAAAAGAGACATTTATTTCAATGATGCTTTGAGAATCCCACAGAAATGATGGAAGTCAAGAATCAATAAGCCCAGCTGAAGGCATAAAATTTAGTACTAGTGGGAGGCAACCCACCTAGGTTTGGGAGATTTTTCACCCAACCTTCTCTTTTTTATACTTTTATTTTCTTTTCCACAAAATACACACACATGTGTTTAATAGTGTTCTTTGAGTTTTGATGATATGGCATGTGGTAGGTACTAAAGAGAGGGGAATCAAAGGTGAATCATGGTCACTAAGATCAATTTGTGGTGAAAATGTTAAAGAAAAACAAAGTTCTTGATTTTGAGTTGCAAAAGTTGAAGGAATGACCCCACCACAGCCGTTGCATAAGTTGCCCAAAACGGTCGTGGCCCCTCACCATGGTCGTTGTAATTAATTTATCAAGGGGGCCAAAGAAGTCAGGGTTATTGGCCAAGTTCATCCATGAATGGCCACATCCGTGGCCACCAACCACGGTCGTGTCATGGACAGTTAGCCACGGTCGTGTGAATTATTTTGTCAAAGATGCCAAAGAAGTCAGGGTTTTTGGCCGAATGGACACGACCGTGGTATTCCACCATGGCCGTGTCAAGGATGGATGCCCACGACCGTGGCACGTGACCGTGACCGTAGCAAGGTCGGGTGGGAGCACCCTTCATCGACAATACGACTGTGGCACCCTGCCATGGCCATGCTACCAAACCCTAGCCACGACTGTGGCTACCTGCCACGACTGTGGTGCACCCCGACCTCACAAAAAAATATAACTTATACTCATCTTCAACCTGACCCCCCATTCTACCACTTCTATTTGTGAGAAAATGGCTGTGGCGGCACACAACACCTCCAAGCCTCAAAATCACCTCCAAACCACCACTAATCACCCCCAAATCACCCCCCTACCATTCCCCTTCCATTTCCACACCAAATCATCCATTAATCCACCCTCCACCACCACTTTCACCTCCATACCACCCTATAGACACCCCCACCTAAAACCTCCACCAAAACCTCCATTTCTAGCCCAAATTGAAACCTAATCATCACCCGCCATCTAAACCCCCATATCCTTCCATTCTACCTCTCAATCTACCTCCATTTCATCATCTACCAAAAAATCCATTTTCCACAGCCCTACCACCTCCTCCACATCCACAAAATGAAGGGGATCACCAAGGTAGTGAAGAAGGGCCCCCAAAAGAGTCTTGATGTGATCACCAGAGGCAAGGTATGCACCAAGAGGGCCTCCTCCCAAGTCTCCATGCCTTCCCACACCCCTTCACCATCAAATTTCATCGCCCAATCACTTTCCTAATCGATGTCCATGAATTCATCCCACACACGATCATCTGATAGCCACCACATTATCGATTAGACATACCGGGGAGAGGAGGAGGAGGAATTTGAGGAGAACATGGACAACTTGACAGATGAGGTTGAGATGGTGGTTGCCAAAAGAAACCAAAAATCAAAAGCTACACCGTCATCATCAAAGCACCCACTAAATCCCACTCCAGCATGCCATTCGATGTCTCACATGGTAGTGGAGCATAGGGAGCAGTCGCAACCTAGCGGCAATTGCGTCCAAATGAAGAGCAGTTCGCACAGTGGTACCCCAAACAACGGGTGCCAATCAATCTTGATACGAGTTCAGGATCCCAATCGTACATGTTGGATGAGGAGGAGGAAGACAGTGAAGACAAGGAAATGCAGTTGTCAGCTGAGGCAGAGGACATTCTGGCTCAATTGGAGGAAGATAGGTTGAAGGCTTTAGGAAAAGCCCCTGTTGGAGTGTCCTATGGAAGAGGGCACATGCAAAAGAAGATTACTCTCACATACCCAGAATGCATGACAAGGCGAGTCATCACTACAAGGTATGGATGCAAGAAAGTTATTGATGAGCTCGGAATCAAGGTGGTCGTGGAAGAAGGTTTGAAGAAAATGGGGCTATGGGACATTCTTTTCACAAAAACCAAACTACTTACACCACAATGACACAAGATTTTTTCAGCACACTTGAGAAGACGAAGGTGTGAGGTAATGATGCTATCAAATTTGCCATGTTCAGAAACATGCACACTCTCACGATAGATGAACTGAATGGTGCATTTGCTACCAATCCTGAAGAGGCCGAGAAAATGAATGACAACCTGCTTGAAAAAGAGGTAGATTTCAACTATGTATACTTCTGGAACCTGTTGATAGGGAGCAAGGACTACTTGGTAGGGAGGTCAAAGACCTCACCTATAAGCAACCCCCTGTTCTTCTATGTACAAAAGGTCTTGGAAAACACCATTGTGGGCCGATATGACAATCAAGGTTCAATTTCTTAGAAAGATATGTTTGTCATGATGGCGATGCACCACAAAAGATATATAGACCTTGGAGTGTTGTTAATTGATCATATGAGGTCCATACCCTTCAAAAGTAAAACACCTTTTGTTTTGGGAGGGTTTGTAACCTCAATTGCACTTGCTTTGTGGTATAATCTTTCTGTGTTGGAACACACATATGAAGCTAAGTTTGTTGACTTAAACTATCTTATTCGCTCACACACTATTAAGATGAAGGACCAAAGAATGATATATCATGCAATTAGTGTACCAATCATTGAGCTTGATCTTCCATGCCACACTGTGCCACTTCTCTCCATGTTGGGAGTCCTCCATAAACTAGAGGCCAAATTGTTGGAATGGCAGCAAAACAACCCAAGAGAGACATACAACAGGGAGCCACTACCGCACAAGAAGAGATTGCTGAATCTAATGTGCAAGGGTAGGAGCAAGAAACTGAAGGACAAAGGCAACCCCAAAAATCAAGGAGAAGGGATGAAGGAACATCCCAGCTGCAGCAACCCTCAACAAATGCCTACGACATGTCCACCATCCAAGCACATCTTGAGAGCATACAAAAGACACAGGGCGACATGAAGCTGATCCAGCAATACATGTGGCAAGACCAATAACAGATGCACCACCAGGTCAACCACTTGTATCACTACCACCATACCTAAGAAGCAAGAAACCCCAAATGGGGTGGCATTGCTGGATATTCAGAGAAATACCCTCCACCCCAGGATGACTACTGGGGACATAACTATCAGCATCCTCCTATAGGCTCAACTCCTCCTCAAGATCCTCCTCACTCGTCTGACCAACCACCACAGTGGCCATGACACTTCCCCTATCTACCCTAAGCTATAGTTTCATGCTAAGGACATCATGATTCTAAAGTTTGGGTTGGGTAGGACAGTATGCACCACCATATCTCTCTTTTTGTGATTTTGTTCCACCTTTTCCACTTAGTTTAGTTTTCCTATTCTTATTTTTGATTTGATTGCTTCCTTGCATAGCATATAGTTATTTTCATGCATTTTGCCTAATTTTTCTAAAATTTTGCTCCTTTTTTCCATGCATTGCATATCATGTAGATTTTTGGTAATTTTTGCATGTTTTCGCTAGGATTTGCCTGTTTTACTGCTTTAAAGTTCAATAATGTAGGTTTAGATGTGATTGAAAGCAAATTGGCACCATTTTGTCCAATTTTGCCCAAATTTGAATTTTTTGCCTAAAAAGCATGTTTTTACTTAATCTCCACTGTTTGAAATGAAATTTTCAATCCTTTTACAAATGCTTGTTGTTTCTTAGAGTTTATTGCTATGTGGTCTTGTTTGTTGACTTTTTACATGTGCACCACTTCTCTCAAGTTTGTGAATGTTTTGGTTGTATTGTGAATTGAGAAAGCTACAAATGCTTAGAGCCTATGGAATCACTTGATAAAAATGTGAATATCATGTTGTTCTGTCATGTGGTGTGATATCATCTGATGAAGTGTTGGATTAGCTTTAATGCAGGGAATCTTATGTTGAAGACTACACTAATGACCCCTCTTTGATCCGACTATTCTTTCACCATCTTCATACATCTCTGCCTCATGAAAGGATGCTCTAGTGCACATAATCAGCCTTGGCCACCTCCAAAAGTTTGGGGTGGCCATATCTATATCTCCCAGCTTCACTATATCCACCATATGCCCTATCTACACCAAGGGTAAAGAAAAGAAAAGAAAAAGAAAGGAAAAAGAAAATAAAAGGATGCTCCTATTTAAGAGCATTCAAATGAAGAAAAGATGAGTGCTCTATGTAATATCACTCAAAAAAAATCTTTCTGCAACCCTTTCTTCTATTTTCATACCCATTGAGCTAGAGAACATTAAATCTATCTCGCTTAACCCTTTTCTACAGCCATGTGGGTCATTTGGTGTAGTTTGAGGCATAAGATTGAATGCATGAAAGTGAAACAACACTCCTAGTCATCTTTGATTAACGCCAATATGAAACGATTTACCCAGAATGATATGAAGGACATATGGACAACTTGTGTATTCTATGCTTTATATTTGAAGTTTGTGTGCTCAATGCTCATTTCATGATTGGTATGTGAAAGAGGAGAGGAGAGAGGTGGAACACATGCACATAGTCACTCCCAAGACCATGTAGTCAATAATTTTATATTGCTATGCATTTGTCATTGTTGTTTATTGAAAGAAAACTACAAAGAGAGATTAAGTTGGAGCATACTTGAGGACAAGTATGTTTTAAGTTTGGGGTGGTGATTCAACCCTATTTTAGGTCTCCATTTTGTGCCATTTTTCACTTTATTCACATATAAACATAGTATAATGCAAGTTAAATCCCTCAATATGAGTATTACTATCAAACACACTTATGGACATTCTTTACACTATTTTCAGGTACTTGGACCATGCTTTGGATGGATGAGAGAGAAGGAATGAGTTCTAGGATTCCTCCACTCATGGAGGGGTCCAAATAAGGCCCCAAAGCTCCCTCAACCTACCCCTAATGGCCAAGGTTCGACATCAAGCAAAGAAGTCCATGGATGATGAAAGTTGACGTTCATTTAGCCACTGAAGACTCCAACACGGCCATGGGAATCCACCACAGATGTATGAATTATTGTGAAGAATCAACATGGGTGTCAGGGTTTTGTACTAGAGACACCACGACTATGGCCACCAGAATGTTTGTGACCCACTGAAGACACCACGGTCATGGCCATCAGCACAGTTTTGGCCAGCAGAAGGGAAAATGGTTGTGGCCTCCCACAACAATCGTTTGAATTTCATGCAAGGATCCCCAAAATCAACAGGGAGGCGGCCAATTTTACACTTGAATGACCACCGTCGTGGCCACTCACCATGATCATGGCCCTTAAAGACCGCCTCGCCCGTGCTGCTCCCCACGCTCAAGACCTCCTCCTCCACACAATGTAGAATATTAATTTTTACATTATTTTTAGGGATTTTTTTACTATATTATTTGTGCATGGTTACAGTTAATTATCATTTTTACATCATATGTTTAAATATAAAAATATATTACGTAAATCACATTATTTTCGCATGGTGCAATGTTTTTCTTTTTCATGATGTTTGTATTTTTTAGATTGTACTGATAATAGTGGTTATAGTGTTAAATATTTTACATAATGTGATTATAGTGTATGATAGTTTGTCATATTATGTTTTGGTTTTATCAATAAACTATATCCTCACCACTAATATTTCTAGTCATAAATATTTTACATGTGTCATTTATGACAAATTAATGAAAAATATAATTGTATAAGAAATGTTGTTAGTTGTCCAGAACTCGTTTTCCGCACTTTTTAAGAGGGAACTCAGGAACTATGTTTTGTATGTAAGTCTGTAACTCCCCAGAAGTCACGGAACTCAAGTTCCAATACTTACTTTAAACCAATCATAAAAAATTGCTCAAGGAACTCCAGTTCATGAGTTTTCCGGATCAGTTATGACAAACCAATCGGAGCCTAAGGGGAAACACACGTGTGGATCTTTCAAAATTTATATAAACCCTAAATAGGTCACCCATAAGCGCACATGGTACTATTGTAGCATAGGTGAAAGGCAAGAGCAGGGGTCGATCCTCAGGGACAGAGGGGGCACTAGAGCTAGGTTAGCGTTGGCTATGTTCCTATTGTGGAGACTAGGGTTTAAGGGTTTAAAAAGGGTTTGTTTGATTGCTAAACTAGGTGAATGAGAAAGTAAAGGCAATTATGAAATCTAAGTTATCATAACCCTAAATTATCCTAAGCAAGCAAGTCTAATGAACTAGGTTAAGCAACTAGCCAAACAAGAGAAAAGGTTAGCTACACTACACTAGTAGAGAAATTAGCAACTAAGAGCTAAGTTAACCACTAGAGAGAGAAAGAGCCTAAGTTAACTCTAAAGAGTAAGACTAGGCAATTAACTAGATTGAACAAAAGCAACTAAACTAGATTAGCATGAACAAGCTAAGAAGACAAGATAGGTTTTAAACAATGAGATTAGGTAGGTGGGCCATTTGGGGATGTGATTTGATATTAATTGGGGGTGTCAACATAGCAAACAATTATCACAATACTATCTAGATTACCAAACCAAACAATAAGGCAAGTGTTATTAGAATGTACCCTATACTACTAGTTGGAGAACTAGGGTTAGGTGTAATTCTAGTAGGACTTATCAAGTCTAGGCCTCTAGGGTAAGTGTCATTATGTCAATTGAGAGCCAAGGGTAGAAATGGGAGTAGATATGAGGGCTTTTTACCTCATGCCACTATCCATCTAGCCTTTAGAAAGTGCTAGGCAGTTGCACTAATCACACTTACACTAGACACTTAGATCTCACACTCACTTATAGAAGGAGGGATGTGTATGTAGGAATAAAGGGGGATATCTAGGGATCTACTAATTGGACATAGGAGCCATTCCTAAGATTGCTACATATACTCCAATTCCTCCTAGAAGCTAAGTGTCAACAAACATCTCAAAGCAAGCAATCCATGTTAAAGGCACAAATCACATGCAATAAAATTAGAAATGAGATAGAAGCAAGAGGCAATCATCATAGATAGAAATTATGTTCATTACAAGCTATTTTCCCCCAACATGGTATCAAAGTCAAATTTTAACCCCAAACAGCCCACCACTAGGGGCTTAGCTAGACATGATCAAAGAAATAACAAAAGAAAGGAGAAGAAGGGGATAGGACTCCATGGAGCTAGGGGGAGATCTTCCTTGTTCACCTCCTAGTAGCTTGGGGACGTCCTTCCTCCTCCAATGGTGCATATGGGCATGAGAATATGGGGGATTAAGGAAAAAAACCTAGAAAACTAGGTTTCTAAGGTGGAAATGGTAGGTGGAGAGCATAAATGCAAGTAGGATGAAATGAATGCTCAAGGAGTGGATAGGATGAGTAATGGAAGCTAGGGGGTCTAACCTCCGTGCCCCACCCACCACCTATGTATATATAGGTGGTGGGGAAGCACTAGGGTAAGTAGAGGTAGAATAGGAAAAGTAGTGTAAAAAATGGGTAGGGTAGGTTGGTCACCATGGCCGTGTTGATGTACCACGACCATGTTGGGGGTAGTAGGAAATGGTTATGGGGGAGTGGACACAACCAAAGTGTGAAAAGGGGTGAAAAGGCTAAGTATAGGTGGTGGCCATGGTCGTGGCACCTGTATCGAGATGCCTTTATATGAAGCTCTTTATGGGAGGTCATGTCAGTCATCACTTCATTGGGATGATGTTAGTGAGAGGACTTTGTTGTGGTCAAAGGAACTATAGTTGTATGATGACAAGGTCACTTTGATCAAGCAGAGGCTAAAGAGAGCCCATGATTGATAGAAATCGTATACTGATGCAATGCAGACAAATTTGCACTTTATTGTAGGAGACCTTGTGTTTCTAAAAATCTGAGCCCTGCAAGCTATAGTTAAAAATATAGGAAAATTGAGTCCCCAATACGTGGGTCTGTTTGAGATTCTAGAATGGATTGGTGAGGCCTCTTATTTTCTAGCTTTAGCACCACAATACAGCATGACACATGATGTATTCATGTGTCAAATCTGAAGTGATATGTGAAGGATCCTAGCCATGTGTTGAACATTGAACCTATTATGCCACGGTCGTGTTGGGTAAGTGGCACCACGGCCATGGTGGGTACCACAGCCATAAACAATGATGAACCAAAACTTATATTTACAAGCACATGAAATGTGGATATTATTACAATATTTTGTATACACAAACTAAAATAAAAAATATTGTGATGTAATTTTAGTCATAATAATTTTATTAAGATTATAATTATACCATAATAAAATATTTTTAAAGGAGCAACATCTGCACCATAACCACTTATTTTGGTTATTATGATTTAAGAATATTATGATTTTTTACAGATATGATTCTTTTTTATGTCTTTACCATCCTCGTTTATTTATATTATACAATAAAAATTAACAATATTTATAATGATTTCCATATTTACACTTACAATAAACCAATCACATGGAAGTGACTGGAACTTAAGTTCCAAAAATTGAACTATAGTTCCCAAAAAATGAGTTCCATGGAACTCATGACTTACATCAAACCAATAGGAGCCTTAGGGTTGCATCTAGCCACATCTAGTTGGCTAGTGTGTAGCCTTGATAAGAATTACACCAAGCTTTCTGGTGTCGTTGCCGGGGATAGAGGCGTTCAACCTAGCTAGTTAGTGTAGCTTAGCCTTTCCTATTTCCCTCAACATTGCTATTCTTTATTCTTTGTTCACTTTTGCATATTTTCATTCTAACTTGGTTTCTTGTCGTTTGTATGTGTATTGTGTATTGTGCATGTGATAGCTGTGCATGCACCACACATGTTCTACTTGTACCGACTTGGTGTTGTATGACCTCGATATAGGTAGGAGGAGACGCCAAAGCAGCTGCAACCAACACTGAGAAGCCAAGATGGGTGACCACATGGCAGACAACCCCCATGGGAATGCTCAACCTCCACCGCAGCCCAACCACCCACTCCACAAGTATTTCACCCTGGGGAACTACAATTCTCCAATTGCCACCTTAGTTGACCAAATGTCGGGTCAACAGTTCTCCATTCCACCCAGCACTCCTTAGAATCCTCCCTACCTACTTTGGGATGGAGAATGAGAATCCCTATCATCACATCGATGCATCCCTAGAGACATGCTCCACCTTCCGTACCCCCACTGCTACTGATGACTCCATCTGAAGGACCCTCTTCCCGTTCTCTTTGAAGGAAAAAGCTAAAGAATGGTACATTTCGAAGCCAGAGTTGGTGACTTAGAATGAGGTCAAGAATGAGTTTCTCAAAAAGTTCTTCCCAATCACCAAATTGACTCACATGAGAAGGTGTATCACTACTTTTGCCCAGAAGGAAAATAAACCCTTCCACGAGGTGTGGGAAAGATTCTAAAAGCTCCTCCACGACTGCCCCCACCATGAAGTGCCCACTACTACAGAACCTACCTTTAGTGTCGGTTATTTAAAGCCTTTAGTGTCGGTTTCTAAGTGACACCTATGTGGGTGACACTAAAAGTCCACCCATTAGGCGTCGGTTCCAAAACCGACGCCCAAACACTTCGCGCACCACCGAAAACACGCCATCATGGGACTATAGGCGTCGGTTATTAGGTAAGAAACCGATGCCCAAACCCTTCACGCCACAGAAAGGGCGCCATCTTGGGCACTATCAGTGTCGGTTATTTACAAATAACCGACGCCATATATCTTCGCGCCACACGAAATAGACGTCGGTTTATTGTAGGAAAACCGACACTATATCTTTATGTGTCGGTTATTTACAAATAACCGACGCCTATTGGTTTTTTTTTCCAGTCTGCAGACCTGCTGTGGCTGGTCGCAAGATGAGAAACTTGTTCAGTTCAGTTATGAACTGCAGGTTTTACAACATCCATTGATATCAGCCGACAACAGGCCGCAAACCTGCAAAATTAACAATAAAAAAGTAGCACATGCATTTAGCAATGCAACTTGCAGTTCCATTTTATTTTCACACATTTATAAACATTCACACATGCTAGCAATCTGTAGTTCCATTCATTCACATTCACACATGTAGAAACATTCATATAGCAACCAACACTTTCATTCATTTTCACACAGACACATGTAGAAACATCCAGACATGTAGAAACATTCACACATATATTATAATTCAGAAATTCATTTACAAAGTATCATTGTTTAGTCATTATTCGCTATCAGGATCCCAATTATATTTTAAAGCCCCCACTAATTGTATGGTTGTTGCCCATTCTTCTACTACTTCATTTAATTCTCCCATCGTATAGGGAGCATTAACATTTGGTAAGTCCTTTCCTGTAATGGGGTCAGCTTTAAACACCTGTAAAGAGAATGATGTATATATATATAATTAATGAGCTATAAATAAGATTGATATATTTCGATCATATTATCTAATGAGACTATATAATACCTGAGAAATACATTCGATATCCAGTACGGCATGTTTGATAATCATGTGCATATATCGCATGACATAGTATCCACATGCCCATCCGTTGTCTTGTGTAGCACACTATAAATTCAAACATACAAAATATTAAAAAATACAACTAATTAAGCATTGTTCACATAAATAATATATACATATATTGCAGTTGGGAACTTACTTTCACGTTCTTCCAAATTATTGGCTGGTTCTTTTTCGTGGGGACCTTTCCTCCAGCCTTTTTGTATTCCTCAAAACCCCTACATGTTAATGTAACACAGAACATTGCAATTAAATAGTAATGTAATAACATATGTTAACGGATATGAAAAATGAAATATTTCTCATTGAAATATTTCCATTTTCATTATGTGTCCAAATCTTGTATTCAATTTACCCCCCTTAGGATCTAGATAATACACAGTGAATGTCTCGGGGGCAATAACCAATAACTCCCAATGCTTACCCCTAGAGGAAAAAAAGTTAAAAATTAATAACTCAAAATCCACAATAAAATGTAATTTTCTTAAGTCCAAATTATAATAAGCAAAGTAAACTTACTCTACATTGAATAGAGCCATTATCACCGTCTTCTTTTTTACAGCAAAATTTGAAAAAGCCTCACAACAGTATTGTTGAACTGATGTAGGGTCTTTAGCTACTAGACTAATCAAGGATGGAATCAAAAACCCTACATGTTCGAATCCAAAATCTGCACATATGTTGTCTAAGTAGCTGCAAAATATGTATTAATTACGCATGCATTAATAAATAAGAAACCAGATCACCAGATCATACACAAGGTATATGGATGTATAAAGAATATCTCACCTTATCCATATCTCTATCACAGATGTATTTATCCAATCATATCGAAACAACTCCAAAATATCTTGTATAAATAGTTTTGTTTCGTATGACTGACCTGTAGAATCTGAATCAGAAGAAACAGTTATAGGGGAGTTTATATCATGTTCCCCTAACCATACTGCCATACCCCTATAGTTAGGACCTAACGGGACAGGTAGGTCATGTGGAACCCAACTAGGTAATGCAGGAGGTGGAAGTGGAGGCCTAGATGCTATGGGTGTCTTCTTTTTAGCCTGTACATATATATATATATATAATAATTTCAGATCAACTGCCAGCATATACACACACTAACAATTGAACGTAATGTAAATTTACCACACCTTTTCAGTAAAGAAGACATGCACTTTTTCCCACAATATCACTCCGCCTACTGCCTCACCAAGCGTTTCACAATCTGGGTGGGCATATGGCAGTGGAAGATCCATCCACTGGGGGAATATATGTATCGGGCTCACCCGAATCCAACCAGCTGGTACTGGAGACCCGTGACACGTTTCCCCTGGTAGGGATGGGTAAGCCGACGCCTCTGCCACGACATATTCTTTACTTTTTAGATGGCATGGCTTCAACCCCTACAAATTTTTGTGTAAAGAATGTTATATACATATATACATATCATCTTTTTTTGAAACGACTACAATTTCATATATACGTATCATCTTGAATTAAAAAACTAGTTACTATGTCATAAAAATACTTACAGTGGATGTGCTAGGTGGTGGTTCTACAGGATTACTCCCAACCTCTGCAGTAGGAGTAGGAGTAGAGTTTGCAGTAGGTATTGTCTGGTAAGTGGCAGTCTGAGATGCCTGCCACTTTTTCATTGCTTCTTCGAGTTTTTCTTCGAGTTTCCTGTCAAATAGCTTATCTACCTATACATGGATAAAAGAAACGTAAAATTCTAATTTTTGAATTCTCTTTTACAATAACATCTACAAGGAAAAAATATGTTACCTCTTCTTGTGAAAGTCCCGCTTTTGGGACATGTTTGCGTTGGGATGGCCCAAAAAAAGCTTTGATGCCCACACCAGCGCCTGCAACCCTAACACGTCCAGGATGCTCTGGGTTACCCAGAGCAACTGTCAGCTCATCCCTTGTGCCCTCAGGGATGAACTTTCCTTGTTTCCTCAGCTCATGCAGCTCCCGCTAATTGCCAAAATAAAAATTTGTACTTAAGTAAACAACACAAATAATCAATATTCGAATGATTGCTGTAAGAGTTGTATTTTACCATTTTTGCAGCCGCCTTAGCAGTTGCGGCCTTAGTTAATTCTCCCTTCTTATTTTGCCTCCCAGCTATCCAGACATCATGGCGAGGCAGAGGTGTGCTACCTATGGTAGAGGACTCCTGAGTAGCAGCAGACTGAGCAGCAGTAGCCTCAGCCTGTAGTCTTTGACGAACGCCTGCATACCCCTTTGGACCCATTCTGTGGTCATGCACATTGAGTGCACGCCTTGATCTTTGTGCCTCACCGAGGGCCTAGTTAGTATGCAAATTAATGATTTGGTTAGTAACACTAAATGTTAATCTTGAATAAGTGAATACAACATATATTATTAATGAGATTGAGACTGACGCCTAATACCTTGAATTCATCAGTTTGTCTTGAAGCGACAAATGCGTCCCATTCTTCTTTGTCCAGGAAGTTCCACTGTTCAGTGGCTGTCTTCTTCCTCTTGTCGGCTTCTTTTATGTATTCTCTAGTGAGATTTGTCCTATAGTTCCTTAGGACTCTCCCACAGCGTTGCATCACGCATTTACGATGCAGCTTTTTATCCAATTCAAATATACTCTGCAAAATAGAATTGTTATTAACTAGTATCCAAAAATTTAGTAATCTACAAAATCGAATTGCAAATTAATAATAACTCACGAATAAATCCCTCCATATTAAATCTTTCTTCTCCTTAGAAACATTATGCCAAGAATCTAAGCGACAACCGCAATGGCTACGAGTAACAAACCCAAGATATGAAATAAATGAATTGCGATTCACACCACATGCATTTTCTGCATTATCGAAATCCACAACAAGTTTGGGTCCATTGCCCTTTTGCACAATTAACTTCTTCATCATAGTGATGCCCCTTCTCTTGTCAACTTTTTGGTGCTGTTGATCAAGTGCCTCAAGTGCTTCAGATGGTACCTGTGCATCATCAACCTAAAATTTGACAAAATAATTCACATTTACAAGATATAACTATAAATGGACATATAGATATAAATATATGATATATTTTTAAAACTTACATTGTGAGGCGGCGCATTGATGTCCTCACCCTCACAGTAGTCATCAACACGGTCATCAGGAGAATCGTCAGCCATCTGCAAATTCACATTCAAATTGTAAAGTTCACATTGTAAAGTAGTAATTCAAAGTGTAAAGCTCACATTGTAAAGTAATTCAAATTGTAAAGCTCACATTGTAAAGTTCAAATTCACATTCAAATTGTAAATCTCCCATTGTAAAGTAATTCAAATTGTAAAGTTCACATTGTAAAGTAATTCAAATTCTAAAGCTCACATTGTAAAGTTCTAGCAGAGGCGGATGTCATTCTTATGTATAATAAATGTGTACCACCTATCCCATTCTTGAATACCTAATTTCACTAGTAAGTGTATAATGTGTATTGGGTTTTCAAGAAAATTTCGGCAGCATTTCCCCGCTGTTCTCCAAGTACATATGTACTTAGAGAACAAACGGGGAAATGCTGCGGAAATTTTCTTGAAAACCCAACACACATTATATACACTTACATCCTAAGCAAGATTAGGTGTTCAAGAACAGTCCCAAACCGGGGAATATCCAAGATTTACTCCTAATGAGTAAATCTTGGATGGGTTTCTAGGCCAACAAATAATGTGTTGTCATTCTTATACCTAAAATCCTAGTTCTTCAAGTTAGGGTGATTATTGATGTCTTTAAAAGCATGATTGGCAATATATTTAGGGAAAAGTTCATCATTTACATTCCAAGCATGTGTGCATTACAGTTCATCATTAAGCAAAAGAAGGGTGATTAGGATTGTCACCAAGAATATAGCTAAACTATTAAACAATGATTATAGCTAAACTATTAAACAATAGACTTGTCACACATAAAACACCCTAATACAACTATAAAAGTATATATGCATGATACAATAACTATTTTGCATCACATTACAACAGACTTATCATTGATACCTTACTAACTTATTGCTACATTTACATATCATCACTTGATCAAAAATTACAGCAGTACATTTAACCAAAGTATGCATTCTAAAATCTATGTCATGATTAGTTACATGTAATTTACTTGGATATACAGCAGTACCCGATTACTATGTTTTACATACAAAGTATGCATATTAAATTAACTAAGGCTTATCATAGAACATGTATTGTATAGACAATAGAGGATTCAGCTCAGTAGAAGCACAAAATCAGTACCTAAACCCTAAAATCACACCTTTTTAGCATTTATTCTAACAGGTTTATGTACATCAATATGTGTATGAGCAGGCAGGCACCTTGAGAGAAGTAAATAAATTAAAAAAAAATGCCCAGCAGCAGGGCAGGCAGCTTGAGAGAAGAGGAGCAGAGGAAGAAGAAGAAGGCAGGGCGGGCACCTTGAGGAAAGAGGAGCAGCGGCCGAGCAAGTCCTAGCAGCTGCCGGCGGCGAGGAGAGGAGTGGTGGAGAGGGCGACGAGGCTAGGAGACCTAGCTACTACCGGCGACGGCAGAGAGGGCGGCCGGCGGGCGAGCGGGTGGCGACTGCTTCTCGCAGCGACGGTGACGACGGGCGAGCACGGAGGAAGGAGCGGCGGCGACGGGCGTTGGAGCACGAACGGTAGGGAGGGACGGCGGTGGCAGGGAGCAAGAAATCGCCGGAGGTTAGGGAAATTGGGAATGAAACAGGGAAAGGGAAGAATCGGTCGGGCTGGTGAGCTATTAAGTTGATAATAAGTGTCGTTTATTTAAAACAACCGACAACTAAACCTATGGTGTCGGTTATTTAGTTATGACCCGACACCTATACTAAGTGTCGGTTATTTAAAAAAACCGATGACTAAACCTATAGTGTCGGTTATTTAGTTATGAACCGACGCCATATATAAAATTTTGGAGCCAATTTTTTCGCTGGAATTTTGGGTTTGGCGGTTGAGTTTAGGTGTCGGTTGTTTATTAATTAACCGACACTTAATAAAAGCGGTACCCGTGTCTGGTCGACCTTCGTAGATTGGATGTCAGTTTATGTTATAAACTGACACTGTAGAGTTTAGGTGTCGGTTTTGTATACAACCGACACCGTAAAAAGTGACTTTATAAGCCATTTCTGTAGTAGTGGCCATTGTGGCAACTAGTCCAATCCTTCTACACCGGGCTTGAAGTATGTCCCTCCACCTTCTTTTGCAGCTCCAGCCTGCAATGTTGCCAACCCGACATGATGAAGATGATGGAGGACATGATGAATATGATGAAGAACCAAGCTGGTGGTTCTTCGACTCAATTCATCATGTTGATTGAAGCTGAAGTAGAGGAAGTTCATGCCTTACATTCTTCCCGAGTGGAGGAAACATCCCAATTTCTCATGGAAGCAAGAAAATGAAGATGGAAAAGGACAAGGGAAACTAAGGCCACGCTATAGCTCCAAGTTTGAAGATGAAGTGCTTGGAAGATTAAGAAGCCTGGATGAGGTGAAGAAGGATGTATCATCACATGGGCAGTCCATCAATCGTATTGAGTAAAGATTGGATCAAATCTCTCTCCCACTTTCTAGGAGGGAAGAAGGAAGCCTTCTATCTCAACCAATGCTGAATCCAAACAATGATGGTACTTTCCTAGGAAACACTCAAAGCTCATATGCACTTCCTTCATACCAAGCACCGCCAAATCCCTATGCTCCACCGCCTCCTCAAGCACCTCTCAACTATCAATATGCTTCACCTCCACCTCATTCATAACAATATCCACCTCGCAATACCACCCCAATCCACAACAACAACAACCACAACCACAATTCATCCTCCAAAACCCAAATTCACCTCACCAAAGGCCAACACCACCCCAACAGCAACAACCACCTCCACAAGACTCTTCTTCTACTACTCATGAGCATGTGAAGGTGGTGACTATTTTGAGGAGTGGCTGGACTTTGGAACACCCCTGTGATACTGTTGTTGTTGATAAAGGTGATACTGTGACTGCACAGGTTGATCCTGAGATACATCTTGATGATACTGTGATGAGAGACAGAGTTGATACTGTGACACTGGATAGTGATACTATGATACAGAGCAGTGATACTATGATTTTTGTGATTCCCATTGATGATACTATTGATCTGAGCCGTTTAGGAGCCCAACCCCCCATTTCCTGATACTCTTAAGGAGCCCTCTGTTGAGAGGAGAAGAAAGAAACATACTGAAGACATCTTAGATACTTTCAAATAAGTGCAAATCAATATTCCTTTGCTTGATGCGGTCAAGCAAATTCCTTCTTATGCTAAGTTCCTGAAAGATTTATGCAGCTTTAAGAGGAAGACAATGGGGAGAACCCCAAAGAAAGTCAAGCTCACTGAGCAAGTGAGCTCAATTCTACCACACACCATGCCAAGGAAGAGGAAAGATCCCAGTGCTCCTATCATTTCATGCTACATTGGGCCACATCACATAGACCAAGCCCTTCTAGACTTGGGTTCTAGCGTTAACCTAATGCCGTATGATGTGTTTGTTGAGCTCCAAATGGGGCAATTGAGTTTGACTCATTATACTTTACAGTTGGCCGACCTATCAGTAAATACGCCTAGAGGGTGTGGGGATGATGTGCTTGTGAGACTTGATGATGAGACTTCTACTTTATTCCCTACCAACTTCATTATATTAGACATGGAAAAGACATAAGAAGGGTGCCTATCATTTTGGGAAGGCCATTACTAGCCACAGATGATGTAGTGATTCATGTGAGGACCGAGACTATGTATGTGACATTCATGCACAAGAAGATCCAATTGAACATCTTTAAATCTTCAACCACAGCCGAGGTGAAAGGGGCCACTGAAGAAGATTGCTATCTCATTGAGTGCCTTGATGAGATTGTAGAGTAATGTCTATGAATAATCTTTTGTTATTCCATATGTGTATGTTATCAAAATCGGAACAAAAGAGAAGAAAATAGCTTCCATTTATTACTAAGGATTTCCATTCTTGTACAAGTGGCAAAGGTTCAAGCTTCATTTAAGAAGTAACTAGTATCACCATTCTTGTAGGGTGGATAAGGTTCACTCTTTATTAAGAAGTAGCCATTTACTAGTGACACTTTGGATTGGCCAAAACTTCAATTTGAAAGTGGTCAAAACTCATCTTGACACTTTGGATCCCCTTTATAAAGAAGATTCATCCTCATATTTATTAGGGACCATTTGTAGGTCTATCATACCTTGAGCATCCACTTGGATTGTAGATCCACAAATCTATTCGAACTAGGACTATGTTATCCATTCTTTTTTTTTCTTCACAACATTAGATCGTGATGGTAGACATTTATGTATGTTACCACCAAGTTTTCCAAGTTTCCCACATAATAACAAATTTCACATCCAAAACTATTTCAACATGCTAAGTAGTTTAAGTGCAGTCATTGATAAATGACCAAGTTTTTAACATCTAAAACAATTTCCTTGATTATCCTCATATTCCACTTGTAACTGATGCCATTTATAATAATTTCTAGATGAATTGCATTTGATGTATCGATCTCGATCATAATTCTAGAAAACCTACTTATTGTGAAGACACGATCATCTACTCGAATGAATTTGCCTAAGTCTTCCCCAATATTTTGAAAAAATGATATATATATATGTAAGTGCAAAACAAAGTACAAAATCATTACCCAATTGATAATCCATTGAGGGATAGTTGAAGATGGAATAAAATCACCTAACTATTTCCATATCATCAAACATGAACCAAATATAGACCAAGAGCCACTAGTCAGTGCATGTAATTGATCTTGTTGGCATGTAAATTGTACAATGAAGTGATACAAACTGACTTTATACACTATCCATTGACCCATAACTTCCATAGATATTTTATATGATCATAAAGTGTTAGATACCCAATGTTCTGGTTTATCAATTCTATGATAACAACGAATCTCCATGGTTTATGTAACTCCAAGTTGGATTTTGGTGTGATAAGAACTTTTAGAGAGCCTCGATCATGAACTAGAGAGATGTGATCATGATGGAATCTTTCCATATCATCATTTTGAATGAAATTTTCATAAGAACCAATTTTATGGTGGCTACGTCCTTGAATGAGAGATGCAAATGATTTGGAAAGCACTAGCATTGAACCAAGTGTTGTCTATGTGGTTTGTTGAAGATGAGAATACATAAAAATACTCCCGATCGCCAAATCTTCTTATTGGTGTAATACACAGAAGATAAACCTTGAAATACACCATACACCTAGCCAATACCTACTTTATTAATTCTCAAGTGCGATCCACTATGTTGATGTGACAACCTAACTTTTCCCTCTCCTCTGTCATACTCTTTCTCTCTCATTAACTGTCTTCTTACTCAAATTAATGTCAATTTCATAGTTTGAGGGTGATGGTACTCCAATTCTCTCCCATCAACATCAATTTGCAATATGCGAATATAATTTGAGATTTGAAATAAGATCCATACTTTAGTTTATAGACATATTGCAATTAATATTTTGCTATCTAATGTATATAAAGTTTTAGAATTTTCAATGACAAATCCAATGGCCTAAAAATCACTACAACTAGAGCTATGAGTCCAAAGTTATGGTCCCTTGAATCACCTCGCTCTTAATCATCAAATTTATTGATTTATCTTGATTTTGATGCTAAATGGGCCCAATTAGGGGCACACGACCCAACTCGATCATGCTTTCTCCTATTCTAATTCTGCCACAATTGAGTACGGCCATCAGATATGTGCTCACAAATCCTCCCCACTTGATCCAACTACCCTAACCTATCTTTCTCCTAGATATGTACACTGTAGAAGATCCATAGTGTACCCTAACCACCACCATGACGCCAGTCTACCATGCCCCTTTTCCCAAATTTTGGAACCCTCATTTGTATACCCTCAACGTCCTCTCTTTTATCCCCATCTTTCCCCCTTGATTTCTTAACCAACAACCCCCATCACCTTCTTCCTTAAAACACCATGGCCACTGCTCCATGCCCCCTTGATCTCACACAAGGGTGGCCGCGACTTCATGAGGTCCTCATCATGTTGGATGGACATTTTGTGGCAAGGATAAAGAAACATTTCTCTAGTATCCCACCAATCTGACAACAGTAGTGTTGTGCCACCATGTTGAGCTTCCCATGGTTCCTAGAGCAGTTGGGCTAGAGTGCAACGTTGCATAATATCCCATAGTGTCTGGGCATGGCAAAGGACTAGCACACAATGTTGGTAGGCATGTCACAACCATAACTTGTAGTTGAACTAGTGGCCGAATGGTAAGGCGATGAAGGGAGGTGCAATACTGGTGGGCCGCTGGACCACAACGGGCCACCGTAGTCCCTTGATCAACAAACGAAATCCCGAGGTCAATAATAATGTAAGGATTAACTCTCTCCCCTATAGTTTCTAAAGTATAATTTAAAAAATTATAACTCTATACTCCTTTGGCCAAACCTTATACATAATATATGAAAATTGATTAGCTGAATAAAATCTACACAATGGGATTGATCCTAGACCCTATTTCTAACGTTTACTTCCCCATTTTCCTATGAATGCTTGATTTAATCATTTTGAGTATATTTGATGCATGAATTTTATAAAGCTCAGATATTTAATCATCATACACTCTCCTAATTATGACATCAGTAGCTCATGTATACTTTTGAACACAACAAAGGTGTAATCACCTTTCTTGCTCAATGATTAACTCTAATGCACTTGTGCAACTTGTTTTGAATGTAAATGATGAACTTTACCCTATATTTCTAATCTTCTTTCTAAATGACATCTAAAATGACCCTAACCTTGAATATGAGTAACTTTGTGGTTCTTCATGACACTTATATCAGCCCCTAATTTCCTTGTTGCTAGGTTTGTCAATATGGCTTATATGCATGAACTCGGTCTTCTATGATGCATGATTATACTTGATCCAATTGATGTGTTTAAATTTGTTGATGCATCAAACCCTATTAGATCCTTCAAATAAGTAATCTTGTAAAGTTTTTTTGACATAATGCCTAAAGTATACCCCTTTTGTACAGGGTACTCGTAACACTAAATACATTCATAATGACCTATGTATTCTGAAGTTTCTTGATTGTCTTCCGTGTCCACCAAATGGGATATGGTTCATAATATCTTGTGTTTTCCTTAAAAATTAGGAATTATCTTCCATTATGATCATCTTGGTGTGGATCTTCCATATAATTCACATGTTGGACTCTAGTGATGTAAGTCTTATATGTTGGATATGAATGTATGTTTGAGATGTTGAACCTAGTGTTGGAACAATGATGCCTAGGCTTGGGGACACCCACCTATTCTTGATATATGATTATTATGTCCTTATATTACTAATCTCAATCATTGTTTATGCTTGGACCCATTGACTTGATGAATCATGACCTTGTTTGATCTATTATGAGTCTTTAGACCATAAAATCTACACAAATGACTTAAACATTAAAATGCTCATATAAAATAAATGGAACCTTGAAATGACATGAAACATGAAACACGCCTTCATGATGGACTCTAAATCAAGAAAATATCATCAATATTAATTTACCGTCTTGGAACCTAATGTGACCAAAACCCTAAAATCGAGCTAATTAGGATTAATGGTGAGAATATAATTCATATATGCAATATTTTTCTTAATCAGGTGTTGCTTGTCAATTGATGTAAAGGATAAGTTAGATTATGAATCTCAGAATCAAGTATGAGCTTTAATAATTATATGAATACGTATTTATTACTTTAATTGTGACATATATGTATGCTTATTTACTTGCTTAAATATTTCCATATAGTAATTACTCTAGTATTGTACTTGATTGATTTTTCATTGATTTTATAACTTGCACACATAAATTATAACTCCATTATATAAACCTTTTGCACCTGCATATACACTTAGGGTAAGGACAAAAGTCCATACACCCTACCTGAGTTGTCAATATAGGATAGACCATGTCAATAAAAGGGTTATCTCTTGGTGATGGCCTTGAGGACCCTCACATAAAAAAAGGGTTAGATAATCTCGAGCACCCTTATGAACCCTTCCAATGACAAGTTGATCAAAGGCCATATGATACATGATATCATTGATCTAATTGGAGTAAAATGATATAAAACATGGGCTCTTGTTTTGCTAAGTATTTGACTTGTTTAATCTCATTTGTTTACTTCCGCAATCTTTTCAAATTATGCAAAGGTTATATATATGTATGTTTCTGCCCTATACTCAACACCTTGTGTGTTGGAGATGACTAGGCGTTGATGGCTTGGTGATCTATGTTTGGGTGCACTTATTGTAAGATTTTAGATAGTGTACATGTATAGACATATATAAATTTGACTCTCATATTGTAATTGGAACTATGTAATAAACTATGTTCCTATTAATGTACTTGCAGATTTTTGAGATTATGTTGGTGGTTTCATCTTAATATTTGTTCATGTATCCTAACTGTAAAGAAGTGAGATCAACCATCACCTCTCTACTAATAATTGTAAACAAAACACCAATGAATTGCAGTGGAAGTTAAAACTTTGACTATATTCTATTTCATAAAGAGTACATCAAATTTTCCCAATAAGGGTGTACATGCTTTATATAAATAAAGGATCTAAGGTAGAGGGAAAATAAACTACATCAATATGTCTCCAACAAAATAACTTAGAAAATAAGTCCATGAGGGAGGGATGAACTCCTTTTCCTAGTCTTAGGCTGGTTCACCATGCTCTCGTTGCGCACTCTGATCCTAAACCTGGGTGGTTGGGATCACCCAACAAGAGGAGAACAAAGTATGTGTCAATTAAAGGAATAAGAACAATTATAAACCAAAATCTTGCATGATAAAGATTTACTAAGCTAAGAGATTTCAAGAGTATGAGGTAAGTAAATAATTAAGAATTCTACCAAATCAAATAGTAATAAAGTTGCATGCATGATTTAATATGACAACAGTAAACCAATATAGGGCTGAGGCACCTACCTAACCTCAACCAAAACAAATAGGTGAGGGAGAGTGGTCACATTCCAAAACACCTACAAATATATATAAAAGTGGGGAGAGTGGTCACATTCCCCAAGGATCATGCCCAAACTATGGGTGGGTGTACTCATATACACTACATTAGTTTATTAAGTCATTAATTCATCATGTTGGGTAATATAAATTGGCAGAGTGGAAATAAAAGCAATATAACATTGGGGTTCAAAACCCAAGAAGTAATGGAAATAAAGGTGCCACAAGATATCAATAAAGAGAATAAAGGCTTAGACAATGCCTCATTGGACATATTAGGGTTGGATATCAAAATAACCAACTGAAGGACAAGTGTTCAAACTCATATATAAATAGGATTGCACATATGCATGCATAAATAGGGTTGCACATACCTCACTTGAGATTCCTAGAGAAGACCTTTCACCAACTAAGTTGTATCCCAAGCCACTTTTAACCTATTGACAAATTCCACCATATGTATTAGGGTTTTGTAAAGCACAAGGTGTAGGAAACCCTAATTTTTGGACCTTGTACAAAAACCATTGATTTAGGACTCAAAATTTGGACCAATCGACTACTTGCTTTCTCCTGATTAAGAAAATATATTTATTTCTTAAATTTGGAGTTAAAATGAATTAATTACATATTTTGAGGATTTTTATATAGTGAACATGGTTTTTTTATAGTAAATGTCGAAACAAAGATGCAAAACAAGACTTGAAAACCCTAAAATTAGATTCCTTGTGAAAAATCCTTTCCAATGACTATTTTTCTGATAAAGCATCAATTTTCTATTAATTATTAAAGAACTTTTTTTGGTCCTCAAATTATTACAAAACTTTTTTGGTTCTATTAATTATTAAAGAACTGACCAATTAGATTTAGAGAAAAAAACCACATGGGCGCTTTTATCTAGCTTCAACAGATCGGGGCCCAGTGCTAATGTGGTCCAATTGGATCTGACCGGGTGGCCAAACGAGGCGCACGTTGGGTTCACTAGAGCAAGAATCAAAATCTCCAAAATGCCCATGGTAGATCAATCAATCAATTGATATTGCAGGGGTGCTAAGGTCATTTGATGACCTGGGATATTCATTGCTTGGCCATGGCATGAGAAACATACCTAGAGCTTCGAATCCAACTTTGAATCGCATCTTCAGGCGAGTTCTTGGCACGCGGATGACTCGAACATGTTGCTCAGAGTCTGACGAAAGTGAAGGAATGAACGCCTCGAAGTGAGACTCCTTGTATCGTCAGAACAAAATGGAGGACTCCATGAATAGGGGAGTAGATCGAGATCGGTGCATAATTTAGGGTATGCACAATGCGTTCACAAAGATCATAGTGGCTCACTGATGCCTCGCGGGGGCCGGAGGACCTCTGGGTCACCCGGGTGACTAGTACCGGCGAGGCGCAACCACTGTTCTATAGGACACGACAAACCAGGATGAATCAAGATGAACTAAGGACTGGAAAAGGACCATAGGGTATTGTGAAAGCTTACCAGAGTTTCAATTGGGTCAGAGAGTTGGCTGAGAGCAACGGGGGGCTTGGGTCGCCAAAACTGAAGATCGAGGTGGTCTAGCGTGCCCGAGACACCGGAGAAAGAATTGAGGGAGGAAGAATCTTGTTTGTGAACTGAGGGTGCTCCACTTGGCCTTTTATAGGTGAGAGGGGTGCTAGAGGTCGCTCTATAGTTCTTAGGTGGAGATGAAGAGAAAACCCTAATTGGGCATTTCGTGCTCAGGGTGAAAGAGTAGGTGAATTAAGGCTCGCTAGAAATGGAAGAGAGAGACAAAATTGCTGGCACAAAAATCTCATGAAGGCATCGAGAATTGAGGGAGAACTAGGTTGGGGGATCAAAGCCTGTGAAACACTTCTTGAATTGCGTAATGATCGAATGAAGGGGATGACGATCCAACCGTTGACTCGGGTTATATTTCAGATGATCGGATTCTGACCATCGGATAGCGTGTGTGAGAGGAAATTGAAATACATGTAATGTGTGGCAATGATTAAATCACAGACTATAGGGAATTAAATGCATTAAATGTTAATCGAATTAAAACCATAGTCAAACTTTATTGAAAACTCATTTAATCCCTTTAGAGGGTCAAACAATGACCAATTGACCCCAAATTTGAACCATAGGCTAATATTAATGCCTAGATTAATGCTATGCAATTATATTTTCATTTTGCACAAGATTTTACCCATAACCACTATATTAACAATAAATATATATTAATGTATTAAAAGGGTGAATCAATAGAAAAAGACTTCTCTTAAAAAATCCTAGAGTGAAGTTCAAAATGGACATTATAAACTCATTCAATAGCCATGTCACACCTCCTATATATTCTCCTTTTTATGCTTTATTTACATTTAGGAGGAGTGAGAAAAGAAAAGGGTTATTTCTCTCATTAACTAACTCAAAACCACATTATTACTCATTTCTTGTCCCAAAAAGCCATAAAAACTCTAAATTAATATAATCTACTAATTATCTCTCATTAATGGTCATTTTGCATGATTAGACTCTACTTAACACACTAGTTGTGATATTTGTGCAAAAAAACATTCATTGATATGAATGTGGGTTAAATGTAATTTTCATCATTAAGTATTTCTCAATTTCAACATTGAGGACAAAGAGGATAGAAAAGATAGGAAAATTTAGGAAAAAGGGACAAAAAGGATATGAAGGAAATAAAATCTTGAAAATGGGTTAAATTTCAAATAAACCCAAGATTCAATATGTTACATCACTCCACCCCTTAAAGAGGATTTAGTCCCCAAAATCTTAACAATAGGGAAGGGTGAGTATGTAACATCCCAACATTAAGAAACTAGGTGGTTACCTCTAATCTATGGTACTTCACATGCTCTACTCAAAAATCATGTTTACTAAGGTTTCCACTATTGACATTACCTTTTATCAAATATAACACAATCGACATTTTTGGCGTATTAACATTATCTTTATTATGAAATTACATCTTCCTTATTATTCAATAAATGGTGTCACATTGTTTCAAAAATATTTACATATCAACACTATGCACAAATCATAAGTATTTCTTATTTACTCATTAAGAATTTTAACCACAATTAGGGTTTAATAAGTAATCTCAATATTTATTAATGTATTAGGTCACAATCCTTTATAACTTGAATTTATTCTCCATTATCCTCATATTACCATTGTGTAGAATTATCACAAATTATTTGGTAAGGAATAGATAATATTATCCAACAAGTTATTAAGTCTAAATAATTTCACATTAATTTCTTACACCTATATTACACATTATCACATCACTTTTCATACTCACATTAATGTCATCACTAACCATTTTCTCCTATTTGCACTCCATTTTATAATTTATAAATTTAACATCACATTAGGCATTTGGAATTATTGTAGACTTAATAATCATGCTTGTGTAATTCCAATTACTCTTTATTCATATTTGAGTCACTATATGTATTTTAGTGAATAAGGTGGAACACATTTCATTTTAATGAATAGATTCATATATGAGTTATGATTAGGTGATTAATGACATGTGTATTAGAGAACAAGGTGATATGCCTTACATATATTAGTAACTTGATTAAATTATGATTAGGTGATTATATTTCATCAAGGTATATTATCTGATGATGTCACCTAATGTCACTATATATATGTATATATGTTAAGGTTAGATGATTACATCTTAGGGTTTAGGTCAACATGAACATTATATGTTATGAATTTATCTTATCATTAGGGTGACTTGGTCAACATTATGTGTATTCACAATTAGTGAGTTACTCATATTATGTACCCGAAGTATTTGTTAGGGTTCAAGTATATGAACTATTCCTTAGATGACTTATTATATATTCATTTGTATATAAACAAACTAGTTAAATTATAATTATAATTTGTTTGGTCAATACTAATCATATAAGCTCACTAATCTCTTTTTTATGGAGTTAGAGTTTCTAATTCTAGATTGGCTAGATTTTGCTATGTTATAGGATTCCATCCCCCTAAAAAGGGATTTCGTCCTCAAAATCAACAAATGCAAAATCTATCAAGGTACTACTACTACTACCACTACTCCACCCCTTAAAAGGGTTGACCTACCAAGTAAAACTAAACTAGAGGTAAAAGAGTGAGTCTATTAAACCATGTATAAGATCCAACACTTAATTCTTTTACTATTCACTATTACCAAACTTCAAAATCTAGTATAGGGTAGATTACCCCTAAACTTGGAAATCTAAGACACATATAAGGAACTTGTGGGTCATAGGGTGATTTTATTTGGGTAACCAAATCATCATATATTAGGTTCCTAAACATTGAGGTTATTTTCCTAAAGGTATGCTATTTCGAACAATCAACATCAGCTCGGGCCATGCCGGTGTCATATGGATCTGGGAGTCCTTGTAAACCAAGCTAGTGGCACGGAGGAAAATATTTCCAGCCCCCAGAACATGACTCTTTCTAGGCACCCTTGGTTTTAACTTGTGTCCTAGTAGCTACCTAATTAGCTAATCACCTAAAAGTTGACTAAATGTATTTCTATTATGAAATTATTGTGGTCCTAAATCAACCTTTCACCATAGGTATGTTAACTAAAGGGAAACTATATAAGGTGAAGGATTCTAACTAAGGAGACATATTGAAATAGTTAAGACTCTAAATACCATTGGCTCTGATACCATGTTGTAAAGAAGTGAGATCAACCATCACCTCTCTACTAATAATGGTAAACAAAACACCAATGAATAGCAACGAAAGTTAAAACTTTGACTATGTTCAATTTCATAAAGAGTACATCAAAATTTTCCCAATAAGGATGTACATGCTTTATACAAATAAAGGATCTAAGGTAGAGGGAAACTAAACTACATCAATATGCCTCCAACAAAATAACTTAGCAAATAAATCCATGAGGGAGGGATGAACTCCTTTTCCTAGTCTTAGGCTGGTTCACCATGCTCCCGTTGCACACTCTAATCCTAAACCTGGGTGGTTGGGATCACCCAGCAAGAGGAGAACAAAGTATGTGTCAATTAAAGGAATAAGAACAATTATATACCAAAATCTTGCATGATAAAAATTTACTAAGCTAAGAGATTTCAAGAGTATGAGGCAAGTAAATAATTAAGAATTCTGCCAAATCAAATAGTAATAAAGTTGCATGCATGATTTAATATGAATACATTAAACTAATATAGGGTTGAGGCACCTACCTAACCTCAACCAAAACAAATATGTGAGGGGGAGTGGTCACATTCCCAAACATCTACAAATATATATAAAAGTGGGGAGTGGTCACATTCCCCGGGGCTCATGCCCAAACTATGGGTGGTACTCATGTACACTACATTAGTTTATTAAGTTAATAATTCATCATGTTGGGTAATATAAATTGGCAAAGTGGAAATAAAAGTAATATAGAATTGGGGTTCAAAACCCAAGAAGTAATGGAAATAAAGGTGCCACAAGAAGGCAATAAAGAGAATAAAGTCTAAGACAATGCCTCATTGGAAATATTAGGGTTGGATATCAAAATGCCCAACTGAAGGACAAGTGTTCAAACTCATATATATAGGATTGCACATACACATACATAAATAGGGTTGCACATACCTCACTTGAGATTCCTAGAGAAGACCTTTCACCAACTAAGTTTTATCCAAAACCACTTCTAACCTATTGACAAATTTCACCATATGTATTAGGGTTTTGTAAAGCATAAGGTGTAGGAAACCCTAATTTTTGGACCTTCTATGAAAACCATCAATTTAGGACTCAAAATTTGGACCATTCGACTACTTAGATTCTTATGATTAAGAAAACATTTTTATTTCTTAAATTTGGAGTTAAAATGAATTAGTTACATATTTTAAGGTTTTTGATATAATTAAAATAGTTTTTTAATAAACATCAAAACAAAGATACAAAACACTAAAATTAGATTCCTTGTGAAAAATTCTTTCCAACAACTATTTTTTTGTATTTTTCTGATAAAGCATCGATTTTATATGAATTATTAAAAAACTGACCAATTAGATTTCAAGAAAAAAACCACATGGGCACTTTTATCTAGCTTCAGCAGATCGGGGCCCCATGCTGATGTGTTCCAATTAGATCCAGCCGAATGGCCGAGTGAGGCGCACGATGGGTTAACTAGAGAAAGAATCGAAATATCTAAAATGCCCATGGTAGATCAATCAATCAATTGATATTGTAAGGGTGCTAAGGTCATTTGATGACCTGGGATCTTCATTGCTTGGCCATGGCACAAGCAGCATACCTGGAGCTTCAACTCTAGCTTCACATCACATATTTAGGAAAGTTCTTGGCACGTAGATGACTTGAGCATGTTTCTCAGAGTCTGGCAAAAGTGAAGGAATGAAAGCCATGGAATGAGGCTCCTTGTATCATTAGAACAAAATGGAGGACTCCATGAATAGAGGAGTAGATCAAGATTGGTGCACAACATTGAGTATGCAAGAAAATGCTAAAATTGGGTACAGAATGCATTCATGACGGTCACATGGGCTCACTGATGCCTCGCGGGGGGCCAGAGGACTAGTGTCGATGAGGAGCAACCACTGTTCTATAGGACATGGCAAACCAGTGCGAATCAAAATGAACTAAGGATCGAAAAAGGACCATAGGGTATCTTGAATGTTTAGCATGAGTTTCAATTGGGCCAAAGGGTTGGTTGAGTGAAATGAGGAGCTTGGGTTTCCAGAACTGAAGGTTGAGGTGGTCTAGTGCTCCCAAGACATCGAAGAAGGAATTGAGGGAGGTGGAAGCTTGTTTGTGAACTGAGGGTGCTCCACTTGGCCTTTTATAGGCAAGAGGGGTGCTAGAGGTCACGATGTAGTTCTTCGATGGAGATGAAGAGAAAACCCCAATTGGGCATTTTGAGCTCAGGGTGAAAGAGAAGGTGAATTAAGGCTCGCTAGAAATAGAAGAGAGAGATAAAACTATTGTCCCAAAAATCTCATGAAGGCGTCAAGAATTGAGGGAGAACAAGGTCGGGGGATCAAAGCCTATGGAACAGCTCTTGACTTGCGTAATGACCGAAGGAAGGGGATGTTGATCCAGCCGTTGAATTAGGTTATGTTTCAGATGAACAAATTCTGACCGTTGGATAGCACGCATGAGAGGAGATCAAAATACATGTAATGCGTGACAATGATTAAATCACATACTATAGGGAATGAAATGCATTGAATGTTAATCGAATTAAAACCATAGTAAAACTTTATTGAAAACTCATTTAATCCCCTTGCAGGGTCAAACAATGACCAATTGACCCCAAATTTGAACCACATGCTAATATTAATGCCTAGATTAATGCTATGCAATTATATTTTCATTTTGCACAAGCTTTTACCCATCACCACTATATTGGCCATTAATATACATATTAATGTATCAAAAGGGTGAATTAATAGAAAAAGACTTTTCTTAACAAATCTAAGAATGAATTTCAAAATGGAAATTATAAACTCATTCAATAGCCATGTCACACCTCCTATTCTCCTTTTTATGCTTTATTTACATTTAGGAGGAGAGAAAAAAGAAAAGGGTTATTTCTCTTATTAACTAACTCAAAACCACATTATTACTCATTTCTTGTCCCAAAAAACCATAAAACTCTAAATTAATATAATATACTAATTATCCCTCAGTAATGGTCATTTTGCATTATTAGACTCTAATTAACACACTAGTTGAGATATTTGTGCAAAAACACATTCATTGAAATGAATGTGGGTTAAATATAATTCACATCATTAAGTATTTCTTAATTTCAACATTGAGGACAAAGAGAATAGAAAAGATAGGAAAATTTAGGGAAAAGGGACAAAAAGGATATGAACGAAATAAAATGTTGAAAATGGGTTATATTGCAAATAAACCCATTCAGTATGTTACAGTAAGCTTGTACACTTCCACATTAACACTCTAATAATACAATGCTAGGGACGAATGCCTGAGTCTTATTGTCACTGACTCTATAGTCAGTGGGGGTAGGATAAGGGTAATTTATGGTTCCTGATAGATGGTATTAGAGTATGAACAATAACTATGCCAAACATTACTCACATGGAACACAAACTTAACTTAACCTTACATTTCAACCCTAGAAACTTTTTGGTCTTTATGGACTAAGTTGACTTAGCCTCTGGGTTAGAGCCTAGATGTTCTAGAAAAATGTGTAGACTTGTATAATCCTTATAACCTATCATTTCTATTTCTTTAGTCATGTAGTATGAGCTATGGGTTTAGGAGGGTGAGAAAAGGGAGATCATACTACAACCCTAGACATATGTTTGGAGTATCTAAAGTGTGCACTGTGTTCTTGCTAGTTCTCTTGGTGTCATGGTACTAGACTACCTAATGAGTGTGGTAACTCATTTTGGTTTTGATTTTAATCGAATGGAGTGTGTTAGTTTCCATTGAATGTTTCAATGTTAGAGAAAACCTATTTCAAATATTAGTATATATGTACACATGAAAATGTTACCACACACCGAAAGACAGTGAGTATCCATGTAACCTAAGAGAAAATGATGTAACATCCGTATAGTTTTAGATGATGGAATTAGTCTGTAAAGTTATCTAGAGCCATAATAAAGGTTAGATAGTAAGTAGCCTTGATGACCTAAGTTGACGATGTGATGATGATTACAATGATGATGATGTTGATGTTGATTTTGATGATATGAGTTTCTTCATGATGACATACATTCTATGATGGAGGATTCAAGTATGTTTTATTATACAAGATGAGTTTGACCATACAACCCTAGATAGACCTAGCACCATGTATGGAACGTATGACTTGTTTGATGTGCTAAATATATGTAGTGGGTTGGCATGCTTGCTTGTGCCTAGTTTTGTGTATGTTAAAATATGATATGTTATTTATGATTTAAGACCAACATGGGACTCAATATATTTAAAAAGAAGGATCTCTAGCTTGGTAGATATGATAAGGGTGACCTCTTGATATGAGTCGACCTGACACGGGCGAAGGTTAGAGTACCTATCCTCCAAAATATGTGAAATGTTGAAAAATATGAACAATGAAATACATGACAATAACTCCCTATCTAGACTACTTACAAGTATGTGAGTTGAGTCAAATAGTGTGTGGTTACCTTGAAAATGTTGAACCCTATATTGCCTATTGATTCAGTGGATTTTGATCACTTTACACATGCTATTTTCCCATATATTTCATGCATAATTTTTCATCCTGACATGATTTAGGCATTGTTTATCATCATTAACATGTAATACACTATTGCATCAAATTATGAGTATTTTTACTGAATTATGTCAATTCATCACATTTTATTTGCACTTATGTTGGTTTTTCTCTTGTTTCAACACTTACAACACAACTCAATGTTATCGGTAGTAAAGTCAGTGGTACTCACACTAGGTAAATTCCAATAGGGAAATCTCAAAAAGTTGGTGCTATTGAGAAAAATCTCAGTGCTACTAAAGGGGTATGTGATGCTACCAAAAGACTGAGTCGATGCTACTAACTCTCCACCCAGAAAGCATCAGGAGCCAGACATAATGGGTTTGGTGCCATCAACAGACTAGTCGGTGGTACCCACTTTTGCATCGGGAATAAGTCAGAACTTGTAGGAATCAACTCAGTTCTGCCGACACATTAGTTGGTAGTGCCAACACTTATTAGGGTTTTGAGTCAGCCGATAGCTTGGTGCCATCGACTTACTTGTTGGTGGTACTGACTCTGTGCAATAAGAGCAGATTAAAGATTAAAATAGATTCGATGACTGAGACTTAAGGACAACCTGAGTCCCACTTATGACCTAAGGGGAGTTCGACTAGACAAAAATATCTTGTTCTATCACATTACAACTGAGCACAAAGTAGAGAGATGAGGAGAAGAAGGAGAAGGCTACATACTAGATGATTTGGGCACCTCTAGGAATCAAATTTGCAGCCAGAATGCTATGGATCAAGGCACTCACCATAGGGGATCATCTAGACCAGTTTCTCGATGGGTTTTCATTAGCTTTTCTGATGTTTATCTATTTGTCTCTCTCTTCCTCATTATATTTTTTTTATAGAAATCATATAGGGATAATCCCCTTGTTCCTTAGGACTAGGGAGTAGCCAAGTGTTGCATTATAATTGACTATGATTATATATACATATACACCCCCCCACATATATATATATATATATATATATATATAAATATATATAAACAATTGAGTGTGGTGATCAAGCACATGCAAATCGTTAGGTAACCAAAGATTTATGTCTAGAATTCAGGAATATATATATATATATATATATATATATTCCTAAATTCTAGACATAAATCTCTGGTTACCTAATGAGTTGCATGTGCTTGATCAGCACACTCAATTGTTTAGACCATTAATCACTTTGGGAGAAGGATTAAGGGTTAGGTAAGTCATAAACTTACACATCTAATGCCGTGCCTCAAGACAGGGCCTACGACTATGAAGGGAATAACCTAGAGATATGGTTAATGCACCTATCTAATTCTTAAATCACTATGAAAGTGGGGTTTGTGCTAGTATCGATAGTGTATTACACTATGGGAGTGTGTAATACTCGCTATATGTTCCTTGGTCTGGGGTTAAGGATAAATGATTATTCATGAAATGGAGTTAAAAGCAATGTATACCGTGGTGAAACTGTGATCCCGAGGAATCCACCAATTTTTTATCACATTCCACTAAATTTAGATATCAATTCTTGTAGTTAGTTATAACTAAACAACCAATCACCTTTTCCTTTGGCCTAGCTAATTAGGTTATAGTTAGTAGTAGTCTCTAGAGGACGTTTCTTAGAGTTCAGCATTCAGGCTTCATAAGCCTATACTATTCGACGTGTACACTTGCATTTTGCACATATAGTTTATGTGTGTCAAGTTATTGGCATCGCTATTGGGGAAATGACAACTCCAACACTACGAGTGCTATCACCGACCACTCTAGGCCATTTTATTTTTATTGTTAAATTATTGTCAAAATCCTTTTTTGGAATTGCACTTAATTTTAAAATCTTATATTTACAACAAAATTTTCTAGTACTCGTTCTCATTGACTGCTATCCCATTTTTAGGTACTAATGCATGTTTCATACTGCCATCAATGACTATGGGGATTCCACTCCAATTGGTGTAGGCCCAGAGGAACTTCGTCCTACAATAAGAGAGTTTGTGGCTTCAATGGAAAAAATTCTCCAAACTCCACCACCATAGGAAGAGTAGGAAAAGGTAGCGAATATGGACCCTAACACTGATGAGCATGTTGGGGCCAAGATTGAGGAATAGACTATTTGGGAAAAGATTAAGACATCTTTAGCCACACAACAGTTAGGGCCAGTCAAACGATAAGCAGTCAATATAGACAACTAAAAAATAGTTCCAGGGCTAGTGGCACTTATTAAATCTCAGTCATTTCATGGACACAATATGGAGGACTCGATGGCGCACAAAAATGGATTTGTGGAGAGTTGTGATACGTTAAAGATCGACAAGGTCCCAACCACAATAATTTACTTGTAGCCATCCTACTCACTATTAGACAAGGCAAAAGCAAGGTTTCTCAGTCTTCCTTTAAAATCCATTAAGACCTATAATGAGATGATAGATGCTTTCTTTGAGAGGTACTTCCTGCCATAGAAGACATAAGACTTGGTCAAGCAAATCTACAACTTCAAACAACATGCTGAGGAAACCTATTCAGAAGTGTGGGAGAGATTTCAGGACATGCTCAGAAAGGTCCTTCATCATGGGATTGATCTTTATGCCCAAATGAAGACATTTTGTTATGGGATACACAAGAGGGAGAGAACTACTTTGGACAACACATGAACATGTTTCTTTCTACACAATAAAGCCACAAGCTGTCACGATATATTAAAGAACATGGCAAAGAATCAATCTTGGGGGGAAGAGTGTGACTTGCCAAAAATAGTCAAAAGCTCTCTGGAATCAAATGAGATCACCATCTTCAACAAAAATGGACAACTTTGCAAGGAAATTTGAGAAAAAATGTGGAACCTCATCTGGAGGTGAAGAGGAAGAGTGCATGTATATGTTGAAGCAGAACAATTGTGTTGGAAATGATTATTCGAAGGAAGAATCCCAAGTTCTCATGGAAAAATCCTAAAAATTTTCAATAGGGCCCGTCACAGGTGCAGCGACTTGAATAGTATTACAGAAGTATGTCTCAGTTGTATTAGTAGGATAGGGGTCCCAACAAGATAGACCAGATAGAAGACATGTTGGGTGAGTTTGAGACTCAAAATGAGGCATTTTTGAACCAAATGAAAATAGAATAGCAAAATCAAGAGGCGTAGTTTCGTAGCATAGCAAACCAGATTTCTTAGCTAGCATTAGAAGTGGCATCCCTTAAGAAGCCTGGTCACTAAGGATTTCCAGGCAACATAGTTATTCCATCTGGAAGTTACCAAGTGAAAGCAATGCTTCTCCGTAGTGGTAAAGTGTTGATAAAAGATCAAAAGGCAGCTCCAGAGAAGAACACCACCGCAGAGGACACAAGTGAGGTGTCATAGACTATTCCCGTAGATCAACCACATGACAACACACCATAGCAGAAGTGCCCAGATGAGGAGTCAACTGAGCATAAGGAGATCAAGATGGAGTCTTACATTCCACCCTATTAGTGGAAAACTGTGACTCCATTACCATTTCCTAACAGCTTAAAGGCCAAGAAGGTTGATCAAAAATTTAAGAAATTCTAGATACATTCAGAAAGCTCCAGATCAATTTACCACTAGTTGCTGCTCTTGAGAAAATTCCATCCTATGGAAAGTTCTTCAAGGACATTATCAAAAAGAAGAGGAGGATAGTCGATTCTAATGTCGTCGTCTTAAAGGAGGAAGTCAATGCATTGATACATAGAAAACAGCCATAGAAGAGACAAGACCCTAGGTATTTTAACATACCATGCTACATTCATAGGGTCAAGTTTGAAGATGCACTCTGTGATTCAGGGGAAAACATCAATATGATGTCATTGACTAAATTGAAGAAATCGGGACTCAAAGAATCTAGGAAGCAACATGAGTATTCAGATGACAAACAACTTTATAGTGAGATTGATTGGTATCTGTGATGATATACTAGTAAAGATTGATATATTCATATTTCCAACAGATTTTGTTGGCATGGATATGCATGATAACAATGGAAATGAACCACTATAAGACAGCCCGTTTCAAACCATAGAAGACATCATTTTAAAAATGGGGAGAGGAAAATTGACATTGGGAATCTAAGATGACCGATTTGAGATCAAGCTACCCGATTATCAACCACCGGAGAATGAAAGTGCACAATGTCACATGATGTAGCAATCAAGCAATCATGTGTCATTATTCTTGGGAAAATCATTTCTAGATATGGCCCATCTCATGACAAAGGTGGACAAGGGTACTCTTATTGTTGACATAATGGAGCATACTAAGCATATTTATTTGATGAAAGATATGAAGTACCATGATGATGCATAGGAAGAGGAACACTGATGACAGTTGAAGATGTAGTGTCCTCTACAATGATGCATGCATATTCACAAATATCTTTAGAAGCGTGTCTCATGAATATGGTAGAAGACTGCACTCACTATCATTTACTAGAGGAGTGTGTTATGTTTTTAAAGACCCTACCATGCTTCTACACAAGACACTATGAAGACCTGGGACCACCACCTTCACCATTAGTCCCCTCTCTACAGTGCCCTCCTGAGATGGAATTGAATCCACAACCGCCACATCTAAAGTACATGTTTCTAGCAGTGGACAAAAAACTCTAGGTGATAATTTCAGTGTCACTGAGTGTGAAGGAGGAGCAACTACTCATAGTTATGAAGAATCATCCACACACATTTGGGTGGTCCATTGTAGACATAAAGGAGATCTCACCTAGTTTTTTTCAACACAAGATATGGACTGAAGAAGGAGCAAAACATGTAGCAGAACCTTATTGACGTCTAAACTCGATCGTGATGGAGGTGGTGAAGAAAGAGGTAGTTAAACTTCTATCAGCAATAAAATACCCAATTGGAATATCTAATCAAGTGAAACCCTAATCATGTAGTTTCTCTATACCATAGATCCATCTTCAGCATCAGTATCTAGTTGGATGGTGAAATGAGTAACTCTTACATGAAACTCAGAGCGCATATTGTTGAATATGTGGGGTACTAGCAGAGATAACACCATATATCCTTAAATTGTTGAAATAGTAGTATATTGTTTATTAATGAAAGGCCATGCATGAGTCAGTTCTCTAGTGTTGTGCCAAGTACCAAGGCAGACTAATTGTTTTACATGACCATAGCCTTGACTATGAGTTGTTGTCTCTACAGGACTGTAGCTTCGACTACAAGTTGTTGTCTTTTTAGTTTGACTGTTATGTCACTGCGTTGCAGACTTGAACTGACCGAGTAGTACTGGTGATGATCATGGAGTCCAGCTCTTTCATGAATCTTGTATGGTACTGATTTCGACTTAGAAGTGTTCAGTTGGATTTAAGTGGTACACCCCAAATCCTTAGGGCATAAAAATGGTTAATCAACTGTATAGAATAATTGTTTAGGATCAAATACAAATCACATTGGATGACCACATGTCTTATTTATTGTACTGCTTAGTTTATAATAGTTACATGTTCTTCATATTCCTTTTAATAGTATAAAATATTCTATTGCTCAGTTGTAACTACTTAAACTGCCCAAATAGTATTACATGCTTTATTTATTGTCTTTATAGTACTATACTTATAATTGACATTGGTGAAGAGTTATATCTCTCATTGGGACGTTTGGTTTCACTCTGTGGGTTCTATAATTTTTTAGGTGGTTGTGGATGAGGAGGTCGAGGTCGTGGTGCAGGTGATGAGCAACAAAGTGAACAACAGCTAACAGAGGTTGGACGTGCTACCAGTTAGAGCCTTGTAGTAGAGTCCTATGTGTCATCCAGGTACTCTCAGGTCTTTAGGGAAATCTTTTTGTATTGTATATTGACGCATAGATTTTGGCTTTATGCCATGTTTGTGTATGAATGACATGTACATATAAACAGGTTTTGAAATGTAACAATTGTGACTTGAACATAAATATGTATCATCTTTTGGCATATAATGAATACAGTTGGCCCGAGTTGAAAGCTCATTTATGAAATACTTCCGCTTGAGATAATTAATTGCAAATGGTTTTAATTTACCTTGTTCTATGGTAATATTGTTATTAGTGATAATTATGTTCTTTGTTTTGAGTAATCTCATTTAGTGAGGCGATGGTTGATGATTTTATGTTGAAAGGAAATGAGATTCAAATTTGTGAACCAGAGATGTCATGACCCATTATCCATCAGGCAATGTGTGGTTCTCTAACTAATGGGTTTATGATATATTGTCCTATAAATTTGTTCACAGCTCAATTATTCAGATCATGTTTTGGGGTTCCCTGGGGTGCTAGATTTTCAAACACCGTTCATTCTAGATTCCCAATATCAATATGAATCTTAGATTTAACCCAAAATTCAATAAACTCGAAATTTGTGAAAAGTTAGATGTGTATCAAATTTTGGATCTATTAATACCAAAACAATTGGCCTTCATATTGGCATTAAGTCGATTTTTCAAGCTCTTTGGTGATCTTCTGATGAGTGCTATTCAAGCTCCAAATCATTACTCAAAAGGCTCCCTCTAAAAGGATATTGCAAAATGTCAGTGTAATCTACATCAGCCGTTGATTTTTAAAATACAACAAAGAAAGAAGGCCAAAGAACCAAAATTGGCATATTTGGGTATTTTAATTAATAAAATGGCATGATTCAGAACTTAATTCCAAAAATGGCATGTTTCTGAGGCAATATGTCCCCAAAGAGGAAGTATTGCTCCTGGTGGGGTCAATACGCCTCTTCGAGGGACATATTGCTATTTTTGAAAAGCAATGTGTCACCAATGGGGACACATTGCCCTTAGCAGAGCAGTACGTTCCCAAAGAGGACGTATTGCTTTTTTTGCTTTATTTTTTAAGTGTGATACCATGTACGTTATATATACATATATACATTAAATTACTAAATGAACATAATCTACATTAATTATATACATTTAACCATATTTCATACCTAAAAATAATAAAATAATAATCGAATATTATATTTCATTAATACATAGTATTTATAGATGTAGATAAAGTATTTAAAATTAATGGATACAATACTAAAGTTATATAATAATGTTTAAGTTATAGAAATAAAGCATATATATGTATTTGTAAACTTAGAAAAAAATAAGAAAACTAAATAGAAAAATATACCACATGTTGTTATGCACAACATATATATATGTATATATATATATATATGATCTATAACATCAAAAATATAAATATGCCAAATATGTAAAGTAAAATATACTAGAACAATAACAATAAATAACCAAAATAAAATATATGATACATACGATTTTAAATGCAATATACAACAATCATAATATACTTGATTTTTGTCAGATTATATTTTTTTCTAAATTGGATAAAAAGTTAAAAATATTAATATGTTACTGTGATTTTTGTCAATATATTATTTTTTTAAATATAATAAAAAGATGCTATATAATGATTTTTATGTGTTGCATTTTTAAGCATATGTATCATATATTTAATTTTTATTATCTATTGATATTGGTCATGTATATTTTACTTTATATAGTTGACAAGTTTATATTTTTTGATATTATGTTTAGTACCTTTAATATATATATATATATATATATATATATATATATATATATATATATATATATATATATATATATATATATATATATATATATAAAGAGTTACTTTTAGTTGCCTGCGCGGGTAACTCAATTACTCTACCCGGCAGCAATACTCCCGCAACCCGGAACCTATTTAGCGGAACCAGGGGCAACGACGACCGTCGTGGTGGTGACCGTCGCGGTGGCAACCGCTGCGCTGTTCCTTGCGGCGGTGTACCTGGAGCTCGACCCCGGCGGGTTCGGCCCGATGGCGGCGTTCCGAGGTTTCCTCACGCACCCAATCGACATGGCTCCCTGGTCGGAGGTTCCGCCAGACACGGACGCCGCCGACTCGCTGTGCAAGTCGGAGATCCGGTTCCTCGGCCAGGTCCAGGGCCCCGAGAGCCTCGCGTTCGACTCGCAAGGTTCTGTCGATACTCCGTCTCCCTTCAACGTCCGCCGATGGTAAAGTCGTGATCGAGGAGGCACCGTTCCGGAAAGCCGAGGAGTCGCTGGGCAAAGTGCGGCCGCGCCGGGTGGTGTGGGCGTCGTCACTGACAGCTCGTCGAGCCCGAAATCAGCCAAGTGTGCCTCGAAGTCGGTGTCGAACAGAATGCTCTGCGGCTTGACGTCCCCGTGCACGATGGTAGACCCGTGCAAGAACGCCAACCCTCGCGCTACCCCTAGAGCAATCAAATGCCACATCGGCCAGTTGAGCACATGCCCGTCCTGGTGCGACGCCTCCTGGAGCAATGTCGCCAGGTTCCCATTCGGCGAGCTTGACCCGGAGTCGTCGGAATGGGAGGAGTTCCTGCTAGGGGTCAAGGTCGGGCTGCTGTGCACGGTGCCTGACCCGTCCGACGAGTGAATCCTCATCTGGGATGGGGAGGCGTGGCGGGACTTCGTGTATGCTTCGCCCAACCGGTGAGTTTCGCTACTCAATTTTGGTTCAAATTCCCGCTGTTCTCTTATTTCGATTTTCTTATTGATGCCGATTCTTTAATTCGTATATTGTCCGCCGTTCGTTCGCTACCTACCTCGACTGCTCCGCTACTACAACTTTGTGGGGCTTGCTTGTCGTTGGTGTTCATGGCGGCAGAGAACTGGAGCTAAAGGCACGTGGTAGATGTCCGCTACTGCAACTTTGTGTGTGTCGCATTGGGTTCAAGGACGAGTTGGATGGATGTAGTGATGGATGAGAAATGACACTGCGGTTTTGCAATCAATTTTGTGGTGATGTTGGTTCAGATTCCGATATGAGATTCGCCAGCGATCGATCCCCTTGTTGCTCTATCCCTCCGGCCCTATTACTTCTACCGCCACTGATTTTATCTGGTTTGACCGGTTGCCGTTGGGTAGTTTCTACAGAAGGAATGTCCTAATCCAGCCACTCGCCACAGCCAGATAGAAAGCCTGTCCGATTTGAAGCTGCTGCTCTAATTCAGAAAGACTTGTAACAGCTGCCGAGGAAATTGCAAGAAGCGAGGGGCATACAGCATACTTGGTCCTATTTACTGTTATTACGATTACAATGATGGTTAACTGTAAGTACTAAGAGTAAATGTAAGTACATTGAGAGTAACTGTAAGTACATTAACTGTTACAGTAGAGAAAAGTAATCTGGTGATTCAAAAAAGTAACTTTTATCCTTTGTAAAAGTATCTAACACAAGAAGGTAAAACATGTATCACAAAAACAATGTGTATGGCACATTGAGTAACAGTAACATCTTGTAAGTAACTGTACGAATACGAAAGTAAGTGTTCTATTATAAAAAAAAAGTATCTATGTCAGAACTCACTCACAAATAAAAGAGATGAACTCGTCATCGATAAAGTAATTATAAGAACACCTAGAGTAACTGCAAGAGCACTACGAGTAACTGTGACAACATAAAAGTAAGAACACTACGAGTAATTGTAAGAGCACTACGAGTAACGGTAAGAGCACTACGAGTAACCGTACGAACTGAGATGATGGATGCCCTCGATATCACCATTAAAGGCATCATTAGCCCATGGTCGTCTGTAACTCCTAAATCATCTGTCATTTGCCTACCTCCACCTCCACGCCTATTCACCATGCTTGCGGCCCCACTGTCTATATACCCCCTTAAGCATGTAATTTTTTTTCCACCCAACAAATAGGAATTCATCCTCAACTACTCTCGATGACGTGTGATAAATGCTTCGAATATATTTATGGTTTACATGCTTATGTTCTTGAATGTTTTAAATACCTATATGCTTTGAATGTTGTAAGAGTAACTCTGAAATCACTACGAGTAACTGATACAACCATGCGAGTAACTGAACTGAAAGTAACAGAATGCTTGAGTAACTGAAAAGTAATGCTTGAGTAACTGAGAGTAAGGCTTGAGTAACTGAGAGTAATGGTTGAGTAATTGAAACTAATGCTTCAGTTACTCGCATTGTTTTTTCAGTTATGCTTTGAATGTTGTAAGAGTAACTCTGAAACCACTATGAGTAACTAATACAACCATGCGAGTAACTGAATTGAAAGTAATAGAATGCTTGAGTAACTGAAAAGTAATGCTTGAGTAGACCTGTCAAAAGTAATGCTTGAGTAATTGAAAAGTAATGCCAAACCCAACCCACCCACCCGTTTGACAGGCCTATGCTTGAGTAACTGAAATTAATTCTTGAGTAACTGAGAGTAATGCATGAGTAACTGAGAGTAATGGTTGAATAACTGAAAAAACCCTGCGAGTAACTGTCACAATCCTGGAGTAACTGAAAAAACACTGCGAGTAATTGAAAAAGGACTACGAGTAACTGAAAAAACACTACGAGTAACTATGAAAATACTTTGAGTAACTGTGACAATAATGCGAGTAATTGAAAAAATCTCACGAGTAACTGTAATAGCAGTTAGAGTAACTATGAAAACACTGCAAGTAACTGTCACAACCCTGCGAGTAACTGAACAAACAATGTGAGTAACTGAAAAAAGCATGCGATTAACTGAAACAAGCCTGTGAGTAACTGAACACTACAAGTAATGGTTGAGTAACTGAACAAACACTGCGACTAACTGCCACAACCCTGCGAGTAACTGAACAAACAATGCGAGTAACTGAAAAAACCATGTGAGTAACTGAAAAAACCCTGCGAGTAACTGAAAAAACCCTGCGAGTAACTGAAAAAAGCTTGCGAGTAACTGTGAAACACTACGAGTAACTATGACAACAATGAGAGTAACTGAACGAGCACTATGAGTAACTCAAATAGCAGTTAGAGTAACTGTGAAAACAATATGAGTAACTAAAAAAGCACTACGAGTAACTGTGACAACCCTACGAGTAACTGAACGAGCACTACGAGTAACTCTAACAACAATAAGAGTAACTATACCCCCTTAAGCATGCGAGTAATGGTTGAGTAACTGAAAAAACCCTGCGAGTAACTGTCACAACCCTGGAGTAACTGAAAAAACACTGTGAGTAATTGAGAAAGGACTACGAGTAATTGAAAAAACATTGTGAGTAACTGTGACAATACTGCGAGTAACTGTGACAATAATGTGAGTAACTGTAATAGCAGTTAGAGTAACTGCGAAAATACTGCGAGTAACTATCACAACCCTGCGAGTAACTGAAAAATGCATGTGAGTAACTGAAACAAGCCTGCGAGTAACTGAACATCGCAAGTAATGGTTGAGTAATTGAACAAACACTGTGAGTAACTGTCACAAACCTACGAGTAACTGAACAAACACTGTGAGTAACTGTCACAACCCTGTGAGTAACTGAACAAACACTGCGAGTAACTAAAAAAATCATGTGATTAACTGAAAAAACCCTACGAGTAACTAAAAAACCCTGCGAGTAACTGTCTTAAACCTGCGAGTAATTGAACAAACACTGCGAGTAACTGTCACAAACATGCGAGTAACTGAACAAACACTGCGAGTAACTGTCACAACCCTGCGAGTAACTGAAAAAAGCCTGTGAGTAACTGAAACAAGCATGCGAGTAACTGAACACTGCAAGTAATGGTTGAGTAACTGAACAAACAATGTGAGTAACTGAACAAACACTGCGAGTAACTATCACAACCCTGTGAGTAACTGAACAAACACTGCGAGTAACTGAAAAGACCATGCGAGTAACTGAAGAAACCCTGCGAGTAACTGAAAACAGCTTGCTATTAACTGAAAAAACTCTGCGATTAACTATGACAACAATGCGAGTAACTGAACGAGCACTACGAGTAACTCAAATAGCAGTTAGAGTAATTGTGAAAACAATATGAGTAACTGAAAAATTACTACAAGTAACTGTGACAACCCTGCGAGTAACTGAACGAGCACTACGAGTAACTCTAACAGCAATAAGAGTAATTGTGATAGCCTAGAAAAGAAACACTATGATTCAAACTCAGTTACTCTTATACTTTGTAAGAGTAAATGTGACAACACTAAGAGTATCCATTGCACACAAAGACAAACACATATTCTTCAAAAAGAATAACAACTGATCAGAACATATTCTTTGTTACATATTCAAAGTATACATATAGCTGTTGGAGCACAAGGTAACACAAAGATAGATTACAAACACAAGTGAAGTACATAGAAGGTTACAAAATCACTTTCACAAAACTACACAAAAAGAACAACCCATTACATATTTGAACATGCCTCACTGACGCACTAATCAACTACAAACTCAACTAAAAAAGATAGAACCACTATACATCAATAGCAATAGCAACAACACCAGAACACGAGCAGTAGAAATAGTAGCAGCAACTCCCAATCAGCAAAAAAGAATGATCTTAACAACAGTAGCAGCAGCAGCTCATCACACTAGAAGTAGCAGTAGCACATAACCATCAATAGCAGTAGCAGTAGTAGCATATCACAAGAGCATTAGCAGTAGCACATATACATGAATTATAGTAGCAGCAACAGCTCCCAATCGCATGATAAAAGAACAAACAAAACCCTTGTTGCTTGAACAATGCATTAGCAGTAGCACATATACATGAATTATAGTAGAAGCAACAACTCCCAATCGCATGATAAAAGAACAAACAAAACCCTTGTTGCTTGAACAAGATCGTCTCCTATTGCCCGAACCTCATGTATTCCAAACCCGAAAGCCTTACATAGTATGCTGCAATTTTTTCTCACATATTATGGTTCTTCATTTACATCTGCATATCACCCTTCATTCTTGACTTTGATAACTGTGGTTGTCAACACTTTCTAAAATTCTGAAACCTCCACCACCCCATCCAGATCATTAAAGGCACCGTTAACCTCCAACATCCCATCTGGCCTCATCTCCGGCACATGAAAAGTAACCACTTAAAATCAAAAGTAATAGTGTGTCATAAAAAGTAATGAATCAATTATCAAAAATATTAAAACATGTATGTTTAAAAATAAAGGTAACATGCTCATAGGTAGAGAAGTATTCCATGAAAATGTTGCTTCATGTATTTTTAGTTGGCGTTATTTTACTCATTTATCAATTGTTAACGTTGCTAATGATTTCTACCATACAAAAAAGGATTGCTGATTTGGAATTTAGGAAAAGTAAGTGCCTTTATTGAAAAGAAACGATACTTTCTATTTTATGTTTTACGAAAAGAAAATATAGTCAAATTTCCCTAGAACATAGGGTAAACATCTAGAAATGAGAAGATTTCTAATTCACCGTATACTTTTGGAAGGAAGGACATTATATTTTAGACAAATATAACTAGATAGTAGTAGCAATGCAGAGATTTGTACAATGTCGAGGAGGAGTGGCCGACCTAATCGGTTGATAAAGATATAATTATAATGTAAGACATGTTGTTTCCTTTTGACTATATAGTACCTTATTAGGTAGCTATGACGACTTATGTGGAATTGACTGTAACGACAACAATGATAATAACAATGGGCATCAATTGACGATTGGGTAATTGGGTATGGCTGAGGGAGAGGGTGTGGGGGTGAATTTGGTTTAGACATGACGTATATAATTTAAACAGTTGTTGGACAGGTGCTGTAGAAGAATTATTTAACAGGGAAAAGAAAAATAAAAGAGAAGAGGAGAAAAAGGGTGTTGAGCGAGGAATGAGTTGGCGGTGGGTACGGGGAAGATTGATGAGGGGATTGATTGGTTAGTTAGGAAGTCAATGGGGCTCGGTGGGGAATACCCTTGCGCCTCCTGCTGCCGTGCCCTGGTGTCCCCGTCGTAGTTGGTGTCGTGACAGTGGTGGTGGCTCTGGAAGAGGACGAAGAGGCCGGCTGGTGGTTCCGTCCCAATTCTACAGCTGCAGCAGCTGCGGCGGCGGCGGCAACGGCAGCTGCTGCTGGTCGACGCCGCCTCCGCCATCGAGTCCTCTCTTCCACTGCACCTGTCCCGGTTGAATTCCTACTGGCTGCGGCTTCATCCCCTCCAGCGTCGTCCGGGTCGATTTCCTCAGGAACGAAGCAGGCGTCGCCATGGCGCCGGATGCCTTCGAGCTGCAGAAAAAGGGATACATACATTAATAATGTAGATCAGATCTTGGCTTAAGGTACACAACAGAAATAAATTGTCCCTCTTTGTCTCCGACGGCATTTGAACGCTGGACCCCCAAAATACAGGGCAGTAGGGTTAATGAGGGCCATTGTATCGGCGTGCACATTGAGTATGCTCTCCACGAGCTCCTCCCCTTTGTCAATACCATACATGTTCCAACAGGAGACAGACGACTAGCATTTATATAGGTACTAGATGCTCTTCTTTTTCCCCCAATGTGGATACTAGCAGTCTGCCTAAGGGAACGCTGGAGGCGTTATGATCATTGAGTGGATACCTCATTATGGAAGCCTGATTGTGGATACTCAGGCAAAATTAAGGATGGGCGGTGGACTCTCATCACCTACCTATGTTGCCCCATCCGTAGGTCCTCCATCAGGAACCTGTACCGCAGATGGAATCAGGGGCGGCGACTCCCGGCGACTGTAACTGGTTTATTTTGAACATGTAGAACGCTATTTGGCTAATATTTACCAAAGTGTGCCACCGTGTTTTCAAGCACGGTAACCAAACGAAGATACCCGCACGGGTATTAAATATATAGCCATATATAAATATATATCTTTAAATATATATATATATATATAGAGAGAGAGAGAGTCAGGCTAGAATACACTCGAGTGTATTCAGAGAAGAATACACTGAAGTAGTTTTCATGATGCAATATATTTTTTACTCCGAATACACTCGAGTGTATTCTAGATGCAATATATTTTTTAAAAGTCTTATCCGTTGATCTTCTTAAACATCTTGTGAATAGCTCATATACAAAATTTGAGCAGATTTGGACATTTATAGGTCATGTTATAAAAATCGCAAAAATTATGCATTTCAAATTAGTTTCGTACGTCGATTTTGTTGCCCTTGGATGAGTGACTTACACTCATCCAAATGGGCTCAAAATTTATGTGTAGCCTAATTATAGTATGACAATGAAGATCAATGGTTTACATTTTGAAAAGAAATAGTCTTGATATGCAACCACACATGATTGTATCGTGCGATCTATACACTCGAGAGTATTCTAGCATGACTATATATGTGTGTGTGTTGTACCAACGTGTATTATATATTATTATATTAGTTTTTTCTATATATATATATATATATATAGAGAGAGAGAGAGAGAGAGTCAAGCTAGAATACACTACAATCAAGTTGGGTTTGCATATAAAGACTATGTTTTGTTCAAAATGTAAAGTGTTGATCTTCATTGTCATACTACAACTAGGCTGCATACAAATTTTGAGCCCATTTGGATGAGTGTAAGTTACTCATTCGTAGGGGTGAGCAAATAATAGTCCAGACCGCAAAACCAGACCGGATCGGACCGGACCGGACGGTCCGGTCCGGTCCATAATGAGTTCGGTCTGATATGTAAATTTTGATGAATTCGGTCTTCGGTCTGGTCCGGTCCCAAAACGGTCCGACCGTGGACCTGACCGTAGACCGACTTTTATATAAAATACATGTATATTTGTCGGTATATTATGTAACAAGTACAAATAAAGTACACATATAAGTACTAGTAGCATAAATATTTTATATTAATGTTATATAATTGTTAGAAGTAACTAATATTATCTACTTTTTATAATTAAATAAGTTGTGAAAAAGGTAAAAAGGCTGATTACGGTCCAAACGGTCCGGTCCGGTCCTATCTCAAAACAGTCTGGTCCCGGTCCGGTCTACGGTCATAAATTCTTACTAAGTCGTTCCTCGGTCTGGTCCGGTTCTGGACCGATGCTTGCCCCTACTCATCCGAGGACAAAAAAAATCGACGCACGAAACTAATTTGAAATATATTATTTTTGTGGTCTTTATAACTTGACCTATAAATATTTAAATGGGCTCAAATTTTATATGAGTTATTCACAAGTTGTTTAAGAAGATCAACGGATTAGATTTAAAAAAAATTGCATCATGTAAACTATTTGAATGTATTCCATCCTGACTATATATATATATATATATATATATATATATATATATAGAGAGAGAGAGAGAGAAAGAGAGAGAGAGAGAGAGAGAGAGAGAGTCAGACTGGAATAACACTCGAGTGTACGGATCACACGCTACACGCAAGTTGTGTTTGAATATCAAGATTATTTTTTTATAAAATGCAAACCATTGATCTTCATTGTCATACTATAATTACGCTACATACAAATTTTGAGCGCATTTGGATGAGTGTAAGTCACTCATCTGAGGCAACAAAATTGACGCACGAAACTAATTTGAAATGCATAATTTTTGTGGTCTTCATAACATGCCCTATAAATATCCAAATGGGCTCAAATTTTTTGTATGTGTTATTCACAAGATGTTTAAGAAGATCAACGGATTAGATTTAAAAAAAATGCATCATGAAAAACTATTTGAGTGTATTATGCTCCGAATACACTCGAGTCAGGCTAGAATACACTTGAGTGTATTCGGAGCAGCATACACTCAAGTAGTTTTTCATGATTCAATATTTTTTTTCAAAAATCTAATCCGTTGATCTTCTTAAACATCTTGTGAATAGCTCATACAAAAAATTTGAGCACATTTGGACATTTATAGGTCATGTTATAAAGACCACAAAAATTATGCATTTCAAATTAATTTCGCCCATCGATTTTGGTGTCCTTGGATGAGTGACTTAAACTCATCCAAATGGGCTCAAAATTTGTACGTAGACTAGTTATAGTATGACAGTGAAGATCAATATTTTACATTTTACAAAAAATAATCTTGATATACAAACACACTTGAGTGTATTCGTGCGATCTGTACACTCAAGTGTATTCTAGTTTGACTCTATATATATAGAGAGAGGGAGAGTCAGGCTAGAATACATTCGGGTGTATCCAGAGCAGAATACATTCAAGTAGTTTTTCATGATGCAATATTTTTTTGAAAAATCTAATCCATTGATCTTCTTAAACATCATGTGAATAGCTCATATATAAAATTTGAGTCCATTTGGACATTTATAGGTCATGTTTTGAAGACCACAAAAATTATGTATTTCAAATTAGTTTCGTGTGTCGATTTTGTTTCGCTCAGATGAGTGACTTATACTCATCCAAATGAGCTCAAAATTTGCATGTAGCCTAATTATAGTATAACAATGAAGATCAATGGTTTACATTTTACAAAAAAAATAGTCTTGATATGCAAACACCACTTGAATGTAGCGTGCGATCTGTACACTCGAGTGTATTCTAACCTGACTCATATTATATATATATATATATATATATATAGTTCGTTAATTTTTTTAATTTACAATATAATTTTAATATGGAATCTATTAATTTTACACACTATTATTTACATTTATAAATATTATGTATTAATGAAATATAATTTTCTATTATTATTTTTGGTATTAAATATATGGTTAAATGTATATAATTAATGTAGATTATGTTCATTTAGTAATTTAACATATATATGTATATATATAACATACATGGTATCATACTTAAGAAAATAAAGCGAAAAAAAAATACGTCCTCTTTGGGGACATATTGCTCTACTGGAGACAATGTGTCCCCACTGGAGACGTATTGCTTTTTGAAAATAACAATACATCCTCCAAAGGGACGTACTGACCCCACCGGAAATAATACATCCTCTTAAGAGACGTATTGGCTAAAAAACATACTATTTTGGTAATTAAATTCTGAATCAATGCCATTTTGGTAATTAAAATATTCAAAAATGCTATTTTGGTTTTTTTGGCTAAGAAACAAGTAATTGTATATTAGAATCATCGTGTCAATGCATCATCGAGGCCGTAACAGTTTGCCTCTTCTCGATGGTATCATGCTAAACTTTTTTAATCGGAATATATCTAATGCCTCCTGATTTCAAAGAGCAGTAATTCATAGTAAATTTTTGAGTACCAAAATTTTGCCAGAAGTGTACCTAATCTACAAGAAACGTCGTCAACATGCAAAGATAGTCACCAGCTAAAGCACGACAGCAGAAACTAATAAGAAGCAAGGAAGATTCCACCTAACTCATTGACCTTTTTCAGTATCAAAATTTTACAAGAGATCTACCTAATCTACAAGAAACATCAACATGCCCCCATGCTGGTCACTAGCAAAGCACGACTGATAAATAACAAAGAAGATTCCACCAGATCATTCCTCAGGTGGCGTGTCCAAACACTCTTTCATTACAATATGGTTGCCTACGTCCAGATAAAACTGCTATATGGGTAAAGTTCAGTCTCTTTTATTTTGAGATTGAGTATATCATTCAGAAGTTGTTCAAACATTAGCGTGGCTGATATATGTCTAGGATAATAGAATAGATACAGCAACCCATCACTTCCGGAATCAGGAAGCAGATTTCAAATTCCTGCAAAAATTGGTTCTCTTTTTCATTCATTAATATAATGTGTCAATAATCTTCAAGCGCCGATAAGCACGTGTTAAGGAATACAAAGAGCCCATCTCCATTCGATGAAAGGTAGGAAGCTGGCATCGGTGTAGTTTCGATCATGATCCCCACTTTGACTTCTCAGAAAAATTAAACCAGCTGTCTTCACACTCCGCCAGATATACACTCCAGGAACCTTGCCTTCGTGGCTGGATCCTTAGAGAACTGTCCCAGTGCTGCAACTGTTGCCGTGCTGGTCCCTGGCTTTTCAATCCCTCTGGAGACCATGCAAATATGGTTGGCTTCTATAACTACCATTACACCCTTCCGAAACAAGGAGTGAACAGCTTCTGCAATCTGCCTTGTAAGTCTCTCTTGTACTTGCAGTTTGCACCCATAGTAATGGACTATTGACTGCAATATCGACCTATCAATGGGTCCGGTTTCTTCTGTGCAGAAATAGCCCACGTGGACAAACCCATGGAAAGGAAGAAGATGATGCTCACACTGAGCACAGAACGGCAAGTTCAGCTGTGTGTAAAGCTGCTGTTGGACATTTTGAATATTTCCATTAGCATGCCCGTTTAAACTAGCACTATGGAAGCCATTCAGCTTGAGATCCAAACTAGACCTCTTAAAGCGCATCAACCACTGCACAAATCTGTAGGGAGTGCCAATGAGTTCATTCCGCAACGGATCTTCACCAATGGAGAGTAAAATCTTTGTCACCGCAGCAACCATGGTGGACCTAGTTATTACTGAGTTAGACAACATCTTGCCATTTACGTGGTTCTTTCCTCCATGCCCATTGCACAAGGGAATTTCAGGAGATTTCAAAGGACACCAATCTTGGACTGAAAACTTTTGAACAGTGTCCTTGTCCATGTTGACACCTCTGAGCTTTAGAAGAGTCAAGAAGTCTGCTTGTATACCACTGCCTCCACTCTCAAGAACCCCTGACCAAGAACAGGCAGGAACCTGAGCCCAGCCATGTGTTTCTAAGTTAGGTTGGGTTTTCATGTTAGTATGGCTCTTGAGTTCTTCTGGAAGCTGAATGTGCCAACACTGGAGTGCAACAGCAACTCCAGCAGGCTTAATGCTGCAGTGTAATGCAGAGCAAATTTCATCAGCAAGCCTATGGGGCGCTTGAAGTCTTTTTGCAAATACACCAGCCACCCTTGCAAGCTTGCTTAAGCCAACAACTCGCTGACCGGATGGAACATAGCCAATATGGCAGCGGACACGGAACGGAAGCAAGCAGGACTCGCAGTATGAGAACAGATCGATGTCCCGAACAACTACTAGACCGCCAGCACCACCAGCAAGGCCTTTTCCGTTGCTTAAACCAGCTTCAGGAAATAATGCGCCATCAACAATGTCATTAACACTTTGTCTGTAACCTACAATGAGAATATGTATTTAACATAAGACCACTTTGTAAGGCTAATATAACTTTGGTGAAAACATAACAAAACAATCGTCTGCTAAGCCACCTCTAATGGAATTTTTTGCGGAATACCAAACAAACTTACAAAAAAAACATTAACTGTGTGATATATACTTACTGAGACGAACAAGACAACAGCTCCAGATAAAATAAGAACCTATTTTCACTAAAACCCTCCATTAATGCAAGAACATCATGTCTCACACAATATCTGATGTAACTAATGTCCAATGGAACAGTAATTTTCCAGAAGTATTATAGTCCATATTTCAAATATGGTTTTCTTTATATGTCCTATAGCAATATTTCCAGGTGATGTATGACACATTTTGTAACAATCTGAAAAGCTATAGTTGGTTGACCATCAACAGTTCATTAGGGCTGGCAGAAATACTGCGACCCGACCCGACCCAACCCGGCCCGAAATTTGAGTTTTTAAGACCTGAAGTAGGGTCTGGGTCTTAGCCGGGCAGACCCGAATCGGGTCCTTTGTCTTTGGGTCGGGCACATAGCTACACCCTAAGACCCGAGACGTACCCTAGAGACCCACTCGCTAAACCTAAAAAGCCGCGAGAGGCCGCAACTCGTGAGACTTAATAGTTAAAACCCTCAGTTCTATCGCTCTCACTCAGTGTCTCTCACTCACTCAAGCTAACCCTAGCCGCCGCAAACGTGAAGAGGAGAATCGAGATTTCTCCGCCAAGATGGCGAAAAAGGCGAGAAGTTGATCTTCCGGTGATTCTCGGCGATGGCGAGCCTGCGAGGAGACAAAGAAGGGCAAGACAGTGGTAGCTGATCCTTCTTCAGAGGCGGCATGAAAACGAGAATAGGGTTTTGCGCTTCCTCTTCGCCTCTCCAGGTTGGTAGCTCGATACCCACATTCCTCCTTCTTACGGACTATCTCGATCGTGGTCTCCTTCCATTCGTTTCCTTCCTCATGTCGCCCTCAAAATGCGGAAGAAGCCCCATTCCGTCTGGACTCCATAAGCACCCACACGCATTACTCAGTATCCTGAGACCAGCGACTACCCCTCTGTCTCCTTCCCCCTACCTTCTTCCAGCACGACCTGGCCTGCTAGTTTGCTACTCCTCCTCGTTCCCTCGCACTGCAAGATGATGCCCAGACTAAGCATGTCGTCATCCTTCACAGGCGTCGCAGGTAAACCACAGACAACACTACACGTGTTCATCATCATCTGATAAATAAATGCAAAACGACACTCCACGCATTCCCAACCCTATGCCAGATCGTTGTTCCCTCTCTGTCTCTGGTCTTCTCCAATGAAGCAAATTTTTTTGATATTTACCTATTTTTCTTGGTCCTCTGCCACAGGTCAATTCCACATGCAACATCCACTGTTCTAATTTGTATGATCGATCATCACGCACGCCACCTATAGTTTAACACAGTCCACCATAGTTGAAGTAAACTAGTGCGGTTCATCATCTTCAATTATTTCGGTGGCTATTCGATTGTTTTTAGATAATTTTCTTACAAAATTGCAGGATTTTAGCTTCACAGTGACTGATAACCTTCATATTCTTGTTACAGATTCAAACTACTTGATTGATCAAGCTTCATATTCCGGGCAAAGTACAGATTGAAGCAGCAGTTGAACAATGGTTTTTTGTTTGGATGCTTATAATTTTTTGAACGTCTCTTGTAATCGTTAATAGACAGTTGGTGTGGAGTTTTCCGTATAAAGTTGCTGGCTGAGTGATATGTATTCACATGGAAGCGAACAAATTATTGGTCATTGTATATTCTGCTTGGAGTTGGAGATTCGTTTTGTATATTTTGGTTGGTCTTGCATCTAATTTTGGTTATATTTATTGAGTATGGTTGGAGATGTGCGACATTAAATGTTCGGTTCGAATAGAAATTTGTTAGTATAATATTTGTTAATCTGAAGATAGAGACGCAACAATAAAACGCAGACAGAAGTCCGTGAAAGTACGTTAAACAATGTGGACACTACAAGGTTGGGTCGGGTCAAAGACGGGTCCAATCCGGTCAAACGATGGTTGAAAAATACAGGCCAAAAATAAATTTTCGGGTATTTCGGGTCTGGTCGGGTCTAAACTTTCGGGCCGGACAAAATCGGGTCGGGTAATTTTCGGGCCTTTGTTGTAATTAAAATTTAGGGTCGGGTCCGGACCCTAAAACAGCCGGGCCGGGTCGGGTCTCAGAAACCCGACCCATTGCCAGACCTATAGTTCATCCTATGATGCACGTAATGGGATTTTGAAGTGTTAATTCTTCTGTAATAGAAAAATTGATGTGAATATGTAAATCTAATCGTGAAGTAGAAGAGAAAATTTTGCTCAAAATAGTATACTAGACTTGGTATTTGCCAAGAGAAAAAAAATGTTAGAATTATAATCAGTGCTCTCTAGCCCATGTGCATCAGCTTTGTAGATCTCTTAAAGAAAAAACTGGTAAGAGTACACATGCAGGCTTCTACAAGCAGGATGATAAGATTCAGATAATGTTATTCTAGACATGGCTGACAATTAAACAGGGACCACAACATAGGCCTTCTGACCAGTTTTACTTTTTGCATACACTGATAAAATTTAAAGTTCGCATATGAACCAGAAGATGCAATATTACAAGCTAACATGTGACTTAAATCTAGTATTGCTACATGGTAACTGTTCTGTGTTAGCAGTCTAGCAGTCCCAGATTACAAGTTCAAGCATAAGCTTGTAGCCCAGGATTTTCCTATTATTGACAATAGGAATAACTGAGCTTAAGACAGAGCTCTGTTAGTGCCAAGTGAATCTCCATCACCCATAGGAACTTCAAGGATTAGGCGAAGGCAGGAACCTAAGAATGACTCCTTTTTAAGAGAAGCAAAAGTCAGTGCCAAGAGAAATAACAGATACATGTCGGTCGGTCACTAATATAAGGCCGCATGACATATTACACCATATCTACAAAGAACCAAACATGTGTAAAGTGATACTCCTTCCAGATCTCGTTCGCACATACCAAACGTTCTAATTTAGTACAGAGATATAGATATTCGCTGGTTATTCCAAATTTGTCTCGGATCTTAATCTTAGTTACCAACGAAATCCACCCAATCCAACGTCTATCAGATGCTGAAAAGAGTAGGCAGAAAAACAAAGAGAGAAAACCAACCTCTTGTTCCGTCGCGGAAGGCCTTGGCAACGCGGAAAGGTGTCCGCTTGAGACCTTCCCTGCTGTAGTCCTCGTCAAGGCCCTGCAGTAGGACCTTCACGGCGTCCTCGATGGGATCGGCGCAAACCTCAGATCCCAACCCTACGCTGCCGTCCACCTCCACCTCCTCATTTTCTTCGTCGCTAAGACAAGCGAGATGCACCATACCGTTTTCCAGCCGCTCCGAGAAATGACCCTCCCCGAGAGCCCCCATCCCGCGGAGGGCGAGATCCAACAACTGCGCCGCCGCCGCCAGAGGGGACCCTACTACGACAGTTCCTGCCGGGAGGGAATCGCCGCGCCGCCGGGCCGCCGCCTCCTGCGGGCGGACGGGATGGGGAGCGGTAGGCGCACGAAAGAGGTAGCGGACGGGGGAGCGTGGGAGAGAGAGGCGTCGCGCTTTGGAATGTGTGGATCTGACCCTTCGCGCCTTTGTAATCGCAGAGTTTGGGGTTTGAAACCACAGGCACGCCCCTGAATTTATGGGAATGTGGCTCAGATGTTCACGAGGAGAACTTTTTTGGCAATCCATATCAGCAAAATAATTCTGAAGTGGTTGAAAGCTTATTAAGATTTTTAAGATACTATCCTGAACTTAAGGGAAAATAGAGATATGCAGTTTAGGTGGTTCAAATTATTATATTTTCCGATCAAAAAATTATTATATTTTCCTGACACACTTAACTCAATATTTGATAACTTGGAGAAATGGAATCGCTGCACCTAACATAAACTAAAAAAGTAGAGTTTTCCGGAAAACACATAATATAATCACATATAGAAGGTTACATGGAGTACAAAGGCATATGCATTGCGTAACATAAGATCGTACAACAACACAAAAGCCATACAGAATATCAATTTCTCTCACTTGAAGTACAAATGCAGGGTGTTGAAAGTCATCTACTCCAAGGTATTGCTCTAAGATATTTTTTTCTGGGTAAGTTAGAAAATCCTTTTATTCATCTTGCCTTCGTCTTGTGGGTGAATTTAATTTTAAATTATACTAGCTAATATGCGATGCATAACTAAACTTGGTAGTATTACTACCATTACAAAGTTCTTGATACAAGAGATTCACGATCTCTGGAGGCGAATTTACGCAGCCATAAATTTGGTTGTTGTTTTTGTGGTGAGTCTTGGCCAACAAATTTGCAACTCTATTTTTCTCTTTTCATACGTAGTGCACACTTATTTCCTCCAACAACAACTTCTAGATCTTCAAGGCCCAGTAAGCAGTCTTTGGATTCTGACAAATGTTTGCTTTTATGATCTTAGATGCTACAAAACAAGACCTTTTCGAATCTCCTCTAGTTTGCATACTCCAACGCCATCCAAATGCTTGTTGATTCAGCTTCTATTGCACAACTTGCTTTATATTTCATCCCCTGCCTCCACACCATGTGTCGGTGTTATTGCGTGCACTGGTTGCCAGTGATGCATCCTTCCTACTCATTGTGGCATCCGTATTTTCCTAATGCAACTAGGTTCCGATGATTCTCAACTACCTTCCCTATGTACCTTCATGCTCTGGCTTTCATGACTCCACATATCATTGAGGGTGACAACTTTCTTGATGTAAGATATGTGTTATAACCTCAAATTTTCTTGTATTGTTTGAAATGCAATTTTTTAAATAAAAGAGATTTGAATGGGAAATGGTATGGTTTTTTTTCAAAGAATGGATTCTTTTGCAAAAATCCCCTTAGATGCATGATTTCGTGGTTTATATTGTTTTGATAAATCTAATAATGATAAAAGGGAAAAAGGATGAAAGAAAATCCTATAGTAAGTAAAGGGAAAATGAAAACAAAAGATAATTGTGTACATATGTGAGAATTATGTAGAATTCTTTAGAAAATGGTATGAATGACCACTAGTAATTGAATTTCGGTTTCACATGGTTACTAATAAGCAAAGTAATTAAAATAAAGAAAATAGAAAGGAAAGAAAGAGTGAAGGATTGAATTAATGTTTAAAATATGTCTTACAAGAGGAAGACTTGGATATTAAGAAAAGCATCTTTTCCTTTTGAGTATTATACTCAAACCTCGCCCATGGTTAGATGAAGTCATTTTAGACTTTCGTTAAAATTTGAGAAGAAAATGATGATTCATAAAGCAATGATAATGTAACATCCCAATTTTGAATTTAAATAAATTTTGGGGTTTTCATAAAATTTCTCACTAGTTGAAATCAAATTTGAGCCTCAATGGAAATAACCCAAGTAAATAGAATATCTTTTCTCTTTAATAATATAAAGATGAGTGGCATAGTTTCATTCTTCATGATGATAGTTAATTCAATGGTAATTATATATAATGAACTTTCTCTCTCCTTAATGCATTAGATCACCAACAAGTATATGAACCGTGATTGGGATGATTTCATCCAATAGACTCAAATGAACTAAGATAAACACTAATTGACCCTTAAAGGGAAAGTCATTTTGGTTGGGAGCAACCATAGTGCATCAAATTTACATGAGTGATGCAAATTACATTATGATAATAACTTAAGTTTTAGTCATCAAAACTAGAAAGTACCTACTTAGGGATATTCTAGATCCTAAAATGTTCCTATTGTTAAAATTTGAGGCTAAAATGATCTCATTTGCCCTCTTAAAACATTTTGGAAAGTTTCATCAGTAATTATTAATAAAAATTTATCAAGTCATTAACAAACCTATAGTTTAGAGGAATTTAGTGTGTCACACGGACTTTGGTCTAAACCAAAGTTAGATTCCCAGTATTCGTGGGACTCCTCCGAGCCCAACAAAACCCTACTGCTCTAGACTCTATCTCATCCCTGGATCCCTACCTATATATATGAACTCACTCATCAATGACCGGGGATCATCCACAATCTGGGAAAACCCTCATCGTCTTTCCCTGAGCGGACTCTCCTCACCATAGTTGTGTTCAACGGTTCTGCTACTCATCCTATTCATCGTCAGTGATACGAGAAGAGACTATGACTCTGATTTTACGACCCTAGACCCTTGATGAACAAAGATGGGCCACCCTTGCCATGGAGACCAGTCCACCGTGATTGGAGGTCTCAAAGCGTAGTTGGCCTGATCGTCAGTCTAGCTATGTCGGAGAAGGTTCAGGGTGGCGGCGCCCTGTTTCTGGCATGAATAGGGGGGAGCCGAGTTTGGCTTCCGCGTGTGGGTAAAGGGCTAGGCGCGATGACGGAGCCGGGCCGGCTGGGTTGGCTGGAAGGTTAGGCACCACGACGGCTTGATCACGAAGTAAGAGCTAGAGGAGGCTCATCTTGGAGCGCCGCTGGGAACCCTCAGCCTGGTACTCTGTTTTACAGAGAATACAAAGGGGCGGGCTCTCTTTGTGGCCTGGGGATGAAGGCGGACCGGCGCACGGGTTAAGCGGATCTTGGATCCCTCCCCTCCCCATTTGATGCCTCTTAAGGTAAAACATGCTTCAATTAAATTAAATAATGTTCCAAACTTGTATAAATCCTAGAAATTAGTCTATGTATCAGAAAAATGCAAACCATATATGTTTTTGGATCAGTTTTTCAAGACCTAGACAATGGTAAAGAACCTAGGATCTGTTTTGATTTGGTTCTCACGAATATCCATACTTATGGTAATTAGGGTTTGGAGATCCTAATCTAGGGTTCAGGTTTTGTAATACAGGTAAATTGAAGATGGGAAGATGAAGGAGATCTTAGGGGATTGTTTCTACTGACCTAGGTAAGTGGTTCATGCCCATGAGTATTTATATTTATCAAACTCATCATATTTTCATAATCCATGCTTTATGTGATCTAGTGTTCTAATATTAAGATATGCAAGTGAGATTTTTGGACATTCATTGTTATGCCCTTACATGTGCCTGATATCTCGAGAAGAGATATGTTATTAAGATTTATAAGAATGATAGAGACTCATAAGCCAAGTTCATGAGAAAATTTAATGATCATGTTTCTATAAGAAATGTTAGTAATAATTCATATTGATGAATAAGACTACAAGATAAGATATGCGACCAAGATAGTCATACATGATAATGTGGGATAAGAATGTATTAAGATTTCAAGTAGAAATGTAATGTTTGGATTTCTTAGAATGTGATAAGATTATTTAAGTTTGCAATATAAGATTTTATAAGATTCTTATTTTAAGATTTAACAATTAAGTTCACATGAATGCATTAAGATTCATGTTAATATTTGATTTCATGAGACTTTCAAGAGTTTGAATTATCTTGCCAAGAATCATATTTTAGATATTTTATACTTAAGTTACCCTCACATACTTTACTTTAGTCACTTTTGTATAGTTGATATTTATATATTTAGTTCATATCCTTTTTCCTAAGCCTTTAGGCTCAGTTGTGTTATTTATCAATGAAGTCTGTCTATCAAATTAGAGTTTTAGAATAAAGTTTACCCAAATAATAAGAATATTAGATTTAGATTCAGAGTTAGGTTACTCATTGTGTTAGTAGCCAGATATCGAATAAGGATACATGATAAGGGTTTTAGACCCAATCTAAATTATGAAGTAATTGAGATCCATATTCACATTTAGTAAAATATTTAGTTCATAATTTAAGAGCAGAGATTCAGATTCAGATTCAGAGTTCAGTACATGTTTAATACTCAGTAATCAGTTTTAGATAAGTTTAGTCATCAATATTCAGTTTTAATATAAGATAAGTTCAGATTCAAAATTCAGTAAAGCAATCAGTATTCAACTTCAGTTTAGATTAAGAATTAAGTAAGTTTATACTTAAGATAAATAAGTCAAAACCTTCACATAATAAATTATATGATAAGTCCTCATTCAGTAGTCCCAGGATGATTCAGAGGCATCTGTTGCCAATTCAGAGGAGTGTTTACTCCAATTCAGAGGTGTTGCAACACCAGTTCAGGGTGTAGATACGCCAATTCAGAGACACCTCGACGTCATTCAGGGCATGTAGTGCCAATTCAGGGTACTTCAGTACCAATTCAGGACGTAGATACACCAATTCAGGAGGACTTATTGTATAATGGTGGCCACGATCAGATAAAAATCATAAATAAAAGATGTCTTAGTTTAGAGAATGTATATAATCTCATTTATAAGTATAACGAAAGAGATTAAGATAAGAGAGACATGACTCGGGCCCATGCACCAGCGTGTAGGCCAATTTAGAGACATAACCCAGGTCCAGAGTGCAGGTTATGTGACCCAGGAACCTTAGTACTAGTCATGTGACCCATGTACCAGACTACAGTTCTCCAGAGAAAGATAAAGTAAAAAGATTAAGAGATAAGCTAAAGAAAGAAGATATATTTATGTTTCAGATATTATACAAAGTTTTAATGTTAGTTTCATGTTTATAATGTTTAAAGATATTTGTAGCATTTTGTCTCTTCAGTAATATATATATATATATATATATATATATATATATATTAGAATACTCATGCCACTTACGCTAACGACTATTTTTCCCAATGCATGGATGGGACGAGATGTCCGCATGTGAGAAGTAGGAGCAAAATGGATCCCAAAGACTCAAGCACAATGATAAGATTGGGTGGGGTGCCAACTATAAGATGATCCTCAGGTTTATAGACTCAACAATATATTTTAATATTTAGTACTTTAGAGTAGAGACTATGTCTCGAGATGTTGAGTTAGTTTTCCATGTGATAGCATTTATGTTCCTTTTGTAAGAACAATTATGAGAATGTTTCTTATTTTCAATTTGTGTGATTGATTATATTGTTGTTATGAGTGCCAGTTTTATGTAATGCCCCTTGAGTGCATGAGTTATGGATAACTCAGTGTATCTTCCTCTATGCGCATGTATGTGCTTAGGGAGGGTGTTACAATATGGTATCAGAGAAACATTATAGTTGGCCACTAGATGAATTCTCATGTTCTTAATTAAGGTTAGAAAGATAAGTAGTAGCCCTAGGTATAGAAGGAGTAAGTGATTGATATTAGGAGCTGAAGTAGATGTCTAGATCGGAGACAAAAGTTTGAATAAGGATTAGGGTTATGTGCCTAGATGTTTTACACTTTCTATGTTAACACTATAGTTGTATATAGCATTCTCTCTCTTTTTCTTACAAGTTTGTGGTATGGGACACATGCTTATGGGGTTTTGCAGAGAGAATGTTATGTGCATAATCATGCTTGTCTTGTACTTTCAAGTGCATGTGGTATGGGACATGTGTATGAGGAAGTGCTAAGATAAGTGTGATAAGACATGTCACCTATGAATATATGACCGGCTGACATGTATCCAAAGGCGACAAAGAAAATATGTGTTGGCATTAAAAGTTTGAGACATATAGTCATCTAATCCTAATCATAAACATAGTAAGACCGGGCATGTAAATGAAGGGTAGGTATTTTTGGCATAGATACGTAAGTTAGTTTTAAGGGAACCGGAACCCTAATCCAGCCATGGCAAAGAGGAAATATAGAGTCCTTGCCATGATAGATGGTGAATGTATAGTTTAGATCTCAAAATTCATTAGTAGTACATGCACATGTATGCTTAATAATGATAACCATGAGAAATTTTCACCATGCACATGCTTATGAGCCAGTTAGAAAATATTAGAGATAATTGTATGTATAATATGCAAAGCCCTAAGGTGGGTAGAGTGGAAGAATTTCGAGGACGAAATTCATTTAAGGTGGGTAGAATTGTAACATCCCAATTTTGGATTTAAATAAATTTTGGGGTTTTTATAAAATTTCTCACTAGTTGAAATCAAATATGAGCCTCAATGGAAATAACCCAAGTAAATAGAATATCTTTTCTCTTTAATAATATAAAGATGAGTGGCATAGTTTCATTCTTCATGATGATAGTTAATTCAATGGTAATTATATATAATGAACTTTCTCTCTCCTTAATGCATTAGATCACCAACAAGTATATGAACCGTGATTGGGATGATTTCATCCAATAGACTCAAATGAACTAAGATAAACACTAATTGACCCTTAAAGGGAAAGTCATTTTGGTTGGGAGCAACCATAATGCATCGAATTTACATAAGTGATGCAAATTACATTATGATAATAACTTAAGTTTTAGTCATCAAAATTAGAAAGTACCTACTTAGGGATATTCTAGATCCTAAAATGTTCTTATTGTTAAAATTTGAGGCTAAAATGATCTCATATGCCCTCTCAAAACATTTTGGAAAGTTTCATCAGTAATTATTAATAAAAATTTATCAAGTCATTAACAAACCTATAGTTTAGAGGAATTTAGTGTGTCACACGGACTTTGGTCTAAACTAAAGTTAGATTCCCAGTATTCATGGGACTCCTCTGAGCCCAACAAAACCCTACTGCTCTAGACTCTATCTCATCCCTGGATCCCTACCTATATATATGAAATCCCTCACCGATGACCGGAGATCATCCACAATCTGGGAAAACCCTCATCGTCTTTCCCTGAGCGGACTCTCCTCACCATAGTTGTGTTCAACGGTTCTACTACTCATCCTATTCATCGTCAGTGATACGAGAAGAGGCTATGACTCCGATTTTACGACCCTAGACCCTTGATGAACAAAGATGGGCCACCCTTGCCATGGAGACCAGTCTGCCATGATTGGAGGTCTCAAAGCGTAGTTGGCCTGATCGTCAGTCTAGCTATGTCGGAGAAGGTTCAGGGTGGCGAAGCCCTATTTCTGGCATGAAAAGGGGGGAGCCAAGTTTTGGCTTCTGCGTGCGGGTACAGGGCTAGGCGCGATGACGGAGCCGGGCCAGCTGGGTTGGCTGGAAGGTTAGGCACCACGACGGCTTGATCGTAGAGTAAGAGCTAGAGGAGGCTCATCTTGGAGCGTCGGTGGGAACCCTCGGCCTGGTACTCTATTTTACAGAGGAAACAGAGGGGGCGGGCTCTCTTCGCGACCTGGGGATGAAGGCGGACCGACACACGGGTTAAGTAGATCTTGGATCCCTCCCCGCCCCATTTGATGCCTCTCAAGGTAAAACATGCTTCAATTAAATTAAATAATGTTCCAAACTTGTATAAATCCTAGAAATTAGTCTATGTATCAGAAAAATGCAAACCATATATGTTTTTGGATCAGTTTTTCAAGACCTAGACAATGGTCAAGAACCTAGGATTTGTTTTGATTTGGTACTCACGAATATCCATTCCTATGGTAATTAGGGTTTGGAGATCCTAATCTAGGGTTCAGGCTTTGTAATACAGGTAAATTGAAGATGGGAAGATGAAGGAGATCTTAGGGGATTGTTTCTACTGACCTAGGTAAGTGGTTCATGCCCATGAGTATTTATATTTATCAAACTCATCATATTTTAATAATCCATGCTTTATGTGATCTAGTGTTCTAATATTAAGATATGCAAGTGAGATTTTTAGACATTCATTGTTATGCCCTTACATGTGCCTGATATCTCGAGAAGAGATATGTTATTAAGATTTATAAGAATGATAGAGACTCATAAGCCAGGTTCATGAGAAAATTTAATGATCATGTTTCTATAAGAACTGTTAGTAATAATTCATATTGATGAATAAGACTACAAGATAAGATATGCGACCAAGATAGTCATACATGATAATGTGGGATAATAATGTATTAAGATTTCAAGTAGAAATGTAATATTTGGATTTCTTAGAATGTGATAAGATTATTTAAGTTTGCAATATAAGATTTTATAAGATTCTTATTTTAAAATTTAACAATTAAGTTCACATGAATGCATTAAAATTCATGTTAATATTTGATTTCATGAGACTTTCAAGAGTTTGAATTATCTTTCCAAGAATCATATTTTAGATATTTTATACTTAAGTTACCCTCACATACTTTACTTTAGTCACTTTTGTATAGTTGATATTTATATATTTAGTTCAGATCCTTTTTCCTAAGCCTTTAGGCTCAGTTGTGTTATTTATCAATGAAGTCAGTCTATCAAATTAGAGTTTTAGAATAAAGTTTACCCAAATAATAAGAATATTAGATTTAGATTCAAAGTTAGGTTACTGATTGTGTTAGTAGCCGGATATCGAATAAGGATACATGATAAGGGTTTTAGACCCAATCTAAATTATGAAGTAATTGAGATCCATATTCACATTTAGTAAAATATTTAGTTCATAATTTAAGAGCAGAGATTCAGATTCAGATTCAGAGTTCAGTACATGTTTAATACTCAGTAATTAGTTTCAGATAAGTTTAGTCATCAATATTCAGTTTTAATATAAGATAAGTTCAGATTCAGAATTCAGTAAAGCAATCAGTATTCAGCTTCAGTTTAGATTAAGAATTAAGTAAGTTTATACTTAAGATAAATAAGTCAAAACCTTCACATAGTACATTATATGATAAGTCCTCATTCAGTAGTCCCAGGAAGATTCAGAGGCATATGTTGCCAATTTAGAGGAGTGTTTACTCCAATTCAGAGGTGTTGCGGCACCAGTTAATGGCATAGATATGCCAATTCAGAGACACCTCGGTGTCATTCAGGGCATGTAGTGCCAATTGAGGGTACTTTGGTACCAATTCAGGGCATAGATATGCCAATTCAGGAGGACTTATTGTATAATGGTGGCCACAATCAGATAAAAATCCTAAATAAAAGACGTCTTAGTTCAGAGAATGTATATAATCTCATTTATAAGCATAACGAAAGAGATTAAGATAAGAGAGACATGACTCAGGCCCATGCACCAGCGTGTAGGCCAATTCAGAGACATAACCCAGGTCCAGATTGTAGGTTATGTGACCCAGGCACCTTAGTACTGGTCATGTGACCCATGTACCAGACTACAGGTCTCCAGAGAAAGATAAAGTAAAAAGATTAAGAGATAAGCTAAAGAAAGAAGATATATTTATGTTTCAGATCTTATACAAAGTTTTAATGTTAGTTTCATGTTTATAATGTTCAAAGATATTTGTAGCATTTTGTCTCTTCAGTAATATATATATTAGAATACTCATGCCACTTACGCTAACGACTATTTTTCCCAATGCATGGCTGGGGATGAGATGTCCGCAGGTGAGAAGCAGGAGCAAAATGGATCCCAAAGACTCAAGCACAAGGATAAGATTGGGTGGGGTGCCAACTATAAGATGATCCTCAGGTTTATAGACTCAACAATATATTTTAATGTTTAGTAATTTAGAGTAGAGACTATGTCTTGAGATGTTGAGTTAGTTTTCCATGTGATAGCATTTATGTTCCTTTTATAAGAACAATTATGAGAATGTTTCTTATTTTTAATTTGTGTGATTGATTATATTGTTGTTATGAGTGACAGTTTTATGTAATGCCCCTTGAGTGCATGAGTTATGGATAACTCAGTGTAGCTTCCTCTATGTGCATGTATGTGCTTAGGGAGGGTGTTATAGATAATTTCTTTAATGAGATGATTAAAAGAGTAAGCTTAGTATCCCAATAAAATTCCACAATAAGATAAAAATTGGGAAAGGGATATATATGTTTATATAGATGTAAAGAAATTAATATCATCCTTCTACAACTGTGCATACTCTTAAGATAAGTTTCCTTCATCACCATGAGGAAGAGAGAGAGACTCATGGTAAGAAAATATATTTTAGCAAGTTTATACATATGCATGTATAATTAACCAAGGGATAAAAGAATCGGGAAAAGAGAGTTACAAAGACGATCCAGAAGGTGCAAGACCAGCGGATGGACTCGGGGAAACCATATATATATATATATATATATATATCTAGGAGTAGATCCTTTTGAGAGATAGTATTTTCCCTCCATCCCCATCGTCCTCTTCCTTCATACCTTAGGGTTTATTCTAAAATCATGTAGGAGATCGTGGAAGGCCTCGTTTCCATTAGGGACACGACATTCCAGGGTGTGACAACCCAGAAATTGTGGGGGAGGGATGACGCGACAGGGCGTGGGGGTTGGAATTCACCTCTGTCATGAGGTTGGGGTGAAATGATATGAGAAGACCAAAATACCCTGATCAATACTCATAACCAGTAAGGGTAATATGCTATTTACCCACTAACTAAAGAAGCCACCTGGACTATACATTAGTATGCTAACGTGCCAGCGTGGGATTGGCCCAATAATGATTAATTTTGTAAAAATCATAACTATATATTGGTAGATCCAATCATGACAACTTATATATGAAAATTTATCAAAAATATGAGAAGAATCTAAATAAAATATACTACTATAGAAAATACTTTTTACAATGGGAGAAACACAACAGTTTTGGTGGTTGTGTTGTACTTAGCATACTTATAACAACAAATCTATTTGTGTGTTGTATATTGTATATTTTATACAACATGTGTTATTCACAACATGCGAAATCCGATGTAGTATACGTGATACTACAACATGTGCTAAATTGTTGTAATAGACTGTAGTATGACAACATACTCGAACATGTTGTAAAAGACCTTAATTACACAACAAAATGTGACCCATTGTAATAGTCACACATGATATCATGTTGTAATAGACCATCATTATACAACATACACTAACCCATTATAATATATCATAATCACACAACATGCGTTCACATGTTGTAATAGGTACATGTTGTAATAGACCATAATAACACATCATGTTGAAACTTATTGTTATATACCACGAGCACACAACATACTTTGACCTATTATTATATACGATAATTAGACAACATGTTGTGGCCCATTGTAATAGATACACATGATAAATCATTGTAATAGACCACCATTACACAACATAGACTAACCCATTGTAATATACCATAATCACACAACATGATTTTACCTGCTGTAATAGCTACATGTTGTAATAGACCACAATCACACAACATGATGTAACATGCTATTAAATACAAAGGTCATACAACAGACTCCAACTTATTGTTATATACCATAATTAGATAACAGACTCCAACCTATTGTATAATCACATGTGTTAACCTTAATACAAAAATACAAAATCTTCTGACTACCTTAACTTCTTTTCTTTTATTGGTGTGATGAATATGTCCTCTCTTCCCCTCTCATTCATCCTTCCTATGCCTCACTCTAGCACTCAATCGGTCTCGTTATTAGTTGTACCTCGCACCATTGTCAATTTCAACATATATTTGGTCAACCTAACACCGAGTAACCATGAACATGTAATTAAGTCATTGAATTTTTTAACACCTTTATGTAGTGGGGGTGCCAAAGGAGGTCAAGTAGGGGCACATGCCCCCCCCCTTCATTTTTGAATTGTTTGGAACATATATATGTTGTGTATATTTAGCATGGTATGGAAGTTAATATTTATTTTTATGTGTTGTCTGCTTCACACACCCTTAATCTGTTTGCAAAATATGTGACTTTCTTTCATAAATAAAGTCATTACCGATATAATTTTAAGTTAAGGGTCACAAATAAAAATACATTAAATTAGGATAAATTTCAAAAAAGCATAGATTTTTTATAAATACATCTCAATATATTATATTAATAAATTTACATATCAACAACTATATCAAAAACACATACATTAATGTCAACTTGCTAACTATTACTTTATACCAATTTTTGTAATGATTAAATCAAAAATTGATCTCTATAATTAATAACATACTTTATGAAATAATAAATATTTTAGAAATAAAATAATAAATGTAACAAATACAACAAGTACATAGTTGTATGGGTAATGAGGAAATAAAAATTGATATCTATAATTAATTGTTTACATAATGAAGTACCAAATACTTTGTAAGTATATAAATAATTTAGTGTGTAACAAATATAGGAAGTACATATTTAATTAGGAAACAAAAAAACCAATATATGTAATTAATGATATACTCCATGTTATACAAGTAAATATATAAAAATATAACAAGTAGATCGTTCTATGGGTGTATATTTTAGTTGTGCAAATGATTTATATGGATTCTTTTCTATTATGGTGTAATGATTGATAGGAAAGGTAAAGTCCAATGAAATATGATACTTTATTAGTAGTACATGGTGTCAAGATAAATTTGTTAATAATATTTTTACAATATGTATACTTTTTGAATTTTTATATATTAATAATGTTTGTTAAAAAATAATGTAAACCGTATATCAGTATTGATTTAACACTTAAAATTATACTTCTATTCACAATTTGTACTTCTAAATTATAAAAATTATTTCATCATAATGTCAAAGATAACACATTTTGATATTTTCTAAATTTCCAACACAATATAGAAATAAGTCTATAACTATCTTTATAACTTAGTGAACAATAAATTGTCATAATATTTAATTAGTTTATTAGGTAAAATTATTGAATAAGTTTAACACCATCATAAGTATCTTCATTTAACTTTAAATTATTGTAGAATTGTTTTCTTGATTATATATAATAATAATAATTTCCACATAATACTATTTATATATTCAATTTTCTTAACTTTATGTTACTCTTTAATTTCTTGACTTGTCAATCTCATCAAGTAGGAAATTATTTGTGTGATCTTAAAAAATAAATAATAATCCACAAACTCAATATTGAACATTAAATTTATGTGGTTTTTCTAAAATGACCTATATTTATGGGGAATAAATTTAAGGAAATGATTGGTCTTATACAAAAAATTAAATATTTTCAATGTCACTTGTTGCCATTTTAAACTCATCTTAAATGTAACAAGTGCTAAACATATGTAGAATGTTATAGTATACATAATCATATGCAATAATAGATATACATAGAATATTATTTTTATCACATCTAAAATTAAGTACTCCACAACATGGTGAGCTATGTCTTTAACCTCTTTTTTATTTATCTAAGGTCCATCTATTTTCCTCTATGGATCCAATAAATAGGTAAATAACATGTTGACACTCCATTTTTATCATGGTGATAATTAAAGTCATATTTACTTTTTATGTAAAGTAAAAATAATGTCTATGTCACATAAATACTTAACATTATTTTTATATGTATACCCCTTCATCAGTAGTAGAGCAATTAATTAGCAATCACATTCAAGACCTCTTTAGTCCCCCTTCCATTCTTTTCCTCCTCCCCTCTGACCATAACTACACGCCGCAAATGTCTCTCCTATTTTGGTTCATATCAAATATGAAATAGCTACTATGAGAGATGGATAAGAAAAATGAAGAGATTCCCGTATTCCAATATCAAATTCCATGAGAAACCTGCCCAGTCACCTGTGAGTGATTCCACTACGAGGATTATTGATTCACCCACAGAGGTCAAACAACCTACTCTCTACAAGAACAATCTAGGGGTAACAAAGAACTAGCAATCCACATTTGTCATCTAAATAATTCTTGATGAATAGGTTTACAATGTCATCAATTAAACCCCCACTTTATTCTTTGTTTTGTCTATTATTTCATGGTTTTTAAAATGTGTCATTGTCTTTTACTTTTCAATAATTTTTTTAGTAAACAACATAAATTTATAAAAAAATCGAAATTGTTAAACTTCACAGAATGTAATAAATAGTTTACTATTTTTTTACCATATACACACATTCCACAAATTAATACAATGCACATTTCAAATGTTGCTGGCTATCGTTTCCCATGTCTTATTAATTATTATTCTTTTACTGCATATGAATTATCTTTCCTAAATGATTTGGTCCTATCACTCTCCCTACAATCATTTTCCCACTCTATTTGTAATTCCACTCAATCTCCATCACTCTTTCCATAATTACCCCGCTCACTGTAGATTCTCACTTTCAAAAAAATTGTTTCTCTCTCACTCTTCTCCTCTCCATAACTCCCCACTCCCCATGTTTTTCTTTCCACCCCCAACAACTTCCCTATTATCACCCCCTATCTCTAGCCTTTTCTCTGCCTATTATCCTATCTCCCTTATTTGTCTTACTTTCATTATTTCTGCTTCCAACCAATTTCCAACACATCTCCTCCATTACTCATATCTTCATGCTAACTCGGACGCAATGGTGTGTTATGCAGAAATACTAGCGCAAGGACATATGGATCTTGAGATATAGTCAGGTGAAGGTGTGAGAGTGTAATAGGATCTAGATTGGTATTTTAAAATGATAGAGCCTCTTTTCTTCCTTTTATTTTCAACCTGGGCTAACTTGTATTCTACCAAGATCTTGCAGTAATAATGAAATAACTACTTCTCTAGATGCATGTGTTTCCATGAAGTTGGTTGGAGGCATCCCATTGTTGGCGAGACCGCTTAAGCGCAAGCAAAGCATAGGCCCTAAAAGGGCCATGGTGCTCTTCTCCACCCCCTTAGATGAGGGCCAATCTGGTAGGCTATCAACTTAGATGAAGAAATAACTATCTTTTGAAAATAAGTCACTATTAACATCTCCATCCTTGATGGGTTACCAACTAAATCAAAATCTCTCTCTGAATGAGGTCGCAGTTTGACGCTCCTACTACTCTAAATCCAAAGAACGGACCCCATTCCATTGCATACATAGTCTACGTTGTTTTGGGTACTACGATCTCTCCTATTTTGTTTGTTGTTTCTTTCATAGTTTTCACTTTTATTTTGGATACTACGATCTATCCTATTATGTTTGTTATTTTTTCGTAGTTTTCCTTATATAGAAAGTTCACAATACTTTTGCTGAATTTGTATATTTTGCATGCTATAAAATACTAACAATGGAATGTTTTGTTGATCTATTTCTTTTTCCAAGGTAAGATAAGATTTTTGTTAGTTATTTAATGATAATTACACTACCATTTATTACTTGCTCTCATTGTCTCTTCATTATGCATTTAGATGCACTACTTGGTAATTAATTTTGAATAAGGATGTTATTTTGATGCTGAGAAAATTGACTCAAAGCGGAATTGGGTTGTCCTCTTGAATATATTACCTGCAGACCATCCTATAGGTCAACGTACCTAAGGAGCCATTTAACAGTGTTAACTATATATGCAATGTTCTAGATGTAAGGTTCACATTTTATCCCTCTTGGTTGAAAAAACCTAGTGATTCAAGAGAAAATATGTTAGAATACTCTTGAACCATTACCACATCAAAATATTATTTTGATTTATCTCATATTTATTTTAACCAGTGTCCAAAGTAGCCAAACAACATATATTGTAGGTATTATGTGTTGAAGTACATGAAAGACGTCATTGATGCAAGAATTGGAAATATTCCTGAATGTGTAAGCTACTTATCATTATTTCTTTTAGTTTGTTTAAATTTCTAAATGCATTGAATAAATGGCAATGTGTTGATATATTTGACATATGATTGTAGTATTATTTGAAGTGTATTGGTTGTTTCTTCAAGCAAGAAGAGATCGACAAGGTTTGAAATGAGTGGGCGACGTATGTTCTTGAGCACACAACTGATTATGTGACATGAGGGGGAGACATATGTTCTTTAGCATAGACCAATGTGTGAAATCTTTGTAGTTAATTTTCAATTTAATTCTAGAATGTATTCTCACTACTTTGTGTTATTGAATTGATTGATTATTTATTAAGTGCAAGTTTTTTTCAAGGTTTGATGGAAGTTTTGTTCAATTATGTGCTTGTTTGTGAAATGAAAAAAAGTATAATTTCATATATATTATAAAATTTTAAAATATGATTATTTGATCAATAAAATTGGGTTGATATGATCGGTCAAACTCTAATCAAATACAACAGTTAATGATATATTGTAAAAGGTGTGATACTACAACAAACAACACATGTTGTGTTATCCACACCTATTACAATGGGTGTGTCTGGAAAATGGACCCTATTACAACATGTGGGTCTAATGAACTACAACATGCACCACATGTTGTATAAAATGCATATATTACAACAGGCACACCACATGTTGTATAAACACCCCTATTAAAATATGTGTATTATCAAAAGACAACATGCTTCAACTGTTGTATAAACATAAATATTACAACAGGTGCATTGCATGTCGTAAAAAAACACTCCTATTACATCGGGTGTGTTTAGTGAAAGACAACATGCTTCAACCATTGTATAATATATATTACAACAGGTACACCACATGTTGTGCAAAACACCCCTATTACAATGGGTGTGTTTAGTAAAAGACAATATGATTCAACTGTTGTATAATATATATTACAATAGATGCAACATATGTTGTATAAAACACCCATATTACAATGGGCCATACATTGAAAGACAACACATTTCAACTATTGTATAAAATATATATATTACAACATGTGCATCACATGTTGTATAAAGTACCCCCCATAAGACCATATGATCTAATACAACGGTTAACACATATTGTAAAATGGAAAAATGAACTGTTGTAAAAAATATTTTCTGTAGTAGTGATATGATCAGAGCCTAGTTTTTCTTCTAGTTTGAAAAGTTTCTAAATATAGTATCTTTAATGTAGATTAATGAACTATAACCCTAATTTCTAATATTTGATGACTCTAATATGTCTAATTGATATTGATGATAAAAGATTGATCCTTTATGAATTAAAAGAGCCACTTGAAATTTATATGAACTTAACAACCCATGTTTTGGATAATTAGGGTTTCCTTGAAATAAAAGGTGTTTTAATGAAGGATTAGGGTTTGTAATCTAATGAAGCATGAAAAGTGGAAACTAGGGTTTGGGAAGCCAAAACCCTAATGTTGACCTAGAAACCCTAACTTGAGGGCCAAGTCAGTCATAATGATGATTTGGATAAAATAATAATACATGAGAGTATTGCATTAACTTTCAGGGGAAACTTTGCTTGGTTGATTGATTGTTTGCTCTTGCTTGGACATCTAGACTCCTCATCAAGGTATATGGTTACGCTTATGGCTAATCGCTCTAGTTTCACGGTGATTTATGAGTTTTCATCAATTTTCTTAAAATTAACTACTTGGATGAACTTTATTTCTTGTAACTATAAAGTGACTATGACTATCCCCATATATACACATGCATGACTAGCTCAGATCCTAATCCTCCTCTATAGATTTAGGTACATGCAAGAAATTGATGATCCATGTATTGGTCTACCTTCGGGGAAGGATCAACAGATTATCATGAGTCGATGTTTGGTCTACCTTTGGGTGGGATCATATGACTATACAACTCTAAGTCTTGGTCTACCTTTAGGGTAGGACCAAAAGGGGCTATTGAGGATCTACCATATGGGAGATGTAGTATCCATGTCCAATGTAGGGACATCACGGAGGCTTGGATAAATTGGGATTGAGTAGTTATGTTTAATATGTAAAGTTTGATTGGTTAAACAATAATTTTGTTGCAATATGTTGTTACAACTAGATGCAAACATTTTGTTTCCCCCACATACCAGTATAACTCATTATACTGACTGACGTTTTGTTTTTTGGCCTTTTAGGTTAATCTTTTGCTATGTTTACAAGATTAATGGAAAGTGGATATTCAATAAAAGGTGACATTATAAAAAAAACAAGGCTATATAATGTTTGGAGGAATATAGTTAGATAGTTCTCTCCTTGGGTAAAATTCTAAAATCCCATTTTTTTTAAAGGTGCGTGAAAGGAAAAAATTGTATGTCCTGTATTAATCTTAGTTGTGGTAGAATTTATTAATTATTCTTTATTATTTGCAAAACCATATGATCATGTTTGGGATAACATCTCTAGATTCTTGGCCTTCCTTAATTGGGGTATTCTGGGAGGTGGGGTCATTACATTTGGTATCAGAGCCTGGTTTTCCATTTAATCTCTAATAATTATTAAATTTTACAAATTCTTTAGAGCCCAAAGGGAGTTATTAGAGAATTTTCCAAAGATGGAGGTGTTTAGAAATGGATCACTATCTGGGGGCTGGCAAGATTTTCCTCCACCCTTCTAGTCAGTTTATGAGAACTCCCAGAATCTATGTGACTGCTTGGCAAGAATTTGAGGATTTGACTCGAAATAAGATACCTCTAGGATTTCTTATCTACTTGCATCCCTTCTTTACCCTCTTTCACTGAACAAACTTTAAGTGCTTAAGGTTTTTTCTCTCTCTCCACCTCCTCCTGGTCTTTGGGGATAAGAGTGTTAAGGATTCATACTTCCTCTGCCAAATAATAAAAGTGGACATAATGATGAAGATAAAATGTTGATGAGTTTCTCCTCTATAAAGGTAAACCCTAGATGGACTAGGGTTGGTAAAGGAAAACAACCTCTGTGGGTCACGGGAATTTCAAACCTAAAGTGTAGGTTGTAAACCCTAACCTCAACCCAAAACCTTAAGCACTGGATAGAGAAAGATAGAACCCAATAAGTGGATACCTTATTTTGTCCATGCATGCAAGTATGTAGGTTAAGGCATGCATGTTATACGTGAAGGACTTGGATATACAGGTGAAACATAGACAATAGTGTTGGGAAATATAGGCATAGAGTATAGTAGTGGAAATAAAACAAAAAATTATATCTGTATTCTCCAATAAAGTAAGATCACATCAGCTACTATAAAATAGGAAGGATGGTTTTAGCAAGTTATACCTGGTCCTGGAGCAAGTCCAATGACAAAACTTGCTTCTTTGAAACTACTGATAAGTTGCTCTCGGATGGCGGTTGTGCAACTCCTAATCTTCACCATGAACAGTTGTTTGTGTGACCTCTGCAATGACTCCGGTAGTCTGGCCACAAACTATAGGTTGCAGTTTCTCTCCGAGCAGTAGCCAAAAGAATCCTGCCTCTGGAGTAGTCTACATGGACCAAGTAGAACTCTCGTAATTCACCAAGAATGGATAGGAAGGATTTGTCCTCCCTGTTGGTGTACTAGTCACCAACATGTTCTCCCACAATGACAACTTCTCAATTGTTCTCTCCCATTATCTATCCCTCCTTTTCAGGTAGGACTTGCCTGGGCTCTCTTGGTTACCACAACCAAAGAGGAGAACAGTTGTCAGAGAAACTGATTCTCAGTTGTCTGTGTTGTGTTTTCATGCTCTGGGAAGCCCCCAATATCCCTCTCTATATAGCAGAGGCTAGGGCCAAGGTTCCTAGTTGTAATGCGATATGGGATAAAGGTGCGAGAGTGGAAAGAATTGGAAGATCTTGAATTTTCACAACCTACAACAGCTGAAACGACCATTTTGCACACCCAAACAATCGTCTAGTATGCGAGATGATCATCTTGCACTACCAAACGGCCATTTGGCAGTTCCCAATCTAAAACGAATTTGTCTATTTCAAATTCAATTAATATCTCATATTAATTTCCTTGTTCTTTGAGTAAAGAATAATCAAAACTATTCGAGAAACATCATGAACCTTATTTCAACCCAACCGGGCCATCTCACCCAAGTGAGACACCCGTCTCACTCACTCAGATGGCTGTCTGGTGAGTTGAGTCGAGTCGGTCAGTTCAATCACATTGAACTAGTCGGTTCATGGACAGAAATTAGTCAAATAGAACTCCAATCAAACTGACCCCAAACAATCATCTCAACTACATGAGACGCCCGTATGGCTGCCCAAACGTCTGTCTCACTCAGTGAGATGATTGTTTGGCAGACATGGTCAGCCAATCAAGCAATCAGTTACATGAGTTGAATACCTAAACACTTTAGTAATCAATCTAATCATCATTCAAGATCAAACTCCTCTTCTAAATGAGTTCATATGTGTGTGCCCTATAGGTCCCATGTCACATTGGTAATGAATGTCCATAACTAGCTTATGGCATCACAAGCATAGAGTGGTGCCTAGTTACACATCAGTGCTACCCAAGTGAAATGGAAAGTTGGAGAACAACTTCAACCTACAATATGTCTAAGGTGTTGCAGTGATTGTATAATTCCTTTATCTCTGATATCCAAGATGAACTTGAGGCATGGTTGGTCATCCTATCAATGTTTGGTGTGATTCCCACCAAGGCTACACACTAGCCAACTAGAGGTGGCTAGATGCAACCCTGAGGGAGGAGACACGTGTGGATCTTTCGAAATTTAAATTAACCCTAACCAAGTCAAACACATTACCAAATAGGTCACCCACAAGCACACATGGTACTATTGTAGCATAGGTGAAGGGCAAGTGTAGGGGTCGATCCTCAGGGACAAAGGGGGCATTAGAGCTAGGCTAGCATTGGCTACATTCCTAGTGCGGAGATTAGAGTTGAAGGGTTTAAAGGGGATTTGGTTGGTTGTTATTAAACTAGGTGAACAAGGAAGTATAGACAATTATGAAATCTAGATTATCATAACCCTAAGTTATCCTAAGCAGGCAAGTCTAATGAACTAGATTAAGCAACTAACAGAGCAAGATCAAAGGTGAACTACACTAAACTAGCAGAGCAATCAACACTAAGAACTAGATTAACCACAAGAGAGAGAGAGAGAGAGAAAACCTAAGTTAACACTAAAGGGAAAGATTGAGCAATTAACTATATTGAACACAAGTAGTTAAACTAGATTAGGATTAACAAGTTAAGAAAGCAAAATGGGTTTTAAGCAATGAGATTAGGTAGGTGGGCCATTCGGGGATGTGGTTTGATATTAGTTGGGGGATCTCAACATAGCAAGCAATTATCACAATTATATCTAGATTACCAAACCAAACAACAAGGCAAGTGCTAGTAGAGTGTACCCTATACTACTATTTGGGGAACTAGGGTTAGGTGTAATTCTAGTAGGAGTTGTCAAGTGTAGGTCTCTAGAGTAAGTGGTATTAGTAAATTGAGAGCCAAGGGTCAAAATGGGGGTAGAGATGAGGGTTTTTCACCTCACACCACTAGTCATCTAGCCTTTATAAATCCCTAGGAAATTGCACTAATAACACTTACACTAGCCACTTAGATCTCACACTCACTTATACAAGGAAGGATGTGTATGTAGGAATAAAGGGGGAAAGCTAGGGATCCACTAATTGGACCTAGGAGCCATTCCTAAGATTGCCACATACACTCCAATTCCTCCTACAAGCTAAGTACACTCCAATTCCTCCTAGAAGCTAAGTGTCATCAAACATCTCAAAGCAAGTAATCCATGTTATAAGCGCAAACCAAATGCAATAAAATAGGAAATGAGATAGGAGCAAGAAGCAATCATCATAGATAGAAATTATGTTCATTACAAGCTATTTTCCCCCAACATGGTATCAAAGTCACATTTTTACCCCAAACAACCCACCACTAGGGGCTTAGCTAGACATGATCAAGAAAATAGCAAAAGAAAGGGGAAGAAGGGGGTAGAAATCCATGAAGCTTGAAGTAGAAGCCTCCTTCTTCACCTCCTAGTAGCTTGGGGACGTCCTTCCTCCTCCAATGGTGAAGATGGGCATAAGAATATGGGGGATCATGGAGGAAAACCTAGAAAACTAGGTTTCCAAGGTGGAAATGAGGTGGAATGGGGAGCATAAATGTAAGGTGGAGTGCAATGAATGCTCAAGGGGTGGGTAGGGTGGAGTAGCAGCAGCTAGGGGGTCTAAACTCCGTGCCTTAGCCGCTACCTATGTATATATAGGTGGTGGGGAAGCACTAGGGTAAGTGGGGGGTAGAATAGGAAAAATAGTGTAAAAAATGGGTAGGGTCAGTTGGTCACCACGACCGTGTTGATGGGCCACGACCATGGTGGGGGTGGTATGGGACAGTCATGGGGAGTGGACACAGGCATGGTGTGGAAAGGGTGGTGAAAATGCTAAGTATAGGAGGTGGCCACAACTGTGGCAGAGTGCCACAATCGTGTTGGGTGAGTAGCACCACGGCCGTGGTGAGTAACACGACTGTTTTAGAGGAGGAGACCTTGATCGTGGGGCAACTACACAGGCGAGTCAATCTTCAAAGGCCACAACCGTGGCGGATGTCCACGATCGTGGGCATTCAAGTGCAAAATTGGTTGCCTCCCTGTTGATTCTAGGGGTCCTTGCATGAAATTCCCACGGCCGTTGTGGGGGGCACGACCGTCTTCTCCTCTGCTAGCCACAACTGTGTTGATGGCCATGGTCGTGGTATCTTCAATGGGCAACGGCCGTGCTGATGGCCACGGTCGTGGTGAGTTGGGTGCAGGTCCCTATTGATTTTGTCGATTCTTCACCATAAAAGGCACGATCGTGGGGGTACGCCCATGACCGTTTTGGGGTCTGTAGTAGGCAATTGAACTTCATCTTTCATCATCCATGGATTTCTTTGCTTGATGACGATTCTTGGCCATTGGGGGTAGGTTGAGGGAGCTTTGGGGCCTTCTTTGGACCCCTCCATGAGTGGAGGAACCCTATAACTCCTTCCTTCTCTCTCATCCATCCAAAGCATGATCCAAGTACCTAAAAATAGTGCAAAGAACGTCCATAAGTGCATTTGATAGTAAAACACATATTGGGGGAATTAACTTGCAATCTAACTTGTTTAGATGTGATTAAAGTACAAAATGGCACAAGATGGAGCCCCAAAATAAGGCTACATCACCACCCCAAACTTAAAACATACTTGTCCTCAAGAATGCTCCAACTCAATCTCTCTTTTTAGTTTTCCTTCAATCAACAAGAATGACAAATGAATAGCAATAGAAAATTATTGACTACATGGTATTGGAAGTGGCTAAGTGCATGTGTTCCACCTCTCTCCTCTCCTCTTTCACATACCAATCATGAAATGAGAACTGAGCATACAAACTTCAAATATAAAGCATAGAATACACAAGTTGTCCATATGTCCTTCATATCATTATGGGTAAACCGTTTCATGTTGGTGTTAATCAAAGATGACTAGGAGTATTGTTTCACTTTCATGCATTCAATCTTATGCCTCGAACCACACTAAATGACCCATGTGGCTGTGGAAAAGGGTAAAGTGAGCTAGATTTGATGTTTTCTAGCTCAATGGGTATGAAAGTAGAAGAAAGGGTTGCAGATTCTTTATTTGAATGTTCTTAAACAGGAGCATCCTTTTATTTTCTTTTTGCTTTCTTTTTCTTTTCTTTTATTTTCTTTGCCCTTGGTGTAGATAGGGCATATGGTGGATAGAGTGAAGTGAGGAGATAAAGATCTAGCCACCCCAAACTTTTGGAGGTGGCCAAGGTTGATTATGTGCACTAGGGCATCTTTTCATGAGGTAGAGAGGTATGAAGATGGTGGAAGAATAGTCAGATCAAAGAGGGGTCGTTAGTGTAATATTCAACATAAGATTCCCTGCATGAAAGCTAGTCTAACACTTCATCAAATGATATCACACCACATGATAGAACAACATGACATTCACATTTCTATTAAGTGATTCCAAAGGCTTTAAGTGTTTGTAGCTTGCTCAATTCACAAAACAACTGAAACTTTCACAATTTTGAGAGAAGTGGTGGACATGTAAAAAGTCAACAAATAAGACCACATAGTAATAAACTCTAAGAAACAACATGCATTTGTCAAAGGATTAAAAATTTCATTTCAAAGGGTGGAGATTAAGTCAAAACATGCTTTTTGGGCAAGAGCATTCAAGTTTGGGCAAAATTGACCAAAATGGTGTCAATTTGCCTTCAATCACATCTTAAACCTACATTATTGAACTTAAAGCAGTAAAATAGGCAAATCCTAGCTAAAACATGCAAAAACTACCAAAAATTTACATGAAATGCAATGCATGGCAAAACAGAGCAAAGTTTTTGAAAATTAGGCAAAAATTGCATGAAATTAACTACATGCTATGCAAGAATGCAATAAAAAGAGCAAGACCGGGAAAACTAAACTAGATGGAAAAGGTGGAGCAAAATCACAAAAAGAGAGATAGGGTGGTACATACCACCCTACCCACCCCAAACTTTAGAATCATGCTGTCCTCAACATGAAACTATAGCTTAGGGTAGATAGGGAGAGTGTCATGGCTGTTGTGGCTGCTGGTCAGACGAATGAGGAGGATCTGGAGGAGCTGAGCCTACAAGAGGATGCTGGTAGTAATGTCCCCAGTAGTCGTCCTGGGGTGGAGGGTATGTCTCTGGATATCTTCTATGTCACCCCAAAAATCTCCACCCCATTTGGGGTTTCTTGCTACTTGGGCATGGTGGTAGTGATGCAAGTGGTTGACCTGGTGGTGCATTTGATGTTGGTCTTTCCACATGTATTGTTGGATCAACTACATGTCACCTTGTGTCTTTTGTATGCTCAAGCTACGTCTAGATGGTGGACATAATGTAGGTGTTTGTTGAGGGCTGATGTAGCTGGGATGTTCCCTCATCCCTCCTTCTTGTCTTTTGGGGCTGCATGTGTCCTTCACTTTCTTATTCCTACCATTACACATTTAATTTAGCTATCTCTTTTTGTCCGAAAGTGGCTCCCCTAGTGTATGTTTCTCTTGGGTTGTCTCGTTGCCACTTCAACAATTTGTCCTCCAGTTTATAGAGGATCCCCAACACAGAAAGAAGTGGCACAGCGTGGTATGGCAACTCAAGCTCAAAATTGGGCACACTAGTTGCATAATAAATCATTCTTTTATCCTTAACTTTAATAGTGTTGGAGCAGGTAAGACAGTTCAGGTCAACAAAATTGGGTTCAACCATGTGTTCCACTCCAGAAAGATCATACCCCAAAGCAAGTGTGATTGAGGTTACAAACCCCCCCCCCATAACGAAAGGTGTCTTACTCTTGGAGGGTATGGACCTCATATGATCAATTAACAACACTCCAAGGTCTATATACCGCTTATGGTGCATTGCTATCATGACAAACATGTCTTTTTGTGAAATTGAGCCTTGATTGTCATATCGCCCCACAATGGTATTGGATAAGACCTTTTGCACATAACGAAAAAGGGGGTTGCTTATGATGGAAGTTTTGGACCTCCCTGTGTATTCGTCCTCGCTTCCTGTCAAGAGCTTCCAAAAATGTATATAGTTGAAATCAACCTCCTTTTCAAGTAGGCCATCATCCATCTTTTTGGACTCTTTCGGATTGGTAGCAAAAACACAGTTCAATTCGGTTGACGTGAGAGTGTGCATGTTGCCCATCATGGCAAACTTGATAACTTCATTCCCTCTCACATTTGTCTTCTCAAGGGTGGCAAAGAATTCTCGAGTCAAAGTGGGGTAAGTTATTTGGGGTGTGAAAAGAATGTTCCACAACCTCATTTGCTTAAAACTTTCTTCCACCGCTACTTTGATTCCGAGATCGTCAATGACCTTCTCACAACCATATCTAGTGGGGACGACTCTCCTTGTCATGCATTCTGGGTATGTGAGAGAAATCTTTCTTTGCCTGTGTCCTCTACCATAGGACACTCCAATGGGAGCCTTGCCTAAGGTCTTCAATCTATCCTCCTCCTATTGGGCTAGAATGACCTCTCCCTCGACTGATAGCTGCATTTCCTCATCCTCGCTATCTTCCTCCTCCTCATCCAATCTATATGACTGGGACCCCAGACTCATATTAAGGTTGTACCACTACACAAACTGTTCTTCATCTGGACGCAATTGTCACGTAGATTGTAGCTTCTCACTATGCTTCGTTGTCGTGTGTGATGTCGAGTGACGTGCTAGAGTAGGCTTTGGCAGGAGCTTTGATGAGGATGGTGTTGCTTTTGATCTCTGGCTTCTTTTGGCAACCACCAGCTCGACCTCATTAATTATGTTGTCCATGTTGACCTCCTCAGATTCCTCCTCCTCCTCTCCCCGATACGTCTCATTGGTGATATGGTGCCTATCGGATGATCGCGTGCATGATGAATGCACAGACATAGATCGTGGAAGTGATTGGGAGATGGAATTTGATGGTGAAGGGGTGTGGGAAGGCATGGAGACTTGGGAGGAGGTTTTCTTGGTGCGAGCTTTGCCTCCAATAATTACGTCGAAGCTCTATTGCATTCCCTTCTTCACAACCTTAGTGATCCCCTTCATATTGTGGATGTGGAGGTGGTAGTAGGGTTGTGGGGAAAAATGGATTTTCGAGTGAATGAGGTAATGGAAGGATATGGATGTGTAGATGGTGGATGAATGATGAGATTTTGATTTAGGGGAGAAATGGAGGTTTTGGGTGGAGGTTTTAGGTGGGATGGTTGTGGGGTGGAATGGAGGAGAAGGTGGCGGTGGAGGCTGGATTAGCATATGGTTTGTTGCGAAAATGGAAGGGGAAGGGTAGGGGGATGATTTGAGGGTGATTGGTGGTGGTTTGGAGGTGATTTGGGGGCTTGGAGGTGGAGATTGGAGGAGTTGTCATTGTAGGTTGACGGCCACGGCCGTGGCGGGTGTGAAGGGAAATATTAAAATGGGGGTGGGTCGGGTTGAAGATGGAGTTTTGTTATATTTTTTTGTGGGGTCGGGCTGCGCCACGATCGTGGAGGGTGGCCACGATCATGGCCACGGTTTGGTAGCATGGCTGTGGTGGGGTGCCACGGTCGTGTTGTCGATGAAGAGCATCCCCATATGACCTTGCTACGGTCATGGTCAGGTGCCACGGTCGTGGCCATCCATATTTGTCACGGTCGTAGAGGATGGCCACAGCTGTGGCCATTCGCCCAAAAACCCTGACATCTTTGCAAATTTGACAAAATAAAACCCACAACCGTGGCGGGAGGCCACAGTCATGTTTGGCTACTTATGTCATGACCGTGGCCGAGCTACAAGTCTGTGGTGGGGTCATTCCTTCAACTCTCTCGACTCAAAATCAAGAACTTCATTTTTCTTTGGTATTTTGCCACAAATTTGCCTTAATGGCCATGACTCAACTTTGATCCCTCTCTCTCTAGTACCTACCACCTGCCATGTCATCAAAACTCAAAGAAAACTATTAAACACATGTGTGTGTATTTTTGTGGGAAAGAAAACAAAAGTATCAAAAAGAGAAGGTTGGGTGAAAAAGCTCCCAAACCTAGGTGGGTTGCCTCCCACTGGCGCTAAATTTTATGCCTTCATCTAGGCTTATTGATTCTTGACTTCCATAATTTCTGTGGGATTCTCGAAGCATCTTTAAAGTATATGTCTCTCTCATGTGCATTCAAGCACATCTCTTCATCAACTTGACATTCTTCCACTAACATTACTATATCAAAACTTTGGTTTGCCTTGTCTGGACCCACTTCTACAATAGATTTCAATCTTTGGCCAGTCATGGTGAACTCACTTGCTCCTTCTTTTTCACAAATCACTACAGCCCCAGATGGATATACTCTCTTGATGAAATAAGGTCCTTCCCATCTAGACCAAAGTTTTCTGGGAAATAACTTCATCCTTGACTTGCACCCACTTTCTGGGCTTGAAGTCCTTCTTCTTAATCAACTTATTATGCAAAAACTTTGTCCTCTCTTTGTAGCTCTTAGACATTTCATATGCTTTATGACGCATTTCTTCCAACTCATTCAGCTGAAATTTTCTTTTCATTCTGACACTCTCTCCATCAAAGTCCATAGCTTTCAATGCCCATAATGCCTTGTGTTTCATCTCAACCAGCAAATGGAAACTTTTTCCATACACAAGCTTGAATGGTGTAGTGCTAATCAGGGCTTTGTATGCAGTTTTATATGCCCATAAAGCTTCATTGAGATGAAGCGACCAATCCTTGTGATCTGGTCTCATCATCTTCTCTAGAATGAGCTTTATCTCCCGATTGGCTAACTCAACTTGACCACTTGTTTGGGGGTGGTAAGGAGTAGCTACATGATGGTTCACCCCGTGTTTCTTGAGCAAGCCTTCAAAGGTACAGTGGATGAAATGACTTATGCTATCACTAATCATAGCCCTTGGAATACCAAAATGGCTAAAGATGTTAGATTTCACAAAGTTACATACCACCTTGTGATCGTTTGCCCTTGTTGCAACAGCCTCAATCCACTTTGATACATAGTCAACGGTAACCAAAATGTAGACATATCCAAAAGAGGGAGGAAAAGGACCCATGAAGTCAATCCCCCAAACATCAAACACCTCCACCACAAGAATGGGTGATAGAGGCATCATATCCCTCTTAAAGATGGTGCCCACTTTTTAGCATCTCAACCAACACTTACAAAATTCATGAGAGTCTTTGAACAATGAAGGCCAATAGAATCTGCTTTAAAGAATCTTGGCGGCAGTACGTTTTCCACCAAAGTGACCTCCACAAACTCCGAAATGGCACATAGAGAGGATTTCTTGTTGCTCCATCTCCGAAATACATCTTTGGATAAGTTGGTTGGAGCAATACTTGAACAAGTGAGGATCATCCCAAACATAATCCTTGGCTATCTCAAATAACCTTCGGCTTTCCTCCCTCATCCAAGTGTTTGGTACCATCCCACTAGCTAAGAAGTTAGATATGTGTTGGTACCAAGGCCTTTGAGAGGATGAGAGAAGTAACAACTGCTCATGTGGCAGTGTCTCTTTGATTCTATTCGTGTCATCATATGGTGCTTCAATCTAGGAGAGATGATCAGCAGTAGAATTCTCTACTCCCTTCTTGTCTACAATCTCAATGTCAAACTCTTGAAGCAACAATATCCATCTAATCAACCTCGACTTGGAATATTTCTTTTCCATTATATATTTTAGAGCAGCATGGTCTGTATAGACAATCACCTTGTTTTGTAGAATATAAGATCTAAACTTGTCAAGATAATTGCAAGCAACTCCTTCTCAGTGGTTGTATAGTTTCTTTGGGCTTCATCTAGAGTCTTGCTCGCGTAGTAGATATCCTTTGGAATCCGGCCAATTCTTTGGCCCAACATAGCCCCCACTACCATGTCGAATGCATCAGTCATAATCTTGAATGACAAAGAGAAGTCTGAGGGCTGCATGATAGGAGAAGCAACTAGTCTTTCCTTTAAGTGGTTGAAGTCTTCAACACACTTGTTGAGACGACCCGACACCAAATCAGACCGTCATAGTGTAATTAAAACATAAGCAGTGGATTACTGAAAATCACTAAAAATTAAAACCATTTGCAAAGAGATCCATTTCCAGGAAACTCTTATAACAAGAACCAAAGTGTTACATATACATTCTGGTTCACAAAATACATTCCATGTACCTTCTCTTCTCGAGGATTACATACAACATTTGCTTTGTTAAATCTACACATAAGCAACATAAAACCCCGAGGCATTCAATGCCAAAATCTCAGATTGATCATAAAAGCACTAACTACTGACTCCAAGGACCTGAGAGTACAGAGATGACTCATAGGACTCATATTTACAAGACACGACAGTCAATGTCTCCACCTGAGATGTTACTATTGTACCTAATGTTGCTGTCCTTCCCTTACTGTAGGGTTTCTACCTCCCCGTCCTCATCCACCTAAAAAGGTTGGATCCCATAGGGGTGAGACAATTGAAATTGTCCCAGCGAGAGATATGACTCTCTGCCAGAAACATAATTATTGTAGGTAACCGTAATAAACTGATCAGAGTAATCTCTATTGAATAGCAGGATTAAATCGTTATTAAGCAGAATAGGACAATATCATCTATTCATTTTAATAAGGAATATGAAGAACATGTATAATATTTATCCACTTCAGGATACAACAAGCAATGTTACATCAATCAACAGTTTCCGTAATTCGTCCTTAAGCAAATATGCTACATGGCTGAATTACATTTTTACAATCATTCTTATGCCCTGAGGAAGTGAGTCGTACCGCTCAAATCCAACCTTCGATTGCGAAACCCAAAGCTAGTGCCATACAAGATCAAAGGAAGAGTCAGACTCCTCGATCTCATCCATCTCGATCAGTGCGAGACCACAAGAAGGACCACAGTCTCTTTCTTAAGTGACCTTAGTCACAGGGTTAGCTCTCATAGGCTACCCAATCTCTAGCCCACCTTGGTACAGGTCCCGACGCTAGTAAATCTGAGACACATGCCAATTCATTATGCTCATTGAGCCATGAACGCATTCATGCTCCATCACACTGAGCCATGGGCCTATTCACCATGCTCTTATAAATATCTTGAGTCAACAACCAAAGTTGCACTCTAATCCTCCTCATTTCAGCTAGGAGAAACCCCATATATTCAACAATATACACTCTGGATTAACCAACAGGTAACCCGTTTCACCATCACCAGCTACTAACGATGATGGATCTATGGCCAGGGCTCTACATGATAATATTTCACTTGATTATTTAAGTATATAACCATATTCTTTTAGCATCAGTCAAGTTTTCAAAAAAGAATTATTATGACAAATGCTACAAAGAAACAATACTCCTTTCAAGTACTTTTCAAAACTTTATCAAGCATTGGGATCTCAATCCCTTGTCTCATTGCTGGGAAATTCACATCCCTCAACATCACCATCATCATATTTGCTGGATCTGGGTATTCAAACACTTAGTTCATCACTGAACATGGTTACCACTTATCAGGTAACTATTACCTTCAGGTCATCTGACCAAGGTACTCAAGATACTCGTTATACAAGCATTTCACATAGCTCACCATGCATATTCAACTTCTTGTTGTCACCTCTCACTAGGCAACAAATAAAATAATGGCTCACAAGACCCATTAACATCATAGCTCATACCTGGTTATGCTCATCATCTCATGATACCTGCATGGTTAGTACACTTGATAACAACTATATCAATTTCATATCAACATTATGCAATACAAAGATAACATCACTATTCCCTTATTAGGGTTAGAGTTTTTCATCTTTATCAATTAGGGTTTCACATAGCATCACCCTATATTAGGGTTTCACATAGCATCACCCTATATTAGGGTTTCACATAGCATCACCCTATATTAGAGTTTCACATAGCATCACCCTATATTAGAGTTTCACATAGCATCACCCTATATTAGGGTTTCACATAACATCACCCTATATTAGAGTTTCACATATCATCACCCTATATTAGGGTTTCACATAACATTACCCTGTATTAGGGTTTGGGTTCCTCATTCCATTTCAATTAGGATTTCTTAACCCATTACCCAAAATTACGGTTAGGGTTTCTCATTATTCTCGATTAGGGTTTCATGATCACATTATCAAAGATCAAACCCTAATTCAAAACTCCATGCATCTTGGAGAATGCATTGTTATTACAATTAATATCCAAAACCTAATTCATTGCCCCACATGTCTAGAATTTCATAATACCTTCATAAGTATTCAATTAAACTTATGAATTGTAACTTCCCTTATTGGTTAGGATTTCCATTCTTCATTGATTAGGGTTTTATGATTACTTCATCAATCCAAACCCTAAGTCAGTGCTTCCACATATCTTGGAGCACATGTCATTATTTAAGTATTAAACCATACTTATCATTGTTCCATAAAATTAGGAACACACATCACCATCATACCTTATTCAATTGACTTATCCTTTCACTAAGTACATGCACCTACACTTATTATAGTGTATTGAATTAATTACTTTCATAAGCATCAAATGATAATCACTCCAATTATACTAATCACCTAAGTACTTTAGAAGTACTTCCATTGGAGTCATCCTTGAGATACTCTTCAACCACTTATGGGGTTATTAGTACTTACATGGATTGAATCAATTGGACCTTCCTAACGTTTTGAACTAATTGAACCATTAAACGATCTTGAGGTCATTTGACCTTCAAACGGTCTTGGACCTTCAAACGGTCTTGGAGTTACTTAACCTCCAAACGGTCTTGAAGACCGTTAGACCTTAAATGATCTTGATCCAATTCTTCAAACGGTCTTGCCCTAATTCCTTCAATCGGTTTTGAAACCGTTTGATCTTATAAACTTTTGAAAATGTTTAACCTTAAACGGTTTGAGACCGTTTGGTCTTTAATTGATTTGTATATTGATTAATCCTAAATGGCTTGAGACCATTTGATCCTCAAATGGTTTGAGACCATTTAGTCCTCAAACAGTCTCAGACCATTTGGTCAATTCAACTTGAAATTGTTTAACCCTAAATTAGGGTTATGATCTCAATTGATTTAGGGCTTTGAACCCAACTGAGCTAGGGTTATAAAATTAATTGAATTTGATTTGTTTGAAGTTATTAGGTCATGAGACCAATCAATCCTTGAACCTATTGAAGACATTTAGCCTCTAATGGTTTGAAACTATTTGCCCTCCAATCGGTTTTGAAACCGTTTGGTCACCAAACAGTTTGAAACCGTTTGGTCTAAAACGATTTAAAACCGTTTGACCAACACAAAGTGAAACGTTTTCTATTGATATTCTTGAGGTGTGTGCTAAGATGATGTCATAATCATCAAGCTTCATACCTCTGATTTCTATTGCCATATATATGATTAATCCAGCAATTATTCAAGAAGAAATAAAGGATCAACATATGATGATAAATTGAAATCAATAATAACATTGGTGGGTTCAAGTTATATAACCCACCTTAAAAGTGGATTCAAAGCTTCAAGCTTCACGTATCTAATGGTGAAAGAATCCCCTTAAACTATCCAAGGCTCATTTCCAACTTCTTTGGATGCAAAGGATAGTCAAGCTTGAGCATTGGATGGAGAAGAGAAGAAAATCAATGTTGAAATCCGATTTCAACCTTCAATTCAAGGTTGAAGATGATCATGGAGCTTACCTTTATCTTGGGGAACGTTTTCCTCCTGCTACGAAGCTCCTTGGTCATCTTCCAAAGCAAAGAAAGAAAATGGTTTGCAAAATGGCCTTCCAAGTAAGGAGAAAATCGAATATATGTAATTGATTTTCTAGGAGAGAGAAAGTAGGGGAAAATCCATCCACTTTCTTACCACATGCCCCCTCCCTTCCTTGACTTCAAAGCCATATTCCTTTACCTTAAATTTCCTCTCATTTATCCTTGAACTCAAAGAAACCACTTAAGCACCTTAATTAATATAATACTATTATCCATTTTTAATGGACATTACTTTTTAATTAACAAATGTGAGTGGATTTCTTCACCTACTTAGGATATTTCGGTGCAACTAAAGTCATTTGGACGTCCTCCCATTATAGGATTTCAACCACAGACTTTTTAGTTGATGGTCACTTCAATTAATATATTTATTTTTGCTATAAATTAAATTAGGGTTTCAATTATGCTTAAATCTTGATTATTTTATTATCAAGATTATCTCTCCTCAAAAGTAATTCAAAAAAGACACCCCTTTCTTTTTATTTTCTATAAATGATACCAATAAATATTAGGGACATAATAGAGGTGGTATTTTATATATATTCAACCCTAGGTTTTGGGTAATTTGCAAATTACACCAAAACTAGCATTCAATGCTCAAACATTATTCAAACAAGCTCCTTCTTGGAACTTAGGCTTGTGGAAGCCATACCTTAGAATCATTGTCATTCTTATGATGCTATCACACTTGTGGAACATTTATCATATAACATTTGCAAGGTAACCCCCTTAATTTGGGTAAATTGCACTTTAGTCTAAAATAGGTAAAACATTGTTTTCAACATTATTCAAATAGGACCAAAATTGAAACATAAGCTCTCCTTTAGTCTTAATTACTTTTCAAAAGATAAAGAAAATAATCTAAATGACTTACTTAAGCAAAACTTCTAGGGTTAAGCCTTAACCCAAGTCAGGGATGTTATAATTATCCACCACTAACATGGATTTCGTCCCCAAAAAAATCATCAAGAGAAAAGAGAAGGGTACTTCCTCCTCATCTCTTCCTCCAACTCCCATGTAGCTTCTTCAATGCCACGATGATGCTAGAGAACTTTCACAAGCATTATGTCTTTCTTTTTCAACTTTTTGATTCTCCTGTCAAGAATCAACATTGGTCCTTCTACATAAGATATATCTTTATTTAATTCTACCTCCACAGGTTGCAAAACTAACTCCGTGTTAGGGTGACACTTTCTCAGCATGGATATATGGAATACTGAATGCAATCTGTGTAGTTCAGGTGGCAACTCCAACTTATAGGCTACCTTTCCAATCTGTTCAGTGATTGGATAAGGCCCCATAAATCTAGGAGCTAACTTACCCTTCTTGCCAAATCTAAGAACACCTTTCCAAGGTGATACTTTGAGGTATACTCTGTCTCCAACTTGGAATTCCAAAGGTCTTCTCCGTTTATTAGTGTATGATTTCTGTCTATCCTGTGCAACCTTTAACTGTTGTTGTATTACTTTAATCTTCTCAGTTGTCTGTTATACTACTTCAAGACCTAAAAGTTGGTATTCTCCCGTTTCATACCAGCACAATGGAGACCTACAACGTCTGCCATATAATGCTTCATATGGTGCCATATCAATACTGTGCTAATAACTATTGTTGTAAGCAAATTCTATTAAGCTCAAGTGTATATCCCAACTTCCTACAAACTGAAGGACACATGCCCTAAGCAAATCCTCCAAAGTTTGTATAGTCCTCTCAGATTGTCCATCTATCTATGGGTGAAAGGCAGTGCTAAACCTTAACTGCGTACCCAAAGCTTTATGTAGTCGTTCCCAAAAATGACTTGTGAACTGGGGACCTCTATCAGAAACAATTGTAGATGGAACTTTGTGTAAACGCACTATCTCATCTATGTAAATCTATGCAAGTTTCTCAGCAGTATAGGTTGTTTTTACAGGAAGAAAATGTGCTGACTTAGTCAACCTATCAACTGTCACCCAAATGGAATCATGACTTTTGGCTGTTATGGGTAAACCAACCACAAAGTCCATGGTCACGTGATCCCATTTCCATTGTGGTATAGGTAAAGGTTGCATTGTTCCTGTGGGTTTCTGATGTTTAGCTTTAACCTGCTGACATACTGGACACCGCATAACAAACTCAGCTACATCTTTCTTCAATCCAGGCCACCAATACATATATTCCAAGTTATGTTACATTTTGGTGCTCCCTGGATGCATTGCATGCATAGATGAATGAGCTTCCTCCAAGATTAACTTCCTTAAGTCATTGGCATCAGGTACTACCATCCTATCATGGTAACAGACTACCTCATCATCTGAATCATGAAAACCATCCTATTTCTCACTACCATATTCTGATCTAATCTGCTGAATCACAGTATCAACTTGTTGTACCCCTTTGATCTGTTGTTTCAGAGTAGGTTTTATGTGCATCTCAGCTAACAATCCAGCTAACAAGGAGACTTTAAATTGCACATTGTTTTGCCTTAAAGAGACAAACATGTCTCGTTTAAAGCACACGAAAGAGTTCAACTGTGCTTTGTCCATGTTTGGAAATGATGATTTTCTACTTAGTGCATCAGCCACTACATTAGCCTTTCCTTGATGATAATCAATTGTACAATCGTAGTCCTTGATTAACTCCATCCAGCGGTGTGGTCTCATGTTCAACTCATGTTGTGAAAAGATGTATTTTAGGTTCTTATGGTCTGTGAAAATCTGGAATGTCTCTCCATAGAGATAATGTCTCCAAATCTTCAACGAATGAACCACTGCAACTAATTCTAGATCATGTGTTGGATAATTTTTCTTGTGTTTCTTAAGCTGTCGAGAAGCAAAAGAAATCACTTGTTTATCCTGCATCAACACACATCCTAGACCGTTATTAGAAGCATCATAGAAAACAATATACCCCTTTCCTTGATTAGGTAACACTAACACAGGTGTACTGGTCAACCTTTCTTTCAACAACTGGAAAGATTGTTGACACTTGTCATTCCAGACAAAAGGAACCGCTTTCCTGGTCAACTTAGTTAGGGGTAATGCTACAAAACTGAAGTTCTTAATGAACCTCCGATAATAACCTGCCAACCCTAGAAAACTGCGTATTTCTGTTGGTGTCTTTGGCTGTTCCCACTCCAAGATATATTCTACCTTTTTAGGGTCAACACAGATACCTGAGGCAGATATTACGTGTCCAAGAAAAGACACTTCTGATAACCAGAATTCACACTTACTAAATTTGGCATATAGTTTATGCTTTCTCAGTAAAGTCAGGGCCTAACGAAGGTGTTGCTCATGTTGTTGAGCATCTTTACTGTAAACCAGGATTTCATCTATAAAGACTACTATGAATTGATCAAGGAATGGGCGAAAGATTTTGTTCATGAATTCCATGAATGCAGCTGGTGCATTAGTTAGTCCAAACGACATAACTATGAACTCATAGTGACCATACCTTGTTTGAAAGGCTGATTTAGGTATGTCACTTTCCTTGATATGTAGCTGATGGTATCCTGACCTCAGATCTATTTTAGAGAAGACAGTTGCACCACGCAACTGGTCAAACAAGTCATCTATCCTTGGTAGAGGATATTTGTTTTTTATGGTTACTTTGTTTAGTTGTCTATAGTCGATGCATAATTGCATAAACCCATCTTTCTTTTTCACAAAGAGAACTGGAGCACCCCATGGTGAAGTACTCAGTCAAATAAATCCCTTTTCAAGCAACTCCTGTAACTATTTCTTAAGTTTTGCCATCTCAACAGGTGCCATTCTATAAGGTGTTTGAGCTATTGGTTGTGTACATGGGATTAGATTAATCTCGAAATCAATCTCTCGGGGTAGAGGAACACTTGGAAGTTCCTCAAGAAACACATCCTCAAACTCCCTAACAATTGGAACTTCAGAAAGACTAGGACTCTCTTCCCTGGTATCTACCACATGTGCCAAGAATGTGAAGCATGCTTGTCTCATCAACTTCTCAACTACCATATCCGACACTAGACAGGTTGGAAGAATCTTTCTATCCCCCTGAAAGATCCATGTATCACCATTGGCTGTGAACATAGCCTGCTTGGAACCACAATCCAAGACAACCTTATACTTTTATAGGGTGTCCATCCCAATAATTATGTCAAACCCATGCATCTCAAGTGGTATAAGATCCACCTGAATCCTATGTTCTGAAAAAGAAAAAACACAGGGAGAACATACCTCCTGCAACACTGTAGATCTGACTAACGGAGTTTCTAATAACAAGTTATCTGTTCTATGACTGACATTCATATTACAGTCATGAATCACTTCTCGAGTGATAAAGGAATGTGTAGCACCCGTATCAATCAAAATATATACAAAGCTAGATGAAGACATGTCAAAATGAATTAATTCTATCTGACCTATCACGACTCATGGATTAACCACTGCTTGCGGCTGATTCATAGCATAGAATCTTGCCGTTGCCAGTTGTCGACCACTTACCCTATTGTTGGATGTAGATGAGCCAGCTTGGGATGCCTATCCACGTCCTCGAGTGCCACTACTAAACTATCAGTTTTGAGAGCCTTGTTGACTCTGCCTCAGTGGTTGGGTTACACTCACGTCTCTAGCTAGACAATCTTTCATCAGATGTCCCATCTTCCCACATTTATAACAAACTCTGTTCTCCCGCTGTGGTCTAGACGGTCTCGTTACTAACATTGATGATGAGTTGTGGCTCCCTCTGGTGGTAAACTACGACATCTACCCTTGCTGGATGTCCACTGTGTCTGAGTATTAAACCTCGGTGGTGCTGTTGGTGTAGAAAATTTTGGTTTCTTAAAACTTTCAGACCTCTATCCTTGGAACTGGGTATACACCTTCTTACTATTGGCTTGTTGCTTCTCAGTCATAGACCTTTCTATCTGCCTAACAGACTCCACAAAGGTGGCAAACCTCTCTCTATTCTCTAGAGCAGACATTGGTGTGGTTAAATCAGCATTCAAACCCTTCTCAAAATGTCGAGTCCTTTCCTCATATGTAGCGTCCATGTGCGGACAAAACCATAGAAGCTCCATGAACTTAGCTTCATACTCACTAATGTTCATCGATCCTTGTCTTATCCTCTCAAACTGAGAGATCTTCTCATCCAGGTAAGTCTTAGGAAAATATCTACTAACATATTCACGTCGGAATTCTTCCCATTAGACTTCAAAACCTGGCCTTTTGCCTTCTTCTATGGCCCACCAATGGCCAGCACTCCCCTTCAATAGGTATATCACATGCCTAACCTTCTCAGCTTCTGGGATATTAAGAATTCTGAAGGCCTTTTCCAGCTCAGTTAGCCACAAGTATGCATCTGCTGGGTCAGCTGTACCAGCATAATCAGTGGCTCCTACCCGACGAAGCCACTTCAAAGTCTTGCCAGCTCCATGTCCCTCATTGTGAGCTAGTGCCCTAGGTGTAGGTGGTGGCATCCTATCCGCCATATGTGTCATAGTCTCCATGAACTGCCCAAACAGAGAATGGAAAGTTGGGTTTTCTAGTGTAGCTTGGTCAAATTGAGGATGTTCAGGTACTGGTTCTTCCCTATCCTGATCCCTTGCACCTCCTCCTGGTGCAGCAACAACACTACTTTCAACAGCATGTTCTTCGTGTGATCCAGCCATCTTCAAGCTTTACTTCTTCTCCAGAGATTATAAGTCACTATCAGATAAACTAAAAGACACTACAACAGACTCAACGACCTTAATCCTATGTCTCTGTAGACTCATCGAACCTAGAGCTCTAATACCAACTAAATTAAGATGACCCAACACCAAATCAGATTGTCACAGTGTAATTAAAACATAAGCATCAGATTACTGAAAATCACTAAAAATTAAAACCATTTGCAAAGAGATCCATTTCCAGGATACTCTTATAACAAGAACCAAAGTATTACATATACATTCTGGTTCACAAAGTACATTCCATGTACCTTCTCTTCTCGAGGATTACATACAATAGTTGCTTTGTTAAATCTACACATAAGCAACATAAAACCCCGAGGCATTCAATGCCAAAATCTTAGATCGATCATAAAAGCACTAACTACTGACTCCAAGGACCTGAGAGTATAGAGACGACTCGTAGGACTCATATTTATAAGACACGACAGTCAGTGTCTCCACCTGAGATGTTACTGCTGTCCCTGATGCTTCTGTCCTTCCTTTACTGTAGGGTTTCTACCTCCTCGTCCTCGTCCACCTAAAAAGGTTGGATCCCACAGGGGTGAGACAATTGAAATTGTCCCAGTGAGAGATCTAACTCTCTGCCAGAAACATTATTATTGCAAGTAATAGTAATAAACTGAATAGAGTAATCTCTATTGAACAACATGATTAAATCATTATTAAGTAGAATAGAACAATATCATCTATTCATTTTAATAAGGAATATGAAGAACATGTATAATATTTATCCACTTCAGGATACAATAAGCAATGTAACATCAACCAACAATTTCCATAATTTGTCCTTAAGCAAATATGCTACACGACTGAATTACATTTTTACAATCATTCTTATGCCCTGAGGAAGTGAGCCGTACCGCTCAAATCCAATCTTCGGTTGTGAAACCCAAAGTCGGTGCCATACAAGATCAAAGGAAGAGCCAGACTCCTCAATCTCATCCGTCTCGGTTAGTGTGATACCACAAGCAGGACCACCGTCTCTTGCTTAAGTGACCTCAGTCACAGGGTTAGCTCTCATAGGCTACCCAATCTCTAGCCTGCCTTGGTACAAGTCCCGACGCTAGTAACTATAAGACAAAGGCCAATTCACCATGCTCACTGAGCCATGAACACATTCATGCTCCATCACACTGAGCCATGGGCCTGTTCACCATGCTCTTATACATATCTTGAGTCTACAACCGAAGTTGCACTCTAAGCCTCCTCATTTTCAGCTAGGAGAAACCCCGAATGTTCAACAATATATGCTCCAGATTAGCCAGCAGGTAACCCGTTTCACCATCACCAGCTACTGACGATGATGGATCTATGTCCAAGGTTGTACATGATAATATTTCACTTGATTATTTAAGTATATTACCATATTATTTTAGCATTAGTCAAGTTTTCAAACAAGAATTATTATGAAAAATGCTACAAATAAACAATACTCCTTTCAAGTACTTTTCAAAACTTTTTAAAGCATTGGGATCTCAATCCCTTGTCTCATTGCTGGGAAATTCACATCCCTCAACATCACCATCATCATATTTGTTGGATCTGGGTATTCAAACCCTTAGTTCATCACTGAACATGGTTACCACTTATCAGGTAACTATTACCTTTAGGTCATCTGACCAAGGTACTCAGGATACTTGTTACACAAGCATTTCACATAGCTCACCAGGCATATTCAACTTCTTGTTGTCACCTCTCACTAGGCAACAAATAAAATAATGGCTCACAAGGCCCGTTAACATCATAGATCATACCTGGTTATGCCCATCATCTCATGATACCTACATGGTTAGTACACTTGATAACAACTATATCAATTTCATATCAACATTATGCAATACACAAATAACATCACTATTCCCTTATTAGGGTTAGAGTTTTTCATCTTTATCAATTAGGGCTTCACATAGCATCACCCTGTATTAGGGTTTCACATAGCATCATCCTGTATTAGGGTTTCACATAGCATCACCCTATATTAGGGTTTCACATAGCATCACCCTGTATTAGGGTTTCACATAACATCACCCTATATTAGGGTTTCACATAACATCACCCTATATTAGGGTTTCACATAACATTACCCTATATTAGGGTTTGGGTTCCACATTCCATTTCAATTAGGATTTCTTAACCCATTACCCAAATTAGGGTTAGGGTTTCTCATTATTCTCGAGTAGGGTTTCATGATCACATTATCAAAGATCAAACCCTAATTCAAAACTCCATGCATCTTGGAGAATGCATTGTTATTACAATCAAAACCTAATTCATTGCCCCACATGTCTAGAATTTCATAATACCTTCATAAGTATTCAATTAAACTTATGAATTGTAATTTCCCTTATTGGTTAGGATTTCCATTCTTCATTGATTAGGGTTTTATGATTACTTCATCAATCCAAACCCTAAGTCAGTGCTTCCACATATCTTGGAGCACATGTCATTATTTAAGTATTAAACCATACTTATCATTGTTCCATAAACTTAGGAACACACATCACCATCATACCTTATTCAATTGACTTATCCTTTCACTAAGTACATGCACCTACACTTGTCATAGTGTATTGAATTAATTACTTTCATAAGCATCAAATGATAATCACTCCAATTATACTAATCACCTAAGTACTTCCATTGGAGTCATCCTTGAGATACTCTTCAACCACTTATGGGGTTATTAGTGTTTACATGGACTGAATCAATTGGACCTTTCCAAACATTTTGAACTAATTGAACTTTTAAACGGTCTTGAGGTCATTTGACCTTCAAACGGTCTTGGACCTTCAAATGGTCTTGGAGTTACTTAATCTCCAAACGGTCTTGAAGACCGTTAGACCTTAAACGGTCTTGATCCAATTCTTCAAACGATCTTGCCCTAATTCCTTCAATCGGTTTTGAAACCTTTTGATCTTATAAACTTTTGAAAACGTTGAACCTTAAACAGTTTGAAACTGTTTGGTCTTTCATTGATTTGTATATTGATTAACCCTAAATGATTTGAGACCATTTGATCCTCAAATGGTTTGAGACCGTTATTCCTCAAACGGTCTAAGACCATTTGGTCAATTCAGCTTGAAACTGTTTAACCCTAAATTAGGGTTATGATCCTAATTGATTTAGGGATTTGAACCCAATTGACCTAGGGTTTTGAAATTAATTGAATTTTATTTGTTAGAAGTTATTAGGTCATGAGAACAATCAATCCTTGAACCTATTGAAGCCATTTATCCTCTAACGGTTTGAAACCGTTTGCCCTCCAATCGGTTTTGAAACCGTTTGGTCACCAAACAGTTTGGTCTAAAATGGTTTGAAACCGTTTAACCAACATAGTGAAACTGTTTGCTCTTGATATTCTTGAGGTGTGTGATAATATGATGTCATCATCATCAATCTTCAGACCTCCAATTTCTATTGCCATATATATGATTAATTCAGTAATTATTCAAGAAGAAATAAAGGATCAACATATGATGAGAAATTGAAATCAATAATAACATTGATGGGTTCAAGTTATATAACCCGCCTTCAAAGTGGCTTCAAAGCTTCAAGCTTCTCATCTCTAATGGTGAAAGAAGCTCCTTCAACTAGCCAAGGCTCATTTCCAACTTCTTTGGATGCAAAGGATAGTCAAGGTTGAGCATTGGATGGAGAAGAGAAGAAAATCAATGTTGAAATCCGATTTCAACCATCAATTCAAGGTTGAAGATGATCATGGAGCTTACCTTTATCTTGGGGAACGTTTTACTCCTGCTCCTAAGCTACTTGGTCATCGTCCAAAGCAAATAAAGAAAATGGTTTGCAAAATGGCCTTCTAAGTTGGGAGAAAATCGAATATATGTAATTGATTTTCTAGGAGAGAGAAAGTAGGGGAAAATCCATCCACTTTCTTGCCACATTCTCCCTACCTTCCTTGCCTTCAAAGCCATCTTCCTTTAACTTCAATTTACTCTCATTTATCCTTGAACTCAAAGCAACCACTTAAGCACCTTAATTAATATAATACTATTATCCATTTTTAGTGGACATTACTTTTTAATTAACAAATGTGAGTGGGTTTCTTCACCTACTTAGGATATTTCGGTGCAAAGCAAGGCATTTGTACGTCCTACCATTATAGGATTTCAACCACAACCTTTTTAGTTTATGGGCACTTCAATTAATATATTTATTTTTGCTACAAATTAAATTAGGGTTTCAATTATGCTTAAATCTTGATTATTTTATTATCAAGATGATCTCTCCTCAAAAGTAATTTAAACAAGACGCCACTTTATTTTTCTTTTCTCTAAATGATACCAAGAAATAGTAGGGACATAATAGATGTGGTATTTTATATATATTCAACCCTAGGTTTTGGGTAATTTGCAAATTACACCAAAACTAGCATTTAATGCTCAAACATTATTCAAACAAGCTCCTTCTTGGAACTTAGGTTTGTGGTAGCCATAACTCAGCATCATTCTCATTCTTATGATGATATCACACTTGTGGAACATTTATCATGTAACATTTGCAAGGTAACCCCCTTAATTTGGGTAAATTGCACTTTAGTCCAAAACAGGTAAAACATTGTTTTCAACATTATTCAAATAGGACCAAAATTGAAACATAAGCTCTCCTTTAGCCTTAATTACTTTTTAAAAGATAAAGACAAGAATCTAAATGACTTACTTAAGTAAAACTTCTAGGGTTAAGCCTTAACCCAGGCCAGGGATGTTACACTTGTCATCAAAATGAAATTCAACATCCTTCTCAAACAAGTGGCATAGAGGTCTCGAGATCTTGCTAAAGTCTTTTATGAATCGGAAGTAGAAACCTACATGTCCCAAGAAAGATCGGACATGTCTTACGATGGAAGGAATAGTAAGGGTATAAATGAGGCCCACCTTGGCCCTATCAACTTCAATTCCATCCTTTGAAACTCGGTGGCCCAGAACAATGCCTTCGGGCACCATGAAATGTCTCTTCTCCCAAGATAGCACTAGGTGAACCTTTACACATCTCTCAAGGACAGTAGCCAAATGAAGTAAGCATTCATCAAAAGTTTTACCAAAGACCGAGAAATCATCCATGAACACTTCCAATGATGAATCAAGCATATCCGCAAAAATTGAGGTCACACATCTCTAAAATGTAGAAGGGGCATTACACAGCCCAAATGGCATTCTTCGGTAGGCAAATGTACCACTCAGGTAGGTGAATGTTGTCTTCTCTTGATCCACAGGATGCACAACAATATGGAAGTATCCCAAGTACCCATCAAGAAAGTAATAAAAGCTTTGCTCCGCTAGCCTCTCTAGAATCTAGTCAAGAAATGGGAGAGGGTAGTGGTCCTTTTTGGTCTTTTCATTGAGCTTTTGGTAGTCAACACACATTCTCCACTTTGATTGTTCTCTAACTGGCACAAGCTCACCATCTGTGTTTTTCACCACAATGATCCCACCCCTTTTTGGCACAACCTGGATGGGGCTCACCCATGTACTATTAGAAATGGGATAGATAATTCCACCATCTAGCAACTTCACAACCTCTTGAGTTACAACTTCTTTCAGCACTCAGTCTGCTGCTACTCAGGAGTCCTCTACTATTGGCCCCGCACCTCTGCCTCGCCATGCTATGTGGATAGCTGGGAGGCAAAACAAGAAGGGAGATATAACGAAGCCCACAACTGCTGAGGCAGCTATAAAAATGGTAAAATTCAACTCTTAGAGCAATCGATCGATATTGATTATTGTTATATTTACTTACCAATTTCTATTGATGGCGATTAGCGGGAGCTGCACGAGCAGAGGAAGGAAGGCAAGTTCATCCCTTAGGGCACAAGGGATGAATTGACAGTTGCTCTGGGTAACCCAGAGCATCCTGGACGTGTTAGGGGTGTAGGTGCTGGTGTGGGAATCAAAGCATTCTTTGGGCCATACCAACACAAACCTGTCCCAAAAGTGGGACTTTCACAAGTTGAGGTAACATATTATTTTTTTAGAATGTTATTGCGAAAGGGAATTCAATAATCGATTGCTAGCGTTTCTTTTATCCATGTGCATTTGGTGGGTCGGCCTTGCATCGTGTTATAAATAGATCCTATGCACACAGATGGAAGGGTCAATACCCCTCAAATCAGCTATAGACCATCCAATGGTTTGGATGTTCTTGTTCAAGAACCCATCAATGCCTCCTCTCGTTCTGGTGAGAGAATGGAGGAAATGATCACCAGGAGGGTGTCATTTGCACCTAGAAAAGCATACTTCAATCCTTCTGGAAGTGACTTCAACTCAAGAGTGGGAGGTTCTTTAATGGTTTAGAAATAGAAGGAAGGTCTTCACTTGCAGCCACCAAGGCTAGCTCATTCTCTTCATCAACTTCATCATCATCATCTGGGAACTCAACTATTGGCTCTAGACCTCTACCTTGAGTGGCAGTTTGAATACACACACATAGGAATTCCTTCACAATTTCATCCAGGCACTCAATGAGGTAGCAATCTTCTTCAGTGGCCCCTATTACCTTAGCTGTGACTGAAGATTTAAAGATATTCAAATGGATCTTCATGTGCATGAATGTCACATACAAAGTATCGATCCTCACATGAATCACTACATCTGATGTGGCTAGGAATGGCCTTCCCAAGATGATAAGCACCCTCCTTGTGTCTTTTTCCATGTCTAAGATAATGAAGTTGGTAGGGAATAAAGTAGAAGAGTCTCATCATCAAGCCTCACAAGCACATCATCAACACACCCTCTAGGTGTCTTTAATGATCGATCGACCAACTGTAAGGTACAATGAGCCGGTCTCAATTGCCCCATTTGGAGCTCAGCAAACACATCATATGACATTAGGTTAATGATAGAACCCAAGTCTAGAAGGGCTTGGTCTATGCGATGTGCCCCAATGTATCATGAAATGATGGGAGCATCGAGATCTTTTCTCTTCCTTGGCATGGTGTGCTGCAAAATTCGAGCTCACTTGCTCAGTGAGCTTGAATTTATTTGGGGTTCTCCCCGTGGTCTTTCTCTTGAAGGTGCATAAATCTTTCATGAACTTAGCATAAGAAGGGATTTTCTTGACTGCATCAAGCAGAGGAATGTTGATTTTCACCTATTTGAAAGTCTCAAGGATGTCTTTAGTATGCTTCTTTCTTCTCCTCTCAACAGAAGGCTCCTTAAGAGCTTCAGGAAACGGGGGAGTTGGGATCTGGCTCGAATTAACATTATCATCAACGAGAATCATAGGAATTACACTATCACTACCCGGTGTCACAGTATCCGTAGGTTGTATCTCAATATCAACTTGTCCAGTCTCAGTATCACCTCTATCAACAACAATAGTATCATGGGGGTGCTCCAAAGTCCGACCACTCCTCAGAACAGTCACCTCCTTCACATGCTCATGGGTAGTGGAAGAAGAGGCTTGTGGAGGTGGTTGTGGTTGTTGGGGTGGTGGTGGCCTTTGGTGAGGTGAATTTGGGTTTTGGAGGATGAATTGTGGTTGTGGTTGTTGTGGTGGCTGTTGCTATTGTGGATGGGGTGGTATTGTGGAGGTGGCTGTTGGTATGAATGAGGTGGGGGTGGAGCGTATTGGTAGTTAAGAGGTGCTTGAGAAGGTGGTGGAACATAGGGATTCATCAGTGCTTGGTATGAAGGCGGAGCATAAGAACTTTGAGTGTTTCCTAGGAAAGTACCATCATTGTTTGGGTTGGGCATCGGTTGAGATGGGAGTCTTCCTTCTTCCCTCCTAGAAAGAGAGAGAGATCTGACCCAATCTTTGCTCAAGGCGGTTGATGGACTGCCCATGTGAGGACACATCCTTCTTCACCTCATCCAAACTTCTTGATCTTCCAAGCACCTCCTCTTCAAACTTTGAACTATAGCGTGGCCTCGACTGCCCTTGTCTTTGCCCATCTTCATTTTGTTGCTTCCATGAGAAATTTGTATGGTTCCTCCACTCAGGAGTATAAGTGTTGGACATGAGGCCTTGATTGTTTCGGCCGCTAAAAGAATGCAAGGCATGCACTTCTTCATCAATAAAATCGACAACCATGGTGGATTGGCTAGGAGAACCACCAGCTTGGTTCTTCATCATCTTCATCATATCCACTATCATCCTCATCATGTCGGGGTCAGCAACATTGTGGGATGGAGCTACAAAAGAAGGTGGAGGGACGTAGTTTTGTCCACAATGCTCCCCTTTTGTAGAAACTCAATGGCGGGAGTTTTCAGCAAGATGCTCGAACAAAGGCCACGATTCCTCAGGTGGATTTGCCATGAAAGTGCCTCCTCATGAGGATTTGACGTTGTTTTGGCTCTATTATTCAAGCCTGGTGTAGAAGGCTTGAACTAGTTGCCACAATGGCACTTCATGGTGGGGGCAGTCGTGGAGAAGTTTTTGGAACCTCTCCCATGCCTTGTGGAAGGGTTCATTCTCTTTCTAGGCAAAGGAGGTGATGCATCTTCTCATGTAGGTTAGCTTAGCAATCTGGAAGAACTTTGTGAGGAATTCATTCTTAACTTCATTCCAGGTTACCAACTCTGGCTTTGAAACATACCACTCTTTAGCCTTTTCTTTTAGGGAGAATGGAAAGAGGGTTCTCCGGATGGAGTCATTGGTAGAGGCGGGGGTACAGAAAGTGGAGCACATCTCAAGGAATGCATCGATGTGATAGTAGGGATTCTCATTCTCCATCCCATAGTAAGTAGGGAGGAGTCCAAGGAGTGCGGGTGGAATGGAGAACTGTTTACCCGACATTTGGTCAACTAGGGTGGAAATGGGGGAATTGTAGTTCCCCAGGGTGAAATACTCATGGAGTGGGCAGTTGGGATGTAGTGGAGGTGGCTGAGCATTTGCATCAGGGTTGTTGTTTGCCATCTTGGCTTCTCAGTGTTGGTTGTAGTGACTTTGACATCTCCTTCTACCTATCTCGGGGTCGTACAACACCAAGTCGGTACAATTGGAATGTGTGTGGCGCATGCACAACTGTCACCTGCACAATAAACAAACAAGCAACAAGAAACCAAGTTAGAATGGAAATATGCAAAAGTGAACAAAGAATAAAGAATAGCAATGATGAGGGCAAAAGGAAAGGCTAAGCTACACTAACTAGCTAGGCCGAGTGCCTCTATCCCCGACAACAGTGCCAGAAAGCTTGGTGCGATTCCCACCAAGGCTACGCACTAGCCAAATAGAGGTGGCTAGATGTAACCCTAAGGGAAGACACACATGTGGATCATTTGAAATTTAAATTAACACTAACCAAGTCGATCACAGTACCAAATAGGTCACCTGCAAGCGCATGAGGTACTATTGTAGCATAGGTGAAGGGCAGGTGTAGGGGTCGATCCTCAGGGACAAAGGGGGCACTAGATCTAGGCTAGCGTTGGCTACGTTCCTAGTGCAGAGATTAGAGTTGAAGGGTTTAAAGGGGATTTGGTTGGTTGTTGTTAAACTAGGTGAACAAGGAAGTACAGGAAATTATGAAATCTAGATTATCATAAACCTAAGTTATCCTAAGAAGACAAGTATAATGAACTAGATTAAGCAACTAACATAGCAATATCAGAGGTGAACTACACTACACTAGCAGAGAAATTAACACTAAGAACTAGATTAACCACAAGAGAGAGAGAGAAAAAACCTAAGTTAACACTAAAGGGCAAGACTGAGCAATTAACTAGATTGAACACAAGTAGTTAAACTAGATTAGCATAAACAATCTAAGAAAGCAAAATGGGTTTTAAGCAATGAGATTAGCTAGGTGGGCTGTTTGGGGATGTGGTTTGATATTAGTTGGGGGATCTCAACATAGAAAACAATTATCACAATTTTATCTAGATTACCAAACCAAACAACAAGGCAAGTGCTAGTAGAATGTACCCTATACTACTAGTTGGGGAACTAGAGTTAGGTGTAATTCTAGTAGGACTTGTCAAGTCTAGGTCTCTAGAGTAAGTGGTATTAGTAAATTGTGATCCTAGGATTGAAATGGGGGTAGAGTTGAGAGTTTTTCACCTCATGCCACTAGCCATCTAGCCTTTAGAAAGCCCTAGGAAATTGCACTAATCACACTTACACTAGCAACTTAGATCTCACACTCACTTGTAGGAGGAGGGATGTGTATGTAGGAACAAAGGGGGCAAGCTAGGGATCCACTAATTGGACGTAGGAGCCATTTCTAAGATTGCCACATACACTCCAATTCCTCCTAGAAGCTAAGTATCATCAAACATCTCAAAGCAAGTAATCCATGTTATAAGCACAAACCACATGCAATAAAATATGAAATGATATAGGAGCAAGAAGCAATCATCATAGATAGAAATTATGTTCATTACAAGCTATTTTCCCCCAACATGGTATCAAAGTCACATTTTTACCCCAAATAGCCCACCACTAGGGGCTTAGCTAGACATGATCAAGAAAATAGCAAAAGAAAGGGAAAGAAGGGGGTAGAACTCCATGAAGCTTGAAGTAGAAGCCTCCTGCTTCACCTCCTAGCATCTTGGGGACATCCTTCCTCCTCTAATGGTGTAGATGTCATGAGAATCTGGGGGATCATGGAGGAAAACATAGAAAACTAGGTTTCCAAGGTGGAAATGAGGTAGAAATGGTGGATGGGGAGCATAAATGCAAGGTGGAGTGCAATGAATGCTCAAGCGGTGAGTAGGGTGGAGTAGCAATAGCTAGGGGGTCTAACCTCTGTGCCCTATCTGCCACTTATGTATATATCAGTGGTGGGGAAGCACTAGGGTAAGTGGGGGTAGAATAGGAAAAACAGTGTATAAAATAGGTAGGGTCGGTTGGTCACCACAGCCGTGTTGATGGGCCACGATCATGGTGGGGGTGGTATGAGACAGTTGTGGGGAGTGGACACGGGCATGGTGTGGAAAGGGTGGTGAAAATGCTAAGTATAGGAGGTGACCACGGCCGTGGCGGAGTGCCACAGTCGTGTTGGGTGAGTAGCACCATGGCCATGGTGAGTAACACGACCGTTTTGGAGGAGGAGACCTTGATCATGGGGAAGCAGCACAGGCGAGTCAATCTTCAAAGGCCATGGCCGTGGCGGATGGCCACGATCGTGGGAATTCAAGTGAAAAATTGGTCGCCTCCTTGTTGATTCTGGGGGTCCTTGCACAAAATTCCCATAGCCGTTGTAGGGGCCACAACCGTCTTCTCCTTTGCTGGCCACGACTGTGTTGATGGCCAAGACCATTGTATCTTCAATGGGCGACGACCGTGCTGATGGCCACGACCGTGGTGAGTTGGGTGCAAGTCCCTGTTGATTCTGTCAATTCTTCACCATAAAAGGCATGACTGTGGGGGTATGCCCATGGCCATTTTGGGGTATACAGCAGGCAATTGAACTTCATCTTTCATCATACATGGATTTCTTTGCTTGATGACGATTCTTGGCCATTGGCAGTAGGTTGAGGGAGCTTTGGGACCTTCTTTGGACCCCTTCATGAGTGGAGGAACCCTAGAACTCCTTCCTTTTCTTTCATCCATCCAAAGCATGGTCCAAGTACCTAAAAATAGTGCAAAGAACGTCCATAAGTGCATTTGATTGTAAAACACCTATTGGGAGAATTAACTTGCAATCTAATTGTTTAGATGTGATTAAAGTACAAAATGACACAAAATGGAGCCCCAAAATAAGGATACATAAATGTTCAATCCATGTTTCTTGAGCTAAGATCAGAATGTCTGAGATAATGTGATCTTAATATCATATATTGATTCACATGTGCATGCACATGCGTTTCTCAGTCTCACTAATCAAGTGGCCAAGATATCATACTCCAGTAGGAGGGACAAATCCCATATCTATCACTCATAGTCTATCCCCATGTGTCAAATACACCCAATCATCACCGTTATAACAACCCATGTTTTAGGACTGCATTTGATGATGTCAAAGAATACCCAACAAGATGTGACTAGTGCATTGATTTTAGGTCTAAGAATCACAATCACCACCTTCACTATGAGAGATGATTGTGACAAAAAAACCATGTGTCACTCACAAGGTGGGTCTGTCTGATACACTGTTCTCTAACATGTATCTATGTGCTGGGTTTGATATTGCCATATCATGACTAAATGAGATTTTGTCATCAACCAACTCACACTCTGATCTTATGTATTATTGTTGTCTATCAACCTTCTACAATAACAGCTGATGAGGGACATAATGAGAATGTAAATGTGTACTCTTAACATCTGCATGATGTTCATCTCTTATGTATTATTGTTTCTAGACATTCACTATGTATCCTCATTATCTCATAACTGAGTGAAATAGATGAATCATAAGCTTGCCTTCATATATCTTATTATTAATTAAATCCTTTTAGGTAATTATGCCATGTTAATCATCATTTGATTATCTCTACGGGCATACCTTACCAATAGACTCCCACTTGCACTTAGAGCCAATCACCAACGGATCTCATCCTTAGTGATCTAAGTATGTCCAACATGCTTCTACTACGCTAGTGCTGATTTAGCGGGTTAACAACACTTTACTTATAGTCAGTATATTGCATGTTTCTTATGTCTTCGCTCTGAGCTGAAACTGCCGTAATATGGTATCTGATATTCCTTGACTAACAATTAGCTCCATTGTTGTCACAACATCTCTATTGAGTCATCAATGGTTGGAACATCTAGAAGTTCATCATATGAACCTTTTAGATCCATACAATATCACATTGTGTTCACAATTATACTCGACTTCTATTGTAGATTAGCATTAATGGCTATTAGTTCGGAACCTTTCCAACTAATCATCACTTATTCTTTTAAATCAAAAATATTTTAATTTTGTGATCACTTTTGTCATTTATGGAAGCTTGCATCAATGTAACTCTTTACATCCAACTCTTCCTTTTATTGCTATCATCATTGACTAGCAATCTATCCTTAGTCACTTCTCAAGTACTAATGAATATATTTAATGACTTTCCAATGACCTTTATTGGAATTTATATCATCTTGTCATGTCTAATACATACAAGATTATATGGGATAATCTTGTTAATAGCTTACATGATAGATCCACTATTGGGCTGGCCCATGGAATCTTATTCATGATATTTCCATTCTTCACAAGAATTGGAATATAGGGTTCATGAGAGACTAATCTGAATTCTCTCTCAATAAATTCTTCCATGTTGAACTCTTTCAACATATTGCTATTCTATGCAAACTTCCATTGTAAAACATTCAAGAACTATCTCATAGGTCTTGGTCCTTATCTCATAAGACGTTTCACCTTATTTTTCATTGCTAAAGGAGTTTTTCATGCCAGTTCTCAATATTCAAAAAATTTGAGATGTTATTCCTCATAGTATGTGGAATATTCATATATGCTCTCACTAAATATTTTGTAAACACAGATTTCTTCTTTTGTCTTGATTCAAGTCAAACTCTTTGACTATCTTGTCAAGTCAAAAGATCCCACTTCTGAGTTTCTTGTTTCAATCCCAGATTGAACTTTGTAGTTTATGGAATTAATTTGAAGTTATGAAACATGTTAGGTTGTGTCACATACACATCCTCTAATGTATTCCCTTAAGGAATCCAATTTCCATTTTCATATGCAAAATATCATAGTCCATTCTAACTACAACAACAAGCATGACAATTGGTAAAGGAATTTCTATCATGTTCAACATTTTGAACTTGATTTATTCAACCGATTTGTCCTTTTATGTTATCCATGTATGTCTTGATCATAAGACCCTATTGCACCCTTTAGGTGTTACCCTTTAAGGTGGCGCTATCAAGGTCATACCTTGTTAGCTTACATGGATCCCATAATAATAAAAAATAGCTTCTAGTTGAGTAGTTGGCTCATCTTGTATGACCAACCCATCTTAATTGTTGGATTCACAATCCTCCAATCTCAGATGTGTTCTACTAGAATATTTTGTTCTGTGTTATATGATGATTCTGAGATTCCACAACAACTTGTGATTCTCATTGTTCTCATTGTACCCATATTGTTGATCTCAAACACTTTGAGTATTACTTTTATTACCACTGAATCTTTAAGAACTCAGTTATCCTATTAACATAAAATTTTTGTTATTGGATTGATATTAATAGTAATGTTCAACTATCATGGTTTACGGATAAACCTTCTCAAGAAACTACTTTCTCAAGGTGGGTTTTAATCCTTTAGACCTATTGGGATATTCCCAAATCATATCATATATGATGTCTAACAAACCATTCTTGTGGTACATTATTTAGTATAGGTATATATATTTATGAGGATATAAGAAGACTCTTTCATTTTGACACATCATCATGTTCAGAAGGATTGTCATGTGATACATTATCACAGTTCATTCTTAAAGGTACCCAAGGTATTGATATAAAGTATTTCAACATTTGATCAAATGAAAGTATCTTAATACTTTCATCAATGGTATACTTCATTTACAATCTCCTTAAACATTTTCAAGAGATTGATGCTTTCATTTCATTAGGTACATATCATCATATTACAAGTAAATCAAAATGAAGTATTAATTATTTTATTATAGCATTCATTCCATAAGATACTCATGCATCATATGTATGAGGTCTAATGGAAGACTTATCCTCCCACTACATCTAGTGAAGAATGACATGTCATATTGTATGTAAGTAAGACTTTGCATGTTTCCTTAGGTTCAATAACCAAGGGAATCTAGATCAACATCAATATGTGTTCTAGGCATGCACCTTTCATATTCATACAAGATGAATAATGTTAATGATAATCTTGAGTTATCGATTATAATCTTTTGGTATAAACATTATAAACATTCATCTTTGATCATTTTGCATAAATATCACAAGATGTTTTAGGGTCAATGCCATGCAAGATCATATCTTTGAAATAGAAGCACTAGTAATTCTTTATTGATAATCATCCTTGTATATACAAGATGCATAAAGAAAATGTTTCTATTTTAATGGAATAATGAAATAGCGGTTCTAATAACTCTATTACATGCCCATTGGGATAAGATTAATTTAAATGTAGACTATGGCTTCCAGAAAACTTGTTCCGCCTTGACCATCCTTGTTCTTCCATGAAGGCCTTTACTTCTTGGTAGATCATGCACATCAGTATGTCAGATCTCTATTTGGTATCACATGCCAAAATGAAGAAGTAATCAAATTTATCTTATATGGTTTATACCTGAAGTGGAGGCCTCAGTGCCATCCTTCTTCTTCTTTAGTTCCTCTAACCAGAGTGGGCAATTTCTCTTCCAATGTCTAGGCTGGTGACAATGGTGAAAATCACCTCTTTGTTTCTTTACTCCACCTTTTGCCTTAAGATCTAAATATTTGGGCTTTTGGATAGTTTTATAACTCTTCATAGCTTTGCCTTTACCTTTAGACTTTCCCTTTGTCTTGTTGATCATCATCAAAGACTTGGGCTTGTCCTTCTTCATTTGTGTCTTAGTAGTCCTCAACATGCCCAACAACTCTATCAGCATCTTGTCAAAGTCATTCATGTTGTAGTTCATGACAAACTAACTATATGACTCTGACAGGGATTGTAGAATCATGTCAATGGCCAACTCTTAACCCAAGGGGAATCCTAGTCTAGCTAGATTCTCCACATACCAAATAAGCTTGAGTACATGAGGACTAACTGGATCTCCTTCTATCATGGTACACTTGAATAATGCCTTGGAAACATCATATCTCTACTATCTTTCCTGATCTTGGTATATGCTCTTGAGATGTGTGACCATCTCAATCACCCCCATCTTCTCATCTTTCCTTTGTAACTCATGGTTCATTGAATATAACATCAGATACTAGACATCTACGACATCCTCATTATGCTTCTTATAAGCATCCTTGTCAGCCCTTAGAGCATTTTGAGCTGGTTCCTCTAGTCCTGGCATTTCCAGGACATAGAGCTTGTGCTCCTATGTGAGAACAATTCTCAGTGTCCTGAACCAGTCGTGGAAGTTGTTCCCAACTAGTTTGTCCTTCTCAAGGACTAATCAGAGAAAAGTGGTTGTTCAATGTGGCCACTTGATTTTACAAATGAATTTGCAATTTTGTCAAAAACTCATTTTTGATTTAATTTGATTAAAATTTGAGCAATAACAATTAGGTCTTTAATTAATTATCATTCTCATTATTTGTTCAAATTGATAACCCTCAAGTATGCAAAAATTGCAGTAAATAATTTTCTAATGAGCCAAGATCCATATTTCATCAAGTCATGAGTCAACTTTTTCCGATCGCCCACAACCTGACTATTTAGGTAGGCCAACTTGCCAATTACATCATATGCAACTCTTGGATAGATCATATGTGTAACACCTTTCCATGATCATCTATATGCCTATGGGAATGGGCTCTCTAGGTCACCAGTTAAGCCTGACCCAATAGCCGATACAATAGATACACATCGTACTTTGTGCAAATCTACACAACTACCATCACACTTCCGCCAGATAGATGACACACCATGCTTTGTGCAAATCTACCCTTTTTCGATCAAGTTTTTCGTGTGTATTGCTATTGGAAAGCATCTTAGACTAAATATGTTAGATTGAGGGGGTTTTATATATATCATATATAAACATATATTGTATTCATTCACCACATATATAGTACGTATCATATACATGCTATATCCGACAATGTAGACATGCAATATAAAACAAAAAGTGATGGTAATGGCCATGTCTACTTGTAATTCCTTAGATCTATAAGGAATTACTACCACCTAGGTCAATCATCACATTGTTGGGTTTTAAGGGAGGCAGAGATGGCAGCCGAAACAAAAATTGTCTCCCCAAACCCAAAACCCAAAGAGATCTCGTCAACATCTATACGGTAGGAAGGATGGTTTGTAGCGGCGTACCTTGTCCTAAGGCTTGCTCGACGACTTAACCTTGCGGCGAGCGCGGTCTTCACCTCCAGTCTTGGACGACGTTTGTGCAGCTCCTGGTCGCACCCAGACTGACAGATTGACAGCTATCCTTTGAGCGACAGAAATCTCCCACCTCTGTAGTAGTTCACACGGACCACCGAAAACTCCAGTCATCCTATCCCACAGGACACTGGAAGGACTCATCCCCTTCTATTAGCATACTAGTCACCAATGTGATCTCCCGCCACCAGTTGTCATCCAGTAGTTGTCTTTCCCTCACTGTGCCTCCCTAGTCGGGTATCACTTGCTTGGGCTCTCTCAATTACCACAACCAGAGAGGACAGCTTTGAAGAGAAACTGATGTTCTGAGTTGTTCTATCTGAGAAGCCCCCAATACACCTCTATATATAGGAGGGGTCAGGGTCAAGGTTCTCAGCCCCAGGCAATGCGAGACTAAAGCAGGAGTAGAAGGGTCCAAAATTTCCACAAATGGATACACTGCGACATGTGAACCAGTCGTTTCACAAATGAACCGATCATTTGGGGACTGAACCGATCGATTCATCTCATGAACCAGTCGTTTGGGGAGTTGAACCGATCAGTTCATTCATGAACTGGTCATTTCACTTCCCAGGGTAGTTCCCAATTGACTTTCTTCTTTCCGTTTCCAATTAATCCAAACATCAAAACTTGTCCCAATTGAATTGTACAAGTGAAACGAAAATATTTTCTCACCAACCTAACTTTCCCAAACTGTAACTTTCCCAAACTGGCTTGTTTGGTCCAGCTAAACCGATCGATTCAACACTTGAACCGATCGTCTCACTTGACCCTGAGCCGATCGGTTCAACAGTTTGAACCAGTCAGTTGGCAGTTCACATTGTACAGAAATCAGTCAATGCAGTTCTCAATCAATATGACACCCAAATTAGTTAGTCCAACACTTAAACTTGGTGATTCTGAGTCAAGTTAATTGATTGAATATTTAATTGAACTACTAATCACATTTAGTAAACAATCTAAACATCATTCATGGATAAACTCCTCTTCCAGGTTAAATCCTATGTGTGTGACCCTACAGGCCCATTTCACGTTGGCAGTGAAAGTCCATAACACTTATGACTTCACAAGCAAATAGCGGTGCCTAGTCGCACATCAATGCTACCCAAGTGAAAAGGAAAGTTAGAGAACAATTTTCAATCCTACAATATGTGACTGGTGTTACAGTGAATGTATAATTCCTTTGTCACTGATATCCCAAATGAACTCAAGGCATGGAACAATCATCCTTTCAACGTTCATTCACTTCCTTGATATCAGAGCAGACTGGATGAGATATGTGTGACATCAATATCACATATTGATTCACACATGCATGCACATGCCTTTCTCAATCCTACTCATCAAGTGGCCATGGACATCGAACTCACTCAGGAGGGACAAATCCCATATCTACCACTCACCCCTTAGAAGCCCCATGTGCCAAAGTCACCCAATCATCACCTTTATAACAATCTATATTTTAGGATTGCGTTTGATGATGTCAAAGTGTACCCAACGACATGTGTTGAGTGTAGTGATTTTAGGTCAAAGAATCACACTCACCACCATTACTATGGGAGTTGACTGTGACTACCAAGTCATGGTTCCATCTGTCACTCTCACGGTGGGCCTGTCTGATACACTTGTTCTCTAACAAGTACCTATGTTCTTGGTTTGATATCACTATATCATGACTAATGAGATTCTGTCATCATTCAATACACAATCTAGTCTTGTGTGTCATTGTTGTCTATCAACCTTCTACAATGACATCCGACTAGGGACATAACAAGAATGTATACTCTTAACATCCGTATGATCTCATCATTTAGGTCCTTAACCTAAAAGCATACATCATTGAGTACTATCATTCTCTAGACATTCAATCTGTTATGTCATTATATCATAACTGACTGAACCCGAATGAATTAGAAGCTTGCCTTTGATGTTTATCAAATCAATCTTAATGTATCCCACCAATCATCCCATGATTGGCTCTCAGGGCATACATACCAACAGACTCCCACTTGCACTGCGAGCCAATCACCCTTGAATCATATTCTTAGTGATCTCCAAACATGTCCTAGTGCTAACGCATTGAGTTATGGCAACACTTTTCCTAAGTCGGTATTATTGCATGTCTCACATCTCTTCGCGGTACGTCATACGTATGAGATGGAGTTTCCGTAATATGTGAGCCAATATTCCTTTTCTAACCTTTAGCCTCATTGCATGACCAAGCACTCCTTACTTGTCATCAATTAACAGAATACCTATAAGTTCATCTCTATGAACTTTCAGATCCATATAGTATCCACTGTTGTTCTCTAACACATGGATACTCAACATTTCCTTTTTAAAATGGCTTTAGTGGAACGTTTCCATTTTTCAACACACATTCACTTTTATATATCCCATATATATTTTGCGATAAATTTTCTATCTTTTCCGGAAGTTCGCATTAGTGTAACTCTTTACAATGAACCCTTCCTTATTTCCATAGAACTAGTACTTCTCAAGTATTTATCAAGTTCTCATGGTATTCCAGTAACCCTTACTGGAACTAGACAGACATCCACTCGTCATGTCCCACATATGAGTTATCAGGATGAGCATATCATATTGTCATGTCATACATACAAGATGATAAATGAATTTTATTCTTACTATGTCCATACATGTAAGATAATAGGATGATTACATACATGATAGATCAATATATATTCTTTGTGTTCCCATTCTTCATAAGAATTGGGATACTTGGCTCTGGGATACTCACTCCATGTAACATGGACAAGTTTTCTCCCACTGAATCTGTGCATACTGAACCCTTCAGTACAGAATGCCAATGTATGCTCTCTCTTTTCCAAGTCAAGAGGTTTTCGAGAACTATCTCTATAGGTCTCTATTCCTATCACATAGGAAACATCTCTATCTTACCTAAGGATAATTTCCACAAAGGATTCCTTTCTAGAACATCTCATTCCTCATCAACATGTGGAATGTAAATATGCTCCCACTAAATCACAAATCCCTTCTTTATCTTTGTCATATCAGTCAAACCCTTTGACTATATTATCAAAGTAAAGATCCTAGCTCTGAGTTGCTTGTACTCAATCAATCACATTGATTAGTCCATTGCAACTTAGAGACTTCATTTGCATTAATGGATTCATAAACATTATAGGTTGTGTCACATACACATCCTTGTCTTATTCCTCATAGGAATGCAGTTTTAGTATACATATGCCAAATTTCTTAGTCATTAAGTTGCAATCAACAAGCATGATCCTTCTCAAAATGTTATCCATGTGTCTTAATGCTTAAGACTCATTTGCACTTATGGATTTTATCCCAACAAGTGCTACCACTAAGGTCACACCTCATGGTTCACATGGAAGTCATTTAGGATCTTATGGTCATAGACCATAACCCAATATCCGGTTCCTTAATATCATCTACATTGTTGACTCATCATATGACCAACTCATCATATAGATATTTGAGGTGTATCTGTTAAGGAATTTGAGAACTCACAACACTTTGTGATTTTTAATATCCTTTATTAGTGTAAGGTATTCTGAATTAAGAAGAATTTAGTTATTTGATAATCATCTTCTAACTCCTTAGAGTATGACTCCCTTTTGATTTAGACATCACTATGCCTTAATCATTAGTTCTCTATGATACACTGTCATAATCACTCATAAGGTTCTCAAACATTTGGTTTAAGTATCTCTTTCATTGATCACATCAAGAATTATTACTTTTACGAAATTTGTACTTCATTCATGATCTTCTTGAGCACTTCAAGATATTCATATTGGTATTTCTCTAAACACCATTTGAAGTATTAGCATTTATTCCAATAGATATGTAAATACATCATATGTATTATACCTAATAGGATAATCGTTCTCCCACTACATCTAGTGAAGATTGACTTGTCATCATGTCCAAGATATTCATGTCTCTTAATGGTTCACAACCAAAAGAGTCTAGCTTATCCATCAACATGGAAACTAGAGATGAATTTCTCATGATATTGCTAATTTGTTGTTTGAGTTATCAATAACTTTTAGGTATCATTTTATCTTATGCATACCAAGTACCACAAGATAATTAAAAGCATTGCCACAAAGATCATATCTTTGAAATTGAAACATCAACTATATTGATACCTATCTTGTTACTACAAGATGCAACAATAAAGTGTTTCTATTGACAAATTGAAATAGCAGTTCTCAACTCTATTTCATGCCCTTTAGGCTGAAATAAACTGAAAGGTACTCCTATCTATGGTAGAAACACTTGCTCCGATGATGAGTACTCCTTTCTTGATCCTTTCACAAAGGCCATCACTTCCCTTTAGATCTTGCATATCATATATGTCAGATCTTCATCTTGGTATCATATACCTTAGATAAAGAAGTGTTTATTTCATGATACCTACATTGGAGATCTCTATCCCCTCCTTTCATCTTCTTTTGTTTTTCTAGATATAGAGGGCAATTTCTCCTCCCTCGTTCACCCTTCCCATATGCCTTGAGGCTGAAGATGGCTTGGGTTGCGACTAGCATTAGAACACCTCTTTGCTTTGCCCTTGACCTTGCCTTTAAGACTTACCCTTCATTGATCACATCAAAGATTAGGGTTTGTCTTTCTTCATCTTTGCCTCTACTGTCATCAACATGTCCAACAACTCTATCAACGACTTGTCAAGGTTGTTCATGTTGTAGTTCATCATGAACTGTATGATTCTCACAACATTTGCTGTATCATACTAGTAGCCAACTCTTGACTCAGAGGGAATCCCAGTCTAGTCAGGTTTTCCACATACCCAATCACATTGAGTGTGTGAGAACCAACTGAATCTCCTTCTATCATGACATACTAGGATAGTGCCTTGGAGACATCATATGTCTCATGTTGTCTCTGCAGCTCATAGTTCATAGAATACAACATTCAAGTACTACACATCAATGGCATCCTCAGAATGCTTCTAGTAAGCATCCCTTTCAGCCTTTGGTGTGGTGGGAGCGAGTTCATCTGGTTCTAGTATAACTAGGACTTAGAGATTTCACTCTTCGATTGAGAACACTTCTCAATGTCCTAACCAGTCGTGGAATTATTCCCATTTAATTTTTCCGTCTCAAGGACCGATCGCAAATAAAGTGATTATTGTTGGTGGCCATTTGTACTACAAAAGGAAATATATGCAATTTAGTCCAAAAACTCATTTTTGACTTATTTGATTGATTTGAAAAGTTTTATGATATAATTAGGACTTTAATTAATTACCGCTCCCACTATTTTTGTTCAAACTGATAGCCCTCACCATCAATTTGGAAGATTGTAGCGTACAACCTTCTAGTGGGTCAAGATCCAGAAATCCTCTCAGTCATGGACCACAACTAGGGTTGTCACCCACAACTTAGATCTTCCAGGTAGGCAACTATTGCCAATTGCATCATATGCAACTCTTAAAAGATGTCATGCGCAACTCCTTGCCATGATCACATCCATGCCTCAAGGTGCTAGATCCTATCTAGGTCACCTTGTTAAGTCCAACCCAAAGCCAACACGATGAATATGCACCCTGCTAGGGAAGACCCACATATCCATCATTCACGCTTCCACGAGATAGACGGTGCACCACACTAGGGTGTGCCCACACTTGGTCGATCAAGCTTTTCACGTGTGTCGCATTTGGAAGGCATATAAAACTTAATATTTATTGAGGGATTTGGTTTTATAGGTACATACACATATCCAATCACCACAATATATAGTACGTATCATATACATGTTAAGAAAACATGTGAAACGATAAAAAGCGATGATTATGGTCATCCTAATGTGATTCCTCGAGCCAAGAGGAATCATGGTCATATAGGTCGACATCACATGCAACCTATATAAGATGAACTCTGTGCTTTGCCATTCTAGGTTTGATCAACTCATCTCCATGATTGATCAACTCGCCATCAGGCCGGTCGGTTGGGTGCCACCAGCCAATCGACTGGCACCTCTAGCCGATCGATTCACTGGTCGTCGTGTATCTCCTCAAGTCACCACCCACTCGTCTCGCTCCAGGAACCAGCCGCCTTGGTCCACTAGTCGATCGTCTCACGCTCGAGACGATTGTCTCGATCCTCTAGGTGTCTGCCGTTCTTTGACATAATAGGAAATAAACTATCCTATTTACATTTGTAGTGGGAAACCCCAAGTTACATTCTAGGGGAGAAAAGGTAGGAAAGAATCTTGAGTTATCTCGAGTTACATCAGAAATAGGAGGTAGGGAATCAGTGCGCAGACCGAGATGCAAGCAACAACAATCAACCACACATAGATTTAGGGTTTATGACCACAATCATGCTACAATCACCACATAAACTGTTTAAGGGTGACACATATTGAATGCATTTATATACCATACCATATATGTATATATAGGGATTTTGTGGATTTATATTGGACATGCATAAAGCTAATTAATTATTCACATCATATGCAATAAATAAAAGGCGACAAACCAAAAACTGATCATATCAATTATCCTAAATTATAGAACATTGATGTGGCTCTGATACCACTGTTGGGTTTTAGGGAAGGCAGAAATGGTAGCAGAAACAAAAAAATTTCTCCCCAAACCCAAAACCCAAAGAGATCTTGTCAACATCTATACGGTAGGAAGGATGGTTTGTAGAGGCGTACCTTATCTTGAGGCTTGCTCGGTGACTTAACCTCACGGTGAGCGTGGTCTTCACCTCCGGTCTTGGACGACGTCTGTGCAGCTCCTGGTTGTACCCAGACTGACGGATTGACAGTTGTCATCCAATCAGCAGAAATCTCCCGCCTCTGTTGTAGTCCACACAGACCACTGGGAACTCTAGTCGTATTGTCGCACAGGACACTGGAAGGAGTCGTCCCCTTCTGTCAGCATACTAGTCACCGAAGTGCTCTCCTACCACCAGTTGTCATCCTGTAGTTATCTTTCCCTCACTATGCCTCCCTAGTCAGGTAGCACTTGCTCGGGCTCTCTCAGTTACCACAACCAGAGAGGAAAAATTTGCATAGCAACTGATGTTCTGAGTTGTTCTATCTGAGAAGCCCCCAATACACCTATATATATTGGAGGGGTCAGGGTCAGGGTTCTTAGCCCTGGGCAAAGCGGGACTAAAGCGGGAGTAGAAGGTTCCAAAATTTCCACGAATTGATACACTACGGTAGGTGAACCGATTGTTTCACAAATGAACCGATCATTTGGGGACTGAATCGATCGGTTCATCTCATGAACTGGTCATTTGGGGAGCTGAACTGATCAGTTCATTCATGAACCGATCATATCACTTCCCAGGGTAGTTCCCAATTGACTTTCTTCTTTTCGTTTCCAATTAATCCAAAGATCAAAACTTGTCCCAATCAAATTGTACAAGTGAAACAAAAATATTTTCTCACCAACCTAACTTTCCCAAACTGGCTTATTTGGTCCAGCTGAACTGATCGATTCAAAACTTGAACCGATCATCTCACTTGACCCTGAGCCGATCGGTTCAATAGTTTGAACCGATTAGTTGGCAGTCTAGGTTGTGTAGAAATCAGTCAATGCAGTTCTCAATCAATCTAACACCCAAATCAGTTAGTCCAACACTTGAACTTGGTGATTCTGAGTCAAGTCAATTGATTGAATGTTTAATTGAACTACTAAACACATTTAGTAAACAATCTAAACATCATTCGTGGATAAACTCCTCTTCCAGGTTAAATCCGTGTGACCCTACAAGCCCATTTCACGTTGGCAGTGAAAGTCCATAAGACTTATGACTTCACAAGCAAAGAGTAGTACCTAGTCGCACATTAGTGATACCCAAGTGAAAAGGAAAGTTGGAGAACAACTTTCAATCCTACAATCTGTGACTGGTGTTACAGTGAATGTATAATTCCTTTGTCACTGATATCTCAAATGAACTCAAGGCAGGGAACAATCATCCTTTCAACGTTCATTCATGAGACGACCCTACACTAAATCAGACCGTCACAGTGTAAATAATTGCAGAATTAAACATAAGCAGCGGATTACTGAAAATCATTAAAAATTAAAACCATTTGCAAAGAGATCCAAACATAGGAAAACTTATTTATCAAGAACCAATGTATTTCATTTACATCCTGGTTCATGAGTACATATCCTGTACCGTCTCATCTCGAGGATTACAAGCATCATCTGCCTTGTTAAAACTATACCTAGGCAGCATAAAAACCTCGAGGCATCAAGCCCAAAATCTCATACCGATTCATTAAAAGTACTAACTACTAACTCCGAGGACCTGAGAGTACATTGATGACACATAGGACTCTCTATACAAAACATGACAACCAGTGCCTCCACCTGGACTATCACTGTTGTCCCTATTGCTGCTGTCCTTCTCCTGCTATATGGTTTCTACCTCCTCATCCTCATCCACCTAAAAAGGTTGGATCCCACGGGGGTGAGACAATTGAAAATTGTCTCAGCGGGAGATATAACTCTCTGCCAGAAACATTATTATTGCAGATGAACAGTAATAGACTGAACAGATGAATCTTTAATAAACAACATGATTTAATCATTATTAAGCAGAATAGAGCAATATCATCTTTTAAGGCATTACAACTACAAATGATAAAGTAATAAATCATCTATTCAGTTTAATAAGGAATATGAAGAACATGTATAATATTTATCCACTTTAGGATACAATAAACAATGTAACATCAACCAATGATTTCCATATTTCATTCTTAAGTAAATACGTTACACAACTGATTACATTTTACAACCATACTTATGCCCTGAGGAGATGAAGTATACCATTCATGCTCCAACCGACCATGATTACATAAAGCATCAGTTCCATACATAGGTCAATGGAAGAGCCAGACTCCATCACCTCATCTGTCTCGGTCAGTATGAGACTATATGCAGGACATCTTGTGTCTCTACTAAATAACTTTCTAGGGTATACTGGCAACTTTTCTATAGAGTTATAGCCCGTAGCATATACTCTCTTCAAGATATGGCCTGTAGCCAATGCCTGGTATTGTGGAGTTATGGCCCATAGACATACTCATATTGAGATATGGTCCATAACCATTCTTGTACATAGGATATGGCCCGCAGTCACTCCTATGAGGTGTAAGGATATATTCGCCCATTACCCCGCACATATTCAAAAATATGCATTCCAGGAGTTCCTGAAGGAAAACCTGTTTCACCATCACCAACTACTAACGATGATGGATCTATGGACATGGCTCTACATGATAAGATTTCACTTGATTAATTAAGTGTATTACATATTCTTTTAACATCAAACAAGTTTCCAAACATCAACTATTATGACAAAAACTACAAAGAATGTGTAATACTTCTATCAAGTACTTTTCAAAACTTTACAAAATAGTGGGATCTCAATCCCTTATCTCATCATGGACATTCTCATAACTTAACATCTCATCATCATGATTATGAAATATAGGTATTCAAACCCTCAGTTTATCAAAGAACACTTGTTACCACTTATCAGGTAACTAATACCTTCAGGTCATTTGACCAAGGTAAACATGATACTTGCTACACAAGCATCTCACATGGCTCTCAAAGCCTATTTAATCTCTTGTTACCTCTTACTAGTCAACAAAGCATAAAACAAATTTCAATAATAAAACATCATAGCTCATACCTGGATATGTCCAACATCTCATGATACCTGCATGATTAGTGCACATGATAACAGTTATATCAATTACATATCAGCACTATGCAATGTAATAGTAACATCACTATTCACTCATTAGGGTTAGGGTTTCCCAATTTCATGTCAATTAGGGATACTCATCCCATTACCCAAAAATAGGGTTATAGTTTATCATCATATTACCCAACATTAGGGTTTCATGCAACTTTACCCGAAATTAGGGTTGCATGAAGCATCCTCTTAAATTAGGGGTTTTCATTATATTACCCTGAATTTAGGATTTTTCATATCATTACCCTAGAATAGGGTTATATCATTACCCTAGATTAGGGTTACACCTAGCATTACCCTAAATTAGGGTTAGGGCTCATCAACCTTCTCAATTAGGGTTTCATGATCTCTTTATCAAGGATCATACCCTAACTACATATTTTACTCATGTTGAAAGTGTTGAGGCTTAACCACTACATGATTATCATACATGTATGGATTCCTCTCTCTCTCATCCTCTCTAGGATGTTAATTACTTCAAACTTGATGAGATTAGATTAACCCTTCATTTGATACATGGTTTGCATTAAATTGTAATAAAAAAAGATTAACCCTTCATTCAAGTGCATACATTTAGGGTTAGCATAGTGTATTGAGGCATTGCTTCCATAAGCATCAAAGGTTAACCCCTCTAAGGATATTAATCACCCTAGTACCTTAAAGGTACAACCATAGTAATTATCTTTGATAAACATCATTAACAATCATGGGGTTAATTGTACTTACATGGTTTGAATCAAATAGACCTTCAAACAGTTTTGAGGTATTAGACACTTAAACGGTCTTGAAGTACTTTGACCTTCAAACGGTCTTGGACCAAATCTCCAATTGGTCTGAGACCATTAGACCTTAAACGGTCTTGGTCCCAAAACCTTCAATCAATATTAAGACCATTATACCATCAAACGGTCTTGATCTCAAAATCCCTAAATGGTTTGAGACCGTTTGAATTAAATATAATTAATCCCAAATGGTTTGAAACTGAATGAGCAACTCATCATAGAAACCGATTGAACATCAAATGGTTTGACACTGTTTACTCTTCAAACGGTCTGAAGACCGTTTGGTCCAAACCACCTTGAAACTGAAAGGGTCATCTAGGGTTTCCTTCAACCAATCAATCGATTTTAGGGTTTGAACTCATTGAACCATCCAACATTGGGACCATTGAAAGTACATCAAATTACAGCCCTTGGATCTCCAACCATCCATCACATCCCTTGTACTCCAAACGGTCTTGAGACCGTTTGGTCTCAATTGCAAATCAACCCAATCAAATTAGGGTTTCAACCAATCAACTCGATTAGGGTTTGTAATCGATGGATCACCCATGCTTGAATCCATTATAATTAAATCAATTTGAACCATTTGATCTTCATCAAACGGTCTTGAGACCGTTTGGTCATCAATATAGCAAACCGTTTACTCAAGATATTAATTGAGGCATGTGCTAAGATGACATCACCATATTCAATCTACAAACCTTCAAAATTTTCTGTGATCCTTGTGGTGAATTCAACAATTAATCAAAAGGAAATTCGAGAAAGAAGATAAAATCAACATCTTATAAAGAAATGATATCAATAATAACATTTAAGGGTTCAAGTTATATAACCCGCCTTCAAAGTTGAATCCAAGCTTCAGATTCACATCCTCAATGGTGAATGAAGCTCTCTCAACTGTCCAAGGTCCGTTCTCAAGTCTTTGAGTGAAAGGATTGGCTAAAGTTGAAGATTGAATAGAGAAAAGAAGAAAATAAGCATTGAATTTCGATTTCCACCATGAAATCAAGGTTGAATATGATTAAGGAGCTTACCTATAGGTTGGGGTACGTCCTCCTGTTTCTCCTAAGCTCCCTTGTACATAGTCAAAGCAAGGAAAGAAAGAAGAGTCGAAAAAGACTTTCATGTGGGTGAAAAATGGGATATATGTAAGGGAATTTCAAGAGAGAGAAAGCAATAGAAAATTCCTTCAACTCCCAAAATTGGTGCCACTTATCCCCCTCACTTCCTTGAATACGAAGACATCATCCTTGCATTTAAAAACCTCTCATTTATCCTTGAATTAAAAGCAATCACTTAAGCACCTCAATTAATATAATATTAGTATCCATTTTTAGTGGACAACTCTTTTTAATTAACAATTGCAAGTGTATTCTTCACCTACTTAGGATATTTCGGTGCAACTCAAGCCATTTGTACGTCATTGCACTATAGGATTTCAGACAAAGCCTTTTTAGCTTATGGGCACTTCAATTAATATATTTATTTTTGCATTAAATTGAATTAGGGTTTCAATTATGCTTAAATCTTGATTATTTTAATATCAAGATTCTCTCTCCTCCAAAGAGATTCAAATGAGACGCCCCTCTGATTTTCTTGTCTCTAAATGATACCAAGAAACATTATGGACTCTCTAGAAGTGGTATTTTGCATATTGAACCCTAGGTTTTGGATAAATTGCACATTACACCAAAACTAGGTTTTAATGCACAAACATTGCTTAATAAGATCTTTCTTGGTGCTCATGCTACTAAAAGCCATACATCTGCATCATTCTCATTCTTATGATGCTTCAACACTTGAGGAACATTTATCATGTAAAATTTTGCAAGCTAACCCCTCAACTTGGGTAATTTGCACTTTAGTCCAAAATGAGCAAAACATTGTTTTCAACATTACCCAGAAAGGACTAAAATTGAAACATAAGCTCCTCTTGAGCCTTAAATACTTTTCAAAAGATAAGAGAAATCATATAATTATCTTTCTTAAACAAAACATCTGAGGTTAGAGCATAACCCAGGTCAGGAATGTTACAATTCACTTCCTTGATCTCAGAGCAGACTGAGTGAGATAAGTGTGACATCAATATCACATATTGATTCACACATGCATGCACATGACTTTCTCAGTCCTACTCATCAAGTGGCCATGGACATCAAACTCCCTCAGGAGGGACAAATCCCATATCTATTACTCACCCCTCAAAAGCCCCATGTGTCAAAGTCACCTAATCATCACCTTTATAACAATCTATATTTCAAGACTGCGTTTGATGATGTCAAAGTATACCCAATGACATGTGTTGAATGTAGTGATTTCAGGTCAAAGAATCACACTCACCACCATCACTGTGAGAGCTGACTGTGACTACCAAGTCATGGTTCCATGTGTCACTCTCACGGTGGGTCTGTCCGATACACTTGTTCTCTAACAAGTACCTATGTGCTTGGTTTGATATCACTATATCATGACTAATGAGATTTTGTCATCAACCAATACACAATCTAGTCTTGTGTGTCATTGTTGTCTATCAACCTTCCACAATGACATCTGACTAGGGACATAACAAGAATGTATACTCTTAACATCTGTATGATCTCATCATTTAGGTCCTTATCCTAAAAGCATACGTCATTGAGCACTGTCATTCTCTAGACATTCAATATGTTCTGTCATTATCTCATAACTGACTAAACCGGAATGAATTGGAAGCTTGCCTTTGATGTTTATCAAATCAATCTTATAGTATCCCACCAATCATCCCATGATTGTCTCTCAGGGCATACATACCAACACACATCACATGTATGAAGATGCTGTTGATGTAGATGATCTGTGCTTGCCAATCTGGTTAGATCGGTTCAACCTTTGAACCGGTCATCTTGCCTCTTTTCCGATTGGTTGGTCCTCCTATCTAGCCAATGTTTGGAGTCCTTCTGTAAAGACATCATCTTTACAAAAAAATCATGGTAAACAAAAACACCAATGTGTGGCAGCGGAAGTTTAAACTTTGACTATATTCAATTGTATAAAGAGTACTTTACAAAATTTCCCAAAAGGATGTACAATATTTATACATACAAGGATCTAGGTAGAGTAAGACTAAAACCAAATCAATATTGTCTCCAAACAAAGGCAACTTAATATATATAGGCAACTATGTCCAAGCTAGTAAGATGAACTCAGTTCTCTTAGCCTTAGACAGGGTCACCAAGCTTCAACTATGCACTCTGATCCTATACTTGGATGGTTGGGATCACCCATCAAGAGAGATATAAAAGTATGTGTTAATCAAAAGGATAAGGAACATAATAAGGCACACCATTTCATAATAAAAAAATTCACAATACTAAGAGATTCCAAGAGTATGAGGCAATTAATCAAATAAGAAATAGAAATCTTCCATAGTCCAACAACAACAATAATCAACATAGCATGAATAATATTATGACACAAAATCATACCAATGTAGGGTGAGGCATCTACCAAACATACACCAAGAGGATAGGGGAACACACACACATCCCAAACCTCAAATATATATATAATGTGATAGGGGGGACTAAAACCCCAGTGCCTGGCAGGAGGACTAAAACCTCAATGCCTATATAAAGTGGTAGGGGGACGAAAACGCTAGTCCCCTATGGGTGGTTTGTACTCATGTACACTACATTGTCATTTGGACAAAAATACATCATGCTTATTAGTTCACTTGGTAGTAGTGAAAATATAATTAACATTGCATCATAACAAATGGGGAAAAACACCCATGAAATAAATCAAGTAAATGTGCCAACATTAGCAATAGCAATATTCAAGTATCTCAAATAGATGAGCCAACATAGGCAATAGCAAGATCCAATTAATCCAAATAGATGAGCCACAATGGGATTAGAAGAATCAACTGAATAAAGAGCCAATAAAGGTAGTAGAAAAATATCAAGGCTAACACATTAGGAATGTGGGGTAGGATAAAATCCCAAACTGAAGGATTATGGTATGCATTGCACATTATGTGTTCAAAACCATAAATTGAGATCACATACATAAATAGGGTCCAAATACTTAAATAGGGCTCACATACCTTATTGTAGATTCACATCCATCATTATCACTGATTAGATTGTATCCAAGATCATTATCCCTAGTTACAAATATTTCACATGAATTAGTATGTATTAGGGAATAAAGTATAAAGAAATACCATTTTTAGGCCTTTTGAGGAAACCTTAAATTTAATAATCAAAACCTAGACCAAAACATTACTTGAGTTTCACTGATTAAGAAAACATCCTTTATTTCTCAATTTGAAGTTAAAATGACATAATTACCAATTTTAGAACATTTAATATGAATAATATGGTGTTCAAAGTAAACTTTGAAAAGGGAATCAGGATTAGGACTCAAAAATAACAAATTTGGATTCTACATAAAAAATCCTTTCCAATGACTATTTATTCGTATTTTTCTGATAAAGTATCAATTTTCTATGATTTATTTGCTCTGTCCCAATCATAGTGCAAGAAAAAGCCACGTAGGCTAATTGCTAGCGCGAGAGAGATATCAAAATGACCAGAAGGTCCTCGACATTAAATCACAAAATGAGAAGAGAGGGAGGGAAAAATAGAAAAATAAAATGGGTCATCTTCTTCCCCTCGCACGAGCCATGGCCGCGGAGGAGGAGTTTGCCCATTTGGGCGTTTTCGATATACTGGACCAAAACGAGCGTTTAAGTACTCAAAACGAAGAGGAAGAGGAACCAAACTCACCTGAACCCTTAATTTTCTTGTTGGTGCAGCCGAGTTCTAGGGAGAACTACCGTAAGGTTAGGGAACAACTAGAGGTATCGGTGGCTAGTGTTGGGAGTTTCGGACAAATCGAAGGAGGAGGAAGAAAGAGCGTGTCTTGGGGGAGCTCTTCGTGGCCTTATATAGGCTGGAGGACAGCTCTAGGCCTCTTCTACAAACATGGCAGAGAAGAGGAGAGGCCTGAGATTGGGTGTTTTGAGCACAATGTGAGGTAGGCGATGAGACAAGGCTTGAAATGGATGGCATAGTGAGATGAATCGGCCGACGAAGAAATCAGTTGAAATGACCAAGAGACAAGAGAGAAAGGGTCGCGGGAAGCGAGGTGGCACAACTGCTCAGGCTGATTGAGGAAGAAGATGAAGCCACGATTGTCAGACCGAGATCCAAAGGGAGCCAGGCACGTGACAGAGAAATCGAAGCAGACCATAGCGTGACAATGAAATAAATGACATAGATGAAAAATCGATTGATATTCTATAGTTAAACTTTATGGGAACTTGTAAAATCCATTTGGAGGGTCAAACTAAGTCCAAATGACCTCAAATTTTAACCATAGGTTAATTACAACTCCTAGATCAATGTTATGCATTTCGTTTCTCGTTTTAAACACACTTTGGCCCTTAATAATTATATTGTCTATAAATGCATAAATTAATGCATAAAAAGAGTGAGTTAATATAAAGAGAGTCTTTTAGTGACATATTTGAGTGAAATTCGAGATAGATATCACACATTAATATTAAGAGTCATATTACACCATATTATCTCATTAATGTATTATGGTCCATTTGGAGGAGAGAGAAAGTAAATGGGTTAATTATTCTCATAACTTAATTCAATTGCACATAATTACTTATTTTCCCTTATCACCTTAATTGGAACATTTGTGCAAAAACCCATTCTTTGACAAGAATGTGGGTAATTATGAATTACAACCTCAAGAAAGGCTCGAATTCAACATTGAGGCCAAAGAAGGCTCCAAAGGATGGAAAATTTATGAAAAAAAGGTATAAAAGGACTAGAAAGAAAATAAAAGCTTGAAAGTGGGTAAATTGCAGGAAATACCCTAGAATTCAGTCTGTTACAACACTCCACCCCTTAAAGAGGATTTTGTCCCTAAAATCACAACAAGAGGGAAGAGAGGGTGAGTGTGTAACATCCCAACATTAGGTAACTGGATGTAACATCAAATCTATGGTACTTCACAAGCTCTATACATAAGCCAAGTCTCACTATGGTTTCCATCATTCATAAGCATAACATAATATAATTAACACTTTTGGCTTATCGGTATTATATCCCTCATCATTATTCTATTACTTGTGTCACATTTCACTCACATTGTGATAACAAGGATTACACCTCAATATTATATACAAACCCTATATATAATGCTTGTTTGTCCCATTAAGGGTTTTAAGCACAATTAGGGTTTACTAAGCAAATCTCCACATTCATTAATTTATTAGGTCACAAACCTTAATAACATGAATTCATTCTCTATTATCCTTATATTACCATCATATGGAATTATCATAGATTATCATGCAAGAAAAGATAATATTATCCAACAAGTTATTAAGTCTACAATAATCCCAAATAATGCCGCATAAATTATCACATAATGCCACATCACTTTCATACTCATATAAATGTCATCATTAACCATTTTCTCTTATAACACTTCATTATGTGAATTATACATATTTAACATCACATTAGGCATTTATATATATTCATGTGAATCCAATTACTCATTATCATATTTGAGCCATTATATGTATTTTAGTGGACAATATGAAACAAATTAAGCATTAATGAACTGATTTACATACTAAATCATGATAATGTGATTAATGAGATGTATATTAGAGAACAAGGTGATATGCACTACATATATCAATAACTTGATCACAATTATGATTTGGTGATTACAAACCATCTATATATACCAAGGTATATTATGTGAGGATGACAACTAAGTCACTAATGTATCATGAAGGCATTAAGGGTTTACATGTATATGTTGTCAAGGCTAGATGATTACCATTAGGGTTTATGTCAACAAGACCATTACAAGCTATACATCCTTAACATGCATTAATTAATTATCTTACTCTCCATACCATTAGGGTGATAAGGTAACCATTATGTGTATTCACACTTAGTGATGAGTAACTCACTATTATGTGCACTAAGAGTATGTTAAGGTTCAATCATATGAACTATACCTTAGATAACTTATTGCACATATATTCATTTGTGTATAAACAAACAAGATGAATTATAATTATAATTTGTTTGTCCAACACTAACCATATGAACTTACTAATATCTTATCTAAGGATTTAGGGTTTCTAGAACAGAGTAACTAGATTTCAATGCATTGTGGGACTCCACCCCCTTAAAGAGGATTTCGTCCTCAAAATCAGAAACTCCCAAAATCTATCAAGGTATAAAAATCACTACTACTAAAGCCCACTTTTCAAAAGGGTTGAGGTGAAACAATGTGTGAGATCCAACACTTAGTTGTTTTACTAAACACCAACTTCAAAGTCTAATATAGGGTAGGCTATTCCCAAACATGGAAATCTAAGGCTCCTATAAGGAACTCATGGAAACATAAGGTGATTCTATTTGAGTAACCAAAACATCATATACTAGGTTCATAACTATACTCAATAATAGGATAATTTGCATAAAGGTATGCCATTTTGGGACAATCAGTATCAGCTTAGGCCAGGCCAGTGTCATATAGATTTGGGAGTCCTCATAAGCCAAGCTAGTGGTGCAAAGGAAAATATTGCCAGCCCCCAGACCCAGACCCTTTCTAGACATATTTGCTTTCAACTTATGCCCTAGTAGCAACCTAATAGACCAATCACCAAAAAGTTGATCAATTATATTTCTAATATGAAATTATTTTGATCCTAAATTGATCTTTCATGATTGGTCAACTCTAAGGTGAAAAGCTTACTAAAGGGAAACTATATAAGGTAAGGGTTTCTAACTAGGAGACAAATTGAATTAGTCAAGACTCTGACTACCTTGATGCTCTGATACCATGTTGTAAAGACATCATCTTTACAAAAAACTCATGGCAAACAAAAGCACCAATGTGTGGCAGCGAAAGTTTAAACTTTGACTATATTCAATTGTATAAAGAGTACTTTGCAAAATTTATCAAAAGGGTGTACAATCTTTATACATACAAGGATCTAGGTAGAGGAATACTAAAACCAAATCAATATTGGCTCCAAAAAAAGACAACTTAATATATATAGGCGGCTATGTCCAAGCTAGTAAGATGAACTCATTTCTCTTAGCCTTAGACTGGGTCACCAAGCTTCAACTACGCACTCTCATCCTATACTTGGATGGTTGGGATCACCCATCAAGAGAGAGATAAAATTATGTGTTAATCAAAAGGTAAAGGAACATAATAAGGCACAACATTTCATAATAAAAGATTTCACAATACTAAGAGATTCCAAGAGTATGAGGTAATTAATCAAATAAGAAATAGAAATCTGCCATAGTCCAACAACAACAATAATTAACATAGCATGAATAATATTATGACACAAAATCATACCAATGTAGGGTGAGGCACCTACCAGACCTACACCAAGAGGAGAGGGGAACACACACATCCCAAACCTCAAATATATATATAATGTGGCAGGGGGGACTAAAACCCCAGTGCCTGGCAGGAGGACTAAAACCTCAATGCCTATATAAAGTGGTAGGGGGACTAAAACCCTAGTGCACTATGGGTGGTTTGTACTCATGTACACTACATTGTCATTTGGCAAAAAATACATCATGCTTATTAGTTCACTTGGCAGTAGTGAAAATATAATTAACACTGCATCATAACAAATGGGGAATAACACCCATGAAATAAATCAAGTAAATGTGCCAACATTAGCAATAACAATATTCAAGTATCTCAAATAGATGAGCCAACATAGGAAATAGCAAGATCCAAATAATCCAAATAGATGAGCCACAATGGCATTAGAAGAATCAACTGAATAAAGAGCCACTAAAGGCAGTAGAAAAATATCAAGGCTAACACATTAGGAATGTGGGGCAGGATAAAATCCCAAACTGAAGGATTAGGGTATGCATTGCACATTATGTGTTCAAAACCATAAATGGGGATCACATACATAAATAGGGTCCACATACTTAAATAGGGCTGACATACCTTATTGTAGATTCACATCCATCATTATCACTGATTAGATTGTATCCAAGATCATTATCCCTAGTTACAAATATTTCACATGAATTAGTATGTATTAGGGAATAAAGTATAAAGAAATACCATTTTTAGGCCTTTTGAGGAAACCTTCAATTTAAGAATCAAAACCTAGACCAAAACATTGCTTGAGTTTTACTGATTAAGAAAACATCATTTATTTCTCAATTTGAAGTTAAAATGACATAATTACCAATTTTAGAACATTTAATATGAATAATATGGTGTTCAAAGCAAACTTCAAAAAGGGAATCAGGACCAAGACTCAAAAATAACAAATTTGGATTCTACATTAAAAATTCTTTCCAATGACTATTTATTCACATTTTTCCAATAAAGTATCAATTTTCTATGATTTATTTTCTCTGGCCCAATCAAAGAGCAAGAAAAAGCCACGTAGGCTAATTGCTAGCACGTGAGAGAGAGATATCAAAATGAACAGAAGGTCCTCGAAGTTAAAACACAAAATGAGAAGAGAGGGAGGGCAAAAATAGAAAAATAAAACGGGTCATCTTCTTTCCCTCGCGCGAGCCATGGCCGCGGAGGAGGAGTTTGCCCATTTGGGCATTTTTGATATACTGGACCAAAACGAGCGTTTAAGTACTCAAAATGAAGAGGAAGAGGAACCAAACTCACCTGACCCCTTAATTTGCTTGCTGGTGCAGCAGAGTTCTAGGGAGAGCTGCCACAAGGTCAGTGAACAACTGGAGGTATCAGTGGCTAGTGTTGGGAGTTTCAGACAAATCGAAGGAGGAGGAAGAAAGAGTGTGTCTTGGGGGAGCTCTCTGTGGCCTTAAGTTGGCTGGAGGACAGATCTAGGCATCCTATGCAAACATGGCGGAGAAGAGGAGAGGCCTGAGATTGGGTGTTTTGAGCATAGTGTGAGGTAGGCGATGAGACAAGGCTTGAAATGGCCGACGTAGCGAGACGAATCAGCCGGCGAAGAAATCGGTTGAAATGACCAAGAGACAAGAGAGAAAGGGTCGCGGGAAGCGAGGTGGCGCAACTGCTCAGGCGGACCGAGGAAGAAGATGAAGCCACAGTCATCAAATCGAGATCCAATGGGGACCAGGCGCGTGATAGAGAAATTGAAGCGGACCATAGCGTGACAATGAAATAAATGACATAAATGAAAAATCGATTGATATTCTATAGTTAAACTTTATGGGAACTTGTAAAATACATTTGGAGGGTCAAACTAAGTCCAAATGACCTCAAATTTTAACCACAGGTTAATTACGACTCCTAGATCAATGTTATGCATTTAGTTTCTCATTTTACACACACTTTGGCCCTTAATAATTATATTGTCTATAAATGCATAAATTAATGCATAAAAAGAGTGAGTTAATATAAAGAGAGTCTTTTAGTGACATATTTGAGTGAAATTCGAGATAGATATCACACATTAATATTAAGAGTCATATTCCACCTTATTATCCTCTCATTAATGTATTATGGTCCATTTGGATGAGAGAGAAAATAAAGGGGTTAATTATTCTCATAACTTAATTCAATTGCACATAATTACTCATTTCTCACCCAAATAGCCATACTCACTCTAAATCATCATTATCCACTAGTTATATCTCATTAATGGTCATATTGCATTATTAGTCCCTAATTATCACCTTAATTGGAACATTTGTGCAAAAACCCATTCTTTGACAAGAATGTGGGTAATTATGAATTACAACCTCAAGAAAGGCTCAAATTCAACATTGAGGTCAAAGAAGGCTCCAAATGATGGGAAATTTATGAAAAAAGGTCCAAAAGGACTAGAAAGAAAATAAAAGCATGAAAGTAGGTAAATTACAGGAAAAACCCTATAATTTAGTTTGTTACACCTTCCAAATGGTCGTTTGGGCCTCTAGGTCGTCATTTGGTTCCATCGTCCTTTGACAGTTGGCTCATCTCACAAACTGGTCATCTCAACTGGCGTGAACATATTCAACGTCATTGCATGAAAAGAAACCATCCTATTGCTACTTTATTACATTAAATAAGAGGAACCTCAAGTTACATTCAAGGGGAGAAAAGATAGGAAAGCATTAACTTTACATTGGGAAGAAATAGGTAGAGACTCGGTGCACAGACCGAGATAAAAGAAACCAAACCATCCAACCACACATAGATAAAGGTTATTGGCCATAACCACACTACACAGCCACCATCAAAACTGCTTTTAGGGTGACACATGTAAATTGTGTATATATCATGTCTTATATATATATATATATATATATTAGTTTGGGATTGTTTGGTCTTTGATCAGATACACATATGAGAGTAGTTAAAATATTTACATCGTATGCAATAAATAAATGATAAAACCAAAATTTGATCATATCGTTTATCCTAAAACATTATAAATTGACATGGCTCAGATACCACTGTTGGGAAATACATGCACATAGTATAACAGCGGAAACACAAAATATCTATCTGTATTCCCCAATATAGCAAGATCGCGTCAACTACTATGAAATAGGAAAGATGGTTATAGTAAGTTATACCTAGTCCTAGAGCAAGTCCAGTGACAAAACTTACTTCTTTGCAACTGCTGATAAGTTGCTCTAGGATGGTGGCTGTGTAGCTCGTGGTCTTCACCACGAATAGTTGTCTACGCGACCTTTGCAATGACTCTGGTGGTCTGGCCACAGACTGCAGATTGTAGTTGCTCTCCGAGCAGCAACCAAAAGAATCCTACCTCTAGAGTAGTCCACACAGACCAACTAGAACTCTTATCATTCACCAAGAAAAAAAAGGAAGGAGTTGTCCTCCCCATTAGTGTACTGGTCACCAACCTACTCTGCCACAATGACAACTTCTCAGTTGTTCTCTCCCGTTGTCTATCCCTCCTTTTCAGGTAGGACTTGCCCATGATCTCTTGGTTACCACAACTAGAGAGGACAACAGTTGCCAGAGGAACTGATTCTCAGTTGTTTGTGTTGTGTTTTCATGCTCTGGAAAGCCCTTAATACCCCTCTATATATAGTAGAGGCCAGGGTCAAGGTTCCCAGTTGCTATCTGATATGGGATAAAGGTGCAGGAGTGGAAAGATCTGGAAGATCTTGAATTTTCACAACGTGCAACAGCCAAAATAGCCGTTTCACACACCAAGACAGTCGTATGGTGCACGAGATGGTGGTCTCGCACTACCAAATAGCCATTTGACAGTTCCCAATCTGAAACAAATTTGGCTATTTCGAATTCAATTAATATCTCATATTAATTTCCTTGTTCCTCAAGTAAAGAACAATCAAAACTATTTGAAAAACATCCCAAACCTTCTTTCGACCCAACCGGGCCATCTCACACAAGTGAGATGCCCGTCTCACTCACCCAAATGGCCGTATGGTGAGTTGAGTCTAGTCAGTCAATTTAATCACATTGAACCGGTCGGTTCATGGACATAACTTAGCCAAATCAAACTCCTATCAACCTGACCCCCAAACAATCATCTCAACTACATGAGACTCCCATCTAGCTACCCAAACGGTTGTCTCACTCAGTGAGATGATCGTTTGGCAGACCTGGTCAGCCAATCAAGCAATTAGTTGTGTGAGTTGAATACCTAAACACTTTAGTATTCAATCTAATCCTCATTCAAGATTAAACTCCTCTTCAAGATGACTTCCTATGTGTGTGACCCTATAGGTCCCATGTCACATTAGCAGTGAATGTCCATAACTGGCTTATGACATCACAAGCAAAGAGTGGTGCCTAGTCGCACATCAGTGCTACCCAAGTGAAATGGAAAGTTGGAGAACAACTTCAACCTACAATCTGTGTAAGGTGTTGCAGTGATTGTATAATTCATTTGTCTCTGATATCTAAGATGAACTCAAAGCATGGTTGGTCATCCTCTCAATGTTGAATCCATGTTTCTTGAACCAAGAGCAGACTATCTGAGATAAAGTGATCTCAATATCATATATTGATTCACATGTTCATGCACATGCATTTCTCGATCTCGCTAATCAAGTGGCCATGATATCATACTCTAGTAGGAGGGAAAAATCCCACATCTATCACTTACAGTCTATCCCCATGTGTCAAAGTCACCAAATCATCACCGTTATATCAACCCATGTTTCAGGACTGCGTTTGATGATGTCAAAGCATACCCAATGACATGTGATGAGTGTAGTGATTTTAGGTCTAAGAATCACAATCACCACCTTCACTATGAGAGATGACTGTGACTACAAAACTGTATGTCACTCTCAAGGTGGGTCCATCCGATACATTGTTCTCTAACATGTATCTATGTGCTTGGTTTGATATTGCCATATCATGACTACATGAGATTCTGTCATCAACCAACTCACACTATGATCTTATGTATTATTATTGTCTATCAACCTTCCACAATAACAGTCGATCAGTGACATAATGAGAATGTAAATATGTACTCTTAACATACGTATGATCTCATCTCTTCCAAGTCATGTACTTGAAGACATATGTTATTGAGTAACATTATTATCTAGACATTCACTCTACATCCTCATTATCTCATAACTAAGTGAAACAGATGAATTGGAAGCTTGCCTTCATATATGTTATTATTAATTAAATCCTTTTAGGTAATTATGCCATGTCAATCATCATTTGATTGGCTTTGCGGGCATACCTTACCAACAAATAGGTGGTTACATGACCCCTAGTGCAATCTTTTAGTTTTGGGTGACCCGACCTAGGGTGGGTTGTCCCTAAAAAGAAGAAAAGAATTAAGAGAGAGATAACACACTAAATCAGAAGGTTAGTCGTGACCAAAAAGTTCAAACTCCTACTAGTAGGAACCCTAGAGAGTACGTTCTCACTCAGATATGAGTAGGAGATATGCATGAACCTATGTGGAAGTGAGGACATCAAGGCTGGCAATGAGATTTAGTTCTAATATAGAGGGGTAATGCTTGTTGGTTTATGAGATAGACATACTAGAGGAAATGAATAAGGAGCTTCGTGTTATGTAATGAGATAATATGGTATATGATGATGTCAGTTGGACATAATATTTGATAATACAAAATGCACACTTCGTCATATAAGGTAGGCTAGGTGATAATAAGAGGTGCATTGGTAGGAGCCTCAACCTCATCTACAAAAGGGGACCTCTAGTGTTAGGACCATTTATAGGGTTAAGATAAAAAGAGAGTGAGACCCAGGAGGAGAAGGTTGGGAACCTAGGTTCCTAGACATGAGAAATATTTGTATGATATGTCCTAAAACATACTCCCCTAGGTGAATGGGTCAAGTATTGAATGCATGACACTAGATGTCCTTGAAAGGACCAAACCCTAGAGATAGAGAAGGAGGCTTCAATTACAGATGTGTAGATGATATGAGTACCTACCGTCTAGGTGAGGGAAAGAGAGTCCCAATATCCTAGAGATGCATGGAATGGTAATATGATGTGAAGCCTCAGACTCATATGGGTAGCCCTTATATATGATTCTTAGGATTGTTTACGTGGAAGAGGATGCTGGGAAGAAAATACCTAACATTTTTTTGGTTTGGTACGTGCTTGAATGACTCAATCATGCAGTTTAGATGACTTATGTTGAGGAAGTAGTCCCAAGAGGGGACGTGGTGGTATTTGGTGCATACAATGCTCACAAGGTTGAATGAGTTCATAGGGAATAAGCATGGCACCCTCCTCAAGTTTTGGGTTAAAGGAAACCCCACTTGGAATGTGATATATGTTTGATGAGTCACTCACACCAGTTGGTCTAACACTACCATGCTATCATGTATATGTATGAAACTGGTCCAACCTTGAGAGATGATGAATAAGTATGGCATAATGGAAATTTTGGAAATGGAATAATGCTTATGATAAATATGGTACGTGGTTACAGTTGACATGAGGGCTATGTGGTAAATAAGGTTGTCTTCTTCAAGGTATGCTTTGCCTCCTCTGGCCTACCATATGGTATGGATTGAATAATGTACTTGACATATGACGTTAGATACAATAGTTATTCCTATAGCCTTGAATATGTGAAATATAATCCATTGGTCCTATTGTATCCAAACACTTTGATCTGTGGTAGTAAGGTGCCACTAGCAATCCAACTCTTGAGTGGTAGATAACAGAATATAATGATATAACTCACATTTATAAATTACATGGATGGAATAATAGGAAATATTCCTAAAATACATGTCCTCATGTAATGATATATACTATGGATTCAAGAAAATTTTGTGGCCCTTAGTACTGTCAAGTGATAGTTTTCTCCTATCCTAGGAAAGGACCCTTCCTAAAGGAGTGAGTACCAATTTTTTTTTTAAAGAATTGAGGTAATGTTAAAGGTCACTTAAATGAACTTGAGAGATTAAGTGCATGAAGCACAAAATCACATAGATTGAATATGGTTCTTTAGAACCAAGTATGACTATCTCTAAGGGACATGAAGAAAAGTCACTATGGAAGTGACCGGTAGAATGGGACCAGGCCCAGATGGGTAGGTCGCGATGTTTCCCATGAATGGCCATAAGGAAAACTATGAGTGCCCAGAGAGATGAAGGAAATTCGGGTGAGAATGCTAAAGAATACAATGTGCTTGGACATCATCAAAGGAACCAAAAGCAAAAAGTGTGATGAAATAAAATAATAGAACCCTAAGTCAATCCTATGGTCAAGTAAGGATGAGACTGATGGGAGTAGGAGTTGATTGTTCCTTGAATGCACAAGACAATAGGGTCGTGAGGTAATGGCTATGTTTTCCCGAGGCCCATGGGTTAGGAGGTTGTCCACCTTCATGAGTTCATGGGGTCTAAGGGTTAATGTGAGAGACACTCCCTAGACGCATAAGGGTAAGATCACTCCAAAAGTATCGACACCCTAGAGACCTTAAGGAAATGACTAAGGACCATAAATATGAGTTATGATAAGACTCGAAGGTTATGTGGAAATTTTTTCCTACAAGTGTGCATAGAATGGTAGTATGAGGAGAATGATTCAACCTAGATTTGAAAATAAAATGGTGATGTGTGATGTAATGTCTCTACTCTAGAATGGAATGAGATTTGTATTTGGACTACAACCAAATGCTTATTTCATCTTTTAATGAGTGTGAGAGATGGGACAGACACATGCCGTACTTGGAATAGAAATGATATGAGGAATAAATACTTAAGTTGAAACCTTTTTATGGTAATTGAGAATTGGAGGAGTTACCACTCCCTCAAGAGAGAATATTGGATAAACACTGTGGAAGATGAGGTGAGCAAGGTAATCAACAAATTAAAAGTTAAAATGAAGATATAATTATCAAGTAGGTATAATATTTGAATCTGGTTATCAAAATGATGGATGTAAGAGTTTAAGTACCAAATAAAGATAAATCAAGCTTGACTTGCTGACTGAGCTTGAACAACTCAGTTAGATGATCCAAAGTTAGTTGAGATGTAGGGGTTTTATGGAGGAGCCTAAGACACATCCCTTGATGGGTGGGAATGATGGAATCCAATATGAAATTTTCTTTTGAGTTCCCAAGGTTCCCCCCCTTAAAGACTCATATCCTATAAGAGGCTCATGAATCTAATGTATACAGTACACCCTGGCACCACAAAGATATTTAAAGATTTATTCTGATATTCTGGTAGCCTGGAATGAATAGAGATATAGTAGAATATGTGACCAGTTGTCTCACGTTCCAGATGGTGAAGGCTGAACACCATCGACCCAGTGGATTACTACAATCAATTAAGATTCCTGAGTGGAAATGAGAATAGATCGCCATGGACTTTTTGGTGGGTCTCCCAAAGACAAAGAAAGGTCACGATGCAATATGGGTTATGGTAGATTGCCTTACCAAGTCGAAACATCTCCTTGCCTGAAAGATCAGTGCCAAAGTGACAGACCTAGCTGAACTATAAATTAGAGAGATAGTTCAACTACATGGTGTTCTAAGTTCAATTTTTTCTAATCGTGATCCAAAGTTCACTTCCAACTCATGGAAGCAGGTGCATGAAGAACTTAGTACTAGATTGAAGTTTAGCACAACTTATCACCCCCAGAGTGATGGATAGTCAAGAAAGGACAATCCAGTCATTAGAGAACATGTTGAGAGCCTATGTGCTCAATTGGGGTGGATCATGGGAGCAGTACATGCCTTTAGCTGAGTTTGCTTATAACAACAACTACCAAGCTAGTATCGAGATGCCTCCATATGAAGCTCTCTATGGGAGGTAGCGTCAGTGACTGCTTTATTGGGATGATGTCGGTGAAAGGACCTTGTTTAGGTCATAGGAACTATTGTTGTATGGTGATAAAGTCACTTTGATCAAGAAAAGGATGAAGAGAGCCTAGGACCGATAGAAGTCGTATGCTGATGCACAACAGACTGACTTGCACTTCACTGTGGGTGAATATGTGTTTCTAAAAATCCAACCCCTCCGAGCTATAGTTAAGAATAGAGGAAAGATGAGTACTCGGTACGTGGATCCATTTGAGATTTTGAAACTGATTGATGAAGCTTATTATCCTTGCCCCCTCAGTATAATATGATGCATGATGTGTTCCATATGTCCAATCTAAAGCGCTATGTGAAGGACCCGAGCCATGTGTTGAGCATTGAACCTATTGAACTCTAAGGGAGGCTAACATACCCTGAGTCACCTGTGAGCGTACTAGATACCAAGGTGAAAGAAGTCAGGAGTAAAAAGATAAAGGTGGTAAAGGTTCTTTGGAAGTACCATGGTGAAGATGAAGCCACATGAGAGCTGAAGACAGACATGGAAAAATCTTACCCTGAGATGTTTGCTTTATTAGTCGAATCTTGAGTGAAAAACTCCTATAAGAGGTGAAGAATGTTATAAACTCAATTTTTCTTGTATTGTTTGAAATACAAATTTTCAAATAAAAGGGATTTGAATGGAAAATGATATGATTTGTTTTCAAAGAATGGAGTTTTTTGTAAAAATTCCCCTGGATGCATGATTTCATGGTTTATACTATTTTGATAAATCCAATAATGATAAAAGGGAAAAAGGATAAAAGAAAATCCTATAATAAGTAAAGGAAAAAAGAAAATAAAAGATAATTGTGTGTATATGTGAGAATTGTGTAGAATTCTCTAGAAAGTGGTATGAATGGCCACTAGTAATTGAATTTCAGTTTCACATGGTTACTAATAAGCAAAGTAATCAAAATAAAGAAAATAGAAAGGAAAGAAAGAGAGAAGGATTGAATTAATGTTTAAAATATGTCTTATAAGAGGAAGACTTGGATATGAAGAAAAACATCTTTTCCTTTTGAGTTTTATACTCAAACCTCACCCACAGTTAGATGAAGTCATTATGGACTTTACTTAAAATTGAGAAGAAAAGGATCATTCATAAAGCAATGATAATTTCTTAATGAGATGATTAAAAAAGTAAGCTTTGTATCCCAATAAAATCCACAATTAGATAAAAATTGGGAAGTGGATATATATGTTTATATAGATGGAAAGAAATTAATATCATCTTACTACAACCATTTATACTCTTAAGATAAGTTTCCTTCATCATCGTGAGGGAGAGAGAGACTCATGGTAAGAATATATCTTTTAGCAAGTTTATACATATACATGTATAATTAACCAAGGGGCAAAAGAATTGGTAAAAGAGAGTTATGAAGATGATCCAAAAGGTACAGGACCAGTGGATGGGCTTCAGAAAACTATACACACACACACACACACATATATATATATATATATATATATATATATATATATATATATATATGTATAAGACTAGGCCCTTACAAGAGATACTCTTTTCCCTCCATCCCCATCGCCCTCTTCCTTCGTAACCTAGGGTTTATTCTAAAACCATGTAGGAGATCATGGAAGGCCTCGTTTCCATCAGGCACATGACAATCCGAGGCATGACAACGTTTATATGTGAAGAAAAGTAGGGAGCAAGATAGCAACATCGATGATCAACTCTGTAGCAACACCATACTTCATGGGAGGAAGTGAGGATGACAGAGTTTCTTCCCCTGTCATCCTATTCACCACACCAAAAGAATGAGGACTAGAGCTCTGCCTGACTTGGGCACCACCGTGTACATCAATGCTGAACCTTAAGCTCGCAGGTACAAGACCTCCTCATCAGTTGTTCAGTTTCTTTATTTCAGCTCCCTAGGAGTATACCCCACCTCTTGGTCCCTGACCACCGCCAGACACAACCCTAAACTAAATAGGACTAGAAAGGGACAACAAAGCCTCCCCAACTCCCTCCCGCCTTAAGACCCAGGAACTATAGTGAGGGATGACACGACAGGGCGCAGGGGTTGGAATCTGCCTCCATCGTGAGGTTGGGGGTGAAATGATATGAGAAGACCAGAATACCCTGATAAATACATGTAACCAATAACTGTAGTATGGTATTTACCCGCTAACTAAAGAAGACACCTAGACTATACATTAGTCTTCTATTGTGTCAGTGTGGGATTGGCCCAATAATGATTAATTTTGTAAAAATCATAACTATATGTTGGTAGCTCTGATCGTGACAACTTATATATGAAAATTTATTAGAAAAATGAGGGGAACATAAAAAATATGACCAAAGCCTAGTTTTTCTTCTAGTTTGAAAAGTGACTCAAGATAGCATATTTAATGTAGATTAATGAACTAGAACCCTAATTTCTAAGATTTTATGATTCTAATATGTCTAATTGATATTGATGATAAAAGTCTGATCCTTTATGAATAAAAAGAGAAACTTGAAAGTTATATGAACTTAACATCCCTTGTTTTAGATAATTAGGGTTTCCTTGAAATAAAATGTGTTTTAATGAAGGATTAAGGTTTGTAACCTAATGAAGCATGAAAAGTGGAAACTAGGGTTTGGGAAGCCAAAACGCTAATAAAACCTTAATGTTGTCCTAGAAACCCTAATTTGAGGATCAAGTCAGTCTTAATGATGATTTTGATAAAATAATAATACATGGATGTATTGCATTAACCTTCAGGGAAAACTTTGTTTGGTTGATTTATTGATTGCTCTTGCTTGGACATCTAGACTCTTAATCAAGGTATGTGGTTATGCTTATGGCCAATCACTCTAGTTTCACATCGATTTCTGAAGTTTCACCATTTTTCTTGAAATTAACTGCTTGGATGAACTTTAATTCTTGCAACTATAAAGTGACTATGAATATCACCATATATACAATGTGAATGACTAGCTCAGATCCTAATCCTCCTTTGTAGCTTTGTGCCCATGTGAGAAATTGATGATCTAGGTATTGGTCTACCTTTGGGGTAGGATCAACATATTATCATGAGTCAAGGTTTGGTCTACCTTTGGGTAGGATCATATGACTATACAAATCTAAGTCTTGGTCTACCTTTGGGGTAGGACCAAAAGGGGCTATTGAGGATCTACCCTATGGGAGAGGTAGTATCCATGTCCACTGTAGGGATAACACAGAGGGTTGGATATGTCACACTGAGTAGTTATGTTTAAGATATAAAGTTTGACTTGTTAAACAATAATTTTGTTGCAATATGTTGTTACAACTAGATGCAAAAATTTTATTTCCCCCACCTACCAGTATAACTTGTTATACTAACTGACGTTGTGTTTGTCGGCATTATAGGTTAATCTACTGTTACATCTACAAAATTAATGGAAAGTGGATATTTAATTAAAGGTGACATTGAAAAAAAGGCTATATAATGTTTGGAGGAATATAGTTCGATAATTCTCTCCTTGTGTATAATTCTGAAATCCCATTTTTTTGAAAGGTGTGTGAAAGGAAAAAAAAATTATGTCCTACATTAAGTGTATATATGGTATAATTTCTTAATTATTTTTAATTATTTGCAAAACTAGCTGATCCTATTTGGGATAACGACTCTAGCTTCTTGGCTTTCCTTAATTTGGGGTTGTCGGGAGGTGGGGTCATTACAATATGTGATGTCCAATCATTCTTAGGCTTTTCTAAAATAGATGTTGGTTCTTAAAGAACAAAATGTACTTGCAAGTGATCAGGAAAGTTTGTTCCTTATTTTTGTGATCAGTAATGTGCTACTTAAGCCAGGTTTTCAAGTCTGATTCTGTGAAAAATCTGTCCAACTCCTTCATATATAAAATTCCTTTCTAGACTTCTATGTGGAGCATTGATTAGTCATATGCTTTACACCACTCACACAATCTATCTTCAGTTATGTGTCATTCTTTGATCCTCTCATTTGTCATTAGAGAATGCTGGCCTACAGTCCATGCCAAGAGTTTTACTTTTTGAGCCACCTTCATTTGCCATATTATTTTCCACTCCCCTAGGTAGGTAATATTTTTGGGTTTTCTCAGGATTGCATGAGAAAATTTAGTATATAATTTTCCATCCCCAGTGTGGTTCTAGACTTGTAGCTCCTCATAGTTTTTGTAGAATGAGGTAAATATGTGCATTGATTTCATGATTAGTAACATGTTTCTTAAACCAAGTTTTCAGGTGTGATTCCATGAAGAATATGTCCAACTCCTCAGTCTCCAAAATTCCTTTCTAGACTTCCCTGACAAATTTGTAGTCACACAATGTGTGGAGTGTTGATTCACCATATCCTTTACACTACTTGCATAAGCTATCTTCAGTGAAGTGTCATTCTTTCTTCATCTCATTCTCATTAAAGCATCATGACTTACATCCAAGCTAAGAGATATACTATTTAAACCACCTTCATGTGCCATATTGTTTTCCATTCCCCTAGGTAATATTTTTGGGTTTTCTCATGATTGCATACACAGATTTATTAGAGATTTTCCATCCCCAATGTACTTGTAGATCCTCTTGGTTGTTATCAAAAGGCTTATTGTTTTTCCCATACTCATCAACTGATTCGTTCGATATCCATTCTTCTAGAAAGGCACTATCCCATTATCCATTGAAATTGATCATGTTGTAGACCTTCAGGTCCTTCAAATCATTTGTGATCTATTTTTGCAAGTAATCTTTAAGATATAATCCATTCTTCACCCAACAATCATATCGAGCATTTTTAGAGTTTCCACTCAATAGTGGGGTGATAAAGTTATCATCTATGGATTTTTTTCCTTCAAGTATCACCTTTCTCATCTTGGATATGGTAACATACTTACTTCTATCAAATCTTTTGAACCTTTCCTTCAAACCATTACACCATAGAGTCTTTCTATTGGTCATCAACTCCCATGAATGTTTTAGAAGTAATGCATGGTTCCATTCACGCATGGACTTGACCCCAACTTCTCCATTCTCCTTCTTACTTGTCACCTTGTTCCACACAACAAGGGACATAGGGTTTGCTTTGTGGTTCACCCTAGATGAAGCGTATAATAGCATCATCGATTCTATCACGTAGTTTAAGGGGTAAGATTGTGGTTAGCATCACGTAGGTGGGTGTGACTTTCAGAGTAGGTTTAGCCATACACACCCTTCATGCAAGTGATTAGAAGCATGTTGACCAAGCATTAACAAAACCTGCAACTCTATCTAGAATACCTGAGTAGGTTTCCTTACTGATTCTTGAATGAATGATTGGGATGCCTATGTACCTGCCTAGGTCCTTGGTGACATGGAAACTATTCACTTCTTTCACACTAATAATAAGCGATCTAGGGATGCTTCTTGATAAATAAATATTGGTTTTAGATTTTGAGATATCTTTCCCTGGAACTATCTTAAAAGACTTGAAATGATTTAGTATAACTCTCATTTGAGCTTTGCTAGCGTGTGTGAATAAAATTAGGTCATCGCTGAAACACACATATGCTATGGATGGGCCTAACACCCCCAATTTTGCAAGTATATCCAACTCTATTTCCTAACACAACCTTGAATCATTTGACTCAAATGTTCTAAGCAAAGAACAGAAAGATTTTACAATAACGGATCTCCGTACCTCAAGCCTCTACTTGGTTTGAACTTCCTTGATAGTTTATCGTTCCAAACAATGGAAGTGTATCCTCCTTTGACTGAGTTCATCTTGTAGATTTGAATATTCATTGGGATGCCTACAAGATTGATACTCCTTCATGAAATCAACTTTGATTGCCATTGTTTGTGCCTTTTTCATGGAGCAAGAATCCTGAACCCATGAACCAAAAGTTATATCCAATAAAGACATGCGGAATCATGAAGTGCTTAGCATACATGAACAAATAACAAGACAAAATCACCAACATAATATTATATATCCGTAAGTATTATTAAGCAACATTCTTTTTTACATGATTCCATTTACATGTTGAAGGGTACAAATTTTATAAGCATGTTCATGTACACTAGGAATCTTACAAAAAGTACAACTAAACATAGCTTATCAAGCCACCAACTTCCTAGAAATCTCTGAACCTAAAGCATATGTGAAACGAGTGGGTCAACCCATGAGGTGTTGAGTACAGGGCGGAAATATACATATATATAAGCTTTGTAGAATTTAAAAAGATTTGTGGAAGTAAACAAAGAAGAACAAACAAGTTAAATACACAGCAAAATGAGAGCCCATGTTTTATATCATTTTTACTCTAATTATACCAACAACATGTTATACATAAGACATTTTTGATTAACACTCCATCATACAAATCCTTAAGGGTGCTCAAGTTTAGCTAACCCTTTTCTATGTGAGGGATATCATGGCCATTTCCAAGAGGCCCAAGAGGTAACTCTTTCACTGACATGGTCCAACCTATCTTGACAACTCAAGTAGGACACCCAACTTCATATTCTCACCGTGAGAATATAGGTAGACGCACAAGATTTTTATAATGGAGTTTTATATTATGTTTTTAATATATTAAATTCTTGAGACAAACATCGAGTACAATACTTGAATACTACATGGCAATATTTGAGCAAGTAAATAAGCATGGAATCCATGGATATGTTTCATAGTTCAAGCAAGAAATTCATAGTCATATAATTATTAAAACCCTTACCTAGATTCATAGATTCTTAAATTAGCTTATCCTTGTCCATCTAGCCACAATCAAATCCTAATTAAGCATAATATTGTATACATGCATTAGATTCTCAAAATTAACCCTAACTAGATCCATTTTAAGGTTTTGGCCAAGTTAGGTTACAAGTTTCTTATTAGTATGTTTGATGATATTTTACTAATCTAGGGACCATTATAAAGTTTTGGTTTAGGTTTTATGTCATTTTGATGTTCCATTCAATTGATATGATTATTTCAAGATTCATGTCACTTATGTACATTCTATATCAAAAGATAGATAATAGGGCAACCAAGTCCAAGGTTCATCAAGTTGGGATACATAGATAAAAAATCATATCAAATCAAGTCCTTTTCTCACTCTTTCTCTCCTAATATTCAATTCTAGGGTTTCTGAGTTGAAAGGAAGAATAAAGTGGCGATTACTACGGTTTTGATAGGGATTCAAGATTTTTAGATATGGGATACGTTTTTAAGTTGTTTTACAGCTTAGGATGAGTGGGTAAATGAATATTTTAGTCAATTATACTCAATTAGATGGTTTAAATATATATTCTCAATTTCTCCCTAGATGACAATAAATGAAAAGAATTGTTCTTGAATTCAGTTTATAGAATACTTCAATTCATGTTCCAACTATGATCTAAAAATGTTTATATGATGACATCGATATAGATATCCATGTATCTTGAATACTACAGAATTAAGAAGTTTATTGAGAAACTTCTGAACATCTGAATTTTCAAGTTATTCGGGTGCTTGAACAACATTATAGTTGAAATTCAGATTTATGCTTATATGATCTTACTTATGTTCCTAGTCCATATAATTCTACATGTTTGATCTCTTTGATTTGATATATGGACAAATAGATTTTCTAATTTTCACAATACATATCTTGTGAATAGCAAGTAATCAAGGATGGAAACCCAATCTAGTATGCTTTTACAAGTATACACATCTAATTTAGTAGTAAATGGTTGATTGAAATGATTCATGTGATATTGTGGGATTTTATCTGAATATTATCTTATATACATACATGCTTTGTTTATGAGATTTAGATTTTCTAACTGAAATGCTTGTCATGAAATGCATATGTTGTTATGCTATTGCAAGTGGAGAGATATGACATGCCCTAGATAGGTATGTTATCGATGCCATACATAAATGTGAGAAATGTTGAATGAGAATATTTATATTAGTAGACATGATATATGTTTGAATACATGAGAAGTGTTATATGTGCATGAGTAAGGAGAAACCCTAAGAAAGGGGTAAACAATATGTTAAGCATTCAGTTCAGTATCATCAGTGATTTCAATTCAATAGTCCGAGTAGTCATTAATATACAGAGTTAAAAGAGATTAGTTTAAGAGAAAGATATAATCAAAGTTACAGTAATAATAGTAGCCCTGAACACCGTAGATTCCCTATGAGATGTCTGCGTCGTAGGGATGAAACGACCTAACCCTGGTAGTGTCATGTATACAACGGTGGGATCGTAGTAACAAGTGGTACGAGGGACGAAGCCCTAGTGGAAGTCTCCTTAAAAATACATTATGTAGTATCCAACATCAACCAGAGATCCTAGTGGCACTAGAGTATAGAAAAGCCAATAGGTGGCTTGACTCTCCACCTGTGTGCTCAGGTTAGAGGAGGTGTCCAGTTTTACGACCCATAGGTGTGCCGAGGCCAGTGAGCCATTTTCCTGTTGCAGACCAGCGATGTAGTCAGGCTTAGCATCCCGGGTGTGTCAGCTAAGCCTTATACGGTGAGATCGTATTTTGTTATGATTCTTCATATGTAGAGTACACTACATATAATCAGGGTATAAGCTAAAATATGATAATATAAGTTTAAAGAGTTTCTTATAAGTAATAAGAGTTAAGAAAGATTTGATTTCAATTTCATAGCAGTTGTTCTTTAAATGTAATATTGAATATAGTGAGGATTATATTTCCATTCTTGTTTATTTCTAATGATGTAGGCTTGCCCGACCATAGTAGCCCGGGTGGTAAGAACTCGGTAAGTCCCAATGAAGGACCCGGGTTCGAACCTCACTGAAGGCACTTTGCAAATGACAATCCACATTGATTAGGCATGGGAGGGGGTGACCAGACCACACCCTCTCATGCCTGGAGAGTTTACCATGCCTTGCTTCGCCCGGGGTGGGTTCTCTCGGTCATAAAAAAATGTAGGCTTCAATGTTATTAGTAAGTTTTTGAATATCTAGTCTTTTAATTTGAAATTACTATCTTGTTTTATTTCAATTATCCAAGAATGATAATGTCTGATTCAGTACTTTAGACTGCATTATTGTTTTACTCATTCACTGAGTGAGTAGGCTCACCCCTCTACTCAAAATTTTTAGGGAAAACATGGGGATTGAAGATATCATTGCATCAGAGTAGATCTACCACAAGAGTTAAGTCTGAGTATAGTTAAGTTTAGTCAGTCTTTGTCACTCTAGGTCCTTGTAAAGAAATAAGAGAGAGTTGTAAATGATGATGTATAACATTATTCCTCTTTTAGCAATATGTGTGAATCAGCAAGTCTTATGTGCTTAAAAGTATGAGAAACATAATGAATGTTCATACATGCATTTTTACTATTGAAATCAGATTAGAGAAATCAATATTTAGATTCCCTTATAAAGTTAGTTTATGTGGTTCAATGCGAAAAAAAGAGTTTGAAAAAGAAGAAAAAGTTAAGGGTGAACTTTGTATTATGTTAAATCCTCAATTTATGCCCTAATCTCATGATTAATGGTAATTGTGAGATTAGGGTGTAACAGGTATTGTTCCAGTTTTGGAGAAGTTTTCTCTTAATCATTGTGACACTAAGATTCCCTCCTATTCTCATAATGGGAGGCAGGAAGGTCGGTTGTTGCAGAGTAAGGACAGTGTCACCCTAATGTTTTGTGGAATTGCACCCAAGCGATTTTTCTGTCGTGGTGTGATAAAAGAAGAGGTGGTGTAGTGTGGAGGAGCATGTTGTTAATGTTGTTAACACAGACGTTGGGGTTGTAGTTGTCGGTTATGTCCTGAACATGCACTATCTGGTGTTTCTCTAGCTAGAAGGAATTGTTGTGGCAAAAACATTGAACATATCAGAGGGGGACTCTCCTATGTGGTTGGATTGTAGTAGCTATGGTGGTAGCTATCCAAGAGATTTTAATAGTGAACCTTAAACCCTATAGTTGATATTAGATAACATTTGATCACATTATTCATATACTAATGATAAAGTAGTAAGTAATAATTCATTTAAGCGATGATGACCTACTAACTAAGTTATATTGTCGATATTTCATGTTTAGATGGTTTAGTGAAGACACTTTAGTATATGAGCACATCAAACAAATATTGATAAAGGTTCATCATGGGTTAAATAGTTAATAACTAAGTTATATTATGCTTGGTAATTAATGGTGATCAAAATATATTTATTGGTATAGAAATAAACTATTAGAGTGTGGTATAATGATACATAGATAAGATAAAATTTGCTTGTGAAGGTCAAATGTCACTTATTTGATTTTGTGAACCATGAAAATGAGTCATACAGAAGTAATTATTAATTTGTTGTTTGACTTTTTGGTTCCTTATTTTTGGCTGATAGGTAATATTTATATTGACTAAAAAGTGTTTATATTTTTTGGATTTTGGAGTAATCAATTATGAAATATAATTTACTGAAGATAATTCTCAAGTTGAATTATCATTAATTTTATTTTTATTTGATGTTGTTGAAATTCATGTTTAAGGTGAGACATTTTAGGATCCAACAATTAGATTCCAACTAGGCTTGGATGGAAGGGTCCTTAATGAAAGGAATTTTGAAACTTCTATTACAATTTATAGATAAATTTAAGTAATGATTTAATGAAAATCATTGATATTTTTGTCTATTTTTTGAAAGTTCTTCGATTCATTAGAGGGGAGTATATCTTGGTTTTATGGGGAAATTAGGTGTTAAAGTTTGTGGTCTAGTAGAGGAAGTTGTAGGGATTTGTGGGTTCATTTGATTGACCAAATTGTTTTTGCAACATGACTCATCATCTTTAGTTGTTGGGTTTGCAAATGAAACCTACATATTTGGAGTGGATCCCAGTTCTAAATGTGTATGAGTAGTTTTGACACCCTTTTTTATCACTCCATCAATGATTACGATCATGTCAACCCTCAAACTTATGTTTGAATTTATTCTGCATTTTATTATCAACATAATCCACCCACATACCCACTTTATGGTTTTCATGATTTCATGGATAACACTTGTCATTTATCTAAATTGAAAGCACAAATAACCATATAATTGACATTTCTACAAGACATTCAATAAATATCAAAATTGAATTCCATATGAATAAATATTTAATTCTAATCCTAGTTGGAAATTGGATTGTCTTTCATATCTCCTTGAAAAACATCATTATCTGAAAAGGAAATGAATATTCAATTCAATTCCATATCCTATTTGGAATCCAAATTTTATCTTGACTAAATTGCTTTTTTCTAATAAGAAAAGAGTAAAATGAGAAGGCTTGGACCTGAAATTTTAACTTATCCTATATTTTCCTATTCCAATTCAAATTCTTGGATGTAAAGACATAATCTTGCAGTAAATACAAATTTCCAAGATGAGATTTATTGAGATGCTTCTAGATAGTAAAAAAATGAGACTTGCTATGCTCCTGGCTGATTGCAGTGTTTAGCTAGTTGCGATCAAATTCCAATTGTATCTCACAATCCATTCTAAAAAGGATTTCATTCTCTTAGAAATTTCTTCTCTCAACAATGAATGCCTCGAATCTCATTAACAACTACAAATACCACCATATCCAAAACTAACACTCACCCCTATCAACTCCTAATGCTAGAGGTCAAACTACTTCCTTTTATGTAATCCTTCTATGTTCCTATCTAGAAGATACTTCTTCTAGAATAGCAATTTTGGTACCTTGAGAGGCTGTGAAAATGGTAAGTTGGTAAAAAATGGTCTCAATATGTAGTGTTTTTTTTTTCTTCTTATAATTGTCATCTGTTTGGTAGATTTAAATCCAAATCTTGCATACTTTAACATATTTACTAGATCTGATCCAATTGTCAATGATTTAATTATTCATCTATCTTTTTGACAACTGCTCATGTTAGGACAACTATACATTACCTCTTCACGATAACATATCACATTTATATAGTGCATTTAACTACATGCTTATATCATTCTCATTAGTCTTATGTTCAACTATAACTCATCATGCCTATCTAATTATGTTTTTCATCATGATCTTAATTATTTAACTAGATCTAGCCTTGCATATGTAGTTACATCATTAATGATCTAAAATGCTCGTTTATTGCTTATTGATTATTACTAAATATTGATTGAATGACTTATTATTATGCTTGTCTAGTTAGTTTAATCATCATTGATAACAATTGCTCTCACATCTGCCTAGTTCAATTTTTCTTAATAACTATCATGTGAACTGAATTGTCACAAGATTGAAACCTTGCTCTTGATTGAACATCTCAGATGCATCTAAATCATATTGTACAACTTAATAACATGAAGATCATTAATCATCTACATATTGATATCATTTGATCCACTATTTTTTTCCTTTCCAACATATCTATTTGTTTACCACATCTCATCCCTTTCGACCAAGATGTATATTTTACAAGGGACAGCTTGAGGCAGTTGGGATCTTAATCCACTAGAGTCCTCATGTTGATGATGTATAGTTCTATGATCATCTTAAGACCCCAAGAACTCATGAATCATCAATAATGTATTATTGCTTATTTTGTTTTCTGAACTTGAAATTGTAATCCGAACACAAAAAAATTGAAACATAGTTGACACACAATATCAAGTTGTCAAACATCATGAGTGTGACTGACACATTCCTTGGTCATAATAGGATTGCTATACCTAGTCTCATAACCACATTTTCATTTCCTGACCACCTTTAGGTGGAGTTCAGTTTGGTTTTTTCACAATTGCTACTATTTTAATATCAATATGGATTTTTCCTTATTTACATTTCATATTGAGGTGGCAAATCTTGTTTTTTTCCTTTTTCTTTGTGTTTTATAGTGACTTAGTGAAGCACCAATTTTTTGGATTTTCATCAATTGGTAAAATAGACTAGCGACTCTATTCGTGACACTAGACAATCTGGGTTTCTATTTTGTGTTTCTCCCAAGTTTTCATTTTGGTTTTATTTGTGTTTTAGGGTTTAAAATTGTAACATCCCAATCTTGTTATGCAAATTTTCAAACTATTTCATTCCTTGCATGCTCTTTTTCTAAATTAGATAATTGTTGAGGACTTAAATGCAATTTGCCCATGTTAAGTTTTACAACATCATTTTATTATGTTCAATGGCTCTCTTATCCTTATTTTGATTAAAGAAAATCTTTTCATGTATATCTATGCCCTTTTGTTGAAGAAAATTTAGAATAAATGTTTTATGTCCAATTTTCTCTCTCATATGATTATTAGTGAGTTACATGTTTAATTTCATGCTTAATGGCCTTCATCTTGTGAATTGAAAATAAATAATTGTGAGTACACATTTTCATGTTTTGTAACTCTTATTTGAGAAATTAATGACTTTATATACATTAATTATAGCCATTTGAGTACACATGATGATTTTGCTATATTATGAACCTAAGTGTGCACAAAAACGAAATCTGACCCCACACGAATATTCTAGACACCCTAATGTACCTATGGTTCAAATTTGAACCCATTATGACCTTGTTTGACCCCCCAATTAAATTGGAAAAGATTTGAATGTGTTTTGTTTAATTAGGAGTGATGGTGGGTTAAAAGACGAAATTAACTAATTAATTATGTTTTAGTGCACGTCATTAACATATGGGTGAAATTTGAGCTCATTTGGCCTATGTTTGACCCTCCAATTAATTGGAGAAAGATTTGATTATAATTTGACCAAGATTTGATTTCAATTTCATTAATTGGATGTATATAACCTATGGTTCGCATTTAAATGTTGGTCACGCGTTACTGTTTGTTTTATTTCTCACGCGCGTGTACGGTTACCGTTGGATGAAGATCCAATGGCGCGCCTACTGTCTCCTACCTCCGTTTCTCTCGCGGTCAGGGCCGTTTCACAGGCCGTTTTTCCTTGGCCTCGTTCTTGCTCCACAAGCCACCATTCCTCCCGATTCTTTCACCGATGAAACGGCGGGGTCAATCCGCACCCAGCGAGCCTTTGCTCGTGTTCTCTCATGCCCTACAGAGAAAACGCCCAAGATAGGGCTTAGACCCCCGAGCTGCAGGAGACACAACCTCGCCTCTACCCCTTATTTAAGCTCCCCGAAAGCATCCCCGGCCTGCAAGCTTTCTTCCTCCTCGCCCAATTTCTCTGCTGGATCCCCAAGCTCCCCAACCTACTCGACTTTAGTTTTCCGGTGACCTTGAGTCCGCCCGGCCTTCTCCGACCACCCCAGCTCAATTCCCCTTACGGTGAGCATCCTCGGAGCCTCCCCTTTGTTTTGGCTTTCCCGGTTTGCCCTGATATTGCCCCGACCTCTGTGTCCTATAGACTGTCATCGGACCTTGCCGGCGCTAACCGCCACGGCACGTCAGTGCCTCTCCGATCAAGGTAGCGCTGCCAGTAGCTTCGCACGACTCCTCCGGATCTTCCTCGACCCTCATTCTGTGTATTTCCGACTTGAGTCTGCGTGAGCAGCTTCCGGCTTGTCTCCCCTGTTTCTCGCCTTGCGGTGGAGCAGTCCGGGGCTCCTGTGGACGTCGGGGCTAGATCTTTGGCTCAATGGCCTCGCCATGGCTCGACGAAGGAGTCGGAAGCCTCCACTCCTTGGCACAGACAACCCTTTTCTATTTTTGATCAGAGGATCTCACCTCCAGTGTGCGCACCGTGCGCCATGGCTGGGAGGAAGATCCCAGGTCATGCAATGACCTATATGCCCCGTCCTTTTTCTATTTTGACGTTTTCAAACAGCAGGGGTATTCTCGAGATTTCACGCCCTCTCTTGTTTCATCAGTTGCGACTGAATTTAAATGGCTAAATGACAATTTTACCCCTGCGTGTTTGATTGTAAGTAACGCGTGCCTAGGGTACTTTAGTAATTCTGCATTTTTCTCCAGTTGATTAATCGTTGATTTATATTGCTGTCACAATAAGGTTTCTTTGATTTCTGATTGGTCCAGAGTGCAAAATTCAGAACTTTTGCATACGACCTCAGAAAAATATAAATAAATATGTTTTGGAAAGGATTTTCGATGAGGAATCCGATTTTCTGGTTTTTATCGACTGATTTTGCTGTTTTAACATCTCAATATTTATATGAGCAAATTAGGGTTTAATGACATATGACAAATGATAATTATGTTAATTTCAGGTGTTTAAGGGAATCCAATCAGTCAAACCAAGTTTGACTTAGGTGATTTAGTTCAAGGTAAGCGGGCCATGCCTTTGGCGTAGTAAATCTGAATTATTGAATGATTATGATATATTATGCATTTTTATGATGAAATCTTGAAAAGGACATGTTTTTCCTCAATGTATATGATTATTGAATGTTGTTTGTTATGATCTAAGTCTAAGACTAGAAATCCCATTAAGATTATGGTTTATGATTAAGATATAAGAAATTAAGATTAAGAGGGAATAAGTTTCCCAATCATGCTTAAGAGGGAGAAATCCCATTATGGTCATGGGGAGAAATCCCAACCATGTTCAAGAGGGAGAAATCCCAATTAAGATTAAGTTTAAGATATTAAGAAGATAAGTAAAGTTTAAGAAAGATCATGAATAATAGAAATTTATTTAGATTTATATGCACCTTGTTATGGGCTTTCCGAGCATTATGGGCTTTCCGAGCAATTATGGGCTTTCCGAGCATTATGGGCTCCTTATGGGGCATTAAGAGAGGAGCATATTCTTCTAGTAAATTTCTTTATGTAAAAGACATTAAGAAATGATTCATGTTAAATGCATGTTCATGATTATGTTAAGTCACTTGTATATTTATTTTTATGTCTTATAATATGCCAATGCCGCTTACTTACTATGTTTGTTTTCCTTTGCATGGCTGGGGACGAGATGTCCGCAGGAGTTGGAGCCAAGGAGAAGGAAACATCTTGAGAGTACCAAGGACCCAGAGATCCAAGGAGTTGTTCCCTGGTGGGACGTCCATCTATGGAGATCCTATCATTATCTAGTTTATGTTTAGTATATCTTTGGAAACCTGATGTAGCTTTTATTCCAAGAACTTATGTATGAATCTATGTTGCAATAATACCAAGTGTTATTTGTTTCTTGATATGAGATCATGTATGTGACAATCTCTCCCTAATATGCCAAGTACCCCACATTATGGATAATGTTGGGGATTAGGCTGTGCTTCCACTGGTTACGTAAGAAACCCTAGGGAGGGGTGTTACATTAATGGTATCAGAGCAAGAAATAGATGGCCACTAAGGCAACAATAAGGATTCATGCAAGTCACCCTAGGATGAAGCAATAGGAGTAGAGAACATGATTATGTCTTCTAATATGTCTAGAGGACCCTAAAGATGACTAGAGCTCTCATTAGAAAAGTACATGTTAGTATGCTCACGTAGTTGAAACCAAACCCTAGATGATGACATGTTTCTCCTTGTCTCAATGGTAAGGGCCACCCAATTGAGATTTGAGGAAAATGTCATTTAATGTGACTTCTTATGTGTCTTACCTTCTTAATTGTTTGTGTGGTATGGGACACATGTACAAGTAAGTTGGTGAGATGTAGCATAAAAAGATCCAACATTTCTAAATATGTGCTTGATCACCACATATAAAGAAATGAAGGATATATGACCTAAGGTTAGACAACTATAAAGATGTAGTCATGGTAAGTGAGAGATAGATTCCCTAAGTATAATGAGTTAGGTGTAATGTTGAGGAGTAAGTATGAGACTTAGTAAGGGTAGTTAAGTAATTTATGTTGATTCATAATGCTTTGTTTGTAATAAAATTTGTATGGAAATTTGCAAGTTTATGTGAAAACCCTTAAGGTGGGTAGAAACCCTAGAAAATTTCGAGGACGAAATTTATTTAAGGTGGGTAGTATTGTAACATCCCAATCTTATTATGCAATTTTTCAAACTATTTCATTCCTTGCATGCTCTTTTTCTAAATTAGATAATTGTTGAGGACTTAAATGCAATTTGCCCATGTTAAGTTTTACAACATCATTTTATTATGTTCAATGGCTCTCTTATCCTTGTTTTGATTAAAGAAAATCTTTTCATGTATATCTATGCCCTTTTGTTGAAGAAAATTTAGAATAAATGTTTTATGTCCAATTTTCTCTCTCATATGATTATTAGTGAGTTACATGTTTAATTTCATGCTTAATGGCCTTCATCTTGTGAATTGAAAATAAATAATTGTGAGTACACATTTTCATTTTTTGTAACTCTTATTTGAGAAATTAATGACTTTATATACATTAATTATAGCCATTTGAGTACACATGATGATTTTGCTATATTATGAACCTAAGTGTGCACAAAAACGAAATCTGACCCCACACGAATATTCTAGACACCCTAATGTACCTATGGTTCAAATTTGAACCCATTATGACCTTGTTTGACCCCCCAATTAAATTGGAAAAGATTTGAATGTGTTTTGTTTAATTAGGAGTGATGGTGGGTTAAAAGACGAAATTAACTGATTAATTATGTTTTAGTGCACGTCATTAACCTATGGGTGAAATTTGAGCTCATTTGGCCTATGTTTGACCCTTCAATTAATTGGAGAAAGATTTGATTATAATTTGACCAAGATTTGATTTCAATTTCATTAATTGGATGTATATAACCTATGGTTCGCATTTGAATGTTGGTCACACGTTACTATTTGTTTTATTTCTCATGCGCGTGCACGGTTACCGTTGGATGAAGATCCAACGGCGCGCCTACTGTCTCCTACCTCCGTTTCTCTCGCGGTCAGGGTCGTTTCACAGGTCATTTTTCCTTGGCCTCGTTCTTGCTCCACAAGCCACCATTCCTCCCAATTCTTTCACCGATGAAACGGCGGGGTCAATCCGCACCCAGCGAGCCTTTGCTCGTGTTCTCTCATGCCCTACAGAGAAAACGCCCAAGATAGGGCTTAGACCCCCGAGCTGCAGGAGACACAACCTCGCCTCTACCCCTTATTTAAGCTCCCCGAAAGCATCCCCGACCTGCAAGCTTTCTTCCTCCTCGCCCAATTTCTCTGCTGGATCCCCAAGCTCCCCAACCTACTCGACTTTAGTTTTCCGGTGACCTTGAGTCTGCCCGGCCTTCTCCGACCACCCCAGCTCAATTCCCCTTACGGTGAGCATCCTCAGAGCCTCCCCTTTGTTTTGGCTTTCCCGGTTTGCCCTGATATTGCCCCAGCCTCTGTGTCCTATAGACTGTCATCGGACCTTGCCGACGCTAACCGCCACGGCACGTCAGTGCCTCTCCGATCAAGGTAGCGCTGCCAGTAGCTTCACACGACTCCACCGGATCTTCCTCGACCCTCATTCTGTGTATTTCCGACTTGAGTCTGCGCGAGCAGCTTCCGGCTTGTCTCCCCTGTTTCTCGCCTTGCGTTGGAGCAGTCCGGGGCTCCTGCGGACGTCGGTGCTAGATCTTTGGCTCAATGGCCTCACCATGGCTCGACGAAGGAGTCGGAAGCCTCCACTCCTTGGCACAAACAACCCTTTTCCGTTTTTGATCAGAGGATCTCACCTCCAGTGTGCGCACCGTGCGCCATGGCTGGGAGGAAAATCCCAGGTCATGCAATGACCTATATGCCCCGTCCTTTTTCTATTTTGACGTTTTCAAACAACAGGGGTATTCTCGAGATTTCACGCCCTCTCTTGTTTCATCAGTTGCGACTGAATTTAAATGGCTAAATGAAAATTTTACCCCTGCGTGTTTGATTGTAACGCGCGCCTAGGGTACTTTAGTAATTCTGCATTTTTCTCCAGTTGATTAATCATTGATTTATATTGCTGTCACAATAAGGTTTCTTTGATTTCTGATTGCTCCAGAGTGCAAAATTCAGAACTTTTGCATACGACCTCAGAAAAATATAAATAAATATGTTTTGGAAAGGATTTTCGATGAGGAATCCGATTTTCTGGTTTTTATCGACTGATTTTGCTGTTTTAACATCTCAATATTTATATGAGCAAATTAGGGTTTAATGACATATGACAAATGATAATTATGTTAATTTTAGGTGTTTAAGGGAATCCAATCAGTCAAACCAAGTTTGACTTAGGTGATTTAGTTCAAGGTAAGAGGGCCATGCCTTTGGCATAGTAAATCTGAATTATTGAATGATTATGATATATTATGCATTTTTATGATGAAATCTTGAAAAGGACACGTTTTTCCTCAATGTATATGATTATTGGATGTTGTTTGTTATGATCTAAGTCTAAGACTAGAAATCCCATTAAGATTATGGTTTATGATTAAGATATAAGAAATTAATATTAAGAGGGAATAAGTTTCACAATCATGCTTAAGAGGGAGAAATCCCATTATGGTCATGGGGAGAAATCCCAACCATGTTCAAGAGGGAGAAATCCCAATTAAGATTAAGTTTAAGATATTAAGAAGATAAGTAAAGTTTAAGAAAGATCATGAATAATAGAAATTTATTTAGATTTATATGCACCTTGTTATGGGCTTTCCGAGCATTATGGGCTTTCCGAGCAATTATGGGCTTTCCGAGCATTATGGGCTCCTTATGGGGCATTAAGAGAGGAGCATATTCTTCTAGTAAATTTCTTTATGTAAAAGACATTAAGAAATGATTCATGTTAAATGCATGTTCATGATTATGTTAAGTCACTTGTATATTTATTTTTATGTCTTATAATATGCCAATGCCGCTTACTTACTATGTTTGTTTTCCTTTGCATGGCTGGGGACGAGATGTCCGCAGGAGTTGGAGCCAAGGAGAAGGAAACATCTTGAGAGTACCAAGGACCCAGAGATCCAAGGAGTTGTTGCCTGGTGGGACGTCCATCTATGGAGATCCTATCATTATCTAGTTTATGTTTAGTATATCTTTGGAAACCTGATGTAGCTTTTATTCCAAGAACTTATGTATGAAACTATGTTGCAATAATACCAAGTGTTATTTGTTTCTTGATATGAGATCATGTATGTGACAATCTCTCCCTAATATGCCAAGTACCCCACATTATGGATAATGTTGGGGATTAGGCTGTGCTTCCACTGGTTACGTAAGAAACCCTAGGGAGGGGTGTTACAAAAATTTTTGCTAAAATTTTTTATAGGGCTAAATACCACTAAAAGAATCGCCCCTGACTCCATTTCATGGTCGGGGCGGTTAGCAACTACAAGGGAATCCCTCCATTTCATGATCAAGTTCATGAAATGTTGGGGTCTTTTGTGACTCTTTGGCTAGCTCCTATCGGTGCTCTCTCTATTTATCTCACCCCTACCTTTTCTCTCTTAGGAACCAAACCTTAAATATATTTTTGCTTTAGTTTCCTATTTTGTTTCCAAAAAAAAGTAGAGGTCTTCCTTTGTGAGTAAGATTTATTCCCTCCTTATGCATTTCCAAATAAAATGACATAATCGACTATATGCATGCCTATTTGGTTTTGTAAGGGAGGGTTAAAAACTCCATGTCTACTTATAATTTTCCCTCTTGATATTTTATATATTTATTCTTGCATCATGAGATTTCACTTGAAATCATAAAACATGCACACTCTCACTCTACACCACTAGTACATTTTTGATATGTGGTGTCACTTTTCTTAACGTCAGTCTTAATAGAAAAGTGACACTATATGCCTATATCGTCAGTTGATAAAGCACGTCACTATTGGTTAAGTGTTTCTATTTGTGTAAAAATGGGTACCACTTTTATTATAATGAAAGTTTTTTAGTAAACAACTGGCGTCACAAATTACCTGTGAGATTCAATTTTCAGGGGAAAATTTTGATATTGGCATTTTGTGTCTATCATACAGGAACCGATGTTGAATCCCTTCCCGTGAAATAAATTTTATCTCTAAACATCCTTTATCATTGCTTTTTCTTTATGACAATCGGCTTTGTAGGTCACATCCACCATGAAAAAATTTACTTCCAAAAAGCATGTGGTATCAATTCCTTCTTAAAGAACTAAAGATACAAGATTCCCACCACATGCCTCACAAAAAGTATTTCATCCCAAATTTGATTTTATCATTGGTTTCTTACAAAAAAACCATAGCACAAGTCTTAGTGAGCTAGGCATTTGTTAATACGGATAAATATGTATGTCATTAGTTTCTGATTAGAAAATTGATGAGATAGAATAAACCATGGCATAGGATCTTACTGGGAGAATCGATGACATGGGTCTTTGTGAGGTTGGCATTTTTTAATAGAGATAAGTACATATGATGTGGGTTTTTTGGTGGAGGATCGACAACAGAGATTGAATTAGGTCATTGGTTTTGCTGGGAAAATTAACGACACATGATTTATGAGGTTGGCATTTTTAATAGGGATAAGTATATATGGCATCGGTTTCTTGGTGTAAAACCATCGACATATATTGACTATGGTGTCAGTTTTTCTTATACAAGCAACGACTAAATACTTGTTTGTCAGTTATTGTAGAAGTCGACAACTAAGTTCCTCTTAATAGTACATGTGAAATTACTTTTCCCCATTCTCTATTTCATTACTTCCCATGATACCTAGATCGGGAGATTTCATCATTCTTTGATATTGTTGTGTGTCCCTTGTGCTTGTGTTGACCAACACAACCATTGCTTATTTTGCTCATGTTGATCACTACCGTGGTTGCCACTTGAGTTGTTATCATTTCTCAAGCTACCATCACTATCACTGTCATCATCACTATGCCATTCCCACTCCTTGTTGTGGCTCACTGACTGATGCTTCTCTTCACCCGTTGCCCTCCTCTCTTATCTTGCTTGAAACTGCTAGGATAACCATCTGCAACCACTAATGTAGCTCATCGTAGCCTCTAACATATCGAGGCACCTCTCCACCATCACCAACCATCAATATGGGTTCCAGCACCAGTAGCTAGGCACCTATCCACCATTTCCAGACGCATTCGTTGTCTCTGCTTCTGCTTCCTCTTCTTGCTTCAAACTTCCAGTCGTCTTCTGCCTCTACTTCTTGCTCTGCCACTAATAGAAGCCCTCATCCCCTAATGTGAAAGGTCTTCCTTCTCCTTCCTATCTAATTATAATTATTTGCTGAGTGTATTATTTTATAATTGTATGTTGAATGCATTGTTGTATAATTATTTAATTAACTTGATATGATTTACACATTGATTTGAATTTACCTAAATTGATATGAATTATATGAAGGTTTTAATTTGGGTGCATTTTTCAATTTGAATGTTGTATGATTATAATCTTAACCAAGAATTCATTACAATGAAATGAAATGAATAACCTAAAATAGCTAAAAAAAGATCTAAAATTGTTATATTTATCTAAATTTTAAACCATAAATCCAAATTTAGTCATATATCTTATTGGCCTTGAAACCCATCTAAGATTTAATCATTAGGAATAAGTTTTGGATAGATCCTATTTTGGACTGTTCTTGAAGACTTGATCTCTCTTAGGATGTAAGTGTATAATGTGTATTCAGTTTTCAAGATGTTTTGTCAGAACTTTCCCCGTTTGTTCTCTAAGTACATAAATAGGTGCATATTTGTCCATATACGTCGGTGTACTTGGAGTATTGTCACTGCCAAAATTTTCTTAAAAACTAAATACACATTATACACTTACTAGTGAGATTAAGTGTTTGAGAATGGGATAGGTGGGGTCCATTCATCACTAAACCCTAAACCCTAACCTCTAAACCCTAATCTTTGAACCCTAACCTCTAAAAACATGATTCAATACTTGTTTTCTATGTGATATAGAATGGATTGATCATAGATTTTCATTCCAAATCATTGCACTCTGGAGTCTATTACTAATCTTGATCCATTTATAAGATTTTTGGAGGAACATAGAAAATGACTTGAAGAATGGTTCTATTGTCCATGTAGAAATTACAGTAACAACTCTAAAGTTGACAATGTTGATGATATCAAAAGTCATGTCATGTGTAACGGGATTGTATATGGATATACATGATAGTATTGGCATGGAGAGATTCCTACTATGAGATTATAGACATTGATGGGAATATTTTTGTTGAAGAAAAAGTGTCGATGATGTTGATATGAACAAACTGATTCAGATAGACATGATTGATGTAATGCTAGATAGTTGAGGGGTAACTCTTACTGATCCACCTCCCTTGTTTAGAAACATTGTGCATGATGTTGTGAGACCACTATACATATGTTGTACTAAGTATACAAAGTTGAGTTGTGTTGAGATTGTATTCTCTAAAGGCTAGCAATAGATGGAGCAACAAAAGTTTCACATCTGTGTTGTCTTTTTTGAAAGAAATTCTTCATGAAGGCAATGAGCTTTGAATCTTAACATACAAAACAATGAAAATGTCGTACCCAATAGGAATGAAGGCTAAGAAGATACATGCATGCCTAAATGATTGTGTGCTATTTCAAAGGGACTATATATCACTTTCAAAGATTGTCTAAAATATGGGGCATCAAGGTACAAAATGACCACTTCCAGTAAGGCCAAAACTAGCTCTCTCGCCAAGGTGATGTGGTATCTACCTATTATACCATAGTTTTAATGCTTGTTTTCCAATATCATAGATGCACATAATTTTCTTGGCATGCATATGTAAAGAAAAATAATAATTGGATCACATGACATGCTTCTGATTCCTAACTAAGGGAGCAAACTGATTTATTATACCCTAAATTTGGTGAAGAAGTTAGGAATCTCAGACTTAGGATTTGTACCGATGGGATGAATCCATACATAACATTAAGTAGCCAACATAGCACTTGGCATGTTATAATTGTTATACACAATCTTCCTCCCCAGTGAAGTATGGAAAGTAAGTACGTCAGGTTGTCCTTTTTGATATCGGGCCCCAAATTACCTGGCAGTGATATTGATGTTTTTCTTGAACATTTGATTTATGATTTAAACTCTGGGGATAAGGTGGGATGACCTATGATGCTTCCTATAGAGAGACATTTTGTTTGCATTCTATATTGTTTTGCACTACTAATGACTTTCCAACGTATGAGAATTTGTCTATATATACCATAAAAGGTGTCAAAATATGTTGTCTTTCTGATGAGAATATTGATTAAATACAATGAAAACATGGCAGAAAGATTGTATATCTTAGTCATTGAAGGTTTCTTGCAAAAGTGAATCCTTACTGAAGGTTGTAAAAAGCATTCAATGACTCAACTAGGGGAGGGAGTGTCCCTAAACATGTATCATGGGAGGGGCACAATGCATTTGGTAAGAGATCACAATGTACTATTCCCACACTGAGTGATAAATCTTTCTTCGAGAAAAGGTCAATATTATAGGATCTTCCTTGTTCGTGTTCATTGGCATTTAGAAATTGTATCAATGTCATGCATGTTGAGAAAAATCTATGTGATAGTGTCAATGCTAATCTGTTGAATATACCAGGTAACACTAAATATGTCACTAAAGCCAAAATGGACCTTCATGAAATGGGTATAAAGAAATAATTAACAATAGAAGTTAGCAATGATTGAAAAACATATTTACCTCTTGCATGTTACACGTTGTCTAGATTGAGAACAGAATTTTTTTTGAGTGTTTTCTTAGTGTTAAGGTGCCACAAGAATACTCTTCCAATATCCATATGTTAATATAAATGAAGGATTTGAAGCAAATAGGCCTTGAAACTTGTGATTGTCACACTCTAACGCTACAAAAATAACTTGTGGCTATTTGATCTATACCGGTAAAGCATCTAAGGTTTGCAATCACCAGGATTTCTTTCTTCTACAACATTATATGTAGAAAAGTTATTGATCCTAAGAATCTTGATAAGCTTCAAGGAGAAGTGGTCATTACCCTGTACCGGCTTGAGATTTGTTTTCCTCCATTTTTTTATATCATGGTACATAGTGTTGACCATTTGACTAGGGAATTGAAATGTTGGATTCAGTTTACTTGTGTTAGATGTATCCTTTTGAACGGTACATGAAGGTTTTCAAATGTGATATTTGAAACCATTATTGGCCTAAAGGGAGTATTTTTTTAGGGTTATGTGGCAAGGGAGCTTATCGACTTTGGAAATGACTTTCTGAATTGCAATGAAGCTCCTTCCAATGAAAATAATATTGATGTTTATTCTGGAAAAGGGACTTTCAGAGCACGAGTGAAAGTAATTAGTCATGAGCTATGAGAACAAGCACAATTGTATATTTTACACAACACCAACGAAGTGGGTATTTATATCACTGAACATGCCAATTTTATCAAGACAAAATATTCTCAAGCCAGTTCAATGTGTCTTGTTGTAATAGGACATTTATTAGGTGGTTTGAAGATAAAGTCTTCTATCAACTATCTCAAACACCAAATAATGTTGCTAAAAATATCAAATGTCTTGCCTTTAAACCAAAAAAGAATGTTATGCCTTACGAAGGAATTGACATAAATAGATTTACATATTACATAAAACGTCAAGATGATAAGAGTGTTGTCCAAAAAGTGGTCATCATTTAAGCATCTTCATCGTATTTTTCTAATGCGAAGGACAAGAGTTCACGTGAAGATAAAATGCCTCATTACAGTGTCATTAAAGACATATGGGAGTTTGATTACACAGATTTTAGATTTCCCATCTTTTGGTGTAATTGGGTTGATAGCTATTGGATGAATTGTGTTTTCACATTAGTGAACTTTGAAAACATTGGCGAGAAGGGTGAACCATTCATAATGGCATCACAATGAAAGAAAGTATTCTATATTGATGATCCTTCAAATAAAAAATGAAATATCATTCTTCATGGGAAAAGGTATTTCATGACAAATCTAATAGATGAAAAAGAGTACTATGACAAGTATGTTGACTCCACTTCATTCTCAATTAGCTTGCCAAGTATAAATGTTGAAGCTAACACTGACTTATATACATGTGCAGATCACGCAAAAGGAATATTAATTGATCATTGATACAAACATATTAAAGGCATGCATTTTACTTTTTAAATGCTAGATTTGCATTTTACATTATTTGTTACATCTATATATATCTTATATGTTACATGACAATTTTACATTCTTTATCACTTATATTTCATTCTTTGACTATTTTTAATATGAAATTTTTAGATTTCATTTGCCATGAGGATGCGTATCTTGATTATCTATACCGTGAGGATGAGTTTGGTTTAAGTTATATTATTTTGTTATATAAATTTGCATTTTACATTCTCTATCATAGTTATATAAGTTACATTTTTTTATCACTTATATGTATTTCTTGACAATTTCAGGATGAGCATCCAGAGGATGTGCATGATCTTACTATGTATGATGATGAGCAGTGTGATCGTGCACGTAAAAGAGGCATCACTTTGATGAACAAGCTTAGTTGTGCAAAGGGGCAAGGGCCAAAGATGTCCATTGACTTTAGCGAAATAGGAAATCCTATTGGAAAGAACTATAGTTCTTTTAGGCAATATTTAGGGGTTATTACTCATTGCAAAGTGGATATAACAATAGAATCTTGGAACAATGTTTATCCTTCTCTTATTGACTTCATATGAAAGGGAATATATGTGAGATATTCTATTTTGTTAAGATATCATAATTTTATTTTTAAATATATGCCATTAAGTATATGAACTTTTGTCGAGCATCTTTGACCTTGATGAAACACTGCATTGTAGAAAAGTGATGCAACGTTGTGAGTGGATATTGGGAATTATAGGACAAAAATACATAATGAGCTACAAGAGGATGAATCCTACCACTATGCAATGGACTTATCTTGATAAAAAGTGTTGGAAGCATTTTCTACTTCAAGATGAATTCAAGGTATTAAGCCTCCTTTAATAATATATACCTCTGATTAATCAAATGAATTCATGATAATGACATATATTTTAGATTAACCAGGCTTTGTTCAATGTTCAAAAAGAAATGTGTGCAAAGAATGTACACAACCACAAGTTGGGTCCAAGTGGCTACACTTGGAGTCTCCAAGTGAGAGAGTGAGCATCTTGTTCTGAGCAACCTACCCCTGGGTCTTCTGAGTCTTCTATTAATCTTGCACCTTTATCTTGCCACTGGGAATGAATAGATGCAAGGACAAACCACTCTAAATAAATACCCAACCCTACAACCACTGAGGTGGCTATAAAATGGTAAAATCAAACTCTCATAGCGCATGTTCATTTTTGACCTTGATTGTTATGTTTTACTGACAAATTACTATTGATGATGATTGGAAGGAGCACTAAAAGCAAAGAAACAAAGTCAAGTTCATCCCTGGGGGCCAAAGAGATAAATTGATAGTTGCTCTGGGTACTCTAGAGCATCCTAGCCGTGTTAGGTCCATTGCATTTGGTATAGGCATAAGATCCTTTTTTGTCAAATCAAAGTAAAAGTGCAGATCTATCAAGAAAGGTGTATTGTCACAAGAGGAGGTACATGATATGGTTGCAAAGAGAATAAAATAAATAATGCAAAAGTTTCAAGCTTCTCAGTCTCAACCTCCTCATACAGTACCTCAGTTGCACCGCTCTTCATAGGAGGTGCACCCTCCTTACACAAAGGTGGTTGGGAGTAATCCCATGGACCCACCAAGCATGCTCGGTATAGATTTTTTGTGTGATATAATAGTCTTTTAGGTGAATTTATAATATGTTGTATTTGGGTATATATAACACTATATATAAAATTGTAGGCATTGAGGTCATGTTGTCTTGCATTACTAGAACTCAGAACCTATGTCGTTGCATTAGGCAACACTTTCTCACCCCTTGTAGGTTCCACAATTCATGGTTCTCTAATACCCAAAAATGTGGTTCATGTGACTATCAAACGTGTCTACCTAGCTTGAAGATAGACATCATTACCATATGTCCACCCCGATGATGACATAAGAGGATATGTAGAAGGTGACGTAGTTTCATGGCCCACAGATGAACTTATCTATGAGAATGTATGATAAATCTACATTGCATTTGTATTTGTATTTCTTCCTATTTGTGTATATAATTGGAAACTGATATGAGAATAAATGCAGATCATAGTTACTAAGAAGCCCCCTATAGTTCCTCCTCAATTACCTGCTTGGATTGAAAATCACCTATTTGAATTGCTAAGTCCTAATTGTAGGGGATTAGCACTATGGTTACACAATTTAGAAGAAGGGTTGAGTATGGTGGTCCATATCTAGGAGGACACTGCAGCTCAAGGTCATGATACTAGTGTGTTCTTGATAGATATTTTGGATATGCTTACTTATGATTGGTTGAACACAACCATGATAGAACTTTGGTTATGATGAGATATTATGGCTAAATACCTCATTATATATATATGTAAATATATGTTAATTTGTTTTCTTATATATTAATATATACATATATGTTTTGCAACTACTTATACAAAGTGTGTGGACAATTCACATAAACCAATGTGGCAGTTTCTGTTCCATCATTAATTAGCCATGTAGATAAAGATCCAAAATTAGTTAGTTATTATTGTTCTACCAAATTTAAATAATTTGTTAATGCGGGAAAGTGTGTGATTATAACTCCTTTGAATGTTAAGGAAGTTTCAGACACTTTGCTTATAAATTTGGCTTATGAATTTCATTGTGGAATTTGAGTTTTCTTTTGTTTGCTTTCTTTTCACTCAGTAATATGAACTATGAGTTGTTGGTAATTGTCCTCAAGATGCTATCTACATATTATATAGGTCCTTCGGGTAACAAAATAGGAAATGGGGGACACTCAATGAATGACATTAGTAATGTTAGTAAAAAAATTTATCTGTCGATATATATTAATGTATGCATCATTACATGATGATTAACTAATTAAATTAAATTTATTCCATTAACTTATATGAGAATAAAAGCATTCAAATAGTTTACAGGAAAGGTAGATAAAATAAGAAATTATTAACTTGGAAGAATGTTAAGGTAATTTTCTGACTCCATTGCATATATAATATATATATATATATATATATATATATATATATATATATATATATATATATATATATATATATATATATATATATATATACACCAACAATGCTGACTTTTATATAACTATAATTTTATAGTACCCTATATAAGATAATAATTGTGCATTCAGATACTATGTGATGCGGTACATGGAAGACATCCATTGTATACAAATGTTAATCAATATAGTCTTTATCTTCATATGTAAATAGTCTCATTTTATAACATAAAAAATCAAATCAAACTCTTGAATTATGTCATTCTCTTTGTAGCTATTTGAAATAGCAGAGGCCTATACAAAAGAAGAGCTGGATGAGATATGAGAAGAGCGGGAAGATTCCTTTGTTAAGGAAGTCCACTTTGCATTTGATGGGATAGTATGATTTTTATACATTTTGATGTCATTATTTCTATATACATGTGAGGTTATGAATTTTCACAACTTAAAATTTGATGCAAGTGAATTTTTGGTTCATATGTGAATGATATATGCATATATACATATATGTATGAATGAATGTGAAGAGGATTGAATACAATGAGAATTGCATGTCTACATGTGATGAGAATGGAATTAAATAATGGAATTGAATTTGTTTTTCCTGAATTGTGTATGTGCATGAGAATGGAATTAAGTGTTGATGATAATGAAAATACATTTGTGTGAATGAATTGTGTGGATGTGGACTCTTGTATGTATTTGTTATTGTAGGTTTTACAGGTATGTTTTCCTGTTGTTAAGCTAAACATGGGATGAAATCTCCAATTCTAATGAATTACATGTTCTCCATTTTGTTGAATGGTTGGAAAGTAGGTCTCAGACCTACTATATAAAAAATCATACTGGAGGCATTGGTTGTTAAAAAAACTGACGTTGTAGATTTGTTTCGTCAATTCTTCATAAAAATGATGCCACAACTGCTCTTACCAGTTAAAATTTTCAGTAATAAGGACGTACAATGTTGATTTTCTTTGACAAACTAGTGACTATGCTACAATCTTTAGGATCAGTATCTTTTGTAGAATCGATAATAGAAATATGTGTCATCGATTTTTTGTTGTTGAATCGATCACTATAACCCTAGAACAATCTCATATTGTTGTCGATATTACTACGTGAAATTGGTTTCTATTTTCTTATCAACCGACACTAGATCTGTGATTTTGATTTTAGCTTACCCTAGAAATAGACATAGAAGGTCCTTAGCTTTAGTGTCTCCTACTTAGGTGTTGGTACAAAACCAACATTGTAGGTTTAATTTAACTGACATAATAGATGTTATCTGCACTAGTGCACACCTACAAGTACATGCATCTTTAGAACAAATGAAAACAGTTATGTTGGATCTTAGTAGAAGAGAGATATAAAATCATGTCAACTAGACCCGAAGGGTTCATATAATAGGGAGTTGGGCAATAATTAAGGTAAAGGTAAATGGAAAATATATCAAGGCTGTCTAAATAAAGAGAAATATAAAATCATTCAAATGGATGTCAAAATAATAATGTTTTAAAAAATTAACTCTTTTAAAGAAAATAATCAATAAGTATGAAGTTCTTGATTTTCCAAATGAATTACAATCGTAATCTAATCAAAAAGGATTTTGATTGCACAAAGACTAACACAATCTATAAAGTAGAGTCAAAACCTATAAATTCCAAAACAAGGGTAGGATTAATTAAAACCTAGTTCCAATAGCATTGTAGGAGTACTAAAACCTCTTGTTCATGCAATAGGAATAAAAGTCAGTGCTTTGTGGGAGGAATAAACCTCAATGCCTAAATATATCACATGTGGTAGGGAAAATAAAACATGAGTGTCTGGTAGGGGAATAAAATATAGTTCTTAAAAATTTGGTGTATCTACTTCTACATATGACTCGTCAAAAATAGACATGCATAAAGAGTAGGAAGGATCATAAGTTTAGTCCAAATAATATTCATGTACAAAGAGGGATGAGAGCATCCATGGAATAACAATTGGGGTCATATGACCCATATATAAAGATCCAACAAATTATGTACTTTATGAGAAAGAAACAAATAATAAAAGGGATGTTTGAATAAGATTTTTCAAATTAGATACAAATGGGAATAAATTTAGGGTACCATGCCTCATTAAAAAGTTAGGGTTTCAAGTTTACAAATAGATCAAGAGAGAGAAAATTTGGTGATTTCCGAATATAAATTAAAATAATGCAACATACCTTATTTGTGATCCACATATATCCAAGGTCTACCCGTGATATACATCAGGGTCTCAAGCCACCCAGTAAACAACTATATAGAATTAGGTTAAATTTCTCATTAAATACTAAAATCCTAAAATTATGTTTATATTATATTGGGATTAGGTTATGAAACTCACAAGCTTAGGTAGTATTTATCAGACTCCACTGGATATTTATTGTATTTATTTGATATGCAGATAATTAGTTATAAATTTCATGATATTAATGTATTGTTGAAAACATGTCAAAATATCGAGTTTCACTCACATGCAATTTGAACCTCTATGTGTGATATGTAAAAGATATAATAACCATGCAATGAAAAGAGCACAGCTTGACATATGAAAAGACTACAAAGACTAAATTTCCCATACTACGATAACCTAGGGGTGTAATCAGGAATTCACATGAAGATATGTTCTTCCTCTTCCTATGGGAATTGGATCTCCTCAAAGCTCAAAACATAAAGATCAAAACCAAGATTCTATCCCCCTCATGACCTAGAAGCATTCTAGAAGATCCCTCATGTTCATCTTAGTCTAACCATCCCCAGGAAGTGAATTGGAGTGTTAAGGAGACAAAGGATTTGTCTGTTCCGTTATAAGACATGGAGGGAGATGTTAGAACACTATGAGAAATTAGATACCATAAAAAATGAACCTAAAATGTGTTCGTGATGATGTGTGGAAGTTTGTAATGTAGTAAGCAATCAGATACTTGTTAAAAAGCAATATCATCAAACTCAAACATAAAAATGGGAAGCATGTAAGTAAAAAAAGAAATGGAAATCATTCACCCAAGAATCTAATCATGAGTGAGTTTCCTTATCTCAACCACTAGTACATATCTTAGAGTATTTATAGCCCATTCTATGGTCATAGGTAAGGTGGAAAATGTAAAATGGCATCAACATCAAGATGTAGATCGTCCACAATCTCGAGGATGAAGGAGGGAAAGAGGGTCATAGTACATGGTACTAAGAGATGTGGAGGTGGTAGATGAGTAGTTTCATAGGATTAAAGGCATGGGGTAGGGTGTGTGAATGATCTAGGTGGAAAAAGAGGAAGGAAGAGCGGATGGATTGGTAGAGTGATAGAGGCTGTTAGGAATACAAAAATTAGGGATCAACCTATTTGGGGAGAGAGAGAGAGGCAAAGATGATGGTGAAGGAATATTGAAGAAAAATGGAGAGAGGAGGGAAAGATTTTTATTGAGAAAATCGAGAGGAATGCCATTACACTTGACAAGAAAATACGAAAGTCAACCAAGATAGGAGACAAAGCCTAGGCTACAATATTAAGATCTAATGGATGAGAGAGATAAAGTTGAGACTATCAGAAATATTCGTCTTAGAGAAGAAAGTGGAGGCAAATCCCTAATCATGTGATCCAAGTTCCATCCTGATAAAACAAACGAAGGAAGCGTGTAACAAGACATAAATACATAGAACTATAATAATAAACCCAATAATTCATTTAATCCATATACTAGTGCTTAAAACATACCTTATTCTTTCCTATTTCTTAAAATATCTAGGAGTGTCCAATTGATATGAACTTTAGCTCCTAGACAAATTTGAGCATGAAAATATGCTTTTATTAACATTCTCTTCTTTTGGGATCATTCATCTAGTTATCTAATATTTGTGAGTTCAACAATATTATTTCCAAAAAAAAATGTAATTATTACATTCTCTAATAATATAGAAATTAGTTTGTTTGGGTTTATCTTTCCATGGAGTAATCTCCTCAAATTCTATAATCAATATTTTGCTCAAGTTTACTTTTCATATATTTAGTTTATACTAATTCAACTAACCCCAAACCAAGATTCTGCTAAAACATCTTATTCTTTTTCATGTATATATTAATGTATTTTGCATCATTTTCTTATTGATATGCAAACGGTAAACTTATTTGAAGCACTTTTTGAATCAGATATACTATTGCGGGTTGTGTAATTTGAATACATTTATGCATTATCCTAATCAGTATATTTCTATAATATTTTGGAAAGTGTTTTTTATATCATTATCTCTCATTACACACCTTATTTATCATGAATTATAACTATTCTTATTATTTACTCAACTTTTCCTTTTTAAGTCATTTACTATTATCAATAGTTATTATTGCCCTTTATTCTTATTTTAGTGTTTTGCATCATTCCTGTAGGTTTGTATGGGTCTGATCTTTTCATGGTCATAATTAAACTTATTAGTTCAATTGATTATAATAATAAATCATTTATTAATAATAAATCATTTATTAATATGGGCTAAGGACCATATTCTGCACTTGATTAGTGCATTTAGGAACTTGGGTGTAACAAACATTTCATCAAGTGAGTTAAAAATAATTATGAAAAATGTTCAATTATTATTTTATACAATAATGCTACTCATCTAGGAACGACTCCTATTATCTTCTTATTAGCTCCTATGGGGTCCTAACTGACACCAAATTTAGGGTTTTCCATGTACTAATTCCAAAGACATCCAACCCATGGAATTAGGGTTTATAGAGTTATGAGGTCATGTTATGGTATGTTACAACACTCCACACATTAAAGTAAATTCACAATCAAAATCTAAATAATGATACACAACCAACCGACTAATCTCTACGTGTTAAAAGTGTCAACCTAATAAGACATGCTAAATAGATATAAAGATATTCAGGTTATATATGCATATATCACTCATGATTACTAAGTGTGTTCATGATGCACATAGGTCATGCCTCAATATAGATCATCATGAATAACTAGGTCTAATCTGTCATGCTTCATAAAGCCCTAGAGTTTATATTAGCATATAGTAAGTGATTAGGTACAACTCTCCACCACAGAATGGTGTAAAAGAGGGTAGGTCTGCTTAACCTTTAGTATAAGTCATATTTCCTAGCCCTCACTCCATTATCAAATTTAGGGTTTGAGATTTTTTTTCTAACTAGTTTTGGGGTTTTTAAACCCAAACTTCATTGGGACTTAGTTCAAGTACCCATCAATAAAATTGAAGAAATTTTTTTACACATGATAGTAATATGGTAAGTACTTTTTTGGTAATGAAAACTATACCACATGAAATAAAATATAGATCCAAAATAAAATATAGATCCAAAATAAAATGAAAAAAGCAAGTCACAATTATTCCATGCTAGCATGTCCTTGTACTACTACTTCATCATACTCACTACACTAATATACTCTGAAGTTCTATCTCATAGTCACACAAAGGCTACATAGGAACCTCACTTATACCTTAGGGAAAAGAACATGATGCCCTATCTCATGGGTGTCAACTTACTCAATATCCTCAATGACATCACATTAGGTTTTATATACTTCTTGCATCCTAACATGAACAACATAGATAGTTTATATTCCATCTGGAGTTTTCACACACTGTAAGGTTCCCATAAGAAACTTATGGGAGATAAAGTCCAAATAGTCATATTTAACAAGCCTTGTGTTTGATAATATACTTGTAAGGAGTGATACCCTAGGTTGGAAAACTCCTTAATCTATTGAATAAAAATAAAAATACTAATTCTAAACACCATATATGTTTTTACTTGGGAAATGATCCAATATTTTCAATTGTTATGTTTAAAATACCAAAATATGAAAATAAAAGAAAATATTGACTATTGCAATTTTAGAAGGTTATATGGCTGATAGTCACATAGGTGAATACATAAGGCAGAAGCCATAAAACTAATCCTATATGCAAAGGGCAATAGATACTTCAACACTATCACTCAAGGAACTTCATCTACACGTGTAAGTTCGAGTCAAATTAGTCATCTTTCCAGATTCCTCTTTACCTATGGGGTTGGAAACAAATCCCACAAAAAAATAAAGTGAGAAATGTCAAGTAAAGTTGGTATAACCCCTCAAAAGAAGAAAAGATGAAGATGTCAGCTAAATATGGTATGGCAATAATTAAGGGAGATGTTAAACATAAATAGAAGTCTCCCAGCAAAATAGAGATACAAAACAATCCAAATGGATGTCAAAAGAGTAAGATGCCAAAGGATAGTTAAATTTAAAGAGGATAATCAGTAAGTATGGAATTCTTGCCTTTATAAACATTTCCACAGTCACTAATCAAATAAAACAATGCATGTTGATTACAAAAATGACTAACATATTCTAAAAGAATCTATAAATTTCAAACAAGCATGATCATTATAAAACTCTTGAATTTTGTTCACTTTCCCAATTTTTATATAGGCTAAGTTTTAATTAATAAATTATTTACTAAAATAATTGCACAATCAATCTAAATAAACTATTTTAAAGAAAATATACTTCTTTATGGATGACATGGCCCGACCTTATTGGGCCATATCACCTGAACCCACAACCAATACGTGCAAATAGAGGCACAATTCACTAGCTCTAGTTTTTTTCATCTTTCCACTTCTTTTGAAATTGATCTTATTGAACCTATTGATCTTATTTTAGATAAGGTTAAAAATATGAGAAAAAGAGAAAGAAATTGTCTACTATAGTTGATACTTTGAATGTGGAACTTATTGAGGTACTTGATTATGCGAGTGAAAAGAAAAGAAAAGATGATCTTGTTTCTCAAAGTACTAACTTTAAAACTCAAGTTTTTGTTCTTTTAGAGAAGTTGAGTAAAATAGAGAAACAACTTAATCTTTGCTCACATGTTGACTATGATCTTATCCTTCAGGTAAATGTTCATTTAAATGATAATTTTGTATACTTGAAGATATTGCTACTACTAAAAGATGCTTAATTTCTACCACAAAAAAACTCATTTATGTTTTCCAAAGGAAAATGAAAATGTTGATATATTTCTAAATAAGTTTATGAAGAGTAGAAATACATTGAACAATATGTCACATTATCACAATGATCATGTAAGTGCAACTATTTTTGGTAATGTTCCAAAAAGGAGAATAGAGAGAAGAATAATACACCTATCTCTATAAAACCAAATGCTAGTTCTTCTTTCTCAGTTAGCCATGTCCTTTTTTGCTTGTGGAGGATTAAGTCACTATGCTTTCTGTTGTCCTTTTAAAAGAAAAAGTGGCACCAACATTGTTTGTGTTCCAAGAACCTCTCTCTAGAATAGATTATGTATGATCATGGTTGTCATTAGACATATTTTTTTATCATGACATGTTTCTTAGATTTTAATTGCTTTAATTTACTTTTTGATGTTAGCTTTTCAATTGGTTTTTACTTAGGTTTGTAATTCTATTGTTTTTATTTCTCAAGTAGACTATCTCTAAGAAAAAGATAGCTTGACTGAGGGATATTTTGGTCAATTATGAAATACTCTGAAATTATGATTGTCAGGTTTTCTTTTGGCTATCTTCCAAATGGTTCTTAGATTTTTTTTCAACATGTTTCTTGATCTTTTGGGTAAGAAATAATTTATTTCACATGTTGCAATTGTTTCTTTAGTTCTTTTATGTATATCTTTACTTTTTTTATTAGTTTCTTGTTTGAGATAAATTTATTAGTATGAGATTAAAGGGGAGCTCAAATGATGTGATTTATCTTTCTGTATTTGTTTATTATCATATTTAATGTCTTCTTTATATCAATTATGGATTTAGCATCCCTTAATATTGGTCTTGTACACGCTTTTAGAGCAAAAAAATATTGGTCTTGTGAATTGTTTGTGGTTTTTTGTTTGATTTTTATAGCTTCTCTTTATTGTGGGTGACTTAACATTCTATCTTTTAGAATGTTCATGCTTTTGATTTTCATGAATTCCCTGTGATCTTTGTGGACGTAAAAATTCTTTATATTTGGCCTTGAGTAACTTTACAAGTCTTTTGTGTACTTAATGGGATCCCTTTGTCATGTAGGAATTAACATTCCTCTCATTGTTATTGGGACATATTTACACTTTTTCCTTGATCTAATTTTTGTTTTTTGTAGCACACCCTGGCATTTCGATTGCTACTTTCAATTGGTACTTTGTTCTTGCTTAGGTATGATGTTCCCTCTCCAAATCATTATCTTTTTGAGGGGGAGTCAATACTTGAGGAATAGTTTGGTAAGTGACATGCATATAACGTGTGTGTAATACACAAGTGTATGTGTCGAAGTAGTATGGGATTATGAGTCCAAAGTTATCGAACATGGGGAGTTGTGTGGTTAAAGACTATTACTAATTAGGATTGACCAGCTAAGCCAAAAACAAGAGTTGATTGGTTGTTTAATTAACTAAGAAGAAAAAGTAAATCTAACTAAGGTTGTTGTGATCAAGAAGGGATGAATTCCTTAGGACTTTTGGTTTCGCCACGGGAAACACTAAATATACTCCCTAATTATTAATATAATGTGCTCCTAATCCTGAATAAAGAGCATGTAGCTACAAACTACCTACTTTCGTAGTGTAATTCCCCTACCTAATCTAAAGCCAATTCCATTCTCATAGTAATTAATTCATTAGTTAGGTGCTTTTGGTTTAGATCTGAGTAATCTCCTCCCGTTTATGCCCCACCTTTTCCAAGGGACGCCGATAAACGGGTGAACCTATGTGTTTCTAACCCTTAATCCCCTTTTTAGTAGTAATTAAGGATCTGATAAGCTAATTGTGGTGATCAAGCATAATAAGGACATGCGATTTCCATAGATTCATATTTAAAAATTAAGAGGAAAATATATATATATTAACTCATAAGAATCAGACACAATGCATACCCAGGCTACTCCCGGGTCCTAAGGAATTAAGGTTTTTAGCTGAAAATAGACGACATGGTATCACAATAAGTTGAAAAGATGTAAAACATGAATTTTGAGATATAATAAGTTGGAGAAAGGGTTAAAGAGTGAATCTTGAGAAGATGGAGAGGATTTTCCATCGTTTTTGTAGCCAAAATGTCTCTGAGGTCCGTCGGGTAGGGTTTCTCCACTTTTCTCCCTCCGTTCGACTGTCGTATCATCCCACCATGATAGATCTTTCAATTGCAGTTCTAATGGTGCCTTTTATAGCCTTCGTACATGTTTAGGTAAAGAGGAAACCTAAAATGTAATTTTTAATACAATATGTGTTAGATTTAACACATTAAAATTTGGTCTGTAGTGTCTGAGTCGGTGGTACCGAGTTGAAAGTCAGTTACATTGACTTCTTCACAGTCAAAACTCATTTTCCTTTTTGATCTGGAGCAAAACATATTTGTACTCTGATGCCATGTTGGTACCACCGAGTTGTAAGTCGGTGGTATCGACTTTTCTCTAGTAAATAATAATTATCTGTAATAAAAATAAATAATAATTATCTGTAATAAAATAATCAGTGAATAAAATCAAATAATTATTATAATAATCAAAAAATGTAAAATGCATGTAAATACATGCAAAAATATAAGAAATGATGCACAAGTGATTTTTACTAATTTGATAAAATATGTATTAAAAAGATATTCAATTAAGCACAAATGACAAAGAAAATAACCAAATTAGATATGAAAATAATGACAATTTGTGCATACATCACACCCCTAAGCTTGAATATTGCTCATCCTCAAGCAACACTACTCTTAAATTTGTTTTAAAAAGTCAACAAGAAGACAAGTACCTATGAATTACTTTTTCTAACCACCCTCCACCAGTCAATCCCAAACCGGTCCTTGCCAACTACTGAAGAAGTAACTACTCTAAAGCGATCAATAATGTTCATAATAGATGTCCACAATAAGATTAATGAATAACACTATCAATATGAAGCAGTTAATATCATGGCCAGTAGGACACATGCTTGATGCACCATGTGATCTCCCTATCTACATTGCTCTGATATACCTAAATGAACTATTTGGAAGAAGATCCCCAAATAAACATAGATGAGGGGATTAATTATTATGGTGGCCTACCATGCATAGCAATGGGTGGAAAAGATGGGTGGCTATGATAATAGGATTCACAAGAATCATCCAAATTATTTATGCAAAAAGTAAAAATATGATGCACATGTATGATGGATAAAATGTGAATGTATGACGTCTAATGACTATTTTTTATTTTGGTGGAATGATGCATGCAATGGATGTCTCATCCTAATGATGAATATAAGTGGAAAGGTGTTTATAAAAAGAGATCCACAATTCCCTTGTTTATTGCTTAGAGAGAATATGACATTGAAATTTAAAATCCTTTTCCTCCTTTTCTCCTCTTTTTTTTCTTTTTCAATAACTCTTTTTTCTCTGCCCTTTTATTTTAGCAAGATAAATACTTCATGCTTGGGCTTTTTTTTTACTTTTACTTTTTTTTAGGATTATGGATAAACACATTTTTTTCACTCTTACATGAGAGAAGATCGTAGAAGATAACAAATTTGTAATACCTTGTGAAATATGCAATGCAAATGAAACTATATGCGGTTTTGTTATGCAAACTACAAATACTCAAAAGATAATATGATTTTTTTTTCCTTTTCTAATGCATAATAAAATGAACTAACTATATGCTTCCTATCATGCCTTGTAATGCAAACAAGAGGAAAATAATTTGGACTAAACTTGATCATCCTATGGTGGTGAATGAAGATGAATGGAAGGTGGACGAGATCACATGACTAAGAGACAATGTCTTTCCCAATCATGATATGTCCCTCTTCTATCAACTTGTGTAACAGGGTAATCTTAGAGTTTATTTCTAGAAATCACATAAAGGATCACATTACTATTTGGTTGGTTTGGACTCAAACATCATCGTCATAACACAAGCCATAGGGTTAAGTTAGGTTTTTCATTCAATCAGTTTTTCTTCAAGCTGGCTACTCCAAACAATTCCTCCAATTATGTACTCTTAAACATAGAAAATTTAGCTTAAAGAGAAAAGCATAAAAGCACACTCATATTTTTTTTAGAATTTTGAGAATTGATACCACATCATCAACAAATGGCTAATCCTAACCAAAAATTTATATTTTTGTCCACAAGTACACTAGATAGAAGTGGACTCTAAAAACAAAATGAAAAATCTAATTTTTCTAAAACAAAAACTTGTTGATGTATGATAAAAAGAAAAGATGCAAGAGGTAAAGATAGAAGCACCATTCCATTCCTCCCCCTAAGCTTGAATATGACATTGTCTGCAATGTCAAAAGTAAAGGAAGACAAATGGAATGATTGTACCGATATGTGAGCTTAGATCTGGGCAAAAGATGAGTGGGTGGGACATACATGAAGACATGCCCTCCAATAAGCACTCGAGATTGGTGAAGTGTCGATGCTTGCTCAGCTTATGAGATGTCACTGATGAGAACTCGGTACTACCAACAGTAAAGTCAGTGGTACCGACTCAGTGCATCCCTGCACACTGAATACACATATCAAGGCACCTTTTTACTTTTTTATTTTTGGAAAATTGGGTAAGTATATTCCAAAAACCCCCGGGAAGGGGACAAAGTTACAAGACACACTCACACATGTGACTACACACTCCTAAGAATTGGTTATAGTAGGTCCCAATTCCTAGCAATCATAGGAGAAATATCAAGACATGATTTAAAAGTAAAATACATTCTCTTGATCTCTAGAGAAAGATGGTTGAAGATGATATCAAAGTCTGAAGTGCCACCATTATGCAACCTTTTATTATGTTCCTCCCAAATGAAGTGGACAACACCAGTAATGGCCCAAAGTTCAATGATACTGGACTGTTTTGATCTCTTACCAAGATCAGTAAGGCAGCCATATAAAGAATAAGAGGTTCTAATGTTGATTTTAAGTTGATCACGGCCCCAAATATATTTCCAAAACTTACATCCCTCAAATAAATGAGCTATCGAATCCTTGTGTTGGCCACACAATAAGCAAGATGGGATAGGAGCCCCTGACCAATATTTTCCAATGTAGGAAGGACATTGTTGATAGCTCTAAAGGTAGTGAGGCTCCATCTAGGTTAACTCTTAGATAACCAAAGACTTCCATAAGCCTTGTCAGCTGGATGTTTTTGCCTGGCATTTTCCCAAAGATCATTGCCTGCCCACATAGAGAAGGAAGGCCACATAGTTACCATACGTCTATGGCAAGTAGAACCACACCTAGAAATAGCAACCAAGGAATCACCATACCTATAATAAAGCCATGAACTCCATATACTTTGTACTTGAGTGAACCTCTTAATACGACGTAAAGTATGATAATCCACAAGTTCATCAAGTCTCTTCAGACCAAGACCATCTTCACAAAGTGGATAGGCCAGCCGAGACTAACAAGAGGGGTGCACCGAGCTACCCCATAAGAAATCTGAAAGCAATAACTCCATCCTACTTAGAACAGCTGGAGGAATTTCTCCCATACATAACCAGTAGCCAATCAAACCCATGGCATAGTGCTTAATAAGTACAAGATGACCAGCCATAGAGATTTTAGACCCCCGCCATATCTGTATCATATCTCTTAGTTTATCCAAGCATTCATGGAAGTGGCGCCTCCTGAGATATCCACCCACCATAGGAAATCTAAGATACTTCGTAGGCCAAGTGCCTTATTGAATACACAAGCATCTAATCAAGGCATCCTTGTTGCGGCAAGAAGATGAAAGAAATATATGGGTTTTATTAGGATGGCACTTCATACTAGAGACAGAACCAAACTCAAGCAAGAGCTGTTTGAGATTTGTAAGACTATGCGGGTGCCCCTCGGAAAAAATAAGAACATCATCCGCAAACAGAAGATGTCTAAGAGCCTTGGTCCTATTGATAGGAAAGCTTCTCATGAGTTAGCTATCATACGCTTCCTCAAGACATATGTTGAAACCTTCCATTGCAAGGGTGAATAATAAAGGAGATAAGGGATCACCTTGCCTAAGACCATTGGAACTTTTGAAGAAGCCAACCGAAGAGCCATTCAACAAGAGAGAAAAGGATGCAGTCTCCACACATTGCTTTAGGATGAAGATAAACTTCTCATTGAACCCAAAACCAGTAAAACAATCCCATAAAAGGACTAACGAACAGAATCAAAGGCCTTGGTTATATCCAACTTGATGCAAGCAGCAGGGGGACTGGATTTTCGGTTGAATTTAAGAGTAAACTCAGCCGCAAGAAGAGAACAATCTTCAATACTCCTGCCTTTAACAAAAGCGCCTTGGTAAGGAGAGATAATATTTGGAAAAAGAGTGGTTAACCTCCTAGAGATGACTTAGGCAATAATGTTATAGAGCATTGAGCAGCAATAAATAGGCCTAAAATCAGCTAGAGACGAAATAATGTTACTTACGTCAAAACTAGATACCACAAAACTACAAAATAGGAATGTAAAAATAGAATTGAAAGTTTAACAAAATAAACTTGATTGGTGGGTTTCCTCCCACAAGCTCCCTTGTTTAACGTCCTAGGGTGGACACATGTCAATCAACAATAATCAGGTGGTCGTGGAGGAGGGTGAAGCTCTCTCTGCTTCTTCCTTCTAAGCATCTGGTTCCTTGCAACAATGAGAAAAAATAAATAATGGACAGAAGACCAACATGTATGGTTGACGTTCCATTTCAATAGTAAATTATCATTGCAATGAACATGAACATGAACTACAACCAAGTCTTCATGTGGGAGCACATGTAGAAATAGGTAGTCATGGGGTGAAAGGTATAATGAAGATTTCTCCTTGATTTATATGACCATCCCCAATGGATCACTCCTATCTACACATAATGGAGGGATTACATCAAAGGTGAGTTTGTATATATCCTTCTCTTCTAAAAATTCAATATCCCCACATTCATTCATATCCTCACAAAAATTTTCAATATTATCATCTGGATATATATCCCATATAGGATCCTCCATAAGGAAATGAAGAGATGGGTCTTTTGGTGAAGGAATTATATGATGGTTAATGGGAAATTCCTCCACCTTTTCACTCTTAGTATTCTCTTCCTCACTCTCTTCATCCTCTCTAAGATCACTATCAAATAAAGCACCTTCTGGATCCTCCTCTCCTTCACTCATATCCCAAACACATGTATCAAAATTGTATTCCACCTTATTTCCATCATTCTCCTCATCTTCCTCATCAGATCCCCAATCATATTCAAGATCAATCCTAGGAGTCAAGGGTGTGGGTGTGGGCTCAATGGAAGGACATGGTAGAGGTGATTCTAAAACTTCTTCCAGTATGTTCTCCTAACTCTCTAATTCCATATCCTCAATCTCAACTTCTTCCATTTTCTCTATTCTACCCCATCCTCCATTAGAAATAGGACTTCGGCGATTTAAAATAGATTGAACCATAATCAGAATATGCTCACGATGAATTTCCTTTGAGTTTTTCCCATGATGTGATGAAGGTGAACTCAGACACCTATAGTCTACATGTGTATTTCCACACTCGGAACAAATAGGGGCCATGTTATTTTTTCTAACTTTTTTTTAAAAGAAAGAAGACTAACTACAAAGAAATATTTAGATGAATATGTACAATGCCTAAACTAAAAGTAAAGTTTTATGTAATGAAAAATGGGAAGAATAAACAATATATATAAAAAAGGAAAATAAATACAATGGCCTAGAGTGGCTGATCCTAAATTTTTATAGTGTTAACCATGCCACCTCCCTGACAACGGTGCCAAAAACTTGACATGCATATAACATGAGTGTAATACACAAGTGTACATGTTGAAGTAATATGGGATTATGATTCCCGAGTTATCGAACACGGGGAGTTGTGAAGTTAAAGACTATTACTAATTAGGATTGATCAACTTAGCTGAAAACAAGAGTTGATTGATTGTTTAATTAACTAAGAATAAAAAGTAAATTTAACTAAGGTTGTTGTGATCAAGAAGGGATGAATTCATTAGGACTTTTGGTTTCACCATGGGAAACACTAAATCTAATTCCTAATTATTAGTATAACTCCCTCCTAATCCTAAATAAAGAGCCTGTAACTAGAAACTACCTGCTTCCGCAGTGTAATTCCCCTACCTAAAATCAAATAATTATTATAATAATTAAAACATGTAAAATGCATGTAAATGCATGCAAAATAAAAGAAATGATGCACAAGTGATTTTTACTAATTTGGTAAATTATGTATTAAAAAGATATTAAATTAAGCACAAATGATAAAGAAAATAACCAAATTAGATATCAAAATAGCAACAATTTGTGCATACATCAGTAAGTACGTACACCTTTTTACTTCAAAACGGGCAGAAAAAATACATGAGCAAATTTTACTTTTTATAACAACTCAAAGGTATGATGATCTTAACATCGCTATCTTAAATTTATCGTTTGGAAATATTTGTCATTATAAAAAGGGGGAGATTGTTGAATTTTTAGATATGCCACACTCTAACTTCAATGATGTCAATATTACCCATTTGTGTTGATAATATGTAAAATTAAGTGTTTTAGGTGATCATGGAACTTATACATGATCCAATTACAAAGAAATTGCAACATTATGTGCATTTTGATGCTTTTATATCAAGTTATACCTAAATTATGCTTCATAGTAGTGCAAGTTGTACAACTAGATTTGAACTATGTATCAACATGTGATGAATGGTCCAAAACCATCTAAAACCAAGTTTTATACTTGTATACACCAACCAAGATAGGTAGTAATTCTTCCAAATTCATATGAGCCTTAATTCAATATCTAGGACCTATTGGTACAGTGTTTGAGGTCGAAATGCAATTCGATCAAAATGCATGTTGGTCGAACTTTAGTTTTATTGGGACATAGACGTAATATCAAATGAATTCCTGATAGTGTTCCAATCAAATTATAATTTGATCAAGATGCATCTCATTCGAATTCAAATTTAAATGATGGACAATTACAGATTATTTGTTAGTGCATAGTTGGTCATTTATTTCCCACCAAGCTATCATATATTCACTATTTTCCCACCAAACTTGTCCTAAACACTCACAAAAAATATATTAAATAATCCTAAGTATTTCATATATAGGAGTGTCTTAGGGGTGCTTAAGAGTACACTTAATCAGTGCAACTATTGGATATCATCCTTATCTTATAATATCACACTACTATCTCCAGCTACCATCAATCTAGCCTAAGACATAGTTCAACTCTAGTGTCCTACTCCACCAGATATAGCCTCACCTAACCTTATGGAGTAGTTGATCACTTATTCTTTAGTGTTATAATTGTATATCTTGAGTGGTTGTGTTGTACTTTATTTCTTCCTTCTTGTTTCCTATTTTGGATTTTTTTTGCATGCTACTTCTTATGAGAAGGCTACAATAAAATACCTAAGTGCTACTTCTTGTAAGAAGGTTGTGTGCAAAAGTGGTAGAAGTAGATATTTATTTCTCTAAATAGGGTTTTCTTCTAACATCCTACAAAGAAGGATAAAGTTACCATGATCTTCAAAAGGAGGTTCACCTTGATCCACACAAGGCACCAATAATTGTAGCTTGTATACATATGGAAAAGGAAATAAAGTACATGTTAAGAAACACTAGTTGGTAACAACTAGATAATGGACCTACAAAATTTTAGGTTGGAACTACTATACATCATTTACCTTTTGTATTTGCCTAACTTCTCAATTACATGCTTTATAATTCTAATGCATTACCTCTTTAAGTGACCAACCTTGGGTTTCAGTTGCATAAAATTGTATTTTTGTCTATTCACCCCCTCTAGAGCTTTCACCCTTCAGTTGAAATGCTTAATCTTGTATTAAATGAGTAGTAGGGAGACATGCTTACATAATCCTCTATAATTCCAACCGTTAACAATATCAACTCAACCAAAAGGGACATATTTCTCACTTAGGCTTAAATGTTGGGTGTTTCAAACTCCTAGACTTTACTTCTTCACATTCTCACCACTCCCCAACATATAAAACATTACTATTCCTATATCATCTTTTCATGCCTAATAGGATAAGGGTGTCTTATGTCATCTCTATGTGAATATCCCTTATCTTGTTCCCAGATTTGAAAGACATGCCTTACAAATAGGGTGTCACATTCCATGAAAAAACTCACACCCACTCTAACAGATATAGATCAAATATCCTCTGTAAACAAGCATAATTGATGCCTAGTGATTTGGCCATGTTATTTACTAGGAATGAATGCCTACTAAACTCAAGCAATATGAAGGCTCACCAACTTGACAATGTCTTTGAAAATGTGAAATTGAAGCCGTGTGATCTGAGTAATTGGAGAACATTTAATATATTTCTCTACCATATTATACGGTACATATGTGGGGATAAAGCAAAACCTTCCCCACTTAGACAAGACTGCACCATATTACAAAGCCTAATGAGTCCTTAAACAACAATAACGAAACTCTTTTGTATAGTTTTTGGAGGTAAAATTGACTTATTTGCAAGCTCCCCTATGTGTCTATCACATGAAATATTTTACCTTTTTATTGAATTGATTGGTGTGTTGATAAGAAAAAACTGACACTAGGATGTATTGTGCCTTACTCTATGAACATCTTGAAATTACATAATGTCAAAAGCTATAGACATATTTGAACATATGATACTTGTAAAAGTAGCAATCCTACTAGTTCAAGTTTAGTAAATCCTTCACAATTATGCAATGTTGATTTAGTACACAAGAGGAGAGTGGACAAAAATAAAGGTCTCTTGGTATTTGTAATAAAAATAGACTATTGTGATATTGATCGTTCTTATAACCATGTAAAGTTTTCATGCTTTGTCGTTGATATATTATCTAATGTAATTGATAACATTGTCTAATTATAAAATGACATCACCGCTCAAATTAGTGTTAAAGATAGTCCATAATAATGTATCATTCTCCCATGAGATTATGTGGGATAGAAACCCTACTACAAGTTTTGAACATAAATCTAAAATGCCTTTTCCTATGTATCATGACCAAAAATGAGTATTTGGATGGGTCATACTAGGTTTGGTTAGAGACTGCTAATTTTAATTTTTATATGGATTAAAATCCTAGTTTAGACCCAAGAATCAACCAACCTAGGCCATACAAAAAAAACTCAGGTCCATGAACTGATTTGAGATGACCTAAACTACAAGTTTAGACTACATGATATTTAGGACAACTAGTAAGAAACAATACATTAAGAAAACAACCATTTGTCCATGTTTAATTGTGTATAACATAGAGATAAAGTCCAATTATAAAGCATTAGAAGGAAAAGACGTGCAATTACCAGTATAAATATATTCATGTGCATCTAAAGGGATTAATTTGGTGATACATAAAATGTATACATATAGAGAATTTATTATGCAAGTGTATTGTTTCTTTTTATGAAAACTATGCAAACTACTAGAGATTAACTATTATTGATCCCTCTTAGTATAGTCAAGAATGTACTAAACATAATGTTAGTGTTTTGATCAAGCCAAACAGGTTTATCTAAATAAAATGAAATTTCTAATCTTGAAAGTAAATGTTGTTTTGCAATTGAGTCATCAAATTTTTATTGCTCTGTTGTATAGGATATCCCTATGCATGAAGATTTTTGTATAATTCTTCATGCCAATCATGCATGAGTCTTGTAATTCACCATATCAGGTTTGTTTTTGTCCAGAGTGGAAACAACTTGTTGAGAATCAAATGTAATGAATGCCTTGTGCCATATCCTTGTATTACACAACCCTAGAGTCTTTAAATAGCCTAAATTTCAACATCTAGGACTGAGTTTAATACATTCGGGAAACCAAGACCCATGATACACCTCCCATTTGGGCCAAGAACATGGATCCATATGGCGACATCAATGATAATAGGTTTGTAAGTTGCATCTATGAAGATGATGAAATCCAGAGGAAATTGAGGGAGATGCAATCTAATGATTGAGGTGTGATGGCATGGATTACCACATCATGAAGGTTAAGGATTGTATATATAAGATCAATGATGAATTTAGTTTTGAGTGAAGTTGTCTTCACTATGCCTTGGTTTATTTCCTCCTTCCTACAGCTCCAGATTTACCAACAAGAAATAGCCCCTTAAAACACTTTCTTCATTGAGTCTGTGATATCTAGTGATCTAATTGATCAAGTAAGCCTCACTTAGTAAGAGGAGGTTAGAGCTCATGTTGATTACAGTCCACATAGGTTGATTGAATTTTCTGTCTCATGATGCATGAAAGATAATGTCATCATCATTGTGACATAGTGGGCATTCACTACTAACTTCTATATGACGTTGTCGTTTCTCCATGTTTGTGATAATGGCATGGTCATGCAGTAGCTAGATGAAGACTAGCACCCATATTAGTAGCTTGTTCTTCCATATATTATTGTAGGGGACAACATTGTTGATCTCCTTTTTCCTTCTAGTTCAACAATATATTGGGCGTGAAGGCATTTGACCATTCAAATCAAGTGGGGATCCCCAAAGGTCAGGGCCTATTAAGTCATTTGGGGGAGGGGTGGAGGCGATGGCTTACCATGTTGAATCAGGAAGGTAGGTGTAGATAAAGTCCCAATCCTAGCCACCAGAATAAAGATGCATAGATTTAACATTGAGGAAGATTAGGCCAGTAGGAAATTGGAGGTCACTTTGATAATCCTTTGTTGATTTTCCAAGGATCTAATTATTTGTTCATAGATGTTTACCCAAGTTGTTGTTCATAATTTTATAACTTAAACTTTTCACCTCATGGATATGGTTTTAATAAAACTCTAGGATGGTGAGCTAGCTTCTTGGTGAGTGTGTTGTCACAAATGTATTTTCCTTGATAACTTGAACTTGTATCTTAGATGGATGGTTTAGGAACGACCAAACATTCTTCATCATATAGGAATGATTATGATCATGAGTATCCTTAATTCCAAGTCCTCTTATATCCATGTTGGATGTGACTTTCTTTCAAAAAACTAAAGAGATTCCTTTGGTCCTAGTTGTCATACCTGATCAAGTGTTGGATGTGCTTTGTTTATGTCATCACATAGTCAGAAAGAACAAATAGTTTGCATAGTGTATGTGGGGATATCATGTATAGTGGATCTAGAAAGGTCTATGAGTCCAGCTAGTTAAAGGTGCCACAATGTCCAACCATTCATTAGATCTCTGATGGAGGTGGGAATGTTGGCATGGGTAGACTTGTTAACTCTATGATGAAGAAGTGGAATGTCAAGGTTTTTCCCCAGGTATGGCATCTAGTGGATACCTAGTGTCCTTATAAATGCACGAGTATTAGTCCTGGAAACATTAGAACTGAAGAAGCATTTGGATTTTTCTTGATAGATCACATGTCTTGAGAATTTTGCAAAGGACCTCAGGACTTTTTTAATGATGTCATCCTATTGCAGATAAGCTTCTCCCATGATTAATATTTCATCGAGAAAGAACACATGGGATATCTTGGTACCTCCCCTTGTGAGAACAATAGGTTTTCAGGCATTTTCAACAACTACATTGGTGATGGATTGACTGATTCTATCCATGAAAAGGACAAAGATGTATGGGATAATTGGGTTGCCTTACCAAACCCCTTGTGATTCCTTAAAGCATGGAGAGGTTCACCTTCCCCTAGAATGTAAGTGTGACCCGAGGTAATGATTTGCACAATGATATTATAGAGCTTCAAAGGAATTGTAATTCTTTGGATATTTCCATGTATGATAGCCCAATTCATATGATCAAAAGCCTTCGGTAAGTCTAGCTCAAATGCACATCCATTTTTGGTTGTTAGACTTAGCCTTCATGGAGTGGATCACCTCTTATACTAGCAATAACTTGTCTCTTATAGCTCTTTCTGGGATGAAACATGACTATGTAGGAGAAATCCATGAGTTAATAAAAGGTTTGATTCTCTCAACCAATATCTTGATATCAATTTGGAGCAGCCATTGTTGAGTGAGTATAGGTCAGAGGTCACTAGAACATTGAGGCATTTTTACTTTAGGAATCAAAACCATATGAGAATTTTCTATATCTAGAGGTGTGTATTCAGAATTGAAATCATATTTAACTTTTTGATGATAGACGGGCCAACCTGGTCCCAATTGTTGTGGATGAAGGCATTGTAAACACCATTAGGCTCTAGGGCCTTTGAGGGGGCCATAGAGAACATGACTCTATTTATTTCATTGTAGGAAGAATTAGATAACATATTCTGGTGCTCATTGTCAGTGACAGTAGGGAAGTTTCTTGCATATCCATCAAGGATTGTTGTGAAGGTTGACTCTTCAATGGAACCAAGTCTGAGAAGTAATGAATAATAAGTTCTTTAATTCTTGGAGAAGTAGTAAGCCAACATCCTTTTTTTAGAGAAGTGGGGAGGCTATCTCATAAATCCCACCCTCTCCATGTGAGAAAAACTTAGGTTCAAATTGCAAGCACTAATTCAGATAGAAATAGGAAACATGGTAGTACTAGTACCATTTGAAAAATCCTCAATAAGGAGGTCATGGACCTATCTATGGGGGTGGACATATGTTGTGTATGTCATAGGTTCTTTAACAATGGCCTTTGCCAGACCATCTGCAATATCATTTGATTCTCTTCTTATATACTTCACAATCCAACTAGGTTTCATCACTTTTTGAATCCTCTGTACTAACTTGATGTTTTTGTGATTGTGTTGTTCATGTTGATGTGCCATGTTAATGGCTATATGAAAGTATGATTCAACACTTACCATGGTCAAGTCATTTGTTGTTGCAGCTTCCATGGCTAGGTAGACACCCTCAAGCTTTGCTTTGACGGCATCAGTAGACTGTAGGCTTCTAGAACTGCCGCCCACCCAATGACCTACCTCATCCCTGATAACTATGGCACATGAGGAGATGGGGAACTTGACTACAATATTAGAGTTGATTTTCAGAACACCTGGCCCGTGTTTTTCCCATCTAGTGTCTATAGTAACTATAGTACTCAAAGTTGATCTTACATACACTTTCAGGTGTGTGTTAATTTCTCTCCTAATGTATCTCACATGTCGCAGTATGAAGGTGTACATTCTCAAACACCATTTTGTTTCTTGCATTCTGAATTTGCCAGCAAGTTACCAGAAATGAGGTAGTGGTCTCATTGTTCTTTTTTGAGTTGTTGTTAGATACACTGCTTGACTTCCATTATATTAAAGAACTCTTGATTATGTCTGTCGTATGCATTTAGCAACTTACAATCTCTCATAGTGTGCATGGTCATTTTGCCCTCCTCCAAACACCTAGGGTAGGTGTTGTTATTTTCCAGCCTGTGTTGGACCCTCCTATAATTAGTAAGTAGAGCCTCATGCATCATGAGCCAGGTGAAGGTCCTAATGCATGATGATATGTTCTTATCCCACATGTCCATCCACCTCCCTATCATAATGGTTCCCTTACTATTGTGTGGTTTCCACATCAATTGTTCACATGATTTCACCCACAAATTTAGTTCATTTTGTTCTCATTTAGCCTCTATTAATATCCTTCTTGCCACCTTTTTGTTATTTTGCAACTCATCATATGATGTGCATTGTTGGAATGCTTCAAAATGATCAAATTGGAGATAGACCAACTCAAATTCATCATTATCGAGACTTCTCAATGCCTTACAGACGTTCAGAACTTTAATTCTGCTGAAGCAGCAATGCACATGACGTGTCTTATTTAAGACACATAGTGCGCATTTCCAGATGGCCTAATTCTTCAGACCCAGAAGAAAAGTACACGACGTGTCCACAAAAGACACGACGTGTACCTCGGAATTCAGAGCCGAGTCTTGCCTTTCTGGTAACGTACGTGACGTGTATTAATCCAGACACGCAGTGTGCTTTACATTCAGAACTACTGTCGGAGACAGGACACGATGTGTCCTGAGAGACACGCTGTGTGCCTGTCAGTTTCAGCATTTTTCAAATACTACTCCTTTCATTTTAAAAGATGAAACCACTCTATAGAGTAGTTATCTTTGGTCATAATTCAAAATCCCTTCGTCCAAGAGTAAGGCTAGAGCAAGGAGGGAAATTTTGGAGGTGGAAGAAGGTGGCCTCTTGCTAAAGAACCCCATTCTTCTTCTTCTTTTCTTCTCCAATCTTCTTCTCCAAGGTGCAGCAGATCTCCATCACTCCACAAAGCTTCTTGGGAGAGAGGTTTGTCTGGTTTGGAGAAGATGTACAAGTGAAATTTCATCCTCAAGCCAGAATTCTACTCCTCTTGGGTTACACCTTGGATTTTCTTAGCTTTTCCTTCTCTAAATCATGTTGAACTCTAAAATTTTTGTGCATTTTCCGTTGTACACCATTATGGAAGAGTAGTTTCCTTTTCTTGGACATGGGAGAGTATCTCCCATGTCATAGCATGTACGGAACATGATAATTTCGTACTAAATGCTATGTTGCTTATTTTTCCACTTTGTGAGTATCAACTTCTTCTTTTGTGCATGTATGGCTGGCCACCTTATGTGTATGCTTTATGCTCTTTTGCTTGATCTGAGAAGATAGGTAGGAGAGTAAGGAGGTACTCTCTTGGCAACCCCTTCTTTACCATGAGAGTGGAAATTATGGATTTGAGGAGTAGGTTTGTGATCCAAAATGAAATTCATACATGGTAATGTTGAATTAAGCTAGGATCATTGTACTTGCACCGAGAGGTGAAGTGCAAAATACGACTCTCCTTTAAAACAAGTGCTTAGTATGTTTAAATTTCATGCTCCTGTTCTACTCTATGATATGTGGGTGAAATCCTAAGTCCAAGATACTTCCATATCTGAATTTTAATCTCTTTTAGTAAGCCATTTACTATTTTCTTAATTTGGAAAATTTTAGATTAATCAACCAAATCACCTTTAAAACGGTCTAGATTATTGAACCTTAGCACTGTTGCATTTAATTGATTGCTAAAGCTCCTTGTGTTCGATCTTGACTATGACTACTTCTGTATACTTGAGGAAATTGGTTAGTTGAGTAAAATATCTTTCTTAAGATTGAAACTCATTAGTGTAAACAACTGACAAGTTTTTGGCATCGTTGCTGGGGAGCTACTCTAAATCGAATTAGAGTAACAAGTGCTAATTAGTATTCGAGACTAGATCATCATTTCCATTTTTTGAATTTCAATATACCTTTTAGTTGTGTTCTCAAATTCTCTTGCGATTTTTCAGGTTTTATGCGTCGCTCGAAAGGGGTCTTCAAACATCAGCATTGCTAGACCTTGAAATCGAGCGCACTCTTTCAAGATTAAGAAGAGCAAGAAGAGTAGACCAACCACTGCTAGGAGGTGTTCCACCATCGTCACCATCACCATCTTCTTTGTTTTTTGAAGAAGCTACACCAGGAGATCCAACCATGGAGGATGACCTTCCTTTGAAGGATTTTTCTATGCTGGTTGCTACAAACATTTGTGAAGCCATCGATCTTCCCACAATGGAAGCGAACAATTTCTATATTGCTCCTTCTATGATGCAGATGATCCAGTAGAACTACTTTGGAGGTACAGTCAATGAAGATCTGAATCTTCGTGTGGCTGAGTTTTTGGAGTACATGAATACTTTCAAAATCAATGGGGTATCCACCGATGGAGTGAGGCTACTGCTATTCCCTTTCACCCTAAGAGATAGATCCAAGGTGTGGCTTTTTTCTGTTCCAAATAAATCAATCAAAAGTTGGGACCAATTTCTAAATGCTTTCCTTGCAAAGTATTTCCCGCCGAGCAAGATAGATCAACTAAGGAACCAACTCACCAACTTCTCTCAATCTGATGGATAAAATTTGTATGATACATGGGAGCAGTTTAAGGACCTTCAATGCCTTTGCCCTTACCATGGTATGACCAACTGGTTTCTACTCCATACGTTATATAATGGACTATTCTATAATACCCGTATGACACTGGATGCTGCCGCAAATGGAGCATTGATGAATAAGTCTTATAGGGAGGCTTACGACGTCATTGAAGATATAATGCTCAACCATTGCAATGGGGATCAGATAGGAGATCACAATCATCCTCTACCACTAGTTCTTCAGCTGGGAAGCAAGGAGGGAAGCATATTGTTGGTGTAGTTGACTTAATAGTTGTTAAACTTGATGTTCTTACACAAAAGTTCAAGAAGATGACTACATTGCAAATCCAATCAGCTGAAGTGATATGTGAGGCTTGTGGCAATTATGGACATACTTGTTCTTCATGTTTTGCTCCCAATGCAAATGAAGGGAGCCTAGAACAAGTCAATGTTGTTGGGATGCAGGGGAACAAGAAATACAATCCCTATTCCAACACCTACAATCTGGGATGGAGAGATCATCCTAATTTCTCCTACCAGAACACAAGAAATGCTCAGAACTTCCAACATGGATAGTAGCAACCGCAACAACAACAGAACTTCAACTAGCAAAACAATGGGAATCCACCAGGCTTCAACAACAATAGGGGTTACCAACAGCAATAACAACCCCAAAGTTCTTCCTTGGAGGCCATGATGGAGAAATTTATCTCCACACAGATGCAACAAAATGAAGAGTTAAGGGGCAACGACAAGCTATTGAAGGATGTGATTGCCCAACTCTCTACAAAAGTGGATGGAATTTCCACTCACACAAGGATGTTGGAAAATTAAATTGCCCAACAAACCTTGACGTAGTAAAAGAAAACCCAATCTAGTTCTCTTCCAAGCCAACCGGAGGTGAATCCAAGACAACAAGAAAATGCCATCACCTTGAGAAGTGGAGCTAAGATCCACAGACCTTGTCCACCCAAGGGGAAGAGTGCAAAGATCACTGATGAAGAGGACCCCTATGGGTGACAAAGGTAAAAGTACAACTGAGGTACCATCTCCTATACACCATTTCCACAAAGGCTTGCAAACATGAAGGAGGATTCAAAGTCTAGGGAGTTTATGGACATCCTAAACAAGCTCCATGTCAATCTTCTGCTAGCTGAAGTTATTGTAGAAATGTTGTCATATGCTAAGTTCCTTAAAGACATCCTCACCAAGAGGAGGAAGGTGAACCAAGTGGAGACTGTGATGCTTTATGAAAGAATCAGTTTTATCATTCAAAATAGACTTCCTGAGAAGCTAGATGACTTGGGAGATTTTACTCTACCATGCAAGATCAGCAATACCATGTTTGATAAAGGTCTTGTAGACCTTGGAGCTAGTATTAGTCTCATCCCATCTACCCTATGGCAAGAGCTAGATCTTAGAGATCTGAAGCCTACAAAGATGGCCATTGAGCTGGCCAATCATTCCATCAAATACGCCAAAGGATTCGTAGAAGATGTGCTAGTGTAGATTGGTAAACTCTATATTTCTTGTGACTTTGTAGTGCTAGATATGGTATAAATTCCTTCCAATCCCATTCTTTTTAGGAGACCCTTTTTGAGAACTGTTGGATGCCTAGTTAATGTTCACGAAGGCAAACTCACACTCTGAGTTGGTGAGGAAGCCATGGAGTTTTCTGTATATGATGCCAGGAAAGCACCCTCTTGTATAGATTCTATGGACTCTATTGATTCTATTGTAGAAGAAGATCATGATATTGCCAATTTGATACTAAATTACTATGATGATGATGATGAAGGTATTAATAATGGATCTGAAAATTTTGGGGTATTTTCTATTGCCCAATCAGATGATACTAAAGAAGACACTCCACTTATTGATGACAAAGCCAAAGAAAATGTAGCCGGGAGAAAGGTAGAACTTAAAGCCCTTCCACTAGGGATGAGGTATGCATTCCTTGATTCCAACTCTAATTCTCCTATCATAATTAATAATGAGTTAACCAATAAAAAAGAAAGTAAATTTCTTGTCGAATTACGTCTGTATAAAGACATCATTGGTTACTCTATCGATGATTTGAAAGGTATTCATGCCTCCATTTATATGCATAGAATAAACATGGAGGATGATGCTATACCCACCATTGAACTACCTAGACGTTTAAATCAAAATATGCTTGAGGTGGTTAAAAAGGAAATCTTTAAGTTGGTTGATGTCGATATCATTTATCCTATAAGTGACAACCCTTGGGTTAGTGCCATCCATGTGGTACCTAAGAAGGGGGGTGCAACTGTCATCAAGGGAGACAATGATGAGTTGATTCAAACACGTATAGTCATGGGTTGGCATATGTGTATTGATTACCGGCGTTTGAACAAAGTGACCTGAAAAGATCATTTTCCGTTGCCATTTATCGACTTGATGCTTGAACGCCTTGCAAAACATTCTTATTTCTATTACTTGGATGGGTATTTCATGTTTTTCCAAATTCCTATCTACCCTCCCGACCAAGAGAAAACCACCTTTACTTACACGTATGGAACTTATGCTTATCTTCGCATGCCCTTTGGTCTTTGTAATGTTCCTACGACGTGCATGATGGATTTTTTTTCTGATTTCATTGAAAATATAATGGAATTTTTTATGGATGATTTAGCATCTATGGAGATTCATTTGATCAATGTCTATGCAACTTGTCATTAGTCTTAGCTCACTGTAAAGAGGTTACCCTAGTACTACATTGGGAGAAGATCCATTTCATGGTACAGTCCAGTGTAGTATTAGGCCATGTTGTATATAACAAGGGTATTGAAGTTGATAGGGTTAAGGTGGAAGCTATTGAAAAGATGTCTACTCCTTCTTCAGTCAAGGACATCTGCAGTTTCCTTGGTCATGTAGGATTCTAAAGAAGATTTATTAAAGACTTCTCCAAAATTGCAAAGTTCTTATGTTCTCTACTTGCAAAGGATGTTGAATTCATATTCAATGATGACTGTCGTATCGTCTTCACCAAGCTCAAGGAAGCTCTTATTTTTGCACCAATAATTCAACCATCAGACTGGAATGCCCCATTTGAATTGATGTGTGATGCAAGCGACTATGTAGTGGGGGTAATTCTAGGACAAAGGAAAGATAAGAAACTTCATGCCATATACTATGCAAGTAAGACCCTTTATGAAGCACAAATCAATTACACAACCACTGAGAAGGAGATGCTTACTATAGTGTATGCCTTTGACAAGTTTTGATAGTACTTGGTAGGATCTAAGGTAATTGTGTATATAGATCGTGATTCCATAAAGTATTTTCTCAACAAGAACGATGCAAAACCTCGACTCATCCGCTGGATACTGCTTCTATAAGAATTTGATCTTGAAATCCGGGATAAGAAAGGGACAGAGAACAATGTCGTTGATCATCTTTCTAGGTTGACCACAGATGTTGGAGATTATCTACCTATTGAGGATCACTTGCCTATTGAAAAGCTTTATGCATTATCGTCCACACGAGTGCCATGGTTTGCAGACATTGCAAACTTTCTTGATACAGGATAGCTGCCGCCGGATTTGACATACCAACAAAAGAAGAAGTTCTTCCATGACGTAAAGTTCTACTATTGGGATGACCCCTTGTTGTTCAAACATGGGAGTGATGGACTTATTCGAAGGTGTGTCACTGAAGAAAAGATTGCTACCATTATTTCTAAATGCCATGCATCTCCTTATGGAGGTACTTTGGAGGAGAGAAGACTACAGCAAAGATCCTACAGGCCGGTTTCTATTGGCCAACATTGTTTAAAGATGTCAATTTGTTTGTCAAAGCTTGTGATAAGTGTCAAAGGACCAGAGGAATATCTAGACATGATGACATGCCTCTTAACTCTATCTTGGAGATTGAGGTATTTAATGTATGGGGAGTTGATTACATGGGACCATTCCCATCTTCTTGCGACTACCAATATATCCTAGTTGCATGTGAGTACGTCTCTAAATGGGTTGAGGCTATTCCAACCCAAGTACCTGATGGAAAGTCTGTAGTCAAGCTATTTCAAAAATCATTTTCTCTCGATTTGGAGTTCCTACAGCTGTAATCTCTGATGGAGGCACGTACTTTATTTAGAAACAATTCAACAACCTTCTATCTATGTATGGAGTCACTCATAAAGTCTCTACGCCCTACCATCCTCAAACTTCTGGGCAAGTAGAGGTCTCCAACCGGTAGTTAAAAAGCATTCTAGAGAAGACAGTGTCTAGCTCGAGCAAATATTGGGCATTGAAGATAGATGATGCACTATGGGCATACCGGACGGCTTATAAAACCATCATAGGCACAACTCTATTTAAGCTGATATATGGTAAATCTTGTCATCTTCCGTTGGAGCTAGAGCACCATGCTCTATGGGCTATCAAGTTCTTAAACTTTGACATGAAGAATGCTGGTGAAAAGCGTGTTTTGCAGCTACAAGAACTGGAAGAGCTACAGCTTGATGCATATGAAAATGCAAAGCTTTACAAAGAAAGAACTAATATGTGGCATGACACGAGAATCTGGAGGAAGGATTTCAAAGAAGGAGACAAAGTGTTGGTGTTCAACTCAAGACTTAAGCTATTCCCTAGAAAACTAAAGTCCAAGTGGTCTGACCCTTTTCTTGTATTAAAGATTTTTCCTTATGGTGTTGTTGAATTACAAGGCAAGGATGGAGCATTCAAAGTAAATGGGCAACGTTGCAAGCTATACACCTCGGGCGGCGAAGTTCACTAGGGATCCTCTTGCTCCCTTCAAGATGCATGAATGAAAAATTGATGAGTCTCACTTCAGACTCTAAATGGAGGACCTTGTGGGAGTTGAACCCACATTAGGATATATTTATTTTCAATTCTTTTGAGTCAGGAACACTCTTTAGTTTCATAAATAAGCTTGTCATGGATGAATGTAATAATTTAGACAATTCTATTACCATATTTGTTATTAATTATGTGCTGACAAAAAGCTATTTTCTGTAGAAACTACAGAAGACACAGTGTGTCTTATTTAAGACACAACATGTCTTATTTAAGACACGGCGTGTCTCTACTTCCATAAATATAGTAGATGAGTTATATCTCCATGTACACAACATGTCTTTATTTGACATGTCGTGTCGCTGATCAGCAGATACAAAGTTCTCCTCAACCTGGAAAGGTACACGATGTGCTCTAATTTAGACACGAAGTGTCCCCAAGTATAAAACAGAGGCATGAGAAATATAAAGTACAAACACGACGTGTCTTTATTTGTATACGTCGTGTTCACAAGCAGAAAAGGAAAGATCAAATTTTAAATAAGACGTGTCGTGTCTCTACTTCTAGAAATACAACAGATGAGTTATATCTCCAAGTACATGACATGTCTTTATTTAAGACACGTTGTGTTGTTGATCAGCAGATACAAAGTTCTCCTCGACCTATAAAGGTACACGGTGTATTCTAATTTAGATACAACATGTCCCCAAGTAAAAAACAAAGGCATGAGAAATCTAAAATACAAACATGACGTGTCTTTATTTTCACACGTCGTGTTCACAAGCAGAAAAGGAAAGATCAAGTTTTCTGGAACAATACATGACGTGTCTTTATTTGCACATGTCGTATAGTTATCAGTGAAAATGGGCATATTTTGAATTTATAAATTACTACACAACATGTGCTTATTGCAACACGACGGTTCTTTTATTACAGAAAAGGAGTTCTGGAAAAACACACAACGTGTCTTTATTTGTACACGCCGTGTCTTTTGATGAGAATGAAGGGTTTTTTTGTCGGTAAAACTCATACTGCTTTTTTGTATTTCTTTTCCTTTAGTGTCTGCACAATGCTTGCTACCCTCAACCGAGGATAGCTAAACAAAAAAATGAAAAACTGTATACAAAGAATTAGCAAAGGCACCAACCTGCAACTGACCAAAGAAAACAACAGGCAGAGCACAAAAAGATAGAAAGGATATACATCAGCTCTCACTAAGAAATAGATCTGAAGATAAACACATCAGGCCAGATCAACACTATGGGAGACACTGAGAGGGGAGCTCCAGCAAAAAATGCCAACAACACCAAAAGGGAAAAGATCTGAAAAGACATCCAGAAGCTCATCTCACAAAACAAAAGGGTCCACGAACAAAGAAAACACATCTCAGCCAAAAGAGATCAACTCATCTATACCAGAAGAAAACTCAAACATCACTATGAGAGAATAAAACTCATCATCAAAGTGAGAGGGGAGCAACAAAGCAACCACAACGAGAACATCCCTCACTCTAGCAACTTCGCCAATAGTAGTAACAAGAAAGACCCAAAAAAGAACAACAACCAACAGAGCTTCAACCAAGAACAGCCCACCAACCGGACATAACTTCGACACCTGCCACCCTCCTCTAACCATCTTAAGGAGCCAGGAATTCCAGAGAAAAACAAAAACAACCATCAACATGGCAGTCAACCACCAGCCAACCGAGGAGAGAAAAGAGGGATATGGGAACCTCACAAACAAAAAGGTACTCGACCTTCACCACTCAACAGAGCAGGAGAGCACAACCAGCAGAGATCATGCACTTATGCAGAAGGTTAAACACCCACCCATCACCACAACAGATATACCAGTAGCAGCAACACACATGCCCAAAAAAGAAGCAGGCCGGTAGAGCTCCAGCCAAGAAAACCCACCAAACAGCAGAAGAAAGGACATCATATGGGGAAGCGAGCAGCAAGTAGCTACAACCTTCAGACCAAAAACCTAAAACCAGGAAAAACCACGATGCAGGGATCAACCGCACCACCATCCACACCAAGAAAACCACATGGGAGAGGGGAGCCTCACACTCATATAGTGGATACTCAACCTTCACCAAGCCAACAAAGCTTCGACAGCAGCAGAGCAAGCACAAAAAAACTAACCAACAAAAGCTAACCCAACTGCCCTTAAAACCTATACCCTCTTCTGACCATCTCAAGAAGCCAAGCCTCCAGAGCAGAACAAAAGCAACCAACCACACGGGGTAGTCAACCACCAACCACCAGAGCCACACATACAAAAAGGAACTCAACTATCATTTCCCATCACAACAACACACAAACACAAGAAAGAAGATAGGGTAAACGGCCATGAACAAACCACCAGACAGTAGCAAGAGAGAACAACAGACCAAGAATAGAAGATCAACCACACAAAAAGTCAAACCAAGAAAGCCACATGGGAGAGGGGAGACTCACACTCAAATAGCAGATACTCAACCATCACCAAACCATCAACCCTCCAACAGAAGCAAACAACAGCAGATCACAGAGATAAAATCTTAATATCATTCTCAATCTCTTTCAAAAGAACATCAGGGTTCTTGTACCTATTATCGTGCACTCTTCTATTTCTTTCCCACCAACAATGATGCATGATAATAAGAATAGAAATATCATCATTCAAGGTCTTCATACCAGCAATAGATTCCCAACTCCTGGGAAAATTGCTAACCAAACCATTTCTTTTAGCCATATCCCACAAACTTATAGAATAACTGCAATTGAAGCTAATATGGTTAGTATCTTCATAAGCATTCATGCATAGGAAATAGATGGATGTACCAGGTATCCCTCTCCTTCTAGAATAATCCGACATAGGAAGCTTATTGTGGATAGCCTTCCACATATGAATCTTCACACTCATGTTACTTTTACTTTCCCAAATCCACTTAAAAATCTTCTCTTCATTCTTCTTACTCCTAATACACTCCCAAAAGAATTTAAATCTAGGATTCTTGATACCCTTCAGCAGAATATCATCCTCATTATCTTTGCAAATGGGAACAGTATCAAGAATCTCACGCAACTTAAGAGAATATCTAGAGTCTTTAACCTTCCACTCACCTTTGGCTATAAAATTACTCATACGAGCGTTTTTTGAAATTCCAGCAGTAATAGACATACTTTCATCAAGAATATCACTCAAAAACTTGCCTTTAATCCAAGGATCACTCCAAGTATTAATATTCTTTCCATTTCCCACTTTGAACTCAACCATATTAAGGAGGCAACCCCTACTTCGAATGATATTGTTGAACATCCAAAAAAAGTTGGGAGAAGTCTGAACCCTCCAAAAGGACTCTTTCTTAAGATACTTTTCATTAATCCATTTGAACCATAAAGAATATTTTTTCCTAGCAATATCCCAAGCATTCATAGCAAGACAAGAATTCACAACCTCCTTACTTTTCCTTACACCCAAAGCTCCTTCCTTCTTAGGTAAAGTGACATCATCCCACTTAATAAGGTACAAGTTAGCTTTCTTATCAGAATAGTGTTGGCTAAATTGGGCATTATTATAATCCCTTTATTTTGATGATGACAAACATTTCATTTTTGTGGATCTAACATGCTACTTGAGTGTTGCAGGTATTAGGTGGATGGAAAACTACTTGGAAGATCTATATGCTAAAATTGCTTTAAGTCATGAATGTAATCAAATGTAAAAACTTGTACAAATATATAATGTACAAGTACTTAGATATCATGTAAATCAAGTGTTAGATCCAAAAAATGTTAGACACGATAGATAAGGTAGTTGGGAGTTGGATCAGAACGTTATACACACTTGCTCTAGACAGTCCCTCGGTCGAAAAAACTTCGACCGAGAAGGAATCTCGGTCGACAATTCTTCGACCGAGAAGTGTTATGTCTGCAATTTTCAGAGTTAATTAACTAGTCGTTGTTAAAGCAACTAATGGTTACCTAACAACTAGTTAAGCACTAAGAACCCCCTAGAAAGTGTCTAGAATGTCCTTAAGCATCCATAGGCCATTCCTATAAATAGGACAAGCCTTAGGACACCCCAACACACACTTGTGCAATACTTGAGCTTACATACTTGCAATTGGCAATCTGTATTGAGCAATACTAGCATTGGCTACTCATTTCCCTTGCTCCAAATTTGTGTCCTATAGGCTAGCATCTCCTATCCACTAAACCTACACTTCAATACTCATTGGTTAGGGGATCAATATGCTTGATATAGGAAAATCAAGCCTTGTGCTTCAAAGTGGTAATTGTAATTTCCATTTCCTTTCTTGTTCTTTCTTATTCGTTGTACTCTCCTTGCTACTCCTAGGGTTGGAGGTTGTGGATTGGAGAGGGTTTGATCTTCTTGGTGAAGAAGGAGATCATTGGACTACTTCTAGAAGGTTGTTGCAACGGGAAGCTACTTCAAGAGGAAGGCTACTTCAAGGGGGAGATTGAAGTTACTTCAAGAAGGCTGCTTCAAGGTTGGTGCAACTACTTCAAGGTGAAGGCTATCCAAAGGGTGTAGAAAGTATTGTAATTTTATGTAAAATCTTTGAGAGGTTGGGTAAGCAACCGGGTAGTGGATTGACTGCCTTAGTATTTGCTAAGGTTGGAACCACTCTAAACACCTTGTCTCCTTCTTATTATCTCAATTGTGGTTGTTTGAGTTAAATTATTATTAAAATATCATAAAACCCTATTCACCCCCCCCTCTAGTGGTTTTTCAATTGGTATCAGAGCAGGCTTCAAGGAGCTCTAATCAAGTCTTAAAGAATGAAGGGTGGTGGTGTCTACAACTGCAAGAAAAGGAAAAGCATGCACCAATCTTCAACAAGTTACAATTGGTGCTTAGGAACAAGGCACACTACACCTAACTGTCCATGGAAGTCAAAGAAGGAAGAAGTGCATAAAGAATGCCTAATTGCTACAATAAGTGAAGAAGAAGAAGAAGAAGAGGTAAGTCTTTTTGATCTACGTAAAGAAGAGTTAATTTCTAGTCTTGAAGAGACACATAATAAGTATATTGAGTGCAAGAAGAAATTAAAGAAATCTAAAAAGGCAAATGATGAGTTACATGCTAAACTTCTTGCTCTCATATATGAAAATGAAGATCTTAAAAAGGTTATTGAAGATCATGATATTAAACTGAAATCCGTTGAAGCAAATTCCAATCTTCTTTCCCTAGAAAAGTTAAACTTGCAAACTCAAGTAAATGATCTTCAAAAACAACCTATTTTGTGTACACATCTAGATTATGATATTATTGTGAAAGAAAGAGATTCCTTATTATCTAATCTAGATCAAGAAAATCTAGACATCAATAAGAGAATGGATGAGATTGTCAAGCTACAACAAAAAATTAGTAGTTTGAATAACAATGATACCCTTGATAAAATTTTAAATAATTCTTATCATCAAATTGAAAGGAGAGGACTAGGATATAATCCTAAAGGAAAATTTTATCAAAAACCTAGTTGGAGAAAGACACAAGCGCTAGAAAATCAATCTAGATATGTAACCAAGAACAACCTAGAACAAAATCATAGAAAGAGATATGAAGTTGATTCTATATGTTGCCATTATTGTTTACGTCTTGGACATTATTCCTTCTCGTGTCCGTACAAGAAAAAGGATGTTGAGTTAGTATGGGTTCCAAAACCCCCAAACTAAATGAATATAATTAAGTTGAGATATGACCAAAAACTCTAAGTTGTATATCTTCATGTCTATCTCAAATTAAAATACTAAGATAACAAATTGATTCAAATCTCTAACTTGAAAATACACATTTTATATAAATCTATAGAGACACATTTTTAGAAATTTGTTTTAATTTGGGTTCTCAAAACCTAAAGATTTGAATATAATTAGTTGAGATTTGATCTACATATTACTTTGATATTTATATGTTTTATCTCAACTAAACTGATTTTTAAAATCACATAATTGAATTGAAAGTGATCTATATTTTACTTATAAAACAAATTACTAAAAAACAGTACAAAAACAATCTCGGTCGAGACACTGTTCGACCGAGAACACTATCGGTCGAGAATTAGTCGACCGAGTAGGTTACTGTTTTCAATTTTGCAATAAATCTGACAAAACATGTACAAACAACAGCATTCTCGGTCGAGAAAAACGTCGACCGAGATAAAATCATTCGACAAACAGTTCGACCGAATCAAGTTCTGTTGAACCTATTTTCAATTAATCTAGTTTGCTATCAATGTGTTATTAATGATTGATTTAATATGCAAATCAAGAATAAATCTTGGAGACCATTTTTGAAACAAGACATATTGATCTTTTTGCATCATGAATTAAGGTAAAACATTATGAATATTGCAAAAGTGTTATATGATGACTGATTTTGAACAAACCTTATTCATTGATTGAAAAAGTTTATTAAGCATGATCATTTCATGGTTTATCCTCTACATGATTTGGCTTAAAACTGAAAATCATGAACCATGTTGTTTTAAATCAAGGAAATAACTAATCCACATGGTTTGTCCCAAGTATTTCATGGTCTATCTATATAGGAACCATGTGTATTAAAATTTAGTTTAAATGACCATGATCGTTGTATTTCATGAAATTATATGCTTGTATCTTGATCACTATATTGTGGATATGCTTCTACTGTTCTATCAAAATCATTGTACCATGATCATTGTGTTTCATTTTTACTTGGTTTGTCTAAAATAATCTTTGATCTATATATACAAACCATAAATGGATGATCATTGTGACTCAACACATTACAAATATAGATGATGCTATCATTGAAAGTGTCTCTTAGAACAAAAATATTAATGTTTTATCTATTTGTTTGTTCTAAGAAATCAAAAACAAAAACTTGACTTTAAGATATTAATCTTGCTTTCAAGGATATATGTCTCTAAAGAATTCTATGATTAATCTGGAAATGAGGGTACAAGAAGAATTGGGAATTGATATTTATGTACCTATGGCAAAGCTTTGGAGACATCATTCAAAATGAATACAGTCTAGGAAAATCAAGGACAAAGACTTCATTGTGATGCCTATATGAAGTTTTTAATTGATGAAACTTCTTCATAATAGGTATAACTCAAAGTGCTTCAAATTGATATATATTTAATCAAGTTACCTGCAGACATTATACTTCATATATGAGTGCTCAAATTGGAAATCTGCATAAATAGCCTCTTGGTTGAAATCAAGTTTGACCAAGGGGCGCTATGGTCGTAGTCAAGGTCAACCTAAAATAAGCTTGACAAAATTCTTATTTGTACATCATCTTACTATACTTAATATTAGTATCTTTATTCAAAATGTGCTTTTGATCAAAAGTCAAACTCAAATCTTAAAAATTAGTTATGACCTTAGAATTACTCAAATATCCTAGACAGTGATTACATTATTACTCCTCTAGAAGATATATATATATGCTCTACAAATCTCGTTTCTTACTTGCATTAAAAATTAGCTTAAAGTTTTATTCACAAGAACTTCATCGGTTAGCAAAAATTTTCGACCGAGATTTTATTGATCTCACCATCAGAAATCCACTAAATAAACTCTCTCAAGATGACACTACCACAAGCTTAAGTGACATCAAAAGAGCCATGTTTCTATCCAATACCACTTGTCATGAAGATAGGGGTACTTATTATGCCATAAACTTAAAACCTAAAGCTAGGATCATAAATCTCATTGTTTCCACCAATATCCATCCTACAACAAATAAATCTGAAGTACCCACTTTTCGTATGTACCTTATCTATGCCATTCTAAAAGGTATCCCCATAAATTTCATTCGTATCATCCTTAAGAATATGCTTGAGTTCTCTGGCAATCCACCTTATGCTGACTTGGTTTGCCAAATTACTCAACATTTTCTTAAGAAAAATATTGAGGACCTAGGTTATACATGGGATAGAAAACCCCAATTGATAAGTAAAAATACGATAGAAAAGATGGGAATTGACTTTGGCCACAAAAGGGCTAGGACTGAAGGGGAGACATCCACCCAAGACATACCTCCACCACCTCCTCCTACCAACCTACCCCATGATCCTATCACAAACACCTTGACATACATAGCTGGATCTCAATATCACCTGAGTAGGCAATTATATTACAATCACCATGCCATAACTTATTTAAACCAAAGGATGCAAGCCCTTTCTCCAAACCAACCTGATGAATATCCCTATTCCCTTAATCCAGGCATGATAAACCCATACAATCCTTCCTACAACTACTATCAAACTCCACCTCCACCATCTCCTGATCTCACTCATACTCAGTTTTCCTCAATCCAACTCCAAGACATTGCTGCCCATTTTTGCGTCGATCGTGTTCCCACCTTCTTGGTGGCTTATGCTTTAACCAAGACAGGTTCCTTAGAATGGCAGACACTGGTCCAATGTTATGGAGCTGAGCCTTTTTCTTGGAAAAGACCCATACATTGATGTAATCCTTTAGTCTTTTCAGTGAGATTATGAGATATCTTTGTAATGATTGTAATGGAATGGCTATCTTTGTAATGATTGTAATGGATATCTATTTATAATCAAGTATGTCATTCTTTATGGGTCATCTTATAAATTGTATGAGCACTAAGTTATTAATAAAAGTGTTTTTCAATGGCTTCATTTGGACATATACATGTTATATAAGAATATTATAGTAGAGCATACAAATAAGGGGGAGTAATATATGCAAATGAACCAAAAAGGATCCCATTCTTTGCAAATGATTGACAAATAAATTATGGCTAAATTTGACAAAACATTAATCCCTTGATTTTAAATTGAATATCTCTTTAAGGGGGAGCATAGCATGAAATTAAGGGGGAGAAATAAAAAGTCATACTAAATGATCATCTTCGATATCTTTTTGAAATGACAAAGGGGGAGAAATAATATAAAATCAAAAACATAAAATAAAATGAGTTTCAAAATATCTCAACCAGCATCCACTTGCAAAACAAGAATGGCTACAAAAGGTAAACTTCAGGTATGAAATTCACATGATTTATATTTCCTTATTTTATATTTAGGAAATGTTTGTCATCTTCAAAAAGGGGGAGATTGTTGGCTAAATTGGACATTATTATAATCCCTTTATTTTGATGATGACAAACATTTCATTTTTGTGGATCTAACGTGCTACTTGAGTGTTGCAGATATTCAGTGGATGAAAAACTACTAGGAAGATCTATATGCTAAAATTGCTTTAAGTCATGAATGTAATCAAATGCAAAAACCTGTACAAATATATAATGTACAAGTACTTAGATATCATGTAAATAAAGTGTTAGATCTTCCCTAGCCAATCACAACACTTAGATAAGTCATCCCCTACAATAATGTCACAAATGCACACTCATACACACACTTATTACTTGATTTAAAAACATTGAAATAGGGTCAATCTCGGTCGACAAAATTCTTGACCGAAACACTCTCGGTCGACAAACTCTTCGACCGAGAAAGACCCCGGTAGCCGTTAGACACAACAAACAAGGTAGTTGGGAGTTGGATCAGAACGTTATACACACTTGCACCAGACAGTCCCTTGGTCGACAAGACTTCGACCGAGAAGGAATCTTGGTCGACAATTCTTCGACTGAGAAGTGTTCTGTCTGCAATTTTCAGAGTTAATTAACTAGCCGTTGTTAAAGCAACTAATGGTTACCTAACGGCTAGTTAAGCACTAAGAACCCCCTAGAAAGTGTCTAGAACGTCCTTAAGAATCCATAGGCCATTCCTATAAATAGGACAAGCCTTAGGACACCCCAACACACACTTGTGCAATACTTGAGCTTACATACTTGCAATTGGCAATCTGTTTTGAGCAATTGAGCAACACTAGCATTGGCTACTCATTTCCCTTGCTCCAAATTTGTGTACTATAGGCTAGCATCTCCTATCCACTAAACCTACACTTTAATACTCATTTTTTAGGAGATCAATACGCTTGATATAGGCAAATCAAGCCTTGTGCTTCAAAGTGGTAATTGTAATTTCCATTTCCTTTCTTGTTCTTTCTTATTCGTTGTACTCTCCTTGCTACTCCTAGGGTTGGAGGCTGCGGATTGGAGAGGGTTTGATCTTCTTGGTGAAGAAGGAGATCTTTGGACTACTTCTAGAAGGCTGTTGCAATGAGAAGTTACTTCAAGAGGAAGGCTACTTCAAGGGGGAGCTTGAAGTTACTTCAAGAAGGCTGCTTCAAGGTTGGTGCAACTACTTCAAGGTGAAGGTTGTCCAAAGGGTGTAGAAAGTATTGTAATTTTATGTAAAATCCTTGAGAGGTAATAAAATTTAATACTTTCAAAATCCTGGTTGGGTAAGCAACTGGGTAGTGGATTGAGTGCCTTATTATTTGCTAAGGTTGGAACCACTCTAAACACCTTGTCTCCTTCTTATTATCTCAATTGTGGTTGTTTGAGTTAAATTATTATTAAAATATCATAAAACCCTATTCACCCCCCTGGTGGTTTTTCAATTGGTATCAGAGCAGGCTTCAAGGAGCTCTAATCGAGTCTTAAAGAATGAAGGGCGGTGGTGTCTACAACTACAAGCAAAGGAAAAGCATGCACCAATCTTCAACAAGTTGCAATTGGTGCTTAGGAACAAGGCACACTACACCTAGCTGTCTATGGAAGTCAAAGAAGGAAGAAGTGCATAAAGAATGCCTAATTGCTACAATAAGTGAAGAAGAAGAAGAAGAAGAAGAAGAGGTAAGTCTTTTTGATCTACCTAAAGAAGAGTTAATTGCTAGTCTTGAAGAGACACATAATAAGTATATTGAGTGCAAGAAGAAATTAAAGAAATCTAATAAGGCAAATGATGAGTTACATGCTAAACTTCTTGATCTCACATCTGAAAATGAAGATCTTAAAAAGGTTATTGAAGATCATGATATTAAACTGAAATCCGTTGATGCAAATTGCAATCTTCTTTCCCTAGAAAAGTTAAACTTGCAAACTCAAGTAAATGATCTTCAAAAACAACCTGTTTTGTGTACACATCTAGATTATGATATTATTGTGAAATAAAGAGATTCCTTATTATCTAATCTAGATCAAGAAAAGATAGACATCAATAAGAGAATGGATGAGATTGTCAAGCTACAACAAAAAATTAGTAGTTTGAATAACAATGATACCCTTGATAAAATTTTAAATAATTCTTATCATCAAATTGGAAGGAGAGGACTAGGATATAATCCTAAAGGAAAATCTTATCAAAACCCTAGTTGGAGAAAGACACAAGCACTAGATAATCAATCTAGATATGTACCCAAGAACAACCTAGAACAAAATCATAGAAAGAGATATGAAGTTGATTCTATATGTTTCCATTATTGTTTACGTCTGGGACATTATTCCTTCTCGTGTCCGTACAAGAAAAAGGATGTTGAGTTAGTATGGGTTCCAAAACCCCCAAACTAAATGAATATAATTAAGTTGAGATATGACCAAAAACTGTAAGTTTTATATCTCCATGTCTATCTCAACTTAAAATAATAAGATAACAAATTGATTCAAATCTCTAACTTGAAAATACACATTTTATATAAATCTGCAGAGACACATTTTTGAAATTTGTCTTAATTTGGGTTCTCAAAACCTAAAGATTTGAATATGATTAGTTGAGATTTGATATACATATTACTTTGATATTTATATGTTTTATCTCAACTAAACTGGTTTTTAAAATCACATAATTGAATTGAAAGTGATCTATGTTTTACTTATAAAACAAATTACTGAAAAACAGTACAGAAACAATCTCGGTCGAGACACTGTTCGACCAAGAACATTGTCGGTTGAGAATTAGTCTACCGAGCAGGTTAGTGTTTTCAATTTTGCAATAAATCTGACAAAACATGTACAAACAACAGCATTCTCGGTCGAGAAAAACGTTGACCGAGATAAAATCGGTCGACAAACAGTTCGACTAAATCAAGTTCTACTGAACCTATTTTCAATTAATCTAGTTTGCTATCAATGTGTTATTAATGATTGATTTAATATGCAAATCAAGAATAAATCTTGGGGACATTTTTGAAACAAGACATATTGATCTTTTTGCATCATGAATTAAGGTATAACATTATGAATATTGAAAAAGTGTTATATGAAGACTGATTTTGAACAAACCTTATTCATTGACTGAAAAAGTTTATTAAGCATGATCATTTACATGGTTTATCCTCTACATGATTTGGCTTAAAACTGAAAATCATGAACCATGTTGTTTTAAATCAAGGAAATTACTAATCCACATGGTTTGTCCCAAGTATTTCCTGGTCTATCTATATAGGAACCATGTGTATTAAAATTTAGTTTAAATGACCATGATCGTTGTATTTCATGAAATTATATGCTTGTATCTTGATCACTATATTGTGGATATGCTTCTACTGTTCTATCAAAATCATTTTACCATGATCATTGTGTTTCATTTTTACTTGGTTTGTCTAAAATAATCTTTGATCTATATATACAAACCATAAATGGATGATCATTGTGACTCAACACATTACAAATATAGATGATGCTATCATTGAAAGTGTCTCTTAGAACAAAAATATTAATGTTTTATCTATTTGTTTGTTCTAAGAAATCAAAAACAAAAACTTGACTTTAAGATATTAATCTTGCTTTCAAGGATATATGTCTCTAAAGAATTCTATGATTAATCTGGAAATGAGGGTACAAGAAGAAATGGGAATTGATATTTATGTACCGATGGAAAAGCTTAGGAGACATCATTCAAAATGAATACAGTCTAGGAAAATCAAGGACAAAGACTTCATTGTGATGCCTATATTAAGTTTTTAATTGATAAAACTTCTTCATAATATGTATAACTCAAAGTGCTTCAAAGTGATATTCATTTAATCAAGTTACCTACAAACATTATACTTCATATATGAGTGCTCAAATTGGAAATCTTCATAAATAGCCTCTTGGTTGAAATAAAGTTTGACCAAGGGGCGCTATGGTCGTAGTCAAGGTCGACCTAAAACAAGCTTGACAAAATGCTTATTTGTACATCATCTTACTATACTTAATATTAGTATCTTTATTCAAAATGTGCTTTTGATAAAAGGTCAAACTCAAATCTTAAAAACTAGTTATGACCTTAGAATTACTCAAATATCCTAGACAATGATTACATTATTACTCCTCTAGAAGATATATATATGTGCTCTACAAATCTAGTCTCTTACTTGCATTAAAAATTAGCTTAAAGTTTTATTCACAGCAACTTCGTCGGTCAGCAAAATTTTTGACTGAGATTTTATTGATCTCACCATCGGAAATCCACTAAATAAACTCTCTCAAGATGACACTACCACAAGCTTAAGTGACATCAAAAGAGCCATCTTTCTATCCAATACCACTTGTCATGAAGATAGGGGTACTTATTATGCCATAAACTTAAAACCTAATGCTAGGATCATAAATCTCATTGTTGCCACCAATATCCATCCTAGAGCAAATACATATGAAGTACCCACTTTTTGTATGTACCTTATCTATGCCATTCTAAAAGGTATCCCCATAAATTTCATTCGTATCATCCTTAAGAATATGCTTGAGTTCTCTGGCAATCCACCTTATGCCGACTTTGTTTGCCAAATTACTCAACATTTTCTTAAGAAAAATATTGAGGACCTAGGTTATACATGGGATAGAAAACCCGAAAGATAAGTAAAAATACGGTAGAAAAGATGGGAATCGACTTTGGCCACAAAAGGGCTAGGACTTTAGGGGAGACATCCACCCAAGACATACCTCCACCACCTCCTCCTACCAACCTACCCCATGATCCTATCACAAACACCTTGACATACATAGTTGGATCTCAATATCACCTAAGTAGACAATTAGATTACAATCACCATGCCATGAATTATTTAAACCAAAGGATGCAAGCCCTTTCCCCTAACCAACCTAATGAATATCCCTATTCCCTTAATCCTGGCATGATAAACCCATACAATCCTTCCTACAACTACTATCAAACTCCACCTCCACCATCTCATACAATAGTGTCACAAATGCACACTCATACACACACTTATTACTTGATTTAAAAACATTGAAACAGGGTCAATCTCGGTCGACAAAATTCTCGACCGAAACACTCTCGGTCGACAAACTCTTTGACCGAGAAAGACCCAGGTAGCTGTTAGACACAGTAGACAAGGTAGTTGGGAGTTGGATCAGAACGTTATACACACTTGCTCCAGACAGTCCTCGGTCGACAAGACTTCGACCGAGAAGGAATCTCGGTCGACAACTCTTCGACCGAGAAGTGTTCTGTCTGCAATTTTTAGAGTTAATTAACTAGTCGTTGTTAAAGAAACTAATGGTTACCTAACGGCTAGTTAAGCACTAAGAACCCCCTAAAAAGTGTCTAGAATGTCCTTAAGCATCCATAGGCCATTCCTATAAATAGGACAAGCCTTAGGACACCCCAACACACACTTGTGCAATACTTGAGCTGACATACTTGCAATTGGCAATCTATTTTGAGAAATTGAGCAACACTAGCATTGAGTACTCATTTCCCTTGATCCAAATTCGTGTCCCATAGGCTAGCATCTCCTATACACTAAACCTACACTTCAATACTCATTGGTTAGGAGATCAATACGCTTGATATAGGCAAATCAAGCCTTGTGCTTCAAAGGTGTAATTGTAATTTCCATTTCCTTTCTTGTTCTTTCTTATTCATTGTACTCTCCTTGTTACTCCTAAGGTTGGAGGCTACGGATTGGAGAGGGTTTGATCTTCTTGGTGAACAAGGAGATCTTTGGACTACTTGTAGAAGGTTTTTGCAACGGGAAGCTACTTCAAGAGGAAGGCTACTTCAAGGGGAAGCTTGAAGTTACTTCAAGAAGGCTGCTTCAACTTTGGTGCAACTACTTCAAGGTGAAGGCTGTCCAAAGGGTGTAGAAAGTATTGCAATTTTATGTAAAATCCTTGAGAGGTAATAAAATTTAATACTTTCAAAATCCTGGTTGGGTAAGCAACCGGGTAGTGGATTGAATGCCTTAGTATTTGCTAAGGTTGGAACCACTCTAAACACCTTGTCTCCTTCTTATTATCTCAATTGTGGTTGTTTGAGTTAAATTATTATTAAAATATCATAAAACCCTATTCACCCCCCCTCTAGTGGTTTTTGAAATAGCCCCAGATAAAATTCCTACAAATCTTGTCAATCTCATCAAGAGTAGAACACGAGATGGGAAACACCATGGACCAATAAAGATGCATAGAGGACAGCGTGGACTTTACCAACTCAACCCTCCCAGCAAGAGACAACCACTTAGCCTTCCATCCTTCCATACATTTCTTAACCCTATCCACCAGCTTCTCACAATGTTTTTTATTCAACTTTCCATAGAAAAGAGGTAAACCCAGATATTTACTATCATCCATAGTGCCAATCTTCATACCTAGGATATTAGAAATCTCATCATCATCTTCATTCACACCCAGAAGGATCATACTCTTAGTACTACTGACATGGAGACCAGACATAGAGCCAAAACCATCAAGAAGCTCCCTAATACCTTTAGCATTAGTAGTATTAGCCCTGGTGAAGATCATCAAATCATCAATAAAAATGAGATGCGGACATTTCAAGTTCTTAGAAATTTGAACAAGGGAAACCTTAAGGTCCCTTTTAATCATCTCAGAAAACCCTTGCATAGCTATGGTGAACAAGTACGGTGCTATATGATCACCCTGCCTAACACCATTAGAGGGGGAAATAGTTCTAGTAGCTTCACCATTGACAAGAACCTGGTAAGAAGAAGTTCTAAAAACCACCTCAATCCAACGAATCCATTTTGGAGAGAACCCCATTTTGAATATAACAGAGAAGAGATATTTCCAGCTCATAGAGTCATAGGCTTTCGAGATATCAGCCTGGATACACATACTCCTTGCATTCTATTTTTTAATATCACTGATAATCTCATCAGTGAGTAAAATAGCATCTTTGATACTTATTCCCTTCACAAAAGCACACTGATTTATATCAATAATAGTAGGAATACAAATTTGCAACCTATTCGTCAGAATCTTAGAAATGAGCTTATAAAAACATTGCATAAGGAAATAGGCCTCCAATTGGTGATAAAATTAGAATCAGGGCCTTTAGGCAAGAGAGTCAAAAAAGTCCTATTTGCTTCCCTAAGCATGCTCCCATTCATGAAAAATTCCTTTACAACATTGAAAAATCATCCCCAATAGTCTTCCAAGCAATCTTAAAGAAAAACCCATTAAAACCATCAGGTCTAGGACTTTTTTCATCATTCAGCTCATGAACAACATCATCAAGCTCTTTCCTCATGACCATCTTAGTTAAAAGATTGTTCTGCTCATTAGATAACCGAGGTCCACACCAATCACCATCCCAAACACACCCTTGGTCGACTTTATAGAATAACTCTTCGTAAAAGGCAGCAATATTATCTCTAACCACCTCATTATATTTGCAAATGTCATCTCCTATACTTAGGCAATTGATAGTATTTCTGACCCTTCTCATTTTAAGTGAGGAGTAAAAAAACTTGGAATTGGAATCCCCTTCCTTAAGCCACTGAACTCTTGATTTTTGCATGTACAGAGCTTCCTACTTGTATAACGCCTTCCTGGCCTCCTTTCTAAGAGTGTTAGCATTTTCTCTCAAGATTGTATCAGTAGGATTCATATCCGACAGCTTTTGGGCATCCAAAGCAATCCTATTTGCAGCCATGCATTATCATGCACATTACCAAAAACGTTTATGTTCCACTCCTTGAGATTTTTCTTTAAATTATCCATCTTTCTATAAAGCTTGAACATAGCATATCCCTCAACCTCCAACTCCCAACTATCTTTCAAAATTTTCTAAAAATCACTATGATTTCCCCAGCTATTTATGAATCTAAAAGGCGTTCTAAAACTCCTGGAATCACCAATAGATAACATAATCCTTCTGTGGTCGCTGACAGTATTAGAAATGGACTCACCATGGAATCTAGTAAAACTCCTCAGAAACTCATCATTATAAAGCACTTTGTCAATTTTTGAGGCAATAAAATTATCCCCTTCTTGCCGATTATCCTAGGTAAAAAATAGCCCATTTAAATCCATCTCCATGATTCTATTATCCAAGACAAAGTCACTAAAGTCATCCATGGACTTCTTAGTAGGAGGTTGAGTACTAATTCTTTCTTCATTCTTCCTAACCACATTAAAATCTCCAATGATCACCCAAGGACCAGAAAAATTCAGATTACTGTCTTCAAGATTCTTCCATAGAGTAACTCTATCATAGTCTCCATTATGCCCATACACAGCAGAAACATTCAAATGGATATCATCTTTTTCAACATTAAAGTGCACAACCCGATCCCCTTCACCGATTTTAGTAATACTGCATAACTCCTCTCTCCAAAGAATAACAACTCTGCCTAGAGCATATGACCTACTATTTGAAATCCACTTGAAATTAGAAAAAAACTTATTCATCACTTTCTCAATCTTGTTACTTCTTAATTTGGTTTCTACAAGGACAAAAATATCACATTTTTCCCTCCTGACTTCCTCCTGGACACTTAGGAGTTTGTTGCTAATTCCCCTAACATTCCAGGAGGATATAGCTAAATAAGTCATTTGATAAACTCGGTTGTTGGACTGACAGCCTCAGTGCTTTTTGATGTTATTGATAGTTCTCTATTAATAGGAGAGTATTTTGACGTTGATTCAATTATGATACCAGTGTTCAACTTCTCCTGACATGTAGGAGGAGCTTTTTGGAAATTAATCACAGAACTTGATGCCGCATGGGAGCTGAACTCACTATCTGGTGATTTCCTCGTAGATGCAGGGGTAGGATTTGGAGTGGAGGGACCTGAACCATTGCTTACAGAAACATCAATTGTCATTTCTACAGCTTTATTGACTTCTTCTGATAACTTTAGTGTTGGGTTTTAGGGGAATCATAGAAGGCAGCGGAAACAAAAAATTTTCTCCCCCAAATCCAGAACAAGGAAACACGTCAACGTCTATACAATAGGAAAGGATGGTTTGTGAAATCATACCTTGTCCTGAGGCTTGCTCGGAGACAATACCTCGTGGCTTGCACGGTCTTCACCTCCGGTCTTGGACGGTGTCTGTGCAGCTCCTGGTCGCACCGGGACTGATGACTCCTGGTCTCACTGGGACTGTCGGGATTGATAGTTGTCCTCTGAGCGGCAGAAACCTCCCGCCTCTGAAGTAGTCCACACGGACCACCTGGAACTCCAATCTCCTTGTCCCACAAGGAATTGGAAGGAGTCACACCCTCCTGTCAACGTACTAGTCGCCAACACACTCTCCCACCATTCGCAACTGTAGTTGTCTTTCCCTTGTTGTGCCTCCCTTATCGGGTAGCACTTGCTCAGGCTCTCTCTCAGTTACCAAAACCAGAGAGAATGACAACTTCACAGAGCAACTGGTTGTACTGAGTTGTACTTTGAGAAGCCCCCAATACCCCTATATATAGGAGGGTCATGGGATAGGGTTCTCTCTCCCGGGCAATGCGGGACTAAAAGCAGGAGTAGAAGGGTTCGAGATTTTCCACAAAACAACCAACTCGCAACCTGAACCGATCGTTTCATTTCTGAAACGGTCGGTTGGGGACCTGAACCGGTCGGTTGACACCTCAACCGATCGGTTGGGACCCATGAAACGGTCGGTTCACATGTGAACCGATCAGTTCGTGGTCCTGATCAGTTCCCGATTGACTTTCCATCTTTTGTTTCTAATTGGTATCAAATACCAATCCTTGTTCCAATCAAATTGGGCAAGTGAAATGAAAGGAAATTTCTCACCAATCCTACTTTCCCAACTTGCTCGGTTGCATCAGTTGAACCGATCATTTCAACACTTGAAGTAATCATTTCACCCTGACCATGAGCCGATCGACTCAAAACCTGAGTCGATCAGTTCACCAAGCTGAGCCGATCGGTTCATCACATGATCTGATCGGTTGGGAGTACAGATCGTGCATAAACGGTCAATTGCAGTTTCAATCAATCTGATACTCTAATCAATCTGTCCAACACCTTGAACACTATGATTTTGAACTATCAATTAATTGAGTGTTTAATTAAATGACTAAACTCCTTTATTAATCAATCTAAACATTGTTTGTGGACAAAACTCCTCTTCCAGGTTAAATCCTATGTGTGTGACCCTGCAGGTCCATTTCACATTGGAAGTACTGAAAGTCCATAACACTTATGACTTCACAAGCAAAGAGCGGTGCCTAGTCACACATCAGTGCTACCCAAGTGAAAAAGAAAGTTGGAGAACAACTTTCAATCCTACAATGCGTGAATGGTGTTATACTGAATGTATAATTCCGTTGTCACTGATATCCCGAATGAACTCAAGGCATGGAACAGTCATTCTGTCAACGTTCATTCACTTTCTTGATCTCAGAGAAGATTGGAAGAGATATCTATGACATCAATATCACATACTGATTCACACATGCGTGCGCACATGTATCTCAATCCTACTCATCAAGTGGCCTTAGATATCAAACTCCCTCAGGAGGGACAAATCCCATATCTATCACTCACCCCTCAAAATCCCCATGTGTCAAAGCCACCCAATCATCACCTTTATAACAACCCATGTTTCAGGACTGCATTTGATGATGTCAAAGTGTGCCCAACGACATGTGTTGAGTGTAGTGATTTCAGGTCAAAGAATCACATTCACCACCATCACTGTGAGTACTTACTGTGACTACCATGTCATGGTTCCATGTGTCAAACTCACAGTGGGTCTGTCCGGTACACTTGTTCTCTAATAAGTACCTATGTGTTTGGTTTGATATCTCTATATCATGACTAATGAGATTCTGTCATCAACCAACACCACAATCTAGTTTTGTGTGTCATTGTTGTCTACCAACCTTCCACAATGACATTCGAATAGGGACATAACAAGAATGTACAAACTCTTAGCATCTGTATGATCTCATCGTTCAGGTCCTCAACCTGAAAGCATATGTCATTGAGTATTGTCATTCTCTAGACATTCAATTTGTTTTATCACTATCTCATATGACTGAACCATAAAGAATTGGAAGCTTGCCTTTGATGTTTATCAAATCAATCTTAATGTATCCCACCAATCATCCCATGATTGGCTCTCAGGGCATACATACCAACAGACTCCCACTTGCACTGCGAGCCAATCACCCTTGAATCATATTCGTAGTGATCTTCAAACATGTCCCACATGTTACTGTGCTCTAGTGCGAACATAGTGAGTTATGGAAACACCTTGCCAAAGTTAGTATAAATTGCATGCCTCACATCTCTTCATTGTACGTCACACGTATGAGATAGAGTTGTCGTAATATGCGATCTAGCATTCCTTTGCTAACCTTTAGCCACATTGCATGATCAAGGATTCCATACTTGTCATCAATGAGAAGAATATCTATAAGTTCATCTCATGAACTTCTAGATCCATATAATATCCACTGCTGTTCTCTAATGCATAGATACTCGGCATTTCCTTTTAAATGGTTTTATTGGAACACTTCCAATTATCAACAAACTTTCACTTTTATATATCCTATATATATTTTGTGATTAATTTTCTGTCCTTTCGGAAGTTTGCATCAATGTAACTCTTTACATTGAACTCTTCCTTATCTCCATAGAACTAGTACTTCTCAAGTACTTATCAAGTTTTCATGGTATTCTAGTAACCCTTACTGGAAGTAGACAGACATCCACTCGTCATGTCTTACATACGAGTTATCAGGATGAGCACATCATATTGCCATGTCCTACATACAAGATGATGAATGCATTTTGTTCTTGCCATGTCGATACATGCAAGATAATGGGGTGATTACATACATGATAGATCCATATCTATTCTTAGTGTTCCCATTCTTCATAAGAATTGGACACTTGGCCTTGGGATACTAACTCCATGTAACATGGACAAGTTTTCTCCCACTGAATCTGTGCATACTGAACCCTTCAGTACAGAGTGCCAATGTATGCTTTCTCTTTTCAGGTCATAAGGTTTTCAAGAACTATCTTTATAGATATCTATTCCTATCACATAGGAAATATCTCTATCTTCCTTAAAGATAATTTCCACTTTGGATTTCCATTCTAGAACATTTCCATTTCACATCAACATGTAGAATGTGAATATGATCCCACTAAATCACATATCCCTTCTTTATCTTTGACATATCAGTCAAACCCTTTGACTATATCATCAAAGTAAAGATCCAATTCTGAGGTTCTTGTACTTCATCAATCACATTGATTAGTCCATTGTAACTTATAGACTTCATTTGCATTAGTGGATTCATAAACCTTATAGGTTGTGTCACGTACACATCCTTGTTTTATTCCTCATAGGAATGCGGTTTTAGTATCCATATGCCACATGTCTTAGTCATCAAGTTGCAATCATCAAGCATCATCCTTCTCAAAATGTTATCCATGTGTCTTAACATTTAAGACTTATTCGCACTTATGGATTTCATCCAATGGGTGCTACCATCAAGGTCATACCTTATGGTTCGCATGGATGTCATTTAGGATGTAATGGTCATAAACCATAACTCAAAATTCGGTTCCTCATATTCATCTAGATAGTTGACTCATCACATGAACAACTTATCACATAGATAATTGAGGTGTATCTGTTAAGGATATAAGAACTCACAACCCTTGTGATTCTTAATTTCTTTTATTAGTGTGGGGTATTCTTTTATTAAGAAGAATTCAGTTATTCGATAATCATTCTCTAACTCTTTAGAGTATGATTCCTTCTTAATTTAGACATCACCATGCCTTAATCATGAGTTCACTATGATACACTATCATAATCACTCATAAGGATCTCAAACATTTGGTCCAAGTATTTCATTCTTTGATCTCATCAAGAATTAACACTTTACCAAATTTGGACTTCATCTATGATAATCTTGAACACTTCAAGATATTCATATTGGTATTTCTCTAAACACCATATGAAGTATTAGCATTTGTTCCAATAGGTATGTAAATACATCACATGTAATATACCTAATATGATAATCATTCTCCCACTACCTTTAGTGAAGATTGATTAATCATGTCCAAGATATTCATGTCTCTTACTGGTTCTCTAACCAAAAGAGTCTAGATTTATCCATCACATGGAAACTAGAAATGAATTTCTCATGATTAATGCTAATTTGATTGTTTGAGTTATCTATAACTTTCAGGTATCATTGTATCTTATGCATATCAAATACCACAAGATAAATAAGGCATTGCCACAAAGATCATATCTTTAAAAGATTGAAACATCAACTTTATTGATTGCCATCATTGTCATACAATATGCAAAAATAAAGTGTTTCTATCTATTGGCAAATATGAAATAGCAATTCATAACTGTATTACATGCTGTTTAGGCTGAAAATAAACTAAAGTACTCCTATCTATCGCGGCAACATTTGCCCCAATTATGAGTTCTTTACACTTTACATCTTGGTATCATATACCTCAAAAAGTGTTACAAGTTTACTTTCATGACCCTTTAAGTAGAGACGGTTGTCGCCTCCTTCTTCTTTTGTTCTTCTAGATAGAGAAGACAATTCCTTTTCCAATGTCTTGACTTTTGACAATGGTGGCAATTTCCTTTCTTGGTCACGCCTCCCTTGGCCTTGAGAGCTGAAGACGACTTGGGCTCCTGGCTAGCATCAGAACCTTTCTTATCTTTGCCCTTGCCCTTGCGCTTGGACTTGCCTTTCTTACACGTGATCACCATCACAGACTTAGGCTTTCCCTTCTTCATCTGTATCTCTACTGTCCTCAACATGCCCAACAACTCTGACAGTGGCCTATCAAAGTTGTTCATGTTGTAGTTCATCACAAACTGACTGTAGGATTCTGGCAACGATTGTAGTATCACATCAGTAGCCAACTCTTGGCTCAGTGGAAATCCCAGTCTTGTCAGGTTCTCCACATACCCAATCATCTTGAGTGTGTGAGGACCAACTGGATCTCCTTCTGTCATGAAGCACTTGAATAGTTCCCTTGAGACATTGTATCTCTCTTGCCGTGCTTGATCTTCATTCATGTTCCTAAGATGCTGAATCATCTCAATGACACCCATGTTCTCATGTTGTCTCTGCAACTCATGGTTCATAGAGCACAACATCAAGCACTTTGCATCAATGGCATCATCAACATGCTTCTTGTAAGCATCCCTTTCTGCCTTTGGTGCATTAGGAGCGGGTTCCTATGGAATTGGAGTATCCAGGACATAGAGCTTTCGCTCTTGAGTGAGAACAATTCTCAATGTCCTATACCAGTCGTGGAAGTTTGTCTCATTTATCTTGTCCTTTTCAAGGACCGATCGCAAAGAAAAGCGATTGTTGTTTGTTGTCATTTGTACTACAAAAGAAAATATGCAATTTTAGTCCAAAAACTCATTTTTGACTTATTTGATTGATTTGAAAGGTTGACGATATAATTAGGCCTTTAATTAATTATCGCTCCCACTATTTTAGTTCAAATTGATAGCCCTCACCATAAATTCAGAAGATTGCAGCGTACAACCTTCTAGTGGGAAAGATCTTGAAATCCTCTAAGTCATGGACCAGCTAGGGCTATCACCCACAACTTAGATCTCTCAGGTAGGCAACTTTTGCCAATTGCATCATATGCAACTCTTGATAAGATGTCATATGCAACTCCTTGTCATGATCATCTCCATGCCTCAAGGTGCTAGATCCTATCTAGGTCACCTTTTTAAGTCCGACCCAAAGCAAACACGATGAATATGCACCCTGCTTGGGCAGACCCACATATCCATCCTTCAAACTTCCACGAGATAGACGATGCACCATGCTTGGGCGTGCCCACACTTGGTCGATCAAGCTTTTCACATGTGTCGCATTTGGAAGGCATCTAAAACTTATTATTTTAATGAGGGATTTGGTTTTATATACATATACATATACATATCCAATCACCACAATACATAGTACGTATCATATACATGCTACATCCCACAGAAAACATGCAAAACGATAAAAGCGATGATTATGGCCATCCTAATGTGATTCCTCGAGCCAAGAGGAATCACGGTCATCTAGGTCTACATCACATGCAACATGTACAAGATGATTTCTGTGCTTTGCCTTTCTGGGTTTGATCAATTCATCGCATGAATGATCGGCTCGCCATCAGATTGGTCGGCTGGATGCCACCAGCCGATCGGTTGGCTCCTCCAACCGATCGGTTCGCCTGGTCATCGTGTATCTCTTCATGGCCGCCACCCGCTCATCTCGCTCCTCGAACGGGTCATCAACTGATCGTCTCACTCCTTGAACCGATCGTCTGGAACATCAACCGATCGGTTCACGCCTTGAACCGATCGTCTCAGCTATCGTCAGGATGTCCACCGTTCTTCGACATAACAAGAAATAAAATTCTATCCTATTTTACATTGTAAAAAGAGAAACCTCGAGTTACATTCGAGGGGAGCAAAGGTAGGAAAGAAATCTCGAATTATTTTGAGTTACATCAGGAATAGGAGAAGGAAGATTCGTGCGTAGACCGAGATGCAAGCAATCACATACAACCATACACAGATAGGGTTTATTGGCCATAACCACGCTATACATCCACCACAAAACTTGTTTAAGGGCGACGCGTATCGAGTGCATTCATAATAAATATAATATATGTAAATTGGGATTTGTGGATTTAGAATTGGACATGCATAAAGCCAATTTTATTCGCATCGTATGCAATAAATAAAGGCGACAAACCAAAATCGATCATATCGATATTCCTAAAGTATAGAGCAGTTGACGTGGCTTTGATACCACTGTTGGGTTTTAGGGGAATCATAGAAGGCAGCGGAAATAAAAAAATTTCTCCCCCAAGCCCAGAACAAGGAAACGTGTCAATGTCTATACAATAGGAAATGATGGTTTGTGGAATCATACCTTGTCCCGATGCTTGCTCGGCGACAATACCTCACGGCTTGTGTAGTCTTTACCTCCGGTCTTAGACGGTGTCTGTGCATCTCCTGGTCGCACCGGGACTGACGACTCCTGGTCTCACCAGGACTATCGGGATTGATAGCTGTCCTCCGAGCGGCAGAAACCTCCCGCCTCTGAAGTAGTCCACACGGACCACCTGGAACTCCAATCTCCGTGTCCCACAAGGAATTGGAAGGAGTCACACCCTCATGTTAGCGTACTAGTCATCAACACACTCTCCTGCCACCAGTTGCAACTGCAATTGTCTTTCCCTTGCTGTGCCTCCCTTATCGGGTAGCACTTGCTCGGGCTCTCTCTCGGTTACCAAAACCAGAGAGAATGACAACTTCACAGAGCAATTGGTTACACTATAGTTGTACTTTGAGAAGCCCCCAATACCCCTATATGTATAGGAGGGTCATTGGACAAGGTTCTCTCTCCCGGGCAATGCGGGACTAAAAGTAAGAGTAGAAGGGATCGAGATTTTCCACAAAACAACCAACTCGCAACCTGAACCGATCGTTTCATTTCTGAAACGGTCAGTTGGGGACCTGAACCAGTCGGTTGACACCTCAACCAATCGGTTGGGACCCATGAAACGGTCGGTTCACATGTGAACCGATCGGTTCGTGGTCCTGATCAGTTCCCGATTGACTTTCCATCTTTTGTTTCTAATTGGTATCAAATACCAATCCTTGTTCCAATCAAATTGGGCAAGTGAAACGAAAGGAAATTTCTCACCAATCCTACTTTCCCAACTTTCTCAGTTGCATCAGTTGAACCGATCGTTTCAACACTTGAAGCAATCATTTCAGGTTGACCATGAGCCGATCGACTCACAACCTGAACCAATCGATTCACCAAGCTGAGCCGATCGATTCATCACATGAGCTGATCAGTTGGGAGTACAGATCGTGCATAAATAGTCAATTGCAGTTTCAATCAATCTGATACTCTAATTAATCTGTCCAACACCTTGAACACTATGATTTTGAGCTATCAATTAATTGAGTGTTTAATTGAACTACTAAACTCCTTTAGTAATCAATCTAAACATTGTTTGTGCACAAAACTCCTCTTCCAGGTTAAATCCTATGTGTGTGACCCTGCAGGTCCATTTCACGTTGGCAGTGAAAGTCCATAACACTTATGACTCCACAAGCAAAGAGCAGTGCCTCGTCACACATCAGTTCTACCCAAGTGAAAAAGAAAGTTGGAGAACAACTTTCAATCCTACAATTCGTGAATGGTGTTACAGTGAATGTATAATTCCTTTGTCACTGATATCCCGAATGAACTCGAGGCATGGAACAGTCATCCTGTCAACGTTCATTCACTTTCTTGATCTTAGAGCAGATTGAAAGAGATATGTATGACATCAATATCACAAATTGATTCACACATGCGTGCGCATGCCTATCTCAATCCTACTCATCAAGTGGCCTTGGATATCAAACTCCCTCAGGAGGGACAAATCCCATATCTATCACTCACCCCTCTAAAGCCCCATGTGTCAAAGCCACCCAATCATCACCTTTATAACAACCCATGTTTCAGGACTGCGTTTGATGATGTCAAAGTGTGTCCAACGACATGTGTTGAGTGTAGTGATTTTAGGTCAAAGAATCACATTCACCACCATCACTGTGAGTACTGATTGTGACTACCATGTCATGGTTCCATGTGTCAAACTCACGGTGGGTCTCTCCGGTACACTTGTTCTCTAACAAGTACCTATGTGATTGGTTTGATATCTCTATATCATGACTAATGAGATTCTGTCATCAACCAACACCACAATCTACTCTTGTGTGTCATTGCTGTCTATCAACCTTCCACAATGACATCCGACTAGGGACATAACAAGAATGTACAAACTCTTAGCATCTGTATGATCTCATCGTTCAGGTCCTCCACCTGAAAGCATACGTCATTGAGTACTGTCATTCTCTAGACATTCAATCTGTTCTATCACTATCTCATATGACTGAACCAGAAAGAATTGGAAGCTTGCCTTTGATGTTTATCAAATCAATCTTAATGTATCCCACCAATCATCCCATGATTGGCTCTCAGGGCATACATACCAACATTTAGATCTTCTATGGCTGGAACACTATTAGAAAGACTCTCTTTCTTCTACAGAATCTCATATTCATCAGTAATTTCCTCGACAACAAAAATGCCATCATCTTCATTATTGATTCTCTGTTCTTCATTATTACGGTTTAAAACATGAGTTGTCTTTACTTCCCATACCTTCTTCTGAGCTTTGAATCCTTTTGCATATCTTTTCAGGGGAGGAAAACCAGGCAACATTACTTCTTTACAATCTCCATGTCCTAGAAAGCCAAAAACTCTGCATTTATAGGGAATCCAGTCATAGGACAAGGAAACCACGTGCTCATCCCCTTCATCACTCATCAATGTAACTGATTTTGGGAACTTAACATTCCTATTCATAATAACTAGTATGTGAGCAACCTCCACGCATCTCATAGAGAATGTTCCTTCATCCATTCTAACCGGAACACCCAAAAAAGACCCTATCTGCTCAAATGATTTTGCATCCCAGAGTTCAATAGGTAGATTTCTGATATTAATCCAAACTAGAACGTCATCCAGAATCACCTTCTGCTATTTATCGCCAATATGCCATTTCTTCAAAACAGCAGGTATGTTCATAACATACCAATCACCTCTCAGAACATATTCCAGATCATCTTTCTCAGAGAACTTGATAAGAAAGAACATTTCCCCTCTGTCAAACAATTCAAATGCACCATTGATGTTCCATATGTTCTCAAAATGTTCCGCCAGCATTGGGATGTAAGGTCGAAAGTCTACTACATAGCCCATTAAGCACTTGCTCCATTTTTCTGCATTCTCTAGAGCTTCCTTTCTAGGGTACATCAGCTTACCATCACAGATCTCAATTTCCCTCACCTTCAGTTCAATCGTCTCCCCTCTATGAATAGGCTTGAGCTTCTCCCATTTTTTGGAGACTACTTCTGGATGTAGAAGTGAATCACAATGATCTCCTCTGGCTGAGATGGCATTGGGATGGCATTGGGCCTTCGGCTGATCACCGCTGCCATCGCCTCTGTCAACTTCAAAACTGCCTCTTCTCGTGGAGCTAGGGTAGCGGGAGCCATACTATGAAACAATGACAATGTAGGTTTTTAACCAAGCACACAGACGCCCCTCTCACTCACGCTTTTATTTGATCCGTGTGAGACTCCAAAGTTGTCGTGTGCCCTAGTCTTTTGCTTCCTGAGTAGTTGTGTGCCCTAGCACACCCACCAATCGTCGTCGTGTTGTGTTCGTCGGTCATGTATTCTACGAGATACAGCCATCACTGTGTTCTTCTCTTGCTCACGGTGTGCCTCTTTCTTCAAGCTCACATCATCCTCACCTCCAAGCACCTCAAGTAGATTCGTCGCCACGATCGGGCAACCTCTTATTGATTTTCACCCATGACAGGTTTCTGGTTGTTACCTCCATGAGTTTGATTGATTCAGTGAGGACACTACATATTTCAAGCTTGGGGGGTGCAACCAGACCGTAATGTAGTTTCTATTTCATTTTCTTTTGTCATTTTCTTTTGTTTGTCACGTCAATCTTTTATTTTAGTCTTTTATTTCATCCTATTTCTTGTTCTGTATTTCCCTTCATGGCAAGTTTAATATGAAATGAGGCTATTGCAATGGAATGAATTTTTGTACCTTGTATGAAAATTTTTGTACCTTGTATGCTTGAACCATCTTGTACCTTGTACTTCTTTTTTCCATATGAAATAATTATTAAAGAACATGCATGAATCAAATGGAAAATGAAATTCCCCATGTACATGATCTTGGTTTGTAATTGTAGCCTGAACTCTCAATTTTCACATCTTTGATTGCTAAATACATGTAACGGTCAAAACATTTAGCAAATAAATCAACTCTACAACACTATTTAGAATACGGGATACTCTTGCCAAACCCTTAGTGCATATACAATCAATTTTTTAGTGAAAATTTTGCAAAACAATGAATGTAATCTTGTTAACTTAACTTTCTAGTTGACTATTTTGTGTTTCGTAAAAATATCTTTTATCATTTTCTCACTTTACCCAATAAAAGATGGAAAACATCCCACATATCATGCTATTCAGGTGTGAGTTTGATCTGGAAACGATGGTTAGGTGGTATGAAAATCAATAGAGGGTAAAAATAACACCCCAATCGGCACTCCACGTGTGCGTAAGCCTAAATTAGCAGCTGAGTGCCGGAATCCCAAAAATCAACTGTCATATCATTTTGAGAAGAGAGCTCAACTAAGATTGTTAAAGTTAGCTAAGATTTCATCCTTTACATCCATAATTGCTAAAAAAAATTGTATTGTATATCCACTAGTTGTTTGGCTGGATTATCCAAATCATGTTTAGTGTTGTTTAGTTGATTGTTTCGTTTAATTTGTGACCACCATTTCTGAACTAAAAATTCTCTATCTTGGATATTTAAATTGAGATGATGGCTATGAAAATAAACCTAATGTACATGATTGGTTGAGTTTATTGCATATCTTCATTCCATTTAATCCATGCATGAGCTTGAATATTCTTTCATTTGTGTGGCTATGATCTTTTTGCTTGAGGACAAGCAATGGTTCAAGCTTAGGGGGATTTGTTGTGTGGTTTTCATATCAACTTTTCACATGATTTCACACACAAATTCAGTTCATTTTGTTCTCATTTAGCCTCTATTCATATCATTCTTGCCATCTTTTTGTTATTTTTCTCATCACATGATGTGTATTACAGGAATGCTTCAAAATGATCAAATTAATTGGAGATAGCCCTACTCAAATTCATAATTATTGGGACTTCTCAATGCCTTGTAGATGTTCAGAACTTTAATTCTACTGAAACAGCAATGCACATGACATGTCTTATTTAAGACACGGTGTGCGCATTTCCAAACAGCCTAATTCTTCAGAACCTAAAGAAAATTACATGCCATGTCCACAAAAGACACAACGTGTACCTGGGAATTCAGAGCCGAGTTTTGCCTTTCTGGTAATGTACACGACGTGTATTAATTCAGACATGCTATGTGATTTACACTCAGAACTACTGTCGAAGATAGGACACACCGTGTCCTGAGAAAGACACGTCGTGTGCCTATCAGTTTTAGCAATTTTCAAATACGACTCCTTTCATTTTAAAAGACAAAACCACTCTATGGAGTAGTTATCTTTGGTCATAATTCGAAATTCCCTCGTCCAAGAGTAAGGCTAGAGCAAGGAGGGCAATTTTGGAGGTGAAAGAAGGTGGTCTCTTGCTAAAGAACTCCATTCTTCTTCTTTTCTTCTCCAATCTTCTTCTCCAAGGTGCATTAGAGCTCCATCACTCCACAAAGATTCTTGGGAGAGAGGTTTGTCTGGTTTGGAGCAGCTGTAGGAGTGAAATTTCATCCTCAAGCCAGAATTCTACTCCTATTGGGTTACACCTTGGGTTTTCTTAGCTTTTCCTTCTCTAAATCATGTTGAACTCTAATATTTATGTACATTTTCTATTGTACACCATTATGGACGAGTAGTTTCCTTTGCTTGGACATGGGAGAGTAGCTCCCATGTCATATCATGTATGGAACATGATAATTTCGTACTAAATGCTATGGTGCTTGTTTTTCCACCTTGTGAGTACCGACTTCTTCTTTTCTGCATGTATGGATGGCCACCTTATGTATATGTTTTATGCTCTTTTGCTTGATCTGAGAAGATAGGTAGGAGAGTAAGGAGGTACTCTCTTGGCAACCCCTTCTTTACCACGAGAGTGGAAATTATGGATTTGAGGAGTAGGTTTGTGATCCAAAATGAAATTCATACATGGGAATGTTGAATTAAGCTAGGATCATTGTACTTGCACCGAGAGGTGAAGTGCAAAATACGACTCTCCTTTAAAACAAGTGCTTAGTATGTTTAAATTTCGTGCTCCTATTCTACTCTATGATATGTGGGTGAAATCCTAAGTCCAAGATACTTCCATATCTGAATTTTAATCTCTTTTAGTAAGCCATTTACTATTTTCTTAATTTGGAAAATTTTAGATTAATCAACCAAATCACCTTTAAAACGGTCTATATTATTGAACCTTAGCACTGTTGCATTTAATTGATTGCTAAAGCTCCTTGTGTTCGATCTCGACTATGACTACTTCTGTATACGTGAGGAAATTGGTTAGTTGAGTAAAAGATCTTTCTTAAGATTGAAACTCGTTAGTGTAAATAGCCAACACTTACCTTCTCTGAGTCGGAGATATGTTGATTTCTCGGTATACTATCCGCTCCGTGTATGGGTCGAAACTCTGACATCCTCCCCCTCCGTAGTCGAAGGAACCCTGAGACTCTTAATGTTGTCAAAATTTTGATTAGGAAGCCATTCCTCCAGAAAGTCAGTGTCCCAGTTTCCATCTAGATTGACGAGGCTCGCTATCTTCAGGTCCAAGAGTTCGTGAGGAATCAATTTAAGAATGTGTTCCTTAAGCAACCATTTATCCACCACTTATCTGTCTAGACATTTATGCTTTGTTTGTTTATTGGGATAAGGTAACAGTTATGTTCTATGAAGTATCTTCGACCGATTGCCACATTTCCAACTCTAGAATAACTATATCTCTTAACTTTCTAGATGTTGAGGTATGGTGGTCTCATTCCCTTGTTCCAAAATGAAGTTCTTGTTACTGTTCAATCCCCAAGCATATTTGCACAAGAGTGAAAGATTCCAGTCATGCATCATCGTCAGCCCCAAGCCAACTTCACGTTTATGGTAGGTAATCTTGTCCCAGGCAACAAGTGCAGGAGGGCGGGCTTTGTGGGTAACCCCCCCAGAGAAATCATCTAATAATCCCATCAATTCTATAACATAGTTTAAAGTGAAGCATTGATGTTTGCATACCATAAGTAGGCATTTCCGTAAGAGTCACCTTTGCAAGGCATATCCTTCCCACTAGTGAGAGACTTCTAGCCGACCATGATGAGATCCACCCATTCACCTTCTCTAGAATCTCATTGTAGGTGCATTTAGTTACCCATTTGTGGATAATCGAGACACCAAGGTACTTGCCTAAGTCATTGTTGTTCTGATAGCCACTAATTATGCTGATCTGCCTTCTAGTCATGCGCTCCACACTTTTTGAGAAGTATATCCTTGTCTTTGACAAGGACACTGATTGGCCTGAGGAGCTTTCAAAGATGTGGAAGCACTCCTTAATGGTTTTGATTTGAGCAATGTTGGCTTGTGCAAAGAGGATCAGATCATCTACAAAACTAATATGTGAGACCTTGGGGCCATTCACTCCCATCTTCACAGGTTTCCAGCAACCCTCATCAACCTTTTGTTTCATCCATTGGCTCATCCTTGCAAAGCACAAGACAAAGAGATATAGTGAGAGGGAGTTGTGACAACCTGACTTTTCTCAATCCTATCTTATACCCTTCTCCGTCATCATTTAAACTCTTACTCAATTCAATATGAATTTCATGGTTCAATGGTTGGGAGACTCCATATTAGTCACATCGATATTCAATTTTACTAAATGTGACATCAATTTGTACTTTTGAACTAAATGCCATTTAGTTCATATCACCATATTTGTTAGATATTTTGAAGATCATGAGCATAACATTTTGGCTTAGTAACATGTGTCACGTTTTACATGATTTAATTATGAATCCAACGGAATAAAATTCACCCAAATCAGAGCATCGTAGCCCAAGTTATGATCATATGAGTGTTGCTTCTTAAAATCAGATTTTACCTTGATTAATTGGATTTATGCCCCTTATTGGGTTCTTTATCTGCGCGGCCCATTTGAGGGTTGGCACCACTTTTTTTATAGCCATCTGTCTCACACCCCTCGTAGCTGTCAGATTGAGTCCCACGGATCACATCCTTTGATCCAATGGCCAGAAATCTTGCCCCTTCCTTTGTGCACATCACCAACGCCGAAACTGTCGACCACCACCTATCTCGCCCAAGGCCAATTGATGGCACCTTTTCTGCCCCATTTTATAAATCAAACCCTAGTGTTGTCTATAAAATCTCTCGCCAAGTGCATTTCTTCTTTTTTCTTGTGTTTTCATGAACCATAGCACCTTCCTTCACTTCGTCTCTAACCTCCAGCAACCCTAACTCCGCCTTGGACCCCTTTGGGTGTTGCCACACTTCTCAATGAGGCGCCTTCCCTCAACCCCTCCTAGGGCTTGTTCTACATGTCCATCACCTTCGTGAGGTTGGGGCGAGGGCAAATGATGGCCTTTCGACCTTTGGGACTGGTCCGGAGCAGCGCCACTTCCAGCTCCGTCGCGGCCAATGAGCATCTTTACACAACAACACCCTGGCGTGCAAGCTGGGCGGGTGTGTCGGGCGATCATGGAGCTGGATCCGGAAGATCCACCCAGCTAGCAGTGCATGACCTCACCAGTTGGACCCAACGGCGGCCAGTCACGACATGCCGCATGGACTGAAGGGGCTTGGCAGTGCACGACTGTCATGCATGTGAGTACAGGTGCCTGAGAGCGTCAGATCCAGTAGGGATGGCCAAGATCCATCAGTGAATGACATGGTAACGACCCTCCTCACTTCTCTAATGTTCTTGATGTAAATGTTACAAAAATCATAACTCCTAGCCCCCTAATCCAATTATGGCCATATTATATACCAAATTGATCCTCTCGATGAGACCTACAACATGGATATATTTTTAGACTCTAAATATTCTTTCTATTCCACTATTTTGCAAAAATAAGTGATTTTTACCATGATGACCATATTTAATGCATGATGATGATGAAGTTTGAATCTTTGGTTTACTCATAGCCTTTAGAGCATTAAATTAGTAACTCTTATGATCTTGTGACCCTAATTATGGTCCTAATCTACCCATTGCTCATGAATGACCTCAATTGTACATATGTGCCTACTTTGGACTATAATGTTGAACTTTACCCTAGATTGCTAATCTTACTTCTAAAGGACGCACACATATTTTGGAATATGTTTCTTATGACCTAATTTTGTTGATTTGAACCATGTTTGATGATGGGTTCTCTTGTATTGATGAATCATGATCTAGGATGCTCTATTGTGAGTCTTTCGACCCTAGAATGCATGTAAATGCCTTAAACCTTGATATGATCATAGAAAGTGCATGGAACGTCGTAATGGCATGACACTCAAACCACACCCACATGATGGACTCTAAATCAGTATAAGGGCATAAAATGAATGAATAAGCAACTTATAACTTAACTGGGCCAAAACCCTAAAATGAAGATATTTAGGGTTAATGATGAGAATCTAATGCATGCATGTAATCTTGTTTTTAATCAGGTTTGATATGTGGTTAGATGATGAAGGATATTAGGTTATGAAATCTCTGAATTAGTTATGGGCCTTATCTAGTTATATGAATATTGCTTTCTTTCTTGAAAAGACATGTATTGTATGCTTGTTTGTATACTTGCTCAAATATTTCCATGTAGTATTGCTATGTCTTACTCGATGTTTGCCTCGTTGGTTTTATAACTTGAACACACATATATATATATATAGATATATATATATATATATATAGAACTCCATTATAATATTTTTGATAAAGGGTTAGCTCTTGGCTATGGCCTTGAGGTCCCTCTCATATAAAAGGGTTAGCTAATCTTGAGCACCCTTACGGACCCTTGTGACGGGAAGATGGTCAAAGGCCTTAAACATGCTTGATATTGTTGGTATAATGGAATGAAATGACATAAAATATGTTTTTGCATTTGTTAAATAGTTAACATGTTTATTCTTGTTCGTTTAGTCTTGAAATATTTTCAAATTATGCAAAGCTTATACATATAAGTATCTTTCTACCCCATACTCAACACCTCGTGTGTTGACCCATTTCTCGTATTTTGTTTTTAGGTTCAGAGATGGCTAGAAGGTTGATGGGCATGGTGAGATATGTTAGGTGTACTTGTTGTAAGATCCACATTTAGTGCACATGAATGACTTGTACCTTGACTCTGGAAATATGTAACTGAATTCATGAATATAATGCATTTCGTATCATTTATACTTGTTGAATGTTGAGACTGTGTTGGTGCCTTTATCTTATTATATGTTCATGTGTGCTAAGCTTTACTCTTCTGCATGTTGCCTTTGGTATATGTTTGGTTCATGGGACTGGGATTTCAGTTCCGTGATAGGAGTCACCCTTCTGAAGACCCCTACTCTCCCTGAATGATTCTATCATCTTACCATTCCATGTTATCCTCGTAATTCCTTTGGTAATGGAGGACATAACATAATTTATGATGTTTAGCAAAATGCATGTGCACTGGATAGTATTCTCAATAAAGCCCCATGACATTTGGTCGTACACCTTTGTGAGGTCGACCTTGATGGCCATGGTTTTCACTCCTTTCTTCCTTTTCATGATGTGCATTAGTTCCTGAACTAGGGCAATATTGTTTGTGATACATCTCCTAGGGACAAAGTTTCTTTGTGTCTCAGAGACCCAACCAAGGATATGAGGTTTCATCCGTTCAACTACCACTTTGGAAATTAATTTCAACACCACATTATTTAATGAGATGGGCCTCATATTCTTGCACTTCTCTAGAATAGGGATCTTTTGTATAAGAGTGATAGTTGAGTTACAAAGCTAGTCAGGCACTTTCCCTGAAGATATTGCATCTTGTACCGTTTTAATGATGTTTAGACCAACAATATCCTAGTTCTTTTGGATAAAGGTTCTATTTACACCGTCTGGTCTGGCCAACTTCACCAAGTCCAATGACATAGAAATGGACTTGATCTCTGCGTGCGTAGGTTGTTCTCCCAAATCAGCGAGTTGTTATTATGTGAGCAGTATGAATTGCCCGAGGTAGTTGATGCTATTGAACTATCCATTGTTGACGGGGGCAGTTATCACCTTCTGGAAATGCATTGTAACTAACTCCATCAACTCAGATTCCTCAGTAATCCACTCTCCCTGTTGGCTTTTAAGGGCAATGATTATGTTTCTCCTACGTCTTCGATTGATGTAGTTGTGGTAGTATCTCGTATTGTTGTCCCCCTCTATTATCCAGTTGATGTGGCACCTATGTTTTAGGTATTCTTCCTTAGCCTTCAGAATGTCACACAAGTCTTGCTGTAAATCTATGTATAACACATTAGGAACCTCATTATAAACTAGTTCAGTTTGTAGTTTTTTTATATTTCCAGTTAAACGGTCCTTCTTCTTTCTCCTTTCATGTTTGAGATCCTTGTCCATCTCAATGTCGCACTTAACCTCCATGAGCGCATAATTGAAGTTGAGATTCGCACTCTAGTTATGTGCAAGCATGATTGGGAACTCCTCCTCTTCTTTTTAAGAAGATCTCGTGATGAAGAGGCAATGTAACTTGAGCTTGACCAGAACCTAACCAATACAGGGTTGTGATCTGAGCCCAGGCACGTGAGATGCTCGACCATGGTGTTTGGGAAATTGTTGATGAAGGTGTTGTTCACCAATGCAATGTCTAACCTTTTTTGCAAAAGGACATGTTTATACATAAACCACATACCTGAGAAGACCATGTCAGAGAGGTCTACCTCCATCATGGTATGTTGAAAGATAGATGCTTCAGTGCTATTAAAGTAATCACTACAACTCTTCTCACTAGCATCAATGACTGTATTGAAATCTCCAAGGGTGAGCCAGGCTAACTTGAATTGATTGCCCATCTTGATCATGTGTTTCCAAAGTAGTTGTCTCATTGTAATGTGGGGACTTGCATAGACAATTTTTACATAGCATTCGTTGTTAAATTCATAGGAAATAAACTAGAGGTGACTAAAATGGATTTCCACTGAACACTAGCTAACCTTCCAACATAGCCATATTCCACCTGAAGAGCCCCTTGCCTCTACTCAATAGGAATGTGTAACGCTCATACATTAGATAGTGTTAGTGGATTTATCAGAACTAATCATTGGTTCTAATACAACAATAATTTTGGGTTTATGGATTTCCATTAACTCCTTGAGTTCTCAGCATCTGGTATCACTATTGATACCTCTTTTATTCCATCATAGTAAATCAACCATAGAAACAGTTACAAAGAGGGGGTAGTCTTGCACAACTTGACCACTCGTAATGGCCTCGAGTCCATTGTTATCTACACATATAGCTTCTTCATCCTCCTCTACACTAGGTTGAGGATTCAACCTAGGGATCTTCCTCTTGTACTCATAAGGTGATGCCACTCATGGCTTCTTTATCTTCAGGCCATTTCCCTTTATCTTCCTTCCCAGGGGAAGTGGTGGTGTAGTGGTGTTATTCAATGGAGTGTCATTTCTTGCTGCTCCATTATCCTCCTAGATGGAACCCAGGTCATCCTCCTTCATCATAGCCCTATCTCTAATTGATGCATTAGTCTCCACTGTGTTGGTTGATACCTCTGTGATCTCTCTATCCAATTATGCATCTTTTGGATCCTCTTTGTCCTTCATCTCATCATTAATGATAATAACTTTATTATTCTGATCTTCCTCCATCACCTATATGACTTTGTCAATTTCTAGGTTGATGACCATATGCACCTGCTCCATTATGGATTGGATGTTAGAGTTTTTTTACAGTTGACCCCTGGCCTGCATTGGTGATGTCTCTTAAAAATTCCCTTTTCTTATCTATAATTTCGGTTTTCTTCTTTGGGCATCATTCCTTGACAGTTTTCTCATTGTTCTTCTCAGTTCGGGTATGGGTCGGTTTATTAGTATATGCATCATTCGAGACATTCTCAAGCTACTCTTTATCCTTGAAGATATCAAGATTTTCAAATATGTTACCTATTAAAGGGATGTTTTGTGTCATTCCCGCTAGTTTTGAACTTTTGAGTGCCTCACATCTCTTCTATGTCTATTAGTTCTTCTTCTTTGTTGTTTCCAGCCACTCTCCCTACCCTCCTTCTCTCAATTCTGGTCATCACCTTTGGATCTTTCCTCACCTCAAGAGTTGACCTGCTTAGTTTTGCAATATTTTTGTGGCCTGCCCTTCCACATAATGAGTGTGATTCTAGTGCTACTTCATACTCCACAAGGTATTAAACGTTGTTTATGAAGATGGAGGGGCACAAATTCTTTCTTGTGTTTATTTCATTGCCAATCTGGCAAATTTTCTTCTGGTTCTAAAGGTTGTATGACTATCCACCTTTATGAGTCTTCCTAGGGCTAACCCTATGTATTTAGATAGTAGGGAAACATACAGATGAAGTGAGAGATCAAGTGTTTGCACCCATGTATCAACATATTTTAGCATTTCTTCTGTTGGTTTAAACATAGGGAACCAGTCCCAAATTGCTAAACAACAATCGAATACATTACTTGGGGATTCGGTCATGGCAGTTTCATAATCTTCCCTGTAAGATAGTTGTACAACATAATGACCCATGTCAAGTTTGTACATATTGAATCGACCATTGGGGTTCCATAGAAGCTTGATGTGGTCTCTCATGGTCATGAACCCACGTCTGCTCCCAGTATCCTGATAACCACTACATACATCCAAGGGCAGGCTAAGTCCTCTTCCGCCTTAGGATCCATGAAGATTGCCAATGCTCCCTCCACATAGGTTAATTCCACAACTTTTTTGTCCAACCAATCTACAAATAATCTCTCCAGGAAGATGGTTTCAGTTTGCTCTTGGCTTCCTGATTTGGTGCCAGAACCCTCCACTACGGTAGAATAGGAAGGTTTATAACTACCTAGTGGATCATTTAATGTAGCGGTGGTTCGTTCACCATTGTGTGTGGAGTCTTTGTTTGATTGGTGTTGTAGCCCACATCATTGACCAGGGTGTTCTGATGTTCTTCTGCATTGGCCGAACCTGCATCCCAGTGTATTGGAACACTAGCCCCTCTTGTGGTACTATAGCACTAACGTCAATCCCCTTGCAGCTTCCACCCCTTGCCAACAATTTATTTAGCTCTTTCCTTCTACTACCCCCTAGATCCTTGTCTCCCCCAATCCCCATTAATGATTGTCTGTCATCACCCTCTCCTTGGATTTGGCCCCTAGTACTACCGCCGATAAGGCCCCCGTGTCCCTCACTCATCATCCACCCTTAATCTCAGTAAGCCAACGACCTTGACTGTTCTTAAGCTGAGTAATTTTGTTGTAATGCCCACATGCCTTCACATAGGACTAGAAGAATTTGGTAGTTTGATACCCATACTTGATCTAATAAATGTGGGATTGTTGTTTCCAATTGATATCCTCCCAAAGAAGAATTTGGTGGAGTTTCTTTTAAAGCACCATAGATTCTATATCATATTGAGAAGAAGGGGAGTTTTGGGCATGTACCTAACATTTATCAAGTTGGGACATCAATTTGTGTTTCTCCTTTTGATGTTGTTGACTATGGTTGGATTCCCACTTCAAAGAAATGTTCTTGAAGGATGAGAGGGCCTTGAGGAAAGAAACATCTTTATTCCAGAGAGGGAGTATTTCTCTACAAAATTTAGGAGTGAGTTTTCAAGCTACCTTAGTTTTTTCTCATGGATGACTTGGTAATAGAGAGAAGAAGAGGATTGTGGTCAGATTCCACTCGGGGGGCACTGTAATTGTAGAATTGAGATTATTGGTTAGCCATTGGGAATTGCCAATGGTTTTGTCAATGCATTCCTACAGTCAACCCCCATAAGAAAGTGAAGAATTGACCATCGGATTTCTGATCACAAAGGCATGTGCTCATGAGATAAGTGTTGAAACATGCATTAGCATATTTGTCAAAATAAGATATCCCACATTTCTCATTTATGTTCAGTATAGTGTTGAAGTCTCTCATGACCATCCATGCTAAATTGATTTTTATAGAGAGTTCTTGTAGTCTATCCCAAGGAAATTTCGCATTTTGTATGGCTCGGGCTAGCATAAACAATGGTAAGAAAACCAACGATCGTTCACTTTGCAATGGATGAATTATTGATGACTATAGAGGATCTCTACAACAATTATTGACATCCCGTGTGAGCCAAATCCCACTGGACAAGCCAATAGCTACAACCCTAAGAGAGGAAGGAAACCTAAGCCTACAAATAACATTTTCTGTAGTAACACGACTAGACTTTGGCTCAATGATTGCAAGAATCTACAAACTATGTAGAGATGTAAGTTCTTTGATGAAACAATTGTTTTTCCTGAACATTCACCATTAGTGTTCTACAAAAAAATCATTAAAGAAGTTGAGAGTGGTTTTGCACCTAATTGAAGACTGCACGCAGTCCTACAGACTGATCTTCACATGTGAATTCCACATCCCCTTGCATGTCATATGTTGGGATGATTGATGATCATGGTTCCTCATTCAACTCAAAGGAACATTTTGCACATGGGGGGTCTTCTAGAGGCTCTTCCTCACTTATGATAGGTTTGTGTATCCTACCTTTTTTCCTCACCCTATCTGGGCTATGAACGGCTTAGTGTACAATCATCTTATTCCTAAGCATCATATAACCATTACTGCCTTGGATTTGGTGAATGAATGCTATGCGAGGGCGACTGTTGTCTCCAAACCTCCTGGCTTGGAATTCATAATTCTCTAACCTATCAGTATGAGCCTTACATTGATTGGTCTCATTGTTATTCAAACAAACTGATGTGTTGTCTTGGTTACCTCACTTTTGTGTTGTTGAATCATAATCGGCAGTAGCTCACTTTTTCACAAGGCTTTTTTTTCTTGCCCATGACTGTCTTGTAGTCATCTTCATCTTCAAGAGACCTGGATTGGAATGTTTTCAATTTGTTTTGGGTTTGAAACTTTGGTAGAATTTTTTAGGCAGGCTTCTTAACCTTATCAGGCTTGGATTGCTTGCAACGCTCAGGTGTTTGAGTATGGATGGCCATGGTATTCCATGGTATATGTGATACCTAGTGTAGGAATAGGGATGATAGTAGTCTCAACTAAGACTTGTGGGTCGACCTCATGTTTGCACTTAGAGTTGGAGCGGCCCAATCTACCGCACTTCATATAGATCATGGGTAGATTTTCATATTGTATCTTGAAATGTTCATTGTTGATGAAGATTGTAAGAAATAGTGGTTTGGATGTCTCAACTTCAAATGAAATATGTGCAAACTTTCCTCTATTTCCTTGTGATGTGTTTGAGTCAATCTTGAATGTTTTTAGAATCACAACACATATATTCTAGGGCAGCTGGGTTTGATAGAGGAAGACTGGCATGTTAGGGACCAAAACCCATATGGTGAGCTTCTTTGGGATTGGATCAAAAGTCCTTAAGGATGGATTCTAAGACTAGACAGAGAGGAAATTGTCAAATATTGTCCATGGCCCACCTATCATGGTGATAAAATAGTCATGTGGTTAGCAACTTGAATGATGTAGTGCCCATTCTCAAGATCAATCAACCCAAAATACTATGATGGTTTCTAGAGGAGATAGATTTTTTCATTAGTTCTTGGAATCCCAGATCGTTCCAACTTCTTTGACCAAAATGGTGTGCTTCTAGGGTTCAATAAGGGGTTGGATCACTTCACCTTTAATAGAGAAAGATGACAAGACACCAGTCAGATCAACTTTGATGTTTGTGTCCATCAAGATATCTGGTGAGATTGGATTTAGATAAGTAAGGGGGCGGCTTGGCTTCCATGTGATTGCCTCTTTGTAATACGGTCAAGGTGTGGGGTTCTTCTCCTCCATGTTTGTCATATCAACGCCATCACCACTAGTGGTAGAGCTTGATCCAGCCATGAAGATTTGTTCTTTCATTTTCTCATGTGTTTCTTCGACTAGGGTGTTATACAAGTGTATTGTTTCTAAATGAATAAATTATACATATTAAGGATTGATTTTTATTTATTAAAAAATTTGCAATTCTATTCCCACCGTCACTAGGGTTGAACCTAAGACCTCTTGGTAACTAACCAAGGATCTAATGACTGGGTGCCTCATCTTGTACACAAATGAAGGATTTATGATTTCACAAAATGGACATTCCTCGATCATGATATCATTAAAACATTATAAAGAGACCTCAAGTTAGGAAAAACTAGGAAAATACTTATTCTTAGATGTATATAATACACCAACAAGAGGAAACCAACACATGTGTTTGCATGTAGGAAAAATTACTCATCAACATTTATTTAAGGACCAACCCCTATCTCATAAAGATGAGTAACTAAAACATCAATGTTTTCTATTTATGCACAATGTTGCATTGATACACTATGAGAGAGAGGCCACACTAGAAATAAAGTGTGAAAATCATATTGGGAGCTAATCAAACATTTAGATAGAAACATATATTATTAATGTTGGTTGATCTGTTATATATTCTTATTTTGGTTTTTGTTAATTGAGTTTTGACCCATATATTTGATATAGATCCAAAATATAGGCAAATTATTTAGATCAACAAGGTTTGATCTTGATTGGATAGCTAGTTGGATTGAGCTGGACAAGTCTGATGATCATAGCTATTACAATAAGACATCTAAATACAATTAATGCACCTAATTCTTTAATTAAGGACTCAGAACATAGAAACTTTTTGACATATGTTAGATTGACTATCACGAAGAGACATAGTCATTGATTTTTTTGTAAGACTACATCTAGGTGTTAGTCAATGTCTTAGAGAAAAAACTTTTGATGTACAAATTTGAGTAGATGGGAAAACTAGGAGGATGAGGGGATAGGGGCTACAACAACAACTTGAAGAGCTTTGATCCCTGTACTGGATGAGATCATGATCGTGATATGGATGCAAACAAGATCATGGGGAAGAATATGAAGTAGAGAATGGAGGATCTAGATTTTTGAAAGAAAATAGGCAGAAAGGGGTTGTGATAGAAGTATCAGAAATAGGGATCTTATTGAAGTACATAGGCATTAGAGGGCCATCTAAATCTAATTCTAAAATTGATGATTCATGCTGAGGACATGAAAAGGCAGGGCGTCAGCAGAAGAGTTGAGTGTATAGCCATCACTAGGGTTTTCACAAGGAAACCATGAAGAACCATCAAACCATAATCAAGGAAACATCCATTAAATGAAGAAGGTGTAAAGGGAAGCATTGAGTCATTTAGCACAGCCATAATGGGGGATCATGGAGTAGAAGACTTTGATTTCTTCATACAAAAACTAGTTTGAAGATAAGCTCTCATTGAAATGTGTGCCATTGGGAGATTGAAGGTTTGCTAGTGTTGATCATCAATTTAGAAGAGAAAAAAACATTATCAAATCATCGAGATACATTGTGGTGGTTTGAGTGTTGGGCACAAAGTTGGGGTATCTAACTATGAGAGGCCACCTTTGATTGATATAGAACATGTCTTGAAGTTTCAACATGTTTGTGCTCAATATGGAGCATTTTGTAGTTTACTTGTCATGCAAGTGTGATTATGAAATATCACTCACTTGAGGACCATGTAAACTTTTCCACTACAACATGGTGGTATGGTAATGGTATCTAATGTTCACCCCAATAGAGGACTACCCACCCTACATAGTATCATGAGTTTGTATCCTAAACCCCACTCTTTATATGCATGTATGTACCCACAATTCTACAATACATAGGAAAGGCCTTAGTAACACTGATTAAGGTTGATACACACTACAAGTAGAATCCAAAGTAAATTTTCTAGGCTTGCACTGGAAATAGACACTACATGGAAGCTCATTCCTTCAATATTGATCAATGAAAATGAATACAAATTGTAGTATGAAGGATTTCTACGGGATTGCACAACATGTGGAAGAGAAGGGTATACAATCAAGAAATATAAAGAAATTATAGTGAAACAACATGTGTTAATGACACAAAAAAGGAAAACTAGGAAGAAATCAGTCAAGAAACACATGACAACACCAATAGTTGGCTAGCTCATAATAATCGAGGAGGGAATAGAAGAAGAAGAAGAAACATGTAGATCAGAAATGCACCAGACATTAATATCAATAATAAATTCATAGGGCTGGAGGAGGAAGGAGAGGCACAAGAAGTCAATGTTGAAGAAATTAAAGCCACAATAGGCAACTTGGAACAACATAAATGGCCCACAAAAGTGTAGAAGAAGAAGATGATGATGAATACTAAGGATAAAATGGACCCTTGAAAACTAGGGAATGTGTCTAATATTGTTAACACTAACAAATTCATCAATTCAACCACACAAGGAAAGGATATCAATCAAGGGGAATTACACTCAATTGTAAATCTAGAGGTGGATGAGGTCATTGAGGTGACTAAGTTGATTGAAGGGAATGAAATAATCATCACCATGGCAAACACCAAGGACAACCTACAGAATGATCATACAACCACACCATACCACCATATCGGTGCATTGAAATTAGCTTAATCTACAATAGCCTCAATAGGATGGAAATTTAGGGGTATTGAAGCCTAAATTAAGAGAAAAGGTAAAATAAGACATATTCCTCTCCTTGAGAAAAGAAGAAGAAGCTCAAGATGCCTCATTTCTGCAATCATCATAGAGAGTTAAGAGAATCAACTAATTATGAAGGATAAGAGCAACAAAAAGAACCAATGATGCATAATGAGAAAAGTTGAACAGTTATCCCTCTCGTATCATTGTTGTTTTCTTGATGTTAGACATACTATGTAGGAATGTCACAAGCACTGGCAATGATGGAATCAACAAGGTTCTGAAAGAGATTATAAATACTTATTCTGTAAAAGTTGTGATGATCCTTAAACTCAGGATAAGTGTCTATAATGCCATCCAAACTATCAAATACTAGGTTTTAAGAATTTCCATTGGGTTTAAGATAAATGATTTGATAGAGGTATTTGGGTATTTAGAGTCTACATGGCTTCAAAAACAACATCATAAAATACCACAAACAATTTGTGACTTGTAGGATTAGTATATCCCTAGTGGTTACCTTTGTATATGCGATCTTGCACATCACTATAAGAAAACTAATTTAGAGTCATCTTCTTGAAATGAGAATGTGGTTTTAGGAACCATGGGTTGTGATGAGGGACAAACTAATTTAGAGGCATATTCTTGAAATGAGAATGTGGTTTCAAGAACCATGGGTTGTGATGGGGGACTTCTAACACAACCACACAACCTAGTGAAAAGGTCGGGAGTGACATATATAATTTCAGTGAAGCTAAAGTTTTTAGTGACACACTCATGGAGGTCGTACTATATCATCGGGATCTTTTAGGTATGAAATATACTTACAAATATAGCACATCACATGAGTGGCTTACTACAGCTGTTGCGGATGCCTGTTGGCTAAATTGGACATTAGCTTATCCTCTATTTTTTATGATGACAAACATTTCATTCTTGTGGATCTAACTTTCTACTTAAGTGTTTCATAGTTCAAGGGGATCACACTAAATGGATAGATGAATTTAACATGATTAAATGTTTGTATTTACATGTTCATACAACTTGTAATAGCTTGTAAAAATGTAAAATGTACAAGTACCTAGAAGTCATGTAAAATCAAGCATTATATTTTCCCTATACACTTAGTTAGGATCCCCCTTAGAGTCTAGAGTCATTATCCTTCATTAGAAAAATCATTTGATAGATTTTTCTAATATTTGCACACTTGTTTCTAGTAACATTTTTGGTCGAGAAACTAGTCAAGCGAGTCATACTCGGTCAAAGACATTATCAGCCAGAACCATTTCGGTCAAGGATTAGAGCACTGGAAGAAATATTACACATTTTTGCTCTAAAACATCTTCGGTCAAAAATATTGTCGACCGAGTCACCTTCAGTCCAAGAATACATAACTGTTAGACCAAGTAGTTTGAACTAGTAACTAGCCGTTAGAAAGGTATTTGAGCATTTAACTCACACTCAGTCAAACAAATTCTCGACTGAGACATGGTTGGTCGTCAAAATTCTTGACTGAGCTGGGTTCTGGGACTGATTTCTAGAAACGACTAAATTAGTTGTTGCACCTAACATTAACTCATATAAAATGACTAATTCTCCACTAAGAACCCTCTAGACACTTTTTGAAGGCACCCTAATCACTTGCAACCCACTCCTATAAAGAGAAGTAACCTTAGGACACTAAAGACACACAAGTTACACTTGAGCAATCCTTTTAGAGAGCATAAGAGCTCATTTACACTTGCCATCTTCCTCCTTGAGCTCTAAGTTAGTGTCCTATAGCTACAATATCCTAGACACCACCTACAAACTCCATCCTAAGTGGTTAGGAGGTCTAACGCTTGATATAGGATCAAAGCAATGTACTACATTGGTGTAATCTTCCTTCTTCCAATCTGCTTCTCCATGTAGATCTAATTGTGCTCCTTGACTACTGCAAGTGTGGGAGGCTGTCTGAGGGAGATTGCTCGGAGTTACTTTAAGGTGTGAAGGTTGCTCCTAGGTGATTAGAGCTACTTTAAGGTGTGAAGGGTACTGTAAGGTGATTGATGCTACTTCAAGAAGGTGAAGGCTGCGTCAAGGTGGTGGAGGTGGATCGTCATCCTCTCCTTGGTGTCTCTTCCACATCTCAGTAAAGAAGAGGTTGAGGTGAAGTGATTGTATTTTATTGTAATTCCTTGAGATAATATAATTGATCACTTGCAAATCCCAATGGGAGACAATTGGGTAGTGTACTGACATCCTTCAATTTGAAGGGTGGAACCACTCTATATTGTGAGTCTCTTCCTTGTGTCCCTCTCCTTCTTGAAATTTAAGCTTTAAATTAATTTTAAAATTATCAAAATATCTATTCACCACCCCCTCTAGATCTTTCAATTGGTATATGAGTATGTCTTCAAGGAGATCCCATGAGTCTTGAAGCATGGGGGAAAACTCGCTTAGCAACCTCAACCTTAAAGGGACGTACATGAGTCAGCCACAACCATCTGATGGATCCAACTACACTTATTAGAAAAATTAGATGCAATTTTACTTTCAAGTAATAAGCTTGGAGTTGTGGAGAATGGTGACTCATCCATATGAGATTCCAACTATGGAATATGATAAATGGGATCCGGAGATGGTAAATAAGGTTCAACTCAATGCCAGGGTTGTAAGCATTTTATATTGTTCAATATATGTTGGTGAATTTAATTGCATATCTTCATGTGAAACCACTTATGATATTTGTCATAAACTTTCAGTTACACATGAGGGTATTTTTTAAGTTAAGAATACTAAAATTAATATGCTTAAGAAAAAGTTTGAACAATTTTGTATGATGCCTAATGAATCTATAAGTGAGATGTATCATAGGTTTTCTTCTATCATCAATGGCTAGAATACTTTGGGCAAGTACATTAGTGAAGAGGATCAAGTATCCAAGATACTAAGATCATTGACTCCAAAGTACAAGCCCAAGGTGACAGCCATTGAAGAAGCCAATGACCTCACCAAATTGATGATGGAGCAGTTCATTGGCAACCTTGAGACACATGAGGTCACCCTTGAAGAAGAAGAAGAAAGAGTGGAGGCTGAACCCCAAAAGGGGAGAATGAAGGATATTTCATTAAAGGATACAACTAAAGTTCAACCAAAAGTCATCAATCAAGAAAGTGATGAGACATGTGAAGGAGATGATGAAGAGGATGCACTTATTGTAAATGGTAAGAAATATAGAAGGTATAAATCTAGCAAAAGTTCTAGAGTTTCTTCCTCTTCTTCCCTTAGGTGCTTTGCATGCGGTAACAAGGGACATGTGAAGAATGAGTGTCCTAAAATCAAGAAGGGAAAGAAATCCTCTTTAAAGAAGAAGGACAAGGGAGATAAAGCCTACAAAAAACTTGGGATGAATCAAGTGATGACAATGACAATGGAGAGGAAGAAGTGGAGTGTCTCATGGCTAAGGAAAATGAAGATGAAGACTCAAATGAGGTAGATATTTTTGAATTATCTAAAACTGATATAGTTAAAAGTCTTGAAGAAACTCATACTAAATATGTTGATTGCAAAAGAAAACTGAAAAATCTGTCTAAAATTATTGATAAGTTGCATGCTAACTATATGATCTTAATTGTGAAAATGAGAGTCTTATTTCTCAAAATGAGAGTCTTATTTATGAAAATAATACTTTTAAAGCTTTTATTGATGACTATAATGCCAAGTCATTTGTATTAGAAAATAATAATGATCTTCTTTCTCAAGAAAAGATTGAATTACTTGCTAAAATAAATGACGACCAAACTCAACCTATTATATGAACTCATTTAGATTATGATATCAATGTTAGAGAAAGAGATATCTTACTTTTAGATTTAGATCAGGCCAATCTATATATTATAAAGAAACTTGATAAAATTATTGAATTACAAAAATATGTTGATAGTTTAAAACATGATGATATCCTTGATAAAATCTTGAAAAGCACTTCCAAATAGGTTGGGAGAAGGGCCCTAGGCTATGTACCCAAAGAAAAATCTTACCAAAATCCTAGATCTAAAAAAACACAAGATCCTACTACCAAGACCATATATGTGCCCAAGAACAATATAGCACATACCCAAAATTTGAAGAAGAGAAATCAAGTTGACACTGTTTCTTGTTTCTATTGCCAATGTCTTGGACATTATTCATTCTCTTGTGAATACAAGAATAAGAAGGACATTGTTTGGGTTCCAAGACCTCAAACTTAGAAATTTTGAGACACCTTGTTGAGATTTGAGCTAAATTTCATTGTGAAAATGGTATGTGTCTTATTTCAACTAAAATGAGATTTAAAATGTATATATTTATGTATTTGATTATTTACTTGTGTCATTCATGATTAGAATACTTGAAAATTATATAACTTGTTCATGCTAGAAATGTTGCATATTTTAGAAATCTATAGAACTACCTCTCAGTCGACTAAGATCTCGACCGAGAAGCCTCCCAGTTGAAGTCAAGGTTGACTAAACATAAGCCTAATAAAACTGCTTTCTTGCAAATTAAATCATTTACTTGTGATCAACATTGATATCTTAAATATATAAAATGTTCATCATTTTGATTTATTTCAAACACTAAGAATGATATAATCTTTAAGGCACATATATTAATGTTATTAACCAAAAAGGACCACCACATGGGTACCAAAACCTTGATATATTGTAGGATTGGGTAGTTGATAGTGGTTGCTCCAAGCATATGATTGGAAACAAGGATGCCTTTCACACACTTGGAGAAAAGAAGAGTGAAACAGTCATATTTGGAGATAATACCAAAGGTAAAATCATTGGGATAGGTAATGTTGGTGAAAATCTTCAAATAAAAAATTTGTTACTTTTGGATGGGGTGCATCACAACTTAATTAGTGTTAGTCAATTGTGTGATAGTGGTTGTGACGTATTTTTTAACAAATCTTGCTGCAAGTTGCTCATAGAAAACACTAATGATGTTGTTTATGAAGGAAAAAGAGCAGGAGATATTTACATACTCAGGCCTAATTCTATGCAAGCTATTATTGGAAAATTCCTTCTCGCAAATGATGAATTTTTACAATTATGGCATAGAAATCTAGGTCATGCAACCTCACATGTTATTAAAAAGTTGCTTAAATATGATCTTGTCCATGGTTTACCTAAACTTTATTTTGATAAACATGAAAATTATGAACCATGTACTCTAGGCAAGAAAATTAAAACTTCTTTAAAATCTAAAGCCTTGATTAGTACTACTAGATCATTAGAACTTATTCACATGGATTTATTTAGTCCCATGAGGAATCAATCTATTAGTGGTAAAAAGTATTGTGTTGTCATTGTTGATGATTATAGTAGATATACTTGGGTGCATTTTCTTTCAAAAAAGATGATACTATTAGAATATTCATTCAATTTTTCCCTAAGATTGAAAATCAACTACAAAATAAAATATGCACCATTAGGAGTGATCATGGGGAAGAGTTTTAAAACCATATATTTGAAGAATTTTGTACATCTCAAGGGTATAAACATAATTTTTCAGCTCCACGCACCCGAGAGGAAAATGGGATAGTTGAGAGAAAAACCCAATCTTTATAACAAATGGCTAGAACAATGCTACTTGAATGTAACACACCTAAAACCTTTTTGGGACGAAGCAGTAAATACAACATGCTATGTCTTAAACCATGTTTCAATTCACTCTCAGCTTAAGAAAACTCCTTATGAACTCAACTTTAACAAGAAACCAAGAGTTGACTACTTTCATACTTTTGGTACACCCTACTATATCTTAAACACAAAGGTTGATAGAGATAAATTCGACCCTAAGTAAAAAAAGGATTTTTCTTGGGATATTCATAATCAAGTAAGGCATTTAGGATTTACAACTCTATTTCTAAGAAAGTTGAGGAATCAATTCATATAACATTTCATGAAATCACACCACAAAGTGCTGACAATGAAATTGGAAATGAAAACTTGAATGACATAACACACCAAATTGAGGACTTAACCATATCAACAAAAGATGATAAAAAATTTTATACTAAACAAAACAAGGATTATAATAATGAGTCACATCAGCCTACTCCTAGAATAATAAAAGATCATCCTCAAGACTTAATCATAGGAAATCATTTGATAAAGTAAAAACTCATTATCATTTATAGATATTGCAAACATGGCCTTTGTGTCAATTTTTGAGCCTAAAAAGATAAATGAAGTTCTAAAAGATAATTATTGGATAATTTCTATGCAAGAAGAACTAAACCAATTCACTAAGAATAATGTATGGGATTTAGTTCTGAGACTCCAAGGTAAAACCATTATTGGAACTAAGTGGGTTTTTCAAAATAAACTTAATGAATTTGGGGGAAGTGGTTAGAAAAAAAGCTAGGTTGGTTTCTCAAGAGTATAATAAATAAGAATTGATATACTTTGATGAGACTTATGCACCCATAGATAGACTTGAGGCCAAATGTATGTTATTAGCTCTATCTACCGATAAAGACATCAAGCTTTTCCAAATGGATGTAAAAAGTGCTTTCTTAAATGGAAAGGAAGAATTTATGTTGCCCAACCACGAGTTTTGAAATTCCAAACAGTCATGATCATCTCTATAAACTTTAGAAAGCTCTTTCTGGTCTAAAACAAGCACCCCAAAATTGGTATGAAAGACTTAAGAACTATTTTTTTGATAATGGCTTCTCTATCAGAAAGTTGGATTCCACACTACTTTTTAAATCATATGAATTGGATTTTCTAGTTGTTCAAAATATATGTTGCTGACATTATATTTGGTGCTTCAAATGATTATTTATGTACTCAATTCAGTGATATCATGCGAAAAGAATTTGAAATGAGTCTTATGGGTGAGTTGATGTTTTTCCTGACTTTTCAAATAAACAGACGCCATCTGGAATTTTTCTAAATCAAAATAAATATGCTAAGGAACTCTTAAAGTGGTTAACTTGGAAAATTGCAAACATGCTACCACTCCTATGGCTATTTCTGATAAAATTGACAAGGATGAAAATGGTGAACTCATTGATGATTCCTTATATGGATCCATGATTGGTAGCTTGATATACTTGACCGCATATAGATCGGGTATTATGTTCATCATTGGACTTTGCACTAGACTTTAATTGACTCCTATGCATTCTCATTTCCAAGCCGTCAAAAGAATTTTGAGATATCGTGTTGGCACTATGAATTTTGGATTATGGTATACAAAGGGACAATAGTTGGATTTGAAAGCTTATACCGATGCCGACTATGTTGGTTGTCATCTTGATTGAAAGAGCACAAGTGGTGGTTGTTTCTTGATAGGAAGAGCCTTGGTTTCTTGGTTTAGTATAGTTGCTTTATCTACTACTGAAGTTGAATACATGGCTACATGATCATGTTGTACTCAAGTGCTTTATATGCAACAAGTCTTGAATGATTATGGTTTTGTATTTTCTTCTACTCCGAGTTTCTATGATAATAATAGTGCAATAAACTTGGCTCATAATCCCATTCTACACAGTTGTGCCAAGAACATTGATATTAGACATCACTTGTTGAGAGATCATATTGTCAAGAACAACTTCTCTTAATCATGTTGATATGGAGGAACAATTGGATGATATTTTTACCAAACCACTTCATTTGGATCAATTTTTATACATTAGAAGGAAGTTACCCATTACTCTTCTAGAAGACATTTACTTTGATATATTTTCTCAAGATTCTTGATTATACTTGGTTTCTAGCATGCATCTTGAGATTGTGTCTTTAAATGGACATTTTGAACTTACTTTGGTTTCTATACTTTAAAACATGGGTATTCTATTAAGGGGGAGTGTCCCATTTAGGGGGAGTCATCTTAATTCACATGTTTGACTATCTTTTTGAGATGAAAAAGTGGGAGAAATAAAATATAAAGCAAAATATATTTCCTTGAGCTTCACGATAGTTTCACGAGTTTACTCTCTTGGAAAATATAAATTTGATGCTAAATTTCTTTATGAGATGGATATCATGTTCCATATCTCTATAAGCATACTAGAACATATTTTTATGCCACTCAAGGATTTGATCTCAGGTATGAAACTCATCTTTATAATATTTTTCTTATACTTTATAAATGTTTGCCATCTTCAAAAAGGGGGATATTGTTGGCTAAATTGGACATTATCTTATCCTATATTTTTTATGGTGACAAATGACACGCTTGAGTCGTGTGTTAAACGCAAGTGCACGTATCGAAGTAATATAGGCCTTGTGAGGCCCGAGTCGAACTCAGGGAAACGTAAATTTCATTAGACTACTACTAACTGGTCACGATCAGCTAGATCGATTGGAAAAGATGATTGTTGGTTTTGAATCAAAATAAAAAGAAAATAAAGAGAAAAAAAAATGAGCGATGATTAAACATTAAGTTTAATCAAATGGAATGGGAATCCTTAGGGTTACAGTTTCACTGTAAGGTCTCACTGCATGTAATTCTACACAACTAGCATAATTCATGCCTTATCCCTGATTATGGCCTGTAGTCAGAATTGCTTGCTTCCGCAATACAATTCACTACCTAGTTCTAGGTCAGTTCCATGCCAATAGTAACTTATAACCTAAATCTAAGTGCTTTAATGAATTGTCTAGGTATCCACCATTAACCGTACATTACCTTGTCTAAGGAATTTATTAGTTAATGTGTTAATCATGCCTTTTCAACCACTAATCCTCTGTCAAGAGCAATTACCAATATTACAATTAACTATGGTGATCAAGCATAGAAAATTGTGATAGAAACATGATAACATATTAGGGAGATTGAGACAAATTATGATAATCAATGTAAAATTGTCATACAGTGATTCCCCGGGCTACTCCCAGTCCTAAGGATAATGGGGATTAGCTCTGCATGTTCATCTCAACGATACACATGGAGAAGAAAGAGGAAAACATGGGGAAATGAATGAGAATATGATGTAACCCATGAAATAGAGAAGATCTGGGTGATCCTCGATGTGTGATGTCCGTTCTACAGCCTTCTGGCAGTAGAATCACATGTCTACGGTTCTAGAATCGTTCGGGGATTGGCTCTAGGCTCCGTTCCTTGCTCTCCTTCCTTTCAGAATTATGCAGCTGAGTGCAACGTGTTCTTTTCATCTGGGTCGTCTTTTCTTAGGTATAGGTATGGCTTACGGCCGCCAAAAGATTGCGGCCGCTCGATCGTGGCAATTCTGGGTGAAATCATGATCCAACGACGTCGATACCATTGACGGGGTGTCGATGGTATTGACACCTTAGGGTGCACTTCTGTCGCTAAAAACTAAAATCAACCTAGATGCTTGTTGATACTATCGACAAGAGTTTTGATAGTATCGACGGGCCAATTTTCTTTCTGTTGAATTGATCTTGAGGCCATCGACAGTTTGGTCGATGGTATCGACCTAGATGCTTTCCCTCCAGCTTGGTTACCATTTCCATGTCGATAGTATCGACGGACCTATCAATGGTATCGACAGGTTTTGGAATACAAAGTACCAGAATCAGAGAGAAAAACACAAGTCAATCAATGGAGTTTCATAATTCATTCAAAATAGGATAAAATAAGATAAATTTGATGCATATAATGATTATAGGCTAAAGGAAATGAATCATGCCATTATAGTCACCAAAATGACAATTAAACGCATAAAACAAGTACAAAATTAGCCTAAAAATGTGACTCAAAAACCCTGCATCAAACTCCCCTAAGCTTGAATCTTGCTCGTCCTTGAGGACAAAACTATAAAATCTGATTGAGAATGTCAACTAAAGAACATAATCCCATAAATGATATCTCAGTATGATTCCCACCTGAAAAACACATACTGGTCTTTACTAACCACGGAACGATAACTACCCTTTAGGCGACAATAATCATTCATGAAAGATGTCCATCCCAAGATCACGAACACTATCAAGTGAAGCAGTTAATATAATAAAATCCTCAAGTTCAGGCTTAGTGCATCTTGTGATCTCCTATCTACGTTGCTCATTTTCTCTACCTACCATCTAAATGGAAGCAGCTCTCCTAATGTACATGAATGAGGAGAAAATCATGGGTGACCTACCACTTAGAGCAATGGGTGGATGGAATAGGTGGTTGTGGAACAAATGGAGGCACAATACAGTCGATCATGTGAAAAACAAAAATGACCTATCATGATGTGAATGCAGATGAAAATGTCCTAATGCTACATTTTTAGTGGAATGGTGCATGCACTATCATTCTGTCTCAAAGTGAGGTGGAATATATAAGAAAACTACACCATGTGCTTTTTCTTCCAATATGCGGGTGAGAACACGTTCCTTTCTCCCTCTTATTCATACCTACTTCTCAATCTTGATTTTTTTTCTCTCTTTTTTTTCAAACCTTCATTTTCATAAATGGCAAGGGATTATTTGTTGGGCTTCCTTCTTTTTACATAACTTGTACATTTGATGCATTCTATTCAGAGGGTATGGAACAAGTTCACCACCTATAATGTTTCAGAAGAAAATAAGACACATGATGTTCTATATGCTCAAAAGATGTGAATGCAACTACATAATGACAAATATGCAACTACCATGACATGCACCTAAGGATAATGTACATGTATAACTACTCTCTACTTTTTTTTCTTATGCAAACTATGTAACAATAGCTATAATGCACTACCTATCTACATGGAATGCAATCAAAAGTGAAAGACAGTAATGTGCTCACAATTCTTATGGTGGAATATGAATGAAATTGCGATGGATCAGATCACAAGACTAATTGACAGAACCTTCAGAAAGAATTATATGTCCCTCCTTACTGACTTGCGTACCCATTAATCAAGGGATTTCTCTCTCTTACTTCAAATTAAAGTCACGTTAACGTTTGGTCGATTTAGGTTCAACATCCATATCAATCCTCTAAATATGAACCATAAGGATATTCAATCATGTTCATATGTTTTAAAAGTTGACCTACCCAATGAGTTTCACAAATGATGTCCTCAAGTTCTCACAAGACAAGCTTACTATTTCTTAAAGATTTTTCATTAAAATTCATTCTCTCACAAACCCCCAAGTGAAAACATCGAGATGACATGCAATTAAATTAGACTCCAATTATTACACTAGATAGATAGTGGTTCCTAGAAAATAGTGAATCTAGCAATGAAGAAAGCAAAGATAAAGAAGGATGAAAATTTCAAAGACAAACAAAAGATGAAATAAAATAAAGAAAAACTAGATAGATGTTATTCCAACACCCCCCTCAGCTTGAACTCGATTATGGCCTCATAGTCAAAATCTAGACTTAAGAGGTGGAACAACGATACCCCTTTACTGCTCTGGTGGTGGGTGTGGCGGGTACTAGTGGCCGTTGGGATCCCAAACAGGATAATGCCCCGGGAATGACATGTCAGATGGGGGCATTGGTGGTGGTTGTGGGTATCCTCCAAAATAATTATGGCTCCAGTAATGGTCGTAAAACGGTTGTTGCTGCATCTCCATCCTATGCAACCTGTTGTGGATGGTTTCTTGGTTGGCAAAGAGGAGGCGCTCATTCTCTTAGATGGCTTGTTGATTCTCGAACAACTTGTTCGGTATCTCCTGAATTCCCGCAAAAGAAGCGGTGTTCTGATGTTGCATCTACTGAATGTCGTGCAACATGGTATACATACCATGCATCGAATAGACATCCTCTCCTCCTTGAGAGGTATTTGATGGTGGTGTCTGGGAAGAAGATGAGGCTCCAAAGTGTCATGGTCACTTCTGTGGATCAACTCGTCTTTGAAGGGGAATGGTAGCTTCCTCCTCTTCTTCATCATTGGCGCCTTCTGGTGCTTCTACTTCAGCTTGTCATTGTTCTTCATCTTGATCAAGATCAATGATGGGCCACCTGTAAGCTTGGCCAGGCTGGAGGTTGAATGTAGGGTCAGGCAGTTCCCTCCTTTGAAAAACACCTCCCATGCGGCAAGTGGCATAAACAGTGTCGTGGCGGACTTTGAGGAGGCTCGCATTTACAAAGTGGCTCAGATTGAGCGTATCCTTGCATTCCAACTTGGGTAGCCCCAACAGATCCAGACTAAGGTACATGGTGATCAGAGTGATTAGACCCCCAAAATAAATTGGGGCCCTGCGAGATGTGTTTCTCTTGACCGCCATGACGTGTGTGAGGAAAAAAGCTCCAAAGTTGATACATTTTCTCTCCAGCAGACTATAGAGGAAGAACAGATCTATTTCCTAAAATTTTCTTTGAGACAATTTAGATCTTGCAAAGAAGGTGTTGGATAAAATCTGATGCAAAACCTTTACAAATGGATGCTCAAAACTAGCTATAGAGGCATGGTGCTAGCTGATCGAGTACCCCTCCGGTAACGTCGAATACATGGCGTCATAATATGCATTATGTGATGGCTGGCACAAGTCACTATGCCCATGAGACCACCCATAAATCACATTGAACTCATGAATGGACATGGTGTAATCTTTGTTGTAGAGGCATAAAGAAACTCACCCCTCTTTACATTCAGTCTGTGCCAGTATAAGCTCGTTAGGGATGACACAGATATCTGGAGATGTTATAAACTCTATGACAATCTCCTTGTAAGTTGGCCACCTACTGAAAAATGGATGACCTTCTTCATGGTCACAGCATAACATTGGGGACTTTCTCAATTGCCCCTGAAGCACATGGGCCATGTTGGCCTCAAATCCCAGGTCCTTGATTAATTGCTGGTCTCCATATCGGGTAGGCTCGATGGAGCGCTACCATAACTCTTCGTACACCTTTTTGATCTCTGGTGATGGGTAGACTAGCCGCGAGTGAGGGACTAGTCCTTGTGATGGGGCAGGTAGGGCAGGTGGGGCAACCCTAGACGATGAAGCACTGGATCTCACCATTATTGCATGGGCAATGGGTGAGAGAGAAAAAGATTGAGAAAGGAGCTCAGAGAAGATGGTCGGTGAAGATCTGAGAAGACGAAGATCTTCAAAGTTGATGGAGACGCTCGGAGAAGACCGTTCAAGATCACTATAGCTCTTGGGTGCTCAAAGATGTTAGGGCTCAGAGGTCGAAGATATGCACTGCAGGTGTGTGGTTTGATTGAGGAAATACATTCCTTTTTATAAGGGATGGCTATTGCTACTGTTGGCGCATCGATTCCATCGACGAGTCGTCGATAGTATCAACGTTTGGGAGAATTTGTCGCTCACTGCTATCAACGGCCCTCGATGGCTGGGTGTTGGGGGCCTGGATTGTCAGTGCGTCAATGGTAGCGACGAGCATTGATACCATCGAAACTGTCCACAGATCGACATTGTAGACCGCTTGATGAAGAACCACGGATCGCTAACTTGGAGCATCGATATCATCGACAGTATGTTGACAGTATCGACACCTGCATATACCCTTGATCCTCGCGAGGTGGTGGTGCTAGTATCGCATTGTTGGTGTTTTGATACCATCGACCAGAATGTCAATAGTATTGACATTACTGAGACAAACCATTTTAAAAATCTCTAGACATCTCGTGACCATCGACAGACAGTCGATACTATCGACCTTCTCCAGTCTTGATCCTATTTTGCTTTGTTCCAGTGTCGATACAATTGATGAGGCCGTCTATACTATCGACGAAATGAAATTTCCATAGCTTCTTCGTTGTTCCAAATTTGATACCAGTGACACAAGTGTCAATAGTATCGACATCCTCCTAGTCATGCACTCAATAAACACATCAGGGCATCATTTTTATAGACTAAGTACAAAATTAATGAAAACTATTTAGGAAAATGAAAAATAAAGAACTTAAACATGTAATCTACCAAGGTTGGGTTGCCTCCCAACAAGCGCCCTTCTTTAACGTCTTAGGCTATATGCAATCATGTTATTTCTTCATTAAGTGCAATGAGGTTTACCTCATGCACCTTTTTCGTGAAATCCTCTCCATAGTAGTGCTTAAGACGTTGGCCATTCACCAAGAACGTCCTTTCACCATTTCTCACCATCACAGTTCCATGTGGACGCACTTCCTCCACAACAAATGGCCCACTCCATCAGGACTTCAACTTCCCAGGATGTGGCTTTAGCAGTGAATTGAACAGTAATACACTCTCTCCTTTTGAGAAAACCCTCCTTTGAATGTGGCGATCATGTAATTGCTTCGTCCGTTCCTTGTAAATCCGAGAATTCTCGTAAGCGTTCATTCTCAACTCATCTAACTCATTGAGCTCGAGCAACGTCGCTTCCTAGCATCATCAATGTTTACATTTAACTTCCTAAGCGCCCAATGCGCCTTATGCTCCAGCTCCACCAGAAAGTAGCATGCACGCCCATAAGCCAACCTAAATGGTGTAGTTCCTATAAGAGTCTTAAAGGCGGTCTGATATGCCCAAGTGCATCCAGTAGGAGCATGCTCCAGATCTTCCTTGATGTGTTGATAGTATGTTCCAGAATTTTCTTTATCTCCCTATTGGAAATTTCTAGTTGACCCTGTGTCTGCGGATGGTATGGGGTGCCCACATTGTGCTTTACCCCATACTTGCTCAAAAGTGTAGCAAACTTCTTGTTTGTGAAATGCGTGCCTCCATCACTGATGATCATGTAGGGCACTCCAAACCTACCGAAGATGTATTCCTTTATGAACCTACACACTACCGCAGCATCATTAGTCCTAGTGGGTATCGCTTCTACCCACTTTGAAACATAATCAACAGCAAGTAAAATATACAAGTTGGAATTTTAGGACACAAAAGGTACCATGAAATATATACCCCACAAGTCAAAGACTTCAACCTCTTGAAACACATTTAGGGGCATTTCTTGTCTTTTTGAGATATCGCCTGCCCGTTGACATGAATCACATTTTCTTACAAACTCATAGGCATCTCTAAAAAGTGTGGGCCAATACAGGCCGCTCTCTAACACTTTCGCAGTCGTCCTCAAGCTAGCATGATGGCCACCGGTGGGCATTGTATGACAATGGCGGAGCACACTATCATACTCAAACTCTGGCACACACCTTCGTAGAACATTATCCCTGCACTGTCTCAAAAGAATAGGGTCATCCCAAAAATAAATTCTCAATGAATGGAAAACCCGCTTCTTCTCTTGATAATTCCAATCCTCGGGTAATTCTTTGCATGCAAGATAATTCACTATGTATGAAAACCACGGATCTTTGTATTTGATCGAAAGAATCTGTTCATCCGGAAAAGTCTCAGTAATGGGAATATTAGTATCCTTCTCATCTACCCTCTTAAGGCGAGACAAATGGTCTGCAACCACATGTTCAATGCCTGCCTTATCTTTAACCGCAATGTCAAATTCTTGTAAAAGAAGTATCCACCTAATGAGTCTAGGTTTCACCTCTTTCTTTTCCATTAAATAATTTATTGCGGCATGATCTGTTCATACCACCACTTTAGATCCCACCAAGTATTGCCTAAATTTCTCAAAAGTGAAAACCACGGGAAGTACAAAAATTTTGGTGGTGGTATAATTTAATTGTGCATCATTCAATGTCTTCGACACATAATAAATGAATGTGGGTTTGTTCTCAAGGCATTGCCCAAGAATGGCCCCCATGGTGAAATCAGATGCATCTCACATGAACTCAAATCGTTGACTCCAATCCAGAGTCTACATGATCGGTGCAGTAATCAAGCGTTGCTTGAGGATCTCAAAAGCGTTCATATGTTTTTCATTAAAATAAAAAACCGCATCCTTTTAAAGAAACTCAGAAAGAGGCTTAGTGATTTATGGATAAATCCTTAATAAACTGGCGATAAAATCCTGCATGACCAAGGAAACTTCTAACTCCCTTCACAGAGTTTGGTGGAGGCAATTTGGAAATAACCTCAATTTTTACTGGATCCACCTCCAGTCCCTTTCTAGACACCTTGTGTACTACCACGATCCCCTCACTAACCATCATGTGGCATTTCTCCAAATTGAGGACTAAATGAGTGTCCTCACATCTTTGCAAAACTTTATCAAGATTAAAAAGAAATTCATTAAAAGACGCACCATAGACCGAAAAATCATCCATAAACACCTCTAAACAACCTTCAACCATGTCAGAGAAAATGGCAAGCATACAACATTGAAAAGTGGTCGGTGCGTTGCACAATCCAAAAGGCATATGGCGATAAGAAAAAGTACTGTAAGGGCAAGTGAAAGTAGATTTCTCTTGATCCTTAGGTTCGATCGAAATTTGGTTGTAGCCAGAATATCTTTCTAGAAAAAAAAATGATAGCGACCAGCCAGTCGCTCTAAAATCTAATCAATGAAGGGTAAAGGAAAATGATCCTTTAGCATTGCAGGGTTCAATCTATGGTAATCTATACAAACCCGCCACCCGGTAACCAATCGGGTGGTGACTAGCTCATTTAACAAATGTTTAGTTACCATAATTCCCCTCTTTTTAGGGACTACCTGTGTCGGGCTTACCCACATAGAGTCTGAGATGGTGTAGATAATTCCCGCTGAAAGAAACTTCATCACCTCCTTCTTGACAACCTCCATCATGGTAGGGTTTAGGCGGCGTTGCGGATGAATCACAGGTTTAACTCCTTCATCAAGTTAGATCATGTGTTGGCATAGAGTAGGGGAAATCCCCTTGATGTCGGAGACTGACCACTTGAAAGCACCACAGTGGTTCTTCAGCACAAACATCAATTGTTCTTCTTCAGCGGCACTCAGATATGCTGAGATAATGACTGGTAGCTTTTCATCCACTGCTAAAAATGCATACTTCAAAGAGGGGGCAGTGGCTTTAGCTCCAACTCCAGCAGATTCACCAACGAAGGCTGCAATGGGGGAGGTAGTGGTCCTAAATCTTCAAAGTTCCTAGAATAGTAGTAGGGAAAATTTTGAAGCATCTTCACACATTCTTGTAGTGATGTGCTCCTCATCCAGTCATCAATAATATTGAACAAACAAGCTTCAATAGGCAGTAGAGGATAAGATTCTTGGATTAAGATCTCCACAACATTATCCTCAGTGGACAAACAAACTTCTTTGTCTTCTTCATTTGGATATCCTACTGCCTTCATAAGAGAAACTACCTTGGTTTGCTCCATGATATCCACAGAAAATGTCCCCCTGTCTATATTGGTCATAACATGTGCCATGTCGAGAAAAGGTTTCCCTAGACAAATGGAAAAATTGTGCTCAAAGTGTCTGACTTTATTACACTGTCCTTGCTCTTGTGATGATTTTGGGTTAGTTGGCATTTTTTTTTCAAACCAGTCATCATCTATGCCCATGGTTACATGGCCTCTACCCATTTCCAGAATCATGTCAGCTATAGCCTGGAAGGGTATTCCTAGAAGCAGCTCGTTCCCTTGCTCATCTTGCATCTCCATCAGGACAAAATCTACCGGAAAAACAAATATGTCCACCTTTACTAGAACATCCTCACAAATCCCATAAGGCCTTACAATTGAATTATCTTCAAGTTGGATCATCATGTTTCTCCTCCAGGATTCTCTAAGACCAAGCTTCTTGAAGGTGGAGAGAGGCATCAAGTTGATGCTCGCTCCTGAGTCACAAAGTGCCTCTCCAACTTTTGTCTTTCCAATGTAGCAAGAGATATTGAAACACCCTGGATCCTGTCTCTTAGGTGGAAATGTTCCTAGAATGAATGTGCTCACCTGTTCTTTGAGCACCACCACTTTCGTATCTGGAATCTTCCTCTTCTTGGTAATAATGTCCTTCAGAAACTTACCATAAGAAGATATCTGCTCGATTGCGTCAAGCAGTGGATATTGACAGATAATTTTCTAAAATTGTCCAAGAACTTCTTAAATTGTTGATCCACCTTCTTCGCTTTAAGGCTGTTCGGATACAGAACCAGGACTGTCCGTGCTCTCTGGTGTGGTGGCACGTATGTCATCCTTTTCTTTACGTCTTTCTCCGTAATGGGTTCCTCTGCAACAATCTTTGCACTATTCTCAGCAGTTGGTGTGACTTCGGCTTTCTATACGGCCTCACATGTAGCTTTTGGTTGTGATGTGTTTGGTTCATCGGCCTTAGAGTTTAAATTTTTCTTTCCACTCCTCAGCAAGATAGCCTTGGCTTGATGGTTCTTTCTGGGAACATCAGTATTTCCTGGAAAACCCTGATGTGCTGGCTATTTTAAACTAGCAACTTCAGTTGCCATCTGCACTAAGGACGTCTCAAGCGTCCTAATCTGTGTCCCATGGCTTTGTAGAGTCTGACCAAATTGGTTCATAAATTCCCCTTGTGCCTTAATTTGATTGTCGAATGTGCTCATCAACTCTTTATTTTTCTTTATTACTTGATTGAGCAACTCAATTGCTCTTGTCCTCTGCACTTGGTTGGGGCTTCTGATCCAGATCCTGCAGAAAATTATTTGGATCCTTCCATGATAATTTCTTATCTTTCCTCCACAAATAGTCATTGTTCCTGTAGCCCTGTTGTTGGCGCATGAACTTAGCTTGTGCCTCATCATTGGAGCCTCCATTATCTTTTGCTACAAGTCTCTTTGCTATCAAGTCCATTTTCTCATTTAATTCTTTAATGGCATTTGCATCCCCTACAACTTTGACCTGTTTCGGTGCATCTCTTTCACCCCAAGACTGCTTCTTAGCCATATTCTTTAAAATCTCTCGACACTTGGAACCTTTGTTGTTTAGAAAGAACCTTGTTCCAGCTGAGTCTAGATTGCTCCTATCATGTTCGTTAAGATAAAAATAAAAAATATTTGTCTGGGTTTCTAAATCCAACCCATGATGTGGACATTTCCACAACATGATATTAAATCGCTCCCATGTCTCTGAGTATGTTTCACTGGCTTGTTGTTTGAAGTTGTGTATCCTCCTCACGAGATCATTTGTCTTTTCGGGCAGAAAATATCTCTCAAAGAACACTTCAATCATCATGTCCCATGATTCAACATATTCATCATCCAGATTGTAGAGCCACTCCCTTGCATTTCCTGGTAGAGATGATGGAAATAATTTCAAATAAATGGCTTCCTATGGAAACCTATCCACCTTCACCATGTCACAGTTCTCTACAAACGTGCTGATGTGGGCCACTGGGTCCTCATTTTTTAGTCCATGGAACGCCTGCGACATGACCAACTGAATAAGCCATGGGTCAATCTTGTAGTTGGGTATGTTGATAGCTTGTTTCTTGATTGTCCCCTTCTGCGTAGAAGAAGAAGAAGCCTTAATCTTCTCCCAAATGGTCTGTTCCTCGACCATTGTGAAAACCTCAAATTCTTGGTCAATGTCTTCAGGTGGTGTATTTATCCACTCGTCTGTAGATCTCGATGGCAGAATCTCAAGTGTCGATTATGTGTAGTTTGTACTACGCGTCTTCATCATGCACTAGTACCTGAAATATGAATAATCAAGTAAGTACAATGCTGGAACGAACAAAGAATCTGAAAGATAGACAATTAAGCTTAAAAATGAAAATTGAAATAAAAAGTGGCCTAGAGTGGCTGCTTACAGCACTCGTAGTGATGAAATTTTTTGTTTCCCTGGAAATTGCGCCAAAAACTTATCATGCTTGAGTCGTGCGTTAAATGCAAGTGCATGTATCAAAGTAATATAGGCCTTGTGACGCCCAAGTCAAACTCAGGGAAATGTAAATTTTAGTAGACTACTACTAACTGGTCACGATCAGCTAGACCGATTGGAAAATATGATTGTTGGTTTTGAAACAAAATAAAAATAAAATAAAGAGAAAACAAAAATGAGTGATGATTAAACATTAAGTTTAATCAAATGGAATGGGAATCCTTAGGGTTACGGTTTCACCGCAAGGTTTCGCTGCATGCAATTCTACACAACTAGCATAATTTGTGATGTATCCCTGATTATGGCCTGTAATCAGAATTGCTTGCTTCCGTAATACAATTCACTACCTAGTTCTAGGAGAGTTCCACATCAGTAGTAAATTATAGTGCTTTAATGAATTCTCTGGGTATCCACCATTAACCGTACATTACCTTTTATAAGGAATTTATTAGTTAATGTGTTAATCTTGCCTTTTCAACCACTAATCCTCCATCAAGAGAAATTAATAGTATTAGAATCTAACTATGGTGAGAAAGCATAGTAAATTACGATAGAAACACGATAACATATCAGGGAGATTGAGACAAAATATGATAATCAATGTAAAATTGTCATACAGTGATTCCCCAGGCTCCTCCCAAACCTAAGGATAATGGAGATTAGCCTCACATGTTCATCTCAATGATACACATGGATAAGAAAGAAGAAAACATGGGGAAACAAATGAGAATATGATGTAACCCCTAAAATGGAGAATATATGGGTGATCCTCGGTGCGTGACGTCCATTCTGCAGCCTTCCAGCAGTAGAATCGCCCATCTATGGCTCTGGAATCGTCCGAGGTGTGGCTCTAGGCTTCGTTCCTCGCTCTCCTTCCTTCCGGACTTATGTGGCTGAGTGCAACATATTCTTTTCGTCTGGGCTGTCTTTTCTTAGGTATAGGTATGTCTTACGGCCGCCAAAAGATCACGGCCGCTCGATCATGCCAATTTTGGGTGAAATCCTGATCCGACAGCGTCAATACCATCGACGGGGTGTCGATGGTATCGACACCTTAGGTTGCACTTCCGTCGCTAAAAACTGGGATCAACCTGGATGCTTGTCGATACTATCGACCAGAGCATCGATAGTATCGACGGGCCGATTTTCTTTCTACTGAATTGATCTTGAGGCCATCGATAGTTTGGTCAATGGTATTGACCTGGATGCTTTCCCTCCGACTTGGTTATTGTTTCCATGTCGATAGTATCGACGGACTTGTCGATGGTATTAACAGGTTCTGGAATACAAAGTACCTGAATCGGAGAGAAAAACACAAGTCAATCAATGGAGTTTCGTAATTCATTCAAAAAGGATAAAATAAGATAAATTTGATGCATATAATGATTATAGGCTAAAGGAAATAAATCATGCCATTATAGTCACCAAAATGACAATTAAACACATAAAACAAGTACAAAATTAGCCTATAAATGCGACTCAAAAACCGTGCATCAACAAACATTTATTCTTGTGGATCTAACTTGCTACTTAAGTGTTTTAGGGTTCAAGGAGATCACACTAAATGGACAGATGAAGTTAACAAGATTAAATGCTCATATTTACATGTTCGTACAACTTCTAATAGCTTGTACAAATGTTTAATGTACAAGTACTGAGAAGTCATGTAAAATCAAGTGTTATATTTTCTCTATCCACTTAGTTAGGATCCCCCTTAGAGTCTAGATCCATTATCCTTCATTATAAAAATCATTTGATAGATTTTTCAAATATATGCACACTTGTTTCCAATAACATTTTCGACAGAGAAACTAGTCGACCGAGACATACTCGGTCAAAGACATTATTGACCAAGAACCACTTCGGTCGAGGATTTAGAGCACCAGAAGAAATATTACACATTTGTTGTCTAAAACATCTACTTGAAAACATTGTCGACCGTGACACCTTCGCTCCAAGAATACATAACTGTTAGACCTAGTAGTTTAAACTGGTGACTAGCCATTAGCAAGGTATTTGAGCATTTACTTACACTTAGTCGAACAAATTCTCAATCGAGAATGGTCGGTCGACAAAATTCTCGACCGAGCTGGGTTCTGGACTGATTTCTAGAAAGGACTAAATTAGTCATTGCACCTAACATTAACTCGTCTAAAATGGCTAATTCTCCACTATGAACCCTCTAGACACTTTTCTAAGGTACCCTAGTCACTTGCAACCCGCACCTATAAATAGAAGTGACCTTAGGACACCAAAAACACACAAATCACACTTGAGCAATCCTTTTAGAGAGCAAAAGAGCTGATTTGCACTTGCCACCTTCCTCCTTGAGCTCTAAGTTAGTTTCCTATTGCTACAATCTCCTAGCCACCACCTAGCGATGTCCATCCTAAGTGGTTAGGAGGTTTAATGCTTGATGCAGGATCAAAGCATTGTACTACATTGGTGTAATCTTCCTTCTTCCAATCTACTTCTCCAAGTTGATGTAAGTGTGCTCCTTGACTATTCCAAGTGTGGGAGGCTATCTGAGGGAGCTTCCCCGAAGCTACTTCTAGGTGTGAAGGCTACTCCTATGCGATTGGAGCTACTTCAAGGTGTGAAGGCCGCTCCTAGGCTATTGGAGCTACTTCAAGGTATGAAGTCTGCTCCAAGGTGATTGACGCTACTTCAAGAAGGTGAAGGCTATGTCAAGGTGGTGGAGGTGGATCGTCATCCTCTCCCTGGGGTCTCTTCCACATCTCGGTAAAGAAGAGGTTGAGGTGAAGTGATTGTATTTTATTGTAATTATTTGAGAGGTAATAAAATTAATCACTTGCCAACCCCAATTGGAGACAATTGGTTAGTGGACTAACATCCTTCGATTTGGAGGGTGGAACCACTCTAAATTGTGAGTCTCTTCCTTGTATCCCTCTCCTTTTTGCAATTTAAGTTTTAAATTAATTTGAAAATTGTCAAAATCTACATTCACCCTCCCTAGATCTTTCAAACTCATCCAAAGGTGGCTTGAAATGGTGGTAGAAAATTCACCCAAAATGTAATCAAACCATTGCTCCTTGTAGATGAAAGTGAACAAAAATGAGAATTCTAGGTCACAACTAGTTATTAACAAAAGCTCCATGGTACGAGGAAAAGTAGTTTGAGAAGATGTTTAAAAGCAATTGGGATGCTAATGCATATTTCAAAACTATATTACAAGTGGCACAATACCATAATGTTACCTGGGACAAGAAGAATAAAAAATATAGAGATATCATAAGGATAGACTCATATGGAAGATTAATCAACTCCAATCAAGTATAGACAAAATGTATGATGATATATATAAAAATTTGTCCTTGTACATACTAAACAAACTAGAATAGATCTCGAGGAAGGAAGAAGAAGACTGGAGACAAAAAGATCATATTCACTGGCTAAGGAATGGCGATAACAACATAGCTTTCTCCCAAGCTTGGGTGAATCAACACAAAAGATGCAATGCCATTACCACCTTAAAGAACTCAAATGGGGGCACGGGTTACTTATGATGAAGCGGTGCAATCTATTTTGTCTAATCATTTCAAGAAAGTTCTTACTAAACTTGGCGGAAGGTGTAGTTCAAACAAAAATAGTGTGCCAGGACTATTCCAAAGTTTGAGCAAGGAACAACTGAAAAGGATTGTGGCTTTACCGACTGGAGACAAGTTGATAGAGTAATCAAATGCATGGACCCATACAAGGTTGTAGGTCCTGATGGAGTAAACATGCTATTTTTGTAAAAGAATTGGGGTACAATTGGCAGATTGGTGACAAAGGTAGTTACCAAAGATTTTTTGGGAGGCTTTCTTGAGGATATGTGTCATTTTGCCATAGTTCTTATTTCCAAAGTATTAAAATTGGAGAAGTGAGGAAAATCAAGTCCCATATCTCTCAATAACTTTATCCTCAAAATTATGTTGAAGGTAGTTGTTGAGAGGTTGAGGAGCTATTTGCCATATTCGATCTCACCAGAGAAAAGTTGCTTTGTCCCAGGTCAGAGAATCACTGATAACATCATTTTTGTCTAGGACTTGTACATATCATGAGAAGAAGAGGGATGTGATAACTTGACTTTTCAATCTCATTTATTATATTTTTTATCTATCTATTAGTAACCCACCTCACTCAATTTGATCTCTATTCCATCAATTCAGGGTGGTGATGCTCCAATTTGGTCACATCAATGATCAATTTTCACAATGTGTGACATTAATGTGCACATTCAATCTAAGTTTCATGTGTTAATGAATCATCATCTTATGACTAAAATTAAACCTCATTGATATGATCAACTTACTCTATAATATATTTCATTATGTGGATCTTTCAATTATCTTTCCAACGGTGCAAAAATCACCTCAATCAGACATCATAGCCCAAGATATGGCCACATGAATATATGTCATTTAATGTTTGATTTTTTTATTTCTAGCCTTATTGGACCCAAAGTTAGGGCACAACCTAGCAAGGTGAGTGCCCCCCCAAGCTACCAACTCAGCAATCTGGGCTATTGTATATGTTTTGTCTAATCCTAGCCCACGATCTTGTCCCCACATATTGACCCCATCTGATCCAATGGCCAACAACTCATCTTTTACCTCCATACACATCGCCAATGGGAGTGACACTGCCACCACCTACACCCACCTTGGAACAACCTAATACATCCTATCTCACCCTTTTGCAACAATTTACGCCCCCATTCATTTCCTTTTTCATTGCTCTCTATTTTCCCTCTCTTCTTGTGCATTTTTGCACACAACAACACCTTTGTCTTCCTCTTCTTCTACCTTGAGCTCCATGGTCATTTCCATGGAGGTCCAAGCATGGGTATCCTTCATTGTGCCTCTGTGGTGGCATTTGACACCTGTGCTAGCCCCGTGACCTCAATTTGAGGTCGGGAGACACCTTTTATGTGGCTAGAAAATTCTACCTTGTTGCTTAGCACAAGCGTAGGTGACCACATGAAGTGCAGCACCACCGTGGCGAGAGTCAGTTAGCTGCTCATGGGTGGAAGCAAGTTGTGGGGCACCAATCATGGTGGACTGGGGCGTAACCACACTGAGCCAGCCAGCATAGGGCCTGGACTAGAGAATTGGTCGGTCGCAACCCAGGGACTGTCCCTTCTCACACCCAACAGTCAGTGAAGGTGTGCGAGCATGTGTCATTTTTCAGATCGCCATCCTTTGGCTCTCCTTTGCCACAACATGATGTTCTTGGTAACCCCTTGATCTGCATAGTTTTTTATAGAAACTTCTAAAAATTGTATCTTGTTCATATCCTATTCAAAATAGGAAAACTTTTATATCATATTGATCGTCTCAAAAAGATCTGCAACCTAGATATTGTTTCATATACTGATATCTATTGGTATGTATGACCAGAGAGCCAATCATATGATGATTGTAATGGCATAACTTGTAAATGATTTGATTAATAATATAGGCATGCTTCCAATTTTTTCTATCTTATTCAGTTATGAGATTATGAAGTAACATAATAAATGTTTAGAGAATGATATTACTCAATGGCATGTGTTTTCAAGTACGTGACTTGAACAATGAGATCATGTGGATGTTAAGAGTATATACATTCTCATTATGTCCCTAGTAGGATGTTATTATGGAAGGTTAATAGACAACAATATAAACATAAGACTAGAGTGTGTGTTGGTTGATGATAGGATCTCATCAGTCATGATATGTGATATCAAACCAAAAACATTGATACTTGTTAGAGAATAGTGTATCATACAGACCCACCACAGGAGTAACACATGGAAAACATGACAATGGTAGTCATAGTTAGTTATCATAGTGTTGGTGGTGATTGTGGTTCTTAGACCTGAAGTCAATCCACCCATCACATGTCATTCCATATACTTTAACATCATCTACCATGATCTTGAATAAGGGTTGCCTAAAGGTGATGATCGGGTGCATTGTGACACATGGGGATGATTGTGAGTGATGTAGATGGGATTTGTCCCTCCTACTAACATTTGTGTTCCAATAGCAGACAACAGTAGGTAAGTGAGAGAAATCTCCAACTTCTCTCTAGAAAAATCTCTCTGGTCCATCTCTGCTCGGTGCGATCTGCCCCTCCCGACGTGTTTTTCCCCTGCCCTCCGCCTCAAATTCTTGCTTGGCCCATTGTCAGAGACGATCACACTCGCAGAGTCAGCTGGCGTTCGTATCTCCCCATCCCAGAATAAAAAAACCTTCTTCAGGTTTTTTCTTCCCTCGACCATCTCTCTGCATGTTGGCGGTGGTTTCCATCTTACAGCCTTGTGATCCGTTTTTCCCTCTCCTTTGCGATTCCACATTGCCTAGCTTCAGTTCTATCCAGCATGCACAAGGGATTCTCAGGTATGAAAACAAAAATTGCCTCTGCTTTTTCTTGATTTGCTCTCCTACGATCCCAAATCGAGCGATTCATCTCCTACCTTCACCAAGTTCCGCATAAATCCTTGCCTTCGGAACCTGTCAAGGCGGTGCCTCAATACCAGTAAAGGCTTATCCCCCTTTACTCCTCTGTGTTCAACAACAGTCTACAATAAATTCTGAGTAAAACAACACCCTTTGCGACACACCTTCGGTTTCACAAATGGCATACAGATACATGCAAACGTTATTCCATTGATTACACCTTTCACATCATCAGAGATCGAGCATACCTTCTTGCTTCATACTAGCTAAGCAACAATCTTTACCTTCACACAAAAATCTCGCTTCAAAAATCCAAAATTTTATTCTCTTTGTCGGCTATAGCTCTCCTTCCCAAGATCATCTTGGTTGTCAGATCAAATCAGAACAAAATTTTGACTCTGAGAATAGCAATAAAGACCCATCAAACGATCCGAAAACACCATGTGTACAGGAGGCATGCTCACCCTCGCCTCATGCATAAATACACCTTGCATGCATAGAAATGGTAAGACTTCATCCTTCCGCCGTGCTTTAAGAAAAAAAAAACCTTGGTGACAAACGAAAGCACAAAAACTCCGTCATCCCAGGCCGACATGAACTCCCATTTTTCCTTCATGGAAATCCCTCTTTCAGATCCCTCTTTTTCAACGAGTATTCCATTACCTCGAGCTTGGATCTACCACAAGTTTGACATCTCGTCTGGCACCTACATGATAAACATCGGTCATCGCTCCTTCCAGGTGAAGGTCTCATGGTCCCTCCCCACCAATCCAACCTGGGGCAAAAAAAATCCCATCCTCCTCATATCTGAAGGCTGGAGCGACATGCGTGTCGAGCTGAAGCTCTAGCCCGAGTGGTCGATTTTCATTCAACCGATGGAAAATCATACATTTCGAGCCTGGGTGCGTGACTTCATCAATGAAACTCCTCCTGAGTTAGCCTATCTTTACAAAAGACATGATCAAGCCAGCTCTTCATCATCAAACTCGGCGGACAAACTCTTCGTCAGGGATGAGTACCAACCACCCATGGGCGCAAAATCATGGCCTATCTCCATCTCCTCAGGCCCAGAGGATGACGATGATGCAGTTACATCCACTATGGTACAACAACAAAGTTCAATCACTGAAAGGTACACACTTTTCCCCTCCCCATCGTTTAGGGAAAAAAATAAGCCCAATTTGTCATCTTTACATAAAACCCTAAAACCTCGACCCTCCCAGGTCGAGGATATCATCCCCTCATATTTGTCTTGCCTAAACGCTGCATTTCCTGTTCTAGGACATGCAAAATCGTCCCTTCTCATAAACAATCTCCTAGATAAAAACCCCACCGCCCAAATCTGGACTTCGGTCCCCCCCAAAAAAACCTTTTCGAGTTCTGCATTGTTCTCTTTGCCTCCGAAGCAACCACTCGACATCCAGATGCTTTTCTCGCCGCACATGTTTTGGATGTCACCAGATAGGTCACATAAAAAGATTCTGCAAACCTCGCCTCCCCTCAAACCAGGACAAAACCCATGCAGATCCCACTTCCTCCTCCATGCACTTTCACTCGACTAGATTCTCACCTTTTCACAAAACCTCCACAGTCCCAAAAAAGCCCTTTTCAGATCACTGGCACAACACACACCTCCCCCAACACCATTATCTTTCAAAAAACTCCTTTGCATGCCTCGCAAATCTCCCACCTGAACATGCAGACGTTACCCCTTCACGCCATCCGAACACAAACTCCTGGACTCCTCCTATATCTAAACCCTATCACAAGCTAAAGTACCATACAGTCACAACGCTCAAACCTCTATCCAAAAACCCTCCCCCTCCAACCCCATCACAAACACATAACTCAAACCATCCATCTGCCTCATCAAACATGAAGGTTCCTGAACACCTCGAATATGCGATCTCTCTTGACCTTCCAGCCAACTCAATGCGTCTTCTCAAGGTCCTCACCCTTAGAAGCATTCTCGTTTTAGTTGAAAACAACCTTGACAACAACCCCATTAATGTCATGGATATTACATGTGCCTTAGCCCTACTCATTCCCGATCAAACCATCCTGAAACCAAAAATTTTCTCTCCCACCCAGCTCATCTATATTGTCCCTGAAGGCACTAAGATAAACCACCTCTTCAATCAAGTTCTCACCATACCCTGTGGATCAAGCTTCATTATGGTCAGACTAAAAAAATGGTCTGCTGACTTAGGTTCTTTTCCTGCCCCCGCTGGTGGCTCAGACTGGGTTGCCATTTCAAATTTCCCTCCTCATCTTTGGGAAATTGAGATCTTCAGAGGCATTGCACATTCAATCGGGGCAACTCTACAATACATCAGTCCTAAAACCTTACACCCATCACAATACATCAAAGCATATTATCTCCTTTCTGTCAAAGCTGCTATCTCCCTTCCTCCAACTATCAATATCAGAATTGGCAAATCCATCTACCATCTAAAACTTTTTGCTGAACATCCTACCGAGAACAGCACCGCCTTCTTAGACCTCACAGCACATCCACCATCTTGGTTTAGCCCAAACAAAGATAAAATGTCTTCCATACATTCTAGGGCATCAAACGGTCAAAATCATGTTTGGATCAGGAAAAACTCAATCCACTCTGAAAACTCTTACCTCTAGCCAAGCAAGAAAAGAACCAGATCACCCGAACCTACATTCCATGATAACCAATACAAATCTAGAGGCTCCACTTTCCCATCTCCTTCCTCCACTAAGGAAAGCTACCCATCTCTAAACCAAAAACATCAAACTACAAAGAACCAAACCTCTTCTCGGCATAAGGATGAAAATTCTTTGCAGAGTTCGGAGTAGGAGAGCCCACAACAAAGGCATACTTCCAGGTACCTTCAAAAGATCATGAAGCCAGACCACAAAGACTCAAAAAGTACTATCATCGTCAATAGAGTAAAGAAAGGTACTTCTCCAAATTTCTCTCCCCGTTCTTTTAGTGACATAACTTCTACTTTTTCTTTATCATCAACTCCCTATGTTAAAGACAAAAATATAGATTTAGATTCAATTGATGATTTAGCATCTTGGTCAAACATAAACAACTTCACTTCCTTTGCAAATAAGATTGGCATTCAACTAGATGATGAAGATAACGCCCATAATGTTCTAAACGACCTTGAAACCTTTATGGGTTGGACAAATAAAAGACTCACTCCTGTTGTGACTAAATCAGCGACCTTCTAAACATCCTATTAAGCATAAATCATCCTAAGAATTAAAAATGAAAATCTCCTCTTGGAACATATGTGGAGCTGCAAACCTCCAAAGAAGAAAAAAAATATGCACTCACATATACAAAAACAAAATCAACCTGATTACTATTCAAGAAACAAAAACCTTTCTAACCCCTTTTGCTCTCAAAACAATCGGGGGAAATAGAATCACAAACTAGATCCAGTTACCTCCTGAGGGATTAAAAGGAGGCCTCTTAGTTGGTTTTAACAACCAGTCTCTAGCTTCACATAACACATCTATCCTAAACTTCTCAATAACCATTGAATTCAAAAACCTTTCTGATAGATATCTTTGGTCATTCTCTGGTATCTATGGGGAACCAGGACACAACAAATCCAATTATCTTGCGGAACTAAATCACCTCATTACAAAATTCCACTTGACTCCATGGGTTTTGGGTGGAGATTTCAATCTGATCACTCATGCCTCAGATAGGCTCAACTCCAACCACTCCCCACAATTGATGTATGCTACAGATAAAAATTCAGTAAGATGATTACAAACCATTCTTTGATCGACATCAAACCTTCAAATGCATTATTCACCTGGTCTAGAAACTAGACTTATGCCAGACTAGACCACATCATTTGCACAAACCTCTGGGAAGACAAACACCCTCTCTCATCTGTTCAAATCTCCCATCGAACCATATCTGATCACTTCCCTCTAATCCTTAACACATGTTCTACCTCATGGGGCATGCGACCTTTCAAATTTGAAAATTGTTGGCTCTCCATAAACAACTTCTCCAGATCCTGTCTTGAACCATGGAAACTTGCCGACTCACAAACAGAAAACATAGGACTACATATCCAAAACAACACAAAAAATATTAAAACTCACATCAAAAAATGGAAACTCCAAAACCCAAAAAACTTATTCGAAATACAAAAAAATCTTGAAGATCAGTTCCTTTTTGTGGATAAAGACCCAAACGCTGACCCTGCTCTTGTCCTTTCCATCAAAGCCGATCTGGACCGCATAAATAATTGTATTGACACAAAATGGAGACAAAGGGCAAAAATCTCTTGGGCTAAAGAAGGGGACAAAAACACTAAATTTTATCACAAAATTTGTAACCAAAATTTTCGACAAAATTCCATAACCCATCTAACAATAAACGATAGACTCACATCTCACAAACAAACTATCATAACTCACATAAATAACCATTTTAAAAATATCTTCAATAAAAATCACAATCCAACATGTCTAAATAACTTATCATGGGCTACCATTTGTCAAAAAAACATAAAAAATCCTCAAGAACTCATCAAATCCTTCTCCCTTGAAGAATTGAATGCAGCTATCTCTGACCTAGGAAAAAATAAATCTCCCAGACCTGATGGACTTAACTCTGAATTCTACCTGGCAAATTGGGACCACTATAAAAAAGATTTCATAGCCTTTCTGTCAGCTTTCATGCAAGTCCAAACCCACACAACATCATCAAATTCATAAATAAAACTTTTATCACTCTAATAAAAAAAATTGTCAACCTGACCACATATCCCACTTCCAACCCATCAGCCTTATAAATACCTCATATAAAATCATAGCAAAAACTCTTGTAAATAGGATTAAACCTCACTTGGAGGACATCATCCCGCTTAACCAATCTACCTTCCTCAAAAACAGAAGTATTCAACATGCCTTCCTGATGGTCAATGAAACAATACATCTTTGCCACAAAAACAAAACCCCCCTTCTAGCTATCAAACTAGATTTTGAAAAAGCTTTTGACTTTATAAATTGGCAATGTCTTCTTAAAACTCTTAAGGGCTTTGGTTTTCCCGACATATGGGTAAATTGGATCCATGCTTGCATATCTAAAAACCATTTCTCAACTATCATAAATGGTGTTCCATTTGGTTATTTTCATAACACAAATGGTCTTAGACAAGGAGACCCCCTCTCTCCTTATCTATTAATCATCATTACAACTATTCTTTCCCGTATGATCCTATTGGGCAAACAAAATGGTCGTATCCTTTCTCCTGGCGAATGCAAGGAGAATATCATTCAATTTACGGATGATACCATTATCTTCTCCTCCCCGGATGAATCCTCCCTTCTCAATATCTTCAGAATCATTGGCATCTTCTCATATATCTCAGAACTCAAAATAAATATGCAAAAATCTTCCATCATTGGGGTAAACATAAACCAACCTACAATGGAGCACTTTAGAGACCTCTTAAAATGCAAGACTGAAGAATTCCCAATCAAGTATCTGGGTCTTCCCATTACTCCATACAACATAACAAATGCTATCTGGACCCCTATCATTTCAAAAATAAACTCTAAACTCACAAATTGGACAAATAACTTCCTTAACCTCTCCGGTAGACTTACCCTACTAAATAGTGTCATCACTCCAATCACTACTCACTTCCTGAGTTGTGCCCCCCTGCCCTCAAAAACAAAATCCATTCTAGACAAAATCAGAAGAAATTTTCTTTGGAACAACTTTCACAAATCAGATAAATTTGGGAAACATTATCATCTTGTTAACTGGAAAACTATATCAGCTCATCTTAATCAAGGCGGTTGGGTCATCATCAACATTGAAACACACTCACTCTGTCTTATAGCTAAAATCATCGATAGTCTACTCCAAAACAAACAAAAAATCTGGACCCAACTTATCAAATACAAATATTACCAATGCTCACCCCCTGGCATCATATCCCAAAGAAAACAGCCTCCCCTATTTGGAAATTCATTAACAAAAACATCCAAATGATCACTCAAATCATTAACACTCCCCCTCACTCGCACCAAAATATCTCCTTCTGGTTCGATCCTTGGTTCGAAAACAACTCAGTCATAAACCTTCGACCAAATTGGACCATTCCAAATAGACTTCTCAACATGAAGATTGACAAAGCTCTACCTCTTATCACCAGCAACAGATCAAATTCCCTTAAAAGATGCATTCAAACACAGATCAGCCAAAATGACTTCAGAAATCTAGCTCTCTCCTTGGAAAACAACACCTCAAATTATATTACTTGGAAATGGGGTAGCATCTACTCAGTTAAACAAGCCTACACCTACCTTTCCTACAGAGGTCTTTCCCCATCAACATCAAAAATCTGGAAATAGAAATGGCCGCAAAAATATAAAACATTTCTTTGGCTTTTACTACATAACAAACTTCTCACAGGTGAAAACATTACAAAAAAGGGTTATATTGGCCCTTTTAGATGCTCTCTTTGCGAAAAAAACAGTGACTCGGTTGATCACATTTTCTTCAAGTGTATCTTCTCTCAAAATATCTTCACACATTTTTCATAAAACTGCCCTCCTGACCTCAAGGAAGCTACTTTCCCCTTACAAATCGCACCGAATAGACATTACAAAAAATTCAAAAGCAGTGATATTTTCACCACAATCAGTTGGAATCTCTGGAAAGAAAGAAACAATAGAATTTTCAACAACAAAAAGAATCTGGAACAAAATATTATACCACAAATAGATGCAGATCTTTACATTCTAACAAAATGCAGGAATCCTAGCTGATGGTGGACATGACGAATCGGATGAAGGAGAATCAGAAGCAAAATTTCTGTGTGATCTCAAAGCTATGGTGGATGATGAAACATGTGTCAGTTTAGTTCAGCAACAGTTGTGATTCTTTTCTCTGGCGGATGCAATTATGAGCAACTTGGGATTATCTTTTAAAACATTTAGAGCCATGTTAAGGGGTGCCTCCCCCACTTTATCCAAACATTGCTTTATCTTATCTAGGATTGCATGCTTTCAGTTATTTTCTAGTTTTTGATATTTTCAACATCCTGTAAGGTACTCACATAAGCAGGTTTTTCTTGCTTGATGTGCTATCAATATATGACATAACCTTTCCTAAAAAAAAAGAGTATGATATCCTGGACACTTGATTAGTGAAACTGAGAAATGCATGGTCATGCAAATGTGAGTCAATATGTGATATTGAGCTCAAATATATCTCAAACAGTCTGCTATAGCAAGGAACAAAGATTGAATGGTGAAGAGGATGACTACTCATGCCTCAAGTTCAATCTGGATATCAGAGACAAAGGAACTATACAAACACTACAACACCAAACACAGACTGTAGGTTGAAGTTGTTCTCCAACTTTTCATTTAATTGGATAGCAATGATGTGTGACTAGGCACCGCTCTTTCCTTGTGATGCCATAATTGGTTATGGACATTCACTGCCAACGTAATATGGTCCCTATAGGGTCACACACATAGTATACACCTAGAAGAGGAGTTTAATCATGAATGATAATTGAATTGATTGCTAAAGTGTTTAGGTATTCAATTCCAGCAACAAATCAACTGACTTAACTCCCAAGCAATCGGTTCATGTGATGAAACAACCATTTGGAGTGTTAGGTTGATTGGATATTGCATTGGCTGAATTATGGATGAATCAGGGTCGAACTGGCCGGTTAACTGAGTGAACTGTTGGCTCATGGTCGTGAGATGTCTGGTTCATGAGATGAATTGCCCGATTCAGATGTGCAATTCAATTACATCAAGGATTAGTGATGACCTCATATCGTACATTAATTGGATTTGAATTACTAAGACAATTATGATTGGAATACGTGTTGAAATGACTAGTTTAGTGGGTGAACCTATTGGCTCACATGCCAGCTGATCGGTTGACTAGTGAACTAATCATTTCGCATGTCATAGGTTGTGAAAATTCATGAGATTTTAATCCTTTCCACTCCCACACAGACTGGGAACCCTGACCCTCACCCTCTAATAAATAAAGGGGTATTGGGGGCTTACTAGAGACACAACTCAATTGCCAATGACAATTGTTGTCCTCTCTGGTTGAGGTAACCAATAGAGATCCCGAGCAAGTCCTACCTCAAAAAGGGAGGGAGAACAATTGTGGGAGAGAAAGTTGATAACTCGTACACCAATTGGAGGGGCAACTCCTTCCTATCTATTCTAGTAGGTTGATAAGAGTTCTAGGCAGTCTGTGTAGACTTCCATAGAGACAAGGAGGTCGTAGCCTTCTGCTAGGAGGATAGTGTCAACCTGATATCCATGGTGAAGACTAGGACCTATTGCAGACATCATCCTAGTACATCTAGAAGACATCTGCATGACTACAATGACAAGGAGATTTTTGTTGGACTTGCTCCAAGACTAGGTACATCCTCCAACCATCTTTTCCATTATATAGTTAATGACATGATTTGCTGGTTTAATGGTGAATATGATGGTAAATTTTTGTTTCCATTGCCTACCTGATGCCGCATTTCAGAGCCATGTCAATCTACTATATTTTAGGAATATCGATATGATCAGATTTTTGTTTTATTATTTATTTATTGCATATGACGAAAATATACATGTTCGATCAAATACCATACATAAATCTCAAACTAATATATATATATATATATATATATATATATATATATATATATATATATATAAATGCAATTTACATGCATCACCCTAAAAATGAGTTTTGATGGTGGATGTGTAGTGTCCTTATGGCCAATAACCCTAATTATATGTGCATGGTGGTTGCGTGTTTATTTCCTATTCTATCTCAGTTTGCATATTGAGCCTCTATCTCATCTTCCAATCGTAAAAGTATTATTCTCTCCTACCTTTGCTCCCCTCAAATGTAACTCAAGGATTCTTCATAATTATGTAATAGTAGGATAGTTTACTTTCTTATTACGACAAAGAAGAAGATGCTCAACACCACACCAACTGACTATCTCTAAGGTGAGCCGACTGACTAGGTGATCGAGGAGGACCAAGGAGGAAAAATTGAACCGATCAGTTGGTGGAGCCGAGTGATCGATTAGAGGACCTAGAAGATGGTGGATGCAGAACTGTCTAGGAGGAGAGCCGATCGGTTCAAGGATTGAACTGATCCCAGATTGGCAAGTACAAATCTTCATCAACAATAGGTTTTTGCATGAGATGTAGACCCTAGGTTGTGGTAATTTCTTGTGGCTTAAAGGAATTACATTAGAATGGTTATAACCATCACTTTTTTTGTCTCATTTTTTTTGTTGTGGGATATAACATGTATATGATACATACTATATATGTGGTGATTGGATAAAGTATATATATTTATAAATACAAACTCCCTCAGATAAGATATTAAGTCTAAGATGATTTCCATTAGCAACACACATGAAAAGCTTGATCGGCCAAGCATAGGTTATGCCCAAGCGTGGTGCATTGTCCATCTCTTGGAAGTGTGATGGTGGATATGTAGAATCTATAAAAGTAGGATGCACATCTATCATGTTGGCTTTTGGGTCATGCGTAACTGGTTCCCTTAATGGGATTAAGCACCAGAGGCATACAGATGATGATGGTAAGGAGTTCCACATACCATCTATCCAATAATTGGATATGATGCAATTGGTAAAGGTTTCCTACCTTAATAATTGACTACAGATGTCGGCGTTGATCGGGTGATGGTGAATCATTTTGGATCTTGGCTCACTAGAAGGTTTTAAGATAATCTTCCAAATTAATATGTGAAGGCTATAGATTTGAATAAATAGTGGGAGTGATAATTAATTAAAGGTCTAATTAAATATTGTCAAATATTTTTCAAATCAAATAAAAAGAGTTTTGACAAAATGCAAACTTTTCTCTTCTATAATCAAATGGCAAAATTACCTATTTTTTGTGTGCCTAGGGCTCTAGTAGATGCTTACGGAAAGCACGCCAATGATGCCCTTGACATAAAGTACCTTATGCTAAGATGCATGAACTATGAGTTGCATGACCAATGCGAGGACATGGGAATTCTTGAGATGGTAATGTATCTTAGGAATGTGAATCATAATCTCACAAAGCAACAAAGGCACAATGTTATTAAATCTCTCTTTGATTGTAAGATGATAGAGGAAGGCTCAGTTGAGACCCATGTGTTCAACATGATTGGACACATGGAACATCTTGAAGAACTGGGTCATGAATATGATTTTGAAATCAATGTCTGAATCATATAGCCACTTTATTGAGTGTTATTGCTTGAATAAAATGGCCAGACCACTGCCAGATTTGCTTGGCATGATGATAAATGCCAAAGTAAGAAAGAAGAAGGACAAATTTGTGATGATGATCATAGGAGTTGAGTCCAAGGATGAAAGCAAGGCCATAAAGAGTTCTGAGGCTAAGCCCAAATCTAGATCTTCAACACTAAAGATTAGGAGAAAGAAAGTACAAGAGGAATCTATTCTTTGTACTTGAAGGTATTCCGAAAGAAGAAGATGGGGATGGTGATCTCCACTTCAGATATATGTATGTTATTGAGATAAACATATCTACTTCTTCATCTTGGATACTAGATACCAGATGTGGATCTCACATATGCTCAAATGTGCAAGATCTAAAAAGAAGTAGGTCTTTAAGGAAGAGTGAGGTTGACCTATGATTTACAAATGGAGCAAGAGTCATTGCCACTGCAGTTGGAACCTATAGTTTATCTGTACCCACATGGCTTGTAACAGGAGTTAGTGAACATTTGTTATGTACTCATCATAAATAGAAACATCATTTGTGTATCTTGTAAGAACAAGGATGCATATAAATTTCATATTAAGAATGGTCGATGTTTTATTTCTAAAAATGGGATCTTTTATGGCAATGCCCCAATGTCCTATGGTCTTTATTTACTAGACTTAAAGATAGATGTTTATAATGTAAATACTAAAAGCTAATAATAAACAAATCAAACAAAACATACCTTTGGCATTGTCATCTAGGGCACATAAATGAGAATTTCATATCTAGACTCCATAAATATGGTTATCTGGACTCTTTTAATTTTGAATCAATAGAGACATGTGAATCTTGTTTGTTGGGCAAGATGACTAAGATCCCTTTCAGTGGATAAACTGAGAGGGCTAGTGATCTATTAGGACTTATACATATTGATGTATGTGTCCCTTTTAGAACAACTACCGAAGGTGGGTATTGGTACTTCATTACCTTCACCGATGACTCCAGTAGGTATGGTTATGTTTACTTAATGAAACATAAGTCAATAACTATTGACTGGTTCAAGAAGTTTATGAATGAAGTATAGAACCGACTTGGCAAAAAGTATTAAGGAACTTTGTTCTGATCAAGGTGTAGAATACTTAATCCAAGAGTTTGAGGACCTTCTATGAACCCATGGGAACGTATCTCAATGGACTCCACTTGGAACATCACAACATAATGGTGTATCAGAAAGAAGGAATCGCACATTGCTAGAAATGGTGCGATCAATGATGAGTTTAGCTGAACTTCCAACTACATTCTGGGGTTATGTTCTTGAAATCACCATGTTTACATTAATCGAGTACCATCTAAATCATTTCAAAAGACACCATATGAGATATGGAATGGGAAGTGTCCCAATATGTCTTTTATGAGGATTTGGGGTTGTGAAGCTTATGTAAGGAAAAAATTCTAAAAAGCCTGGCCCTAAGTCTGATAAATGTTATTTTGTTGGATATTGGAAGGAGACAAGAAGATATTACTTTTATTCCCTAAATGACAACAAAGTGTTTGTTTCTAGAGATGTTTCATTCCTTGAAAAGGAATTTACTTCCAAAGGAATTAGTAGGAGGAAAGTGGAACTCGAAGAGGCATGAGACCAACAAGAAAGCATTGCACCAATAGATGTACAAGAGGAACAAAGAGAATCACAAAGTGTTGTGGAATCTCAAATTCCTCAATTAACACATGGACCTCGCAGATCTACTAGGACATGCCTTGAACCTGGAAGATTTAGATATCTTGTGACTCAGGAAGGTGGTTAGTAAGTCATAGATGATGAGACAACAACCTATCTAGAGCTACTAAGGGACCAGAGTCTGAGCAATGGCTTGAGGCCATGAGATCTGAGATGGAATCCATGTATGCCAATAAGGTATGGATCTTGGTGGATCCACCTAAAGGGGTAAAACCCATAGGGTGCAAGTGGGTCTTCAAGAAGAAGACTAACATGGATGGTAAAGTACAAACCTATAAGGGTAGATTGGTTGCCAAGGGTTTTAGAGAAGTTCAAGGTGTTGACTATGACAAAATGTTTTCTCCAGTGGCCATGGTTAAGTTCATAAGGATCATGCTTGCAATTGCATCTTATCATGACTATGAGGTTTGGCAAATGGATGTTAAAACCACATTCCATAATGGGAATCTTCTCGAGGATGTGTACATGACACAACCTGAGGGTTTTATAAATCCAAAGGATGCAAATAAAGTTTGTAAGATACAAAGGTCAATCTATGGATTGAAGCAAGCATCTTGGAGATGGAATCTTCATTTTGACAAGACAGTCAAAGAGTTTGGCTTTGCTCAAAATGAAGATGAGCCTAGTGTGTATAAGAAGGTTAGTGGGAGCATGATTGTATTCCTCATATTGTATGCGTATGACATACTATTGATGAAGAATGACATCCCTACTTTACAAAAGGTAAATACATGACTGGAAATTACATTTTCTATGAAAGACTTGGGAGAAGCATCCTACATATTGGGCATAAAGATCTATACATGTAGATCCAAAAGGATTCTTAGACTAAGTCAGAGCACATACATTGATAAAGTGTTAAAGAGGTTCGGCATGGAGAGTTCAAAGAGAGGAAACCTACCCATGTGTCATGGAGTTGCCATCTATAAAGCTCAATGTCCCAGTTCTTGTGAAGAAAGGAAATGCACGAGTAAGATTCCATATGCATTTGTAATTGGATCTATCATTTATTCAATGTTGTGTACCCATCATGATGTCTCGTATGCCTTCAGCATGACAAGCAGATATCAGTTAGAGGTGATGCTCATTAAACATCCATCAAGAATATCCTAAAGTACTTGAGGAGAAGTAAGGATCAGTTTCTTGTCTACGATGGAGAGGAAGAGTTGGTGGTAAAGGGTTATACCAATGCAAGCTTCCAAACTGACAAAGATTATTACAAATTATAATCATGCTTTGTGTTTTGCCTCAACAATGGAGCTGTAAGATGGAAGAGTTCCAAATAAGAGTCATTTGTCTATTCTACAATAAGGTCGAGTATACTTATACATTAAATGAAGTAAAGGAGGCTATATGGATCAAGAAGTTCATCTCTGAACTTGGGGTTGTTCCAAGAATCAGTGACACAATTGAGCTATATTGTGACAACAATGGAGCTATTGTACAAGCTAAGGAATCCAGATCACATCAGTGTTCCAAACATATACAAAGGCATTTCCATCTCATATGAGAGATTGTAAAGATAGGAGATGTGAAGACTTGTAGAGTACCAACTGAGAGCAATGTTGTTGACCCCTTAACTAAAGCACTTTCATAGCAGAAGCATGATGGTCATGTTAGATCACTTGAAATGAAATTCATGAGTGATTGGCTCTAAGTGCAAGTCGGATTTTGTTAGTATGTATGCCCAGAGAGCCAATCAGATGATGATTGTAATGGCATAACTTCTAAATGCTTTGATTAATAATAAAGGCATGCTTCCAATTTATTTTGTTTTATTCAGTTATGAAATAATGAAGTAATATAATAAATGTCTAGAGAATGATATTACTCAATGGAATATGTCTTCAAGTACGTGACTTGAACAATGAGATCATATGGATGTAAAGAGTATATACATTTGCATTATGTCCCTATTTAGATGTTATTATGGAAGGTTGATAGACCGTAAGACTAAAGTGTGTGTTGGTTGATGACAGAATCTCATCAATCATGATATGTGATATCAAACCAAGTACATAGATACTTGTTAAAGAATAGTGTATTAGATAGACCCACCATGAGAGTAATACATGGAAACCATGGCAATGGTAGTCATAGTTAGTTCTCATAGTGTTGTGGTGATTGTGGTTCTTAGACCTGAAGTCACTACACTCATAACATGTAATTCGGTATACTATGACATCATCCACCATGATCATGAATAAGGGCTGCCATAAAAGTGATGATTGGGTGTACCATGACACATGGGGATGACTTTGAGTGATGAATATGGGATTTGTCCCTCTTACTAAAGGATGATATCCTGGCCACTTGATTGGTGAGACTACAAAATGCATGGCCATGTACATGTGAGTGAATATGTGATATTGAGCTTACATATATCTCAAATAGTCTGTTATAGCAAGGAATAAAGATTCAATGTTGAGGAGTATGACTACTTCATGCCTCGAGTTCAATCTGGATATCAGAGACAAAGGAACTATACAAATACTATAACACCAAACATAGATTGTAGGTTGAAGTTGTTCTCCAACTTTCCATTTATTTGGGTAGCAATGATGTGTGACTAGGCACCGCTCTTTGCTTGTGATGTCATAATTGGTTATGGGCATTCACTGCCAATGTAATATGGTCCCCACAGGGTCACACACATAGGATACACCTAGAAGAGGAGTTTAATCATGAATGATAATTGAATTGATTGCTAAAGTATTTAGGTATTCAATTCAAGCAACAAATCAACTGACTAGTCTCCCAACCGTCGGTGCATGTGATGAAACAACTAGTTTGAGTGTTAGGTTGATTGAATATTGCATTGGATGAATTATGGATGAATCATGGTAGAATTGATCGGTTCACTGAGTGAACCGATCAGCTCAAGGTCATAAGACGATCGATTCATGAGATGAACCACCCGGTTTAGATGTGTAATTCAATTGCATCAAGGATTAGTATTGATGTCATGTTGTGCATTCATTGGATTAGAATTTCTAAAACAATTGCGATTGGGAAACATGTTGAAATGGTCGGTTCATTGGGTGAACTGATCATTTTTCCTATTGCAGGTTGCAAAAATTTATGAGATTCTGGTCCTTTCCACTCCAACAAAGACTGGGAACCCTGACCCTAATGCCTCCTATAAATAGAGGAGTATTTGGGCTTCCCAGAGACACAACTCAATTACCTCTGAAAATTATTGTCCTCTCTAGTTGTGGTTATCAATAGAGAGCTCGAGAAAGTCCTACCCGATAAAGGGAGGGATAGCAAGGGAGAACAATTGTGGGAGAGCAAGTTGGTGACTAGTACACCAACGGGAGGGACAACTCCTACCTGTCCATTTTAGTAGGATGACATGAGTTATAGGTGATCTGTGTGGACTTCCATAGAGGTGAGGAGGCCATTGACTACCACTAGGAGGACAAAACATTAGCCTGGTAACCCTTGTAAAGACCAGGAGCTGCTGCAGATGTCGTCCCAGTGCAACTAGAAGATAGCTACACAACTACAACAACGAGGAGATTGTCACTGGACTTGATCCAAGACCATGTATATCCTTAAAACCATCTTTTTCATTATATAGTTATTGACATGATCTGTTGGTTTAATGGGGAATATGTGAAAAACCACTAGAGGGGGGTGAATAGGGTTTTATAAATATTTTAACAATAATTCAACTCAAGCAACCACAATTGAGATAAGAATAAAGAGGCAAGGTGTTTAGAGTGGTTCCACCCTTAGTAAAAACTAAGGGAGTCAGTCCACTACCCAATTGTTTCCAATTGGGATTTTGAAAGTATTTAAATTTTATTACCTCACAAGGATGTTACATAAAATTACAAATACTTTCACCACCCTTTGGATAGACTTCACCTAGAAGTAGTCCCACCAACCTCGAAGCAGCCTTCCTTGAAGTAACTTCAAGCTCCCCCTTGAAGTAGCCTTCCTCTTGAAGTAGCTTCCCGTTGAGACAGCCTTCTTGAAGTAGTCCAAAGTCCTCCTTCTCTGCCGAGAAGATCAAACCCTCTCCAATATGTAGCCTCCAACCCTAGGAGTAGTAAGGACAGTACAAGCAATAAGAAAGAACAAGAAAGGAAACTGGAAATTACAATTACCGTTGTATCACAAGGCTTGATTTCCTATATCAAGCATTTTGATCTCCTAACTAATGTGTATGGAAGTGGAAGTGCAGTGGGTAGGAGATGCTAGCTGTTAGGACACGAATTTGTAGCAATGGAAAGGATTAGCAAATGCTAGAGTTTCTCAATTGCTAATAAGAGTAGATTGCCAATTGCAAGTATGTATGCTCAAGTGTTGCACAAGTGTGTTTTGGGTGTCCTAAGGCATGTCCTATTTATAGGAACGGCCTATGAGTGCATAAGGATGTTCTAAACACTTTCTAGGGGGTTCTTAGTGCTCAACTAGCTGTTAGTTGTCCACTAATTGCTTTAGCAACGACTAGTTTATTAATTCTGAAAAGTGCAGACAGAGACAATCTCGGTCGAGAAATTTGTCGACCGAGAGTCCATCGGTCAAAGTCTTTTTCGACCGAGAGATGGTCTGGAGAAAGTGCATATAACGTTCGATTCCAACTCCCAACTACCTTGTCTGCTGTGTCTAATGGCTATTGAACCTATTAGAAGAGATAACCCGGGAGACTCTCAGTCGAGAAGTTGCTCGATCGAGCTTGTCTAGGTCAACAAAGAGTTCGATCGAGAGTGTCTCTATTTTGGTGGTTCTAGATGAATACTAAGTGTGTGTATGAGTGTGCAGTTGTGACACTATTTTTGGGGATGACCTATCTAAGTGTTGTGAATGGCTAGGGAAGATCTAAACGCTTGATTTACATGATATCTAAGTACTTGTACATTATATACTTGTACAAGTTTTTACATTTGATTTACAATCATAAAAGTAAAGCATGTTGAGCATGTAGATCTTCCAAAGGTTAGTCATCCACTTTGTTCCTGCAACACTCAAGTATATTGTGACAACAATTGAGCTATTGTACACGCTAAGGAATCCAGATCACATCAGTGTTCCAAACATATACAAAGGCATTTCCATCTCATACGAGAGATTGTAAAGATAGGAGATGTGAAGACTTGTAGAGTACCAACTGAGAGCAATGTTGTTGACCCCTTAACTAAAGCACTTTCATAGCAGAAGCATGATGGTCATGTTAGATCACTTGGAATGAAATTCATGAGTGATTGGCTCTAAGTGCAAGTGGGATTCTGTTAGTATGTATGCCAAGAGAGCCAATCAGATGATGATTGTAATGGCATAACTTCTAAATGCTTTGATTAATACTAAAGGCATGCTTCCAATTTATTTTGTTTTATTCAATTATGAAATAATGAAGTAATATAATAAATGTCTAGAGAATGATATTACTCAATGGAATATGTCTTCAAGTACGTGACTTGAACAATGAGATCATACAGATGTAAAGAGTATATACATTTGCATTATGTCCCTATTCAGATGTTATTGTGGAAGGTTGATAGACCGTAAGACTAAAGTGTGTGTTGGTTGATGACAGAATCTCATCAATCATGATATGTGATATCAAACCAAGTACATAGATACTTGTTAAAGAATAGTGTATTAGATAGACCCACCAAAAGAGTAATACATGGAAACCATGGCAATGGTAGTCATAGTTAGTTCTCATAGTGTTGTGGTGATTTTGGTTCTTAGACCTGAAGTCACTACACTCATAACATGTAATTCGGTATACTATGACATCATCCACCATGATCATGAATAAGGGCTTCCATAAAGGTGATGATTGGGTGTACCATGACACATGGGGATGACTTTGAGTGATGAATATGGGATTTGTTCCTCTTACTAAAGGATGATATCCTGGCCACTTGATTGGTGAGACTACAAAATGCATGGCCATGTACATGTGAGTGAATATGTGATATTGAGCTTACATATATCTCAAATAGTCTGTTATAGCAAGGAATAAAGATTGAATGTTGAGGAGGATAACTACTTCATGCCTTGAGATCAATCTGGATATCAGAGACAAAGGAACTATACAAATATTATCACACCAAACATAGATTGTAGGTTGAAGTTGTTCTCCAACTTTCCATTTATTTGGGTAGCAATGATGTGTGACTAGGCACCGCTCTTTGCTTGTGATGTCATAATTGGTTATGGGCATTCACTGCCAATGTAATATGGTCCCCATAGGGTCATACATAGGATACACCTAGAAGAGGAGTTTAATCATGAATGATAATTGAATTGATTGCTAAAGTATTTAGGTATTCAATTCAAGCAACAAATCAACTGACTAGTCTCCCAACCGTCGGTGCATGTGATGAAATAACTGGTTCAAGTGTTAGGTTGATTGGATATTGCATTGGATGAATTATGGATGAATCATGGTAGAATTGATCAGTTGCTCAAGGTCATAAGACGATCGATTCATGAGATGAACCACCCAGTTTATATGTGTAATTCAATTGCATCAAGGATTAGTATTGATGTCATGTTGTGCATTCATTGGATTAGAATTTCGAAAACAATTGCGATTGGGAAACATGTTGAAATGGTCGGTTCATTGGGTGAATCGATCATTTTTCCTATCGCAGGTTGCAAAAATTTATGAGATTCTGGTCCTTTCCACTCCAACAAAGACTGGGAACCCTGACCCTAATGCCTCCTATAAATAGAGTAGTATTTGGGCTTCCCAGAGACACAACTCAATTACCTCTGAAAATTATTGTCCTCTCTAGTTGTGGTTATCAATAGAGAGCTCGAGAAAGTCCTACCCGATAAAGGGAGGGATAGCAAGGGAGAACAATTGTGGGAGAGCAAGTTGGTGACTAGTACACCAACGGGAGGGACAACTCCTACCTGTCCATTCTAGTAGGATGACATTTGTTATAAGTGATCTGTGTGGACTTCCATAGAGGCGAGGAGGCCATTGCCTACCACTAGGAGGACAAAACATTAGCCTGCTAACCCTCGTAAAGACCAGGAGCTGCTGTAGATGTCATCCCAGTGCAACTAGAAGATGGATACACAACTACAACAATGAGGACATTGTCACTGGACTTGATCTAAGACCATGTATATCCTTAAAACCATCTTTTTCATTATATAGTTATTGACATGATCTGTTGGTTTAATGGGGAATATGTGAAAAACCACTAGAGGGGGGTGAATAGGGTTTTATAAATATTTTAAAAATAATTCAACTCAAGCAACCACAATTGAGATAAGAATAAAGAGGCAAGGTGTTTAGAGTGGTTCCACCCTTAGTAAAAACTAAGGGAGTCAGTCCACTACCCAATTGTTTCCAATTGGGATTTTGAAAGTATTTAAATTTTATTACCTCACAAGGATGTTACATAAAATTACAAATACTTTCACCACCCTTTGGATAGACTTCACCTAGAAGTAGTCCAACCAACCTCGAAGCAGCCTTCCTTGAAGTAACTTCAAGCTCCCCCTTGAAGTAGCCTTCCTCTTGAAGTAGCTTCCTATTGAGACAACCTTCTTGAAGTAGTCCAAAGTCCTCCTTCTCTGCCGATAAGATCAAACCCTCTCCAATACATAGCCTCCAACCCTAGGAGTAGTAAGGAGAGTACAAGCAATAAGAAAGAACAAGAAAGGAAACTGGAAATTACAATTATCGTTGTATCACAAGGCTTGATTTCCTATATCAAGCATTTTGATCTCCTAACCAATGTGTATGGAAGTGGAAGTGCAGTGGGTAGGAGATGCTAGCCTTTAGGACACGAATTTTTAGCAATGGAAAGGATTAGCAAATGCTAGAGTTGCTCAATTGCTAATAAGAGTAGATTGCCAATTGCAAGTATGTATGCTCAAGTGTTGCACAAGTGTGTTTTGGGTGTCCTAAGGCATGTCCTATTTATAGGAATGGCCTATGAGTGCATAAGGATGTTCTAAACACTTTCTAGGGGGTTCTTAGTGCTCAACTAGCCGTTAGTTGTCCACTAATTGCTTTAGCAATGACAAGTTTATTAATTCTGAAAAGTGCAGACAAAGACAATCTCGGTCGAGAAATTTGTCGACCGAGAGTCCGTCGGTCGAAGTCTTTTTCGACCAAGAGATGGTCTGGAAAAAGTGCATATAACGTTTGATTCCAACTCCCAACTACCTTGTCTGCTGTGTCTAATGGTTATAGAACCTATTAGAAGAGATAACCCGGGAGACTCTCGGTCGAGAAGTTGTTCGACCGAGAGTGTCTCTGTTTTGGTGGTTCTAGATGAATACTAAGTGTGTGTATGAGTGTGCAGTTGTGACACTATTTTAGGGGATGACCTATCTAAGTGTTGTGAACGGCTAGGTAAGATCTAAACGCTTGATTTACATGATATCTATGTACTTGTACATTATATACTTGTACAAGTTTTTACATTTGATTTACAATCATAAAAGTAAAGCATGTTGAGCATGTAGATCTTCCAAAGGTTAGTCATCCACTTTGTTCCTACAACACTCAAGTAGTACATTAGATCCACAAGAATGAAATGTTTGTCATTATCAAAACAAAGGGATTTAAATGATGTCCATTTAGCCAACAATCTCCCCCTTTTTGAAGATGACAAACATTTCCAAAATATAAATCAAATAATATTAAAATGAGTTGAGTTTCATACCTGAGATTTACCTTGTGTACTCCTTCTTTTATTTATGGAATGTGTGCTTATTATTCCCAAAGAAGTATGGAACATAAAGTCCAACTCTTAGGGAATATAGCAACTTTTAATGTAAAGCCAAGAGATTATGAAACTCATTGATTGAGTACTTAAGATTTATATTATTTATTTAAGATTTATATTATTTATCCCCCTTTGTCATTTAAAAAAGATAGTCATTAAAATCATGTGTTAAAACTCCCCCTTAATATGTTCTCCCCTTAAATCATTTGAAAGGATGTCCATTTGAAGACAAAATGAAAGGAGCAGAAAAACCAACCGATTTAAGAGGCACAAATGTCAAAGAAAACATCTTCTAAGGGAGTAATGAGTAGTTGCTTCCTTATTTTATTGAATTGATCTAATGGAAGCAGTTTTGTGCAAATATCAGTCAATTGATCTTCTGTATCAACATAATGAAGGGATACATGATTTTTAGAGATATGATCCCTTAGAAAATGATGACAGATTTCAATATGTTTGACACGGCTGTGTAAAATAGGGTTATGTGCCAAGTTTATAGCGCTTTTATTGTCACAAAAGATAGGCGTGGAAGAAAATGTAAAACCATAGTCTTTTAAAACTTGTTGCATATAAAGCACTTGAGCACAACAAGACCCGGCTGCCATATATTTAGCTTCTTTTGTAGAGACGACAACCGTGTTTTGTTTCTTGCTAAACCAAGATACTAAGGCTCTTCCTAACAATAAACAACTTCCACTTGTGCTATTTCGATCAATTCGACAACCAACGTAATCGGCATTGGTATAAGTTTTAAAGCCCAAAGATTGTCCTTTAGGATACCAAAGACCATAACTTGTAGTGCTGGCTAAATATCTTAAAATCCGTTTGACAGCTTGAAAATGAGTTTGCATAGGTTGTGATTGAAATCTAGAACAAAGACCAATGAAAAACATGATGTCTGGTTTAGAAGCGGTTAAGTAAAGTAAGCTACCAATTATGGCCCTATATAAGGAATCATCAATGGGTACCCCATTTTCATCCTTATCAATTTTAGTAGAGGTAGCCATTGGAGTGGTAGCATGTTTGCAATGTTCCATCCCGAAATGTTTTAAAAGTTCATTTGTATACTTCTCTTGGCTTATAAAAATCCCAATGGGTGTTTGCTTGATTTGAAAACCAAGAAAGAAAGTTAATTATCCCATGAGACTCATTTCAAATTCCTTTTGCATAATATCACTAAATTGTTTACATAAAGATTCATTTGATGCACCAAAGATAATATCATCAACATAAATTTGAACAACCAAAAAGTAGGATTTATATGTTTTGAAAAATAAAGTAGAATTTAAATTTCCAATTGAAAAAATGTTGTCAAAGAGATAGTTTTTGAGCCTTTCATACCAATTTCTAGGTGCTTGTTTTAAACCATAAAGTTCTTTCTTAAGTTTGTATACAAAGTCACCTTTTTCCGGAATTTCAAAACCAGGTGGTTGAGCAACATATACTTCTTCTTGTATAATTCCATTGAGAAATGCACTTTTTACATCCATTTGGAATAGTTTGATGTTTTTTTGGGCAGCTATAGCGAGTAGAATTCTAATGGCTTCAAGTTTTGCCACTGGTGCATAAGTTTAATCAAAGTCTATTCCTTCTTGTTGATTATACCCTTGTGCTACCAACCTAGCTTTATTTCTTACTACTTCCCCAGCTTCATTTCGATCACTTGTTTCATCACTTTCTTGAGTGATGATCTTTGAAGCTTTTAGAGCCATATCTTTCTTTCTTTCTTGTTGGAGTTCACGCTCTCTTCGTTCTTCTTCTTCCAAGGTTGCCTCATGTGCTTCTAAGTTGCCAATGAGTTTCTCCATCCTTAATCGGGTGAGATCATTTGCTTCTTCAATAGAAGTCACCTTGGGCTTGTATTTGGGAGGAAGAGACCTAAGGATTTTTTATACTTGATCTTCTTCGTTGATTACTTTACCTAAAGCATTTAAACCATTCACAATAGAAGAAAATTTTTCATACATTTCACTAATAGACTCATTTTGATCCATACGAAACTGTTCAAACTTTTGTTTAAGCATTCCGATTTTAGAATTCTTAACTTGAACAGTTCCTTCATAGGTTATAGAGAGTCTATGCCATATCTCATATGTTGTCTCACAATTTGATATTCTATTAAATTCACCAACAGAAATTGAAGAATAGAGTATACTTATAGCTTTTGCATTCATTTGGGCTGATCTTACCGTATTAGCATCCCAAGTTGCATACTCTGTTTGAGGAAAGTCATATGGATTTGACACCATCCTCAAAATATCCTAGCTAATTCCCTGGAAGTAGAACTGCATCTTCCTCCTCCAGTAGGTGTAGTTAGTGCCATCAAATGGTGGAGGTCTAGCCACGAGTGTCCCTTCCAAGTTGAGGTTGTTGAGTACCCAGTCACCCATTCTTCAAGACTTTGTTAGAGTTCCTTTAAGCCTTGCTCTTATACCAAATGAAAAACCACTACAGGGGGGGTGAATAGGGTTTTATAAATATTTTAACAATAATTCAACTCAAGCAACCACAATTGAGATAAGAAGAAAGAGGCAAGGTGTTTAGAGTGGTTCCACCCTTAACAAAAACTAAGGGAGTCAGTCCACTACCCAATTGTTTCCAATTGGGATTTTGAAAGTATTTAAATTTTATTACCTTGCAAGGATGTTTCATAAAATTACAAATACTTTCACCACCCTTTGGACAGCCTTCACCTAGAAGTAGTCCCACCAACCTCAAAGCAGCCTTCCTTGAAGTAACTTCAAGCTCCCCCTTGAAGTAGCCTTCCTATTAAAGTAGCTTCTCATTGAGACAACCTTCTTGAATTAGTCCAAAGTCCTCCTTCTCTGCCGAAAAGATCAAACCCTCTCCAATCCGCAGCCTCCAACCCTAGGAGTAGCAAGGAGAGTACAAGCAATAAGAAAGAACAAGAAAGGAAAGTGGAACTTACAATTACTGTTGTAGCACAAGGCTTGATTTCCTATATCATGCATTTTGATCTCCTAACCAATGTGTATGGAAGTGGAAGTGCAGTGGGTAGGAGATACTAGCCTTTAGGACACAAATTTTTAGCAATGGAAAGGATTAGCAAATGCTAGAGTTGCTCAATTGCTCATAAGAGTATATTGCCAATTGCAAGTATGTATGCTCAAGTGTTGCACAAGTGTGTTTTGGGTGTCCTAAGGCATGTCCTATTTATAGGAATGGCCTATGAGTGCTTAAGGATGTTCTAGACACTTTCTAGGGGGTTCTTAGTGCTCAACTAGCCATTAGTTGTCCACTAATTGCTTTAGCAACGGCTAGTTTATTAATTCTGAAAAGTGCAGATAGAGACAATCTCGATCGAGAAATTTGTCGATCGAGAGTTCGTCAGTCGAAGTCTTTGTCAACCGAGAGACGGTCTAGAGAAAGTGTATATAAAGTTCAATTCCAACTCCCAACTACCTTGTCTGTTGTGTCTAACGGTTATAGAACCTATTAGAAGAGTTAACCCGGGAGACTCTCGGTCGAGAAGTTGCTCGACCAAGCTTGTCTCGGTCGACAAAGAATTGGACTGAGAGTGTCTCTATTTTGGTGGTTCTAGATGAATACTAAGTGTGTGTATGAGTGTGCAGTTGTGACACTATTTTAGGGGATGACCTATCTAAGTGTTGTGAATGGCTAGGGAAGATCTAAATGCTTGATTTACATGATATCTAAGTACTTGTACATTATATACTTGTACAAGTTTTTACATTTGATTTACAATCACAAAAGTAAAGCATGTTGAGCATGTAGATCTTCCAAAGGTTAGTCATCCACTTTGTTCCTGCAACACTCAAGTAGCATGTTAGATCCACAAGAATAAAAGTTTGTCATTATCAAAACAAAGGGATTTAAATGATGTCCATTTAGCCAACAATCTCCCCCTTTTTGAAGATGACAACATTTCCAAAATATAAATCAAATAATCTTAAAATGAGTTGAGTTTCATACCTTAGATTTACCTTGTGTATTCCTTCTTTTGTTTATGGAATGTGTGCTTATTATTCCCAAAGAAGTATGGAACATAAAGTCCAACTCTTAGGGAATATATCAACTTTTAATGTAAAGCCAAGAGATTATGAAACTCATTGATTGAGTATTTAAGATTTATATTATTTATTTAAGATTTATATTATTTCTCCCCCTTTGTTATTTCAAAAAGATAGTCAATAAAATCATGTGTTAAAACTCCCCCTTAATATGTTCTCCCCTTAAATCATTTGAAAGGATGTCCATTTGAACCAAAATGAAAGGAGCAGAAAAACCAACCGATTTAAGAGGCATAAATGTCAAAGAAAACATCTTATAAGGGAGTAATGAGTAGTTGCTTCCTTATTTTATTGAATTTATCTAATGGAAGCAGTTTTGTGAAAATATCAGTCAATTGATCTTCCTTATCAACATGATGAAGGGATACATGATTTTTAGAGATGATCCCTTAGAAAATGATGACGTACAATATGTTTGGCATGGCTGTGTAAAATAGGGTTATGTGCCAAGTTTATAGTGCTTGTATTTTCACAAGAGATAGGCGTGGATGAAAATGTAAAACCATAGTCATTTAAAACTTGTTGCATATAAAGCACTTGAGCACAACAAGACTCGGCTGCCATATATTCAACTTCTATTGTAGAGAGGGCAAACGTGTTTTGTTTCTTGCTAAACCAAGATACTAAGGCTCTTCCTAACAAGAAACAACTTCTGCTTGTGCTATTTCGGTCAATTCGACAACCAGCATAATCGGCATCGGTATAAGCTTTAAAGTCCAAAGATTATCCTTTAGGATACCAAAGACCATAACTTGTAGTGCCAGCTAAATATCTTAAAATCTATTTGACGGATTGAAAATGAGTTTGCATAGGTTGTGATAGAAATCTAGCACAAAGACCAACGAAAAACATGATGACCGGTCTAAAAGCAGTTAAGTAAAGCAAGCTACCAATTATGGCCCTATATAAGGAATCATCAATGGGTTCCCCATTTTCCCCATTTGCATGATTATACTTGAATCAAATAGTGACTTTGTCCCATTTTATGCATAAAATCCTCTTATATTATTTGGATTTAGTAACCTTATAATGATAAGTGACTCTAAGTTTGATCAGCCCCCTTGATGTATGGTGGTGTTTCTAGCCCTATTTTTCCTATTGTGACCGATATGACTTGAATTGTGGTTCTTGTGCCTTAATGCTTATGTGGATCCTTATCTTATGCTTTCCCCTCTCAAATCAAAGTTGATCTGACCTTTATGATACCCTTTAGTGTGGATGATCCACCTGCTATGTAGATGTTTGCATGTATGTTGATGTGTTGATACCGAGTTGGACCTTGATGCGTAGACCCTAGGGGACATCCACATATCCTTGAATGTACTTCTTATGTCCTTGTCATTATAATGTAATCTCATATCTTATTCAATCAAGGGAGGGATGGAATCTTGACATTTGAGAGAAGATTCACCATGAAACTATATCCAAAGAAGCTAAACTTACATGATTTCATAATTCCTTAGACCGCAAAACCCTAGGTCAGCATCTCCATCACTTTTTCCTCTCAAACCCTAACTCTCTCTCTCTCTCTAGGATTTCGTTTCTCTAGATTGAATCATGAATTATGATATCTCCTTGTGTGTTAGGTTGACCATATAGAGAAATTGAGCTGCTTGGGTCAATTGCACATTGACCCTTCACTATACTTTCTCTTATTTAGCTGAATTTTTTGTCATAAAAATATTACTATAATTCATCTACTGATAAGGTCTAAATGCATCCAAAAATTATGAATATTTTACATGTTATTTATGATTGATTTTTAGATCTCTAGATAAAATTTCAGATCTTTTAGAGTTACCAATAAATAAATAAAAATAAAACACTACACTATTAAAAAGCACTCTATCAGCATTTTGGTCGAAGTATAGTTAGACCGAGAACCACATTCAAAGAACACTCAAATATTCTGAACATTTTCTCCAATATGCATGATTGAGTTATACATATCATATCCAAAACTCAATTAAATAAAAAATCTGTATAAAATATGAAAATAATTTACCACACTGCTATCCTGATCAAATTCCATATTCATGTACTATCAAAACCCTAATTTTTGATGATTAGGGTTTACATTTCTCAAACCCTAATTCTTCAAGCTAAAATCATAGTTAGAGTTTCTTCTTAGGTTTGAAACATCACAATTGATCTACTATCATTAATCAAGTCTAAATGATGTTCAATCTAATCAAGCATGTAATCATTCAGGTAAACCATAGTTTACCAATTAAGCACAAATGTGGTCATTACAATTCTCACCCCCTTAAATAGTTTCGTCCACGAAACATAAATACACAAACAAAGTATATTCAAAGTTTATTTTAAGCTTCTGAAATCTTACTTGTCATTATATTCTTGTATTTCATACTTGAATGCAATTTTGCAACATTAAGTCCTTCATTTCTTTTTCAATCACAACATGTTTGAAATAGTTCTCAATGACAACAAACACAATCTCTATGCCACAATCAATCATAGCAGAGAGAGAGAGAGAAACAACCATTTCAATATTTTTTATACTCTTGAGGTGTTACCTCAACATTGATAATATGATTCAAATTTATATCTTACTCTTTACTCTGAATAATTTCCATATTGTTCATCTACCTTTCAGATTAGCTATCTTTAAACCTTGGATTACTATTAGTGCTAGTTTACTTCTCATAGTGCAAATCTCATGATCTTGTTTTATAGAGATGTTAGTATTCAAGGTCAAATCACTAGTGACATCCCTTGAACTACTACAACTCTAAACATTCTAGGGTTTGGTCCTTATCAGTAGCATGACATTATTGTGATGTGACTTTGCTCCCTTAATTTGAAATTCAAACTTTGGATCTCACAAATTTTACTAAAGTCTTCTTTATCTTATCGATTGAATTTCCGTTCTCTTACTTGGCCATTCAGATAGATTACATTCTCAATTTCCCTACTAGGGTTTCATCATCATATTGTGTGTCATTATTACATTCACTAGATGTCTCTACCACGGTGGTTATGCATCATATATGATTCATTTTCTTATAACTTCATTCCCAAATTTCTCTCATTAAGGAAGATATGAAAGAGAAGATGATTTTGAGACTTAGAACGCTTATCTTCAAACATTCTCATATGTAGATTTAATTAATTATCAACAAGGATACTTGACTAATTAGCACTTTCTTGAATCTCGCAACCTTTTTCTTTTATAATCTATATAACTCCATTATGTTTCAAACCTTTCTTTACTTTCCATAATCCCCTTACCATATACTACTATTCCACATGTCATCTTTAACTTCTAGTTTTCTCTTATGATCATGTTTCTTGTTTTATGTGTATGATCATGTATACCATGTTGCATATATTTCCTTTTATCCTTCTACTAATGTGAAGTTGAAATTCTAAATCAATAATCTCTCTACTTATATCACCTCATGTTTAATACATTACACATACTTCATTTTAAATCAAATGACTCATGCATGGGTGAAACATAGTTTCTCTTTCAATCAAGTTTTTCCTTCCTGAATATAGTCTACCTTTGTATGACTTATTCATTTATTTAGCTACACTTATGTTCTTCTTTTAGAAACTAGTTTTTTGTTCTATAAAGACTTAGAATCCAAAGGTAGTAATGATGAATGTATTAAACTTATTAATAAAGGTATACATTCCATGCTCTCAATTATATCATAACCCTCATTCCTTAATCAAGCTCATTATTTCCAACATTTCTCTTTGTTTCAACTAAGTTTCTTATCCTAGTTTTATGATTTACATGCTCATCTAGTTCTCTTCACTTGAACTCTTCTGAAGACTCTTCAATTCTATGACTTATTGTATACTTAGCTCTTTTATTATATTTTCCCTTTGCTTTGGAGTACATAAAAACATTGTACTCAGTTATATAATCCATTCCTCCTGATTGATTCTTACTATCTTGGCCCCTTACATACTTTTCTCATATTATCTTTTCCATATTTCATATTTAGAGTTCATATAATACTAATAATTAAACTTAGCCTGAACCTTATGTCATGTTCCTTTATTCCCAATTAAGGGTTTCTCATATGAGGCCCCAAAGTTGGATCTCATATATCAGTTCCAACTGATTCTTAGTTATCCCAGTCTTTCCCTTATACTTCAAAATCTTAGAGTATATACATTCATACTAGAATTTGGATCTAATCTATACAGAATTTACTCTTGTTATGTTACTAATAGGAGTCATTAGATTCTAGTAATGCATCCTGCTAGCCAGACCAGGCCGAACCTACAGTCTTGAAGCCAAGAGCTACTCAGGATTACTCAACTCCTATTCATCTCAAATGTGTGGAAGAAAACTTATCCACTAAGGAAAGCTCATTCAAAGATCATTTCTAGTCTACTTGATACAAAGAATGTAATGAATAAATGCTACAACTGCATAGTGTACAACAAATCTTAAAGACCCATATATATTTCAAAATATTGAATATTTGAATTCAAACATATAAGAGCTTTTCTATTCATCTCCAATAAAACAACAATATGAAATGAAAGTTTTATCTCATTTTATATTTATGCTCTTAATTCATGTTACTTATCTTATTTCTAACCCTAATATTTCTAGGGTTCCTCTCTAGACCATCCTTCCACTGTATACCTGGCCAGGGTATATATGAAAGAATAGACAGAGTAGCTTGATATTGGTTGGTCCAAGTACTCAGATACCGGGCCAGGATATCCAAATACGCAAATCCCCAAAGCTAACATCATAACATCTCCTATCTACCACACTTATGACTCTAACTTACTAACTTAATGGTCCCTGAAAACTGAGCCTAAGCTCTGATACCAAGTTGTTACACCCCGATCTCACAATTACCATTAATTATGAGATTAGGGCATAAATTGAGGATTTAATGTAATACAAAGATCACCCTTAACTTTTTCTTCTTTTTCAAACTCTTTTTTTTTCGCATGGAACCACATAAACTAACTTTACAAGCGAATCTAAACATTGATTTCTCTAATCTGATTTCAACTAGTAAAAATACATGTATGAACATTCATTATGTTTCTCATACTTTAAAGCACATAAGACTTGCTGATTGAATTGACTACTCGAATTATTGAATTGAAATCACTGATGATACTGAACTGAATGCTTAACATATTATTTACCCCTTTCTTAGGGTTTCTCCTTACTCATGCACATATAGAACTTCTCATGTATTCAAACATATATCAAGTCTACTAATATAAATATTTGCATTTACCATTTCTCATATTTATGCATGGCATCGATAACATACCTATCTTGGGCATGTCATATCTCTCATATGCATTTCATGGCAAGTATTTGAGTTAGAAAATCTGAATCTCATAAACAAAGTATGTATGCATATAAGATAATATTCATATAAAATACCACAATATCACATGAATCATTTCAATCAACCATTTACTACTAAATTAGATATGTATACTTGTAAAAGCATACTAGATTGGGTTTTCATCCTTGATTACTTGCTATTCACAGGATATGTATTGTGAAAATCAGAAATCTATTTGTCCATATATCAAATCAAAGAGATAAAACATGTATAATTATATGCACTAGGAACATAAGTAAGATCATATAAGCATAAATCCGAATTTCAACTATAATTTTGTTCAAGCACCCGAATAACTTGAAAATTCAGATCTTCAGAAGATTCTCAAAAACTTCTTAATTCTATAGTATTCAAGATACATGGATATCTATATCCATGTCATCATATAAATGTTTTCTGATCATAGTTGGAACATGAATTGAAGTATTCTATAAACTGAATTCAAGAACAGTTCTCTTCATTTATTGTCATCTATGGAGAAATTGAGAATATAAATTAAAACCATCTAATTGAGTACAATTGACTGAAAAATATTCTTTTACACACTCAGCCTAAGCTATAAAATAGCTTAAAAATGTATCCCATATCTGAAAATCTCGAATCCATATCAAAACCCTAGCAATTACCACTTTCTTCTTCCTTTCAACTCAGGAACCCTAGAATTGAAGATTAGGAGAGAAAGAGTAAGAAAAGGACTTGATTTGATATGATTTCGAATCCAATCAGGGGAGGGACGGAATCTTGACATCTGAGATAAGATTCACCATGAAACTATATCCAAAGAAGCTAAACTTACATGATTTCATCATTCCTCAGACCGCAAAACCCTAGGTCAACATCTCCATCACTTTCTCCTCTCAAACCCTAAATCTCCCTCTTTCTCTAGGATTTCATTTCTCTAGATTGAATCATGAATTATGAGAGCTCCTTATGTGTTATGTTGACCATATAGAGCAATTGAGCTGCTTGGGTCAATTGCACATTGACCCCTCACTATACTTTCTCTTATTTCAGCTAAATTTTTTGTCATAAAAATATTACTGTAATTCGTCTACTTATAAGGTCTAAATGCATCCAAAAATTATGAAAATTTTACATGTTGTTTATTATTGAGATTCAGATCTCCATTTAAAATTTCAGGTCATTTAGAGTTACCAATAAATAAATACAAATAAAACATTACACTACTAAAAAGCACTATGTCACCATTTTGGTCGAAGTATAGTTCGACTGAGAACCAAATTCAAAGAACACTCAAATATTCTGAAATTTTTCTACAATATTCATTATGAATTTATACATATCATATCCAAAATTCAATTAAATACAAAATTTTTATAAAATATGAAAAATCATTTACCAGACTTCTATCTTGATCAAATTCCATATTCATGTACTATCAAAACCCTAATTTTTACCGATTAGGGTTTACATTTCTCAAACCCTAATTCTTCAAACTAATATCATAGTTAGAGTTTATTCTTAGGTTTGAAACATCACAATTGATCTACTATCATTAATCAAGTCTAAACAATTTTCAATTTAATCAAGCATGTAATCATTCAGGTAAACCCTAGTTTACCAATTAAGCACAAATGTGGTCACTACAATACCCCTTTACATTTGAGCAGAGCTTATAAGAACAAGATGAATGCCACACTGACTAAATCAAACTTCCTTTACACTGAAGGCACAACATGACTACCCATTTCCCTTTCATAAACTATCCACTTGATGACCTGCTAAACACATATCAGTGCAGCTCCCTAGCGCATGGAAATATCATGAATTTGACTTCCCATGTGTTAACAAGGTGAAGATGGGACAAAAAAGCTTTGAAGTAGTCATTTACTATGACATAAAGTCCAAGATTTACATTGAACATAGATGGGAAGAGATGATTTCATTGTTGAAGCTCCAAAGAGAATAACCCATCTTCTTCTATCCTATAGCAGACCGAACCCTAATGGCATGGGTTACAAACATCAACAATGAAACCCCTAGTGGAGCTATACTCTCTCTTCTTTACATTTGATGACATAATCCCCACGAGCTCAGACTCAACATATCAACTCTTTGTCTTGGAGAAACACCAACCCAAGGTGAGAATGAGAGTAGATCCCATAGAGATCACCTCTACTCCAGCAACACCAACACACTCAGATGAGGAAGATACAACTTCTTTAGCACTGTGACTTTCTACCATAACAGACATGTATGGATACAAAAACTCATCCACTGTTATCACGACTATTGTTATTTGCTCATCTAAAACTCCAACCTCCATACACCAACTTCCCACTGAACCATCTTCCATGAACACTATGATTTAAATTTACAACCCCTCTAGAAGCTCACAACTACTGACCTTGCCCTTGCCACCTTCAAGAACGACACCCATACCAATGACTGGAAGCTCGTCTCTCACAGACCCCAATGTTGGGGCCTGAGATGCACCATATGCTTTAGAAGGAGGCATTCTAAGTCCCCTTGCAACTCTCCATGTGTTGCTACATCTACGACCATCCTAGATACCCCTCGTATGGGTTCCCTCTTCACCCTAGTCATTCCCAAGGTGGCCACAGAACTTTTCACAGCAAAAAGAAAACTTTCCATGCAAATACATCACTTACCGATAGATTACAATCCTTTAGAAGATTTGACAAATCTAATTAGTGCTAAAAGCTCTATGATAAATCAATTACTACCCAAAAACCTTTTGCTTGTCTTCATATCCCAGAACCTAATGCTTCCTCACCCCCTTTATGTGTTCATGTACAGCAACTTGACCCCTCATGTTGTGACCCCATGCTCCTATAAAACCACCCTCTTCAAACATACACTGTCCTTCACCCCTTTTAACCCTTACCCCAACCCCTCCATTGTCTAACCACTATTCTCCCTTCTCCATGGCTCGTGGGATGCATCTCGATAGGGAATTCCCTATTGATCTTACAACAAACTCTATGCGACTTTTGAAAGTTTTCACTAGCCGTAGAATCCTCGCCACCATCACAAATAATATTGATAATACCACTATCAACATTCTTGATGTTGCCAGATCTATTTCCCTTCTTCTTCCTGGTCACACTGTCCCCAAGCCTAAGTTACTATCACCAACATAACTTCAATATTCTGTCCCTGAAGGCACCAAACTGGAACACCTATTTGGCCAAGTCATGACTACCCCTTGTGGCACTAGCTTTGTTCAAGCCAATATCACCCAATGGATGCCTGAACAAGGATCTTCTATGGCTGGTTCTAGAGGATTGGGCTGAGTAGACATCAATGACCTCCCTCCCCACCTCTGGGAGATTGAAGTCTTTAGAGCCATCACACATTCCATTGGTTCTACTCTCTAGTTTTCCAGTCACAACACCCTTCATACCACCCAATATATCAAATCCTTTTATGTGTTCTCAGTCAAAGAAGACATCACCCTACCTGCCTCCATAAAAATCAGACTCGGGGAAAATATTTACAAAATAAAGCTTACAGCTGAAAATCCTACTTCCTTCTCAACTACTTTCATAAATGTTAGTTCACATCCTCCATCATGGTTTTGTCCAGCCAACTCAAACAAGCCCTTCACAACCATCAAGAAACCAACCGAGAGAAATATGGTCTAGGAAAGGAAAAACTTTGCTACCATTTCTCAAGAAGACACAAACCTCTCCACAAATAATAAGAGGCCCATGACATCTTCTCCATCAGTTGACAACACCAATAACTCCCTCTAAAACTCCTTCAAACCTTTCCCTTTCCACAATGATGGCACAAACTAAAATTGATTCAGACTCTACCAATAAACTAAAATCAACTGTCATTGATGAAACCCGATCTTCATAGAGTCTGAAGTAGAAAAATAAAGGAAAATCTCTCTCTACTATCCAAACTATCAACCCACTATCAACCAAACAATAGGGGCCTACCAGAAGAAACAACTTCACTTCATAAGAGCCAGGTATATCCTCTGAACACTCAAATTTATCTCAGCATAGTTCCCATATTTCATTAGATGATTTTACACATGCTAAAGATTGTGATAACCAGATTGATAACATTGAGGACATTGCATCATGGCCTGATATACTATCCTTTACAAATTTTGCTGATAAGGTGGGTATTACCTTTGAAAATGATACAGTTGCACACAAAGGCCTTGATGACATAGAAAATTTCATGTAATGGAGAAATCATAGAAACATCCACGACACATACACCACACTGGAAACCTACATTTACACTGATATCCATTGAGTACAGACCTATTGTCTATTATACACTCCCTCAACGAAGATCACATCCTAGAACATGTAAAGACCAAGTCTCTACTAAAAACCATGGAAAACAAAACACCAATTGTGCAACAACGGAAGATTAAAACTTGACTTTATTCCAAATGTATAAAGAGTACTATACAAAATTTTCCCAAATGGGGTACATATTTATACAAGAACAATGATCTAGCTAGAGGAAGACTCAAACTAATACAACTTGTCTCCACAAACAAAATAACAAAAGTATATGAAACTAGTCCAAGCTAACAAGATGTGTACGATCTCCTTAGCCTTAGGCAGGTTCACCAAGCTTCCCATGCGCACTCTGATCCTAATCTGGGTGGTTGGGATCACCCAGCAAGAGAAAGATAAAAATGTATGTGTCAATAAAGGATAAGGACAATTATAAAGCTAAAGCATTTCATATTAAAAATAATCCACTATACTAAGGGATTTCAAGAGTATGAGGCAAGTGATCAAATAAGAATTGGGAATCTGCCATAGTTCAACCTCAAAAATTATCACATTGCATGAATATATTATGAAACAAACTCATCTCAATGTAGGGTGAGGCACCTACCAGACCTCACCATATATAAAATGGCAGGGGGACTAAAACCCCAATGCCTAGCAAGAGGACTAAAACCTCAATACCCTGTATAAAGTGGCAGGGGGACTAAAACCTCAGTGCCTACGGTCGGGGGACTAAAACCCCAGAGCCTACGACAAAGGGACTAAAACCCCAGTGCCCTATGGGTGGTTTGTACTCATGTACACTACATTGTCATTTGGCCAATAAATACATCATGCATAAATAAGTCACTTGGCAGCATTGAGAGGTATAAATAAAATTGCATCATAGCAAATGGAAATAATTTCCAACAAACATTCCAATTAAGTAAGCCAACATTGGCATTTCAAGTAATGATCAAGTACATCAATAAAGGAGCCAACTTAGGCATTATAAGAATAAAATAATGAAAAGAACAAAGAAATGTCATTAGAGGGATTACAAGTCTAGAAATTTAGTAATGTGGAGTTGGATAAAGTCCCAACTGAGGAATATGTGTATTTGTACATTAATCATTCCACATTCATTCTTCACAATTATAATAGGGATCACATTCATGAATATGGCCAACACACTTAAATAGGAGTCACATACTGAAATAGGGCTCACATACATAAATAGGATTCACATACCTTATTGTAGATTCTTAATCATCATTTCTCACCAAAAGCTTGTTATCTAATTCCATTTTCCTAGGTATAAATATTTCACATAAATTAATATATATTAAGGCATAAAGCATAGGAAAACCCTAATTTTGGAACTTATTTTAAAACCACGATTTAAGACTCAAAACCTAGACCAATCGATTAATCATATTCTCCTGATTAAGAAAACATCTTTTATTTCTCAATTTGGAGTTAAAATGAATTAAATACACATTTTAGATCATTTAATTTGATTAAAATGATATTTAAGATAAAATTCGAAAAGCATTTATAAAAAGGACTCAAAAACTATAAATTCAGATTCTACTTGAAAAATCCTTTCCAACGACTATTTATTCCCATTTTTCTGACCAATGGTTGATTTACTATGAATTATTTAAATCAGACCAATGAAAATGCAAGAAAAATGCCACATCAGCAAAATAAATGGGAGAATGGGAATGGGCCACTGAGGCCGGGCCCACGCTGATGTGGACTAATCAAAATTGGCCGCGTTGGTGGGTCCATTTTCACTGACCTAGGTCAAACACGAGTGAGAAGGGGAAATTACTAAATGCCCTTACTCGTCAAATTTAATTAATTAAAACAGTGAGGGTAGAAGAGTCATTTGAAACTATCGATTCTTCACTGGCGAGCAGTAAAGAGGAACGAAAATTACTGACATGTGAGATTGATTGATTAATTAAAGTTGTGGGGGCAAAGTAGTCTTACCAGCACCTGGATTGCAGCTTCGAGCCATGGCAATGGCAGGCTACTGGAGGTCCAACTTCATGACGCAGCTCGTCGTTCTGGGTGTGGGGATGCAAGATAGCATTGGGGATGAGTTCCTCAGCTTCCCGTAGATTCAATGATCCCCAGAACAAGGCCACCCATGGCCTAGGTCGTCAGAACCTGATCGGAGGAGGGGATGTCTCTAAGAAGGGCAAAACCCAAGAAGACGAACTGGAGATTATCAACTGGGGCCGTCAGCACCCTCGCAGAGGTGGTGCGAGCCAAAAGCAAGTGTCAGCGGCTGCGGAGGAGCACTAGAGTGGAGAAACGTAAGGCACCGATGAAGGCATTATGACGACTATAGGATACACTAACTGGGGCGACCACATGGCAAATGGAGAGTGGGGAGATGGAGAGTGGCGGTCGAAGATGCTTAAAGCCACTTCAATTGGACCAAGCACGGTCAAGGTAGAGAGCAGCACGACGAGGTTTCTGGGGAAGTGGGCGGAGTATGTCAGGGTGACTCAGGCAAGGTTAGGTAGAATTGTAGGGAGAGGAGTAAGGTTCGGGGCCTGAGGAAGCTTTAGACGCCTTTAAATAGGTGTGGGGAGGTCCCTAAACTTAACTGTAAATCCTCGGTTGAGAGGAGGAAGAGCCCCTAGTTGGGCGTTTCATGCATTGTGAATGGGATAAGGTGAGCAACCCCTTGTTGGATGCCTCTTGGAGAGACGAATCGTGTGGAGGAAGAATCAAGTGAAATGGTTAAGCATAGAGGGAGAACGAGACAGGGGCAGGTCAGGGGTCAGGAGCAGCATGACGACCAGAGGTAGAAGACAAAGGACCTACCGTCGCATCCCAGATCGATGGTCCATAGACGTCACTTGAAGCGTGTGACGGAAAAATGAATTGAAACCATAGCGTTACAAAATGAAATGCTTGATATTCAATTAGGAACGTTAGTCACACTTTACTCCAAATCATAAATTTGATTTGAAGGGTCAAATGAAGTCCAAATGGCACCAAACTTTAATCACATGCACAAATTAATGTCTAGAGTCATGCTATGCAATTAGATTCTCATTTCACCCATTATTTAGCCCTTAATTAATATATTTCTCATTAAGGTGTATTTTAATATATTAAAATGAATGAGTTATATTAAAAGACTTCTTTTAATGGATTTTATGAGTAAAATTCGAGATATCCATCCATAATTAATTTTAATAACAAAATGTCACCATAATGTTCTATTTTGATATATTATTATCATTTTTTAGGAGAGAGAAGAAAATTAGGTTAATTACACTCATAATTAATTCTATTACATATTTTTTCTCATATCCTATCCAAAAAGATATAAAAGCTCCAAATTAACATTATCCACTTATCATCTCTCATAAAACTCTGTTTTGCATTATTAGTCCTCAATTATTACCTTAAGTGGGTTAATTTCACCATCATTAAGGCTCAAATTGCATATAGAGTCCAAAAATGATTCAAAAGGATGGGAAATTTATGAAAAAGGTCCAAATGGACTAGAAGGCAAAAAAAGCTCAAAAGTGGGTAAATTGTAGGGAAGACCCTAGTTCAATATGTTACAACACTCCACCCCATAAAGAGGATTTCATCCCCGAAATCACCACAAGAGGGAAGAGAGGGTGAGTGTGTAACGTCCCAACTTTAAACAACTAGATGGGTACTAAAAGCTCTACACATAAGCCAGGTGTTACTGAGGTTTCCACCAAACCTATAGCCTTTTATCAAACACAACTTTATTAGCATTTTTGGCTTATTATCATAATCTCCCTCATGTGAAACATCATCCTTATTATTCCATCACTTAGATCACATTTTATTCATATTATTTTTGAAACAATTACATCTCAATATTATATCATATGTATTTCCATCATCAATGGTTTTAAGCACAATTAGGGTTTACTAAGCCATTTCAACATTTATAGATGCATTAGATCACAAACCTTAATACTATTCTCCTATAACTTCATCGTGTATGATTATAACATATTATTGTGGTGAGAACCATATAATATTATCCAGCAAATTATTAAACCTATAATAATTCCAAGTGTCACATTAATGGCTTATATCTAAGTTACATATTGTCACAACATCTTTCATACTCATATCCATGGAATCATTAATCATTTTCTCTTTTTTTTTTGAAAAGGGAGCTTTATATATTACTACTCAAGTCAATCGCTACATCCCTAACACACACGGAAGGAAAATCATCCATCCATGCCCGTGAAACAGACAAAGTATTACCCCATTTAGCTACATTATGGGCCACCACATTACACTCCCTAAAGACATGGGAAAAGCTAGTGAACTCAAAAAACTCCCTGACTTTGCAGATCAGGTCTAATAAGTTGTGATACGGTAAGCACCCATGTTTAAAGCTGTTGATATCCACAACAACCACACTTGCATCTGTTTCCACTTCCACCGCCAACATCTTCCATTCCAGGGCCATTAAGATCGCCAAAGTTTCAACATCGTTGCTATTCCAACAGCCAAAATGGTTCCACACCGCCACTCCCCTCAAGTTACCCAGATGATCTCTATAGACAGCACTGAGGGTAGTCCTATTTCTCTCCACTGAGCAAGCAATATCTGTATTCACCTTTATCTTGTCCACCGCAGGTTTGAGCCATCACCTCCTCCTTCTCTCACTTATTGGAAAGGCTTTCTGTACCAACCGATCAACCTGCTCCCTAGACCAAGAAAGTAGGTTTGTAAACAGAATAATAGGGGAGCTCTTGATCTTGTTGAAGGTGAACTCATTCCTAGCTTTCCAACCTGCTGCACAAACAATTATAATATGGACCATATTCTCACTGTCAAAGGTCTTGAAAAACCAAACCCATGCATCAGCCATGGTGCTTCTAGGGATTCTATCTGGGACATCACCCAACCTGATATGGTACCACAAGGTCTTCGCAGTGTCGCAGTCAAAAAGAATATGGAATTAATCTTCAGATGGATGATCGCAGAAAGTGCAGGCCGCACTAGCATCCATCCTTCTTTTAACCAGCGTCGCCCCAGTAGCCATGTAATCTTTGCACGCCCTCCACACAAACGCCCTGTATTTAGGAGCCACCTTCGCCTTCCAAATAGCCTTCCACAGGTCTTTCTCATTGTACCCCTCATCCTCAGAACCCAGTTCACCTCTCCCCAACCAGTAGGCTGTTTTAACAGAGAACAAATCGTTAACTGAAGGATACCAATACAGCAAGTCTTTCTTCCCCAAGCAAGGCGGAAGTCTGCTCAGCTCCATCAGGTCATCCACCTGTAGCAGATCAATTATATAGTTCTCCTTCCACGCTATGAGATTGAAGTCAATGATCTCCGCCACCAGCCAATCATCACTGTCCTCTATGTAATCCGGTTTGGAGCACCACCCTTTTTTGTTAGGCAACCACGGATCACCCCAGAGCTTGACTATGGACTCCTCACCGATCCTCCATCTCAGCCCCTCTTTCAACAGAGCTTTAGACCCCCAAAGGCTTCGCCAAGTGAATCTAGGGTCGAAACCTCTGTACGCATCCAGAAACTCGCAATCTTTGTAGTACTTACTCCCCAGAACTTTAGCACACAAACTATCTTTGTTAGAGTGCAGCCTCCAAGCTTGCTTAGCTAGGATAGCTAAGTTGAATGTATTTAGCTCCCTGAAACCAAGACCCCCATCCCTCTTTGACTTGCAAAGTTTGTCCCAAGAAGCCCAATGTATTCTCCCTTTTTTGTCTGTAGAGCCCCACTAAAAGTACGCTATCAAACGTGTTATCTCATCAAGGACGTTGGTCGGCAGATGAAAAATTCCCATCATATAGGTTGGCAAAGCTTGAATGACAGACTTGATTAAAACCTCTTTTCCATCCTGGCTTAGAAACTTTTCCTTCCATCCATTCAACTTGGACCAAACTCTATCAATAATCGCTTTAAAGGTGATTTTCTTCGATCTACCCACAACTGTAGGAAGCCCCAAGTACTTCTCATGTTTCGTAACTTGTTGCATATTTAAGATTTTCAAAACCTCCTCCTTCTTTGCCTCCTCCACATTACCACTGAAGGACACCTCCGACTTTATCATGTTAATCTTCTGTCCTGAAGCCTTTTCATAGCAGCTAATGGAGTTAGCTATCGTCAAAGCTTCCTACGGAGTGGCCCTACAGAATAGAATGCTATCGTCAGCAAAAAACAGGTGAGATATCAAAACCCCTTTAGCATTAGCCTTCGCCCCATGGATCAGCCCCTTCTCCTCTGCATTTCTAATAAGGTGAGAGAATGAATCTGCACACAAAATGAAGATATAGGGTGAAATTGGGTCCCCTTGTCTAAGCCCCCTTTGTGGCTTGATATTACCCTTTCTTTTCCCATTGATAATGAAGGAGAGGGATGAACTTGAGAATCACTCAAAAACCTTTTTGCACCAGAGATGATTGAAACCCATGGCTCTCATCACGTCATAAACAAACTGCCACTCAATGCGGTCATAAGCTTTGCTCATATCCAGTTTGACGGCCAAGTGACCGCTTCTCCCCTTCTTCTTCCTCTTCATTGCATGGAATAACTCAAAGGAAATCAAAGCGTTATCTGTAATAAGTCTTCCCGGAATAAACGTGCTTTGGTTCTCCGTCACAATCGAGTTGAGGAACGGTTTTAATCTGTTGGCCATTAACTTTGATATTATCTTGTACATTGTGTTGCACAAGCTAATATGCTTGTAATCATTCAAGCATTTAGGGTACCTACATTTAGGAATAAGAACGATGTTAGTGAAATTTATTTATTTTATCTCCTCCTTATTCCTCCACCAACTCTTCACGTACTCCACCACATCCCCCCCCACATATATCCCAGAAAGTTTGGAAGAAACCAGCATGAAAACCATCCGGCCCCGGAGCCTTAGAGGGGTTCATATTAATCAACGCATCCCAAACTTCATTTCTACATGGGTCCTTCATAAGCTTTCTATTGGATTCTTCATTAATAAGGTGGGGAATATGTTCCGTAGCATCCTTATTGTTTGTGTTCCCTGGAGAAGAAAACAACTCTTCATAATAATCAAGAATCAACTTCTCAATCTCTTGACTACCCTCCACCCAATCCCCATTCTCCTTTTTTAGTTTATCAATCGTATTTCTCTGTCTTCTTTGGGAAGCCGACTTGTGAAAGAAAGTAGTAATTCTGTCCCCATCTTTGATGTAGCTCGTTCTAGATCTAATGTACCAGTACGTCTCATTGGTTTTATGAAGCAGGGCAAGTTCTTCGCTTAGCTTTTTACAAATCTCGAAAGATATAATGTTTTGTGGTTGCTCTTGGGCCTTCAGCAAATCTTTCTCCGCCCTTCTAATCTTCTTCCTAACATTACCAAATTTCTGGGCAGCCCAATCCTTCAGCTTCTTCTCGCAATTAGCAATATTCTTATTAATGTGGATATCTCTGTCTGTCCCCCATGCTTCTTCAACCACCCCCTTACACTACGGGTCAGCCAACCAGAATTTTTCACACCTGTAGACTGCCACCTTTTTTTCAGATTTCAGAATAATTGGTGAGTGGTCGGATCCTAGCCTCGGGAGCATCCTAACCCACGCGTGCGGGAAGGAACCGCTCCCTAACACCCTATCCAACCTCTCTTTAATGTTAGTCTTAAAAGATTTCCCTCTTTCCCACATAAAGCGATCCCCTTTAGAACTAATCTCCACAAGATCACAATCTCTCACAACCTCTTTAAATTCCTCCATATGCCTTCTAGATCCCTGTACACCCCCTTCTTTCTCATTGTAATTGAGAATCTCATTAAAATCCCCCAAAAACACCAGCGGGCAATCGCAGTCCTCATTAATCTGCTTCATCAGTCTCCACGTCTTATGTTTGCTCCCGGCATCCGCCCAACCATAGATACCCGCACAGCGCCATCTAGGATGGGTACTGTGCTCCTCTATGTCGACCACAAAATGATGCTGGGAATACGAGATTGTTGTTACTGGGACATCTTTCCACCACATTCTGATCCCCCCCGCCCTTCCATCTCTCTCGATGTTAACACCGTTCTGGAATCCACACTTAATCCTCGTTTTCTCCATATCAATATGAGTGATCGACGTTTCCATTAGGAAGATGAGATCAGGCCTATCCTCTCTGCATATCCTGTGGAGGTTATTTAACGTGTCAAGCTTGGCCAGGCCTTGACAGTTCCAGTCCACTATTTTCATAGTTCTTCGCGGCTCTGGTTTTCACCAGAAACTGCTACTTGAGAGCTTGCCTCCCAGATCATTGTTGTTCCTTCATTCCTAGCAACCTTGGTCTCCCTTCCACCTTCTTCCCCTTCCTCTCTGTCCTTCTCAATAGAGTTTCTTGTCTTCCTTTTAGTTTGACTTCCGCCATCATGTTTTCCACCCTCCCCCTTCCTTACCACCCTTCGGTATGTCCCTTTTCTTCCCTGTATCATCTTCCCCTTTGTTTTCATTTCGTCAAACACCTTTCGTGTTCCCTTTCCTGCTATGATTTCTGCAGTGGTCCCTCCATGTGGCTTTTCTTTAATACTCCCTTTCTCTGTAGCTGTAGTAATAACTTCCCTTGTCTCCTGTCCACCAGCTTTTCCTTCCTCCGTTTCCTTGGGTGCCAGCCTCTCCTCTCTCTCTGTTCTGTCCACTCTGGTTGTCTCCCTTGTGATTAATTTTTCAGTAGATTCCTTCATTGCTTTGGGGCTCTCGTCAACCAGCCTGGCCTTCCCTTTCTCCTTATCTGTCGCAGCGGTCTCCCTGGTGTTGTTGTCATTCACTTTTTTTCCTCCTTCAGTGTCCCGGGCCTTAGCAGCATCTTTTTCTTTCCCCTTTTCCTGAAAAAAACTCCTTTTCAAATCTTCGTAGGTGCCCCCTTGCGCCAACGGTGACTTTAGCTTGCACGGTGACGCCCTTAGACACTGTCCCCACCTCCCTTCCAGGTTAGTATTACCTAGCTCCTCTTCATTACAGTCATGGGTTGAATGTCCCAACCTGCCGCACCGAAAGCAGAAGATAGGTAGTCTTTCGTATCTGATTGCCACCTCTACTAAATTTCCATCTATCAGCTTGATCTTCTGTACTTGCTTCAGGGGATTTTCGATGTTTATGTTTATCCTCAGCCTTCTCTCCCTTGACCACTCTCCCCTTTCCTCCTCATCTATTTTAACCACAGTTCCTAAGTTGTTTCCTATCCTTTGTAGAGCTTCTTCAGATCTATAGCCCATAGGTAGATTGTAAAGCCTGACCCAGAATTCACTTTCCGTAAAGTAGATATTAGAAGGTTGTTCCCCTGCCTTTATCACCTTTAGCGCCAGAAGATATCCATTGAAACACCACGTGCTTCCTTTCTCCACCTTCTCTTTATCTTTCCTGCTCTCAAACTGAATGACTATGATCTTGTGCTCCACCTGCTCGAAGGACTTCACATTCTTTAGGCCCCACGCCGTTAGCATTGTCCTCCGCAGTGCCATGAAGTTGTAGTGTTTGTTCGTTAGCAGCTTCGCCGCCACTGTTGTTTCCTCCTCGATTCCAATTTTTGTTTCTCCGTCAGTGAAGTCCACACAATCGTCCACCTTTATGCTGATCTCTTGACATCTTCTTAATACTTCGTCCTCCATTTGGCCCTAATCTCACTCCCGGAGATGGAAATAAACCTCCGCCATCAAGGGGAGGGAAGAAACCCAGCTTTCTCACCTATCACCAGAGTGAAAGACCTAGCTCGGGATCAACCAATGGTTATTAATCATTTTCTCTTATTACACTAATTAATATGAATTAACATCACATTATGTGAATCAAATTACCCATTTTCATATTACTGATTTGATTCATAAACCAATTTATGATAAGATGATTAATGAGATGTATTTAGTCAAAAAAGTGATATGCCTAACATATGTTGGTGACTTGATCACAATTTTGATTAGGTGATTATAACCCATTTACAAGTACCAAGGTATATTATGTGATGGCACCTAATGTCACTAGTTTATCATGAAAACATTAAGGATGTGTATACATTGTTAAGGATAGATGATTACATCTTAGGGTTTAGGTCAACATGACCATTATATATTAATCCTTCATCTATAATTAGGGTGACTTAAATCAAAATTATGTATATTCACAAATATTAATGCATAACTAATCATTATTTGCATCAATAATATATTAAGGTTCAAGCATACAAATTATTCCTTAGATGACTTATTCATTTACTTATAAAATAAGATGAATTACAATTATATTACGTTTGTTCGGCTCTCACTAATCCCATGTCTAAGGAGTTAGGGTTTCTTGATTTCAAGGCATTGAGGGACTCCACCCCCTTAAAGAGGATTTCGTCCTCAAAATCAGCAACTCCAAAATCTATCAAGGTACTAACACCACCATTCCACTTAAAGGGTTGACTAAGTCAAACTATTTTAAGGGTATAAGGGTATATAACCAAGTATAAGGTCCAACACTAATAGTTTTACTAATCACTACCATCCCAACTTTAAGGTATAGCATAGGGTACACTAACCCTAATCATGTCATTCTAAGATTCATATAAGGTACTTAAGGATTACAAGATGACTTTTGTTTGGAAAAATCAAATCATCATATAAGGGTTTCTAAGGTTATTCAACAAAAAGGTAATATGTCTAAGGGTAGACTATTTCAAGTTGTCCGTATCAGATCAGGCTAGACCGGTGTCATATGAACTCGGGAGTCCTCGTAAGCCAAGCTAGTGGCGCAGAGGAAAATTTTGCCATCCCCCAAGTTCTGACCCTTTCTAGACACCATCACTTTCAAATTCTTGCTCTAATAGCTACTCAATAGACAGTTCACCAAAAAGTTGGCAAATTTTATTTCTAATATGAAATTATTATGATCCTAAATCAAACTTTCATCATAGGTCAACTCTAAGGTGAAAAACTTACTAAAGAAACTATATATGGTAAGGGTTCTATCTAGGAGACAATTTGAATTAGTCAAGAATCTGACTACCTTGATGCTCTGATACCATGCTGTAAAGACCAAGTCTCTACTAAAAACCATGGCAAACAAAACACCAATTTTGCAGCAATGGAAGATTAAATCTTGACTTGATTCAAAATGTATAAAGAGTACTCTACAAAATTTTCCCAAATGGGGTACATCTTTATACAAGAACAAGGATTTAGGTAGAGGAAGACTCAAACTAATACAAATTGTCTCCACAAAGAACATAACAAAAGTATATGCAACTAGTCCAAGCGAACTAGATGTGTTTGATCTCCTTAGCCTTAGGCAGGTTCACCACGCTTCCCATGTGCACTCTGATCCTAATATGGGTTGTTGGGATCACCCAACAAGAGAAAGATAAAAGTGTATGTGTCAATAAATGATAAGGACAATTATAAAGCTAAAGCATTGCATATTAAAAAGAATCCACTATACTAAGGGATTTCAAGAGTATGAGGCAAGTGATCAAATAAGAATTGGAAATCTGCCATAGTTCGACCTCAACAATTATCACATTGCATGAATATATTATGACACAAACTCATCTCAATGTAGGGTGAGGCACCTACCGGACCTCACCATTATAAAATGGCAGGGGGACTAAAACCCCAGTGCCTGGCAGAAGGACTAAAACCTCAGTGCCCTGTACAAAGTGGTACGGGGACTAAAACCCCAGTGCCTACAACAGGGGGACAAAAACCCCAGTTCCCTATGGGTGGTTTGTACTCATGTACACTACATTGTCATATGTCCAATAAATACATCATGCATACATAAGTCACTTGGCAGCATTGAGAGGTATAAATAAAATTGCATCATAGCAAATGGGAATAATTTTCAACAAACATTCCAATTAAGTAAGCCAACATTGGCATTTCAAGTAATGATCAAGTACATCAATAAAGGAGCCAACTTAGGCATTGTAAGAATCAAATAATGAAAAGAACTAATAAATGGCATTAGAGGGATTACAAGTCTAGAAATTTAGTAATGTGGAGTTGGATAAAGTCCCAACTGAGGAATATGTGTATTTGCACATTAATCATTCCACATTCATTCTTCACAATTATAATAAGGATCACATTCATGAATATGGCCAACACACTTAAATAGGAGTCACATACTGAAATAGGGCTCACATACATAAATAGGATTCACATACCTTATTGTAGATTATTAATCATCATTTCTCACCAAAAGCTTGTTATCCAATTCCATTTTCCTAGGTATAAATATTTCACATAAATTAATACATATTAAGGCATAAAGCATAGGAAAACCCTAATTTTGGAACTTATTTTCAAAACCACGATTGAAGACTCAAAACCTAGTCCAATCAATTAATCATATTCTCCTGATTAAGAAAACATCTTTTATTACCCAATTTGGAGTTAAAATGAATTAAATACACATTTTAGATCATTTAATGTGATTAAAATGATATTTGAGATAATCTTCGAGAAAGCATTTAGAAACATGACTCAAAAACTAGAAATTCGGATTCAACTCAAAAAATCCTTTCCAAAAACTATTTATTTGCATTTTTCTGACCAATGGTTGATTTACTATGAATTATATAAATCAGACCAATGAAAACGCAAGAAAAATGTCACATCAGCAAAATAAATGGGCGAATGGGAATGGGCCACTAAGGCTGGGCCCACGCTAACGTGGACCAATCACAATTGGCCACTTCGGTGGGTCCATTTTCACTGACCTAGGTCAAACATGAGTGAGAAGGGGAAATTACTAAAATGCCCTTACTCGTCAAATTAAATTAATCAAAACAACGAGGGTAGAAGAGTCATTTAAAACTATCGATTCTTCACTGGTGAGGAGTAAAGAGGAACTGGAATTATTGAAAGGCCCATGCGAGATTGATTGATTAATTAAATTCGTGGGGGCAAAGTAGTCTTACCAGCACCTGGATTGCAGCTTTGAGCCATGGCAATGGCAGGCTACTGGAGGTCCAGCTTCACGACGTAACTCATCCTTCTAGGTGCGGGGATGCAAGATAGCATCGGGGATGAGTTCCTTAGCTTCCCGCAGATTCAACGATCCCCTGAACAAGGCCATCCATGGCCTAGGTCGTCAGAACCTGACCAGAGCAGGGGAGTTCGCTAAGAAGGGAAAAACCCAAGAAGACGAACTGGAGACTATCAAATGGGGCCGTCAGCACCCTCGCGGAGGTAGTGCGAGCCAAAAGCAAGTGTTGGAAGTGGCAGAGGAGCACTAGAGTGGAGAAACGTAGGGTGCCGGAGAAGGCATTACGGTGGCTATAGGATACACTAACTGGGGCGACAACAAGGCAAATGGAGAGTGGGGAGATGGAGAGGGGCGTCGAAGATGCTTAAAGCCACTTCAATTGGACCAAGCACGGTCAAGGAAGAAAACAGCATGACGAGGTTGTCAAGGAAGTGGGTGGAGTAGGTCAGGGTGACTCGGGCAAGGTTAGGTAGAATTGGAGGGAGAGGAGTAAGGTCTGGGGCCTGAGGAAGCTTTAGACGCCCTTAAATAGGTGTGGGGAGGTCCCTAACCTTTACTGTAAATCCTCAGTTCAAAGGAGGAAGAGACCCTAGTTGGGCGTTTCATGCACTGTGAAGGGGAGAAGGCGAGCAACCCCTTGTTGGATGCGTATTGGAGAGATGAATTGCGTGGAGGAAGAATCACGTGAAATGGTTAAGCATAGAGGGAGAACGAGACTGGGGCAGGTCGGGTGTCGGGAGCAGCCCGACGGCCGGAGGTAGAAGACAAAGGAACTACCGTCAGATCCCAGATCGACGGTCCACAGATGTCGCTCGAAGCGCGTAATGGAAAAATGAATCGAAACCATAGTGTTACAAAATGAAATGCATGATATTCAAATAGGAACTTTAGTCACACTTTACTCCAACTCATAAATTTGATTTGAAGGGTCAAATGAAGTCCAAATGGCACCAAACATTAACCACATGCACAAATTAATGTCTAGAATCATGTTATGCAATTAGATTCTCGTTTCACCCATTATTTGGCCCTTAATTAATATATTGCTCATTAAGGTGTATTTTAATATGTTAAAATGAATGAGTTATATGAAAAGACTTCTTTTAATGGATTATATGAGTAAAATTCGAGATATACATCCATAATTAATTTTAATAACAAAATCTCACCATAATACTCTATTTTGATATATTATTATCATTTTTTAGGAGAGAGAAGGAAATTAGGTTAATTACACTCATAATTAATTCTATTACATATTTTCACGCATATCCTATCCAACAAGATATAAAAGCTCAAAATTAACATTATCCACTTATTATCTCTCATAAAACTCCATTTTGCATTATTAGTCCTCGATTATTACCTTAAGTGGGTTATTTGTGCAAATACCCCTTTATAATTGTAAATGGAGGCAAAATGGAATTTCACCATCATTAAGGCTCAAATTGCATATAGAGACCAAAAATGATTCAAAAGGATGGGAAATTTATGAAAAAGATCCAAATGGACTAGAAGGTAAAGAAAAGCTCAAAAGTGGGTAAATTGCAGGGAAGACCCTAGATTTCAGTAGGTTACAAAATGTTTGTGGTGCTTCTAGTCTTTATAGAAGGAAAGAAATCTGAAAACATATATACAAAAACAACATAAACATTCTCACCATCCAGGAAACCAAAACCACACTCTCCTCATTTTCCTGAAAACTATATGTGGCAAACACATTAGCTCTTGGCACCACATCTCCCCTTTTGATTTCAAAGTTGGTCTTGCCATAGGCATAAACAGTAGCATGTTCACAATCACACAAGTTGAGCTTATGAAATTATCTATTACTCTACACATCACCAACAATACGGATGCAAAAAATTGGATCTTCACTGGGGTTTATGGTGAACCCAGTACCAACAAGACTGAATATGTTTTTGAGATCAAATATAATTTTCACAAATTTGCTGATAAATTCATGGATCCTTGGAGAGACCTCAACCTCATCACACAACCATCATACAAAATTAACATCTCTCACTAGGGAGGCATCATGCACCCTACTGACATTAGCTTCAACCAACTTCTCACTCAACACCATTTGATAGATATTCCCCCTACCAATGCACATTTCACCTAGAACCGCAATCAAAATTGGGCCAGGCTTGACCACTTCATTTGTACCACACTTTGGGAAGACATATACCCACACTCCTTTGTTTCTATTGCACCTCATCCTATCTCTGACCACTTCCCTACCATTATCGACACTAAGCCTGATATGTGGGGCCACAAACCTTTCCTCATTAAAAATTTCTATCTTCCCGACCCAATCTGTTTGGAGCTTTGTAATAAAATGTGGATTTCCTCTTACAATCATACCATAAAACCAGGTTATCACATCCAAAAAAACACCAAGAATATTAGAAACAATCTGAAAATTTGACAAAAAAATCAAAAATTTCAAACATAAGTTGGCTGACTTAGAACAACAATACCTTTATGTTGACAGTGACCCTACTGCTGATCCATCCCTCACTCTCACTATCAAAACTGAATTAGAGCACGTTAAAAGCTGCATAGACACCATTTGGAAACAACTTACAAAGATTAGATGGAGCATGGAGGGGAACAAGAATACTAAATTCTTCCACAAAACCTACTACAATAATGTCCGCAAAAACATCATTTCCAGACTTTTCATCAACAACAACGTCACCTCTAACAAGCACACCATGACCAATCATATTGTCCAACACTTTAAATGTATCTTCAACAATGGACACAAGTCCTCCTTTCTTAATTCTATCAATTGGAAACACATTTGCAACAAAACCATCCCATATCCACAACACACTATTAGGAAATTTAGCTATGAAGAACTTGATGGCACCATCACATCTCTTAGAAAAAACAAATCTCCTGGACCTGATGGCCTAAATACTGAATTCTACCTTGCCAACTGGAACCGCATCAAAGGAGACTTCATGAAACTGCTTAGAACCATCCAAACAACATCAACATCCACAAACATATCAAAACTATCAACCATACCAACATAGCTCTTATAAAAAAGGTTAATCATCCTAATCAAATAGTACAATTCAGTCCTATCAGCCTCATCAACACTTCTTACAAGATAATTGAAAAAATCCTTAACAATCGCATCAAACTGCAACTAGAAAACATCATATCACACAACCAAAATGCCATCCTGAAAAATCCATAGCATACACGATGCCTACATCATGGTCAACAAAACCCTCTACCTCTGCCATAAAAACAAAACCCCGATCGTAGCTATAAAATTAGACTTTGAAATAAATGTAATAACTAGATATTGATTCCCACATCTGCTATAAAATTAGACATAAATTGGGACTGCCTCCTCCACATCATGTCTATCTATTGATTCCCAAATAAATGTAATAACTAGATACATGCTTGCATCTCTACAAATCACTTCACCACCATCTTATCCCCTTTTGGACACTTCCACAACTCTGACGAGCTTCGACAAGGAGACCTTCTCTCCCCTTACCTGTTCATCATTGTTACCTCCAATATGACCAACATGATCAAGCTTGACACAAGACATGGCCTCATCTCCTCACCTACTGAATTCTATGAAAACATTATCCAATTTGCAGACAACACCATGATCCTGGTTAAACCAGAAGATGACCCCATCTGCATCACTGGGATCTTCTCATACATCTCTGGCCTTAAAATAAAGCTCTCAAAATCCTCCATCATAGGAGTCAACACTCCTACCTATCTACTTAATAGATACAAATCTCTTATTATATGCAAGATTGAGCAATTCTCAGTTACCTACCTTGATCTTCCAATTTCTCCACACCCTATCACACACTCCTTATGGAACCCCATCATTGAAAAAATTAAACTCAAAATTTTTTCTTGGACCAACCACTTCCTCAACCTTACGGGTCACCTCAACCTCGTCAACAGTGTCATTACCCCTATATCTACACACTACCTCAGTTGTATTCCCCTACCCAGAAAAACCTTCAAAGCCATTGATTCCATCAGGAAATAGTTTCTATGGAACCACTTTAGAGAAGAACATCAGAAGCACAATATTCACTTGGTCAACTGGGACACACATCAAGCACCTATTGAATTCATGGGATGGATCACTTGGTCAACAGTAAGATTCATGCTAACTTCATGTTCACCAAGACCATCAACATCCTTTCTGCAAAATTGGATAAGATTTGGAAAACTCTCATCCCCGACATTTACTATAAGCACTCCCACCTTGGCACAAAACCAGTAAGTGTAGAGCGTCTCCATTCTAGAAATATATAAATAAACACTTGGACATCATTACTCAACTCATCAATTCCCCCATGCTTACTTAAACATTATCTTTTGGAGAGAACCTTGGTTCCAAAAAAACTCCATTAAGAACCTGACCTGCCACTTCCACATTCCGCCTTCTTTGAAAAATATAAATACTGCCAAAGCTTTGAAAATCCTTACCAGTAATCGATAAAACTCTCTTAAGCTCTGCCTCATTAACAACCTTCATGAGAATAGTTTGTTGGACATCATTCATGACCTTGAATACAATGCAGCAAATACATTTCATAGATTTGAGGACTGGCATATTCTCCAAAATCTACTTATTTTCACTTAACTTATAAAGGACACACATCTGATATGAAAATCATATGGAAGGCGAAATGGCCACAAAAAATCAAAATATTCTTCTGGCTCCTTTCAAACAACAAGATCCCCATTGACCCCCACTGACCATGTCATCTTTAGAAGAGGCTTTCTGGGACCTACCAGATGCTACCTCTCCCTATATGCAGAAGAAACCATGCAATGCCTATTCACTTGCTGACCTTTCACTCTACACTTCATGTACAAATTATTCCCACCACACAATATCACTAGAAACATACTCATACCAAACCACATAACTCGCATAAAATCTCTAACCCAACACCAACACCTTCCTCATGCATATGTGATTATTAATACCCTCTGGCATATCTACCTAGAAAGAAACCAGAGAAAATATAACAACAAAAACCAACCAAAACATCTTGTACTAACTAACAATGAACATTCCCTGTACATAAATTTGCATTGAAGGACTGAATTCCACATCAACACAAGTGTTGGGAGTAGATGAAGACCAGGAAAACATCTTTGGTGATCAAAGCGGAGGAGGATGATACTCACTAGAAGACATCATAGTTGATGACACATGATTCTCAACTAGATCTCCGGGGGATTCAAATGGAAGAAATACATCATGCCAATCCTATCAACTTTCACTTCATCCTATGTTGAGGCCTATTGCTAAGGGGTTCCTCCCCCACAAACACTATTTTCTTTTGATCCCACTTGCTTGCTTTTATTGCTATCTACATCTGAACTCGGGTTCACATCATCGTATGTTTTCCCCCGAGTGGAACACCTTGTTATCACATGCTTATAGGCATCTTCGCTTGTAAGCATTTTTATTATTAATGTATGGACTATTTATAAAAAAAGGGTCCACTATTAACACCACTTCACACCCATGCTATATTTCTAAGTTTTAGTTATACCCTTAACTGAGCATTGGAAGGATTTTGAGTATTGTGAGGTCTATTGATCTATTTGAACTGCAATAGGTTAAGAAGCCCTAAAATTAAAGTGTGGAAATTCTAATAAAACTTTCCTAGAAAGATACCCTCTATTCTGAAGTGAAATAACAATGAAAAACATATACAAGATATCCAGAGTGAAGGAAAAACATGTTTATTTTTTTATTCCTTATTACCTGTCTTCCTTGTATTCTTCTTTTTCTTCTTCTTTTTATCATTGGTCTTCCTTCTTTTTTCATGTCTCCAAGCAGTTGTGTTGTTGTAGTAGTGAAATCTTATCTCATCTCCCTTTCATATCCTTATTTTCACAAACATGAGAGATTGTGGGTAACCATCTAGAAACCTTATGGGGTTGGTTCCTTATGGTATCAAATTGGCCTTTAGGCCCAACAAACTATCATACAAGGGTGGTATGTCAGATGCTAGTTGGAGGAGAAAATTAGAACCAACATCTAATGAAAATATTAGGTAGACCATCTCATTTTGTAGTGTTTGAACAAAGGCCACATAGGTGATTTGATTAAAGGTAAAAATGAAAACAAATACCCAGGTGAGTGGCCATCCTCTATCAATTTCAATAGTTTCATGATAATAAATGTCAAGGAAAATATTATTTACTAGTTTAATTTTGATTCATCTTCTTCTTTCTCTTTATTCTCAAACCAGGGGCTATATTTTTATGAATCATGAAATGCATGTAGTATTAGTTGTAATATTTATCAAATGGCTCTTTCTCACCCTAATTGCACTATTATCTCCCAATTTAATGAAGAATTTTAACGTTCAAATGTGCATGGTTGCTTTTGAAATTTCTCCATATTTTGCTCAACCTATTTTCTAGCACAAACTAGGGTAATGATCCATAAATGAAATATTGCAAATTTTCTATCTATTATCGTCAAGAATCATAAGGGTTGAGAAGTTGATACAAACAACCAAATAAAAGTGTAAGCATTTTCTTTCATGAAATTCCATGCGTAGAAAACACCTCTAAAGTGAAGAAATTCTATAGAAACCCTTCAGTTACATGCATCGATTACATGACCATGTTCTTTGGATTTACTACATATTTTAGTTTACTAAATTTTAGATTTCTCCAACTACATTATGATTGATAAGACATCAATGCTAGTAGATTGGGTAAGACAAGTATCCATGTATATATATAAAATCTAACCTAGAATGACATAGACCTAAATTTATGAACAATGTTGATCCCATTAAGAAATCTAGTTTTATAATGTACATCATATAATCAAACTAAAATTACCTCATATATACATTTCTTTAAATTATTATGGAGTTACTATTATACTCTTGCATAAATATATTTTTTATAAAATTATTTTGTTGAATACCAAGTGCTATAACTAGATTTTCAAGTATGTTTAGAAGAGTGGTATATGCTTTCTTAATTTTTCTATTGTATGGTGTGTAATTATTTTGTATTGAATGCCATATATGTCTGAACAAATTTTTTTGCATAGTATTATCATTAGTTTTTTTACAAACTTTGTATTTGTATCTGACATATATGCATGCTCACTCACTTTGGTTGTTCCTTCTTCCATACTTGGAAGCTTCAATTGAGTCACCTAGTTGGTTAGTAAGAAGATCTTGCACAAGCCTCCTTATCTTCATTGATCCCTCCCATCCCCTTTGAGAACATCATTCTCATCATCTAGTTGAATAGATGGATGGTTTGATTTGAGACTGAGGAAGGAGATAGATTCTTCCCCTCAAAGTGACTTGCTCATTGTGTCTTCTAAAAGGAACCAAAGAACCACTTTAGGAATATGTCCTCTTAGGAGGTCTAGGAACGTATAGTGTACTGCCTTCCCAAATGAAACCCCACCAACTCAGTTAAAAAGCAACCACACATACCCCACCACCTAACATGTCTGACAAGGTTGGTGAGCATGTAATCCATCTGGAACATGACACTTGAATTATGACACGGGCCCATGAGCATCATGCAATATATGAATAGGAACCAACATATTAGAATGTAGATGAAGCATGGGATCAAAACTACACATACAAAATAGCATACCCCTACTATTTCCTTGGCCGAGTTTGTCTAGTTGTCTATGCATGCTCCCAAGGACACAATATTGAATGTTGTGGTAGTATAGCAGAGGACAATGCCAATTTAGTGGAGAAGTACGACGAGTAGGATGGTGGGGTTTAGCAATTGCATTGACATTGGATGTGGCACATGGAGTAAGAACACAAGGAAAAGGAGGGAGCAATTTTGAGTGTTATATTCAACCAAGAAGCTAAACTATCACCATTCTAATTCAACCTGATTATTTAAATATAATCACTTTATATAATTTAATTGGAAAATGCAAATTTATTTGGTACTTTAATATTTAGTTAATATTAACTGGAATAAGTATAAAAAAATAGTATTTGTCGGGTTCAATTATGGTCAGCAGTTATCAAAATAAGTCCAATTTTAGGCTACATATTTTATCGAAAATCTGAGTGCAGTCTAATCCAAGTTGGACTGATTTGCACAATTCCAATTACTTATAATATTAAATATTCTCAAATGAACTTTTTTCTTATGCTATTGTACTAGGAAAAGTGTACCTAAATTAGAAATTAAAAACTAAAATAAAGTATCCAGTAAATAAAGTAAAAAATTGTAGGAGGGTTTTACATGTGAATAAAATAAATCAACTTTAATGGTTAGCTGAGAGTGAATAGAGGATTTTTTTCTAAGATATCTAAAACTAGGGGAATTTTAAGAAAATTATGGTGTTTGACAAAAACATGTCTAAGGAATATGATTTTATGTGGTTGTAAATGATAGGGTTTACCGCTTTATTCACCAACCATACTCTAAAGGATAGGAAATTGGTAAGCATATTTTTACCCATCACCTAGTTACCTTTTACCTTCTATACTTGCATCTAAAAAGGATAGGATAACGATAGAAGTATAATCCACCCGCTTCACAAGTTTACCCATGAATATAAGTTTCTACTAATAATTTGGGGTTTTAATAAATTTAGTCTGTTTGAATCCCAAACAACCATGATCATTTCTTTCCTTATACTGATTATTATTTGATTCCATAAAATTGATTAAGCAAACAGTAGTATGATAATTTTTGTATATTATGATATCAAGAGAAAAGATGAATTTCTCAATAATAATTAACATACTAATAAAGAGGTAGACCTTGTTTATAAGAAACAAATTTGAGTTACTTTTTGGTGATTCCAATACATAATTTATTACTATTAAGTGAGTTTAAGGAGCGTGTTGTTCTTGATGTAGGGAATAGCATATGAAACAATACTTGAAAACATAATGTATCTATGTTAATGGTACTTTACATGTTTTATCCATTAACCTACCGATTTACCAAGTGGCTAAACATGTACATATAAGAGTAGGGATGTTTTTACAAAGCATGTGGGTGACTGGAAGGATAAACCCTTACCCTATCCTACTCATTGACAACCTTAGAATTCCGTAAAACCCTCTTTATTTAAATATAATAGTTTCTCCTTTATTTCTGATTTTAATACTATATTTATTATCAAGTTTCCAAACCATTTGTAACGTAAATTAAATTTCCAAATCTTGTAGCGTAAGTAATGATAATATAATTATTGCATTTTCTTGGGAAAAGTGAGATGATTCTAGGATTCTTTCGTGTAGTATCGATGGACATGGAAGTACTAAAAGAGACAACTCTAGGGGGATGCACTATCCCCTTGAAAATCCCAATGGTAGACCCTCCACCAACATGCACACATCTGAACATCATCTTAGAAGCTCAACCGATGAAACTGGACATAATCCAAATATGATAATATATAAAGGAAATCCTACTCCCAAACATGTGCACACATATTTTGTAGACAAGTTTTCTAGCAAAACTGTACTACGAGAAACAATAACGATCAGCCCCTCATACTTCCTTAAAGCATCATCCGTCAACGATGACAAAAGTAGAGATAACCTGATGATCATTGTTCATCAAGATCATTTGACCCCTTCCCTTGAAGCATGAATCACTATGTGGTGCATAAGGAAATAAAAATCCATGTCAAATATCATGTCCTAGTCAATAGGACGAATATCATATGGTGACAAACAAAACCGTTTTGTGTCATTGATCTTGAATTAGGCTACTACATCCAATTAGCCAATTTCAAGGATTACATAAAAGTCATGATAGATGGTCCTTGGACCATATTCGAAATCTACATCTTTGTGCAATCATGGAATCTCACTTTCCATCCATCTGATCCAATGTCACATCATGCCGGTGAGAGTCTACCCTTCAGCTCGAACCTAACCACCACATTCCTCTAAATCTACTTGATCATCAAATCGGATCCATGATTGATCATGAGGGAGATTGGGATTGGGAATTCATCCCCACATATCTACCCCAACATATGTGGAAAAAAATTTCTTAGATATCATTCCACTATCCGACAACCTCTTCAGATAAGACTAATGGATTCAACCATGAGAAGTACTAAAAAATCTCACTGCTCAGTCAACCTACACAAGGTGCCACCTCACTAAAGAAACACACAAAATTAGCAAATGTAAGGAAATATGGAGCTCCATATTGCCTAAATGAATAAAATTTCTCCTATGTCTCTTACAACATCAAGGTTTAGTGACCAATCATGACAAATATCGATGACACATCACATTCCCTCTATGATGGATACCTCCTCCCTTAATGTAGAAACTAATGTAGTTAAGTAAGTTTCATCTTTCAGTAAGAAGAAGAGGGTGGCTAAAGTTTACCATCCTCTCCAACTACAAACATATAGTCTCTCTTCTCAACCATGCACTAAAGTCCTATGGCCATCAAAACAATCTATCATACAAAAAAAACTCCTCTTTAAACCCCCTTTCCTCTTTGCAATTAGTTTGCATCCTTGGAAATTTTAATGTGATTATTGATTCCCTAGCAAAATCAGCCCCCAACTAACAATAGTTATATTTGCTTCACTACTATCATGTTAAGCCACCCTAAATACAGTATAATATCGAGTTTTCTATGAATTATTTTGACCTCCACTAGATCAACATTATGAATGAAGCACAATATTTACTCCCCCTTGAAAAAAATAAGTAATGCTAAATAACTACTGACCATTGACATTGTTTATTTTTTTTAAATTGAACAACATCATTGCTTTATTATTCTTGGTGGTTTGAACTAGGCATAAACATACGAGTTACACTATTTTGGGCCTAGATTGAGTCTTCTCTAACATAGTTGGAGATAAAATCAATTTCTACTTTCTATTTTATAGAATAAATGGCTTGTCTAACAACCCATTTCGCAATCACATCTGCTACACTATTGCATGCTCATCTATTAAATAAGATATTCCTGGATTTTCCACTTTCTTTGTCTCTCTTATTGACCTCACATAGTAACTTATATTTAGCTCGAATCACCATCTCCCCTACTAGCATGCGGTGGCAAAGCCATCCCCCAGAGGGGGGAGCACATATAGAAATAATGTTAAGTATTTATGTGAGATAGATATAATTTTTGTTTTACATAAGAAGTAAATACGACTTCAATTATCACTATGAGAAAAATGGAGTGTCCACATGTATCAAAGACATGCTTTTGACCTATTTACATGGATACAAAGAGGAAAATAGATGTATCTTAGATAATTAAAGAAAAAAGTTAAAGCCATAGCTCACCACATTGTGGAGTACGTAATCTAAAATCTAATTAAAATAATTTTCTATGTAAATGTATTATTTCGTAGTATTATGTATCCTATAACATTCTATATACATTTAGATCTTTTTTACATTTAAGATGAGCTTAAAATAGTGACTGCTGACATTGAAAAGATATTTTTTTCTATAAGACAAACTTTTTCTTAAAATTAATTCTCCATAAATATAGGTAATTTGGGAAAAACCATATAAATTTATGTTCAATATTGATTGTGTGGATTATTATTTATTTTTCGAGACCACCCAAGTAATTTCCTATTTGATGTGTTTTACAAGACAAATAAATTCAAAAGTAACATAAAGTTAATAAAATTGAATATATAAGTAGTACCACATGAAAAATACTAATATTATATATAAATCAAGAAAACAATAATATAGTAATATAGTAATATAAGGTTAAATGAAGATATTTATGATGGTGTTAACCTTATTCATTAGTTTTACCTAATAAACTAATAGATGTTACAATAATTTATTGTTCACTGAGATATAAAGATAGTCATTTCTATGCTACATTGGAAACTAAGAGAATATCAAAACATGTTATCTTTGAGATTACGATGAAATAATATTTATAGTTTAGAAGCATAATTTTCTAATAGAAGTATGATTTTAAGGGTTAATTTCATAACGATACATGATATTACATTATTTTAACAAAAATATATTGATGTATAAAAGTTCAAAGCAGTACACATATTTTAAAAATATTATTAACGGATTTATCATGGCACCATGTAATACTAAAAAAGTACCATATTTTATTTGACTTTATCTTTCTTAGAATGTATTACGACCATAATAGAAAAGAAGCACCATATATCATTTGCACAATAAAAATATACACCCATAGGATGGCGTACTAGTTATATTTATTATATACTTAAGTATTTATAAAAATATAACAATATTTGATATCCCAAGGAGTGTACCATTAAGTATAGATATCATTTTTTCTTTTCTAATTACCTGTGTACTTGCTATATTTGTTACACACTAAACTATTTGTATATTATATAAAGTATTTGATATTTCATAAAATATACAATTACTTATAGATGTCAATTTTTGTTTCCTAATTACCCATATAACCATGTACTTGTTATATTTATGATACATTTAATTGTTTTATTTACAAAAATACTTGACTATTCATAAAGTATACAATTATTATAGATATCAATTTTTATTTACTGATTATAAACATAGGTGTAATGTAATAGTTAACAAATTGACATTAATGTGTGTGTGTTTTCAATACAATTGTTAATATGTTTAATAAAAAGGTATAATTTGTTAATTATGAAATAATGAGATATATGTGTAAAAATAAAGAAGCATCGTTGATTTTTATAAATTTACTCAATTTTAATGTATTTATATTTGTGTTTCTTTACTTAAATTTGTGTTGTTCCTGATATTATTTTTGAAAGAAAGTTTGATACTTTGAAAATAGGTTGAAAATGTGCAATGCATATAACAGGTAAAAATAAATATTAACTTTAATACCATGTTAAATATACAAAATATTAAAAAAATCAAAATTAGAGGGGGGCACATGCCCCTGCTTGACCCCCTCTCGCCGCCACTGCTAGTATGTTATATGCCTGAAGTACTCATATAGAGCACACTACTTAAACCAACGTTTCCACCCCTACCTCGAGAGCTGTGAGAAGCATTAAATCTAGCTGTCTGTGTAGGTACCGAGGAGACACGCTCGCACTGTGCTAGTCAAAAATAAGTACAGTGCAAGAAGACAAATAAACATATGTCGCATGACTATAAAAATCACTCCACTCTCCCCCTCTCTCTTGTGACTCTCTCCCACCCAAGCCCTAGCACCCATGCTACCACACGACCAACCCTCCTCCATGTCACCCCTCCATCACGACCAGCTAGTTGTTGCGCCACCCGTCCGCCATGACCATCTTGTCCGCATACCGCCCTCTGTCGGGACTAGGCCACATCAGCATAGCCTCTACTGCCTAGGCCAAGATGACATGGTCGTCACGTACAACAAGCCATCATCGCAAACCTACAGTGCCACCCTATATACTACAACATCATTCCCGTCGTTACACTCATGCCAGAGCTGCGCAACTATCACAACCAGCAAGTCGTTGCGTCACCCCTCCACCACAACCAGCTCACCATCGTGCTGCCCTTCTGCCATGATCGGGACGCTTCAGCATAGCCATTGTCACCCAAGTCAGGACGCCACGGTCTCCATGACTGGGAGCCATGGCCTCTGCGATCAGGACACCATCAACGCCAACCTATAGTCCTTCCCGATACACCGCAACACCATCATTGTCATAACGGTCAAGCCAATGCCCATCTCGTCATCGTACCCACCGTTTTATTCATGGAGATTGGTTGGCCGCCCAAGAAAAGGAGGGAAATGGAGATTGGTTGGCTACCCAGACATATAATTTATAGATATTAACATTGTAATGTGTATATTTTCTTACTCTGATGTATAAAAGTTAGTCATGTGTATAACAAAATTGTGGAATGTGAGCTTATATGTGTTTTTTCTCTTTCCATATTAAAGAATGTGAGCTTGTATGGGTCATTTACAATGACGTTGAATTATGTATAATAATATAAATGTAATAAAAAAGGATGGATAATCATTATCTTTTATATTATATTTCTTTAATCATAATTGTTTTTGAATGTAAGTACTATTTTATCTCATACTAGATAATCATTATCTCTTATATTATATTTCTTTAATCATATTTTTTTTTAATGTAAGTACTATTTTATCTCATACTAAGTATGGTTGTTGACATTTTCTGGTGATGGTCTAAAATTAATTAATATGGTATGTGGAACTAGCAGCAAAATATAAATAGATGTAACACACATATTTTGATCAAATATGGTCACTTATCACATATATATTTTTTCTACATATTAATTAAAGAATATATAAAAAACAAATGGACAATATTTTTATAAAATTCGACATACTCTGTAAGTTTATTTTAAGTTTGAGGTTAACATTTTTTGATAATATGTTAAACATATTTAAATATGAATTTTGAAATTAGACGTGAAATGTGTAAAAATGTGATCATGGTCATTTGAAAAGAGAAATAGAGGCAAAACAAACAAAATTTGAAATTTGAAAAGAGTTGGATTTTGTTTGTGGCCGGAAAATTAAGTGTAATTGGTTGGTGGTAGTTGGTGGTGGGTGGCTGGGTGGCAACATTGATTTGTTATAGCAGCAACATGCATGCATGGTGTCATGCAGCCGACACTAGCATACTCATTGTTTTGAAATTTGTGTCGCACTATGCTATAGAATTTTTGACAGTATGTCATTATATTCTTAATATTGTTTTGAATACATTTATATACTATTTTTAATTTAGCATCAAAATATGCATAAGCATAATTTTGGTCATATTAGACATTTTATTTAGTTGTAAAGTGGATTTTAGAATAGGACACATTGTGCTAGTTTATTTTAAGTGTATTTATTGAATAATTTTAGTACAATCTTGGATATAATTAAGTATTACTTTTAAATTTAGCAATTAAATATATACAAATATGATTGTGGGAGGGTGAGACATTATAAATTGTCTTTGTAGAAACGTCTACATGCATACACGCAATGCAAAGTGCACTAGAATTTCACATTATAAAATATTACTGCATGAACCTAGGAATTATTTTTTTTATATGACGTTGTTATGTTATTAGTATTATGCTTAGAAAAAATAAAATAATGATTTGCACATATGTATAATAAATTAGAAAAATACATAAACATACTCAACAACCAACTTTGTATTTTATTTCACTAATCAAATGTACCTCTGACTGTATGCATTATGCTAGTTTATATATAGTACATTTGATGAATTTTGACACTATGTTAGATATATTTGAGTATTAATTCTAGACTTAGCCGTGAAATGTGAGTAAATCCTACTAACAAGTGGAAGAAATTTGAAGAAAAAAATGTATTTTGAATTTCAAATTCTTTGTTTTATTTTTATGAGTAATAAATGCTAGTTGTTGGGTTGTCGCTACTTTATTACAATGGCTTATTTATTGCAGTGATAATTTATTGTAACAATGCATGCATACAAATGGTGCAAAATATACTAACCATTTTTTCATCTAGTAGGCTGTGTCGCACAATGCTAAAAGTTGTATATAATGACTATTTTGTGTGTTCCTGATGTGGGGGTGTAAATATTGTTGGAAATGGTGTGTTGTAAATAATTTTCCATATGCCTGCATGTTATCCATATCTATGAGTATAGGGTTTAATGTTGCCCACATTCACAAATGCCATTTGAAATTGTTAGGAGTTTTACACAAAGGATGTCATCTTGTGGATAATTTTTTAATCCCCCAAATATCCATTGACTTTCTGTGATGTCCCTGAATTTTCTAAAACTTAATCCAATGTGTGACGTCCGAATTGAAACCTCACCTCAGCGAGACTACAATTTAAACACTCCACCCTAGGCTAAGAAGAAGAAAATCATAGGAAGTCAGAAGGAAAGACAGCAGCACATGCACATGAACAATAATAAAACCATACAAAACATATTCACCATTCAACATATAATTATATAATGAATTATTACAACATTTGATATTACATATTGAACAACAAACTTCTACATATACATGTACTACCACTAAACAACATGATCTTAAGACAACAGGTCCACCTGTACATCAGCTCGCCATACAACTCACAACTATCCTGGTGTGGCAACACATCCCACTATCATATAGACAGCGAGGTGTTATGCGAAAACGTGCGGAAAACACCATAACCACATATTACCAAAACATGGGTTAATTAAAACCGATTGTGGAAAGTGGATAAACTAAGAAACCATAACATATATGTCCTCATCCTGCAAGAAAATATGTTATATAAATATGTACAAGGCTTGATATGTGTCCACAGCTTAGGAGACCAGATGTTCTGTCATCATAGGAGTTCATCACCTGTTATATGTACATAAAGGCCCACATCCGGCCAGCAGCAGGATATACAAAACATCAACGATTATACATTGTGAAACAACGTCAAAACGCTCCCAAGGACCTAAGAGTACAGGGATGACTCTAGACTATACTACAAAATGCCAAAACAGCAACATATCCATCTCTTGCCTTCTACTGCTCGTCTTGCTGCTCGGCCGCAACTGTGCGACCACCACTACGTCTAGCTCGAACACCTGAAAACTAGTGAGGTGAGACAATTGAACATTGTCCCAGCGAGAAACATAACTCCTCGCCCAAACTATAAAACCAAAAGCATAAAGCAACAACAGCAGATATTTGGTAAAGGTATAACAAGAGCAGTCTATATAGTAAAGCTATCCATACCATTCAAGCTTACCAGGCAGTTCATAAAACATATCACCAATTATCTCTTAATGGAACATGATTAACAAGATAAGGTTTATAAGGTCTTATCACATAGCATGAAAACTGTATAAGTAACTGCATGTATAACAAGATAAATTGCACAAGCAAGACCTCAACCAATGTTCTGTGTTTTGCTTTAAGCAATAAATACTATTCAGTTGGATTACGTATTATTATGCCCTGAGGAAGTGAGCCGTACCACTCAAATCCAACCTTCAGTTGCGAAACCCAAAGTCGGTGCCATACAAGGTCAAACGGAAGAGCCGGATTCCACGACATCCCACCTCGTAGTCAGTGTATGAGTACAACACAAGCAGGACCGTAGTCTCATGCTTAAGTGGCCTCAGCCACAGGGTCAGCTCCATAGGCTACCCATCCTCTAGCCCGCCTTGGTACAGGCCACGGTGCTAGTATATCTGAGCCACGGGCCTGTTCACCATGCTCTGAGCCATGAACGCATTCATGCTCCCATATCACATATCATGAGCCATGGGCCTGTTCACCATGCTCCATTCATATCCCGAGTCTGCAACTGTAGCTGCACTCGAATCCTCACTATTTTAGGCTAGGAGAAACCTCGCATATTCAACAATATGCGCACCGGGTTAACCTGTAAGAGAACACATTTCACCATCACCAACTCCTGACGATGATGGATCTATGGCCAGGGCAAACTACATGGTATATTCCACTGTGATTAATTAGTATCTTTTATATGGATTGCAAGATTCAACCAAGTTGTATAACATGCAAGCTATAACAGGAAATAAACAACATAAACATCAACATTATCATCCTGATCCATCACAAGGATCCAACATTACATGTTATTACTTGGCCTCTTGCCAATCATCCAGATCCATCTCAAGGATCATCACATACCATGGGATTTCAATCCCTCATCATATATTGCCACTGCCTCTCAAGGCTTCATCATCATCATGGGATGGCAATCCCAAGTACTGTTTAGCCAAACATGTCATACATGTTATCTCATCATCAAGAGTAACTATTCAAGCAATGTTACTCATCATATATTCCTCATAGCCTTTTACTTGGCTAATCATCACCTGCATGGTTAGTGTACATAATAATCGTAGGCTTTAACAAAAAGATCATGCTATCAATATAGGGTGACATTAATAATTATATACTTTATCAATCATGTCTCAACTTGTGATCATGAGCTTAGGTTTTATCATAAAGCAAACCATATTACATGCTTACCATTATTTCAGCTTTATACAGATAATCAAGATGATCACATACATGGGTAAAGGCATATGCGTTACATAAACAAGCTTTACCATATCAATTACCATTCAACATGTCGATTTATATGAGGGGCAGGACTCTCACTAAAAGCACCACAAACCCTCACCATAAGTGATATCAGGAAGGGCCCCTCACCCAACATCCATCACACGACGGTCATCACATATCGTCCGACACATTAGTACCTATCGGCCAAGCACATAACGCTGTGTCGTGCTGGCAACGCTGTGCTGCAAGGTCTGCCGTGCACCTTAGCCCATGGGCGTGTCGTGCAGGGTGTGACACGCACCATGTCGTACAACACAACGTTGACTAGCATGACGCCCGTCAGCAGTGTCCACCTCAAACACAATGACACTAAACCCCAACTAGAACAGGTGTATATCGGGCAAGGTACTCCACAAGAGGTATCGTCCAGAGGTACAACTCAAACTGCTATCAAGGGACCTATCGTGCAACTAACTAAACCATGACCTAACAGCCATCACAAGGTAGAGTGGTGGTGTGACGCTCGTCACAGAAACCAAGAGTATCGTCCATCACAACCACCATAACCTGTCGTCCAAGGTGTTAGGTCAAGAGGGTTGCCGTGCAGCACCTCCCCAAGCTCATCATCAAACTCAAGCACAGGGGAACCAAACCCTAAAGTGTCAAGAAGATGGCTCACCTCTCAACTTAAATGAGAGAGGGGTCTTGCACATCTCTTAACACCAAACGGGCAACACAAGAAACAACCTTAGCATGGTTCATATCCACCACAAAGCTCACTCTTCAAGTCCATGGTGAGAGGAGGGTGTTGCTCAAGCCACTAGATCACAAGCTCACCTCTCAACTTAAATGAGAGAGGAGTTTTGCCCATGATGTTAGGACTCAAGCTCACTCCTCAAGACCTAGGATAGAAGAGAGTATATCTCACCAAGGAACCCTAGAACACATGGGTCGACCAATAAGAACAACTAGGCAAGAAACAAAGCTAGCAACATATAAGAACATGAAAGAAGGTAGTATAGTTAGGGTTAGGAGTTATGCAACCCGCCTTAAGCAAGCTCCAAGCTTCAAGGAAGAAGAAAGCTCCAAGGCAGGATCGGCCACCAAGCTAGCTCCTCCAAGGGTGTCGTCCACCAAGCTTGCAAAGGAGAAGGGTGTTGTGCACCAAGGTAGAGGAGAAAACCAAGAGACTAAAGGATCCCTAGCAAGAGGAAAAGAACACATATATAGAAGGGAAGGGAGGAGAAAACAAGGTAGATCCAAGCAAGGTGTCTTCCTCCTAGGGACACTTGTCCTAGTGCACGAGCCACCACTCTAGCAAGCCCTAAACACATGTCCAAGGCCATTGCCACATGCAAGCATCAAGCACCAAGTGTCCACTAGTGGTGACACAAACGAGGTCAAAGCTTGGTCAAAGATCATGGGCGACACACCATCAACACTATGGGAGACACACTTGGGCGATACACCTCCAGCATGGGCGATACACCCCTGGGCGACACAGCCCTGGGCGACACAACCACTTCTTGCCCGACACAAGGCCCAAAGGAAATAAAAGCAAGGCACCACAAGGCCCAACAAACTCAACCAAGCCCAAAGGAACTCAAGCCACGAGCCCAAACCTTCCTCTCTACACTAGAGGAAGCAAGGAGAGAGAGGAACACCTCACAAGGTGACAAACTTGCCCACAAACCCTAGACTTGGGTTATTTGCAAGTAGCACCTCCAACTCTCAACAAACCATAGCCAAACCCTAATCACCACTAAAGGTGATTAGCAAGCAACTAAGAAACAGGGTTAAGCAAAACAAATAGGGTAAACCCTAAACGGAAGTCAGGGTCCTTACACCTGGTCTTCAAGCTCACATGTCCACAACCTAAACAAAAGATTACATGTGGTACATGTCATCACAATATTCAAGAATATTATACTGAGTAAGCCTACATGTCTTTTTTAATACCTCTCATTACTAAGCTCGACAATAAGATAAAACTAATACTTGGCAGTAATAGAATAATATAACAAAAGCATACTTGTACAAGAATATTTATTAACAAAAGAGAACACATATTTTAGCACAATTTCCATCATATATCTCATACATCTGCCACCAAAGGGATATATGCTTTTAGGCCTTATGATCTCATGTCAAAGAGTTAGATCATGTATACAGTGTGATCTCCTACCAAAGAGTTAGATCACTTCAATGCACAATACTAACAAAGAGTTTAGTGCTATCATATGATGGATCAGATATATTATGTTTCATGTGTTCATAGCCATATAAGTATGAAAAACATCACACAACATATCATTCAAGAATAATCATTATAATCAATACCATATGCCCAGTATTTGTACACACATAATACAAGCATATTATATAATAAGCCAAGTAAGAGGTAATGGCGTACCGTGATCAAGATATCCTAATAAACACATTCTTTATGTCAACTACACTCTTGGTCAAACCCTAATTAAGACAAGATCATATACTATCATTAGATTCTCCATTACTTTATACCTCATCTAAACCCTAATTATATCCATTCTAGGGTTTAGCTTGGTCATTATGATATATCATTATTACTTTTCTTGTCATCATGTAATTATCTTACTGATATCATATTCTAGATTGTTGCCTCATTAACTGATGATCATGTTTTCCATCATTAGGTGAACATATTAACCCTATGTCACATTCATTGATCATATTAGGGTTACAACACATGTATTAAGGGTCATTTTCATATTAAATGAATTATGTGTATTTAACTGGTATTAGACTTACATTTTAGCTTCCATTTACTGATATGAGCTTATTTTGTAAATTCCATCATTTATTGAGTATGTATGTATTTATTGCATTTTATTTAGGGTTATTAGCCCTAATTAGCCATATGGAGCAAATTACATGATTTCGTACATCAACATCATATTAGTTGACCTTAAGTAGATTATAAACATGAATATAGATTTATTGACATATTCTCATAATCTTATGCCATCGTTTGATATTTATTACACATGATATAATCATTTTACAACTTACATGATATCACTGAGATTAGTGTATAAAATACTAGTATCATGGCTCCATGTTATTCTACTCATTTTTTTGAGAATTTTGATACTTTGTTTGTATTTTTCTGATAATCGAACTAATTACTACAAATAATTGAAGATCAACATATATAATGGGATTTTACCTTTTCCGACCAATACCCTGTCGACATGCAACACTCTCTGTGGCGTGGCCCTCCGATGATACGACAAGTCGTTCGAGGTTTAATTGCTCTGGACCCAATCTGGTTTGCTTGGTTGAGCCAGATGGTTCTTAGCTCCTAGACCCAGTCCGACTTACTATCGCTTCTCCCCTTTCTCTTGTTCTCACAGTCCTCCCAACACGGGGCTTCTCTATTCCTCCGCAAGATCTGCCACTGCCTGTCTCTCCTCTGGTGTGGACTAGGGGCTACTATCCTTCTCCTTGTGAAGTGGAAAAAGGTGCCAAAGGCTCCAGAGGACCATCTAATACTCCGCCATTCTCTTAGCCTCACCATCGGTGGCTTCGGCTTGCAGATTAAGGAGGTCGCCGTCGTGGGGTGCCATTGCGGCAGAGCAGATGGGGGAACGCACATCTTCTCATTCTCGAACAAACCTAAAGCTTCTAAAAGATTTGAAATTACTCCATGGGTTTGTTCCCATACTTTATTTCCTCTGAGAGTACCTCCTTCTACTCCAACTAACTCCATGGCCACCTCCCTAAAAACTGCTTTCGGCAGCCTTCATACCACCCCAACAGGGCTCGAAGACACACCTTAGAGACTCATATGACCTCAGACTTCATTTCCCCCTCCTCTAATTCCTCTGTTTACCACATTTGCTACTTAATCTTCATCCATCAACCTATTGTGCCCACAATTGAGATGAGGAAAGGAGCATTGTTCCTCACAAAGGAGAAGTAGCAAGGGATGTGAGTTTGTTCTCCCTCGCTAGTCTGCTAAGACACCCAAATGAGGGGTCAACATGGATCCCACGGTCATGTGGAGGGTTCTACTCCCTTTCGGTCGTGTGGTAACCCACTATCAGGGTCGTGGAGGCGATCGATGTCATGGCCATAACCTCTTCCCATGACTCTGTAATTGATAGAGGTTGAGGATAATAAATCCACCGTTGAACCAGGCCATCCAACGACCTCCATTGTGCCACTTTGAGTATCCACAACATTCAAGTCTGTGGCTTCTACCATCTGACCTCTAAGGGGTGGGGTGTGACATCTCCTTTAGTTAAATCTCAAGCTATAAATATCAAAATTAAGTCCCTTAATGGTCATTTAGCACATTATTTCAAGAATTTCAAACCTAAATAATTTCCTCTAGGATCCTCCAATTGCCACCAAGTTTTAACCATAACTTTAGTACATCCCAAACAACTTTCTACTCAAATTTGGTGACAAAAATAAGCTATTTAATCATCCAATTAAATACTTCAAAAAGGCATGAGCATATGGACCATAATCATAATAGCAACATCAATTAACTTCCTTGCTTAGTCAAAAAATTTAGAACTCTCAAAATTACTCAAACATACATGAATTCACTTATTCCATTGGACAATTAGGGAATCCAAAAGTTCAATCCATCACATCCTACACACCTTAAAAAGAAAATTTTTCCTTGAATTAAGTCAAAATACAGTCCTTCACATCATATACATCTTAAAAGAATTTTTTTCCTCAAAATTAATCGATCCTCTTATTCCAAGGAAAAACAAAAGGTCTTCACTCATGTATAGGGCACCACTTTAGGCTTAACATTCCCACAAATGAAAACTCATGGATTTTACCTCAACCACTCCTAAGAGGTTATTAGAACAACAAGGGTGAACCACTCACCATAATGGATGGCTTAGGAGCTATTTTTTTCATGACATACTTTATATTTTAGTATTTGGATCCTCATTTTATCTAAGCATTATGGTCCCATCATCATTTATCATATTCAAAAGGAGTTAATTATACTTAACCCTTCTTAGCCGTATAGATTATGTCAAGGTGTCATGATTGTTATGTTGTGCTAACTGTCAAACTATATTTTTCATCTTTATTAAGCACCAAGATTAACACCTCATGTAACATGTTTTATTCATATGATCATATTTCATTGTTCTATTAGATTGCAACATTTAATAGTGATTTTATCACAAGATTAACCAACAATATCACATAGTCATCATTATTCATGTATATGGTTAACCATCTATGATTGACATCTATTAAACCATCTCCAGGCTTCCATGATATCATGTCTATATATTACGTCTTGAGATTAGATCACATCCTTACATATATTATATCATGGTTGTGCTAAAGAACTCATACAAGTGGCTTGTTAAACATGTACTCAAACTTTATCTAGTCCAATTGAGACTCTCTAGACCCATATCCTGAGGGTAGTTCCATGCTCAGTCTCTCTAAGCTAACTCAAATCTATGAGTATCTCATATGCATATACTTTATCTTTACTCTCTAATCTAGGGTTATTAGGTATACCTCATTGGCACTAATTGATTGCTTACTATCTCTAGCCACATAAGCACAAATCAACACATGCTATGACATACTCTTCATAGGTCTTTACCCGTGAGACATGCTTACACAAAACTATATATATATATATATATATATATATATATATATATATATATGCAGCCACTACATTCCTACAAGGTACCATCAACCCGAGCTTGTGGCTTCACAGAAACTAAAACATAGTTACCTCCTCTGGGGTCTTGGGACTCTCTCTCCCCCTCACCCAGATGGTAGGTTCTCATATTCATATTCAAGAGTACACATATAGATATCCTTTCTCTAACTCTAGGGTTTGGTCATCCCAAGGACATCTAGGGTTCAATGAGACTACAGGTATAATGCATAACACAACTCAACTCAATCACTCATGAGTATTCTAGATTAGGACATATCATCATGTAGTTCTCCTCATTCTCATATCTTAGAGTTTAAACTCTCTGACCTTCTCCCTTTGGGTCTTACTCTCTCTGGAATTAACCCTAAAACTGGTCCCAACACTAAAGCTCCTCCCTTGTAAAAGAGATTGAGGCTCATGCTGATTCACATCTTGTCTTAACTTAACACATCTTATCTTAGAGAAGCACACATACTTGCATAATCAAACTTGTCTCGAAACCTCAAATCTGAACTTTGGTCCTCATGATAAACATATATCATCACAATTCATCTTATATCATCTATATAAGGCTTAGATCTTATCATCTAAACATATTTTATCTATTATAGCTATCACATATTCCAACAAGGCTCTAGACATCTAATCTATAACTATTCTCTCTTCTAGACTGATGTCATTCACTTTCACTTAGGTTGCATGGCCACCTCCTACTCATACATGTGTGGGGACACATTTTTGTAATACTTACATGTATAATAAAATATTATATAGTTTTTCTTTGATAAAACATGCGTCAGAGAAAACTATCGAGGTTCGATCTGATTGGAATCAAAAACCAAATCCACAAAATGAGTGTCCCACACATAGTAGAGAGTCTAATTCCATGTCACCTAATGAAAAGGGTGAGAACATGGTGTAGACTGGTGTAGCTACCCAAAACATAGATGCATCATATGTCAAAGGTTTCTCTTCCCGTGATGTACGTCATTTCCAAATAATGCAATGTCCCATACCGTTGCACTATAAGGAAAGGATGACACCTAAGGACCTGCTATACAACAAGCACCAGTCTAGACCTAGTTCTTAGACAACTTGGTGCTAACCTAGAGGCTAGGTTAGATCTAGTCTCTAAAAGGCGTCTAATCTAACCCTAAAGATGTTCAAGTTCAAGGTTTTCTTTAGTTTGAGTTGCATAATGAGAAAATGTCAGGGTTTTCTATTGTTCATGATCTGATACCACCTGTGACATCCCTAGCTTTTCTAAAACTTAATCTAATGTATGACATCTAAATTGAAACCTCACTTTAGTGAGACTACAATTTAAACACCCCAAACTAGGATAAGAAGAAGAAAACCAAAGGAACTCAGAAGAAAACACAGTAGCACATGCACATGAACAATAATAAAACCATACAACACATGTTCACCATTCAACATACAATTACATAATGAATTGTTACAACATTTGATATTACATATTGAACATCAAACTTCTACATATACATGTACTACCACTAAACAACAAGATCTTAAGACAATAGGTCTACATGTACATCAGCTTGCCACACAACTCACAACTTTCCTGGTCTTCAAGATCACATGTCCACAACCTAAACAAAAGATTACATGTGGTACACATCAGTACAATATTCAAGAATATTTTACTGAGTACGCCTATGTGTCTTTTTATATACCTCTCATTACTAAGCTCGATAATAAGATAAAACTAATACTTGGAAGTAACAAAATAATATAACAAAAGCATACTTGAACAAGAATGTTTATTAATAAAAGGGAACATATATTTTAAGCACAATTTCCATCATATATCTTGTACATATGCCACCAAAGGATAGATGCTTTTAGGCCTTATAATCTCATTCCAAAGAGTTAGATCATGTATACAATGTGATCTCCTACCAAAGAGTTAGATCACTTCAATGCACTGTACCACCAAAGAGTTTAGTGCTATCATATGATGGATTAGATATATTATGTTTCATGTGTTCATAGCCATATAAGTATGAAAAACATCAAGCAACATATCATTCAATAACAATCATTTCCATCAATACCATATGCCAAGTATTTGGACATACATAATACAAGCATACTGTATAATAAACCAAGTAAGAGGTGATGGTGTACCTTGATCAAGATATCCTAATAACCACATTCCTGATGTCAACTACACTCTTAGTCAAACCCCGATTAAGACAAGATCATATACTATCATTAGATTCTAAATTACTTTATACCTCATCTAAACCCTAATTATATCCATTCTAGGGTTTAGCTTGATCATTATGTTATCTCATTATTACTTGTCTTATCATCATGTAATTATCTTACTAATATCATATTCCATATTGTTACCTCCTTAACTGATAATCACCCATTTCACATTTCTCTTTGACACAAAATCCCAACAGGCTTTCATGAGCAAAGCTTCATTTTGAATCCTTGCTGTTTTGATGTTAAGTCCTCCCATGTTCCTATTTTCTAATATTTTCTTCCAACATACAAGTGAAGATTGTTTTTATCCCTTCTACCTTTCCCTAGAAAGTTACTTGTGACTTGGTCTATGCTTTCGGAGATCAAAACTAGAAGACGTGATGTTTTTGTGGTATAAATTGGTGTTGAGTTAAAATTGATTGGATTAAGGTTGTTTTTCCTATCAGTGACAATGGTTTGTTTGCCCATGCACCTATCTTGGATTCAATCTTCATGATAATATCCAAATATTCATATTTATTGGTTCTATGTTGTAGGATGGGGACACCCTTATGTTTTAAGAAATTCCTTTGTTTTTTGAATGCCAGTGATCCACATGATAACTCTTCTCATTGTCGTGTAAGTGTTTTTGGAGAAATAGATACCTGATTGATCCTTTTCTAGTATTTTTCAAGAGGCATATTCAATCTTTTGAAGGTAGCTAATCATTAAGTTTGCCTACCTTATTGAATCTTCCTCGAATAGAATCAGGTCATCCACAAAGAAGACATGTGAAATCATCACTCCATTCTTTGAGGCTTTTATAGCTCGCCCCCTTCCTACATTTTATTTGTTAGCTATATATTGGATCAGTCTACTGAGACATAGGACAAATATGTAGGGTGATAAAGGTCCCCATGCCAGACTCCTTGTGATTCTTTAAATGATGAAAGTTTTTTGCCTTCCCATGCAATCGAAATGGATACCCTGTGATAATTTTTGTGATTAGTGTGAGGATTTTTCCTGGGAGACCTACTATTTTGTGTGTCTTTGATAAATGTTTGTATCATCCATTCATAAACTTTGGAGAGATCCAATTTGATGGCAATCATTTCTTTCCTCCCATTTTTGTGCTCATCAAATGAGAAATCTCTTGTGCAAGGATGTTGTTATCTGTAATATGACATCTACGGACAAAGCTGCTTTGAAGTGGTGATATTCAATCTCGCAGCTAATATTCAATCTAGCAGCTACAATTTCATTTGTTCAACTAGGATCTTTGACACTAGTTCTAGGTCCACATTGTTTATGGAAATTATTGTAGGAGGTTACATGACTTTGGAGTTGTAGTTTTTTTAATCTAAAAACCAAGGTCGATTGTGCCAATCATTCATTAATTGGCTTCCTTACAAAATAATCAGAAATCATTAGACAAATAGAGTCTTTTTATATAGGTCTAATTCCTTTGCAAGAACTTGACATCTACTCTATCATGTGTTGATGCCTTTATCACATTCATCCTCTTCAAAGAATGGTGCACTTTTGTTTCATCTAGTATATTATCACATGTATCCCTCATTTGTTTAGACAAAGTAGGAAAAGCCCATGTGTAGTTCTTCATCACTAAGGATCTGTCTTCATTGTCTTAAGTGGAAAGATTCAAGAAGTATTTATATAGTATTTTTTTAAGTTGAACTTTGTCTTTGGTACACCTTCCTTTATTGTCTCTTAGCTTTGGGATTAAAGTTTTTCTCCATGAGGATTTTATCGGTGATTGAAAAAACTTAGTGCTTTCTTCCCCTATACGTATCCAATCACATCTTGCCTTCTATCTCCATTCCTCTACTTTTTGTTGAACCAAGTCGTTGAACTCACATTTGAGTTCACCGATTTCAATTTGTATCAACATGTTGTAGCTTGGACAAGTAGTTCCTATTTCTTGATGATTTCTAGGTGAAACTAGTGCTTGCATCTTCTCTCCTTCTTCCTCTCATATTTATTGTTGCTTATTTAATAAATGTTTTTACAACCGAGTTGAAGTCTATCATATTGTTCCATGCCTTCTCAAAGAATGATTTGAAGGATTCTAATTATTCCATAACACACTTGTCTTTGGATGGAACTAGAGGGTCATTGTCTTTGATCCAGGTTAGACCATAAATGGAGCATGATTGGAGTTGATGTGTGGTAAGACCATGTAACGTCCCATGATTTGAGGTCTCGAATAAAATAATCTTAAAAGGGATTATTGGATTACTCATACCACCAAGGTGCACCTCCTATTCAAGGATCCAATTACTAAATAACTATATGGTTAAGTGTGCTCAACCTAGAGTAGTACTAGGTAGGGGTTGCAAAAAACTCATACCCAACACTAACCTACCTGATCCGGCCTACCCGTCCAGAAAATTTAGGTTTGTTCAATTCTGAGTCGTGTCAATTTGGGTTCATTTTAATTTGGGTCGGATCTGATTGAGTCTTATCTAGTTTGGGTCGGGTCAAGTCAGGTCAAGTTCCAGATTTGTCATAGTTTTTTTACAAATTTTTATAATAGAATATTTTTATGATTTTATGGTCCAGTCAGGTTCAGTTGATTTCTGGTCATGTATTTCTGGGTTTGGTCCATTTTGGGTCTGATTTATTTGGGTTTGGGTCCAATCGGGTTGGGTCCAATTTGGGTCGGGTCCATTAAAAAATGACCCATTACCAGACCTAGTACTATGATGGATGACTAGTCGAGAAGTTGATCATGGCTTTCTCATGAGTGAGGATAAAGTGCATAGTTAAGGCCAGCGGTCCTCTGTGGGGCCATTCGTCATTTGAAACTCTACTAGAGCCTTGGACAGTGGGCTCAAGCATTATAAATGGTATCAAATCCATAACCCCTCTAGTAGGTGGGACCCACATTGGCATGTGACATGTGGCATGTCAGTCTTGAGCCGTGCAATTCAAGCATGTTGGAAAAAGTTGTCCATGGTGACGTAATCACCCTTACAGTGGTAGCCGTGACCGGGAGCTGGGTGTCAATGGGCCACTCTAGGTCTGTACTAAAATGAGAAAATATTATGAGGCCATATAGTTCAGCTTTGATGAGGACGTCAAGAGTCTAGGTGGGGGAGATTGTAATGTCCCATGATTTGAGGCCTTGGATACAATGATCTTAAAAGGAATTATTCGATTACCAATATCACCAAGGTGAACCTCCTTTTTAGGGAGCCCATTACTAAAGAAATATGTGGTTAAGCATGCTCAACCCAGAGTAGTACAGGATCAGTGACTAGTTGGAAAGTTGATCCTGACTTACGCATGAGTGAGGACAAAATGCACAGTTTAGGCTAGTGGTAGTTTGTGGGGCTAGTCGTCATTCCTAAAACTCTATTAAAGCCCTAGACAGGGGCCCTAGGTGTTATAAACACTTACAATAGTTGAAGGGAAAGCATCTATCCATTCTTGCTTTGCCACCACTCGGTCTGGTCTTTCATGTAGTATACCTCTCCTGAATGACATCTTGTACCTATAGCTCCTAGGTCCTCTAGGCCCATTTTAGTAAGGGTCATTGCAAATTCCATGTTGCTTGTTTGATTGATAGGTCTCCCTCCTATTTTTTCATTTGGATGTAACACAACATTGAATTTGACTAGTGTTAGCCATGGTAACATAGATGACTCAACTATTGTTGCAAGATGCTCCTAAAGGAAGCATTTTTATATGCTTTGTGGTAGCATACACGAAGGTTATGAGTATAATGTTGTTAACAATGCAATGAATGGACTATTTATGGCATGCTAGCACTTCCACCTTATCAATTATCTCATTCTACATTACCCAGATGCCTCCTGCAAACCCCCACAACTTCTATGTTGTGTGATGAGTTGAGTCTAACATTTTTTATGATGTTATCTTCTCTTTCCCCACTAGTTCTAAGTTGTATATTGCAAGGAGATCAAATTGATATTGAGTATTAAATTCTTAATTTGTGTTTTGGATATCTTACTGGCAGATACCATGCATTTCCCATGCAACACAGATCATGTAAATATTGTTTGTTTGAGACTCAGGGCCCTCCTCGGCCTGCATCTCGCAATATCTTGTCTCTTCCACTACCTTCTTTGTTCTTTTACTTGATCCAATTCTTGTTAGTTCTATTGTGAATATCTTTCTATTCTTCAGATGGATTCCAACAGATGCTTTCAATAATGGTTGGTTCTTTTCCACCCCACTAGTATCACCCGCACTTGTCATGGTGTGGCCTATATTGAATAACATTATGGGTTGATATGGGTCCTCAGAATTTGGTATGATGATTGCGTTATCTCCAAGAATTTAAGTGGAATTGTGAGCCTGCTATGGTACTTTATCTTTATCCTATGTGGTATGGTTTACTCTTATTTGTTGGTGATTGTCATTGTACTATCACACTTATTGATTATTGTTCTTGTAGTTCTCCTTCCTTTATCTCCAATCTAACCTAGAGATACATTCTGCAATTTTGTTAATGTTCTTAGCTGTTTCTGTTGTGTCTTCCATGTTAAGGGTGGTGAATTTGTCCCTTGGATCAATTGTTTGCTTGTTTGTTTGACTGCCCTCTTTCCTTGGTCTCCTTGGAATCGATTTGGCGTGCATTCTGTCTGAAAAATCTCCCAAAGGTTTAGGTTACTCCACTTGCATTTCCACATGTCACATACCTTTTTAGCGCTCATTCCTGGCCTTTCTCGTTGTCTCTTTATCTCTACATGCATGTTCTATATGACCAATTTTACCACAGAACATACATATGGTTGTAAGGTTCTCATACTCTAGTCTATACCTTTCCCCGTTTACCACTATAATAGGTATAAGAGGCTTAGTAGTGTCTAGTGTAACATCGATCAGAGAAAATTTACCTCTTCTTTTCATGTCCATATTTGAGTCCACCCTTATCGTTGTTCCAATAGCATCTAGCTCCCACTTAATTTCCTTTGGTACAAGAAGATTGGCATATTCAGGATTCTTACCCATGTTACAATATATTTAGGGTTGGCTATTTTAGATGGGAACAAAGGGTCCCAAGGTTGTATGCTAAGGTAGGAACCCATCATGGTCCAAGGACCCTCTATAAGAGCCCGAAGATAATCATCTTCACACACCATCTGTACTAGGAAGAAGTAGTTTTGTAGATCGATCAACCTGAATAACCTTTTAAGGTGACATATATAGATTGGATTATGTTCTTCAAGAATTGATACCCCACCTCTCTAGCGACAACTTTGACTGATATTGTGTAATACCAAGGTTTTTGGAGTTCTCCGTAAAAGTTTGATTCAATTTGAAAGCTTAGCCCCTGTTTGGTTCGAGATATCATCCGGATTTCAGCTTGTCTTCTTGTGCCACATCTGCGCCACATCAATACCATCCAGTCCGGGTTGGCAGATGTGTGTTTGGTTGAACATCCTGAAACGGACCTCGTTTCGGGTTCCATTGTCCTGATATCCGGATTAAGTCAGTCCTGCTAGCAGCAGGATTTCGGGAACTCAGCCCGGATTTCACTCTGTCTTTTGTGTATTTTGTTTTATATGCCAGACTGAAAAACACAAGTTACGAGGCCAGTCCAATTTAATGATGGGATTGATTTGCCAAACAGAAACATGATTGACTCCAGTCCAGATAATCTCGATGACTGGACTAATCCAGTCTAATCCAGTTCGGATTTCGTAATCTCTATTTCGAACCAAACAGGGGCTTAGTGTTCCATCTTCCATAGTTGTTTTGATGTGTTGTTTTGTGAGGTTTACATTCAATATCTTCAAACCCAAAAAATGGAAGTCTTTCGGTGGATCCTCCACCCATAGATATGTCTCTATATGAGATCGGTATTCTTGGACCCCTGCTACCCTACACATGTTTTACAGATGTTGTTTTCGATTGTTTATCCCCAGTCAAATCAGGGAATTGGTTTACAGTAGGATTGATTTCATTCTCTTCCATAACAACATCATGAAAAGTTTTAGCTTACTAATTCATTGTTGATTCAAAGTGGGTAGAGAAGTTGAGGAACATTCCTAGTCTTTTCAGGATCTCCTGTTGTTCTTCGGCTTTCTTCCAATAGTGGTTATTATCAGATCTATTCCTGGTGAAGCTGAGATCCTATATTTCTGCCTCTTTAATCGGGGTTATTCCCACTCATCCGCCTCTGTCAAATTCGTAATGCTGCCTTGATTGGTCTAGTGATCGAAACCCCGACCTCCCCATCCTCCATGGCTGCTTGAGCGGCCATCACCACAACTCCCAAACCCTTGCATCGTTCTTGATATGATATTGTTTATTTATTTGAATTTTGTATGTATCTTTTATCTTCAATGAGCACATGATCTCTATTGAGGGGTACTGTCTTGACTTTTGTCTCTTCAATGCAGTACAACAACTGCTACTACATGTGCTTCCATCATCTTGAGCATATTCTTTCAAGATGATATTGCGCTTTTTTATCACATATACCATTCAGTGCACTCACTCCCATGCATATATTGTATATCTTATAAATAAAAAAAAAGCGGGCGGCCGCACGGGTGAATAGAATCTATATGGGTCCTCGAAGAAAGACGTCCCTAAAATCACCCGCATCAGTTTGCTTTTCCCCCGTCCCACTTTTGAGGGCCGAAAGAAAAGTGCAAATGATCTTCTGTGCTTTTCGGGGTCATGTTCATGATGGAGAGATATAGCAACCCAAGTGGAGGAGGAGAGCGAGTCAGAGTTGGGAGGCTTATCCTTGCATTGAAAGGCGGAGGATGTTGGAGAGTTGACCGGCAACGGGTGGGTGAGTGAGTGGGTTGTTGGTGTGCGGCGGAGGAGCACACAAATAACGGGTGGCGGAGGGCTTCCGAAGAGACGTACAGGAATATTTGGGGCAGCTGTAAGGTTTGATTTGCTGGTGGACTGTGGAGCTCCAAGCCGACACTGCTGGCGGTCGTGGACAGGAATATTTGGTGGTGGGTCAAGCCGATGAGCATAGTCACAATATAGTCCGATTTTTTTAAAAAGTGGCGTTTCCTAGGGGCATGAACCTCTCGAATAAATTTCAATTCACGAATATTATGTGTTACTCATATTTTTATTTCACGAATTAACCACATTTAATTTGTTTTTCTCGTTTTATACGTTCTTTTTCCATATTGTACTGATTAAGACTCTTAACTTAATTTGAGTGTATATATGTGTCTGTGTGTATATGCATGCATATATATGTGTATGTATGTATGTAATATTTGTATGTGTATATGTAAGTAATAGTTATATATATATGTGTGTGTGTGTGTGTCTATATATATATATATATATATAGTTAAAAGAATTGTGTACCCAAGTACATATAGCTTGCATGTACTCACCTTCATTTGTGATGATTGTGAAATTTAATTGAACTATCCAACTTTATGGATATGTATATCAAAAATCACAAAAATATGATATTCATATATCACCCAATGAAAGAATTTGTGTGTTATATAATCAACGGTAAGTTGCCGAAATTATAGAAAATGTTGGATGTTATATTATTATATCTCATGATCTATATGAGATATGGTTATGGTTTTTTCAACACATGTAATCTATATAATATTGAATCAATCCATTTGGTTGGATTTTATTAGCATATTCCACATGTACCGCTTTAGTGGTCGGTACACGTAAGTTACATGTATCGGCTGGTACACACTTCCTAACTTTTCTCTCTCTCTCTCTCTCTCTCTCTCTCTCTCTCTCTCTCTATATATATATATATATATATATATATATATATATATATATATATATATATATATATATAGTCATGCTAGAATACACTCGAGTGTATTCAGAGCATAATACACTCAAGTAGTTTTTCATGATGCAATATTTTAAAAAAAAAATCTAATATGTTGATCTTCTTAATCATTTTGTGAATAACTCATATAAAAAATTTGAGCACATTTGGACATTTATATGTCATATTATAAAGACCGCAAAAATTATACATTTCAAATTAGTATCGTGCGTCGATTTTGTTGCCCTCAGATGAGTGACTTACACTTATCCAAATGGGCTCAAAATTTGTATGTAGCCTAATTATAGTATGACAATAAAGATCAATGGTTTACATCTTGTAAAAAATAGTCTTGATTTGCAAACACACTTGAGTGTATCCGTGTGATCTATACACTCGAGTGTATTCTAGTCTCTCTCTCTCTCTCTCTCTCTCTCTCTCTCTCTATATATATATATATATATATATATATATATATATATATATATATATATATATATATATATATATCATATAGAGTCGGGCTAGAATACACTCAAATAGTTTTTCATGATGTAATATTTTTTTTTCAAAAATCTAATCCATTGATCTTCTTAAACATCTTGTGAATAAATCATACACAAAATTTGAGCACATTTGGACATTTATAGGTCATGTTATAAAGACCGCAAAAATTATGCATTTCAAATTAGTTTCGCGCGTCGATTTTGTTGCCCTTGGATGAGGGGACTTACACTCATCCAAATGGGCTTAAAATTTGTATGTAGCCTAGTTATAGTATGACAATGAAGATCAATGGTTTATATTTTGTAAAAAATAATATTGATATACAAACATACTTGAGTGTATTCATACGATCTGTACACTCGAGTGTATTCTAGCATGACTATATATATATATATATATATATATATATATATATATATATATATATATATATATATATATATATATATATATATATAGTCAGGCTAGAATACACTCGAGTGTATTCGGAGCGGAATACACTCAAGTAGTTTTTCATGATGTAATATTTTTTTTTTAAATCTAATATGTTGATCTTCTTAAACATCTTGTGAACAACTCATACGCAAAATTTGAGCACATTTGAATATGTATAGCTCATGTTATGAAAACCGCAAAAATTATGCATTTTAAATTAGTTTCGCGCGTCGATTTTGTTGCCCTTGGATGAGTGACTTACACTCATCCAAATGGGTTCAAAATTTGTATGTAGCCTAGTTATAGTAGGACGGTGAAGATCAACAGTTTACATTTTGCAAAAAATAGTCTTGATATGCAAACACACTTGAGTGTATTCGTGCGATACGTACACTCGAGTGTATTCTAGCCTGACTATATATATATATATATATATATATATATATATATATATATATATATATATATATTCACATATAAATAAATATATATGCAATATACTCATATATCTTCCGATTTTTTTCCGACTTTATTCTGAATAGTTGACCGCACTTTTAACCGTATGTTGATCGCTTTTTATCTGATTTTTCCACATAATTGTCAAATTTTAAACTTCTCAACTCATCCGAACCTATCCCAAATACCAAATTTGTGACTATGCCGATGACGAATCTACTACCCGTGGATTTCCAGCAGCAGTCTCCAACATGCCCGTTGTTGGAAAAGTGCACTGTGCACCTACGCTGCCATGGACTGCAGTGACGAGTAGTAGTGGCTTAGACGTTCCTCCCCCGTTTAGCAGACCCGTTGGACTGAAAGAGAAAGGCAAGCAGGGTGGGTGGGTATTCAGTATTAGGAAATTAGTATGTCACTATTTTTTGTTAGTTGCATTTGTTTTGAAAGAGCTTAGCTCTAGTTTGGGCGCAGACTTCTTAAATTCTGGTATTCGGTAGTTGACGTATCACCGTCCATTTGTGTAGGGAAAAGATGAAATGGGTCAGGAAACTGGGAGGAGTCCGGTATTCTAAATACCACCATATTCGGCGTGACTGGAAAAGCCCGCTATTACTGCTACGACGATGAAGGAGCAGCGGTTTTGAGTTCCGCTTATAACGTAACGCGTGAGCAGTTATCGTACCAACTACCAATATTTAAAAAATCAGCGGCCAAACTAGGCCTTAGGATTTAGGTTTTACATATTCGTTGGATAGGAAGAGAAAGACTGGTGGGATGGGTAGGTAGTTCGTGTTGTTGGTGCTAGAAAATTAGGGTGTCATGTCAATTTTCGTTAGGCTTATGGCAGTATTGATGGAACGTCGCCCACCAAGCTGGTTGTCTTTTTGTGTCTTCACATTTGAATCTGGATTCAGTAGATTTAGTGCTTACGTAAAGTTGGACTGAGTTGGATTACCGCCACGGGGTGGAATCACCTAACCAGGACCAACTTCTTGTTGTTTCTATCATCATTGGAACATGCGTGATTTGGAGTTGTCTTATTCAGAGACATCAATTAATTAATGTTTGAGGACCGGTCATTATTTGATAAAATCCCATTCCAATCAAGATTATATCACAATCTACATGTCTACCCGAGGGTGATTTATGTAAGATTCAGATTTAGTATTGGCTTTCAGGTTTACCTAAAGTGGATTCTAAAGGATTTTGTTGTTGGTTAGTAATAAACTACTAAATATTTATACCTAATAACAGACTCAACTGTCAATGTTGGTTTTTCACTTTTGGTGTGTCTGTCATGGATGGAGAGCCTATAGATATATAGGCGAGACACTCCCCACGCAACCCACAAGCAACCCATTACGCACACAAAACATTTCTTCATTTTATGTAGTGGTCAACTATTTCCATTATGTGATTCCTCATATTATGAAGGTTGGGTCAATTTGGCCCACGTTGGATGTAAATCAGGAGAGTGATTATTGATCTTTTAAGCATATGTCAACATCTCCCACTTGGCCAAAAGGAGCAAATAGCATTCTTTCCACCATTTGTGTAAAGTATTCATTCCAATGAAGTTATGTCAAATGCATCGTTTCTTTTTTCATATATATGCTCCAACTATTCGTGAGGCCCGTAAAAGTTTATTCAAAGTGTGATTTTCTAACACCATTAAACTAACATGTTTAATATAAAATGCCCCTTAATTTTTTTAATAAATCAGCAATCATATCACTTATTAGGATATATGTAATTTCTATTTTACCTTTTTGTACAATACCACAAATATAATGCTATGATACTTCGATGTGCCTTCCTTTAGAACTATTTATACTATTATTTATAAGACTAATTATTGTCTGATTATCACAATATATTTGAATTCTACATATCCATCAAATTAAGATTCATATCAATAAAAATATTCTAAACCATACGGTATGGGTAGTGGCTAAGCTACAAACAAGATACCGAGCTTCGTGTGTGTATCTAGCCATAAATCCTTGTTTTTTACTTTCCTAAGATATCGTTGCACCACCAAAAAATGAAGAAGTGTTTCGATGTAAACCTTCCATCATCTTTATCACCCCAGAAGTTTACATGAGAGTAACCTAATGCCTCAACGATTTTGTTTGAAATACTAGTTTATGATCCAATGTACCTTTTATATATATTATGATTCTTTTGATATCTTTCCAATGCATTGAACCATGATCACTTTGATATATGAACACTAGTCTAATCAAAAATATTAGGACTGGTCTTGTACACAACATGATACACATTAAACATTTGAGCGCATGCACATATGGCATTTGTAGAGGTTCTTGTCCCTAACCTGAACATTTTTCCTTACATAACCATTTCCCATACACATGTGGCGTAGGTGCTAGATTGTAATTTTTGAATTCAAACCTCTTCAACACTATATGTAAGTACTTTTCTTGATGTATACTAATAATGTAAAAAAATTGATTTCGTATTGATTCTGGGTGGGGCAACAATCGGGTTGATACAAAATAGCTCAACCAAGAAATGACCTGGAACCAAATGTTTTACAAGGTAGAATCTCTAAAATCGGACCCAGTTTCATAAAGTGTAACCCGAAACGTAACTCAGATTATAAATTTGTGTTAACTATACATAATATGTAGTAATTTGTACCTGATTAGAACTTGTATTTTTTAAAGTCAGATTTAATCCGGGATGATCAAATTACCACCCAGAACCGACCTGGTTTCAATTTGGACATCAATAACCCCAACCCAACCTGGATTGATAAAATTCAAAACCGAAACCATTTTTTCATGTCGGATGAGATCGGGTTCACGTGTTCGGACAAAGATTGACATCCCTAGTGTATACTAAATATTCTAGAATTTTAATTTCTTAGTATATGAATTCCAAGTACATAAGTTTCTTAACCCATGACCTTCATCTCAATTTTTCTACTATTTTCAACTTTCATGTTGTTTATCATGTCATATCAGTTCTAGCAAGCAAGATGTCATACACATACATTTATAATATTAAAATCTTGCTTCCACTTTTCAAGACATAAACATAACTATTTAGGTTGTTCAAGACAAATCCCAATTGAATCATTACATCATGAAAATTGAGATACCATTATCTAGAAAATTGTTTTAATCTATATGTTGACTTATTCAACTTATATACTTTATGTTGACTTCGTTCAACCTAAAACCCCTCAAGTTGATTCATAGGCATGTATTCCTTTAATTCTCCACTAAGGAAAGTAGTATTTACATCCATTTGATGTAATTCCAAGTCAATATAGACAACAACTTTCAAGATCATTCTTTTTGGAGCAAATTTCGTGATAATTTATTTCATGGAAATGAATTTTAATCGTTTATGCAAACCCTTGGGCAAATAAATGGTCCTTAAACTTATTAACATACCCATCATCTCGACTCTTTTTCTTAAATAACTATCTGCAAAAAAAACTAATTTTAGTTAAATCACATAATTCCCAGACATTGTTCTTTTTATTAAATCAACTTTCTCCTTCATGTAATCATACCATGATTCTATTACATGTATATTTTATGATTCCTTATATTCATGGAATATATGTGATTTTCCTCCTCCATGTCTACTAATAAACATGAAACCTCACATGTATACAAATGATAGTCACTCATCCACATGGGTGCGGACCTGTGTCTCTTATTTCCAACAAGGGGTTGGTTTTCTATTTCGATTTCTATTAGTAAATTTTCATTTTTCATATTTACAATTTCCATATTTTTTTGCTTATTTCCATTCTCCATATTTTGTTGAGGTATCAAGTCATTAAATATTTTATGTTCTTAATTATCATTAAAGTAACAATCATTTATTATTTATAAAGGTTCCACATATTTAAATTGATATTTTCCTTCTTCAATGTTTTCTAGGAGTGTTACATCCCTATATTCAATGATCCCATTTTCTTTATGAAAAAATCTACAACCTATAGATTTTTATGAATTTATAATGAATCTACACTTTAATTTTTTAGGATCTAACTTACTACTAAGTTGACTAGGTAACATGACATGGGATATTCACCCCAAGTTCCTAAGATCACTCAGATATACCTTCCTCCCATTCCATAATTAATAAGGTGTAGATACAATAGATTCAATGAGAATTGTATTCAATATATAATTTTTTGTTTATAATGCTTCTCCCAAAAGATTTCTAGGGAGACGTGAATGTGATAGCATGCATCTTACTTCATTCATTAATATTCTATTATTTCTTTCCGTCACACCATTTTTTAGTGTCGTGTAAGGCATTGTGAGGTGTCTTTCAATTCTATTTTATTGACAAAATGATTCAAATTATTTTAGATTATATTCCCACCTCTATCGGTCTGAAGAACCTTTCAGTTGCCTTTCAACTTCCTTTTTATATCTTGATGAACATTCTAATGCTTCTAATTTTGTAGCAATTAGGTTGACATAGGAAAACATTAAATAGACAACTATACATATTATGAAATGTTCCTTGTTGTTATATGTTTTTACACTTAAGAGTCCACAAATATATGAATGGACTAGACCTTATAATTCTCCTGATCTACGTACAACTCCAAAAGATTTCTTAGTTAATTTTTCCATCTAAGAAATGTTCACATGGAATTAAATGGATCTTTGTTATGTTAGGAAACAATTTTAATTTTATTATTTGATCCATTTTAAATTATTTAAGATGACCTATTCTATAATGCCATAAATCACTTTTAGATAAAGCATACAAGTAGTAATCAAGAGTAGGTGTTGCTATCCATATATGTGTTGTTCCCTAGATTAAGTTCCTTGAAACATTCCAAACTCTATTTTGTCTTTACAATATGACACGTTGCACCCGAATCAACCCACCATGCATTGGATTCATTTAAGAATGTATTGTTGCATCTAGTCATGCCCAGAAAACCCCTTTTATTTGCTCCTCTTTGTTCTGGGTTCCTTTCCCTTTTTCCATCCTTGTTTGAACAACTTGATGTAAAGTGACTCAATTACCCACAAGAATAACAAGAGCCTCTAGATTTATGCATGATTGGATTTGAACTATGACTTGTTCGGTTTGATCCACTTATTATGACTCTTTTATGAATCATGTTTGGGCCTATAGTGTACAAGGTCTTCTTCCTGTAGATTTACTTTTTGTTTATTATGGCTAGATACTATTTCTTTCTCAGTGCCTTACTGATCTAGTAGTTCAAAAATCTAAACAAAAGGGGTATATCTCTGAAAGCAATAATCACAATATCAAAACTACCTAAAAACTATTTAGTATAGTTTCTATGTATAGTTCTTCCAGCAACCAAGTTCCTGTAATAGACACATATTTAGCCATAATAATCATATCATGAACATTTTAAATGAATCTTTGTCCCTTTTGTATTTTACAAGAGTTGTAGTTCTACATGAGAAGTTGAGTGTGTCTCAGTCATGTTGTCGTACTTCTCTTCAAAGCTTTCCATAATTTTTGTGGAGAGTCTTAAGTCTCAAAGAATTTAATGAGACTATCATCCATGATCATGAGAATCATGATGCTTGCTTTCTTGTCATGAACCTTCCACCTATCCTATTTGTTGACTTCCTCCTCAGAGACATTAGTGTTAGATTTTGGAGAATCATTTTAATAACATGTTCTACATTGTCATAGATAAAGGCATGCCTATCTTGCATGCCACATTTCAAAACTTAATCCCATTCAATTTCTCAATTTTTACCAACTCAACGGTCATGAGCTTGCTAGCAGCCATGTGAACCTGAATCGTAAGCAAATTCAATTCATAAATAAAAAGGAAAGAAGCATTCTCATAAAAAGATTTACTGTTGGTTATACTTTAGGTTTGAAAACAATACTCACAAAGAAGCAATAAGAAGATAAGAAAAAAAATTATATGTATAGTTTTTGGTGACAAAGATGCCAAAAATAGTTTCCATTAATAAGGTAGTTTGTTTGCTAGATTAATATCTAATTATCATACATAAAAAAATATGCTCCTAACATTAATATCATGTCATATTATTAAGATAGAGATGACATGATATGATGAATTAATATTTAAGCAAAAATAAGAACTATAAATTATATCTAAACAACATTACCACTATACTAAAAGTTACATTACTCAAAATTGAGATATGATGATAAAAAAAGAGAAAAATATGGAAAGACCGATTACGCACATTTGTTAAAAAATATAGATTTTATTCACATGAAAAAAATAAATATATATGCTCAATTTATATACATACACAATATAAGTTGGAATATAAATGATTAGGAAAAACAAATCTAACGGGATAACATAATCTAGAGATCAACATATATGCATTATGCACATAAGTAACAATCATTACAAACTTATATGACTCGAGATGGAATAAGATCAACACGACCCATATACATCCACGACAATGTAACAACATATATATTGTCTTAGTTAAGAGAGCAGATCTTTAAAGGAATAAAAGTAAATGTCAAATTTCTTACAAGTTAATATCACAAGAAAAGAAGGGGTTAGATCACTGGGCAAAGATGTAAAATTGACTACCCTGTAGTGTACATAAAGAATTAGATCAAAAGAGAAGGCTATGATACCATAGTCGCCTCTTTAGGTGCTGAGAGGCTATGTGACAGATAGGATGGCTAGGCTTTTAGGGACTTCGTGGACTGTTGATATTCCACTTTTAGTGTGTCTATAATGGGTAGAGAAGCCATGGTTATATAATAGTTGATTTCTCTTACCACATTATAATTCAAGAAATCAGTACAAAGATAAGGCAAAGGGTTCAACCAATGTTATTTGTATTCACCCCTAAGAAAAGTATACTACACGGCTGTGTTACATCTTTTATTATGCCCTGAGGAGATGAGGTATACCACTCATGCTCCAACTGACCACTACTAAGTTGAAACTAGTGACATACATGAGTTAGGAGGAGCCGGACTCCTATGATCTCTCCACACCCTCAGTCAGTTCAAATTTTCAACAGTGACATATAAAGTCCAACTACAAAACAGCCTAGCCCACCTTGGTATATAGGTCACGACACTAATGAAATTAAGTTACAAATGCAGCCACACTCCTGCCAAGGTATGACCGATGCCATCCTCGAAAGATATCATATATACAAATTGTATCACATCATAGAGATACAACATCGACCATTCTCCTTCCAGGGTATGACTGCAACTATGAAATGCATATACTCAGCAGTATATGACTCTAAGCTTCCACTAAGGAAAAACGTGTTTCACCATCTAGTAAGTACTAACACTAAAGATGGATCTATGGCACATGGAAACTACATGATTAAGGTTTCATTGGATTAATTATGCAAATTAAGTGTCTTTTATCATAAATCAAGTTACAACGTACAAACCCTAAACAAACTCTACAAAGATAAGGCATAATTCACTTCAGAAGATATAAAACATATAAGGTGTGAACTTTTCACACATCACATGTACTTGTATCACTGCTAATCACAAGGCCATCATCAACGTCACACAACCATACAAGGTTATCACCAATGTTACATCAATGTGGAATATCAATCCCTAAATCACATTACTGGAGGATTACACCTCCTACTAGGCATTAGGCCTCTGCCAGGTCATAGGATCCATCACATCAATATGATCTCATTATGTCTCATCAAGGATCATAGCCATCGTCCTATGTCATATCATCACCAACATAGCATACACAAGCTATAGCATTCATTTCACTTGCATGGTTGGGGGTTCATAAACAAGAGAGAGAAAACATTATAATATGGTAACCAATTCAAATGAGACAAGCAAACACATCATATTCCCCAACATTATAGTTAGGGTTACATGTATAGCTTATTAGGTTTCATCACATTTCACAAGCACCAAACCTTAATCTCATCACCTCCCACTTTCTTTGGAGCATACTAGGATCGGAACATCATTCATTAAACATGATTAGAGCATTATGTCAACAACACTAAGTATTCATGACACGAATTTACCATGCGTAGAAATGCAAGTGTACGCGTCAATGTAATATAGGCCTTTGTGAGGCCCGAGTTGAACTCAGGGATACGTGAAATTGTCGGAGACTCCTACTAACTACTCGCGATCATCTAGACTGATTAAATAGTTGAGAGTTGTTGTTAAAATTAAAAGAAAATAAAAATAAAACAAAACAAAGCAATCGATTAAATGTTTAGTTTAATCAATTCAAAATGAGATCTTTAGGATTGTGGTTTCACCGTGGGTTTTCATTGTATTAAATTCTATGCAGTCACTCAATCTTATCTCTCTATTCGGGTAGTGGCCTGAAATCAGAATTGCCCACTGTCGTGGTACAATTCACTACATATGTCTAGGTCGGTTCCACCGTCGTAGTAACCTATACCCTAAACTAGGTGCATTAAAAACGATCTCTCGGTATCCACCATTAACCTTACACCACCTTGTTCAAGGGATTTGTCAATTAATGTAAATTCCGTCTATTTTCAACCATTAATTCTTCTTTCAAAGCAATTAAGGACATTAGATTATTATTATGGTGATCAAGCATAACAATATAATTGAGAAAATGACATTATACCACGGATTTAAGAGATAAGATATGAATTACTATGATAAAATTGTCATACAATGAATTCTCGGGCTACTCCCGGTCCTAAAGACAAAGGGGATTAGCCCCGCATGTTCATCTAAGAGCAAAACGTGGAGTAGAAAAAGGGAAACATGGAGAAAAATGTGATTGAGTGGTGAAACCCCTGAACGGAGAAGATCCAAGCGATCCTTGGCGTGGAATACGCGTTCTCCCGCCTTTCGGTGGTGGAAATCGTCTTCTTCGGCGTCTGGATCGGCTGGGGCGTTAGGGCAAACCCTCGCGAGGCCCGGCCGCCGCCTTCTATGTGTGAATGTGTCGATACCATCGACAGGCCCGTCGATGGTATCGACTTTACTGAGACGATTTCTTCTGAATATCTCCAGAGATCTCGATGGTATCGACTGGCATGTCGATACTATCGACCTTGACTTGGCAATCAACCTGTTGGTGTGTCGATACTATTGACGAGGCCGTCGATAGTATCGACGCATTGCGATTTCTACAGTCGCCAACCTGTACCATGGTCGATACCATCGACGCAAGGGTCGATGGTATCGACTCTGCCTCAGTCCTGCACAATGAGCAAACGATCACGATATATTTTTTACACTAAAAACTAAGTTAAAACAAATCAAACCACGAATGTAAAAGAACTAAACTAAAATATTGATGGTTGGATTACCTCCCAACAAGCGCCCTTATTTAACGTCTTAGGCTAGACAACTTGAAGCTCCTCATCAACTTGGTATTTCGGAGAAGGTGCCCAAAGGATCGTGCGGCAGCTTGAACTCCACTCAAAATTGACCAATTCCCAACGTCAGCGTACCTCTCCCAATTGCAGTGACTACATCGTCTGTTGCTTGAAACGGCCTACCTAATAGCATCTCACAACTTTGAAGCTGTGGCATATCCATGATGATGAAATCTATCGGAAAGATGAACTTGTCCACCTTGACGAGTACATCTTCGCAAACTCCGTATGGCTTTACAATGGACCCATCCGCCAACTCAATAGTTGCTGCTGATTTCTTCATTTCCTTCAACCCAAGCTTTTAAAATGTGGCTAGTGGAATAAGATTAATGCTCGCGCCCAAATCACACTGAGCTCGTGGAAAGTGTCGATCGCCTATCGAACATGGGATATAAAAGCTTCCTGGGTCTTTCTTCTTCTGTGGCAAATTCCCATGGATGATTGAGCTCACCATTTCATTCATCCGACAAACATCTGTGTCTTTAATCCGTCTCTTCTTGTTGATGATTTCTTTGATAAACCTCCCGTAGGCGGGAATCTTCTCTATCATCTCCACTAACGGAATATTTACATGGAGTTTTTTGAACATCTCCAAGAATTTCCTATAGTGCCTATGCTCTTTCTTCGGCCTAGGGCTGTCCGGACTAAACACAACTGCCTCATTCAAACGCTTATGAGGTGGCACATATGAGCTTTTCGGGGCAAGCTCCCCTAAGCTTGCTTTAATGACCCCCTCTGGCGTAAACTTTGTCGAAACATCATCAATAGGTATAACTTGTGGTGGCTCCTCTCTCGCAGTGGATGTATCTTGTAACGCCCGGGCCCACTGCCCAAGGCTCTAGTAGAGTTTCAGGAATGATGATTGGCCCCACAAACCACCACTAGCCTTAACTGCGCACTTTGTCCACACTGACGCGCAAGCCAGGATCAACTTCCCGACTGGTCACCCATCCTAGTACTACTCCAAGCTGAGCACGCTTAACTATGGAGTTCTTTAGAGATGGGTTCCCTGAAAAGGAGGTGCACCTTGGTGATATGGGTAGTCCAATCATTCCTTTTAAGATCAACTTATTCGAGGCCTCAAATCCTGGGATGTTACAATCTCCCCCACTTAGACTCTTGACGTCCTCGTCAAGGCTTAACTATATGGCATCATAATCTGACCCCATTTCAGTGCAGACCCACAATGGCCCATGGACACCCAGCTCCCGTCCACGCTACCAGCGCAAGGGCGGCTCCATCTCGTCTCTACGGATAGCCCTTTCCAACTTGCCTGGACCGCACGGCTCAAGACTGGCATGACACATGTCCATGTGGGCCCCACCTACTGGAGGGGTTATGGCTCTGATACCAACTGTCACGGAACCGTTCTTACCCCAATCCCAATCCTACTGCCGAAACATTAGAAAAAGGATTGAAGCGCCCGTCCCTGAGTGGCCCCGTAGGATCTAACACACTGGCATATACAATAAGAAATAAATAACTCAAAAACTGGATAATTAAAGAATAACTAACCCAATATGGAGATTTCACCAATATATCTTTGTCATCAAAGTGTATGAGTGCGAAAGCGAATCTTAGTCAGTATTCCATATACATTGCCTAAAATCAAGAAAAACAAGACACAATCATGCAATTGCATGGTACGCTATCAAAATCAAGGAAAACAGTTTATAAGAAAGATATGTATACTTGGCAGGACTTATATTCAAAAGAATAATTAACAAATTTTGCAAGACCAACATTTATTCGACAAGTTTTTCAAGCATTCGACTTTTATTACGAGTTCCCATTATGTTGTAATTCAAGAAGCATGCTTATATATTTTGTTCAACACTATTACCCCAACGCGATGGGGAAGGTCACTGGGCTCCTTCTCACCACAGGAACATAGGAGGCCAAATGTACAAGTCCCACTTCCAAAAGAGGGATAATTGTACTTAATATCAACATTATCAACATTATCAATATCATCATCATTATCAATATACGGGCAGTCATAATGGGCATGCAATTTATCTTTTCATGTTTTTCAAAGTATAATATAGAAAAACAGAAGACTAATCATAGGGAACAATAGCTCATCCAAATAAATAGCCAAGTATACGATCAAGAGATACATAAAAGTATCTTCAATACAATCAAGGAGGATTTATATAAATAGCGTACCTTTCACCAAAGATTTTGAGTAAGATCAATATTTGAATCAATATGTCAATCCTTCAAATCAGATCCTAAATCATCAAGATTGGATCAAAGGTCAAGATCATGATGTTCATAATATCAGGTTTCAATATTTGAGATTAGGGTTACACTTTTCCTATGTCAACCTTAGGGTTGGGTCATTCACTTATAATCAATATTCCAATAAGTCCAACATTATTTCAAGTATACAATATATTCCAGTGTGAATGACTTACCTAGGTTTTCTAGGATTATATGTGTTAACCCTAATTTATGATCATTATCCAAGTCATCATCACATTTCTAGATCATCATCATGATAACTAACATCATTGGAGTTCAAGGATCAGATCAAGTTCTGATGAGTAACTCAGAGATCAACTTTTAGGTAAATAGGTTTAGATATGCCACCAGATTTAGATCAATTATATTATCAAGATATCATCAAAATTACCTTCAAGGCATAAGATTAATATACAAAAGTGGTTAAGACAACAAGATTAGATCTAGTCTAGTCAAGTATGACTTCATGTCTCAAGATAATCATCAGAGTTAAGATATAAGGTTTTCAAAGTCTAATCACAACATTGAGTCATTTAGACTAATTAACTAAGCAAGAGATCTATATTTAAGTATATCAGTGAGCATAGTTTGTAATCAGGTTTCAAAAGTATTTTCAAACAATCCATTGGATTTTTCTGATCAAAATGGACTATTTGTTCATCATTTTTGGAGTTACGACGCAATTTCTATGATTTAATCAAGATCTGAGTATTAATTGGAATTTCGAGTAGACATGGATATAAATACCTTACTTGTGAAAATGGGGGGGCCGTTGGATGTGAAATGAATCATCCAGATCAAACCATGTGAGCTAGGAGGCTCACTGTTTGGGAGCCCGGTTCAGGCCTTTGATTGGCCGGTTCAATTGTTAACTGGGCCCCTTGGACCGATGGTTCGGGGACCATCTTTCCCCTTTCCAACAGCATGCGTGTAGCATAGAGCCACCACAGAGGAGGGTCACCGGCTCTACCAGAGAAGGGAGAATGGGGGCCGATGGAGGGCAGTGAGGGTGCCGTCTAGATCTGCTAAGGCCTCGCAAAGGCAGTGATGAGTTCCAAAATGGGGAAAGGTGGTGAGCAGAAGGAAAGCCCAAAAGGGCTGGGCGGCGGTGCCATTTGCAGAAGCAGGCGAAGACAGGAAGCGCAGGGGTGCTCAGGGATAAAACAATGGGAAAAGGATATTTCTCAAGCAAGGAGAGGTGTCTGCGAGTCATTGGGAGCCCTTTTATAGCATTAGGGCAAGGATTTTATGGTAGCTCGAGGTCTAGATGCAGCCTAGCCGCCGGAGTGAGAGGGGAGAGCGAGAGGATCATTTGCGCGGCATTATCAGGCACGACTGCTGGTCAAAGTAGGGTTGGTTTCGTATGAAATCGTGAGGGGAGTATTTTTGCTCGCTTCATTTTCCAAAACGTGGTCAAGGGCAGGAGATCGATCACTGTTGTTTCCTAATCACCTCCCCGCTGATTGCGGGAGGTTGAAGATAAAGTTTTGGCTGCTTAATCAGGCCTGGATCTGCGAGCAGCAGATCCAAGGGCTGTGGCTCGCCCCAGACCCTTTGCCCCGGATTGCTGACTTGGAAAAGCCCAAGAAAAGGCAAATAAAAGGATTTTGAGAAGATAACTTCCAAAATTCATAGAAAATCATAGGAATGTCCAAATGACCTCAAATTTGGACCAAAGCTTCAAAATAATGTTGAGAATATCTATAAAATGTTTGAGAATCAAAAGACAATGTTTGATTGACCAATTTGATTCTTTGGACAAAGTGATGAATGAATCCAATTTGTGATGTTATAATGTGTATAAAATCAACATTGGTCACCATATCTTGGATTTGAGTCTTAAAATTTGTTATTATGCCGAGGAAAAATATCGAGGATCATGAGTGAGTATAATGAGGGCAAAATTGTAATTATTTCATTATAATGCAAAAATCCACTTTATCACATCCTTCCCTCCTTAAAAGGAATTTTGTCCTCAAAATTCAAAAACATCCTTAAAATTAGTACTTATTTAAAAACCAGATCATATCCTCAAATGTGGGGGGTATCCTCAAATATAAAATCAAAATCATGTCCTCAAATTTCAAGTAATTAAAATTCACAATTGGGATTCCATGTTCCATATCATAATCAACTTGGTACTAACACCATTTCATCATCAAGCAATTGAGTATCAAGATCAGCGCATATATTGTCCAAAGTCATTATATGAGTCACAAATATGGAAAGCATCATATTGTTCACAAGTTTGGACATATCATATTTTAGGTTAAACAAATAGAGTTCAAGTATACAAGGTGACTTTTAATCCCAATATTTCAGGGTCTTAGCCTCTACATTGGCCTAGGTGGGGTTATATATCCATGATTTGAGATTTCAAATTTCAAATTGTAACATTTTGAGACAACATCATACTTTCAGTATCATTATTTCGAGCTCAAAATCAATGGGAAGGTCCCACACTAGTCCGAATGAGAGCTAAATCTTAAGTCATAAATCGAGCTAGTCAATATAGTCGTTATTTCAAAATTTTCAAGATTTGGGATTTGGAAGTCATTAATCATATATATATCAATGTCCAAATAGTGTGATTGTAGTATTTGTATCATTATTGTGATTTGAAAATCGTGAGTCACAATTCTATAATCAATATCAAGAGTCAAGATTTTAGACACCAAAATTTGTAGATCCAGAATTTTGAAACTGGGGTTTAGATTCCTATTTAGACCTTAGGGGAGATCACTCATCTATATTTAATTTCAATATTCAAGCAATATTTGATCAACATGTCAAAAATTTATCATAGTTTCCAAGGTTGATGAATGATCTAGACCAAGGTCTATCTAGAAAGTCAACCTCAAGCTATAGTCAATATTACCATATGTCAAGGTCATTATCAAATAAATATTCAAGATCAAGTATCAACCATGGGTTCGACCTATTAGTCTTAGGTCAACAATCCAAATAGGGTGGAAGGGAATACCTTTCCAAACTCTAAATAATCAACAATACGAAAATTTAGAGGTAGTCAAAATAGGGATGTGACCTAGGATAGGGGAGTCATGAGTCAACTACTACCCTAATCTGACACATTACCAACATTAGTCATTAACAATTGAGCTTATTCAAATAGGGAGAGTATCCATGATTAAATCGTATATATCAAGGTCATAAGATCAAAATTCAAGATAATAGGTCAATAATGTCAAGATTTGCAATTCTTTCCTTTCATGATTAAGGTAGTGATATAATTTGGAAATTGAGGGTTTGAATTTGACATTCGAGGAATTAGATCATAATAGTGCCAAAATCTAGGTCCATCATCATCATATTAAAATTAAGATTGCAAAAAACATCAATGGTCAATAGAAAAACTACTTTTTGCATCATAGTCTTACATCATGATTTTGTGAGTCCAAAGCTTAGTCATTTCATGGCATACCCATAATATGTATCAAATAGGGTATGAGTTTGCTTAACTATGTTTGAGGTTTAATCAACAATAGGGCAACATGGGTTTAATCAAATAGGGACCTTATCAACAATAAGGTATAAGGTATAAGTTGTCCTTATTTCACCAAATCATAATTCGTATCATTTACCTCAAACATAGTAAGCATGAAGTCTATCTTTAATTAAATCGAGTTTGCAATTAGGGTCATCATGAGTATTTTATTTCAAAATTAATTGATCAAAATTGAGTTTTCAATTTCAGGTCAGATCATGGTATCAACTTTCAAAATTTAACAATATTCACTTTTCCCATGCATAAGCTACCCATAATCAAGACATCATGTGGTGAAAGGTCATGAGAAAGACCACATGATGAGATGAGAAATATACCTAATCTTCATATACATGGGTGGCTTAGGATTGTCCTTAAAGAAGAGATGAGATACTAGAAGACTCTCTAGGGTTTCACAAGAGAACCTTTAGGTCCAGTTCTGATCAATAGAGGCCAGGTAGAGCGGGGGATCTCAGCCACCGTGAAGACGGATAGGAGAAATTATGTCAGAACCCCGAGCCTAGACACCTCAATTTTCACCATTATGGACTTTAGGGTTTCTTGGGTGTAAGAGACTTGAGAAATTATTTACTTAAAGTATATGAGAGTGTGTAAGCTATGATATCATTTGTAACGCCCGGGCCCACTGTCCAAGGCTCTAGTAGAGTTTCAGGAATGATGACTGGCCCCACAAACCACCACTAGCCTTAACTGCGCACTTTGTCCACACTGACGCGCAAGCCAGGATCAACTTCCCGACTGGTCACCCATCCTAGTACTACTCCAAGCTGAGCACGCTTAACTATGGAGTTCTTTAGAGATGGGTTCCCTGAAAAGGAGGTGCACCTTGGTGATATGGGTAGTCCAATCATTCCTTTTAAGATCAACTTATCCGAGGCCTCAAATCCTGGGATGTTACATATCTGCACCTTGACGAATGGCCTTCACATGCTCTTATTGACTAGGTGGGGGTGCGACCATCATGGGCTCTTGGCGGGATTTCCTAAAAGGAGTGTATCCGCCTGGTAGTCCATAATGACTGCGAGGATACGATATTGCCGGTATAGCTTCCGTATCAAACATCATTTTTCCTTGGTCCTTGATCTCTATCACCAGGGGTTCTTCCTCATTAATCACAGACATGTATTTAACTTGATGATGTGCTTGAACCACATCTGCATTCCCAGCCTGACTCTGCTGATTGGCATGCTTGATGGCCGCCACTTCATTGGAAATTTGGGTCACGGTGGTTTCTAACGCCCGCATTTGTGCTCCATGACTTTGTAGTGTCTGCCCGAATTTGGTCAAGATGTCACCCTGGGACTGCAGTTGTTTACTGAACATACTCATCATCTCCTGATTCTGTTGCACCATTTGACTAAGCAACTCGGTGCTTTTATCTTCACCTCTAGGTTGTGGCTTTGCATCATGATCTTGTAGGAAGTTATTGGGATCCTTCCATGATAACTTCTTGTCCCTCCTCCAAGCATAATCATTGTTTCTATAGCCCTGTTGTTGCATGAATTTGACTTGGGCTTCCTCATCAGACAATGCATCTTCCTTGGCTAGCAATTTCTTGGCTAGAAGATCTAGCTTGTCATTCAGCTCCATTATGGCTCTGGACTCACCTGCAGCTTTAACTTGTTCCGGTGCATCCCTATCGCCCCAAGATTGCTTTTTCGCCATATTCTTCAGAATCTCCCAGCACCTCGTGTCTGTGTTATTTAAGAAAAATCATGACCCTGTTGAATCAAGGTTACTTCTATCATGCTCAGAGAGAGCAAAATAGAAGATTTTGACCTGCTTCTCCTTATCCAGACCATGGTGTGGGCACCTCCTCAACATAATTTGAAAATGTTCCCACGTCTCCGAGTAGGTCTCACCTACCTTCTGAGTGAAATTGTGAATCTTTCTGATCATGTCATTGGTCTTCTTGGGTTGGAAGAACCGTTCAAAGAATACCTCCACCATGTGGTCCCAAGATTCCACATATTCATCGTCCAGGTTATGTAACCACTCTCGCACATTTCCCACTAGAGAACTCGGGAAGAGCTTCAAGTAGAGCACATCTTGTGGAAATCTGTATATTTTTATCATATCACAATTCTCCACAAATTGACTTATATGCGCGATGGGGTCTTCATTCTTGAGCCCATGGAAAGCATTCGACTTCACCAAGTTGATTAAAGCCAGATCAATCTTGTATGTCGGAATATTAACCGCCTGCTTCTTGATCGGCCCCTTGGAAGCGGATGAAGAAGAAGCATTGATCTTCTCCCATATTGTCTGTGGCTCTTCCATTTCTTCTTGTTCGGATTCTGAATCTGTTTCTTCTAATTGGTCTTGATTGTGGCCTTCCTCGTCGTCAGGTCCCGTCAGTGGAACATCCGATGCTTGTTGTGTGTAGTCAGTACTACGTGTCTGCACCATGCACAGTACCGGAAAAATAGTAAATTAAGTTCAGTTAGTGCTAGACAACTACAAGATGCGAAAAAGACTAAGCTATAAATTTTTAAAATGATAAAAAAATAAAATGTGGCCTAGAGTGGCCGCTTGCAGCACTCGTAGTGCCGACAACTTGTCGTATCCCCGGCAACGACATCAAAAACTTGACACGAATTTACCGTGCGTAGAAACGCAAGTGTACGCGTCAATGTAATATAGGCCTTTGTGAGGCCCGAGTCGAACTCAGGGATACGTGAAATTGTCAGAGACTCCTACTAACTACTCGCAATCAGCTAGACCGATTAAATAGTTGAGAGTTGTTGTTAAAATTAAAAGAAAATAAAAATAAAACAAAACAAAGCAATCGATTAAATGTTTGGTTTAATCAATTTAAAATGAGATCTTTAGGATTGTGGTTTCACCGCGGGTTTTCATTGTATTAAATTCTATGCAGTCACTCAATCTTATCTCTCTATCTGGGTAGTGGCCTGAAATCAGAATTGCCCACTGTCGTGGTACAATTCACTACCTACGTCTAGGTCGGTTCCACCGTCGTAGTAACCTATACCCTAAACTAGGTGCATTAAAAACGATCTCTCGGTATCCACCATTAACCTTACACCACCTTGTTCAAGGGATTTGTCAATTAATGTAAATTCCGTCTCTTTTCAACCATTAATTCTTCTTTCAAAGCAATTAAGGGCATTAGATTATTATTATGGTGATCAAGCATAACAATATAATTGAGAAAACGAAATTATACCACAGATTTAAGAGATAAGATATGAATTACTATGATAAAATTTTCATACAATGAATTCCCGGGCTACTCCCGGTCCTAAAGACAAAGGGGATTAGCCATGCATGTTCATCTTAGAGCAAAACGTGGAGTAAAAAAAGGGAAACATGGAGAAAAATGTGATTGAGTGGTGAAACCCCTGAACGGAGAAGATCCAAGCGATCCTTGGCGTGGAATACGCGTTCTCCCACCTTTCGGTGGTGGAAATCATCTTCTTCGGCGTCCGGATCGGCTGGGGCGTGCTTCTGGGCTCCGTTCTTCTCTCCACACCTTCTCAGGACGTGAGCAACGGCTAATGACGTGATCCTTCCCTCTTGGGCGCCGTCATTAGGTATAATTCCCGAGTTAGGTCACCAATTAATCACAGTCGTCGGATTAAGATCAATCTGAAGCAAACTCATATCTGACGGTGTCGATACCATCGATGCCGGTAGATGGTATCGACCTAGCGCGATATCGGCAGTTCTTCTTTTCTTTTGTCTTTGCGCCTGATGCTATCTCGATACCATCGACGTGGGTCGATGGTATTGACATTCTTAGGCATCAGTTTTGTCCTTTTACCGTCGCTGAAGCTCCACTAGTCGATGGTATCGACATATGGGTCGATAGTATCGACTCACTTCTCGCCAGCAACCTGATGGTATCTCGATACCATCAACATCCCTGTCAATAGTATCGACTTTCTTCTGGTCTTTGCGGCTGGCAACCTGTGGTCCGGTCGATGGTATCAACCACTGTCGATGGTATAGACAATAGGAGATACTTGTTTTCCTGAAATTAACACACGAAACCGCATAAGTCTACACAAAATGTATTCTTTTGATAATTAATACTCAAAATGCTGAAATAAGGGAAATTTGACATAAAGAAGTAGCATAGACCAAAGTAGATGAATTATGCAACATTAACCATGAAAATGACTAATAAATGCATAAAACACATATCAAACCAGTCTATAAATGTGACTTAAAATCATCGCATCAATTAACATCATTTATGTGTGCATATGTACCATACCACTATGTTATGCATGTGTTACGACCATGTAACAAGTATATGTATCGACCATACACTAAGTAAACATGTATCGCGGCCATAAATCATCCAAGTGTCTCAACCTCAAGCCAACTAGGTGCCTCGACCATGTACAAACAAGCATCTCTACCATGACCAAAACACATATCTCGACCACCCATAAAATAAGAGTCTCAACTGCAACAAAACATAGTGTCTTGACCATCCACTAACATGGTGTCTCGACCTCCAACCAAAACCAAAGCATCATGATCCCCATATGAGTCATGACCAAGGCCAAAGCATCAAACATGTCACAACCAACATCAAAGCATGTCTCGACCAAAACATCAACCTACACATATGTCTCGACGCGACCAACACAAAGGTGTCTCGACCAAATACAACTCATGGTCACAAACAAAACATCAAGGAGGACTTATGTGTAAACCAAAATAGAGGTTAGATAGCAGAAAGACCAAGCGTCACTATGTTCAAAACTCATACGTTCATGATCATCAAACCCTAGAATAAGCACCATGAAGATCAATAAGTAAATCCACATCGGAGAGAGAAAATCGAACTTCAACACATATGAAAACTACTCAAAACTTCAAGGAAAACATGTTCGATGAAAACTTGGCATGGTGATAAAAACCAAAGCTCATGGTGCATGTAAGATCATCATTAAGAATAACCATCATTGAAAGAGGAAAACTTCATGCAAAAAGGGCATCAAAACCTTGAAATCCGATCTTCAACATGAACACCTTCAAGAAACCAACTAGGTGGAAGAAAACCAAGCATCAAACTCAAGAAACCCAACTCAAAAACCTCAAGAGACAAAAAGGTCGAACCCAAACATGGCAATGAAACCAAGAAACATGTTGCATATATCAAAATCACCTCAACCAACACATACCAAGTCAGATACAAGAAATTAGGGTTTGAGAAAGATGGTAATCTACATGAGAATACTACAAAGTTTTAAACCTTAAATCATGATAACCTCATCTAACACATTAACATAAAGATTATAGATCAAAATAGGAGATTATTATCAAGGAAAACTTATCACCATTTCATTGGAAAAACTCTATTCTAAAGCGTTCACCAAAATTCTAAGAATATACCATAGAAGTCACCATGGAAGAACCTTATGTAGGAGAGATATCTCGTGATCAACACATGCAAAATAAAACCTAATCTCCCTGCTACAACCAAGTACTCGAACCATTGCATGTTGATGGAAAACCTTGATCCAAAATAAGAGGAACACATCAATCTTATAACTTTCTCAAATCGGGTACCAAGATTAGGGTTTTGAGGAAAGGGGAAAAACACATAGAATCATCACTAAGATTCAAACCCTAGATTATAGAAATATCATCTAGCATGACAAGAACATGTTTTAGAGGTAGAAACAACAACATGTAAGAAATATTTTAAGTGTTATAATAGAAGAGAGTAGAGAATTATATAACCCGCCTTAAGTGAAGGAACAAGCTCCAAGCTCTCGATCATCAAGGAGGAAGATGAATCTCCACTAAAAGCTCATCTCTCAGCCACAAGATCACCTCAAGAAGAAGAAGACACCAAGGTCAAAGATAGCTCAAGAAAAGAGGGTAAGAAACCCTAGGCCAAACCAAGAAGAAAGAAGAGAGAAGAGAAGAAAACTTCCTCACACTTGGGTACCACCTTGTCATAACATGGTCTTTGAGCCTTTGTGATGAGGAGTTCTCTCTCAAAATGACCACCATGGATAGTCCACAGTCTATGTATGAGAAAGGGGAGGAAGAAAGGTAGAGTTACAAAGGAAAAATGTCGTCACGGAAAAAGAACCACTTACCAAGAAGGGAAACCACCAGAAATCATCACAAGGAAGGTGATTAAGCTCAAGAACACCACATGCAAGGTTGCTCGGCCACCAAAGCTCCAAGGTCAACCCTTATTTGCTCCACCAAGATCCAAGGTTGGGAAAAAAGCAAGATGGAGAATAAGGAGGACTGAAAGGGGTACTTGCAAGAAGAAGAAAGAGGTTATATACATGAAGGAGGAGGGAAGTAGGGTGGATATGATGTGTCAACACCTAAAGGCACCAAAGGGACACTTGTCTGCTAAGAAAATAGCCATGCAACTACTATATGCATGCATGCAGGAGATAGTGATGCAACCAATGTTGGGTATCATCCTCTTTAGGTCACCAACACATTGGTTTCATTCAAGACACATCTAGGGGGTCGAGACAACACCAAAGCAACTTGTCTAGGTCGAGACAAAAGGTCACCAAAACATCTAGGTCGAAACATAACACAAAAGGACAAACCATCTCGACCCAACCACATCTAGTGCATCAATGTTGAAAAAACATCACCCAAGGAAGGTGTCTCAGTCGAGACACTCCATAAACACCCATCAAGGTTGAGACAAAGATCTCAACACCCAACCAAGCTCAACATGGTCGACACCAACAAAACCCTAGAAACCCTAATCAATTCTAGAGATGTCACCACTCATCCAAGGCTCAACCAAGGCGCCCCAAAGCATCACACACTCGCTCATGATGATAAAGAACTAATGGCACACTAACATGTGATTAATTTCAAGATAACCACTCAAGTTGGGTAATTTGCAACTTGGTCCAAAATAAGCATACAAAGCTCAAACATCATCAGAACAAGACCAAACTAGAAACATAAGATTGTCACATGTTAGATAAGCATCTCAAGGGGTTAGATTAAGTTTATGAGCATCTTATTAAGCAAATAAAGTATACTCAAGCACTAAGCTAGGTCAGGGGCCTTACACATTACATCATGATTTTGAGATATCATTATCTAGAAGATTTTTGTAAACCACAAATAGACATATTTCACTTAGATACTTTAATTTCATGTCCTTCAACCTAAAACCCCTCATGTTGATTCATATAAATTTCTTCCTCTAATACCTCATTATTTACATTTGCTTGATGTAATTCCAAGTCAAGATATGAAACAATCACCAAGATCATTCTCATTGAAGAAAATTTGCAACAGGAGAATATGTTTCCTAAAAATCAATCTTGAGAATTTGTTTAAACCCCTTGGAAACTAATTGGGACTTGAACTTATTATGTACATGTTAGCTCACAACTTTTTCTTAAATACCCATTTGTGTCCAATGGCCTTTCATTTTTAGATAAATCAAATAATTCCCATACATGATTCTTTTTTATGTAATCAATTTCTTCCTTCATGGATTCAAACCATGATTATTTTTCATGTATATATTGCGATTCCTTATATGTCATGGGATCTATGTGACTCTCCTCTTCCATGTCTACTCATAAACATGAAGGATTGATGTGTGCACAAATTGTCACTATTTTGATTGCCTAATTTGGTTGATTTCATTTCCAATTGCTCTTAATTGTATATCTTTTAAAACATATTTCACTAAATTAGTGTAAATCATGCACACATCATGTCTTATATTTTATGCATGTATTTTACATATTTTAATTATTATAATAATTATTTGATTTAATTCATTGATTATTTTATTGTAGATAATTATTATTTACTGGAGAAAAGTCTATACTACCGACATACAACTCGGTAGTACCGACATGGTATCGAAGTACAAAAATTATTTTGTTCCAGATCAAAAAGGAAAAGGATTTTTATTGTAACTAACTCGGTAGTACCGACTTCCAAGTCGGTAGTATGGACACAAGCACTGACGAGCTTAATTGAATGTGTTAAATCCAACACATATTATTATGAAAAAAATATTTGGGTTTTCTCTCAACCTAAACATGTACGAGGGCTATAAAAGACACCATTAGAAGTGGAATTTTGATATCTATCAGAGGGGGATGACACAAATAGAGAAAGAGGAGAGAAAAGTGGAGGAACCCTACCCAACGGACTTCAAAGGAATTTCAGCAGCAGAACAACTCCATCTCCTCCAGATCTCCTCCTTAACTCTTTCTCCTATTTCTAGTGTCTCAAAATCCATATTTTGCATATTTTTGATCTACTGTTATACCATTTCTCGCATATTTGGCTAAATCTCTTAATTCCTTAGGATCTAGGAGTAACCTGAATATACACTGTAATTGACTGTTAGGCATTAATATCTATTTTATCCCTATTTTCTGGATATAAATCTATGAAATAATCTTGTTCTATTTATGCTTGATCACCAGAAGTAGATTATCATATCTTTAATCATTTCAGGAGAGAGGTTAAGGGTTGGAAAAGCATATATTTACCTATTTACTGTTCCCTTTGAGAAAAGTGGAGTGTAATCGGGAGGAGAAACCCAGAGAGTAATCATAAAACATCTAACTGATCAACCAATTACTATGGAAATGGGATTGACATTAGATTAGGTAGTAAATTGCATTGCGGGAGCGGATAATTCTGGATACATGCTCTTTATCCAGAGATAGGAGTAATTGATATTAGTGTGTGGAGTTAATTATAAGTGCTATCTGCGGTGAAACCATTGTCCAAAGGAATTCATCCAACTATGAGTAACTTAATATTTAAGTTTGTTTTGTTTCTGCATTAGTTTTTGTTAAATAAAACCAACTCAATTATTTATACCGGCCTAGATGATCAATCCTAATTAGTACTAATCTTTAACCTTGCAACTCACTGTATTCGATAACTCGGGACTCATAGTCCCTTATTACTTTGACACATACACTTGCGTATTACATGCACGTTATACGTGTGTCAAGTTTTTGGCGCCGTTGCCGGGGAGTTGGCACGATTAACACTACAAAAAGCTAGGATCAGCCACTCTAGTCCATTTTTTTTCTTCAAAAATTTCATTATTAAATATTTTTGCCACAAATCCATTGGTCTATCTTTTTGAAAATTCACTGCTTTATCATTTTCATCTCAATTGTTGAGTACCTTTGATTTGCAATTTTTTTTCTTATGCAGGTACTTGAGTGCCATGGAGGCACGAGGAATGAGCAAAATAATGGTTGAGTTGATTGTACAAATGAAGACCTTGACGATGCAGTTGGGGACCTTGAATCTCAATAGAACCCCAGTTTATGAAGATTGCAAGAGTTCAAGAAAGCATGTTAATGACATGCATGATGTTCAATCATGGGGACTTGATTCCTATTCTTCATGGAGGAGTCCAGATTGTGATTCACATCAATATGAGCAACCACAACAACTTTACAATGATGAGGACCTAGGCCCAGAAAGATTATCCAGGATAGAGGATATGTGTGCTATAGTCATTGCCAAGAATGAAGAATATTTGAACCGATCAAAGAGGGAGTTGCAAAACCAGGGAGCACACATTGAAAATTTACAGACTCAAGCACAGATGTTTGCATATGTCCTAGTGTTGAAGAAAACTGAGCAACAAAATTTTTTGGGTAACATTCATCCACCCTACAATCATCATGAAGTAAAATATATTTTTGTTTCTAATGAAAAGGAGCCAACCATTGAGGAGACACCAGATCCACACATTCCACTGTCTGAGCATGTTTATGTGCATGTAACATACCGAATCTCAAACCCTACCCTATAACTTTGATCTTTTGGGTTTTACCAAACAAGTTTGAGGTTAGAATGATCCTAATAATATAATGCATGAATACTGTAATATAATATGTCATATAATTCATTTGGTAATAATAAAATGATAAATAACTTAATTTCAAGCATAATATGGTTAATGGGCCTCTAATGGGCTAGATGATATATCCCATGTAATAAAGCCTCAAAGTAAATAATAGACTTCAAATTCATAATTTACACATTAAAATAAGCTTACATGTCAATTTTAACTAATTTGGACTTCCTTGATATAACATGGTAAGTTAGGAGAGAGAAATCTCCTAAAAGGTATAATTAATAAATAAATATAATAAATAACTCCAAAAGAGGAAAATAATTTTAGATTCGTAATCTACATAATAAAAATATGCCTTTGGGTGAATTTTCACTCAATTTGGAGAAAGTTTGATTAAAAGGTAAAATTAGGAGAGAGAAAGTGTGTAGAACCTTCAAAATATTAAATAAATACTCAAATAACCCCAACATGTAAAATTGATGGCAAATTCGTATCCAACACACTAAATATAACTTGTGGGTCAAGTTTCATCAAATTTGGATAATTCTAATATCATTAATGAAGGAGGAAAGAGAAAATGAAATTTGATTTATTAACACATTAAAAGTTTCTTAAAGGAAAAACTAAGTACATAATCAGAATCTACATGCCTAATTTAACCTATATGCAAAATTTGGTTTAATTTGGATAATGTTTGGACCCTCAATTTAAGAAAGAGAAAAATAAGAAAATAAATACATTCACAATATAGTTCTAATTGGAATTAAATTGCATTTGATTTGTCACGCACGCTGGTTTTATTGGTCAGGTTTATTTTGGGCCGTTGGATCTATAATCCAATGACATATGCTCTCTTTCCTTCCTCTGCTTCCTCTCTTTCCATCACGAATAAGCACAGGTCTTCTCTCGATTTTCCATCTCTGATTCCTCCCTTTCCTTTCTTCCTTTCCCTCCATTTTCTTCTCCTTCACCTTTCCTTCTGCTTCCCGAACCCAATGACCCTATAAAGGTAGGGTTGTGGTTGCCCCTTCCCAGTAGTGGCTAGGTGCGGCCTTCCCTCCCATGTTTCCTCTCTATTTCTCTCTTTCTTCGCCAAATCCTCGCAGCGTAGGTGATCAGACCGTATGAGTTTTTGCCCAGACGATCGCCGCCTCACTGAGACTTTGTCACTGGATCCTGTTTGGGGTTCCATGATTCGAGGCTTCCCAATCTACAGGCTAGCTCCTGTCGCCGGCCACAGGGCAACGATGCGGGTTCTTTGGAGGCCTAGGCTAGGACCTAGTTGGACTTTGGATCATTGACTCTGAAGTTGAGGTATGATTGCATCCTCGATTATTCTTGTTGAGAAGTTATCCTATTTTTGTCTTACTCTTAGTCCTATGTACATTAGCCTACACATTATCTTTTTCTTTTGAAATCATGCTTCATGTGAAGTATCTTATTTTATTATTGATCTTGTGATCATGGATATTCTCTTGGAATCTTATCTTGTTGCCTTGGTGCAATTTGGACTTTTGATATTATATGCCCACTGTGATATGGATTTTTACTTGTTGATATGTGCCACTTTGAAGTGGATGTTTATATGTTTGTTTTGTCCATTGTGTGATGGAAACATTGTACAATTCTGACTATACTTTCTACTTGCCTCTACATTAAACATGCTATGTGATTCAGTAGCACTAGAGTAGTGTAAGTGCATTGGTTTTGTTTATAGCAGATGTGATATTTCCTGCTCTTTTTGGGACGGCAAGGAACCTCGTACCCAGGGCAAGATGTGTGATTATTGGCCCATGTTTTTATATATATTTGGGAGATTGGAAGTATTCCTTTCTCTATCAGGCTTCAGCTTTATGGGGGTTGGCCGCCAATTGTGTTTATATTGTTCTAGGGCTATGTTTATCTCACATGCATGCAGGATATTGATTGTGGGGCGTGTGCCCTATTGGTGCTTGTTTCCCACTGTGGTAGAGGATGTCTATATGGCACAATCCTTTTTATGTTGTTTTTATGGCAATTATCCCTTTTGTTGTGATATTCTCTCTTGATACCTGTTTGGGTGGTACTTATCTTTTCTATGGGAAGCCTTTCACATTTGATATCCTTATTTCCTCTAATTGCTCAATGTTTTCTATTTAGTATGAACATACCAGCTTTTGTTGATGTCTCCTATTGTTTCTCTTTTGCTGGGGTATGCTTCCAACCCTAGGTGGAGGACTTGGATGACAAGGCTTGATGACTTGGACTTAGATTGTGAAGTTAAATCTTGGAGACAATCTTGAGGTGGCTTAGATTTCCTCTACATGGATCCTTGTAATGTAAGTTTGTAACCCTTTGTTTTATAATTGAATATAGTCATGTTTTATTCCATTGCTATACTTTGGTCTTTTGATTACCATTATATAAAGATTTGAAAATTTTACACCCACTCCATCATACCTTCTGAGTGTGTTTGGATTGGAGGTTTGATATTTCAAATTTTTAGTATGGAGGTGTTTTCTCTTCTTTACAACATGGTATCAGAGCCCATGGTAGTCAGAATCTGACTATTTCAATTTTGTCTCCCTATAGAACCCTTGACTTAGTTAGTTACCTCTAAGTGATATGTTGACCCTAGATTTGATCAATGATGATCTATTGTGCAACAAGGTTGGTTTGAGGATGAGAATATGTTATGAGATCTAAATATGGAAATATTGTGATTTGGTTTCTCGCTTTGATTTTGGGCCCTAAATTTTAGTTTTCAATCGTAAAAGTTTTTCACAACAAATTATTTTCCATATAATACTATATGTACAAAAGAAAATGTTTTCTCTGGATTTTATCAATGTTTTCTTAAACTAAGTCACAATGAAAAGAAACTCTAGCTTAAGTATAATCTAACCCTAGTTTTATGACTAGGAATGATATAATGGTGTAGTAGACCTACCCTATGACTTTTAGATGTTCATGTAGGGTTGATAGGTTAGAGACACGAGGACCTAAAAACTCAACCGTAGATGGTGACTTTAGTTAGATACATGAGAAATTTTAATCTCTAAACACTTTCATAACTAACAGATGAGGGTAGTTCTAAAAAGTTATTTAGTTTGACTTGATAGGTTGAACCCTTTAAGGGGTGGAGAATAGTTGATAGTTGACGATTGGATCTTTAGATTTTGAGGACAAAATCCTTTTAAGGGGTGGAGTGTTGTAATATACCGGATCTCAAACCCTACCCTAGAACTTTGATCTTTTGGGTTTGACCAAACAAGTTTGAGGTTAGAATGATCCTAATAATATAATGCATGAATATTGTAATATAATATGCCATATAATTCATTTGGTGATAATAAAATGATAAATAACTTAATTTCATGCATAATATGGTTAATGGGCCTCTAATGGGCTAGATGATATAACCCATGTAATAAAGCCTCAAAGTAAATAATAGATTTCAAATTCGTAATTTACACATCAAAATAAGCTTACATGTTAATATTCAACCAATTTGGACAACCTTGATATAACATGGTTAGGAGAGAGAAATTTCCTAAAAGGTATAATTAATAAATAAATATAATAAATAACTCCAAAAGATGAAAATAATTTTAGATTCGTAATCTACATAATAAAATATGCCTTTAGGTGAATTTTCACTCAATTTGGAGAAAGTTTGATTAAAAGGTAAAATTAGGAGAGAGAAAGTGTGTAGAACCTTCAAAATATTAAATAAATACTCAAATAACCCCAACGTGTAAAATTGATGGCAAATTCGTATCCAACACACTAAATATAACTTGTGGGTCAAGTTTCATCAAATTTGGATAATTCAAATATCATTAATGGAGGAGGAAAGAGAAAATGAAATTTGATTTATTTAACACATTAAAAGTTTCTAAAAGGAAAAACTAAGTACATAATCAGAATCTACATGCCTAATTTAACCTATATGCAAAATTTGGTTTAATTTGGATAATGTTTGGACCCTCAATTTAAGAAAGAGAAAAATAAGAAAATAAATACATTCACAATAAAGTTCTAATTGGAATTGAATTGCATTTGATTTGTCACGCATGCTGGTTTTATTGGTCGAGTTTGTTTTGGGTCGTTGGATCTACAATCCAATGACATCTGCTCTCTTTCCTTCCTATGCTTCCTCTCTTTCCATCATGAACAAGCACATGTCTTCTCTCGATTTTCCTTCTCTGATTCCTCCCTTTCCTTTCTTCCTTTCCCTCCGTTTTCTTCTCCTTCACCTTTCCTTCTGCTTCCCGAACCCAATGACCCTATAAAGGTAGGGCTGTGGTTGCCCCTTCCTAGTAGTGGCTGGGTTCCGCCTTCCTTCCCCTGTTTCCTCTCTATTTGTCTCTTTCTTCGCCAAATCCTCACAGCATAGACGATCAGACCGTATGAGTTTTTGCCCAGATGATCGCCGCCTCACCAGGACTTTGTCACTGGATCCTGTTTGGGGTTCCGTGACTTGGGGCTTCCCAATCTGTAGGCTAGCTCCTGTCTCCGACCATAGGGCAACGATGCGGGTTTTTTGGAGGCCTAGGCTTGGACCTAGTTGGACTTTGGATCATTGACTCTAAAGTTGAGGTATGATTGCATCCCCGATTATTCTTGTTGAGCAATTATCCTATTTTTTTCTTACTCTTGGTCCTGTGGACATTAGCCTATACATTATCTTATTCTTTTGAAATCATGCTTCATGTGAAGTATCTTATTTTATTATTGATCTTGTGATCATGGATATTCTCTTGGAATCTTATCTTGTTGCCTTGGTGCAATTTGGACTTTTGATATTATATGCCCACTGTGATGTGGATTTTTATTTGTTGATATGTGCCACTTTGAAGTGGATGTTTATATGTTTTTGTTGTTTATTGTGTGATGGAAACATTGTACAATTCTGACTATACTTTCTACTTGCCTCTACATTAAACATGTTATGTGATTCAGTAGCACTAGAATAGTGTAAGTGCATTGGTTTTGTTTATAGAAGATGTGATATTTCCTGCTCTTTTTGGGATGGCAAGGAACCTCGTACCTAGGGCAAGATGTTTGATTCTTGGCCCATGTTTTATATATATTTGGGAGATTGGCAGTATTTCTTTCTCTATCAGGCTTCAGCTTTATGGGGGTTGGCCGCCAATTGTGTTTATATTGTTCTAGGGCTATGTTTATCTCACATGCATGCAGGATATTGATTGTGGGGTGTGTGCCCAACTGGTGCTTGTTTCCCACCATGGTAGTGGATGTCTATATGGCACAATCCTTTTTATGTTGTTTTTATGGCAAGTATCCCTTTTGTTGTGATATTCTCTCTTGATACCCGTTTGGGTGGTACTTATCTTTTCTATGGGAAGCCTTTCACATTTGATATCCGTATTTCCTCTAATTGCTCAATGTTTTCTATTTAGTATGCACATACCAGCTTTTGTCGATGTCTCCTATTATTTCTCTTTTGTTGGGGTATGCTTCCAACCCTAGGTGGAGGACTTGGATGACAAGGCTTGATGACATGGACTTAGATTGTAAAGTTAAAGCTTGGAGACAATCTTGAGGTGGTTTAGATTTCCTCTACATGGATCCTTGTGAAGTAAGTTTGTAACCCTTTATTTTATAATTGAATATAGTCATGTTTTATTCCGCTTCTATACTTTGGTCTTTTGATTACCATTATATAAAGATTTGAAAATTTTACACCCACTCCATCACACCTTCTAAGTGTGTTTGGATTGGAAGTTTGATATTTCAAATTTTTAGTAAGGAGGTGTTTTCACTTCTTTACAATGCCACAAGTTCCTTTTCCCAATAGCTTGTATGGAAGACTAGAGGGCTTAAGAACACCTATGAAGTCTGCAAAAGTGAGTGCTCCAGCCAATGCAACAAATTTGAGGAGTGACAAAGAAATTCAGCCACAAAGGATTTGCAAGTGGAGGTGCCTAAAGGTTCTACTACCACCATATCTACTCCCCCAGTTCTAGAGGAGGTGTCCATCCAACAAGAGTAGGTGAAGGTTGTACCCTATAGCGGAACATTTATAGGCAAGAAGGAGATGCCTATAGGAGAGAAGGTCCACCCACATGTTAATCCAGCCATTTTAGATTTGCCAAAGTCTATTCCAGAGGGTGATATAAATTTAAGATTAGGGTGAGGAGATCCCTAAGGTGCTATACAGTCCTCCACATAGGCGAACAAAGTAGCCAAAGGTTCTAGTCCTGAATAGTCTAAAGTCAAGAAAGAAGGAAAAAGTTTAGAAATTTTGTGATTACCTATCTTTAGGAGATGATGATTACAAGATAGAGTTCAGATTGTCAAGATATTCACCACCTTTATGTGATAACCCAGGCTAGAGGTAAGCATCATGTCGATCCTAAGACATAAAACAAGGACGCTTTGTAAGAGGCAACCCACCAATTAGGATTCTTAGATTATATTTTCTTTTGATAATGTTTTATTATTTTGTTAGGATTAGATCATATTATTTAGTAGTTTCATGATATCTAGTCTTGATTCAAGTAAAAAATGTGCCTTGATATGTGTATTCAGTGTGTAGGGATGCACTGAGTCGGTACGACCGACACTCTATCGGTGGCACCGAGTCAGTCATTTTATCATTACATGAAAACTCTGACATCAACTCGGTACCACCAACTTCACTATCGATAGTACTGAGTTTTTGTGAGTGACATCTCATAAGCTGAGCAAGCATCGACACTTCACCGAGATGGAGAGCTTATTGGAGGGCATGTCTTCATGTGAATCTCACCCACCCATCTTTTGCCCCAGATCTCACCTCACATATCGGTACATCCATTTCATTTGTCTTCCTTTACTTATAACATTGGGGATAATGCCATATTCAAGCTTGGGGGGGAATGGAACGGTGTTTCTATTTTTATCTCTTGCATCTTTTATTTTTATCATAAATCTACATGTTTTTGTTTCAGAAAAATTAGATTTTTTTTATTTTTAGGGTCCACTTCTATCTAGTGTAATTGTGGATGAAATATAAAATTTTAGTTAGGATTAGCCATTTCTTGATGATGTAGTATCAATTTTAAAAATTGTTAAAAATTGAATGCGCTCTTATACTTTGCTCTTTAAGCAAAATTTTCTATGTTTAACGTACATAACTGGAGGAATTGTTTGGATTAGTTAGCTTGAAGACATACTGGATGAATGAAAAATCTAACTCAACCCTATGGATTGTGTTATGATGATGATGTTTGTGTCCAAACCAACCAAACAATAACGTGATCTTTAATTTGAATTCTAGAAATAAATTCTAAGGTTATCCTGTTACACAAGTTGATAGAAGAGGGACATATCATGGTTGGGAAAGACATTGTCTCTTAGTCATGTGATCCCATCCACCATCCATTCATCTTCATTCACCACCATAGGATGATCAAGTTTAATACAAGCTATTTTTCTCTTGTATGCATTACATGGCATGATAGGAAACACACTGTTAGTTCATTTTATTTAGTATTAGAAAAGGAAAAAAAATCATATAATCTCTTTTGAGCATTTGTAGTTTGCATAACAAAATTGCATATAGTTTCATTTGCATTGCATATTTCATAAGGTGTTACATATTTGTTATCTCTACGATATTCTCTCATGTAAGAGTATAAAAAAAGTCATATCTCCTTACTCCTTCTCCAAACAAAAAAAAAGTAAAAAAGCCCAACAATGAACTATTTATCATGCTAAAAATAATAGGGCAGAAAAAAAGTTATTGAAAAGAAAAAAAGAGTAGAAAAGGAGGAAAAAGATTTTCAAGTTCAATGTCATATTCTCTTTAAGAAACAAAGAAGGGGATTGTGTATTTTTTTGGTAAACACCTTTCCACCTATACTCATCATTAGGATGAGACATCCATTACATGCATCATTCCACCAAAATAAAAATAGTCATTCGAAGTCATACATTCACATTTTATCCATCATATAGGGGCAACATATTTTTACTTCTTGTATAAATAAGTTGGATCATTCTTGTGAATCCTATTTTCATAGCCACTCTTCTTTTCCACCCATTGCTTAGCAAGGTAGGCCACCATCATAATTATTCCCCTCATCCATGTTTATTTGGTGATCTTCTTCTAAGTAGTTTATTTAGGTAGATCAGAGCAATGTAGATAGGGAGATCACATGGTGCATCAAGAATGTGTCTTAATGGCCATGATATCAATTGCTTCTTATTGATAGTGTTTTTCATTGATCTTATTTTGGACATCTATTATGAACATTATTGATCGCTTTAAAGTAGTTACTTATTCAGTGGTTGGCAAGGACCAGTTTGGGGTCGATTAGTGGAGGGTGGATAGATAAAGTAATTCATAGGCACTTGTCTTCTTGCTGACTTTTTCAAACAAATCCAAGAGTAGTGTTCCTCAAGGATGAGAAATATTCAAGCTTAGGGTGTGATGTGTGCACAAATTGTCACTATTTGATTGCCTAATTTAGTTGATTTCATTTCCAATTGCTCTTAATTGTATATCTTTTAAAACATATTTCACCAAATTAGTGTAAATCATGTGCGCGTCAGTTCTTATATTTTTTGCATGTATTTTACATGTATTTTATATATTTTAATTATTATAATAATTATTTGATTTAATTCATTGCTTATTTTATTGTAGATAATTATTATTTACTGAAGCAAAATCGATACTATTGACATACAACGTGGTAGTACTGATATGGTATTGAAGTACAAAAAATTTTATTGTTCCAGATCGAAAAGGAAAAGGATTTCTACTTCAACTAACTCTATACAAGCTGGTAGTACCGACACAGGCATTGACGAGCTTAATTGCATGTGTTAAATCCAACACATATTATTATGAAAAATAATATTTAGGTTTTCTCGCAACCTAAACATGTACGACGGCTATAAAAGACACCATTAGAAGTGAAATTTCGATATCTGTTAGAGGGGGACGACACGAACGACGAAAGAGGAGAGAAAAGTGGAGGAACCCTACCTGACAGACTTTAAAGGCATTTTGGCAGAGGAAATGATATCAGAATGCCTCCATCTCCTCCAAATATCCTCCTTAACTCTTTCTCCTATTTCTAGTATCTCGAAATCCATATTTTGCATATTTTCGATCTACTGTGCTACCATGTCTCACATATTTGGCTAAACCCCTTAATTTCTTAGGATCTGATAGTAGCCCGGATATGCCCTGTAATTGACTATTAGGCATTAATAACTATTTTATTCCTATTTTCTGCATATAAATCTATGAAATCATCTTGTTCTATTTATGCTTGATCACCATAAGTAGATTATTAGATCTTTAATCATTTTAGGAGAGAGGTCAAGGGTTGGAAAAGCATAGATTTACCTATTTACTGTGCCCTTTGGGAAAAGTGGAGTGTAATCGGGAGGAGAAACCCAGAGAGGAATCGTAAAACATCTAACTAATCAACCAATTACTATGGAAATGGGATTGGCATTAGATTAGGTAGTGAATTACACTACAAGAGCGGGTAATTCTGGATACAGGCTCTTTTCTAGGGATAAGAGTAATTGATATTAGTGTGTGGAGTTAATTGCAAGTGCTATCTGTGGTGAAACCATTGTCCTGAGGAGTTCATCCAACTCTGAGTAACTTAATATTTAAGTTTATTTTGTTTCTACATTAGTTTTTGTTAAATCAAACCAACTCAATTATTTATACTGACCTAGTTAATCAATCCAAATTAGTAGTAGTCTTTAACCTCACAACTCTCTATGTTCGATAAATCAGGACTCATAATCCCTTGTTACTTTGAAACGTTCACTTGCACATTACACACACATTATACGTGTGTCAAGGCTCACATGAATGCAAATGATATTAACTCATTCATGAAGATGAGTACCTTTCACTTATAAATTCGATGTTTTGGTTATTTATATGTTTATTTCCAAAAGTATATTTTTATTTTCCATACTATAAAGTTCCATATCTTAGTTCTCCATATTTTTATTATCCATATTTTTTTGAGGTTCTAGATCGTTAAATACTTCATTTATTGATTATCATTAACATAATCATTATTTATTATCTGTAAAGGTTTTATCTCTTTACCTTGGGATTCTCCTTCCTCAAAGTTTTCTAGGAATGTTGCATCCCTATATTCAATGATCCCCTTTCTTTATGAAAGAATCTATAACCTATAGATTTTTTTGAGTACTCAATGAACCTACACTTTAATGTTCTAGGTTCCAACTTATTTCTAAGTTGACTAGATTTTAGGACATGGGCTATGCACCCCCATTTTTTGAGATCACTCAGATATGGCTTCCTCCCATTTACATAATGCATAAGGTGTAGATATAATAGATTTAGTGGCATTTTATTCAATATATGATTCGCAATTTGTAATTCTTAGCCCTAAATATTTCTAGGGAGACAAGAATGTGATAGCATGCATCTTACTACATTCACTAAAGTTATATTCTTTTTTCTGCCAAACTATTTTTTGTGATATGTAAGGCATTATGAGGTGTCTTTTAATTCCATGTTATTGATGAAATGATTAAAATCATTTGAATTATATTACCAACATCTATCTATTCAAAGAACCTTACTATTCCTTCCAAGTTGTCTTCTACTTATTTTTGATATCTTTTCAACCATTCTAATGATCATAATTTCATAGAAATTAGGTAGACATAGGAAAAGCTTGAATAGTTATCTATTAATGTTACAAAACTTTCCTAATAGTCATATATTTTTACACTTTATGGTCCACAAATATCTGAATGGATTAGACCTAACAATTCCTTTAGTCCATGTTAAACTCAAAAGGTATCTTAATCATTTTTTAAGAAAGTGATGTTCACATGGAGTTACATTGATCTTTCTTATGTTAGGAAGCAATTCTAATTTTATCATATTTTCCATTTCATATTTACCAGGATGACCTGATTTATAATGCCATATATCACATTTAGATAAAGCACACAAGTAGTTCTTAGAAGTGGCATTGATACTACTGACTTCACTACATATTACAGGAATGCAAAAAAGATCATGTTCATGTACACACTTGACCATAGAAAAAAACGTCTTGTCCTTTCTTATGGACAAACCTCTTATTATAAAAATGAACTTCTAAGCCATTTATTCATAGGTACAGTAAAAAAATTAAATTACATTTTATGGTGGTGAATAGAAACCATCATTAAGAACCATAATACTTTCTCTAAGGTCAAAATGATAAATACCAACACCTTCCACATCAATTTAGATATTTTTACCCATATGTATATGCATTTTTCCCCTAGATTAAGATCTTTCTAAGATTCCAACCCATGTTTTGTCATTGCAATATGATAGGTTGTAGCTGAATCAAACCACCATGCATTAGATTTAGCCAAGACTATATTTTTGCATTCAGTCATTCCTAAAAAAACCCTTTTATTTTCTCCTCCTTGTTCTAAGCCTTTGCCTTTGTTTCCATCCTTTTCTGGCCAACTCGATATAAAGTAACCAAATGGATCACAAGATATCGGGATCCTCTAGGTTTCTTTCCATGTGCATGGTTGGATTTGAACTGTGACTTGTATGAGTTAGTCCTCCTATTTTGTCCCTTCTGATAATAATGTTTGGGCCTACAATGTACATGATTTGCTTCTAATAGATTCCCTTTCCAGTTCTTATGGCTAGGGATTTTTTTCTTGCTCAATTGCTAGCCGAGTTAACAGTTAAAAATTTGAATAGAAGAGGTAGATCGTAAAGCAGTAATCCCCATATCAAAAATACCTACAAAAATACTAAGTGTAGTTTCTATACATAATTTTTCTAGCACTAGAGTTCCTGAAATAGACAAATTTTTAGCGATAACAATCATATTATCAACATGTTCAGTGATGTTCTGTCTCTCTTAATTCTACAAGAGTTGTGCTTTTGTAAGAGAAGCTAGTGTTTCTCTAGGTCATTTTGTTCTGCTTGTCCTTCAAAGCTTTCCACAATTTGTGTGATGAGTCATAAGTATCAAAGAATTTAATGAGACAAACTTCCATGAGTGTACATATTAGGCTTCATGTCTTCTTGCCATCAATCTTTTACTTATTATGTTTCTTGATTTCCACCTCAGAGGCATTAGTGTTTCAATAGTATGTTTCAGATTGTCATAGATAATGGCATGCCTAATGTTAGGGTTCTACCTTTCAAAATTAGCTCCATTTAGATTCTCAATATTTCACATGTGAACCTGAATCGTAAGTAAAGGTTGTTCGGAAATAGAATGGAAATAAGCATTCTTATAGAAAAACTACTATTGGGTATATTTTATGTAATACTCACAATGAATCAAACGGAAGAAATATTTTTTTATAAGTATAAATTATGGAAACAAAGATTGAAAATAGTTTTCATAAACAAGATAGTTTGGTTGATACATAAAGATCTAATCATATAAGCAAAACAAATAAACACTACCAATACAATTAACATCTCAGATTATTCACGCGTAGATGACATGATATGATGAAGTAATATTTCAGTAAAAGTAAGCACTATATATTATATCTAAACAAAATTTCCACTCGAAAAAAAGTTACAATACTCAAAACTAAGAAAAATTGATAAAAAATAGTATGAAAGGATCAATACTTGCATATGTTAAATGAAAAATGACTTTTGATCCCATAAATAAAAGAGTTGTAGATGCTCGATTAATATATAGATACACTATGATGTTAGAATTTATGAGAGAAGATAAAACAAAGCTAACATGCTAACATAATCTTAGTATATATGCACTAAGAACAAAAGTAACAAGTATTATAAAATTATATAGCTCAAGGATGAAATAAGATCAACATGACACATACATTTCTAAGACACTACATCAACATATATATTTATATATTAATGAGATCGACTAGTCTAAGAGTGTAGATCTTCAAAATGGTGAAAATAAATGTCAAGTTTCTTACAAATTAAGACAACAAGACAAGAAGGTGTAAGATCACTAGGAGAAAATATAAGATCGGCTAGCGTGTAGTGTACAATAGGTGTTAGATCAGAAGAGAAGGTTTTTATACCATTCCTATCTCTTGGGGTATCGAGAGGCTTGTTGGATCTAGGGCTCTGAGGGGGTGAATAGAGCTTCAAAAATTCTCACAAGATAGATTAGATCTTCAAATTATATCAAATTAAAACCAATAGCTTAAGTGCAATTTGAAGTCCTAACTAACAAGCATAGCAAGAATGAGAGGAATTGATAGCAAGCACTTGACAAGGTCATGTAGAGTGGTTCTACTCTCCAAACTAGGAGAGAGTTATTCCACTACCTAGAGAGGTCATCCTCTAGGACTTTGCAAGTGCTTTTCTCTATATATTCACCAATAAGAGTTACAACACAAGACCACCAAAGGACTTACCCATCCAAGCACCAAGAGTCTTCCACCTTACCAAGGACTTACCCACTTTGCCAAGAGTCTTCAACCTTCTCCAAGGTCTTACCTACTCTTGCACAAGTCTTCTACCTTCAAGGATTTACCCACTCTTCTTGGATCTTCAACTTTTGCCTTCTCCTTCACCTGGAAAAGATCTTCACCTCTTCTTCAACCTTGAAGAAGAACATCAACAGCTCCACCTTCACTCGGAGTAGCTTGCTTCACCTTTGCTTCATGGAGGAAAGGGGTAGGGAAGATGGAATGGATGAGAGCTTTATAAGAACAAGGAAGTATCTCTCTTACAACATGCCTATCTCACTCATAGTCACAAAATGAAGTGTAAACTAGAGAGAGAAAGGGGATCAAGGAGTTTCAACACACTCAACTATGCAAGTACTTAGAATTGCATGAATGGGCAAACTTGGAATGAACTCCAAGGGGTCTTGTTGATAGCTGGGGGGTGTTCCCTTGAGTGTGGGATCACCTAAGGTCAAAATATAGCCGTTTACCAAGATGCAACATATCTATTTTTTCCTAAAACAACTCACCAATGGTTATAATGACTTTTTCGGCATTTTATGTACAGTGCATTTGATCGAGTTTCAATAAAGGTGAATCGACCGATCCACTAAATGACAAAGCCAATTTTCAAACTATCGTTTGAGCTTGTTCTGGGAAACTCAACCAATGAGCTAAAATTAGGTTTGCTCAGTGAGTCAGTCAGTCGAGTTCTGTGAGTGTGCAAATCAACCGATGGGTCATCTTCAGAAAATTCATCATAGGATCGGTCGAGTTTCCAACTCAACCAATGAACAACCTGTGACAAATTTTCTAAATTGACATTTGAGTGATTAAATCATGGAATTAAGTGCCCCTAATTTTTTCTCCTCTTAGTTACAAGTCATATCATCAATACAAGTGATTACAAAAATTATCTAAGGTCATTTGGAGTGATTTCCCAAATTGCACACTTGTATTGCATTTGACTTGAACTTGAAGAAGCTAGGGCTTGTATAATTTGATCATTTTCATGTACCTAAAACCTGAAATCAATATTGAACAAACATATTAAATACATAGGAATGGAATGGTTCAATCATTATCAAAATATGGGCAATGTATAACTCTCATGTCAACATTCTCTCCCTTTTTGACAATGACAAACCATTCCTCAATCATATTGAAAGGGATATTGAAGTTATACCTTTGCCTTGTGAATTGTAAGGGGATTCAGGATTTGAACAATGTGAATTCCCCCCCTCAATCTATACTTACTTTAACCTGCATAGTTTTCCTATCTACACAAAGCAACATGACATATATATACTATATGGTCCTTTAGAAAGTCACATGATAAATCATATAATGAATAAGAAAAGTGTAAGGACCATGGCCTTCGTTTTGGGCTTACCCTATTTGCTTTGCCTAAACCTTGTGTTTAGAGGCTTGCCTAATCACCTGAGGTGTATTTAGGGTTGTTGTGCTTTGTTGTGGGGTTGAGGTGCAACTTGCAATTTACCCAAGTTCTAGGGTTTTTGTGAAAGTTTTCCACCTTGAGAGATATCTTTGTATCTCTTTGCATCCTCTAGGGTTGAGAGGATGAGTTGGGCACCTTGCTTGAGTTGTTTGGGCCTCGTTTGGGCTTGCTTGTTTAGTTTTGAGCCTTGGGGTGTGGCCTTGTTGCCATGTATCAGGCAACAGAGCTCCCCTTGCTGCCTTGTGCTGGACAAGGGTGGTGTATCGGCCAAGGGTGCTGGTGGGTGTGTTGGGTTTCCAAGTTGGGCAAATCACACCCCTCCACCTAGCATCATTTGTGTCACCCTCTCTTGGACACATGGTGCTTGTTGCTAGCAAGTGGCGAGACCTTGGACAAGTGGTGCTTGGGTGCTAGAATGTGGCGTGGCCCTTGGACAAGTGGTCCTTAGTGGATGCCATCTTTCCTTGCTCCCCCCCTTCACCCTCTTGTATATATACCCCTCTCTTTGCTTTCTAGTGGTCCCTTTAGTTTCCCTTGTTTCTCTCTTTCCCTTGGTGGCTGATATCCCTTAGAGAAGAGTGGTGGCCGATACATCTTGTAGTTGTGGTTCTCTTCTTCCCTAGTGGTGGCCAAAACCCTAGTGTTCTTGCTCCTTTCTTCTCTAGTTGGTGAGTATCTCTCTCCCTTCACCCTTGGTACCATATTCTTCTTTGTCTTACGGCCATGGTGGTAATAGGGTTTCTCTTCTCTTCTTGAGGTGGCCGAAGGTGGTTCCTTGGAGCTTTGGATCTTGCAGGAGTGTGCTTGAGGAGGGTTACATAACTTATAACCTAGCTATAATATCTCCCTTATATGTTGCTTTGATATGTTACCTTGATCGTCTATGTATATCTTGCTAGTAATGCTCATGCTTTAGCTAGTAATGTTGCTACCCGATATGCTCCCTAGATCAGGTTGGCTGATATGTTCCTTAGAACATGTTGGGCGATATGATGTAGTTACCCTTGTGTTGGTCGATCATTTGGGTTGTAAAATCTCAAGCAATACCCCTCTCTCATTTAGTTGAGAGGTGAGATTAGGGTTTTTTAACCCAAAGAGATATGGTGGTGTACATGTGAGGCAATACCCCTCTCTCACTTAGTTGTTGAGAGGTGAGCCTATGTTCTTGCTATTTTGGCATCATGGTTAGTTGGCTTGGTCGATAGAGGTTTGCCCTTAATGTTGTGATGGTGATCTACCCTAGTTGCATGTTATGTCTTTGGGTGACATGAGTGGCCATGCCTTTGATGGTGAGCTTTGAGCAACACCCATCCTTCCTTGAGTTGTGAGGTGAGCTCTAGCTCATGCCCGATATGCTTGAGGTTGTGCAAAACCCCTCTCACTTGGTTGTGGAGAGGTGAGCCAACACTCTTAGTATCCTTGGGCGATATGGTGTGGATGGTTGTGATGAGGTTGAGACCTTCTAACCCTAGTAACCCATTATGGATGGTTGAGTCTTAGACCTTGTTGCCCGATATAGTTTGTAGGTGTGGTGACTGATATCCCTTTCCTACCCTAGGGTTAGGGTTTGGACGATATAGTGTGTTGACACCTAGTTGGTCCCTTGGACGATAAGTGTTTTGGAGGAGTTGAGCTCTTGGGCGATATCTCCCTTTTGTGTTGACCCCTTGGGCATCATGGCCTTGCTTTGCATGACACCCATGATGGGTAGTGCTACTCAATATCCCTCTCTTCCCTTGAGTTAGGGTTTGGGCAATACAGTAGTTGGACACCTTGTGGATCCCTTGGTCGTTATGGTGCTTTAAGGTTGAGTTAGCTTGGGCATTGCGAGGCTTGTATCCCTTGGATGATAGGTGATCTTTTTGGGTGACAGAGTGTTGCGCCGGGCAAAAGGGCGTTGCAGGCTATGTTAACCTCTTGAGCGATGCCCGTCATAGCACATCATTACCCGTCTTAGAGGTGTTGCACATTATGACGCGTTGACCATCATAGGGCATTGCATGATGCAGGTTGCATGGCATAGTATTGCACGATAGGACGCCTGCTGGCCTTTGGCTGGGCGATATGGTCTGGACGTTTCCCGTCATGGCGTCGCATGATATGATGCTCACCCGATATGATGCTTCGTTGTTCTGTTGGACGATAGGGTGTGTCTCTTGGGCGATACAGGTTGCACATTATGATGTTTCTCGTTATCAGTTCGCTTGGTGGTTTTCCTGATATGGGAGATAGCCAACACCTATAGATTTTGGTTGTAACTGATACCCTTTGGTGATGGTCGTGTGATCTTTTGGTGAGGGCTAGTACCTTACCCGATATTTTTTAGTGAGGGTTATCCCTTACTCTATATGTTGTTGTGAAGGTTATGCTCGAAACCCTCATATCATTTGGAATTCTATGTATTTACATGATCATCTAATGTGGCACAAATATATCTCGATGGAGAAATGTTTATCTACTCTTGAGCATACTAACCATGCAGGTTTCATCAATTGAGATGTGTACTCATGTATGAGTTGTGATGATGTCATTAGTGACATTTGCTTAATGTTCAAATAAAGAGGAATACTATGTGTTATGAGAACTATGATGACACATGATGAGTGTTTCCTATGTGTTGGTAACATGTGCTTGATGATGGGATGGAATCCCTATGATGATTAGATCCTTGTAATGGATCATGATGATTGGCAAGAGGCCAAGTGTCGATATGTAATGTTGGATCCTTGAGATGGATCATGATGATGTTGATGGCATTGAGAATAGCAGTATTAGTGTGACACAAGTTAATGGAATCTATGTTGTTTACTCTTATTTATGGTTTGCATAATATAACTTGGTTGACCCCAACAATCCACTTAAAATTCACTAATTAATTACAGACGAACCTTTCTTGTAGTTTTCCCTGGCCATAGATCCATCATCTTCAGGAGCTAGTGATGGTGAAATAGGTTCTCCTACAGGTTGACCCGGAGCACATATTGTTGAGTATGTGGGGTTTCTCCTAGCCAAAAATAGGAGGATTAGAGTGAAACTTTGGTTCTAGACCCAAGATGTGTATAAGAGCATGGTGAACAGGCCCATGGCTAAGTGTGATTAGATCATGAATGCGTTCGTGGATTAGGAGCACGGTGAACATGCATGTGGCTCAATGTATACTGGCGCAATGACCTGTACCAAGGCGGGCTAGAGGAAAGGGTAGCCTGTGGGAGCTGACCCTGTGACTGAGGTCACTTAAGAAAGAGACTATAGTCCTGCTTTGGATATCGTGCACTAACCATGAGGAGGTGAGGTTGTGAAGTCCAGCTCTTCCATTGACCTTGTATGGCACCAGCTTTGGGTTTCGCAACCGAAGGTTGGATTTGAGCGGTACGATTCATTTCCTGAGGGCATAATAAATGGTAATCCAGCTGTATAGTATATCTTCTTAGGACAAACACGAAACATTGGTTGAGGCCTTTCATAATGTATGATTGTTTTATATACATGCCCTAAGTACTTCTTGCAGCTAGTTATATGCTTCTCAGGTATCATGGTAAGTTGTTATATATAACCCTACTCTTCATAATTCATGATCTGGTTATATCTGCTACGTGTTTTATCTACTCTAACTTTTCTGAGGTTTTATAGTTCGGCGGGGAGTTATGTTTCTCGCTGGGACTGTGTGTCTCACCCCACTGGTTTCAACCTTTTTAGGTGATCAAGCTAGACGTGGTGGTGATCGTAGTGTTGTGGCTGAGCAGTAAGAAGATCAATAGAAGGCAAGGTTGGATATGTTGTTGTGGTTGTTTTGTAGTAGAGTCTTAGAGTCTCCCTGTACTCTCAGGTCCTTGGAGGTGTTTTGATGAGGTTTCACGATGTATGATCTTAGTATGGCTTTTTGTAACCTATTGTTGGCCTGGTTAGGCATGTTATGTACATAAATATGTGACACATTCTTGATGTATAAGGAACAGGTAGATCCCATGTGATGGTGGACATATATCATGCTTATATATATAACACGTTTCCTTGCAGGATGTGGATCTGGTTGTAATAGTTTTGTTCTTATGACATTTTTTGCAATCGGTTTTAATTAACCTGTGTTTTTATAATATGTGATTTATGGTGGTTCTGCTCATTTTTGGGTGGCATTTCGTTGTCTATGTGATAGCGGGATGTCACAAGTAGTTTTGGTATCAGAGCTCTAGGTTCATTGAGTCTACAAGGATTTAGGACTAGGCTTGTGTCTTTTCTTATGATTTTTCCAGATTTTCTTATAATGGCTTCTGCCCCCAGCAGAAGATAAAGCTAAAAGATGTCTGGAAATCATGAAGAACATGCTGCCGAGAGCAGTGCTACTGCATCTGTTGATGGAGCTAGTGTGCAGTCACATGAAGATCGGGTGCTTGAGGTCCCCAGTTTGACCCAGCCATTCTAAAAAACCCTACCTATCAACACCTTATGGGGCAGCTAATGGCTACGATGAATCACATGGTGGAGAGATTACATGTGCCTCCACCAAGAGCATCGGTTCCCCATGATGAATCTTCGGGTATTGGGAAGACCGTCGAGCGGATTCTCTAAGTCAGAGATTTGTATTATGCTAGAATGGATGATCTAGTAGATGCAGATCTGTGGCTGACAGGTCTTGAGAAGGCCTTCCGGATCCTCGACATCCCTGAGGCAAACAAAGTCAAGCACGCTATGTACCTTCTGAAAGGTAGTGTTGGCCACTGGTGGGCCATCGAGGAGGAGAAGTGACCTGGTGACGTGATTAGATGGGATGTTTTTCGACGGGAGTTCGTTAGTCGATACTTCCTAAAGACATATCTAGATGAGAAGATCATCCAGTTTGAGCATTTTTACCAAGGATCTCTGAGCATCACAGAGTATGAAGCCAAGTTTATGGAGCTGCTGAGGTTCTGTCCTCACATGGCGGTAACAGATGATGAGAGGATCAGATGGTTTGAGAAATGTTTGAGTGTCAAGCTGACAACACCTACTGCTGCTTTAGAGAACCAGGAGCAGTTTGCCACGTTTGTGGATTCTATCTGAAGGATAGAGCGATTATTCCGGGAGAAGAGAGAGGCTATGTCCAAGAAAAGGCATGTACAGTTTTAGAGGCAAAGATTTGATAACCATAAGAAGTCGAGGTTTTCTGCACCTTCTATGATGCAAAGTTCCAGTGCGCCATCACAATGGTCACCAAGTAAAGGAAGAGCGCGTGGTTTTTCTCCATCTAGAGCTTACAGTACAGCTTTAGTAGAAGTGACAAGGCCATCTAGGCCACAACTAGGGGACAAGTCGTGTTTTCTCTGTGGACAGACAGGACATCTAAAGTCAAATTGCCTAAGAAGAGACGCTGAAGTGACACAACAACCGAGGCAAAGTCAGCAAGGATCGAATAGACAATAGTCTAATGGCGCTAGAGGGTGAGTATGCGGCCAAGTGTTGCAAGAAGGATCGTCTGCTCAAGGAAGTAGAGAACATGTACGGCAGCAAGCAACAGATCAATTCTATGCTATGAATCAGTCGGAGGCAATAGTCAACCCGCGAGTAGTTGCAGGTCAGATGGAGTTGTTTCATTCTGATTTGTCTTCTTCTTGCTTTGTATCTATTCTGGTTGACAGCGGTGCTACGCACACTTTTATCGCACGTAGTATGCTTGATAGTTGTCTTTTACCTGTTAGTTGTAAGAAAGATAGCTTGTTGTTAGAAACCCCTCTTATTGATCCTGTGTTGGTTCAAGAAGTGTGTCCATCTTGTATTCTATCTTTTTCGGGACACAACATACAAGTGGATCTCATACCACTTGATATACATGGGTTCAATGTAATCCTTGGAATGGATACCTTGGAAAGATATAAGGTTGTGCTGGACTATGGTTCCAAGAAGGCGGTGTTTGCTGACAACAGTGAGAAATGGATCTTCCAGGGAGATAGGAAGATTCTTCTGACGTGTTTGGTATCAGTAATGGTGGCAGAGAAGTTGTTGCGGCAAGGTTGTAGAGTGTTCTTGGCTCATGTTGTGGATACCAAGGCAAAAGTTCCTAGCCTCCAGGATGTGCATGTCATCAGAGAGTTCGCTGATGTGTTTCTTGATGAGTTTCCTGGTGATCCTCCACCTCGAGAGATTGATTTTTAGATCAATCGGGTACCAGGGACATAGTCTATTGCTTAGACACCATACAGGATGGCTCCAGCAGAGATGGCAGAGTTGAAGAAACAATTGCAAGAGTTGCTTGATAAAGGTTTCATCAGGCCGAGCACATCACCTTGGGGTGCTCCAGTTCTGTTCGTAAAGAAGAAGGATGGATCTATGTGTTTGTGCATAGATTACCGACAGTTGGACAAGGTCATGATAAAGAACAAGTATCCTTTTCCGAGGATAGATGATCTATTTGACCAGTTACGTGGTGCTATAATATTCTTGAAAATCGATCTGCGGTCTGGATATCATCAGTTCATAATAAAGGAGGATGACATACCAAAGAGAGCTTTTAGGACTAGGTATGGGCACTACGAGTTTGTGGTCATGCTATTTAGGCTAACCAATGCACCAACAACATTCATGGATCTGATGAACAGAGTGTTTCGTCCATTCTTAGATCAGTTCATTGTAGTCTTCATAGATGATATTCTTGATCTATAGTCAAGACAGCCAACAACACGAACATCATCTTTGACAAGCGTTGACTCTTCTTTGACAACATCAGTTGTATGCCAAGTTTAGTAAGTGCGAGTTCTGGCTGAAGAAAGTGACTTTCTTAGGTCATGTAATCTCAACAGAAGGGATCAGGGTGGATCCCAAGAAGGTGGAGTCAGCAGCAGAGTGGGAGCAACTGAAGAACGTAGCTTTCTGAGCTTAGTAGGATACTACCGAAGGTTTATAAGAAACTTTAGTGTGATAGTGTTGCCTTTAACAAGGCTGACTAGGAAGGATGTACCTTTTGTTTGTGATGATTGATGGAAACACGCTTTTCAGAGTTTGAAGGAGAAGTTGACAAGTGCTCCAGTGTTAGTGTTTCCAGAACAAGGGAAAGGCTATGTTGTTTTCTGTGATGCTTTCAAAAAGGGCTTAGGTTTTGTATTGATGCAGGAAGATCATGTGGTTTCTTTTGCTTCTCGACAACTTAAGAAACATGAGGGAAGCTATCTGATACATGATTTGGAGTCAGAAGTGGTGGTTCATGTGTTGAAGATTTGGAGACACTATCTTTATGGGGAAGTGTGTCAAATCTTTATAGATCACAAGAACCTGAAGTATATCTTCTCATAGAATGAGATGAACATGCGTCAACATCGCTGGATGGAGTTAATCAGTGATTATGATTGTGCCATTGAGTACCACCCAGGTAAGGCAAACATAGTAGCAGATGCACTTAGTAGGAAGTCTTCTTCTCTTCCCACGAAGAAGGCATAGTTGAGTTCTTTGATATGCCATAGGCGGGATATGTTCGTCTCTTTGTGGTAGATGAATGTACAGTTAGAAGTCTCTTTGTTGGCAGGACAGTTCGCACAAATGCAGGTGAAGCCTACGTTGAGACAACAGGTCAAAGAAGCACAACAAGTAGATGCTAAAGTGCAGCTGATCAGATCAGAGTTCGGCAGCGAGAAGCATGATGGTTTCCATGAGTCCAAGGATGGACTAATTTGTTACCATAATACGATGATGGTTCCTGATGTTGATAATCTAAGGAAGTTATTGCTCGATGAAGCACACACATCTATGTATGATATGCATCTAGGTGTAACCAAGATGTATCATAATCTGAAAGATCTGTATTGGTGGCCCAGTTTAAAGAAAGATGTAGTTAAGTTTGTGGAAAGATGTGCGGTATGTCAGCAAGTTAAGGCAAAACATAGAAGTCGAAAGGAACGTTGCAAACCATGTCGATACCACAGTGGAAGTGGGATCTTGTAACCATGGATTTCATAGTTGGTCTCCCGAGGACAGCTAGGAATCATGATTCCATCTGGGTGATAGTGGACAGATTGACAAAGTCTGCTCATTTCATCCCTGTGAAGACAACCTACAGACCAAAGAAGCTCACACAAGTATATGCTGATGAGATAGTGTTTTTGCACAGTGTGCCAGCAACGATAGTCTCTGATAAAGGTCCTTAGTTCACAAGTCATTTTTGGGAATAGTTGCATAATGCATCGGGAACGTAGTTGAGGTTCAGTACCACTTTCCATCCGCAGACAGATGGACAGTCTGAAAGGACTATTCAGACTTTATAGGATCTTCTAAGAGCTTGTGTTCTGCAATTCTTAGGGAGTTGTGACGTGCATCTCAGTCTGATAGAGTTTGCCTACAACAACAGCTACCAGTGAAGTATCGACATGGAACCTTATGAAGACTTGTATGGTAGAAAGTGTAGATCTCCTTTATGTTGGTATGAGTCTGGCGAGTATCAACTTTTGGATCATGAGTTAGTACAATAGATGACAGAGAATATCAAGGTGATATGGCAATAGTTGAAAGCAGCATAGGATAGAAAAATGTCTTACGCAGACAATCGTCTCTGACCTTTAGAGTTCCAGGTGGGAGATAAGGTGTATCTCAAAGTCTCTCCATGGAAAGGTGTGCTAAGGTTTGGCAGGAAAGGCAAGTTGGCTCCCAGGTATTAGCATGTGTTGGAAAAGTGGCTTACAAGTTGGAGTTACCTCCAAAGATGCATAGGTTGCATCCAATGTTCCATGTTAGCATGCTAAAGAAAAGTCATCCAGGAACAAAGACAGTGATACAACCAGTTGAGGTTGAGCTTTATGAAGATGTGACCTATGAGGAAGGTCCAGTGTTGATCCTTGACAGACGAGTGAAGAAGATGAAGAGGAAGGACCTGGTTCTTGTGAAGGTTCTCTGCATCATCATGGCGTCGAGGAAGCCACGTGGGAGCTTGAGGAAGATATGAGAAGGAAGTATCCTTCACTTTTCTCTTTGGATTTCAGAGGTGAAATCCTTTTGTAGGGGTTTATGGCTTGTAAGGACCCTGACCTTCGTTTTGGGCTTACCCTATTTGCTTTGCTTAAACCTTGTGTTTAGAGGCTTGCCTAATCACCTGAGGTGTGATTAGGGTTGTTGTGCTTTTTTGTGGGGTTGAGGTGCAACTTGCAATTTACCCAAGTTCTAGGGTTTCTGTGCAAGTTTGCCACCTTGAGAGATCTCTTTGTATCTCTTTGCATCCTCTAGGGTTGATAGGATGAGTTATACGCCTTGTTTGAGTTGTTTGGGCCTCATATGGGCTTGCTTGTTTAGTTTTAAGCCTTGGGGTGTGGCATTGTTGCCTTGTATCGGGCAAGAGAGCTCCCCTTACATCCTTGTGTCGGGCAAGGGTGGTGTATCGGCCAAGGGTGCTGGTGGGTGTGTTGGGTTGCCAAGTTGGGTGACACACACCCCTCCACCTAGCATCATTTGTATCACCCTCTCTTGGACACATGGTGCTTGTTAGTAAGTGGCGAGACCTTGGACAAGTGGTGTTTGGGTGCTAGCATGTGGCGTGGCCCTTGGACAAGTGGTCCTTAGTGGATGCCACCTTGCCTTGCTCCCCCCCTTCACCCTCTTGTATATATACCCCTCTCTTTGCTTGATAGTGGTCCCTTTAGCTTCCCTTGTTGCTCTCTTTCCCTTGGTGGTCGACATCCCTTGGAGAAGAGTGGTGGCCGATACATCTTGCAGTCGTGGTTCTCTTCTTCCCTAGTGGTGGCCGAAACCCTAGTGTTCTTGCTCCTTTATTCTCTAGTTGGTGAGTATCTCTCTCCCTTCTCCCTTGGTACCATCTTCTTCTCTATCTTATGACCATGGTGGTAATAGGGTTTTTCTTCTCTTCTCAAGGTGGCCGAAGGTGGTGCCTTGGAGCTTTGGATCTTGGAGGAGTGTGCTTGAGGCAGGTTACATAACTTCTAACCTAGCTATACTACCTCCCTTATATGTTTCTTTGATATGTTACCTTGATCGGCTATGTATATCTTTCTAGTAATGCTCATGCTTTAGCTAGTAATGTTGTTGCCCGATATGCTCCCTTGATCAGGTTGGCCAATATGTTCCTTAGAACAGGTTGGGCAATATGATGTAGTTACCCTTGTGTTGGCCAATCCTTTGGGTTGTAGAATCTCAAGAAATACCCCTCTCTCGTTTAGTTGAGAGGTGAGCTTAGGGTTTCTTAACCCAAAGAGATATGGTGGTGTACCCGTGAGGCAATACCCCTCTCTCACTTAGTTGTTGAGAGGTGATCTTATGTTCTAGCTATTTGGGCATCATGGTTAGTTGGCTTGGTCGATAGAGGTGTTTCCCTTAGTGTTGTGATGGTGATCTACCCTTGTTGCACGTTATGTCTTTGGGCGACATGAGTCGCCATGCCTTTGTTGGTGAGCTTTGAGCAACACCCCTCCTTCCTTGAGTTGTGAGGTGAGATCTAGCTCATGCCTGATATGCTTGAGGTTGTGCAAAACCCCTCTCACTTGGTTGTTGAGAGGTGATCCAACACTCTTGGTATCCTTGGGCGATATGGTGTGGATGGTTGTGATGATGTTGAGACCTTGTAACCCTAGTAACCCATTATGGATGGTTGAGTCTTGGAACTTGTTGCCCGATATGGTTTGTAGGTGTGGTGACCGATATCCCTTTCCTACCCTAGGGTTAGGGTTTGGATGATATGGTGGGTCGACACCTAGTTGGTCCCTTGGTCGATATTTGTTTTGGAGGAGTTGAGCTGTTGGGTGATATCTCCCTTTTATGTTGACCCCTTGGGCATCATGGCCTTGCTTTGCACGACACCCATGATGGGTAGTGCTGCCTGACATCCCTCTCTTCCCATGAGTTAGGGTTTGGGTGATATAGTAGGTGGACACCTTGTGGATCCCTTCGTTGTTATGGTGCTTTAAGGTTGAGTTAGCTTGGGCATTGCGAGGCTTGTATCCCTTGGACGATAGGTGATCTTGTTGGGTGACAGAGCATTGTGTCGAGCAAAAGGGCATTGCAGGATGTGTTAACCTCTTGAGCATTGCCCATCACAGCACAACGTTACCTGTCTTAGAGGCGTTGCACGTTATGATGTGTTGACCATCACGGGGTGTTTCATGATGTAGGTTGCACGGCATAACGTTGCATGATAGGACGCCTACTGGCCTTTGGCTGGGCGATATGGTCTGGACGTTGCCCGTCATGGTGTCGCACGATATGATGCTCACCCGATATGATGGTTCATTGTTCTGTTGGACGACAGGGTGTGTTGCTTGGCCGATATAGGTTGCACGTTATGATGCTTCTCGTTATCAGTTCACTTGGTGGTTTTCCTGATATGGGAGATAGCCGACACATGTAGAGTTTGGTTGTTACCAGTACCCTTTAGTGAGGGTCGTGTGATATTTTGATGAGGGCTAGTCCCTTACCCGGTATGTTTTAGTGAGGGTTATCCCTTACCCGATATGTTGTTGTGAAGGTTATGCTCAAAACCCTAATATCGTTTGGAATGCCATGTATTTACATGCCCATCTAATGTGGCACAAATATACCTCGATGACGAAATGTTTATCTACTCTTGAGCATACTAACCATGTAGGTTTCATCAATTGAGATGTGTACTCATGTATGAGCTGTGATGATGTCATTAGTGGCATTTGCTTAATGTTCAAATAAAGAGGAATACTATGTGCTATGAGAACTATGATGACACATGATGAGTGTTGCCTATGTGTTGGTAACATGTGCTTGATGATGGGATGGAATCCCTATGATGATTAGATCCTTGTGATGGATCATGATGATTGGCAAGATGCCAAGTGTCAATATGTAATGTTGGATCCTTGAGATGGATCATGATGATGTTGATGGCATTGAGAATAGCAGTAACAGTGTGTCACAAGTTAATGGAATCTATGTTGTTTACTCTTGTTTATGGTTTGCATAATATAACTTGGTTTACCCCAACAATCCACTTAAAATGCATTAATTAATTATAGATGAACCTTTCATGTAGTTTTCCCTGGCCATAATACCATCATCGTCAAGAGCTGGTGATGGTGAAACAAGTTCTCCCGTGGGTTAACCAGGAGCACATATTGTTGAGTATGTGGGGTTTCTCCTAGACAAAAGTAGGAGGATTAGAGTGCAACTTCGGTTGTAGACTCAAGATGTGTATAAGAGCATGGTGAATAGGCCCATGGCTCAGTGTGATTAGAGCATGAATGCGTTCATGGCTCAGGAGCACGGTGAACATGCCCACAACTCAATGTATACTAGCGTTGTGACCTGTACCAATGCGGGCTAGAGGAAAGGGTAGCCTGTGGGAGATGACCCTATGACTGAGGTCACTTAAGCAAGAGATTACGGTCCTACTTTGGATATCATGCACTAGCCACGAGGTGGTGAGGTCGTGGAGTTCGTCTCTTCGATTGAGCTTGTATGGCACCAACTTTGGGTTTTGCAACCGAAGGTTGGATTTGAGCGGTATGACTCATTTCCTCAGGGCATAATAAATGGTAATCCAGTCGTATAGTACATCTACTTAGGGCAAACACAAAACATTGGTTGAGGCCTTCCATAATGTATGATTGTTTTATATGCATGCCCTAAGTACTCCATGCAGGTAGTTATATGCTTCTTAGGTATCACGGTAAGTTGTTATATATAACCCTACTCTTCATAATTCGTGATTTGGTTATATCTTCTACGTGTTTTATCTGCTCTAGCTTTTCTGAGGTTTTATAGTTCAGCGGGGAGTTATGTTTCTCACTGGGATTGTATGTCTCACCCTGCTGGTTTCCACACAGGTTTGTAGTGAAGGTCATGGAAAAGAGATTTGCCAGTGGCAAGATGGAACAGACCAAAGATCAGGGTCGGGTAGGGTGCCACGGGTGTTCTTTCCTGAGTCAAAGTAGGTCATATGGTCAAGAACATATCTTGACTACTGGACTCCGATGTTCTTCAAGAGACAATACATTATCACCGTAGTGTTTTCTGCAATCTCAGTTTGATTCTTCTTTGGGTGAATATTACAGTTAACAACTAGGGCAAGGATGTATCTCTTGAGGTCCAAGGAAGAGGATGGAAGGGTGCACTTCTTCATATATGGAAATTCAGGCTTCTTCAAGAACTTATAAATATTAGGGAGAGTAAGATCATATTGCTTGTAGAAGGCCACATGCTCAACTAAGTCAAAGTACTATGGGTAGTCCTTATGCCAGGCGTCCGTTACTTTGGTACTTGAAAAGAAGATGTTCAGGGTATCCTCAAAAACTTGAAATTTCTTCCCGACTATCATGGATATGAGGACTACTTGAGTATCAGGCGAGGGTACGAGGGTGTCGTAATTCCAACACAAGTTAGCATAGAATTAGTGAACTGCTTTTGTACTTGTGATTGAATTGTTATGGCACGGGCGTTCAACACCTAAGGCAGAGAGATGGTGATCATAAAGAAACTCTGTTACTTGATCTATGACCTATTGTCTTCATGGTCTAGGCTCAAATAAGGCACGAAAAGGGAAAGGGATCCAGGGAAGGAGCTCCTTATACCTATTTAGAACCTCATTTAAGAAGAAAAAAGTGTCATCAAGCAGAATCAAGCGGGAGTTGGATGAAGATGGAGGTGCATTAGCTGGGGCGGCCCTCTTCCTCCTATTAGATGCCATAGAAATGAAAAGGAGAGGAAGGAGAGAGAAAAAGCTAAAAAATCACCACCAAAACTCATCCACAGACCTTGGTTAGCAAGGGGAAGGTCAAGAGAGGTCAAGCTAGGTCGAGCTAGGGCTAGGGAGAGGAAGGTTAGGGCTTGGGTAGAGAGCTTAGGGGAGCTGGAGGTCGGATCGGTCAACTTTTCTCTAGTTCAGAGAGAGAATAGTCAGCCGAACCCATCTTAAATTTGCTCCAGCCCAACCATCGGTTGATTTTTGAACTCAGAAGCTCAGCCATAGGCTCTTTTAAAAAGATCTCGGCCTCCGATCGATCGAGTTGGCAACTTGACTGATGGTCAACCTAACCTAAGCTTAGAAATCCTAGTTTCTAGCCATTACAGTGCTAATTAAATTTATTTTTCAAGTCCATTATGTATTTTGAACATACTTAGGCACATATCACTCATCATTGGGTACTATTTTGTGATAAAACATGTGTTTGTGAAAAATACCCAAAAACAAGAGAAAAGCAAGGCAAAATGAACATGAAAAATGGGTTTTTAACATATTAGAAAGCAGAGGTAAAACATATAGGATAGATGACAACTAGATAGAAGGCATATCAAATTCATTCAAAACAATTATGAATAGTTTGGATCTAATAAAGTTAAATTTCTCTCTAGCTAGAGGTTTAGTGTAAATGTCTGCCAACTGATTTTCTATGTCCACATGCGTGATATAGATATCCTTCTTGGCAATGTGATCATGGAAAAAGTGATGGCGAACCTCGATATGTATAGCTCTACTATGCAAGATAGGATTATATGACAAGTTAATTGCACTAGTATTATCACAATAGATAGGAGAAGCATGAAAATGAATGTTAAAGTCTTGGAGCATTTGCTTCATCCATAGGACCTGGGCACAACAACTCTCAGTTGCAATGTATTCAGCCTCGGTGGTTGATAATGCCACTGTGCTATGTTTCTTGGAAAACCAAGACAACAAGCATGGTCCTAGGAAGAAACAAGTGCCACTTGTGCACTTTCTATCAATCAAGCACCTTGCATGATCCGCATCACTATAAGCAGTAAGAGTAAAGTCCCTTGACTTCGGATACCATAGTCCAAAATTTTGGGTTTTGGCTAAGTACCTTAAAATCCTCTTGACAGCTATAAGATGTGATTTCTTAGGATTTGATTGAAAGGAAGCACACAAGACAACACTAAACGTTATATCAGGTCTAGAGGTAGTTAAGTAAAGTAAACTTCCAATCTTACTTCTATAGAGCTTCTCATCTACCTTCTTGCCTTCTTCATCTTTGTCAAGTTTGGCGACATTTGACATGAGTGTGTCCATCAGCTTGGTATTCTGCATCCCAAAGAGTTTGAGTAGTTCACTTGTATACTTACCTTGTTTGATGAAGTTCCCATCTTTTGTTTACTTGATTTGAAAGCCGAGGAAGAATGTGAGTTCACCCATCATACTCATTTTGAATTCACTCTGCATAAAATCACTAATTTCTTTGCAAATATCAAGGTTAGTTCTGCCAAAAATGATATCATCAACATATATTTGAATGATAAGAAAATTGTTAGAAGTGTGCTTTATAAATAAGGTAGAATCCACTTTGCCCATGATATACCCATGATCAAACAAAAAGTTATTTAATTTCTCATACCAAGCTCTAGGTTCTTATTTGAGTCCATAGAGAGCTTTTTGCAACAGATAAACATGGTTAGGTAGACTATCATGTTCAAAGCCTGGAGGTTGTGCAACATACACTTCCTCCTCAATTGCACCATTCAAAAATGCACTTTTACATCCATTTGATACAGAAGAAAGTTTTTATAACTAGAAAAGGCAAGCAACATATGAATGGACTCAAGTCTAGCTATAGGTGCATATGTTATATCAAAATCTATACCTTCCTATTGATTGTAGCCTTGAGCCACTAACCTTGTGTTGTTCCTTACCACTTTGCCGCTTTCATCAAGATTGTTGTGGTACACCCATTTGGTGCTAATGATCTTCCTATCACTTGTTCTTCGCACTAGGGTCCAAAGTTTGTTCTTTTCATATTGCTCCAATTCTTCTTGCATAGCTAGGATCCACTCGTCATCCCCAAGAGCTTCCTTGATGTTCTTTGGATTGAGTTGTGCGTTGAAGGCATTGTTAACTTGTTCTTTTTTGAATGCAACCTGCATCTTCACTCTTTCAAACGGATCACCTAAAATCAGCTCCTTTGGATGATTCTTTCAAATGGATCACCTAAAATCATCTTCTTTGGATGATTCTTTACAAACCGGGGGGTGGATCCTTCTTCTCTTCATCTTTATCTTCTTCTTGAGTGGCCACCTCTTTTCCCTTTTGGGTGATGTTGAGCTCTTTAAGAATAGGAATTACTTCACATGCAACATCATCATTTGGAACAATATCTTTGGGAATAGAGGGTTTAGTATCAATAAACTTAACATTTATGGATTCTTCTATTTTAGCAAGATCAATATTAAAAACTCTATAAGTCTTGCTAGTAGTGCTATAGCCAAGAAAGAAAGCCTTGTAAGATTTCAGACCAAACTTGTTGAGAGAATCTTTCGTATTCAAAACAAAACAAGTACATCCAAAACATGAAAATACTCGATAGAATGCTTCCTACCACATCATAGCTCGTAGGGGATTTTCTTCAAAGAAGGATATCTAAAAACCCAGTTTTGCACAAAACATGAGGTACTAACCGCTTCAGCCCAAAATGGCTTTGGAGTATCATACTCTAGAAGCATGGTCCTAGACATATCCTGTACAGACCTATTCTTCCTCTCTACAAGCCCATTTTTTTAGGTGTTTGAGGTGAAGAAAAGTTGTGTACATAACCAGATTCTTGACAAAAATGTTCAAAAATCCCATTTCCAAATTCTCCCCCATGATCACTACGGATGGAAATGATGCGGCATGAAGCTTCATTCTCAACTCATTTACAAAAGCTTGAGAAAACATCAAGAGTATCACTCTTAGAAAGAAGAAAGAAGGTACAAGTATATCTAGAGAAATCATTGACAATAACAAGGCAATACTTGGAACCACGAAGAGATTGAGTTCTCATTGGTCCAAATAGATCAATGTGAAGAAGTTCAAGATATATCTTGGTACTAAGGACTCCTTTGGATTTGAAGGAGGACTTGGTTTTCTTTCCTTGGGTACAAGGTTAGCATTCCTCATCCTTTTCAAAATCCAATTTGGGAAGTCCCTTGACCAAGTCTTTTTTGCTCAACTTCCAACTAATGCATATTTACATGACCAAGTCGACGGTGCCAAAGAGAAATATCATTCAAGTTGACTACTAGGCATCTACCAACAACATGCGTAATAGAGTCAAGAATAATAACATAAAGATTACCACTTCTAGTTCCCTTATATATAACTTGGTAGGTGAGGGAATCTAGAATCAAGCATTCAAGGGAAGTAAATAATGCATGGTAACCATTGTCACATAATTGACTAACACTAATTAAATTATGATGTAGGCCATCCACAAAAAGAACATGCTTGATACACAAGAATTCACCTACATCACCCTCACCATTTACTTTACCTTTCTTATTGTCCCCAAAGGTGACCGAACCTCCTTTCTTTTTGGTGAAGTTGTTGAAATGGCTTATATCACCTGTCATATTCTTAGTGCAGCCACTATCAACAATCCATCTTCCTTTTTCCTCACTTACCTCACCAATTTCTTCACTAGTAGAGGCCATGAGTGCAAGGTGGCACTCTCCATCTTCTTCAGAGCTTGAGCTTCTTTAAGATGAAGCTTCCCAAGATGCATGAGCTACATTGTTGTGTATCTTCTCCTTCATGTCTTTCCTCTTGTACTTGCTCTCTTTCTTGTACTCATCTTCCTTCTTTGAGCTGCCCTTGTGGTGTGACTTTCTTGACTTGGGATATTCACTCTTGTAGTACCCCTTTTGTTCACACTTATAGCATCTAGGAGTAGAGGAGGAGGAGGCTTGCTTTCTCTTAAAGTGTTTGCCCTTGTTGTAGTTGTCTTCATGCTCACTTGGGCCATCATCTTCACAAAAGGAGGAAGGAGAAGTTCAGAAAGCAAGTTGTTGTTGAAGGATGACCTCCTACACTTATGCTTTGAATGTACTATCTTTGATCTTCTTGGCTTCCTTCTCATCTTTCTTGGCTTCTTCTTCTTATTTGTCAAGCCTTGGCTCATGGGCTTGGAGGTTGCCATTGAGCTCTTCGCTTGGGATGTCACCAAGGCTCCTCACTTATTTAATGGAGGTGACCTTTAACTCCCATCTATTTGGTAGAGTCCTCAAGATCTTGGAGTTTATTACACCTCTATCCAAAGTGTTTCCCAATGCAGCCAGCCCATTGATGATGACATTGAGTCTTGATTACATCTCCACAATCCCTTCTTTCATGCCCATCTTGAAGTTCTCTAGAAGGATCACTACTACAGAAATGACTTATAATGTCACTTTTAACGACGTCGGTTGTATAAATACACTGACACCTAAAACATACATCGTCGGTTCAAAAACAAAATCGTCATCTATCTGTGAAGGGTGACCAGACACAGGTATCACATTTATTCAGTGTCGGTTCCTTATTAAGAAACTGATGCCTAAAATTAACCGCCAAATCCAAAATTTCCAGCGAAAAAAATTACCTCCAAAATTTAACATATGGCATCGGTTATTAACTCTTAAACCGACGATGAAAGGTTTTTTGCGAGACAGAAATTGGGCACATTTGGTCGTCGGTTTTACTATAATAACCGACGCCTATGGGTTTTCCCACGCCGTTCCCGGGAGAATTTTCACACCCCTTGGGCGTCGGTTTTCTAAAGAAACCGACGACTATGGTCAATAATCGAAAATAATTTTTTTAATCAGCATATGTAGATAGACATCAGTTTTTTTCTAGTAAAACCCGACGACTATCATTGAGAATAGGTGTCAGTGTGTTTGGAGAACCGACGCCTTTAGTTTTATGTGTCATTTTTTTTAATAACCGACGCCTATTGTTAACTTAATAGCACCCGCGTGAGCGAGACTCTCTTCCCCCTTCTCTGTTTCATCGATTCCACACGTGCTTAGGTCTGGCGAATTTCACCTCCGGTTGCCGCCTCCGCCGCCGTTCCTTGCTCCTCTGATCGTCGTCGTTCGTTGCTCTGGGCACCGCCGTTTGTTGCTCCTCTGCGCGTTGGTGCCTTCTCCTGCTCTCCGGCCGCCACCCTAGCCTTCTTTGCTAGCTCCGGCCGCCTACTCCTTCTCGTGCTCGTACTCCTTCTCCTGCTCACCATGGTTCACGTGTTGCTCCGGCGCCTGCCCCTACTCTCCAAGCCGATGCTTTCCTGCCTAGGTAGGCCGCTGCCCTTCTTTTTCCTCCACCTCTTCTTCTTCCTGCTCCCTCTCCTTACCAAATGGATTACAACAAGGCCACGACCATGTGGGCTGGTCACGACCGTGGCTGTGTTGGCTGACCACGGTCGTGCTGGCCAGCACGGCCGTGGTAGTCCAACACAGCCACGGTCATGGCCAGCCCACACGATCGTGGCCTTGCTTTTATCCATTTGGTAAGGAGGGAGCAGGATACATTTGTAATTGAATACTAATGCTTGACCTAATTCTGTAAATTTTGATGCATGTTGAATTAAGATATTAAAACCCTAATACACATTTCACCATAATCTTGAATTAACTATATTGCTGAAATCTTGTGATAAATCTATGTAAGATATTAAAACCCTAATATTAAATCTCTGATTTTTTAGTGATGTGTCACCCTAACATCTACATGAATCCCTATTGTATGATGTAGATTGATGATAATGCATGAGATAGTTTGAAATTTTGAAATCAATTATGAATCTCTCCATCCCTAGGTCATACTAGTTTATGTGTAATCTTTATCTTGATGATGAACATGCATGGACACTCGAAATGTTGAAATCAATGTTATAGAATGACAACACATGTATTTTTTGGCCTAGAAACCCGTCCAAGATTTACTCATTATGAGTAAATCTTGGATAGTCCCCGGTTTGGATCTGTTCTTGAACACCTAATCTCACTTAAGATGTAAGTGTATAATGTGTATTTGATTTCCAAGAAAATTCCAGTAGCATTTCCCCGTTTGTTCTGTAAGTACATCTGTACTTGGAGAACAACGGGGAAATGCTGCCGAAATTTTCTTGAAAACCCAATACACATTATACACTTACTAGTGAGATTAGGTGTTCAAGAATGGGATAGGTGGTACACATTTATTATATATAAGAATGACAACACATGTATTTGTTGGCCTAAAAATCTGTCCAAGATTTACTCATTAGGAGTAAATCTTGGATAGTCCCCGATTTGGGATTGTTCTTGAATACCTAATCTCACTTAGGATGTAAGTGTATAATGTGTATTGGGTTTTCAAGAAAATTTCGGCAACATTTCCCCGTTTGTTCTATAAGTACATATATACTTGGAGATCAACAGGGAAATACTGCCGAAATTTTCTTGAAAACCCAATACACATTATAGACTTACTAGTGAGATTAGTTGTTCAAGAATGGGATAGGTGGTACACATTTATTATATATAAGAGTGAAAGCACATGTATTTGTTGGACTAAAGTTTAACCATGCAAAAACTCTAATATGTTAACCCTAGACCCTAATCTTGTTGTAATATATACTTGTTTTCTCTTTGATCATAGAATGGATAGATCATGGATGTCCATTCGCAATCACTGCACCCCAGAGTTTATATCTGATCTTGACTAGTTTATTAGATTTTCTGAGGAACATAGGAAACAACCTGGAGGTAGGTTCTACTGTCCATGTAGGCATTGCGGTAACAACTTGAAAGTCAGCACTGGTGACGAAATCAAAAATCATGTCATGTGCAATGGGATTATACAAGGCTATACAGAATGGCACTGGCATGGAGAGATTTCAAACCCAAAACTAGTGGATGTCGATAGCAGTGCTTGTGGGGAAGAACAAATTACCTCCGATGACGTAGATGTGAATGAACCAGTTCCAGTAGACATCGTTCATGCGATGCTGGATAGTTGTGGGGTAGAGCACACCGATCCACCTCCCATTTTTAGAAACATTGTGCATGATGCTGAGATATCATTATACACAGGTTTCACTAAGTTTACGAAGCTTAGCACTGTGTTGAGATTGTATAAGCTGAAAGCTAACAATAGATGGAGCGACAAAAGCTTCACGTCATTGTTGCCTTTGTTGAAAGAAATGCTTCCTGAAGGAAACGAGCTGCCAATCTCAACATACCATGTAAAGAAATTGTTGTGCCCAATAGGAATGGATGCCAAGAAGATACACGCATGCCCAAATGATTGTGTAGTATTTCAAAAGGACTGTGTGGATTTGAAAGATTGTCCAAAATGTGGTGCGTCACGATATAAATTTGGGATCACGAGTGAAAGTAATTATGTTAATTGATAAAAATTCCCAATATTAGAGGCATGTTTATATTTTTTTATATGTTTTATTTTTCTGAATGTGAACTTTACAATGTGAATTACTTTACAATGTGAATGTGAAATTTACAATGTGACTTTTACAATGTGAATTACTTTACAATGTGAACTTTACAATGTGAATTACTTTACAATGTGAATGTGAACTTTACAATGTGAGCTTTACAACGTGAATTACTTTACAATGTGAACTTTACAATGTGAATGTGAACTTTCAGATGGCTAAGCATTCTCCTGATGACCGTGTTGATGATTACCGTGAGGGTGAGGACATCAATGTGCCGCCTCACAATGTAAGTTTTAAAAATATATCATATATTTATATCTACATGTCCATTTATAGTTATATCAAGTAAGTGTGTTTATTTTGTCAAATTTTAGGTTGATGATGCACATGTACCCTCTAAAGCACTTGAGGCACTTGATGAGCAGCACCAAAAAGTTGACAAGAGAAGGGGCATCACTATGATGAAGAAGTTAATAGTGCAAAGGGGCAATGGACCCAAACTTGTTGTGGATTTTGATAATGCAGGAAATGCAATTGGAGTGAATCGCAATTTATTTGTTTCATATCTTGGGTATGTTACTCGTAGCCATTGTGGTTGTAAGATAGATTCTTGGCATAAAGTTCCTAAGGGGAAGAAAGACGTAATATGGAAGGATTTATGTGTGAGTTATTATTAATTTGCAATTCTATTTTGTAGATTACTAATTTTTTGGATACTAGTTAATAGCAATTCTATTTTGCAGACTATATTTGAATTGGATGAAAAGCTGCATCATAAATTCATGATGCAACGTTGTGGGAGAGTCCTAAGGAACTATAGGACAAATCTCACCCGAGAATACATAAAAGAAGGTGATAAGAGGAAGAAGACAACCACTAAACAGTGGAACTTCCTGGAAAAAGAAGAATGGGATGCATTTGTTGCTTCAAGAAAAACTGATAAATTCAAGGTATTAGGTGTCACTCCCAATTTAATTAATATACGTTATATTCACCTATTCAAGATTAACATTTAGTGTTACTAACCAAATCATTAATGTGCATACTAACTAGGCCCTCAGTGAGGTGCAAAGAGCAAGGCGTGCACTGAATGTGCATGACCACACAATGGGTCCAAAGGGGTATGTAGGCATTCGCCAAAGACTACAGGCCGAGTCTACTACTCAGTCTGCTACTACTCAGGAGTCCTCTACTATAGGTACCACACCTATGCCTCACCATGATGTCTGGATAGATGGGAGGAAAAATAAGAAGGGAGAAATAAGGAAGCCCGTAATTGCTGAGGCAGCTGCAAAAATGGTAAAATACAACTCTTAGAGCAATCGTTCGAATATTGATTATTTGTGGTGTTTACTTAATTACAAATTTTTGTTTTGGCGATTAGCGGGAGCTGCACGAGCTGAGGAAACAAGGCAAGTTCATCCCTGAGGGAACAAGGGATGAATTGACAGTTGCTCTGGGTAACCCAAAGCATCCTGGACATGTTAGGGTTGCAGGCGTTGGTGTGGGCATCAAAGCGTTCTTTGGGCCATCCCAGTGCAAACATGTCCCAAAAGCAGGACTTTCACAAGAAGAGGTAACCTATTCTTTCTTTATAATGTTACTGTAAAACATAGATGTTCAACATGTAGATCTTGGCCTCCTTGGCTTTCTTTGTGCCTTCACAGGTGATGCCCAATTCATCCCAAATCTCATAGGCGGTGTCCCAAGATGAGATCCAGTTGAACTCCATTGGGGTAAGGGCTGCATTGAGGATGCTTATGGCTTTGGCATTGAGTTGGGCTTCTTTGAGTGCAACTTCAGTCCATGTTGCAACAGCTCTAGTTGGATCCTTGTAAGGTGTGACCATCACCTTCCACATGTCAAAGTTCATGCCTTGAATGTAGAATTGCATACGCCTCTTCTAATATAGGAAGTTGGTTCCATCAAAGACCGAAGGACGCATGGAGAAGCCTCCCTCTAGGTTGAGAGAACCAAGTAGGTTGTTGTCCATCTTCTCGTCTCATGGGAGATTTTTGGAGAAGATCCTTTACTCTAATACCACTTGTTGGATCTAGGGCTTTAAAGTGGGGGGTGAATAGAGCTTCAAAAATTCTCACAAGATAGATTAGATCTTCAAATTATATCATATTAAAACCAATATCTTAAGTGCAATTTGAAGTCCTAACTAACAAGCATAGCAAGGATGAGAGGAATTGATATCAAGAACCTGACAAGGTCATGTAGAGTGGTTCCACTCTCCAAACTAGGAGAGAGTCAGTCCACTACCTAGAGAGGTCAGCCTCTAGGACTTTCCAAGTACTTTTCTCTATATATTTACCAATAAGAGTTACAATACAAGACCACCAAAGGACTTATCCATCCAAGAACCAAGAGTCTTCCACCTTACCAAAGACTTACCCACTTTGCCAAGAGTCTTCTACCTTCTCCAAGGTCTTACCTACTCTTGCACAAGTCTTTCGCCTTCAAGGATTTACCCACTCTTCTTGGATCTTCATCTTTTGCCTTCTCCTTCACTTGGAGAAGATCTTCACCTCTTCTTCAACCTTGAAGAACAACAACAACAACTCCACCTTCACTCGGAGTAACTTGTTTCACCTTTGCTACATGGAGGAAAGGGGTAGGGAAGATGGATTGGATGAGAGATTTACAAGCACAAGGAAGTATCTCTCTTACAACTAGACTATCTCACTCATAGTCACGAAATGAAGTGTAAACTAGAGAGATAAAGGGGCTCAAGGAGTTGTAACACACCCAACTATAGCAAGGACTTAGAATAGCATGAATGAGCAAACTTGGAATGAAGTCTGAGGGGTCCTATTTATAGTTGGGGGTGTTCCCTCGAGTGTGGGATCACTTAGGGTCAAAATATAGCCCTTTTCCAAGATGCAACGAATCTATTTTTGCCCAAAACAACTCACCAATAGTTATAATCACTTTTTTCTACATTTTTCGTACAGTACATTCAGTCGAGTTTCAATAAAGGTAACTCGACCAATCCACTAAATGACAAAGCCAATTTTCAAACTATCGGTCAAGTTTGTTCTGGGGAACTCGATCGATCAGCTAAAATCAGGTTTGCTCAATGAGTCAGTTGGTCGATTTCTGTGAGTGTAAATCGACTGATGGGTCATCTTCAGAAAACCCATCATAGGATCGGTCGATTTTCCAACTCAACCGATGAACATCCTCTGACAAATTTTCTAAATTGACATTTGAGTGATTAATCCATGGAATTAAGTGTCCCTGGTTTTTCTCATCTTAGTTACAAGTCATATCATCAATACAAGTGATTACAAAAATTATCTAAGGTCAATTGCAATGATTTCTCAAATTGTACACTTGCATTGCATTTGACTTGAACTTGAACAAGCTAGGGCTTGTATAATTTGATCCTTTTCATGTACCTAAAACCTGAAATCAATCTTGAACAAATATATTAGATACATAGGAATGGAATGGTCAAGTCATTATCAAAATATGGGCAATGTATAACTCTCAAGTCAATAAGGCTATGTGAGGGAGAGGATGATTGGGGTTTTCAGGACTATGTGGGCTATTGTTATTCCACTTTTGACGTGTCTATCATGGGTGAAGAGCCCATTATTATATAGGTCAGTACTCCTCATGAAATCCATTCCACCCCAAAATGTTTCCCCATTTTATGTAGTGGTTAATTGTTTCCATTATGTGATCCCCAATACCCTGAGGAATGGGTCAACATTAGCTATTAATACAGAGCATGGATATTGGTCCTTTGACCATTTGCCAGCATCTGTTGCCTCTTGGTGTACTAAGAGGTTATGTTAGGGAGAGGATGATTGGGCTTTATGGGATATGTGGGATGTTTCTATCCCACTATTGGTGTGTATGCCATACGTGGAGAGCCCACTATTCTAAAATCGAAGCACTCTCCAATCAACCCATTTTTCCCCCTAAATGTATCCTCATTTTATATGATAGTCAACTATTTCTTTTATGTGATTCCTCATATCCTGAGGATTGGGTTAGTTTTGCCCGCGTCGTCTCTTTATTAGAAGAGTGGTTAAGGGTATTTTGACCACATGCAAACATCTTCTATTTGGTCAAAAGTATCAAATTGTTTTGCTTCCACAATTCATGTGAAGTATTCATTCCAATGCACTTATGACTAATGCATCATTGTTTCTTTTCTTTTATATGTATGCTTCCACTATATGTGATGTCTCTAAAAATTTACTGTATAGTGTGATTTCCTAACCCCCATCAAACTAACATGTTTAATAAAAAAAAATCATTGAAATTTTATTTGTGAATGAATCATCAATCATATCACTTTTTGGAATATATGTAAAATATGTTTCATATTTTATATAATATAACAGAAACAGTGGTATTAGACTTCAATTTTCTATCCTTTAGAACTGTTTACACTGCTATTTATCATACTTATTACTGCATGATTATCATAATATATTTGAATTAGACCATCTATCAAATTAAGGTTCAAATCAATCATAAGTATTCTAATCCATACCTCATGGGTAGTGGTTGAGATACAAGCAACATTCTTAGCTTTCTATGTGTATCTCGCCACACATCCTTATTTTTTACTTTCGTAGGATATTGATGTGGCACCAAAAATGATCAAGTATCCTACTATGGACTTTCCACCATCTTTATCACCCCAAAATGTTGCATCTAGGTAACCTAATGCCTCATGTAATTTTTCTTGGAATACTAATTTGTGGTGCAATGTACCTTTTGTATATTTCATGATTTTTTATAGCTTCCCAATGCATTAAACCAGGATTACTTTGATATATGTGCACTAGTCCAACCTAAAATGTGAGGTATGTTCTTGTACACATCATGGCATATATGAAACTCCCAACTACATGAGTGTATAGCTTTGGTTGAGGTTCTTGACCCTTACCATGACATTACTCCTTCAAAATAGTTTCCCATACACATGGTGTAAGTTCTAGATTGCAATTTTGCATTCTAAACCTCTTCAAAATTGTATGTAGGTACGTTTCTTAGATTTTACTAAGTATTCTAGAGTTTTGATTACTTAAAATCTGAATTCTAGGTACATTTGTTGCTTCACCCATGTCCTTCATCTCAATTTTTCTACTAAGTTTAAATTTAATGTTATTTATCATGATTATGTCATTTCTAGAAAGCAAGATGTCATCCACATACAATGATACTATTATAAACTTGCTCCCACTTTTCAAGACATAAACACATCTATCTAATTAGTTCGAGACAAATCCCAACCGAACCATTACATCATGAAATTTGAGATGACACTCTCTAGAAGATTATTTGTTGACTTATTCAACTTATGTTCATTTCCTTCAACCTGAAATCCCCTCATATTGATTCATATAAATGTTCTCCTTTAGTTCCTAAGAAAGGAAAGTAGTTTTTACATCCATTTGATGTAATTCCAAGTCAAGATATGCAACATTTGCCGAGATAATTCTTATCAAAACAAATTTTATGACGTGAATATGTTTTGTAGAAATCAATTCCAAAATTTTCTGTAAAGTCCTTACAACTAATATGGCCTTAAAGCTATCAATGGAGTCATCATCTTGTAGGTTTTTCTTAAATACCCATTTGTAGTGAATGGTCGCTCTATTTTAGGTAAATCAAAATATTTCCATACATTATTCTTTTTCATGCAATTAATTTCTTCCTTCATGGATTCATACAATGATTTTTTCATGTGTATTTTGTGATTCTAAAAATGCCATGAGATCTATGTGATTTTCCTCTTTCATGTCTACTAATAAACATGAAGGCTGACATGGATATATCTGATAGTCACTCATCCATGCATGTGAGGTTCTTTGTCTTTTAATTCCAATAATGGATTGATTTTCTATTTTGTTTTCCACATGTATATTTTCCATAGGATATGCACCCCCATTTCTTGATATCACTCAGATCTGACATCCTTACATTCCATAATTCATAAGATGTAAATACAATTGATTTAGTGGGTATTCTATTCAATATATGATTTGTGATTTGCAATGCTTCTCCCCAAAGATTTCTTTGGATATGTGGATGTGATAGCATGCATCTTATTGCATTCATTAAGGTTCTATGGTATTCTTTCTGACACACCATTTTGTTGTGGCATGTTAGGCATTGTGAGGTGTCTTTCAATTCCATGTTTTTGAAAAAATGATTGATATTATTTTGACTTGTATTCCCCACCTCTATCTGTTTGAAGAATCCTAATATTCCTTCCAAGTTGCCTCTATACTTCCTTTTGATATCTTTTATAAAACTCTAATGCTTCTAATTTCATAGGAATTACTTAGACATTGACAAACCTTGAATAATCATCTATGTTATAATTTTTTATTATTATATGTTTTTACACTTAATGGTCCACAAATATCTAAATACATTAGACCTAACAATTCCTTTGATCTATCTCCAACTTCAAAAGGTTCCTTAGTCATATTTCCAACTAAGCAATTTTTACATGGAGTTAAATTGATGTTTGTTATGTTAGGAAGAAATTTTGGTTCTAACATTTGTTCCATTTTATATTTTCCAGGATGACCTAATCTACAATGTCATGAATCGCATTCAGATAAACCGCACAAGTAGTAATTAAAAACAATAATGATATTATTGACTTCACTATCTACAATAGGCATGTAAAAAATCATGTTTAGGTACAAATTTTCCTATAGAAAAACCTTCTTGTCCTTTCCTATGGACACTCTCTTCTTATAAAAATGAACTTATAGGACATCTTTCATAAGTGCAATAACAAAAATAAAATTATATTTTATGTCTAGAGCTTAGAGAACATCTTTGGAAACCATAATACTTCCTCTAAGTACCAACACCTTTCACATCAAGGTAGGTGTTATTAGCCATATATATTTGTCGTTCCCATAGATTAAGTTCTCTGAAAGATTCCAACCTATGTTTTGTCTTTAAAATATGTAGGGTTGCACTAGAGTCAACCCACCATGCATTGGATTCAGTAAGGATTGTATTTTTGCATTCAGTCATGCTAACAAAAACCCTTTTGTTAAATCCTCCTTGTTTTGGGCCTTTGACCTTGTTATCGTACTTGTTTGGACAACTTGATCTGAAGTGAACAGATTTCTACAATAATGACAGGAGCCACTAGATTTCTTTCTCTATGCATGGCTAGATTTGAATTGTAGCTTGTTTGGTTTGGTCCTATTATTATGTCCCTTTTAGTAATCATGATTGGGCCTATGTTGTACAAACTTGGCTTCCTACATATTCACTTCCTAGTTCGTATGGCTAGACATTATTTCTTACTCAGTTCCTAACCGACTTGATAGTTCAAAAAGTTGTATAAAAGGAGTAGATCGCAAAGCAATATTTGTCATATCAAAATTACTTGAAAAATATTCAATATAGTTGTTATTTGTAGTTTTCCCGGCACTAGAGTTCATGCAATAGATCAATCTTTAGCCGTAAGAATCATATTATTAACATGTTCAATAGCGCTTTGTCCCTCTTATATATTACAAGAGTGGTACTTCTGTAGGAAAAGTTGAGTGTTTGTCTTAGCCATTTTGTCTGACTTCTCCTTCAATGTTATCCACAATTTATGTGGCAAGTCATAAGTTTCATAGAATTTTATGAGACTATCCTCCATGAACATGAGTATCATGCTTCTTGCATTTTTACCATCAATCTTCCACTTCTCTTATTTCTTGACTTCCTCCGCCTCAGAAGCATTAGTGTCAGATGTTAGTAATATTTTCAATGATATTTTCAATTAATTAGGAGAGTGATTATTGGTCCTTTGATCATATACCAACATAGATTCATTGAGACACCAATATAGTAGTGGAGCCACTCTAAGGCACGTGCATCACCCATGACTTTAAGCTACTTTGATATAAAATTAGAGATTTCATTTGTCGGTATTTTTTTTAGGGGCATTGGCTGCTAGTAAAAATAAATACAACGTTGTAATCAAAGGTTAGTGTTGTATTCAATGAGGATATATTCCAATCATTTAGGACAGTCTTCGGTTAAAAAGGTTTGATAATTTGAACGCAACCCAGGATTTTATTCATTCTGTCCTATTCGGAACTGATCCGGATTATTAAATTTAGAACTGAGACCAATCTGGGCTAACACTTCGATCAATCTGGAATCGGCCAAGTTTGAAAATTGAAAATTAAATAAATCTGGATATGGATTTCAATCAGCTAAAACCGATCCAAATTCGTCATATTTAGAACATATAAACTAAGCGTGTCAAATTTTTAATTCCGCATGATTTTGTTTTCTAGTAGTCTAATCCAGAATTGAGTCGCAAGCGAGAGTGTCTAAATGTGGAATATACATGGATTATGAAAACGAGGACCGGATTTGACTAAGACTAAATTTTTGATTGGTTTATTTAAACTGATTAAGATGGTCAAATTAGAACCCTGAACCTAGTATCTGATATGGCGAGATGGAGCTCACATGTTCCAACATATAATTGACAATTCTACAGGTATCGAAGTATTGTGATAAAAAAGTAGCCTCTTCAACTTACTCATTATGAAATCCTAACTCCACCCCTGCAGCCGGAACATATTTATATAACACAACTAAAGACAATATAACACAGTTGTAATGGAGTTTTATACCTCTCCTCCTTCATTACTCCTTATACTATTAACCAGATATCACGGACTACTGAATACAAAAATGAATGGACCACGAGATTTGGTTAGGTGGTGGACATTGGATCCCAGTCCGACACTGCTGGTGGAGAGGAATATATGAAGGTGAATTAAGCCGATGTAGAGATCTTGTACCCTGTGAGTTTCCGGCAAGAGTCCTCTGGTAGTAGTTGGAAAAGTGCATCTGAGAATGCCATGGACTGCAGAGAACAATAATAGTAGTTGTTTATACGCGTTCCCAGTACCATGGACTGCAGTGAACGATAGTAGTAGTTGTTTATACGTTCCCGGCATCATCGACTGCAGTGAACGACAGTAGTAGTTGTTTATACGTTCCCTGCCGGCTCCGCAGAACCGTTGGACTGATGATTAATTATAAGGCAAGCGGGTGGGTAGTTTCTATATATTTGGTGTTACGAAATTATGTCCAATTCGGTAGGGTGTTTAGTTTGAATGCACACAATGGTTTGTTGCAAAAAATAAAACTAATATGCAAACATGTTGATTGGTTGGGTAAAAGTTAACATTGGTCGAGTTTGTCACCCACGAGCAATATGACTATTTTGTTGTGTGTGCCGTGATGGCATCCCACGAATAAGCAAAGGATAACATGTAGGTAGGTGTCAATATGAATGATTCCCTGTTCAACATCTGCATGGAAGGAGGGAATAAAAATCAAGCAACTTCACTGCACGGACAAAAAAAAAACTTCACTGCACGGCACCTATCAGATACATCTTTTTGGGAAATTTGAGCATTCGATATTCATAAACATGAAAAACATCACACAGAACAAGCCCTGGCAATTTGTGTTACTGTGCCTCAAAAGTCAACAGAGTGAATGTCGACCCTTCTTACATATCCGAATGTAAGTACAAATGGATCTTGTAGGGGTGTATGTGTTGTAATTAGCTATGTATAAGAAAAATGCAGTGTATGCAATAAGAACAAGATTAATATGATTAACTCAGCCAAGAAAACCATCTAAATGAAGCCGGTGAGATCAGACATGCTTAGGAAAATATAATAAATAAGTTGGAACTTCGGACCAAGTTGTCGCGAAGACGTTACTTGGAGAAATCAATATTCAATGCCAGTCAAGACTGGGTTGTCCTCCCAAAAGACCCGATCCTCAAGTGCAACTCCAGAACAATTTCATCTTCAAACCGTTGTGACTTATGAGCAATACCACTAAAATAACTTAGCGGCCACTAGATATCACCACTAGTTATCATGCAACAAGTTATGTCATTAATAGGAGAAGGCATTTTCTAAGACGGAAATGACAAGCAGTGAACAATAAGTGTAGGAGTAACGGTGGCAGTGCATATAAGAGCAAGAATTGTGTAACTATAAGTGCCAAAGGGGCTGCTTATGTAACATAACATTTGAGTCCCTTGTTTCGATGTAACACTATTCGGATAATCACGATCACACAATTTCTCTTATACATATCACATAATACAAAGAGTCACAATCATATTTTATTTGTAAAAATATTCAAGAAAATGTTATTATCCTAATAGAACTTAATTATTAGATATTCTCTTCTAAGAAAAAGAAAAGAAAGACGTCATTTGATTTTCACGAGCCCGAGCTGTTGGGTGCACGTGAGTTGAGTGTGCATGGGTGGTCATCATCATTCCCACATAAGGTTTTTGTGAATAAATGTTCACATGCAAACACATATATAAGTAGGTGCTCCAACTTGGTGGTGAGAGCAGTATGGGACAAAACCTCAATTCACATGAACAATGGAAAAATTTATATCTCACTACTCACATGTGGCAGTTCCACATACTTTCGTCTTAACTGATAATTTTTTTGGTGTGAAAGCTCGTGTTCCTTTTTTTTGTATTTTTGTAAAGGGAATACAAAGTCAGTGTTTATGGCCGTTAACTAACTTCATAAAAACACAAAACTATCTATACTTTTCAGAATAAGATCCATAGAAGAAAAAGAAAACATGCAATAGTACAAGCACTAATCAAGTAACAGAGAAATAGTACTCTGAATATGAGTCCAGAGCCCATCCACATTTGTATATCTATTCTCATGAACACGAAAGTTCCTTTCATGCCATAAGGTATAAAGAATAGTAAGATCCATAAGATGAGAATCCTTTCTCGAACACAAAACAAGGTCATCACAACACTTAGGAAAGGAACCAAAAGAAGCAACCTGCCTCCAAACTTCAAACGAATATGAACAAGAGAACATAACATGATTTGAAACTTTGTAACCTAAGTCTTAAATGATGATAATATCAGTTATTATTATTATTATTATTATTATTATTATTATTATTATTATTATCATCATCATCATCATCATCATCTTAACTAATAATAACTCCTAGAAAAAACCAAAGATAACAATATGACACAAAGTCAAAAGCGTAGAATATTTTACCAATAAACTATGAATTGTTCTTTCAACGTGTTGCCTTTTGACTTATATCGTTCCTACTCTATCAACATTACTCCTAAAAGAACAATATTTCTAGCATCCATTTTTGGGTGTTCCCCTGGCTATAAGCATACTCATGTTGTCCTGAATGTAAATTAATATTGTTTTACTATCCATATTCTAATATGTTCTATATATGTCTTTTGATAGCTCATTTTTTAACTTTTAAGTTCTTTGAGTAGAGATCCTAATCTCTCGTATGATTGCTATCATACTCATGAACTCAAATAATGAATTCCCATCATGTCTCGATAGAAACAAACATCCAACTGATGGATAATCCATTGTGTACTAGCATACCTAGACGTTGTCACCAAGGCCCTGACCCAAGATAGGTCCACAACCTGGTCACCCAATATGAGATCTTCATTTTCAAACATGAGCATTGTGCCCCAAATACTAACCATTACGTGATCCTTGATCATGTCTAGGCTCACCTCCCACCACAACGTGACCAAAACCCTTGTAGGGACCATGGCCACGCAAGACACCTACCATGCACACACCTCACATGAGGGATTGGACCCCATCGTGATTTGTTCTTTGTTCTAACTATATTCAGCCCAATTCGAGACCCAAGAGACTGGGCACACTGTAGGGATGCACTACCATTTTCCCTCTTTGATTGGCTAATGAACACCTGTCAAATTCACCCAGTAGCTACTAGAAGGTAGGGAACTCAATTGGCTCGCACTCTTGCCACCTCATAACTTGGGAGAGGCTCCACTCAAATTCTAACCCTAGGTTACCCACTAGCCCTATATATATGGCCTCCCATCCTCCATTTTCAAGGATCAAAAAAAGGATTGAGAGATCTTACACCTTGGAGAAAATATAAAAACGGGCGGCTACCAAACATCTCAACTGACACCACATTCATATATCTAGAACAAGATCCCAACCTTTAGTCTACCATTTTGAGTTTTAAACACATAGATTCATTCTATCCCACCTCTAAACTTAAGAGTGAAAAGAGAGGAATAATCTATCCCTACCTTCTATTGCATTCAGGCAAGGTAGTGTGGGCCTAGAAACAATATAGATTTCTCTCCTCCCTAAATTCCAACCCCTTGGTGATGTGATGATATGAGAACCTATGGTGTATAATCATTGATATATTCTTGATATAATTAATCTTTCTTTTATGGGTTGTTATCTTATTATTCTGCACCATTTTGTGCATATTAACTCACTCATGAAACAATATACATTGAATTTTGTTGAGATATGCATCATTGGAATGGCGATGTGGGGTGCCTAATGCCTTGCCATGCATAATAATGCATTTCCAAATCTTTGGTTGACCCCTTGCCTTGTTCGCTCACTTTTCAAAGCATATTTTTACAATTGTCTTTGTTTTCCTTATATATGTGGTGGTGACTCCAATTTTCTTTTTCCCAACCCATTCATACGTTGGTATGTATGCCCTAAGATACATTGTCATGATTGTATTGGTACATTATGTAATTGATTTGATTAATAATTAAGGCAATTTATATTTATTATGTTTGTTCAAATATGAGATGATGATAGAACATAATAGATATCTAAAGAATTATATTAATCGATGAAATATGGTTTGGGTTGAAGACCTGAACATGAGATCATATGTATAATTGGGGTAGATATATTCTTGTCATGTTATAGTCTAATATTATTTTAGAAATTGTATAGACAATGGTAATACTTAAGATTAGAATATGTGATGACTAGTGATAAATCTAATTAGTCATGATATTGGATATCAAGTAATACAAATAGGTACTTGTTAGAGAACAAGTGTATCAGAAAGATACACCTTGGAAACCATTGAATTGTAGTCAGAATCATGTCTCAATATGATAGTGGTGATTGTGATTCTTAGACATGAAGTCACTACAATAATCACATCATGTTCAATGCACTTTAATACCATTCAATGTGACCTTGAATAAGGGTTTCTATACAAATGGTGCTTGGGTACATTATGACACACTAGGGATTGTTGTGTGTGATGTAGCTAGAATTTGTCCCTCCTATAAAGTGAGATCCTAGACACTTGATAAGTGAGACTCTGAAATGCATGGCCATGTTCATGTGCGTTAATTATGTGATATTGAGCTAATATGCATCTTAAAAGTCTACTCTAGTTCAAGAAACATAGATTGAATATTAAAAGGATGACAATTTTGTGTCTCGTATTCAATCTCAATATCTATGACAAAGGAACTATACAATCATTATAATAGTGATCACAAGTTTAGGTTGAATTTGTCCTCCAACTTATCACATTACTTGTGTAGAAATGATGTGTTGCTAGATATCGCTTATTGCATTTGGAGTAATAATATGATTATATACATCACTGCCAATGTAATAATGAGCCTATAGGGTCACACAAATAAGATGCACTTGTAGAAGGAGTATAATCATTAGAATGGTTTAATTTGGTAAACTAAGTGTTTATATAATCAAATTAAATAATACTAGAAAAATAGTTGATCTATTGGGATCTAGTCAACTGACTGGAGAGTTCATTTGACCGACTGAACAATATAATGTGTAGTTTATAGGACCTTCCAGTTGGTCGAATGATGAGTTTAGTCGACTGATGCATGCGTTTTTAGTTATTATTTTAGGCAAATTTTTCCTTGATTTCGTGTGTAGATTAGTCATTTATTTGATTTATTATGCAAGAAATGACATAGACAACATGTTTCTATTAAATGCACAAAATTATATGATTTTTACTGTATGTAATACTGTACACATCCCAAGTGCTTATGATGTTTTTGTGCATTTTCAGGTATAAGGAAGAACCATAGACTCGGTGCTACTGACCTGGCAATAGTCGATGGTACTGAATTGATGTCAGTGATGGAACCAAAAGCTCGCCTAGAGTCGGTGCTACCGACCACTGAAGTTAGTGGTACCGAATTAGCATCAGCAGGCCCCATCATGAATCGAGCAAACTCGATGTTACTGAGTTTCCAACTCGGTGCTACCGAGTTGACGTTAGAGAGGCATCTCAAAAACTACAAAACTCACTGCTATTGAGTCCAGTCGATAGTACTGACATGATCGAGATCGCATGACCAAACCTAAGTGATTTGGTACTACCAACTCACCTAGTCGGTACTACTGAGTCTTCTCGATTAGGCCAGCCACAGATTTCACTCTAATCCAATGGTGGATGTTATTCCGAACCCTAAGTGCCTTCTATGACTTAGGGGGGCGACGACCAAAGAAAAGGAGGCAGTCGTTTTCATTGCATGATGACTGGAGAGAGAGAGAAAAGAACCGAGGATTGAAAGTTTCAATCGAGGAGATCTAAGCACCTCCGGAGAATGATTCTACAATCAGAAGACAACAAAACACTCGTACGATAGAGGGGATCTTCCATACTGGCAAAGATTCAGGGGTTGCCTTAGTTTCTTCATATTTTGCACATTTTTCTACTTCCCTTCCATGTATTCATCGATGAAAATTATGCAAGGCTAAAAACCATTTTTCCTTAGGATCTGGGAGTAGCCCGGATATACACTGTGATTGATTTCCATGCATTAATATCAGTTTTATCTATTTCTACTGGATATAAATCTATGAAAACTTTATGTTCTACTTGTGCTTGATCACCATGAGTAGATTGATAGACACTTAGTCATCTCGAGAGAGAGGTTGAGGGTCAAAGAGAATAGATTTACCTATCTACTGTGCCCTTTGGGAAAAGTGGAGTGTAAACGGGAAGAGAAACCCAAAGAATAACCATAAAGCATCTAATTAATCAACCAATAACTGCAGAAGTGGGATTGGCATTAGATTAGATAGTGAATTACACTGCGGGAGTAGGTAATTCTAGCTACATACTCCTTATCTATGGATATAGGTAATAGATTTTAGTGTGTGTGAAGTTAGTTATTAGTGTTGTCTATGGTGAAATCACTGTCCTAAGGAATTCACCCCATCTCTAATTAATTCAACCTTTAATTCATTTTAATTATGTCTTTGTTCTTTTACTCAACCCTATTCAACCATTTACAACTGGCTTAGCTAATTTGACTACAGTTAGTAGTAGTCTACTGGAGAAATGCTTTCATGTGTTTGACTCGGGCCTCACAAGGCCTTATTACTTCGATACGTTCACTTGTGTACTACACACGATAAATTTTGTCAAGTTTTTGGCGCCGTTGCCAGGGAATCGACAACATCCAACACTACGAGTGTTGTGGTTGACCACTCTAGGCCAATTTATTTTTATTTTCTTTTATTTTATCATTTTTAAATTTCCTTGAGCTGAATCGTAAGATCTTTTTGATACATCATAAATTTCTTGCTCTAATACCTACTTTCTACTATTTTAGGAAAACTAATGCATGGTGTGTACCAGAGCCATAGAATATAGAGAACTTTCCTCACCAGGATTTGGACAAGCAGAGCTCTTACAAGGAGAAAGGGAGTTCGGCAGATCTGTGGACAGGTTAAACCGAACACCTCCACTGACACCTCCACCTGAGAGATTTGTGACACTAGAAGAACCAGGGATAGTAGAAATGGAGGGAAAAGAAGAAATGACAATATGGGAAAGGATAAAGGCTTCGTCATCTATGGCCCAGAAAGGACCATCAAAAGGCAAGCCATCAATGTGGGCAGCTACAAAATAGATCGTGTACTTGTTGCCTTAGTCAAATCTCAAGCGTTCCATGGTCATCATTCTGAAGATCCAATGACACATATTAGCAATTTTGTGGAGAACTGTGGTATGGTCAAGATAGACAGGATCCCATCGACTACAATACATCTTAAGTTGTTCTCATCTTCACTAGCAGATAGTGCAAAATCATGGTTCAACAATCTTGATGATGAGATCATTGAGAAATGGGACCAGATGGTAGATGCATTCTTCGAGCGTTATTTCCCTTTGTAAAAGATGAATGATCTAGTGAAGAAGATTCACAACTTCAAATAGCAAGCATATGAGTTGTATTTAGAGGCATGGGAAAGGTTTCAGAATATGCTGAGAAAAGTTCCTCATCATGGCATTGATCTACTGGGGCAGGCCAAGATCTTCTATTATGGCCTACACAAGGGGGAGAGAACAACTCTTGATAGTGCAGGAGGAGGCTTCTTCCTCAACAACAAGCCCGCTCACTATCATGAAATCCTCAAGAACATGTCTAAAAACCAATCATGGGGAGAAGAAAGAGAGCCACCGACAACCATCAAGAGTGTCAGGGAATCCAAGGTGATATTTGCTTTGAACAAGAAGTTAGATCTCATTGCTAAGAAGTTATGTGCTACAGATAGAGTTCCTACTGAGGAAGAAGAAGAAGAGTGCAAGTATGTGTGTCAGGGGAAATATAGGAACAATGATTATTCTTGGAGGAAAGACCCCAAATTTTCTTGGAAGGATCCTAACAACTTCCAACATGATCCATCACAGGTGCAACAGTAGTATCCTAAGCCACAACATTATGGTAGCCAAGCGCAATATCAACTACAGCAGCAAAAAATTGACAAGATTGAAGAAATGAGGGCAAGTTGTTGAGTTAGAATGAGCTACAGATTGCACAAACTCAAATGGATCTTCAAAATCAAGGGGCACATATTCACAACATAGAGACTCAGATCTCTCAGATAGCGGCAGATGTGACTGCATTAAAGCAACCAACCCAACAAGGATTTCTGACGAACACACCTTCTGGGAATCAACATGTAAAGGTTTTTCTGCTACGCAGTGGCAAGAAACTACTGAATGATGCATCACATGGGGGAGTTACTGAAAGAGCTACAAATCAAACTATACCAGTAGATGATGAAGGACCTGACATGGAAGCATAGGAGAAGACGATAGAGGATCAAGTTGATGACGTTGGGGGTAATAAAACTCAAGATTATATCCCACCTCACCAGAGGGAACCTGTAGTTCATGTTCTCTTTCCAAACAATTTGAAATCGACTAAGATGGTCGACAGTTCAAGAAATTTCTAGACAATTTTTGGAAGTTATCTGTGAATATTCCCTTGACATACGCTATTGAGCAGATACCATCCCATGGGAAGTTTTTAAAGGATATAATTACAAAGATGAGAAAGATACCAGAGTCTAATGATGTGGTTCTGAAAGAGCAGGTTAGTGCCTTCATCTTGGGGACACTACCTCCTAAAAGACAAGATCAAGGATGGTTTAATATCACATGCTTCATAGGCAAGACAAAATTTGGAAAGGATCCATGTGATTCAGGGGAAAGTATAAATTTGATGCATCTATCTACCTTCAAGAAGCTTAGACATAAGGAATCTAGGAAGAACAACATGACAACCCAGTTGGTGGACAACTCAGTGGTTAAGCCATATGGTATATGTGAGGATGTCCAGGTGAAAGTGGATAGGTTCGTCTTTCTTACGGATTTTGTTGTGATGGAAATGCAGAACGACCATGGTAATGAGATTCTACTTGGAAGACCATTTAAAGCCACTGCGGATTTGATACTTGAGATGGGCAGAGGACGTCTGACTATGGGAATCCAAGATGATAGGTTTGAGATCAAGATTCTAGAGCACTCTCAAGACACGGGAGATAAGGTGCAATGCAACATGCTTCAGCACATGGATAGCAAGTTTTCTCTATTTTTAGGGAAGTTGTTCCTAGATATGGACCATGTTATGACTAAAGTAGAAAGAGGTACTCTAGCAGTGGATATCCAGGAAAATACAAAGGTCAACTCGCTGAAATGCTCTACTCGGCCGATGAGGGAGAGGATTATAACCCTATTGTTGAATAAGAAGTCGTAGTTGATTCTATGATACAATCATCACCCAAGCTACCCTTAGAAATGTTCTTGACAAATAGAATGGAGGACAACATTTTCATCAACCATCTAGAGGAGTGTGTTTTAATGTTGAAGGCAGTTCCTTGCTATTATGCAAGGCACTTTGAAATCCTTCGACCACCGCCCCCACCATTGGTTTTGTTTCTATTGAGCCTACTGGACTTGAAGCTGAAGTCGTTACCACCGCACCTGAAGTACAACTTCTTAGCTGCAGAGGAAAAGCTCCCCGTGATTATATCATCTTCTTTGAGTGGTGAAGAGGAAGGAAAGCTAATCTCCATGCTGAAAAACCACCGAGTTGCATTTGGTTGGTCTGTAGTTGACATTAAAGGGATCTCTCCAACCTTGTGCCAACACAAGATCTGGCTCGAAGAAGGAGCCAAGGCAATTGTCCAACCTCAGAGGTGTCTCAATTCGATTATGACTGAGGTGGTAAAGAAGGAAGTCATCAAGTTGTTGTCAGTAGGTATAATCTATGCAATCTCAGATTCAATGTGGGTTAGTCCTACCCAGATAGTTCCTAAGAAAAGGGGGATTATGGTCACTACAAATGTGGCTAATGAATTGATTTCCACTAGGCTAGTGACAGGATGGCCAGTGTGCATAGATTATCTCCATTTAAATGCAGACACTCTTAAAGATCATTTCCATTTACCCTTTATTGATCAGATGTTGGAATGATTAGCTGTCCATTTGCACTTTTGTTTTCTTGACAGGTATTTTGAGTATAATCAAATTTCCATAGAGCCTAAGGATCAGGAGAAATCCACCTTCACCTGCCCTTATGGCACGTTCACATACTGATGGATGCCTTTTGGTATTTGTAACACCCCTGCTACGTTTCAACGTTGTATGCTCGCCATTTTTTTGACATGGTAGAGCGGTGCTTAGAGGTTTTTATGGATGATTTTTCTGTGTATGGGGAATCTTTCAATGATTTTCTATATAACCTTGATAGGGTACTATAGAAATGTGAGGACACTCACCTAGTTCTAAACTGGGAGAAGTGTCACATGATGGTAAGTGAAGGGATCGTTCTTGGACACAAGGTGTTCGAAAAGGGCATGGAAGTGGATCCAGTAAAGATTGAAGTCATCTCCACACTACCTCCACCAACATTGGTGAAAGGAGTGAGGATATTTTTAGGACATGCTGGATTCTACTGTCGTTTTATCAAGGATTTCTCAAAAAATGCCAAACCATTGTCTGAACTTTTAGAGAAAGACGTCAAGTTTTCCTTTGATGAGCAATGCTTAAAAGCTTTTGAAATCCTTAACAAAAAATTGATCTTTGTACCTATTGTGCAAGCTCCTGACTAGAGCCTGTCCTTTGAGTTGATGTGTAATGCATCAGATTATGCAGTAGGAGATGTGTTGGGTCAACGCAAAGACAAGACTCCAACAGTCATATACTATGCATCAAAGACTTTGAATGATGTGCAGTTGAATTACACCACTACCGAAAAAGAATCATTGGTAGTAGTGTTTGCTTTTAAAAAATTCTGCCATTACCTAGCTTGGGCTAAAGTGATAGTTTGGACTGACCATGCTGTGATCAAATACTTGTTACAAAAGAAAGATGTCAAACCCAGATTAATTAGGTTGATTCTTTTGCTTCAGGAATTTGACATTGAGATTAGAGACAAGGAAGGGGTCGAGAATGTTGTAGCCGATCATTTGTCTAAGGTTGGAAAGGGCGGAAGAAAAAGATATAGTCATCTCCATTATTGAGGAATTCCTAGATGATAAATTATTTACAATTAAAACTGAAAATCTTTAGTTTGTAGATATTGTTAATTACCTAAATTCTAAGAAATTGCCTGTAGATTGGGGGTACCAAGAGAAAAAATGATTTTTCCACTCATTGAAGTTTTATATTTGGGATGACCTGATTCTTCTAAGAAATGTAGGGATGGGTTGTTAAGAAGATGTGTACCTGAATGTGAGGTAGAGAGTATCTTGTCACACCGTCATTCTCTACCCACAGATGGACACCATGCAAGCTCTAGGACTGCGGATAAAGTCTTAGAGAGTGGGTTTTATTGGCCTACCTTGTTTAAGGATGCTCAAAACTTTATTCATCATTGTGAGATATGTCAACGTGCATGTAATATCTCTAAGTGACATGAGGTGCCCTTGAATGTGTTTTAGGAAGTTGAAGTTTTTGATCTTTGGGGTATAGATTTTATGGGTCCATTTGTGTCGTCTAATTACAATCTTTATATATTACTTGTAGTTGATTAAGTGTCTAAGTGGGTGGTAGCAATTCCAACCTATACTAATGATATGCAGGTAGTGTGTAAGTTTGTGAAGGAATACATTTTCTGCAAGTTTGGTGTCCCCCACCTAATTATTACTGATGGTGGTTCCCATTTCACTAATAGACAGTTTGGGGGTTACTGAGCAAATATGGGGTGAAGCACCGAGTGGGCACTCCTTATCACCCATAGAATTAAGGACATGTTGAGGTGTCCAATAGAGAGGTGAAGAAAATCTTAGAAAGGATGGTCTCAACCAATAGGATGAACTGGAGCTATGTGCTAAGTGATGCTCTTTGGACTTACAGAACAGCCTACAAAACCCCAATAGGAATGACACCTTTTAGGATGTCTATGGTCGTGCATGCCATCTACCCGTAGAGCTTGAGCACAAGGCTAAATGGGCCATGAAGAAGCTGAATTTGAACATAGATGAAGCGGGTAGAAAGAGACTTTTGGAGCTTAATAAATTAGATGAGCTTAGGATGGATGCTTAAGAAAAATATAGGATATATAAGGAAAGGATTAAGAAAATTCATGATAGACACATTCTAAATAGGGTGTTTCTCCCAGGTCAGAAAGTCCTCCTTTTCATGGTATTGTGGCCATTTGTGATTGAAAAAGTCTTTCCCCATGGTATTGTGAACATTGTAGATGGGAACAGATTGTTCCTTGTAAACGGCCAAAGATTAAAGCACTATTTTGGAGGAGAGGTAGAGCCCCAGATAGAGGAGGTGTAACTTTGTATTGTTCCATAGATTCTTACTCTATAGACCATCTAGTCTAGGACGTTAAACAATGACGCTTGTTGGGAGGCATCCCAATCTTTATTTTCTTTGTTTTTATGTTCAATTTCTATTTTTAGTTGTCACTTTAATTCAATTTCTATAAAAATGGTACCTTGACTAGTTTTGGAGTGTGCATGGCTTTACAGTCGGTACACTGAGTTTCACAGTCGGTGGCACCAAAATGAGGTCAGTGTATTGTCCACAACAGTAGCACATACTCGGTACCACTGACTCCAATGGTCGGTACCACTGAGTCTCTAAAGATCTTTCGATGGCTCACTGATAAGTACTCGGTACCACCAATTTTTTCCGTCAGTACGACCCAAGCAAGTCTTACCTGATAAAGGAGGGATAGAAAGGGAGAATAATTGTGGGTAATCAAATTGGTGAATAGTATACCAACGTGAGGGGACAACTCCTTCTTGACCAACCTACTAGAATGACAAGAGTTCTTGATGGTCCGTGTGGACTACTCTAGAGGCGTGGATATTTTTTCCTCTATGTGGGCATCGTCAATCCTCTGTCCATGGTGATCAACCCAGAGGCTAACACATACGTTGTTTGAGTGTGACTTCAAGAAAGTTGCACAACTACAATGAGGGAATAGTCGCTGGACTTACCTCAGGACCAGGTATGACCTCATAAACCATCCCTCCTATTACATAGTTGTTGACATGATTCATTCGTTCAAGGGAAATTTGGCAGTGAAATTTTTATTTTTGTTGCATGTTCTGTTTCCATATTTCCCTACATAGAGTTCATGCAATTTATAAATCTTTATCCATAACAATCATATTATTAACATGATCAGTGACACTTTGTTCCTCTTATATTTTAAAAGAGTTGTACTTCTGCATGAGAAGTTGAGTGTTTGTCTCAATCATTATGTCTGACTTCTCCTTCAATGTTTTCCACAATCTATGTGGCGAGTCATAAGTTTCATAGAATTTTATGAGACTATCCTCCATGAACATGAGTATCAGGCTTCTTACATTTTTATCATCAATCTTCCACTTCTTATATTTCCTGACTTCCGCTACTTCAGAAGCATTAGTGTCAGATGTTAGTAATATTTTCAAGGATATTTTCTATTAATTAGGAGAGTGGTTATTGGTCCTTTGATCATATACCAACGGAGACTCATTGAGACACCAAGATAGTGGTGGAGCCACTGTAAGGAACGTACATCACCCATGATTTTAAGTTACTTTGATATAAAATTAGATATTTCATTTGTTGGTAATTCTTTTAGGGGCATTGGCTAGCCATAAGAATAAATCCAATGTTGTAATCAAATGTTAGGGTTGTATGGCTAGCCATAAGAATAAATCCAATGTTTTAATAAAAGGTTAGGGTTGTATTCAATGAGCATTTATTCCAATCATTTAGGACAGTCTTCGGTTAAAAAAGGTTGACGGAACCCTAGATTTTATTCATTATGTACTTTTTGAAATTGATCTGAAATATTAAATTTAGAACTAAGACCAATCTGGGCCCACACTTCGATCAATCTAGAATCGACCAAGTATGAAAATCGAAAACAAAATAATTCTGGATACGGATTTCAATCCGCTAAAACCGATCCAAATTCATCATATTTGGAACATATAAACTAAGCGTGTCAAATTTTTAATTATACATGATTTTGTTTTCTAGTAGTTTAATCTAGAATTGAGTCGCAAGCGAGTTTGTCTAAATGTGGAATATACATCGATTATGAAAACGATGACCGGATTGACTAAGACTAAATTTTTGATTGTTTTATTTAAACTGATTAAGATGGTCAAATAGAGAACCCTGATCCTAGTATTCGATATGGCGAGATGGAGCTCACATGTTCCAACATATAATTGACAATTCTACAGGTATCGAAGTATTGTGATAAAAAAGTAGCCTCTTCAACTTACTCATTAGGAAATCCTAACTCCACCCCTGTAGCCAGAACATATTTATATAACAACTAAAGATAATATAACATAGTTGTAATGGAGTTTTATACCTCACCTTCTTTATTACTCCTTATACTATTAACTATATATCACGAACTACTGAATACAAAAATGAATGGACCATGAGATTTGGTTAGGTGGTGGACATTGGATCCTAGTACGACACTGCTGGTGGACAGGACCACCAAAGGACTTTGCAAGTGCTTTTCTCTATACATTCACCAATAAGAGTTACAATACAAGACCACCAAAAGACTTACCCATCCAAGCAACAAGAGTCTTCTACCTTACCAAGGACTTACCCACTTTGCCAAGAGTCTTTAGCCTTCTCCAAGGTCTTACCTACTCTTACACAAGTCTTCCTTATTTAAGGATTTACCCACTCTTCTTGGATCTTCATCCTTTGCCTTCTCCTTCACCTGGAGAAGATCTTCACCTCTTCTTCAACCTTGAAGAAGAATAGAAATAAATCCACCTTCACTCAGAGTAACTTTCATCACCTTTGCTTCATGTAGGAAAGGGATAGGGAAGATGGAATGGATGAGAGCTTTACAAGCACAAGTAAGTAGCTCTCTTACAACTGGATTATCTCACTCATAGTCACGAAATGAAATGTAAACTAGAGAGAAAGGGGCTCACGGAGTTGCAACACACTCAAATATAGCAAGGACTTAGAATAGCATGAATGAGTAAACTTGGAATGAACTCCAAGGGTCCTATTTATAGTTGGAGGTGTTCCCTTGAGTGTGGGATCACTTAGGGTCAAAATATAGCCATTTTTGAAGATGCAAAGGATCTATTTTTTCCCAAAATAACTCTCCAACAGTTATAATCACTTTTTTTGCATTTTCCATATAGTACATTCGGTTGAGTTTTAATAAAGGTATGTAACTCGACTGATCCACTAAATGACAAAGCCAGTTTTTAAACTATCGGTCGAGTTTGTTCGGGGAAACTCGGCCGATGAGCTAAAATCAGGTTTGCTCAGCGAGTTGGTCGGTCGAGTTCTGTGAGTGTACAACTCGACCGATGGGTCATCTTCAGAGAATCCATCATAGGATCGGTTGAGTTTCCAACTCGACCAATGAACAGCCTGTGACAAATTTTCTAATTTGACATTTGAGTGATTAATCTATGAAATTAAGTGTCCCTGATTTTTTTCACATCTTAGTTACAAGTCATATCATCAATACAAGTGATTACAAAAATTATCTAAGGTCATTCGGAGTGATTTCTCAAATTGCACACTTGCATTGCATTTGACTTGAACTTCAACAAGCTAGGGCTTGTATAATTTGATCCTTTTCATGTATCTAAAACCTGAAATCAATCTTGAACAAACATATTAGATACATAGGAATGGAATGGTTAAGTCATTATCAAAATATGGGCAATGTATAACGACTGGGGTTTTAGGGACTATGTGGGTTGTTGTTATCACACTTTTGATGTGTTTATCATGGGTGAAGAGCCCATTATTATATAGGTTTGTACTCCTCAGCAAAACCATTCCACCCCAAAATATTTCCCCATTTTATGTAGTGATCAATTGTTTCCATTATGTGATTCCTAATACCCTTAGGAATGGGTCAACATTAGCTATTAATACGAAGTGTGGATATTGGTCCTTTGACCATTTGCCAACATATGTTGCCTCTTGGTGTACTGATAGGTTATGCCAGGGAGAGGATGATTGGGCTTTATGGATATGTGGGATGTTTCTATCCCACTGTTGGTGTGTATGTCATAAGTGGAGAGCCCACTATTCTCAAAATTGAGGCACTCTCCAATCAACCCGTCCCCCCCCTAAACGTATCCTCATTTTATGTGATAGTCAACTATTTATTTTATGTGATTCCTCATATCCCGAGGATTGGGTTAGTTTTGCCCTATTGTCTCTTTTTTAGAAGAGTAATTATGGGTATTTTGACTACATGCAAACATCTTCTACTTGGTCAAAAGTATCAAATTGTTTTGCTTCCATAGTTCGTGTGAAGTATTCATTCCAATGCACTTATGTCTAATGCATCATTGTTTCTTTTCTTTTATATGTATGCTTCCACTATTTGTGATGTCTCCAAAAATTTACTGTATAGTGTGATTTCCTTACCCCATCAAACTAACATGTTTAACAAAAAAATACATTGAAATTTGTTTGTGAATGAATCATCAATCATATCACTTTTTGGAAAATGTGTAATTTCTATTTCATATTTTTGTATAATATAACAGAAATAGTGGTATTATACTTCAATTTTCTATCCTTTAGAACTATTTACACTGCTATTTATCATACTTATTGCTGCATGATTATCACAATATATTTGAATTAGACCATCTATCAAATTAAGGTCCAAATCAATAAAAAATCTTCTAATCCATACATTATGGGTAGTGGCTAAGCTACAAGCAGAATTCTTAGCTTTCTATGTGTATCTTGCCACACATCCTTATTTTTTACTTCTGCAGGAAATTGATGCGGCACCAAAAATGAGCAAGTATCCTATTATGGACTTTTTCGGCTAAATTTTTTTAGGGTAGCAGTGCATAATGCATGTATGTGTGTATGTACGTATCGCCCACCATTTTTATCACCCCAAAATGATGCATCTGAGTAACCTAATGCCTCATGTGATTCTTCTTGGAATACTAATTTGTGGTGCAATGTACCTTTTGTATATTTCATGATTTTTTTACAGCTTCCCAATGCATTAAACCAAGATTACTTTGATATATGTGTACTAGTCCAAGCTAAAATGCTTGGTATAGTCTTGTACACAACATGGCATATATGAGACTCCCAACCGCATGAGTGTATTGTTTTGGTAGAGGTTCTTGACCCTTACCATGACATTGCATCTTCAATATAGTTTCCCATACACATGGTGTAAGTTCTAGATTGCAATTTTGCATTCTAAACCTCTTCAACATTGTATGTAGGTACGTTTCTTGGATTTTACTAAGTATTCTAGAGTTTTGATTACTTAGAATTTGAATTCTAGGTACATAGGTTGATTCACCCATGTCCTTCATCTCAATTTTTCTACTAAGTTTAATTTTAATGTTGTTTATCATGATTATGTCATTTCCAGCAAGCAAGATGTCATCCACATACAATGATACTATTATAAACTTGCTCCCACTTTTCAAGACATAAACACATCTATCTAGTTAGTTCAAGACAAATCCCAATCGAACCATTACATCATGAAGTTTGAGATAACATTCTTTAGAAGATTGTTTTAAACCATATGTTGCCTATTCAACTTTTATACTTCCTTCAACCTAAAATCCCCTCATATTGATTCATATAAATGTTTTCCTTTAATTCCCAAGAAAGGAAAGTAGTTTTTACATCCATTTGATGTAATTCCAAGTCAAGATATGCAACATTTACCAAGGTAATTCTTATCAAAACAAATTTTATGACATGTGAATATGTTTTGTAGAAATCAAATCCAAACTTTTCAGTAAACTCCTTGGCAACTAATATGGCCTGAAACCTATCAATGGACTCATCAGTTTGTAGGTTATTCTTAAATACCCATTTGCATTGAATGGACTTTCTATTTTAGGTAAATCAAAATATTTCCATACATTATTCTTTTTCATGCAATTAATTTCTTCCTTCATGGATTCATACCATGATTTTTTAATGTATTTTTTGTGATTCTAAAAATACCATGAGATCTATGTGATTTTCCTCTTTCATGTCCACTAATAAACATGAAGGTTGACATGAATATATTTGATAGTCACTCATCCATGCATGTGAGGTTCTTTGTCTTTTAATTCCAATAATGGATTGATTTTCTATTTTGTTTTCCACATGTATATTTTCAATTTACATACTTTCATTTTCTATATTTTCATTTTCCAATGGCTATGCACCCCCATTTCTTGATATCACTCAGATCTCACATCCTTACATTCCAAAATTCATAAGATGTAAACACAAATGATTTAGTGGGTATTCTATTCAATATATGATTTGTAAATTTATAATTCTTCTCCCCAAAGATTTCTTTGGATATGTGGATGTGATAGCATGCATCTTATTGCATTCATTAAGGTTCTATAGTATTCTTTCTTACACACCATTTTGTTGTGGCATGTTAGGCATTGTGAGGTGTCCTTCAATTCCATGTTCTTGAAACAATGATTGACATTATTTCAAATTGTATTCCCCACCTCTATCAATTTGAAGAATCCTAATATTCCTTCCTAGTTGCCTCTATACTTCCTTCTGATATCTTTTATAAAACTCTAATGCTTCTAATTTCATAGGAATTACTTAGACATTGACAAACCTTGAATAATCATCTATAAATGTTATAAATTTTTTCTTATTATATGTTTCTACACTTAATGGTCCACAAATATCTGAATACATTAGACCTAACAATTCCTTTGATCTATCTCCAACTTCAAAAGGTTCCTTAGTCATATTTCCAACTAAGCAATGTTTACATGGAGTTAAATTGATGTTTGTTATGTTTGGAAGCAATTTTGGTTCTATCATTTGTTCCATTTTATATTTTCCAAGATGACCTAGTCTATAATGTCGTGAATCACATTCAAATAAACCAAACAAGTAGTAATTAGAAATAATAATGATATTATTGATTTCACTATCTACAATAGGCATGAAAAAAAATCATGTTTAGGTACAAATTTTCCTATAGAAAAACCTTCTTGTCCTTTCCTATGGACACCCTCTTATTAAAAAAAATGAACTTATAGGACATCTTTCATAAGTGCAGTAACAAAAATCAAATTATATTTTATGTCTAGAGCATAGAGAACATCTTTGGGAACCATAATACTTCCTCTAAGTACCAACTGTTGGCGACTAGTACGCTGACAGGAGGGTGTCACTCCTTCCAATTCCTTGTGAGATAAGGATATTGGAGTTCCATATGGTCCGTGTGGACTACTTCAGAGGCGGGAGGTTTCTGCCGCTTGGAGGACAGTTGTCAATCCCGACAGTCTCGGTGAGACCAGGAGTCGTCAGTCCTAGTGCGACCAGGAGCTGCACAGACACCGTCCAAGACCGGAGGTGAAGACCGCGCAAGGCGCGAGGTATTGTCGCCGAGCAAGCATCGGGACAAGGTATGATTCCACAAACCATTCATTTCCTATTGTATAGATGTTGACGCGTTTCCTTGTTCTAGGTTTGGGGAGGAGAAAAAAAATTCCGCTGCCTTCTCTACCTCCCCTAAAACCCAACAGTGGTATCAGAGCCACGTCAACTGCTCTATACTTTAGGGATTATCAATATGATCGATTTTGGTTTGTCGCCTTTATTTATTGCATACGATGCAAATAAAATTGGCTTTATGCATGTCCAATCCTAAATCCAAAAATCCCAAATTACATATATGATATGTATTATGAATGCACTCGATACGGGTCACCCTTAAATGAGTTTTGTGGTGGATGTATAGTGTGGTTATGGCCAATAAACCCTATCTGTGTATGGTTGTATGTGGTTGCTTGCATCTCGATCTGCGCACCGATCTTCCTTCTCCTATTCCTGATGTAACTTGAAATAATTCTAGATTTCTTTCCTACCTTTGATCCCCTCGAATGTAACTCGAGGTTTTTCTTTTTACAATGTAAAATAGGATAGAATTGTATTTTATGTTATGTCAAAGAACGGAGGACATCTGACGACAGCTGAGATGATCGGTTCAAGGCATGAACCGATCGGTTGACGTTCCAGATGATCGATTCAGGAGTGAGCTGATTGGTTGATGACCGGTTCGAGGAGCGAGACAAGCAGGTGGCGGCCATGATGAGATGCACGACGACCAGGCGAACCGATCGGTTGGAGGAGCCAACTGATTGGCTGGTGGCACCCAGCCAACTGGCCTGATGGTGAGCCGATCATTCATGTGATGAGTTTATCAAACCCAGAAAGGCAAAGCACTGTACAGGTTGCATGTGATGTAGACCTAGATGACCGTGATTCCTCTTGGCTCAAAGAATCACATTAGGATGGCCATAATCATCACTTTTATCGTTTTGCATGTTTTTTGTGGGATATAGCATGTATATGATACGTACTATATATTGTGGTGATTGGATATATATATGTATATAAAAACCAAATCCCTCATTAAATATTAAGTTTTAGATGCCTTCCAAATGCGACACATGTGAAAAGTTTGATCGACCAAGTGTGGGCACACCCTAGCGTGGTGCACCGTCTATCTCGTCGAAGCGTGAAGGATGGATATTTGGGTCTGCCCAAGCAGGGTGCATATTCATTGTGTTTGCTTTGGGTCAGACTTAACAAGGTGATCTAGATGGGATCTAGTACCTTGAGGCATGGAGATGATCATGGCAAGGAGTTGCATATGACATCTTATCAAGAGTTACATATGATGCAATTGGCAAGAGTTGCCTACCTGAGAGATCTAAGTTGTGGGTGACAGCCCAAGCTGGTCCATGACTTAGAGGATTTCAGGATCTTTCCCACTAGAAGGTTGTACGCTACAATCTTCTGAATTGATGGTGAGGGCTATCAATTTGAACTAAAATAGTGGGAATGATAATTAATTAAAGGCCTAATTATATCGTCAACTTTTCAAATCAATCAAATAAGTAAAAAATGAGTTTTTGGACTAAAATTGCATATTTTTCTTTTGTAGTACAAATGGAAACAAACAACAATCACTTTTCTTTGCGATCGGTCCTTGAAAAGGACGAGCTAAATGGGACCAACTTCCATGACTAGTATAGGACATTGAGAATTGTTCTCATACAAGAGTGAAAGCTCTATGTCCTGGATACTCCAACTCCAGAGGAACCTGCTCCTAATGCACCAAAGGCAGAAAGGGATGCTTACAAGAAGCATTCTGATGATGCCATTGATGCAAAGTGCTTGATGTTGTGCTCTATGAACCATGAGTTGTAGAGACAACATGAGAACATGGGTGTCATTGAGATGATTCAGCATCTCAGGAACATGTACAAAGATCAAGCACGGCAAGAGAGATACAATGTCTCAAGGGCACTATTCAAGTGCGTCATGACATAAGGAGATCCAGTTGGTCCTCACACACTCAAGATGATTGGGTATGTGGAGAACCTGACAAGACTGGGATTTCCACTGAGCCAAGAGTTGGCTACTGACGTGATACTGCAATCGTTGCCAGAATCCTACAGTCAGTTTGTGATGAACTACAACATGAACAACTTTGATAGGCCACTTTCAGAGTTGTTGGGCATGTTGAGGACAGCCGAGATATAGATGAAGAAGGACAAGCCTATGTCTATGATGGTGATCACGAGCAAGAAAGGCAAGTCCAAGCGCAAGGGCAAGGGCAAAGCTAAGAAAGGTTCTGAAGCTAGCCAGGAGCCCAAGTCATCTTCAACTCTCAAGGCCAAGGGAGGCGTGACCAAGAAAGAAAATTGCCACCATTGTCAAAAGCCAGGACATTGGAAAAGGAATTGTCCTCTCTATCTGGAAGAACAAAAGAATAAGGAGGTGACAGCCGTCTCTACTTAAAGGTGTCATGAAAGTAAACTTGTACACTTTTGAGGTATATGATACCAAGATGTAAAGTGTAAATCACTCAATAAATGGGGCAAGTGTTTCCGCCATAGATAGGAGTACTTTAGTTTATTTTCAGCCTAAAAGTCATGTAATACAGTTATGAACTGCTATTTCATATTTGCCAATAGATAGAAACACTTTATTTTTGCATATTGTATGAAAATGATGGCAATTAATAAAGAGATGTTTCAATTTCTAAAGATATGATCTTTGTGGCAATGCCTTGTTTATCTTGTGGTATTTGATATGCATAAGATAAAATGATACCTAAAAGTTATAGATAACTCAAACAATCAAATTAGCATCAATCATGAGAAATTCATTTCTAGTTTCCATATGATGGATAAATCTAGACTCTTTTGGTTGGATAACCAGTAAGAGACATGAATCTCTTGGACATGATTAATCAATCTTCACTAATGGTAGTGGGAGAATGATTATCCTATTAGGTATAATACATGTGATGAATTTACATACCTATTGGAGTAAATGCTAGTACTTCAAATGGTGTTTAAAGAAATACCAAAATGAATATCTTGAAATGTTCAAGGATATCATAGATGAAGTATGAATTTGGTAAAGTGTTAATTCTTGATGAGATCAATGAATAAAATACTTGGACCAAATGTTTGAGATCATTTTGAGTGATTATGATAGTGTATCATAGTGAACTCATGATTAAGGCATGGTGATGTCTAAATCAAGAAGGAATCATACTCTAAGGAGTTAGAGAATGATTATCAAATAACTGAATTCTTCTTAATAAAAGAATACCAAAGGACATTGAGAATCACAAGGAGTTGTGAGTTCTTATATTCATGACAGATACACCTCAATTATCTATGTGATGAGTTGTTCATGAGATGAATCAAATATCTAGATGAATATGAGGAATCAGATTTTGAGTTATGGTAGATGACCATTACATCCTAAATGAATTCCATGTAAACCGTAAGGTATGACCTTGATGGTAGCACTCATTGGGATGAAATCCATAAGTGTGAATAAGTCTTAAGTGTTAAGACACATGGATAACATTTTGAGAAGGATTATGCGTGTTGATTGCAACTTGATGACTAAGACATTTGGCATATGGATACTAAAACTGCATTCCTATGAGAAATAAAATAAGGATGTGTACGTGACACAACCTATAAGGTTTATGAATCCACTAATGCAAATGAAGTCTATAATTTATAATGGACTAATCAATGTGATTGATTGAGTACAAGCAACTCAAAATTGGATCTTTACTTTGATGATATAGTCAAAGGGTTTGACTGATATGTCAAAGATAAAGAAGGGATCTATGATTTAGTGGGAGCGTATTCACATTCCACATGTTGATGTGAAATGGAAATGTTCTAGAATGGAAATCCAAAGTGGAAATTATATTTAAGGAAGATAGAGATGTTTCCTATGAGATAAGAATAGAGATCTACAGAGATAGTTCTCGAAAACCTCTTGACCTAGAAAAGGAGAGAGCATACATTGGCAATATGTACTAAAGGGTTCAGTGTACACAGATTCAGTGGGAAGAAACTTGTCCATGCTAAATGGAGTTAGTATCCCAAGGCCAAGTGTCCAATTCTTATGAAGAATGGGAACACTAAGAATAGATATGGATCTATCATGTATGTAATCATCCCATTATCTTGCATGGCAAGAACAAAATGCATTCATCATTTTGTATGTAGGACATGACAATATGATGTGCTCATCCTGATAACACGTATGTAGGACATGACGAGTGGATGTCTGTCTACTTCCAGTAAGGGTTACTAGAAACCATAAGAACTTGATAAGTACTTAAGAAGTACTAGTTCTATGGAGATAAGGAAGATTTCAATGTAAAGAGTTACATTGATGCGAACTTCCGAAAGGACATAAAATTAATCGCAAAATAAATAGGATATATAAAAGTGAAAGTTTGTTGATAATTGGAAGTGTTCCAATGAAGCCATTTAAAAAGGAAATGTCGAGTATCTATGTGTTAGAGAACAGCAGTGGATACTATATGGATCTGAAAGTTCATGAGATGAACTTATAGATATTCTGGTCATTGATGACAAGTATGGAATCCTTGATCATGCAATGTGGCTAAAGGTTAGCAAAGGAATACTGGATCGCATATTACGGCAACTCCATCTCATACGTGTGACGTACAACGAAGAGATGTGAGACATGCAATTTATACTGACTTTGGCAAGGTGTTTCCATTACTCACTATGTTCGCACTAGAGCATAGTAACATGTGGGACATATTTGAAGATCACTATGAATATGATTCAAGGGTGATTGGCTCGCAGTGCAAGTGGGAGTCTGTTGGTATGTATTCCCTGAGAGCCAATCATGGGATGATTGGTGGGATACATTAAGATTGATTTGATAAACATCAAAGGCAAGCTTCTAATTCTTTCTGGTTCAGTCATATGAGATAGTAATAGAACAGATTGAATGTCTAGAGAATGACAATACTCAATGACGTATGCTTTCAGGTTGAGGACCTGAACGATGAGATTATACGGTTGCTAAGAGTTTGTACATTCTTGTTATGTCCCTAGTCGGATGTCATTTTGGAAGGTAGATAGACAGCAATGACACACAAGGCTAGATTGTGGTGTTGGTTGATGATAGAATCTCATTTGTCATGATATAGAGATATCAAACCAAACACATAGGTACTTGTTAGAGAACAAGTGTACCGGACAGACCCACCGTGAGTTTGACACATAGAACCATGACATGGTAGTCATAGTCAGTACTCACAATAATGGTGGTGAGTGTGATTCTTTGACCTAAAATCACTACACTCAACACATGTCGTTGGGCACACTTTGACATCATCAAACACAGTCCTGAAACATGGGTTGTTATAAAGGTGATGATTGTGTGGCTTTGACACATGGGGCTTTTGAGGGGTGAGTGATAGATATGGGATTTTTCCCTCCTGAGGGAGTTTGATATCCAAGGCCACTTGATGAGTAGGATTGAAATAGGTGTGCGCACGCATGTGTGAATCAGTATGTGATATTGATGTCATACATATCTCTTCCAATCTGCTCTGAGATCAAGAAAGTGAATGAACGTTGACAGGATGAATGTTCCATGCCTCGAGTTCATTCAGGATATCAGTGACAAAGGAATTATACATTCGTTGTAACACCATTCACAGATTGTAGGATTGAAAGTTGTTCTCCAACTTTCTACTTTCACTTGGGTAGCACTGATGTGTGACTAGGCACCGCTCTTTGCTTGTGCAGTCATAAGTGTTATGGACTTTCACTGCCAATGTGAAATGGACCTGCAGGGTCACACACATAGGATTTAACCTGGAAGAGGAGTTTTTTTCCACAAACAAGGTTTAGATTGATTATTAAAGGAGTTTAGTAGTTCAATTAAACACTCAATTGATTGATAGCTCAAAATCATAGTGTTCAAGGTGTTGGACGGATTGATTAGAGTATTGGATTGATTGAAACCGCAATTGACTAATTCTATACAATTTGCACTCCCAACCGATCGGCTCATGAGATGAACCGATCGGCTCAACTTGGTGAACCAGTCGGCTCAGATAGTAAGTCAATCGGCTCATGATCAAGGTGAAATGATTGCTTCAAGTGTTGAAACGATCGATTCAACTGGTGCAACCGAGCAAGTTGGGAAAGTAGGATTGGTGAGAATTTCCATTTCGTTTCACTTGTCCAATTTGATTGGAAAAGGGATTGGTATTCGATACCAATTAGAAACAAAAGATGGAAAGTCAATCGGGAACTGATCAGGACCGCGAACTGATCGGTTCACATGTGAACTGAACGTTTCATGGGTCCCAACCGACCGTTTCAATTGTGAAACGATCGGTTCGGGTTGCGAGTTGGTTGTTTTGTAGAAAATCTCGAACCCTTCTACTCCTGCTTTTAGTCCTGCATTGACCAGGATGGAGAACCCTGTCCCATGACCCTCCTATATATAGGGGTATTGGGGGCTTCTCAAAGGACAACTCAGTGCAACCAATTGCTCTGTGAAGTTGTCGTTCTCTCTAGTTTTGGTAACCGAGGGAGAGCTCGAGCAAGTGCTACCCAATAAGGGAGGTACAGCAAGGGAAAGACAACTGCAGAAAGTAACTGGTGGCAGGAGAGTGTGTTGGCGACTAGTACGTTGATAGGAGGGTGTGACTCCTTCCAATTCCTTGTGAGACAAGGAGATTGGAGTTCCAGGTGGTCCGTGTGGACTACTTCAGAGGCGGGAGGTTTCTGCCGCTCGGAGGACAGTTGTCAATCCCAACAGTCCCGGTGAGACCAGGAGTCGTCAGTCCTGGTGCGACCAGGAGCTGCACAGACACCGTCCAAGCCCGGAGGTGAAGACCGTGCAAGGCGTGAGGTATTGTCACCGAGCAAGCCTCGGGACAATGTATGATTCCACAAACCATTCCTTTCCTATTGTATAGACGTTGACGTGTTTCTTTGTTCTGTGTTTGGGGAGGAGAAATTTTTTTTGTTTCCGCTGCCTTCTCTGCCTCCCCTAAAACCCAACACCAACACCTTTCACATCAAGGTAAGTGTTATTATCCATATATATTTGTCATTCCCATAAATTAAGTTCTTGGAAAGATTCCAACCTATGTTTTGTCTTTACAATATGTAGGGTTGCACCAGAGTCAACCCACCATGCATTGGATTCGGTAAGGATTGTATCTCTGCATTCAGTCTTGCTAACAAAAACCCTTTTGTTAACTCCTCCTTGTTCTGGGCCTTTGACCTTGTTACCGTCCTCGTTTGGACAACTTGATCTGAAGTGAACAGATTTCCACAATAATGACAGGAGCCACTAGATTTCTTTCTCTATGCATGGCTAGATTTGAACTATAGCTTGTTTGGTTTGGTCCTCTTATTATGTCCCTTTTGGTAATCATGGTTGGGCCTATGTTGTACAAACTTGGCTTCCTACATATTCACTTCCTGGTTCTTATGGCTATACATTATTTCTTACTCAGTTCCTAACCGACTTGACAGTTCAAAAAGTTGTATAAAAGGAGTAGATCACAAAGCAATATTTGTCATATCAAAATTACTTGGAAAATATTCAATATAGTTGTTATTTGTAGTTTTCCCGACACTAGAGTTCATGCAATAGATAAATTTTTAGCCATAAAAATCATACTATTAACATGTTCAATGGCGCTTTGTCCCTCTTATATTTTACAAGAGTAGTACTTCTGTAGGAGAAGTTGAGTGTTTGTCTTAGCCGTTTTGTCTGACTTCTCCTTCAATGTTATCCACAAGTTATGTGGTGAGTCATAAATTTCATAGAATTTTATGAGACTATCCTTCATGAACATGAGTATTAGGCTTCTTGCCTTCTTATTATCAATCTTCCACTCCTCTCATTTCCCGACTTCTGCCGCCTAAAGGCATTAGTGTCAGATGCCGGAGCAATATTTTCAATGATGTTTTCTATTAATTAGGAGAGTGATTATTGGTCCTTTGATCATATACCAACATAGACTCATTGGGACACCAAGACAATGGTGGAGCCACTCCATATTTTAAGTTACTTTGATATAAAATTAGAGATTTCATTTGTCGGCAATTTTTTTGGGGCATTGGCTGCTAGTAAGAATAAATACAACGTTGTAATCAAAGGTTAAGGTAGTATTCAATGAGGATCTATTCCAATCATTTAAGATCGACACCTATTCTATAGGACGAGTCCTATAAAAACTCCATAGGATCTAATTACATTGCGTCATAGTGGACAATTTGTGTTTCTCTCTCCTTATTTTTTCTAAGAAATTGTTGTGCCTCAATGCATTTCAGGGAGAACATGGGTTCTGAGTGGATTTTCACCCCTAACCACGGTTTTAAAAATGAGTGAGAATGTGATAATACATTGTGATTGGTTGTCCTATATAAAAAGTATACGACTCCTCCTATACTACTCGCTTGCATTTAGGACGGTCTTCGGTTAAAAAAGGTTGATAGTTTGAACGCAACCCTGGATTTTTATTCATTCTGTCCTATTCGGAACTGATCCAGATTATTAAATTTAGAACTGAGACCAATCTGGGCTCACACTTCGATCAATCTGGAATCGGCTAAGTTTGAAAATTGAAAATTAAATAAATCTGGATATGGATTTCAATCAGCTAAAACCGATCCAAATTCGTCATATTTAGAACATATAAACTAAGTGTGTCAAATTTTTAATTCCGCATGATTTTGTTTTCTAGTAGTCTAATCCAGAATTGAGTCGCAAGCGAGAGTGTCTAAGTGTGGAATATACATGGATTATGAGAACGAGGACCGGATTTGACTAAGACTAAATTTTTGATTGGTTTATTTGAACTGATTAAGACGATCAAATTAGAACCCTGAACCTAGTATCTAATATGGCGAGATGGAGCTCACATGTTCCAATATATAATTGACAATTCTACATGTTTCCGTCGGTACTACCCGAGCAAGTCCTACCTAATAAAGGGACAGATAGCAAGGGAGAACAATTGTGGGAAAGTAAGTTGGTGAATAGTATGTCAACGTGAGGGGACAACTCCTTCTTGACCAACCTACTAGAATGACAAGAGTTCTTGATGGTTCGTGTAGACTACTCTAGAGGTGTGGATACTTTTCCCACTAGGTGAACATCGCCAATCCTCTATCCGTGGTGATCAACCAGGAGGCTGACACACACGTTGTTTAAGTGCGACTTCAAGAAAGTTGCACAACTGCAATGAGGGAACAGTCGTTGGACTTGCCTCAGGACCATGTATGACCTTATAAACCATCATTCCTATTACATAGTTGTTGGCGCGATTCATTCATTCAAGGGAAATCTGTCAATAAAATTTTTATTTTCATTGTCTGTTCTGTCGCCATATTTCCCTACATAGAGTTCATGCAATTGATAAATCTTTAGCCATAACAATCATATTATTAACATGTTCAATGACACTTTGTCCCTCTTATATTTTAAAAGAGTTGTACTTCTGCATGAGAAGATGAGTATTTGTCTCAATCGCTTTGTCTGACTTCTCCTTCAACGTTTTCCACAATCTATGTGGTGAGTCATAAGTTTCATAGAATTTTATGAGACTATCCTCTATGAACATGAGTATCAGGCCTCTTGCATTTTTATCATCAATCTTCCACTTCTCTTATTTCCTGACTTCCGCCGCCTCAGAAGCATTAGTGTCAGATGTTAGTGACATTTTCAATGATATTTTCTATTAATAGGAGACTGATTATTGGTCCTTTGATCATATACCAACACAGACTCATTGAGACACCACGATAGTGGTGGAGCCACTCTAAGGCACGTGCATCACCCATGATTTTAAGTTACTTTGATATATAGAGATTTCATTTGTTGGTAATTCTTTTAGGGACATTGGCTAGCCATAAGAATAAATCCAATGTTGTAATCAAAGGTTAGAGTTGTATGGCTAGCCATAAGAATAAATCCAATGTTGTAATCAAAGGTAAGGGTTGTATTCAATGAGCATTTATTCCAGTCGTTTAGGACGGTCTTCGGTTAAACAAGGTTGATAGTTTGAACGGAACCCTGGATTTTATTCATTCTGTCCTATTCGAAACTGATCCGGAACATTAAATTTAGAACTGAGACCAATCTGGGCTCACACTTCGATCAATCTGGAATCGGCCAAGTTTGAAATTTGAAAACAAAATAAATATGGATACAGATTTCAATCAGCTAAAACCGGTCCTAATTCGTCATATTTGGAACATATAAACTAAGCGTGTCAAAATTTTAATTCTGCATGATTTTGTTTTCTAGTAGTTTAATCCAGAATTGAGTCGCAAATCACTACTACAGAAATGGTTTATAACGTCACATTTACAGGCGTCAGTTGTATATAAGAAACCGACGCCTAAACCCTACAACGTCGGCTAAATATAAAAACTGACATCTATATGTGAAGACCGGCCTGACACGGGTATCGCTTTTTATTTAGTGTCGATTGGCAATATGAAACTGACGCCTAAAATAATCTGCCAAATCTAATTTTTCCAGTGCAAAAAATTACCTCTAAAATTTCACATACGGCGTCGGTTGTTGACCAAGAAACCGACGACTAAAGATTTTTCGTGAGATAGAAATCGGGTCCATTTTTGTCGTCAGTTTTCATGCAATAACCGACGTCGGTGTATTTTCGCATGTTGTCCCCGCGAAAATTTTCACCCCCTTTGGCGTTGGTTTTTCTACGGAAACCGACGCTGATTGGTTTAAGTGTCAGTTGTTATGAATAACCGGCACATATTGTTAACTTAATACACCCACGTGAGCCAGGCTCTTCCCCTTTCCCCTTTCTCTGTTTCATTGACTCCTCGCTTAGGTATGGCGATCGAGCGATCGATTCCCTGCTCCGACCGCCGCTCACTGGTCCTCTACTCACTACCGCCACCGTCGTTCGTTGCTCCGGCTGCCACCGTTTGTTGCTTCGGTCGTTGCCTGTTGCTCCTCTACTCGCCGCCGCATGCTCGCTGCTCCTGCTCGCCTTCTCCTGCTCGCCGCCGCCGCTCTGTGAAGGTACCCTTCTTCCTCCACCTAGGGCATGTTTGCTTTGCATTAGAATGATGTATTGGATTGCATTCTTAAGCCCGGCAGCCATGAAGTTTATGTTTTCTTTACCGGAGATGGAGAAACCAGAAAGTCTTGTATTTTCAGTCATTGAACAAAAGCTACAACTTGCCATCCATTTCAAAATCATTGGTTGTTCATAACTAATTCTGTTCCTATATTTGTGTTAGTAAAAATCTTAATTATATCTAGTGGTCACTTACATATTGATAATAATTAAAACATTCTACATATAAGACTCTTCATATTGATAGAATATATTATCCAATTGCTTGCATTATTTCATGTGATACTAAATTTACACTTGTATGTAGTAAGATGGTAGATATTTGTGTAGTATCCCTAGACCTAAGAATAACTTCATCAAATAGTAATGGTACTTCTTACTACAAAATCACTTGAATTATAAACCTAGTCATTATAATAAATGTGTTCTTGGGTTAATGATATATAGATTTATAATCATATTAATATATAATAGTTTATTTATGGAAGTTAAATAGAGACATGCAATTTTTAGTAACAAAATGATCAAAATAACCTCTATTATATTTTTCTACAGTAAAAAAGTAAACCCTAGGAATTGATAGTATAAATGCATCTAAACATTCATATGATAATGGACTAGTGAAATTGATTATATCAATTCAAGTAGAAATCCTAGAAAGAAAGATAATGAAACTAGCATGAAATTGCAAATAACCTTAGATGGGAAAGAAAACTTCAAATCAATGCATGGTGTATCATGGTCTCTCTTCCTAATGAGTTTTGTTACAAATATCTATATATTAGGTTAAGCACATGTTTCTATTGTGACATGTTGAGTTTTTTGTTATGTTATACCCACCACAATTTGTGTTATAAAATAATACATTGATTAATTTAGGAAGCATTGATATGTTGTTATGGTTGTCCACAAGTGTTTTTATAAGAAAATTGTGTGTTGAATGGGGTTGTGAACAAGGGACTGGTTATATATTTTTTTGGCCTAGAAACCCGCCCAAGATTTACTCATTAGGAGTAAATCTTAGATAGTCTCCGGTTTGGGACTATTCTTGAACACCTAATCTCACTTAGGATGTAAGTGTATAATGTGTATTGAGTTTTCAAGAAAATTGTGGTAGTATTTCCCCATTTGTTCTCTAAGTACATATGTACTTGGATAACAGCGGGGAAATGTTGCCAAAATGTTCTTGAAACCCCAATACACATTATACACTTACTAGTGAGATTAGGTGTTCAAGAATGGGATAGGTGGTACACATTTATTATATATAAGACCTTAAACCCTAAAGTTTTAACCATAAACTCTAATCTTTTAACCGTAGACCCTAACCTTGTTCTAATATATATTTGTTTTCTCTTTGATCATAGAATGGACAGATCATGGATGTCCATTCCAAATCGTTGCACCCTAGAGTTTATTTTTGGTCTTGATCAGTTTATTAGATTTTCCGAGGAACATAGGAAACAACCTGGAGATAGGTTCTACTGTCCATGTAGGCATTGCGGTAACAACTTGAAAGTCAGCACTGGTGACGAAATCAAAAATCATGTCATGTGCAACGGGATTGTACAAGACTATACAGAATGGCACTGGCATGGAGAGATTTCAAACCTAAAATTAGTAGATGTCGATAGCAGTGCTTGTGTGGAAGAAGAAATTGCCTCTGATGACATAGATGTGAACGAACCAGTTCCAATAGACATCGTTGATGCGATGTTGGATAGTTTTGGGGTAGAGCACATTGATCCACCTCCCATGTTTAGAAACATTATGCATGATGTTGAGATACCGTTATACATATGTTGTAAGTTTATGAAGCTTAGCACTGTGTTGAGATTGTATAAGCTGAAAGCTAACAATAGATGGAGCGATAAAAGCTTCACGTCATTGTTGTCTTTGTTGAAAGAAATTCTTCCTGAAGGAAACGAGTTGCCAACCTCAACATATCGGTTAAAGAAATTGTTGTGCCTAATGGGAATGGAGGCTAAGAAGATACACGCATGCCCGAATGATTGTGTATTATTTCAAAAGGACTATGTGGATTTGAAAGATTATCCAAAATGTGGTGCGTCAAGGTATAAATTGATGACTTTGGGGGAGTCTAAAACTGGTTCTCCTGTCAAGGTGATGTGGTATCTACCTATAATACCACGGTTTCAACGCTTGTTTTCCAATCTGATAGATACAAAGAATTCGAGGTGGCATGCAGATGTTAAGAAAAATAATGATGGGATCCTATGACATGTGCGTGATTCCCCATAGTGGAAGAAGATTGATTTATTGTACCCTAAATTCAGTGAAGAAGTCAGGAATCTAAGACTTGGACTTTGTACATATGGGATGAATCTGTACGGGACATTGAGCAGCCAACATAGCACTTGGCCAGTTATGCTTGTTATATACAATCTTCCTCCCTATATGTGTATGAAAAATAAGTATGTTATGTTGTCGTTGTTGATGTCGGGCCCTAAACAACCTAGAAATGATATCGACATTTATCTTGAACCTCTAATTGATGACTTGAAGAAACTCTTAGGTGAAGGTTTGATGACCTATGATGCTTCACGAAGAGAGACATTTTGTTTGCACACTATGTTGTTTTGCACTGTGAATGACTTTCCAGCATATGGGACTTTGTCTGGATATAGTGTCAAAGGATCTAAAGCGTGTCCTATATGTGAAAATAACACTGATGCAATACGACTAAAACATGGTGGCAAGACTGTATATCTTGGTCATCGAAGGTTTCTTCCAAAATTCCATCTGTATCATAGGTTGTGCAAAGCATTCAATGGACGGAGTGAGGAATAGAGTGCACCTAAACTAATACCAGGGGAGGATGTTTATGAAAGAGTAAAAGACTTTGTCAATGAAATTGGTAAGAGATCACAATGTAAGATGGCCACACAGAGTGACAAATCTTTATTCAAGAAGAAGTCAATATTTTGGGATCTTCCTTATTGGAGTTCTTTGGCAGTCAGGCATTGTATCGATGTCATGCACGTTGAGAAAAATGTTTGTGATAGCATCATCGGTACTCTGTTGAATATACCAGGTAAGACTAAAGATGGGATAAAATCAAGAATGGACCTACGTGAAATGGGAATAAGGACATAATTAACAGAAATAGTTAGTAGTGATCGAAGAATATACTTATCTCCCTCTTGTTACATGTTGTCGAGAAAGGAGAAGAAAGCTTTCTGTGAATGCTTGGTAAATGTTAAGGTGCCACAGGGTTACTCATCCAACATCTGTACATTGGTATCAATGAAAGATCTAAAGTTGATAGGTCTTAAATCTCATGATTGTCACACTCTAATGCAACAAATATTTCCTGTGGCAATTGGATCTATATTGCCAAAGCATGTAAGGTTTTCAATCACCAGACTTTGTTTCTTTTTCAACAGTCTGTGCAACAAAGTTATTGACCCTGATACTCTCGATAAAATCCAAAGAGAAGTGGTTGTTACCCTATGTCATCTTGAGATGTATTTTCCTCCTTCGTTCTTTGATATAATTGTACATCTTGTTGTCCACTTAACTAGGGAAGTGAAAATGTTGGGACCAGTTTTCTAACATTGGATGTATCCCTTTGAACGATACATGAGTGTTTTTAAAGGTGATGTTCGAAACCATTATCGGCCTGAAGGGAGCATTATTGAGGGTTATGTGGCGAGAGAGGTTATGGATTTTTACAATGACTTTCTAAGTGGTAATGATGCTCCTGTTAATGACAAGAATATTGAGGAGCATTTTGGCAAAGGAATTTTGGGATCACGGATAGAAGTAATCATCTGTGAGCATTTGAAACAAGGTCACTAGTATATTTTACACAACATCGATGAAGTGAATGTTTATATTGAGGAACATACCAATTTCATCAAGAGACAATATCCTCGAACCAATTCAATGTGGCTTGCTAGAAAGCATAACAAGACATTTATTAAATAGTTTGAAGATAAAATCTTACATCAACTATCTCAAACACCAGATAATCTTACTGAAACTATCAAATGCCTCGCCTTTAAACCAAAATTGAATGTTATTTTTATGAAGGGTTTTACATAAATGGATTCTCATATTACATAAAGCGTCAAGATGATAAGAGTGTCGTAAAAAACAGTGGGGTCACCCTTCAAGCGTATTCATTATTTTTTGCAAGTGCAAAGGATAAGAGTTCACGTGAAGCTAAAATGTCATATTACGGTGTCATTGAAGACATATGGGAGTTTGACTACGTAGATTTCATAATTCCGCTCTTTAAATGTAATTGGGTTGATAACACCAAAGGAGTTATAGTGGATGAATTGGGTTTCACATTAGTGAACTTTGAAAAGATTGGCAAGAAGGGTGAACCATTCATATTGGAATCATAGGAGAAACAAGTATTTTATATCGATGAACCTGCAAATGATAAATGGTCAGTTGTTCTTCATGGTAAAAGACAGTTCATTGAAGATCCTATAAATGAAGAACAATACTATGATAAGTATGATGACTCCAGTCCATTCTCAGTTGGGTTGCAAACACCACTAAATAGTGAAGCTAATGATGACTTGTATGTGCGCGGAGATCACAATGAAGGATTGTTAATTGATAAAAGATCGCAATATTAGAGGCATGCATGTTTATATTTTTTTATATGTTTTATTTTTCTGAATGTGAAATTTACAATGTGAATGTGAACTTTACAATGTGAATTACTTTACAATGTGAATGTGAACTTTACAATATGAATTATTTAACAATGTGAATGTGAACTTTACAATGTGAACTTTACAATGTGAATGTGAACTTTCAGATGGCTGAGCATTCTCCTGATGACCGTGTCGATGATTACCATGAGGGTGAGGACGTTAATGTGCCACCTCATAATGTAAATTTTAAAAATATATCCCTGAGGTTTCTATCTATATGTTCATTTATAGTTATATCCTGTAAGTGTGTTTTTTTGTCAAATTTTAGGTTGGTGATGTACCCCCTGAAGAAATTGGACACTTGATGAGTAGAAAAAAAATTGAGAACGTGAGGGGCATCACAATGATGAACAAGTTACTACAGCAAAGGGGCAATGGACCCAAACAAGTTGTGGATTTTGATCATGCAGGAAATCCAGTTTGAGTGAACCACAACTCATTTATTTCATATCTTGGAGTTCTTACTCGCAGCCATTGTAGTCCTATTTTTGAATCCTGGCATAAAGTTCCTAAGGGAAAAAAATACTTAGTATGTAAGGAACTATACATGAGATATTATTATTTGCAATTCTATTTTTGTAGATTACTAATTTTTAGGATACTAGTTAATAGTAATTCTATTTTGCAGAGTATATTTGATCTGGATGAAAAGTTGCATCATAAATGTGTGATGCAACACTGTGGGAGGGTCCTAAGGAACTATAGGACAAATCTCACTCGATATTACATACGCGATGCTGAGAAGAGGTTCTTGATTGATTTCCAATTCTAGACATTGATCACTTTTTGACTAACTCTACACTAATAATTTTTGTATGTATTCTCTTTAAAAAATAAATTTTGGTAGAAGGCAGCCACTGAGCAATGGAACTACCTAGACACCAAAGACTGGGAGGAGTTTGTTACCCAAAGAAAAACGGATGAATTCAAGGTATTAAGCGCCACTCCCAATTTAATTCATATACGTTCTTATGTATTCACCTATTCAAGATTAACCTTTAGTATTACTAACAAAATCAATGTGCTTACTAACAAGGCTATCAGTGATGCTCAAAGAACAAGGCATGCATTGAATGTGCATGACCACACAATGAGTCCAAGAGGCTATGCAGGCATTCGCCAAAGACTACAGGCTGAGTCTACTGCTCAGTCTACTGCTACTCATGAGTCCTCTACTATTGGTCCCACACCTTTGCCTCGCCATGCTATGTGGATAGCTGGGAGGCAAAACAAGAAGGGAGATATAACAAAGCCCGCAACTGTTGAGGCGGCTGCAAAAATGGTAAAATTCAACTCTTAGAGCAATCGATCGATATTGATTATTGTTATGTTTACTTACTAATTTTTGTTGATGGCGACTAGCGGAGGCTGCACGAGCAGAGGAAAGAAGGCAAGTTCATCCCTGAGGGCATAAGGGATGAATTGACATTTGCTCTGGGTAACCTAGAGCATCCTGGACATATTAGGGGTGCAGGCGCTGGTGTGGGTATCAAAGTGTTCTTTGGGCCATCCCAGCGCAAACCTATCCTAAAAGCAGGAATTTCACAAGTTGAGGTAATTTATTCTTTTTTTAGAATGTTATTGTGAAAGGGAATTCAATCATCGATAGCTACGTTTCTTTTATCCATATATAGGTAGATGAATTGATTGAGAGGAAAGTCCAAGAAGAAATGGTAAACTGGAAGGCATCTCAGACGGACACTCAGACGGTACATGCGACGTGCCACACTTCTATTACTCCTACTACAGAGGTTGGGAGTAATCATGTACTCACCACCTAGCACATCCTCTGTAAGTATTTTTATAACATAGTTGCTAGTCTTTTCAAGATTATATGTTTATGTATATATGTATATAACATTCTTTATGTAAATTTGTAGGGGTTGAATCCATGTCGTCTAAAAAGTAAAGAATATATCATTACAGAGGCACAGGCTTACCCAGCCCTTCTAGGGGAGATGTTTCATGGGACTCAAGTACCAGCTGGTACAGTTCGTGTGAGCCCGATACATATACTCCCCGATTGGAGGGATCTTCAACTGTCATATTCCCACCTAGATTCTGAAACTCTTGGTGAGGCATAAGGTAGAGTGATAATGTGGCCCAAAGTGGATGTCGTCTATACTAATATTGTATGGTAAATTTACATTACGTTAATTTGTTAGTGTGTATATATGAGTCAATTGATCTGAAATTATATATACAGGTCAAAAAGATGACACCCCCTACATCTCGGCCTCCACGTCCACCTTCTCAACTACCAAGTTGTCTTCCAAGGGACCTACACGCCTCGTTAGGTCCTAATTGTAGGGGTATGGCATGGATCGGTGAACATGATCGAAATTTCCCTATAAATGTTATAATTCTGGAGGATGTTGCAGGTCAATCATACGATAACAATATATTTATACAAGTTTTGCATATGTATTAATGCATAGGTATTAATGCAGGTCAATCATACGAAAACAAGCTATTTATACAAGATATTTTGGAGTTATTTTATTATGATTGGTTGAACACGTCTATGATAGAGGTGTGGATATGGTGAGATCTTGATTGTACATCTGTATACCTTGTTTTATATATGGTGATCTGGTTTCTTATATATTAATGCATACGTAATACATGTTTTGCAGCCACTTACACACGATATGTACAGATTTTGTATTTTCCCATGTGGGATTTTTGGTTCCATTTTTTATTAGTCTTGTAGATACAAACCCTTCTTTAGTTACTTCATACTATTGTGAGGATTTTGAATATTTTGGTAAAAATAAGAAGATAGTGATAATAGCTCCATTCAATGTCGAGTAAGTTTACTTTACTTATAATTTGGAATTAAGAAAATTACATTTTTATTGTGGATTTTGAGTTATTAATTTTTAACTTTCTTACATATAGTGGCAGGCATCGGGAGTTACTGGTTATTGTCCCCAAGACGTTCACTATCTATTATCTAGATCTTGTAGGGATTAAATTGAATACATTATATGGACACACAATAAAAAGGCCATTATTCTCATGAGAAATATTTCATATTTTTATATCTGTTAACATCTATTATTATATTACTATTTAATTATGCAATTTAATGTGTTACATTAACATGTAGGGCTTTATAAGAGTTCAAAAAAGCTGGAGCAAAGGTCCCCAACAAAAAGAATCAACCACTAATTTGGGAGAATGTGAAAGTAATTTCCCGACTCCAATGTATATATTATTTATGTGAACTGTGCTTATTTGTATTTTTGAATATTTTGTATGTTTCAATTTATAGTGTGCTACACAAGACAACGATTGGGCATGTGCCTACTATGTGATATGATTTATAGACCTAATCATCCAACATGTCGCAATGGAAATCGATATTATACAAAAGGTATTATATACAGTCTCATTATATAATATGAGATATATCAATCTTATTATATATTATTAATTATATATATACGTCATTCTCTTTGCAGGTGTTTAAAACTGACTTCAGTACAGGTGGAAAGTTATTAGATGGACATACTCCTCATACGAGGGAGGAATTAGATGTTGTAAGAGAAGAATGGGCAAAATCCCTACAAGTAGTGAGAATTTTTAAATATAATTGGGGTTCTGATGACAATGATGACGATGATGAATAAATAATGATATTTTTAAACTTTGTTCTCAGAATTATTTTTGTGTGAATGTGAATGAATTTTTCTGATTTTGTCATATGTGTGAATGTGAATGACTTTTTCTGATCAATACATGAATGTTTGAATGTGAAAAGAGATGAAATGAATGAAACTGAATGTGAATGTAAATGACTTTGCAGGTTTCTACATGTATTTGATCAATACATGTGTCTGAATGTGAATGACTTTGTAGGTTTGTGGCATGTTGTTGGCTGATATCAATGGACTGCAGTTCAGAATTGAACTGCAGGTTCTGCATCCTACTGACCAGCCATACAGCAGACCTGTAAACTGATAAGAAAAAAAAATTATAGGCGTCAGTTATTTGTATAAAACGGACACCAAAGACATACGACGTCGGTTATTAGCAAAAAAACCAACGTCTCTGTGCCCTCACTGGCTTGATGGGGGGAAGGTTAATGATGTCAGTTTTTGTTTAATAACTGGCATCTTTAACAATGATACAGTGTCGATTTTCTTTACTAACTGATGCTTATAGTTCCCTTGCTGGTGCGTTTTTGGTGGCGGAAAGGTTAATGGTGTCGGTTTGTATTTAATAATCGACGTCTTTAACAATGAGATAATGTCGGTTTTTTTAATAACTGACGCATATAGTTCCCTTGTTGGCACATTTTTGGTGGTGGGAAGGGTTATGATGTCGGTTAGAAACTGACGTTAAAGGTGTCGACTTTTAGCGGCACCCACTTGGGTGTCGCTTGGAAACCGACGCTAAAGGCTCTAAATAACTGACGCCAAAGGCCTTTTCTGTAGTAGTGAGTGGGTTTGTCTAAATGTGGAATATGTATGGATTATGAAAATGAGGACCGGATTTGAGTAAGACTAAATTTTTTATTGGTTTATTTAAACTGATTAAGATGGTCAAATTAGAACCCTGAACCTAGTATCTGATATGGCGAGATGGAGCTCACATGTTCTAATGCATGTCTTAATTTACTTTATATACACTGCTTGGACAAGCCATTTATTTTTGATCATGTACACTCTCTTTTTCTAACAAGGTGTGATTTAGTTGTTCAACCCCCTCACTTTTTGAAATGACAAAGGGGGGAAGAGATGTCTTATGTAAAGGGAAGAACACATATATGTAGAAGACATCATTTTTACAAATGTTATGAAAGCTAACCATACAGGAGAAATAGCATTGATTGAGGGGGAGTACATGAACACCATTAGCATGAATTGAGGGGGATCATATGAACTCAATTCATTAAAACCCCTAGGTTTCTTCAAATGTATGATTTTGCTTAAATACTTTCAATACATTTATGGAATGATTTTGCTTAAATGCTTTCAATACAAAATGGAATTCATCCCTAAGTGTCTCTACTAACTAGTAGGCAACCTCAACTATAAAAAGGACCTCTTGAGCTTCATACCATTGTTAGTCAAACACTATGATGGTCCATATATTATAGTTGAGTGCCTCCAAGAGCCTTCTTATACTTTTAAGCTTAATCACTTGCTACATCCATTAGAGTGAGTAGGAGATTTATAAGACAACTAGTCCTACATGTATATCTTGTGAGGCTCTCACTTCCTCTCCTCTCAATCTCTCTTTCTGCCATGAAGATGAAGGTTCTCTCTCTTGGCTAAGAGAGGTGAAGAAAAAGAAGGGAAGGAATCCCTTGGTGAAAGTGAAGTCAAAGGAGGAAGATCTAAGTCAAGAGTGGGTAATTCCTTGAAGAAAAAAGACTTTTTGCAAGAGTGGGTAAGTTCTTAGTGAAGGAAAAAGACTCATTGCAAGAGTGGGTAAGTTCTTGACAAGGTAGAATACTCTTGGTCATAGATAGGTAAGTCCTTTGTAAGGTCATTGGCTCCCTTGTCCTCAAAGGAAAGGCTAGGTATCCTTGTCCTAAAAAAGGAAGGTCATATGTTGTAACTCTTATAATAGAATATAAGGACTGAGACATTGATAACATTGTATTTTATGTACTTTCTGTATATATTTTACACCACTTTTAGTATAACTTTAGTTAACTTTTCACATAATTTCTCTATCTTTTTTACTAAAGCCTTGTTTAATGATTTCAGGAATAAACACAACTTAGGTCGTGATCTTAGAGACCGCAACTGTGGTTATTCAAAAGACTGCGACTGCGATCATTCAGAGACCGCGACTATGGTTCTTCTCCTCACTCATTCCTCTCATAGCACCCGCGGTTTGCATCGCGTCAATGTCGTGACCGTGGTGATCCAAAGACTGTGACAACGTTTATTCCAGAGACCGCGACCGCAGTTATTCCAGAGACCGCGACCGCAGATATCCAAAGGAATCACGACCGCGGGAATTCAAGGACCGCGGCCGAGGCATCCAAAGAATCGCGACCGCGATTATATGAGGATCGCGACCAGACAAGAATAAGGCAGAGACCGCAACCGCGGTCTTGCCCTCACTTAATAGAAAATTCACGACCATGGTTCTAAGTCGGTGGAAGGTGCCTATAAATAGCACCCCCAGCTATCTTGTCAAATCATCAGATCATACAGATCAGATCCCAAGGACACGAAGTGTTGCTGCATTCCAGACTCGTCTCTAACCATCCGTCCATCAGTCTTGGATCTCCAAAGGTGAGAGATGAGGAGAGAGAAGACTGTCATCCGCCCCTTCTTCGACAGGTGAAGGTCGTCCAGGCGGTAGATCCAGATCTGAAGAAGTAGAGTGTAGTATCACGTTCTCCTCTTCCAGATCTATCGTTTCATCCTGTTGTACCCCTTTCCCTCTTTGTGAACCTTATGGATCTGTCTGTATGTAACAATCTCATGTTGTCTGCAAGCATGAGTGTCTAAACACCTTAACTTGGGTTGGGAGTAGCCACTTAGGCTCTCCCAACATGTATATTGTCTCTTTCTTTTGAATATGCATATTCTTATCAAGATTATCTCCATGCACCTGTTTTAATGCTTCACTTGTATGCTTAGTTACCATCTTGTGATGTTTGATTATTGATATCTTAAGAGAGTAGTATCGCTTTTATCCCATGTCGTGGAGTGGTATGAATACACGAGAGTGTTAGAATGCTAAGGCTTTAACCATATGTTTTATTGCGAGGTTTTTGAGTTGTCTTCTCGAAAGAGAGGCTTCTTTTGGACTTAGATCTATCCACATCTCGAGAGAGAGTGGAATGGACATTTTTATGATTGTTTGTAATCTTGATATGGGTACGCAAGAGAAAGAGATAGTATCACGTGTTGGTAAGAAGCTTTAGTTGGTGAACCCCAACCCAAGTTTTCCCTATATACTTGTTTACAGTTCGTTTCTTTTTCTTGTTTGTTTTTTTGTTATCGTTCTTGTACTGCCGTTCCTTAGAGAACATCTCTTTACACCCCTTTTTTAGCTGGAATATAAGAGTGTTGAGTTCGCATTCTTGACACAACCATCTGTGTCCCTGTGTTCGACCCCAATTGCTACATCAGACCCCGTTTATCGTTGTGGGGGCCTGAGAGTTGGGTTATCTCTTTAAAAGTATGACTAATTTAATCCACTCCTTTTGGGCGTGCGATTTAGGCCGGTCAACTTTTTGGTGCCATTGTTGGGGACAAGGAAAAATGGTACTGTTAAGAACCCGAGTCCGCTTACTATACTCATGTGCCTCAAGCTTAGCAATGAGCTTGACAACACAGTGATTTTTTTAGCTTTCTAACCTGAATTTGTGCAGGATAGTTTGTTTTACCAGTTCGATTTCCTAACTTGAATGTATGATCTATTCAGGTACCCAGGAAGAAGCGATTTGTTCGACTTAACTCCCGTTCATCATGCTGCCTCGCGTGGAAGGTCTCCTTTCAGCAGACGAGTGGAACGCGAGGGTTGGACAACACCCACCTCCGCCAGGAATCGATGAAGATAGAAATGACCGTTATAATGATGATCATCTCTATGAAGAACTAGAAGAACCTGAACAAGAACAACCTAAAGACGACGATCGCCACAACGAGGAGTGTCGTCATCGTCACAGGCACAGAAGAAACCATAACAACCATGAGCGCAATCGCAGGGACGGCGCCAGCGAGGATGATGAAGAGGAAGAAAAGACTCTTTGGGAGTTGGTAGCTACAAAAGCCAACAACTCAAGATGCCATGTGATCATCCCAAGGTTCAATGCAGTGAACTTCAAATTGAAGACATCTATAATCTCTATGATCCAGAACAAAAGCTTTCGAGGGAATTCAAAGAATGATAACCCTTATCATCATCTCGACGCTTTTAAGAATATCTGTGACACCATCAAAATTCGGGGAGTTCCGCAAGAAGTCATATATTGCAAAGGTTTCATTTTCTCCTTAGAGGACAAGGCACTATCCTAGTACCTTGGGCTACCACATCAAGCTTTGAATGGATGGAACGCATTGGTAGATGCTTTTGTGAACAAGTTCTACCCCACCGAGAAGACTGTTCATAATAGGAAGAAGATTTCCCTCACCACAATTAAAAGAAGGGGTTCTTGATAACAACATTCTACAATGGTCTAACTCCTGAAGAGAGAGTATCGCTAAATGCAGCAGCAGGAAGCAACTTTCTCGGTAAAAAGCCCAGTAGATCTAAAACGATCATAGAAAACATGGCTGAGTTACAAGCTGGGACTGACTATGACAGGACCAACGAAGGGTATGCTAAGAAAGCCACCAATGAAGGGTCGTCGATTGAATCAAAGGCTCTCGAAGCAATTACATCTCAAATACAAAAGATAGTGATGGATGTCAAACAGCTAAAGGAATCAGGAGGGAAAGGAAAGAAGCAAATTGAGAAGGTGATGAAATGTGTTACTTGTGGTGAAGGTGGGTACAGAATAGATAACTACAAATACACCCGACCCAGAGAATCAAGTAAAAGCGAGTATGAGAAGGAGGAAGTTGAAAATGTCTCTTATGCCAACTTCAAGAGGCCAGACCACCCCGGTTTCAATTATGGCAACAAAGAGGTTGTAGAAAATTTGCATCAATTGAATAATCCACCCAACCAACCACCAGGTTTTGAGAAGAAGAGCAGACAAGGGTAGTACACCAAGACAAGCAATTTCCAGATGAACAAAACCAATTATCAAGGTCAAGGGAAGTATCAAAACCGCCAAGTTTCTAACACAAGTCAAGGACAAGGACAAGCTCAAGGACAGAGTCATACAAGGAGTAATAGTCAGCCTGACTTAGTGAACCAACTATTCAATTTCGTCAAGAGACAGGACGCGATAAACAATCAACTAGCACAAAGTGCACTTTCCAACTCTGGCGTTCTGAATACTATGCAGGCACAAATGGCGGATATGCAAACACATCAACGCTAGATAGACCATCAGCTCGCTCAGTTGGCCGAGCTCGTGAAGAACCCTTCAGGGAAGATTCCTTCTAACACAGAGTCTGCTAAGATGGTGATCCTTAGATCGGGAAAGACAATAGAGAACCCTGGGGTGACAAGACCTGAAGAACCAAAGCTAGAGAATGTTACAGAGAACCCAGCTAAAGGAGAGAACCGACACGCTCAACTTAGAGAACCGAAACCTGAGGAGGAAATATTCGCTAAAAGAAGTCAATACTCCCTGAGATTACCTTTTCCGTACAAACTTATAAAAGTGCACCTCAAGAAGAGGTATGAGAAGTTTATGGAGTCGGTGAAAAAGCTTCACCTTGAGGTTCCATTTCTGGATTCTTTAGAAGAAATGCCAACATATGCCAAGTTTTTCAAGGACCTAATCACAAAAAAAGAAGAGGAGGAAGGATTGAAACAGCGCACCTTGCCAGTATGTCAACTACCTTCGTAAAAGCGGAATTATCTACCAAAAAGAAAGACCCAGGAGCCTTTACTGTACCTTTTTTTGTAGGGGATAACATCGAAAGGAAAGGTCTCGCCAACTTGGGGGGCTAGTATCATTTTAATGCCTTTAAGCCTCACGTAACGATTAGGACTGATTGATATGGTCAGGACTAATATGAGAATCGAGTTGGCGGATCACACCTTCAAGAGGCTGGTAGGAGTAGTCAAAGATGTTTCGATTCGCGTGGGGAGATTTTTCATCCCATGTGATATTGTTATCGTTGATACTATTGAAGACCCTAAATGCCCTATCATCTTCGGATGTCCTTTCTTGGCGACCAGGAGGGAATGGATTGATGTCACTGAAGGCATCATAACTCTGAGGGTCGGAAACGACCACATTGATTTCAAGGTGAAAGACACAATGAAAGGACCATCCCTGCTCGAATCTGCTTACTTCGTGAATAGCTACAACCAATATTGCGAAGAAGTAGAAGAAGATACAACATTGGTAGACCCTCTTATGAGGGTGTTAAATAAGGAAGGTTCATAAATAGACGACCCTGAGGTTGCTGAGATTCTCGAATACCTGAATCAAGACGAGGGAGATTTGAACGACGAAGAGGAAGTTGTCGAGACAGTCAAGTATTCTTCTCTAGAACTGACAAAGGGAGAAGATAAAGTATCAAAACCCAAACCAAAACTGAAACAATTACCGGAAGATCTAAAGTATGAGTTTCTTGATCCTGAAGAAAGGAATCTTATCATAGTCAATGCCAGTCTGACTGAAGAGCAAATGGAAAGACTTCTTAAAGAGCTAAGGCTCCATAGGCAAGCTATAGGGTATTCGGTGGAGGATATCAAGGGGCTAAATCCTGCCCTATGTATGCACTGCATAAATCTAGAAGAATCAGCCAAACCCCTTGTTCAACCCCAGAGGAAGTTGAATCAGATGTTAAAAGAGGTTGTAAAGAAAGAAGTTATCAAGATAAGGGACACATGTATTATTTACCCAATCAGAGACAGCAACTGGGTGAGCCCTATTCATGTAGTACCAAACAAAGGAGGGATGACAGTTGTCAAGGGTGATAAAGGAGATGAAGTGGTCATCCGAACCGCCACCAGATGGAGAATGTGCATCAATTATCGAAAGCTGAATCAAGCAACGAAGAAAGATCACTACCCTCTTCCCTTTATTGACCAAGTACTAGAAATACTTGCTCATCACGAATATTTTTTCTTCTTAGACGGTTATTCTAGATTTTACCAAGTTCCCATACTACCTGATGATCAAGAGAAAACTACCTTCACCTATCTATATGGTACCTATGCCTTCCGAAGAATGTCGTTCGAATTATGCAATGCTCCTGCAACATTCCAACGTTGCATGATTTCGATGTTCTCAGATTTTCTGGAGGACATTGTGGAGGTTTGTATGGATGATTTTTATGTATATGGAAGAGATTTTGATGGTTTCTTGAAAAATCTATTGTTAGTCCTACAACTCTGTGAAGAGAAGAACTTAGTCCTCAACTGGGAGAAATGCCATTTTATGATGCAAGAAGGCATATTCATGGACCACAAGGTCTCAAACAGAGGAATTGAAGTAGATGTCAGCAAGGTCGAGGCTATCTCTAAACTGCCTCCACCTAGGTCCGTGACAGGAGAGCGAAGTTTTCTTGGTCACACTGGTTATTATCGAAGATTCATAAAGTACTTTTTGAAGATTTCAAAACCCTTGTCAAATTTGCTGATCAAAGATGCAGAATTTGATTTTACAGATTATTGTTTGAAAGCTTTTCAGACTTTAAAGGAAGAACTCATAACGCCACCTATTCTTCAAGCTCCGGATTGGGAGCTGCCCTTTAAGCTAATGTGTGATGCTAGTGACTATGTCGTGGGGGCAGTCCTAGGGCAGAAGAAGGATAAGAAACATCATGTCATCTGCTATGCCAGCCGCACTCTTGATGAGGCACAAGTAAATTACACTACCACGGAGAAAGAAATGCTTGCTATTGTTTTTGCTTTTGACAAATTCAGGTCTTATCTGATTGGAGTGAAGTTAAGGGTTTATATGGACCATAGAGCTATTAGATACCTAATGTAGAAGGACACTAAGCCTAGGTTGCTAAGGTGTGCCCTATCACTCTAGAAGTTCGATCACGAGATCATTGATAAGAAAGGGGCAGAAAACGTAGTTGTCGACCATTTGTTAAGGATTATCGTCGAAGACAAGAATGAGCCACATGTAAATGATAACTACGTAGATGAGGCTTTGCTCATGATGGAAGTCGAAGAACATAACTTTCCATGGTTCACAGACATATGCAATTACCTTGCTTGCGGGGAGTTACCACCAGAAATAACCTACCATCAGAAAAAGAAACTCTTCTCCGATATAAAGAATTACTATTGGGATGATCCTATACTCTTTAAAAGATGCTCAGATAATCTATACAGAAGATGTGTTGTTGAAGAAGAGGTGTCTGATATTCTGAGGGAATGCCATTCCTCACCCTATAGAGGACATCTGGGGAGTGACAAGACAGCATCCAAGGTCCTACAATCAGGTTTCTACTGGCCTTCGTTGTTCAAGGATGCCACAGCATATGTAAAAACCTACAAGGAATGTCAGATGATAGGGAATATCGGGAAAAGAAATGAAATGCCTATGGCAGAGTGGGTTAAAGTTGAAATTTTTGATGTATGGGGGATCGATTACATGGGACCTTTCCCGCCATCCCAAGGGTATAAATACATTCTCGTTGATGTAGATTATGTTTCAAAATGGGTGGAAACTGTTGCCACCCAAACTTGTGACTCCAAACCTATCATAAAGCTATTTGAGAAAACTATAATCCCAAGATTTGGGGTACCACACACTATTATAAGTGATGGAGGGTCCCACTTTGGAGAAAAGCAGTTTGAAAAGTTGCTAAAAAAAGTATGGAGTCAGACACAAGGTTGCTACACCCTACCACCCGCAGACCTCAGGCCAGGTGGAAGTGTCAAACAAACAACTGAAGAAAATTCTAGAAAAGACCGTTAGCATAACAAGAAAAGATTGGGCTATGAAGCTGGATGATGCCCTTTGGGCATACATAATAGCCTACAAAACCCCCATTAGAATTACACCCTATCAACTCTTATATGGGAAATCTTGCCATCTACCTCTGGAACTCGAGCACAAAGCCCTCTGGGCCATAAAGTTTCTGAACATGGATATGGAGAAAGCTGGTCAAGGACGCTACTTACAACTGCAAGAATTGGAAGAATTAAGACTGCATGCCTACAAAAATGCAAGAATCTACAAACAAAGGACAAAAGTTCGGCACGATACCCACCTGAAAAACAAGGATGTTCATGAAGGAGACAAGGTGCTTCTTTTCAACTCCAATATTCATCTCTTCCCTAGAAAGCTAAGAACCAGATGGTCAGGATCCTTCACTGTGGTAAAAATCTACACATATGTGGTAATGGAGATCCAGGGAGAGAAAACTGGAATCTTCAAAGTTAATGGACACGGTAAAAAGGTTTTATGAAGATCAGGCTTTTGTGAGAAGATCGGGGATTGATTTGGAGGAACCAAGCCAGACAGAGGAGGGAAACAAGGAGAAATTTCCACACCCTACTACAGTGACCAAGGAATGAATGTTTATTAAGTCTAGCTAAGAGACTTTAAAGAAAGTGCTTCTTGGGAGGCAACCCAAGTCTTTATCTTTTTTTCTTTACCTTTGTTTTCTCTTGCTTTCTCTCATTTAGTTAAAAATTTTCACCATCTTCTGACCAATTTTGTTTTCATTATGAATTTTATCAGTTTAAGTTTATATCTCATAGAAACTGACTCTTCTTTGATCTGGTCACGGTTATAACCGCGACCGCAGTTTTGCTTTTTCTTAAGAGAAACTGCGACCACGGTTTCCCTTGTGTTCCTGAAGAATCATGACCACGATCGTTCCCTTACAATCGACAAGACCGTGACCGCGGTTCCTTCCTGAAAAATCACGACCACGATCATAACCGCGACTACGGTAAAAGTCGTGACCGCGATTCCTTCAAGCAAAATTGCGACCACGGTCTTTTCCCTAAGTTAGTTTGGTCATGATCTGGATGCCTATAAATACCTTTAAGAGCCCAAATGTTTGATTCTTTACGCCCCCATCACTATCATCTAAACCCTAAGACCTCCATGCCTATTTGAAACCTGCAGCCTGCCCGCGAGTCCACTGTTTGCCATCCGCGATCGTCGCAACCATCGCAGCCACACCCATCGATAAGGTAACTGCTCGTTTTCTCTATGCTTCGCGTCGACAAACTTTTTCCTTGAACTTGAACTTTTCCATCGTTGCTACAACGATCTGCTCCCGCAGTTTAGTCGGTGATCGCCCCACCGATGCTTTGTTTCTGAACGCATGGTTCTGTGTCTTTTCGTCCCTAAAAAGAAAAAAAGAAAACTTAAAAACCCTAAAAATGGAATAATGGACGCTCATAAGGATGAAGAATAAATGGTCTGAAAATCTAAATGAACGGAGAAGACAAACCGTGATCGCGGTCATCTTAACTGGTGCAAGATGTTAAACCCTAAGAACCGCGACCATAGTGTTTGCCATATCCCTCATAGCTTACTAGTTTAGGCTCTCCTGAAGAAAACACCGCGACTGCGATTATAATCGTGATTGTGATTACTATCGCGACTGTGGTCTTTCTTTAGGAAACCGGGACCGTGATCTTTTCAAAAAGGTCGCGACCGCGTCTTTCTATGAGGTGACAATAACCGCGACCGCGATTAAAAACCACGACCGCGGTTCTTCTTGTCCACTTAATAAATTTTAAACCTAAGTTTTCAGTTAAGGAAGATAACCTATAATATGATGTTAATTGTGCCCAGAACAATAGAGGCGATCTTTGATAAACCTTACTAAGACCTAAACTCCTTTGGTGTTTTAAATTTCATAGAATGTCTTCTCCAGCAACCAGCAACCACCTTTTCAAGAAGGCTACTTCCCTAAAGGAGGTAGAGATGATAGTGAAGGGCTTGACAGAACAGCTAAAGAAGAACACCTCTATACCAGTGTCCAAACGCCTGGAGATATAGCTAAGATTGGAGCAGTATCAGAGGATATTGGTGGGGGTACCACAAGAGGAGCCCCTAGAAGAAACGAAACAAATGGAGGAGACAGAGACATCTGAATACTGACCAGAAGAGTCGGGGAGCCCAGTGCACGGGAGGAAGCAAAAAGCTGCAGCAAAGGAACCCAAGCCCAGCAAGAAGGCAAGGGCCGAAGAGGCAGTGGAAGGAACCTCTGCACAAAAGGGGAGCCGTCCTTCATGCCTCGGGACATAGTTCACCAGTATGCTTATGATTGGATGTCCACAAACAAAGAATGCAGTTCGACACGTTACTTCAACGTGGAGGATTTCAAGAAATTGGGGATTTACGACAGGACAGTGAAATTCTTGGAGGACGCTAATTTACACTCCACCTACACGTCTGAAGTAAAGTCCTATAGGAGGTTGACCCTAGAATTCTTGTCTTCCCTGATGAAGATCGCCTCCGGTAGCGAGGCACAAGCAGCGGGAGGTGGGGACTTCATGCTCCAAGTACGGCTAGGGGGTGAAACCCACAGGGTGACGGAGGCAGATCTGAACATGATATTCACTGCAACGGAAGAAGAAGCCAAAGCATGTTCAATTGCTCCAACAGAAAGAGAAATTGTTGAATACGACAGCAACAAATGTGGGAAGAATTAACTGGGGAGAAAAAGCACAACCCCAAGAATTCCAAATCCTCCCAGATCAGCTCCTGTTTCATCAAGATAATACAGAAGATCACCGCCTTCACTATAGATGTCATATCAGAGACTGGGAAAGTCAGCATGGGGACTTTTTCCTCATATGGTCAATGATCAAGAAACGACCAGTTAATATAGGAAGAATCCTAATCAGAAGGCTGTCAGCGGCAGTAGGCGGTGACGTAAAATGACAATCTGTTTTCTGCATGGGAGGTCAAATCACGATGATCGCCAATTACCTACTGGAAGAAGGAGCAGTCCAGAAATATGAAGAAATGGAGGGACATCAAAGCATAGACATCAAGTCCCTCTCCAGCATGGGAATCTTGGGGCTGAAGGGGGAGAAAGCGTATTTCAAACATAAAGGATCAAGGAAACCACTCCCCCTTCCTGAAATATCATTTTATGATGCCAATAAACTATGGTCAACTCTCTACGACATTGAGAAGATGAGCTCCGGGGCATTGCACGCCAGCTTACCAACAGATCCAACACCGACAATAGGGGAAAGTAGTACCCCAGCGCTAAAAACAAAGAAAAATCAGGAGCCTAGAAAGAAACTGGCGGTGAAGAAGAAGAAGATAGACACCACCATCAAGCCAGCTGAGAAAGAGACGGCCGCAGATCATCAGTCGAATGCAAAAGCTGTAGGCCCCGCCTCTCACAAGCATCAAGAGGAAATGATTCTAGCGGAGGGAGAGGCGGAAAAAAACAAGGCTACAAAAGAGGTCCCATGACCCAATAGCATGTCGGAGGTGGAGCCAGAAGGATAAGGCTCCCAAGCCATACCAGAGGTAGGAGAGGGTGAACCTCATCTAGAAGCCCCACGACCAGCAGACATACCAGAGGCGGGGCCAGAAAGACAAGGCTCGTAGTCCGTACCAGAGGCGGAAACAAAGAAATCAGGGGAGATGCCCCCACCGCCATCACCGAAGCAGCCAGCCGTGTCGAGTTCTTCGATGGCACGCGTGGAGCACCAGCTGCATCAGCAATAATGACAAACACCATCTTTCGGGGGTGCTTTAGGTACAAGGTTTGATGCAATGTGGGAACACATGCATCAAACCAATGCTATAAACGAAAAAATTTATACATCTTTGTCATCCATAACAACGTAGCTACAGGCATTGGATGAAATGATGACAATATTCCCAGACTTCATCCAAGAGGTTTTAAGTAACCAGTGGATGATGATGGGGATGCTGAAGAAGATGCAGGAGGAGATGGCACTCCTACAAAAAGAAGGACAAGCCATCCGCACAGACAACGAGCAAATGCGCCAAGAATATGAAGAAGTAATGGCTGCCCTTGAAGAAAAGAACCAGGGCATACAAGAAGACCTCCGGAAGCTCGACCATGAGCGTACAGAACTCGAGGCCCGATGGGAGAAGAAGAGGACAAAGTGCCATGTCAGCCTAGCATGCTCCTTGGCCAGCCCCTCCAGCCATGACGACAACGTGGGGCGGGCGGGAGCAGGAGCAGGAGTCGGCGCAACAAAGAACGGGAGCTCAAGCAAGAAGCCATCTCTCGTGGCTAAATAAGAAGGAACCCAGTCGTCAAAAAGGTCGAGCCCCCATACTGAAAAGTAAGCAGCACAAACGAAGGGGTTCGACCTCAACTGCGACCCTGAGGAGGTGATGGATGAAACCACCGATGAAGATAAGCACCAGGAGGCATGTCACCTCTCTCCTCCAGCACACACTCTGACTATAGAAGAGCGGTTAGCAGCTACTAATCGGGAGGAAGTGGTCGCAGAGCTTAGCTCGGCCGGAGCAGCAGAAATAGATAGGTTGATAGCTGAGCTAGGAGCTAGGCTCGATGAATCTAATGGCTTCCTCCTCTTCCCACTTCATGAAGAGCATCACGACTACATCTATGATGGGAAGATGGAGGCCACTCTAAAGATGATGGTAGACGCCAAGTTGGGACAGACCTCTGAGGAGAGTCACTCCAGAGACAACACCGCTATAGAAGCCTCCTCAAAGGAAGTTGGACCAACAACCACATTGCAATCTACGCATAAAACTACTGAGAAAGTGGTAAAGGCTATGCCGACAATCCAAGTAGCATCAGCACCGATTGCACCGGAGGAAACGTCTGAGGACGAGGATGGTAGGCTAGCAACCTTCTTCACAGGTGAGCCCACCAAGGAGAGACAAGCTGAAGACAGGATAGAGATACCTACAATAGCTCCTCCTCTGCCATGCAAGATGAAGGACATGGACATGACAGCCATGTCGCGCATCTCCTGTAGAGATGTCCATGTCCTGGCAGATGTCCTCAATGACGATCTACCCAGGTCGAACATATTGTACATCAACAAGGGTAGATGTTTGTCCAGAGACGACTTCCGGAGGGTTTTCTTGAAAAAGGTGCAAGTACGCAAAAGAATGTTCAAGGTACTTTGTGCCACCCTTCTGGAAGAGTTCCTACATCCAGACAAGCCACAATCGGTTTTCAACAGCACCACAGGTCTGGTCGGCTTGCTATAAAAAGAAGAGTACTTGGCGGAAGAAGTGTTGGAACTACAGGCGGCGGTCCATAGAAAAGATACCAAAACTATGGTGATGCCCAACAGGAATGCAAAGCATTGAGCACTAATAGTCGTTTATCTACACGAACGAAATACAATGGTACTCAATTGCTACATAGCTGAGATGGACAACACATTTTTTATTTACAAAAGGAAGGACGTCAGGGATGCCTTGAAGATTTTGATACACCTACAATAAGCTATCAAAGAGACGAGCATAAAATTTCAAGGGTCGTAGAAGTTGTTCTCCATCAACAAGAAAGTTTCCCAAGAAGAAGTTGGTTCGGGGGATTGCGCCTTCATCATTCTACGCATGATAGAAGCCATCAACAAGGGCATTCCTCTGGAGGATCTGAGCGTAGAAGACCTGCATGGACTACGGGATATGTACGTCATGGAAGTCATCTACGATCGTCGGTTCTTTAAGGATCCGGCAATGGCTGTAGATACCATACCCCGTAGGCTCCATATGGACATCTCTCTCCCTGAGAAGATATCTAGGAGGGAATAGCTCAAGACCATGTGGATCGACCCGTCTGAACCGGCCAGAGCTACAACTTGGAAAGCGGGCTAGACTGTAGAGACTAAAGAAGTTGTGAAGAAAATAGAAGAAGAATAGCAGCCTTCATAATAGAAGCTCCCGAAGTTTCTCCTGCAGAAGCACAGCTCGCAGAATCAGAAGCTGAAGAAGACCTGGGGGACGATGGACCGGACGGGCCGGCAGGAGAAACAATGCCTTCTTTCGAGAACTTCGACAGATGGAGCTACTTCAGTCTGTCGATGGAAGAAATCACAATAATTATGAGTTCTCTGAAAGAAGATGACTCGCCGGGAGATGTCATATTTTAGAGAGATGACATCTGTGTATTAAAAGATGACCTCCGCAAAACTTTGAAAATAGGAAGGTATCTTTCTATAAGCACGATGTCGGCCTACCAGGCGCTATTAGGGGACTCTATGTCAAACTCCCACATGTTATATTTCCTACTAGTAGACGACATCCTCAAAGATAAGAAGACGGGAGAAATGGAGCGGTTGTAATAAAGGCTTCAAGCGGCCACGCCAGAGCACATTTTCTTGCCAATTCTTCATGACAACCACTGGACTTTGTTGCACGTCAACCTTCTGAAAAGGATTGTAGTTTTGTACAACAGCTCTGACGCAACCTTCTCACTCAAGAAAATGGCCAACATGACGATAGCAAAGTCTCCTACAGAAGAAAAGGCAAATACCTGCGCTGAAGCTATCGTTGAGATGATAAAGCAGCACTGTAGAGGGTACGTAATGACAAAAGGCAAGGACTTCAAGAAAACTCAGTATTTCCACAGAAGTCCTCAGTAGGTACCCCTATCAAATGAGTGTGGGTTCTTCTGCCTGTCATGGATGGTAGCTATCACAACTACCGGCCTCAAGGTGGAGAATATGCAGTACGAGCAATACCATACACTTAGGGGTATCTATCCCAGCATGCTCTTGGAGTCCAAGTGGACTTTCCCCGCCAAATAAACAACAAAGAAGGCTCGTTTATACAACTTACTCAAATTTTGACACCCCGGGACGTGGTGCAGGATAAGTTTGGGAGAGGAGTCATAAACAGGCCACAGAGGTACTTGCACCTCCCTTTTTCATTTCACTTCCCCTTTTATTACACCATCAAAAATTTTGAAATTTTGTTACAACTAACCTTTTAGAAGCTCGCTTTCTCTCGCTAAAAATTTCTAAATGTAGCATTCCAGACCTTAGAGAGAGAAAAATATGAGCAACATACACAGGAAAGCATGAGTAAAACAACAGCCATAGCAATACTGCTATATCTCATTCTTGCAATAAGACATTGTAAATGTAACACCTCAACTCATGAAACCATTGCAGACTAGAGAACCTCAGTCATACTCCTAAACAACCACCCCCACCTGACGCTTCTATCCAGAAAAATTTTTGTCTCTATAGAAGGGAAAAAGTTGCCCCGTTCAAGGAAAATATCCAAAAAGAGGATTGGTCGCCCAGAAAACCAACCAAAATCCTCAAACCCAAGCCTGAAAGGAGAGATAAAAAGCCAAAAATCAAATTAAAAAAAAAAAAGAATATGAGAGATGTGCCCTAAAAGATGCTAAAAGTTTTTGCCCGGTCGGTATATTGTTGCACTCATGAATCCAGATATGTTGTGTTCATAAGTGAAAACTTGAAGCCAAGCTTACACACCTCCAATCCTGAACGGAACCTCACATACCACCTGACTTAAAGTCAAAAAACCCCAGAAAGGGCAACACTGTTCTTACGACAATTGTGGGTGAGGAGTTCTGGGGGAAGAGGAAACACCTAAAATCTTCAACCCTACCTATACACATTAGCATAGGGCCCGCTGAAAATAAGGAATAGGTGTGAAAGCTACCTTTCGAAAAGATGTGGCATTAGTATGGATATTAGCTAAGGGAGGGGTGATGAGTTGAGAAGGAGAGCCTTTTACAATAGAAGGTTATGACAGATAAGATGAGGCAATGCAACTCTAAGTCTAAAAGGGGAGATTGAGACCTAAGGGATTGAATACATGCTACAACAGACTTGATGCAAGGATGAGATATTTCAGTCATGCTTTTATGTTGTCTCTTAAGTTTGTTCATTCTTTCTCTCTCTGAGTTCTCAGACCTACACTTAGCCTGAGGACAGGCTTGATTCTAAGTTTGGGGGAGTTGATAACATTGTATTTTACGTACTTTCTGTATATATTTTACACCACTTTTAGTATAACTTTAGTTAACTTTTCACATAATTTCTCTATCATTTTTACTAAAGCCTTGTTTAATGATTTCAGGAATCAATACAACTTAGGTCGCGATCTTAGAGACCGCGACCACAGTTATTCAAAAGACCGCGACCGCGATCATTCAGAGATCGTGACCGCGGTTCTTCTCCTCACTCACTCCTCTCACAACACATGCGGTTTGCTTCGCCTCAACGCCGCGACCGCGGTGATTCAAAGACCGCGATCGCGGTGATTCAAAGACCGCGACTGTGGTTATTCCAGAGACTGTGACTGCGGTTATTCCAGAGACCGCGACCGCGGCTATCCAAAGGAATCACGACCGTGGGAATTCAAGGACCGCAGCCGAGGCAATCCAAATAATTGCGACCGTGATTATATGAGGACCGCGACCAAGTTGGATCGCGACCAGAGAAGAATAAGGCAGAGACCGCGACTGTGGTCTTGCCCTCACTTAACAAAAAAACTGTGACTGTGGTTCTAAGTTAGTGGAAGGCGCCTATAAATAGCACCCCCACCTATCTTGTCAAATCATACAGATCAGATCCAGAGGACACGAAGTGCTGCTATGCTCCAGACTCGTCTCCGACCATCCGTTCATCAGTCTTGGATCTCCAAAGGTGAGAGTTGAGGAGAGAGAAGACTACCATCCGCCCCTTCTTCGACATGTGAAGGTCATCCAGGTGGTAGATCCAGATCTGAAGAAGTAGTATGTAGTATCACGTTCTCCTCTTCCAGATCTATCGTTTCATCCTGTTGTACCCCTTCCCCTCTTTGTGAACCTTATGGATCTGTCTATATGTAACACCGTCATGTTGTTCGCAAGCATGAGCAGCTAAACACCTTAACTTGGGTTGGGAGTAGCCACTAAGGCTCTCTCAACATGTATATTGTCTCTTTCTTTTGAATATACATATTCTTATCAAGATTATCTCCATGCACCTGTTTTAACGCTTCACTTGTATGCTTAGCTACCATCTTGTGATGTTTGATTGTTGATATCTCGAGAGAATAATATCGCTTTTATCCCATGTCGTGGAGTGGTATGAATGCACGAGAGTGTTGGAATGCTAAGGCTTTAACCATATGTTTTGTTGTGAAGTTTTTTGAGTTGTCATCTCGAGAGAGAGGCTTCTTTTGGACTTAGATCTATCCACATCTCGAGAGAGAGTGGAATGGATGTTTTTATGGTTTCTTGTAATTTTGATATGGGTACACAAGAGAAATAGATAGTATCATGTGTTGGTAAGGTACTTTAGTTGGTGAACCCCAACCCGAGATTTCCCTATATACTTGTTTACAGTTCGTTTCTTTTTCTTGTTTGTTTTTCTATTCTCGTTCTTGTACTACCGTCCCTTAGGGAATGTCTCTTTACACCCCTTTTTCGACTGGAGTATAAGAGTGTTGATTTCGCGTTCTTGACACGACCATCCTTGTCCATGTGTTCGACCCCAATTGCTACATCAGACCCTGTTTATCGTTGCGGGGGGGCTGAGAGTCAGGTTATCTCTTTAAAAGTCCGACTACTTTAATCCACTCTTTTTGGACGTGCAATTTAGGTCGGTCAGACATGGTTGAAAAATCCTAGAGAGTGACCTCTATAGGTAGTGGACGTACATCTCCTAATTTGGAGTTTGGAACCACTATACATAGCCTGTGTCACTTGTGATTGTTCAATCTCTCCCATCCTTCCTATGTATGTTTAGTAGCACTCAATTTTCATATAAGCATTTTATAGCTCTATTCACCCCCCCAACCCCTCTCTAGAGCCCATCATTGATCCAATACATACCAATCCTTCTAAGCAGTTAAATGAATAAGGAAGAGACAGACACAGATGGGTGTTGGACATCCATCCATCAACCCTCTTCCACAAGAAGTGTTCAAACCACGGTGAGCTGAGGAGATCTAGTTACATACACATTTATAATTGGGGCATGTCAACCTGTCATTGACACTAGGTAGCATCCATCAAGGGAAAGCCTTACTAATAGCAGTGAATATCGTATCCTAAGGATACCCGCCAGATCTTAACAACCTCAATATAAATCTCACCAATTGTTGGGATGGAATTTGGATGGGTTTGGAAGAAGATGGGTAGCAGCCATCATAAGGGAAAAGGATGGGAGCATAATCTTATCATTTAAAGCTTGATTGGAGTCGAATAACAAAGTCGAGGCATTTCTTCAAGCTCTGGTGGATGCTGTAAAAATATGCGATGATCCTAATAGAGCCACATCTCTTACTGAATTAGAAGACAAATACATTGTAGACATGGTTTGGAAGGAGGCCAACATGCTTTGAAAAACCCTTCCAGATGCAAGGGAGGTTAGAAGTCAAATGGCGGGGCTTGTTGTTGTAGGCTTTCACATTCACAAGGAGATTCACAATGTGGCTTCGGTGATAGGACAGTGAAGCCTCACTTTTCGTGATGCCTCTATCATTTGGGAATCTCTTTTACTCTTGATGAAAATTACAAGTTTGATTTTGATGGAAAAAATACAATAACCATATATACAAGATGTCGAATGAGTGGAGAAATAGTACTATAGTCCCCATCTACAAGAACAAAGGTGATGTTCAGAGTTGCACAAACTACAGAGGTATCAAGTTGATGAGTCACACAATGAAGAGTATTATTGAGCAGAGACTAAGATCTATAACGCAGATATCAAACAACCAATTTGGTTTCATGCCTGGAAGATCAACAATAGATGCTATTTTTCTGATAAGGAGTCTTATGGAGAAGTATAGATTAAGCAAAAGAGAGCTTCATATGGTGTTTATTGATTTGGAAAAGGCTTATGATCGAGTACTTAGAGAAGTGTTTTGGATGGTTTTGAAGTAAAAGGGTGTGTCAATCCAATACATTAACTTGATCAAAGACATGTATGATAGCTCTACTGCAAGTGTGACGACTCCTAGAGGAGAGACATCAACTTTTCCTATCACAGTTGGGGTACACCAAGGATCCACACTCATCCCATATTTGTTCGTTCTTGTTATGGATGAGTTGACAAAGAATGTTTAGGATGATATTCCTTGGTGTATGTTATTTGTTGATGATATTATTTTGATTGACAAAACTAAAGATGGATTGAATGATAAAGTTGAACGTTGGAGAAAGATATTGGAATCAAATTGATTGATGATTAGCATGAGCAAAATTGAGTATATGCATTTCAATTTCAGCCAATCTCACGGTGTGAATGATGGAACCAAGTTGGACAGAGTAAATATACCAAAATATGATCAATTTCGTTACTTGTGTTCTATTATTTAAACATATGGAGATGCCCAAAATGACTTTTGTCACAGGATCATTGCAGGATGGTTGAAATAGAGTGCAATTGGAGTTTTATGTGATCGAAAGATCTCTTAGGTTAAAAAGTAAGTTTTATAGAACAGCAATACGTCCAGCCATGCTCTATGGGAGTGAATGTTGGGCAGTGATGAAACAAGATGTCAACAAGATGAATGTGAATAAAATGTGTATGTTGAAATGGATGTGTGGAAAGACAAGAAAAGATCGCTTGAGAAATGACTATATCAAGAATAAAGTGGGGGTGGCGAGCATTGGAGACACGTTGTGTGAGGGTCGACTCAGATGGTACAGACATGTGCATCGTAGACTGACAAATGTGCCTATTCGAAGCAATGTTATTGAGTCAAGCACAATAAATAGAAAAAGACGAAGGCTTAAATTAACATGGGATGAGCTTATAACAAGATATTTTGAATCTCTACATCTCAACCAGAATATGACCCGTGATAGAACTGAATGTAAACGAAGGATCCAAGTAACCGACCCCAACTACTGATGATGATGGTGCGGCGGCGACAACGACGAGGATGATGACTACAATGACGACGACGACGATGATGATGATAATGATGGAACTTGGTTACATAGAGAGTTGGGTAGTTTCTTCTATAATAGATCTAGTGGCTTTGGTTGGAGAGATTGTGACGCATGGTTTGAACCACTATATTTAGCGGTGACATAATGCTCTTGTTTTTACTTGCGAGAGTGTGGGATGAATAGATATGTCGCCTGACTCATTAATAAAAGTCATACATCCTAGGTAGGAGCAAAAAACAACTACCCCTTACTAATTCACGTTAGGAACAGACCAACAATCTAGAAAACATACAAGACACCTCCTTCCCACACCCACATTCCAAATCAGATACGGGTTCCTTCAAAATCCAATCTCAAGAAAAAAGAAGAAAGTGAAATGATCAAAGCAAAGGGTGACACATCACCCAAATCTACAACCATGGTACAAAACTCTCAACTTTGTATCAACTTGTTCAGTGTGGAAATGGAGTGGAAACTTGGAGAAAACTTCAACAAAGTTGTGAAGTAAATTTCAATGTACAATAAGCTAGAGAACATTAATATTGTGACATAATTCAATATAAACACATCAAACTTCAACAGAACCACAGCCCAATTATTCTATACATGTGTTTTATATCAACATAAATCACAGCTGGAATACATGTTGTAGTAAAAGAGATGATTTTGTTTCCAAAAACTTAAGATAGCAAAGAGAGGGTGAAAAGAAAGACTTGGTGTTAGATCTACACTAAATCTTATGAGACTTTTAGATCCATTCCAGGAATAAATAATACTATAACTATCTTCAAATAAACAAAACAAAGAATGCTGCCTCTCAACGTAAAGAATGGTTTCTAGCTAAGTTTCTCTAAGCCTTCACTATGCGCAATAGCTACAAACGATGGATATTTTGAACCAATTAGACTGTTGTCATCAGAACCTGGGCCAAGGTCGTTGACATCGGCTGACAAGTTGGCAAAGTAGGCAACAAAATGGAAAACGGAAATTCGTTTAGTTTCAACGTCGACGGGTGTAGACACGGACAGCAAAACAAGGATTTATCACCAGATGTTGGGGGTGTTTAGGCACTTGTCTTACAGCAAGCTGTTGTATTTCTCTCAAACTCAAAATTCAGTCACAACCTAATTATGCATGCATGTACTCATTATTTATAAACTTTCTAGTCCACGATTCTACAGAACTAACTTTCCGATTTGAAGCATAAATTCCTAAAAACCAGCGCTAGTTGTCACACGAAGAGGTCAAATGATTATTCTTCTATTAAAATACAAAGGCACCTTATGAAATATACATGGGATGTGACCTTGCCACTGTAACAGTAGTACCATAATATCTCTTTCACAAGCAAAGAATCTTATAATTGTTGCTTGTCACAGCAAAGTTAGAAAATATACAGCGTGCACCACTGCACAATAACAATAGATACATAAGCCAGTAACTTATTGCTTAAATAATACTAGCTACATATGCTAAGAGTGTCGAAATTATGACCAGTCAACTTAATGTGATGATTTTGTCCACTTGCCTTGATCCTGCAAGCCAGATGATGACAGAGCATTAGCCTCGCATCTATGCCTTAGATGGACTCAGCAGTCTTAGAGTATTGCCACAGTTTGTGCTGCAATAGTTTCCGCAGCTGCATATTATCTCTGAAGATGGTGGAAGTGTATCATTGCCTCAATGTCAGCTTGGCCAAAGCAGCATTGACCATTCGCTCGTCCTGAAGTTGCTTACAGGTATCATAAAAATCTAATATTTCCATCGCTATGTTCTTTACCTGGAGGATAACTGTGAGAAAAGTGCACATCAGAATAATAGAAAACAGAAAACCGTACACTTACCACATTCATATCAACTCTGAGCTCCTCGAACCAAGCAGTAGTTTCCTTATCTTTAAGAACTGTGGCAATGTATACACATGCTAAGGCAATCATATAAGGAGGATGTATGAGAATCAGGTCCATCTTGTAGGTGTCATTAACAATGCTCCTAAAATTTCATGTTGGTAGGATGTAATTAATTATCAGATATATTCGCAGCTCCGCAACAAGCAAACAAAAAAATCACAGAGCAAATGTCAATTCAGAGCAAGAGGTGCTACTAAAGTGTAAGCATTCATATCTATTCATCTTATATCTGATTCATTCAACCAGAATTAATCCTTTCGCTATAAAATTGTTGTCTAATTACATTGTATTGCGTTCAGTTTCAGTAATTTGATATCGCAGTCTATGTTGATATGTATTTTTTTATTTCTGTTTGTCGACACCTGTACATTTGCATATTCAAAACCAGCGCCTAACATATGAATCTATAACAGGTTAAATTAGTTTGCTTAATTGCTACGTCATATGATTATTTTCACTTTACAATATAATAATATACTCTTCGAAGCTCAGGCATATGAACATTAAGAGCGCTGAAACTTAGGAGGAAGAACAGTTAAACGAGGATAGTTCGTTACAAGAAACTAGAAACCACACCGAACGCATCATGTAAGAACACATAACATGCCCATATTTTTTAGTCATCTTGCTAGTAATAACAAACCAGTAGATTCCACCGTCCAAACTTGAAGGTGTATTCAGAAAAGAGAACTTGGTATAAAGTTTGGTAATCAACATTTTTCATCAGTTGTATTCTACATTTGTTATTGACAGATACCATTTGGTAATTCTGCTACCTATCTGCATCAGGTTCTCAAAATCAACTCAAGAATTGATGAAATTTAGCATAACCACTGGTAGAAGAGGGACTCTGCAAAACCCAAGGCCTAGCAAAAAAAACAAGTGTTCATGAATGTACATAAAGTTCCTCCCTTTTTTGCCAAATTTAGTAGTGGAAGTGAAAAGGCTGCAGCAACTGCAACGCAGCATCACGATGATAAGTTTAAGCTTGAAGTCGATTTCCAGTCATCCATATAGAATATTGAGATTACACATCCACCATATCATTTATTGCGTCGAGCTTACTGTTTATAAAATCCCTGAGAGCAAGCAACCCATTGAAAGACATAAAAGATTAAACTGTGAACTTGATATCTATGTACTAATGCTGGATGAGCTTGTCATCAAAATCTTGGTCAAACAAATGGAGTGGAAGGTTAACTAAATAAAAGAATCATGCATCGCACATAAGCATGCAAAATAGTGTTAGTGCGGAGTGGAGCTAAGAAACTGCTAAATGTCCCTTGGCGTTTGACATATCTGGAAGTGACTTTGAATATCCCAATTAATACAATTTTAGAATGATTACACTTAGCAAGAGCACACCCAAAATGGTTTTCAGAAATTTAAAAATAAACAAGACCAAAAGAATAATAAGGATAACAAAGTCAGTGTCAGAGTGTACAAGAAAAACACGAGATGTTACCAAGCTAAGGGAGTCAAATCTGTCATGCCAGCATCCTGCAATAACCTGTTCAGAGAGAAGGAAATCTTGTTGGCACTTTTAGATACATATATATATTTCCAAACAGTTATTTAAATCTGGTAAATTCTAATCAAGTTTTTGAATACCAACATGATGATCGGTATTTGATTGTGTATAAAATAGAATGTCAAGATATTGTTTGTGTTTATTTTCTACAGCTAAATCATTTATTCTTTTAAAGTAGGAAGTTAAAACAAAGCAATCCGTCGAAACAAACCCACTTGATGGATCGTTTGATTATCAGCAGGAAAGAACAAAAGACTTAGATTTCACAGCCAAATCGGTCTGTTGTAGTCCTGGGCCTCTTGAACCCATATTGCGTCATATGTTAGGAAGCAGCACCAGGTTACTTAGCTATTATCTCAAACAACTAAGATCTATGCTTGGAACATGGCAAACTTGTATAGATCTTTAGACCATAAGTCATAGTTCAATTTAACAGTATTACTAGTTCATCATCTTTCATGAATTGAGATTACATCGAATTTAAAAGCATAATAGATCTAATTAAGGGGGAGATCCACAACATATGCTATCATTCTGATAAGGAAAAATAGAGAAGACAAAAATGATCTTCGTATGATTTTGACTAATTTGGAAAAGGCTTAGAATCAAGTAACAAGGGAAGTGATATGTGGGTTTCGGCATACTGGTCTAGGCAGCTAGGCAGTCCTCCCCACCCAAGGGTTGCCTAGGGCAGGAGCATTCTTAGGTGTTTTTTATTTAGTTTTTTACATATAAGTAATCAATATTACTTATATATTAGGTTATCTTCAAGTATATACATTATTAAGTATCTTATTATATCTAAAGCTGAATCAATCATAACTTGACCTAAATTGCACCTATCAGTACCTAAACTAGGTCTAATTGGCCCTAATTTGACGAACTTGATCTAAATTAGGCCTAATTTTACCTAGTTTGGCCTAGATCAGACCTAATTTGCTATTAATGTAACCTTACCAGACATGATTTCCCCTAATCTGCCCTATAGTGGCCTAAATGAGACCTAATCTGAAAAAAAGATGGCCAAAATCAGACCTAATTCCCCCCAAAACAAATCTAATTAGCCAGTTGAAACCTGATTTGGCCTAACCAAGCCTATTTTGATTCTAAAATGACCCGAGTTGATCTAAATTTAAGAATGCTGACCTAATTCATATTAACTTAGCCTTTATGTAGCTAAATTTGGGCCTAGAAGGCCTTAGGCACCTAAATAAGTCGCCTAAGGGCATGGGCGCCTAGTTTAGGCCCCCTATCCAGCGCCTCCCAGGGTGCCTAGATGCACTAAGGCGGCACAGGCGGGAACCTTAATAACTAAGGGCTTTGGTGACAGTGCCCCAAACCAATACATTGATCTGATTAAAGCCATGTGTGAAAGATCAACTGTGAGTTTTAGGACTCAAAGAGGGGAGCTCCAAGATTCCATTTGCAGTTGGGGTATGTGAACAGAAAATTAGGGTGTTGCAATCTGCTACCTCCTTTTATAATAACACAATTGGGAGAATTACATAAGAGTCCAGTAGTAAAGAAAAATAACATAATGAATACTAGGAATACAAAACAACTATTAACACTCCCCCTCAAGTTGGAGCGTACACATCATGTATGCCCAGTTTGTGACTCAGACTCGGAAACATTGTTGGACCCAGTGGCTTTGTAAGAACATCAAGAAGTTTGCCTTCAGATCTGACATGAGGAGTCACCAAGTTTCCATTCTTGACTTGATCTCTGATAAAATGACAATCAACTTCTATATGTTTAGTATGTTCATGGAAAACTGATTTTAGGCAATATAGATAGCAGCTTGATTATCACAGCTAAGCTCTATAGGAGATATCACATGAATTTGCAATTCAGAAAGCACGGATTGGATCCACTGTAACTCACAACAAGCATGAGCCATTGCTTTGTACTCAGCTTATGTGCTAGAACGAGCTACAACATTTTACTTCTTGCTTTTCCAGGTGATAAGATGATTTCCTAAAAAAGTACAATACCCAGATGTAGACCTTGTGTCGTTCGGATTACCAGCCCAGTTTGCATCTGCATAGCCAGTAAGAACAAGAGTAGATGGAGGAGTTTTAGGTCTATAGTATGTGATCCCTTTTACATGAGCTCCATTCAGATACCTCATAATGCGACAGATTGTTGTCCAATGGGAGTATTTTGGTGAGCTCATATGTTAACTCACCACTCCTACAGCAAAGGAAATGTCAGGATGAGTCACTGTCAAATATATAAGCTTCCCAACAATCTTCCTATAATACCCTGGATCTGAATAATCAGTATGACTAGCATTGTCCTTCACATGATAGTCCATAGGAGTAGACACAGGCTTGGATGCACTCATTCCTCTCTCATGAAGTAGATCCAGTTATATTTCCTTTGAGACAAATTAGTACATGTATGAGAGTGAAGCACTTCAATGCCCAAAAAATATATTAATTTTCCCAGAACCCTCATATGAAAGTGCTTATGCAATCCGTCCTTCACATTGGATATTCCTACATAATCACTACCAGTGATAACAATATCATCAATATATATTGCAATAACAATAGATCTAGCAGAAGAACTACAATAGAACAAGGAATGATCGGTCACAGAACGTGAGAAGCCCATTTATAAAGCAATAGCACTAAACTTGTCAAACCAAGCTCAAGGAGACTGCTTCAAGCCATAAATGGCTTTCTTCAACCTACACACCTTCTGACACTCCCACTGAGCAACAAATCCAGGAGATTGCTCCATGTATACTTCTTCATGTAGATTCCCATGTAGGAAGGCATTTTTGACATCGAGCTGAAATAGTGACCAGTCAAAGGTGGTAGCCAGAGAGATAAGGATCCTTACAGAATTAAAATGAGCCACAGGAGAAAAGGTTTCAAAGAAATCAACAGCACATGTCTGAGTATATCCTTTCGCCACCAATCTAGGTTTCAATCTCTCTATTGAACTATCTGGATTATGTTTGACAGTGAATACTCATCTGCAGCCCGCAACATTCTTATATGTATGCAAATCAATAAGCTCCCATGTTTCATTCTGAATAAGTGCAGACATTTCAGAATTCATAGCTTGTAACCAACCAACATCCTTCATAGCTATCAACATGGCTCTTTGGAAGTATCACAGAATCAATCCCAAGAGTAAAAGAGTGAGCATGCTTAATAAATTGGACAAACAGCAAACATCCCCAATAGGATGTCGAATAGTATAAGTGTAAATACCTTTGCCAATAACTTTGTCTATGATAGACATGTGAGTATTGTTGAATTAAAGGAACATCTCCAGATAGCTCTTCGTCAGAAATGATAGGTGGCACTCTCTCACTATATTGTAGTGGAAACACTCTCTCACTGATTGGTGATGGTAACACTTCCTCACTTCCACACAATTGCTGCCCCTTACTGGGAACACTACAGAAATATGGAGTGGACTCATGGAAAGTGACATCATTGGACACAAACATGCGAAGAAGACTAGGACAGTAACACTTGTAACCCTTATTGGTGTTGGAATACCCAAGAAAAAGAGTCTTAATAGACTTGGGAGACAATTTGTCAGCTTTAGGATCAAAATTGTAAACAAATGAGGTACAGCCAAACACCCTAAGAGGAACAAGAAATGGATGATCATTAGGACGTAAAACCAAAAATAGTACGTCCTTGAAGAATGGAAGAAGGTTTCCTATTAATAAAAAAATAGGCAGTTAGTAAAGCATCAGGCCAAAATCTCTTAGAAACATTGGATTGGAACATGATTACCTTGTAATATCGAGGAGATGTCATTTTTTTTCTCTCAGCCACCCCATTTTGTTGAGGGGTGTGAGGACAGGACATATGATGTACCATTCCAACTGAACTACAAAAAACAACCATAGCATGTTGAACATATTCCAGGCATTATCGGACTGGAGAAATTTAATATTGCAATCAAATTAGACATTTATTTCTTGATGAAAATGTTTGACAATGGACAGCAGAGACTCTCGACTCTTCAACAGATAGATACATGACATACGAGACAAAACATCTACAAAGGAAATAAAATATCGAAAACCATTATAACTGCTTTCTTTTACAGAACCCCAGACATCACTGTGAATTAAATCAAAGGGGCGGAGAGCCCGCTTGTTGACACGACTACAGTAAGGCATCCTATGATGTTTCCCAAATTGACAGGACTGGCACTCTAAAGAGGACACCTATCATAAAACATACAGTTGAAGAATGGGTCGCAGACGCGGCCGCGGAGGAAAGGGGCGAGGGCGAGGGCGATCGGCGACCTGTAGAGTGGGCGATGATCGGACCACTGAGTCTGCGACTCCACCTTGCCAATCAGTGGTGAATGGAGAAGGTGATCCCTCGACTCAGGGTACAGCAGCAGATCTGCCGCGCAAGGACTCGGATCAAGTGTCCGCCGCCGCCAACCCTACCGAAGCGCCGCCCGGATCAGGAAGGGGTCCTTCACCGTCTCGACTCGCCGATTGGTTCCAGTTTAGCAGATTGGATCGCAAGGAAGTCGAGTTGGAGTTGTTGGATTTCGTTGAGCCGACTATCAGGGACGGGAGGAGCTGCGCCTCCATCTCAAGCCAGGGCAGTGTTGCGCCTGACTGGGAGGAACACTGCTCCGTCAGATTTGCAGGTCGGAAGCCCTTCGCTGGTCAGTTGCTGGGTTGGATCCGTAGGCTGTGGAGACCTAGCGGTCCAGTAGAAGTCGTTGCCGAGGAACGAGAAGGTTACATTATCAAATTGCCTTCCAGCAGCGAAAGGGACAGGGTCTTGGACGAAGCTCTGTGGTTCATGGACGGGTCGCTGATTGTGGTTCATTCGTGGAAGTCGGGCGTTCCTCTCCAACCTCTCTCCTTCACTCATGTTCCTATTTGGTTCAGGGTTGAAAACTCGGGGATTCCCTGGACTCGCCAACACATTTCCTGTGTTGCGAGCACCATTGGGCGGCCTGTGGATGCAGATGATCTCTCTGTATCTGTAGGATGCCTCGGTGATGCCCGGGTGTGCATTGAGATGCAGTTCGAGTCCAAGCTTCCGAAGGAGACGATGGTAGAGGTTGACTCTGCTCTCAAGACTCTGAAGGTGGAGGCTCTGGCTAAGCCGGTGACTTGTCCAAACTGCAAGAGGTTTGGACATAGAGCTACGGTATGCCCTATGAAGACGAGGAAAGCTCCACCTAGAAATGACCTCCAGATGCGAGTGGGGAAACTTCCAGGTGCTCGAGACTTTGCCAGAAAGAATTCTAAGAAGGCTTCTACGGCAGGTCAAGGGGAGACAGAGTTGAAGCAACTGGAAGTCGATGCCGATGACTCTGCTGCAATAGATGGTGCCCTCCTCAAGTCTATTGCTCAACAGGTCATGGATGTTGTTCTTTCAGCTACTGGTAAGCAAAAGCCTCGCATCCCTCTCGACGGTCCAGAACCGGTTACGGCTGGGTCTTCACAGGTCTTCTGTGCTGGGAGTCCCAACCATGCTGGGGAGCTGGATTTGAGCAGGCGAAGCAGAGCTGAGATGAGTTCTTCTTCATGGAAGATTAATAGAGTTTGGAATAGCTGTGAATTCTCCACAGGTTTCATTCCGGAAAAGGAGAAGCTATTTGACGAAGACGATTAGTCTATTGCGGAATCCAATTCTAAGCTGGACCTTGATCTTTGGGAGGCTGATTCGCTGAACAAGTTCAGGCCAAATAGGAGGAAAAAAACTCCTAGGAAAAGGAAGGATGGGGGTTAACCATCTTATCGTTCCTCTTATTATGTTCCTGATTCTGGCGTACCAGTATTCGATTCTGAAACAGATTCTTCTGCTAATTGGATTTCTGGAGGTCTGCTTGGTTCTTCAGCCACTCCTTTCTGGTTGCGATGTACTGTTAGTGATGGGGGCCTAGGTTTCGATCCTTCAGTGATTCTTTTAGCTGATCTACCTGTTAAAGTGGATATTGTGTGGCTGGTTTAAGGAGGATATGTGCCTGTGGCAACCGATTGTTTGAGTTTCTATGAAGCTGTGCTGACGTGTGATGGTTTGGAGGTATGTATTTGGTTTCCTCCTCTTTCTACCTTCAGTAAGTGTGCTTAACGCCAAGAGGGAGGGGAGTCAGATTCCTATCTCTAGATTTTGATGCCGATGCACAGTTGCTGCAGATGCTCTTATGATCTAGCTTGGTACAGAAGAATGGTGCTGAAGATTATTCTCTTCATTAGCAATAGCAGTTTGAGGTATTGTGGTTTGAAGCCAGCATGGGTGTTCAGAGTCAGTGGATGCCCTCCTTTCCAACTATAAAGTCTTCACAATCTGTGGGTGTGCTTATTGAAAGTGGAGCTCCTTTTTATGTTTGGGTGGAGTTCATTTTCTGTATAATGACTCCTATGTTGTCCTTATGTATCCCTCTCTCTCTAGGGTCTTGTATACAAGACCTTTGATCTTTTGTTTGCCTTGGTAATCCTCTCTTGAGGGTTAGGGGGTGCGCTTATGTTTGTACCTAAAGTTTTGGAATCAATAGCAACAGAGTTTTTTCGCCGACCAAAAAAAAAATTCGGTTCTAACTTTCCCAAACTTTCCAGAGAAGGGTGACCATATTTGTAGTACGACAATAAGGGAGAGCCGCTCAAAAGGATAGCAGGAGCTAGAGCAGCTGGAACTTGACAAGGCATACTTGCACCATGAAAAAGGTAGAGATCACCTTTCCTAGACCCCCCACCAATCGTCCTCATACTCTTGAGATCTTGTCATACAAAACAAGAAGGACCGAATGTCACTGTACATTTCACAATATCAATTAATTTAGCAACAGACAGAAGATTGAATGGAAATTTCAGGCGCATAATGTATAGATCTAAGGTCAATCTTAGGGGTAAGAGAAACAGATCCACTGGCTAATACTTTCCACACAGAACCATCAGCTAATGTCACAGACTGATGCGGGATATATGAGTCAATGAAGTGAAGCAGTTTCCTCATACCAGTCATATGTTGCGAAGCTCTGGAATCAACCACCCAGAAAGGAGAAGAACTGGAAGCTAGGAAAGAAGAAGTTAGATTATCAGTTGTAGAAGCCAAGTTAGCTGAAGAAGATGCTCCCATGTTCAGATGTTGAGTGGCCAAAATAGACCTATCATATTCTTCCTTGGTGAGACTGATACTAGGGGCTCTAGAAATAGAAGCAGAAGTAGGTGCAGTAGTACAATAGGTCTCGATGACTCATTGCTACCAGTAAAGTGGGTTGTCCCAGCAAGTGGTGCAGCAGGTCTTCCATGTTTCTTCCAACTCTTCTCAACAGTATGTCATGGACGACCATATAAGGTACGCTTGGGTCTAGTAGACCCTCCTCGTCCAATACATGTACGTCCTCCTCTAACTGCAACAGCAATGGACGCCTGGGATTCACCAAAGGAAGGAGCCGCAGTAGATTGTACAGGTTTAAAATTGGATTGTATAATCTTGGAGTAGGTCTCCTCTAAGCTAGGAAGTTTATCAGCGGCCAAAATAACACTCCTAGAACTGAAAGAAGGGCTCAGTCCCGATAAGAACTTGGTTGTAACCAGGTCATCTCTATCTTTGAATTGCTCTTGATAGTGACAGGATGATAAAAACTTAGCTTTGGGCAATAGACAGAATAGTCCCAGAATATTCCTCCAATGATCTATCTCCTCGTCGCTCTACAAAAAGATATATCATGCAATGACGCAGGGCATTCTTCTCCTGAGAGTAGTGCTCCTTAACAGCATCCCAGATCTCCTTCGCAGTGGAGTAGAACATGAATCTAGTGGAAATACCAAGCTCCATGCTCCCCCACAACCATGTCTTTACTAAGTTGTTATTATGCTTCCACTCTGCATATCCCTTGTCAGTGGTGACTAGAGGACCACAATCAACGTGCTTCGCCTTATCTCTGGACTCTAGCATGGTATGGACAGCATTCATCCACAACAGAAAATTTTTCCCATTCAACTTGATAGAGGGAATTGGTGACACCTTATTGTAAACAACAGAAGCTTTATTGTCCTCCATAGCTTAGATGAAAAGGAGACGGTGACAGAGAGATACACGTCCGGTTGACGAAGATGTGACAGAGAGATATGCGTCATGATAAGAAAAGGAATGACGGAGAGAGACACATCATGATGATAAGAGAAGTGGCGAAGAGATACAGTCACTCAACGAAAGATGAGATGATACATTTCTAACGCATTAACAGCCTCCAAGCAAATATTTCCTAATCACCCATGGAGGAGATGTGATTAGGAAATCTCTACGTAGCCGCAGACTGCTCGATTTGGGATTTTAGAATGTTGTTGGCGAGATCCGAAGACGCCTGTGCCTCCCGGCCAAAGATCCAATCCCGTCACCCGGCGACAACTAGCCCAGCGGAGGCCTGTTCGGCGGCTGCTGGTCGACTGCACTGGGCTTGTCTGGCAGCGGCGACTGGCCTGCCGCACGGCTGCTGCCCGATGGCGGCAGCAGCTGGCCTGCCGCGCGGCTGTTGCCCGGTGGCGGCGGCTGCTGCGTAGCGCGGATGGTTGCCCTGCTGGTTAGGGTTAGGGACAGCTACGCTTCCCTTAGATCTGACTGCTCTAATACCATGTAAACAGAAAATTAGGGTGTTGCAATGTGCAACACGTGAGAGGAGCAATGTGCTATCTCTCCTTTTATAATAACACAACTGGGAGAATTACATAAGAGTCCAGCAGTAAAGAAAAATAACATAATGAACTACTAAAAATATAAAACTATATTAACAGGGTACATCAAGGATTGACCTAAATCATTCATTCTTTTTATGGAGGAGTTCAAAGGCATGTTCAAGATGGCATCCCTTAGCATAAGTTATATGTGCTAATATTGTGTTGATTAATTAAAACAAAAACAAATTAAATGACAAAGTTAAACTTTAGAGAAATGCTAATGAGAAAAGGCATAGAGCAGAATATATGCAATGCAATTTATCCAATCTACGATTGTGAAGGATGATGCCAAGTTAATAAGTTCTGTTATTTGGGCTCTATATTTATATGGATGGCGATGTTCAAGATGATGCATGTCACATGATCGCAGTAGGATAGTTGAAATGGAGTGAAACTAGAATAGTTTGACACCAGAAGATCTCTCTCAAAAAGCAAGTTATATAGTACAGTTATACAGCTAGTCATGTTGTACAAGAGTGAGTGTTGAGTATAAAGAAATAAGGCATCAATAAGATGTAGTAGAAGTGTGGATATTAAGATGAAATGTGGGGAGACAAGGAACAATCGATTCATAAATGACTAAGAAATAAAGTGGGGATGACAAGCATAAAGGACAAGCTATGCGAGGGACACTTCAGAAGGTATGGACATGTGCAACACAAAGCAACAAATGCACCAATACAATGTAATGCTATTGAGTTGAGTATTAGCTGAGGAAGAGGCATGGCTAAATAAACTTAAGGAGATTTTATGAGAAATTTAGAATGGTTACATCTTGATGAGAATATGACCCATTACAGAATTATATGGAAAAAAAGATCCAAGTACCCGACCCCAACATGGTGGGGAATGAGGCTTACAGGATGAAGATGGTTATGATGATGATGATACAATTACTTTTAAAATCCACAACATATTCTAATGCATACCAACACCCATTAAACTAGCACTTCACTACTTTGCATTATCTCCATCAACTCATACATATTACTTGCAACCTTTTAAAGTATTGTATCGATCTAGACTTGTGGTCAATAGATTGGAGAAGGTAACGAGTTCATTTTTTATGTGTAGAGTTCATACGTGTTAAGGCGCTAAGGTGCCCAAGTCTTGTGCCTTCATGGCTAGGTGCGCCTAGTCAGCCTGTTTTTTTATTTATTACAAACTAGTTATTTTGTTGTATACATATAATTTTATTATTAATATAAGTATGTTCCATGATACACATACATTGTATAGTTATATGCATAGTCACAATTCTCTAAAAAAAATTAATTATTTGTGTATAATTCATGAGTTTTTCGTGTAACAAATGATACACCCGAATTTCAAAAGAAACCCATACTATTCTCAAATTTCAAGAATTGTTGAAGAATTTCCAAATTATGACTCAAGTTCAAGGATTGTTCCCGAATTTCACAAATTACTCATTTATGAAATATGAACATGCTATATGATTTGACATCTAGGAATAGAGGATCGATAAGAAAGTCATGTGTGCATATATAATCATAGATCAATGTGTTTATCATGTGTTTATATGCATATATACGTAATATTTGCATGTATTTATACATACATTGTATTGTCCGGATTTTATCCAACTTTCACCCAAATATTTGACCATTTTTTTACCAAATCTATTGCTTTTTTCAAATTTTCCGCATAATTTCCAATTGCTGCATTTTTCAAACCTCACCGAATGAATGAATCACATCTTTGTGACTATGGTTATACGCATAAGTATATGCATCTATACTACAGTTGATCCTCAAAAAAGTCTAAAAATAAACCCCAACAAGTGAATCATATTCAAGGTGTAGAACATTGCAAATCTGAAAATTAGATATTAATGATATTATACAATGAGAAAACCTTCATTTGATGTGTCTAAAACAAATAGACTGCACTCTCTTTTATAGGATAAGAGAGCAACTGAGAAAAAGAATTAGGCAATATGGGATAAAAGAAAAGCTAAAGACAAGACAAGTCTAAGGCACACAATAAAACATAAAGCATAAAACATATATACTAATACTCCCCCTCAACCTGGAGCATAGATGTCAAACATGCCTAGCTTGTCCCCCAGTGTAGCAAAGCGAGCCTTGGGAAGTATCTTGGTAAAGATGTCCGCAACCTGAATTTCTGCCCAAAGATAAGGAGTGCAGATGCGACCAGAGAGAACAGATTCGTGAACGAAGTGACAATCGACCTCGATATGCCTGGTGCGCTCATGAAAGGTGGGATCGCTAACAATAAAAATGGGGGCTTTATTGTCGTTGTGCATGAGAATAGGATCAGAATTAGAGATATCAACTTCCTTCAGGAGTCCTTGGACCCACATTAATTCACAAGTTGTATGAGCCATAGCTCTGTATTCTGCTTCAGTACTAGACCAAGCAACTATTGTTTGCTTCTTACTACGCCATGTAACAAGATTCTCTCCAGCAAAAGTGCAGTAGACAGAGTTAGATTTCATGTCACATTTATTACCGACATTATCAGAGTTAAAATATTCAGTGAGTTTGCAGTGCCCATGCACAGTAATCCTTTCCCTGGAGAATTTTCTAAATATATAAGGATATGACAGACAGCATCCCAATGACATTGTCGAGGTTTATCCACATACCTATTGCTAAGTCCAACAGCAACAGTAATATTAGCTCTAGTCACAGTAAGATAAATAAGTTTACCAACCAATCTCCTGTATTGGTGGTTATCAAGATAGGGTGGTGAAGATCCATCATCCCAATTGGTATTGGGATCCAGAGGAGTGCTAGCGGGTTTAGTTCCAAGCATGCTTGTTTCTATCGGAAGATCTAGAACATATTTGCACTGTGAAAGACACGCCACACGAAGATCTAGAAACTTCAATTCCTAAGAAATACTTGAGTTTGTCAAGATCTTTAGTAAAAAAGTGTTGTTCTAGATATCTTTTAGTAGCTGAAATACCATCATTATCACTACCAGACAAAATTTTATCATGTATGTAGACAATAAGAATAACAAGCCCAAAACTAGTTTTTTTTATGAAAACAGAGTGATCCGAATGTGAGCGTTGAAATTGCAACTTCAGACGAATCTGGCCCAATTCATCAAACCATGCTCATGGGCTTTTCTTTAGGCCATAGATCGCTTTCTAGAGTCTGCAGTCTTTGGAACACTCCCCCTCAGTAACAAACTAGGCGGTAGTTCCATGTAGATTTCCTCGTGCAAGTCACCATACAGGAAAGTGTTTTTAACATCAAGTTGAAAAAGAGACCAATCGTACTTACACCAGCAGACATAAGCACCTATACAAAATTAAGGCTGGCAACAGGGAAAAAGTTTCAAAATAGTCAACCCCATAAGTTTAAGTATAACCTTTTGCTACGAGACGAGCCTTAAGTCGTTCAATCGAACCATCTGACTAGTACTTCAAAGTGAAAATCCAATGACAGCCAACAAAGGGCAATTTTCAGGGCGATCAACTAGATCCCAAGTCTGGCAATCGTGAAGAGCAGCCATTTCAGTTTCCATAGCTTGACGCTAGTCAGGATGCTAAGAGCTTGTGCAGCAGTCTTTGGTACAGAAACAGCAAAGATAGTAGCAGTAAAATAGGAAAAGCTAGCACCATATTAGTTGTAGAGTAGAAATTACTAATCGGATGTTGAGTGCAGGAACGAACACCTTTTCTTCGACCAATGTTTTGAAAAACATTAAGCGGTAAGTGTGCAGACAACACATTGTAACTGGTTAAGCGGTAAGAGGGCGATTTTGGAAAAAATAGGTTTGAGTTTTCTATATAAATACTATTTGGAACTTTATATACATTTAAACATTGTACTCAACAATATAAAACACCCAAATAGTTTATAACACAACTATAAAAACAATTATTATAGCTATAATATAGTAAGCAATAGATTGTCATGGATAAAACACCCTACATACATGATACAAAAAAAATTGCATTACATGTTGATATAGCTAAATAGTAAACGATATACTTACCATGGATACCTTACTAGCCTATTTTTCTATTTGCATATCATCAATTAGTCACACATTACAGCAGTACATTTAATCAAATACATTCTAAATTAGATAATACTTACATGTAATTTACTTGTATACATTACAGCACTACCTTATTATCACGACTGACATACAAATTATGCATTCTAAATTAGAAGTATGGCTTATTATAGAAAATGAAATGTATATATTCAATAATACTTGGACAATATAATTTACTTCATGTTAGAGGTTTACAACAGTATTTAAAAAAAAGGGTAAAAAGCGGGCAAAAATGGGGAAAAGGGCAAAAAGTGGGGAAAACGGGTTAAGCAGCTAAAAAGTGGTCGTTTTTTGTAGATCTGCTATCAACAGCAAAATTAAATGGCTGGAGGAGCTCTTTATCGATTAAGAAGGCGCTTAAGTGGCCGCTCAGAACATTTTTCAATACAGTGCCTTTAACTAATGGAAAGATGTAGGTCAGAATTTGCCTGGCTGCCGACGAAGGAGGAGTTGGTTTTTAAGGGACCATGGAAGGACTATAACCTTTGGTCTCCTTGTACACCTTTATAGGAGGAAGAACTTCAGTTGCTTCAGTAGGATCATGTTCTACCACTTGATCAGTGGAGTGAATCCCAATAGATCACTCGATAAATCAGACCCCTTTTCATAGTAGTACGGCATGTGTTCAAAAATAACGACATCTGCGCTAACAAATCATTGTCTTGTGACAGGATCATAGCACTGATATCCTTTTTGAGTTATATGCCAGAAAAACACACTTAGTGGAGCGGGGGTCAAGTTCAGATATCCCGGGACAAAGATTCTTAACAAAACAATTGATGCCAAAGATGTGAGGCAGTATAGAAAACAAAGGTGCATCGGGATACAGAAGAGAGACAGGGATTTGATTGTGTTGTACAGAAGAAGGTGTGCGGTTAATTAAATAGCACGCAGTAGAAACAACTTCATGCCAAAAAAAATTAGGAACCTGATAGTGAAGAAGAGTAGTGTGTGCTACTTCAAGAAGATGGCGATTCTTCCTCTCAGCCACACCATTTTGTTGTGGTGTGTAAGAGTAGGAAGTCTAATGAATTGTACCCCGCGTAGTACAAAACTGATCCACTGATTTTTGCAAAAATTCTAAGGCATTATCACTTCTAAAGATTTTAACAGTTGAATTGAATTGGGTTTTGAATCTCAGAGAAAAAGGTGGCGATCAGCATGTTAAAAGGCGGTATGTGTTGTGTTAGGAGATGTCACCTTATAGAGTATATGCGGCATGCTGAGTATATGTGGTTTTGGATTTTTTTATTTATTAGTTATTTATCCATATAAATATATGTTGATCATGCATTTACATATGTAATTTGTGCAGTTGTGTCTAATTAGTACAATTACAAGAATAATGGATGTAATCATGCAAATATGCAATCATCACAACTTAAATAAATACAAACATGCAACTACGATCGAAATGAGAACAAACATAAATGAATGTAAATATAAGAATAAGAAATGGAAATATGTCCATCCAAAAATTGGGGATTGATCAGCCTTTTATGCGGTTGTGCAGCCTTGTATGCGGCCTTGGTCCTCTTTGTATGGGATTTGTTGTATGCGGAGCGGCAAGGGGTCCGAACATTGTATGCAGCCGCACGGACTGATTTTTGAAACACTGGTGATGATAGTGTTCAAAAATATTATTGCGATCCTTTAAGAGAAACAACCAAGTTGCCCTAGGATAGTTATCAATAAAAGTCATAAAAATAGCGAAATTCAGACAGGCTAGTAACTAAACAAGGTCACCAGTATTAGCATGAACAATATCAAACAGATTTTTAGAACTAATTTCTTTTCTCTTATGAAATATAACCCGAGTCTGTTTGCCAAATTGGCAATATTCACACAAAATTTGTTCATCAGAAATTTCAGGAAAAAGAGATCTCAATTTACCAGCAGAAGGATGTCCCAAACGATAGTGCCATTGTAGACCAGTCACAGAAGATGATAGCACAGCAGTAGCAGATTGCAGCACATCCAGGTAGTACAGTGTGTCAGGTCCCTCATGGCCTGAACAATCCTCGTCATTGTGTAGAGATTCTGAAACACACAACCCTCAGGATCAAAAGTGATTGAGCACTGAAGGCTCTTAACAGATATACTCACAGATAACAGGTTAAGTGGAAATCTTAGAACATATAAGACAGATTTTAATGGCAGACTTTTAGATGAAGATATAGTTCCAATTCCATGAACTAGAAACTGAGTCCTGTTAAAGTGTCTATATTAGTCTATTAGTTAAATAGGCTAATTAGTTTAGTGGGACTTTATATTCCGGCCCGTCTAGTTTAGATTACTTGGGTCCTAAGTAATAGGGCGTTTCTCCTCCTTCTATATAAAGGAGAGGTCGTCAGTCTTTGTATCTAATCTATTCCTATTCAAGCAATCTTATATTTTAACATGGTATCAGAGCGGGTTCCATCCTGAGAGAACCCTAGTGCCGCCGCTTCCCTCTCTCTCTCCAAGCCGTCGACTTCTCCCTTGCAGCCGCCGCCGCTCCTCTCTCCGAAGAGAGCAACTGTGGGCTCTCTCCGCCTGCGGGCGGCTGTTGCCATGGCCTAGGCCGGCTGCCCGCTAGGCATATCTCGGCCTCCATGGTCATCTATTCTTTATTCTTTCATTCTTTCCATACAACACCTCTGCTGCCTATCATAGCAGCCGTCCTCCATCATCATCTGCAACAGTCGCCGCCGTAGGCATCCGTCGTGGTAATCTCCTTCCGCCATCCGAAACCAGCAGCGCCGCCGCCATCAGCAGCAGCAGTAGCCGCCAGCAACCATCTCCACAGTGTCGCTAGCCATCAGAAATCGTTTCCCATCCGCAAGGAGCAGCCATCTCCATCTGCCGCAGCAGCCCAGCCGCCGCCGCGTCGATACTATCGACCCGAGCGTCGATAGTATCGAGATTAGTCCAAACGAAAAAAAACATTCCGTCGATACTCCATCTGCCGCAGCAGCCCAGCCGCCGCCGTGTCGATACTATCGACCCGAGCGTCGATAGTATCGAGATCAGTCCAGAAGCAACCTGCTGCATTCCAATCGATACTATCGACAGGAAGTCGATGGTATCGACTTTATCACAGCAACAGAAGAGTGTCTGTCGATACCATCGACAGCCCTGTCGATGGTATCGAGAGTTGATCAGAAGCGATGTGAAACGGATACACCTATCTCATGACGTCTTCAGATCAGCCTTCATCGCTGCTTTGGAGAGGGTCCGCCTTGGCTCCGCATTCATCCTCTTGGCATGCAATATCTCCGGAGTCACGCAGGAGACCCTTTGTCATCTCCTATGGTGCGACAAAGTGCTACACCAACGAACGTCATATTTGCCATCATCCGCAAGTTGTTCCTCCACTTCATCATCATCCCGACAATCTTCATCCGCAAGTTGTTGCTGCGTTGTGCGTCATCATGCTACTGCTGCCATCTACAATAGGTGATCACCCATCACTCTCCACCGCTACCAAACAACCATGTTTACTACCCCCATATGCATTATCCATGTCTCTATTCGGATCCTTAATCGGTTCTATCTTTTGCTAATCGGATCCAATTTAGAGCCTGGATCTCATGTTGACCCATTTAGTATACTCTCTTTGGCTATCGGTTTCATTCTCCACATATTACCCATCTCCATTTCACATATTTTTTTCTTTTCAGCCTTTTTCTTTCCCACCCCCCATATCGTATGTGTATCCCTTGTCCACATTACGAGGGGGGGGGTCATATATCCAGTTCTCCACACCAAACACTCACTCTTGTCGTATTTGGTGTGCGGGGGGGATAGAGAGGAGAGAAAGAGATGAGAAGATAGAGTGAGCATGAGAGCATATGAGAGAATGTATGAGAGAGAGAGTATGAGATGAGATGAGATGATAATATATGTATTCAGGTTATATATTCCAGGCTATTATCTTCATGGAGCTTCACATTGTTCAGCACACCAGTTCTCTACTTGAGCCAGCAGTGAAGATCCAGCGTCGACACCATATCCGTTGTTGATGATGTATTCCTTCAGCTGCATTCACATGAGACAGATGGGTGCTTCTTCAGAAGCTCAGAGTTTTATCTTCACCGAGTTGCTTCATCACGTCTTCTCTGAGCCGTATCTGTTGTATCGACATCGCCTGTAGCTGATCCTCTTGGGACTTTCCTTGATGGATGATATCTACTACTCTGTCAAGCCCCCATGGTTCCTGCATCGTATCAAGCAGCAGATCGTCCATCCGCGTTCGTGCCGCGTTAAGCACGTATTCCAGTGGCGAGTTGTTGTAGTATCAGGTCCATTCGTCGACACTATATCCGCGTTCGTGCCGCGTTAAGCACGTATTCCAGTGGCGCATTCTTCAGCCTGCAGAGTATCTTCAGATGTCTTCATTCCAGATGCACTTCAAGGAAGACCTTCAAAGCTCGAGTATCTTCAGCCTGCAAAGTCATCATCACTATTTGATTCAGGGGGAGTATTGATTAAGGGGGAGTAACATATTTTGTATGGGAGTGATATTTATCTTCATCTTTCATTTATCATTTCTTTTTATCGAGTCTTGTAACTCTCCAAGCTTGGACATGTGTTTCACCCATGCTCCAGCTTGAGGGGGAGTGTTAAAGTGTCTATATTAGTCTATTAGTTAAATAGGCTAATTAGTTTAGTGGGCCTTTATATTCCGGCCCGTCTAGTTTAGATTACTTGGGTCCTAAGTAATAGGGCGTCTCTCCTCCTTCTATATAAAGGAGAGGTCGTCAGTCTTTGTATCTAATCTATTCCTATTCAAGCAATCCCATCAGCCACGGTCACAGGAGAGACTTGAGTCGTTTTAGATAAGGTAGTAAAAAGTGTAGAACAGGCTGAACAGCCAGATATATGAGATGATGCTCCAGAGTCGATGATCCATTTATTTTTACCATAAGTAGCAGGAGATGCAAGCAGAAGAACCTTTGTTTGGAGTCGGTCTTTGTGAGGATAGACGAGCCTAGAGAAGTTTCTCAAACTCCGAGCGAATCCACTCAACTGTGGGCTTAGTCCAACTTGAGGCAACAGCAGTCGAATCTTCAGAAGCATAAGAGACATGGTTCGCTCAAGAATGTGCACCATGTTTTTCCTAGTGACGGTCCTCATTGTGGTTCATGCGCCCACAAAACTTCTTTGTCGAAAGAAAGAGGATGATATACTTCGTATTCATCCCAAAGTGTCAAGCATTAATTGTAGTAGTCATAGACAGATCCATTAGTCTAATACTCCTTTTCACCAGATTCTTGAAGATCTCAAAGACCTTCTTTGGATTCTGTTGGTGAGAGTACACATGGGATAGTTGATCCCAGATAGCTTTAGCATTCTGAAGGAAAAGGAGAGTGATGTAGGACGAGCATAGCCTTTTAAATAGTCTTTTTAATATTTTTATAATGTTTTATCAATTTCCTTGCATTTTAGGGGTTATTTGATATTTTCCCATTTTGTCTTGTAAAGCATGTGGTTTAGTCCCACAATGGCTAGTTGTGTAGTGAGTTGGGTTTTTTTTTTTGATGACCCAGGAGCACTGTTGGGCTGCGCCCGACGCCTACCTAGGGGGGCCCGAATAGCATGCAAACTCGGGAACCCGGTTAAACCAGATCAGAGGTCGGCTGACCTGACACGCTCAATTCATTTCCGAGAGTGTTGCAGCTGGATTTCGAACCCGTGACCCTTTGTTAGGGGCCCCCGAGCCTCAACCAGTGCGCCAACTCTCGTCGACGTAGTGAGTTGGGTTTAACCACCTATACATAGTTTTTGTAATGCTCTCAGAAAATCAGACTTGATGAATGAAATCTTTTGATGAATATTTATTCCTTTTGATTAGTTATTTTAGATCTTGATAATTAGTTTTAGATTTATTCATTAGGGATCCATTAGAGAGACTGATTGGTCTTCAGTTTGGCACTATTCACCATCCACGTCATAACTCCAGAATCATCTCTGGACCACTGAGCGTAGGCTTGCTTGGCTTTTTATCAGTCGTAGCATCTGGAGGGATTTCAGCATCAACAGAGATATGGGAATAACGTCTTGGGCTTTGACATATGATTCAAAAGATGTCGACCAAAGATGCTAGTTCAATTCGTCAAGTTTCACAGTCGTAACACACAAAGATCAAGGAGGATTTGTAGTCGCCATAGAAGCAGGAGTGATGACACACACAAAGAAGTAGCAACAGCAGAAGTAGCAGATCTGGATCAGCTAATCTGAGAAACCCGCATAGGGACAGTAGAGAGCAATAGCAGGTCTTGATCAACAGATGTGAGAAACCCGCATAGGGGCAGTAGAGCAGAAGGATCTACGCCACCACGGTGTGAGTTACTGTACCATGTGGCATAGGCAAGAAACAAAGATGGTCCTATTAGAACTTCAGCATGCTATTTTAGAAAGTGTCGGGAGACAAAGGAAGAAGAGGGAAGGCAGGGAGGCTAGTTGGTGGAGGATACGGAAGGTAGGGAGGCTGGTTATGGAGGAGAGGAGAGGCGAGTTGGTGGGGAAGCAACAATTGGGCCTAAGGAAGCCGGCGATGATAGGCATAGGTGCGGTGGTGGCGAGATGAGGAGAGGGTCGAAGGTAGTAGGCAGAGTTGTGGGGGGTTGTTAGTGGTGGCGGTGGGGGGAGATGGAGCAGGGAAGAAGGGGGAGGGGTGGGGGCAGCGGCTGGAGAAAAAAGACTGGAGGCGGCGAGTTGGAAAGGGGGTGGGAGTAGCAACGGCTAGAAGTAGGGTTTGGGAAGCATTAGGGTTGGTGGGAGAGATTAGGGAGGGTCATAGTCGTCTGATACCATATAGAATGAGAAAAGCTTTATTTGATGTGTCCAAAACAAATACAATGCACTCTCTTTTACAAGATAAGAGAGAGGCAATATGGGATAGAAGAAAAGCTAAAGACAAGACAAGTCTAAAACACACACTAAAACATAAAGCATAAAGCATATATACTAAAAGATACAAAGTCAATAAAATAGAGGACGTCAAACATGAAAAATGAGACTTAATTACAGGCTTTACAGCATCATCCTTAAAAGGGACTTACACTGAGAACCTGTAAAAAGAGTGAAAGAAAACATAAGTCAAGTTACAAACCAAGGAAGACTCCCTTGGTCGCCTTGATTACTAGGCAGAGGTGTTCCCTAGGTGTGCCTTGATAAGAATGGTTGAGCTGTATTTAATGACCTTTGCAGTATGACCATCACACTTTGCATGACGGTTGCACCAATAGTTCCACCTTTCCTCTAGGCGATGTCTTTTCGTTGGCATTCTCAGTTGTTAGACAGCCTACGTCACATCATCAAACATATGTCATTGACATCGGAATGGCAAGGAGTACGGCAACTAGACCCTCACTCTTCAGAGGCTCGTTTTGTCAACCCGAGGGGAGTTGAAACAGAGGACAGGTTGCTCATCCAAAGTAAAATTATATCTTTTTTATTTGAGTGTCTTTTGTTACTCTTTTATTCATGTTCCTCTTTAATTAGTCGTCGCTTTATAAGTTTTCATGAGTGTTGTATTTGCAATTATATTAGTATGAGGAGTTATATGTAATAGTTGGGATTTATTTAAAAGTTAATGGACTATTTTGTATTTCGATTGGGTTATTAGGAAAAAAAGTCAATTAGGGTTTAACACGAGTTATTATTTGGGGGTATTATGTGGCGATTGAATTAGACAAATGAAATTAGCATTCACAAATGTGGTTTGTATAAAGATGTCATAGATTTAAATCTAGAGGGAGTGCCAGAAGTAGAAGCCTTCATAGGGGTCGGCGGAAGAGGAAGTTGGAAGAGCAGGAGACTGCAATGTCTGGGGATCCAAACGTTTTAATCAACTTTTTCTTAATTAGGCAGGGCGCAACTCTAGAGTTGACAGCAACAAAGAGATAGAAAGGGAGTTACATAGAGACAAATCTAGCGTCTTTCCTTCATTTAACTTGGAGGAGCATCTCTGAAGTGTCAACTATTTGTGAACATGAGGGCTAGCACAAAGGAGGAACTAGGAGAGTATCATCAGATAGAAGAATATGCAACAATGGTTCTATGTCAAAAAGAAGCAATAAACGAGGAGAAGGAACATGAGGGGGAAGTTGTAGCAGTCAAGAGCATTGACCAAGCCAAAGAATCCAATGGCGGTCTAAGGTTGCAACTTGCAACTATCACCCTCAAGGAATGGAGCATGATGGTCTTTTAGGTTTAGCACTTGGGTCTCTGGAACATTTCTCTAATGCAAAGTAAAAAAGCAAATTGAAGGCTAAGCGATGTTTTCACTAATAAACCCCACTCTTACAAATAGGAGAAGGGACATATACAACTAGGACTCAAACCTAATGGGCCATAGACTCGAGTCCATATAGTACATTATTGTATGAACAATAACTCTCAAACAGTATTGATAATGTGTAAATAGATAAACTAGCAAGGGCATATGAAGGAGTTACAAATTAGTAATACAAAACTCAAACTTGTATTGCACACTTAGGCCAATCTAAAAGTGTTGAGCATGAGTTGGATCCAACTGAGATCCCAAAACTCAAAGAGTTTGTTGATATGCTCCATTTTTTCAAATGAAAAATACACGTATTTTTATATATAATGAGAATTAGATGAAATGAAGTTCAACATTGTGTCTGAGGTATGGACCGAAGAGGGTACCTCAAAACATATGCAGCATACAAGGGAATAAGGGCATTTAGATTTCTTAAAGAAGATAGTATATCAAGTTAAAGTTAATAATTTAAAATCAATGATATTAAGTTGTACAATACAAATAGAATGTTGATTAAGCTAAAGACATTCCATATAGAACAATCACATTTTTACTTTAACCAGAAATATTAATCAACTAGGTCCACCAGTGAAACAAGTTTGTAGTAGCAAGTAGTAAAACAAGTATTGTGGGAAACATCTATGGATTGCAATGTCCATTTGTTAAGGGCATGGCGTGCATATTAATGTAAAAGCAAACAAGACAAAAAAAATCACATAAAATCTGGAAATCTATTATTGAAGGAAGACGTGTCATATATTTCAAATTGTTCATCTGGAAATCTATTATTGACAGCATAACACAAAATCTCCCTCGTGTGTTGATTGGCCACAAAGAGTGGAGGGAATCATATGGATAAGAGGAAAATTAGGAGTTGCACCTGAGGAGTAATTTGGAAGTTGATAGGTGGGAGAGTTGTCAGCATGAAGAGGGACGCTAGGAGAACATCAGTGTCACTGGGATTAGGAGAGTCGCAAATAAATGTAAATGTTGGTGTTACCACTAAAAGAGGTTGATGACGTTGCTTGGAGAGGTTTGCGATGCATATAGGGTGTCTTAACTCTAGCATTGCAAGGCATGTAGGATGTCTCAACTCCGGCACAATGTGTCTTGTGTGTTAAGGGTGTCGCTTAGGGGGTGAAATCTATATTATTAGAAGTCATTTTAGTTAGTGTTTCTGAGGGCAGTTGGATAACCATGTAGAAATTTAGCATTTATGTAGCCACATGTGCACCCGAGGGACCACACAATTTTCCACACATTGGATACGGGATTAATTAGCTCCATGCAATTTGGCGCATGGTCCAAGCCCTATATATGCCCGCATGAAGTGATTCTTAGAACACTACAGACAACAGAGATTATAAGAAGATGCCAGCCCAACTCATTATTCGGGTCAAGAAATCTCTTCATAGACTAAAATTGAATTGCATCTCACTGGGTGACAAGTTTGACAAGCAAGCACGTGTTGAAAGTTGCACTTATGCTAGATTTAAAACACCACAAATAGTGAACTATTGCTTAAAAAAGTCAATTATATTCTAAATACTACCATACTTGTCAAACTACATGTATAGGAGCACGGACACCTAGGTGTCAAGACTCTACGCGGGTGCTCCTTAGTTTGTATCTTAAGTTCTTATGGGCTCTTGAGAGTTGCCATTTCTTTTCCAATTGATGATCGGTGTCTATGTTAAATGCCTATGCTCTTATTCATTTTCATGTCGCTTTGGCATGTGCCTTGAATATGGTTTCCACATTGGGCAGTTTGTTATCAGTGCTAAGGATTTAGTACAATAAAGGCTATGGAAAACAACAATCATGAAAAAAAAACTATGTATGGTATTTTCTTGTTAATAGATGGGCAGCCCCCCTCTCCTACGTATAGGATAAGGGGGGAGCGTACAGACTCATGCAAAACCCTAATGGGCGAAGACATATTTGGGCCCATATTACAAATAGACCCAATAGTTTAGTTAACTAAATCATAAGACTCAAAATTCCAAAACTCCCCCTCAAGCAGGAGATTGGGAGAATCTGAAGTCAGCTTACAAACAAACATACCTGAATAAAAAGGTAAACCAAACCCATACAAGAACATTTCTCCCCCTCGGCCCTCGGTATTGGATCATGCACTCAACACTCACTCCCCCTAAAATAGACAATTCGGATCAAGTATACAAGCAAGTAACAGTAGCGGGCAGGCACTATGGTCTTCATCACAGTCATTGTGGTCACCAAACAATGATGGGACACTAGACTAAAGAGTGATGGCACACAACATGTACTAATAGTCATGTACCAAACAGTAAGTGTAGCATGGACAAATAGTAGCAACAAAGGTGACATAACCAGAATGCATAACCCATCGGGTGAAGTTGCATGGATACACAAGACTGCAATATGCATAGTAGCAAAAGAAATGAAACTCCATCATATATATGTTGCACCTATAAGAGTAAGTTACCAACAAGAATCTTCGTCATCTTCTCTTTTCGTATAATTCCATCACAGTAGTACTCGAAGCAGCCCAAAAGGTGTTGGGTTATAGTCCAGAGAGTGTGGGTCACAAGTAGGTGGTAGTCGACATGCACATCGAAGTATGGACAAACACAAAATCAATGTGCATATACAGCACAAATAGCAGATAGTGTAAAAGCACAAAGTGGCAGATAAAATGTGCTAATCATAGCACAAGTAGCAAGAACGATGTCGCCAAATGGAATACCAAATCAAATATGCAGATCAAGTATTATCTAATCACTAGAACCATAGCAACATACAAGGAAGATGATGATGATGAATAAGCTCCACATGCTCTGTGATGAAGACAAGATCAACATATAGTAGCGACAAAAGATCCACAATAAAACAACGGAAGGATCCACAACATAGAAGTTGATCTAGCATGAAGATCTATGTAGATAGCAATTTATTGCAGCAGGAAGATCCATATACAGCAAAAAATAAATTCTTCCTCTCTTCATCTCCTCTCTACCATCTTATATCTCCCCTCTACTCATCTTCCCTGTTCTTCTCCTCACATCGGGCACGAAAAGAATCTAGAGAGTTGTCGAGGTGGAGACTCATAACCAATGGTAGAGGTAATGGATATGTAAGAAAATATGTGGACGAGGGTAACCGATAATTGCGAGTCAACGTGACTCGATTACAGAGATCTAGGTAAAAAATAAATGGATCTTTGTGCAAACTGAAAAGGCAAAATTGTCTAGCCCTTAAGCCAACAAATTTAGGAGGTACTGGGGAGGTAGCCCTCGCAGAATGGATTAGGCAAAAAATCAGACACGATTTAAAGATCTTATTAGCAATAGACATGTAGTATATGATAGGGGGACACAAGTATTGTGCGACTTAAGGCTATGTGTATGTAGGGCTAGAATGGGTGGGTAAAAAGGAGACAACTAAAAGAAAAATGTTGGAAACCAAAGATAAGTGTCGTTGTATAGACAAAATAAGAGCACGCCAAGTATTAAATACCCATGTCATGTGATAATGTTGTGGTAGATGAAGTTGCGCACCTTTTTATGTTGAAGTGGGTGAAGACAACAGGCAACATGTCGTGTCTAGAAAGAGACGTGTCGTGTCTAATTAAAGAAGCCCAAGCCATAAGGAGACATGTCATGTGTGTAAGCAACAAGTCATGTAAGCTAACAAGCGAGACGTTGTGTATGACTAGACACCTCATGTCAGAAGACAAATCATAAAGTCAGCCATAGGCCCATAGTTATCAAGGCCCCTACCTATAGGTGAACTTCGCTCTGGCGGAGGTGTCCAAATTTTAACGCCTAGTCCCCCAATGGACTAGGTGGGTGCATAGGGTCTTTTAGGCCCAATTTAGGTCATTTTTATTCCAAATTAGGTCGAGTGTATTTTTTTTCAAACAAGGTCATTTAAGGTCATTTAGGGCTCAATTAGGTTAGCTAATGTTTGATTTGGGTCAATAAGGTTAGATTCATTAATGTAGGTCCGATTTAGATCATTAGAGAAAGTTGGATCTAATTCAAGTCAGATTATGTAACAACGTAGGTAAATTTATAATGTATTAAGTTCAGAAACCAATATAGTATACTCGGTAAAATACACATAATTGTATCCAATTTAAAATCAAAAATAATTACAAATTATAAAGTTTATGAAACGCCTACTAGATCGCCTAGGCGGTGGCACTGAGCCGCCCAGCCGCCTAAACAACTATGGGCAGAGCACATCGGCACAGTGGGTGAGCTATGGGCAAAACATGTCATGACACACATATCGTGTCAATGAGTAGGCACATCACATTGTGTCATGATGCAGAAGTCATGATAGTAGTCATGAAATCTCCAGAACACCATGGATACAGCGTGTCATACAGGCATAGAGACACTTCGTGTCACGCGGCACGGCAGATACATGATGCCCAAAAACAACAGTAATTGGTCGAAAAACCCTCACAAATCTCCATCAAAGCAAGATATGGGTTGATTATCTCCAGTAGCAACAGAAAAGATGATCTTTTACCATTATTTGACATTAGATCTCAAAGGCGACATGGACGACGACGATGTTTACAGAAACGGTTGTATAGATGGCAGTGTAGACGATGGCAATTTAAACAGCAACATTGTAGATGGCAGCAGTAGGCGGCATCTATGTAGATGGCGACAGTGTAGACAGCAGAATAGCAAGTAGCAACATTGATTAAGACACTTCATAGAGATGGCTCCTAGAACACCTAGGGGTAGGACATCCCTACAGGCAGCCAAGCACCGCCAAAGGTGGCAGCCGCCCACAAGAGGGGGGGGGGGGGCGTCCTTTTCACTCTTTCACGTATGATGGCACAGGACTGGTTGCTTCGATGCCATGTGAAAAACAACAATAGTGAGGGAAATTCCCTGTATGATATTTCTTATTAATAGTTGGTCAGCCCGGCAGCCCCCTCTCTACGTAAAATAAAGGGGAAGCCTACATGCTCAAGCATTACCCTAATGGGCCAAGACACAAATAAGCCCATATTATAAATGGACCCAAATAGTTGAATACACTACTCTCTAACAAAGGTTATTCAGTACCCATGTTAGAGCATCCTTGCATATGAATCAATGAATACGGAGGGGGGGGGCTGAATAACAAAACATTTGTTCATCTTGGGCATTTTAGGGAGTATGTTCGACAATGAAGATTTGAACTTATGTAGCAAATTTTCATTTCTTTATTCTTTCTCTATCTCTTGTATAGTTCACATTTATTTTCTTCTTGTTGATGATATCAAAGTCAGAAACTAATAAAAATGGTTAAGGTTTATGTATGGTTGACGGTAAATTTTGGGTATTGTCACAAATATATGTATATCAAGGGGGGCACTCATGACAAACCTTAAATAATAGGGAAAATAGCCTAAAATTTGTGAATTTATAAGGTGTCACGCCCTCCAGTATAAAGCATGAAACTCTATGCCTATATAGAGAGACCCTATGGATACTTCTCATCCATCAAATATATAGTATGTACACCATCTAAATAAAGTAGCATTCCATGATTGGCATACTCTTTGGTTGAAGGTTGGAGCCCTAGACATAGTATTCTATTTAAGATCTACAACGTAATGCCACACTAGCAATGTGGGATTTTATTCTCGCACTCTCTTTGATAAATAGTTATAGTATGATGTGACGTTATGATCTCCATGCATTAAAAGCATAGTCACAAATTCTTCAATTAGCTAATGTTAGGACATGAATGGAGAGCTGAATGGAAACGAAGGATCCATGTAGCCGACCCCAACATAGTTGGGATTGAGGCTTAGATGATGATGATGATGATGATGAGTTAATTTTAGGACATAATTCACAAATTTTTCATGTGATGAATGATATGCCAGAATTTTGCCAGAAACCTAATTTGTTTCACAATTTACACAAATTGTTCCTGAGTTTCACGAATTATTTGATCATGAAATAAGAACATGAAATATATATTTATGTTTAGAAATAATCAAATTAATATGCATATCATGTCTGTGCATACATATAATTATACATCGATGTGTATAATGTGTATATATGTATATATAAGTAATATTTGTATGCATATATACACAAATATTGTAAGGCCAAATTTTATCAGATTTTTCTTGAATATTTAATCAATTTTACCAAAACTTTGTTGCAGATTTTTTGCATAATTCCCGATTGCTGAATTTTTCAACTGCTCCAAATGAATCTGAATCATGCATTTGTGACTATGATCAAGAGATGTTCCTCCTGTGATTAAGGTAGGTCACCTCTGTAAGGTACTCACCAATATGTCCAAGATACCCTTCATCATACAACATATTTCCAGGCTAGCTTTTTGATCCATGAATCATGATAATTTAAAGGGGTTGCATACCCTTGATTGTATGTGACAAAAAATCATGTTGTTCTGGTGTATAAAATACAAGCACATGATTCGAAATCCTAGTTGACTAGGTGATTCACATAGGAGCATTAACATTCTAAACCATCATAAGTCGGAACGAGTCTATTTCCTCTTTTGTGGATCGCTTCTATTTATGCACATTTATTGCATACTTATCTATAAATGTTATGAAAAGAGGTGTGTGAAGTGTGTTTGAGAGAATACCCAAAGCATTTGTGAAACGTAACTGGACATATGAAACATGTGGTTTTGGAATGTTTTGATAGTGTGTGTGTATACATTAACACACACATATATATCTACAAACTCTAAAGATGTGTAATAATTAAAATTAGTTCAATAATTAAGCAATAGTTAAAGATAAGGTGAGTAAATAATTATGAGACTAGAAGCTATCATTAGAAATATCTAAGGACATTCAACAAATTGCAGTTTTTATATAGTATTACACCTACAAGTGATTATTTACTGTTGTTTACATTCTAGGGTATGCCATGCTTTACGCGGTTATTGGCCGCAAACTAAATAGCATCACATGTGCAATACATATACTAGACCAAACACATGTTGTCACACATAACAATTTGGGTACAACAATTTTTGCAGTAACATTTTGTTGACCCCAAGATTACATTATGCCTAATCACATATATTAATGATGACTTAACCATTTCATATTATTGTGTCTAATGAATCTGTATAAGATGTTTCAAAAGATTGGACACTGTGCATCTCAGAGAAATTTAACAAGGCATACAACGAGATCACGTTGATTCAACATCATTGAAGATTTCTTGAAATCGTTGTAGTCACACATAACAATTTGGGTACAACAACTTTTACAGTAACGTTTTGTAGACCCCAAGATTACATTATGCCACATATACTGATGATGACTTAACCATTTCATATTATTGTGTCTAATGAATCTTTATAAGATGTTTCCAAAGATTGGACACTATGCATCTCAGAGAAATTTAACAAGGCATACAACGAGATCAAGTTGATTCAACATCATTGAAGATTTCTTTAAATCGTAGTTGAAATTCCTTCATTGTATGTAACGCCTTGTATAAGCTCAAATAAGTATTTATTGAGATGATAACGATGATGACACACATATATAGTCAATATTGAATTGGTCATTTGATTTTCCTCATATAATTATCAAATGACAATATCAAAATTAGGTTTATGAGTATTGTCATCAGCTAAATTTTAACAGAGTGATCTCCTTGTGTAGGAATACACTAAGGGCAATAAATATCGTCGGCTGAAATTTTGACTGAAATTTTCAGTTGACCATGTTCATTGGACCTTGGCGAAAAAGCACCGCTGGCAGAAAATTCCCCAGGAATATACCAGTCGGTGGTGTATTGTGGTGCCACAACCAAGTGATGCCAATGGTGATTGGACCACAGTGTTGGTTCACTTACTACTAGGGTTATATTATTATGGGATCTTTAGGTAATATTGTGGTTTGTTCGTCGATGCATTATTGTCGGCCCTTGATTTACTCCCCCCCTCTTGTTAGGCATCCTCGATGCAGTTATGGTGTCGCAAGGGGAGTTATTCCTCTTTTATAGTTATCATGGGCATTTGAGGTTCTTATGCATTGAAAATAGGGCTCATGGTTGTATAGGCGGTCGGGCGTTGCCTGGGGATGCCCAGACAGCCTAGGTGTCTGGGCGAAGGCCTAGGCGTTTCTAGGCTTTTTTATTTTATCTTTTTATAACACACATACAATACAATATAATATAATTATATATACACATATAGTTATAATTAACCTATAAGCAATATATGAATCAGTAGGAATTATCAAGAGGAGCTGGGGAAGAGCATTAGTGTGGGAGGAGATGGATGAAATAGAAATAGGGAATAGAAGGAACATCGGGATGAAGAAGAATGTAGCAAACAATTTGCTGCTTGATGGAGCAATAAGAAAACACAACCAAGAATTGTGATAGGGACAAATTAAGAACACAAAGAAAGAAAAAATCATTGCATAGCAGAAACATTAATGCTTCATCATCATCATCATCATCTAAGCCTCAATCCCAACTATGTTGGGGTCGGCTACATGGATCCTTCGTTTCCATTCAGCTCTATCATGGGCCATATTATGATTGAGATGTAGAGATTCAAAATCTCTCTTTATAAGCTCATCCCATGTTAATTTAGGCCTTCCTCTTCTTCTATTTATAGTGTTTGGCTCAATAGCATTGCTTCGTATAGGCGCACTAGTAGGTCTGCGTTGCACATGTCCGTACCATCTGAGTCGGCCCTCACGCAACTTGTCCCCAATGCTCGCCACCCCCACTTTATTCCTGATATAGTCATTTCTCAAACGATCTTTTCTTGTCTTCCCACACATCCATCTCAGCATACGCATTTCAGCCACGTTCATCTTGTTGAGACCTTGTTTCTTCACCGCCCAACATTCACTCCCATAGAGCATGGTTGGTCGTATAGCTGTTCTATAAAACTTACTTTTTAACCTGAGAGGGATCTTCTGATCGCATAAAACTCCAGTTGCACTCCTCCATTTCAACCATCCTGCAGTGATCCGGTGACAAACATCATTTTGGACATCCCCGTCTATTTGAATAATAGAACCTAAGTAACGAAATTTGTCACATTTTGGTATATCTACTTCGTCCAACTTGGCTCCATCATTCACACTGCGAGATTGGCTGAAATTGCAATGCATATACTCAGTTTTGCTCCTGCTAATCATCAATCCATTTGATTCCAAAAAGAAGATGAATACAGAAAAGTGGAAGTGGAAACAAGAAATAACAAAAATAAAACTGCAGCAAGTCTACAAAGATGATAAAAAGTCGACATTATATTTTTTAACTTAGTGGATCAGCAGTAAATTAGTAATAGAGGAGTTGCAGTAAATTAGTAATACAGGGCAGCAATCAATTGGTCAATTAGCACAGTTGTTGCTTGGTGAAGGGAAAAAATGATGGAGCATGTAGTAGATGAGTAATAGAAGAGCAGCAGTAAATTAGCAATAGTGGGGAGCAACACTGCAACAGTAAACCAGTCACATATCAGCTTGATAGAGCAAAAATATACAAAAAAAGGTCCAGCAGCAGCCTAGGCGTGCCTAGGCGCCGCTCAGGCGTCCGCCCAGTCCGCCCAAAGGCCTAACTAGGCTGGGCGCCTGGGATCTGGACCCTAGGCGGACGCCTCGGCCGCCTAGGCACCGCCTGGGCGAGCGCCCGTACAACACAAATAGGGCTCCAGTTTACATTCTATGAAAACCTAATAAGAATATCATAGCAAGTTCACTGCAAGACAAATCTAAAAATAGACAATTAAGAGCATAACGCCCATTAACAGGGGTATCCAGCATATGTACAACCACCTTTTATTTGAACAATGGGAAACTAAGCAAGGGCATTCATGGTCATAATTAGACCAAGGGATCCATAATAAGTCAAGGCACAGTCCACACAGCACCCACCCTTTGAGCCACCTTGATGCATAGGTGGCTACTAGGTGCTCAATTAGGCAAATATGCTGGTGCATTGGAGAAAATATACAACATATGCACTAAGTTATAATTCTTAAGAAAAAGACAAGACATACTGTACTAAGGCACGGTATGGATGATAAACAATTAGATAATAGTCAAGTGCTTCTAGGAGTTTCATTTCAGTTTCAAGTATGTCCTTGATCTCATAGCGGTGTCTATCATCAGAACCTGTAATACATAAATGACAGAGATGAGGTGTTCATTAGATGCATTTCAAGTTCAAGATAGTAAACATATGAAATCTACAAAGACTCGCAAGCCGCAAGCTACCTAAGAACTTCAATATCAAGGTAGATAAAACATACAAATTTTCCTTATGTAGAAGACAAGAAGTCTGGCCTGCACTGTGCTCTCCTCTGCTTTTGCTGCTAGGTATAAACAAGTTGGAGCTACTAGACGTGGATCATATTCCGTCATGCTCTTTCTACACCAATAAAACAGCCAATATTATAAATTAGCATGCATCAAGAGCAGTGATTAATATTTGATTCAGATAACTGTTCTCTTAATACCAGTAATCGATCAATCATTAAAAAGTCTTTTCTTCATATGCACTTATGCAGCAGTGTATAATAAATGACTTCGGTCAATTGCATGTTTCGATACTGTTAAATACAAAACGTTCACAAGGAAAGCCCGATCTTTTTATTCATTAAAATGCAGCCAACAAGAATTATTATCATCATTACCAATACCCACCCTGGATGAATGATGGATTAACAATTTGATGGCACAGATTGATAAACTGTCATCGGTAGAAATGATGAAGTTGAAAATCCGGCTCTTAATCCTTTTTTAATGGCTTAGATGGAGTACCCAGGGCAAATAGCTTATTGATTTATTTTTGGTGCAACTCACACCTAGTTGCAACTGCATTTGGTTCAAGTAGTGCAGATGTACTAAGCATCCCATGCCAGGTTACATGTAAGCATACACCAGCTGCAAAAATTCGAACAGGATGCCAAAAAGAAACCTAAATGATATCAACTAATTTGAAAATGATGATAAGTTCTATTACAGAGGGTTTTTTTTCTGTTGCGGTGGGACAAGTTTTGATATGTTATTAAAAGAACTACTTTCTAACCTTATGTGCCTTTTGGCTCTTATAAAGGGTCATAAACAGAATTGGCAGTATTAAAGAATTATAAGGGTGAGAGAAAAGGTAGATTTAGGATGAGAGAAAAAACATTTGGTTAAATAGAACCACTCAGTGCTTTTGGGATTTTAACAGCTCATCCTGTTTCACTATATGTAGGGCACATTGCAGAGGTTTGTAGCGATGTCCTTGGGAATTTTGAGATTGGACCCTACTTCTTGATCACAATCTCATTCATAAAGAGTTGGCAATTAGTATATGCTCTACAGAAAAACATTCTATGGATCTGAGGTGCTGTCATTTCGACTTCGTGATGAAGAACAGATTGTCACTCTCCTTCAAATAGTGAACTCATACATTTCAAACAGGCAGCATTCGCACTAGAAACACCAGCATTGGGTGTGATTTGCCAAGATAAAGCACTATTATTAGAGGTCTTTCTATTATCTTGGTGTGGCCATGTGAAGTATGAGAGAGGGAAGATATCATATTGTTTTTTTATAAATTAAACATATGGTATGAGGGGCGTGTACAAGGCTCCATAGGACTCGTATGCTAACGGATTATAACATGGCTCACAACAAACATAACACAGTAATCATAATATAGGATACCTGTAACATCCCCCCTGAAACTGGAGCATAGAGAACCAATACTGTGTTATATAACAAATGACTGACAACATAACTTATTTAATGAGCTCATAGTTCCAAAATAAGTTCATGGGCACGTATGTGATTCATGTTGCATATGCATGTGGCTCCGGTATGTAATGCGGCCTTGTTGCATACGTGGGTATCTACAGGACTTATGTAAGCCACTTTAGATTGAAACATTTATATGTATAAATTTTCTATAGATATTTGGTGTTATAATTATATTGAGATACTTAGTAATATAGGATGAGATACTTGGTGTCCAAGATGTGGCACCCAGTTGGTAAAAGTATTGATGTACAACCAAGAGGTCACAGGTTCAAAACCCCCGGCCACGGGATGAAGGAATGGCCAATTTTTTTTTAGTAATATAGAATGAACTGTAATACTGCCAAATGGCAGTGCTTAATGCTAAAGCTTCTGGAACGCTTGTGTTTTCATAGCTTCAAGAATTTCCTGTGTGGCACTTGTCAGTTACCCCATCTGGTAAGCCTGATGGTTTACTAGCCCTATTGAAGCACAGGGAGGGTAACAAAAAAGCAACAACCTCTATGCGTGTCTGCAATAAGCCTGGACTCCCTCCGCATACCATAAACAGAATATCAAAAACACAATTTCATGTGTGTGTAATTCATCCAGATTTATGCATCATTCATGCTTGGAGTCACTTGGAATGGTTTTTATGTTCTTACTTCCCACAAGAGTTTGTTTATGTCATTATAATGTTATAGATCATACATATATAGTAGTGATCCAGTGAGAGACATGTCTTGGAGAAAGCATTAGAGGGCATTCACATAACTCTTTTGAGCGATCAGATTTTCATTATCCAATCGTACGTATTAATAATTTGTTACTATTGCATTTACCTACTGACAAAAATTGGAAAGCATCATATTTCCATATCATCTGCAATAATGAAAAAATTTTGAATGCGTCTTATTGATTGCCAAGACAATTGTTAGATGCAAAATATGTAAATTGCATAAATATATGAGTAATCAAAGTTAGCTACATTGAAGTTATATGCAAAGATTATATAGATGGGCAAGTATTCCATGTCTGGTCATGGTGAAGTTTTGTACAAAGGTGATTGAAAGTTTGAAACAATATACTCTTTTCCACGATACAGTCAGATTTTGGAACCACCGAGACTTCGAGTTTTCAATTATTCCACTGTCTTTCATGCTCTTAGTGTAATTTGCCTAACAAGGTACGGTGAGAGCATGAGAAATGCATAACTACAAAGTTAGAGTGCACTTTGAAAATCCACCTGTATGGTGGGAAAAAGCAACAATTTATTTACCTTTATAACAAAAAGCTACAATACTGTTGCTTTTTCCACCTATACAATCAACAGATTTAAGTTTTGCATTTGTGTACGTGTGTCGACTAAAATAGTCATATAATAGATTTGTGTGATGCAATCACATGAATTTGCATATCATCATCAATTAGGTTATGTGTGATTCAAATATCCACTATATCTTGTGATGTTAATGAAATATCATCAAAAGTAGTTAACGGGCAAGCACAGTTTTCTAGCATCGTCGTTGATTTGCATACGCATAAATTCTTATTGTGGTCAACTGTAGAACTAATATTTCAAAAAAAACTTGAAACGCACTATATACATGATAAGCTTTCATCCACAAGGCTGGATCGTGTCAATTGATTTTGTGACAATATATAACGAAACTTTTGTATAAAAAAATCCTGCACATAGCTGTAGACCGTAGTCATATTTATTTCTGTATGTGTGTGTTCCCGCATATATCCATATTTTCTACGATCTAATATCTCCAAGGTATACAACATCACTTTTCGTAATATTCATCATCATCTTCATCATCTAAGCCTCAATCCCAACCAAGTTGGGGTCGGCTACATGGATCCCTACATTGGATGACTTTTTTATCTAACTATATCTTTTTGTATTTTAAACCATTAATTTAACGATAAGGAACAAACCTTCATAAAATGGCATATCATGCCCTGTTTTCTAGCCCCCTCTTTGTTCACCTTCATAAAATACCACATTGTATAACAGTCTGATGTAATTGTTTTAAATCTCCAAATATAACATAGTATCCTACATAGTAGTAATGAAGAGCTACATGTTTAGGAAAAAGCTGAGGTTTTCACGGTTTTTTTGTCAGCCAAACGTTCTTCCTTAATAGAAGTAGATTGGCGACTTTTCTGACTTGTTACAGCTTTCCACAATGTCTCACGCTAGGTTTGGAAAGCGGGAAGCGTGCGGATTGACCCCTTGAAGCAAGAAGCGGAAAGCGGGTTTTAGCGAACTAAAGCGGGCGCTTTTTGAAAAAACAGTCTGCATTGTTTTAAAAAATGTAGAAAAATTTAGTGACTGCCATGCCACTAAGATAAAGAAATAGTACTCAACAATCAAGCATCTGAATGATATTTCATTGCATCAGAATGACTTTTACAAATTAAAAAGGGTCCTAATAACAAAAGTAAATTGTTACAAGCTAGAAACACTCAAACATCATAAAAACCCATTGTCCGTACTCAACAATCAAGTAACATGCTAGTACTATGTACTTAATATTGTTTCAATAGCTGGGTTTAGAAATTACCATTTAGTAAAAAAACATTAGTAGGTACTAGTAGTTAGATACTAGTACTTTGTACAAATATTGTTGACTAAAGTAAGGCAGTCTTCAACATAATATAAATAGATGCGCGTTTAAACAGTAATAAAGAGATACATGACAATAAAGTAGAATCAAGATAATTAGATATTAGGACAAAAAACTAAAATAGCACACTTTGATAAAAATGTGTACTGAAATAGCACCAAACCCATCTTAATTCCGGAAATAGCCCACTTTCTAGGGAAAGCGCCAACACTTTTGGCGTTTTACTGTTTTCGGGACCAAAAGCGCCAAAAATATGGCGTTTTCAGTTGAAAACGTCAAAACTCAGGCGTTTTTTAGGTAAAAGCGTTTAAAAAAAACGCCTACTTTTTGGCGTTTTCAGGTGTTTTCAACTGAAAACGCCATATTTTTGGCGGTTTTGGTCTCAGAAACAGTAAAACGCCAAAAGTGTTGGCGCTTTCCCTAGAAAGTGGGCTATTTTGGGAATTAAGATGGGTTTGGTGCTATTTGAGTACATATTTTTATCAAAGTGTGCTATTTTGGTTTTTTATCCTAGATATTACTCAGTAAATCCTAAAGAGCAATAAACTACTAGACTTGGTACATAATAGACGATATAACAAATTTTGCTACTTATTTTCTTATAGTCTAAGATGGCTGGTATACAGAATGGCTGACTATTAATCTGTTAGTGGTAATAAACAACATTAAACATACATGCCAATATCATACATAGTAAATCGTAAAGCACAATAAGTACATAATTGACAGTATAACAATATTTTACAACATCATTTTGATACAGTCTACAGATGGTTGTGCAAAGGTTTTGTACAAGCATACAGAATGTCAGACTATTTCAGTATCAACGGTAATAAACAACATTAAACATACATAGTAATATCATATACAAACTTGAGAGTACAAAGTACTAGTCTAGCTGTATATGGTGTACAAACAGCAGTAACAAAGTAAAGAATAAATGCTAATTACTAAAGTTTCTTAACACCTTTTGAAATGCAACAGCTGGACCATCACATCTCCAAAAGTAGTGCTTTCATTTTTCTATAGATTCTGCATGTGATTGGTCACTCCAACAATACTTATTGTGAAGTGCCCTGAAGCGGCCGCTTAAGCGGGGCTGAAAAGGCGGCCTGAAGCGGCAAAAAGCGGGCAAAAGTGGCCGCTTCACACCAAAACGCTTCAAAGCCCGCTTCAGCTGAAATTAGTACGGGACATGTGCTTGGCCGCTTAAGCGGCCGCTTCACCCGCTTTTTAATTCACTGGTCTCACATTTTAACAAAATGTCACGAACTTTCACAATTTTTTACATCAAAAATTTCCAAGTTCGATTCCATGTTAAGCTTTTTTAATAAGTTCAGTGGTCCCCTTAAAATTTGACCTGACTGAACCAAACATCACGTATCCTCCCTCTCCCTATCACACACTACAACTACAAAGGTTTCCTCTCTCCCTATAACACACTTACACATTTACATCTAGAAATATATGTGAAAAAACATAGATACCATATGTGTGTACTGTGTATGCACGCTACATATATTATATACATACATGTGTGTGCACATGTACATAGACTAATATGCATACACACAAAGTAAATCGTTGACTGATTCTGAATTTTTTGTCAAATAGTTGATAAGAACTTTATGATCTTTTCCCAATTTTTCTCAAATGGTGACTTTTTCAAGCAAGCCGAAAATAAGATGAAGAATCTCGAATTTGTCCCAATTGGCATATGCTAAGCAGAAAAAAAAAGTCTCTCATCTCATATCATAAATCATGAAAATATGACTTTGTGAATGAAGTTAAAGGTATAGTTTTATGAGTGAAACAACAATAGTAAAAATAAGAGTTGATATTTCTCAGTTCTTGGTGATATACCTTAAGTATACACGCCTGAAATAAGTAACTGCAGTTGCAACAACCCTGTGCCAAAAGCATGGAATTGTAAGAAAATAAAATGGACATGATGGTTTATGGTATAGTAAGCTTTAACTGGAAAAGATGTATTATCCGCCATATGAGACTGCCATATGGCCAGAGCTAAGCAAGATACCATGCTTATATAAAAGTAAAACTAATTTCTGGAGCCAATCCTGGGATGCCAGTCCTTTATGCCCAAGGTTCTCATTTCTAACTATAAAACATGCATGAAATGTTGTACAAAATAAATAAAATAGGAGTAAATTTCATATAAATTGTCTGCATGTTTTCACAAATTAATCCCCATCTTTGGATAGTTACATAACCATAAATTATGTTAGCATTTAGAAACCACAACTTGTGTCTATCTACGGTAATGAGAAACAAGAAAAGTTAACTGGCATGTGGGTATCATCCATGTGTTAAGGGCACTATCTGTCAGCCTAAATGCTAGCATAAGGGTTCAGCATAGTACCAAAATACTGCACTCTTTCTTGATGATGGTGATATATCCATCGGCAACCTCTTTACCCATTTTATTCCTCTTAGATAAACTTGTGAGTCTGAATGTTACCGGGAAAAACCTAAACTCATTAGCATAGCTACATCGAAGACCAGAGTTACTACTCTTTCCTATCCAAGTCTCTCTCTCCAAACTAACTCTGTATAAATTGTAGCTATTAATTTGGGAGAAGGAGACGATCTGATTTTACAGTCTGTCTCATCTATCGTATATATGAGAAAAATGCATCACGCGTTTACAAATAGATCCCCGACCTTAACAAATAAGACCTTGTCATTTACATATAAGTCCCTACATACTAACACCTCCTCAAACTAGAGCATACATATCATATGTGCCCAGCTTGGTACATAAAAAGCGAACCCAGCAACCATTCAGGGACTTTGTTAATAGATCAACTAATTGGTCTTCAGACCTGACCGACAACTGAATTAAACTCTCATGGACCTTCTCTCTCGAAAAATGGCAATAAACCTCAATGTGTTTAGTTCTTTCATGCAAACTGGATTCTGAGCAATATAGACAGCAGCTTGGTTATCACGCTTCAAATCCATAGAAGCAACTTAGGCGAATCCAAGTTCCTCCCACAAGTGTTGAAACCATAGCAACTCACATGTTGCTAAGGCCACAGCTCTATATTCAGACTCTGCACTCGCTCCAGCTATAACCGTCTGCCTCTTGCTCCTCCATGATACTAGATTTCCTGCCTCAAACACACAAGAATGAGAAATAGATTGTCTATCAATGCTAGGTACTGCTCAGTCAACACAAAAAAAACCTTGTACTTTCAAGTTACCATAATTTTGACAAGATTCCCCAGGGGACTTTTTCAAATACCTCAAAATATGCATCACAACCTCTAAGTGACATGTACAGGGCTTCTTCATAAACTAGCTCACAACACTAGTACCAAATGCAATATCAGGTATAGTAACTATCTAATAATTCAGCTCGCCTACAAGCCGTCTATACCTCCAAGGATCATCAAGCAACTACCCATACTCTCGAACAATTTGACTTTGGGATTCATTAGAATGTCATTGGCTCTAGTCCCAAGCATTCCTGTCTCTGTGAGCAAGTCGAGGGGGCATACTTCCTTTGTAAAATCACTATCATGAATTTTTCCCTTGCTACTTCAATTCCCAAAAATATTTAAGTTTTCCTAGGCCCATCGTATGAAACTGTCCCTAAAGAAAAGTCTTTGATTGTCTAATGCCATGTCTGTAATCACTAGTAATCACAATGTCATCAACATATACCACAAGGAATATACATCACAAACTCTTGACGCCTCTAGAAAACATAATGATCCATAGTACATCTCTGGAGCCCAAGCTCGAAAAGAGAATTGTTGAGTCTACCGAACCAGGCATGATGTGACCATCTCAGGCTATATAGAGACTTGTGCATAAGACACACTAGATCAGACTTCCCCTGAGCAACAAACCTCGGTGATTGCTCCATATAAATCTCCTCACACTAGATTAGACATCCCCTGAGCAACAAACTTCAGTGGTTGCTCCATATAAATCTCCTCATCTAGGTCACCATGCAAGAATCCATTCTTGATATCAAGTTGATGTGCAGTCCAAGAATGTATGGCAGGAAGAGATAGGAAGATATGAACATATGCCATCTTTGCAACAGGATAGGTCTATGAATAATCATCACCATAAAATTAAGTGAATCTCATTGGCTACTAACCGTGCCTTAAGTCGATCAACTGATCCATCTGCAACAACTTTGATAGTGAAAACCCGACGACGTCCAACCACGGACTTACCCAACGGGTGTTGAACAAGAGACCATGTATAGTTCATGCTAGTGCTGCCATTTCTTCTTCCATAGCATGACAGCAGTACGGGTGATTCAAGGCAATTGGAAGAGACTAGGGTATAGAGACGAAGACATGGAGGATAAAAAGGCATGAAATGAGGGTGACATGTTTATATGAAACAAAATTAGAGATGGGATGAAGAGTGTGTTAGAGTAAATTTACTTAAGTCGTTTGTTAGAGAGTCTATTTAAGTTGTATTAGTCTATTTGTAATATGGGCCCAATTGTCTATTGGCCCATTATGGTTTGTCTTGTGTTTGTATGCTTCCCCTTATCCTATTTATAGGAAAGGGAAGCTACCCTTCTATCAATAAGAAAAACTACACAAAAGGGGATTTCCCCATCATATCGTCTTCCACATGGTATCATGGCAGGCTTTCCTAAGCTGCCCCAAGCACTAAGAGAGAGAAAGCACAAAGAAGAGATGCCCCCCTTGCGAGTGGCTACCGCCGCTAGGCATTGCTTGGTTGCCCACAGGCATTTTCCATCCTTGCTTCTTCTTGGAGTCATCTCCTTCGAGAGTCTCCATCTTCAACAAAAATCATCCTTTGAAGTTGTTGATGCCAGATTTATAAGGGTTGCCAAGCCTCTGTCAATCTTGCTTACTAATGGAGCCGCCTCCAGTGTTCTGAAAAGCGGTAATCGGTGTACGGGCGGAGAGGGTACCGAATAGAGTATATACGGTATGTGGAAGTATAAGCGGGAGAATATTCGGTTTTAATCGATTTTGATTTTTTTTAAATATTAATCATAAAGATATGTAAATTATATATTGACCATATAATAATGACAATGATAAGTAATTAGAAACATTTATAAATAATAGACTAATATTGAATTCATAAGCAGTTAGAAACATTGATGAAATTAGATAAGAAAACATTGATAAGTAATTACAAACATTGATAAGTCATAGACTAATATCACATTAGTAAGTAATTAGAAACATTGATAAGTAATAGACTAATATTGCATTAATAAGTAATTAGAAACATTGATAAGTCATAGACTAATATTGCATTAATAAGTAATTAGAAACATTGATAAGTAATAGACTAATATTGCATTAATAAGTAATTAGAAACATTGATAAGTAATAGACTAATATTGCATTAAGAAGTAATTAGATACATTGATGAAATTAGAGAAGAAAACATCAACAATAAGGATCAGTTCAATAAACATTAACTATAAACTTATTGAGAAAACATGAGGAGAAGACCAAATAAGTAAAGTGGAAGAAGAGAATGTAATTGTAATGACCAATAGTAGTATTAGAAAAAATTAATGTAAAAAAAATTATTACTAGCATTTAATTTTGAAAATCGTCGATTAATCGGCCGATTATACCCCCGAACGGCTGATTAATCGGTCCTGGACCGATTATAGGCCGATTATTCATATTCGGAGCGGTAGACCCCCAAAACCGATTATTCGGCCGATTAGACCGATTTTCTGAACACTGGCCGCCTCTATCCTATTTGCCGCCATCATCACAGATCTACATCGCCATTATCTACCCCGTCATCGATCAAATCCATGCCACCACAATTGAGATCTAATCTAAAATCTTGGATAAGATCTCCTTTTTCTGCTGATATTGGGACACATCGTCCCTATATTGCTATGGTGGAGATCTAGAAGGATTTCTCCCTCTTTTTTTGTTGTCTCTGGACTTTTTCTGCTATTGTTAGCCGCTAACACGGCATGTCTTGCTTGACACGGTGTGCTGGCGGAGATCTGTTTCGATCATTGTCACGGGTTCGCAAAATCTGCCCGACGATACGGCGTGTCACCTTATAGACACAACGTGTCATCTGCGTTCTATCCTGACTCTGCCCTGAGTTTTGTCAACTGACACGACATGTCGCTCAACGATACGTCGTGTCGCCCGCTTCTTGTTGGCGCTGACTTTGTTGTTGTGGTATCAGACACGACGTGTCTCCTTACTGACACGTGTCACCTGCTACTGCTGATTACTGTCTCGAATTCTATCAACTAACAAGGTGTGTCGTCTGCTTCTTATCGGCGCTGACTACTGCTGATGCATCTATTGATGTGCAACATGGCGTGTCTCTTTACCGACACAGCATGTCAACTACTGTTGTTATAACTCGACGTGCTTCACCATCTACAATGATTTTATTACATGGTTGAGGTATCTATACATGGTGAGTCTCTTATTTATCCTTACCAGCAACAGTTATCTTTCTTTTTCAGCACTTTCATTTGCCTTTTGTCTTTAACCCCCCTGCCCTTCCCTGCCCTATATACATTTTGCCTACCTCCTCAATACTTGTTCTAACCCCCATATACTTACTAAACCTACTGATAGATGCTACGATTTCTTTTGACCTTGTCCAAAAAAAATAGCGAGGACTTCTCCCCGCCACTTTACGAGTCGTAAAAAGATCCATTTATTTTAGCCGGATCCTTGTAATCGTGTCGTGTTGCATGTTGACTCGATTTGTCAGTTACCTCCTTCACATATTTGCCTACATAAACCCTATCTCTACATTGTGTTTAAATCTCTACCACAACAACTCTCTTGACTCTTTTCACGATTGACATGAGGGGGAGAATAGATGATGATCAGTAGAGGAAAGAGATAACGAGGAGAGAAGAAGACTTTCGATTTGATGTTCTATGGATCTGCATGCTACATTTACTATATGGATCTCTCTGCTACTATGTGGTGTTTCTTTTGCTTCTATGTGGATCCTTCTATTGTTATCTGGATTGTTCAAGTTGGTTTTGCTACTTGAGAAGCTTATTCATCATCATCGACTACTGCTATGAATCTATCTACTTCACTTGTTCTATCAATTGTTGATTTTCTATCCGGCGACATTATTCTTGCTACTTCTAGTATGATTAGCACATTGTACTTGCTGCTTAGTGAGCTTGCACTAGCACATTGTACTTGCTGCTTAGTGAGCTTGCACTACTGTTGTTTGTGCTCTGCTTGCACGTTGACCCTTGAATGTTCCTTGCAGACGTCTACTACTGTTGTTGTTCTGACCCAGCACCCTGTGGGACTGTGACCCGGCACTTTCTGGACTGTGACGTCTGCGACTAGGATGGAAATTATATGATGAGATGATGATGGTACCTTTGGTGACTTATGCTTATGATGGAGCTTCATGCTTTTCTGCTACTACTGTTCATGTCGGAGCCTTTTGTTGCTTTCTACTTTAGGCACAATGGCCATTTATCCTGCTATGTCATCTATTTTCTGCAACTGAGTTCCAGCACTCTCTGGCTTGTTTTTGCCCAGCGCACGTTAACTCTTTTCTTATCCACACCTTGTATGCATGTGGACTTCTGCTATTGTGTTCCAACACTCTCTAGTATGTTTCTTGACAATAGTGACTGCAATGAAGACCATGATGTCTACCTATTGTTGTTTAATCTGCTCCAAATGCCACTTCATATTGATCAAGAAGCTCCTGCTACTTGCTTTTGGATTATCTGCTTGAGGGGGAGTATTTGAGTGCTTGAGTGATTTATTGTAACATTGAGGGGGAGAAATTCTTGTGTGGGCTTGGTTATCTTTTTACTATGTTTAGTTTGTTCGTCTGTTTGCAAGCGGACTTGGGATTCTCCCAAGCTCTAGCTTGAGGGGGAGTTTAAGAGTGTCTATTTACTTGAGTTGTTTGTTAGATAGTATATTTACTTGAGTTGTTTTAGTCTATTTGTAATATGGGCCCAATTGTGTATTGGCTCATTAGGGTTTGTCTTGTATTTGTATGCTTCCCCCTTATCCTATATATAGGAAACGGGGGTTGCCCTTCTATAAAGAAGAAAAACCTACACGAGGGGAATTCCTCACTATATCGTTCTTCCACAAAGTGCAAGACCGAGTGTCTTTCCTCAAACCAATAGGATGGTTATCAATACTTGTATCTACTTGACTTTCAGACAAGGGATCAGTTTGAGGAGTTGAATTGGTACGAATCTCTATACCACATGTACATGTACTTCGACGACGAGTATACACTTGAGTGATAGGCGGTCTTCGATCTAGTATGAATGGGTGGTACACTATCATGAGGACCACCATTACCCGAACAAGTGGGAATAGAGGACTCAATGACAACATGAAGAGACAAGATCTCTTCTACAACTATCTGTGTCATTGAAGAATTGTCATCAAAAAATGGTGTGTCTTCAAAAAAGGTGGGATTGCCCGAGACAAAGAAGCGATGTAACGAGGACTACATCACTTATACCCCTTCTGAACTCCAAAACACCCTAAGAAAACATACTTGGTGCACTTTGGAGTCTGGACTCAACTTGTCCATAATAGGACCTAGGAAATGAGTAAAACAGACACATCCACATACCTTTAGTGGACATGGTACAATGGCTTTATAGGATGAAGAACTAGAACATGTATGCAGCTTTGGAATACAGATGATGGAATACGATTTATGAGGTAACTAGCAAGAGATTCGCATCGCCCGAGAATTCTCTTGGGACATGCATTTAAAGAAGGGTATGTGTGGTCTCAACAACTTGTCGAGTCTTTCTGTCGGGCACTCCGTTCTATTACGGTGTATGTAGGCAAGATAGCAAGTGGAAGTGAGATGGGTGAAATCATGGTTGAAGTATTCCATGGCATTATTAGAACGGAGAGTGAATGGAGAGTGCATACTTTCTTCTTACATTTGGCTTCCACTTCCACGGAAAGGGATTCAAAAATAGACAAAAGTTTAGGTCTTTCTTTCATCAAATAAAACTATGTAGGTGAGATGGGTGAAATTATGGCTAAAGTATTCCATGGCATTATTAGAACGGAGAGTGCATACTTTCTTCTTAAATTTGGCTTCCACTTCCACGGAAAGGGATTCAAAAATAGACAAAAGTTTAGGTCTAATTTCATCAAATAAAACTATGTAGCATGTGAATAATCATCAATAAAGATAACTTAGAACTAAGCTTAGAAGTTACTGAATCAAACCTCATACATCTGAGTGAATTCACTCAATCAAAGACTCTACTCTAACTCTCTTTAGACCTAAAAATAGATCTTGTATGTTTCCCTAACTAAAACAACTCACACTAGAACCTTTCCAGGTGGGACAGGCCTGGGACCAAAACTTTGAGCTTATCCAACGACGCATGACCAAGACGATTATGTACCACCAATGGGGAAGTTGTGACTTAAGCTGCGGGAAAATACTCAAGTAGTAAAGTCCAGTGAGTTCATACCCTTCGCCAATCGTCTTCCTTGTCTTCAAGTCGTGTATAACACAAGTATCAGGTAAGAAAGTGAAAGAAGCTTGAAACCAACGAGTTAATCTACTAATAGATAATAAATTAAAAGGGATTTGTGGGATAAACAAGGTAAATGTACGGGATATATGTGGAATCGGTGACACCACCCCAGTTGCCTTGACAGAGATAGTAGAGCCATCTACAAGGATAACATCAGGTAGGTTGGGCTTACTAGTATATGTGGTGAATATCTCAGCTACCCCCATAATATGATCAATTGCACCTGAATCAAGAACCCAATCTAACTTGGACGTCAATGCCTTGGAAGCCTGAGAGATCCATGTTGATGGACTGGCCCTTTGTGCATTGGAGACAGCTGAAGACGTGGCTCGATGTGAAGCTTGGACACACATTAAATGAACATATTCTTCTTTAGACAATGACACTAGATATGAAACCTACTCTTGAGTATTCTTCTTATCAACCATGTTGACGAGCAAATATTAAATCAACATAAAGGGACATGAGACTAGACCAAATCAATTATAAAGGACCTTGAAATTGTTTTGACTTGAAATCAGACTTTGTAAGACTTTGCAACTTGAAATCAGACTTTGTAGATGTGGAAAATAAGATGGGAGGCTAATGAGATATTTTCTTATTGATGGATGGTAGACTCCTCTCCTTATACAGGAAAGGAGGCAAGTATGAAGGAAGCAAACTTAACCATAATGGGCCTAGACAATTAGGCCCATATAACATAATAAACTAAATAATAATAATTCTATTATTCTAATTTCTAACACTCCCCCTCAAGCTAGAGTATGGGTGAAACACATATCCAGCTTGGACTTACAAGACTCAATTAGACGATATGACAAATTAAAATTAAAATTAAAAATTAAAAATGTCACTCCCCATACAATATTTTCATAGCAAAAACGTCATAGCAAAAACTCACCGCCGTCAATCTGGAGTTGACTATCAAAAACACCCATGACTAGCCATCTTCACTGGAGAGGAATGTGCGAGTGGTATAAGCGTAGTCAACACATCCCACGTACATAACGTAGTATGAATGTAGAGGCACAATGTCGATGTAGCAGTAGAGGTATCTTCAAATCGTCTAAGAAGTGTAGTCAACTGGAATTAGCGCAGAAGACCATAAACGTGCATAATGTGGCATGAACACAAACTGGATGAGGTGTTGATGACAACAACTGGAACCATCTGGAGTGTGACTCTCGGGGGCTTGATGATAATGAAAGAAAACATGAATAATATAGCTCGACAAAACTTGGACGAATCAACAACCTTGCAGGTATAGAATTTGCATGCTATAAATTGATGAACTTCTAAGAAGTCTGATGTGAAGAAGCAACCATCCATCTCATGAAAATATAGCGAGAATGATCAACTGAAACATCATTGACACCGAACTAGAGGTTGGAATAAGCGCAGCAAGCTCTATCCTGATGTACATAATGAGGTATGAACACAAAAAGCTTAGTGTCAATGATGCAATTGAGAACCTTCAATATTGTTTGAAAGCAGTGGCCAACTGGAATAAGAGAAGCACAAATAACCAACTTACGTGCATATTGTGGTACGAACATGAAGAGGCACAGTGTCATTAGGAAAGAGATACATCAATGATGCATTGGAAGCACAGTGTCATTAGGATATAGATACACCAATGATGCACTGGAAACACGATGCTTAGTGGGAATGAAGCGCCACAGAAACATCAAAGGATGAATGTTTTGAATGATAAGAAGCTTCATGGAAATCAGAATAACCTGAACTGATAATATTGTCTCTCTCATACTCTCTCTCTCCTCTATTTTCCCCCTACACACCAATTACAAAGTGATTGAGTAGTTGGTGTGGAAAAGAAACAATACCCCACATGGAAATGGATGCATACATGAGGGGTGGTAGATGGGGAATAAAATTGTCAAAGAAAAGGAAGAAGAAAATCAGCACGGTGCCCCTTTTTTGTGCTTTATAAACTAGCATGGTGTCTTTTGATTTTTCTTTGCCATGACATTGCAATGTAGCTAGATATCACACATCAGTTCCGGATTGCCGATGTAGAAAATAAGATGAACAACGGCTTATTGTAACAGCATGGTTGATGACATAGTACCATATAAAATTAAATACACAACAGCATGTTGATTATAGCCAAATAAAAAAAGATCAAGTCTTTTTTGGTCGAAGACCGGTCAAAATCTATCTCATTAAACAAAAGTGTTTTATTTGCTAGGGAGTGCTTTATTACGCTAGTCAAAGGCTAGTCAAAGTTTAGTATATTAAATTGGACAATGCCTTTAATATGAACTCGATGCATGGAATCAAGGCTTTGCGGATGACATCGGGGGAAGAATAAAATACGAGCAACCTTACCTTTTCATCAAACGCGAGAGGAAATGAATCATGGTCGCTAAAGGCGAGTAAGTGAACAACTTTCGGCTGTCCTTGATGGTTTACACGAGGACATTGCTCTTGCTAATGAACGACGTTGAGTTGTTGGAAGATCCAAAGGCACACTAATGAACGGCGCTAATGAATTAATGAACGACGATGAGTTGAAGGTGTACCTGATCTTTATTTCGTTTGTCCAATCCAAAGGTACACACAGCTCATTTGCATGGTGTTGTGGAGGGACTGTTCAAGAGATGTATGGCACCGAATGCAATAGATCCATGCAGACCATCAAGGGAAGGGTCATGAGAGAGTCTAATGATGATGCTAGTGCTTGTTCATGCGTGCGGAGTGAGAGGACTGAAGGATGTTTTAGACCGCGCAGGGACTCAAAGCTGATTGCGGGGACGGTTAGCAGACTGGTCAACATGGAGAATTAGATGGTTATTGCCCGGATGACAAGCAATGGGCGGTGGTAACAAAAAAAATTAGATTTGTTTTTGAAATAGGAAGAGAGAAGACGACCATGGAGGCCGAGAAGATGTCTAGTGGGCAGCCAACCAAGAAGAGACGGCGGCCACCCACAGGAGGAGACTCTTTCTAGTGTCTTCCTAGGTTAAGATTGATGCTTTAATATCATGTGGAAAATAAGATGGGAGGCTAATGAGATATTTTCTTATTGATTATATATATATATATATATATATATATATATATATATATATATATATATATATATATAGACACACACACACACACATATATATTGGATGGCAAACTCCCCTCCTATATATAGGAAAGGAGGCAAGTACAAGGGAAATAAACTTAACCCTAATGGGCCCTAGACAATTAGGCCCATATACATAATAAACTAAATAATAATAATTCTATTAGTAAACTTATATTCAGACTTTTTAGACTTGAAATTATACTTTTCCGCAGCACTGTTATGGTTTGGATGCCCTTGTAGAAAGGAAGAACTTTGTAATAAATCTATACTTCTTCAAATATGCCCAAAAGATTCTTCAAAACACTCAAAATCAGACTATGTAGCGAGTATGCATTATGCCTGCTGCAGTAGATGGAAAAAATGTTGTTGCATCCTCCTTAAAGATTTGAGGCCCATTGACCTTCTGGGACAAGGTAGCAAAGATGTAGGCACCTCTCACAGCCCAAATCCCAAGTGAGGGAGGAAGCTCAATTGAATCTTTTCATCCGTTGAAGATAATTGCTGATTCAGCAGGCAGTTAACTTGGAAAACCCCAAGGGAGAACAATCTCCTTGTTGAGAAGATGATCTTTCTCCACACCCTAGGAGACTGTTAGGGTGTAGGGGAGGGGAAAACGACAGATGACAACGCTTGAATCCCCTTAAGAAGACAAAAGCAAGACTCCAAAAGGTGTTGTTGCTTCAGTACGGTACTATAGTAGTACGTCAAAACCAAGAAAATAAGCCCCCCTTACTTTTGGAGGATCTTTGCTAGGGTTTTGACATCCTTTGCTTTGATATCATGTAGCTAGTAATGGGGGAGGAGACAACATGATCTTACGGTCTATCTCACGTATCATATATATTAGAAGAATACATCACAAATTTACATATAGATCCCTGACCTGAACATATAAGGCCATGTCATTTATATATAAGTCCCTACATGCTAACAAAAAAAAAAGTCGACCCTTCTCACTTAAATCGCTTTTATGCTAGATTGTTAGGCTACAAGGCGAAGTTGTTATCTTGAGGGCTTCAATGAACCTTATCCATATCTGTTTTGGCATCTTAGCCACCCATGCCCTGTCAAGTGTTCCAAGTAACCGTGCTCACTAATTCTAAACTTGAGAAAAATAGAAGAGAATTGTTTTGGAAGGGTGATTACAATAGATGATGGCATCGAGTATCCCAAGAAAGGTATATATTGACCAAGTCCATGGCAAGGGAAGCTCATATCCCATAAGGATTCCAGTATGAGCCTTCGTACTAAGTTACTTTGGAGTTAAAGGATGGAGATGGCCAGCAAAGCAAGTGAATAATTCATTAGATACACTTTCTAGGAAAGGAATTGTTGTAAGTTCTATAACAACCAAGAGTGAGGATCTCCCATACCTAAGCAAGGCTATTACTTTTGCCAACTTTCGTTACTTTCTAGAAATGGGAGGACACTATCTTTTTGGGAAGATAGATGGTTTGGTGATACCTCTTAGTAGTGACTTCCCAAAAGTGGTGCTTTTCGAAGAATGCTTTAGATGATAGGCAGTTTTTGCTTTATATGGGAGGTAGTTTTCTTCTTCAGACAAGCTAGATGATTATTTTTTTAATGCATATACTACGGCACAAAGAGGTTTCTTATTTTTGTTCCTTCTCCAACCAAATATGACATAAGTTATGTTCCAAGAATCATATTGTGTTTGGCATCAAGTGAATTGGGATAAAATCTAAACCCGAGGACATATATAAATTTATAAATTTATATATATATATATATATATATATATATAAAGAGAGAGAGAGAGTCAGGCTAGAATACACTCGAGTGTATTCGGAGCATAATACACTCAAGTAGTTTTTTATGATGCAATATTTTTTTCAAAAATCTAATCCGTTGATATTCTTAATCATCTTGTGAATGACTCATATACAAAATTTGAGCACATTTGGACATTTATAGGTCATGTTATAAAGATCGCAAAAACTATGCATTTCAAATTAGTTTTGTGCGTCGATTTTGTTGCCCTCGGATGAGTGACTTACACTCATCCAAATGGGCTCAAAATTTGTATGTAGCCTAATTATAGTATGACAATGAAGATCAATGGTTTACATTTTGCAAAAAATAGTCTTGATATGCAAACACACTTGAGTGTATCCGTACGATCTGTACACTTGAGTGTATTCTAGCCTGACTATATATATATATATATATATCATCATCTAAGCCTCAATCCCAACCATCTTGCCTCGGCTAATTAGCTATTTATGGGTCATACTCTGATCAAGATGCAAAGATTCAAAATCTCTCTTTATAAGCTCTACCTAAGTTAAATTAGGCATGCCTCTACTTCTTTTAATAGTGCTTGACTCAATAACCTTGCTTCGAATACGTTCACTTATCGGTCTGCATTGCACATGTCCATAACATCTTAGACGACCTTCACACAACTTGTCCTCGATGCTCACCACCCCCATTCCTGATGTAGTCATTCCTCGAACAAACTAGATTATATATATGCTACAAGAAAAAGTAAAATGCCTATACATAACTCCTGATTGTTGTATTCACAAGTCCATCAATCAATGGAAAATGAGCCTCGTCAATTTCTTTCACACTCATTAATCTATCTACATTTATTTCAAACTATGTTCATGCCACTATATAACCCAATGTATCTGTTGTCTCCTTTTTGTTCAACCATGATATTTTGTAAAGTTTTTATTTTTAAACTGTGGAAACAATTTTACAAAATGTTACATACAATATAGTGATTTACCTTAATTATATTTTACAATAAAAGCTCACGTGCATATACATAATTATTGATTTTCATTTCAAAGGCAATGCAATGTGTGATTGTCCTCATAAATTGTTCTGATTTTTCATCATAGTAACAAAAGTCTCCGAATTTTACGAAAAATCGGCGATTTTTCACGATGTTATAGGCTCCCAAATATTCATCACGATTAATACGCCAATCGCCGATTTTTCACGACTTTTCATGATTAATCCCGCTTTCTCGCGATTTATACGATTTTTTACGATTCTTCATGACTTTTCACGATTTTTCTCTTTTAAGTCGCTTGCTCTTTTTTTACCAAACCATGTACACAAAATTCCTAATACACACTAAACCTCAAAGCCCCCACTCCTCTGGACAGTTCATGTTATTTCTCAACTATTTTTTACTTCTTTTCCTACATTTTACTCACTAAGATTGTATGTCTTGTGGCCGTAACAGTTACATGCATCATATACGTATGTACATACATACATTTATCTATATATACACACATGCATACATGCATATATATGCATACATATATATATGTATATACTTATATTGCTGACTTTTTCTCGGTTATTTCCGAATAGTTGACCGAACTTTGACCAAAATTTATCGATCTTTCACGACTTTTCTCGATTTTTTCCGAATTCCGATTTTTTCCAGCCAGCCGAAAAGTTGTCGAATCCCGAACTTGTTACTATGCTTTTCATTAGACAATCTGGATTAATTTGACACCATGTTCGTGACGTTACCCTTTCCAATTTCTCACTTTCCCCTTTTCACTCAACCACACAACTCCGTCAGACTTTTCATTTTTCAATGATGGGCAAAAAAAATTACTAATTGACAAAACATATTTATGTGTTAAAATGAAAAGTGATGCATGCATGCAACTCCTTATTATGATATTGATAAGACAACAGTTCAGTGAAAAAATGTCCTCTTGATTGCTTTGATTTCTAGTGGCCATTCTAAATTAACTTAACAAAATAGTCATCCCATTATTCTCCCAAAGTTTCTAACGTACACGAACGATTTTCAAGTTCAAACATAGAGAAACGAGTATGTATAATTTGTAATGTAAACACTCCAACATAAACTTATGTCGATAATGAAATTGAAAACCTGAGTATGTCACTGTCTTCATCTCATACAAAAATATCAACACAGTTTGGACCCGAGCCTGGCCCATAACCCAAGAATATAACATCGGACGGGTTCAGGTCTATAAAGTGTATTAATTTTGGGGTCGTGACCCGACCCACGGCCCGTTAGTAAAATATGAGTTTGAGTTTGGACTTTAGTATACCCGCAACAACCCGACCTAATGCTCAACCCTAATTGTACCCTCCAAGCCAATTGAGACGAGGTAGTCAAGGCCTTCAGCTCTTGGTGCTCCTCTAGACCAGCTTATTCATTTTATACCATGTTGATATATTTTAACTATGAAGTCCTACAAAAATTCGCTTGTAGTTCATAGATAAGCTCATTGCATGCCTTAGAAACTAAGACTATAATTGCCATTGCTACTTCTAGATCTTATGAATTATGATCATACATATTTGGCTCTTGATGCTCCTCAAGACCAGCTTAATTATACCAAGTTTAATATATGAAGTCCTAATAAAATTTGTCTGTAATTCACAGATAAGCTCATTGGATGTCTTAGAAACTAAGACCATAACTGCCATTGCTTCTTCGAGATCTTATGAATTATGATCATACATATAGATTCTTGACTTCACTACATGTATGGCTGATAACTTCACTGTCGAGATAGCAATAGAATACACTTAAATACATCCTAAACCCAAATCCCCGTGCTGGCCCACACTGTAAAGATGATTTAACAGCTGTAATGACATGTTTCAAAGGAACGAGTATCACCACTTGGCTCAACTGAGGGCATAATATAGTGAATGGCAACAAGAAGGCAAAAAGGGATGAAAATAGAGTTTTGAGTCAAGGCTAGTTCTGTATCCAGCTTAGTTAAACTTTAATCATGCATAAGTACATTGCACATTCTTTATGAAATGATAATAGTTTCTGTTAATATATGTGTTGTTTTATTTATGTTATGTTATTTTCCATTATATCTGGACCTTTCTGTAATTGTTACTTTTCTATAAATAGAAGGGTGCACACATTGTGCAACCCTAAGCTCTCCAAATCTCATTGTCTTTTCACATGGTATCAGAGCGGGCCGATCCACCTTAAACCTAATCCCTCTCTCTCTCCACCAACCCTAGCCGCCGCCACACTCCGAAATCTCCTTTTTTCCGCCGCTACAGTACTGCTACAGTAGCGCCACCGCTGCTACTGTAGCACCGCCGCTACAGTAACGTCGTCCACCCCTCCGCAGCCATCCATCCACTTCTAATCCCCTAATAACCTCCATCCTTGTGGCCTAATCCACCACAGGCCCCTCCGTCTAGCTCCGTTTCTCTTTTTAAAATCTCTGGACAGCCTCGGTAACTTTCCAGTTCTGGCACGTTGACGGCGTAACGGACTTCATCCTCTCTGTCTGCCTGCGCCTCATGGTGGAATGACTGATCCTCCATATTGGCGTAGGTTTATTCTCTTCTCTGCTGCCCCTACGTGGGTTTTTTTTTACGATCCATGCGTGGATCTTCTACCTTCTACTACTAGTCCATGTGTTGAACTTCTGCCTCTGACTGCTGACTTCTACTGCCTGTGCCTGACTGTTGCTGCCTGCCTGTAACTCTACGTCTGCATCTGTTTCTTCCTGATGGCGTCTACTCATGAAGATCTGCGACGTCAGGTGACAACTGTGAAGCTGGATGGGCGAAACTACCAGCACTGGGTGTGCTCTATGCAGATATATGTTAAATCACAAGGAAAAATGTCGCACCTGACGCGAGATCCACCACCCGTGCCTCCTGCAACAGCCGATTCGAAGGATGTGAAAGCCTATGATGATTGGGTGAAGGACGACTCCACAGTCATGACATGGATTCTGAATAGTAGTGAGACCAAGACTAGTGTCACACTATTGTACCTGCAGACGGCAAAGCAAATGTAGGATCAACTTGCCAGCACATATTCACACAGTCAAAATCCAAAGAAGGTGTTTGATATCAACAAGCAACTCAGTCGTCTGCGTTTCTCTGGTTCTGATCTGACGGATTATTTCTCTGCTTTCAAGGGATTGTGGGGGAAGTTGGAAGCCTACCATCCCTTGTCTACTGATCTGGCTACTATGCAACGACAGTGACAGGAGTTGCAAGTAGTCCAGTTCCTTGTGGCTTACCTGATTCCTATGTCGGGGTGGTGGATCAGATTCTCGCCAGTGATCCGCTGCCTACTCTTCAGACTGTCTTTCAGAGACTACAGCGCTTGCCTGCATCGTCATCTGAGACACCTACTGATACTGGGGATTCGACTGCTTTTGCTGCGATGTCTGGTCGTGGTCGTGGTCGTGGACGCGGTCGTTCATATGATGCTCGTCCTCCTCTTGGTACTGGCAGGGGGAGGAATTTTGCGGGTCGTGGAGCATCCTCTGGATCTACTACTCCTGCTGCTCGTCCTCAGACTGGCCAACGCTTCTGCAACTTCTGTGGCCGGTCTAATCATGTTGAAGACAAGTGCTGGGAAAAGTATGGTAAACCTGTATGGGCCAATGCGGCCAGTGACACTACTGTTACTCCAGAGACACCTACCCAGCTTGTTTTGTCTGATGACTCGGGTACTGCCACTGCGGATTACATTCGTGCTGAGGTGGAGCGCCTACTACGTGAGTGTATTGGCTCCTCTTCTACTGCCACTACAAGTGGAGCCCATGTTGCGACCTACTCGGGTTGTGATACTGCCTTCCTCAGTACTCCATCTTCTAGTGCTGGTAATACAAAATGGGTTATCGATTCGGGCGCATCGTCTCACATTTCTGGAAATCAAGCTTTATGTAGAAATTTATCTAGACCAGCTACTGTTTCTTCTATCATGCTTGTTGATGGTTCTAAGTCTGCAGTTTCTGGGGTTGGAGACATTGTATCTAAGTTTCTTCTGAAATCGGTTTTATATGTGCCTCGTTTTCCGCTGAATTTATTATCTGTTAGCAAAATCTTACGCAGCCTGCAATGTAGCCTGACCTTTATACCTGGTTCGTGTGTTTTTCAGGACCTTCGCACGAGGACGAAGATTGGTGGGGGGCATGAAGGATCTGATGGCCTCTTTTATCTGGATGATCTGCCAAGACTGGACAAGGTTGCATTGGCTTCTACTTTATCGGCATTATCTGCATCAGTCTCTGCATTACAATGGCACTACCGTCTTGGACACCCTTCTTCTGAAAAACTAAGACATGTCATTTCTAGTGTTGGCACTCATAAGTTTCAGTGTGAATCATGTCAGTTAGGGAAACAGACTAGGGTTGTTTACCCTAAACGTCCTCAGAGTAGTAGCAAAAACTTTTTTGATCTTGTTCATGCTGATGTATGGGGTCCTTGTAATGTGCCTAATTTGTCTGGCTACAAATACTTTTTACTATTTATTGATGATTTCTCTCGGACCACTTGGTTGTTTCTGTTGAAAAGTAGGTCTGAAGTGCTGTCTACTATTAAATTCTTTTTTGCTGAGGTGAAAACACAATATGCTCTTCCTGTTAAAGTTTTTCGTACTGATAATGCACTTGAGTTTGTCCAAAAAGATGTTGCAATGTTTTGTCGTTCTGTTGGCACTTTACATCAAACTTCTTGTGCATATACACCACAGCAAAATGGAGTAGCTGAGAGGAAAAATAGACATTTGTTAGAAGTTGCTAGAACTATTATGATGCACTATCATGTACCCAGATTGTTCTGGCTTGAAGCAATATTAACTGCCTGTTTCTTAATTAATCGGATGCCTTCCTCTGTGATTGGAAATAAAGTACATGTCCAAATTCTACAACCTGATGCACCCTTATTTACTGTACCTCCTCAGATTTTTGGTTGTACGTGTTTTGTGAGATTGCTTGGTCCTACTCATGATAAATTATCTCCCCGTGCTAAGAAATGTATTTTCTTAGGGTATTCTCGTACACAAAAAGGATATAGATGCTATAGTCCTACTGCAAAGAAATGGTTTATCAGCAGTGATGTTGTCTTCTTTGAGAATACCCCATACTACTCATCTAGCAGAGATAGTCTGGAGCCGGATATTATTGCTTCCCCTCTGCCTATTACTACTGAATGTGTGTCTGAGAATTCTGATCAAATGCCACCTAAGAATACGACACCACCTCTTATTGTTTATCGGCGCAGGAATAGGCCTCCACCTGAACAAGTACCCCCCACTCAACACCAATCTCCTCTTCAAGAAGGTCCTGCCACACCTGAGGTAATTTCTGACCTGGATATACCTATTGCTCTTAGAAAGGGAACTCGTTCCTGCACTTCTCATAACATTGCTAACCATGTATCTACTGCTCATCTGAGTATTCATGCTAGCAATTTTGTCTCTGCTTTATCTGCTGTCACTATTCCAAAAAATACTCATGATGCCTTGCAAAGTACAGCCGGGACTTCTGCTATGCAAGAAGAGATGCGTGCTCTTACTGACAGACAAACTTGGGAGTTGGTGGATCCACCTCCTCAATGTAAGCCTGTAGGTTGCAGATGGGTATATGTTGTTAAATATCAACCTGATGGTACTATAGAACGGCTGAAGGCACGCTTGGTTGCAAAAGGGTATACACAGACTTATGGTATTTATTACTTCGAAACTTTTTCTCCTGTTGTCCGCCTTAATTCAGTCAGAATTCTTCTTTCTGTTGCTATTAATCTGGACTAGCCTCTGCTGCAATTAGATGTTAAGAATGCTTTCCTGTATGGTGATCTGCAAGAAGAAGTGTATATGGAGCAACCCCCTGGATTTGTTGCTCAGGAGGAGTCAAAGAAAGTCTGCAGGTTGAAGAAGTCTATTTATGGGCTCAAACAGAGCCCTCGTGCCTGGTTCGATAAATTAAGCAAAATTCTGATTGCTTTTGGTTTTCTGAGATCTCAAGTGGATCATTCTGTTTTTACTAAGAAGACCTCTACTGGCATTGTAATTCTTATTGTCTATGTGGATGATATTGTTCTTTCTGGCAGTGACTCTATTGCTATTCAGGATACTAAAACCCATCTCTGCAAGCACTTTGCTACTAAAGACTTGGGTAAACTGCGGTATTTTCTAGGCATAGAGGTATCCAGAACCTCTAATGCACTAGTGTTGTCTCAGAGGAAATATGTTCTAGATCTTTTACAGGAAACTGGTATGCTTGGAGCTAGACCTGCTGACACTCCTCTAGATCCCAATGTCAATTGGGATGATGATTCGTCTCCATCTTTTACTGATAATAAAAAGTACAGGAGATTGATTGGTAAAATGATATACTTAACTGTGACTAGAGTTGACATATCTACTTCTGTGGGACTTCTTAGCAGGTACCTAGATAAACCCAGACAGTGCCACTGGGATGCACTATGTCATATTCTGCGATATCTAAAAAAGTCTCCTGGCAAGGGACTTCATTACAGGAAAAATGGGCACTGCTCTCTAGAAGGGTATTCTGATTCTGATTATGCAGGGAGTCGGATTGACAGAAAATCCACTTCTGGCTATTGTACCTATGTTGGAGGCAATCTAGTCACATGGAGATCCAAGAAACAAAATGTGGTTGCCAGATCTAGTGTTGAAGCTGAATATAGGGCTATGGCCCATACTGCTTGTGAGCTGCTTTGGGTACGCTCTCTTCTTAAAGACTTCGGTGTTGAGTCTTCTTCTGCTATACCCATGCACTGTGATAATAAAGCTGCTATCTTTATTGCCAACAATCCTGTCTATCATGAGCGCACCAAGCATATCAAGGTCGACAGTCATTTTATTCGGGAATCTATTTTTACTGGCAAGATCTGCACACCTTTTACTCAATTTGAAGACCAGGTTGCTGATATCTTCACCAAACTGCTGCCTAAGAAGCATTTCAGCGCTTTGATGGACAAGTTGGGCATGATTGACATCTATGCTCCAACTTGAGGGGGAGTGTTAATATATGTGTTGCTTTATTTATGTTATGTTATTTTCCATTATATCTGGACCTTTCTGTAATTGTTACTTTTCTATAAATAGAAGGGTGCACACATTGTGCAACCCCAAGAAACAAGCAAAAAAAGTTCTAAAAACTGAACTGTTATTAAAAATTCAAACCTTTGCCTCACTTTGACTTGCTGAGCCAGTCTGCAGATATCTGAAATAAAGCATAAATTCAGCATAAAGATGAACTATAAACAATGTCCAGGATCCCTTATAATCATTTACGTATATAACCAACCAAGCATACATTGCATATGTAAGTCCATCACAAAATTCTGATAAATAATTAAATAATGCAACAACTCTGGTCGGACTGATTGGTATATTAATCAATTCAATTTAGGCTAGTCAAAGTCATGGTGATGGCAAAAACTACTGTTGAGTATTGAAGAAAAAGAAAAACTGCTGTTTGGATTAGAATGGAAAGAAGTCTTTGGAAGGAAAAAAGACAGTGTGATCTTAAGATGAAATTATAAAGATAAATTCTGACTGCCTAAATGGGTGGATGATAGATGATTGCGGTAACTTGTTTACTTTGAAAAATCATGCCGCTCAAGGATGTACAAAAAAAACATTCTGCAGAAGTCAAAATTATGCAGGTAGACAGGCTTAATCTAAAGATATCGACCTTTTATTGTTTAGTTACATATTACTTATCCTACTCTTCCTTGTTTTGTGTCCATATTATATAAGGAGATCCACAATGTATTTGCTAATCACCCAAATACAAATATATTTCCTATTTACCAATTGACATGGTATCAGAGCAGGCTTATTGTAATTAGAGTTAAACCACTTTCCCACCACCCCATCTGTGTGCCTCTCTCTCTCCCTCTTCTCCTCATGCCATCGGCACTTTGAGTGTGTCAAGCCGCAGCCCCTTCTCATGTGCCCCCCTGGGTTGAGCCCTGCTGTTCTAGGCCTTCCCTTGGGCCGCAGCCGGCCCCTTTAGGGCTGTCGGCTGGCTCCTCTTCTAGCACGTGGCACCTCAGGCCTCTAGGGCTGCCGCCTTCAGAATTTTGGACCTATCATACTACTGTCACTAATCCTTCGGACAACTGCCTTGCTGCCGTAACATCTGCAGCTAGCAAGGCCTTCGTCTCCTGCGTATGACCAAGCAGTTGTTCTGATGGGTCGAGGAAGCATTGATGTGTGTCATATCCTCTTCCTGCTCTGGCTGCCAGCACCTAAAGAAGCTCCTATTGCGTCTGTGTTTTTAGGCGTCTTCCCTTCTTCCTCCTTCCTCCATCTACTGGTCAGGGTGACTACGACAGCATGGCCTGATGTAAAGGAAAGGAGACTATGTCGTTTCTATACTGACAACATCAATAAAGGGTTCTCTACATCAAGTGGGGAGGTCTTCCTCTCCATATCTACACCTGCAGCCCATGTAATATGGCCAGGTGTCTGGTTTCTGATCTATTACTTCATAGATCCCTTCTAACCTATTATAGATGTTCCCTATGTTCACATGTTTATTCTTCTTTCTCTCTGGTTTATATTATGGCTTCTTTGGTAGAGATTTCTCATCACCAAGTCATCTTTATCAATCTCACGGGAAAAAATGGCACAGGGCATATATCTCTAGAGATCTATGTATTCCCAGGACAAAGCATCCCACTTAACTGATAATGCTCATGCCCGACCTGATGCCAAGGCAAAAAGCAACTATGTTGTCGAGAGGAAAGATGATTCTCTTGTTAAACTAAATAGTGTTGAAACTACACATCAGTTTCTCCCTATTCATTTTGGCTCTGCTAAAGAAATGTGGGACCAGTGGCACACTGAAGTGAAAAAGGTGAACGAAAGAACATGTCCTTAAGCATGCGAGAAGGTCACTGTACCAAGAAAAGTGGAGCATTGGTCATCAAAACCATAAGGGATTGGGATGACACGCCATTGCTAAGAAGTGCATGGGAACTATTTAGTGGAAGGAAGAGCAAGTTGGTTCGAAGCCAAATAAAGCAAATATGCAAGGAAGACAGGCAGCATCTATAGGAAAGCAACTCCTTTGAGCAAAACAGTGACGAAACTCATACATATAATCAAAGATGATAGATACAAGATTATTCCGAGTGGTGTTGTCGCAAATGTATGGTCCGAAAAATGGGTACCTGGAACAGCGTATCTGGAAAGTATCAGTATAGCTCTTATACCTGAAGATTTGCAGTGTGTAAAGGCGGTAAATCTAGTTAATCTTGAGGGCAAGTGGGACATTGCTTTCCTATAACAATACCTACTTAGTGCAACATATGATGTAATCAGTTCAGTGCTGCCATAGGGTAATTAGACGGATAATAGAGATATTTCATTAAAGATGTTACATATAGGAGGGGACACAATTACAGACTTCAACACTACCCTAATGGGCCAGTATAGTTAAGCTTATTTACTAAATTAACAAAATAAACCAATTAACTACCTAACTCTTAACATTCGCCCTCAAGCTGGAGCATGGTAGAATACCATGTACAGCTTGCAAAGATACATGGACACATGCCTAACAGACCCAAAGCATAAAAAGAAGGATAAATTAAGCCCATACAAAATTGATCACTCCCCCTCAATCTTGAAATCTTCTTAAACATATTAGAAAGCGGGAAGGGGGAGGTGTGCGGATAGCACCTTGTGGCCGCTTGAGCGCCAGGCAGGTGCCTTTTGAAAAAGCAGGCCCTGAAATTTTTAGGTAATTTTGTAGAAAATTATACATATTAGTATATAATTATGACATTTTAAAAATATACATATACTTATCTAAACACCCTACACATAAAAATAAAATACCTAAATAGTTAATAACACAACTATAAAAGTAACAATGAATAAGCAAATACAGTTCAATTAGACAAGTTTAACACGTAAGAAATACACTTTTTAGTCTCTTTCACTTGCTCTTACTGTAGTGAATTCATAGAATTACAACTTTATATACTAATATGCATCAAACACTAGAAGATATATAATGTATTAGTTTATATTATGCAGTAAACAATAGAATATATAGAATGTATTAACATCCAGTAAACAGTAGAATACATCGTGTACTGTATAATGCACTAATGTATTATTATTTATAAGGCAGCAAACATAATGTATTAGTTTACATTATGCAGTAAACTATAGAATATATAGAATGTATTAATATAAACAGTAGAATATTTCATGTACTAATGTATTATTATATATAAGGTAGAAAGTTGCAGAAATATAATATGCAATAGATAACTAGATACATAATGTATGTATTAATGTATTATAGTACAGACTGTATTATACAGTAATGTTACATATTATACTAACGTATTATACTACAGTACAGACTTATATTATTGTATTATGTTACAGCAGGTGGGCTAAATCTAGCGCCCAAAAAATAGGCGGCCACAAGCGGGCGCCCGAAGCATGCTTTCAGGCGGACGCATAGGCGGGCCAAGCGGGTCTTAGGCGGCCGCTTAATGGCCTGCCAACCCGCTCAAAGCCTTAACCAGGCAGCTGGGCATGTCGGCCGCTCAGGCGGGCCCCTGGCCCGCTTTTTAAAACACTACATATAACTTTAAGAGTGGGTACAAAGTAGGCGCAAGTGCAAATGAAAAGCCTCAATCAAGTCGAAGAATGCAAGTGGAGTAGCAATAGTTGGCAGCAAGTAGTGGTAACCGTCATCACACTCAAAGAGTGTTGGGTCACAGTAGCAGAGTCCAAAGCATGGTGGTTTGTAGTAGCAGAGTCTAGAGAGTGTTGCACACAGTAGTAATGTATCAACGTTCATAAGAGAGCACGGACAAACAGCAAAAAGGCAACGTGCATATAGCACGGACATAAGGCAATGGGTCGACATAGTTGGATGATACCACTTCAAAAGAAACAAGCGTGCAAAAATGCACACATAGGTAGCATAACTCCATAATCTTACTCAAATAACAAAGTAGAAGCTTCATCACAAAATAACAACACATGCACAAGTTAATCTCCAAAAAATAAAATTTTCATCACATCCTCGCTTCACTTCATCACTCCATTGTTCTCATCTTCTTCATATCTCCCCCCCACCCCCAAATACGAATAGAATCTCATATGAGTTGGGGTGGACAAATACAAAATCTCACCTTAAAATATTAATAATGAGATGGGGGGAATGAGCGCAAATAGAAGAGGTAGAAGAAGAGGAGACAAAGATATGGAGAATGAAATATATAAAATCAGTTCGGGGAGAGGGACCCATCAAATTTTGAGAATGTGTGCAGCTAAATTCGGCATTCATAAACCTAGAGTCGAACTTTACTGTAGCTGCCATAGTAACACCGGCCTTAGATGTCTGGAAAGGCTGCTAGATCTCTTCCTCTTTTCACATTAGATTGAGAAAGGTACTAGGGGGGTAAAGAGAGATCAAGGGCGGCCCATGGTAGAGGATCCCGTGGGGAGAAGAACCCCTAAATCCATGTAGCAACTTTCAAATCAGATCTTTATTTGAACAGACCACCGGTGAGGACAAAGAAGGTGCCATAAGCCCATCTTCAAGGCATGTGGAAGAGTCCTTTCATCTCCAGCGGGCTGCTAGGGGCTGAAGGATGAGAAGGGTGCTTGAGGCGACCAGAAATGATGATGGAAGGGGCTGGAAGCTCCACAATCCCGTCGTGCTACAGTACATATTGTAGCAATACGGAAAGAAGTGAAGAACAGGTCCCTTGGTGCATCAGCAAATGCAATGAGTGATACAGCGAAGAGTTGAGGCAGCGATCTTCAGGCAAGCAGATGCAGCATGAAGAGGAAGCATCAACAGCAGCAAAATGAAGAGGAAGAGGGAGCAGAAGCCGTGGATTTTGGATAGGGCATGCGGGCGGCTTTCTCTATTCTCCCTTTCACTTGATGGCTAGGGTTTTTTGATCCCTGCTCTGATACCATGTAATGGAGCAATTATACGATAATAGATATATTTTATTAAATAAGCCTACTCTTATATATAGGAGAGGGGACACAATTACAGATTTCGACACTACCCTAATGGGCCAGCACAGTTAGGCTCGTTTACTGTATTTACACAATAACCAATTAACTACCTATCTCTTAAGAAGTGCCAACACCTAAAGCACAGTTGGGACAAGATGTAAATACATGAGAGCATACTGCAGATGGCAGCTTCAGCGCACAGACAGCATATGTGGATGATAAGGAGGAACAAAGAGAGACAAATGACAAGGCTGTGGCATCAAAATGGAAGGCTTGCATGTGGTTGGTTTCAAAAAGAGCCTTGCTTAGAAATGAGAATGGGTTACAAGAGGTATGGCGTCTAATGTCATTTGTGACATATGAACGAGGAGATCTTACTACACGCTCTCAGAGGCTGCAAAAAAGCATGAGAGGTGTAGAGCCTCTTTCATGAAAGGGAAGAAGATGATCACTTCTTTGCAACTAACCAGAACCAATACATTAAGGATTATGTCAGGGTCTGAAACATGACCCATCCCGACCGGTTGAACCGCCAATTGGCAACGCTAGCGGGTCAAGTCGGGCTAAAACCCTTTTTTTGGCAAGGACATGGGTTTCACACAGTGACTTGGTCGGTTCAACTGTTGGCCCAGTGACACAGTCTTCAGGTCAAAGACTCAACCTGGTTAAGCTTATTTAATTTTTCCCTTTCTAAATGATTATGTGGTTGATTTCGATCCTTAGCTCAACCCCCGTTCTCCATGTATCAAACTTTTTACTTCCCAAACTATTTACAAAAAAAATAGCATTGCAAAACCATTAGAGTGCTTGTTTATCAATTGATGCTTGATTTTGTATGCTTAATGTTTCAAAAATCATCATCCACGCTTTCATATAGTAAATTATATACATATACATATGCATATCTCTAGTACAAAAGTCGGCAACCTTTGGGAAAAAGTCTTTAATTTTTTATGATGTTTTAGACATTTGAATGCTCTTCCCATATAAAACTTAGGTTGGGGACTTTTTCCGTACATTTCACAATTTTAACAAACTTTCATGATTTTTCACGAACTTTCATGATCAATGTTCAAAATTTCGTCAAAATTGGCAAAATTTCGCTAATTATTTCGATGCCGCCAACAATCGGACATAGAAATGACCTTACATGTCTGTACATAAGGAATTTCACCAGAAAAAAATTAAATTTCGACAATTATTTCGAATTTCGACGAAATTAGGTAAATTTCGATGAAAAAAGGCCCATTTCGTTCGCATTTCGACGAAATTTCGAGAAACACATCTATTATTTCGAGAAATGGGGTACGATGTCTGCAGATTTTACTATGTGATTCCTTGGGCTTGTTAGGGGCAATCTAAGTAGCCTAATTCTACCTCTCTCCTATTTCTCTCACTTCTATAAAGATCTACAAAGGAAATATTTAAAAATGTGTCTAGGAGTGATATCTATGACTATGATGACCCACTAACTTTCATTTTTGAGGACACATGGTTTATGTCATAGTGCGCAAAATTAGCATCACTATCGAGATTTTTTGTATGTATGTTATTATCAATCACACCTATAACTACATGGTTGCCTACTATAGGCTCTCGCTACAAAAGCACACGACCAAGAACAAAGCTTGAGTTAATCCATTAGTATGCATTTTATCACTTGTAAGCATATGGAGATTAACAGTGAGATACATCTATGCTTGTATAAAACAAAATAAACATGAGCCAATATGTTGATAGGTATAATCAACAAGGAGGATGACAACCATCATGGTTCAACTAGATGCATAAACCATAGTTGTTTCATGCTTCCTTAATACTCACTCACATACCAATGCAACATTGTTTATGTATTACGTCATGTCATCCTACCAAGAGGTCCTACCATCCTAGATCATGCTATGTTTCCATAAATTTGTGTCTTTTAAGTCTATATATTGCGCTTGCAAACTATGATGACTTGATTCATTCATTTCTCCATTCAATTGACCTCAAAATCTCCATCGAAATGTCCATCGAAATTGTTCAGCTTCCTTCACTCACACATGAGGAGCCCCACCCCCTCACATATCCAATATGAAATATTATTGCATATTTGAGTAGATCTACACTAGTAGATTGTTCTGGTAAAATTTCGATAAATAATTCGATCATTTGGTCGTCGAAACACCAGGAATGCATCTGTCAAAATTCCCGTTGAAATTTGTCGAAATTTCTGTTTCTGGGGCTACCGAAACGGCGTCGAAATCGGACATTTTCCTCCTTGTTCATGATTTTTCACGAACTTTCATGATAGTTTTGACAGAGAACGTTTTATGTGTTAAGCTCTAAGTCAAGTTTTTTAGCATATGCTTCATTACTCTTATGATGTGCCCTAACTGAACCAACATCACACGTCCCCCTCTCCCTCTCCCATGTATAACGTTTCCTCTCTTCATCTTACAAAATAATAGTCTCTTTCATATCTTCCATGTTATTCACATGCACATTTAAATATATATATATATATAGGGTAGCGATCTAGTGAGAAACATTCTACCGTGAGAGCATGAGAGGCATTTGAATAACTATAAAGTTATAGCTTATTTTCAATATCCAACCATATGGATGGGAAGAATATCATTACATTTACCTTCACATAAAAAATCATCACAATCGGATATCTTTTACATGTCCATATATACAATATACACATTATACATCCAACGACCAGCCTAAAACTCGATATTGAGCGTTGAAAAGTATTTACTTATTGTGCGTGCAATACACGTCTTGTGATGATGAAATTTTGTGGGAAGGTAACTAATAGGGTATATTTGTAATCCATGCGGTTAGATTATGAATATTTGATCATTAAGCAAAGTTATTCATATGCCTCTCATGCTCTCACCAAGATATGTTTCTCACTGGATCATTGCAATATATATATATATATATATATATATATATATAGAGAGAGAGAGAGAGAGAGAGTCAGGCTGGAATACACTCGAGTGTATTCGGAGCAGAATACACTCAAGTAGTTTTTCATGATGCAATGCTTTTTTCAAAAATCTAATCCAATGATCTTCTTAAACATCTTGTGAATAGCTCATACGCAAAATTTGAGCACATTTGGACATTTATAGGTCATGTTATTCTGGATAATGCGGAAAAAGGTCTTGTATTATTCGATGATAAAAGAATATACAAGAGTCTCTATATAATACACAAAAGAACCACAGGGTCTAGAGATAACCCATGTGGGATAAAACATAAGTGTAAAGGAAAAGAATAATAGAAAATAGACTAAGTGTAAAAGAGAAAAACACAGCAAAGTCTATCTACTAATAGTTATAAAGACCGCAAAAATTATGCATTTCAAATTAGTTTCGCGCGTCGATTTTGTTGCCCTTGGATGAGTGACTTACATTCATCCAAATGGGCTCAAAATTTGTATGTAGCCTACGGTGAAGATCAATGGTTTACATTTTGCAAAAAATAGTCTTGAAATGCAAACACACTTGAGTGTATTCGTGTGATCTGTACACTCGAGTGTATTCTAGCCTGAATATATATATATATATATATACACACACACACATATCATTTACATGTGAATATCCATACATATATATAATTAACATTCTTTTAAAAATCGTATATATATATATATATATACACATATCATTTACATGTGAATATCCATACATATATATAATTAACATTCTTTTAAAAATCCTATTGAGCGGCTGCTTAAACAGCAACAGGTCCTGGCCGATCAAAAATCACCTAAAGTGGCTGTAGAGCGGATTAGTATTAATCGGCCGCCTTTTGCCCGCATTGCCCACTTTTTGCCTGCTTTATTCCCTGTCAAAGGGGCCGCTTTCAGTCGCTTATTGTTAGGGTGGCTGAAGTCAGGCGCAAAACTTATGCCCAATTGCTGCTGGCCCAAGTGGATAAAAAAAGTTCTAACCATCCATAGACCCTGCATCTCCTCAACTCCCCCTCTTGTCGGTTGTATAGTGTATAGTTTACACTTTATTAACTATAATTAATGAATACACATGTATACTTGTATGTTGTGTTGTACGGCGGGCGAGGCCTAGGCGTGCCTGGGCGTTCCCCCACCCTCCAAAACCCGGGCAACCAGCCTCAATAGGCATCTGGGCGAGCTAGGAGGACTGGGCGGACCGCCTGGGCAGTTATTGGGCCTCTTGTTCGGCATGGTCAATGGGCCATCGTGTAATTTAGTTTTTTTTTTCATTTTTCCTTAATGGTTCCTATAAGCAGCAAGTTTTTGGTCGTTGCTCCATTTTTTTTTCATTTTTCTAGACTAAGTTGCTGCCACATCATGTTATTGCTTCACCATCCTCCCTATCACCGTGGTTATTTCTATTTTTTCTTCCTTATAAATTACTATTAGTAATTCACAAAGCAGCAAATTCACTTCCATGAATTATTGTTTATTTTTCGTTTTGCTCTATCTAGTAGAAATATTGCTGCTGTGTGCTGACTGCTGCTCACAAATCCACAATTATTAGATTTTGTTTTTTTCTTCCTGTTGCTTAATTGGGCAGCAAATTTGCTGCCATACCTTACTGTTGCCTCACCAGCCTCCCATCATGGCTATTTCGATCCTTACGCTGTTATGCATAACTAAGCAGCAAATTTACTTCATGACTTACTATTTGTTTTTCTTTTTGCACTGACTGCTGCTCGACAAATCCACAATAAGTTAATTCTGTTTTTCTCCCTCCACCTAATAACTATATTGATTGTATTTATGTTGAATTCCTAATATATGCATGCTTGTATGATATATATATTTTGACATTGATTCATCTAGGTTAAAATCTAATTATGTATGTATGATATTGTGTGTGTGTGTGTATATATATATATATATATAGAGAGAGAGAGAGAGAGAGTCAGGCTAGAATACACTCGAGTGTACAGATCGCACGAATACACTCAAGTGTGTTTGCATATCAAGACTATTTTTTGCAAAATGTAAACCATTGATCTTCACTGTCATACTATAACTAGGCTACATACAAATTTTGAGCCCATTTGGATGAGTGTAAGTCACTCATCCAAGGGCAACAAAATCGACGCGCGAAACTAAATCTGAAATGCATAATTTTTGCAGTCTTTATAACATGACTTATAAATGTCCAAATGTGCTCAAATTTTACGTATGAGCTATTCACAAGATGTTTAAGAAGATCAATGGATTAGATTTTTGAAAAAAAAAATATTGCATCATGAAAACTACTTGAGTGTATTCTGCTCCGAATACTCGAGAGAATACACTCGAGTGTATTCTGCTCTGAATACACTCGAGTGTATTCTAGCCTGACTCTATATATATATACTTCAAAATGAAGAAAAAAAATCACAAAATAAAAAAAAGCCTAGGAACACCTAGGCGTCCGCCTAGGCTGTCTGGTCGGTCATGGGCAACGCCCGGCCGCCTGTACAACCAAGTTGTATGCTGATATAAATGTATAGTTAGTTACTGATTTGATATATTATAAATGTATACTTGCATTATGAACAAATGTGTTAATAGACGATTAGGGACTTATTTTCTAAAGCTTGTGGATTGTTCAGGTGAGGTGCACAACCCAAAGTATATATTCAATCTTGCTGATGTTGCAGTTCAGGAGGTAGGAGAAGAACACACTGTAGGTTTTTAGTTACGATGCTCCAGCCAACCTTGTAGCAGGTCGCCAACTGCTAGACAAGTGACCAAAAATCTGGACTCCATGTGCAACACATTGCATTGACTTCATATTGAAGGCCATCTAGAAGTTTTATGGGGTAAAAAATGTTATCAAAAAGGCAAAAGCACTCACAGTTTTGTTATCTGATCATCATATTATTCTTGAAGTATAATGAGATGCTTCATGGGATGCGACTTGGTTAGGCCAAGTGTCACTAGATTTGCTACTTTAAAGAGGCTCGAACTATTAGTGGTCATCCAGCTTAACGCAAAACTAAGGAGGGGAAGGAGAGACATGAGAAGGATGAGGATCCCAATGAGTCTACATAATGACAAAGCTAAAGACACGATGGTAGATGAAAATCCAGATGAATAAGAAATATATCCATTGTGCTAGAATAACTTGGGGAGCAAATGCAAAAGCTAGTGGGGCAGCAAAAGCATCTGAAACTAGGAGAAGTACAAGGGAGGCCAATCATAATAATGATTTTAAGATGTCTGATGCATATAGGGGAGGCAAAGATGAGTATGACAATGCGACTTGTGATGGTGATAATGATAACAACTTTAATTTTGACAAAGATTTTGAGGATGTTGAAATTATTTTAGTGATAGTACTAGTTTAGTAGGTGATGGGATTGAGGAAGATGGATATTTATCATTTGTTCGTTGACTTTTTTTAATTTGTTTGTATGTACTTTTTAATTAGGACTCTTTCTAGGCCTATGAAGCTCTTTTTAGTACAACAAAATACCATTCAGAATGCTTGATTATTGAGTAGCATTTCTCTATATTAGTTGTCTAATATACACTAGATTTTCTACTTTTTTTAAAACAATGTGGGGCACTTTTTCATAAAGCGTCTGCTTCAAACCTGCTTCGCGCTTAAGCCCCCAAGGGGGTGTATCCAATCGCTTTCTGCTTCATGCTTTCCAACCCATAAATATGCCCTAAGACCGATAAAAACTACTCAAGAGCACTATAGGCAACCCCCCCCCCAAAGACACCTTGCCGCCTAGGAGGCTGCCTAGGCTTGCGCCTTAATAAATATGATGCCAACTAGATTTAGAGACTTGCAACAACTTAATTGACGGCTAATTGCATATGATGGCCTTAAATTGAACAATATGTAAAGCTATCAGCTCTATCATAAAAGTTACCATAGCAGCGTGGTTGGTCACAATTCCTAGAGATAGGAGATAGGCCCTAGTTTAATTTTCCAATCTGTATATGTTTTCCTCGAGCGACAATGATTCATTTCTCCTGGATCTCTAAGACCGAATACGAGTTTCTTTTTCAAGTGACAGCATCTCAGCATCCTCCTTCCATTTCTTAGGTGGTCAAGGTGTACACTCTTATGCCTCTGATAAACTGGACGCCGAGGATTGGTTGTCTTGAAGACCACTAGTCGTTCTCAACGGACGAAGTGGTGGGTGGCAACATGCCATTAGTGACTGGCGACAACATGACCATGAAAACGAGTTCAACTTTTTTAATTTTTGGTTTGTTTTTCTGAAATTCATATTATTCAGCTTTGTTTTTGAAGAAATGTCAGTTGTCCTGGGTATAATACTTTCAGTTGACATATTCCTGTCAATATATTCACCCCTCCATTGGCCCAGTAGCAGATAGTTCAAAGAAGTAGGCGGCAATGAGAAGTCCCAGATAACTGTATTGTCAATTTTCATCAAAGAACGTCATTATAAAAAAACATTGAAGTAGGAATGCTGGAGACGTGGCACTTACAATAGGTCATATGGAACTTGATGAGCTTGAACTCCTCAAGGGTCAGCCCCCTTTCCCTGTCGAGCTGAGGAACAACATCCACTTCCTCCGGATCCTTCAGCTGTTTGCTGTCATTGAGAAGGAGTGAACCGTTAAGAGTCAGAAGTTACGCTGAAGGCACGGGAGATCAAAAGCGGGAGAAAAAGCAAACAAAACGAGAGGGAACCCTAGATATGGCACTGAAAGAAATAAAGAAGCGTCTGTACAAATGAGAGGAGGTCCAGAAGTTAGCTGCCATCTCCGCCTCCGGGGGCACGAGCGAGTTCCCGAGAGGACGGTGGAAGAGGGGACTCAGGCGAACGCCGCGACTTTTCCTTTGGATTTTTGCTGATTGTGTGAAGTTAAAAGCACGGTCGGTCTTTTTGAAAAAATCGAGTTTGGATCACATATTATAAAATGACCTTTTTCTTTATTAATGAAAGCGGACAATAGTGGTGCCAAACTGCCAAACACATTTTCTTTTGTTAAAGGCAAGCACGTCATTAATATTAACTATAGCTATTATATCATGGCCTAAATAACCTATGTTAACTTATCCAGTAACTTTAACAATATTCAATGTTTTATAAATTTGATGATTTTTGCTTCCAAGTTGTTCAAATTATTTGGATGTATGCATTCATTATATTTGTAAACCTTCTTAATCTTTATAACAACAAAATAGTCCTAGGCAAGGGAATCTTTTCTCCCCTCAATTGTTTGTCACGGATACATCTATCCTTGGTTGTCTTCTTGAGATGTATTGCACAAAAGGCTCCATTTATGATCTTCACATAAAACGTTTTAATTCATCATAATTTGTCGCTACACTTTAAATAAGCCATTTGTTTTTTTAGTTCTTTGTGACCAATGGCACAAACTTCAAGCATATCATTAGTTTTGTTAATCTCTCTAGTAGAAAATTAATTATCACAAGTCAGCAATTATACAGTGTGTGTGTGTGTGTCTAATACTAACCTGAAGTTCTATTGTCACATATGAGGCAGCCCACTTAAGATCTTTATCGCTGAATAATTAGGCCCTCTCTTAGTCTAAGAATGGTATTGTCATATACAGCATGATCCTAGAACAACTCAATGATAGGTCGATAGGGTCAGAAAATGACATGTGAACACCCTTGTTGGAAAATTCACTCTTAGTATTTTCTACCACATGTTAACTCCTAATACATTAGGTGTGTCCCTTTTCGGGCGTAATGAATTGCCTTATGATCGACATCTTGCGGAGGAACTTCATATAGGCAAACATGCCAAAGCACATGATGATGCAGCATGTCTCATGAAAAACTTAGCTTCCCAAAAGGATATGAGATGGTGTGATATTTTTAACATTTATAAGCATGTGACATTTTCACCTACAAATTCATGTTGCTTCATGCACAAACCAAAATAATGCATTGCATGTCCTTCTAAAAGACTTATATTGCAATAAATTTTGGCCTCTGATGTACATGTAAATATCAAGGTCACTCCTCTTTGTGGTCCTACATAGCCAGGAAAATCAAAAAGTTTAAGGATATCCCCATCCTCTCCTCTAATGGTCATTTAAAATTAGGTTTGGGAAGGACGCTTAGTTTGATTAAACACATATGATCATTTTTTTATCCCTAGAGCTAATGAAAGGATAAGTCCAACGCAAGAATCTTTGTAGATGTCCAATGGTCTTTATGTTCCATTAAACATATGCTAACAAAATTGAATAAGTTTCTTTGAATGATTTGATCTATGAATCCAGCTTCTGACAACGGATCGGGATGTTCAATCAATAAGATCACTCCCTCCTTGTAGACAAGTAAAAATGTTCTCCTTTTAATAAATATTTCTATCCAAGGCATACCCTTACAATGGAAAAAGTTGATGATGTCTTTTGGGGATAAAAAAACTACTCTTTGGGCACAATATTGCTAATAGGGATTTCATGGTTGGAATATTAATTTCTTTTGTTGGAGAAATGAGAAACCTTACTTCATATGTTTTATAAATGACATACCAATGACATGCATAGATTCTTTACTTTGTCATTTGATCACTATCTAGCATTGATTGTGGTCTTAGTTCATAAAGTTCTTCTATATTTACTTAGGTTTAATCATAAACAAACAATTGTGATTAAACAATTGTGATTATTTTGTGAATGTGTTAGATCAATTTTGTGTTCGATATTCATAGAAACTTCATACAAGTTTTCATGATGATAATGTCACAACTTTATTCTATTTTTATGATATTCCTATGGTTTTCAGAAACCCCCAATCTTAATTTACAAGTTTACTGTTTGATTTTCATGATTTTTTTCTTAATTAATGCACAAGTTAGCTTGAATATTTAGTATGGCTACATCTAAAATATGTTTTGAGTATATATGAAGTTAAGCTTAAAGGAAGTATAAATAAAGGAGAAACTGCAAACATGCATGTCAAAAAACAGTTTATAGTCCTCAGTAAATGTATGGCTCGGTCAATGTGATGGTGGCATCAATTGAAGGGTGCTTTGCTTATACCTAAAGGGTTTACTATTGGCTTCTTCGAGCTGAAGCATGCCAAACTAATCCACCTCTTCGACTAAAGTCATGATATGTTGAATGAGCCAAAGCAAGGTGGTGATCAAACTGCTTCAACCTGATGTGTGTTGCTTTGAGCGTGGTTAGTGCGCTTTGACCCTTGTGCTTCAACCCCCTCAATCAATAAATGTGTGGTCAAAATGTCATGTTTTGAGTACTTTAAACACCACATTGACCCATTGCTTTGACCAATGATGGATGTGGCTATAGTCATTGCCTCCTATGAAGTTAATCACAAAAAATGTAATGTCATGATATTTTCTTTATAAAAAATGAATGATATTTTGAAACACAAACTTGTAGTATCAATGTCTAGATACATAAAACCTTGAATCTAAGTAGTGGACATTGTGAGAGAGATTTTTGGGGCAAAAAGGGAGAAATGCAAAAAATACATCTCAATAATAGTTAAACCTAGCTAAGATCATTTCTGATCATTTATTTGTCATCTCTACCTATTTCTTGGGCAAAAATAGTAGTAAGGCTGACTTTGAGTCATGTCACTTCCTATCCATCTCTCTTCCTTGCTCTAATGCTAACATGTGCAAATAATAGACTACAAGCCTACAAAGGAGAGATATGGGTCATTTCTCCCAAATATGGGTGATAGCAAGCCTTGATCTTTAGTTGTGATCTGAATAGAGGTGAGTGAAAAGTCACTAATCTACCATGATTTTCAGAAATCGTGCAAAATGTGAACAAGTTCATTTTGAGACAATGAGACCAAGTTAACCTTAATTCCTCTCTCATATTGTTTTAATTATCATTATTGCATGCTTGATTAAGTTTTAAGAGTAAGTGACTAGGAGACATTATTATAAATTCAACATGGCATGAGTACCTAATTGCAAATTATGTGAAAAATATCCAAACTTTTTACTTCATACTCATATTTGTTTGAGAGTTAACATATATTCTTAAGCGATAACTCTTGCTAGTTTTTCTCCAATTGGACATTCTTTGCCTTGATCTTTTAATTCATGTATTTTTTTTATTGTGAAATTTCACTGCAATTGTGTATCAGTTAACTCAGTACATGTATTCCTTCATAAATGTGATACATTTTATGAGTTTGAATGTTTTTTTATCTTGGTTGAGTAAGGATAAGTTTGTCCTCCTTGCCTTGGGTCTACATAGCTCACTAGGGTTGTGGGTTGTTTTAGTTGTTTGACCTTCTAACTTATATCTACCCAAACCCCTCAAACCCCCTCCTTATTACAACCAAAGGATCTGACATATGAGGAAAAAAGCAACCTGGAAATTTGGATGAGCTCCTGGACCTCAATGGCCATGGTTTTGTGCTTTCATGTTTGTGCATGTTGGAAATGCAACTCCTTGGTGGATCTTTGACCTTGCAACTTGACTTTCACCCCCATCCATGTAAGAGATCATTTCTACTCTATCTATTATTTCCATATAATCTTCTTCCTTATGATGATCTCCATGAATTTCCATGGTGTTTCTTGTTTCAAACAACTAAAGCACCCTCTTTTCTCCTCCTTTGCTTAACTTTGCCCTAGATCTTGCTTAATGGAGCTTCCTTGGAGCCTTCAAAAGGGTTGTTCATGAGTTGTGGTGTTGAATTCTTGGTTTTCTAGTCTGGAGATCAAGGTCATCTTAAATAGAGGCTCAATAGTTTGAGGAAGGATCTTGCATGTATATGGATGTCTAAGTATGTTGATGATCAAGCTTCCATCAGACATCCTAAAGCTTGTTAGCTTCATTTCTAACCTTAAACATGTAACATCATATCTTTCTTATCTATTTTTCTTGGTGATATTTTATTCTTCTTCCTCCTTATTCGATCTTTAAGGTCACCCAAGGGGGTTTTAGCTTTCTAAGAGCTAAAAATGTCACATTTCTCTCTCTTTGACCTATGTGGGATCAAATCTAGCTAGATGGAACCTAAATGCAACTTTGGGAGGTTCATGGTGATGCTTAAAGGTTGATCCACATGTCCTAGAAAAGTAGGTTCCTTTACACATGTTTTCTAGACAGTTTGCTAACTTCTTCCTTGATTGAATCATGCATCCACAGCCTAAATAAGAGACAAATGCTAAAATTTCACATTGTAGAGCTAGATCTTGCTCTATATGCTTAAATGTGTAATTATTCTAAACTATTTTGCATATGGGATGATATCAAATGTTTTTACCACCCCTATATTCTAATTTTGATTCATGTTGTTGATAATGTGCCTTCTAGTGGCCTTATGGTTGAAAATTCGAAATATATGTGATCTTGGCCTAAAAAATGACTTGTATATGGCTACTCAGATACCATATTGATTGAAAACATATTATATAATCTTATTTTCTAACCAGATGATCCTATAGAGTGTATATAACATGTTTCCCTGACTTTATGTTGTTGTAGATCCATTCAACATGGGTTACATACCTAAGAGTAACACATCAAGACTTAAAAATGCCATCATTGTGATTGATCTATTTTTAGCCATAAATTGCTCATATTTTGGAATTTGACCATGAAATTGTGTATGGTGCTTCATGGTTATAACATGCAGTGAATTATACTTTTTATGGTAATAACACAGTCTTTGTTAATGTATAACTTCTCTATGGATGAAAATGACATTTTATGTGATAAAGGGATACTCTCAAGGATGTTGTGAATTTTCTTAATACTTGGGATTCTATATTCAACACTTATTGTATCATACCTTTGTACATGGTTGCATCCTTGAAAACAAATGTGAAATAACTTTGTGAAGTCGGTCTAAATGTTTTTTTAACCTTATATTGGTTAGAAATGGCATTTTATACCATAATATATACTTGATATATATATATATATATATATATATATATATAGAGAGAGAGAGAGAGAGAGAGAGAGAGTCAGGCTTGTGTACACTCGAGTGTACTGGAGGCACCGTACACCTCAGTCATTTTTAAAGATGTAGTAGATTTTTGAAAATTCTAAACTGTTGACCTTCTTAAATATCTTAAGAACATACTATATAATAAATTTTAGCTCATTTGGATACTTATAGGTCGTGCATCTAAAGGACACAAGAATCATGCATTTCAAATTAGTTTTGTGTGTCGATTATGTTGTCCTTGGATGAGTGACTTACACTCATCCAAATGAGCTCAAATTTAGTATGTGGCCTATTATTTTTGTAACCATGAAGATCAATGGATTGGATTTTAGAAATACAAGGTCTAGATAGGCAAATACCATTGAGGTGTACAATGTAATCCATACACTCGAGTGTATTCTAGCATGACTATATATATATATATATATATATATATATAGAGAGAGAGAGAGAGAGAGATAGATAGATAGATAGATAGATAGAGATAGAGAGAGAGTCGGGCTAGAATACACTCGAGTCTATTCGGAGTAGAATACACTCAAGCAGTTTTTCATGATGCAATATTTTTTCAAAAATCTAATCCGTTGATCTTCTTAAACATCTTGTGAATAACTCATATGTAAAATTTGGGCACATTTGGACATTTATAAGTCATGTTATAAAGACCAAAAAAAGTATGCATTTCAAATTAGTTTCGCGCGTCAATTGTTTTGCCCTTGGGTGAGTGACTTACACTCATCCAAATGGGCTCAAAATTTGTATGTAGCCTAGTTATAGTATGACGGTGAAGATCAATGGTTTACATTTTACAAAAAATAGTCTTGATATGCAAACACACTTGAGTGTATTTGTGTGATCTGTACACTCGAGTGTATTATAGCCTAACTCTCTCTCTCTCTCTCTCTCTCTCTCTCTCTATATATATATATATATATATATATATATATATATTAGTTTGGGATGTTTTACATCTTATGTAGTTTTGTGTACTCAAAATAAGTTATAAACAGTCCTAGATAAAAAAAACTTACATGCAACATTTATTTCTATGGGGTCATAATTATAAAGTAAGCACGAAGTGATTTATGGGTTTACAAAACAAATGTGAGCTTGATGCAATTTAGTGAAACCTTATTGAAAATGCCACCTAATGTAATATCTCACTGTCTCAAAATAAAATATATACTTATTTTTTTTCTCATCCTATAATCACATGGGATGAGCTTATAAAGAGAGATTTTGAATCTCTACATCTCAATCAGAATATGGCCCATGATAGAGCTGAATGGAAATGAAGGATCCATGTAGATGACCCCAACATAGTTGGGATTGAGGATTAGATGATGATGATGATGATGATGATCACATGAAATTGAATAATTTAGACATAAAATATTACATTATGTGATGTATTTTTGATATGGGATTTGGAGGTAGACTTGACGCCTCAAGGCTTTTGCATTAAAGGCAATGATGTGGGTACCATCATTGAGATGATGGTAGGGTCCAACAATTATAATTTAATCCACATGATTTGATACTTATGAAGTACAAGATAATGGTAAATATTATCATATACTTGATATCGAGAATCACATGGCCATGTGTGTTCATACATTTTCCCTTGAAAAGATGTGATACGCTCTGAGTAAGCCCTAGAGGAGATATGTGATGTAGTTTTAATATCATGAAATATATGTTTTTAATAGGAAAAAATAATGTGATTTCCTTAATAGTGGTGGTTAATCTTGTGAATTTTTACTAATTTTCCCTAATGGTTATGATGTTGCAAGCTAGTACAAAGAGACTTTATATGTCAAGATGGCTCGTATATGCTTAGTTTTGGCCTTCCTATACCCTAATATTTAATTAGGAATATATTTTGCATCCATTAGAGTTTTAATATGAAATTTAGGATTCTATTTTGTTTCTTTCTTGTGAATACATGTGTGAAATCACAGGTGTATATGAGATTTTTACTAGGTAGACCTAGTTTAGCCTTAATGGAATTTTGGGCCTTATTGTGCCCTATAATTATTGAATTGGGCCTTGTTATGGCCAAAGATGGAACATGAACCCTATTTTTTGTGGTTTGAAATACATGGAAATATTTTATATCTTTTTCTATTGTTATACTTTTTAAAATTTTAAATTATATCTCTATACCTTGTTTATAACATGTTTGATGCAATAAATGAGCAATTGGATTAATTAATCAAGTGCAATCCTAATCATATAGTATCATGTGATCATAGAAGTGTCTCGATGTCAAAACTTGTTTGATGGTGAAATGAGTAATCCTTGTAGCAATATTAATTGTGAGAAGGACCTTAGAGTCGTATATTGTTGAGTATATGTGGGTGTGGGAATGGTTTGTCTCCATCATCCTGATTATAGGTTGTTGAGAACCGTTGAGGCAGTGTCTCATATATTATGTGATAGAGAGTAGTTGCCATCATAACTCAAAATTGAGGGTTTTCTACACTAGTTTTTAGGTATTGTAGAATGTGTACCCATGACAGACTAGGTATTTAGTGGTATGGTCATTGTGCCCCTCCTGGTAGGTTTACCCACTATGCCACTACATTTTGTCACTGAACTGACAGAGGGGAAAAGATTTTTAGGATTCTTGTCATTCGAAGATCTTATACAGGGATGATCACAACTTCACAGTAATCAACTAGTAGTTTGAGTGGTACATCTCAAACTGTCTAGGGCTTAATAAAGCATGTAACTAAGTCATGTAGCATACATGTTTAATATTTATTGGAGAATCCCATTGGATGTTGCTATTTTGCTCTTATAATCAACAAATTTTGTGATGCTTTATGGATTATCTACAACAATATGGTTTGCCTACATCATTGAAAGTAATGTCATCTTTATTGTATTTAAGATGATTGTACTATTAGAATATTGTTGTTGTAATTGAAATGTATTATAATCTTGTACAACAAAAAAGAAATGTATTATAATCTTGTCATAAATATGCCTTAATCTAAGTTATAAAGTGATATGGATAATAAGACATTGAAATGAATAATAAAATTATCTTTGTAATCCATTATCCATCTTAAAAGTTGTCTATGTATGTTTATATCTTGGTGGAAATAATTCTCTCATTGGGACTCCTTAAGAGTCTCATGTGGTTCACCCATGATATTTCTAGGTATGTTGGCATAGTGGAAGGGACTTGGTGATCAAGATGTAACAAGATGTAGCATATTTGAGTCTAGATTGTCAATGTTCTCTCACTTTTTTATAAGTTATGGATGGGTAGTTTATCTTGGAAAGGATGGGCTTCTACTTGATGTTTCTTTATGATTACAAGTTTTAACCTAATATTGATGTGTCTTTATGGTTATGAATCATCTTGTATGCCAATTTGTTGAAGTTACTTTAGTTTGTCTTCCCATCTTGTCTACTCTTGAAGTGATTTAAACAAGTACACTTTTATACAACATCATGCAATGTTTTATAACCATTATTTGTAGTTAGATCTTTATGTGAATATTTTTATTTATAATATCATTTTAATATTTAAAAGGTTTCTTGTTTTAATATGGGTTTAGGGATGTGACCCAATTATCATTGGGATGAGCTATTACATTAATTTGCCCAACTTAACCATTGTACTAATATTATACATGTAACACCTAATGGTACTGATGTTGTTGATTTTGTTCTTAATTTCTTAACGAGTAGTAGAATGCTTAAAAAGTTAATAATTCATACATGACCCTCATTCCTAAATTTAAGGGTGATGATAGTCTCCAGGATTGGCATACAATTGCATTGCACATGTTCTTATACAATATTGTATCTAAAATCTTAGCCAATAGATCACAACACATTTTGCCTTTTGTCATGTAGTAATCAAGTTGTGTTCATGAAAGGGAGAAAGGTAAACGATGCTCTTTTACTGACCGATGAGTGTATTTGTGAGTTCAAGAAGTCTAATACTCCTACTAGCATGTATATCAAGGTAGGCCTATTTAAAGCCTATGACTTTGTCAAATGGGCTATCTATACTCTATTATGAGGAAAATGAAGTTTCCTATGTGCTACTGAACTGGATTATGGTTTATATGCATTCTTTTTCTCTATATGTTCTTATGAATGCTAAATTTACTAAAATGATCATCCTTCAAATTAATTTATGCAAGGGACCCCTCGGATCCATACTTCTTTGTTATTTTTATGGAAGGGTTTGGTTCAACAATGAGACATGTTGCTGACAATAAGATTTAAGTCGATTAAAAATTCTAAAATTATATTTTTCATGTCCTTTTTGCTGACAATTTTATGGTTTACCTGAAAACATGTAAGAGAAATGTGAGGAATATAAATATTCTTTTGAATAAGTTTGGAGCCTTGTTGGGTCTAAAATTCAATCCCACCAAAGAATGCTTTAATTAGTTGCTTTGTTAATGAAGTTTTGATGGTCAGTTCTCTTGCTATTGAAAAACAAACCTTTCCTATGAGATAACTAGGGCTTCCAATACTTTGTTTTAAGTTGGAAAGGTCGTTATGTATTACTCTTATAAACAATATCAAAAGAAAATTAGAAGGATGGAAGATGAAGGATCTATCTTTTAAAGGTAGGGTTGAGATCATTATCTCCACTCTATTTTTTTGCATCAATTATGTCCAATGACCTTCCTTTTCTTAATTCTATTATGGAAGAGGTTTAGAGTTTGTGTAAAAAAAATTGGGGTGGAATTGATGGTGAAAGAAAGATTCATTACGTTGCTTGAAAGAATATCTACTACCCAAAAAGGAGGGTGGTTTGGGGGTCATGAAGGTCAAAAAGGTGAATTATGTTGACCTTCTCCTTAATATTTGAAATGTTGCTGCTAATAAGGACATATTATGGGCTAAGTGTATGAATGAAATATATTTAGCTAAAGGCTCTTTCTAGTCTACTAGACATGTGCCCATGGGTCTTGGACATGGAGACAAATTCACAATTTGAGATTTGTCATGTTGCCTCCACATTTTGATTACTATTGATACTAGTGAAAGTATTAGGGCCAAGAGGGATCCTTGGGTGAACAATAAAAAATTCTTGGGAGAGTGTATTGACATAAAAAAATCCTAAATCTGGGATGTGGTTTGTTCGGATGTGTAGCAAGTTCATACATGATAAAAGATGGTCCATTCCTAACAAGAGAAATTTTAGTGAATTTTATGTCCTTATTGCAAAGATGTCATGCTATTTAAGGGAATAAGATGGTGTACTGTTAAAAGGATGGAAATTTTTTAACATGGAGATGTGTTGGAGTTGACTAGTATGATATTTTGAGATGGGATAAATGGTTGTGAAAGTATACCGATCCAATGAACTATATGATGACTTGTTGGAAGTTGTTTAATAACTTAATTGCTACACTTGAGGTGCTAAGGAGTATGGGTATGTATATAACCTTGTGTTGTTTCCTATGTAGAAAGGACTTTAAAGATGTTGATCACATATTCTTCATGTGTTTGTTCTATGTTGCTATTTGGAATTTTGCTATTTTAAGGAGACTTATCATTTCTTTCTGATAATTAGTGATCACATTATGATCTGACTGTTTTCAAAGAACAACTAGCATATATATGGATATTATTCACCATATTTGGCTAGAGAGAAACATGAGGTTCTTCAAGGGGAGTATTTCTTCAACATTTGAAGTCTGGAGTCATATTCATTTTGATGTTTGTTCTTTATACAAATAGATAGTTTTGTTTGTTCTTTGACTTCTCTCCCTCTCTTATGTTATATATTGTATAGAATTTATTCAAAAATAAATAAAAAGGGTGGCACAACTATATTGAGCAAAAAAACCTTGGTTTCCTTAGGATATCTAACAAAATGTCATTTGATAGATCTGGGTCCAAGCTTTTTAGAAAATTGTTTCTTCACATAAGCTTCACATCCCCAAATCTTCATAAAAGGAATACTGAGATGTTTTCAAGTTAATACTCACATGTTATTTGAACTGATTCTCAAAGGTATGCAATTAAGTGTAAATGATGCAGTTTGTAAAACATATCCCCAGTAGGAAGTCAGAAGAACAAAAAACTCATCAATGATGGTGCCATGTTCAACATGTTGCAACTCCTCTTTCCGATACAACATTATGTTGCAATGATCCACGTGAATCCATTATCATCAAATACCACAAACTCTCAGAAGGCCCTCAAACTCTTGTATTCACCACCTCAATCTGATCAAGGTGCTTCGATACTCTTGCCCAGTTGATTTTGTACTTCATTCATGAATATCTTGAACTTTTGAACATATTCTAACTTGTGCTTCATTATATACACATAGACACTCTACCGTGTTCATTGGTAAATGTGATGAAGAATTGATACCCACCTCTAGCATTTGTGCTAAAAGGTCTACATACATCATTAGTATGTATGAGTCCCAATAATTAAGTCACTTACTCTTTCATCGTTACTAGTAAAAATTGTTTTTGTTGTCTTGCCTAATAAACAAAATTCACATGTATTAGTTGATTCAAAATCAAATGAGTTTAGACATCCAACTTTACGGAGTCTAGACATGCATTTCTTGTTTATGTGGCCTATACATCATGCTAGATATAAGTTTTGTGTGATTCATCAAGTTTAACCTTCTGAGTATATATGTTATAGCCATTTGTCTTAATATCTGATAAATAAATATCTCAAGACATAGGGAAACTACCATAAAAGATCGCATCTTTATAAATAGAATACCATCCATTTTCAATATAAAATTCAAAACCATTCTTGTCTAAATATGAAATAGAAATGATGTTGATATTTATGATAGGTACATAATAGCAATTCTCTAATTCCATTACATGTCCACTAGGCATAGATAAATAGTAGTTTCCAATTGTAGTAGCTTAAACTCTTGCTCTATTTGTGATGCGTTGTTCAATCTCTCCCTTCTTAAAGGCCTACTTATTTTCAAACTATTTATATTTGATTATATGTGAGATCCACATTTGGTATCTAAACCCATGATGAAGAAGTAGATAAATGTATCTATAACATTTGTGAGATGCCACATGTAGTTTTATCAAACCCATGATGAAGAAGTAGATAAGTGCATATCGATAACATATATACATGAGATCTCTATCCCATGCTTCTCTAACCTCCTCTAGGAAGTGAGGGCAAATCCTTTTCTAAAGTCCAGCCCAGTGACAATCATGACAATGATCTTCTTTACCCACTCCTTTTGCCTTAAGTAAGGGAGACTTAGAATTCTTGTTAACTTAGAAATTTGCATGGCTTTGCCTTTGCTGCATCAACACGAATTTAGGCTTATCTTTCTTCATTTTCCCCTCATATGTTATTAGTATGCCAAACAACTCTCATAATAGTTTAGAAAAGATGTTCATCTTTTAACTCTTGACAAATTGTCTATAAGAATTTGAATACGATTGTAAGATCACACATGTGGCCAACTCTTGGCATAAAGAAAATCAGAATATGTCTAGGCTTTCCACATAACCAATTTACTTGAGCACATGTGGCCCAACTGGACCACCTTCTGCCATATTGCACTTAGTTTAATGACTTTGAGACATCATACTTCTCTTGTCTTGCTTGTTCTTAGTACATATTCTTGAGATGTGTTACCTTCTCAACAACTCCCATGTTCCCATGTTGCTTTTGCAACTCATGATTCATGGAGAAAAACATAAGGCACTTGGTTTCTATGACATCATTAAGATGCTTATGATAAGAGCCTTGAACCAGACATAGAAGTTGTTCCCATTAGACTTTTCCTTCTTAAGTATAACCACAATTAAAATCGATAGTTGTTATTTTCCATATGATCTACAAGAAATATCTATAGAAGTTAATATTTTGATTTGAAAAAGTTTTATTGATGTTCATTTGGTCTTTAATTAAATATAGATCCCAATATTTTATTTCAAATCAATAGACTCATCATTATTTTGGAAGATTACACCTGACAATCTTGTAGTGGGTCAAGAATCATATTTCATCAAGTCACGAGTCAGCTCTGGTTGACCATTCACAATTTTATAATTTACGTAGCCAACATTTGCCAAATACATCAAACAAAACTCTTGATATATGGATGCACAACCCTTTCTCATAAACATCTATATGCCTCTAGGTGGTTTTCTATTAGTAATACCTAGTGAAGTTTGACCCCAAGGACAACACAATATAATATGCACCCTACCTTGGCAGACACACATATCTATTGTCACACTTTCCTAAGATAAACAACACACCACACTTTAGCATGCCCACACATAGTCAATCAAGGTTTCCATATGTGTTTCCCATCAGAAAGCATCTACTACATAGTATTTTACTTGAGTGGTTATATATACATATACATATCCAAACACAACATACTTATAATATGTTTCAAATGCACATTATATCAATAACCCGCAATCAAAAACCAAAAATATATAACATTGGTTGGCCATATTATTCTAATTTTGGATCCAAAAAAGATTATTGTCTTCCTAAGGGCCTTTGGACCTTATGCATCATCAACATGTGAACTCCCACATAAACATGCATTTGAGTTGTGTGATGATGAATTGCTCCATGGATGGTCCTTTGGGTTGTATCTTTAAGGCTACCTCATTATGACAAATCTTCTAAATCTAATTTTATTCCTATGTATTTTAAATAATATGTAGAAGCCTCAATTTACATTCAAGGGGAATGTAGAAGGAATATAATGTATTACATATGGAGTAAAAGAGATGAGGCTCTAGATGCAAGCCGAATACTTATCAACCAAAATACAAGCACCATCCATCCACAACCACATGCTCATGCAAAAGTTTCCTTGCCTAAAACCATGCGATCATCCACCAAATGGAACATGTCTCAAAAGGAGACATATATGGTTTATATGTATATTATGTCTTATACATATATATTTAAGTTTGCATCATTTCATATAGTAAAATCCCCATGAAATATTTTCCAAGATCCACACAAATAAGGAGGGTACATGGGGGAAGCTCCCCATGACATATTTTCACATATGTACACTATAATAAATCTATTTTTTCCATAGTTAACTCCATCCCACTTATAATAAAAAAATGGATATGTGATGTATGTGGAACTAAAGTGGGATATGCACATTAATTTTATTGTTGGCATCCTATGTAATTGCACATAAAAGTATACATAAATCCAATTATATTAATTTAAATCCTAATACACTATAGATTCACGTGGCTTTGATAGCATTGTTGGGAAATATGGAGGTGAGAAGCGCAATAGAAGCAATAAAATTCCCCATCTTTCCTACCAATAGATCTTGTCAACAATGATGTATTGGGAAAGAAGGAGTGACATATATCTTGTCACATAATAGATCTAGAGACTGGATAGATTTTTATGACATCTTAAAACATAGCCATAAAAGCATATGTGCAGATGGTGGGAGATCCTCGTAGCACCACAAGAACCGCCAAGGAAGGAGCAACCTTTTCATTGGCAACAAGCTTGTAAAGAAGTGAAACTACTTCTCTACTAAAAATTTGAACAATATAACCTTCAGTCCAAACACACTCAGAAGGTATGATGGAGTGGGTGTAAAATTTTCAAATCTTTATATAATGGTAATCAAAAGACCAAAGTATAGCAGCGGAATAAAAACATAACTATATTCAATTATAAAATAAGGGAACGTCTTAAACTTACATCATAGGGATCCATGTATAGGAAATATAAACCACCTCAAGATTGTCTCCAACCTTCATCATCACAATCTAAGTCCAGGTCAACATGCCTTGTCATCCAAGTCCTCCACCTAGGGTTGGAAGCATACCCCATCAAAAGAAGAGAAAAATAGAAGACATCAACAAAGGCTAGTATGTGCATACTAAAAAGCAAATCGAGCAATTTATAAAGAATAAGGGACATCAAAATAAAAGGCTTCCCATGCAAGAGATAAGGACTACCCAATTGGGCATAAAAGAAAAGAAACATCAACATCATAAAAGAAGATACTTGCCATAATCAAAACAATAAAGTAGTGCCACATAAGCACATATCAATATTTTTGGGCACATAACCCATCATCAATTTGGGCACATAACCCACCATAAACATCATTAACCTGCATGCATGTGCAATAAGCATAGCCCTAGAACAATATAAACACAATTGGCGGCCAACCCTCATAAGTTGAAACCTAATAGAGAAAGGAATACTGTCAATCTCCCAAATATATATAAAAACATGGACCAAGAATCACAGATCGTGCCCTGGGTATGAGGTTCCTTGCCATCCCAAAAGAGCAGGAAATATCACATCTGCTATAAACAAAACCAATGCAATTACACTACTCTAGTACTACTGAATGACATATCATGTTTAATGTAGAGGCAAGTAAAAAGTATAGTCAGAATATACCAAAGTAGTCAGCACATAAGTGACCAACATATACATCCACCTTAGAAGTGGGAAAACGATATCACATAAACATCCACATCATAGTGGGAATATCCAATCATGCACCAAGGCAACAAAATCAGAGTCAAGAGAATATCCAAGATTACCACAAACAAGATAGTTCACAAGAACCATGATATCAAAAGATAAGAGCAATGTGTATAGGCTATTGTCCATAGGACCAAGAGAAAGAATAAAATAGGATAATTGCTCAAGAAGAATAACTGGGGATGCAAACATACCTCAACTTTAGAGTCAAATGATCCAAAGTCACTTCAAGGTTTAAGCCTAGGCTTCCAAAGAACCTATTAACATGTATGGGGGATTAGGGTTAGATTTATATTGATTTCATAAACCATAAAAACCACATTTTTAAACATATATGAGTTAGGTTTACAAAACCATGCCATATTTTAGTATATGTCATTAGGATTCCAAAACATGTTTTATTATATTTTTCTGACTTATAAATATTTAGTTATGATTTTTACAAGTTAATTCTTATTTAGGTTGAACCATAAAAATCACCTCTTCAAAACATTAGATTCAGGATACAAAACTAACACCATTAGAAAGCCCTTATTTTTTTAAATCCAACGAGTATTTATTCATAATTTTTTGACAAACAGGTAATTAGTTATGCATTTTTGAATTTGGACCAATCAAATAATTAGATAAAGCCATGTAGGTGAGAAATCCACAAAAAAGAAAGGGGAAAGCAGATCGGGCCCGCATGACTTGGCCCAATGAATGCCGGTCAAGTAAGCGGGTCAATGGCTCAATTGACTCACTCCAAAGCAAAGGATGAGAAGGTGGGATGACAAAAATACCCCGGGCAATAAAACAAATCAAGAAGGGAAACAAAGGGCAGGCGAGTGATTTCCCTTGGGGTCATCTTCCCCAAATCAAGTGTGTCATGGCCGCAAGTAGCTTGGATGCTGCTCGGTGTAAGTTTGGGTGAATACAAAGCATAGAGCGATTTGAGAAGGCGAGCATAGAGAACTGAAGAGGACGGTCGAATGAACTTACTCAATGCCTCAATTGAGGTACCGGTGACGCCGAGGGCCTCAGAAGGGCGCCGCAAACCCAGGCGAAGAACTTGATCACCGGTAGATAAAAAAATGAGCGGAAGGGAAATTAGTGCTGGAGGAGGAGAGGATGGATGTGATGATCTGATAACTAATCAAACCGTCACCAGTAAATAATTGTGGAATAACCATAAGCAGCAGATTAACAAAAATCACTAAAAATTAAAACCATTTTGCAAAGAGATCCACTTCCAGGAAACTATTAAGAAGAGAACCAAACTACTACATACATCATAGTTCACATTGTACATACCTTGTACCATCTCATATTGTGGATAACATATAACAATTGCTTTTCCAAACTATACATAAGCAACATAAAACCTCAAGGTGTACAAGCCAAAATCTTAGATCGTTCATAAAACTGTTACATACTGACTCCAAGGACCTGAGAGTATAGAGACGACACATAGGACTTATATCTACAAGACACGACAGACAATACACTCAACCTGAGATGTTACTGCTGCCCCTGATGCTATTGTCCTCTCTCTGCTGTATGGTCCCTACCTCCTCATCTGCATTCACCTAAAAATGTTGGTGACCAATGGGGTGAGACCCATGTCCCAGTGAGAGATATAACTCTCCGCCAACAATATTATCATTGCAGATAAATAGTAATAAACTGAGCAGAGGATTCTTTTATATTAATAAGTAGGATTTAATCACTGTTTAAGCAGAATAGAGAAATATCATCTTATGAATCAATGCAGTTATATTTGATAAAGCAGTAATTCATCTATTCATTTTATAAGGAATACGAAGAACATGTATAACATCTATCCATTTAAGATGCATTAAGAAATGTAACATCAACCAATGATTTCCATATTCCATCCTTAAGCAAATACGCTACACTGCTGATTACATTTTACAATCACACTTATGCCCTGAGGAGATGAGGTATACCGCTCATACTCTAATTGACCACTGTGAAGTCAAAATCGGTACCATACAAGGTCAATGGGAGAGCCGACTGCCATGACCTCACTTGTCTCGGTCAGTGCGAGACCACAAGTAGGACATCTCGTGTCAACTGCTAAATAGCTTTCCAGGATATACTGGCAACTTCGCTATAGAGTTACAACCGCAACATGCACTCTCTGCATGATTGAGAGATTTCAGTTATCTACCATCAATCCCGACATTCATCATCATCGGGAGATTCGTGATACATCCATCCTGGTATTTATAATGAAGGATATCTCACATCAATCCCTCATTAGGGCGTAAGGATATTCACGCCCATCACCCTCGGATATTCGAAAATATGCACTCCATAAGATCCTGTAGGAAAACCTGTTTCACCATTCAACAGCTACTGACGTCGATGGATCTATGGTCAGGGCGCTACATGATGAAATTTCCACTTGATTAATTAGGTGCATTACAATGTCTTTTAGCATCAACCAAGTTTCAAACATGGATTATTATAACAGATGCTACAAAGAAAAGTGTAATACATCTATCAAGTACTTTTCAAATCTTTAGAACACATGTAACATTTAGGATCTCAATCCCTTATCTCATTACTAGGAATTCTCATCCCTCAACATTATCATTATCATGATTACTAGATCATGGGTATTCAAACCCTTAGTTCACCACTGAACACTGTTACCACTTATCAGGTAACTATTACCTCTAGGTACTCAGACCAAGGTATACATGATATTTGTTACACAAGCATCTAACATGGCTCACAAGGCCCATTAAAATCTTTATCATATAAAACATCATAGCTCATACCTGACTTTGATCATCATATCATGATACCTTCATGGTTAGTATACATGATAACATCCATATCAAATACATATCAACACCATGCAATACAAGGGTAATACCAGTATTCCATCATTAGGGTTAGGGTTTCCCTTTCTTATCGATTAGGGTTTCACATACATATCATTACCCTACATTAAGTTTAGGGTTTCCCATTATTAACCATTTAGGGTTTCAAGATCACATTATCAAGGATCAAACCCTAATTCATACCCTACACATATTAGAAATATTAATGTATGGCCATTACATGTTTATCACAAAAGTATGAGTTTCTCTCTCATCCTCATTAGGATGTTGATTACTCCATACTTTATTAAGTTGGCTCAACCTTTCCTTCAAGGTATGTTAGCCCACTTAATCATTATTCATTAAACTCCATACCTATTAATGTATGACTTGATATAAAACACTTCATGTGTTACTCCATCAAATACATTGCATTCAAGGTGCTTTCCTTCATATGGGTTTTGAGGTGCTTCCACCATATTGGGTATGAGGTGTATGCTTTCTACCCATATCGGGTTTGAGGTGTATGTATGCTTACCATCTCGGGTTTGAGGTGTATGTGTGCTTACCATATCACCCTTGAGGTGTATGTATGTTTCCATATCACTTTAGAGGTGTATGTGTGCTTCCATATCACTTTAGAGGTGTGTGTGTGCTTCACACCATATCGGGCAAAGAGGTGTGTGTGTGCTTCACACCATATCGGGCAAAGAGGTGTGTGTGTGCTTCACACCATATCAGGGAAAGAGATGTATGCTTGCTTCCATATCACTTTTGAGGTGTGTGTGTGCTTCACACCATATCAGGCAAAGAGGTGTGTGTGTGATTCACACCATATCAGGCAAATAGGTGTGTGTGCTTCACACCATATTGGGTAAAGAGGTGTGTGTGCTTCACACCATATCGGGTTAGACCCTTATGCTCATGCCTCTTCAAACATTCATGGCATCGAACTACCCTTCACCATGGGTTAAATGAAAGTCTAGACAAGTGTTTGAACATTTTAAAACCCATTTTACAAACCAATAAGGGTGTGGGGTCACTATCATATAGGGTTACATCACCATATCGGGTTTGAGGTGTGTGCTTCAACCCGATATCACTTTACCTTTGATGATGTCATCACCATCAACCTCTAGAACTTTGTTCTTACTATTCTAAGTCATGGACAACAGTCCCATGAAGTTTTTAGAACTCAAAGGATCATCAATTATTCAAGAGAAATCGAAATTGCAAGTAGATCAACAAGTATGACAAAATTGAAGGTGCATAATAATATAATTGGGTTCAAGTTATATAACCCACCTCAAGAACAACTTCAAAGCTACAAGCTCCAAATCTTCACGTTCCCAAGTTTGAATATGAACTTCACAACTCCTCTATATGCAAAGAATCACCATGGATAAGCAATTGGTGAAGAAGAAAAGAAAGGAAGATCATAACCCTAAAATCATGCTTCAATCCAAGGTTGAAGATGATCATGGCGTCACATTAGGGTTAAGTATTGAGCTCCTTCTTGCTCCTTAGCTCCTTTTCACGATACCCCACTACTCCTGCATGATATGACACCACTCTTGGCTGATATCCCCCTCACTTGTAGTCAAAACACTCCACTATAGCCGATATCACCTTACTAGGCCGATACCATCTTACTTGGCCGATATGAACTTGCTATGGGTGATACCCAAGGCCCTATGCACGATACCACTTCACTACTGCACAATACAAGGACCCTATGCACGATAAATTAGGGAAGGAGGGTGGTAAGATTCGAAAATTTTCACTAATGGGTGAAAAGAGGGGTATATATACTTGAGGTTCATGAAAAAGTGTGTAAATGAGGTGTCATCAATTTGAGCTACTAGGTGCCACATGTCCATGCATGGTTGACACATGTACATGCATGCATTAACATTTATCTTTACATGAAAAACACTTGAGGATAATATAAAGATGACATTTTGTCCATTACTTATCCCTTTGAATAAGATATATCAACTAAATCACCACTTTATTCACAACCCGATACAACTTTTCTAAGGAAGTTGTAAACCAATACACTTCACCTCCTTGAGGTGATTTTCACGTCATGGACTTTTACAAGAGTCCAAAAACCTATATGAGACTCCTCCTATGGCTCTTTGGCCAATAGGCACTCATATATAAGCTTTTCAACTAGATACAACTCAAGTTAGGGTTTCATATTCAACCCCTTTCTTGGTCATTTCATCACCAAGAGTACCATCACTCATAATTGATTCAAACATGGTGTCTACTCCTTTCTATATTCTCTATATGATACTAGGAGGGAGTAGGGACACTCCAGGGTTGGTAATTTGCATATTAACCATACATTTAGGGTAAATTACAATTTGTACCAAAATTAGTGCACAATGCACTAACATTATTCAAACAAGTTGCAACTTGAAATTTAAGCTTTCCACAAGCCATACGTTAGAATAATTCTCTCTATTATGATTCTAAAGCACATGAGGTACATTAAACATGTGACATTTTGCAATATAGCCCCTCATCTTGGGTAAATTGCACTTTATGCTCAACCTATCATATAATGCACAAACAATTTGCAAATAAGCTCAAACTTGAAAATTAAACTCTACAAGAGTCTTAATTACTTTTCAAAAGATTAAAACAAGTTTATGAACAACTAACTTAAGAAAAACTTCTAGGGTTAAGCCATAACCCATGTTAGGGATGTTACAATGGAAGCCAAGGGACGTTTCTAGGCTAACACACGAAGGCGGGGTGCGGTAAAGAGGCATCTACGAAAACCATGGTGAAGAAGGAAACTGGGGATTCCTTTTATAGACCACAAGAGGGGTCAAGATATGGCTCAAATAACTTATAATCCTTTCCCAAAAATGATGATGAAGAAATCTCGGGAAAGTGTCAAGAAACGAGGGAGAACGGTTGAAAACGAAACCGTGTTTATTGTGCAATCCAAGTCGAGCTCCTACTCAAGGTAGGAGACGACCGGATGTCGTCCGTTCGCCAGATCTGACAGTCACTGATAATTTCAATAGTAAAATACATAAAAAGTAAATAGGCATGTGACACATAAATACTGAAACTTTAGAAAAATCGAGAAATCTAGGTGTGACAAGGAAATAAATCAGATTAAACCAAAGTGGAACATATTTAATGCACATATTTTCTCTTTCCTCTTTTAAGGGTCCTATTCTTATCCAAATTAAACCAAACTTTGTGAACAAGTTAAGTTAAACATGTATATTCTGATTCTCTAATTAGATTTCACTTTTAGCAACTTTAGATGCATTATTTTATATATTCTTAATTTCTCTCTCCGGGTGCATTAATGACATATGGATTAACCATATTGGGTGAAACTTCATACACAAGTCATATTTTACGGGTTGAATACCAATTTTCCATCAATTTTACATTTTGGAGTTGTTTGAGCATTTATTTAATATTTGAAGATTCTACACACTTTCTCTCTCCTAATTTCACCTTTTAAGCAAATTTTCTCCCAATTGGATGAAAATTTACACAAAGGCTATATTTTTTATGTAGATTATGAATCTAAATTATTTTCATCTTTTGGAGTCATTTATTATTTTATTTGATATTTTGGGGGAAAACTTCACATCTTCTTTTCCAATTTGAATTAAATGAATTATTATTATGTGAATAATGAACTTGACTCCCAAGGCAATTGGGACCCAAGGAACATGATTTTAAACTTAGATTCCACTTTTGGGATTTATTTTTATGACATGTGTCATATGGCCCATTAATGTCCCATTATCCACATTACTTAACCAATTAAGTCATTTATATTCTTATTACCATCTAAATGAATTATTTGACACATTAGATTACATTATTCATGCATTAACTTATTGGGAATATTCTAACCTCAACCTTGTTTGGTCAAACACAAAAGGTCAAAGTTCTAGGGTAGGGTCCAAGATCCGGTATGTTACAACACTCCACCCCTTAAAAGGATTTCTTACTCAAAATCTATTGATCCAAACATCAACAACCAACTACTCTCCACCCCTTAAAAAGGTTCAACCTAAAAAGTCAAACTAAACAACTTTTTAGAGCTACCCACATATCTTAATTGTGAAAGTTTTTAGAAATTTATGTTTCTCATGTATCCATCTAAAAGTCTGAAGCAACTTAGGGTTGAGTTTTACGTCCTTTTGTCTCTAACCTATCAACCCTACAAAAACATCCATGAGTCATAGGGTAGGTCAACTACACCTTTATATCAATCCTAGTCATAAAAACTAGGGTTAGATTTTGATCAACTAATTCTAGGGTTTCTCTTCATTGTGACATAGTTCAAGAAAACTTTGATAAAATCCATAAAATTTTATACATATAATGGTATAATGAAAATATTTTTTGTTGATGAAAAACTTTTGCAATGTAAAACCAACATGTTGGCATAAAAATCAATATGAGAACCAAGTCACAATATTTCCATATGAAGACTTCTTATTCTACCATTTCCTCATACTCATAACCTAATCTTATCCTCAAATAAAACCTTATTGCATCAAAATATCATCATAGATCAAATCTAGGGTCAACATCTCACTTAGAGGTAACTTAGTAAAGTCAAGGGGTCTAATGGGGAGACAAAATTGAAATAGCCAGATTCTGACTACCATGGGCTCTGATACCATGTTGTAAAGAAGAGAAACCACTTCTCTACCAAAAATTTGAACAATAGAACCTCCAGTCCAAACACACTTAGAAGGTATGATGGAGTGGGTGTAAAATTTTCAAATCTTTATATAATGGTTATCAAAAGATCAAAGTATAGTAGCGGAATAAAAACATGACTATATTTAATTATAAAATAAGGGAACATCTTAAACTTACATCATAGGGATCCATGTAGAGGAAATATAAACTACCTCAAGATTGTCTCCAACCTTCATCATCCCAATATAAGTCTAGGTAAACATGCCTTGTCATCCAAGTCCTCCACCTAGGGTTGGAAGCATACCCCAGCAAAAGAAGAGAAAAATAAAAGACATCAACAAAGGCTGGTATGTGCATACTAAAAAGCAAATTGAGAAATTTATAAAGAATGAGGGACAACAAAATAAAATGCTTCCCATGCAAGAGATAAGGACCACCCAATTGGGCATAAAAGAAAAGAAACATAAACATCATAAAAGAAGATACTTGCCATAATCAAAACAATAAAGTAGTGCAACATAAACACGTATCAATATTTTTGGGCACATAACCATTCATCAATTTGGGCACATAACCCATCATAAACATCATCAACCTGCATGCATGTGATATAAGCATAGCCCTAGAACAATATAAACACAATTGGCGGCCAACCCTCATAAAGTTGAAACCTGATAGAGAAAGGAATATTGCCAATATCCCCAATATATATAAAAGCATGGGCCAAGAATCACACATCTTGCCCTGGATATGAAGTTTCTTGCCATCCCAAAAGAGTAAGAAATATCACATCTGCTATAAACAAAACCAATGTAATTACACTACTCTAGTGCTACTGAATCACATAGTATGTTTAATGTAGAGGCAAGTAAAAAGTATAGTCAGAATATACCAAAGTAGTCACCACATAAGTGATCAACATATATATCCACCTTACAAGTGGGAAAAAGATATCACATAAACATCCACATCATAGTGGGAATATCCAATCATGTACCAAGGAAACAAGATCAGAGTCAAGAGAATATCCAACATTACCACAAACAAGATAGTTTACAAGAATCATGATATCAAACGATAAGAGCAATGTGTATAGGCTATTGTCCGTAGGACCAAGAGAAAGAATAAAACATGATAATTTCTCAAGAAGAATAATCGGGGATGTAAACATACCTCAACTTCAGAGTCAAATGATCCAAATTCACTTCAAGGTTCAAGCCTAGGCTTCCAAAGAATCTATTAATATGTTTGGGGGATTAGGGTTAGATTTATATTGATTTCATAAACCCTAAAAACTACCTTTTTAAACATATGTGAATTAGGTTTCCAAAACCATGCCATATTTTAGTATATTTCATTAGGATTCCAAAACATATTTTATTATATTTTTTGACTTATAAATATTTAATTATGATTTTTACAAGTTAATTCCTATTTAGGTTAAACCATAAAAATTACCTCTTCAAAACATTAGATTCAGGATACAAAACCAACACCATTAGAAAGCCCTTATTTTTCTTAATCCAACGAGTATTTATTCCTAATTTTTGGACAAACAGGTAATTAGTTATGCATTTTTGAATTTGGACCAACCAGATAATTTGATAAAGCCATGTAGGCGAGAAATCCACAAAAAGAAAGTGGAAAGCAGGTCAGGCCTGCATGACTTAGCCCAATGAACGCCGGCCAAGTCAGTGGGTCAATGGCTCGATTGACTCACTCTAAAGTAAATGATGAGAAGGCGGGATGACGAAAATGCCCCTGGTGATAAAACAAATCAAGAAGGGAAACAAAGGACAGACGGGTGATTTCCCTTGGGGTCTTCTTCCCCAAAGCAAGTGCATCATGGCCGCAAGTAGCCTAGCTTTTGCTCGGTGTGAGTTTGGGTAAATACAAAGCATAGCATGATTTGAGAAGGCGAGCGTAGAGAACTGAAGAGGACGGTCGAACGAACTTACCCAATGCCTCAATTGAGGTAGCGGTGACGCTGAGGGCCTCAGAAGGGCGCCACAAACCCAGGAGAAGAACTTGATCACTAGTAGACAAGAACATGACTGGAAGGGAAATTGGTGCTGGAGGAGGAGAGGATGGAAGCCAAGGGACGTTTCTGGGCTAACACACGAAGGCAGGGTGCGGTAAAGAGGCATCTGCGAAAACCATGGTGAAGAAGGAAACTGGGGATTCCTTTTATAGACCATGAGAGGGGCCAAGATATGGCTCGAATAACTCAGAATTCTTTCCCAAAAACGATGATGAAGAAATCTTGGGAAAGCGTCGAGAAATGAGGGAGAACGGTTGAAAATGAAAGTGTGTTTACTGTGCAATCCGAGTCGAGCTCCTACTCAAGGTAGGAGACGACCGAATGTCGTCCGTTCACCAGATCCGACGGTCACTGATGATCGCAATAGTAAAATAAAAAGTAAACAGGCGTGTGACACATAAATACTGAAACTTTATAAAAATTGAAAAATCCAGGTGTGACAAGGAAATAAATCAGATTAAACCAAAGTGGAACATATTTAATGCACATATTTTCTCTTTCCTCTTTTAAGGGTGCTATTCTTATCCAAATTAAACCAAACTTTGCGCACAAGTTAAGTTAAACATGTAGATTCTGATTATCCAATTAGATTTCACTTTTGGTAACTTTAGATGCATTATTTTATATATTCTTTATTTCTCTCTCCGGGTGCATTAATGACACATGGATTAACCATATTAGGTGAAACTTCATACACAAGCCATATTTGATGGGTTGAATACCAATTTTCCATCAATTTTACATTTTGGAGTTGTTTGAGTATTTATTTAATATTTTGAAGATTCTACCCACTTTCTCTCTCCTAATTTCACATTTTAAGCAAATTTTATCCAAATTGGATGAAAATTCACCCAAAGGCTATATTTATTATGTAGATTATGAATCTATGATTATTTTCCTCTTTTGGAGTCATTTATTAATTTATTTTATATTTTGGGGAAAAACTTCACATCTTGTTTTCCAATTTGAATTAAATGAATTATTATTATGTGAATAATGTGAAACTTGACTCCCAAGGTAATTGGGACCCAAGGAACATGATTTTAAACTTCGATTCCACTTTTGGGATTTATTTTTATGAGATATGTCATATGGCCCATTAGCCATATTACTCTACCAATTAAGTCCTTTATCTTCTTATTACCATCCAAATGAATTATGTAACATATTAGATTACATTATTCATGCATTAGATTATTGGGAATATTCTAACCTCAACCTTATTTGGTAAAACCCAAAAGGTCAAAGTTCTAGGGTAGGGTCCAAGATCCGGTATGTTACAACACTCCACCCTTAAAAGGATTTTGTACTCGAAATCTCTTGATCCAAACATCAACAACCAACTACTCTCCACCCTTAAAAAGGTTCAACCTAACAAGTCAAACTAAACAACTTTTTAGAACTACCCATATCTCTTAGTTGTGAAAGTTTTTAGAAATTTATGTTTCTCATGTATCCATCTAAAAGTCTGAAGCAACTTAGGGTTGAGTTTTACATCCTTGTGTCTCTAACCCATCAACCCTACAAAAACATCCATGAGTGATAGGGTAGGTCAACTACACCTTTATATCAATCCTAGTCATAAAAACTAGGGTTAGATTCTGATCAACTAATTCTAGGGTTTCTCTTCATTGTGACATAGTTCAAGAAAACTTCGATAAAATCCATAAAATTTTATACATATAATGGTATAATGAAAATAATTTTTGTGGATGAAAAACTTTTGCGATGTAAAACCAACATGCCGGCATAAAAATCAATACGAGAACCAAGTCACAATATTTCCATATGAAGACTTCTTATTCTACTATTTCCTCATACTCATAATCTAATCTTATCCTCAAATCAAACCTTATTGCATCAAAATATCATCATAGATCAAATCTAGGGTCAACATATCACTTAGAGGTAACTTAGTAAAGTCAAGGGGTCTAATGGGGAGACAAAATTGAAATAGCCAGATTCTGACTACCATGGGCTCTGATACCATGTTGTAAAGAAGAGAAACCACTTCTCTACTAAAAAATTGAACAATAGAACCTCCAGTCCAAACACACTCAGAAGGTATGATGGAGTGGGTGTAGAATTTTCAAATCTTTATATAATGGTAATCAAAAGACCAAAGTATAGCAGCGGAATAAAAACATGACTATATGTAATTATAAAATAAGGGAACATCTTAAACTTACATCGTAGGGATCCATGTAGAGGAAATCTAATCCACCTCAAGATTGTCTCCAACCTTCATCATCACAATCTAAGTCTAGGTAAACATGCCTTGTCATCCAAGTCCTCCACCTAGGGTTGGAAGCATACCCCAGCAAAAGAAGAGAAAAATAGAAGACATCAACAAAGGTTGGTATATGCATACTAAAAAGCAAACTGAGCAATTTATAAAGAATAAGGGACAACAAAATAAAATGCTTCCCATGCAAGAGATAAGGATTACCCAATTGGGTAAAAAAGAAAAGAAACATCAACATCATAGAAGAAGATACTTGCCATAATCAAAACAATAAAGTAGTGCCACATAAGCACATATCAATATTTTTGGGCACATAACCCATCATCAATTTGGGCACATAACCCATCATAAACATCATTAACCTACATGCATGTGAGATAAGCATAGCCCTAGAACAATATAAACACAATTGGCAGCCAACTCTCATAAAGTTGAAACCTGATAGAGAAAGGAATACTGCCAATCTCCCAAATATATATAAAAACATGGACCAAGAAACACACATCTTGCCCTGGGTATGAGGTTTCTTGCCATACAAAAAGAGTAGGAAATATCACATCTGGTATAAGCAATTACACTACTCTAGTGCTACTGAATCACATAGCATGTTTAATGTAGAGGCAAGTAAAAAGTATAGTCAGAAATACCAAAGTAGTCACCACATAAGTGACCAACATATACATCCACCTTACAAGTGGGAAAAAGATATCACATAAACATCCACATCATAGTGGGAATATCCAATCATGCACGAAGGCAACAAGATCAGAGTCAAGAGAATATCCAAGATTACCACAAACAAGATAGTTCACAAGAATCATGATATCAAAAGATAAGAGTAATGTGTATAGGTTATTGTCCATAGGACCAAGAGAAAAAATAAAATAGGATAATTGCTCAAGAAGAATAATTAGGGATGCAAACATACCTCAACTTCAGAGTCAAATGATCCAAAGTCACTTCAAGGTTCAAGCCTAGGCTTCCAAAGAACCTATTAACATGTATGGGGGATTAGGGTTAGATTTATATTGATTTCATAAACCCTAAAAACCACCTTTTTAAACATATGTGAATTAGGCTTCCAAAACCATGCCATATTTTAGTATATGTCATTAGGATTCCAAAACTTATTTTATTATATTTTTTGACTTATAAATATTTAATTATGATTTTTACAAGTTAATTTTTTATTTACGGATACAAAACCAACACTATTATAAAGACCTTATTTTTCTGAATCCAACGAGTATTTATTTGTAATTTTTGGACAAACAAGTAATTAGTTATGCATTTTTCAATTTGGACCAATCGGATAATTAGATAAAGCCATGTAGGCGAGAAATCCACAAAAAGAAAGGGGAAAGCAGGTCGGGTCCGCATGACTTGGCCCAATGAATTCTGGCCAAGTCAGCGGGTCAATAGCTCAATTGACTCACTCCAAAGCAAAGGATGAGAAGGCGGGATGACGAAAATGCCCCTGGCAATAAAACAAATCAAGAAGGGAAACAAAGGGCACGCAGGTGATTTCCCTTGGGGTCATCTTCCCCAAAGCAAGCGCGTCATGGCCGCAAGCAGCCTGGCTTCTGCTTGGTGTGAGTTTTGGGTGAATACAAAGCATAGCGTGATTTGAGAAGGTGAGCGTAGAGAACTGAAGAGGACGACCGAATGAACTTACCCAATGCCTCAAATGAGGTACCGGTGACGCCGAGGGCCTCAGAAGGGCACCGCAAACCCAGGTGAAGAACTTGATCATTGGTAGACAAGAACACAAGTGGAAGGGAAATTGGTGCTGGAGGAGGAGAGGATGGAAGCCAATGGACGTTTCTGGGCTAACACACAAAGGCGAGGTGCGGTAAAGTGGCATCTACGAAAACCATGGTGAAGAAGGAAACTGGGAATTCCTTTTATAGACCACGAGAGGGGTCAAGATATGGATCGAATAACTTGGAATCCTTTCCCAAAAATTATGATGAAGAAATATCGGGAAAGTGTCGAGAAACGAGGGAGAACAGTTGAAAACAAAACCGTGTTTACTGTGCAATCCGAGTCGAGCTCCTACTCAAGGTAGGAGACAACCAGATGCCGTCCATTTGCCAGATCCGATGGTCATCGATGATCATAACATTAAAATAAAAAGTAAATAGGTGTGTGACACATAAATACTGAAACTTTAGAAAAATCGAGAAATCCAGGCGTGACAAGGAAATAAATCAGATTAAACCAAAGTGGAACATATTTAATGCACATACTTTCTCTTTCCTATTTTAAGGGTCCTATTCTTCTCCAAATTAAACCAAACTTTGTGCACAAGTTAAGTTAGACATGTAGATTCTGATTCTCCAATTAGATTTCACTTTTGGAAACTTTAGATGCATTTTTTTATATATTCTTTATTTCTCTCTGGGTGCATTAATGACACATATATGGATTAACCATATTAAGTGAATCTTCATACACAAGTCATATTTGATGGGTTGAATACCAATTTTCCACCAATTTTACATTTTGGAGTTGTTTGAGTATTTATTTAATATTTTGATGATTCTACACACTTTCTCTCTCCTGATTTCACCTTTTAAGCAAATTTTCTCCAAATTGGATGAAAATTCACCCAAAGGCTATATTTATTATGTAGATTATGAATCTAAGATTATTTCCTCTTTTGGAGTCATTTATTAATTTATTTGATATTTTGGGGAAAAACTTCACACCTTCTTTTCCAATTTGAATTAAATAAATTATTATTACGTGAATAATGTGAAACTTGACTCCCAAGGCAATTGGAACCCAAGGAACATGATTTGGGATTTATTTTTATGAGATATGTGATATGTCCCATTAGCCACATTACTTAACCAATTAAGTCTTTTATCTTCTTATTACCATTCAAATGAATTATGTGAAAAATTATATTACATTATTCATGCATTAGCTTATTGGGAATATTCTAACCTCAACCTTGTTTGGTCAAACCCAAAAGGTCAAAGTTCTAGGTAGGGTTCAAGATCCGGTATGTTACAAAGCTAGTGTTGCACTCTATTTCTTTTTCACTCTCCCTTGTGGGTATTAACAACTGGGGAGATTCATGTGCCAAACAATGTAACCAAAACCCTGACTATCATTTTGCTTTAAATAAGATATGAAGGAAGCATAATTTCTAAAACCTTGAAAAATGAAAAGTCACAAGCAACAATAATTATATTACCAATCAGTCATCCAAATGGATTGTGTCAGAACATTCTAGAACTAATCATTTGGTTTTCTGATCTTTTCTAGTCAACCATCTACACTGGACAACTAACTGATTGGATGATTTTGTCCAGTTTGCCGACTGGATGTCCAATCAAGGGATTGGGATGATACTACTACAGAACAGGCCTTTAGCGTCGGTTAATTAAGGGCTTTAGTGTCAGTTTCCAAGCAACACCCAAGTGGGCACCGCTAAAGGTGGACCCCTTCGGCGTCGGTTCCCAACCGATGCCAAAATGCTTCCCGCCACCGAAAACACACCAGCAAAGGGACTATAGGCGTCAATTTTTTTAAGAAAACTAACACTATAGAATGGTTACGAACATCAGTTATTAAAAGAACCGACATCAAAATGCTTCCCGCCATCGAAAATGCACCAGCAAAGGGCCTATAGGCGTCAGTTTTGAAAGATAACCGACGCCATATCACTGAACCGACGTCGATTTTGTGCTAATAGCCGACGCCATATCCCCTACCACCAAGGTCATGCTTCCCAGCACGACCGTGGTTCCTGGCCACATAGACGTTAGTTTTTTTGTCAAAAACTGCCTCCGTATGTCTTTGGTGTTGGTTTTGTTCAAATAACCGACGCCTATGTTATGATTTTTTTTTCTTATCAGTTTACATGCCTACTGTATGGCTGATCAGCAGGATGAAAACATACAGTTCAATTCTGAACTGCAAGTTTATGACATCCATTGATATCAGCCAACAACATGTCATAAACCTGCAAATTAAGAAGATGGACGATATTATATATATGTGATTCACACACATGTATAAGCACATTTAATTCATATTATTTTTTCATCAAACACATGTAGAAACCAGTAGCAACCTGCAGTTCCATTCATTTCATCTCTTTTCACATTCAGACACATGTATAAACATTTATGTATTGATCATCTTCACACACATATGACAATTCATAAAAATTCATTCACATTCACACAAAAATCAATATGAGAACAAAGTTATTCTTTATTCATCATTGTCATCATTGTCAATAAAATTATATTTAAAAATTCCCACTCTTTGTAGGGCTTTTGCCCATTCTTCTCTTACAACATCTAATTCATCTCTCATATAGGGAGCATGTACATCGAAATGCTTTCCACCTGTACTGAAATCAGTAGTTTTAAAGACCTGCAAAGAGAATGACATATATATATAATTAGTAATATATATGAGACTATGTATAATATCTGATGTATCTTATCGATTTCCATTACAGCATGTTTGATGATTAGGTCCATAAATCACATCACATAATAGGCACATGCCCAGCCGTTGTCTTGTGTAGCACACTATAAATTGAAATATACAAAATATTCAAAAATACAAATAAGCATAGTTCACATAATTAATATATACATTGGAGTCAGGAAATTACTTTCACATTCTCCCAAATTAGTGACAGATCCTTTTTCCTGGGGACCTTTCCTCTAGATTTTTTGTACTCTTGTAAAGCCCTACATATGTTAATGTAACCCATTAAATTTCATAATTAAATAGTAATGTAGTAATAGATGTTAACAAATATAAAAATATAAAATATTTCTCACGAGAATAATGGCCTTTTAATTGCATGTCCATATAATGTATCCAACTCATTCCCCATAGGATCTAGATAATAGACAGTGAACGTCTTGGGGACAATAACTAGTAACTCCCAATGCTTACCACTACAGGTAAGAAAGTAGAAAATTAATAACTCAAAATCCACAATAAAAATGTAATTTGCTTAAGTCCAAATTATAAGCAAAGTAAACTTACTCGACATTGAATGGAGCTATTATCACCGTCTTATTACTTTTACCAAAATATTGAAAAGCATCACAGCAGTATGAAGTAATTGAATATGGGTCTACATCTATAAGACTAATCAAAGACGAAACCAAAAATCCCACATGGGAAAACCCAAAATCTGTACATATCTTGTGTAAGTGGCTGCAAAACATGTATTACATATGCATTAATATATAAGAAACTAGATCACCATATATAAAACAAGGTATATGGATGTATAAACAAGATCTCACCATATCCACAGCTCTATCATAGATGTGCTCAACCATTCATAACTAAACAACTCCAAAATATCTTGTATAAATATCTTGTTTTCATATGATTGACCTGCATTAATACCTATGCATTAATACGTACGTATGCAGAACTTGTATTACGTATGCATTAATACGTATGCTAAACTTGTATAAATAAATTGTTATCGTATGATTTACCTGCAGCATCCTCCAGAATAGTAACAATTATAGGGAAATTTAGATCATGTTCGTCGATCCATACTGCCACACCCCTACAATTAGGACCTATCGAGGCGTGTAGGTCCCTTGGAAGCCAACTTGGTAGTCAAGGAGGTGGAGGTCGAGATATAGCGGGTCTTATCTTTTTAACCTGTATATATAACTTCAGATCAATTGACTCATATATACACACTAATAAATTAAAATAATGAAAATTTATCATACAATATTAGTATAGAGGACATCCGCTTTGGGCCACAATATCACTCTATCTACTGCCTCACCAAGTGTTTCAGCATCTGGGTGTGCACGAGGTAGTGCAAGATCCATCCAATCGGGGAGTACATGTATCGGGCTCACACGTACCACACCATCTGGTACTAGATACCCATGAAACATGCACCCTTTAAGGGGTGGGTAAGCCGATGCCTCTGCAACGATATATTCTTGACTTTTTAGTCGGCATGGCTTCAACCCCTACAAATTTATGTAAAGAATATTATATGCATATATACACAGACATATCATCTTGAACAGACTAGCTATTATGTCATAAAAATACTTACAGAGGATGTGCTAGGTGGTGGGTCTATAGGATTACTCCCAACCTCTGTAGTACGAGCAGTACGAGAAGAGAGGCCCACCACATGTATTGTCTGAGTGGCAGTCTGAGATGCCTGCCACTTGCTAATTGCTTCATGGAGTCTCTTATCAAGTACTTCCTCGACTCTCCTATCAATTAACAAATCTACCTATACATGGATAAAAGAAACGCTAGCTTCTGATTATTGAATTCCCTTTCACAATAACATTCTAAAATAAGAATAGGTTACCTCAGCTTATGAAAGTCTCACTTTTGGTACCGGTTTGCGTTGGGATGGCCCAAAGAATGCTTTGATGCCCATACCAGAGCATGCACCCCTAATACGTCCAGGATGCTCTGGGTTACCCAGAGCAACTGTCAATTCATCTCTTGTGCCATGAGGGATGAACTTGCCTTCCTTCTTCTGCTCATGCAACTCCCGCTAATCACCATCAACAAAAATTAGTAAGTAAAAATAACAATAATCAATATTGATCGATTGCTCTAAGAGTTGATTTTTACCATTTTTGCAGCTGCCTCACTAGTTGCGGGCTTCGGTATGTCTCCCTTCTTGTTTTGCCTCCCAGCTATCCACATAGCATGGCGAGGCAGAGGTGCGGGAGCAGTAGTAGAGGACGATGCAGTCTCCTGAGTAGCAGTAGGCTGAGCAGACTCAACCTGTAGTCTTTGGCGAACGCCTGCATATCCTGTTGGACCCATTGTGTGGTCGTGCACATTCAGTGCATGCCTTTCTCGTTGAGCATCACTGATATCCTAGTTAGTTAGCACATTGATTTGGTTAGTAACACTAAAGGTTAATCTTGAATAGGTGAATACATAAAAACGTATATTAATTAAATTGGGAGTGGCGCTTAATACCTTGAATTCATCTATTTTTCTTTGGATAACAAATGCCTCCTAATCTTTGGGGTCTAGGTAGTTCCATTGATGTGTGGCTTCCTTCTACCTAAATTTATTTTTTAAAGAGAATACAAACAAAAATTATTAGTGTAGAGTTAGTGAAATAGTGATCAATGTATAGAATTGGAAATCAATCAAGAACCTCTTCTCAGCATCACATATGTAATATCGGGTGAGATTGATCCTATAGTTCCTTAGGACCCTCCCACAACATTGCATCACACATTTATGATACAACTTTTCATCCAGATCAAATATGCTCTGCAAATTAAATAGAATTGCTATTAACTAGTATCCTAAAAATTAGTAATCTACACAAATAGAATTACAAATAATAATAACTCACGCATAGTTCCTTCCATATGTGGTCTTTCTTCCCCTTAGGAACTTTATGCCAGGATTCTAGGATAGGACTGCAATGGCTGCGAGTAAGAACCCCAAGATATGAAATAAATGAGTTGCGGTTCACTCCATATGGATTTCCTACATGATCGAAATCCACAACCAATTTGGGTCCATTGCCACTTTGCTGTATTAACTTATTCATCATTGTGATGCCCCTCACTTTCTCAATTTTCTTTTGATGTTCATCAAGTGCTATAATTTCTTCAGGGGGTACATCACCAACCTAAAATTTGATAAAAAACACACTTACATGATATAATTATAAATGAACATATAGATAGAAACCTCAGGGATATATTCTTAAAACTTACATTGTCAGGCGGCGCAATCACGTCCTCACCCTCACGGTGATCATCAGCACGGTCATCATGGGAATGCTCAGCCATCTAAAAGTTCACATTCAAATTATAAATTTCACATTGTAAAGTAACACAAATTATAAATTTCATATTGTAAAGTAACACTAATTTTAGTTTATACAATCTCAACACAACGCTAAGCTTCGTAAACTTACAGCCTATGTATAATGGTATCTCAACATCATGCACAATGTTTCTAAACATGGGAGGTGGATCAGTGTACTCTACCCCACAACTATCCATCATCGCATGAACGACGTCTACTGGAACTGGTTCGTTCACATCTATGTCATCAAAGGCAATTTCTTCTTCCACACAAGCACTGCTATCGACATCCACTAATTTCAGGTTTGAAATCTCTCCATGCCAGTGCCATTCTGTATAGCCTTGTACAATCCCGTTGCACATGACATGACTTTTGATTTTGTCACCAGTGCTGACTTTCAAGTTGTTACCGCAATGCCTACATGGATAGTAGAACCTATCTCCAGGTTGTTTCCTATGTTCCTCGGCAAATCTAATAAACTGGTCAAGACCAGAAATAAACTCGGGGGTGCAGCGATTTGGAATAGACATCCATGATCTATCCATTCTATGATCAAAGAGAAAACAAGTATATATTAGAACAAGATTAGGATCTAGGGTTAAAAAATTAGGGTTTATGGTTAAAACTTTAGGGTTTAAGGTCTTATATATAATTAATGGTTAAAACATCCTAAGTGAGATTAAGTGTTCAAGAACAGTCCCAAACTGGGGACTATCCAAGATTTACTCATAATGAGTAAATCTTGGACGGGTTTCTAGGCCAACAAATACACATGTTGTCATTCTTAAATATAATAAATGTGTGCCACCTATCCCATTCTTGAACACTTAATCTCACTAGTAAGTGTATAATGTGTATTGGGTTTTCAAGAGAATTTCGGCAGCATTTCCTCACTGTTCTCCAAGTACATATGTACTTAGAGAACAAACGGGGAAATGCTGTCAAAATTCTCTTGAAAACCCAATACACATTATACACTTACATCCTAAGTGAGATTAGGTGTTCAAGAACAGTCCCAAACTGGGGACTATCTAAGATTTACTCCTAATGAGTAAATCTTGGATGGGTTTCTAGGCCAAAAAAATATAACACCACTCATAAGTAGGTGTGTCTGATCACATTAATAATAAATAAAGAATTCAATAGTTTCAAACATGTAATAATTCACAATGCAATATTATAAACTACAGGCAACATGGTTATTCCCCACACTCTAGTAGACAGACTATCCAGCACATGGTCTTTCTACCATATAGTCGTATACCATTACTATAATTATCAAATGTTAGGATTGGAAAGGTATTTGTCAATCAAACTTGTTGCAAACCAGAAAAACTTATGATGACTGAAAACATTAAGATCAAGATGGTGGAGTTAAAAAGAAAGATTACAAACTTGCTAATAAATTTAAAAACACACACATTCAAATTAACTAAGAATGTCATGCATACCTAGATGAGCATTCATATCATCAAAGACAAGAGGGATTGCATACATTTATAGCAGTTTAGAGAAAATGAGTGTGAATCTTGTTAAACATACCAAGATTTCTAACCAGGATACAAATTGCCTTTAACATTTTACATATATATGCAAGCACAAGATTTGTTCATATCCTAGGTTGATTTACAATAGCAACATCTAAATAAGTAAACTCAAAGCATTAGATAAATAAATATAATCAATAGATAAAAAAATACAAAGCAATAGATAAAAAAGTACAACTTAGTTGATAAACAAATATAAATTAGTAGATAATTAAATAATTTTAAAAAGTAGATGGACAAATACAAAGCCCTAAATTTAAATAATGTGATGAATACAAAATCATTAGATGAATGAATGAGTAGATAAGTAAATACAAATAAGTAGATAAGTAAATACAAATTAGTAGATAAGTAAATACAAATCAGTAGATATATAAATTCAAATCATTAGATAAGTAAATTCAAATCAGTAGATAAGTAAATACAAATCAGTAGAAGTAATTAAATACGAAGGGCAGGGAGCAGATGGATGGTAGGGAGCAGAGGGGGCTGACCTTGGGCGGCGGAGGGTAGGGAGCAGATGAAGGAGGACGAGCAAGGAGCAGGCAGAGGGGGGAGCAGAGAGCTGGCAAGCACAAAGGGCGCCGGTGATCGAGCAGATAGCCGACGAGAACAGAGGGGTGCCAGAGAGTAGAGAGGGCGAGCAGAGAGGGAGAGGGTGGCGAAAGTGGCGACCACGGAGCACGCAGCAGTAGGGAGCGGCACGACGGTGCGAGCACAGAGCAGCAGGGAGATCAGTGGCGGGCGGTGGCACACAAAATTGATGCTATAAAGTTAACCATCAGCACCCGTTATTAAAAACAACTGACGCTAATAATAATAGTCATCAGTTACTATATAAAAACCGATGCCACAGGGGTGTAAAAATTTTCACGTGGAAAACGCGGGAACACCCATTGGCGTCGGTTATTTCAAGCCAACTGACGATAAAAATGCAGCTAATTTCTGTCTCGCAAAAACCTTTAGTCATCAGTTTTTAAGTTAATAACCGACGCTGTATGTTAAATTTTGAAGGTAATATTTTTCACTGGAAAATTTAGAATTGGTGGTTGATTTTAGGCATCAGTTGCTTATTAACGAACTGACGCTAAATTAAAAGCGATACCCATGTCTAGGTGCTCTTCACTTATAGATGTCGGTTTTTGTATTTAGTCAATGTTGTACACCTTAGGCGTCAGTTTCTTGTATATAACCGATGCCTGTAAATGTGATGTTATAAGCCATTTCTGTAGTAGTGTGATCTTAGCTCAATTGACCAACCAAACTTTTCAATCGATCGATTGGACTTTCAAATTATTTGTATGGGCTTCTAGACAGTTTGTCATTGATCTAATTGATTACCTCAACCTTTTGGTAACCAATTAATCTTGTGTCCATGGTTATATTCCTCTTCAATGTGCTTTATATGCATGCGACCCTATAGCCTCCATTGATATTGGTAGTGATCCATATAATCATATTACAACTTCACAAGTAATGATTGGTATCTAGAAAGACTTCATTTCCACTCAAGTAATTGCAAAAGTTTGATAACAACTTCAACCTTATCTAGTTACCAATGTTACAATGATCGTATAAATTGTTTGTCTCTGACATCCATATATGAATATGAGGCATGTAAACATCATCTTCTTATTTTTCAACCTAATGTAGTGACCAATGTTACAATAATCATATAACCAGGTTGTCTCTGACTATTTGAGATACATGCGATCTTGATATCATATGTTGACTTTCATGAACATAACTATGCATTTTGTACCCTCATTCATGAAGTGGTTGTGATATCACTCCAATGGGAGGTAAAAATATCATCTACGCCACCCATAATGGTTTTCATGTGTCACAATTTATCCAAGCACTACTTATATGGCAACCTTTATTCAAGGTCATGTTGAATAATGTTAAAGTATACTGAACAAAATGTGATAATATGTAGTGAATTCAGGTTTAAGGACCACAATCACTATTTTCACATTGAGATAGGTTCTTGACTACCATTGTTGTCTTCCATGTATCATACTCAAGTTGGGTATATCTGATACACTTTTTTGTAACTAGTACATATGTATTTTACTTGATATCTACCATAACCAATGAGATGTAGTAATTAGTCAAGACACACACTAGTCTTCGTGTATTATTTTCATCCTATTTTCCTCAATAATATACGAATAGTGACTTAGATAAGAGAATACTCTTAGCATACACATGATCTCATGTTTAGGTCCTCAACCCATGATCACATGTAATTGGGTTACACATTATTATGACACTATTATATTCATCCATTATATCATTTTGAAGAAAACATAATAAATAGAATTTTCTTTATTAGTAATCAAATCAAATACAAAGTGTTCTATTACAATCATCACATGACACCCAAGATGGGACTCCCCAATGGTAAGATCCTTGGTATATTACCAAGAGGTCTCAAGTTCGAGCCCCGACGATGGCATAAATAGACACACCATTTAAAAAAAATCATCACATGATTGATTCTCAGGGTATACAACCAATAGTTTGGTGGTGCTTTTTGAACATCTGTTCATGCTTTTTTTTGGGGCTTGTGTTCATTCAAGGTGAGTGATATGTCTTCTAGTCAGCCTTTTTTGCGTGCAAATCCTTATGCAACCTCCTATCCAAAGAAATGCATATAAAAAGGCTAAAAATGGTATTTTATGGGCTATTTGGACTATTTGTTGATGAGCTTTGGGATTCTTACCCTTCTTTCTATTGAGTGCTATCTAAGATGAAAATATTAGGCTTTCTTGCTTCAATATCATATAAAAGTCTAAATATATGTATTCCTCCCCCACCCAAAAAAAGGCCTTTCTAGGCATTTTCACAATTTTTTTATCCTTCCCATACTACGTAGTTTGTTGAATTTTTTTTTGCATGGTGGTGTATGCCGATATAAGAAGAGAATCATAACATTTTATGCAATTTGTGAATTCTTTGAGTTCTTTGACTTTCCATGTTAGAGTGATTTGGATCAAGACTTAACCACTATGAACATTATTTAGGGCATTTTAAAATTTTTAAGGATTCTAATGCTTGATTCTGATTATGAAGTGAAGTTGTGTTGTATTTCATACCCTTTTTTATTCCTAGAAGATGAGTAAAAGGCTTAATTAACAAAGTGAAATCCTAATCCATGTAGTGCCTAATTGTATAACTACCTAGTGTTCAAAAAATCAAGGTAGCAAAATGGGTTTCCTTGTAGCAATCTTTAAGATTGTTGAGAAGGTATTTCAAGTGGTGTATTGTTGAGTATATGTAGGTAATGGAACATCCATATGATGTATGGATCATATGGTGTCATTTTTCATCATGTCTATGAGTGTGGTTAAGGTTGTATCTCTAGTTGGATATGAAGACGTGTCAAGGTGATTGAGAACACGTGACATGATGATATATACAAATAGTCCTACCCATGTGATGGGTGTCATGACAAGTACCAAGGATATGCATGATATTGTTATGTAGATTTTTGCATGATGAGCCCCTACTTGTTGTATTCACACTAAAAAAGACGTAGTTGGATCTCAGTGAGACCACTAATATATTTTTATCCAGTAGCATCACTATTATAACATCCATTTCATATAAAAGAGTGATACAACAACATTTATTGTTGCTCTTTATAAAAGAAAGTACCGATGTATGTTGACATTTTCCATTGATGAAAAAATTTGGGCATCTCTTTACATATAATGGGAGTTCCATAACGATAATTAATGCCATGGATATCATGAGAAATCAATTTTTCTAAAAAATCTATGACACAAATCATAACGTCAGTTTTTAGAAAAATCCATATTGTAGGTTTCTCAAGATGCTACCTACAAAATATAGATTCCCTCTACAAAGGCTTTTTGCATCAGTTTCTGGGAGAAACTGATGCTATAATGTTGGATACAATTAGGGTTTTTTATTATTTGTAGCATTTTTTTTTCAAAAAGAATTGACGCTATAGATTTCGTACGAAGCTTCCTGCAAATCAAAGAGGCTTAGAATGTCGCTTCTCTGGGGAAAACAATGCTATAGGCTTAGCTAGAACCATGGTTTTACTTTAATATTGTGTTGATTTTTTTGATAAACTAATGTGACAAGTTATAGATGTAGCATTTTTTCCTTATTAAACTGATGTAATGTCAAAAATATGGGTGTTGGTTAAAAATAGTGTTGATTTTGGTCACCTAACTTTTGGGCAACTTATACCCCACAAAATAACTTTCCCCCAATTTTCTTCCAAATATAAAATCAATTTCCTACTATAGGCAACCTGTAATGACCTAGGTTGTTGTTCTCCACTATCCTCACGCCACCGAAGTCATGACGCTGTCCTAATGTTGATGTTGGCATGGAGATTTTTTGACAACACTATCGTTCTATTTTGCAGGGGCCACTGGTATTCTTGCTTACAAGATTGTCGTTCTTATTTGTAAGCACCTATATTGTGTTGCTTTGAAGACATCATCACTGTTGTTTCCCTTTCATATGTGGAGCTTTGCTTCCTTCTCCTTTCTCATTTGCCCTGCCATTTATGTTCATTTTCCTTCTCAATTTGGTTTTTAAGTACATGCTTGTTGTATTGGTGTTTTGTACTTGATTATCTGATGAATCCCTATTTTTGATTTGGAAACCTAGAGAAATCCTACTTGTTTAGAAACCTAGAAAAATATTACTTGTTTGGTTTGTTATTGAACAATATATGTGATGCCTATCTAATTAAAAATGTCTTCTATATATAGTTAAAATGAAATCTAGCTAGGGTTTATATTATATATTTTGTTTCTTAATGCATATTTGGTGTTTTATAGATGAATGAATTGATAAAAATTAACTAAGTTAGACTTAGATCATATGTATAAAACCCAAATTATCTATGAATTTGACAATTCAATTGTACTTTGTTATCGTATAAACCCATCAAAGATTTACTCTCTAGGAGTAATTGGATAGTGCCCACTTTGGGACTATTATTGAATACTTAATCTCATTTAGGATGTGAGCATATAATGTGCATTTGGTTTTCAAGATATTTCAACAAGCATTTCACTATTTGTTCTCTAAGTACATATGTACTTGGAGAACTGTAGGGAGATGCTTCCAAAATATTATTGAAAACCAAACACACATTATAGACTACTAGTGAGATAAGTGTTCAAGAATGGGATAGGAGGTACACATTCATAATAAGTATGAGATCTAAATTATAAATGCATTTGATAATTGTACATGTATTCATTTTACCTAGAAAAAGGAGTTAATTTTGGATAGTCCTTTATTTGGGACTATTCTTGAACACTTAATATCACTTAGAATGTGAGTGTATAATGTATGTTTGGTTTTCAAGATATTTTGAAATTGTTTTCCTATTTGTTCTTTGAGTACTTATGTAGGTGAGTATTTTTTTTCATCTACATTGTTATACTTTGAAAACCAAGGAAAATTTGGTCGAGATATTCTTGAAAATCAAACACAAATTATACATTTACTAGTGAGATTAAGTGTTCAAAATTGGAATAGGCGGTAAATATTCATCAATATGCATGAAAAATAGTTTGGTATCAATTCAAACATATATAACTCTAAAATTGACTTAGCTAACAATAGATTCAATGTTCAATCTCCCACCTTGTGATTATAAAATGGGTTGAAGTTGGATATCCATTCAAAATTGATATACATTAGAGTTTACAAGAGGTCGTATTGAGTTTATAAGATATGTGAAGGAACATAGGAGACAACATGAAGATAGGTTCTATTGCCCATGTAGGAGTTGTGGTAAAAAATTCAAAGTTGACATTGTAAACATAATAATATAGTCTAATATAGGGAAGAGAGTCCAATGAGGAAGGGGTTCCTCAATGCAAGGAGGGGAAGGGGGGACAACCATTATATGCTTTTTTTTCATAGTACGACATTGGTGACCTTTCTGTTGAACAAGATGACATGTTGGAGAAAGGAGTATCGAGGTAGGACATAACCCATGGATGACCTCCAAAGGATTTACTGAAGACAAAAAACCCTTCCACTCTAAGGAAGTGATGTAAGCAACTCCTACCCCCACAAGCAATCTGATTGGGGACAAACATCACCTCTGAATGACAGTATGCAGGGTGGTAATGAAGTAGATATGACGGAGACAATGGTGAGAAACATGGATGCATGATGCAGTGGATGGGGTGGTACATGTTACTCAGTCAACAACCATGATCACTGTGCAAGATATACACAGACAAGAATGTAAACCCCTAAAGTAGGCTTGGAAGTCATATATGTAGGCACGAGGGGTTATCTGAAAAACCACTAGAGGGGGGTGAATAGGATTTTATGATAATTTTAATATAATTTAACTCAAACAACCACAATTGAAATAATAAGGAGACAAGGTGTTTAGAGTGGTTCCAACCTTAGCAAATACTAAGGCAGTCAATCCACTACCCGGTTGCTTACCCAACTGGGATTTTGAAAGTATTAAATTTTATTACCTCTCAAGGAATTTACATAAAATTACAATACTTTCTACACCCTTTGGACAGCCTTCACCTTGAAGTAGTTGCACCAACTTTGAAGCAGCCTTCTTGAAGTAACTTCAAGCTCCCCCTTGAAGTAGCCTTCCTCTTGAAGTAGCCTCCGTTGCAACAACCTTCTAGAAGTAGTCCAAAGCCTCCTTCTTCACCAAGAAGATTAAGACCCTCTCCAATCTGCAACCTCCAACCCTAGGAGTAGCAAGGAGAGTACAAGCAATAAGAGTGAACAAGAAAGGAAATGGAAATTACAATTTACCACTTTGAAGCACAAGGCTTGATTTTCCTATATCAAGCGTATAGATATCCTAACCAATAAATATTGAAGTGTAGGTATGGTGGATAGGAGATGCTAGCCTATAGGACACAAATTTAGAGCAAGGGAATGAATGGCCAATGCTAGTGTTGCTCAATTGCTCAAACAGATTGCCAATTGCAAGTGTAAACTCAAGGATTGCACAAGTGTAAAATTGGTGAGTTTAGGTGTCCTAAGGCATGTCCTATTTAGAGGAATGACCTACAAGTGCTTAAGGACGTTCTAGACACTTTCTAGGGGGTTCTAAGTGCTTAACTAGCCGTTAGGTACACTTTAGTTGCTTTAGCAACGACTAGTTAATTAATTCTGAAAGTTGCAGACAGAACACATCTCGATCGAAGAATTGTCGACCGAGAGTCCTTCTCGGTCGAGGGTTTGTCGACCAAAAGTCTGTCTGGAGAAAGTGTATACAACGTTCATCTCCAATTGATAAGATGACCCATAAAACATGACATACTTGCTTATAAAAATATCCATTACAATCATTACAGAGATAACCATTCCATTACAACCATTACAAAAATTAACTCATAATCTCACTGAAAAGACCGAAGGATTACATCAATATCTAGGTCTTTCCCAAGAAAGGGCTCAGCTCCATAATACTTGACCAATGTCTGCCACTCCAAGGCACCTGTCTTGGTTAAGGCATAAGCTTCCAAGAAGGTGGGAACACGATCAAAGCGGAAGTGGGCAACAATGTCTTGAAGTTGAATCGGAGAGAACTGAGTATGTGTGAGATCAGGAGGTGGTGGAAGTGGAGTTTGGTAGTAGTTGTAGGAAGGATTGTATGGATTTATCATGCCAGGATTTAGGGAATAAGGATATTCATTAGGTTGGTCAGGAGAGAGAGCTTGCATCCTTTGGTTTAAATAAGTCATGGCATGGTGATTGTAATCTAATTGCCTACTCAGGTGATATTGGGATCCAACAATGTATGTTAAGGTGTTTGTAATGGGATCATATGGTAGGTTGGTAGGAGGAGGTGGTGGAGGTATGTCTTGAGTGGATGTCTCCCCTTCAGTCCTAGCCCTTTTGTGACCAAAATCGATTCCCATCTTCTCCACTGTATTTTTACTTATCTTTTGAGGTTTTCTATCCCATGTGTAACCTAGATCATCAATATTCTTCTTAAGAAAGTGTTGAGTGATTTGGCACACAAAGTCAGCATAAGGTGGATTGCCAGAAAACTCAAGCATATTCTTAAGGATGATACGAATAAAAGTTATGGGAATACTTTTTAGAATAGCATAAATAAGGTACATACGGAAAGTGGGTACTTCAGATTTGTTTGCTCTAGGATGGATATTGGTGGCAACAATGAGATTTATGATCCTAGCTTCAGGTTTTAGGTTTATGGCATAATAGGTACCCCTATCTTCATGACAAGTCGTATTGGATTGAAAGATGGCTCTTTTGATGTCACTAAGGCTAGTGGTAGTATCATCTTGGGAGAGTTTATTGAGTGGATTTCCTGTGGTGAGATCAAGAAAATCTTTATATTCTTCTATGTCTATGTTAAGCATATAAAGAATTCCCTCCTCAATAAAGTGGAATCCATACCTATTCACCATAGAAGAGAAGGAGTCATGGTCAGGATGGGGGGTTAAATTGGCATAGAATTCATTAACTGCTTTGGAGTAGGAATGGAAGGAGGGATTCAGAAAACCAGTTAAATGTTGCACCTCAAAGAGTTCCTCCAGATCGACAATGCTATGGAAGTCCATGACGTCGACTGGCCATTGTGGAAGAGGAGTTCTTGAGGAGAGCCTGAGGTAGCGATCGTCTGCAGCTGCGTCGTTGAAGGGAATGTCGTTGATGAACGACGACGCTGGAGAGACCGTCCTTCCTTTCCTAGCTGCAACTTACTTCTTTCCACGCGTTGATGATGAAGCCATCTCGTTGTTTTGAAGTGGAGAAGTAGCAAGAAAGACTTGGATGTAGAGAGGCTAAAGATTTGCACAAGAATGCACTAGAGAGGAGCTAGAGAAGTGAGAATGTGAAGGTGTGAAGAAATGGGTCGTTTTGGGAGCTATTTATAGCAAAACAGAACCTATTTCGGTCGACAATTTGTCGAACGACGACCGCAACGGTCAATTCTAGGACGCGCCTCTCGGTCGTACAACGGTCGATCGAAAAACTAGCTGTTATGATTTTTTTTAATCAGAATATTGCCTTTTAATTCACGCAAATAGGAGTTCATAAGGTCGGCCTCGGTCGAGCATTTTGTCGATCGACGTCAGCTCGGTCGAACATTTTGTCGACCGAAAGTATATCTGAGATCATTGTACATCCTTTTCTTGGTGAGTATCGGTCGAGAGATAGCCAACCCAGATGTTTTCGGTCGACGAATTTGTCGACCGAGTGTGTCTCGGTCGAAAAGTTTTGTTGACTGACAAAGTTGCTGTTGATAGAATTTTGAGTTAGTTTTTAACGAAAGTGAGATACTCGATTTGTAGAGCATATAAATGTCTTCTAGGGGAGTAATGATGTAATCATTTGAGCATATAATGTAATAATGTCTAGAATATTTGAGCAATTCTAAGGTCATAACTAATATTTAAGATTTGATTTTAACCTTTTTATCAAAAGCATATTTTGAAGAACGATACTAAGATCAAGTACAGTAAAATGATGTACAAATAAGCATTTTGTCAAGCTTATTTTAGGTCGACCTTGACTGCGACCATGGCGCCACTTGGTCAAATTTAATTTCAACCAAGAGGCAAATTCTGCATATTTCATATTTGACCACTCATTTTTGAAGTATAATTTCTGCAGATAGCTTGATTAAATAAATATCAATTTGAAGCACATTAAGTGATACTTGTTATGAAGACGTTTTTCTATGGGTGTATACATTTTAATTCCTTAGATTAATCATAGTATTCTTTAGAAGCAATATTGATATCTTAAAGTCAGGATTGTGCTTTAGATTTCTTAGAACAAGCAACTAGATAAAACATTAATATTTTTGTTCTAAGATACACTATTTGGCTTGTCATAGCACTATCATATTATAAGCTATGCCTACAATATAATGATAGTTTCATGAAATGCAATGATTATGATTATTCAAACTAAATTTCAATACACATGGTTCTTATATTAATATACCAAGAGATATTTTAGGACAAACCATGTGGATTATGATAAAACAGTAATTTCCTTTAATTAAATTGACATGGTTCAGTTTTACACCAATTTGATGATAATCTAAAACAATCTTATTCATGGTTTATGAATTTTCAATTTTAAGACAAATTATGTAAATGAACATGAATAAACTCTCTCAATCAAGGAATAAGATTTATATAACATGTTTGCAATATGTTTAAAGATTTCTTATCCAATATGTTATAATTTGATTCAAAAATATTAATATGTCTTGTTTCAATGATGGTCTCTATGATTTGTAGGTTAAGTTAATCATTAATAGCATATTAGCTTAATTGAAAGAAGTTTCAACATTTTTGTTGCAGATTTGAAAACAGTAACCTACTCGGTCGACTATTGCTCGACCGACAAGTCTCTCGGTCGAACAGTTTCTCGACCGAGATAGTTTCTGTACTGTTTCAGTACTGTTTTCAGTAATTGTTCATAGAATGTTCAATTATGCATTTTGAAAACTTAGTTTAGCTGAGATGAAACATTTGGATATCAAAGTAACATTTAGGTTAACCTCAACTAATCATATACAATTTTCTATATTTTGAGAGTCCAAACTAAAACAAATCAGTATATTTAGAAATTTTAATTTCTTGGATTAACTTGGTGTCCTATCATGTTAAGTTGAGATAGATAGAGAGATATACAACTTAGGGTCTTTGGTCATATCTCAACTTAATTTTATTCATTTAGTTTGGGGTTTTTGGAACCCATACTAACTCAACATCTTTTTTCTTGTATGGACATGAGAAAGAGTAATGTCCAAGATGCAAACAATAATGACAACATATGGAATCAACCTCATATCTCTTTCTATGATTTTGTGCTAGGTTGTTCTTGGGTACATGTGTATATTGGCCTTTAGGTACATATATAGATTGATTTTCTAGTGCATGTGTCTTTCTCCAACTAGGTTTTTGATAAGATTTTCCATTAGGATTATAATCTAGTCCTCTCCTTCCAATTTTATGATAAGAATTATTTAAAATTTTATCAAGGGTATCATTGTTATTCAAACTACTAATCTTTTGTTGCAGCTTGACAATCTCATCCATTCTCTTATCGATTTCTAGCTTAGCTTGATCTAGATTAGATAATAAGGAATCTATTTCTTTCACAATTTTATCATAATCTAGATGTGTACATAAAATAGGTTGTTTTTTAAGATCATTTACTTGAGTTTGCAAATTTATCTTTTCTAGGGATAGAAGATTGCAATATGCTTCTGTTGATTTTAGCTTAACATTATGATCTTCAATAGCCTTTTTGAGATCTTCATTTTCAGAAGTGAGAGCAAGAAGTTTGGCATTTAACTCATCATTTACTTTATTTGATTTCTTTAATTTCTTCTTACACTCAATATATTTTCATGTGTTTCTTGAAGACTAATAATTAAATCTTCTTTAGGTAAATAAAAAAGGCTTACCTCTTCTTCTTATTCTTCACTTGTTGTAGCAATGAGGCAATCTTTATGCTCATCTTTTGATCTCCATGGGCAGCTAGGTGTTGTGTGGCTTGTTCCTAAGCACCAATTGCAACTTGTTGAAGATTTGTTCATGTTTTTCCTTTGCTTACGGTTGTAGGCATCACCACCCTTCATTCTTCAAGACTCGATTAGAGCTCCTTGAAGCCTTCTCTGATACCAATTGAAAAACCACTAGAGGGGGGGGGTGAATAGGGTTTTATGATAATTTTAATATAATTTAACTCAAACAACCACAATTGAAATAATAAGAAGGAGACAAGGTCTTTAGAGTGGTTCCAACCTTAGCAAATACTAAGGCAGTCAATCCACTACCCAGTTGCTTACCCAACCAGGATTTTGAAAGTATTAAATTTTATTACCTCTCAAGGAATTTACATAAAATTACAATACTTTCTTCACCCTTTAGACAACCTTCACCTTGAAGTAGTTGCACCAACTTTGAAGCAGCCTTCTTGAAGTAACTTCAAGCTCCCCCTTGAAGTAGCCTTCCTCTTGAAGTAGCCTCCGTTGCAACAACCTTCTAGAAGTAGTCCAAAGTCTCCTTCTTCACCAAGAAGATTAAGACCCTCTCCAATCTGCAACCTCCAACCCTAGGAGTAGCAAGGAGAGTACAAGCAATAAGAGTGAACAAGAAAGGAAATGGAAATTGCAATTACCACTTTGAAGCACAAGGCTTGATTTGCCTATATCAAGCGCATAGATCTCCTAACCAATAAATATTGAAGTATAGGTATGGTGGATAGGACATGCTAGCCTATAGGACACAAATTTAGAGCAAGGGAATGAATGGCCAATGCTAGTGTTGCTCAATTGCTCAAACAGATTTCCAATTGCAAGTGTAAACTCAAGGATTACACAAGTGTAAAATTGGTGAGTTTAGGTGTCCTAAGGCATGTCCTATTTATAGGAATGACCTACAAGTGCTTAAGAACGTTATAGACACTTTCTAGGGGGTTCTAAGTCCTTAACTAGCCGTTAGGTACACTTTAGTTGCTTTAGCAACGACTAGTTAATTAATTCTGAAAGTTGCAGACAGAACACATCTCGATCGAAGAATTGTTGATCGAGAGTCCTTCTCGGTCGAGGGTTTGTCGACCGAAAGACTGTCTGGAGCAAGTGTATACAACGTTCATCTTCAACTACCAACTACCTTGTTTGCTGTGTCTAATGGCTACTTGGGTCTTTCTCGGTCGAGGATTTTGTCGACCGAGATTGACCCTGTTTCAATGTTTTAAATGAAGTGCTAAGTGTATGTATGAGTATGCATATGTGAAACTATTGAAGGGGATGACCTATCTAAGTGTAGTGATTGGTTAGGGAAGATCTAACGCTTGATTTACATGATGTCTAAGTACTTGTACATTATATATTTGTACAAGTTTTACAATTGATTACATTCATGAAATTAAAGCAATTTAGCATATAGATCTTCCATAATATTTGTCATCCACCTTATTCCTGCAACACTCAAGTAGCACATTAGATCGACAAGAATGAAATGTTTGTCATTATCAAAACAAAAGGATTTAAATGATGCCCTATTTAGCTAACAATCTCCCCCTTTTTGAAAATGACAAACATTTCCAAAATATAAATCAACTAGTCTTTAAAATGAGTTGAGTTTCATACCTGAGATTTACTTTGTGAATTTCTTCTCATGTTTATTAAGTGTGTGCTTATTATTCCCAAAGAAGTATGGAACATAAAATCCTATTCTTTAGGGAATATAGAAACTTTTAATGTAAATCCAAGAGATTATGAACACATTGATTGAGTTTTTCAAAGTTACCATTTTGAGATTTTCATTTATTTCTCCCCCTTTGTCATTTCAAAAAGATATCCAATAAAAATAGAAAAGCTCCCCCTTAATATGATATCCCCTATAAAAGGATAGCCATCAAATCCTTCGAAAAAGATGTCCAAGATAATCATTTAGTATGACTTTGTATTTTTCCTTCGTAATTTTATGCTTTGCTCCCCCTTAAAGAGATATTTAATTAAAATCAAGGGATTAATGCACATCAAGTAATGGTAAATTTAGCTACAAATTAATGCTCAATCATTTGCAAGAATTTTTACCTTTTGTGATTCATTGCATATATTACTACCCCTTATTTGTATGCTCTACTATAATATTCTTATAAAACATGTATATGTTCAAATGAAGCCATAGAAAAACACTTTTATTAATAATAACTTAGTGCTCCTACAATTGATAATATGACCCATAAAACATGACATACTTGCTTATAAAAATATCCATTACAATCATTAAGAGATAACCATTCCATTACAACCATTACAAAAATTAACTCATAATCTCACTGAAAAGACCGAAGGATTACATAAATATCTGGGTCTTTCCCAAGAAAGGGCTCAGCTCCATAATACTTGACCAATCTCTGCCACTCCAAGGCACCTGTCTTGGTTAAGGCATAAGCTTCCAAGAAGGTGGGAACACGATCAAAGCGGAAGTGGGCAGCAATGTCTTGAAGTTGAATCGGAGAGAACTGAGTATGTGTGAGATCAGGAGGTGGTGGAAGTGGAGCTTGGTAGTAGTTGTAGGAAGGATTGTATGGATTTATCATGCCAGGATTCAGGGAATAAGGATATTCATTAGGTTGGTCAGGAGAGAGAGCTTGCATCCTTTGGTTTAAATAAGTCATGGCATGGTGATTGTAATCTAATTGCCTACTCAGGTGATATTGGGATCTGGCAATGTATGTTAAGGTGTTTGTAATGGGATCATATGGTAGGTTGGTAGGAGGAGGTGGTGGAGGTATGTCTTGAGTGGATGTCTCCCCTTCAGTCCTAGCCCTTTTGTGACCAAAATCGATTCCCATCTTCTCCACTGTATTTTTACTTATCTTTTGAGGTTTTCTATCCCATGTGCAACCTAGATCCTCAATATTCTTCTTAAGAAAGTGTTGAGTGATTTGGCACACAAAGTCAGCGTAAGGTGGATTGCCAGAAAACTCAAGCATATTCTTAAGGATGATACGAATAAAATTTATGGGAATACTTTTTAGAATAGCATAAATAAGGTACATACGGAAAGTGGGTACTTCAGATTTGTTTGCTCTAGGATGGATATTGGTGGCAACAATGAGATTTATGATCCTAGCTTCAGGTTTTAGGTTTATGGCATAATAGGTACCCCTATCTTCATGACAAGTCGTATTGGATTGAAAGATGGCTCTTTTGATGTCACTAAGGCTAGTGGTAGTATCATCTTGGGAGAGTTTATTGAGTGGATTTCCTGTGGTGAGATCAAGAAAATCTTTATATTCTTCTATGTCTATGTTAAGCATATCAAGAATTCCCTCCTCAGTAAAGTGGAATCCATACCCATTCACCATAGAAGAGAAGGAGTCATGGTCAGGATGGGGGGTTAAATTGGCATAGGATTCATTAACTACTTTGGAGGAGTAGGAATGGAAGGAGGGATTCAGAAAATCAGTTAATAGTTGCACCTCAAAGAGTTCCTCCAGACCGACAATGCTATGGAAGTCCATGACGTCGACTGGCCGTTGTAGAAGAGGAGTTCTTGAGGAGAGCCTGAGGTAGCGATCGCCTGCAGCTGCGTCGTTGAAGGGAATGTCATTGATGAACGACAGTGCTGGAGAGACCGTCCTTCCTTTCCTAGCTGCAACTTGCTTCTTTCCACGCATTGATGATGAAGCCATCTCGTTGTTTTGAAGTGGAGAAGTAGCAAGCAAGACTTGGATGTAGAGAGGCTAAAGATTTGCACAAGAATGCACTAGAGAGGAGCTAGAGAAGTGAGAATGTGAAGGTGTGAAGAAATGGGTCATTTTGGGAGCTATTTATAGCAAAACAGAACCTATTTCGGTCGACAATTTGTCGACCGATGACCGCAACTGTCGATTCTGTGACGCGCCTCTCGGTCGTCCAACGGTCGATCGAAAAACTAGCCGTTATGATTTTTTTTTAATCAGAATATTGCCTTTTAATTCACGCAAATAGGAGTTCATAAGGTCGGCCTCGGTCGAGCATTTTGTCGATCGACGTCAGCTCGGTCGAACATTTTGTCGACCGAAAGTATATCTGAGATCGACTGTACATCCTTTTCTTGGTGAATATCGGTCGAGAGAGATAGCTAACCGAGATGTTTTCGATCGACGAATTTGTCGACCGAGTGTGTCTGGGCCGAAAAGTTTTGTTGATCGACAAAGTTGCTGTTAATAGAATCTTGAGTTGGTTTTTAATGAAAGTGAGATACTGGATTTGTAGAGCATATAAATGTCTTCTAGGGGAGTAATGATGTAATCATTTGAGCATATAATGTAATAATGTCTAGAATATTTGAGCAATTCTAAGGTCATAACTAATATTTAAGATTTGATTTTAACCTTTTTATCAAAAGCATATTTTGAAGAATGATACTAAGATCAAGTACAGTAAAATGATGTACAAATAAGCATTTTGTCAAGCTTATTTTAGGTCAACCTTGACTGCGACCATGGCGCCCCTTGGTCAAATTTAATTTCAACCAAGAGGCAAATTCTGCAGATTTCATATTTGACCACTCATTTTTGAAGTATAATTTCTGCAGATAGCTTGATTAAATAAATATCAATTTGAAGCACATTAAGTGATACTTGTTATGAAGACGTTTTACTATGGGTGTATACATTTCAATTCCTTAGATTAATCATAGTATTCTTTAAAAGCAAGATTGATATCTTAAAGTCAGGATTGTGCTTTAGATTTCTTAGAACAAGCAACTAGATAAAACATTAATATTTTTGTTCTAAGATACACTATTTGGCTTGTCATAACACTATCATATTATAAGCTATGCCTACAATATAATGATAGTTTCATGAAATGCAATGATTATGATTATTCAAACTAAATTTCAATACACATGGTTCTTATATGAATATACCAAGAGATATTTTAGGACAAACCATGTGGATTATGATAAAACAGTAATTTCCTTTAATTAAACTGACATGGTTCAGTTTTACACCAATTTGATGATAATCCAAAACAATCTTATTCATGGTTTATGAATTTTCAATTTTAAGACAAATTATGTAAATGAACATGAATAAACTCTCTCAATCAAGGAATAAGATTTATATAACATGTTTGCAATATGTTTAAAGATTTCTTATCCAATATGTTATACTTTGATTCAAAAAGATTAATATGTCTTGTTTCAATGATGGTCTCTATGATTTGCAGGTTAAGTTAATCATTAATAGCATATTAGCTTAATTGAAAGCAGTTTCAACATTTTTGTTGCAGATTTGAAAACAGTAACCTACTTGGTCGACTATTGCTCGACTGACAAGTCTCTCGGTCGAACAGTTTCTCGACCGAGATAGTTTCTGTACTGTTTCAGTACTATTTTTAGTAATTGTTCATAGAATGTTCAATTATGCATTTTGAAAACTTAGTTTAGCTGAGATGAAACATTTGGATATCAAAGTAACATTTAGGTTAAACCTCAACTAATCATATACAATTTTCTATATTTTGAGAGTCCAAACTAAAACAAATCAGTATATTTAGAAATTTTAATTTCTTGGATTAACTTGGTGTCCTATCATGTTAAGTTGAGATAGACAGAGAGATATACAACTTAGGGTCTTTGGTCATATCTCAACTTAATTTTATTCATTTAGTTTGGGGGTTTTGGAACCCATACTAACTCAACATCTTTTTTCTTGTATGGACATGAGAAAGAGTAATGTCCAAGATGCAAACAATAATGACAACATATGGAATCAAACTCATATCTCTTTCTATGATTTTGTTCTAGGTTGTTCTTGGGTACATGTGTATATTGGCCTTTAGGTACATATATAGATTGATTTTCTAGTGCATGTGTCTTTCTCCAACTAGGTTTTTGATAAGATTTTCCTTTAGGATTATAATCTAGTCCTCTCCTTCCAATTTGATGATAAGAATTATTTAAATTTTTTATCAAGGGTATCATTCTTATTCAAACTACTAATCTTTTGTTGCAGCTTGACAATCTTATCCATTCTCTTATCGATGTCTAGCTTAGCTTGATCTATTTTAGATAATAAGGATTCTATTTCTTTCACAATGTTATCATAATCTAGACGTGTACATAAAATAGGTTGTTTTTAAGATCATTTACTTGAGTTTGCAAATTTATCTTTTCTAGGGATAGAAGATTGCAATCTGCTTCTATTGATTTTAGCTTAACATTATGATCTTCAATAGCCTTTTTGAGATCTTCATTTTCAGAAGTGAGAGCAAGAAGTTTGGCATTTAACTCATCATTTACTTTATTTGATTTCTTTAATTTCTTCTTGTACTCAATATATTTTTCATGTGTTTCTTGAAGACTAATAATTAAATCTTCTTTAGGTAAATAAAAAAGGCTTACCTCTTCTTCTTATTCTTCACTTGTTGTAGCAATGAGGCAATCTTTATGCTCATCTTTTGATCTCCATGGGCAGCTAGGTGTTGTGTGGCTTGTTCCTAAGCACCAATTGCAACTTGTTGAAGATTTTTTCATGTTTTTCCTTTGCTTGCGGATGTAGGCATCACCACCCTTCATTCTTCAAGACTCGATTAGAGCTCCTTGAAGCCTGCTCTGATACCAATTGAAAAACCACTAGAGGGGGGGTGAATAGGGTTTTATGATAATTTTAATATAATTTAACTCAAACAACCACAATTGAAATAATAAGAAGGAGACAAGGTGTTTAGAGTGGTTCCAACCTTAGCAAATACTAAGGCAGTCAATCCACTACCCGGTTGCTTACCCAACTGGGATTTTGAAAGTATTAAATTTTATTACCTCTCACGGAATTTACATAAAATTACAATACTTTCTACACCCTTTGGACAACCTTCACCTTGAAGTAGTTGCACCAACTTTGAAGCAGCCTTCTTGAAGTAACTTCAAGCTCCCCCTTGAAGTAGCCTTCCTCTTGAAGTAGCCTCCGTTGCAACAACCTTCTAGAAGTAGTCCAAAGCCTCCTTCTTCACTAAGAATATTAAGACCCTCTCCAATCCGCAGCCTCCAACCCTAGGAGTAGCAAGGAGAGTACAAGCAATAAGAGTGGACAAGAAAGGAAATGGAAATTGCAATTACCACTTTGAAGCACAAGGCTTGATTTGCCTATATCAAGCGTAAAGATCTCCTAACCAATAAATATTGAAGTATAGGTATGGTGGATAGGAGATGCTAGCCTATAGGACACAAATTTAGAGCAAGGGAATGAATGGCCAATGCTAGTGTTGCTCAATTGCTCAAACAGATTGCCAATTGCAAGTGTAAACTCAAGGATTGCACAAAGTGTAAAATTGGTGAGTTTAGGTGTCCTAAGGCATGTCCTATTTATAGGAATGACCTACAAGTGCTTAAGGACGTTCTAGACACTTTCTAGGGGGTTCTAAGTGCTTAACTAGCCGTTAGGTACACTTTAGTTGCTTTAGCAACGACTAGTTAATTAATTTTGAAAGTTGCAGACAGAATGCATCTTGGTCGAAGAATTGTCGACCGAGAGTCCTTCTCGGTCGAGGGTTTGTAGACCGAAAGACTGTCTGGAGCAAGTGTATACAACGTTCATCTCCAACTACCAACTACCTTGTTTGTTGTGTCTAATGGCTACTTGGGTCTTTCTCGGTCGAGGATTTTGTCGACCGAGAGTGTCTCGGTCGAGGATTTTGTCGACTGAGATTGACCCTGTTTCAATGTTTTAAATAAAGTGCTGTGTATGTATGAGTGTGCATATGTGACACTATTGAAGGGGATGGCCTATCTAAGTGTAGTGATTGGCTAGGGAAGATCTAACGCTTGATTTACATGATGTCTAAGTAATTGTACATTATATATTTGTACAAGTTTTACAATTGATTACATTCATGAAATTAAAGCAATTTAGCATATAGATCTTCCATAATATTTGTCATCCACCTTATTCCTGCAACACTCAAGTAGAACGTTAGATCGACAAGAATGAAATGTTTGTCATTATCAAAACAAAGGAATTTAAATGATGCCCTATTTAGCTAACAATCTCCCTCTTTTTGAAAATGACAAACATTTCCAAAATATAAATCAACTAGTCTTTAAAATGAGTTGAGTTTCATACCTAAGATTTACTTTGTGAATTTGTTCTCTTGTTTATTAAGTGTGTGCTTATTATTCCCAAAGAAGTATGGAACATAAAATCCAATTCTTTAGGGAATATAGAAACTTTTAATGTAAAGCCAAGAGATTATGAACACATTGATTGAGTTTTTCAAAGTTACCATTTTGAGATTTTCATTTATTTCTCCCCCTTTGTCATTTCAAAAAGATATCCGTTAAAAATAGAAAGGCTCCCCCTTAATATGATATCCCCTATAAAAGGATAGCCATCAAAGCCTTCGAAAAAGATGTCCAAGATAATCATTTAGTATGACTTTGTATTTTTCCTTCGTAATTTTATGCTTTGCTCCCCCTTAAAGAGATATTCAATTAAAATCAAGGGATTAATGCACATCAAGTAATGGTAAATTTAGCCACAAATTAATGCTCAATCATTTGCAAGAATTTTTACCTTTTGTGATTCATTGCATATATTGCTCCCCCTTATTTGTATGCTCTACTATAATATTCTTATAAAACATGTATATGTTCAAATGAAGCCATAGAAAAACACTTTTATTAATAATAACTTAGTGCTCCTACAATTGATAAGATGACCCATAAAACATGACATACTTGCTTATAAAAATATCCATTACAATCATTACAGAGATAACCATTCCATTACAACCATTACAAAAATTAACTCATAATGTCACTGAAAAGACCGAAGGATTACATCAATATCTGGGTCTTTCCCAAGAAAGGGCTCAGCTCCATAATACTTGACCAATGTCTGCCACTCCAAGGCACCTGTCTTGGTTAAGGCATAAGCTTCCAAGAAGGTGGGAACACGATCAAAGCGGAAGTGGGCAGCAATGTCTTGAAGTTGAATCGGAGAGAACTGAGTATGTGTGAGATCAGGAGGTGGTGGAAGTGGAGTTTGGTAGTAGTAGTTGTAGGAAGGATTGTATGGATTTATCATGCCAGGATTTAGGGAATAAGGATATTCATTAGGTTGGTCAGGAGAGAGAGCTTGCATCCTTTGGTTTAAATAAGTCATGGCATGGTGATTGTAATCTAATTGCATACTCAGGTGATATTGGGATCCAGCAATGTATGTTAAGGTGTTTGTAATGGGATCATATGGTAGGTTGGTAGGAGGAGGTGGTGGAGGTATGTCTTGAGTGGATGTCTCCCCTTCAGTCCTAGCCCTTTTGTGACCAAAATTGATTCCCATCTTCTCCACTGTATTTTTACTTATCTTTTGAGGTTTTCTATCCCATGTGTAACCTAGATCCTCAATATTCTTCTTAAGAAAGTGTTGAGTGATTTGGCACACAAAGTCAGCATAAGGTGGATTGCCAGAAAACTCAAGCATATTCTTACGGATGATACGAATAAAATTTATGGTAATACTTTTTAGAATAGCATAAATAAGGTACATACGGAAAGTGGGTACTTCAGATTTGTTTGCTCTAGGATGGATATTGGTGGCAACAATGAGATTTATGATCCTAGCTTCAGGTTTTAGGTTTATGGCATAATAGGTACCCGTATCTTCATGACAAGTTGTACTGGATTGAAAGATGGATCTTTTGATGTCACTAAGGCTAGTGGTAGTATCATCTTGGGAGAGTTTATTGAGTGGATTTCCTGTGGTGAGATCAAGAAAATATTTATATTCTTCTATGTCTATGTTAAGCATATCAAGAATTCCCTCCTCAGTAAAGTGGAATCCATACCCATTCACCATAGAAGAGAAGGAGTCATGGTCAGGATGGGGGGTTAAATTGGCATAGAATTCATTAACTACTTTGGAGGAGTAGGAATGGAAGGAGGGATTCAGAAAATCAGTTAAATGTTGCACCTCAAAGAGTTCCTCTAGATCGACAATGCTATGGAAGTCCATGACGTCGACTGGCCGTCGTGGAAGAGGAGTTCTTGAGGAGAGCCTGAGGTAGCGATCGCCTGTAGCTACGTCGTTGAAGGGAATGTCATTGATGAACGACAGCACTGGAGAGACCGTCCTTCCTTTCCTAGCTGCAACTTGCTTCTTTCCACGCGTTGATGATGAAGCCATCTCGTTGTTTTGAAGTGGAGAAGTAGCAAGCAAGACTTGGATGTAGAGAGGCTAAAGATTTGCACAAGAATGCACTAGAGAGGAGCTAGAGAAGTGAGAATGTGAAGGTGTGAAGAAATGGGTCGTTTTGGGAGCTATTTATAGCAAAACAGAACCTATTTCGGTCGACAATTTGTCGACCGACGACCGCAACGGTCGATTCTGCGACGCGCCTCTCGGTCGTCCATCGGTCGATTGAAAAACTAGCCGTTATGATTTTTTTAATTAGAATATTGCCTTTTAATTCATGCAAATAGGAGTTCATAAGGTCGGCCTCGGTCGAGCATTTTGTCGACCGACGTCAGCTCGGTCGAACATTTTTTTGACCGAAAGTATATCTAAGATCGACTGTACATCCTTTTCTTGGTGAGTATCGGTCGAGAGTGAGCCAACTGAGATGTTTTCGGTCGACAAATTCGTCGACCGAGTGTGTCTCGATCGAAAAGTTTTGTTGACCGACAAAGTTGCTGTTTATAGAATTTTGAGTTAGTTTTTAATGAAAGTGAGATACTGGATTTGTAGAGCATATAGATGTCTTCTAGGGGAGTAATGATGTAATCATTTGAGCATATAATGTAATAATGTCTAGAATATTTGAGCAATTCTAAGGTCATAACTAATATTTAAGATTTGATTTTAACCTTTTTATCAAAAGCATATTTTGAAGAACGATACTAAGATCAAGTACAGTAAAATGATGTACAAATAAGCATTTTGTCAAGCTTATTTTAGGTCGACCTTGACTGTGACCATGGCGCCCCTTGGTCAAATTTAATTTCAACCAAGAGGCAAATTCTGCAGATTTCATATTTGACCACTCATTTTTGAAGTATAATTTCTACAGATAGCTTGATTAAATAAATATCAATTTGAAGCACATTAAGTGATACTTGTTATGAAGACGTTTTGCTATGGGTGTATACATTTCAATTCCTTAGATTAATCATAGTATTCTTTAGAAGCAAGATTGATATCTTAAAGTTAGGATTGTGCTTTAGATTTCTTAGAACAAGCAACTAGATAAAACATTAATATTTTTGTTCTAAGATACACTATTTGGCTTGTCATAACACTATCATATTATAAGCTATGCCTACAATATAATGATAGTTTCATGAAATGCAATGATTATGATCATTCAAACTAAATTTCAATACACATGGTTCTTATATGAATATACCAAGAGATATTTTAGGACAAACCATGTGGATTATGACAAAATAGTAATTTCCTTTAATTAAACTGACATGGTTCAGTTTTACACCAATTTGATGATAATCCAAAACAATCTTATTCATGGTTTATGAATTTTCAATTTTAAGACAAATTATGTAAATGAACATGAATAAACTCTCTCAATCAAGGAATAAGATTTATATAACATGTTTGCAATATGTTTAAAGATTTCTTATCCAATATGTTATACTTTGATTCAAAAAGATTAATATGTCTTGTTTCAATGATGGTCTCTATGATTTGCAGGTTAAGTTAATCATTAATAGCATATTAGCTTAATTGAAAGCAGTTTCAACATTTTTGTTGCAGATTTGAAAACAGTAACCTACTCGGTCAAATATTGCTCAACCGACAAGTCTCTCGGACGAACAATTTCTCGACCGAGATAGTTTCTGTACTGTTTCAGTACTGTTTTCAGTAATTGTTCATAGAATGTTCAATTATGCATTTTGAAAACTTAGTTTAGCTGAGATGAAACATTTGGATATCAAAGTAACATTTAGGTTAAACCTCAACTAATCATATACAATTTTCTATATTTTGAGAGTCCAAACTAAAACAAATCAGTATATTTAGAAATTTTAATTTCTTGGATTAACTTGGTGTCCTATCATGTTAAGTTGAGATAGATAGAGAGATATACAACTTAGGGTCTTTGGTCATATCTCAACATAATTTTATTCATTTAGTTTGGGGGTTTTGGAACCCATACTAACTCAACATCTTTTTTCTTGTATGGACATGAGAAAGAGTAATGTCCAAGATGCAAATAATAATGACAACATATGGAATCAACCTCATATCTCTTTCTATGATTTTGTTCTAGGTTGTTCTTGGGTACATGTGTATATTGGCCTTTAGGTACATATATAGATTGATTTTCTAGTGCATGTGTCTTTCTCCAACTAGGTTTTTGATAAGATTTTCCTTTAGGATTATAACCTAGTCCTCTCCTTCCAATTTGATGATAAGAATTATTTAAAGTTTTATTAAGGGTATCATTGTTATTCAAACTACTAATCTTTTGTTGCAGCTTGACAATCTCATCCATTCTCTTATTGATGTCTATCTTAGCTTGATCTAGTTTAGATAATAAGGAATCTATTTCTTTCACAATGTTATCATAATATAGACGTGTACATAAAATAGGTTGTTTTTTAAGATCATTTACTTGAGTTTGCAAATTTATCTTTTCTAGGGATAGAAGATTGCAATCTGCTTCTATTGATTTTAGCTTAACATTATGATCTTCAATAGCCTTTTTGAGATCTTCATTTTCAGAAGTGAGAGCAAGAAGTTTGGCATTTAACTCATCATTTACTATATTTGATTTCTTTAATTTCTTCTTGCACTCAATATATTTTTCATGTGTTTCTTAAAGACTAATAATTAAATCTTCTTTAGGTAAATAAAAAAGGCTTACCTCTTCTTTTTATTCTTCACTTGTTGTAGCAATGAGGCAATCTTTATGCTCATCTTTTGATCTCCATGGGCAGCTAGGTGTTGTGTGGCTTGTTCCTAAGCACCAATTGCAACTTGTTGAAGATTTGTTCATGTTTTTTCCTTTGCTTGCGGTTGTAGGCATCACCACCCTTCATTCTTCAAGACTTGATTAGAGCTCCTTGAAGCCTGCTCTGATACCAATTGAAAAACCACTAGAGGGGGGGGGGTGAATAGGGTTTTATGATAATTTTAATATAATTTAACTCAAACAACCACAATTGAAATAATAAGAAGGAGACAAGGTGTTTAGAGTGGTTCCAACCTTAGCAAATACTAAGGCAGCCAATCCACTACCCGGTTGCTTACCCAACCGAGATTTTGAAAGTATTAAATTTTATTAGCTCTCAAGGAATTTACATAAAATTACAATACTTTCTACACCCTTTGGACAACCTTCACCTTGAAGTAGTTGCACCAACTTTGAAGCAGCCTTCTTGAAGTAACTTCAAGCTCCCCCTTGAAGTAGCCTTCCTCTTAAAGTAGCCTTCGTTGCAACAATCTTCTATAAGTAGTCCAAAGCCTCCTTCTTCACCAAGAAGATTAAGACCCTCTCCAATCCGCAGCCTCCAACCCTAGAAGTAGCAAGGAGAGTACAAGCAATAAGAGTGAACAAGAAAGGAAATGGAAATTGCAATTACCACTTTGAAGCACAAGGCTTGATTTGCCTATATCAAGCGTATAGATCTCCTAACCAATAAATATTGAAGTATAGGTATGGTGTATAGGAGATGCTAGCCTATAGGACACAAATTTAGAGCAAGGGAATGAATGGCCAATGCTAGTGTTGCTCAATTGCTCAAACAGATTGCCAATTGCAAGTGTAAACTCAAGGATTGCACAAGTGTAAAATTGGTGAGTTTAGGTGTCCTAAGGCATGTCCTATTTATAGGAATGACCTACAAGTGCTTAAGGACGTTCTAGACACTTTCTAGGGGGTTCTAAGTGCTTAACTAGCTGTTAGGTACACTTTAGTTGCTTTAGCAACGACTAGTTAATTAATTTTGAAAGTTGCAGACAGAATGCATCTTGGTCGAAGAATTGTCAACCGAGAGTCCTTCTCGGTCGAGGGTTTGTAGACCGAAAGACTGTCTGGAGCAAGTGTATACAACGTTCATCTCCAACTACCAACTACCTTGTTTGCTGTGTCTAACGGCTACTTGGGTCTTTCTCGGTCGAGGATTTTGTCGACCGAGATTGACCCAGTTTCAATGTTTTAAATGAAGTGCTAAGTGTATGTATGAGTGTGCATATGTGACACTATTGAAGGGGATGACCTATCTAAGTGTAGTGATTGGCTAGGGAAGATCTAACGCTTGATTTACATGATGTCTAAGTACTTGTACATTATATATTTGTACAAGTTTTACAATTGATTACATTCATGAAATTAAAGCAATTTAGCATATAGATCTTCCATAATATTTGTCATCCACCTTATTTCTGCAACACTCAAGTAGCACGTTAGATCGACAAGAATGAAATGTTTGTCATTATCAAAACAAAGGGATTTAAATGCCCGTATTTAGGTAACAATCTCCCCCTTTTTGAAAATGACAAACATTTCCAAAATATAAATCAACTAGTCTTTAAAATGAGTTGAGTTTCATACCTGAGATTTACTTTGTGAATTTCTTCTCTTATTTATTAAGTGTGTGCTTATTATTCCCAAAGAAGTATGGAACATAAAAACAATTTCTTTAGGGAATATAGAAACTTTTAATGTAAAGCCAAGAGAATATGAACACATTGATTGAGTTTTTCAAAGTTACCATTTTGAGATTTTCATTTATTTCTCCCCCTTTGTCATTTCAAAAAGATATCTGTTAAAAATAGAAAAGCTCCCCCCTTAATATGATATCCCCTATAAAAGGATAGCCATCAAATCCTTCGAAAAAGATGTCCAAGATAATCATTTAGTATGACTTTGTATTTTTCCTTCAATATTTTATGCTTTGCTTCCCCTTAATGAGATATTCAATTAAAATCAAGGGATTAATGCACATCAAGTTATGGTAAATTTAGTCACAAATTAATGCTCAATCATTTGCAAGAATTTTTACCTTTTGTGACTCATTGCATATATTGCTCCCCCTTATTTGTATGCTCTACTATAATATTCTTATAAAACATGTATATGTTCAAATGAAGCCATAGAAAAACACTTTTATTAATAATAACTTAGTGCTCTTACAATTGATAAGATGACCCATAAAACATGACATACTTGCTTATAAAAATATCCATTACAATCATTACAGAGATAGCCATTCCATTACAACCATTACAAAAATTAACTCATAATCTCACTGAAAAGACCGAAGGATTACATCAATATCTGGGTCTTTCCCAAGAAAGGGCTCAGCTCCATAATACTTGACCAATGTCTGCCACTCCAAGGCACCTGTCTTGGTTAAGGCATAAGCTTCCAAGAAGGTGGGAACACGATCAAAGCGGAAGTGGACAGCAATGTCTTGAAGTTTAATCAAAGAGAACTGAGTATGTGTGAGATCAGGAGGTGGTGGAAGTGGAGTTTGGTAGTAGTTGTATGAAGGATTGTATGGATTTATCATGCCAGGATTTAGGGAATAAGGATATTCATTAGGTTGGTCAGGAGAGAGAGCTTGCATCCTTTGGTTTAAATAAGTCATGGCATGGTGATTGTAATCTAATTGCCTTCTCAGGTGATATTGGGATCCATCAATGTATGTTAAGGTGTTTGTAATGGGATCATATGGTAGGTTGGTAGGAGGAGGTGGTGGAGGTATGTCTTGAGTGGATGTCTCCCCTTTAGTCCTAGCCCTTTTGTGACCAAAATCGATTCCCATCTTCTCCACTATATTTTTACTTATCTTTTGAGGTTTTCTATCCCATGTGTAACCTAGATCCTCAATATTCTTCTTAAGAAAGTGTTGAGTGATTTGGCGCACAAAGTCAGCATAAGGTGGATTGCCAGAAAACTCAAGCATATTCTTAAGGATGATACAAATAAAATTTATGGGAATACTTTTTAGAATAGCATAAATAAGGTACATACAGAAAGTGGGTACTTCAGATTTGTTTGCTCTAGGATGGATATTGGTGGCAACAATGAGATTTATGATCCTAGCTTTAGGTTTTAGGTTTATGGCATAATAGGTACCCCTATCTTCATGAAAAGTCGTATTGGATTGTGTTGCGGTCGTCGGTCGACAATTTGTCGACCGACGACCGCAACGGTCGATTCTGCGACGCACCTCTCGGTCGTCCAACGGTCGATCGAAAAACTAGCTGTTATGATTTTTTTAAATAAGAATATTGCCTTTTAATTCACGCAAATAGGAGTTCATTAGGTCGGCCTCGGTCGAGCATTTTGTCGACCGACGTCAGCTCGGTCAAACATTTTGTCAACCGAAAGTATATCTGAGATCGACTGTACATCCTTTTCTTGGTGAGTATCGGTCGAGAGAGATAGCCAACCGAGATGTTTTCGGTCGACGAATTCGTTGACCGAGTGTGTCTCGGTCGAAAAGTTTTGTTGACCGACAAAGTTGCTGTTAATAGAATTTTGAGTTAGTTTTTAATGAAAGTGAGATACTGGATTTGTAAAGCATATAGATGTCTTCTAGGGGAGTAATGATGTAATCATTTGAGCATATAATGTAATAATGTCTAGAATATTTGAGCAATTCTAAGGTCATAACTAATATTTAAGATTTGATTTTAACCTTTTTATCAAAAGCATATTTTGAAGAACGATACTAAGATCAAGTACAGTAAAATGATGTACAAATAAGCATTTTTTCAAGCTTATTTTAGGTCGACCTTGATTGCGACCATGGCGCCCCTTGGTCAAATTTAATTTCAATCAAGAGGCAAATTCTGCAGATTTCATATTTGACCACTCATTTTTGAAGTATAATTTCTGCAGATAGCTTGATTAAATAAATATCAATTTGAAGCACATTAAGTGATACTTGTTATGAAGACGTTTTGCTATGGGTGTATACATTTCAATTCCTTAGATTAATCATAGTATTCTTTAGAAGCAAGATTGATATCTTAAAGTCAGGATTGTGCTTTAGATTTCTTAGAACAAGCAACTAGATAAAACATTAATATTTTTGTTCTAAGATACACTATTTGGCTTGTCATAGCACTATCATATTATAAGCTATGCCTACAATATAATGATAGTTTCATGAAATGCAATGATTATGATTATTCAAACTAAATTTCAATACACATGGTTCTTATATGAATATACCAAGAGATATTTTAGGACAAACCATGTGGATTATGATAAAACAGTAATTTCCTTTAATTAAACTGACATGGTTCAGTTTTACACCAATTTGATGATAATCCAAAACAATCTTATTCATGGTTTATGAATTTTCAATTTTAAGACAAATTATGTAAATGAACATGAATAAACTCTCTCAATCAAGGAATAAGATTTATATAACATGTTTGCAATATGTTTAAAGATTTCTTATCCAATATGTTATACTTTGATTCAAAAAGATTAATATGTCTTGTTTCAATGATGGTCTCTATGATTTGCTGGTTAAGTTAATCATTAATAGCATATTAGCTTAATTGAAAGCAGTTTCAGCATTTTTGTTGCAGATTTGAAAATAGTAACCTGCTCGGTCGACTATTGCTCGACCGATAAGTCTCTCGGTCGAACAGTTTCTCGACCGAGATAGTTTCTGTACTATTTCAGTACTGTTTTCAGTAATTGTTCATAGACTGTTCAAGTATGCATTTTGAAAACTTAGTTTAGCTGAGATGAAACATTTGGATATCAAAGTAACATTTAGGTTAAACCTCAACTAATCATATACAATTTTCTATATTTTGAGAGTCCAAACTAAAACAAATCAGTATAGTTAGAAATTTTAATTTCTTGGATTAACTTGGTGTCCTATCATGTTAAGTTGAGATAGACAGAGAGATATACAACTTAGGGTCTTTGGTCATATCTCAACTTAATTTTATTCATTTAGTTTGGGGGTTTTGTAACCCATACTAACTCAACATCTTTTTTCTTGTATGGACATGAGAAAGAGTAAGTCCAAGACGCAAACAATAATGACAACATATGGAATCAACCTCATATCTCTTTCTATGATTTTGTTCTAGGTTGTTCTTGGGTACATGTGTATATTGGCCTTTAGGTACATACATAGATTGATTTTCTAGTGCATGTGTCTTTCTCCAACTAGGTTTTTGATAAGATTTTCCTTTAGGATTATAACCTAGTCCTCTCCTTCCAATTTGATGATAAGAATTATTTAAAATTTTATCAAGGGTATCATTGTTATTCAAACTACTATTCTTTTGTTGCAGCTTGACAATCTCATCCATTCTCTTATCGATGTCTATCTTAGCTTGATCTAGATTAGATAATAAGGAATCTCTTTCTTTCACAATGTTATCATAATCTAGATATGTACATAAAACATGTTGTTTTTTAAGATCATTTACTTGAGTTTGCAAATTTATCTTTTCTAGGGATAGAAGATTGCAATCTGCTTCTATTGATTTTAGCTTAACATTATGATCTTCAATAGCCTTTTTGAGATCTTCATTTTCAGAAGTGAGAGCAAGAAGTTTGGCATTTAACTCATCATTTACTTTATTTGATTTCTTTAATTTCTTCTTGCACTCAATATATTTTTAATGTGTTTCTTGAAGACTAATAATGAAATCTTCTTTAGGTAAATAAAAAAGGCTTACCTCTTCTTCTTATTCTTCACTTGTTGTAGAAATGAGGCAATCTTTATGCTCATCTTTTGATCTCCATGGGCAGCTAGGTGTTGTGTGGCTTGTTCCTAAGCACCAATTGCAACTTGTTGAAGATTTGTTCATGTTTTTCCTTTGCTTGCGGTTGTAGGCATCACCACCCTTCATTCTTCAAGACTCGATTAGAGCTCCTTGAAGCCTGCTCTGATACCAATTGAAAAACCACTAGAGGGGGGGTGAATAGGGTTTTATGATAATTTTAATATGATTTAACTCAAACAACCACAATTGAAATAATAAGAAGGAGACAAGGTGTTTAGAGTGGTTCCAACCTTAGCAAATACTAAGGCAGTCAATTCACTACCCGGTTGCTTACCCAACTGGGATTTTGAAAGTATTAAATTTTATTACCTCTCAAGGAATTTACATAAAATTACAATACTTTCTACACCCTTTGGACAACCTTCACCTTGAAGTAGTTGCACCAACTTTGAAGAAGCCTTCTTGAAGTAACTTCAAGCTCCCCCTTGATGTAGTCACTATAAGATAGACTAAAGGACACAAGAATAGACACAAACCCTAGTCCTAGGTCCCTATAGACTCAGAGAACCTAAATCTCTGATACCAACCATATTACGACGCCCCACACCACACAAAGCGAGATTACTCAAAACTTAACCACAGAATAAAGATTAAACAAATAGGTTACTAGAAAATACTAAAAATTTAAACCAATTTCATTAAATACCAAAGCATCAAAAACCTTTACATACAAGTCCTTTCATGTCACAAGGCACTTACCAGGGTGTCATCATCCTGTTAAAAGAAAAATTGTTCCAAACATTCATATACATACATATCCACATGTCCATATGTGAATAGAATTACAAAAGCCAAAACACGTATCGATACTAGTCCACAAACACATCCAACAACCATCCCAAAGACCTGAGTGTACTGGGACAACTCTAGGACTCTAACATCAAAAAGGACATCTAGCAACACTTCCAACCTTGTGAGATATTGTCCTTCTTTCTGCTGCTCAACCTTCGCTACATGATCTCTACCTTCTCGTGCATGTCCACCTAAAAAGATATGGGAAACCCACAGACTGATATTCCAATCTCAGCAGGAGATATAACTCTCCACCAAATCTATTATTAACACGAATAGGATGATTAAAGTAGGCAGTAAAGTTATGACCATGATAAGAAGGTAATCATTTTTAACAGAATAAGCAATTACTGAAACATTTTAACATTATAAAAGGAAAACGAAGAACGTGTATAATTTCTAATTACAAAATCGTACAAAATCAAGAAAGGCCTCATCCAATGTTTCTGCATTTGTTCCTATACAAGTATACTACACAACTATTTACTTATTTTATTTTGCCATGAGGATTTGGGCCATACCACCCAAATCCAACCAACCACTGCTAAGTCAAAATCGGTGCCATACAAGGTCTAGTGAAAGATCCAGAATCCACGAATCACCCCCTCAGTCAGTACGAGTGAACCTGCAGTGACATTATCAGTCAAACTGCTACCAACGACATATAACCTAGCTTTACAAACCTAGCCCGCCTTGGCACAGGTCATACCACTGGTGAAACTAAGCTATGGCCCGTAGCCACATTCTTACCAGGGTATGGCTCACAGCTAATAGTGTATCACATGTCACTGAGCTACAACCTGGAGCCGCACTCTTACCAGGGTATGGCCCACAGCCAATCTTGTGTCACATATCCTGGATGTAAGGGGATATTCGTCCTCAACCCCACACATTCAAAAATATGTGCTCTGAGTTAAACTCATTTCACCATCCAGCAAATGTTGATGCTGAATGGATCTATGGCACGTGGAAAGCTACATGATTAAGTTGTACTTGATTAGTTAGGTCATTTGAGTGCCTTTTAGCATCAATCAAGTTACAACATATAAACTATAAACAAGTTCTACAAAGATAAGGGCATAATACATTACCATAACTTATTTGAGCATATAAGGTGTGATCTCACCACATTATCACTTGATGTTTTCCAATCACCATATTTTTCATCATAAGGACCACATACTTTGAGGTAGCAACCTCTCATCTCATTACTGAGAAAATTATCACCTCATATTAGGCAATAAACCATCATTAGGTCATAAGACCCATTTACCTCCTCTTTCTGTGATACCAATATCTCACATGCCTCATAAGGCCCATTCAATCATATCATAAACACCATAGCTCTTATCTAGCTATGTATATCAACTTGTAACACCTGCATGATTAGAGACTTATAGCAAGAAAGATGATACTTCATCATTACTACCATCCCATAAAGATTCATGTCATTCACACTACATCATTAGGGTTAGGGTTCTCCTCAACCACTTAGGGTTTATAAGGTTGGATCAATAACCAACCTCAAATCATCACTTCCATTATCACTATAGAGTATGTTATGAGATTATAGGTTATAGAAAACAATGCTCCCTATTTGCTCATACAAATACCTCATAGGGTAGACTATCATACCATATAACCCCATCATCAACATGATGTAACATGACTACCATTACAAGGAATCAATTTCATATGGCTAGAGGGATCCCAGTTTCATCATCTACATGTGTCAGCCTGACCATACTAAGGCGTATCAAGCAAGATTATCTAAGGGTATCAGATTAGATCTCAAGGTGTCGGGTTAGCTACACTTGAGGTGTGTCGGGTTAAACCTCAAGGTGTCGGGCAAGCTCATCTTGAAGTGTATCAGTTTAGCACCTAAGGTGTTGGGTTAGCTACACTTAAGGTGTATCAATTTAGCATCAGTCCAAGTATGTCGGGTTGACACTTGATATTGAGTTTTGACTTGTCACCACCATAACATGTCGACTAACTCTATGCAAGGCTCAAAGGGTTAACCTCTCCAAGGCGTGTCAGTTTAAACCTACTTGGAAGTGTACCTGATTAGACATCATTGTGTCAAACTCTTACTTAACTAAGGGAATCTCGGTTGGCACTTCAAGGCATAAAATCTCACAAGATATCATCCTGGTCATGTGGTGCTAGCATCCTCAACATATCGGTCTATGGTGTCGGCTAGCAAGGCATATCGGCTTAACCCCTCTAGAGCATGTTGGGTTAGAACTAATTTGGGGTGTCGGCTGGATCAAAGTGTGTCGGTTTAAGCATCACAATATATGTCAACTACTCACATCCTAGTGTGTGTGTCGACTTGTCATCTTCAACCTTGAGATGTCGGCCACTAGCTTCTCTATTATCATGGCAGGAAAGGTACAAGATATGGGCAGAAAACTAAATGAGGGCCTTATTCAAAGCAGTTCTCAAGACCATTATTAACTACTAACATATATGAGATGAACGATTTAGAGATGAAAACAATATAAGCACATGAAAGGGTGAAAATAATTAAGAAGGCTAATAGTTATATAACCCGCCTCAAAGATCACCACCAAGGTTCGAGCTCTAAGGTCAATCTTCCAGCTCATGAGATCAAGGTTGAAGATGAACCACCCAACTTGATCACCACCACACCTCCAAGGAAGAAGACAAAACCAAGGTTAAGGTGGCTCGAGATGAAAAGGAGATATCCATGATCCATGGCCGAGAAGAAGAAGAGATCTAGGAAGCATAACTTACCAAGGTAGAAGGTGAAAGATGATCAAGGAACATCACAAGCTTGGGACTCATCCTACAAGCTCTAAGAGAACCTATCTAGCTCCTAAATCTTCTTAAGGTTGTCCAACAAGAAGGAGAGAAAGCAAGAATGGCCAAAAGGATTCTCTTGCATGGAGGGAAAGAAGACTATATACTAGGAGGATGAGAGAGAGAGATCATGGGAAGGGTGTCATCGCCTTAGGAGCCTAGGTGACACTTGTCCACGAAAAAGGGGCTACATGCAACAACATGAAAGATTTGGTGATATGATCAAGGTTAGATCTCACCCTCTTGGTCTCCTACCAAGATCATGGCCTCACTAACCCGATATGCCATATCCCCACACACTCACAGATCATTAAGCACCCTTCCAACTCCTCCAAACTGAGATGCATCTCCTCCCACACACTCACTAGCCTGAGAGGCATCCCCATGCTTAGTCACAAACCAATACACAACCTCTCTAAGGCTCTCTAACCTGAGATAACACACATAGGTGCAAAGCGCACCTCACCCATGTGTTCTAAACATCACCAAGGATGTTACCACATAATCAAGGCCCAAACAAGGTGCCCATATCTCTCTCTCCCCTCTAGATGATGCCAAGAGAGATAAGGAACCCTCTAAGGGTGGCAAATTTGCACATCAACCCCTACGCTAGGTGGATTGTAATTTGCACCAAAACCACACCACAAAACACAAGTATCATCCAAACAGGCTCAAACATGAAACTTAAGCTTTCTACAGGCCCTAATTACATCTCAGATGATTAGAGCAAGGTTCTAAGAAACATACTTGGGCAAAAACAATAGGGTTATCCCAAAATGTGGGTCATGGTCCTTACATGCCATAAACCCCTAACATGGATTCCCCCCCCAAATCCTAAGAGAAAAGATAAGGGTACTTCCTCCTCCTCATCTCTTCTTCGAGCTCCCAGGTGGCTTCCTCAACACCACGATGATGCCAGAGAACCTTCACCAATACTAGGTCCTTCCTCTTCATCTTCTTCACTCTCCGATCAAGGATCAACATTGGACCTTCCACATAGGTCATATCCTCATCAAGCTCTACCTCCATAGGCCGCAAGACTAACTATATATTCGAATGGCACTTCCTCAACATACTCACATGAAACACTGGATGCAACATGTGTAACTCAAGTGGAAAATCCAACCTGTAGGCCACCTTCCCAACACGTGCCACCATTGGGTAAGGTCCCATAAATCTAGGATCCAACTTACCCTTCTTCCCAAACCTCAAATACCTTTCCAAGGGGAGACTTTCAAATATACTTTGTCTCCCACTCGGAACTCTAAGGGTCTATGATGGTTATCTACATATGATTTCTTTCTGTCTTGTGTTGCCTTCAACTATTACTAGATTACCTTGATTTTTTTTTTGTCGTATGATGTACAAGCTCAGGACCAAGAAGTTGATACTCACATGTCTCATATCAACACAATGGAGATCTACAACGCCTCCCATAAAACACCTCGTAAGGTGTCATGTCTATGATACTTTGATAGATATTGTTGTAGGCGAACTCTATCAAAATGTGGTGTATGTCCCAACTTCTTGAAAATTGAAGAACACAAGCTCTCAACAGATCCTCCAAGGTTTGAATGGTCCTCTCAGATTGACCATCTATCTGCGGGTGAAAAGTAGTGCTAAACTTTATCTGTGTGCCCAAAGTTATGTGCAATCATTCCCAAAAGCAACTCATGAACTGGGGACCTCTATCAGACATGATAGTTGTTGGACCACCATGAAAACACACTATCTCATCCACATAGATCTGGGCAGGCTTCTATGAAGTGAACATCGTCTTCATGGGAAGGAAATGCACTGACTTGGTCAATATGTCAATGATCACCCAGATGGAATCATGGCCTTTGGCTGTCCTAGGAAAACCAACCACAAAGTCCATAGTCACATGATCCCATTTCCAATGTGGTATAGGAAACGGTTGCAAAGTCCCTGCGGTAACCTGCTGACATACAACACATCTCATAATGAACTCAACCACATCCTTCTTCAAGCCTAGCCTCCAATACATATCCTTTAGATTATGATACATCTTGGTGCTACTTGGGTGCATAGCGTACATGGATGAGTGAGCCTCTTCCAGCACCATCTTTCTTAGATCATCAACATTAGGAACCACAACTCTGCCATGGTAACAAAATGTCCCATTGTTTGACTCATGGAAGCCATCATGCTTCTCACTGCCAAACTCTAATCTAATATGCTATATCACGGTAGTAGTCTTTTGTGCCTCTTTGATCAATTTTCTCAGCATCGGTTTCACCTATAAATGTGCCAACAGACCGCTAGCAAGGAAAATTCCAACTTAGAATTCATTTGATACAAGAAGACCAACATGTCTTGCTTGTGGCACACCAAATAACTCAACTGGGCTCAATCCATAACCGGAGATGGAGACTTCCTACTCAAAGCATCTGCCATGACATTTGCCTTCCCTGGATGATAATCAATTGTGTAGTCATAATATTTGATTAACTCCATCCAACGATGCTGTCTCATATTCAACTCTTATTGTGAAAAGATGTACTTCAAGTTCTTGTGATCTGTGAAGATCTGAAACTTCTCCCCATACATGTAGTGCCTCTAAATATTCAAAGCATGAACTACAATAGCTAGCTCTAGTTTGTGGGTTGAGTAATTCTCCTCATGTTTCTTAAGCTGTCGGGAAGCAAAAGAAACCACTTGCTTGTCCTGCATCAGCACACAACACAAGCCATTCATGGACGCATCACAGAAGACTATGCATCCTTTTCCTTGCTCAGGCAAGACCAGAACCAGTGCACTTGTCAAATTCTCCTTCAACGTCTAAAAAGCACGTTGACATGATGACATCTGTCATCCCAGACAAACGTCATGTCCTTCCTTATCAACTTCATTAGAGGTAAAGTGATAGAACTAAAGTCCTTGATGAACCTCTTGTAATAGCCTGTCAAACCTAGGAAACTGTGTACTTCTGTCGACGTATTTGGATACTCCCACTATGTCACCGAATCCACCTTATTAGGATCCACACGTACTCCCTCAAAAGATGTGACATGCCCCAGGAAAGCTACCTTCTTCAACCAGAACTTGTACTTGCTAAACTTGGCATAAAGCTGATGCTGTCTTAGCATGGTCAATGCCTGACAAAGATGTTGTTCATGTTGTTGATTGTCATGACTGCATATCAAGATGTCATCTATGAAGACTACCATAAACTGATCAAGAAATGGCTGAAACACTATGTTCATCAAGTCCATGAATGATGTTGGTGCTTTGGTTAGCCAAAACGACATGACCATGAACTCGTAGTGACCATGCCTTGTCCTAAAAGTTGACTTAGGCATGCCATCCTCATTGATCCTCAACTGGTGATATCCCAACCTCAGGTCTATCTTCAAGAACACTGTCACGCCACACAACTGATCAAATAGGCCATCTATCCTCGACAAGGGATACTTATTCTTTATCATCACCTTGTTCAACTATTTGTAGTCTTACACAGCCTCAAATACCCGTCCTTATTTTTCACGAACAACACTGGAGCATCCCATGGTGATGTACTCAGACTTATGAAACCTTTGTCAAGTAGCTCTTGCAACTGTCTCTTAAACTCTGCCATCTCGGCTGGAGCCATCCTGTACGGTGTCTGGGCTATCAGTTGCATGCTGGGGACCAAATTGATCTAAAAAAATCTCTCAAGGTGAGGGAACACCTAGAAACTCCTCAGGAAACATGTACATGAATCTTTGACAATTGGCACGTCTTGAATACTAGGACTCCTTACCTCAATTTCCAGCACATGTGCCAAGAACACCTCACAACAATATCTCAAAAGCTTCCCTACCACCATGGCCAATACTAGACATGTTGGAAGAATCTTTTTGTCTCCTTGGAAGATCCACATCTCACCACCATCTATAAACATCGCCTGCTTGGAACTACAATCCAAGACCACTATGTATTTCTCTAAGGTGTCCATTCCAAGTATTACATTGAACCCATGCATATCAAGTGGTATAAGATTCACTTGAATGTTGTGCCCTGAAAAAGAAAGGACACAGGAAGGACACACCTCCTGCAACATTGCAGAACTCACTAAAGGGGTTTCCAACAACAAAATATTTCTCTTATGATTAACAAGTAAAAGACAACTTTCAAGCACTTCACGAGTGATAAAAGAGTGTGTTGCACCCGAGTCAACCAAAACAGATACAAAGAAAGTAGAAGACAAATTAGAATGAAATAATTCCATCTGACATGTTACTACTCGCGGATTGACCACTACCTCGGCTGACTCATAACATATAATCTAGACATTGGATGTTGTTGCCCCCGTCCTCTGCTTCCCTGAGCAGACGATCTGATCTGTGATGCTTGGCCACATCCTCGTCCTCCTGCACTGCTATTCTGTTGTCTCTGAGAGCCTTGTTGGCTCTGCCCCGGTTGTTGGGTCACTTCATCATCCCTCACTGGACACTCCCACTTCAAATGTATAGTCTTCCCACACTTGTAGCAAACTCGAGTCTTAATTTGTGGCCTAGTCGGTCCCATCACCAACACTGATGCTGTGTTGTGAGCTCCAACAGGTGGAAATCTACAACCTAAACCTTTACTAGGTGACCACTGCGTCAGAGCACTGAACTTTTGTGATGTTGGTGGTGTGGAAAACCTCAGCTTCTTAAAGCCTCTTGACGACTATCCTTGATACTGTGCAGACCTCTTCCTGGAACTCATCTCTCATTTCTCTATCATAGCTCACTCTATCCTAAAAAAAAACTCCACAAACGTGGCAAACCTTTCTCGATTCTCCAAAGAAGTTGCCAGGGTAGACAACTCAACGTTCAACCCCTTCTCAAAATGACAAATCCACTCATCCTCTGTGACAGCCATGTGAGGACAGAACTGAAGAAGCTCCATAAACTTAGCCTCGTACTCATTGATAGACATAGGTCCTTGTCGGACCCGTTCAAACTAGTTGATCTTCAAGTCCATATAGGTCCATGGAAAGTAATGACTGACGAACTCACATCATAACTCCTCCCAACCTATAGCCTCTCCAGGCCTCTTCTCCTCCTCTATGGTCTACCAGTGGCCAACACTCCCCTTCAAAAGGTACATCGCATGCTTCACTCTTATCCTCTTATGGGATATCAAGGATCTTAAAGGCTTACTCAAGCTCAGTAAGCCATAGATCTGCATCTGATGGATTAGTTGTCCCAACATATTATAAAGCTCCAACCCAATGAAGTCGCTCAAAAGTCTTCCCAGTACCCAAAGATTCAATATGGGAATCGAGACCCTAGGCTGAGGTGCAGACATCCTGTCCACCATATGCGTCATAGTCACCATGAACTGCCCAAAAAGAGATTGAAAGGTAGGATTTTCAAGCATTGTTGGGTCAAACTGGGGGACTTCAGGTACCCAATCTTCTCATTCCTGGTTCCTTGCACTACCATCTGCTGCAACAACACTGCTTTCAGCAGCATGTTCTTTGTGTTCTCCAGACATCTTTGAACTTTCCCCTCTTCTTCTGCATAAACAGAAGTCACCATAAGACATACTGGAGGATATAAGAATAGACATAAACTCTAGTGCTAGGTCACTGTAGACTCAACGAACCTAAAGCTCTGATACCAACCATATTATGATGCCCTACGCCAGACAAAGCGAGATTACTCAAAATTTAACTGCGAAAAAAAATTAAACAAACATGTTACTAGAAAATACTAAAAATTTAAAACTGATTTCATTAAATACCAAAGCAGCAAAAACCTTTACATACAAGTCCTTTCATGTCACAATGCACTTACCAGGGGTGTCATCAACCTGTTAAAAGAAAAACTATTCTAAACATTCATATACATACATATCCATATGTCCACATGTGAATAGAGTTACAAAAGACAAAACACATATCGATACTCGTCCACCATCTGGAAGCACTTCCAACCTTGTGAGCTACTGTCCTTCTTGCTGCTGCTCAACCTCAGATGCACGATCTCTGCCTTCTCGTACACATCCACCTAAAAAAATGTGTGAAACCTATGGAGTGAGATTCCATATCTCAGTGGGAGATATAACTCTTCATCAAATCTATTATAAACATGAATAGGATGATTAAAGAAAGCAATAAAGTTACAACCATGATAAGTAGGCAATCATTATTAACAGAATAAGCAATTACTAAAACATTTTAACATTATAAAAGAAATATGAAGAGCATGTATATTTCTAATAACAAAACTGTACAAAATCAAGCAAGGCCTCATCCAATGTTCCACATTTGTTCCTATACAAGTATACTACATAGTTGTTTACATATTTTATTTTTCCCTGAGGATTTGGGTCGTCCCACCCAAATCCAACCGACCACTACTAAGTCAAAATTGGTGTCATACAAGGTCTAGTAGAAGAGTCGAAATCCATGACCTCACCCCCTCGGTCAGTACGAGTGAACCTGTAGTGACATAATCAGTCAGACTGCTACTAATGACATATAGTCCAATTGTACAAACCTAACCTGCCTTGGTACAAGTCACAAAGCTAGTGAAATTGAGATGTGGCCCGTAGCCATACTCTTACTAGGGTATGGCCCACATCCAATCATGTATCACATGTCACTGAGCTACAGCTCGGAGCCGCACTCTTACCAGGGTAAGGCCCACATCCAATCCTATATCACATATCCTGGACGTAAGGGGATATTCATCCTCACCCCTGCATATTAAAAAATATGCACTCTGAGTTAAACTCGTTTCACCATCCAGCAAATGCTGACACTGAATGGATCTATGGCACAGGGCAAGCTACATGATTAAGTTCTACTTGATTAGTTAGGTCATTTGAGTGCCTTTTAGCATCAATCAAGTTACAACATATAAACTTTAAATAAGTTCTACAAAGATAAGGGCATAATACATTACCATAACATATTTGAGCATATAAGGTGTGATCTCGTCACATTATCACTTGATGTTTTCCAATCACCATATTTTTCATCATAAGGACCACATACTTTGAGGTAGCAACCCCTCATCTCATTACTGAGAAAATTATCACCTCATATTAGGCAATAAACCATCGTTAGGTCATAAGACCCATTTACCTCCTCTTTCTGTGATGCTAATATCTCACATGCCTCATAAGGCCCATTCAATCATTTCATAAACACCATAGCTATTATCTAGCTATGTATATCAACTTGTGATACCTACATGATTAGAGACTTATAACAAGAAAGATAATACTTCATCATTACCACCATCCCATATAGATTCATGTCATTCACACCACATAATTGGGGTTAGGGTTCTCTTTAACTACTTAGGGTTTACAAGGTTGGATCAAGAACCAATCTCAAATCATCACTTCCATTAAGAGTATGTTATGAGATTATAGGTTATAGAAAACAACTGTGGGTTCTGATCTCCAAACGACGATATAATCACGATTTAAACTTAGCGGAAGCGAATCGATTAACAACGGAAGACAAAAATCACGGGAAATTAAAACTTTTCGAGACGAGAGCTTGAATCCTTAAAAGCTTCTTTCATAACAAGAGATAAACTGTTTACATCTCATGATAATTACTTCTTGAGTAATTATATACACCAAGATACAAAATCTCAAGAACTCATAACAAAAGACTCCAAGACCTGAGAGTACAGAGGACACATAGGACTGACTCTAACTACACCACATGGCATGCTAAAACTCCACCTGATATTTACTACTGCTCCTGGTACTGCTGCTGCTGGGACTGGTCACCTGTAGACCTATTCCTCCGTCCTCGACGTCCACCTAAAAAGTTGAAGTCTACGGGGTGAGACAATTGTACATAATTGTCCCAGCGAGAGTTATAACTCTCCGCCAGAAGCTTTATTATAATATCAAAGAATAATCTTAAGCAGTAAAAACTTTCAAAGTATTCAACAACAGTTGCAGCTATAAACAAGAGTTCAACATTTATCAAGCATGAAGAACATATGCACTATACAATGTAACATCAATCAACTAACTCGTAGTTATCTCTAACAGGTATACTACGCTGTAGAATATGTTTTTCAAACATTACTTTTATGCCCTGTGGAGATGAGGTTTACCACTCATACTCCAACCAATCACTGCTAAGTGCCTCGGTATCATACTAGGTCATCGAAAGAGCCGGATTCTCATGACCTTCACCTTCCTCAGTCAGTAAGAGGATCACTCGTAGGACATCTTGTGTCTCTACTATTATAGCTTACCAGGATAATCTGGTCCTTCGCTATTTTAGAGTTACAGTGGCGTTCTGTACTCTCTTCGTCATCAGGAGATTTCATGTTTATCTTCCACTGATACGGATGTCTGTGCTTTCTTCGTCATCAGGAGGTTTCATGTTTACCATCCACTGATACGGTATGGGATTATAGTGAGGGATTGATGGATTATACATCTACATCAAATTCCTACACTAGGATGTAAGGTTCTACACATCCATATACCCCACATACTCAACAGTATGTGATCCAGGAGTTCCCGTAGGAAAACCTGTTTCACCATCATTTGATCTCTGACAATGATGGATCTATGATCAGGGCTCTACATTTCACTTGATTAGTTAGGTACATTCAGTATTCTTTTACATCATACATCGTTCTTCAAACAATAACAGTAGCATAACAGCTATGGAAGTAGAATACTAAATGCAACAAACCTAACTCACATCAATCATCACTTCTCATTATACTCATCACAAGTCATCTCTAAAGCATGACCTTGATGGTATTCATGGCTCTCACAGCCCATTATTATCATAGAATGCCACTGACAAGGCACCAAGATACTTTACTTATTCATAAGGCTATCAATATGCCTTTAATGAATATAGTATCATCATCCATACCTGGATATGATCACCTCCATATCAGAACCTGCATGGTTAATTCAACTAATAAAGGTAATTTAAAACAATGATTATACTTTCCACTCTTGACATAAGAGCTAAGTTCTTTGATTCTTATCAGATATAGTTTAATACTCATAAAACATGTCATCACCTTTGAATTAGGGTTTACTATTCACATCACATGTCATTACCCTTGAATTAGGGTTTACTATTCACATCACATGTCATTACCCTTGAATTAGGGTTTACTATTCACATCACATGTCATTACCCTTGAATTAGGGTTTACTATTCACATCACATGTCATTACCCTTGAATTAGGGTTTACTATTCACATTATGGTGAACTGAGCTCATAACATCATCATGTATGAGGAACATCATCATTGATGCTCTCAGATTAGCTTAAGATTCATCATATATCATAATTAGGGTTTCCATGATCTCACATAGGTGGATCATACCCTAATCATGCACATTCATGTGTATTGAAGGTTCTTTACTTGAGTTTCCATCCTAAAAGGTTACTTTCTCTCTCTTAAGGTAATTTCTCTCTCTTAAGATACTTTATCTCTCCTCATACTAGTAGATGGTGATAACACCACTCTAGATCATGTTGGGTTAAGTCCTCATGGCTAACATAAGCCAAAACATCACTATCATGTGATTAGGGTTTGATTTGAACAAGGTTTTACTCAATTGAACCCCTCAAGGGTATTTTGGTAATTCACCCCATTGATCACCATCACGGGTTAATTCATTAGTCACTTAATCCCCTAATGTCCTTGGTTATCATTAGGGTTTAGATCTGAGCATCATTGAACCATTTACATCTTCAAGTGATTAAGTGAAATCAACCTTTGAAAACCTCAAACGGTTTCAACCTTCAACCTCCAAACGGTTTGAGACCGTTTGGATGAGTTGACCGTTTGCTAGGGTTGACTCCAAGACCATGTGACCTTCAAGGTCGTTTGCCCAAACCGTGTGAGGGTGTAGACCATTTAACAAGTTTGAATTCAAGACCGAGAGGGCTTACACGGTTTGAGACCGTTTGGTGTCTCTCGATCTTGAGACCGTTTGAGTCCAAACGGTCTTGAGACCGTGAGGCCCCAAACGGTCTTGAGACCGTGAGGCCTCACACGGTCTTGAGACCGTGTGACCTCAAAAGGTCTTGAGACCGTGAGGTCTCAAATGGTCTTGAGACCGTGTGACCTCAAACGGTCTTGAGACCGTTTGGTCCACTTGGTCTCAAACCGTTTGGACCTCCAACATGGTTCAATGATTTCAAACGTTTATGATTATCAATGTTGAAGCCTCCAAATGGTCAAAACCATGGTAAACACTTATATATTGAGTTAATTAGGGTTATGCTTAACCAATTGGTCACTCAATTGACCCTCAATTGCTATCCAATTAGGGTTGAAGTTGGTTCAATTAAGGTCCATCAACGTTCAACCATCAACACTCATCAATGTGAATCAACACAAGGTTGAACCCTTCAATTGAGCTCCAATTGGGCCCAAACTCGGCCCAAACGGTCTTGAGATCGTGTGGATGAACTCCACACGGTCTTGAGACCGTTTTCCCAAGATTTCATCAAAATCTAATGTGATTTGATAGGAGTTGAACCTTGATTGAGCCTCAAATCAGAATTTTAATTAATTCAATAACCCATTGCAATTGGACCCTCAATTGATCAAATTACCTTAACCCTAGACCTCCAAATGGTCTTGGGTTGTCACCACACGGTCTTGAGACCGTTTGGTTGATCCCCAAACGGTCTTGAGACCGTTTGGGTCAATCAACCCAAAAACACTAAGTTATTCATTGAGATTTCAGTACTGATTTCAATTAGGGTTTACCCTAGTAATCATCCTTCAACTCTTAGCTCGTTTGGAATTAGTCCATCAAATTTGGTGAGTTGTTAATAAACATTATTTTGAACAGTAATCTCATACGTTCAATGCTTGGTCAACGTTCTTACACGGTCTTGAGACCGTTTGCCCAAAAAGGGCGATTTCAACAGATTGGAAATCAGGAGTAAATTCAATTAAAGTTATTGATTAAAAAGGTCATATCTCACGATTCCTTTGGAGTTATCATCTCAAATTTTGTAGGTGATTAACCTACATAATTATGAACAGAAATCTTACACGGTCCCCTCTCGGTCAACGCGGCTAAATGGTCTTGAAGACCGTTTTCCCTTACACGGTCTTGAGACCGTTTGCTCACCAAACGGTTTTGCAAACCGTGTGAGCACTTGGAGGAGACCGTTTCGTAAAGTGAAAAGTAGTGGATTAACTTTGGAAATAACTTATTCATCTCCTAGCTCAGGAACAGCAAGGATTTCTCACGGATTTGCTTGCAAGGTAGCAAAGGAAGGTAGAGAAGAAGAAGAACTATCATCTAAAAGCATAAACGAAATGTATATAACAAAGCATAGGTTTAGAGTTATAAAACCCGCCTAAAGCTTGCTCCTTGAGCTCAAAGCTTTCAAGCTCCAAGCTTTTAATGGCGTCCTTGAGCTTCCCCAGGTCGGCCAAGGTGAAACCTCCAGGGAAAGTCGAGAAGAGATGGCTAGAAAGGTAGAGCTATGTGAGCTAGCCATCAATTTGACCTCGAATCCGAGTTCTAACCATGAACTTAAGAAAAAAGGGAGGATTCAAACCTACCTTGCCCTCCTTGGTCGTCCTCCTGAGCTCCACAGCTTCTCTTTAGTTGGTTTGGGTGAATAGAATAGTGAAAGGAACGAAGGGAGGGTTTCCTTGCTAAGTGAAGTGGAGAGTATATATATACTTGGGGTGAGGTTTTGTCATAAACTCATAAGTTCTTCATATTTTCAACTTAGTCCCTCCATCCTTCTATGCTCGTCCCTTCATATTAATTCTAAGGACAAACCTTCTTATAAGGTCAAGAAATGAGGGCAAAGAGGATCAACCTTTTAGTTAAGCATACACATAAAAGGCTATTGTACATACACCTTGATTATTCAATCACAAAGGTGTTTTTCATTATATGATTATTCAATTGAAGTGACCTTTCATCATTTCTTCTCTAAATGATGACAAGAGTCTTAAAAGATATTTTAGATGATGTATTTTACAAGTTGCACCCCTCAAATTGGGTAAATTGCACTTTTCTCCAATTTAGGGTTTTCAAACACCGGGATTGCTTCCACAGCTGCACCTTGGTGCCCAAGCTTGGGAAATCCCTCAAACCTTACCATCATCATTCTCATGATGTCTCAACATCAGAGGAACATCTCAACATGTGCAATTTCCAAGTTAGCCCTTCTAACTGGGTAATTTGCACATAGGTCCCTGTATTACAAAACAATGCTACAACCTTATATAAAAAGGAGCAAAAACTGAAATATATGTTTATGAGAAACTTAATTACATGCCCAAAGTTAATCACAAGGATTTAATTACATATTTAGGCAAAACATATAGGGTTAACTCATAACCCAGGTCAGGGATGTTACAACAACACTCCCTGGTTGCTCATAAAAATAGCTCATAGGGTAGACTATCATACCATATAACCCCATCATCCACATGATGTAACATGACTACTATTATAAGGTATCACTTTCATATGGATAGAGGAATCTCGATTTCATCATCTACATGTGTCAGACTGACCATACTAAGGTGTGTCAGGCAAGCTTATCTAAGGGTATCGAATTAGATATCAAGGTGTCAAGTTAGCTACACTTGAGGTGTGTCAGGTTAGTCCTCAAGGTGTCGGGCAAGTTCATCTTGAAGTGTATCAGTTTAGCACCCAAGGTGTCAAGTTAGATACACTTGAGGTGCATCAGTTTAGCATCAGTTCAAGCATGTTGGGTTGACACTTGATATTGAGTGTCGACTTGTCACCACCAAAACATGTCGACTACCTTTATGCAAGGCTCAAGGGGTTAACCTCTCCAAGGCATGTAGGTTTAACCCTACTTGGAAGTGTACTGGGTTAGACATCATCATGTCAACCTCTTCCTTAACTAAGGGCATCTCAGTTGGCACTTCAAGGCATACTAGATCACAAGATATCATCATGGTCATGTCGGGCTAGCACCCTCAACATATCGATCTAAGGTGACGGCTATCAAGGCATATCTACTTAACCCCTCTATAGCATGTCGGGTTGGAACTAATTTGGGGTGTCGTCTAGATCAAAGTGTGTCAGTTTAAGCATCACAAAGTATGTCGAATACTCACATCCTAGTGTGTATGTCGACTTTTTATCTTCAACCTTCAGATATCGGCCACTAGCTCATATATTATCATGGCAGGAAAGGTACAAGATATGGACAACAAACTAAATGAGGTTCCTTCTTCAAATCAGTTCTCAAGACCATTATTAACTACTAACATATATGAGATGAATGATTTAGAGATGATATACAATATAATCACATGAAAGGGTGAAAATAATAAAGAGGTCTAAGAGTTATATAACCCGCCTCAAAGATCACCACCAAGGTCCGAGCTCCAAGGTCGAGCTTCCAGCTCATGAGCTCAAGGTTGAAGATGACCCACCCAACTTGACCGCCACCACACCTCTAAGGAATAAGATGAAACCAAGGTTAAGGTGGCTCAAGATGAAAAGGAGATATCCATGGTCCATGGCCGAGAAGAAGAAGAGAGCTAGGAAACATAACTTACCAAGGTAGAAGGTGAAAGATGATCAAGGAACACCACAAGCTTGGGACTCATCCTCCAAGCTCCAAGAGAACCTCTCTAGATCCTAAAGCTTCTTAAGGTCGTCCACCAAGAAGGAGAGAAAACATGAATGTCCAAAAGGATTCTCTTGCATGGAGGGAAAGAAGACTATATAGTAGGGGGATGAGAGAGAGATCATGGGAAGGGTGTCATCACCTTAGGATCCTAGGTGTCACTTGTCCATGAAAAAGGGGCCACATGCAACAACATGCAAGATGTGGTTATATGATCTAGGTTAGATCTCACCCTATTTGTATCCTACCAATATCATGGCCTCACTAACCCGATATGCCATATCCCCACACACTCACTATAACATACCAGATCTTGGGCCCTACCCTGGAAGTTTGACCTTTTGGTCTTAGCTAAACAAGATTGAGGATAAATCTAGAAGATGTTTTATACAACTCTAATGAGATAAAGCATGTATAAATCACCTTAATGTAACCTAATGTTCTCACAATAATCTTAGGCCAATAATAGACACATAAAATATTTCACATGATGGAAGGTTTCATAATATCCCATGCAAAATAATCTTACATAATTCCTTTGGTGATAATATGAGAAGTTGAAGCATAATTGGATGAATAATGGTAAATAATAATAATGAGCCAAAAATAATAATTGTGACATAACTCACTTAAAGAAATATCAAAAGTGAAATATAAGTTAAGAATCGTGTTCCTTGGGTCCTAATTGCCTTGGGAGTCAAGTTTCACATTGTTCACATAATGATAACTAATTTAATTCAATTTGAAAAGAGAAGATGTGAGTTTTCATCAAAATATGAAATAAAATATTAAATGACTCTAAAAGAGGAAAATAATCTTGGATTCGTAATCTACATAATAAATATAGCCTATGGGTGAATTTTCATCCAATTTGGAAGATGATTGTTTAAAAGATGAAATCCGGAGAGAGAAAGTGTGTAGAACCTTCAAAATATTAAATAAATAAACAAACCTCTCCAACATGTAAAATTGATGGCAAATTTGTATCCAACACATTCAATATGACTTGTGGGTTAAGTTTCATAAAATTTGAATAATCCTAATGTCATTAATGCATGAGGAAAAGAAACTAAGATTTGATTTATTTAACACATCAAAAATTCCCAAAAGGCAAATCCAATTGCATAATCGAAATCTACATGCCTTATTTGGTCTCTATGCAAAATTACACTTAATTTGGAAAAGGTTTGGACCCTCAAGTTTAAGAAAGATGAAGAAGGAAATAATGAATGTATATATGTGTTTCACTTTATTCATTTGTCCGGTTTAATTGTCATGCTTTCCTTTGTTTCTGTCCGAGTCAGACCCAGATCGTGGATCCACTCCTGCAGTCATCCCCCTGACCCAGAGTCTTGATCCTGTTTGGACTCTACGGTCCCAACAATTTCCCTGCAATCTTCCTTTCCGATTATCCCTCTCTACTCCCGATTTTTCCTCCCAATTTCCTTTCCTTCACCTTCCTCTCTTCTCCTTGAACCATTAGACCCTATAAAACCTTGGGCTCGGGACATCGTTTCCTTATTCCGTGAGGCGTCATTCCCTTCCCTTGTTCTTCCTCTGTTCTCCTTCTTCTTTCTCATCTCCTCACCTCTTTGGTTCATCAGACCACCTCCCAACCATCCCAAAACCTCCATGCCACCCGTTTATTTCCATTTTACTACCTATTCCACAATCGATCACCTAGGAGCATGGCCTCCCTACTCTGTGTACCTATAGTGGTGGACTCGGGGGAGATTCTCTCATCTCCTAGGATGAAGGGACGTTAGGACCCCAGAAATTGCCCACAACCTTCGTCAGACTCTTAGGGATCTTTCCCCACATCCCTCTTTGATCCCAGACATGTTGCTGGAGGCATCCCCATCTCTATTGACCTCAGGGAGTCATTGTGAATCATCACCAAGTATCTAACCATCAGAAGACCTGTTGTTTGCCATAGAGCTTCGTGACAATCCTCTGAAGCCAACCTTTTCTTTATTTCCTTCCAATTCGTGGTAATGATTATTTCCCCAATTCCATGCTTGACTAGAATACCACCTGGTCGCAAACCTAGTGAGTTCTTGTGAGGAGATCAATCCTTGATGTGTGATTCCCCCTCTACCCTCCAGATTCCTCTATTTTGATTTTCCATATCAAGGGTATTATCGTCTTTTCATGGTTACTTGTTTTGTTTTTGGTTCTGGGAAACAAGTTGAGTTATCTGAGTGGCCAGCCGAGTTGGCCATCCCTGATTGGGCCAACTCAGACCGTGCGGCCCTCTCTCTCTCTCACGTATTACTTTCCTGATGTGGCCTTTTGAAATTTTCTGATTTGTCAAACTTATAAAATCCATAAATAATTATTTACTGAGCCAAAAATTACAAATAAATACTTGTTGGATTTAGAAAACGATTCTCTAGCTAATGGTATGAGTTTTATTGCCTAATTCCAAACTAAATAGCCTATGAATTTAAATGGACTTTCTTAATTGGTTATAAATTGTAAAATTCATAATTAAAGATATGTAAGTAAAAAAATATAATAAAATATGTTTTGGACTCAGAATAATATAACCTAAAATACAACATGGTTTAGATAACCTAAATCACATGAAAAGAAAAAGGTAATATTTAGGGTTTGTGAAATCAATGTAAATCTAACCCTAATTCCACATACATGATAATAGGCGGTATGGAGACCTAGATTTGGATCTAGAAGTTATCTTGGACTGTTAGACTCTGTATAGAGGTATGATTGCATCCCACATTATTTCTTTATTGAGAAATTTCTAATTTCTCTCTCTAAATGTATGTTTGCATCCCCAATTATTCTTTATTGAGCAATAACCTATCTTTATCATTATCTTGGTCCTATGGACATTAGCCTACACAATGTCTTTTTCTTTTGGAAATTATGCTTCATGTAAAGTATCTTATTTTTTACTGATCTTGTGGTCATGGATATTCTTTTGGTCTCTTATCTTATGATTGGTTCATGGTGGAACTTTATATGATGACATGTGATGTATTTTTCTCACTTAAGAGGTGGATGTATATATTGGTCACTTATGTGGTGACTAATTTGTATAATCTGACTATATTTTCTACTTGCATCTACATTAAACATGCTGTGTGATTTAGTAGCACTAGAGTAGTGTAATTGCATTGGTTTTTGGGCAGTATGCCCTTGTTATTATTGGGATGGAGGTGGTGGTGCCCCATTCCTGGGTTTCAAGTTTGTAAGGCTTGGCCCAACTTATATATATTTAGAGTTGGCAATATATCATCTCTATCAAGTTTCAAGTTTGTGAGGCTTAGCTTCCTTTGTATTTATATTGTTCTAGGGCTATGTTTATCTCACATGCATGCAGGTTGACGATGGTGGGGTGTGCGCCCTACTTTCTTTATATGTGCTAGTATGGCATGATTTTATTTGTTTGGTTATGGCAAGTATCTCTTTTGTTGTTGTTCTCTTCCTTTTATTCCCTTTTGGGTAGTCCTTGTCTTTTTATGGGAATATTTTATATTTGTTATCCTTTATTCCATATATTACTCAATTTCCTATTTAGTATGCACATACTAGCCTTTGCTGATGTCTTCTATTTTTCTCTTCTTTCTGGGGTATGCTTCTAACCCTAGGTGAAGGACTTAGAGGACATGACATAAAGATATGGACCTAGCTTAAGGAGTTAAAGCTTGGAGACAAAGTTGTTATGGTTTGGATTTCCCTCTACTTAGATCCATATGTTGTATATTTTATGTAAAGTCGTTGTGGGAGTTTATGATGTTCTCTTATAACCTTGTGAGAAATTGAATATAGTCAATAATTTTCTTCCGCTGCTAATAATATTTGAAAATTTTACACCTACTCCAAAATACCTTATGGGTGTGATTGGACTGGAGGTTCTGTTGTTCAAATTTTTAGTAGGGAGTGATTCCCCTCTGGGATCCCACTCCTTACACTCACAAACCGATAAGCACCCTTCCAACTCCTCCAAACCGAGATGCATCTCCTCCCACACACTCACTAGCCTGAGATGCATCCCCATTCTTAGTCACAAACCGATACACATCCCTCCAAGGCTCTCTAACCTGAGATAACACATCTAGGTGCAAAACACACCTCACCCATGTGTTCGAAACATCAACAAGGATGTTACCACATAACTAAGACCCAAACAAGGATCCCATCTCTCTCTCTCCCCTCTAGATGATGCCAAGAGAGATAAGGAACACTCTAGAGGTGGTAAACTTACACATCAACCCCTACTATGGGTGAATTGCAATTTGCACCAAAACCACACCACAAAACACAAGCATCCAAACAGGCTCAAACATGAAACTTAAGCTTTCTACTTGCCCTAATTACATCTCAGATGATTAGAGAAAGGTTCTAAGAAACATACTTAGGAAAAACAAATAGGGTTATCCCAAAAAGTGGGTCAGGGTCCTTACATGCCATAAACCCCTAATGGGGATTTCACCCCCAAAATCCTAAGAGAAAAGAGAGGGGTACTTCCTCCTCATCTCTTCCTCGAGATCCCACATGGATTCCACAACACCACAATGATGTCAAAGAACCTTCACCAACACTAGGTCCTTCCTCTTCATCTTCTTCACTCTCCAATCAAGGATCAACACTGGACCTTCCACATATGTCATATCCTCACCAAGCTCTACCTCCACATGCCGCAACACTAACTCTGTATTCGGATGGCACTTCCTTAACATACTCACATGAAACACTGGATGCAACCTGTGTAACTCAAGTGGAAATTCCAACCTATAGGCCACCTTCCCAACACGTGCCACCACTGGGTAAGGTCCCATAAACATGGGAGCCAGCTTACCCTTCTTCCCAAAACTCAGAACGACTTTCCAAGGAGATACTTTCAAATATACTTTATCTCCCACTCAGAACTCCAACGGTCTAAGATAGTTATTTACATATGATTTATGTCTGTCATGTGCTACCTTCAACTATTGCTGGATTACTGTGATCTTCTCTCTCGTCTGTTGTACAAGCTCAGGACCAAGAAGTCGATACTCACCTATCTCATACCAACACAATGGAGATCTACAATGCCTCCCATACAACGCCTCGTAAGGTGCCATGTCTATGCTACTTTGATAGCTGTTGTTGTAGGAAAACTCTATCAAAATGAGGTGTATGTCCCAACTTCCTGAAAACTAAAGAACACATGCTCTCAACAGATCCTCCAAGGTCTGAATGGTCCTTTCAGATTGACCATCTATATGTTGGTGGAAAGCAGTGCTAAACTTTAACTGCATGCTCAAAGCTGTCTGCAGTCGTTCTCAAAAGTGACTCATGAACTGAGGACCTCTATTAGACATGATAGTTGTCAGAACACCATGTAAACACACTATCTCATCCACATAGATCTGAGCAAGCTTCTCTATTGTGAACGTCATATTCATAGGAAGGACATGTGCTAATTTGGTCAATCTATCAACGATCACCCAGATGGAATCATGGCCTTGGGATGTCCTAGGCAGACCAACCACAAAGTCCATGGTCACATGATTCCATTTCCACTGTGGTATAGGCAACAATTGCAATGTCCTTACATGCTTCTGATGCTCAACTTTAACCTACTGACATACATCACATCTCTCAATAAACTCAACCACGTCCTTCTTCAAGCCTGGACACCAATACATATCCTTCAGATTATGATACATCTTGATGCTACATGGGTGCATAGCATACATGGATGATTGATCCTCTTTTAGCACCATATTTCTTAGATCATCAACATCAGGAACCATAACTCTACCATGGCAAAAAACTGTCCCATCGTCTGACTCATAGAATCCATCACACTTCTCATTGCCAAACTTTAATCTAATCTGTTGTATCATAGTATCAATCTATTGTGCCTCTTTGATCCGTTGTCTCAGTGTGAGTTTCATATGTAAATGTGCCAATAGACATGTTATCAAGGAAACTTCCAACTTAGCATTCATCTAACATAAGGAGACCAACATGTCTCACTTGTGGCACACCAAAGAACTCAACTGGGCTCTATCCATAGGCGGAGATGAAGAATTCCTACTCAAAGCATCTATCACGACATTCGCCTTCCCTGGATGATAATCAATTATGCAGTTGTAGTTTTTGATTAACTCCATTCAGTGACGTTGTCTCATATTCAACTCTTATTGTGAAAAGTTGTACTTCAAGTTCTTGTAATCCTTGAAGATCTAACACTTCTTCCCATACAAGTAGTGCCTTCAAATATTCAAAGCATGAACTACAATACATAGATCCAAGTTGTGGGTTGGGTAATTCTCCTCATATTTCTTAAGCTGCCAAGAAGAAAAAAAAACCACTTGCTTGTCTTGCATCAACACACAACCCAAGCCATTCCTAGAATCATCATAGAAGACCATGTATCCTTTTCCTTGCTTAGACAAGACCATAACTGGTGCACTTGTCAACTTCTCCTTCAATGTCTGAAAAGCACGTTGACATATGTCATCCCAGACAAACACTGTGTCCTTCCTTGTCAACTTTGCTAGAGGTAAAGTGATAGCACTGAAGTCCTTGATGAACCTCCTGTAATAGCTTGACAAACCTAAAAAACTACGTACTTCTATCAGCGTATTTGGCTGCTCCCACTCTATCACTGACTCCACCTTCTTAGGATCCACATGTAATCCCTTGGCATATATGACATGCCCCAGGAAAGCTACCTTCTTCAACCAGAACTCACACTTGCTAAACTTGGCATAAAGCTGATGTTGTCTTAGCATGGTCAACGCCTGACGAAGATGTTGTTCATGATGTTGATTGTCACAAATGTATATCAAGATGTCATCTATGAAGACCACCAAAAATTGATCAAGAAACAACTGAAACACTATGTTCATCAAGTCCATAAATGTTGATGGTGCATTGGTCAGCCCAAATGGCATGACCAAGAACTCATAGTTACCATACCTCATCCTAAAAATTGACTTAGGTATGTCATCCTCCTTGATCCTCAACTAGTGATATCATGACCTCAAGTCTATCTCCGAGAACACTGTCTCACCACACAACTAATCAAACTGATCATCTATCCTCAATAAGGGATACCTATTCTTTATCGTCACCTTGTTCAGTTGTCTGTAGTCTATGCACATCCTCATAGACCCATCCTTATTTTTTTTACAAACAACACTGGAGCACCCCATGGCGACGTACTTTGCCTGATGAAACCTTTGTCAAGTTGCTCTTGCAACTGTCTCTTCAACTCTCCCATCTCAACTGGAGCCATCCGGTATAGTGTCTGGGCTATCAGTTGAGAGTCGAGGACCAGATAGATCTCAAAATCAATCTCTCGGGGTGGGGTAACACCTGGAAACTCCTAAGGAAACATGTACGTGAAATCTCTGACAACTGGAACCTCCTGAATACTAGGACTCCTTACCTTAGCATCTAGCACATGTGCCAAGAATGACTCACAATCCTATATTAAAAACTTCTCTGCTACCATGGCCGATACCAGACATATCGGAAGAATCTTCCTATCTCCTTGCAAGATCCACGTCTCACCACCATCTACAAACATCACCTGCTTAAAACTACAATCCAAGACCACTTTGTACTTCTCCAAGGTGTCCATTCCAAGGATTACATCGAACCCATTCATATCAAGTGGTATAAGATTCACTTGAATGTTGTGCCCCGAAAAAGAAAGGACACACCTCCCGCAACAGTGCAAAATCGACGAACAGGGTTTCCAATAACAAACTATTCCTCTTACGGTTAATAGGTAAAAGACAACTGTCAAGCACTTTGTGAGTGACAAAAGAGTGTGTTGTACCCGGGTCAACCAAAACATATACAAAGAAAGAACAAGACAAATCAAAATGAAATAAATTCATCTGACCTGTCCCTACTCGCGGGTTGACCACTGCCTCCGGCTGACTCATAGTGTAGAATCTAGCCATTGCATGCTGTCTCCCCCATCCTCTGCTTCCTTGAACAACTGATCTGATCTATGACACTTGGCCACGTCCTTGTCCTCCTACATTGTTGTTCTACTGTCTCTGAGAGCCCTGTTGGCTCTGCCTCAGTTGCTGGACACTTCATCATCCCTCACTGGACACTCCCGCTTCAAATGTCTAGTTTGCCCACACTTGTAGCAAACTCGAGTCTCAAACTATGGCCTAGTCAGTCCCGTCACTAACACTGATGTTGTGATGTGAGCTCCAACATGTGGAAATCTATGACCTCTACCTTTATTAGGCGACCACTACGTCAGAGCACTAAACTTTTGCGATGTTGGTGGTCCGAAAATCCTCAACTTCTTAAAGCCTCCTGATGACTGTCCTTAAAACTGTGCATACCTCTTCCTAGCACTCGTCTCCTATTTCTCTATCATAGATCACTCTATCCTCTGAACACACTCCACAAACATGACAAACCTTTATCGATTCTCCAAAGTAGCTGCCGGGGTAGACAACTCAGCTTTCAACCCCTTCTCAAAATGACAAATCAGCTCGTCCTCTGTGGCATCCATGTGAGGACAGAACTGAAGAAGCTCCATAAAGTTAGCCTCGTACTCATTGATAGACATAGGTCCTTCCTGGATCCGTTCAAATTGGCTGATCTTCTCATCCAGATAGGTCCATGGAAAGTACCGACTGACGAACTCACATCGGAACTCCTCCCAACCTATAACCTCTCCAGGCCTCTCCTCCTCCTCTATGGCCCACCAGTGGCTAGCACTCCCCTTCAGAAGGTACACCGCATGCTTTAATTTATCTACTTTGGGAATATCAAGGATCTTAAAGGCTTTCTCAAGCTCGGTAAGCCACATATCTGCATCTGCTGGATCAGTTGTCCCAGCATATTATAAAGCTCCAACCTGGCGAAGCCGCTCAAAAGTCTTCCCAGTACCTGAAGATTCAGTATGGGGAACCAGCGCCCTAGGATGAGGTGCAGACATCCTCTCTGCCATTTGCGTCATAGTTACCATGAATTTCCCAAAAAGAGATTGAAAGGTAAGATTTTCAGGCATGGTTGGGTCAAACTGGGGGACTTCAAGAACCTGTTCTTCTTATACTTGGTTCCTTGCACCACCACCTGATGCAGCAACACTGCTTTCAACAGTGTGTTCTTCGTGTTCTCCAGACATCTTTAAACCAATAACATCGAGAACCATTGTCCGATTGTGAAAGCAAATTGCCCCATCATCAGTCTCATGGGAACCATCATACTTCTAGCTACCAAACTCTACCCTGATATTCTATATCATAGTATCAACCTACATATCTCTGATCTACTATATCAAGGTAGGCTTCACCTGTAACTATGCTAGCAAGCCTGCCAACATGGAGACCTCCAACTGTACATTCATCTAACGAAGCGAAACCAACATATCTCACTTGTGTCACACCAAAGCATGTAAACGTGCCTTGTCTTTAGATGATGACAAAAAAGACATCCCGCTAAACACATCAACCACCACATTCACCTTCCCTGAATGATATTCTATCATGCAATCATAATCCTTGATCAACTCCATCCATCTCCTCTGTCGCATGTTCATATCCTTCTCAGAGAAGATATAATGAAGGTTCTTATGGTCAGTGAAGATTTGATACTTCTCTCCATAAAGGTAGTGTCTCTAAATCTTAAAATCATGGATCACAATTACAAGATCGAGATCATGCACTAGATAGTTCTCCTCATGTTTCTTAAGCTATCTCGAAGAAAAAGAAATCATGTTCTTGTCCTGCATCAACACACATCCCAAGCCATTCTTTGATCATGGAAGATAATATAGCCTTTCCCTTGTTCTGGAAGAACTAACACTGGTGCACTGGTCAACTTCTCCTTCAACAACTAAAAAGAATATTAACACTTGTCATCCTAGAAAAAAGCTACACCTTTCCCTGTAAATTTGGTTAGGGGTAAAACCACAACACTAAAGTTCTTGATGAACCTCCTATAGTAGTCTACCAAGCCTAGGAAATTGCGAACCTCGATTAGTGTCTTAGGATGCTCCCATTCCAACATTGACTGTGCCTTCTTTGGGTCCACACAAACACCCTTAGTAGATATCACTCACAAAGAAATGACACCTTCCTCAGCCAAAACTCACACTTATTGAACTTGGCATACAACTTGTGATGCCTCAACAACGTCAAAGCTTATCGTAGATGTTGCTCGTGTTGTTGGCTATTTCTAGAGTATATCAAGATGTTGTCGATGAACACAACCACAAACTGATCTAGGTAAGGTCTAAACACACTATTCATCAGATCCATGAACATTGCTGGTTCATTGGTTAGCCCAAACGGCATAACCACAAACTCATTGTGATTGTACCTAGTCTAAAAAACTAACTTGCGTATGTCATCCACCTTGATCCACAACTGATGATAACCTAATCGCAAATCTATCTTCAAAAACACAGTAGCACCTCTTAGTTGGTCGAACATATTGTCTATCCTCGACAACAAGTACTTATTCTTTATCATGACCTTGTTCAAATGTTTGTAGTCAATGCATAACCTCATAGAACTGTCCTTCTTCTTCATGAACAACATGGGAGCACCCCAAGGGGAAGTTCTCATCCTAATAAAGCCCTCCTCTAGCAACTCTTGCAACTGTTTCTTTAGCTCCTACATCTCCACTGGTGCCATCCTCTATGGTGATTGCACTATAGGCTGCGTACCAGGAACAAGCTTGATCTCAAAATCAATCTTTATGCAAGGGGGAACACTGGGAAACTCATCAGGGAAAACATATGCACACTCTCGCACCACCAACACCTCCTGGATACTAGGACTCCTCCTCTTGGTATCCACCACACGTGCCAAGAAAGTCTCACATCCCTACCTCATCAACCTTTCCGCTATCGTAGTTGACACTGAGCACGTCAGAAGAATCTTCCAATCTCCTTGGAAGACCCACAAAACATCTCCCTCATGGAACGTCACCACCTTGGAACTACAGTGCAAGACCACCCAATATTTCTCCAAGGTATCCATCCCAAGGATCACATAGAATCCATGCATGTCAAGTGGCATAAGATCCACTTGAATGCTGCATCTCGAGAAACAAAGAACATAGGATGGACACACCTCCCGCAACTCGGTGGAACCAACAAGAGGGATTTCTGACCAAAGACTACCAGATCTACTAACAATAGACAGATAACAACCATCTAGAACCTCTCTAGTGATAAAGAGTGTGTCGCACCGGGGTCAACCAAAACATATACAGAAGAAGAAGCAGACAAATCTGAATGAAAGAGTTCCATTTGACATGTTAGGACCCGTGGATTGACCACTCCCTAGTCATCGCGTATTGTCGTCCTCATCCTCTGCTGGCCTATCTAGATGACCCTACCTATGACGCCTGACTGTGTCCTCTGCCACCCCCACTGTTGAACTGCTGTTGCTGAGAACCTCGCTGACTCTGCCCCAATTTTTATGTCACCTCCTCATCTTTCATTGGGTAAAACAACTTGGTGTGCCTAGTCTGTCCACACTTATAACAAGTCTTATCCTTCTACCTTGTCCTAGATGTCCCTATCACAGATACTGATGCTACACTACGTGCTACAACTGGTGGGAAACTACAGCCTCTTCCCTTTCTTGGAGACCACTATGATGACACCACTGACCTCTGCTCAGAGAAAGCTGACTGCTGCTGTGACTGAGGTAGAGAAAACCTTAGCTTCTTAAAGCCTCCAGATGACTATCCCTAAAACTAAGCTGGCATATTCTTAATGTTGACTTCATGCCTCTTAATAGAAGACCGCTCAATCCTCCTCATCGACTCCACAAAGGTAAATAACCTCTCCCTATTATCCAAAGCAGACACCGTCGTTGTCAACTCAATACTTAGACCCTTGCCAAACTGTTAGACCCTCTCCTTATCTATCACCGTCATATGAGGACAGAACCTCAACAACTCCATGAACTTCACCTCATACTTGTTTGCGGACATCGAACCTTGTCAGATCTTCTCAAACTATGATATCTTCTCATCAAGATACGTCTCCGGGAAGTATCAACTCACAAACTCTTACCGAAACTCCTCCCAATTGATCACTACTCTAGGTCTCTTATCCTCCTCAATGGCCCAACAATGGCCATCACTGCCCTTCAGCAGATACAATGCATGCTTTACCTTGTCCTCTTCCAGGATATTGAGGATTTTAAAAGCCTTCTCCAACTCTGTCAACCACATATCTACATCCATTGGGTCTGCCATCCGTGCATACTCGATCTCCCTCACATGCCGTAGATGCTCAAATGTCTTCCTAGAACCCAAGGATTCCACATTGGGAACAACTGCCCTTGCTTGGTATATGATCAATCTATCCGCCATATGAAAAATTGTGGCCATCAATTGTCAAAACATGGAATGGAACACGGGATTGGCCATGGTTTCTAGGTAAGGCACCGTGGTCTGCTTCGGCCCCATATCTGACACTCTATATTCACATGCCTACCTTTGCACGCCACCTCCTAGCACAACAAAACTACTCTCAACATGTTCTTCATGCTCTCCATACTTATAAGCATAAGCATAAGCTATGATCATATATGTTGGATGGCACAAGAACAAACACAAACCCTAGTCCTATGTCCCTGTAGACTCAGTAAACCTAGAGCTCTTATAACCACCTTTAAGTGTGACGTCCCAATGCCACACGAGCAAGATAACTCAAAACAAAGTGCACGATCAACAACTAAACATCCACATTACTAGAAAAATAGGTAAATTAAAACTGATCTCATATTACTAACATATAAGGAAACATATTACACAGAGGTCCATGAACCTGTATCACATTACATACCTGTACCTAGTTATTTACATCTATTCAATGGCCATCTACCACCACATGTATACAAAAGATCCTATTCAAATAGACATGCCACATATATATACAAGCCACATACATGATACCAAAATACGTGTCGATATACATCATCTACAAAGCACTCCCCTTCTTAGACCTGAGAGTATAGGGACAACACTAGGACTCTACTACAACAACAACTAGCAGCTATACAGTCTTTTGGGGCTATTGATCTTCAAGCTTCTCTTCCTCAATAGCACGATCCTGACCGTGCCACTGAATCCCACCTAAAAAGATGTGGTGATCCTTGAGGTAAGACCCATGTCTAAACAAGAGATATAACTCTCAACTGACAATTATTTTCACACAAAATACACCATTATTAAACAAGATGAGCAGATTCAACTAAATGAATTATTGATTACACAGGTTAAGCAGATTAATTAGCTATATCAGATAGACATAGTATCATGATTAGAAGGAATATGAAGAACATACATAACAATTAATTTCTCCTACTGCATTATATAACAATTGAACAGTATAAGAAAACAAGGCAAGGGTAAACATCCAATGTGAAGCGTGTTTAATCCTAAACAGATATACTACATGGATGTATTACATCTTTTATTAATGCCTTGAGGATTTGAGTGGTACCACCCAAATCCAACTCACCACTCCTAAGTCAAAATTAGTGCCATATAAGATCTAGGAAGAGCCATAATCTAAGATCTTCTCCCCAATCAGCCAGTTCGAGTGAACACCACAGTGACATATCAGTCAAACTACCACTAGAGACATATAGTCAAGCTAAAAATAGCTAACCCACCTCTGTATAGGTCACAATGCTAGACACCAGGGTACGAAACCCTACCACTGAGGTACAACCACACTTGTCCTCCAATCACATCACATATATAATCACCGAGACATGACTGTAGCCATTCTCACACCGAGGTATGATCATGGGCATACTTAAAACACCTAAGGTCAAGATGGCATGGACACACAATCAATTACACCTCACATACTCTACAGTATGTGCTCTGAGTTTCCTTAAGAATACTCGTTTCACCATCCAACAAGTCCTAATACTAGAATGGATCTATGTCCAGGGAAACTACATGATTAGGGTTTCACTTGATTAGTTAGAGCCAATTGGGTATCTTTTAATAGCATCAATGAAGTTACATACAAAGCCCAAAAAAATTCTATAAAGGTAATGATAGATTGCAACTTCAAAGGATATAAAATTGAGATATAAACTTGTCACATCACCATATGATATTGTTTCATTGCCACTCATGAGACAATCACTATTAACACATCACCATGGGATTCCAACCTTATCACATCACACAGCGAGCATCACCTCAATTTGGGTAACCAAACCTATCCAAGATCATAAGACCATTCACATTGTTCCCTATAAGAACATTATTATCTCTCCATGTCTCATCAAGGCTCATCATTACCACCATACACGTGATACATAAGTTTGGCATAACCATGCATTTAATCACCATGATGCTCATATGATAGTAAATTAGGGTTGCAACATTTTAGGAGAGAGAAAGTACTCTATAATCATTCTAATTACTCAAGCAAGCTAAGCATTATCAAATGTACTCAAATTAGGGTTAATGTATAAAAAGCAAACCGAATTAGAGGTTTCAAATATCATTTCCTCCAACATTCTTGGAAGCAAGTAAGTCAAACACCACCAACATAAAGTCACCCACATAAGGCAATCACAAGTACAGGAATTCTCATACATTGAAGAAATTGGGACTCATCATCTTCATCATTTGAAGAGATGAGTTACCCTCAGTGACCACTTAGGTCAAGCACACCATCAACCAAAGAAAAAGGTAAAGTCTTAGTGACAAAAGAAAGCTTGAGTCATCATCGACTGAAGAAGATAGATGGATGGCGATCGAAGAGAACATCCAACCCTACGACTAAAGGGAACCTCAACACATAGTGACCATTATCATCAAGATTCTTGACAACCTTCAAGGACATACAAAATCATCGACCACATGAGATATAGAACTCAACGACCATCAAGGTGTAGAAACCTAGCAAGCAACATAACCTCAAAAACTTTGCGACCATCAAGAGAGAGAGAAAAAACCATCAACCACAAGATCAAACATGTTGATTATCACCATGAAATCGAAACCCCCAAGGTACAAACCACAAGAAGGAAAAAACTCCAAAACCCTAAACTCGACCACCAACATGAGATAAAGCAAAACCATGAATCAAGAGAGAGAATCAACATTTATACCAACATGCATGTATAAAAAAACTCCATCATTAAGCAAGAAAACAAAACCTTGATAATGAGAAAGAAACCAACGTTTATCACATGCATGTAAGGATCAAAGTCTCCAACACCAAATTAAGATAAACGTGCACACGATTAGGGTTTCATCAAAGAGGGGTTTATTTATTCAAGATCACCATATAGCATAAAACCTTAATCATAGGAATCATCACCATTCTAATTAGAACCATATTTATAAGGATAGATTATTTGCATGTAGGTTAAGTGCAACAATAAACTAGGAGAAAGTTATATAACTTACCTTACATATGAAGAACAACTCTAACAACAAGGAAGCTCCAAGAAAAGAGAGAGAACCCCCAAGGTACAAACCACAAGAAGGAAAACAACTCCAAAACCCTAAACTCGACCACCAACATGAGAGAAAGCAAAACTATGAATCAAGAGAGAGAATCAACATTTCTACCAACATGCATGTATAAAAAAACTCCATCATTAAGCAAGAAAACAAAACCTTGATAATGAGAAAGAAACCAACGTTTATCACATGCATGCAAGGATCAAAGTCTCCAACACCAATCAAGATAAACGTGCACACGATTAGGGTTTCATCAAAGAGGGGTTTATTTATTCAAGATCACCATATAGCATAAAACCTTAATCATAGGAATCATCACCATTCTAATTAGAACCATATTTATAAGGATAGATTATTTGCATGCAGGTTAAGTGCAACAATAAACTAGGAGAAAGTTATATAACTTACCTTACATATGAAGAACAACTCTAACAACAAGGAAGCTCCAAGAAAAGAGAGAGAACCCCCAAGGTACAAAACACAAGAAGGAAAACAACTCCAAAACCCTAAACTCGACCACCAACATGAGAGAAAGCAAAACCATGAATTGAGAGAGAGAATCAATGTTTCTACCAACATGCATCTACCAAAAACCTCCATCATTAAGCAAGACAACAAAACCTTGATAATGAGAAAGAAACCAACATTTAGCACATGCATGCAAGGATCAAAGCCTCCATCACCAAACAAGATAAACGTGCACAAGATTAGGGATTCATCAAAGAGGGGTTTATTTATTCAAGATCACCATAGAGCATAAACCCTTGATCATAGGCATCATCACCATTCTAATTAGAACCACATTTATAAGGATAGATTGTTTGCATGCAATTCAAGTGCAACAATAATTGAGGAGAAAGTTATATAACTCATCTTTGATACGAAGAACAACTCCAACAATGAAAGCTCTAAGAAAAGAGAGAGAACCCTAGCTTGATCACCACCTCAACCAAGCTAGTTCCACCTCCAAGGAAAGAACAAACCATAGGTTAAAGCAGCACAATATGGAAAGCAAAACCCTAGGTTGAAAAGATAAAAAAGAGGAGTTCTTCATGCTCAACTCAAGCACTACCATAGTGAACCATGGATTCAACCAAGACTAGAGAAGTTCCTCAAGGTCAACTCAAGAACCACCATGGAGAACCATGGGTTCAAAAAAGAAGAGAAGTAAGAGAGGTAAAGTAGCGAGAAAATGAATATCAAGTGAGGTAGATCACTTACCAAGATCAAGGAACACCAAATGATCACCAAAGAAGGGTTGCTCAAAACCCTAACTCAACATGCAAGAGGTTCAACCACCTTCTTCAAGCACTAGCACCACCTTCACCACCAAGAACAAAGGGGGACAAGCTCCAAGGGAAGAAGGGAGAAAGAAAGAGGGTACAAAAGAGTTTAGTTGCATGAAAGAAGAGAGGTTTATATAGCCAAGGGTAGGAGAGAGAGAAGGGAGGTTAGGTGTCATGCAAACTTGTGCCACTTGTACACCATATCTCGTACATGCAAGCACTAAGATCATGCATGCATCAAAGGTTATAAAAATAAGAAAAATCAGAGACCAACGTGGTCCAAGAAAGCATGGCGGCCGATGAGAACATAGAGACCCAAAGGAGATCAAACATAGCGACCACATGAATCCAAACCCTAGGGTTTCCTTGAAAATCAAAGAGGAAACATGGGTCTCGTCGATTGCTAAGACCACTAGGTACTCATAAACCTCATCAATCATAGAGAAAAAGGCTAAAGGAACAACTTGGCAATTGCTAAAAACAAGGTTCATTGGTCAATCACAATGCAAGGTTAACCATCAACTTAGGGTATCCAAGCAAACCCTAGAACTCAACAAAACATGACACCTCAACAAACCAAGGTACAACAAGGCTATGGGGAGCCACTCTCTCCACATGATGTCAAAACATATGAGGCACAACAAGCATGTGACAAATTACAAGAAAACCCTCAGATATGGGTAAATCACAATTAGGTCCTAGACAAGCACATAAAGGCTTAACTAGCTCAAACATCATCCAAATTGGACCAAACTTGAAGCATAAGCCTGTCACATGTTACTAAAGCACACCACTAGGTTAGATTAAGGTTCTAAGCATCTAATTATGCTAATCAAGCAAGAGTAGACAAAAATCTAGGTCAGGGGTCTTACACTAATGATATATCAGTAATCACTAAACATGGATCTTTGGAACTAAGGATCGCTCCAGATGCTCACACCACCCTATGCAATCCCTAGTAGTTTGTGGTGGTTGTCGAACTAATTGGATGTAATATCAGATATCTCACTTTGTATGACAGACTATGACTCTTATGGAAGACAACATGGAGATGGAAATCCTACAAAATCCGTATGAATCACTTTGTAGTACAATTGTTTTGTGAGAATGACTATCTACATACCCTCATTAGAGGTATGTTATCACACTTTGGATCCAATTTAATGGTACGGAAATTGTGTGGGGATTTTATATCTACACCAGGCATCCCCACAAGATTCGTGTCTTGTTTGCAAGTGCTAGATCTTCCCTTACACATGTACAATTCTGTCATCTATAAAAATATGGTGACACCCTTCAGAGATTCCTCAACGCAGTTGATAATACCATCCACTATACAAGGAGCAGGTTTTACCATATTGTAGTAGAATTTTAAACAACAAAACATGTGCATATAACTATTATTATTGATGGAATTCCATATAGGGTGGAGTGTGAATTCATTTTTACACTCTGCATTAAATGTGGAATCAGGTATATTAGTAGGATGAATGCACAATCGGATCACAATCGACAACTAAAGAGAGGCTAGAAAATAATATTAATGAAAGATCAAAAGCTCTTGGTTCACGATGGGTAGAATAGGATGGAAAATGGCAAACATTTTATGGTTGTAATATTCACACCGATTGTAAATAGAGGAACAAAATTAAGGTTTTATCAAGGGTAGAGTCAATGAAGAAAGGCACAACCAATAAATTTTACATCTTGTCTCAAGGTGATGTGATAGACACTATGGATGCTGAAGCTTCACAACAAATGGCACACAAGGTCATCGACATCTAATGTGTTTATACACAACAAAAAAGTTGGACCAGGAAGCAAAAACAAATATCTAGAGCAATAATTATTGTCATCAAATAAAATCACATACATTGGTATGGAAATTCCTTTTAATGTGGCACTAAATAATTCTGAAATGCGGCAAATTACAACTAATATAAGTCAAAGACATTCCGTTGTAGATTCCAAAGGTGACACCATCATTATGCATCATGAAGATTATGAAGATCATCTTAGTTTTGATGATGTTACTCTCTCTCCAATTTGATTATGTAGTCTAACGTACTTCCTAGTGAGGACAACTTTTTGTTTCCTTTTACCCCTAATCTAAGTACTACAAGGAAAATGTAGAGGAAGGTTAAGGGAAGCAGCAGTAAGATGAAAGGGGTACCTTATTTAACTCAGAGACATGCAAGAAAGTTAGCAGCATAATCATGTTTAGAGGATCAAGGAGTTTGATAGATGTTCTTCATATTGATAACAAAACTTCATATCCAGTAATCAGACATACAATTTGCATGATTACAAGATATATTGCATTCAAATTTATGATGAGATTAGCAAGCGATGGTTTGAATGTGTAACCATGTTTCAACTTAGTCTAGCTAATTAGAAATTTGATAGTATGATACGTGATTGCTATTATTTTCAGATTCCCCAACATTTTGGGATTTTTCTGTAACAAATGCTACCTACCTCAAAGTAGGCTTCTAACATAAATCTTTCGATTTACCAAATTTTTTAACATTGTTGAGGAAATTATAAGTCATGTCATATGCAATGGGATTATGCAAGGCTATATTGATTGGTACTAGCATGGAGAGATTCCTATTTGGAGATCATGGCATGCCAATAGTGATACTTATATAGAAGAAGAAATAGGGAAAGATGTTGATGTGAAAAACAAACCAATTCAGAATGATATGGTTGAGGTGATGCTAGACGATTATAGGGACAATCTTAATGATCCACCTTCTTTGTTTACAAATATTTACATGATCCTAAGAAACCATTATATTCGGGTTGTACTAAGTGCACAAGGATTGATGCTATAACAAACCGCACATGAGAAATTCCTAACTCTGCAACCAAAGAAGTGGCATAGAAAATGGTAACGTTCAACCCTCACAATGTCATATTAATTTTATTTATAATTGTTATGTATAATTGCATCAATTGTGATTAATGTGATTCCTATGAGAAAATAAAGAAAGGAAATTTAAACCTGACTGGACAAAGGGATGAACTAATAGTTGCTCTTAGTACTAAGAGCATCTTGGCTGTGGGGAGTAGGAGATGGTGTGGGACTAAAATCTTATTTTGGCTCCTCACAATGGAAACATAAATGTAGTTGAAGAGACGATATGTCACATGGGGAAATAGAATGTATGGTACAACAAAATTATGAGAAGATATGATCTCTTTTCAATATTTTCAACCTCCTCAAGTTGTACTCATAATAGGGCTCTTTGAAGAGGAGGTACAAGATATATGTTGTCCTCTAGTCACCGAAGGTCATGAGAGTACTCCAAATGACCCGCCAGATCAACCTAATGTAAGTATGTTAGTAGCTAGTATACTACTATGTCAATATATATATATATATATATATATATATGGGTGTGTGTGCATGTCTCTATTTATATTGTGTTGTTGGTATAATACAATATAAATTTTAGAAGGGCATAAGCTACATACTTGCAGTTACAAAAATTGTATGTAATGTTATTGTAACGACCTCACTTTTTAGCAATCCCCAATTAAGGAAGGCCAAAAAGATAAGAGTCATTACCTACAAAATTTATCCAAGGATCCATATAATAATAAAAATATATAAAATAGTAAATATTTTCATTCATTTTAAAAGATTATAAACAAGAATCTTACTTGAAATTTCTATCATTAGGATTGTACATTTGAGAAGAAATGCCAACTACTAATCCTCCTTTTTGATAACTTTAGTGCCTTCATGAAATTTCTATCTTGACCATCATGTCCTTTATCATGTATGTAAGCTTGTGCCTAAAACCGCATAAAACAAATACATGATCAGTATGTTACCAAACTGATATGTGGGTTCATCCAATAATCACAAATACATATATTCAATCATCATTTACTTGCACATAAGAACTTGTATTTCCTTTTGTATTCTGACCCATTCTTGGTCCACTATCTCAGGTGTAACCACTATCCATCATTGGACTTATGTGCATTACCCTTTGATCAATGTAAACTAGGGATTAGAACATCATTATTTACTTTATGTAATACCCATAGGGGCTTTATAATTTGCATGAAATAAATAAATATCCAACAAATATCATCCATTCAATCTCGAGAAACCTCGACAAATGTTGGAAGTCGATACATGTAATCATAAATGCAACCATGTATCTTTATGGTTAGCCATGTGCATTATCATATAGATTACACTTCAATTATGTTCAACTAATACAATCAACAAAGATGAATCTATACAATCTTATTATATCTGCATGTATGTAAATCCTAAAGTGTCACCATCACATTAGTTACATTAAACCCTACTCGATCCTAATCTAGGGTCTAAGTCTCCTTGTTATCGAGTTATAATTAGAGTCATGGTTTAATATCCCAATTCACATGTTAATTAATTTTGTAACTTAAGAACCCTAATTCATATTAGGTGTAACCATGATCATCAAATCTACCATATCCCTTTATTATGAACACTTCAATAATAACATGGAAAGTCAGGAATTTTAAAACCTACTTATTCATATACATGATTTGATAACATTAATGTATTTAACAAGTTTATACACCAATCTAGAATTTGTATACACTAATCACTAATTAAACCCATCTTTGCACTAAATTTAGAACTAGAAGTATAATCAGGATCTAGAAATATTTTATTTGGATTCTACGTGTTTTCCTGATAAAATTTTATACATAACTTGTCTTCATCCGAGTTATCAATTATTTACTAGATTTAAAGCAAAATTAACTCAGAATGACCAATAAGACATTGACTCGTCAGCATTTTAAACTTACCCAGAAATTAGGCTCAGGAGTAGGGAAAGTACCTCGCCGCCCTTACAGGTTGAACGTACGTGGAGGGGCACATTTGTCTCGTGACTCTAATATGTCTTCTCCCTCGCGCAAGGCGCGACCCGCGTGATGGAGAGACCCGACGCCGGCGCCCAGCCAGCGGCAGCCACAGCGCCACCGCCTGGACCTTCTCTTCTCGCGACGATCAGTGGGTGCAGGGTCCCCCTATGGCGTCTTCTTCTGGGGCTCCACCCCTCCGGCATCACTGCTACTGCGCCAAGAAGCATCTCCAACCCTCCCTGCATGAGCACTGGCGCACGATGGCAGACGGCCGCCATTGCCGTTCTACGCGATCACCTGCTGCCTTCGTCAAAATCCGTCATCGCCGCCTTATGGGTCCTCCTCCTGAAGGTTCCGTCCACCCTATCTCTTCCCTCATTCTAGCCCTTCGCCTATCATCCGCTCCCCTTCTTCACCAGACCTAGCAGCCCGCCACCAACCTGAGCGTGGTGCCGCCCTGTCCGACCGCCTTCGGGCCATCCTCCCCGCCTGGTCTTCTCGTGGATAGCTCCGAGCACTCCTCTTGGCAGTAGTGCTTCCGTCGGCCAACAGGGAGGAGGGGCAATCGACTCTTCTTCTACTACAGGTCTGGCACCATCGTGCTTTTCTAGATTGGCGGTGGGGTGGTTGTGCAAAGGTCGGAGTCCACTCGCGGTCATAGCAGAGTCTGGGGTGTCGGGTGATGCGTCCACCAGCCCCTTCTTATATAGAGCGTAAGGGAGCGCTTCTAGGGTTTGCAGGATGACAAAGAGCGCAAGGGAGCGCTTCTAGGGTTTGCAGGATGAAAGAGAGGGAGCATGGTAGGTGTTGGTCTATGGGAGCGATTCAATCGCATTATAGTCTGACCATGTACTACTTTTGGCAATGTGTTGTCATCCCACTTATGGTAGGTTAATAACACATATACAAAGTCCTTCCATGCTTAATGGTTTAATGCTTTAGGCTATTAGGGAAGTCCTATAGATTCTCTAGATTTCCTTCCATACTCCCTTACCTCTCATCCAATCTTGGATCTAACAAGGTGTAATGTAAAAGAGGAAAATACTTAATACTTTTCTACTATTCTAACAAAATTACTAAATCACAAATAAACATCATCCCACTTTATTATAAGATTTAATACCAAATAGGAATGTTGGTTATAGTAAACTTTATTTGCAAGGAATCACAAAGCAACACATTACTTAATCCTATGGAATCCTCTAGAAACTTGGCCCTTTCCCTTCATGTTAAAAAATAAGGATTTATTCATTTAGTATAACCTTGAATTTCTTTAATTGACTTAATATGGAATTCACTCCCATATTCTCAATATCTAACAATTCACAAGGTCATTCTTATTTATTTATGTACAAATCCTTCTATTTATTTACCTTGTGCCTCAAGCACCCATGCCATTAAAAACATTGTTATTCCACCAATAATACCATTCAAGAATTACCTATCAAGGCAAGCCTTATTTTGTATAATTCAATTTTATCAAAATTGAGGATATTACAGTTATCGTAGCAGGCAAGGCCTATCACCTTGGTGGTACATTGCATTGTATCCCAATACCTTCTGATGTAGCTTGTGTACCCATCATATTTGTGCATGAGGAAATGGGAGACACACCACTACTGATATCTCATAGTGAATAAAATACAATATGATAGGTGGAGGGAAATTCTATGGTGGGGTGTCCCAAAGACCTGGTTATATAAGAAAAGGTTTGTCAAATTCCTATTACATTTTCTATTCATCTATATATGATTTTATTTTATACGAGGAGAATTTAACATATCCACTCTACATTTTAGAATCCTCCTACTGGCCTACCTCCAAATCCTAAATCATCCATCCTTTGGGAAACTATAATCTACGGGTTGGGGAGTAAATGTAAAGGCTTATGTTGATACTTATCCCATCAAAGACCAGGGTCAAATATGATGATCAATTTGATTGAGTATTTCATAGGCTAGACTTCAATATTTCTATCTTCCTTCAAGATATTCTAGTGTTGTTCCATTATGACTAGTTAAAGACATCCATTATAAAAATGGTAAGAGTTTATCAATACAATAAGTCCATGTGAAGATATATCTTCAATTAATTTAAATACATTAAATGATTGTAATTGTTCTTACATCTACTTATATGTAGTCTTAAAATTTCAAATAAGTAATGTGGCATTCTCAATTCCTTCACTAATTAGCATTTTGGGAAGAGAGTACACATTTTTAGTTGAATAATTCTCATCTTCATTGGAGACTTTTTCTCATTCAACGTCGAGTAAGTTTCTATGTACAATTATTTTTCTTAACTTACAATTTTTACTTATGAGTTATCCTTCACTATATAACTTTATAGTGTTTTTGTTTGCCTTGTTCTTGCTTAGAACTGACAATTGGGAACTGTTGGTGATTTCTATAAACTTAATGATTGTTTATTATCTTGACCCATTGGATAAAACATCTAGGGGACACACACTAAAACTCCCAATTGTGGAGTAAGCATAAATATTCAGCCACCCAAGCTTAATGAATATGGCTTCATCATGATATCTCTACTTAGTCATCTATCTTATTCATTTAGCTTATAGGAGTATAAACACATTCCACGAAAGAGGAGGACAAATAGATTTAAAATCAAAGTCAATAACTTTGATGAATGCCAAGGTAGTTTGATGGATTAAAATCTCATGTCAAGTACGCTTATTGTAATTTACTAACATTTCTTATAATTCTTAAAGATAAGTATTATATATTAAATAATGTCTGGGCATGCTGATATAATGTCATGAAGTATATGAATTTTTTTAAAGATTGCATTACATGACATTCAAAGTATAGAATAGGTAATAACGACTAGGATCATAATTACTTTATTTTTTTGGGTAAAAATTTCCTAATTTAATTTAAATTTACTTCATTTTGTATAAATATTATCTTATATTTACCAAAATTTCTTTTGCATGTTTTCACACCCAGACTTACTTTTGTTGGTGTGTATTGTGTGTTACATGCATTGTGTGTTTATATGGAAATAGGAAGAAAACAAGATAGAGTAGACAGAGAAAACACATTAGTAAATGAGAGGAAAGACTTATAGTAAATTTTTTTTTTGCTCAAAAAGCATAAAAGAAAAATACGTTCTTTGATGCCATTTTGAGGAGTGGGCATGTACTTTTCTAAAAGAAGTGAACTTTGTATTGGACTAGTTATACAATTTAAAACCAAGTTATAAATTTTTTTTGTATCTAACTGATATGTGAAAACACTATTTTTTGTCAATTTAATATAATCTTTTGCACGTTCTAACTTATTACAAAGTGATGTAGATGTCAATGCATATGTGATTTAGTGATGAATGAATAATTAGAATCAAAGTAAATATGTGCTTGATTTGATGATGAATGGATCATCTGAATTAAAACTAATGTGTATCATTTAGTGATGAATGACAAGTGAATCTAAAATAAAGTGGTTTCAAATTGTATGTGTATTCATGTTTTAGGTTTACAGATTGTAGATGGCATGTATAATAACATGTCTTTAACATGTTATTCTATGGTAAAAATATCCATACATATAGCATCATTTAAAAGTACTAAAATAGAGGCTACAACATCACAATGTTGGTTTAGGTTAAGAAAATCGACGCTATAGTCGCTAATGAAATATATAGACAAGATAGTATGAGGCATTGGTATTGGGTAATAAATTGAGGCCACAACATTAGTGCACCGGTTTTGGTCATGAAAACTGACTCAATAGTCTTTTGTAGAAGTCATATAATAAGATGAAGTCTGAGGTATCAACTCCTTAAAAAACCAAGCTATAGTCCTCATTGGAAATGAAAAATATACTGACTATCTGGAGTCGATGGTGTTGGTTTGTTTACAAAACCAACATGATGTGTTGTCTGTAGCCTTAGTTTCTTATCTCATATAACTGACTATCTGCAGTTTGAGGCATCAGTTTATGAAAAACTGAGGTTATGAGACTCATAAAAAAGAAAACAAAGTGCTGAGTATTTGGAGTTTGTGGTGTTGGTTTGTTTATAAAATCTACATGATGTGTTGTTTGAAGTCTCAGTTCCTTTGAATAGCTAATATGACACTATAGATTTTTTATTGTATCATCACCCACCTCTACATTATTTTTAGAGTTATAAGACTAAAAAAACTGATGCCACATTCTCTTTGTGTACTGGTGGACTGGTAATCTTAAGATCCTATACATTAGGCTAGGGGATTTTACAATCACTAGCCAGTAGTTCGGGAAGTATATCCCAACTACTCATGACTTAATAATAAACTTTATAACCAAATGTAGCCTTATTCGTATAGTATCTGATAATTCACATTATGATGCTTTTACTATTTTCACACGCCTTGCAAGTATTGCATGTCTTATCCTCATACTACATCTACTATTTGGATATATTTTGTGGAAGTTTCCACTTAATGCTAATATGCCTAATTTCAATTATAAATAGTAAGATTACATAATTATTATTTTTTAATATATTTTATATATCATTATGGTATGGGTCATGCTCTCATGGTTTTCCATTTTTTATATTCAATGAGAGGAGCCTCCTTTGAAAGAGTAGTCGTAGATGAATGTTGGTGTTTGGGCTGTAGCGTCAATTCTTTAAGTCCTCTAGCATTACCTAAAAACAGATGCATATGTGGTAGACACTACAGGTATAAGTCTATGACATCAATTTAGTTGTTCAAAGAAACCAACACGATGTTTACTAAATAAGTTGTAAATAGGTAAATAAACTGAGGCTATAACTACACGTCACGTCAATTTTCTAAAAACGTTACACTATATACCCAATAATAGTTGACACTTTTTGTTGGTCATAAGGTCAATAGCCTTAGTTTCTTTAACTAAAACTGAGAAAGTTTACAATGTTGGTTGTAAAATAGTAAAGAAACTAGGACTAAAACTACACATTATGTTGATTTTTAAAAAATGACGAAACATACTACAAATAGTTAGTATTTTTGTCATTGTTGATGAGGTCTATTCCCTCAGTTTCTTTAAAAAATGGATATCATAGACTACATCATGTCTATAAAATTTAACATATGACTATAGTGTTGGTTTACTTAACCAAAACTGATGCAACAATGTTGTAGTTTTGATTTTTAAAACAAAAGTGTTTCCATAAACTACATCTTATTAGTAGTTTTTTGTATATGGTTGCAACACCAGTTTGCTTAAGCAAATGGTGCCATATTTTATAGGCTCATTTTGTTAACAGTTAACTGATGCTAAAATTGCATTTTTCTTACAACTAAATAGTAGGTTGCAAACCTACATTTATATAGGCCATCTGCAATAAGAACCTGGTATACAATCTACAAATCTACAAACATTCATCACCAAATCATACATCTATTTACTTCCTTGCTCATGAACTGACTAAATCCACCTTTAAATTCACAAGCATGCTTCATTCACATAACATACACATTCATACTTCCATATTGTTCACAAAAATTTAGAAATATTGCAATATCTTGACATAAAATAGTGTCTCCACATATTATTTAGATATAAAATAAAAGATAATTCATAGATTTGAACAACATATATTTAATTGTGCAATTCAATTGTCATTTATTTTAGAAAAGCCCCCTTCCTACTCCTCTTGGATGTCATCCATAATCTCTCGTGCATAAGTTCGAGTGTCAAAGATCTATAAAAGAATTGAATATAATTAAATGATAATATTTATATAAAATGTAGCCAATTCAAACCAATTTGTATAGTAGATATAATTCCCGTCTTTATTACATGTTATATATTTTTAGTATCATGCAATTTTGTCTTGAAGATGACATGCATATACTTGATAACATAATATCTATACATGTCTTGTATAAGTCACTAAAATTAGAAATTGTATAGAAAATTACTAAATTACAATAAGCATAGTTAACATAAGATTTTAAGCCATCAAACTAAATTTACATTTTCCAAGTTATTGTCTTTGACTTTGAATCCATGTATCCTCCTTGACAGAATAATTTTATACCCCTATGAGTTAAATAAATAAGTAGAGATATCATGATGAGGCCGTATTAATTAATGTGTTGATGACTGAATATATATGCTTACTCCACAATTAACAATTTTAGTTTGTTTCCCCTTAATATTTTATCCAAAGGGTCAAGATAATACACATTCATTAAGCTCGGCGAGATCACCAACAATTCCCAAGTGCCTACCTCTAAGCATGAACAAGACAAACAAAAATAGAATAAAGTTCTATAGATAAGGATAATTCATATGTCAAAATTACAAGTTAAGAAACAAAATTACATAGTGGAGACTTACTTGACATTGAAAGGAGGTATATAAATTTCTTTCCTACATTAGTAGAAAAAGGTAAATAAAGCTGATGAGTGTTAAACTACATAATCACATTCTCTTTCCATAATTCTAATTAATGAAGGAGGTAGAAATTTTAGATTACTTATTTGGAAATTTAGAGTCTCCTCACATAAGTATCTCTACGAACAATTAATATATAGAAATCAATTGAAAATATATGTTGACATGAGTTCATTGCATTGATAAAATCTTACTTTATCCACACTTCTATTATGGATGTATTTAGCCACTAATAATAAGCAACTTTAGAATATCTTTAATGATATATATATATATATATATATATATATATATATATATATATATATGGGATTAAGAGAGAAAGATTTCTCCCCTGTATATATATATATATATATATATATATATATATATATATATATATATATATATATATATATGTGTGTGTATGTATGCGTGTGTGTGTGTGTGAAAGTCTTGCCCTATAACGTCCTTAATCAGATTGATCAACATATTTGACCCTAGTGTTGAACATGCTAACCTATTGAATATGGGTCTCAGAATGATGGATGGTTTAGGCTTTGGAGGAAGACAAATTGGCATTCCCCATATAAAACATAGTTGTATATACACATGTAGATAACGTAATAGGAATTCAATGGACCTTGTCATAGATAATAGGTCGTTGGGTCACCCTACTATAGAACCACCATCTGCTTCTTCTATTGTGTTGTATTCATGATGAGGTAACAATAGTGGTGTGTCTCCCATTCCCTCATACACAAGTATGATGTATACACTGACTACATCAGAGAGCACTGGTGCACAATGCAATGTTCCACCAAAGTGATAGACCTTGCCTACTTTCACAAAACACTATATTTAAGTGATACTACAAGTTGACAACTTATACCATATGTAATTTAATTAGTTTTATACTAATAACACAATATATCTTGTACCTCATATGGGAAATTAAACAATATTATACCAATTACACATTAGTATTATACTACTAACAAACTTACATTAGGGTTGTCTGGGAGGGTCGTTGGGAGTACTTCAATGACCTTAGTGACTAGAGTACCACATTATCTTGAACCTCATCACCAGAGTTGCATAGTCGGGTACATATTAAGGAGTTTTAGAAGACTGAAATGACATCATTACTTCTCACACAACTTGTTGTACCAAATCTTATATATCCTATGTTATATTGACTCTGTAACTAGATATAGGTTGCATCTGGGAGGAGCTAAAATAAGGTTTCAGTCCCAAGCCAGCTCCTACTCCCCTAACACTACCAAGATGCTCTTGAATACCAAGAGAAACTATTAGTTCATACTTTTGGTCAACCAAGACATAATTTGTTCCTTTCTTTTCTCATGAAGATCCTACTAATCACAACTTATGAATCTATACAATAATAATTAAAAAATTTCCATTTTTGGGGTGAAATTTACCATTTTTGTGCCACTTCCTTGGTTGCGTGGTTAGGAATTTCTTTGACGCAATTTGTTGTAACATCAATCCAAACCTCATTCTGAGGGTCGACATGTACTTGGGTTTGTGTTTGATTCTTCCCCAGACAAGGACTATTTTCCTATGACAGGTGATGGAAGGCATAAGTATACCTGTCAAATAGGTAAGTTTGGGTTGGGTCATTGCGGATGCGGGTCTTGTGGGTGAGGGTCAAAAATATACAATTCTAAATAGATGTAAGAAAAGCACACTCAAACCTGACCCTGCGGGCTTCCCACAGATGTCCATATAAAATGTGTCCAATCAACAATAAGTTACTAGTTCCTTTCCTTAACACAAAAAACAAAAATTACAACATCTCATAACTATGTTTGTATGTCAAATATAGTGCAAAGAAACCAATCAACTAGTATGCCTGATGTCAAACCAATCAATAAATTGTTGACTTATGTTTATACCAAATCAAAAGAAAAAAAATTAACATCTAGGTATTATATTTCTATGTGAATCAGGGAAAGACAAATGCAATTTTATACATAAAGTATAATAAAAAGTTTTTTTTTTCATTTAACATTGCACATTCCTAATTTTACAAGTACTTCTTGTCTATTGCAAATAAGAATACAACTGCTATAATTAATGGTAAAGATTTAAATTGAGAAAAATTTGTGTGCATCTCTTAATAGGTGGATGTGTATAATATGTATATAAATATATTGACTTCATTTATTTGGGTCACTCGTGGGTGCCCACGGGTCACCCATAAAACCTGCTATATAAACGGGTGGGTATGGGTTTGGGTGATTTTTGGTGGGTAGAAAATTTCTTCACCCAACCTAACTTAAATGGGTTGACCCATGGGCACACCTGTAGATTTTAACCCAATTTGACAGGTCTAAGCATAATCACGGGCCCCAACTTATGATCATGCCCGTTCTTTGACCACTTTTCTTCTTAATCCTCACAAATAGTCTGATTTAATTCAAAAGAGATGTTATGTTATTTAAAAGAGATGTTAATTTATGTGTAATAGGAAAAAGTCATGCATTACATTAATATACTTTTTTTTTGAAGGGGCACCTGCCATTTTATTAAGTAATCAAATCGTTTGCAATAAGTACAAGGATCCGATCCTCAAAACCCTCCCCCACAAGGTGAGGATTAACAAAATGACAGGCAGAGACGGCCAAGGCATGTGCTACTCTATTACCTTGCCATTTAATAAAATAGAAATTGAAAGATAGGAAACTATAGGAAAGATCAACAATCTCATGGGTAATGATGTCTTCATAGCCACGTCCGCCGTAGCCCTTGTTAACAGCCTCCACCAGCAACACACAGTCTGTCTCTACCACAATATCCATGTAGCCTTCCCTAAGAGCTAGCCGCATATCATGTAGGACCGCCATACCCTCATCACTAAGCACTGAGTATGGCTGTTCTAACCGACATTGGAAGGTTCACAATAGCCAACCGTTGTCATCCCGTATAGATGCCCCACAGTCATTCTCCTCTACTGTGATAAGAGACACGTCTGTATTGATCTTCACACTACCCCTTGGCGGGCAACACCATGAAACTAGCCCTGGCGGCATGGAAGAAGAAGCACCTCGTCCCACAACCCCGTGGTATCATGCATGGTCGACAACCAGGCTGATGTAAGTAGCCACAAGACCCAGAATATAGGGAGGGTGATAATAAAAAAGGGCTTTGTTCCTTGCTATCTATGAAATCCACAAAAGAGTGGCACACTCATCTTTTTGCCTGCTGTCCTCATCATCAAGTAGACCCCTTATAAAGGTCCCCACATCATGAGTCCCCAGCTGTCCGCCCCAATCAAAATCACCCGCAACCCAAACCTATTTTGCGAAGTCACAATGCATCAGTACATGAGAACAATCCTCCCGCTGACCACAATGATGGCATCCATCATCAGGTGTCACTTGCTTCCTTTGCAACTCTGACTTAGTGGGAAGGATGTTCCTGAGTGCTCTCCAGATGAAGTGCTTCAGTTTTGGTGGCCATCCCTATTTCCATACCCTCTTCCATAACTCCATATCCACTCCATCTACTAGGTCCTTGCCTGCTTGTATGAATAAATAAGCGCTCTGGATTGTAAACCTCCCATTGCTCTCCTTTTCCCAATATAGGGTGTCCTCCTCATTCCGCTGTGATAGCGGGATATAAAGGACTCTCCTAACAATATGTGTAGGGAAACAAGTCTCCACCGCCTCTCTATTCCACCTCTTCACCCCCTACTAATCAAGTCACTCACCCGACTATACTCCACTGGACCCTGAATCAAATATCTGTTTACTGTGCCCCCCAAATGTGGTATCCACCTCTCCTTGTAGATATGTATATCTTTCCCATCCCCCACCCTCCACTTGAAACCACTCTTCACTGCTTGAAACATCCCCCAAATACCCCTCCAAGTATAGTTGGGATTCCCCCTAGCTCCACATGAAGGATAGATGAGGAGTTGTAATATTTCACCTTAAGTATCCGAGCAGCAAGAGACCCCCCATGTACTGCCAACCTCCATCCTTGTTTAGCGAGAAGTGTTTGGTTAAAAGCTTTAAGATCCCTAAACCCCATACCCCCACACTCCTTGGGCTTGCACAACCTTTCCCAGCTCATCCAATGTATCTTCCTCTCCCCCTCCTTAGAACCCCACCAAAACCGGGCCATCATCGAATGGATATCATCAATAAGTCCCTCTGGAAGCTTGAAGATGCTCATGAGATACGTAGGAATTGCTTGGATTACCACCTTAATCAGGACCTCCTTTCCCGGTCTGGATAAGAGCTGCTCCTTCCACCCCTATAGTTTTTTCCACACTTTGTCATTTATGGCCAAAAACACCTGCTTCTTGGACCTCCCCACCACCGTAGGAAGACTAAGATACTTCTCATGCCTGTCCACCTCCCTCACCTGCAACTGGTTCTTAATCAACTCCCTTCTTTCACTGGTGACGTTTGTACTAAAGGAAACCTCTGTCTTCTCATAGTTGATTTTCTGCCCGGATGCCCTCTCGTATTGGCTAAAAATTTCAGCTAAAGCGGAGCATTCTTCTGAGGTAGCCCTTGTGAAAACAATGCTATCATCTGTGAAAAGTAGGTGAGTAACATGTTGCGCTCGTCTGCAAATTCTTGTCCCGACTGAAACTCATTGATTTTGTCTAGATGCAAAAAATTCTCCCACCGTCAGAGTCAACAAAACTATACTGCTTGTAAACATCCTTCTTTCTTAGGATTATGCATGCAATCTCTAGTGACATTGGTCTTAAAACCCATCCATTGTATGCCTCACCATTTTAGCACCTTTTTGGATATCTTTTCCATTTAGGAGAAAAAGGCTTAGTAAAAGTAGTTACATTTCTTTAAAATCATATAATATCTATTGTCACCTTGGCACATACAATGCCCCCTATGTTAACACCCTATTTTTGCTCACTCAAAAAAAAAGATTAAATGTTAATGATGGAGTCCATTTTACATTCCACACATGTTGTCACCGTTATCAATTTCCCACATTTATCAATATTTTTCTACATTTTCTACCTACTTGATCCACCTATTTTCACCCATTTTTACTTAGTTCAGATTTTTTTCGAGTAGAAGTCTTCTTTTCAAACTAAAAGTGTAATTTGCTCATTAATTTTACCTTTTTACAACATTTTTTTCATAACTAATTGAATTATCCTAAATAAAATATCTCATTTCTAGATTTTTTTTTCTTTCTTGAGAAATTGAGGGATATTTGTGAATTATTTCTCTCTCCATGATTTTTCATTTTTTTCTAGAACATTCCCAAAATTTCTAGAAAATAGGGAATCAATTTGCATTGTGTCCGGGAAACTCAAAGGATCAAGGAAATCTGCCAATGTCACGTAGCAGATTCTCTTGTTTCATGCACCAGAAAGCGTGGTGCATCAAGACAGTGCACTGTCTCTTCCAAAAGGTTTTGTTGAGAATCCCAATCCATAATTCCACCCTACAAATATTCATCATACCCACCATATTCTGAGCCTCTTTTCAAACCTCAAGAAGTTAGAGGAGCAAACTATCTCCCTCTTTTATTTTCCTCATTAGTCGTGATCAAAGGATCCTTCTTATAGGACCACCTGCTCTTGAATCACTATTAGCCTGCAAAAATGGTAATGTAGCTGTGCAGCTAACTGCTATATGCTTGAAACTATTATTAAATTTCTCTAACTACATATAACGACTTATATCTGCTTGGAACTTTAATATGTTGTCCATATACATATTCTTGCTTATTTGATTGTGGAAAAAATATTAGATTTTATTTACTATTTATATCTTCTTATCATCCTCTAGAACTTCCTATGCATCAATCCTATTGTCGATGAAGGATCTCTATCGTAGAAGGTCTTGAGGTGATTAGGACCCCAATATACCTAAAAAATATGACCTTCAGAGTAATTATGGGAAGGACACATATATCTCTAAACCTAAAGGAACTCCCACAAATAAAACATGTTTCTTCTATCTTTTTTTTTCTTTTTAATCAGCATGAAACCACTTTGTATAGTTTTTTTTGATACCAGTTCACCAAGCAAGACATGGTTGCTATTCATTCTCAACAAGATTTTTGGACCTAAATTTCTAGTTTGCTATTATTTTTTTAGTTTTAATTATTTGACTCGGATGCCAGATCAACCTCCTACTTTGGACTCACAATGTTATATCCTATTTTTTCTCACTTTCCTTATAACATAGGGTGGCAACTCCGAACATCTTCTTTCTTTGTTTTGGATGTGACCACCAAACTAAATTTCACTACCATGGAACATATGTTGAAAGTATATCTTCTTAGTCTAGGTGCAAATGAATGAGAACTTTGTTGGGAACCGCCAAGATGATTTGGATCCCTATATTTGTGTGAAGATTTAGTGTTTTCAAGCATGTTTTTTTTCTTTCCATTTTTGTATCTATTTTTTCCTTATCTTTTCCCTTTTCTTATTTGACTTGGGGGCTGGGTTATAGACTCACTGTAATATGAGGGGCCTGTCACATAGATCGAGTTGATTTTTTGGCCCCTCTCTCGATCCTAACCTTGGTTAGTTCTTGCAATTTTCTCTTTCCTATGTCATTTTTATGGGTTTTCTCTTTTGTGGTTTTAGGGTTTGAGTGTGCTTCCCTTTTAGGGTTTTGGATTTGCTTCCCTTGCACTATTTGTGGTTCTTTTTTTTCTTTATGTATTATATATATATATATATATATATATATAAAGACAACAATCTAGTGAGAAACATATTTTGGTGAGAGTATGAGAAGCATATGAATTACTCCTAGTGATGATCAATTTTTTATAAGTCAACCGTATGGATTAAAATTATATCTTAATATTTCCCTTTCTACAAATTTTCATCTTCATTGGACTTTTTATAACATTCACAACAACATAATACATATTAATGCTCTATATTGAGTTTAAGCTGGCCGTTGGATATAAAAAGTGTATATTGAACATGTGGACTAGTAAACAATATCTAATTGTACTGTTTTTTGTGAAGGTAAACAAATTGATGATCTTACAATCCATACGACTAGATTTTAATATTATACTATAATTTGTAGTTATCCAAGTGCCTCTAATTCACTGTATCATGTTTCTCAGTAGAACACTACCCTATATATGTATGTATGTATGTATATATATGTATATATATATATATATATATATATATATATATATATATATATATATATATATATATATAGGACAACGATCTAGTGAGAAACATATCTTGGTGAGAGCATGAGAGGCATTTGAATAACTTTGCAGAGTGATAAATTTTTCATAATCCAAGCATATGGATTAAAAATATACCTTATTATTTACCTTCCTACAAAATTTCATCCTCATATGAATTGTATTGCATGCACAACAAGCTAATACTTTTCAACGCTCAATATTGAGTTTCAGGCTAACCGTTGGATGTAAAATGTGTATATTGTACATATGGACATGTAAACAATATCAGATTATAATAATTTTTTGTGTGAAGATAAATGAAATGATGTTCTTCCCACCCATAAGGTTGGATGTTATAAACAAGCTATAATTTTGAAGTTATTCAAATGCCTCTCATTCTCTCACCGTAGCATGTTTCTCACTATATATATATATATATATATATATATATATATATATATATATATATATATATATATATAAGGAAAGGATGAATAGAAGTTATGGACTAAACATAAGATCATTTATTTCTTGAATAATAGTGTGATTTTTTGCTTATCTGCATATGTTCTTCATGCTTTGTGGGCTTTTTTCAATATATATATATATATATATATATATATATATATATATATATATATATAAGGAAAGGAAGAATAGAAGTTATGGACTAAACATAAGATCATTTATTTCTTGAATAATAGTGTGATTTTTTTGCTTATCTGCCTATGTTCTTCATGCTTTGTGGGATTTCTTCAACAAACATTAAAAGTTTACACTTACACCTTACACTCCTATAAGTCTATGCATCATAGAATGAGTGCCAGTACACACACACACACACACTCACACACACACAAATATATATATCAAGAAAGGATGAATAGAAGATATGGACTAAATATAAGATCATTTATTTCTTGAATAATAGTGTGATTTTTTGCTTATCTGCGCATGTTATCCAATCTTTGTTGGCTTTCTTCATCAAACATCACAAGTTTATACTTACACCTTTGACTCCTATAAGTCTATGCATCATAGAATGAGTGCCAACCTCATGTTGGATCTCTAGATGTGATACATGGTTTTGTAAAGGTACCTCCACAACATTAAGCTAGACGTCCAAAGGCCATGAAAACACCTCCTGTCCTAGCATTCATGAGTGGTTATGCCCTTCGTAGTCACAGGGTGTATTGGGAGCAATACCCATGTCGATTGAACCCAGGTTACCTCCTCAATGAGCATCATCTTATTATAGAGATGTTAAGGACCAATTCATCCTATATAGGCCACATTTGAGTGAGGATGTAGATCGAATCTAAACTCATGGGATAAAAAGGGGAGGGTTATTTTCTCTATATGCATTCATATTTTTTGGTAATTTAAAGTTAGATATTGTTACATACCCCTTTGCGTGCAAGTTAACAATCCTTTTCAAATCAAACAATCTTTATAAAGATTAACAATCTTTTTAAAATCAAACAATTTTTATAAGATGAATAATCATTCCAAATCAAACAATCTTTTTAAAGATTGATAATCTTTTCAAAACCAAATAACATTTTTAAAGATTAACAATATTTTCAAAACAAAACAATATTTAAAAAACTAACATTCTTTCCAAATCAAACAATCCTTTTTAGAATTAACAATCTTTTTAACACGAAACAATCTTTTTAAAGATCAATAATCTTTTCAAAACCAAACAATCTTTTTAAAGATTAACAATCTTCAAAAAATTAAGTAAGAATTTAAAATTAAAAATATATATATAATGGAACAATATATCAAAGATTTAAATCTTTCCAAATCAAATAATCTCTTTAAAGATTAAAAATCTTTCCCAATTAAATAATCTTTATAAAGATTAAAAATCTTTTCAAGTAATCTTTTTAAAGGTTAAGACTCCTTTTCAAATCTAATATTCTGTTTTAAAAATTTAAAATCTGTTCCAAATCAACAATCTTTTTGAAGGTAAGCAATCTTTTCAAAGGTCCACGATCTTTTAAAAAAATTGAGCAATTCTCCCAAGATTAATATTTTTTTAAAATTAATTTGTTTTCTAAACTTTTGAGCGATCTCTAAAAGAGTAAACAACTTTGTATTCAATGCATCCTACCTCAAAACCCCATTGAGCCAAATGATTCTTCATATTTAACTGAGACATCACTTGTCAATGTCGGGTCTGCCCATCACCAAGGTCCTGGAAAACAACCTGAATATGGACCACCTAGCTCCTTTCATTCCTGTATCTATGATCCTGACTACGACCTTAAAGTATACATCATGTGTCTTGTATGCCTACATCTATGATCTTGGACTTTGGCCCAAAACTAGACTATCACCAACACCCATATCATGATCGATCATGAGATGCCAAACTGAGGCTCCCCCCTTTTGATCATTGTCTTTTTCGAAGGGGCGAGAGTCCACAAGATAATTCATCAATCTAGGAGGACAGAAGGGCATCATGGATGATGTCAAGGATTTCAATTTGGGAACCATGTTGGATGAGGATACCCTAGGGGAGAGAGTAATTGATTGAGCATAGTCACTATTCTAGAAGGGAAACCATAATCTTGATCATCCGCTCAACCCCTACCATTTATACCTCTTTTGAATAACCCTCTTAGTACACTTACCCAAGGAACATCATACTTCACTCAAAAACATATCATCACATTGTCCACCATCTTTTTATTTTCCCCAACATGGAATTGGTAAGTGCATCACAAACTAATTGAATAACCTCTCCATACCGTTCAAGTAGGGGCATGTACAATCACTTAAAATCAATCATAAGAAAAGACTATCAAATGGATCTTTTGTCACAGGAGGATTTCAAAGGACCAAAGAATATCATTTTTTTAATTCCCCAAACAAAGGGAGAAGTCCTTTAACTATTTGGATCATCCCCAAACTCAAAGTATTCTCCCATTTTGTATTACAACCTAATTTTGAATCTCATTGATCTGAATTTTAGGACATCAAGGGAAGATCAAGGAGCTTGTACTTCACACGGTATCACAAACAGTCAACCCAAATGGCGAAGTAGCTGCATGGATCGATATTCTGATGGTGGCATTCAAGGGGATGCTGGAAGCAACAAGCAAGATAAGCCAAATAGAAGGGGAGAATGACAAAAGAAACCATAGTGATAGTTGAAGCTTCTACCTCTCAAGAAGGCCTTCAACAATGCATGCAAAAATTCAACCAATGTTCCTTTTATGCCTCAACCAATATTTAGATACGTATGATGGTGGCATTATCCGGGGTTCTCCAGACAAGGATCTTCATATACCAGCTCATTAATACCATTCTTTGCATATGGCTGTGGAGCCCTTACTAGCCTCAGCTAGAACCATTTCAACTAGGGTTCTACTAGGGTCTGATGTTTGTGAACAATGGGGAAGTCCAAGTAACTCCAGAAGTGATGCAATTCATCTTGATTATGAAAGGTGAACCAGAGGGGAAAAAGGAGGAAGAAGATGTAGCTGCAAAGGGAGATCCTAGAGAGGCAGAGAAGGTCAGCACCGTAGTGAAAGCTCAAGCACAATACATGAATGGAAGAGGAGCCATGCTCAACCTATATTTCTTTTAACTACAATAGTCCTAATATAATTTGTACATGGAAGGAATATACAAATTCCCTCCATTGTAAACACGGTGCTACTAACAACAATCTAACGAGTAGTAATATTGGTGGTGGCTACTCACCAGGAAGTTGTAGTTTTAGATCATGCCATTGTGAACCCCCTCTTCTTGAGACTATGTAGAATATCAAGCAACTACAAGGGAAGAAGGAGAGGGAAAACTTTTAGCGACTTCTATCATTTTTCAGATGCAAAGTTAGTAGACAAATTCAACATGCCCAAGTTCCATGAGTACTCCAAAAAGGGGGATATGATGGCCAACGTCAGGGCATACTCCTCAGACATGGTAGAAGTGCAAGTCAATGACAAGGTATTCATATACTACTTTGCACAAACCCTGATAGGTCCTACCCTAGCATGGTACAACAAGCAAGTCATGGCAAATATTACCACCTGGGATAAGATGGTTGAAAGGTTTGTTGACCAATATGCTTTAAATATAGACCAAATCCTCACCAAGGAAGGCCTTGAGGCACTATAGTAGAAGGCGGAAGAAAGCTTCTCTAAGTTCATTGGATGATGGAAAGTGTTGTCCATCTAAGTGGAATTCAAGACTGCAAACAAAGAGGCCCTATACATGGTGATAAAAACGAAAACACTGGCCCTGCTGGCCCTTTTTTCTACAAAGGTATAATACTTTCCCAGAATTAATACAAGCAAAAGTTCAGATTGATAATTCCATAAAAGAGAGGTTTATTAGAGCATAGGCATCACTTTTTCTACCTCAATCCACATGTATAATGACCAATCATATCTCCAAATAGACCATGGCTATAGCAACAAATTTCATAATGGGAGATGTACTAATCCTAGACCGAAAAATTGCAAGCAACAATAGCCAACCATATGGATTTAACCAGTTTAGGCTCCAACAACTCAATCAACCAACAATATGACACCTTAACAACAACAAGCTTAGACAACACCCCCCATCAGCCTCATTGCATGCCTTTGCAGTATTCGTGGCTACCAAATAACTTTTATGGGTACACACCATTGTCATCTCAACCCAATGTGCAAAAAGTGGTGGCAAGCATCCCTCCTGTGACAAGTAACCTAACACCTCAGGTGGAGTCAGCATCCTCTACCTCACATAAAAAAAACCTTCCAAAAAATAAGAAGCCATTGGGGCTTCCTTAGCGCCATCTTTCCATACATCAAACATCTACTAAAGTTTCCCACAATAAGGGAACATGGAATCCCTTACCAAAAAGTTACATCACCAATGCATTTTCTGACTTTCATCGAGCCAAGGGGAAGAAAATAGATCATGCCTCAAACTTAAGCAAGCATTACAAGATTTAATCAAATATAGAAAGATCAACATAGTCACACCAGAAGAGATGCCTTCATCCTCTAATATGATAATTGTCATCTCATCACCAAAATATCCAACACATGGGATTATTATTCCTTTGGAACAAGCCATCAAGAATTGGTCTCAAAGTACACGGGATATTACCTATATCTAAGAAAGGAAGTCAGTAATCCTCATGAGCAATAGGAGGCCACTCAAGATACTAGGAGCTTTCTCGATAACAAATGGTGATCAATGGGGGTCCCTAAGGTGTTAGTCCTAGGAAAGAATCAACATACTACAGTCCCTCATCCAACAGTGATGGTACAACCTACAATAATCAATCCAACAATGACACTAGAGATGACCCAACATGTCGTCCCAAAAAAATACCTCCATCCCTTGGTAAGAGAAAAGATAAGGTAACCATATATGTAGGGGTCTCTATGAGTGTGCTCAGGGGAGAGGCAAGCAAGTTTTCCATTTCAACAATCAACCCTAAGCAAGTGCCTCCCACTCTAGAACTTGCAAGGAAACTATTACTGTAGATTTGGACATTTCCAAATTCCTAGAAGAACCTATAGGGGATGTATTACTTGATGAAGTGATGTAGAGCTCCCTTGCCGACAGAGAGGCGGTTATGAAGATACTCAAAGGGGCTTACATCTTCGAGGACGTAAGACCAAAATCTCTCTCCAGCACCATCATGATAATTACTACCCTACACCTTATCTCATTTTCTGAAGATGAGATACCCATTGGAGGGTACTACAACAAGCCCCAATCACATAAATCTAATAGGGACTCAATATCTCTTCTTGTTTTGTCAACAACTACGCATGCCTCAATGTGTTCCCCCTTAGGACACTCATCATCTTAGGAAGGGATCCCTCTAACATACAACTGACAATGAAGACAGCAACCTCCTTTGATGGTATGATCAAAGATGCCTTGGGAGAGATCACCCTCGAGCTACAAATCTGACCACAAACTTTTATGGTATTGTTTGTGGTCATGGAGTTGAATCCTCTTTTAACCTTCTCTTGGGAAGAATGTGGATTCATCACAATAGGGTGGTTCCCTTACCACTACATTAGAGGCTGAAATATTGGCTAGGACTTGCCATTGTCATAGTCCATGATAATAGTACCAACACCATAGCTTGCATCGAGGAAGATGATATCTAGTTTTGCTTTGGGATGCTACATATATACATTATTCTTCAAATGGTTGTCTGAGATGCACATTCACATAGACCAACGTATGGGGGCCAAATATCAAGGACATATAGAGATCATCTAGATTCCTCTAAGATATATAAGATTGGACCTAGTATTCTATGTCCCATCCTATGCACAACCTCAGATCACCAAGTTGACATTGTATTGAAAGCCCGTAACATTGTATCCCACTATGATGGACTTGACCAAGAGAGGCTATCTCAACTATCTACCATTGACTCGGGATATGAATAGAGAAGCAAGGTGCATATGACTAGATGAAGAGTGTCAAGTTAGGGTATTGTGTTGATGAGTCCTTAACCATGAGTATAAAGGTCCCCATCCATACTTCCCATGCAATGTAGATAATTGAAGAAGATCTCAATATTGCCAAGGCTATTGTCCATATGACAATGCCCTACCTTATGTAAGAGGTCACCAATAACAACCATGGTGACTACCTCAAGAATGCAGTTAACATTGGAGAAATCACCCCCATTACTGAAGACCCACATTATTTCTAAACCAGCCAGAGCAACCAATAGTTTGGAGACAAGAACATACCTCCAAACAAAGAAGTAACTAAGCTCATACCTACCCCCACAGTTGATAGTCATGCCCATAGCACCCCGAAGCCAGAGAAAGCAATGACCGTTACCATGATGATCATGTTGGAAAGGTGAAAATCTCTGACCCAATACTTGAAGAGATGGAAGCACCATCCAGTATATCTGGTTACGATCCTCTCTGTATTCACCTTGACTGGCCAGTCCAAGATGATCAAAGACTACGCGTCCTGAATACATGGAGGAGGATTATGACGTTTCATGGGATGACTAGTGAGGCAACACCATCTTCGAAACAAAACATGTTGAAGTCCCACAAACCCTAATCTGCCTTGTACAAAACACTAATGTAGTTCATAACTAGTGCATAGAAGACCACAAAGTCCTAAGTACCATTTCCCCCCACACACCCAAAAAAGCTCGATAGATGGACAACACCCTGATAATCCACCACTAAACCTAAAATTTGCAAAATCCACAAAATATCAAAGAATTGCAAAGCTTAAAGAAAGTTGAAGATGAGTTGGTACTCTAAGATTTTGTTGAATATTTCACTAAAGTAGCACAAATCTTCAATAATGAAGATATTGAGTTTGAAGACATCCCCATCCCAAAGTATATGATAGAGGAGCACCACCCTTTTCATATTGAAGGTGAGATAGAGGAGGTAAATATAAGCTCATGCCTCGAGCAATGCAAAGTCAAAATAGGGGCAATCTACCTTAAAATATCAAAGGCCAGCTCATAGAGCTCCTACGCCACTACATTGATGTTTTTGCATGGAGATACTCTGACATGCTAGGATTGGATGAGGCGATCACGGTCCTTTGAATGCCTATCATCCTCAAAATTTAACCCATCAAGTAAAAGTCTAGACAGTTAAGGCTGGAATGGAGCCTTACCATCATGGAAGAAGTTCACAAGCAATACAATGCTAGCTTCCTAGAGTTGTTCAACTATTGTACCCGACCCAAAAAATCCAATGGATATTTTGTTCATGGGAATGCCAAAAAGTAAGGAGAAAATGATAAATCAATAAATCTTGGAGTCACCGCCCAATTAGCGGGAAAACACTTACAAACCTAATCTTAATTCCACCAAGAGAGGATAAAAAAGGTATGCATCAATTTAGTGATCGAATTCAACAATCCAGTTATGAGTGGGGAAGGAGTAGCACCCCCATCTCACTTGATGAACAATATTGCATCCTTTATAGTCATCTCAGATAAAAATATCAGTTATCAAGGTCGTTGTTAAAGGAAATGACAGTAAACATGATAAAAAAACATTTTTATTGTTGGGGAACCTTTTTGGGATGGAGAATGTTGTGCTTTCCCATCATAGCCCTAAAGGTCTTATTTTTTAGGCGTGTTGGGGTCTTAATCACCTCAGGGACTCCCATGGAGGAGATCCATCATTAGCGGTTGGGACTGACACCTAGGATGAGAGAGAGAGAGGAAAGAGAGATAGATTCAATAGAGAAAAATTTGATCTTTAAAAAGAGTGTGCATATATTAAAACTTATGAACAAATCAGAGTAAGAATCAGTTATTGATATGGATATAATAGAAAAAGTAGAAGTTATTATTGCGTATTCTATTGATGTTATCATAGAAGTTGGTGTCAAATGAAGGATCCTATGATCAAAAGTAGAAAATAAAATAAATAGGTATTTGTTTCTTTGGCTTCAGGAGAGAGAAGAGGATCTTGGAATACATTGGGTATGAGACTCTATTTATAGGTAGATTTTAAGGTTAGTGGTTTTGGGAAGAATCTTCTGGAAGAGGTGGTAGATCATCACAATGTGCCTCACAGAAGGGCACATGGATCAAGACAATCCATCACGTGTGATGTGGTAGATGGTTGTGATCCTCTTGATGTCTAAGGTAGTCACCCATTAGAAATATTCTGGTGAAAATTTGGGAAGAATTGCACATACAGATAAGTCAGAGTTATCTCTTAAATTTTTATGGAAAAATGGTTGAAAGAATGCAAATATTCTATTTCAAACAATTCAATTGTGCAATTTGTGAAGAATAGCTTATTTAAGGCAGAGTTGAAGGTCAATTCTGCAAAGTAAGATAAGCCAGAGTTATCTCTTAAATTTTCCAAGAAAAGGTAGTGGGAAAAGGAATATTTTATTCTAGGCAATTCAACCGGGAAATATGTGAAAATAGCCTATTTTAGGCAGAATTGAAGGACAAATTGCACTTTCTATATGAAATAAGGTTTCTTTGTAGAAAGCCATGAATTGGGTTAAAGTGGGTGAAATGTATGGATTATATAGGCAAAAAATGTGGAAAAAGTGTAAAATGTGGAAAATGTGATGAACTTTGTCATTAGCTAGAGAATTAAAATTTAAGCGTGATTTTTTGTTGATTGTGTAAAAATGGGGTGTTAACAGTTTTCCCCTCTCGAGAAAATGTTTGAGATAAGAGTGAGAACCGTAGGATTGAGCCAACTGTGACCCCCATTTTTTGCCACGAAAGGCCAAAAGGTTGGACTTGTCAATGATGCTCTAAGAAACCTTGTGGAGGGTGGAAAGCCTAGGTGATATCCTTCCTTCTAAAGCTGAATTAGTGAGGAAGAGATTGGGAATAATGATTTGTCTAGAGCAAGGAAAACCTATGCCATAGGAAATTTCCTACAACTGATCGATCATTCAATCCCCTAAAGTTTTGATGAGCATCTCCTATCATAGATTTAGTTCTTAAACAATGCATGTCTAATTCTCCCACTAACTCATTCCTTAGTGAGAAAAAGGTGAATGTGAAAAAGTAGATGTAATTTTTTGCTTGTCAGAGATATTAAGATCACGAGTTTGTAATAATTGAGAACTGTGGCAACTGACTAATGTGAAAAGATCTTGAAAAGTAGTCATCTCATGTCTCTTCTCTTTCTACTCAATTTACTTTTTTGTAGTGTAGTGCGCCAGATCAGGGTTAGCACCAAGACCCTAAAGAGGTAAAGTTGTGTGGGCTCACCTATGTGGAAATATGGTTTTAATTTATTGAGGTTGAAATTGGGGCATCAAACAAACTCCCAGATAAGGTGACCTTTATGCCCAGTGATCGTGCTGGTTAATTGTCTGCTCCCTAAAGAATGTTTGATCTTATAGGAATATTTTAATAGGAAGAGTGTTTAAAAAGATTGAGATTGGGCATCAGGTATCCTCCAACATTAAGGTAGCCTCCACAACATATTCCTCACCGGTCCATTATTTGTCCTCCTAGATTGTTGACGAATGATTATTCCTGACTTTCTAGTTATACTGTTTCATTCACCTTCTTTTGAACTTCATCGCTACTGAGAAAGGGTCGTTAGATATGGCAATGGTAGCATATATGATCATCTAAAATATCCTACCATGTGTAGGAATGGGAAATCTTGATATGTCTAGGACATGAATTGTGTACACTTAGGTCATGGTCTTCGATCTTGAAAGATTTGGAAATATGAACATAGGATTGGTTAAGTTTTAGGTCATGATTTGGGACCATAGATTGATTTGGAGATGAAGGCATGATTAGTTCAGTTTTAGGTCATGATGAGGGCCATATACTGGCCTATCAGACAAATATCTAGATTTATAGTGTTTCTAGTTTTTCCAAAAGAGCTCAAGATAGGTAAGGTTGGTCATTAGACAAAATTTTAGATTGATGATGGCCTTTACAACCAAAAATTGTATCTTTCAGTTTTCTAATGCTTAGAGCATCATCTTTCCAGTTAAAGAGTTCCAGATTTCTTATTAGGATCTTTGAAAGAATCACCTTAATTGCTCTACATGAGTGCTTAAGATAGATACATTGGGTATTAGACAAGTTTCTGAGTTTAAGGTGACCTTCACGGCCACTGACTGTATCGGTCATTTGTCTAATCCTTAGAGCATCTTCTTGTATCAATAAGATTGACAAATTGATAAGATTGATCAGATGGATTTCTAGACAAATTTCTCATTTTAAGGTGTTCTCCATGACCACTGATTGTATTAATCGATTGTTTTTTTCCCTTAGCCTTTCTTGTTTTTTAAAAATCACTCAAGATAGCTAAGTTTGGGCACTAGACAAGTTTCCAAATTTAAGACGACCTTAACAACCTGTGACTGTATCCAACAATCATCTACTCTCTAGAGCATCTCCTAGATACAAGATGGTTCAACCTGAAAAGAGTGAGATTGGTTATTGTACGTAGGGCTTTGATCGATGTGCCTATTTGTTAACATGGATCTCATAAGGAGTTCCACTCAAATGTAGGGTTCTATCGCGTGTGCCTACTTGAATGTAGGGCTTGAGGGTTGTGCCTACTTGAATATAGGGCTTGAGTTCCAGGAGACACCTATTCAGGATAGGGCTTGAATGTGGATGCCTAATAAGGATAGGACACATCAAATTTGTCACAATCAGCTGATGTATGCCTATTCAGAGTAGGGATTTAGTGTAGATGGATTTGTGAGTATAGGGCTTTGACCCAAGTACCTACCTAAACACAAGGATTTTGATCAAGAGGAATGCCTACTAATGATAGGGATTAAAATCAGGGGCCTACCTGAGTGTAGCTCTTAAATTTAGAGGAAATACTTATCCGGGATAGGCTTGGACAAGGGTGCCTACTGGATGTAGGCTTAGACTAGAGGAAATGCCTATTAGGGATATGGCTTGTCGAAGGGCACCTACTGAATGTAGGGCTTAGATTGGAGGAAATGCCTATTAGGGATAGGGCTTGGAGAGATGCCTACTTGAATGTAGGACTTGGATTGGAGGGAATGCCAATTTGGGATAGGGCTTGGAGAGATGCCTACTGGAATGTAGGGCTTGCAAAGGGATACCTGCCATGTTATAGTGCTTTGTTGGGAGTACCTATAAAGAATATGTCTTGAGGTGATGCATACCTAAATGTAGGGCTTTAATAAAGGAAGTTGCCTACACAAGATAGGGATCTTAGAAGACAAGATTCCTATTCATGATATGGATTGAAAGCATGGATGTATCATGGTCAGACCAAATCATGAGGTTTTCAAATTGAGTAACACATGCCACAGTTCAAGATTCAAGATCTAGATGATAGGTAGTCCTCAGGGGTGAGTAATAGATTAATTTTGTTGGTATCAATGCCCAAACATCCAATCATGTGATGATTGTAATGGCATAATAAGTAAATGATTTGATAATTAATAAAAGGTAAACTTCTAATTTATTCTATTTTTAGTTATGGAATAATGAAGTAACATAATAAATGTCTAGAGAATGATATTACTCGAAGATGTATGTCTTAAGTATGTGACTTGAAGAATGAGATCAAATGGATGTTAAGAGTATGCATTTTCATTATGTCCCTAGTCGGATGTTATTGAGGAAGGTCATAGACAACAATAACACATAAGGATGGAGTGTGTGTTGGTTGGTGACTAAATCTCATTAGTCATGATATGGTGATATCAATCCAAGCACACAAATACATGTAGAGAACAATGTATCAGACAAACCCACCATGAGACTAACACATGGAGGCCATTGCTATTGTGGTCATAGTTAGCTCTCATAGTGATGGGGGTGTTGTGATTCTTATACCTAAAGTCACTACACTAATCACATGTCGTTTGATATTCTTTGACATCATCAAATGTAATCTTGAATAAGGGTAATCATAAAGGTGATGATTGGGACTGTAATAGATGGGGACTGACTGTGAGTGATATAGATGAGATTCATCCCTCCTATGAGAGTATGATATCCTAGGCCACTTGAGTTAGCGAGATTGAGAAATGCGTGGGCATGTACATCTGAGTTAATATATGATATTGAGCTTACACATATCTCATACAGTCTGCTATAGCAAGAAACATAGATTGAGTGTTGAAGAGGATGACAGATCCATGCCTTGAGTTCAATCTGCATATCAGAAACAAAGGAATTATACAAACACTATAACACCAAGCACAAATTGTATGTTAAAGTTGTTCCCCAACTTTCCATTTACTTTGATAGGAATGATGTGCGACTAACCACTGCTCTTTGCTTGTGATGTCATAATTGGTTATGGACATTCACTGCCAATGTAATATGGGACCTATAGGGTGACACACATAGGACATGACCTAGAAGAGGAGTTTGATCTTGAATGATGATTGGATTGATTAATAAAGAGTTTAGGTATTAAATTGAGACAATAGATAAATTGACTGGACTCCCAACCGATTGACTCATGTGATGAAACAAATAGTTGGAGTGTCAGGTTGATTGGATGTTGTATTGGCTGAGTTTTGCATGAGCTGGGTGCCAGCCAACCGGTTCACTAGACTGAACTAACCGACTGATGTTCGTAAGATGACCTGTTTCACTCTACAAGACGACCAATTCAAGATGTAATTTGATTGCATCAAGGATTAGTGTTGACGTCATGTCTGGAATTATTTAGAATAGAATTGCCAACTACATATGTGATTGGGAAACATACGAAATGGCCAATTCGCTAAGAGAACCGATCGACTCATTTGTGAACCAATCAGTTCAGCACTTGGAAGTTGCAAAAATTCATATCTTCTGATCCTTTCCACTCCCACATAGACTGGGAACCCTGACCCAAACCCCTCCTATAAATAGAGGGGTACTGGGGGCTTCCCAGGACACACAATTGAGAATCAGTTGCTCTGACAATTATTGTCCTCTCTGGTTGTGGTAATCGAGAGAGACCAAGCAAGTCCTATCCCACTAAAGAGGGATAGCGAGAGAGAGAAAAACTGAGAATCATTGTGGGAGAGTACGTTGGTGACTAGTACACCAACAGGAGGGACAACTCCTTCCTACCCATTCTAGTAGGATGACAGAAGTTCTAGGCAGTCTGTGTGGACTTCTCTAGAGGTGAGGTGGCCTTTGCTTATCACTAAGGAGGACTACGTCAGCTAGTAGTCTGTGATGAGAGGAGCTTCTACAGACGACGATGTTCATGTTTGCTATTCATGAAGAAGTGAAGATGAGTCCCGGTGCAACTAGAAGACTATACACATCTACAAAGACGAGGAGTATGTCACTGGACTTGCTCTAGGACCATGTATATCCTCAAAACCATCATTTCCATTATATAGTTGCTAACGTGATCTGCTAGTTTATGAGGAAAATGGCAATAATTTTTTTATTTCCGCTGCCTATTCTGTCACACTATCCCCCTACAGTGGTATCAGAGCCACACCAATCTACTATATATTGGGATAATCAATATGATTAGATTTTGGTTTCATCATTTAATTATTGCATGCGATGCAAATAATTTATTGTCCAATCAAATACCATGATAACCCCAAACTTTATATATATATATATATATATATATATATAATTTACAAACATCATCCTAAAAGAGAGTTTTGATGGTGGATATGTAGCATAGTTATGGCTTATAACCCCTATTATATGTTCATAATTGTGTGGTTAGTTAATCCTATTTTATCTCAGTCTACGTACCAGCCTCTCTCTTATCTTCCCAATGCAAATTTAATTCTTTCCTACCCTTGCTCCCCTTGAATGTAACTCAAGATTTCTCTATAATCATTTAATAGTAGGATAGTTTACTTTTCTATTTTGATGAAGAAGAAAGATGTTCTGATGATGCCAACTGACCATCTCAGAGATGAATTGAACAGCTAAAGGATCAAACCAATCGACCGAAGAAGCCAGTAGATGGTCGATAGAAGAACTAGACGACCAATGAGACGACCAAATGACTGACCAGGAGACGAGTCGATCGGTTCAAAGGTTGAACTGATCAACCTAGATTGGCAACCACAAATCTTCACCAACAACATGTTTTTTCATGTAATCTAGATCTAGGTTGTGGTAATTCATTGTGGCTCTAAGGAATTACATTTAGGCTATCCATAACCATCACTTTTTGTTTATTGCATGTTTTCATTGTTGGACATAACATGTATATGATACATACTATATATGTGGTGATTGGATAAATTATATGTATTTATAAATACAAAACCCCTCAAATAAAATATTAAGTCTAAGATGATTTTCATTAGCAACACACATGAAAAGATTGATTGACCAATTGTGGGCTCCCCAAGAGAGGTGCACCATCTATCTCATGGAAATGTGATGATAGTAATGTGGGCCCACCAAGAGGGGTGCTTTATTATCGCGTTGGCTATTGGGTCAGACCTAACTGGTGATTCTTGAAGCGTCTAAGCCTAGAGGCATGATGATGATTATGGAAAAGAGTTGAGCATATCATCTATCCAAGAGTTGCATAAGATGAAATTAGCAAGAGTTGCCTACCTTAATAGTTGATTATGGACGCTAGTGTTGGCTGGGTAATAATTGAACTATTTTAGATCTTGGCTCACTAGAATATTGTATGCTACAATATTCCAAATTGATGTATGAGGATTATCAATTTGAGCAAAATAACAGGAGTGATAATAATTAAATACCTAATTAATATTGTCAAAAATTTCAAATCAAATCAAAAGATTTTTGACAAAATGCAAAATTTTCTCTTCTAGAATCAAATGATGAACAAATTTGTATTGTGACCAATCCTGAAGAAAGACAGACTTGACGGGGCAAATTTCCATGGTTGGTTTTGGACTTTGAGAAGAGTTTTCAATGAAGAGTGCAAGCTCTACATCCTTGACAAACCACTTATAGAAATACTTGCTCCTGATGCGCCTAGGGCAAAGGTCGATGCTTACTAGAAGCATGCCAACGATGCCTTGGAGATAAACTACCTTATGCTTAGCTGCATGAACTATGAGTATCATGAGCAGTGCGAGGACATGAGTGTTCTTGAGATGGTAACACATCTTAAGAAAGTGATCCTAGGCCTTGCAAAGTAAGAAAGGGATGATATCATAAAGGCGCTACTTGAGTCTAAGCTGACAGAGGGAACCTCAATAGAAGAACATGTGCTCAATATGATTGGACATGTGTATCATATGAAGAATTGGGATTTACTTTGAGCCAAGATTTGGCCACAAATATGATTCTAAAGACATTTCCAGAATCATATAGCCACTTTATTGTGTGTTATCACATGAATAATATGGCCAGAACGATGTTAGATTTGCTTGGTATGTTGATACATGCCGAAGCAAGAATGAAGAGGGACAAATCTTATGATATGAGAAGAGGAAGGCTAAGAAGTTGCTTTGGCATCAAGAGGGGATGTTTTCCCACCAGATACCTTGGCGTTCCCCTTTCGGGAGGAAGAGGGTTCTCTAGAGACTACAACATGTGCCTTGACAAGATCAGGGGCAAAATGGATAGTTGGACTGGCCTACGAATTTCTTTAGCGGGCCGACTCATACTAATCAAGTCAGTCATTCAGAGTATGGTGTAGTTCTGGTGTGATCTGTGCCACCTTCCTACTCTGACATTGTTGAGCATCAGACGGCTGACGTCTTCTTTCTTATGGGGTGGCAAGGGTCATGGTGTTGCTTGGGATACCGTGGCCAAACCACTTCATCTCAGAGGTCTAGGGATACAAGACATGGGTGAGATCCACAGACATGCTAATCTCAAAAGGATTGATCGATTCCTTAGGTATCCCCTGGGTATTTAGGCTTCTTGGATGAGAGAGAGATACAATGGGATGCTACGGGGGTCCAATGCCAACAATTTGTACTATTCCCACGTGTGGAAACATATGAACACGAGGTGGGATGAGGTTATACTTTTGTATAATCAATATAGTGATGGGATCTGGAACCTGGCGGATCCCCATATGCACCCTTGGAAGATGATGGTAGGCAACCCTGTCCCTTGGCATTCGCTTCTTTGGGGTAGGTGCTTCACTCCCAAGTGGAGTACCCTAACCTACAGAGCAATGTTGGGGAAACTACCTACTAGAGACAGAATGGCTCGTTGGGGCCTGGAGACGGAGACCATGTGCCCACTTTGCAGAGAGGGTGAGGAGTCCCATAACCACCTTTTCTTTGAGTGTAAAGTTTCCCGCTATATGTGGGAACGATTATGCCTCAAGAACGGGTGGGGCCACTCCCCACCTTTCCATCTTCAGGAGGCAGTGACTTGGACCATGGAGAAGACGGTTTCCCGTTTTGGTGGTATTTTCCTGACAGGGCTTTGCCACAAGGTTTGGCAGGAGAGGAACAACATAATTCATGGTCAACCCGCCATGGATTACTTACATCTTTTTGATAGTTTACAGAAGGAGATTGTTGGGCTTATTACAGCCAAACCTCCTTTATGTGCTAACCTAACCCCACGGATTAGGCATTACTGGGATTTTGTAGTGTAACCCTTGTGTACAGGGTTGGGTTTCTGCTTGTAGCTCCTTTCTATTGGAGCTAACACTTTTTCTTTTTCTGTTCTGAAGTAATATATTACCATTTCCAAAAAAAAGAGGGACAAATCCATGATGATGATCAACGAAGACGTGTCCAAGGATAAAAGCAAGGTTGTGAAGAGTTCTGAGGCCAAGCACAAATCTAAATCTTCAACACTCAAGATGAGGAGAAAGAAAAGTCCAAGAGGAACTTGTCCTTTGTACTTGGAGGCATTCAGGTCAAAGAAGATGGGGATGGTGATCTCCACTTCAGGTATATACATTATTGAGATGAATCTATCTACTTCTTCATCATGGGTACTGGATACCGTATGTGGATCTCACATATGTTCAAATATGCAGGATCTGAGAGGAAGTAGGCCTTTGGGAAAAGGCAAGGTGGAACTGTGAGTTGTAAATGTCACAAGAGTTGCAACCAATGTAGTTGAAACCTATAGGTTATCTATACCCACATGGCTTGTAATAGCTTTAAATAACTACTATTATGTACATGCTATAAATAGAAACATCATTTATGTATCTTGTATGGACAATGATGCATTTGAATTCCATATTAAAAATGGTCGATGTTCTATTTCTAAAGATGGGATCTTTTGTGGTTGTGCCCCAATGTCTTATGGTCTTTATTTGCTAGATCTAAAGACATATGTATATAACGTAAATACCAAAATACTAAAACTCAATGACTCAAACAAAACATACCTTTGGCATTGTCGTCTAGGGCACATAAATGAGAATTACATATCTAGACTCCATAAAGATAGGCTTCTAGACTCTTTTGATTTTGAATCAATAGAGACATGCGAATATTGTTTATTGGGCAAGATGACAAGGACCCCTTTCATTGGAAAAAATGAGAGGGCTAGTGATCTATTAGGACTCATACATTCTGATGTGTGTTGATCTTTTAGAACAACAACTAGAGGTGGGTATCAGTACTTCGTTACCTTTACTAATGACTTCAGTAGGTATGGTTATGTTTACTTGATGAAACATAAGTTAGAAACTCTTGATAGGTTCAAGGCGTTTATGAATGAAATACAAAACCAACTTGGTAAAAGTATTAAAGCACTTCATTCTGATCAAGGTGGAGAATATTTGAACTAAGAGTTTGAGGACCTTCTTAAAGCCCATGGGATTGTACCCCAGTGGACTCCACCTAGAACACCTCAGCATAATGGTGTATCAGAAAGAAGAAATCACACATTGCTGGATATGGTGCGATAACTGATGAGTTTAGTTGAGCTTTCGACTACCTTCTTGGGGTATGCTCTTGAAACTACCACATTTACACTAAACCAAGTACCATCCAAATTGGTTCAAAAGATGCCAAATGAGATATGGTTTAGGAAACGTCCTAATGTGTCTTTTATGAGGATTTGGGAATGTGAAGCTTATGCTAGAAATGTTTTTTCTTCTGAAAATCTTGGCTCTAAGTCTGATAAATGTTACTTTGTTGGATATCCTAAGGAGACTAAAGGATATTAATTTTATTCTCAATCTGAAAACAAAGTGTTTGTTGATACAAAGGCTGTATTCCTAGAGAAGAAATTTATTTCCAAAGAAATCAGTGGGAGAAAAGTGGAATTCGAAGAGGTTCGAGACCAATAAGAAAGCATTGAACCGATAGATGTATAAGAAGAAGAAAGAGAATTGCAAAGTGTTTTGGAGACTAAAGTTCCTCAAGTAACACATGTACCTCATATATCTAATAGGACACGGCTTGAACCTGAGACATTTGGATATCTTGTGACCCAGGAAGACCGTTAATTGATCATAGATGATGAACCAATATCCTATCTAGATGCTATTGAGGGACTAGAGTATGAGAAATGGCTTGAGACCATGATATCAGAGATGGAACCCAGGTATGCCAACAAGGTATAGACTTTAGTGGATCAATCAGAAGGGGCAAAACCCATAGGGTGTAAGTGGGTCTTCAAGAAGAAGACATACATGGATGGAAAAGTTCAAACCTATGAGGGCAGATTGGTTGCAAAGGGCTTTAGATAAGTTCAAGATGTTGACTATGATGAAACCTTTTCTATAGTGGCAATGGTTACATCCATCAGGATCATGCTTGCCATTGCAACTTATCATGACTATGAGATTTGGCAGATGGATGTTAAAACAACATTCCTTAATGAGAATCTTCTAGAGGATGTGTTGACACATTTTGTTTGCACACCAATTCACTAGAACAATTATCCTAGAGTTTAACCCTTTTTTTACTTTCTAGGTAAGGCTAGTATAGAATGGTCGATCCCACATGACAACATTTTAAAGATTGTTTTCTTTAAATATTGATTGATTTTTGAAATTAATTCTTTTTGATATTTTTGAATAAGAAATAGAAAAAAAATCTAGTTGGGGGTTGGTTGTCTAAGCTAGAATGAGAAATTAAAATACAAAGAAGGTAAAATGTTTCATTAAAGTAAGGAAATGAAAAGATTAAACTAAAGTATAAGAAGTAAAGGAAAAGGATGGTTAGCACCAATAAAAGATTATTTAATGGCAAGAATAAAATTGCTGAAATTAAAAGAGGCAAATTGAAATAAGCGGTAGAAGAAAAAATTGAAATCAAGAAAGAAGGCATCAAGGCTTAGGGGTTTCACCATCTCAGCCATTGTGAAAATAGGATCAAGTGATACACGACAAGCAACATAGAAGAATGTATGTGATTTATTCATAAACAAAATGCAAAAGAGGAACTCCACATGAACCCATTGGTCTTGGTCTTCACGTATCCTTGTTCTTCATCCCAAAGAGGATTTTTCCACGATCGCATCCAAATCCCCATGAAGTCGGTTTAGGCGTTCTAAATTTTGGGTTCCACAGTTGCATCTGCCGGATTAACAAGTGATTAAAATGATTAATTACTTCATTTAAATCAACAATTTCTAAAGCGAAAACCATCTATCTAAAGTAGTCGTGTAAAAACCCAATCCGATTAGCACATGGCTAAGGAGCTACTCCTCTCACATCGATAAAAAAGCTACTCACTACTCATAGCAAGGATGGGAGAAACAAGGAGAGAAAGCAAAGGAGCCATAGACCGCAACTCCGGAATCTCCATAGAGTCTAAGGTGCTGACAATTGAACAACTTGATTGTGAGACGAAGAACAAGAAAAAGAGAGATTTTAGATGCAGAATAAAAAAACAACTTTATTGTTTTGGAATGTAAATTACACTAGAAAGAAAATAATAGAGTCTCACTATTGATTACGTAAAAAAATTGGGACCCTTTTCTTAGTGGATTCCCCCTCCTTTTATAGAGTAAGGAGGGGTGAAAACCCTAAATAAAAGATTCTATAGAAGACTCCTGGCCGGTGGCTGAAAACTTTCTAGATCTGGTCAAAATTAGAAACATTTGATTGCTTTTAATTGTGTTGACCGTTCACATTCTTTTTGCTGTAGATTCATACAATAGTGATTTTGAGTGTATTTTTAGGCCAGTCATAAGTTTAGAGGTTGTTCGAATTTTTTTCTATAGATAATTCAATTCCTTTTCCAACGCAAACTTGCCCATTAAATTCTTCCATGGGATGTGAGAGTTATGACAATTTTAGTGTGATGTATATATTTAAATCAGGCACTGTGGGAATTTGTGTAAAATATCTTTCAAGGGTAATTAGTCATCAAGCCATTTTCCTAAAAAAAACCAACCAAATATAATTAAAGCTCCATATAAATAGAAAAATCTAAACTAATACAATTAATTACAAAACTAATAAGACAAATAACAAAGCAATCCTATAAAGGTATCTAAAAGATGTAAATAAAAGGATAATTACACATTTATCATGTGTATATGAAACAACCTGAGGGTTTTATAAATCCAAAGGATGCAAATAAAGTCTATAAGATACAAAGCAAACATCTTAGAGCTGGAATCTTCATTTTGATGAGATAGTCAAAGAGTTTGGCTTTATTCATAATGAAGATGAACCTTGTGTGTACAAGAAGGTTAGTGGGAGCATAGTGACATTCCTCATTTGTATACTATTGATGGGGAGTGACATCCCTACTTTACAAAAGGTAAAGACACGACTTGGAAATATGTTTCCTATGAAAGACTTGGGAGAAGAATCCTAAATCTTGGGGATTAAGATCTATATAGATAGATCTAAAAGGCTTCTTGGACTAAGTCAAAGAACATACATTGATAAAGTGTTGAAGCAGTTCAACACGGAGAGCTCAAAGAGAGGAAACATGCCCATGCTACATGGAGTTACCATCTCTATAGCTCATAGTTCCAGTTCTCATGTAGAAAGGGAGTGCATGAGTTTGATTCCATATACCTCAACAATTGGATCAATCATGTATGCAATGTTGTGTACCCATCCTGACATCTTGTATGCCTTGAGCATGATGGGAAGATATCAGTTAGATCCAGGTGATGCTCACTGGACAACCGTGAAGAACATCCTCAAGTACTTGAGAAGGACTAAGAATTAGTTCTTGGTTTATGGCAGAGAGGAAGATTTGGTGGTAAAGGGTTACTCCGATGCAAGCTTCCAAACTGATAAAGATTATTACAGATCACAATCAGGATTTTTGTTTTGTCTAAACTATAGTGCAGTAAGTTGGAAGAGTTCCAAGCAAGAGACAGTTGTTAATTCTACAACAGAGGCCGAGTATATTGCTGTATCAGATGCAACAAAGGAGGCTGTATGGATTAGGAAGTTCATTTCTGAACTTGGGAATGTTCCAAGCATCAATGATGCAATTGAGGTATATGGTGACAACAATGGAGCTATTATACAAGCTAAGGAACCCAAATCACATCATCACTCAAAGCATATAGAAAGGTGATTCCATCTCATATGAGAGAGCATACAATGCGGAGATGTAAAGATTTACAGAGTACTAACTGAGAACAATGTTGCTGATCCCTTAACAAACACACTTTCACAACAGAAGCATGATGGTCATGTTAGATCACTTGGAATACAATTTGTAGGTGATTGGCTCTAAGTGCAAGTGGGAGTCTGTTGGTATGTATGCCTAGAGAGCCAATCATATGATGATTGTAATGGCATAATATGTAAATGATTTGATTATTAGTACAAGGCAAGCTTTCTGATTTATTCTATTTTTCAGTTATGAGATAATTAAGTAACATAATAAATGTATAGAGAATGATATTACTCGATGACGTATGTCTTAAGTACATGACTTGAAGAATGAGATCATACAGATGCTAAGAGTATACATTCTCATTATGTCCCTAGTAGGATGTTATTGTGGAAGGTTGATAGACAATAATAACACATAAGACTGGAGTGTGTGTTGGTTGATGAATAAATCTCATTATTCATGATATGGTGATATCAAACCAAGCACACATATAAATGTTAGAGAATAGTGTATCAGACAGACCTACTATGAGAGTAACATATGGAGACCATTATTATGGTGGTCATAGTTAACTCTCATAGTGATTGTGGTGATTGAAATTCTTAGATCTAAAGTCACTACACTCATCAAATGTCATTCGGTATGCTTTAACATCATCAAATATAATCCTAAATAAGGGTTATCACAAAGGTGATGATTGGGTGACTATGACACATGGGGATTGACTATGAGTGATGTAAATAGGATTTATCCCTCCTATGGGAGTATGATATCCTAGGCCACTTGAGTTAGTGATACTGAGAAATGCCTAGCCATGTACATGTGAGTCAATATATGATATTGAGCTTACACATATCTCATAAAGTCTTCTACATCAAGAAACATAGACTGAGTGTTGAAGAGAATGACAGATCCATGCCTCGAGTTCAATTTGAACATCAGAGACAACGAAATTATACAAACACTGTAACACCAAGCACATATTGTAGGTTGAAGCTATTCCCCAACTTTCCATTTACTTGGGTAGCAATGATGTGTGACTAGACACCTCTCTTTGCTTGTGATGTCATAATTGGTTATGGACATTCACTGCCAATGTAATATGGGACATATAGGGTCACACACATACAACATGACCTAGAAGATGAGTTTGATTTTGAATGATGATTGGATTGATTACTAAAGAGTTTAGGTATTCAATTCAAGCTAAAAATTAACTGAATAGACTCCCAACTGATTGGCTCATGTGATGAAAAGGCCAGTTGGAGTGTCACGTTGATTGGATGTTGTATTGGATGAGTTTTGTACGAGATGGGCACCAGCCAACTGGTTCACTAGACCAAACTGATCGGATGGTGGTCATGAGACGATTGTTACAACCCCAATTTTGCATGTGTTTTCATAATTGAAATATAATGATTTTGTGAATTTGGACTTAATTGAAAAGGTTGAATGCTTTGCTTCAAAGAAGGGATTTTTTTGCAAATCTCCCTTACATTAGGAATTTTGTGGTTCCTATTATTATATTAATCCAATAATGGATATGAAGGAGAAGAAAAGAAGAAAAGTCCAAATAATGAAAAAAAAAGATAGTGGATATTAAGCAAAGTATTTTTGAGAAATACTTAGAAATATCTAGAAGGTGGCATTAATGGTCACCATTGAGTAAAATTCGTTTACATATGATTTCTAATAAGAGAATTATGAAAAGAGGAAAAAGAAATCAATTGAATAAATAGAAAATGGATAAAAGATGAGTAAAAGGCTAATGTATATTCCCAAGATGGGATTTCGGGCCATTAAGGTTCCTTGAGGTTCAAGGAACTTAAAATAATAATTTAATAGCAGGGGAAAGAGAAAATATGTGATATATATATATATATATATATAAGTGATATTTTGTACTTAAATAAAAGGCACGTTTTCTTTTAGATAATGAGACCAAACTTGTCATGATGATAGATTAAGTCATTAATAAGATTCCCTCAAAATTTGGGATTAAACGGAGCCATGATTGGAGAGTTATGATTTTCCAAAGCTATCTTGAAATAAAAAGGGTTTTCTTTAAAATAGAAATATGGTTTTCCTTTGTTCTGATGCGAGTAGTGTGGATCATTAGATCCTGATCCAACACATGCCATGTATCTCCTAGTCCTAGCTGAACCAAGAGCAGGCCGCCAATTGAGGGATCTTTCCTTTGATTTTTCTCACGTTTTAATCAATGTGCAAGCAAGGAAATAGGTTGGTTGGAATCGGGAGTTTTTTCCACACCCAACCAGCCTAGGTTTTGGGTGGATTCATGCTTTCTAGGAAGAACGCCCAATCGAGCTGAGAGCAAGGGTGGTGGCAACCCAAGAAGAGCCCCTAAGTCCTATATATATAGCCCCCTCTCAATTCCTCAGGGTTACACGAAATCGACTGGCCTATTCCCTTCCTCTATTGTACCCTAGGCCATTGGATTGGCCTTGCTCTGGCAAGCCCTCAGTTGCGGTGCCGCCGTGAGGCTACTACTAGATCGGGCGAGGAAGAAGAAGCAGTCGCCGTTCAATCAAAGACCATGATGGGCCACGAGAGTTGATCAATGACCTGGCTACTTCACGACTTCAATAAGTCTTTAAGTGGGCACAAGTTTTGTGAGCCATGTGATCGTGTGCGGTCAATGAAGACCAGTTATCCGACGGTTGTCAATTTCCCAGAAAAACTCAGGTAACTTGCCTCTCTGGGCAATATTCAAGAAAATTATTGAATCTTGTATAAATTGCTAAAAATAGATCCTTTGGCTGAAAAATACAAATAAGTAGTGATTTTTTATCAGAAAAATGCAAGGAATACAATGAAAATGTAATTGAAGCCTAATGCTTCTTTCAATTCAAAAAGTATGTAAAGATGCTATCTTTAAAGGTTTAATTAATGAAAAACCCTAATATATGATGGTTAATGAATTGGGAAGGGTTAAATGGATGTTTAAAGTTGATATTAACCTGTTGATTATAAAAAGGTACATTAAGAATAAAAAGGATGAACTTTACACGTAATTGGTTTAATTGAGAGTTCCATCTACATAAACGAGCTTTAATTGGCCTTGAAACCCTAATGTTAGTAATTGTGACTCTTAATGGCTTTAATTGTTCAAATTCATGAATAATGCTATGATATGATGGTTCTAAGATATTTCGAGTATAAGAGTTCCTAATTGTGGATAAATACCCTTAATATGGAAATTAGGGTTTTCTAAGGAATAAAGGTGGAATAAATGATAGATAGAGTTCATATGTGAATTAGATCATAATGAACTATGAGTTGTTAATTCGGAAGGAACCAAAGATGATAATTAGGCCTAATGATCTTGTCATGAATTAAAAGGATAAAAATGGTAGTTTTAATGTAAAAGAGGCATAATGGACTTAATTGATGTTTAATTGCCCCTTTAATATGAAATTAAGGTTATATGTTGTTAAAAGGTAACCTTAGTATCTTTTGTGAAGAATAGATGAGATAATTAGGGTTTGTGAGTAATTGTATAAAATTAGGGTTTAAAATAGTATAAATGAAGTGAAACCCTAATTGCAATGGAAACCCTAAAAGTGGACTAGAAACCCTAGGAAGCGAGCTAGGTTTAATAGATCTTGATGGCATGACCAATGATAGGAAATTGTATGCATATTTCAGGATCTCTTTGGATGCTTGCTTGCCTATTAGATTTTTTTGTATTGATTGGATTAATTCTGTCTCAAATAAGCCTGACAGGTATGTGGTTATGCTTATGGCTAATCACTTAGTTTCACGGCGATTCCTGTATGTTTTATCGGTTGTCTAAAAATAACTGTTTGGATGACTTCTATTTCATGCAACTATAAATTGACTATGATTATCACCATAAATATAGATACATGACTGGCTCAGATCCTGGTCCTCCTCTATGGCTTTGCTAATGATGAAAAGGGTAACCTGGTAAAGGGTCTACTTGTTAAGTGGGACCATAAGGTTATTAAGAGTTAGGGATTGGGCTACCTATGGGTAGTGCCATGCGACTCTTTAGCACACCATGAGTTAGGGATTGGGCTACCTATGGGTAGTGCCATGTGACTCAACCCTAGATATTGATCTACCTATTAGGTAGGATCATGCAGGGTTTAATGGGGATCTACCATATGGAAAGTAGCATCCAGGTCCACTCCTGGGACAACACAGAGGCTAGGATACGTATGGATTGAGTAGTTATGTTTAAGATGTAAAGTTTGCTTGCTAAACCATAATTGCTTGCAATATGTTGTTACAGTTATTTGTACAATTATTGTTTCCCCCACATACCAACATATTTCGATATGCTGACTGATGTTTTGTTTGTCGGCATTTTAGGTGCAAGTTTGAAAAGGACAAACATTAAAGTGGCATATGTGGAATTAAATAAGAACTAAAGTACAAAGGAGGATTAGTTAGAATAGACTCCAGATGTGGATAGCAGTAGATATCCATGTTTTGAAAAATGTATGCAAAGTTTTATTTTATACCAATTTTCAGTTTAGTTGGTAGAATTTGATAATTGTTATTGATTATTTATTGAACATTTGATCCTGTTAATTGGGATAATGGCTCTGACCTCTTGGTCTCCCTTAATTGGGGGTTACTGTGAGGCGGGGCGTTACATTTGGTATCAGAGCACTGGTTCCTCATTTAATCTTTAGTAATTATTAAATTTTACAAACTCTGTAGAACCCAAGGGAGTTATTAGAGGATTTTCCAAAAGACAGAGGTGTCTAGAAAAGGATCACGTCCAGGGGCTGGCAAGATTTTCCTCCGCACCGCTAGTCAGAATACGAGGACTCCTGGATTAGTGTGACTGCCTGGCCAAAGTCTCAAGATTTGACTCGAAATAAGATACCTTTAGGACTCTCTCATCTTGTTCATCCCTTCTCAACTCAAATGTTGTTAATGGCCTTAAGGATTATGGTTTTCTCTCTTTTCCTCACCCTCTTGAGGTATGGGTAAGGTTGATAAGGTATAAGGAATCCTCCACCAAATTAATGAAAAGCATGTAATTAAGATATCATGTACATAAGCTTAAGAGATTAAGCGTAAACTAAAGAATAGATACATGCTTAGGTCATATGACATGAGTTGTCATTGCCCTCAGGAGAGACCTGAGGTTAGACCTCCTTGTCAGAAGGATGAGTGGAGAAAGTTAGTCTTGGAGGTAGAGACCTCCATTATAAGTAGAGACCTGGCACAATCCTCTGAGGATGATGCTAACCCTAACCCTAAGTGGTGGTTAGAGAGAGAGATGACATGATGGGTTAGATGTCATGGTAGACCAGGTGTGGGGGTGGACATGCCTTTGGATGCCCATATGAGCCATGAGAGGTTGGATGACCTAGTACCTTTGGTGACCCAACCCTGGAAAGGGTCATGCATGTTAGAGTGAAGGATAGCTCCTTCAATGATGAGGTTAGTAAAGAACCTATAGAACCCTATGGGCTTATGAAAGTAGGGCATAACATGCACCCAGAGTACGTCAGTAGTGCGGGCAGTAGGTTGAAACCCTGGCCAGGAGAGTATGTTGGATGGCTTATGAGATAAGCATAAAGAGCTATGGATAGCCTTGAGCAAACATAAGTTTGAACATAGGCTTCACCCATGTAGGGGTGTGCTTGTGAGCTTGATCCACCTTCGTAGAGAGAGGACCTCTAGTAGTAAGGCTGTTTGTAGGGTTAGCTCTAGAAAGAGAGAGAGCGGGACCCAATCAAGAAGGTTGGATGCTTAGACTCCGAAATATGAGGAATAGTGGGGAGTTGAGGATGATGCAACCTAAGTGGATGGTTGCGGTTGCCTCATACATGATCCATGGAGGCTGATGATATCTTGGTTGCCTTTAGAGGAACCAAACCTTAAAGAGAGGATGAGGCTTCTGGTACCTATGTGCCTATGGTATAGGTGTTTACCTTTTGAGATGGGAAAAAAAGTTCCTTAGACCATGGAGAGGTTTAGTAGCAAGTCGTGAGGCCTTTTACCTAGTTGGTTGTCCTTGAGGAGGACTCCACTCTGAAGTGTTGTTCAAATAAAAGGATCATGGGAAGCGCATGACATACCTTGGACATGCTTGGTTCGTGGTTAAAAGGTTGAGCAGACGGTTGGACATCAAAAAAGTGAACCTAGGGTTCCTAGGCCTAAGAGAGGAAGTGGTGTACTTGATGCTCATGATGAGATTTGAGTTTCTATAGAATTGAGCATGTCACTCCTCGTGTTTAGAGGAAAGGGAAACCCCTTAAAGTTTAAGGTAGGTTTGATGAACCCCTCACAGCTAAGTTGGTGACATGGGAAGGTATGTTCTTGGTCCAACGTTGAGGAATGAGGACAAGTATGACCTAGCATGGTTTAGTAGGTGGTATGCTTGTGCCTTAGTAGCTTGCTAGGGTTAATCAGGCTCATGTGGATGTAAACCCTAGACATAAGCACGTTTGTGACCTTTTTTATCAAGGTGTAGTTTCCTCCCATCCTGGGAGAGGGACCCTTTTATAGGGTGTATACCAATTTTGTTGGTTTTGAGGTAACCTAAAGAGGTCCCATAGGATCTTGAGAAGCTAAGTGAAAAGTACATGGTATGAAAATGAACCTGTAGACCCATAGATAACCATCTCTAAGTGCATATGGATGTGTTACCATGGAGGTAACTGGTATGGGGCCTGACCAAGGTAGGCAGGTCACCATGACCCCTATGAAAGGATGAAAGTCAGTCCATGAATGTAGAGAGAGAGAGATGACGGAGACTTGGGTAAGGTTCTAAGTTGGACATGTATTATGTTAGAATCCTAAGTCTATCCTAGGGTCAGGTAGGGATAAGACTGATGGAAGTAGGAGTTGCCTAATTCCCTAGTTGCACATGACCATAGGGCCGAGAGTGTTGGTATGTATGCCCATAGAGCAAGTCATGTGATGCTTATAATGGGATACCTTGTAAATGATTTGAATAATAATAAAGGCAATTTCCAATCTATATGTTTTAACTATTTCTGAGATGATAGTGTAACATGATAGATGTCTAAAGAATTGTTTTACTCGATGACGTATGCTTTTGGGTTGAGGACCTAAACGATGAGATCATACGGATGTTAAGAGTATACATTCTTGTTTGGTCCCTAGTCAGTTGTTATTGTGGAAATAACCATAGACATCAATAACACTAAAGACTAGATTGTGTGTTGGTTGATGACATAATCTCATTAGTCATGATATAGTGATATCAAACCAAGCACATAGGTACTTGTTAGAGAACAAGTGTACTGGACAGACCCACCGTGAGAGTGACACATGGAACCATGATTTGGTAGTCACAGTCAGCTCTCACAGTAATGGTGGTGAGAGTGATTCTTCGACCTGAAATCACTACACTCAACACATGTCATTGGGTACACTTTGACATCATCAAACACAGTCCTGAACCATGGGTTGTTATAAAGGTGATGATTGGGTGACTTTGACACATGGGACTTTTGAGGGGTGAGTGATAGATATGGGATTTGTCCCTCCTAAGGGAGTTTGATGTCCATGGCCACTTGATGAGTAGGATTGAGAAAGACATGCACATGCATGTGTGAATCAATATGTGATATTGACATCACACACATCTCACCCAGTCTGCTTTGAGATCAAGGAAATGTATGAACGTTGAAAGGATGACTGTACCATGCCTTGAATTCATTTAGGACATTAGTGATAAAGGAATTATACATTCGTTGTAACACCATTCATGGATTGTAGGATTGGAAGTTGTTCTCAAACTTTCTATTTCACTTGGGTAGCACTGATGTGTGACTAGGCACCGCTCTTTGCTTGTGAAGTCATAAGTGTTATGGACTTTCATTGCCAACGTGAAATGGACCTGTAGGGTCACACACATAGGATTTAACCTGGAAGAGGATTTTATCCACAAATGATGTTTAGATTGATTACTAAAGGAGTTTAGTAGTTCAATTAAACACTCAGTTGATTGATAGCTCAAAATCATAGTGTTCAAGGTGTTGGACCAATTGATTAGAGTGTCGAATTGATTGAAACTACAATTGAATGATTTTGCTCAGTATGTACTCCCAACCGATCGTCTCATGTGATGAACCGATCGGCTCAGGTTGGTGAACCGATCAACTCAAGCAGTGAGTCGATCGGCTCATGTGTCAAAGAAACGATTGACTCAATTTTTGAACCGCTCGATTCATGTAACCAACCGAGGTCGATTGGAAAGTCATAAGACTCTTTTTGCAAAAACATATTTGTTTCACTTGTACAAATTTAATTTGGACAAGAACTAATATTTGATTAGTTGGAAACAAACATGAAAGTCAATTCGAGTTGGAACAGGACCACGAACTGATCGGCTCATGCTTGAACCGATCGGCTCAGGTGTTCGAACCGATCGGTTCAGGTGTGAACCGATTGGCTCAGATCCCCAACCGATCGGTTCAGCTGGCGCAGTTGGTTGTTTTGTGGAAAATCTTGAACCCTTCTACTCCTTCTTTAATCCCGCATTGCCCGGGGTAGAGAACCCTGTCCCATGACCCTCCTATATATATAGGGGTATTGGGGGCTTCTTAAAGTACAACTCAGAACACCAGTTGCTCTGCAAAGTTGTCGTTCTCTCTAGTTGTGGTAACCAGGAGAGCCCGAGAAAGTGCTACCTGATAAGGGAGGCACAATGAGGGAAAGATAACTCCAGAAAGGAAACTGGTTGCAGGAGAGTGTGTCGGTGACTAGTATGCCGATAGGAGGGTGCGACTCCTTTTGATTCCTTGTGGGACAAGGAGATCAGAGTTTCATGTAGTCTGTGTGGATGACTGTAGAGGCGGGAGACTTCTGTCGCTCAGAGGATAGCTGTCAATACCGACAGTCCCAGTGAGACCAGGAGCTGCACAAACACTGTCAAAGACCAGAGGTGAAGACCGCGCAAGCCGTGAGGTAACGTCGCCGAGAAAGCCTCGGGACAAGGTACGCCTCTACAAACCATCCTTCCTATTGTATAGACGTTGACGCGATTCCTTTATTCTGGGTTTGGGAGAAGAAAATTTTGTTTCCGCTGCCTTCTCAGTCTCCCCTATAACCCAACAGTGGTATCAGAGCCACATCAACTTCTCTATACTTTAGGATTATCAATGTGATCGATTTTGATTTGTCGCCTTTATTTATTGCATACGATGTGAATAAAATTGGCTTTGTGCATGTCCAATCCTAAATCTACAAATCCCTATATACATATATGATATGTAATATAAATGCACTCGATGCGTGTCACCCTTAAATGAGTTTTGTGGTGGATGTATAGCATGGTTATGGCCAATAAACCCTATGTATGTGTGCTTGGTTGTATGTGGTTACTTGCATCTCAGTCTGCGCACCGATTCCCTATCTCCTATTCCTAATGTAACTCGAGATTTCTTTCCTACCTTTACTCCCCCCAAATGTAACTCGGGGTTTCCTTTTTAAAATGTAAAACATGTTAGATTTTTTATTTCCTGTTATGTCAAAGAACAACAGACATTTTGACGACCGGTTCGAGGAGTGAGACGAGCGGGTGGCGGCCTGAGGAGATGCACGACGACCAGTGAACCGATCGAATGGAGGTGCCAGTCGATCGGCTGGTGGCACCCAACCTACCGGTATGATGGTGAGCCGATCAATCATGGAGATGAGTTGATCAAACCCAGAAAGGCAAAGCACATAGTTCATCTTGTACAGGTTGCATGTGATGTGGACCTAGATGACTGTGATTTCTCTTGGCTCGAGGAATCACATTAGGATGGCCATAATCATTGCTTTTGTCCTTTTTGCATGTTTTCTGTGGGATATAGCATGTCTATGATACTTACTATATTGTGGTGATGGGATATGTATATGTACTTATAAAAACCAAATCCCTCATTAAATATTAAAGATTTAGATGCCTTCCAAATGCGACACACGTGAAAAGCTTGATCGGCCAAGTGTGGGCATGCCCTAGCATGGTACACTGTCTATCTCGTGGAAGCGTGAAGGATGGATATGTGGGTCTGCCCTAGCAGGGTGCATATTCATCGTGTTGGCTTTGGGTCAGACTTAACAAGGTGACCTAGATAGGATCTAACACCTTGAGGCATGGAGGTGTTCATGGAAAGGAGTTGCACATGACATATTTCAAGAGTTGCATATGATGCAATTGGCAAGAGTTGCCTACCTGGAAGATCTAAGTTGTGGGTGACAGCCCTAGCTGGTCCATGACTAAGAGGATTTCAGGATCTTGACCCACTAGAAGATTGTACGCTGCAATCTTCTAAATTGATAGTGAGGGCTGTCAATTTGAATCAAAATAGTGGGAGTGGTAATTAATTAAAGGCCTAATTAACTACTGTCAAATTTTATTCAAATCAAATCAAATCAAAAGGAGTTTGACAAATGCAATTTTCAATTGTAGAATGGCAAAAGAATCATCTTTTAAAATGGGCAAATTAATTGAGAATAAATTCCATAACTAGTTAGGGATTGTGAGAAGTGTTCTGTAGAATCCAGAAATACTGGTAGCCTTTGAATCCACACTATGTACGCTTAAGAAGAATGATAGTTCATTGATGGAGATCAATGGAACAAAGTTTAAGGACAAAGGTGAGGGAGAGAAGGGTTCTCTCGCCAAACCAATGTCAGAATCTTCTACGCTCAAAACATGGAGAGGATGGAAGGAACGATGGAAGAAGAAGTAAGAGATAGAGATCTCTTACTTCTGGTGTATACATGATAGATATTAACTTTACTACTTCCTTGTCATTGGTACTTGATACCGGATGTGGATCTCATATTTGTTAAAATGTGAAGGATCTTAAAAGGAGTAGGCCTTTGGGGAAAGGTGAGGTTGAACTATGTGTTGCCAATGGGGCAAGAGTTGCCGCTAGTGCCGTAGGAACCTATGAGTTAACTATACCTAGTGGGCTAATAATAGAGTTGAAGAACTGCTATTATGTACCTACCATAAATAGGAATATCATTTCCGTCTCTTGTTTGGACAAGGATGGTTTTGAATTTCTTATTAAGAATGGAAAGTGTTCCATCTCAAAAGATGGGATCTTTTATGGAAGTGCCCCAATGTCTCATGGTCTATACTTGATAGATCTAGAGACAAGTGTATACAACGTAAACACCAAAAGGAAAAAACTCAACAACTCAAACAAAACATATCTTTGGCATTGTCGTCTAGGGCACATAAATGAGAAGCACATCTCTAGACTCCATAAAGATGGTTATCTAGACTCTTTTGATTATGAATCAATAGAGACATGTGAATCTTGTTTGTTGGGAAAGATGACCAAGACTCCCTTTTTAGGTAAAGGTGAGAGAGCTAGTGATCTATTAGGACTCATACATACTGATGTATGTGGGCCTTTTAGAACTAATGCTAGAGGTTTGTATCAATACTTCATTACCTTCATTGATGACTTCAGTAGGTATGGCTATGTGTACCTGATGAAACATAAGTCAGAAACACTTGAAAGGTTCAAGGATTTCATGAATGAAGTACAAAACCAACTTGGTAAAAGTATCGAAGCACTTAGATCCGATCGAGGTGGATAATACTTAATCCAAGAGTTTGAGGACCTTCTACGAGCCCATGGTATTGTATCACAATGGACTCCGCCTGGAACACCACAACATAACAGTGTGCCTGAAAGAAGGAATCACACTTTACTAGATATGGTGCGATCAATGATGAGTTTTGCTGATCTTTCGATTTCCTTCTGGGGTTATGCTCTTGAAACTGTCGCATTTACACTTAACCGAATACCATCTAAATCAGTTCAAAAGACACCATATGAGATATGGCACGGGAAGCGTCCCGATTTGTCTTTTATTAAGATTTGGGGTTGTGAGGCTTACGTCAGGAAAATGTTTCCTGATAAGCTTGGACCCAAGTCTGATAAATGCTATTTTGTTGGATACCCCAAGGAAAGAGGGGATATTATTTATACCACCCTACTGACAACAAAGTGTTTGTTGCTAGGACAACTGTATTCCTAGAAAAGGAATTTATTTCTAGAGGAAACAGTAGGAGGAAAATAGAGCTTGAAGAGGTGCAAGCCCAACAAGAAAACATTGAACCGGTAGATGTATAAGAGGAACATAGAGATTCATAAGGTGTTGTGGAATCTCAGTCTCCTCAAGTAATACAAGGACCTCGTAGATCTAGTAGGACACACCTTGAACCTGAGAGGTTTGGATACCTTGTGACTCAGGAAGGCGGTGAGTTGATCATAGATGATGATCCAACTACCTATCTAGAGGCTATGGAGGGACCAGATTCTGAGAAATGGCTTGAGGCCATGAAATCCGAGATGGAATCCATGTACTCCAACAAAGTATGGACTTTGGTGGAACCACCTGAAGGGGTAAAACAAATAGGGTGCAAGTGGGTGTTCAAGAAGAAGACCGACATGGATGGGAATGTGCAAAATTATAAAGGAAGATTGGTAGCAAAGGGTTTCCGACAAGTTCAAGGTGTTGACTATGATGAAACTTTTTCTCCAGTTGCCATGATTAAGTCCATCAAGATCATGCTTGCTATTGTGGCTTACTATAACTATGAGATTTGGCAAATGGATGTTAAAACCGCATTCCTTAATGGGAATATAAATGAGGATGTGTACATGACACAACCTGAAGGTTTTGTAGATCCAAAGAATGCCAATAAAGTCTGTAAGCTACAAAGGTCAATCTATGGATTGAAGCAAGCGTATCGGAGTTGGAATCTTCGATTTGATGAGGAAGTTAAAGTGTTTGGCTTTATTCAAAATGAAGATGAACCTTGTGTGTACAAGAAGGTTAGTGGGAGCATGACCACATTCCTCATATTGTATGTGGATGACATACTATTGATGTGGAATGATGTCACCGCCTTAGAGAAGGTAAAGACTTAGCTTGGGAATACTTTCTCAATGAAGGACTTAGGAGAAACATCCTACATTCTAGGTATTAAGATCTATAGAGATAGATCTAAAAGGTTTCTTGGACTAAGTCAAAGCACGCACATTGACAAAGTGCTAAAGCGGTTCAACATGGAGAACTCAAAGAGAGGCAACATCCCATGCTACATGGAGTCACCATCTCTAGAGCTCAATGTCCCCAATCTTGTGAAGAGAGGGATCATATGAATGGGATCCCATATGCATCAGCCATCAGATACATCATGTACGTTATGTTGTGTACACGCCCAGATGTCTCATATGCCCTCAGCATGATGAGCAGGTACCAGTCAGATCCCGGGGATGCTTACTGGACAGCCGTAAATAACATCCTCAAGTACTTTCAAAGGATTAAGGATCAGTTCCTTATATACGGCGGTGAGGAGGAACTGGTAGTAAAGGGTTACAATGATGCAAGCTTCCAAACTGACAAAGATGATTACAGATCACAATCAAGATTTGTGTTTTGCCTAAACAATGGAGCTATGAGTTGGAAGAGTTCCAAGCAAGAAACAGTTGCCGATTCTACTATAGAGGCTGAGTATATTGCTACTTCACATGTAGCAAAGGAAGCTGTGTGGATCAGGAAGTTCATCACTGAACTTGGTGTAGTTCCCAGTAGCTGTGATGCAATTGAGCTTTATTGTGACAATAATGGAGCTATTGCTCAAGCTAAGGAGCCCAGATCACATCAGCGGTCCAAGCACATACTGCGGTGCTTCCATCTCATACGAGAGATTGTACATCGAGGAGATGTGAAGATTTGCAAAGTACCAACTGAAGACAACATAGCTTATCCACTAACTAAGGCCCTTTCTTAGCAGAACCATGATGATCATGCTAGGTCACAAGGACTAAGGTTCCTAGGTGACTGGCTCTAAGTGCAAGTGGGAGTCCATTGGTATGTATTCCCATAAAGCAAGTCATGTGATGCTTGTAATGGGATACTTTGTAAATGATTTGAATAATAATAAAGGCAATTTCCAATCTATACGTTTTAACTATTTCTGAGATGATAGTGTAACATGATAGATGTCTAAAGAATTGTTTTACTCGATGACATATGCTTTTGGGTTGAGGACCTAAACGATGAGATCATATGAATGTTAAGAGTATACATTCTTGTTTGGTCCCTAGTCAGTTGTTATTATGGAAATAACCATAGACATCAATAATACTAAAGACTAGATTGTGTGTTGGTTGATGACAGAATCTCATTAGTCATTATATAGTGATATCAAACCAAGCACATAGGTACTTGTTAGATAACCAGTGTACCAGACAGACCCACCGTGAGAGTGACACATGGAACCATGATTTGGTAGTCACAGTCAGCTCTCACAGTAATGGTGGTGAGTGTGATTCTTCGACCTAAAATCACTACACTCAACACATGTCGTTGGGGTACACTTTGACATCATCAAACGCAGTCCTGAAACATGGGTTGTTATAAAGGTGATGTTGGGTGACTTTGACACATGGGGCTTTTGAGGGGTGAGTGATAGATATGGGATTTGTCCCTCCTAAGGGAGTTTGATGTCCATGGCCTCTTGATGAGTAGGATTGAGAAAGGCATGCGCATGCATGTGTGAATCAATATGTGATATTGATGTCACATACATCTCACCCAGTCTACTCTGAGATCAAGGAAATGGATGAACGTTGAAAGGATGACTATACCATGCCTTGAGTTCATTCAGGACATTAGTGACAAAGGAATTATACATTCGCTATAACACCATTCATAGATTGTAGGATTAAAAGTTGTTCTCCAACTTTCTATTTCACTTGGGTAGCACTGATGTGCGACTAGGCACCGTTCGTTGCTTGTGAAGTCATAGTGTTATGGACTTTCACTGCCAATGTGAAATGGACCTGTAGGGTCACACACATAGGATTTAACCTGGAAGAGGAGTTTATCCACAAATGATGTTTAGATTGATTACTAAAGGAGTTTAGTAGTTCAATTAAACACTCAGTTGATTGATAGCTCAAAATCATAGTGTTCAAGGTGTTGGACCAATTGATTATAGTATCGAATTGATTGAAACTGCAATTGACTGATTTTGCACAGTCTGTACTCCAAACTGATCGGCTCATGTGATGAACTGATCGACTCAGGTTGGTGAACCGATCAGCTCAAGTGGTGAGTTGGTCGGCTCATGTGTCAATGAAATGATCGGCTCAATTGTTGAACTGGTCGATTCGTGTGACCAACCGAGATCGTTTGGAAAGTTAGAAGACTCTTTTTGCAAAAACATATTTGTTTCACTTGTACAAATTTAATTTGGACAAGAACTAATATTTGATTAGTCAGAAACAAACATGAAAGTCAATTCGAGTTGGACCAGGACCACGAACCGATCGGCTCATGCTTGAACCGATCAGCTCAGGTGTCCCAACCAATCAGTTCAGGTGTGAACCGATCGACTCAGGTCCCCAACCGATCGATTTATGCTTGAAATGATCGGTTCAGCTGGCGCAGTTTGTTGTTTTGTGGAAAATCTCGAACCCTTCTACTCCTGCTTTAATCCCGCATTGCCCGAGGTAGAGAACCTTGTCCCATGACCCTCCTATATATATAGGGGTATTAGGGGCTTCTCAAAATACAACTCAAAACACCAATTGCTCTACAAAGTTGTCATTCTCTCTGGTTGTGGTAACCAGGAGAGCCCAAGCAAGTGCTACCCAATAAGGGAGGCATAACGAGGGAAAGACAACTACAGAAAAGCAACTAGTTGCAGGAGAGTGTGTCGGTGACTAGTACGCTGACAGGAGGGTGCAACTCCTTCTGATTCCTTATGGGACAAGGAGATTGGAGTTTCAGGTAGTCTGTGTAGATGACTGTAGAGGCGGGAGACTTCTTCCGCTCGAAGGACAACTGTCAATCCCGACAATCCCGGTGAGACCAGGAGCTACACAAATACCGTCAAAGATCGGAGGTGAAGACCACGCAAACCGCAAGGTAACGTCGCCGAGCAAGCATCGGGACAAGGTACGCCTCTACAAACCATCCATCCTATTGTATAGATGTTGACGCGATTCCTTTATTCTGGGTTTGGGAGAAGAAAATTTTGTTTCCGCTGCCTTCTCTATCTCCCCTATAACCCAATAGGGAGGTAACGACTATCATTGTCCGAGGGCCATGGGGTAGGAGATTGATCACCTTCATGAACTCATGGGACCCAAAGGGCAGATGAGTAGGGCACTCTCTGAATGCATAAGGGAAGAGGGATGACCCCAAAAGTGCCGACACCCTACCGACCTAGAGGAGATGACCAAGGATTGTGTGGTGACCCAAGTAGGTTCGAGGCCAATTTTTCATGGAAGTAACTTTGTTATCAAGATGTTTGGGATGTTGAGACATAAGTTGCACATTTCAACTTAGATTTGAAGGTGTACTGGAAATGTGGGAAGTACCATCTCTACTCTTGGAACAGGAAGAACTTTGTGTTTGGACGGCCGCCAAATGCTTATTTCCTCTTGTTATGGGATTGAGAGATAAGACAATACGCATGCCACACACCAAGGATAAAGATGATGTGAGTTGGAATGTTGCTATGAGGTATGAGGACAGAGATGATAACATACCCTTGTGGAGTAAACGATGTGTAGATGGTTTATAAACCTCAACAAAATTAAGGTAATCATCTTGTGAGGATGTTTTAACATGGGCTATGTGGAATTTGCAAGTGATAAAGGTTGAGTTTGATAACCAAGAAGATGAGCTCAGAGTGTTCTTGATGAAGATAGACTTAGAGTTTGAACTAAGATAATAAGTGAAGGTGTATGTCTTCAATTTTTTTCCTATCACCTAAGGATGTGAAGTGGCAATGGATGCCCTGGTTGAGATGCAGCTACTTAGTTTAGCTAGAGGCTAGAAGAGGTTGTTGGGTTAGACCTAAGTTTGAAAAAGAGATATGTTTGGCTAACACACATATGTAACGAGATTGTTGATCGAGTTAGTGGTTGCTTAGCTAGCCAGCCTAGGGCTTATCATGATAAAAGGATGGTTGTAGAACCTCAGATGTACTTCTTTGGTTAGGAAGGTGATAAAACCCCGACTAGAGTGGTTTAGGGTTTCTGAGGAATCAATCTTGAGGAATCATGACATACATGAGATCATGATTTTAAGTTCACCATACACCGGGGTACTATGAAGATAGTAAGTGACACTAGTACTTTGGATGCTTAAGATAAAGTTGCATGTGGCTTGTCGCCATGTAAGCTAGGAGGTGAAGGATGAACTCCAATAACCCAATGTTTTGATAGAGAGGATAAAGAGTCCCTGAGAGGGAATGGGAGTTCATCACTATGGATGTTGTGGTAAGTATCCCCTAGACCAAGGAAGGTCAAGATGCAATATGGGTTATGGTAGATCACCTTACCTAGATGACATGAGAAAGAAAGAATGCTGTCAAGGGACGGATCCGGTTGAACTACATATGAGAAAGATGGTTCAACTACACCATGATACAAGTTCAAAAGTCCTTGAGTATAACCTAAATATTCGCTTCCCTGCGGTGGAAGTAGATACATGAAGAACTCGATGTTAGTATAGTTTATCACCCCTAACTAATAGGATGATCCAGAGTAGAGGGTCTGATGAGAGCATGTGTGCTCATGTAGGGTGATACATAGAGATAGTTCTTGTCCTCTGTAAGATGTGATGATAACCACCATATCTAGTATCGGGATACAAGAAAGCTATGCAAGGGAGGTTGTGTCAGTCACCACTTCATTGAGATGATGTTGGTGTAGGGGACTCGTGAAGGTCAGAAAAGAACCATAGTGTGTGCAGATGAAGTCGCTTTGATCATGCAATGGCTGAGAGAGAGCCCAGGGGTGACATGAGTCATGAGCTGATGCAAAGCAGACTGACATACATTTCATTGTGGGAGAGTATGTGATGTGAAAATCTGACCCCTCTAAGTTATAGCTAAGAGAGAGCTGAGTCCCAACTGCATGGTCCATTTGAGATGGATTGGTGGAGATGGTTGTGTTTTGCCTTACCCCTCAGGATAACATGTTGTATAATGTGTTCCATGAGTCCGATCTAGTGCACTATGTGAGGTACTCAAGCCAGGTGTTGAGCCATGAACCAATTCAACTTTATGAGAGGTTGAAATGTCCTGAGTCACCTATGAGGGTACAATATACCAAGGTAAGAAAGAACTTAGATGGAAGAATATGAGATAATGAAGGTTCTTGGGAAGCACCATGGAAAGGGTGAGGCCACATGGGAGCCATGATGGACATAGGAAAGGCTTATCCTGTTGTTTATGTGCTTGATGGAATTTTGAGGGAAAAATTCCTATAAGAGGGAAAGGATGTTACAACCCCAATTTTGTGTGTGTTTTCATAATTGAAATATAATGATTTTGTGAATTTGGACTTAATTGAAAAGGTTGAATGCTTTACTTCAAAGAAGGGATTTCTTTGCAAATCTCCCTTACATTAAGAATTTCGTGGTTCCTATTATTATATTAATCCAATAATGGATATGAAGGAGAAGAAAAGGAGAAAAGTCCAAATAATGAAAAAATAAAAGATAGTGGATATTAAGCAAAGTATTTTTGAGAAATACTTAGAAATATCTAAAAGGTGGCATTAATGGTCACCATTGAGTAAAATTCGTTTACATATGATTTCTAATAAGAGAAATATGAAAAGAGGAAAAAGAAATCAATTGAATAAATAGAAAATGGATAAAAGATGAGTAAAAGTCTAATATATATTCCAAGATGGGATTTCGAGCCACTAAGGTTCCTTGAGGTTCAAGGAACTCAGAATAATAATTTAATAGCAGGGGAAAGAGAAAATATGTGAGATATATATATAATTAAGTGATATTTTGCACTTAAATAAAAGGCATGTTTTCTTTTAGATAATGATCCCAAACTTGGCATGATGATAGATTAAGTCATTAATAAGATTCCCTCAAAATTTGGGATTAAACGGATCCATGATTGGAGAGTTATGATTTTCCAAAGATATCTTGAAATAAAAAGGGTTTTCTTTAAAATAGAAATATGGTTTTCCTTTGTTCTGATGTGAGCAGTGTGGATTGTTGGATCCTGATCCAACACACGCCGTGTATCTCCTAGTCCTAGCCGAACCAAGAACAGGCCGCCAATTGAGGGATCTTTCCTTTTATTTTTCTTGCGTTTTAATCAATGTGCAAGCAAGGAAAGAGGTTGGTTGGAATCGGTAGTTTGTTCCACACCCAACCAGCCTAGGTTTTGGGTGGATTCATGCTTTCTATAAAGAATGCCCAATCGGACTGAGAGCAAGGGTGGAGGAAAACCTATAAGAGCCCCTAAGTCCTATATATATAGCCCCCTCTCGATTCCTCAGGGTTACACGAAATCGACTGGCATGTTCCCTGCCTCTATCGTACCCTAGGCCATCAGATTGGCCTTGCTCCGGTGAGCCCTCAGCTGTGTCGCCACTGTGAGGCTACTATTGGATTGGGCGAGGAAGAAGGAGCAGTCGCCATTCGATCAAAGACCATGATGGGCCGCAAGAGTTGATCAACGGCCTGGCTACTTCGCGACTTCAATAAGTCTTTAAGTGGGCGCAAGTTTTGCGAGCCATGCGATCATGTGCGGTCAATGAAGACCAGTGATCTGACGGTTGTCAATTTTATGGAAAAACTTAGGTAACTCGCCTCTTTGGGCAATATTCAATAAAAGTATTGAATCTTGTATAAATTGCTAAAAATAGATCCTTTGGCTGAAAAATACAAATAAGTAGTGCTTTTTTATCAGAAAATGCAAGGAATACAATGAAAATGTAATTGAAGCGTAATTCTTCTTGCAATTCAAAAAGTATGTAAAGATGCTACCTTTAAAGGTTTAATTAATGAAAAACCCTAATCTTTGATGGTTAATGAATTGGGAAGAGTTAAATGGATGTTTAAAGTTGATATTAACCTATTGATTATAAAAAGGTACATTAAGAACAAAAAGGATGAACTTTGCACGTAATTGGTTTAATTTAGAGTTCCATGTACATAAATGAGCTTTAATGGGCCTTGAAACCCTAATGTTAGTAATTGTGACTCTTAATGGCTTTAATTGTTCACATTCATGAATAAAGCTGTGATATGATGGTTCTAAGCTATTTCGAGTATAAGAGTTCCTAATTGTATAACATACCCTTAATATGGAAATTAGGGTTTTCTAAGGAATAAAGGTGGAATAAATGATAAACATAGTTCATATGTGAATTAGATCATAATGAACTATGAGTTGTTAATCCGGAAGGAACCAAAGATGATAATTAGGTCTAATGATCTTGTCATGAATTAAAAGGATAAAAATGGTAGTTTTAATGTAAAAGAGGCATAATGGACTTAATTGATGTTTAATTGCACCTTTAATCCGAAATTAAGGTTATATGTTGTTAAAAGGTAACCTTAATATCTTTTGTGAAGAATAGATGAGATAATTAGGGTTTGTGAGTAATTGTATAAAATTAGGGTTTAAAATAGTATAAATGAAGTGATACCCTAATTACAATGGAAACCCTAAAAGTGGACTAGAAACCCTAGGAAGCGAGCTAGGTTTAATAGATCTTGATGGCATGATAAATGATAGGAAATTGTATGCATATTTCAAGATCTCTTTGGATGCTTGCTTTCCTATTGGATTTTTTTGTATTGATTGGATTAATTCTATCTCAAATCAGCCTGACAGGTATGTGGTTACGCTTATGGCTAATCGCTTAGTTTCACGATGATTCCCAGATGTTTTATCAGTTGTCGGAAAATAACTGTTTGGATGAATTCTATTTCATGCAACTATAAAGTGACTATGATTATCACCATAAATATAGATACATGACTGGCTCAGATCCTGGTCCTCCTCTGTGGCTTTGCTAATGATGAAAAGGGTAACCTGGTAAAGTCTACTTATTAAGTGGGACTGTTAAGTTATTAAGAGTTAGGGATTGGGCTACCTATGGGTAGTGCCATGCGACTCTTTAGCACACCATGAGTTAGGGATTGGGCTACCTATGGGTAGTGCCATGCTACTCAACCCTAGATATTGATCTACCTGTTAGGTAGGATCATGCATGATTTAATGGGGATCTACCATAAGGAAGGTAGCATCCAGGTCCACTGCTGGGACAATGCAGATGCTAGGATATGTATGGATTGAGTAGTTATGTTTAAGATGTAAAGTTTGCTTGCTAAACCATAATTTCTTACAATATGTTGTTACAATTATTTGCACAATTATTGTTTCCCCCACATACCAACATATTTTGATATGCTGACCGATGTTTTGTTTGTCGGCATTTTAGGTGCAAGTTTGAAAAGGACAAATAGTAAAGTGGCATATGTGGAATTAAATAAGAACTAAAGTACAAAGGAGGATTAGTTAGAATAGACTCCAGATGTGGATATCAGTAGATATCCACATTTTGAAAAAGGTATGCAAAGTTTTATTTTATACCCGTTTTCAGTTTAGTTGGTAGAATTTGATAATTATTATTGATTATTTGTCGAACCTTTGATCCTATTAATTGGGATAATGGCTCTGACCTCTTGGTCTCCCTTAATTGGGGGTTACTGGGAGGCATGGTTGTTACAACGATGGTCTTGCTATACAAGATAAACAATTTGAGATGTAATTCGATCGCATCAAGGATTAATCCTGACATCATGTTAGACATTAATTGGAATAGAATTGCCAAATACATATGTGATTGGGAAACTTGAGAAATGGATGGTTCACTAAGTGAACCGATCATCTCATATGTGAACTGACCGATTCAGTTTCCAACCATCTAGTTCAGTGCTTACAGGTTGCGAAAATTTAGATCTTCTGGTCCTTTCCACTCCCACATAAATTGGGAACCCTGACCCAAACCCCTCCTATAAATAGAGGGGTACTGGGGGCTTCCAAAGACATAATTGAGAATCATTTGCTCTGACAATAGTTGTCATCTTTGGTTGTGGTAAGCAAGAGAGCCATGCAAGTCCTACCTGAATAGGGAGGGATAGTGAGGGAGTGAAAAAATGAGAATCATTGTGGGATAACACGTTGGTGACTAGTACACCAACGGGAGGGAAAACTCCTCCTTGTCCATTCTAGTAGGACGATAGGAGTTCTAGGCGGTCCATGTTGACTTCTCTAGAGGCGAGGTGGCCTTTGCCCATTGCCAAGGAGGACAACATCAACTAGCAGTTCGTGACAAGAGGAGCTGCTGTAGATGATGACGTTTATGTCTGCTATCCATGGAGGAGCGCAGACGATTCCCAGTGCAACTAGAAGACAGTTGTGCATCTATAACGGCCAAGAGTATGTCACTAGACTTGCTCCAAGACCAAGTATATCCTCGAAACCATCCTTTCTATTATATACTTATTAATGTGATCTGTTGGTTTATGGGGAATATGGCAATAATTTTTTTTCCTGCTACCTATTATGTCACCCTATTTCCCTATAGATTTGGGAGTGCCTTCATGGTGTAGGGCTTAGATCATGTATATGCCTACCTGAACGTAGGTCTTTGAGAAGTGGAATGCCTATTATAGATAGGTCTTAAGAGTAGGGGTACCTAATGATAGTAGGGATTAAGTGTATGTTCCTACCTGAGCGTAGGATGTTTTACTTAGAAAAGAAGGTGCATATTCAAGATAGGGCTTGTTGTCTAGTTTAAGGTATTAGTCCAGAACCCAAAAAGGTTAAAAAATATGATCACGGGTTTGGTTCAGTTTTTTAGATCATGGTCCATGATTGTAAAAAGATTTTGAAATGTAAAGCACATGGTTGGTTCATTTTAGATCATAGTCCAGGTTCCAGAAAGATTTTTAAAGTTAAGCTCATGATTGGTCTAGTTTCAGGTCATGGTCTAGGACCCAAAAGAGATTTGGAAGTTGAAGACTGTTATTGGTCTGATTATAGGTCATGGTCAAGGACCCAAAAGAGATTGAAAGGTATGTGTTTGATCCAATTTTAGGTCATTGATGCAGGGGTTTTGAGTCGTTTTTATAGACTGGTTTTGCATACATTTTATGTGTATTTTGATCATATTTGTGATTAATATCGCATGATTCACTACCTTAAGTCTATAATCTCATTTTGCATCAAATTTACCTTGTTTCCTTTTATTTTGGATAAAAGATCGTATTTGTGGGATTTGATTGGTGTTCTTCTCTTCATTTCAGGCAATTTGGATATATGAATACATCGCTACCATCGATGGATGGTCGATACCATTGACCCGGTCACAGTGTATTTCCAGAGAAGAGCAACCAGAAGTTGATACCATCGATGGTATCGAGAGAGCGTCAGCGAGCCAGATTTCTAGGTGTCGATACTATCGACACAAAGTCGATACTATCGACCTCGCCTCAGCAAACTTAGCTTCATCGTCAGATTCCAAAGAACAACGACACCTAAGGCATCGATACCATCAACGCACCATCGATGTTATCGAAGCAACAACAGAGAGAACCCCAAGAATCGCGCAAGCGCCAGTGCCTCATACAGGTCGATACCATCGACCCACGTCGATGGTATCAACGCCGTCAGATCAGGTTTTGCTAAAAATCGTGTCTAATCATAAGGTGGTGATTTTTGGGCGACCAAAAGTGGTGCATATACCTAATTAAGGTGGTGCTAAGCAATCTATCATGTCATTAGCCATCAGAGAAGTCTCAAGAAGGAGAGGAGAGAAGAACAGAGCTGAGAGCTACACCCAGATTGTTCCAAGAGCCACAGAAGATGTTTTCCACCGCCGAAAGGTTGTAGAACGTTCACCCCACGCTAAGGAATGCCAGGATCTCCTCTGTTCAGGGGTTTACATCACATCTATTCATGCTTCCCTATGTTTTCCCTTTCTCTCATCATGTGTTTCATTGAGATGAACATGCGGGGTTAATCCCCTTTATCTTTAGGACCCGGAGTAGCCCGGGTAATCATTATATGATAGTTTTGACATAGTTATCATAATTTGTCTCTAAAATCCGTGGTATGATGTCGTTTTCTCCATTATATCATTATGATTGATCACCCTAATGATAATCTAATATCTTTAATTACTTTGAAAGAAGAATTAACGGTTGAAAAGAGACGAATATCACATTAACTAATAAATTCTTTGAATAAGGCGATGTACAGTTAATGGTGGAAACCCATAGTGTGATCTTCATGCACCTAATTTAGGGTGTAGGTTACTACTGCCGTGGAACCGACCTAGATTTAGGTACTGAATTGTATCGCGACAGCGAACAATTCTGACTACAGGCCACTACCCAGAATAGGAGACGAATTAGGATAATTGTGTAGGAATTAGTACAACGAGAACCTATGGTAAAACTGCAATCCTAAAGATTCCATATTTAATTGATTAAACCAACCATTTAATCGATTGTTTTGCCTTCTTTTATTTTTCTTTTGTTTTTCAATCAACTCTCAAACCATTTTAATCGGTCTAGCTGATTGCAAACAATTAGTAGTAGTCTATCAAAAATCCGTTCCCTGAGTTCGACTCGGGCCTTACAAAGGCCTATATTACTTTGGCGCGTGCACTTGCGTTTTATGGACGGTAAATTCGTGTCAAGTTTTTGTCTCTGTTGTCGGGGAACAGTGATTTTCAGCACTACGAGGGCTGCAAGCAGCCACTCTAGGCCACAATTGTTTTAAAATTTTAAATTCTAGAGATTAATTGTCTATCTGTCTTAATCCATAATCGTCTAGCACTGTGCCTAATTAAATTTATTACTATGCATGTACTAGTGCATGGTGAGTACACGTAGCACAAACTACGCACAATCATCACTGGAGGTCCCATTTTTGGGATTAGACTATGAGGAGAATGACACCCAAAATCAACTTGAGAATAAGAATTCAGATTCTGAACCCAAAGCAATGGTTGAGGAACAAATAATTTGGGAGAAAATCAAGGCGTCATCCTCTTCTGCATCTAAGGGGCCAATTAAGAAGCAGGCCATCAACATTCCTAATTACAAAATTGACCCAAGCCTAATCAATTTGGTCAAGTCTAATGCATTTCACGGGCTCAAAAATTAAGATCCGGTGACCCACATAAGCCAATTTGTGGAGAACTGTGATATGGTCAAGATAGACTGGTTTCCACAAGATATGCTCTACTTGAAATTATTTCCCAGTTCTCTAGTGGGAAATGCTCGAGAATGGCTACATAATCTGGACGACGAGTATGTGGAATCTTGGGACCACATGATTGAAGTTTTCTTTGAGAGATTTTTCACGTTTGAGAAGACAAATGATCTCATAAGAAAAATCCACAATTTTAGGTAGAAAGCTAGTGAAACATATTCTGAGACTTGGGAGAGATTCCAGATAATGCTCAAGAGATGCCCACATCATGGGCTAGAAAAAGAGAAGTAGGTCAAGATTTTCTATTTTGCTCTTTCTGTGCATGATAGAAGCAACCTGGATTCAGCAGGATCAGGGTTCTTCCTGAATAACACTAATACAAGGTGTTGGGAAATTCTAAAAAACATGGCTAAAAAGAAGTCATGGGGTGATAGAGATGCTCCAGAACAAGTTAAGGATGCGGGAGATGCCAAAGCCATCAAAGAACTTAATGAAAAGATGGATCTAATTGCTAAAGAGCTACTTGCACAAGAGGAGGAAATGGATGAAGAAGCACAGGTAAAATACATGCGTCAACAACAAGGGTATAGGAATAATGATTACTCTTGGAGGAAAGATAAGAAATTCTCATGGAAGGATCCAAATAATTTTCTCCAGGATACGGATGCTAAGATACAACCCACAACAGAGGACAAGAGCAATGATTTGCTCAACTAGGTGATAAAGTAGAATCAAGAGCTGATGAACACCTTTGGTCAACAAATCAAGCAACAAGGAGACTTTATGAATCAGTTTGGGCAAACTCTGCAAAGTCATGGGGCTCAAATGTAGACTCTTGAGATGTCTTTAGCATACATGGCAGTAGAGATTTCAAGTTTAAAGAAACCAACACAACAAGGCTTCCCAGGAAATACAAATGTTCCAGGAGGAAATCAACAAGCCAAAGCAATTATGTTAAGGAGTGGAAAAAAGACTTTAAACTCTAAGGCCGATGAACCAAGCACACCCCAGCCAGAAGCCACAGGTGAGGTCACAGAGGAAGACACAATCACAGAGATAGTGGATGATGCGGCAGAAAAGGTCACAGAAGAGCCCATCCCAGAAGAAGAAACTATTCAAGAGACTGAGAAGAGGACGTCATATGTGCCACCAAACCAGAGGGCACAGGCTGTCCCCGTCCCTTACCCCAACAACCTCAAAGCCAAGAAAGTAGATGCACAGTTCAAGAAATTTTTAGATAGCTTTCAGAAACTTTCTGTTAACATTCCTTTGTTGGAGGCGATTGAGCAGATACCCTCTTATGGTAAGTTTCTGAAGGATGTAATTACCAAGAAGAGGAAGATTCTTGATACTGAGGTGGTATTTCTTAAAGAGCAGGTTAGCGCCTTCATTTTGGGCACATTGCCACCAAAGCGACAAGATCCGGGCTGCTTCAATATTTCATGTTACATTGGCAAGGTGAAATTTGGCGAAGCATTGTGTGATTCCGGGGCAAGTATAAACTTGATGCCCCTATCTACTTTTAAGAAGTTGGTACTTAAAGAATCTAGACAAAGCAACATGACGATTCAACTCACGGATAATTCTGTGGTTAAGCCATATGGAATTTGCGAGGATGTCTTGGTGAAAGTTGACAGATTTGTATTTCCAGCTGATTTTCTAGTTATGGAGATGCAAGATGAACAAGGGAATGAGTTTCTCTTAGGATGACCCTTCCAGGCTACCGCTGATATGATACTGGAAATGGGTAGAGGCCGTTTGGCGTTGGGTATAGATGATGAAAGATTTGAGATGGTCATGCCACCAAACACAAAACAATCACATGCAAAGGAGCAATGTCACAAGGTGAAGCACTTTGATTAGAACATTTCTCTTTGTTTAGGGAAGCCATTTCTGGATATGGCTCATGTGATGACCAAGGTGTTAGACAAGGGGACACTGGCCGTGGATATCATGGAACAAATAAAAGTTGTATCTCTTTGCAAAGCTATGGGTTATCCAAACGATGAAGAGGAAGAAATTTCTCTATCTACTAAGGATGATGCAATAGCAGTCTCGATGATCGACTCATATCCAAAATTGCCCCTTGAGGCATGCCTATTCAATGTCATGGATGATTGGATGAGAAACAAGTCTTTACAAGAATGTGTAAAGATGCTTCAAGTGCTTCCTTGCTATTATGCCAAGCACTATGAGGATCTAGGGATGCTGCCACCACTGCTTCAATCTTCGTTGGTCAGCCCCCCGAATCTAGAGTTGAAGCCTCTACCCCCTCATTTGAAGTATGCTTTCTTAGCGGATGATGAGAAGCTCCCGGTGATCATCTCGGCATGTCTGAGTGTCGAGGAGGAAGAACAGTTGATGATCGTGGTAAGGAACCACCGTGGTTCATTCGGGTGGTCAGTCTCTGATATTAAGGGGATCTCCCCTACTCTTTGTCAGCACAAGATTCGGGTCAAGGAAGGAGCCAAGCCAGTGATTCAGCCACAACGTCGACTCAACCCGAGAATGATGGAGGTCGTCAAGAAGGAGGTGATTAAGATCCTTTCTGCAGGAATCATCTATGCCATTTTAGACTCGACGTGGGTAAGCCCAACACAGGTAGTCCCTAAGAAGGGGGGAATTACTGTTACTCAAAATCTACTAAATGAACCTATCACTACCCGATTGGTAACTGGGTGGCGAGTGTGCATTGATTACCGTCGCCTCAATTCTGCCACTTTAAAAGACCATTTCCCTCTCCCATTTATTGATCATATTTTAGAGCGGCTAGTTGGCCGCTCTCATTTTTGCTTTTTGGACGGTTATTCTGGCTATTATCAGATTTCTATAGACCTGAAGGATCAAGAGAAGTCTACCTTCACTTGTCCTTATGGGACTTTTTCATATCACCGCATGCCGTTTGGGTTATGCAACGCACTGGCCACTTTTCAGCATTGTATGCTTGCTATATTTTTTGATATGGTTGAGCAATGTTTAGAGGTTTTCATGGATGATTTTTCTATCTACAGTGCGTCGTTTGATGAGTGCCTATACAATTTGGATAAAGTTTTACAAAGATGTGAGGACACACATCTAGTCCTTAATTGGGAAAAATGTCATATGATGGTTAGAGAAGGAATTGTGCTTGGACATAAGGTGTCTAGCAAGGGACTGGAGGTGGATCCAGTCAAGATTGAGGTTATTTCCAAACTACCTCCACCAATATCAGTGAAAGGGGTGAGGAGTTTTCTCGGTCATGTAGGGTTTTATCGCCGTTTCATTATTTCTCTAAAATTGCTAAACTATTGTCTGAATTGCTTAAAAAAGATGCAATGTTTGATTTCAATGAAAAATGCTTGCATGCCTTCAATGTACTTAAGGAAAAATTGATCTCTGCACCGGTTGTCCAAACGTCGGATTGGACTAAGCCCTTTGAGCTTATGTGTGATGCGTCAGATTTTGCTGTAGGGGATGTTCTTGGATAACGTTTTGAGAATAAACCCGTAGTGATTTTCTATGCATCTAAAACTTTAAATGATGCACAACTTAATTACACCACCACTGAAAAAGAACTTCTTGCCGTGGTTTTTTCATTTGAAAAATTTAGGCAATATTTAGTGGGGTCAAAAGTTGTGGTTTGGACGGACCACGCTGCCATCAAATACTTAATGGAAAAGAAAGATTCCAAGCCTAGATTGATTAGGTGGATCTTGCTCTTGCAAGAGTTTGACATCAAAATTAAAGATAAGGCGGGCATTGAAAATGTGGTTGCAGATCACTTGTCTCGGTTAGAATGGGTAGATGAGAGAGATATCAATATACCCATTACCGAGACGTTTCCCGATGAGAAAATCCTTTCAATAAAATCTAAGGATCTGTGGTTTTCGAATATTGTGAATTATCTTGCATGTAGGGAAATAGCGGATGATTGGACTTATCAAGAAAAGAAGAGATGTTTCCATTCTTTAAGATATTATTTTTGGGATGTCCCCATTTTGTTAAGACAATGCAGGGATGGCATCTTACGCAGGTGTGTACCATAAGGTGAATATGATAGTGTGCTTAGTCACTATCATACACTACCTACTGGCGGTCATCATGCGAGCACAAGGACAGCAGCCAAAGTGTTGGAGAGTGGATTTTATTGGCCTACACTCTTCGGGATGCCTATGACTATGTGAAAAGATGTGATTCGTGTCAAAGGGCGGGTAACATATCAAGGCGGCAAGAGATTCCCCTCAACATGTTTCAAGAGGTTGAAGTATTTGATTTATGGGGCATCAATTTCATGGGACCATTTGTGTCCTCAAATTCCAACTTATATATTTTGCTTGCCGTTGATTATGTGTCGAAGTGGGTAGAGGCAATACCCACAAGGACTAACGACACTGCTGTAGTGTGCAGGTTTGTGAAGGAATATATTTTTTGCAGGTTTGGTGTGCCACAGATGATTATAAGTGATGGAGTCACCCACTTCACGAACAAGAAATTTGCTACACTATTGAGTAAATACGGGGTCAAACACAATGTTGGTACACCGTATCACCTGCAGATGCAAGGCCAGGTTGAGGTTTCCAATCAAGAGATCAAGAAGATTTTGGAACACACAGTGGCATCTTCTAGGAAGAATTGGAGTGCACTACTACCGGATTCTTTATGGGCATATAGGATCGCCTTTAAAACACTATAGGCACTACACCTTTTAGGCTGGTTTACAGACAGCCTTGTCATCTGCCGATCGAGTTAGAGAACAAAGTGCACTGGGAGTTATAGAAGCTTAATATGAGCTATGACGATGCAAAAATGAAGATAATGCTAGATCTCAATGAGTTAGATGAGCTTAGGATGAATGCTTATGAGAACTAGAGGATCTATAAAGAACGAACAAAGCAAATCGATGACCGCCATATTCAAATGTGTGTTTTCAAAAAGGGTGATCGCGTGTTATTGTTCAACTCGAGATTAAAGTTGCATCATGGGAAACTGAAATCCCAGTGGAGTGGACCTTTTGTGGTGGAAGATGTCTGACCACATGGTGCTATTATGGTGAGAGATGGAGAGCTAACGTTCTTAGTGAATGGTCAAAGATTGAAGCTCTACTATGTGGAGGATTACACGAGAAAGGTGCATGAGGTTAAACTCATGTCACTTAAGGAAGAATGATGAGCTTGATTGCGTCTAGCCTAAGATCTTAAAGTAGGGCGCTTGTTGGGAGGCAACCCAACTATCAGTAGTTCACATTTTTGTAGTTATTTTTATTTTCTGTTGTGTTTTCAAGTTAGTTTTGGTTAATTTCATTTTTAGTGTAAAAATGATACCCTAATAAGTTTGCTCAGTGTGCAGTACTGATAGAAAGTCGATACCATCGACCACAGTGTCGATGGTAGCGACGTGGGTGCAGGCAAGAGGCAACAGAAAATTTTCCGAGTCAATACCATCGATGGTCTCATCAATGGTATCGACCTACCATCAACGACATTGGAAAAAAGAGAGCGCCAGGTCGATAGTATCGACCAAGAAGTTGATGCTCACGAGATCCCTGAAGATTTTCAGAGAAATCCATCTCAGTAAAGTCGATACCATCGACATCCCTGTCGATGGTATCGACCCGACAGTAGTGAGGAAACGGCGCCCGGGCCTCGTGAGGGTATTTGAAATAGAAAGGGTTGATACCATCGACCACTTGTCGATGGTATCAACGTGACACGTCATCGATCCACGGGAAGATATCAACGAAGCCTGCCAAATTCAGAAGTCGATCCGTGGGATGGGTCGATACCATCGACCCATGTCGATGGTATCGACGCGTCATCGATCTGGGCCCCCACATCCAGTCATTGATGATCGTCGATAGCAGCGAATACCCAGATTGTGCTACATGTGTTGATACCATCGACACCTCATCGATGGTATCGACGGGTCAACAGTGGCGGCGATCTTAGCTATAATAGGAGGGGTTGAATTCATTTTATCTTCACACTTTCAAACCTTCTCCTTTCCTACTTGCACTTGAGCACTTGTGAGCATTAGGAGTTCTTCACCGAGAATCTAGAAATCGAGCAATCAGCACCGAGGTCTTCATCGACATTGGAGATCATATTCTCTGATCTACTCCGACCTTCACTGAGCTCCATTGTTCTGTCTCCTTTCTTTTATCACAGTGAGGACAACAGGAGCTTCTTCCTTGTGGGCAGCCACCATGGAGATTGAGACATTCATTCCACCCCCACCAAGCTCTATTCCTCGTCTGAGGATCGTTCACCCTTCGACGGAAGTGAGGAAGATTTATGAGGAGCTATTGAAGAGAAAAATCGAGCCTACCTGATATGTTAATCGGGCTATGATCTGTGACCTCCGGTTTGAGGCCAACCTTGCTTATGTCCTTCAGGGTCAGGCTAGGAATACCCAAAGGTTTCCTTCCCAAGTCCAGTACCACGCTGAGGGCCACCCCTTTTTCGGCGAATGGCCAACTTACAAGGAGTTGGTGGCAGAATTCATGGAATCTCTCGACATCTCTGTCGTGCCCAACGACCTCATCACCACCGATCGGGAGTGGATCAAAGGGCGAGTGTCTTTTCGACTCTACAACAACAACTACACCATTACCCTTGACCAGTTCAGTTCTATCTACAACTGGTATCATTCTCCTAACCAGCACGGGAGGCCAGACAGTCGGGCAGACTATGATGCTATATTTGCTGATCTGGTGATCACTCCAACGGGAAAGGCGATGAGCTATCACAATGCGGCCATGGCCGACTTCAAGCACCCATTTGTTCGGGTTCTACATCGCATGTTATGTGTCACCTTCTTTGCTCATAGTGATCTGGCGCTGAGTAAATTTCAAGAGACAGATATATTTTTCCTCTACAAACTGCTGACTAAAGAGGAACTCAACTGGGGCGTGTTTTTCTTAACACGTGTGTTGGATGTACGGAGGAGTACTAGATGAGCCCCTATCCACTTTGGGGGGCTTATCATGCCACTAGCTCTCTATATTGGGATAGATCTATCACAACTCACTCCACTGGTCAACAAAAATAAAGTCGATTTGGAGCACTTACACCACTCCAACCTTATTATCGTCGATGGCGATGTGGCATATGCTCATTGCCACATCAGGAAGGAATATCTGTGACTATCACTCCCGGACCCCATCTTCAACATTCAGGTGGGCCAACACTTTCGGTGGCCCATCATTCCTATTGTCGAGTCTGAGGAAGAGGTTGAAGCTTCTGATGAAGATGATGATGCAGGCGACGGCGAGGAGGAGGAAGAAGAGCCTCCCATTCTTCTTCGGTCTCGAGTAGCCCCGAGGAAGTGTCCATGCTTCTACCCGGGAGATTCTTCCTCTTCTCAACCACCACCACCACAACCCTCTCAGGAAGGAGAGGATGTCTACTCAATGCATGGCATGTACTCTATGCTCCAGAGCATCCAGGAGACACAGCAGAAACACACTGCCTCCTTTGCCGATATTCAAGATACTATGAACCGGCTATTTGTGAATCAACATGCAATTTATTAGAACGAGCGCCTCCTCGCCAACCAAGAAAATATTCACAACAGGTTGCATAAGATGGTGATGCACCAGTAGCCGTTCTATGATCACTACTGGAGCCAAAACTACTTCAGGGGATATCCTCAACCTCCGCCCATTCCACCATATGATACCACCTTTCAGGGGCAGTATCCTGATTGGGACCCGAACACCCAGCAACACCCACCGTTTCCACCGCCACCTGAGCAGTAAACGATATCACTGTTCCACCTACTGATATTGTTTTTGACTATGAGGCCATAGTCGAATTCAAGCTTGGGGGGGAGATGGAATAATTTCTATCTTTTATTTCCTTTTCTTTTATTTTAGCAATTTTCTTAGTTTTTAGGATCCACATGCTATCTAGTGTATCTGTGGATGTCTAATGTGTCATCTCAATGTTTTTACATGGGAGTCATGGGTGCCATTATCTAAAATCAGAGCATAATTGAATTTTTTTAAAGAATTTGCAAGTTGAATTTGTTTGAACTTGAGCACTTAACCTATGAAAATAATTGGGTTTGTCAACTTTAAAACATAGGATCATAATTGTACAACCATATGATTCAAGAAGTGTGGACAAACATGGATGTTGAGCCTAAACTAACCAAATGGTAATGGGACTTTAATTGAAAGTGAGAGAGAGAAACCCTTTGATTTATTGTTACACAGGTCAGTAAAGAGGGAAATATAATCTATTCCAATGGTTTTGTACATTAGTCTTGTGATCTATCCATTTCATTTCATGCAATATCCACCATAAGAACTGGAAGCACTTATAGTTTTTCATCTCTTGATTGCATGACATGTAGATAGGATTTCATTATAGCTAGATTTTGCATCTATGCATTCACACATTCTCAAGTGCATGTCATTATAGTTGCATTTCGCATACTCTAGAGCATATAGGAATTTTTGTGCCTTATTTCTTCTGGAAAATAAGAAAAATAGAAAAATTGTTCTATACCCTCTGAAAAGTAATTTGCAAGGCATCAATGATGTTAGCTATAGTGAATGTTCTTCTAGTCAATTGAAAAATGAGGGCTTGAAAAAAAAAGAGGGAGAAGAGAACTTGTTTCACCTGCATGTATACATAGAGAAAAAAGAGGAATAAGCACATAATGTAGTTTTAGTAGTCATTCCATCTTATCTTGAGACAGAATGATAGTGCATGCACCATTCTACCTAAAATTTAGGCATTAGATCATTTTCATACGCATATGCATCATTTAGGTCATTTTGTTGATTTTGCATGATAAAGCTATTTGGTACTTCTCTTTCTTCCACATCCGCCCATTTCATCCACCCGTTGCTCAAAATGGTAGGCCACCCATGATTATCTCGTCATTATTATATACTAGGAGATCTACTTCCATTTAGATGGTAGTTGGGACTTGAGCAACGCAGATAGGAGATCACAAGATGCACTAAGTCTGAACCGGAGGAATTCATTATATCAACTACTTTATTTGGTAGTGTTTGATGATCTTGGGGTGGGCATTTCTTATGGATGATCATTGCCACCTTTAGGGTAGTTATCATTCTGTGGTCAGTGAGGGCTAGCATGTGCATGACATGTGCGAGTCATATTGAGATGTCTTTTATGCTAATATGTTCTTTAGTTGACTCTCACAATTCTATTCTACAGTTTTATGCTCGAGGGCAAGCAATGTTCAAGTTAGGGGAGTTTGATGTAGGGGTTTTGAGTCATTTTTATAGATTGGTTTTACATACGTTTTATGTGTATTTTGATCATATTTGTGATTAATATCACATGATTCACTACCTTTAGTCTATAATCTCATTTTGCATCAAATTTACCTTGTTTCCTTTTATTCTGGATAAAAGATCATATTTGTGGGGTTTGATTGGTGTTCTTCTCTTCATTTTAGGCAATTCGGATATCTGAATACATCGATACCATCAAAGGATGGTCGATACCATTGACCTGGTCACAGTGTATTGCCGGAGAAGAGCAACCAGAAGTCGATACCATCAACGACACCGTCAATGGTATCGAGAGAGCGTCAGCGAGCCAGATTTCCAGGTGTCGATACTATTGACACAAAGTCGATACTATCGACCTCACCTCAGCAAACTTAGCTTCAGCGTCAGATTCTAGAGAACAACAACGCCTAAGGCGTCGATACCATTGACTCACCGTCGATGGTATCGAGGAAACAACAGAGAGAACCCCAAGAATCACGCAAGCGCTGGTGCCTCATGCAGGTCGATACCATCGACCCACGTCGATGGTATCGATGCCGTCAGATCAGGTTTTGCTAAAGATCATGTCTAATCGTACGGTGGTAATTTTTGGGCAACCAAAAGTGGTGCATATACCTAATTAAGGTGGTGCTAAGAAATCTATCACGTCATTAGCCACCGGAGAAGTCTTAAGAAGGAGAGGAGAGAAGAACGGAGCCGAGAGCTATGCCCTGATCGTTCCGAGAGCCGCAAAAGACGATTTCCACCACCGAAAGGCTGTAGAATGTTCACCCCGTGCCAAGGAACGCCCGGATCTCCTCCGTTCAGGGGTTTACATCACATCTATTCATGTTTCCCTATGTTTTCCCTTTCTCTCATCATGTGTTTCATTGAGATGAACATGCAGGGCTAATCCCCTTTATCTTTAGGACCGAGAGTAGCCTGGGTAATCATTGTATGATAGTTTTGACATAGTCATCATAATTTGTCTCTAAAATCTGTGGTATGATGTCGTTTTCTCCATTATATCATTATGATTGATCACCCTAATGATAATTTAATACCTTTAATTACTTTGAAAGAAGAATTAACGGTTGAAAAGAGACGGATATCACATTAACTAATAAATCCTTTGAACAAGGTGATGTACAGTTAATGGTGGAAACCCAGAGTGTGATCTTCATGCACCTAATTTAGGGTATAGGTTACTACTACCGTGGAACCGACCTAGATTTAGGTAGTGAATTGTATCGCGATAGCGAACAATTCTGACTACAGGCCACTACCCGGAATAGGAGATGAATTAGGATAATTGTGTAGGAATTAGTACAACGAGAACCTGCGGTGAAACCACAATCCTAAAGATTCCATATTTAATTGATTAAACCAACCATTTAATCGATTGTTTTGCCTTCTTTTATTTTTCTTTTCTTTTTCAATCAACTCTCAAACCATTTTAATCAGTCTAGCTGATTGCGAACATTTAGTAGTAGTCTACCGAAAATCCATTCCCTGAGTTCGACTCAGGCCTCACAAAGGCCTATATTACTTTGGCGCGTGCACTTGCGTTTTATGTATGGTAAATTCGTGTCAGTCACGATCCAGGACCCAAAAGAGATTAAACATTAAATGATTGGTCTATTTATAGGTCATGGTCCAAGACCCAAAAGATATTTAGAAGATATGTGATTGGTCTAGTTTTAGGTCATGGTTCAAGACCTGAAAGGAGATTTGAATTTATGTGATTGGTCCAATTTTAGCTCGTGGTCCAGGACCCAAAAGAGATTTGGAGCGACCATCCAAAAAATGGTCATGATTGAGGATGCCTATAAGAGTGTAGGACTTTTAAATCAACATAAAAGCTCAAGCAGGTGTGCTTCCACCAATCATATGGTTAATGACTTTGGGTCATGCTTTATCTATGAAGAGTGATGCAGGTTCTTAGACTTTTGAACTCCTCAACTTCAAATGTTATGAAGGTAAGGATTGTCATTAAAAAAGAGACGATTGTGGTAATGATCGGGAATCAAGGCCCAACATATCATTCAGTCTATTTTTGTGATATGGTCTTGATGCCCCATTTATGATAGGTCTCTAGTGGGCCTCTACAAACTAATCAGTGCATCTTGATTGGAAGGTAGATACTTGAAGCTACTCTATGTCTATCATGAATAGATGTTGCATCATGTTGTCTCTACTGTAGGAGAAGTATTCTGAGGAAACTTGAGCTCATTGTAGCCAGGCTATCCTTCTACAAGGTCTTTGGACCATATGTCCTTTGCATATTCAATAGCTATTATGCATAGATCATCCCATGTGAGCCATGCTAACTTATAAGAGGAAACCCTAGTTCAGGGGTTGTAGGTCTGTCTTGAAGTGCAAGTAAGGTTTTAATATCTCAGGAGATGATGCACCTTGTCTGACTCTATCTGTGAAGATGTATGCAAGAATTTCTAGACTTAGATTTGAGTTAAACTCTATCTCTATACTGAACAATTCATACTGGATTAGCTGTCTACAATCTCCTGCCAATGGTTCCATGGAGGACTCTGTTGATGGGGATATGTCAAGATTGTTGAAGGAGGCCTTCTTGATGTTGTAGTGATTTGTGATGTCGTTGAACCACTATAATTTGATATTTCCCTTCTTCATTGGTCTTTGTCAAGTCAAAGGTTCACCATGTTGAATTATGGTGGTAGAAATTGATAGTATATATGCCCAGAGAGCCAATCATATGATGATCATACTAGGGAATCATGTAATTGTTTTGATAATAATAAGCATAATTCTATCTATTTTGTTTGTCTCAATCATGTTATGATTAAATAAGCATGGTAGATGCCTGAATAATGAGATCATATGTATGATAAGAGTACATACATTATTATTATGTCCCTAGTTGGATATATTTGAGGAAGAAAAATTGACAAAAATAATAAATAAGACTAAAATGTGTGTCAGATGATGATAGAATCTTATTAGTCATGATATATGATATAAAGACAAACACATTGGTACTTGTTAGAGAACAATCTATTAGATATACCCACCTTGAGAGTGATGCATGGAAACCATGGAATGGTAGTCAGCATCAACTCTCAAAGTGATGGTGATGATTGTGATTCTTAGACTTGTAGTCACTGCACTAATCACATGTCATTTAATGAACTTTTACACCATTAAATGTAACTTTAAATAAGGGTTTCCATAAATATGGTGCTTCGTTATGTTGTGACACATGGGGATCAACTGTGAGTGATGTAGATGAGACTTTTCCCTCTCATAGGAGTTGATATCTTGGAACTTGATAAGAGAGACTGAGAAACATATGGCCATAATCATGTGAGTCAATATATAATATGTGAACTCACATGCATCTCATACAATCTTCTCTATTTCAAGGAACATGGATTGAATGTTAAGAGGATGAAGATTCAATGCCTCGTGTTCATATGGACATCAAATACAAAGGAATTGTATGATCATGATAACATTGATCATAGATTTAGGTTGAAGTTATTCTTCAACTTTCCAATTAGTTGGGTAACAGTGAAGTGTTTGTGATGTCATAATCTAGTTATGGACATTCACTTCCAATGTAATTTGGGACCTATAGGGTTACACACATGGGATACACTTGGAATAGGAGTTAACTCATGGATAAGGTTTAACTTGGTTACTAAAGTATTTAGGTAATCAACTTAAACAACACAAGCTGTCAGTTGGATGACTGGAGTGTCCAATTGATTGATTAGAGTGTCTAGTTGACCGAATGGGTAGTCCAGTTGACTAACTTGATGTCCAGTAGAAATGGGTCAAGCAATTTTTGTTGACATAATGATGTGCATTATCATCACCTTGAAAGACAATGTGTTTGTGAATAGGTAAACAAGACAATCGACCGACTCGATGTTCCAATCAACCGATTGACATGCCATTTGACCGAGTGGGAATCTAGTTTATCCACTGATGATTCACAACATCTATCAAACCATGAAATCTAACCTTTTGTATCCTCATGGTTTGCGGAAACCCTAACCCATCCACTCCTATGTAAAGGAGGCATGGACAAGGCTCTCAACACTTGCATGAAAAGACTCCTCATCTCACAGTTGTGGTAACATGAGAGACAAACACATCTTACCCATAAAAGGGAGAGATAGACAAGGGGAGAAAAGTGGATGCTACCACGTTGATATACAAAGGGACAACTCTTTCCTGTTGGCTCTAAAAGTGTGGTAAGGAGTTCTCGATGGTCCACGTGGACTACATAGAGGTGTGGAGGTTGTTGCTACTATGTTAGGAGGATGTTGTCAACCACCATCTGTGGTGGTACACCAGGAGACCATTGCCAAGTGATGTCCAAGTGCTTCTTGAGAAAGAAGCACAATTGTGCAAGGATTGCCACTGTACCTACTCAAGGACTAGGTATATGCCTTGCAGATTCTAGTTTCATAGTTGTTGACACACTCCACTAGTTATGTGGAGTATGGTAGAGAAAACTTTTGTTTCTACTACCATATCTAACTCCATATTTCCCTTTAGTGGTATTAGAGCTACGTCAATTTACTATGTTATACAGATTTAATCAATATAATTGATTTTGGTTTTATCATTTATTTTGTTGCATGTGATGTGAAAGTTTAAATGAATAATGTGCATATACGAGTAAATACCACATGCTAGGGAATGTCCTATAGATACTATATATATGATATGATACATATGAAATTCATACATGCGACTCTAAAATCATTTTGATGGTGGATGTATGTGTGGTTATGGACAATACTCCTGGATATGTGTGCACGGTTGGATGGTTTATTTCCTGCATTTCAAATTTGGTTTGCATACTGAACCTCTCTCTTTCTACATATATAAATTAATTATGTCCTCCCTATATTCCTCCCAAATATAACTTGAGGTATTCTCCAAAAAAATGTAATATATAGATAGGATTAGCTCTAGTTTCTCTTTTGATGAAAAGAAGGTGTTCTACACCAGATGAGTCAATTGACTGGGGGTCGAATTGATCGATTGGAGGACTAAAGAGACAACATATTAGAGGAGGCCATCCATCATCTGGAGGCCCAATCGATCCACTAGAGGAGTTCAAATAGTTTCTTGAGCTAGGAGCTAGTCAACCGATCGACGGAGAGCAATTGACCGACATGTAAATGAATTGATTGACTGGAAGAGTGCAGTCGATCGATCGACCTATTTACCAACACCAGATTTTCTAGTACATGTTTCTACATGTGTTGTATGACCTTAGGTAGATAAAAGTTTTTTGTGGCTCCAAAGAACTATATTAGTGTGGCCATAACCATTGCTTGTATTATTGTGATTGCATATTTTGTTTGTGGATATAGTATGCATATGATACATATTTTAAGTATGGGGTGATTGGATATGTATACGTTGGGTTTTGTGGAAGGAAACATGCGCGGTAGAAGAAAAAAAACAATATATTTCCATGCAACCCACAATAGGATCTTGTCGACAACAACGTATTCAGAAAGAGTGTTCGTGGGATATATCTTGTCACAGAGCAAGTCCAGCGACATCCCACTACATGATGGTGTGCAACGCTCCTGGCTTACACAGATGATACTTCTCTCCCATCTTCCGAATGCATCGTAGGAAGATCCGACGACGCTCCTCTTGTGTGGTGATCTACGCCGCTCATAGCGTGTATGGACGATTGTTGACATCCTCCAAATGTAGGCGTCTCAGTGTCTGCCTCTCTACTTCATCCACGCAGATGGACTGGAACTCCACGTCATGCTTCCTAAGCCTGCAAGAAGGAGTAGTCTTTGTGTGATGAAGTGATAGCATCACGGTGCTCTCCTTTCTCTCTTGAGGACGATGACGTCTAGGGTTTACGTATGTGAGTGTAAACCAAAAAGCCTCACTCAATATCTTGTAAAGATATCAATTGTCAAACCCCTTTAAATAGGACACAGAAGGAAGCATGGTTTTCTAAACCCATCGCTAAACAAAAATACTGTGTTAATTAAAATGTTCGTGGATTAATTAGAATATTCTAGAATTAATTAACCAAATAATCATATTAATTGATTAATTAATATCTGACTCTATGCAATTGCTCGGGATGGCTCTATGGGCATCTATATACCAACAGACTCCCATTTACACTTAGAGCCAGTCACTTAGGCTCAAACATTTTAATATATTCCAATATTATTCTAATGGATTACATAAACATTTTAGTAATCAACGTGATTCAGAACAATTCCAATCAAATCCACAATTATATTCCTATTCCAACACATCCTATGTGTGTGACTCGGTAGGCTCCAAATTATGTTGGTAGTGATATCCATAATCATATTATGATTTCACAAGCAATGATTGGTATCTAGCAAGACTTCATTGCCACCCAAGTAATTGGAGAAGCTAGAGAATTACTTAATCTATCATTCATGACTGGTGTTATAGTGATTTTATAGTTCCTTTGTCGTTGATATTCAGATTGAACTCGAGTCATGGAATTGTTATCCTCTTCAATGTTCAATCCATGTTCCTTGAACTAGAGCAGACTGTCTGAGATATATGTAAGCTCAATATCACATATTGACTCACATAAGCATGGTCATGCATTTCTCGGTCTCGCCAATCAAGTGGCCAGAATATCAAACTCCCATAGGAAGGACGAATTCCGTCTACATCACTCACAGTCATCCCCATGTGTCACAATGCACCTAAGCACCATCTTTATGGCAGTCCTTATTCAGGATCATAGTGGATGATGTCAAGGTACACCAAACGACATGTGATAAGTGTAGTGACTTCAGGTCTAATAACCACAATCACCACCATCACTATGAGATGTGACTCTAACTACCAATCATGGTATCCATGTGTCACTCTCAAGGTGGGTTTGTTCGATACACTATTCTCTAACAAGTACCTATGTATTTGGTTTGATATCTCCATATCATGGATAATGAGATTTTCCATCAACCAACATACATTCTAATATTATGTGTTATTGGTGTCTATGAATATTTCCACCATAACAACCGATTAGGGACAAACTAAGAATACATACTCTTAGCATACATACGATCTCATTATTCAGGTCATCAACCTGAAGACATATGCCATTAAGTATATTATTCTGTAGACATCTATAAGTTTTGTGGTCATCTCACAATATAAAACACAAACTTATAGATTGGAAACTTGCCTTTATTCATATGATCAATATGGTATTACAAATCATTTACATAGTATTCCATTACATACTAACAGATTCCGACTTACACTTATACCCAATCACTCATGAATCTCAATCCAAGTGATCAAACATGTCCGTCATGTTTCTACTGTGAAAGTGCTTTTGTGAGCGGGTCAGCCATAATGTTTTCTGTAGGTACTATGCAAATATTCACATCTCTTCATTGTATGATCTCTTGTATGAGATGGAACCACCGTAGAATATGTTTGGAACATTGGTGCATTCTTGGTTCTTTAGCCTGTGCAATTGCTCTGTTGTTGTCGCAAAACAACTCAATTACATCACTAGCACTTGGAACCACTCCAAGTTCAAAAATGAACATCTTGATCCACACAACTTCCTTTGCAGCATTAGATGTGGCAATATATTTGGCCTCTATTATAGAATCTACAACTGTCTCTTGCTTGGAACTCTTATGATGTTCAGACAAAACACAAATCCAGATTGTGATCTATAGTCATTTTTGTCAGTTTGGAAGCTAGCATCGGTGTAACCCTTTTCCATGAGCTCTTCATCACCTCCGTATATCAAGAATTGATCCTTAGTCCTTCTCAAGTACTTTAGGATGTTCTTTACGAATGTCCAGTGACATTCACCTGGATGTGACTGATACCGGCTCATCATGCTCAAAGCATACGACACATCGGGATGAGTACATAACATTGTGTACATTATAGATCCAATTACTGATGTATATGGAATCTTACTCATGCATGCCCATTCATCACTTGAACTAGGACATTAGGATTTAGAGATTGTAACCCCATGGGACATGGGAAAGTTACCTCTCTTAGAACCCTCCATTCTAAACCTCTTTAGCACCTTGTTAATGTATGTGCTCTGGCTTAGGCCTAGAAGCCGTCTAGATCTATCTCTATAGATCTTGATTCCTAGTATATAGGATGCTTCACCTAAATCCTTCATTAAGAAGGTCTTCCCTAGCCAACCTTTTATTATCTGAAGAGTAGGGATGCCATTTCCCGTCAATAATATGTCATCCACATACAATATGAGAAATATGACTGTGCTCCCACTAACCTTTTTGTAAACACAAGGTTCATCTTCATTTTGACTAAAGGCAAACTTTTTGACTACTTTGTCAAAATGTAGATTCCAACTCCGAGATGCTCGCTTCAATCCATAGATTGACCTTTGTACCTTACAAACTTTATTGGCTTCCTTTGGATTGAAAAAACCCTTAGGTTGTATCATGTATACATCCTCGAGTAAATTCCCATTAAGGAATGCTATTTTAACATCCATCTACCAAATCTCATAGTCATGATAAGCTATAATGGCAAGCATGATTCTGATAGATTTAACCATGGCACCTGGTGAGAAGGTCTTGTCATAATCAACACCTTGAATTTGATGGAATCCTTTTGCAACCAATATACCCTTATAGGTTTGAACATTTCCATCCATGTCATTCTTCTTCTTGAAGACCCACTTGCACCTTATGGGTTTTACCCCTTCGGGTGGATCCACCAAGGTTCATACCTTATTGAAGTACATGGATTTCATCTCATATCTCATGGTTTTGAGCCATTTCTCAGATTATGGTCCCTTAGTAGCTTCAAGATAGGAAGTTGGCTCATCTTCTATGCCCAATTTGTCAGTATCTTGAGTCATGAGAAATCCAAATCTCTCAGGCTCAAGTCATTTCCTACTAGACCTACAAGGTTGTTGTGTTACATTTGGAACTTGAAATTACACAATAGTTTGTTAGTCTTCACGTTCCTTGTGTACCTCCTCGGGTTCTCTACTTTCTTGTTGATCTCAAACTTCTTTGAGCTCTACATTCCTCCTACTGATTCCTTTGGAAATAAATTCCTTTTTAAGAGATACATCAGTCCTAGCAACAAACACTTTGTTGTCAGTTGGTGTGTAGAAGTAGTATCCCCGAGTTTCCTTGGGGTATCCAACAAAATAGCATTTTTCAGATTTGGTCCAAGATTTTCAGGAAATTGTTTCCTAACATAAGCTTCACATCCCCAAATCTTTAACATAGACAAATTGGGATGATTCCCATTCCATATCTCATATGGTGTCTTTTGAACTGGTTTGGAAGGTACATGGTTAAGTGTAAACACTACAGTTTCAAGAGCATATCCCCATAATGATATTGGAAGTTTGGATGAACTCATAATTGATTGTACCATGTCTAATAATGTATGATTCCTTCTTTCTGAAACACAATTATGTTGTGGTGTACCAGGTGGAGTCCATTGTGATACAATACCATGGTCTCTCAGAAGGTCCTCAAACTCTTGGCTTAAGTATTCACCATCTCGATCTAAACGAAGTGCTTAAATACTCTTACCAAGTTGCTTCTCTACTTCATTCATGAAAGTCTTGAACATTTCAAGAGTTTCTGACGTGTTTCATAAGATATACATAGCCATACCTACTGAGGTCATCAGTGGAGGTAATGAAGTATTGATAGCCTCCTCTAGCATTTGATCTAAAAGGTCCACATACATCAGTATGTATGAGCCCTAGCAGATCACTGACTCTCTCACTGTGTCCAGTGAAAGGAGTCTTTGTCATCTTGTCTAATAAACAAGCCTCACATGTCTCTAATGATTCAAAATCAAAAGAGTCTAATAACTATCCTCATGGAGTCTAGATATGCGCTTCTTGTTTATGTGCCCCAGATGATAATGCCATAAGTATGTTTTGTTTGAGTTGTCAAGTTTTAGCCTTTTAATATTTACACTATATATGCTGGTCCCAAGTTCTAACAAGTAGATTCCATAAGACATAGGAGCATTTCCATAAAATATCTCATTTTTATAAATAGAAATCATTCCATTCTTAATATGAAATTGAAATCCACTCTTGTCCATACAAGATACAAAAATAATATTTCTATTAATGGGGTACATAATAGAAATTCTCTAATTCTATTACAAGGCCTGTAGGCAAAGATAAACTAATAACTTCAACTACAGTGGCAACAACTCTTGCTCCATTAGCAACCCGCAACTCGACTTGGCCCTTTCGTAAAGGCTTACTTCTTATCAGATCCTGCATATTTGAACATATGTGAGATCCAAATTCGACCGATACCCATGATGAAGAAGTATTTAAGTTTATCTCAATAACGTATTGGATATCTCTATCCCCTGCTTCTTCTTCCTCAGTTCCTCTAGGTAGAGAGGATAGTCTCTTTTCCAATGTCCATCCTAGTGACAATGGTGACAACTACCTTCTTTGGAGATCCCACCTTTAGCTTTGAGTGCGGATGACTTTGGCTTATTCCTGGCTTTAGAACCTTTCTTAGCCTTGCCTTTGCCTTTTGTCTTTCCCTTTGTCCTACTAATCATCATCACAGACTTGGGCTTGTCTTTCTTCATCTATGCTTCAGCTATCCTCAACACGCCCAACAATTCTGACAACAACTTTTCAAGATTGTTCATGTTGTAGTTCATGACAAAATGACTATATGATTCAGGCAACAATTGCATAATCACATCAGTGGCCAACTCTTGACCTAGGGGAAATCCTAGCTTGGATAGGCTTTCCATGTAACCAATCAAAGTGAGTATGTGGGTACCAACTGAGTCTCCATATTTCATCTTGCTTCTAAACAAAGCCTTAGAGACATCATATCTCTCCTATCTTATGTGATGTTGATACATGTTCTTGAGATGTGTTACCATCTCCATGACATTCATGTTCTCATTGTTCTCTTGCAACTCATAGTTCATTGAGCACAACATAAGGCACTTGACATCTACGACATCATCAAGGTGGTTCTTGTAAGCATCCTTTTCATCCTTGGGCACATTTGAGGCAGGTTCCCGCTGGTTCTGGTGTTTTAAGGACATAGAGTTTACACTCTTGCATGAGAACAATTCTTAGCATCCTAAACCAGTTTTGAAAGTTGATTCCGGTAGGTTTGTCCTTCTCAAGGACCGATCACAATGAGAATTTGTGAGTGTTGTTTGCCATTTGATTGCTACAAAAGAAAAAGTTTGCATTTAGTCCAAAACATTTTGACTTGTAAAGATTTGATAACTGAGATTAATTAGGCCTTTAATTAATTACGATCCCACCATTTTATTCAAATTGATATCCCTCACTATCAACTCAGAAGATTGTAGCCTACAACATTCTAATGAGATAAGATCCAAAATAATTGGATCAATGCCTAGCTAACGCCAGCATCAAAGACCAAATACTAAGGTAGGAAACTTTTGCCAATTGCATCACATGCAACTCTTGGATAGATGATCATGCACAAACCCTTGCCATGATGCATCTGTGTGCTTCTAGGTACTTGATCCTATCAAGGTTCCCTAGTTAAGTCCAACCCATAAGCCAACACGATGAGTGTGCACCCTACGGAGGCAGACCCACACACCCACCATCACACTTCCATGAGATAGACAGTGTACCATCCAGAGGCGTTCCCACACATAGTCGATCAATTTTTTCATGTGTGTTGCTTTATGGAAGGCAACTAAAACTTAATATTATTAATTGAGGGTTTTTTTATCAATACATATACATATCCAAACACCACATACTTATAATACATATCATATACTACTACATCTACAACCACAAACGATAGACATGCAATCAAAAACACCAAAACATCGATTATGGCCATACTATTGTAACCCTTTGGAGACACAAAGGATTACGGTCCACCTAAGGTCTTATACATCTAATGCAACAACACCTATAAATCATCCTGTAAGGATCATCATTACGATGAACAACTTCATGGATGCTCTGTGAGGTTGGAACTTCAAGTTGCTTCTCCATGGATGATCCTTGAAGTTGGATCTTTTGGTTGCTTCTTGGAATTGGATCTTCAGGTTGCTTCTTGGAATTGGATCTTCAGGTTGCTTCTCCATGGACGCTCTTTGGGGTTGGATCTTCAAGTGGCCTCCTTATATCAAGTTTACAAAGACTAATACTAATCCTATCTGTATTACTTCATATGAGGACAAATATAAAGAGAAAGAATTAATTACACTTTAAAATAAGAGATGAGGATCGTCATGCAAGCCAAATACTTTATATAAAGGATCCACATACAACCATTATACATCCATAGATTAAAAAACAAACATATCCATAACATTCACAACCACATTCATTGACAATATTCACAAAAGGGGATTCTATGCCATAACTGTGTATGCATTCACCACATAAAATAGATTTTAAAGGCGACATGTATGATATCATAGGTATATCTACATATACATATATACATATTAAAATTGTACTCCTTTTAATATGGAACATTTCCCATTAAATAATTTTTTGACTCCCACAGACTATGCAGGGTACACAGGGGCAGTGCCCCTCGCAGGGTCTTAGGGGCAGAGCCTCTGAAAGGTCTATGAAATTTGACTTTTGTGCACTTAGGAAAATCAATATTTTCCATAGTCAACCCCATCTAAAACGTCAAAAACAGAAGCATGCGACATATGTGTAATTAGATTTAGATATGCACATTAGCAGTTTTAAGTTCGCATCGTATACAACCACAAAAAAAGTATACAACAATTTGATCATATCGAAATGAATCCAAATACACCGTAGATTGACACTGCTCTAATACCACTGTCGGGTTTTTTGGTAGGAAACATACGCGGCGGAAGCAACAAAAAATATATATTTCCATGCAACCTGCTACAAGATCTTGTCGACAACAATATATTCAGATTGAGTGTTCGTGGGATATACCTTGTCACAAAGCAAGTTTTGTGATGTTCCGCTACACGATGGTGTGCAACACTCCTAGATTACATGGACGGTACTTCTCACCCATCGCGTCACAGGAAGATCCGGTGGCACTCCTCTTGTACGGTGATCTACGCCACTCGTAGCACGTATGGACGGTCATTGGCGTCCTATGAAGGAAAGTGTCTCAGCGTCTACGTCTCTACTTCACCCACACAGATGGACTGGAACACCACGTTGCACTTCCTAAGCCAGTAGGAAGGAGTAGTCTTTGTGCGATGATATGCTAGAGTCGTAGTTCTCTCTTTTCTCTCTTGAGGACGGTGACAGCTAGGATTTATGTACGTGAGTGTAAACTAAAAAGCCTCTCTCAATATCTTGTAAAGATATCAGCCGTCAAGCCCCTTTAAATAGGAGATGCAAGGAAGCAGGGTTTCCTAAACCCATCAGTAAATAGAAAGACTACATTAATTAAACCACTCATGGATTAATTAGAATATTTTGAAATTAATTAATTAACCAAATAATCATATTAATTAATATCTGACTCCATGCAATTACTTGGGATGGCTCTATGGGCATATATATACCAACAATATATGTATTTATAAATAAAACCCCTCGATAAATATTAAGTCTTAGATGCTTTCCATAAGAAACACACATAAAAAGCTGGATATACCAAACATGGGCATGACCTAGCATGGTGCGACGTCTATTTCATAGAAGTGTGATGATAGTTATGTGGGTCTACCTTAGCAGGGTGCATTTCTGTTGTGTTTGCTTTTGGGTCAGGCTTAACTAGGTGGCCTTAATAAGATTAAGTGCCTAGAAGCATACATTTGGAATATGACAAGGATTTGTGCGTACCATCTATCCAAGGACTGTATAAGATGCAATTGGAAAATGTTTCCTACCTTGGTAATTAGTTATGGACACCGATGTTGTTTTAGTAATAAATTATTTTGGATCTAGGATCACTAGAAGATTGTACACTGCAATCTTCCAAGTTGATAAGTGAAGGCTATCCATTTGAAAAAAATAGTGGGAGTGATAACTAATCAAAGGGCTAAACAATAATATCGTGACTATTTTCAAATCAAATCAAAATGTTTTGAGAAATGTAAATTTTATATTGTAGAAACAAATGACAAACACCAACACAGTTTTGTTTTGGTCAGTCCTTGAGAAGGACAAACTAAATGAGAATAACTTGCATTATTGGTTCATGACTTTGGGAATCGTTCTCACTCAAGAGAGTAAGCTCTATATCCTGGAGACACCACAACCAAATGAAGTTGCTCCCACCACACCTAAGGCTGAAAGGGATGCTTACAAGAACCATTCCAAAGATGTCGTCGATGTCAAATATCTGATGCTATGCTCAATGAACTATGAGTTGCAGAGACAACATGAAAACATGGAAGTCATTGTGATGGTAACACATCTCAAGAACACATTTTAGGATCAAGCAAGAGAAGAGAGATATGATATCTCAAAGGCATTGTTCAAGTGCAATATGGCAGAATGAGATCCAATGGGGACCCATGTGTTCAAGTTGACTGCGTATGTGGAGAACCTAGAAAGAGTAGGATTTCCTTCAGGACAAGAGTTGGCCAATGATGTGATTCTACAATTGTTAATCAATTTGTCATGAACTGCAATGTGAACAATTTAGATTACACTGTTGTTTGAGTTGTTGGGCATGCTGAGAACTACCAAAGCACAAATGAAGAATGACAATTCTAGATCTATAATGATCACCAATAGAGGAAAGGGAAAGTCCAAGGGAAAAGGCAAGGCCAAGAAGAGTTCTAAAACTAGCCAAAAACCCAAGTCTACTGCACTTAATGCAAAGGGAGGAGTGAGTAAGGAAGGGAAGTGTCACCATTGTCACCAATCTGGATAATGGAAGAGTAGTTGCCCTCTTTATGTAGATGAACTCAGGAAGAAGAAGCAGGATATAGAGATCTTCACTCCAGGTATATATGTTATTGACATAAACATGTTTACTTCATAAATTTTGGTATTTGACACCGGATAAGGATCTCATACATACAATGATTTTCCTGATTTGAGAAGAAGTAAGCAATGACAAGGTGGAGCTGCGTGGAGCTAGAGTTGCTGCCACTATAGTTGGGACCTATCATTTTTCTTAGCCCAGTGGGCATGTAATAGAGTTAGTGAATTACTATTATGTACCTACCATCAATGGAAACATCATAAATGTATATTGTTTGGCAAGAGTAGATTCAAATTTCACATAATGAATTATTGATGTTCTATTCTAAAGATAAGATCTTTTATGGAAATGCCCAAATGTATCATAGTTTACACTCGTTAGTTGATGAGACAAGTATATATATAACATAAGTACTTAAAAACTCGATGACTCAAGTGAACCATACCTAAGGCATTGTCATCTAGGGCATAAAAGTAAGAAACACATTTCTAGGCTCCATAAAGATGGTTATCTAGAATCTTTTGGTTTTTAACAATAGAGACATGCAAGTCTTGTTTGTTGGGCAAGATGACTAAAGCTCCTTTCACTAAAAAGAAAGAGAGTGATCTAATAGGACTCATACATACTAATGTATGTAGACCTTTTAGAACAAATGCTAGAGGTGGTTACTAGTATTAAAACACTTTGATATGATCAATGTGGAGAATACTTGAACCAAGAGCTTTGAGGACCTTCTGCGAGACCTTGATATTGTGTCACAATGGAATCCACCTAAAACATAAGGATGTATCAAAAAGAAGGAATCACACCTTGTTGGTCATGGTGCGATAAATGATGAGTCTGGTTGATTTTCTATCTATCTTCTAGTGCACATGCTTCACACAAAACCACGTACCATCTAAATCAATTCAAAAGAAACCATATTAGATATGGCATGGGAAATGTTGCAATATGTATTTTATGAAGATTTGAGGATGTAAAGTTTATGATAGAAAATAGTTTCTTGAAAAGCTTGGTCCCAAAGTAGATAAATGTTATCTTGGATATCCTAGGGAAACCAAAGGATACTACTTTTATATTCCATCCAACAAGAAAGTGTTTGTTTCCAGGATGGTTGTATTTCTAGAAAAGGAATTTATATCCAAAGGAATCAATGGGGGAAAAGTAGAACTTGAAAAGTTTGTGACCAATAAGAAAACATTGAACTTATAGAGGTATAATAGGAACAATGAGAGTCACAAACTGTTATGGAATCTCAAGATTCCCATGTGACACATGAACCTTGTAGATCTAGTAAGACACACCTTAAGCCTGAAAGATTTGTATATCTTGTGACACAAGAAGTCAATGAGTTGGTCATAATGATGAGACAACAACCTACCTAGAAGCTATAGAGGGACCAAAATTTGAAAATGGCTTGCGGCCATGAGATCTAAGATGAACTCCATATAACCAACAAGGTATGGACCTTGGTGGATCCACCTAAAGGGGTAAAACCCATGTGCAAGTGGGTCTTCAAGAAGAAGACCGCCATGGATGGTAATGTACAAACCCATAAAGGTAGATTGGTTGAAAAGGATTTCAAACAAGTTCAAGGTGTTGAACATGATGAAATATCTTCAACAATTGCCATGGTTAAATTCATGAGGACCATGCTTTCCATTGTAGTTGAGCTACAATTGTCAATCTATAGATTGAACCAAACATCTCAGAATTGGAATATTCCATTTTATGAGGCAGTCAAAGAGTTTGACTTTAGTCAAAATGAAGATGAAACATGTGTTTACAAGAATGTTAGTGGGAGGATAATTGTATTCCACATATTGATGGGGAATGATGTACCTACCCTACAAATGACATAAGCCTAGCTAGAAATTCCTTCTCCATGAAGGATTTAGGTGAAGCATGTTGGTATGTATGCCCATAGATCCAGTCATATGATGATTGTAATGGCATACTTTGTAAATGATTTGAATAATAATAAAGGCAATTTCCATCTATATGTTTAATCTGTTTTGAGATAATGATATAACATGTTAGATGTGTAAAGAATTGTATTACTCAATGACATATGTCTTCAGGTTGAGAACCTGAACAATGAGATCATATGGATGTTAAGAGTATACATTCTTGTTATGTCCCTAGTCGGTTGTTATTGTGGAAATAACCATATACATCAATAACACAAAAGACTAGAGTGTGTGTTGGTTGATGACAAAGTCTCATTAGTCATGATATGTGATATCAAACCAAGTACACATATACATGTTAGAGAAAAATGTATTAGACAAACCCACCATAAGAGTGATGAATGGAAACCACACCTGGTTAATCAGAATCATCTCTTATAGTATTAATGGTGACTGTGGTTCTTAGACCTGAAATCACTGCTCTCATCACATGTGATTGGGTACACTTTGAAATCATCAAACGCAGTCCTGAAACATGGGTTGTTATAACGGTGATGATTGGGTGACTTTGACACATGGGGACTTGACTTTGAATGATAGATATGGAATTTGTCCCTCCTAAGGGAGTGTGATATCCTATCCACTTGAGGAGTGAGACTGAGAAATGCATGACCATGCACATGTAAGTCAATATGTGATATTGAGCTTACATATATCTCAGATAGTCTACTCTGAGTCAATAAACATGGATTGAACATTTGTAGAGGATGACAAGTCCATGCCTCGAGTTCAATCCAGATATCAGTGACAAAGGGACCATACATTCATTGTAACACCAATAACAGATTGTAGGTTGAAAGTTGTTCTCTAACTTTCCTCTTCACTTGGGTAGCACTGATGTGTGACTAGGCACCACTCTTTGCTTGTGATGTCATAAGTTAGTTATGGACATTCACTGCCAACGTGAAATGGATCCTATAGGGTCACACACATAGGATTAACCTAGAAGGGGAGTTTATCCATGAATGATGTTTAGATTGATTACTAAAGTGTTTAGGTACTCAATTAAACATTCAATCAATATATAACTCAGAATCATCAAGTTCAAGTGTTGAACCAATTGATCAGAGTGTCAGATTGATTGAGAACTGCACTAACTGAGTTCTTCACAACTTGGACCACCAACCACCGGTTCATTGGGTGAACCGATCGGCTCATGGTCAACGAGATGATTAGTTCACACTGGTAAACCAATCCATTCACATGGACCAACCAAGCAGGTGTTGGGTTTCCTGGTTTGTGAGAAAAGATTATCGTTTCACTTATTCAATTTGATTGGGACAAGAATTAATCTTTGCATTAATTAGAAACGAATAAGGAAAGTCAATTGGAGGAAAGTCTAGGAAGTGAAACAACCAGTTCACTTAGTGAACCGATCGGTTCACACTCCCAATCGAATAGTTCACAAGTAAACTGATCGGATCACGTTGCCAAATGACCATTTCAATTGTGAAACGACCGGTTCGCCTACTGTAGTACAAATTGTTCATGGAAATCCCGGACCCTTCTACTCCCACACAGACTGGGAACCCTGGCCCTGCCCTCTACTATAAATAGAGGGGTATATGGGATTCTCCAGAGATACAACTCAAAACATCAGTTGCTTTGTAAAGTTGTTGTCCTCTCTGGTTGTGGTAACTGAGAGAGCCCAAGCAAGTTCTACCTATCCAGTGAAGAATAGTGAGTGAAAGACAACTATAAAAAAGTGACTGGTGGTGGGAGAGTGTGTCGGTGACTAGTACACTGAAAGAAGGGGACGAATCCTAGTCTATCCATCAGGACAACTAGAGTTCCCGGTGGTCCGTGTGAACTATCTATCGAAGCGGGAGATTTCTGCCACTCAGGAGGACGACTTTCAACCACAGTCTGAGTCTACACCAGGATTTGCACATACTTCATAAAAAACGAGGTGGTTAAGGACCACACTAGCTGCGAGATATAATTGCTGAGCAAGCCTCAGGACTAGGTATATCTCGCTAAACCATATTTCCTATTGCATAGTTGTTGATGCGATCTGCTGGTTATGGGTTTGTAGTTAGATAAAATTTTTGTTTCCACTGCCTGTTCTGTCCCAAAAAACCCAATAGTGGTATTAGAGCCATGTCAACATACTATGTTTTAGGATTAATCGATATGATCGAATTTTGGTTTTTCACCATTTATTTATTACATGTGATGTGAATACTTTAACTGGCTAATGTGCATATCCGATTAAACACCACAAATCCCTATATACATATATGATATGGTATATATATGCAATCGATACGCGTCTCCCTAAAACAATTTTTATTGTGGATGTGTAGCATGGTTATAGACTATAAACCCCTATGTGTGTGTATGGCTGGTTGTGGTTGCTTGCATCTTGGTCTGTGTACTGAGTCCTTTCTTCTATTCCGGATGTAACTCGAGATAACTTGAGCCTTCTCTTCTACCTTTTCTCCCCTCAAATGTAACTTGGGGTTTCCCAAAGAAATTTGTAAAAGTAGGATAGTTTTATTTCTTGTTATGTTGAAGAATGATGGATTCCCAGATGGGCGATTAGAGGACTGAGATGACTGGCTGATGGTACAAGACAAGTAGCTGGTGGCCTGATGTGGAGCGAGATGACCCGATGAACTGACCCTATGGAAGAGCCAGACGATCAGTTGGTGACAACCAACTGACTGACTAGGAGGTGAGCTGATCAATAATAGGATGAGCTGATCAACCTGGAATGGCCCAAGCACAAATCTTTATCAATTATAGGTCACTACATGTGATGTAGACCTAGATGAGCGTAATTCCTTGTGGCTCAAGGAATTACAATAGGATGACCATAATCATCGCTTTGCTTGTTTTCTTATGGGATATAGCATGTATATGATACATACTATATAAGTGGTGATTGGATATGTATATGTATATAAATACCAAACCCCTAAAATAATATTAAGTCTTAGATTCTTTCCATAAGTAGCACACATGAAAAACTTGATCGACCAAACATAGGTTACGCTAAAGCATGGTGCGCGGTCTATCTTGTGGAAGTGTGATGGTAGATATGTAGGCCTGCCAAAGCAGGGTACATAGTCTATCGTGTTGGCTTTTGGGTCAGGCTTAACTAGGTGACCTTAATGAGATTAAGTACCTAGAATCATAAAGATGGATCGTGACAAAGGGTTGTGCACACCATCTATCCAAGAGTTGCATTCAAATGCAATTGGCAAAAATTTTCTACCTAAATAATATAGTTGTGGGCGATCAGCCAAATCTGACTCATGATTAGATGAAATATGGATCTTAGCTCACTAGAAGGTTGTACGGTGCAATCTCCCAAATTGATGGTGAGGGCTATCAATTTGATCAAAATGGTGGGAGCGATAATTAATTAAAGGCCTAATTAAATATCATCAATTTTATTCAAATCAAATCAAAAGGAGTTTTGACAAAATGCAAATATTTTCTCTTGTAGAATCAAATGGCAAATAAATCATCATTTAAATCGAGAAATTTAATTGAGATAAATTTCCATAATTGGTTAAGGACTATGAGGAGTGTTCTGCATGTTCCTAAGATACTATTGGCCATATAATCTGCTCTATGTGCTCTTAAGGCATTGTTTGAGGCAAAATAGAAGAAGGATAGTTCCATGATAGCGATCAGTAGAATGGAGTCCAAGGACACATGCAAGGCAGAGAAGTGTTCTCCCGCAAAGGTGAAGTCCAAGTCTTCTGCGCTCAAAATATGGAAAGGATTAAGGGAATCAAGGAAGATGAAACAAGAGATAGAGATCTCTACTTCTGATGTATACATAATTGAGATTTACTTTACTACTTCTTCATCATGGGTACTTGATACCAGATGTGGATCACACTTTTGTTCAAATGTGAAGGATCTGAAAAGAAGTAGGCCTTTAGCAAAAGGTGAGGTTGAACTACGTGTTGCCAATGGAGCAAGAGTTTCTGCTAATGCAGTAGGAACCTATGAGTTATCTCTACCAAGTGGGATGAAAATAGAGTTATAGAACTGCTATTATGTACCTGCCATCAATAGGAATATCATTTATGTATCTTGTTTGGACAAGGATGGATTTGAATTTTTATTAAGAATGACAAATATTCCATTTCTAAAGATGGGATCTTTTATGGTAGTATCCCAATGTCTTATAGTCTATATTTGATAGATCTACAGACAAGTGTATACAATGCAAGCACCAAAAGACAAAAACTCAATGACTCAAACAAAACAAACCTTTGGCATTGTCGTCTAGGGAACATAAATGAGAATTGCATATCTGGACTCCATAAAGATGGATATCTAGACTCTTTTGATTTTGAATAATTAGAGACATGTGAATATTGTTTATTGGGCAAGATGACCAAGGATCCCTTTTCTGGAAAAGTTGAGAGATGGAGTGATCTATGAGGACTCATACATACTAATGTATGTGGGCCTTTTAGAACAAATGTTAGTGGTGGGTATTAGTATTTCATTACCTTTACTGATGACTTCAGTAGGTATGGTTATGTTTACTTGATGAAACATAAATTAGAAACCCTTGAAAGGTCAAGGATTTCATGAATGAAGTACAGAACCAACTTGGCAAAAGTATTAAAGCAATTTGGTCCGATCGGGGTGGAGACTACTTAAGCCAAGAGTTTCAAGACCTTCTGAGAGCTCATGGTATTGTAACACAATGGAATCCACCTAGAACATCACAGAATAATTATGTGTCAGAAAGAAGGAATCACATATTACTAGATATGGTGTGATCTATGATGAGTTTTGTCGATCTTCCAACTTCCTTTTGGGGTTATGCTCTTGAAACCGCCACATTTACACTTAATCTCCTACCATCTAAATCGGTTCAAAAGACACCATATGAGATATGGACTGGGAAGCATCCCAACATGTCTTTTATGAAGATTTGGAGATGTGAGGCTTATGTCAAGAAAATGTTTCTTGATAAGTTGGGCCCTAGATATGATAAATGTTATTTTGTCTCATATCTTAAAGAAACTAAGGGATACTACTTATACAACCCAATTGACAACAAAGTGTTTGTTTCCAGGGATGTTGTGTTCTTAGAAAAGGAATTTATTTCCAAAGGAAATGGTGGGAGGAAAGTAGAACTCAAAGAGGTTCGAGACCAACAAGAAAACATTGAACTAATTGATGAATAAGAGGAACATAGAGAATCACAAATTGTTGTGGAATCTCAAATTCCTCAAGTAACACATGAACCTCGTAGATCTAGTAGGACACACCTTGAGCCTGAAAGATTTGGATATCTTATGAATCAAGAAGGCAGTGAGTTGGTCATAGATGATGAGCCAACTACCTATCTAGAAGCTACACATGGACCATATTCTGAGAAATGGCTTGAGGCCATGAGATCTGAGATGGAATCCATGTATATCAACAAGGTATGGACCTTGGTGGATCCATCTGAAGGGGTAAAACCCATAGGGTGCACGTGGGTCTTCAAGAAGAAGACCGACATGGATGGCAATGTGCAAACTTATAAAGGCATATTGGTTGCAAAGGGTTTCAGAAAAGTTTAAGGTGTTGACTATGATGAAACCTTTTCACCAGTTGCCATGATTAAGTCCATCAGGATGATGCTTGCTATTGTAGCCTACTATGACTATGAGATTTGGTAGATGGATGTTAAAATTTCATTCCATAATGGGAATCTTGATGAGGATGTGTACATGACACAACTTGAAGATTTTACAAATCCAAAGGATGCAAATAAAGTATGTAAGCTGCAAAGGTCAATCTATGGATTGAAGTAAGCATCTTAGAGCTAGAATCTTCAGTTTGATGAAGCAGTAAAAGAGTTTGACTTTAGTCAAAATAAAGATGAACCTTGTGTGTACAAGAAGGTTAGTGGGAGCATGACTACATTCCTCATATTGTATGTAGATGGCATACCGTTGATGGGAATGACATCCTTGCTTTACAAAAGGCAAAGACGTGGCTTGGAAATACATTCTCAATGAAAGACTTAGGAGAAGCATCCTATATTTTAGGTTACAAGATCTATAGAGATAGATCTAGAAGGATTCTTAGACTAAGTCAAAGCACATACATTGACAAAGTTTTGAAGAGATTCAACATGGAAAACTCAAAGAGAGGAAGCATACCCATGAGGCATGGAGTTCCCATCTCTAGAGCTCAATGTCCTAAATCTTGTGAAGATAGGGAACACATGAATGGGATTCCATATGCATCAGCAATTGGAATCATCACATACACAATGTTGTGCACACATCCCGATGTCTCATATGCACTTAGCATGATGAGCAGATACCAGTCAGATCCCAGAGATGCTCATTGGACACCTGTGAAGAACATCCTAAAGTACTTGAGAAGGACTAAGGATCATTTCCTCATTTATGACGATGAGGAAGAGTTGGTAGTAAAGGGTTACACCGATGCAAGCTTCCAATCTGATAAAGATGATTACAAATCACAGTCAGGATTTGTGTTTTGCCTCAACAACGAAGCTGTGAGCTGGAAGAGTTCCAAGTAAGAGACAATTGTGGATTCTATGATAGAGGCCGAGTATATTACTGCATCACATGTGGTAAAGGAGGCTGTGTGGATCAAGAAGTTCATTTCTAAACTTGGGGGTGGTTCCTAGCATCTGTGATGCAATTGAGCTTTATTGTGATAGGATTGCATAAGCTAAAGAACCCATATCACATCAGCGGTCCAAGCACATACATTGGCACTTCCATCTCATAAAAGAGATCATACATCAAGGAGATGTGAAGATTTTTAGAGTACCAACCGAAGACAATATTGTTGATCCCTTGACTAAGGCACTTTCACAGTAGAAGCATGATGCTCATGCTAGATCACAAGGACTAAGGTTCATGGGTGATTGGATTTAAGTGCAAGTGGGAGTCTATTGGTATGTATGCCCATAGAGCCAGTCATATGATGATTGTAATGACATACTATGTAAATGATTTGAATAATAATAATAAGGCAATTTCCATATATATGTTTAATCTATTTTAAGATAATGATATAACATGTTAAATTCCTAAATAATTGTATTACTCAATGACATATGTCTTCGGGTTGAGGACCTGAACAATGAGATCATATGGATGTTAAGAGTATACATTCTTGTTATGTCCCTAGTCGGTTGTTATTATGGAAATAACCATAGACATCAATAACACAAAAGACTGGAGTGTGTGTTGGTTGATGACAAAGTCTCATTATTCATGATATGTGATATCAAACCAAGCACACAGATACACGTTAGAGAACAGTGTATCAGACAGACCCACCATAAGAGTGATGCATGGAAACCACACTTGGTTAGTCAGAATCATCTGTTATAGTATTAGTGGTGACTGTGGTTCTTAGATCTGAAATCACTGCATTCATCACATGTGATTGGGTATACTTTGACATCATCAAACGTAGTCCTAAAACATGGGTTGTTATAATAGTGATGATTGGGTGACTTTGACACATGTGGACTTGACTGTGAGTGATAGATATGGAATTTGTCTCCTAAGGGAGTGTGATATCCTGGCCACTTGAGGAGTGAGACTGAGAAATGCATGGCCATGTACATGTAAATCGATATGTGATATTGAGCTTACATATATATCAGATAGTCTACTCTGAGTCAAGAAACATGGATTGAACATTTGTAGAGGATGACAAGTCCATGCCTGGAGTTCAATCTAGATATCAGTGACAAAGGGACTATACATTCACTGTAACACCAATAACAGATTGTAGGTTGAAAGATGTTCTCCAACTTTCCTCTTCACTTGGGTGGCACTGATGTGTGACTAGGCACCACTCTTTGCTTGTGATGTCATAAGTTAGTTATGGACATTCACTGCCAATGTGAATTGGAACCTATAGGGTCACACACATAAGATTAACCTGGAAGAGGAGTTTATCCATGAATGATGTTTAAATTGATTACTAAAGTGTTTATGTACTCAATTAAACATTCAATCAATAGACTTGACTTAGAATCATCAAGTTCAAGTGTTGAATCAATTGATTAGAGTGTCACCGATTTGCCTACCGCAGTGCAAATTGTTAATGAAATTTTGGACCCTTCTAATCCCACACAGACTGGGAACCCTGACCCTATCCACTACTATAAATAGAGGGGTACAGGGGGATTCTCCAGAGACACAACTCAGAACATCAATTGCTCTACAAAGTTATTGTCCTCTCTGGTTGTGGTAACCGAGAGAGCCCAAGCAAGTTCTACCCGTCTAGGGAGGAACAATGAGGGAAAGACAACTACACAAAATAGACTAGTGGTGGGAGAGTGTGTCAGTGACTAGTACACTGACAGAAGGGGACAAATCCTTCTAGTATGTCCATCATACTTACTAGAGTTCTCGCTTGTCCGTGTGGACCATCTATAAGGCGGGACATTTCTGCCGCTCAGGAGGACGAATGTCAAATGTAGTTTGGGTCTACACCAGGAGCTGTACAGACATCGTTGAAGACTAGGTGGTTGAAGACCACACTAACTGTGAGGTATTGTCGTTGAGAAAGCCTCATGACCAGATATATCTCAGTAAACCATCTTTCCTATTGCATAGTTGTTGATGCAATCTACTAGTTATGGGTTTGTAGTTAGATAATTTTTTTGTTTCTGCTACCTATTCTGTCCCACAAAACCCAGCAAAACATCCTATGTTTTAGCAATTAAGATCTATAAAGAGATCTAGAAAGATTCTTGGCCTAAACTAGAGTACATACATTGACAATGTGTTGAAGAGGTTCAACATACATGACTTAAAAAGAGGAAATTTGTCCACATCTCATGGAATTAGTGTCTCTATAGCCCAATGTCCTAGTTCTTGTGAAGAATGAGAACACATGAGTAAGGTGTCATATGCATCCACTATTGGATCTATCATGTATGCAATGCTATATGCTCGTCCTGTTGTTTCGTATGCTTTGGACATGATGAGCACATATCAATTAGATGTCAGTGAATGTCACTAGACTACCATAAAATAACATCCTTAAGTAATTCAGAAGCACTAAGGATCAATTCATTGTTTATGGTGATAAGGAAGAGCTAGTTTTAAAGGGTTACACAAATGTAACCTTCCAAACTAACAATAGAAGATTAATGATTACAATCCAAATTTGTGTTTGACCTTATAATAGAACTGTAAGTAGGAAAAGTTCCAAGCAATAGATAGTTACTGATTCTAAAATAGAAGCTGAGTACCTTGCTATTTTGAACACATCAGAGGATATTGTATGAATCAAGAGGTTCATCGAATGAACCTGAGATGGTTTCAACCATTGATGACCCTATAGAAATACTACAACAACAATGAAGCTATTGGATAGGCTAAGGAACCCATATAGCATACTATGAAATTTCCATCTCATACGAGAAATTATATAGTGACGATATGTGAAGATCTACAAAGTACCGACTTAGAAGAAAATGTTTCTCCCCCTTGAAAAAAGAAGTTGCGTAGAAGAAACATGATAATCATGTTAAGGTCACTTAGAATAAGATTCATAGGTGATTGACTCTAAGTGCACGTGGGAGTTTGTTGGTATATATTCCCAGAGAGCCAATCATATGGTGACTATACTAGGGAATCATGTGATTGATTTGATAATAATAAAGGCAATTCCATATATTATGTCTTTATCAGTCATGAGATGATGACACAAACATGGTAGATGTATAAATAATGATGTTACTTGATGACATATATCCTCAGTTAAGAACCTAAACAATGAGATCATATGTATGATAAGAGTACATACATTCTTGTTATGTCCCTAGTCAGATATTATTAAGGAATAATAGACAACAATAACACATATGACTAGAATGTGTGTTGGCTAATGATAGAATCTCATTAGTCATGATATACGATATCAAGCCAAACACATAGGTACTTATTATAAAATAGTGTACCAGATAGACCCACCTTGAGAGTGATACATGGAAACCATGGAATGGTAGTCAAAATCATATCTCAAAGTGGTAGTGGTGATTGTGGTTCTTAGATCTGAAGTCACTACACTCATCACATGTCATTCAATTAACTTTGAAGCCATCCAATGTAACTTTGAATAAGGTTTGTCATAAAGATGGTTCTTGGGTACATGACGACACATGGGGATCAATTGTTAGTTATGTAGATGGGATTTGTCCCTCTGCCACTTGATTAGAGAGGCTGAGAAACATATGAACATACTCATGTGAGTCAATATATGATATGTAAACTCACATGCCTCTCATGCAATCTTCTCTAGTTCAAGGAGCATGGATTGAATGTTAAGAGAATGATAATTTCACGCCTCATGTTCAATCTAAATATCAGAAACAAAGGAACTATATGATCATGGCAACATTGATCACTGATGTAGGTTGAAGTTTTTCTCCAACTTTCAATTACTTAGGTAGTAATGAAGTGTTGCTAGATACCTTTCAATTCTTGTGATGTCATAATTTGGTTATAGACATTCACTACCAACATATTTTGGTACCTATAGGGTCACACACATAGGACACACTTGGAATAGGAGTTTACTCATGGATAAGGTTTAACTTGGCTACTAAAGTATTTAGGTAATAAAATGAAACAACACTATATGTTAGTTGGATGACTAGAGTGTCCATTCGACCGACTGGATGACCAGTAGGACTAGGTCAAGTGATTGTTTGACAAAATGATGTGCATTATTCATCACATTAAAAGCTAGTATGTTTATGAATAGGAAAACAAACCAATCGACCGGCTGGCATGCCAGTTGACCAAATGGGAGCCCAATCGACCAAATGGTGATTTACAATAGCTGTCAAACCATTAAATCTAACTTTTTGTATCCCTAGGGTTTGTAGAAACCATATCCCATCCACTCCTATACAAAGGAGGGGTCATCGAGGTTCTCAATACTTGTATGACAAGACTCCTCATCTCATAGTTGTGGTAATGTGAGATCTAGAGAAATCATACATGTAACAGGGAGAGATACCCAAGGGGAGAAAAGTTGACGCTAGCATGTAGACAACATGATGGGACAACTCCTTCCCTCTGACTTTGAAAGAGCAAAGAGAAGTTCCTAATTGTCTGCATGGACTACATAGAGGTGTGGAGGTCGTTGCGACTATGCTAGGAGGATGTCATCAACCGTTGTTCTTGGTGCTATACTAGAAGGCCAACATTGACTATTGTTTGGGTGGTGCTTGAGAAAGAAGCATAACTATGCAAGGATTGTTATTGGACTTGCTCCAGGACCAAGTATATGCCATGCACCTTCCTTCCCATTTTGTAGCTGTTTATGCAATCCACTAGTTATGGGGAATATGGTAGACACATTTTTTATTTCTTCTACCATCTCTGATGCCATATTTCCCTAAAATAGTTTTCCCTATTGTTTTGTCAAAGGTTTTGAATTCATCTTTTGACATTAATGTGATCATGTTAATTAGTAAGAAGTTGTTTTAAAGTTGGTTCTTGATTCAATTTTTTATTTGATATACTGTAGTTTGAGGCTTCTTATGTTTTCACTTTCCATGGAAGATGTTAAACATTGACCTTGGATGGTTTTTGTTGTTTGTTTATTTTGGGCTTAGGACACTGGTCGACATGCATGATTTCTAGATTGAGGACCCTTCAATGAGTTGGTGGTAACCCATGTTAGTCAGGAGGCCTACCATGAGATGTGAGGGGTGATCGTGTAATCATTATATCTCATCTGATGGCAAATGACGACTACGCTGCTCACCTGACTTTCCAATTTTTAGTACTAAAATTTAAGGTGATTTGAGACCCCAAGCATGTTTTAGCTTGCCCAAAGTCTTATACAAATTGGTTGGTTATTCCCTTGGGATGATCATAGACATATGTACCAATAGGGGAATGTTCATTTATGGTGGATTTGATGCTCCATTAGCTCTTTATTTGATGATTGTATGACTCTAGTTGTTCCATGTAGTGAGCATTCAAGTGACAATTCCCTATCCAGTTGGGTTAAGGCGCCAAGTGTCAGAGAAACCCCTATGGACTCCTTTCTCTACACTTCTTGGTGTTTTGTAGTTGACACAAGCATGCATCCACATTGTCGGGTGTCCTTTGGACTTCATTTTTTGTATTTGATAATTTTGCTCCATGGGCATTGATGCTTAGAAACTTAGGATGTGAGTTTTAGACTACACTAATCCTGGATGTCATACTTGATAAGCAATTCAACACAATCAATAAGTGTATGTCCAAGTTTGGGTTCCCTTTGGACTTCATATTTGATGTATGTTCGATTAATTCTTTGACATTGTGGACTTTGATGCTTAGAGACTTAGGTTGGGGACTTGAATTGCAGATTAATGTGAGTTTCCTAGAAAAGGATCCCCATTTGTGGTACCCAGGATAGATCATCATAGAAAATGGTGAGACATGGGAAATGCCACAAAGGGATCCAAATCTCCTTGTCATTCAATCCACCTATTCCTGTTAGGCCCAGTGAGCAGGGTTGCTGTCATATTTAAACATTAAAGTTCAAGTAGGGAGTAGCCCCTAAATTTTTTACAGGATGTCCTAACTTTATGGGTATGTTCCAACTCACCTCTGGGGTGCTCAATATTAAGACGACCTACAAGAGGACAATTATTGATTTTGAGGTGTGGTGTCATCATGCAATTGTATATTGATTGATTGATTCATTTTTATGGGTGAGATTAGGTTTGTGGACCAATGAGGCCTTGAGATAACGGTCGTGCTCCTTTCATCCTCAACCCTATGGTTCTTCTTTGACCCTTCCGCTTCATGGTGCACGAGGGTACGCATCTAGTAACTTAAGTTTTTTTTAATTTTGATTTTTTTCATTACAAAATATGAGTTTTTACCATTTTAATTTTTAATTTTTTTTCTTTTCTATTTTAAAAATTGATTTTTTTCGTTATAAAATATTTTGATGTTTTTATTTCTAAACTTTTGCTTTTTCTTCTTCTCATTTGATGATGTTTTAAATCAAAACAGTTAGATCCCTCATGATCCCCTCATGCTTAGGGGCTCGTGACAACTGAGTGTCTCAGTGCTCTGTCGCATAGCTCTATCTTGAGTGGATGCTCAATCAACTTTGTGCCTACATTGGCTAGTGTGTTCCTACTGTGCTATGGATTGAGTAGGGATTCAATCAATTTTGTGGCTATACCTAGTTCTTCAGTGACATGCTTTGGAGTGACTACACCTATTAGGGCATCCACTTAGACAAAAACTACATCAGTTAGGTCTAAAATGTGTGCCTGAGGGTTATACATGTGCTTATTTTATGCCCTGAGATGTGGCGAGAGTCACAATGAACGTTGGGATTGTGGCTCTTGGTAGGGGATTATGAGGCTCCTTTATGGATGGAAAGTTCACAAGATGCTTGATTAATGGGAGAGCCTTATTGAGAGAGACTTATAAAAGTGTGAACCTTCTCTTTGGTTTTTGTGTTGGTATCTCCTCTTTGACATTGGTGAAAGAAATAGTCACTTGTATCTCCTTCTGTCACACTTTGGTGATCAAGCTTTGTCATCCTCTAGTGGTGACCTCTAAAGGTGTCATTTTTTTATCTTGACATCAAGATCTCCCATTTTTACATGATTTTTATCACACTATGATCAATAGCATGTAGGACCTCTAAGCGGACTATGACTATTAATGATGTGTTCAAACTTGTATCACGTGGGTACCTATATGTCCTAGAAGTAGAGGATAGTTCCAAGGTGGCAGTGGAGGGTGCGTTGTGTGATTGACTTCATAAGTCCTCTTCTACTTCACTAAAATTGTAGTCTTCTGACCTTTTACCACTTTAAGCCTTCTGCCTTGATAAATAATGACTCCTGATTGGTTACTAGATTCTTGTGTCTGATCATCTGCTCGACTATTTTGTGGAGCAACTACACATGTCATAGATATATCCTATTGCAGATGGTTAGATGTATCAGTCTTGCATTTGTATACCCTTAACGACCATCATCCATAATGATGTAGTTGTTCACCCTACAAGTTGTATGGTGATGATAGTTGTGCATGGCCTACAAAGGGGAACACATGTGGCTTTGGATGACCCATGACAACTTGGATTGTTTGTTTGCCACTAAGCTCTAGTGCCTCTATGTCCTGTGGTTCACCATCCCATCATGACCACTGGATGGCTCCTATGTCGACATGAGTCTTCAGTTCATCATGAGCGTCTTCAACCAATGTCTTCATCACCTCACCACTATTGGACTATTCGTTGGTGCTTGCCATCTCAAGAAGCTCTTTTCAAAATTTCCAGTAAGTGGTTGGTACATGATACTTTTCTGATGTCCTCCTCTATGTTGAAGGTGGAATGATTAGTCATTAGTATCGTGAACCAACAGATAATCTACCCCTTGTGTAACAAGGAGTTTAAAAGGGACAAACATGGCTGTAAATAAACTTCCCACTACATTAGTCAATAGGATTCAACATATCACATTCATGTTTTCGTATCCCCACCATTCAGTGTTGGACTCAATGGAAACTGACCCTTAAGCAAAAAAAGGGTTTCAAAAAATGTGATAGACAAATCCTGCCCCTTTTATGGAGAAGGGGACAAAGATCATGCCAAAATATGGAAGTTCACCCTTTACGTGGAAAGGGTTTTTTCATGTATTAGTGCAGATTGCCAAATCCAATGGGATGAGGAGAGGAACATGCCCCTAGATTGAGTGATATGGAAGGATTTTTCCATTCTTATCATGAGGTATGTCTAGTGGCATTATGATAAAGCATGAGGATCATGGTTGTTGGCTGAGAGGGGTGAAGTTAGGATGGTAGCTAGGCACAAGGTGACCCACTTGGGATCAAAGATTGTGGTGGGGACCGATGTGTGATGTTTCTCTCTCCTCAAGGGTGATTTTATGAGAGAAATGCTAACAAGGAAAAGAGGTATACATGGATAAGGTGACCTTTCTAGGGAAGAGACTATGGATGGATACAAGTGTGTGAGATTTATCTCTCCTCAAGGAAGATCTTATGAGACAAATACTTACAAGGTAAAGGGGATATCTAGGGACAAGGTAACCCACTCAGGGCCAGGGACTGTGGTTGGATACAAGTGTCTGAGATTGTTCTCTCCTTAGGGGAGATCTTATGAGAGAAATACTCACAAAGAAAAGGGGGTGTTGGGCCAATTTTAGGTTATGGTACAATACCTTCAAAAGATATGAAGGTGAACATGCAGAGATGGACCATGTGGCAACACATCCCACTATCACACATACAGCGAGGTGTTACGCAAAAATGTGCGGAAATCACCATAACCACAGATTACCAAAAACACGGGTTAATTAAAATCGATTGCGGAAAACTGATAAATAGAGAAACTATTACGTTCTAGTCCACATCCTGCAAGAAAACAAGTCATATATATACATATACAAGATCTGATACGTGTCCACAGCTCAAAGGAACAACTGTCTATCCATCACATGAGTTCACCACCTGTTCATATACAGAAAGGCCCACATCCGGCCAACAGCAGGATATACAAAACATTATCGATCGTACATCGTGAAACAATGCCAAAACACTTCCAAGGACCTGAGGGTACAGGGATGACTCTAGACTCTACTACAAAACATCCAAAACAACAACATATCCATCACTTGCCTTCTACTGCTCGTCTAGCTGGTCGGCCGCAACACCACGACCACCACCACGTCTAGCTCGACCACCTAAAAAGGGTGTAAACCAGCAGAGTGAGACAATTGAACATTGTCCCAGCGGGAAACATAACTCCCCACCGCAACTACAGAACCTCATAAAGATAGAGCTTATAATAGTAGATAACCGATAAGAGATATAACAAGAGCAGTTTTTGTAAAGCAAAGCTATTCTTACTGACAAGCTTACCAACTGTACAAAGGGCATGTAACCAAGTAACTCTCAATGGAACATGATTGACAAGATAAGATATATTGTTATGTTGCATGAGGAACATATAAGATATATCGCCACATATCCTGAGAAACATATAAGAAACTACAAGATGTAACTACAAAAGCAAGGCCTCAACCAATGTTCCATGTTTTGCCTTAAGAAATATATACTATATGGCTGGATTACATATTCTTATGCCCCGAGGAAGTGAACCGTACCGTTCAAATCCAACCGATGGTTGCGAAGCCTAGAGCCGGTGCCATACAAGGTCACATGGGAGAGCCGAACTCCATGACCTCCCACCTCATAGTTAGTGCACGAGTACAACACAAGCATGACCGCAGTCTCATGCTGAAGTGGTCTTAGCCACAAGGTCAGGCTACCCTCTGCCTAGCCCGCCTCGGTACAGGTATCAGCGCTAGTGAAACTGAGCCACGGGCCTGTTCACCGTGCTCTGAGCCATGAACGCATTCATGATCCTCATATCACATATCCTGAGCCATGGGCCTGTTCACCATGCTCTTCACATATATGGGCTATGGGCATGAATCCGCACCATGGAGTCTACAACTGAAGTTGCACTCTTACCTCCTCACTTTAGGCTAGGAGCAACCTCACATATTCAACAATATGTGCTCCGGGTTAACCCATAGGAGAACCCGTTTCACCATCACTAAATCCTGACGATGATGGATCTATGGCCAGGGCAAACTACATGATGTATTTCACTGTGATTATTTAGTGTTTTTTAGATGGATTGTAAGGTTCAACCAAGTTGTATAACATGCAAACTATAACAGAATAAACAACATAAAACTCAACATTATGCTTTTATTGTAATCACATCAACCTGATCCATCTCAAGGATCCAACATCACATGTTATCACTTGGCCTCTTGCCAACCATCCAGATCTATCTCAAGGATCATCACATACCATGGGATCTCAATCCCTCATCATGTATTGCCACTGCCTCTCAAGGCTTACATTATCATCATGGAACAATCACATCACATGTGCAATCTCATCAACAAGAGTAATTATCAGAGTTATGTTTCTCATCACATATTTCTCATAGCCTTTTCATGGCTAAGCATCACCTGCATGGTTAGTGTACTCAATAATCATAGTTTCAACATAAAGACTATGCTTACTATCATGAGATGACATTCAAGATGCTATACCTATCGATTAAACATCATCTGGCGATCATGTGCGTAAGACACATTATTAAGAAAATCATATCTATGCTTATCCTCATCTCAGTATTATATAGATAATCAAGATGATTACTTCATGCATATAGTCATGTTGGATATACAGAACAAGCATTATCATTACCACTACCATTATCATTATCATGACTATTACCATCATCATTATCATTAAGTGAGCAAGGAGTCACCAACGTTTAGGCAAGGGTATATATGTACATACAACTAGTCTGTTTCCATGATATGAGGAACCGTCACAAAAGGATAACACGAACCCTCACTATAGATCACCACAAACCCTCACAAAAAGGGGGTGTATCAGACACCTGCCCTCGCCCAAAAACTCAACGCATAATGGCAGATATAAACAAGCAGCAACGCTGTGTTGCCACCAAGGCAACCACCGCGTGACACAACGTCACAAGGAAAGGGTAACACGCGATAGGAGTGGGGTTTCAGGCATTCCTCACATATCAGGCAGCTCCCGTTACAGAGTGATGTCGACCAAGACAACCCACAAAAGGCTAACATCTAGGAGAGAGAACACACTCCACAAAATGTGCAACAACTTGGTCAAGGCCTAAAGGCCGACACAAAGCAAAGGAAAGGGCGTGACGCCCATCACAGGAGCAAGGGGTGTCGCCCGACACCTCAACCTATCGCCCAACACAAGAGCAAACGTGTCGCCCAACACACACACATACTCATGTCGAGCAAAACTAAACTAGAGGGTTGTCGGGCAGCACCTCATCATCCTCATCTCGACCAAGATACATCTCACAAGGTCGTCTTCTACCTCAAGCAAAAGATACCCAAAACCCTAGAGGGTCAAGGAGATGGCTCACCTCAATCAACCAAGAAAGAGGGGTCTTGCACACCACCTATCACCCATCGGGCAACATAAACACCAACCCGAAAAAAGGTCCACTACAACCGAGCTCACCCTTCTAGTCCATGGTGAGAGGAGAGTGTTGCTCAAGCAACTAGGACACAAGCTCACCTCAATCGACTATGAAAGAGGGGTGTTTCTCATGAGACTAGAAGCTTAAACTCACTCCTCTATACCAAAGAGAGAAAGGAGTATTGCTCACCCAAGACTACCAAGAGGATTACCCAACAAGGATACTAAGCAAGATACAAAACTAATCAACAACATATAAGAAAGAAAGGAGATAATGTAGCTAGGGTTAGAAGTTATGCAACCTGCCTTAAGCTCCAAGCTCCAAAGAAGAAGAAGAGCTCCAAGCTTCAAGGGATGTCGACCACCACTTGCTCCTTCAAGAGGGGTGTATCGGCCGACACAAGCAAGGAAGAAGGGAGTGTCGTGCACTCAAGGTGGAGAAAAGGCTAAGGGATCAAAGGAACTCAAAGCAAGGAAAAGAACTGCCTATATAGAAGGAAAGGGAGGAGAAAACAAAGTAGAGCAAGGCAAGGTGTCGTCCACCTAAGGACACTTGTCCTATAGCTCAAGCCACCACTCTAGCAAGCCTTATACACTTGTCCAAGGTCATTGCCACATGCATGCATCAAGCTCCAAGTGTCCACTAGTGGTGACACAAACGAGGTCAAGGCTGGGTCAAACACCATGGGCGACACAACACTTGCCCCATGGGCGACACACCTCACATGTTGGCCGACACACTCACCTCTAGGTCGACACACACCTCTCTTGGGCGACACAAAGCTCAACCAAGCCCAAACAAGGCACCTCAAGGCCCAAAAAAGCTCAACCAGGCCCAAAAGAACTCAAGCAACGAGCCCAAGCCTTCCTCTCAACCCTATAGGAAGAAAAGAGAGAGAGGAACACCTCACAATGTGGCAAACTTGCCCACAAAACCTTAGACTTGGGTTATTTGCAAGTAGCACCTCCAACTCTCAACAAAGCACAACCAAACCCTAATCACCACTAAAGGTGATTAGCAAGCATCAAAGCATCAAGGTTAAGCAAAACAAACATGGTAAACCCTAAACAAAGGTTAGGGTCCTTACAAGCTAACCCCCTTTAAGGGATTTCGTCCCCGAAATCCGAAGAGAAAAGTGAGGGATACTTTCTCCTCATCTCTTCCTCAAGCTCCCACATGGCTTCCTCAATGCCACGACGCTGCCAAAGAACCTTCACAAGAACCAGGTCCTTCCTCTTCAGCTTCTTGACCCTTCTGTCAAGGATCGCCACAAGACCCTCCTCGTAGGTCACATCTTCATCAAGCTCAACCTCAACTGGCTGTATCACTGTACCTAAATCTAGATGACTTTTCTTCAGCATACTGATATGGAACACTGGATGCAACCTGTACAACTCTGGAGGCAACTCTAACTCGTAAGATACCTTGCCAACACGTGCTATGACTGGATAAGGCCCCATATACCTGGGTGCTAACTTACCCTTCCGACCAAACCTTAGCACACCTTTCCACGGTGAGACCTTAAGATACACTTTGTCTCCTACTTGGAACTCCAAAGGTCATTGACGATTGTCTGCATAAGACTTCTACCTGTCCTGTGCCACTTTCAACTGTTGTTGTATCACTTTGATCTTTTCTGTTGTCTGCTGTACTAACTCAGGACCCAAAAGCTGATACTCACCGGACTCGTACCAACACAAAGGAGATCTACATTTCCTTCCATACAGAGCCTCATAAGGAGCCATGTCAATGCTCCGCTGATAACTGTTGTTGTAGGCAAACTCTATCAAACTAAGATGTACATCCCAGTTGCCTAGAAACTACAAAACACAAGCTCGAAGGAGATCTTCCAAAGTCTGAATAGTCCTTTCAGACTGTCCATCTGTCTGCGGGTGAAAAGTTGTACTGAACCTCAACTGTGTTCCCAACGCTTTGTGCAACTGTTCCCAGAAACGACTCATAAACTGAGGACCTCTGTCAGAAACTATCATTGCTGGCACACCGTGCAAACATACTATCTCATCAACATACACTCGAGTGAGTTTCTCATATGTATACGTCGTCTTCACTGGTAGGAAATGGGCAAACTTCGTCAATCTGTCCACTATCACCCAAATGGAATCATGATTCCTAGTTGTCTGGGGTAGACCAACTATGAAATCCATGGTTATATGATCCCATTTCCACTGCGGTATCGATAAAGGTTGCAACGTACCTGCCGGCTTCTGATGTTCAGCCTTCACTTGCTGGCAAACCGCACATCTCGCTACGAACACAGCTACATCTTTCTTCAAACTAGGCCACCAATACAAGTCCTTCAGACTATGATACATCTTGGTGACACCTGGATGCATAGCATACATCGACATATGTGCTTCCTCGAGCACCAACTTCCTTAGATCATCAACATCTAGAACCACCATCCTCTCATGATAGCAAACTAGCCCATCCTCATACTCATGGAACCCTTCACGCTTTTCACTGCCGAACTCTGATATGATCAACTGTACTGCATCATCTGTCTATTGTGCATCTTTGATTTGCTATCTCAATGTAGGCTTGACTTGCATCTGTGCTAAAAGACCAGACAACAAGGAAACTTCCATCTGTACATTCATCTGTCGCAAAGAAACAAACATATCTCGCCTATGGCATACCAGAGAACTCAACCGTGCCTTCTTTGAAGAAAGAGAAGAAGACTTTCTGCTCAGCGCATCAGCTACCACGTTCGCCTTACCAGGATGATACTCGATAGTGCATTCATAATCATTGATCAACTCCATCCATCGACGTTGTCGCATGTTCAACTCATGCTGTGAAAAGATGTACTTCAGATTCTTATGATCCATAAAGATTTGACATACTTCCCCATACAGATAGTGTCTCCAAATCTTTAACGCATGAACCACAGCCGCCAACTCCAAGTCATGAGTCGGATAGTTCTCCTCATGTTTCTTGAGCTGTCACGAGGCAAAAGAAACCACATGATCTTCCTGCATCAGCACACAACCTAAACCTTTCTTGGAAGCATCACAGAAAACAACATAGCCCTTCCCAGGCTCTGGCAGGATTAACACTGGAGCACTGGTCAGCTTCTCCTTCAAACTCTGGAAAGCTTGTTGACATCGATCATCCCAAACAAAAGGTACATCCTTCCTGGTCAACTTCGTCATCAGCAACGCGATCATATTGAAGTCCTTAATAAACCTCTGGTAGTATCCTGCTAAACCCAGGAAACTACAAACTTCTGTCGGCGTCTTCAGTTGCCCCCCATCTGCAACGGATTCCACCTTCTTCAGATCGACTTTGACTCCTTCAGAAGATATCACATGACCCAAGAAAGTCACTTCCTACAACCAGAACTCACACTTACTGAACTTGGCATATAGCTGATGTTGACGAAGAAGAGTCAATGCTAGACGAAGATGTCGATCATGCTCTTGCTTATCCCGACTATAGATCAAAATGTCATCTATAAAGACTACGACAAATTGATCTAAGAACGAACGAAACACTTTGTTCATCAGATCCATGAAAGCAGCAGGTGCATTGGTTAGCCCAAATGGCATAACCACAAACTCAAAGTGACCATACCTCATCCTAAAAGCAGACATTGGTATGTCATACACGTTAATTCTCAGCTGATGATATCCGGACCGTAGATCGATCTTTGAAAACACTGTAGCACCACGCAACTGATCAAACAGATCATCTATCCTCGGTAACGGGTACTTGTTCTTGATCGTGACTTTGTTCAACTGCCGGTAATCTATACACAACCGCATCGAACCATCCTTCTTCTTAACAAACAACACTGGAGCACCCCAAGGTGATGTACTTGGTCAGATAAAACCTTTGTCCAGCAACTCTTGCAACTGCTTCTTCAGCTCTGCCATCTCTACTGGAGCCATCCTATACGGCAGACTGGTTGTGTTCTTGGTACCAGATTGATCTCAAAATCAATCTCTCAGGGTGGAGGAACACTAGGAAACTCCTCAGGAAACACGTATGCAAACTCTCGAACAATTGACACCTCCTCAAGGCTAGGACCTTTCGCCTTGGCAACCACAACGGTATCCACCACGTGAGCTAAGAACGCCTCACATCCTTGTCGTAACAACTTCTCTGCCACCATAGCCGATATCAGACACGTCGGAAGAATCTTCCTATCTCCCTGGAAGATCCACTTCTCTCCAGCATCATCAAACACTGCCTGCTTGGAACCACAGTCCAAAACAACCTTATACTTCTCTAAGGTATCCATCCCAAGGATAACATCGAAACCATGCATATCAAGTGGTATAAGATCCACTTGGATGCGGTGTCCCGAGAAAGACAAGACACAAGATGGACACTCTTCTCGAAGCAAGGAGGAACCATCAAGAGGGTTTTCTAACAACAAACTATCCTCCTTACAACTAACAGATAAATGACAGTTTTCAAGCATACTATAGGCGATAAAAGAGTGTGTAGAACCCGGGTCAACCAGAACAGATATAAAGCAAGAAGAAGACATATCAGAATGAAATAACTCCATCTGACCTGTCACTACTCGCGGGTTGACTATCGCCTCCGGCTGACTCATAGCATAGAATCGAGCCGTTGCTTGCTGTCCACGACCTATGATTCCTTGAGCAGGCGAACCTTCTTGCGACGCCTGACCACGTCCTCGCCCTCTTCTACCACTGGGCTGCTGTCTTTCTGACCTTTGAAAACTCTGCCTCGGCTTCTACGTCACTTCAACACCTCTATTCGGGCAATTGATCCTGAAATGCCCGACTTGTCCACAAAGATGACATGTCCTGTCCTCAAACTGTGGCCTAGCTGGCCCTGTCACTGCCACAGAAGATGTACTATGCGCCTTAGATGGAGAAGAAACATAACCTCTCCCCTTACTTGGAGACCACTGGGACGGTACACCAGAACCTCTCATCACTGACGGTGATGAAAACATGGGCTTCTTAAAGCCACCAAACCCCCGTCCCTGAAACTGAGCATGTCTTTTATGAGACATGGACTCTCTTTTCTCCCTTACTGACCTCTTAATCCTTCAAACAGATTCCAAAAATGTAGCAAACCATTCTCGGTTCTCCAATGCAGACACAAGTGTTGTCAGCTCAGAACTCAGACCCTTATCGAAACGTCTGATCTGCTCCTCATCTGTTGCCGCCATGTGAGGACAAAACCTCAACAGATCCATAAACTTGGCTTCATACTCGGTGATGTTCATCATTCCTTGTCGCAAACTCTCAAACTGACTGATCTTCTCATCCAGATACGTCTTCAGAAAGTATCTGCTGACGAACTCGCGCCGGAACACTTCCCAATAGATCACCTCACCAGGTCGCTTCTCTTCTTCGATGGTCCACCAGTGACCAGCACTACCCTTCAGAAGGTAGACATCATGTTTTACTTTGTCTGCTTCGGGGATGTCAAGGATCCGGAAAGCCTTCTCAAGACTTGTCAGCCACAAATATGCATCTGCTGGATCAGCCGTTCCAGCATACTCTGAAGCTCTGACTCGGCGAAGCCGCTCAAAGGTCTTCCCAATACCCGATGCTTCTCCATGGGGAACATGTGCTCTCGGAGGAGGCACTGGCAATCGCTCAACCATGAGATTCATCATAGCCATCATCTGCCCCATAAGCTGTTGATAGGAAGGGTGTTCAAGAATGGCTGGGTCAGGTTGGGGGACCTCAGGCACCCGATCTCCATGTGCCTGCCCTTCAGCTGAAGCAACATCACTATACTCAGCTGAGTGTTCTTCATGGTTTCTAGACATCTTGACTTTTCTTCCGCTGAGGGCAAAAGACGCTTGTAAGAAAATCTGGACAACACACAAGAACAGACGACCTAGTCTTAAATCCCTATAGACTCAGCAAACCTAAGACTCTGATACCAAACTTGTGGCAACACATCCCACTATCACACAGACAGTGAGGTGTTACGCAAAAACGTGCAGAAATCACCATAACCACAGATTACCAAAACACAGGTTAATTAAAACCGTTGTGGAAAACTGATAAACTGAGAAACTATTACCTTCCAGTCCACATCCTGCAAGAAAACAAGTCATATATATACATATACAAGATCTGATATGTGTCCACAACTCAAAGGAACAGATGTCTATCCATCACATGAGTTCACCACCTGTTCATATACATAAAGGCCCACATCCGGCCAACAGCAAGATATACAAAACATTATCGATCGTACATTGTGAAACAATGCCAAAACACTGCCAAGGACCTGAGGGTACATGGATGACTCTAGACTCTACTACAAAACATCCAAAACAGCAGCATATCCATCGCTTGCCTTCTACTGCTCGTCTAGCTGCTCGGCCACAACACCACGACCACCACCACGTCTAGCTCGACCACCTAAAAAGGGTGCAAACCAGTGGAGTGAGACAGTTGAACATTGTCCCAGTGGGAAACATAAATCCCCACCGCAACTACATAACCTCAGAAAGATAGAGCTTATAACAACAGATAACCGATAAGAGATATAACACGAGCAGTTTATGTAAAGCAAAGCTATTCTTACTGACAAGCTTACCAACTGTACAAAGGGCATGTAACCAAGTAACTCTCAATGGAACGTGATTGACAAGATACGATATATTGTTATGTTGCATGAGGAACATATAAGATATATCGCCACATATCCTGAGAAACATATAAGCAACTACAAGATGTAACTACACAAGCAAGGCCTCAACCAATGTTTTGTGTTTTACCTTAAGAAATATATACTATACGGATGGATTATGTATTCTTATGCCCTAAGGAAGTGAACCCTACCATTCAAATCCAACCGATGGCTGTGAAACCCGGAGCCGGTGCCATACAAGGTCACATGGGAGAGCCGGAATCCACAACCTCTCACCTCATAGTCACTGCACGAGTACAACACAAGCAGAACCGCAGTCTCATGCTGAAATGGTCTTAGCCACAGGGTCAGGCTACCCTCTGCCTAGCCCGCCTCGGTACAGGTATCGATGCTAGTGAAACTGAGCCACGGGCCTGTTCACCGTGCTCTGAGCCATGAACGCATTCATTCTCCTCATATCACATATCCTGAGCCATGGGCCTGTTCACCATGCTCTTCACATATATGGGCTATGGGCCTGAATCCACACCCTGGAGTCTACAACTGAAGTTGCACTCTTACCTCCTCACTTTAGGCTAGGAGCAACCTCGCATATTCAACAATATGCGCTCCGGGTTAACCTGTAGGAGAACCCGTTTCACCATCACAAAATCCTGACGATGATGGATCTATGGCCAGGGCAAACTACATGATGTATTTCACTGTGATTATTTAGTGTCTTTTAGATGGATTGCAAGGTTCAACCAAGTTGTATAACATGCAAACTATAATAGAATAAACAACATAAAACTCAACATTATGCTTTTATTGTAATCACATCAACCTGATCCATCTCAAGGATCCAATGTCACATGTTATCACTTGGCCTCTTACCAACCATCCAGATCTATCTCAAGGATCATCACATACCATGGGATCTCAATCCCTCATCATGTATTGCCACTGCCTCTCAAGGCTTACATTATCATCATGGAACAATCACATCACATGTGCAATCTCATCAACAAGAGTAATTATCAGAGTGATGTTTCTCATCACATATTTCTCATAGCCTTTTCATGGCTAAGCATCACCTGCATGGTTAGTGTACTCAATAATCATAGTTTCAACATAAAGACTATGCTTACTATCATGAGATGACATTCAAGATGCTATACCTATCGATTATACATCATCTGGGGATCATGTGCGTAAGACACATTATTAAGCAAATCATATCTATGCTTATCCTCATCTCAGTATTATATAGATAATCAAGATGATTACTTCATGCATATAGTCATGTTGGATATACAGAACAAGCGTTATCATTAACACTACCATTATCATTATCATGACTATTACCATCATCATTATCATTAAGTGAGCTCGTCACCAACGTTTAGGCAAGGGTATATATGTACATACAACTAGTCTGTTTCCATGATATGAGGAACCATCACAAAAGGATAACATGAACCCTCACTATAGATCACCACGAACCCTCACAAAAAGGGGGTGTATCAGCCACCTGCCCTCGCCCAAAAACTCAACGCATGACGGCAGATATAAACAAGCAGCAACGCTGCGTTGCCACCAAGGCAACCAGTGCACGACACATCGTCATAAGGAAAGGGTAACGCGCGATAGGAGTGGGGTGCCGGGCATTCCTCACATATCGGGCAGCGCCCGTTACAAAGTGATGTCGACCAAGACAACCCACAAAAGGCTAACGTCTAGGAGAGAGAACACACTCCACAAAATGTGCAACAACTTGGTCAAGGCCTAACGGCCGACACAAAGCAAAGGAAATGGTGTGACGCCCATCACAGGAGCAAGGGGTGTCACCCGACACCTCAAGCTATCGCCCAACACAAGAGCAAACGTGTCGCCCAACACACACACATACTCATGTCGAGCAAAACTAAACTAGAGGGCTGTCGGGCAACACCTCATCATCCTCATCTCGACCAAGATACATCTCACAAGGTCGTCTTCTACCTCAAGCAAAAGATACCCAAAACCCTAGAGGGTCAAGGAGATGGCTCACCTCAATCAACCAAGAAAGAGGGGTCTTGCACACCGCCTATCACCCATCGAGCAACACAAACACCAACACAAAACAAGGTCCACTACAACCAAGCTCACCCTTCTAGTCCATGGTGAGAGGAGAGTGTTGCTCAAGCAACTAGGACACAAGCTCATCTCAATCGACTATGAAAGAGGGGCGTTGCTCATGAGACTAGAAGCTTAAACTCACTCCTCTAGAACAAAGAGAGAAAGGAGTATTGCTCACCCAAGACTACCAAGAGGATCGACCAACAAGGATACTAAGCAAGATACAAAACTAATCAACAACATATAAGCAAGAAAGGAGATAATGTAGTTAGGGTTAGAAGTTATGCAACCCGCCTTAAGCTCCAAGCTCCAAAGAAGAAGAAGAGCTCCAAGATTCAAGGGATGTCGACCACCACTTTCTCCTTCAAGGGGGGTGTATCGGCCGACACAAGTAAGGAAGAAGGGAGTGTCGTGCACTCAAGGTGGAGAAAAGGCTAAGGGATCAAAGGAACTCAAAGCAAGGAAAAGAACCACCTATATAGAAGGAAAGGGAGGAGAAAACAAAGTAGAGCAAGGCAAGGTGTCATCCACCTAAGGACACTTGTCCTAGAGCTCAAGCCACCACTCTAGAAAGCCTTATACACTTGTCCAAGGTCATTACCACATGCATGCATCAAGCTCCAAGTGTCCACTAGTGGTGACACAAACGAGGTCAAAGCTGGGTCAAACACCATGGGCGACACAACACTTGCCCCATGGGCTACACACCTCACATGTTGGCCGACAAACTCACCTCTAGGTCGACACACACCTCTCTTGGGCGACACAAAGCTCAACCAAGCCCAAACAAGGCACCTCAAGGCCCAAACAAGCTCAACCAGGCCCAAAAGAACTCAAGCAACGAGCCCAAGCCTTCCTCTCAACCCTAGAGGAAGCAAAGAGAGAGAGGAACACCTCACAAGGTGGCAAACTTGCCCACAAAACCTTAGACTTGGGTTATTTGCAAGTAGCACCTCCAACTCTCAACAAAGCACAACCAAACCCTAATAACCACTAAAGGTGATTAGCAAGCATAAAAGCATCAAGGTTAAGCAAAACAAACAGGGTAAACCCTAAATGAAGGTCAGGGTCCTTACAGACCAATTTAAGGTTGTGGTCGGGGACCGTATAGATATGAGCATGAAAGCTAGTGATGTCCCAATTTTAGGTCATAGTCTGAGACCAAATAGATATGAATGTGAATGTGCACTGATGGTCCAATTTTAGGTCATGATCCAAGACTGTATAGATGTGAGCGTGGAAGCAAGGTGACGGCCCAATTTAAGGTCTTGGTCCAAGTTCATGGTTTGGTTAGGCAAAATGGGCATACCACGTGTTATCAGGTGACATCTCAGTCAAGTTGTTAAATCCTTTAGATCAAACGGAGGTTGGTATGCTTGGGGCATAAGTAGATATTTTAGTCAAAATTTGTAGTTATATCCAAGATTTGAGGATTGAGTAGCCTTATGGCAGCTATTAAAGGTTTCAGGCATGAGTGGTGGCTCATGAGAAAAGACCACAATAGGGAAGCCTTTCGACATGGATCAAATTTGAAGAATTTTGAAAAAGTTTTTCTAAGGTTGAAAATACTTTTCTATTCTTTTGTTTGACTATTGAGAACATTTTCCAATTTTTTTGATAGACGGTTCAACTTTGTTGAGTTTTGAAATATGGTTCAACTTTTGCTTTTTTTTGAAAAGATTGTTCCCTTTTATAAAAAAGATTGTTCTCATTGGAAAACATGTGTTCTCTTTTTTGAAAAAGATCGTTCTTTCTGGAAAAAGATTTATTGTTTATTTTCTGAGGAGATCATTTTTCTTTAAAAAATAATTTTCTTTTTGAAAGAATTTTGTTTTGAAAGAATTATTTTTGTTTCTTGATTTTTACAAAATAATTTCCTTTATTTAAATTGTTTTCTTCTTATTTTTTGAAAAGACACTTCTTTTGAAAACAATTTTTTTTTATAAATGAGTTTTCTTTCTTTTTTTGTTTTTAGAAACAATGTTGATTTTTTTTATAAAGTTATTTTGGATCTAAAATGGAATCTAGACAGGGGTGAATAGAGATAAAACCACTTAAACAAATTCATTATACCTTCAATATATATTCAAGATAATATTGCAAGTATGAACTTTGAGTGCAGCTAAACATGCATAACAAGGGAGAGAGTGAATGAAAAATCACAAGATAACACAAGTTATTCATAGTGGTTCCAACCTACAAACTAGGAAATGTACATCCACTACCTAGAGAGGTCAACCTCTATTATTTTCAACCATGTCTCACTCCTTATATTCAATTATAAGTGTTTAACATAAGACCTCCCTATTATAGGTCAAGGGTACCCAACATTCCTTTTAGGATCAAGGTGTCAATAACCTTACAAAGGACTTACCTATCCATGACGAAAAGCCAGTCAAGTTATCGAATGAGTTGTCATCAGGACAAATTCGGTCGACATGCCAACCTATAATCACTTTTGACAAATGTCCAAAAAGTGCTTAAACATTCAAATTAAGTGCTCTTATTTTTTTGAGCTTAATTACAAGTCATATAATCATTACAAGTGATTTACATCAGAGATCTAAGGAGGAAACTTTCTATTCTTCAATCTTGATCGTTATGCATGCATGACTTGATTCTCTAAGTTAGGATGTGCAATTTTAGGCATTTGGAGTGTGTATATCTAATCTGAAATCTCTCAAGTAGAAGCATTATACACAAATGAGTGAAATGATTAGTTTTCATCAAAACAAGGATTAAGTTCATTTAGACCTTGAGTCAACATGTTATTCTTTTTTTTGAAAGAAAAAATGAGTCTCTTTTTAGAAAGAATGTTCAATGAAGATTGTTGAATGAGAGAAATCATTTTAGATTGTTGGCGATCATTGAAAACTTTTAGAGTTTGAAAAGACCATCGATCAAAGATTGTTAATGATTGAGATAATTGGAAATCATTTTGGGATCCTTTGAGATCATTGGAGATTGTTAGTTTGAGATGGGTTGTGATCATGTGAGATCATTAGATTATTGATATGAGAATGATGTTTTGATAAGATCATGTTATTCATGAAGATCTTAAAAAATGGTGAACAATATGGTATGATGATTACAATCATAAATCATAAATCTTTCAACAATCTTGGAATTATCAAAGCACACAACAATCTTAAAAGTTGTAAAACAAGAAACCACAAGATGCATATGTAGAAGACAAAGCCTCCTATTAGTCCATGAGTTTATATGTGATTTTACATATTCACTCAAGCATGAGTTGTATAGGAGGGGTTGGACCTTATATTCTCTATGGCATGATGACACTCATCGTGGGAGTAACTCAGGTTCGACGGATATTGGTACTACTCCCGATACACCTCTGGACTATGACGATCGTAATCACTCGTAAGTGCTAGGAGAGGGGATGTTTTCAAGGACTTTGGAAATCCAACTTAATGTTGTGATGGTACCTTTATTGGCACCCCATGCCAGTTTTAGGGATCCAACATGAGTGTTGGCACATGTTCCATGACATGGGTTTGTAGGCATGCATTGTTCTAGTGTAGGAATTTAATTATCTTTTCATGCCACAACAATAAAGCATGAAAAATAAATGTCTGGCACATTAGAAAACAATCATGCAATTATTAAGAAAGAGAAGATATTGCTTATCCTAAAGACCTATATCATCCTTTTCTGTCTTCGATGTTATATTTTTTTCTCTAAAAAAGTAAGTAGATAGGAAATGGAAAAGAAAAGGAAAAAGAGGGGGGTGGAGGCTAGCCCTAAAAATGGCGATTGATATGTACATGGCAATTGTCATACTGCCAAAAATTGAAGCGACTGAATACTTAAGAGATTTTTTTTCACTGGAGGAACATATGATTCTACCTGCTTTGTTAAGATCCAGAAAAAGAAAAGCCGATAAAGAAAAAACTTTCCTTCTGCTAGCAGAACAGACTGTTCTGTCAATTTTTCTATAGGGTAAAAAAATTGAATTTTTTTATGAGCAGATCACTCTCGTCCCCAGGTTATTACTCTAGTTTTGGATAAAACTAGACCAAACAAAAGAAAAATGAAGGCAAAAACAAAAACATCGACCGATCAGGAAAACATAAGATGAAGAAAATGAAAATGCAACTCAGATTGTCTGACAACTCCCAAACATAGTCACCAATTTGTGGTACTCGACCCAAAAAATCCAGTGGAAATTACGGTCATGGGAACAATAAAAAAGTAAGGAGAAAATGACAAATCAATAAATATCAGAGTCGCCACCCAATTTTATACGTACAATAAGGAAAACAAAGTTGTCATATTAATCAGCTAGAAAAAACATAGAAATCTAATCTTAACTTCACCCAAGGGCGGATAAGAAAGGTATGCATTAATTTAGAGATTGGATTCAACGATCCTATTATGAGTGGGGAAGGATTAGTACCCCCATATTATCGATGAATGGTATTGCAACCATTTTAGTCATCTCAGATAAAATTAATGGCGATCAAGGTTGTTGTTAAAGGAAACAATGGTAAAAATGATAAAAAAGAAATTCTTTTTGTTGGCAGATTTTTTGGGGTTGGAGATGGTCGTGGCTTTCCCATCATGGGACTAAATGTCATAGCTTTTAGGTATGTTGTGGTCCCAATTGCCTCAAGACCTCCCATTATGAAGATCCATCATTGGAAGTTGGGACCGACATGTAGAAAGAGAGAAAGAGAGGCGAGATGATAGATTCAATAGAGTAAGATCAGATCTTTGAAAAGAGTGTGCATATATGAATAGTTATGAACATATCAGGGTAACCATCAATTATTGATATGGAATAATAGAAAAAATAATAGTTATTGTTGCACACTCTACCAAAGTTACCTGAGCAATATATGTTAGAGGAAGGATCCTCTGATCTCAAGAAGAAAATAAAAAAGGAGTGGTAGTCATTTCTTTGTCTTTGGGAGAGCAAGAGGGGACTAGAATATGTTGGGTATGGGGTTCTATTTATAGGTAGACTTTAGGGTTTGGGGTTATGTGTATAATCTTCTAGAAGAGGTGGAAGATCATCACAATGCGCCTCTTGGAAGGGCATGTCGATCAAGACAATCCACCACCTCATCATGTGGCAGATGACTGCGATCCACCCAGTATCCATGGGTAGAAAAGGTAGTCTCCTATTAGGGATGTTCTGGTGAAAATAAGAAAAAACTTACACAAAAAGATAAGTCGGAGATATCTCTTGGATTTTTTTAGAAAAGCAGCTGAAAAAAAAGGAAATATTATATTATCGACAATTCAACTGGGACATATGTGAAGAATATCCTATTTAATGTAGAATTAAAGGACAATTTGCATAGAAATATAAGTGAGAGACATATTTAAATTTTTCCAAAAAAGGTAGTTGGAGAGGGATTATTTAATTCCAAACAATTCAAATGGGAAATATGTGAAAATAGCCTATTTAAGGGAGAATTGAAGGACAAAATGCACTTTCGATCTGAAAGAATGTTTCTTTATAGAAAGCCTCAAGCTGGGTTAAAGTGGGTGATAATGGTTGGATTAAACATGCCAAAAAATGTTGATAATGTGGTAAAATGTGGAAAAAGGATAAAATGTTGACAATGTGATGAACTTCATCATTATCCAGAGAATTAACATTTAAGCATGATTTCTGTTGAGTGAGAGAAAATGTGGCATCAACAACTATCCTATGTGGCGTGCCAACATTTCACATTAACCAAAGAAAGATGGAAAAGTACAAATGTGTGTGGAATATCACGATCCAACAAGGCATCTCCTAAAGATGACAATATGCTTCCACATTTTGACGTGCTTGTTGATAATGGAGCTGGCCACACACTCCTCAGTTTCATGGATGGGTTCTCCAACTACAACTGCATTAATGTGTCCCAAGAAGATAATGAGATGACAAATTTCATCATGGAGTGGGGATATTGTGCTATTAGGTCATGCCATTTGATCTCAAGAATGTTGAAGATACATATCAAAGAGTGATGGTCCCTTTGTTACATGGCGTGATGCATAAGGAGGTGGAGGTTTATTGTAACATCCCTGACCTGGGCTATAAACTAACCCTAGGTGTTTTGCCTAAATGTGTAATAAAATCCTTGTGATTATCTTTTGGCATGTAATTAAGTTCCTAAGGAACATATATTCCTTTTTCTGTCCCTTTTGAATAATGTTGTAATATTGTTTTGTAATACAGGGACCTTGTGCAAATTACCCAGTTAAGGGGTTAACTTGCAAAATTGCACATGTTAAGATGTTCCTTTGATGATGAGACATCATATGAGTGAATATGATGAGGAATGATGAATTTTCTCCAAGCTTGAGCATCAAGATGCAGCTTGTGGAATGATCCTTGTGCTTAAAAACCCTAAATTGGAGTAAAGTGCAATTTACCCAATTTAAGGGGTGCAACTTGTAAAATACATCATCTAGAACATCTCTTATTACTCTTGTCATCATTTAGAGTAGAAATTATGAAAGGGACACATCAATGAATAAACAGATAAGAAAAATGATCTTGTGCATAAAATTCACCATGTATGTGTAAGAGGACCTTCATGTGTATACCCTAGTTGAAGGTTGATCTTTTCTACCCTTAGATCTTGAATTTTGATGAACTTTTCTTAAGTTTAGATGGCTTGGACGTGCCTTATAAATAAGGAGGGACTTAGATGAGAATCCCATGCTTTAGAGGTCCTTATGGTGCAAAATGGCCTTAAGGTATATGAGTCTTTTTCCTAGTAAACCAAGTAAACGATTCCTCATTCTCTTCACTTCTCTTCTTTCTCAAAACGACCAAGGCTGAGCTCTGGAGCTCAGGAGACGATCAACTAGGAACTGAGGTGAGAAGAACCATCCTCAAGCTCGGTTTCTTGCATAAATTCATCTTTTAAGGTTGGTTTTGTGGATAATTCACTTAACTTTCTTGTTCTAGCCATCTTTTCCCAACCTTTCCTTGAAGAGAAACCCTTGGCCGACCTGTGGAGCTCAAGACACCATTAAAGACTTGAAGCTTGGAAGCTTGGAGCTCAAGGAACGACCTTAAGGTGGGTTTTATAATTCTAAACCTTTTGCTTTGTTATGCATACTTTTATTCGTGCAAATAATAGTTAGTTCTTCTTCTTCCCCATCCTTCTTTGCACCCTTGCAAGCTTTTTCGTGAAGAACAGACCTTGGTTTCAAGGTTGAAGACAAGGGGCGTTAATACCTATGTTGGTCCTTATCCAACTTTTCTAAACGACCTTGGACCAATAGGTCAAACGATCTCACACTCGTTTCAATCCAAACGGGTTCAATAGGTCGGTTTGGCCAAACGGGTTCCAACCCATTTGAAGGCGTTGACCAAACGTTGACCGTTTGGGATTTCTATTCACAATTATGTAGTCTAATGACCCACCAAATTTGAGGGGTTAACTCCAAAGGAATCGTAGGTTGAAGGCCAATCAATTAGGCAATCGAATTGAATTAAGTGCTGTTTTCTAAACTGATTAACTTGAATCTTTGGGAAAACAGGTTCCAACCCGTTTGAAAGAGTTGACCAAGCATTGACCGTTTGGGATTCCTGATCATAATATATTGAATTTCATTTCTACCAAGAATCATGATCTAATTCCTAACCAATTAAGAGTTGAATTCATTTCAACACCCTAACCCTAATCGGGTTAAATTTGCTGATTTTCATATAGATTTTGATGAGTGTTGGGTTGAAGGACCCAAACGAGTTCAAACCCGTTTGGGGGTTCATCCAAATGATCTCACACTCGTTTAGTGACACCCCAAGATCGTTTGGAGGTCTAGGGTTAAAGAAATTTGATGGTTTGAAGGTCCAATTACAATAAGTTGATGAATTGATAAAATTGCTGATTTTAGACCTAATTAGGGTTCAACCCTTATCCAACCGACTTGGTTTTTGGTCAAACTTTAGGCAAACGGTCTCAAGACCGTTTGGAGGTCATCCAAACGATCTCAAGACCGTTTGGGCCAAGTTTGGGCCCAATTGGAGTTCAATTGATGGGTTCCATTATACTTTGTTTCACATTGTTGAAAATTGGTGATTAGCCGATTCGAAACCCTAATTGAGTTAGACTTAATCCTAATTAGCTTTCAATTGAGGGTCAAATTGGAGTCCATTTGATTGAGGATCATCCTAGTTGACTCAATTTGTATATGGTTAACATTGCTTGGGCCAATTGAAAGGTTCAATATAAGAAATCCCTTTCAAACATAACCTATGTGTCACCTTTTATGTTCATACGGTTTGGACCCAAGGGAGTTCACACTCGTTTGAGTCCAAATGGGTTGACATCCGTTTCATCTCAATTGGGTTGACACCCGTTTCATCTCAATTGGGTTGACACCCGTTTCATCTCAAATGGGTTGACACCCGTTTCATCTCAATTGGGTTGACACCCGTTTCATCTCAATTGGGTTGACACCCGTTTCATCTCAATTGGGTTGACACCCATTTCATCTCAATTGGGTTGACACCCATTTCATCTCAATTGGGTTGACACCCGTTTCATCTCAATTGGGTTGACACCCGTTTCATCTCAATTGGGTTGACACCCCTTTCATCTCAAATGAGTCCTCACTCGTTTCGTCTCAAACAGGTTCACACCCGTTTAAGCTCAAACGGGTCCACACCCGTTTGGACTCAAATGGGTCCACAACCGTTTAAGGTCAAATGGGTCCACACCCGTTTGGACTCAAATGGGTCAACAACCGTTTAATTTCAAGAGGGTCCACACCCGTTTAAGGTTCAAATGGGTTGAAGGTTGAAGGTTAAACCCTAACCTGATTGAAGATTTTCAAGGATGATTATACTTAGCCACTTGAAGGTATAAATGGTTCAATAATGATCCAATCTAAACCATAATGGTAACTTAAGAAATTAAGGAACTAAGTGACTAATGAAGTGACCCATGATGATGATCAAAGGGTAATTTACCAAAATGCCCTTGAAAGGTTCAATTGAGTAATACCTTGTTCTAACCAAACCTTAATCACTCAATAGTGGTGATTTGGTCTATGATAATCAAAGAGGACTTAATCCAACCAAATCTAGAGTAGTGTAATCACCATCTACTAGTAAGAGGAGAGAGAAAGTACCAATTATGATGGAAACTCAAGTAAAATACCTTCAATATACATGAATGTGCATGATTAGGGTATAATCCACCAGATGAGATCATGGAAACCCTAAATATGATAATTGATGAATCTTAATCTTATCTGAGGACTTTAATGATGATGTTTCTCATACATGGTGATGTTATGAGATCAATTCACCAATAGGTGAATAGTAAACCCTAATTCTAGGGTGATGACATGTATTGTGAATAGTAAACCCTAATTCTAGGGTGATGACATATATTATGAATAGTAAATCCTAATTGATGAAAATCATGGAAACCTAGCTCTTGTATGAGTAGGGAGATACAACTTCTTTAAATGAGTTATTTATTGTTATCAGTTGATTTAATCATGCAGGTTCCTATATGAGGATGATCATATCCAGGTATGGATGATGATACTATATTCATTGAAAGCATGTTGTTAGCTTTATGAATAGTGATTTATCCTAATGCCAGGTTAATAACATCTTATGAGATTGATAGGCTGTGAGAGCCATGAATACCATCAAGGTCATGCTTTAAGAGATGACTTGTGATGAGAGTATTGAGAAATGTTAATTGAAGAGAGATAGGCTTGTTACATTTAGTATTCTACTTTCATAGCTGCTGTTCTAATGATTAATGTTTGAGAACCTGTATGATATTAAAAGAATACTGAAATGTACCTAACTAATCAAGTATAATTATTCCATGTAGAGCCCTGATCATAGATCCATCATTGTCAGAGACCAAATGATGGTGAAACAGGTTTTCCTAAGGGAACTCCTGGAGCACATACTTTTGAGTATGCGGGGTATATGGATGTGTAAAACCTTACATCCTAGTGAATGAATTGATGTAGATGTATCTTAAATCCATCAACCCTTTCACTATGTGTTTATGCCGGGGTGATGTAATACTAATCTCCCGAGGAACTCTTTTATACCGCATCGATGAGAGATAAACAAGAAATCTTTCGATGGTGAAGAGAGTACAGAATGCCACTGTGACTCTAATAGCGAAGTACCAGAATACCCTGGTAAGCTATAGTAGCAGAGACATTAGATGTCCTGCATGTTGATCCTCATACTGAATGAGGAAGATGAGGTCATAAGAATCTGGCTCTTTTGATGACCTATGTATGATACCGATGCGACTTAATAGGGATCGGTTGGAGTATGAGCGGTATACCTCATCTCCGCAGGGCATAATGATGTTTGTAAAACATAATCAACCGTGTAGCATATCTGCTTAGGTTGAACCACGAAATACATTGGTTGATGATACATTACTTAGTATACATGTTTTTCATATTCCTTAAATGTTGTTGTTCTAATTGATAACAATCTGCTGCTGATTACCCTAGAACTTTTATTGCCTATGTTATTCTTGGTTGCTATAATAAAGCTTCTGGAGGAGAGTTATAACTCTCGCTGGGACAATTATTTAAAATTGTCTCACCCCTTAGATTTCTACCTTTAGGTGGATGTCGAGGTCGAAGGAACCGAACTGCAGGTGGACAGCAGCAACCGCAGCAAATTCAGGAGCAGCAGTGACTTCAGGTGGAAACACTGTGTTGTCCAGTCTTGTAGTCAGAATAGTCTAATGTCGTCTCTGTACACTCAGGTCCTAGGAGTTTGTTGATCTGAGAATTTTGAAATCTTGAGATTTTGTATCATGACATATATCATCACTCGAAAAGTGATTTATCAGAGATGTAAACAGTTCATCTTACTTTTATAAAAGGAGTTTCAGGTTTTTAAGATCTCGTTTTCGAAAAGTTTTAATTTCTCGTGATTTTCGTATTCCGTTGTTAATCGAATCGCTTCCTCTATGTTTATCTTGTGTTTTGGAGATCAGAGCCCACATTTGTGTGGATGACATGATAAACAAATCTAAAAATCTAGAAGAACATATCACTAATCTTGAAAAGTTATTTCAACGACTACAGAGATTATCTCTATGCCTAAATCCAGTAAAATGCACCTTTGGGGTTACATCTGGTAACCTACTTGGGTACATTATCAGTTAGAGGGGAAAACTACTAAAAAAATCTATGACTGTAGATGGAATGAGAAATGCAAAGAGGTGCTCCAAAATCTTAAAGACTACCTCGCCAACCCACTAGTATAAAAGCTAATAATACTTGGATACCCTCTCAACCTTTGATTATCAGTCAGTGAAACATTGATAGAAGGAGTTTTGAGTCAATAAAAAAGATATGGTGAACACGTTGTTTACTGTATGTCTAAGAAGTTCAATGATATCAAGGCCTGCTACACTATATTTGAGAAGTATTGTCTGGCCTTAATACATGCACTAAGGAATCTATGCCATTATTTGATGATGTATCCTCCACACCTGATTGCCCAGCATGACCTATCCACTACTTGTGAAATTTCCCTACCCTTACTAGATGATGCAAAAAGTGCCAGGTAATGCTATCAGAATTTGACATCACCGATCTACCAATAAAAGCAGTCAAAGCATAAGATTTTCTTGATCAATTATAGATTTTCTTCTCCCAGAAGAAGCGATGCATGAGTATGAATTCCCAAACGAAGACATAGGAATTAAGAACCTTCTTGAGGTGGATATCTTTCCAAATACTAATCTATCGATGATCCTCTTTGATGGGGAAATCAATCATAAAGGAGCTGAAATAGGAGTTATCATTTAGATCCCACAAGGAAACCAACTACCATTAGAAAGGAGGTTGGAGTTCAACGCCACCAACAATGTAGCTAGATATGAAGCTTGTATCCTAGGACTCCATCTCACCATACAAAAAGGGGAATGTCACTTATAGGTCTATATAGACTCCATTCTTATGATATCTCAATTCTAGAAACTGGAAGACGTTCCATTCAAACTTGGTTCTATATCAAGAAGACATGTGCTTGCTAGCTTGAGTCTTTGAGAACTTATCCTTTTATTTCATGAGAATAAAACACAATACATTCATCAATGCTCTAGATACACTCACTTCCTGGACCAATATCCATGGGGACCATTCCTTCTCTTTTGAAGAACATACACTCTCTCAACCCACCTATTGCATGGTATCGACAATGCACCTAATAGAAAATAAAAGGTTGGGTTTCATGACATCAAGGCATATCTAGAAGGTCAAGTAATTCCTGAAGGCCTCTCATAAAAAGAAAAATAGGCATCAAACGAAAAGCCGTACAACATGTTACAGCCCGATCCAAGCATTATCTGGTAATCATAGGCATTAAAAGATAACCCTAATATGATTTTTTTTGTTTTAATCTTAACTGCCTTCTTAATTGTTTTTGTTTTTATATTCTAGATGTGTTTGCGACATAGAAATGTAGAGAATTCAATATGAATACATAGAAACAAGAATGGATTAAGTGAGAGTTAGAATGGAAAATGTATGATGTTTTTAGGATGGTTGCATAATAACCATTGATTGCCAACTAAAGGTTTTTCCTTTGATTATCAATTGAGTGCTAAGAGGTTGAAGGTCGATGGCTCTTTTAGTTGCTCAAAAGAACCATCAATATGTAAACTAATAGTTTTCCCTGAGGTTCCACAGGCCAAATGATTCTATCAGCCAACGATTCTGCTAGGTAACAAAGTATGAAAGGTTTCTATGGATCAACTGGGAGGGTACCTTCTGAAGGTTTTGGGGAAAGACTGCCTTATGAAGGTTTTTGGAAGAGTTAACCTTCTAATGGTTTGTCTGGATGACAATTGAAGATTGTTCAAATAAAAGTTTAGTGCCTATGGAAGGTTAAGCAACTAAAAGGTTGCACATACCATTGATAGAGCCGACCAATAGATTTCTGCCAAAGCTAGCATCTTAAGGAGTACCAGTGGAAGGTTTTGGTTTCCCATGATTTCCATGCATGCCACCTAGCTCTTCCAATTGTGATATCCTTAGATCTCTATATATAGTCAATGGAAACCAATGGAATTGAGTATGATAATTTTGAATTTAGATCCAAATCCACATGAGAACCCTAAACTGATGGTGAACGATGATTGTAGTGGTGAACCAAAGGACGATGATAAAGAAGATGATCTGATTGATGAAGAAACGAAGGTATCCCTATAGTTGCATTTTGATAAGAAGTTTGTAGCCATAGTTATTCTCTTCTTTTTGTGTCTCTGCAATCAAAGATATTTGTTCCATCAGATGAAGGCTTTAGTTAATATTCATTCTTCATCTTCTATCTCAAGTAGGTTTTCTTTGAGGTTAGTACACCAATTGATAGGTTGTTAGGATGATTTTGAAGGATTGAAACTTGGATCAGACCTGAATGAGATAGATTCTAGGCTTGGTTGAGATCGAAGGTGGGATCAGTAAGCTATATTGCATGAAAGTGAATGGAAAATCATCTTCTAACCTTTATTTACAGAATATAAGTATGATACAAATATGTTTCTATGATGATATTTTCTTAGTAATTGTTATTGTGGAACTTATTGCATTTCATAGTAGTTTTCAGTAGTGGAAATATGTATCTTAGTATTCTATGTGCTATGATGCTGATACACTTAAATATTGCAAGAGTTGCAATGCAAAAAATAAATGAGATGGTGGCTTTCGAGGCACCAAAAACCCCAAGTTTGCCCAAATATTAGACTCAAAGAGCTGACCCGTGATTATGAGAGAATTCTAATAGTTTCTATTTGTGAAATGATTATGTGAATACTTCTAAATACTCACTTATTGAAAGTAGGGTAATATTAGCCATGATAAAGATGTTATATATATAAAATAAAATCATTAGACAATCAAGCCATGAACATTATTGAATCCCTTATAGGAAGACTACATTGTGGCGACGGGGGGGAGAGGAAGCGTGCTTCCTACTAGAGGAAAAGTCCAAATCATGATAGCTGGATCATACCAGATAAGGGTGCAGGGGTCTAGGCCAATGAGGGCATACTCCTGATTATTGTGTGGTACCCAACTATAAGCGGAGATGCCAGTGGTACATGTGTTGCTGATCAATGGTAATCTTCAGTAGAACCATTGATACATAATAAGACAAAGTTCTTTGACTCTCTTCCTGAGTACCCATGTGTAGAGGAGGAGTCCAGATATTTGACTGTTCCCATTAGCCACTGAGAGACAGACTTGGTGAGGCCTACTATAGAAAGGGTTGCTAGATATTACAGACTTAGGACCCACAACATGCTTCTAAGTCTTGTATAGTAATATCATAGCTTGTCGTGAAACTCTCACATGTTGTGGTACACCTCATGTGGGTCTAGGGTATATAATAAATGAGCTAAATAACTGAATAGATATTTAGTGTTGTACTCTAATCAATTGTTATCAACAATCATGTGATGATTGAATGATAAGATAGTTTCAATTACTTTATTAACTAAGCTATCACAATTACCTATTGATTTTCCATGCACTAAGCCAATACTCATTAACCTACTAATTTTTTTTCTAGATAAAGGATATCTCCTCCATAAGAGATAGAATCCAACATTTATTAACAGTAGATTAGAGGTCTCCTAAAGAAGTAGTTAGGTTATTTAGTAGGTCTCTTATCCTTCCTCTAGATCTTGGGAAGAACAGATAGTGAGAGGAGAGAAGTTCATAATATCTTTTGCTTGATGTATATTAAACAAAAATGTTACTTTTATGTAAAATTAGAACTCTATTGTAACCTTTCATGTTTTGCATAAATTGGATGTTATCTTTCTAGTTATCATGATGTTTCACTATTTATATTTAAAAAAATCAATTAAGGAAAATTTTTAGTGAGCGACTAAAAAGAGAATGTGTAGTCTAATCCCTCCTAGGTGGATCTAAACCCCAGTTAGCGGGTTTGGGTCATGTCAACCAAAATTGGTATCAAAGTGAAGGCTCTAATCAGCCCAAGTTTGGGATAGAGGCGATAAGAGACCAATAGGTTAGGGTGTTTTTCTCTTTGCATTACAACTTTCTTGCAGATATGTTTCCGTTATGGATTATGTTGATGGTAGGAAGAGGACGTCACCTTTGTGAGTAAAAAGATGATAGCCATTATGGCCCTGACTCTCAAGTAATGTATCTAGGAGGAGAAGATAGGAATGAGGCAACAAATATGTATCATATGTTTTTAAAGTAGGGGAAGTATAAAATGGATACAAAATCCCACATTTTCCAGTAAGGACCTAATGAGATCCTATGAAATAGTAAAGAATCTTGGTGGGATTGAATTTTTTGAAACTACAGATCCATTTCTGGAAGATAGGTGGTTTTGAAAGCTGGAGAAGTTTTCTAGTTTTATGGAGTTAACATAATACAAGGAGATCAATCATGTTGTCTATCTACTCAAAGGAGATGTTGAGTTGTGGTGATGTGGAGTAGAGGATAAGAGGAGAAATGGTATGATGACCTAGAAAGATTTTGCATATGAGTTCCACTTAAAGTATTTTCCTCCTACCTTTCTAAGTGATAATATTAGATAGTTGGAAAATATTAGACAAGGCAACATGCCAATTGAATAATACGAGTCATATTTCACAAGGTGCTAACTTTTATCCTCAACTTCTATCAGATGATGTGGAGAAATTTAAGATATTTCAAGGATGTTTAATATCTGAGATTGGACATACCATATCAACTATCGAGAGAGGAGATAGAGACAATTTTGGAGAATTTGTGGAGGTAGCAAGAAGTATTGAGGAGTCAGTCAATGTTGATAAGCATTCTGAAGGTACATTCAGCTGCCCTCATAAAGGCAGATGTGTCGTGCCCAGTAGTGAGATCCTAAAAAGCATAGACAGCCCCTCCCCCACTCGAAGGGGAGCTACACTTCAAAGCCTTTAGCCAACCCTCATACCCTCTCTAGCTTCCAGTAGGTTTCCAGAGAGGTATAAAGTTGATTAGAGTCAACGGCATGCACAAAATAAATGTGGTCCCAAGGCAAATTTTGAGATACGGAAAAACCCTGAGATCCAAGCAACTCTCGAAATCCAAAAGAATCAAGGCATGCAATAAGCCTCGATATGACCCCTGGGGAACTCAGGTCAAGAATTGAAGCAAGAGTATGGAGACCCTAATTAAGATCGCCTCGCCATTTCATGTCTCAGCTCTATCTAACTTGAGGACAAGCTAGACTCTAAGTTAGGGGGGGTGATAACCTCCTATTTTAGTAGTTTATCTTAGTCTTTTTCTTTAGTTTTCCATACTCTTTTTACGTTTATACGGTACATAAACCTAATTTTACCCCTTTTTTGTAAATAAATCATCAAACTAACGTTTTCCTTTTACACTTGCAGAAAGAGCACAAAAAAATCATAAAAGAATAAACCAACCTCAAGGCCGAGTGAAGCCAAACGGTCCCAAGACAGCATGGAGTTCAAACGGTCCCGAGACCTATTGAAGCCAAACGGTCCCAAGACCGCATGGAGTTCAAACGGTCCCGAGACCGCATGAAGCCAAACGGTCCCAAGACCGCATGGAGTTCAAACGGTCCCGAGACCGCATGAAGCCAAACGGTCCCAAGACCGCATGGAGTTCAAACGGTCCCGAGACCGCATGAAGCCAAACGGTCCCGAGACCGCATGAAGCCAAACGGTCCCGAGACCGCATGAAGCCAAACGGTCCCAAGACTGCATGGAGTTCAAACGGTCCTGAGACCGCATGAAGCCAAATGGTCCCGAGACCGCATGAAGCCAAACGGTCCCAAGACCGCATGGAGTTCAAACGGTCCCGAGACCGCATGAAGCCAAACGGTCCCAAGACCGCATGGAGTTCAAACGGTCCCAAGACCGCATGGAGTTCAAACGGTCCCAAGACCGTTCGACGCCAAACGATCTCAAAACCGTTTGACGCCAAACGGTCTCAAGACCGTTTGACGCCAAACGATCTCAAGACCATTTGACGCCAAACGGTCTCAAGACCGTTTGAACCCAAACGGTCTCCAGACCGTTTGACCTCACTCAAGGCCTATAAATAAGACCTCAAGGGCCATCCCTGAGGAGAGTCCAGACGTCCAGAGGCTGCCTCTCTAGTACCAGAACAACTCCATCCACCGCCCGAGGCTGCCGGTCTGAGACTCACGTTCTATTACAAAGCTACCTTCTCTCTCATCAACAAAGAAGGTGAGAGGAGAAGATCCGTCGTCAAGCAAGCCACGAAGGGTGGAGATCGTTGCTCTCTCCACTAAGGGTTCAACCTTCTCTCCTCAGTGAAGATGATGTTCTTTCTATCTCTTCTTGCCTCCTCCTTTGTTGCTCCCTCTATGAGGAGCGAGTAGTTCCATCCACTGGGGCGCGGGGACTAGCCCCGCTGCCCATGTCTTGTACTTTGTACTAAAAAGATGTTATCCTTTCGTTTTAATACTAAATCGTTCCATACATGCTTGAATGATGGCCACGTTCTTGTATGCATCTATTGTCTTTTGTTGTGGTTTGTCTACGACCGCTCTCGAGACTCGAATACCGATTTAGTGTTGGTTTCTGGTGTGTGTATCCACCACGCATCCGTTTCGGTGTCTAGGAGTGTATCTCAAAGAGTGGAGTAAACTCACTATCATCCGTTGCACTTCCATCTGTATGGAAGTAACCTTGGTAAGTCGAGGAACACGCTTTGCGAGGGGAATGATGTAAAGCATGTGACCATTTGATCGGGAATGGCTGGCGTTGCAACATTCCCGCACTTCTCGTAGCTAGGTTATCCGAATAGGAGACTAGGCCTACAAAGATACTTTTCGATTTGATAATTATCGCTCGCTTGTTAGTTTTAGATGCACGTTTCATGAGGTTGAGTAAGATTCTCTCTTTGGAAGACTACATATCTTCATTGACACGTAGAAATGTACCGAATGAGAGCTACTTAACCCTTGAAGGATGCGATGCATTGCTCTTGTCTTATAAGGCATCGGTCTTGTGGAACATCGAAGGATGCAATGCATCGCTCTTGTCTTACGAGGCATCGGTCTTGTGGAACATCCTTGGATGCAATGCATCGCTCTTGTCTTATAAGGCATCGGTCTTGTGGAACATCCATGCATCTAGCTTATAAGTCTTGCTTGCTTAGTACATATACAATGCATGTGTAGCGGTGGTAAATACCTGCTTAACCCCAGTGATTCATCATCATTTGTTAAATCTTAGTTTTACTTGTTTTATTTACTTTTCATGCTTTAGTCTAAAAACCAATCAAAATCCAACCTTTTGATATAAGTGCCAATTAGTAAAATAACTAAGTGAAGTGTTGTACGTTTTCCATCTTGTTGCTTGCAACAAGACCGTTGTCTTTTGGGTTCGATCCTAAATCTGTACTATGATAAGGCTTCCATACTCTTATGGGGTTGGAGTTGTTATCTAAGCACCAGTTCTAGGTAAACCTAGGGAAGACATCAATCCTCTCTAGGGTTTTTGGTGATAGAATTCTGGGACTCCCATTGGAAGACTGAAAATCTTTTGGTGTAAGTCCCAGCTCCATCAAAAAATGGCGCCGTTGCCGGGGACAACGGAATGTTAGTATTTCACTTAGTTTATTTTTTAGTTGGTTAGGATTTTTACACTTTCTTTTTGAATCATAACTCATCATCTTCTTGAAGCTTCCATATTGTCTCTATTATCTAAAGGTGTTCTCTTTTATTTACTCAGGTAGAACCCGTATATGCAATCACCGCATAATCAAGGATTCTCCCCTGATCTGGAGTTCGACTCCGAGGTAGAGAGAAGTTTCCACCGCAGAATCCGTCTCAATCGCCAACGCGCTAGTCAAATGGCTGACGAACAACATCAAGCCGCTTTGGTGATGGAGAGAGTCAATGCTGCTATCGCCGCACAACGGGCACAACTCATTGCAGACACCCGTGCCCAAATACAAGCGGAGATACGAGCAGAAGAGCAAGCCCGCATAAGAGCAGAGACCGAGGCTGCTCAGCTCGAATTACGAAACAAGCAACTGAGGGACTATGCTGTCCCGAAGAATTACGAAGACAACCACCCGGTCCGGCCTCCGTTCATCAACATCCCAAACTTTGAGATTCGGACCCAGTGGATCCAAATTATGCAAGGAATTTCCTTCTCAGGAGGTTCAGGAGACGATTGCATGGACCATTTGAAACGGTTTAAGGCATTATGCCGCCTGGTCCCGCAAGCTGGTATTGCTTTCGACGCAATAATGCTCCACCTGTTTCATTTCACCTTATCTGGAAGGGCCTTGAGTTGGTACAACTCATTGGACAGAGAACCCATCATAACCACTTGGGCCCCTCTAGAGGAAAAATTCTTGGAGAAGTTCTTTCCACCCTCGCTGACCTATGAAATCAGAGGGCAGATCAACCATTTCTCCCAGCTGCCTGGAGAAACCCTCGCTGAGGCATGGGAAAGATTCAAGGAACTTCTACGCAAATGCCCTCATCATGGAATTTCACAGAATCAATTGATTGAAACTTTTTATCGAGGGGTAAGCGATGACATTAAACAGTTCCTAGATTCCTCGTCTGGAAGAAATTTCATGAGGAAAAACTATGAAGATGCCTGGAAAATCGTTACTTTAGGAGCTGAAAACCAGTCCAACTGGGGGCGGTCAGCCGGAAAAGGCGTCCTTAAAGTCTTTAAAGCTGAGGAATCTATGGAACTAAAGTCAATAGCCGAGGCTTTGACGACAATCGCTCATAAACAGCAAACCCTCGAAACAACTCTAGGGGAAATTGATAAGAAGAAAACCCCGTTGGTTCATCAAGTCAAAGCCGTCACAGGATCCTGTGAAGCTTGTCATGCTTCGGATCATCCGACTCTTTCCTGCGGAATGCTCTATAATGTGATGATGGATCTGCATCCACCACCACAATCCTATGAGGCCATCACTAATCAGGCTGAAGATCAGATTCCAGAGCAAGTCAACTCCATCCATACTATTCCCGGACAAGTTTATTATAATCCCAGTCAACCAAGGAACCATCCTGGATTCCAGTATGGGAATCCCTCTGGAACTGCGAATCCGCAACATCAGACACAAGGGGGACTTGACAGTAGGCTGCCTCCTGGATTTCCAAACAATTTTAACCAAAATCAAGGGAACCCAAGGAACAATTTCCCTAGGGCTAACTACCCTAGAAATCAATCAGCCTACTATCAGTACACTCATCCCCCGCTTCACCCGCAATTGCATATTCAACAGTCTCAACAACAAAACCCTCAGAAAAACGTCACTGCACAACCAGAAGATGAGCTATCTTTGATAAAACAAATGCTTCAGTCTCAGCAAACCATGTTGGCCAACCAACAAGCTCAACAGAAGGCAGTTGAAGCACAGCTTGCCCAGATTGCTGCACAATTGAAACCCCCAACAGGCACTTTCGCTGGGCAGCCTGAATCGAACCCTAAACATGGGCCAAATAGACATGAGCAATCAAATACTATGACAGCAGCATAATAATGTTTTAACTTCGTCGAGCCAGCGACATAAAACCAAGGCGCTTCTTGGGAGGCAACCCAAGACCTCAGTATCACCTTCTCTAATTTCTAGTCTTTTATTTTTCTTTTGAATTTGTTTTGCTTTCTTTAAGTTCTTTCATCATTAATCTAAAAATACAAAAAATCTACATAATCAAAACTACAAAAACAATACATAAAACAAACTTCATAAAATTCATAAACCAAAATACAAAAAAATAATATACATACTCAAAAACAAACATAAAAATATACAAACCCTTTGTGCCCCTCCAAACGGTCTTCAAACCGTTTGAAGCCAAATGGTCTTGAAACCGTTTGGACTCCAAACGGTCTTCAAACCGTTTGGAGCCAAACGGTCCTCAAACCGTTTGGAGCCAAACGGTCCTCAAACCGTTTGGGACCAAACGGCCCTCAAACCATTTGGGACCAAACGGTCTTGAAACCGTTTGAGACCAAACGGTCCTGAAACCGTTTGGGACCAAAACGGTCTTGAAACCGTTTGGGACCAAACGGTCTTGAGATCGCTTGGGATCAAGCGGTCTTCAAACCGTTTGGAATACAAAAGGTCACCAACCAATCACTATAAATATCAACCCTACCCCTCCGTCTTTCTCTCTTCGAATCTTCGAATTCTCCAGAGTTTTCGTGCGAAGAACTTCCCTTCTTGCTCCTGTTGCATCCGCGCAAAGTCACCCTTCTGTCCACCTTCCGCAAGGTAGTCCGGCGACTCCACGCTGCTCATTCCATCGCCAGTCGCTGCTTACGCTGCCATCGCCGTCGTTATCGAATGGTTTCATCAACCGACCCGTCGCCTTCGTCGCCGCGCCGTTCTGTTGCCACCATCATGGCGCCAGTGCCGTTCCCTTTACCATCGCACGACGTCTCTTGCTCCGCCATCGCCGTCGCTGTCAAAAGATTTCACCGACTCTCCCACCGTTTTCATCGCCGTCTCCGTTCTTCTCATCGTTTTTGAAGGCGCCGGCGCGTTCTTCACCTTCGCGCCGTTCCACCTTCTCCCGCGCCGGCGACCTGCGACTCTTCGCTTTCCAAACGGTCTTGAAACCGTTTGGGACCAAACGGTCCTCAAACCGTTTGGAACCAAACGGTCCCGAAACTGTTTGGAACCAAACGGTCCTGAAACCGTTTGGGACCAAACGGTCGTGAAACCGTTTGGGACCAAACGGTCGTGAAACCGTTTGGAACCAAACGGTCCTCAAACCGTTTGGGACCAAACGGTCCTCAAACCGTTTGGGACCAAACGGTCTTGAAACCGTTTGGGACCAAACGGTCTTGAAACCGTTTGGAACCAAACGGTCCTCAAACCGTTTGGAACCAAACGGTCCCGAAACCGTTTGGAACCAAACGGTCCTGAAACCGTTTGGGACCAAACGGTCTTGAAACCTTTTGGAACCAAACGGTCCTCAAACCGTTTGGGACCAAACGGTCTTGAAACCGTTTGGTTTTCATTTCCCTTTTGCTTTCACAAAATATAAAAGATATAACTACAAATCAAATTTACATTGTTTCAAATCTTCTCTAATTATGAAACTCTTATTCTTTTTCAGAAATGGCGTCACCAGCAAACAAAACTTCCGGCTCAGGAACTGCCCCTGCTCTGACAAGGGAGCAGATGATGGAAGAGCGAGACAGGCTCATACAGATCAGGGACACTTACAACACCACCAGCGCCGTCCCTCCCAAGACCAAGATCATTGACGTCCTGTGTGAGATAACTCGCCTCACCAAATGCTTGGGTGAGGCCCCTGAAGAGGACATCGAGCACATCTCTTCTGACGATGATGAAGGATCGGACTACATACCGAATCCCGATGAAGACTCCTCTGCCCAAGAGACAGAGGGAAAACGCAAAGCTGCAAAGGCTGCATCTGGGCAGCCCCCCAAGAGGGCAAGAAAACAAGTCCACCCTCTATCTGCCATGGACCAACCCTTCGCCAAACCATCCACCTTTGCTGCTACCACTACCACCCATGCAGCTACCATCCCTACCACCTTCATTCCCATCACCGCCCCAATACCACCACCAGAGCACCTATCCATCCAAACCTCCATCACCACCGATAAAACCCTTGAACCAACCAAGTATGTTTGCTCCAGCATACTAGCTAAAATGGGAATTCACGAGCGCATCTTCAAAGCGCTACAAAAAGCCAACCTTACCAGGTTGTGCTTAATACCTGAAATATCCTACATTGAGCCCACAGCGGAATTCTTCTCCTACCTGACAAAGGAGCCCGTCGACATTGCAGATAGGTCACGGGATGGGGGTGATAGAAGGATTGTCACCCAAATCTTCGGTAGCAACGTCGTCTTAACAGAGAATATGCTAAATTCAATATTCATTGACGACCTGGAGCAGCTAAAAAAGGCCAAATCAGTGGGAACTGATCATCCAGAATTCAACCGCCACACATTCTGGAAAATCTTAACTGGGATTCCCACATACGACGCCAAAACATGCAAAGCGTCCAACATACACTCCGGATTTGTACGCACTCTGCACAAAATCCTAGCTGGTGTACTTTTTCCAAGAACGGAAGGAGGAAACGTTACAATATCAGACCTCTTTGTCCTCTGGTCTATCCTCAACGGAAGGCCAGTCAACATCGGACGGTTGATGGTCCAGAAATTATCCGCCGCCTTCATAGGGAAAGAGATCTGTTTGGGGGGCCATGTCACATCCATAATTAAATTTTTTAAGATGGACAGGCTATTACCCCAATGCACGCAAATAAAGGGCGACATCCTTACAAACGAACAATCTTTGAAAAATTCGTTTATAATCAAAGAAAAGGATGCAAAGTTACACTATGTATTCTGCCCGATGGTTAAGTCATCAAGAACCCTCCTTCAGTTACCGGAGCTAGCACACTATGATATGACACAGCTCCTCTTTTCTGACAAGGAGCTTACTCATCTACTAGCTTCGGTCACACCCGCTGCAAAGAAACAAACTGCGGGCCCAACTGAAACGAGCATCATAGCCCCGACAGCTCGACCTACAAAAATCCCTGTCAAACGACCTTCTAGGAGGTTGCTGCAGGCCCAACAGCTATCGGGGACACCAACGTCCCGCCCAAACCCGGAGGACGAGCGGTTCAACGATGAAATCTTAACAACTTCCTCATTTGACTCTTTCATCCAGAGTCTAAATGAGCAGCTCTCCGCTGCCCCCACCACTACTTTCCTCCCCACATCCACACCAGCATTCACATCCACCTTTTCACCCACCCTAACATCGGGCTTCCCTTTCTCCACCTCCATGCCCGACTTCACCACCTTTCCATTCACATCCACAGTTCCCACCCCTTCATCATCAGTGCCACCTTTTTCGCCACAAATACCACCACTCTTCACATCCGCCACCACCCCGACACCGCTGGTGACTTCATCAACAGTCACTACGCAGTTCGGGCCATCATCAGTGTCTCTTCCGCAAGACACTACCACCATCCCACATAGGCCCCAGCCACATCACCCTTCCGCCTCTGGGGCCCCCCTTACTAACATCGGTGAGGAATTCGGCCGTCAATTTGACGCTGTCCGAAACCTCCTCATCGATCCTTCTAACCTATTACATTCTATTTTTTCTTGTGTACATGATTTATCTAAACAGGTAACCAGGATCGACAACCAACATCGAGCTCTTCCTGTCGTCCTACAAGGCATCCAGCAACGACAGGATGAAGTGGCTAGGCAAGTTGAGCTTATCAACAGCCACACTAACAACCTGCCAGACCTGATCCTTGGGGCAACGCGCCAACAAGAAGCTACGACAAGAAAAGTCGATGAGATCTCTAACTAGACTCACCCTCTGCAAGAGAATCTCCGCAAGCTTGAGCAGAATCAAGAAGAGCTAAGCACGCGCCTGGCCACCATCGACGACACAATTACGCAGCTCCATCATCATCAAGAGGAAGCTAATATCAATGAAACACAACAACTACGTGCCCAAGTCACAGATCTGACAGCACGCCTCCTCTCCGCCGAGGGCAGATACACAGATCTCAAAGAAGCCCACGACGCACTGCTCGAGAAACACGAGCATCTGCAAGTGGCTTTCGGTGAGCTACAAGCCACTCACTGGTGGTACAAAAAGTCGACTAACAAGAAGACAACCGACGAAGTTGCGGCCGACAACGACGATGATGATGAAAAAGAAGACGAATCCGATTCATCTGCCGACTCCAATAAAGACACATCTTCAGGAGACAAGCACGATGACGGTGAAGACCCCGGGAACGCAGCAGGACCCTCCCATAAAGGGTCTGATAAAGGTCACCAGGAAAGTGACTACCACCCCAAGTCCCCACAACATGACAACGTAAACATCTCTTATGGGGACCAATTCTTTGATTACTCCGCTATGGGGTCAATGGGGGAAGCTGCCAAGGATGCGGCCTTTGTTGAGCTCCAACAATGCATACTAGGAGCCAGCGCTACCTCGCCAAAAACTTCTCCCCCCTCCTCAAAACCTTCTCCCCCTTACCTAGACGAGGCAGACCGAGTGAGTCTAGATACTGACGCAGATCTTGACTCCGCCTCCGATCTAGACGACAACCTCAAAGGCCATGAAGAGGCCCCCGAACAGCACGCCTCCCCTCCACCACAAGACCTCCCCCCACCACCTCCTCTCCCACAAAAAATGCACGATCTTGATACGACAGCCATCTCTACTTTAGATGCTCAGGAAATCTTCATCCTGAACACTATAGTAGACGATGCAAAAGCGGGGGACGACATAGTTTACAATAATACAAAAACCAGGCGTACGTTGACACGTGAAAATTTTTGTTGCATCCTCCGACCCCGGTCTACGATGCTAATGCCAATCTTCCGTGTCCTCCTCGCCAACTGTATAGAAATCTATAGAAGTAAACAGCGGATACAACCAACCTTCAACGCTTCACCCGCATTGTCTTTTAGCCTTTTACACAAAAGCTTGCGCGCGCGGTCGATTGAGCGGCTGCGTGCCGATTTAGCGCATCGGGCACGCTATATCACAATGCCATTCCAAGTCTCGGACCACTGGCTTTTTATGATAGTGGATACCGAAGCAAGGGACGCTAAAGTTTACAACTTCAATAACGTCGAGCTACCAGCCGGCATAATAAACTTTGTCGGAGACGCAGCAGGTGAAGCCCGGTGTATACCCTTCCGGCTGCTCAAAGTAATCTGGGCTGTACGCCCTTCTCTTCGTCAAGACTGGAGCCAACCCTGGTTCAGAATCATTAACCCTCCAGTTCAAGCCACCACGGGATCTGGGGACAGCGCTTTCTACACCATCCGACATATCCAAGCGCTGAACCAAGAAATTCCTTTCACCGATTTGGCAGCTGAAGACTTCCATTCGTTACGAGGACGCTACGCCATGGAGCTCATCTGTGACAGAAGATATATCAACGATCTAACTATGTCACCAGATGATGTTCCAAGGTATCTCTATTCAGCTGTACAACGTCGACAACGGCGACCCTTCCGCCAAATTCTGAAAGAGTCTGAACAACACAAGTCGCCAGACGAAGATACCAGCAAGAACGGTCCTGCTTACACCACTAAACCAACTTTTCCTGATTTTGATCGCGATTCTTGCAAAGGTCTCACCGACCTTGAAATGCGCATCATCATGGCGAATCTCTCCGCAGAAAAAGATGGCATAGTATTCATGTCTCAAGACATTATCGTGATGGCCGATTCACTGCGAGAGACTTTGCAAGATAAGGGGCAACTTTTTGTCAGTCTCATGACAGCTTACCAGTCTCAGATTGGCCAACATAATCCATATACATACATGGCGTCCCCATACATGAAGGATGATCTACTCAAACTCAAAAACTTCAGCACAACGGAAGCGTTGATCGCATATCTCCAACATACAACGCCGAAGTTCATCATGTTACCAATCCTGCATCAAGAGCACTGGATTCTTCTGGAAACTAACCTCCAAGACGGAACAACTACAATATACAACAGTTCCGACAGCCAGTTCAATGCCCGACAACGACACTACGTCGTAACGCCCAAGACACCAACAGAAGAAATGACAAAAGAGTGCGCTGCGAAATTAATAGAGCTTCTGAGTCAGCACACTAAGGCATAGAGCAAGGAACACTTCAATCGCCCCGCCTTCTGCCACAAATGCCCCCAGCAAATACAATAATCCAATGACTGCGGCTTCCACGTCCTCTACTGGATGTACACCATAATCGTTCTCCAAAGACCAGTGGAGGAAATGACTGACGTGGACTACCACGCCTTACGTGGGCAGTTCGCTTCTACACTACTCTGTTCTCCAGGGGCAAACGAAAATCTACCTTAACCTGCAGCCCTTGTTCTAATGATTTCTCAACCTATCACTTTGCCACTCTGGGGACAGAGTGTGTGATAAGTTAGGGGGGGATACATTAGACAAGGGCTAGGTATCAACTTCTATACTTCCTTTTTCCATACATTTCTTCATTCTTAATTTTTTTTCTTCACAATTCTTTTTCAAAAATAGTACCTCAACTAACCCTAGAATCATGTTAGTCTCTGCAAGTAAATAGCACTCAGACATCAAATGGCGATTTATCAATTTCCACCTACTATGGATCCCGTATTTTTGCTTCAATTCTTTATCTGACTCTCCACAGGTCAAAATCAGGGCAGAAATAAGCCGAGATCTCGAGGATGAGAGGGAAATTAGGCAACTTCCGAATCAAAAAGTTCTGCAAGTGGACCACAAACCAAATAAGTGCATGCTGAAAAACTTTAAGAACAGCTTTCCTCTCTTCAAAATAAAAGAGGCTTGGCCGCCCAAAATAAATCCTCATTCCAAAACCCAAGCCTGTGAGTTTTTGAATAAAAGCCAGAGAGACGAATAAAATCATGAGAGTTGTGCCACGCATAAGGACCTATATGAAGAACTGATAAAGGGCTCACCCGGCCGGCACATTCCGCTGCCCTCACAAAGGCAGATGTGTCGCGTCCGGTAGTGAAACCCTAAAAGTTCCAAGTATATGAAAAGGCTCATAAAGGACTTGCCCGACCGGTACATTCAGCTGCCCTCATAAAGGCGGATGTGTCGTGCCCAGTAGTGAGATCCTAAAAAGCATAGACAGCCCCTCCCCCACTCGAAGGGGAGCTACACTTCAAAGCCTTTAGCCAACCCTCATACCCTCTCTAGCTTCCAGTAGGTTTCCAGAGAGGTATAAAGTTGATTAGAGTCAACGACATGCACAAAATAAATGTGGTCCCAAGGCAAATTTTGAGATACGGAAAAACCCTGAGATCCAAGCAACTCTCGAAATCCAAAAGAATCAAGGCATGCAATAAGCCTCGATATGACCCCTGGGGAACTCAGGTCAAGAATTGAAGCAAGAGTATGGAGACCCTAATTAAGATCGCCTCGCCATTTCATGTCTCAGCTCTATCTAACTTGAGGACAAGCTAGACTCTAAGTTAGGGGGGGTGATAACCTCCTATTTTAGTAGTTTATCTTAGTCTTTTTCTTTAGTTTTCCATACTCTTTTTACGTTTATACGGTACATAAACCTAATTTTACCCCTTTTTTGTAAATAAATCATCAAACTAACGTTTTCCTTTTACACTTGCAGAAAGAGCACAAAAAAATCATAAAAGAATAAACCAACCTCAAGGCCGAGTGAAGCCAAACGGTCCCAAGACAGCATGGAGTTCAAACGGTCCCGAGACCTATTGAAGCCAAACGGTCCCAAGACCGCATGGAGTTCAAACGGTCCCGAGACCGCATGAAGCCAAACGGTCCCAAGACCGCATGGAGTTCAAACGGTCCCGAGACCGCATGAAGCCAAACGGTCCCAAGACCGCATGGAGTTCAAACGGTCCCGAGATCGAATGAAGCCAAACGGTCCCGAGACCGCATGAAGCCAAACGGTCCCAAGACTGCATGGAGCTCAAACGGTCCCGAGACCGCATGAAGCCAAACGGTCCCGAGACCGCATGAAGCCAAACGGTCCCAAGACCGCATGGAGTTCAAACGGTCCCGAGACCGCATGAAGCCAAACGGTCCCAAGACCGCATGGAGTTCAAACGGTCCCAAGACCGCATGGAGTTCAAACGGTTCCAAGACCGCATGGAGTTCAAACGGTCCCAAGACCGTTCGACGCCAAACGATCTCAAAACCGTTTGACGCCAAACGGTCTCAAGACCGTTTGACGCCAAACGATCTCAAGACCGTTTGACGCCAAACGGTCTCAAGACCGTTTGAACCCAAACGGTCTCAAGACCGTTTGAACCCAAACGGTCTCCAGACCGTTTGACCTCACTCAAGGCCTATAAATAAGACCTCAAGGGCCATCCCTGAGGAGAGTCCAGACGTCCAGAGGCTGCCTCTCTAGTACCAGAACAACTCCATCCACCGCCCGAGGCTGCCGGTCTGAGACTCACGTTCCATTACAAAGCTACCTTCTCTCTCATCAACAAAGAAGGTGAGAGGAGAAGATCCGTCGTCAAGCAAGCCACGAAGGGTGGAGATCATTGCTCTCTCCACCAAGGGTTCAACCTTCTCTCCTCAGTGAAGATGATGTTCTTTCTATCTCTTCTTGCCTCCTCCTTTGTTGCTCCCTCTATGAGGAGCGAGTAGTTCCATCCACTGGGGCGCGGGGACTAGCCCCGCTGCCCATGTCTTGTACTTTGTACTAAAAAGATGTTATCCTTTCGTTTTAATACTAAATCGTTCCATACATGCTTGAATGATGGCCACGTTCTTGTATGCATCTATTGTCTTTTGTTGTGGTTTGTCTACGACCGCTCTCGAGACTCGAATACCGATTTAGTGTTGGTTTCTGGTGTGTGTATCCACCACGCATCCGTTTCGGTGTCTAGGAGTGTATCTCAAAGAGTGGAGTAAACTCACTATCATCCGTTGCACTTCCATCTGTATGGAAGTAACCTTGGTAAGTCGAGGAACACACTTTGTGAGGGGAATGATGTAAAGCATGTGACCATTTGATCGGGAATGGCTGGCGTTGCAACATTCCCGCACTTCTCGTAGCTAGGTTATCCGAATAGGAGACTAGGCCTACAAAGATACTTTTTGATTTGATAATTATCACTCGCTTGTTAGTTTTAGATGCACATTTCATGAGGTTGAGTAAGATTCTCTCTTTGGAAGACTACATATCTTCATTGACACGTAGAAATGTACCGAATGAGAGCTACTTAACCCTTGAAGGATGCGATGCATTGCTCTTGTCTTATAAGGCATCGGTCTTGTGGAACATCGAAGGATGCAATGCATCGCTCTTGTCTTACAAGGCATCGGTCTTGTGGAACATCCTTGGATGCAATGCATCGCTCTTGTCTTATAAGGCATCGGTCTTGTGGAACATCCATGCATCTAGCTTATAAGTCTTGCTTGCTTAGTACATATACAATGCATGTGTAGCGGTGGTAAATACCTGCTTAACCCCAGTGATTCATCATCATTTGTTAAATCTTAGTTTTACTTGCTTTATTTACTTTTCATGCTTTAGTCTAAAAACCAATCAAAATCCAACCTTTTGATATAAGTGCCAATTAGTAAAATAACTAAGTGAAGTGTTGTACGTTTTCCATCTTGTTGCTTGCAACAAGACCGTTGTCTTTTGGGTTCGATCCTAAATCTGTACTATGATAAGGCTTCCATACTCTTATGGGGTTGGAGTTGTTATCTAAGCACCAGTTCTAGGTAAACCTAGGGAAGACATCAATCCTCTCTAGGGTTTTTGGTGATAGAATTCTGGGACTCCCATTGGAAGACTGAAAATCTTTTGGTGTAAGTCCCAGCTCCATCAAGGTGTCATGGATTACCGGATTGTTGGCTGAGATGCATATTAAACCCACCCTAAAAGAGCAGATTAAGGAGGCACAACGAGCTGATGTTGCAGTTCAGCAGATCATATCTGAGTATGGTGATGAGAAGCGAGAAGGTTTTCATGAATCATATGATCAAGTGGCATGCTATCATGGAAGGATGATAGTACCATATGTAGATAACCTGAGGAAGTTAGTCCTGGAGGAAGCTCATTCTTCAATGTATGCTATGAATCCAGGAAGCACCAAGATGTATCGAAATTTGAAAGATATGTATTGGTGGCCTGGGATGAAGAAGGACGTAGCTGAGTTTATTCTGAGGTGTCCAGTGTGTCAGCAAGTTAAAGCTGAACACCAGAAGCCTGCAGGAACAATGCAACCTTTACCCATATCACAGTGGAAATGGGATCATGTAACCATGGACTTTGTGGTTGGTCTACCTAGAACAAACAAAGGACATGATTCCATTTGGGTAATTGTTGATAGGTTTACTAAGACGACGCATTTCTTACCTGTCAAAACAACCTATTCTGCTGAAAGGTTATCCCAGTTATATGTTCATGAAATAGTGCGTTTGCACGGAGTTCCTGTCACTATAGTTTCTGACAGAGGTCCTCAGTTCACAAGTCATTTTTGGGAACAGCTACATAGAGCACTAGGCACCCAATTAAGGTTTAGTACAGCCTTTCATCCACAGACGGATGGAACAGTCAGAAAGGACTATACAGACCTTAGAAGATTTGTTGAGAGCATGTGTGCTCCAGTTCACAGGAAGTTGGGATCTACACCTAAGCTTGATAGAGTTTGCCTATAACAATAGCTATCAGCATAGTATTGATATGGCACCTTATGAAGCCTTGTATGGCAGACGTTGTAGATCACCCTTGTGTTGGTATGAGAATGGTGAGCATCAGTTATTAGGACCTGATCTTGTGCAGCAAACTACAGAAAAGATTAAGGTAATACAACAACAGATTAAGACTGCACAGGATAGGCAGAAATCTTATGCTGACAAGTGTCGTAGACCTTTAGAGTTCCAGGTTGGAGACAGAGTGTATCTCAAGGTCTCGCCTTGGAAAGGAGTCCTTCGTTTTGGAAGGAAAGGGAAGTTAGCTCCTAGATTTATGGGGCATAATCCAATCATTGAACGAATTGGAAAAGTAGCCTATAAACTAGAGCTGCCACCAGAGTTACAAAGGTTACACCCTGTGTTTCACATTTCTATGCTAAGGAAATGTCACCCTGATACTGAGTCAGTTCTACAACCTATGGAGGTAGAATTGAATGATGATATATCTTATGAGGAAGGACCAGTGTCAATCCTTGATACCAGAATTAAAAAGCTAAAGAAGAAAGATATAAGCCTTGTGAAAGTCCTCTGGAACCACCGTGGTGTTGAAGAAGCCACTTGGGAACTTGAGGATGAGATGAGAAGGAAATACCCTGCTCTTTTCTCTTAATACGTTTTATCGATTTCGGGGACGAAATCCTTGTAAGGGGTGGATAATTTGTAACATCCCTGACCTGGGCTATAAACTAACCCTAGGCGTTTTGCCTAAATGTGTAATAAAATCCTTGTGATTATCTTTTGGCATGTAATTAAGTTCCTAAGGAACATATATTCCTTTTTCTGTCCCTTTTGAATAATGTTGTAATATTGTTTTGTAATACAGGGACCTTGTGCAAATTACCCAGTTAAGGGGTAAACTTGCAAAATTGCACATGTTAAGATGTTCCTTTGATGATGAAACATCATATGAGTGAATATGATGAGGAATGATGAATTTTCCCCAAGCTTGAGCATCAAGATGCAGCTTGTGGAATGATCCTTGTGCTTAAAAACCCTAAATTGGAGTAAAGTGCAATTTACCCAATTTAAGGGGTGCAACTTGTAAAATACATCATCTAGAACATCTCTTATGACTCTTGTCATCATTTAGAGTAGAAATGATGAAAGGGACACATCAATGAATAAATATATAAGAAAAATGATCTTGTGCATAAAATTCACCATGTATGTGTAAGAGGACCTTCATGTGTATACCCTAGTTGAAGGTTGATCTTTTCTACCCTTAGATCTTGAATTTTGATGAACTTTTCTTAAGTTTAGATGGCTTGGACGTGCCTTAGAAATAAGGAGGGACTTAGATGAGAATCCCATGCTTTAGAGGTCCTTATGGTGCAAAATGGCCTTAAGGTATATAAGTCTTTTTCCTAGTAAACCAAGTAAACGATTCCTCATTCTCTTCACTTCTCTTCTTTCTCAAAACGACCAAGGCTGAGCTCTGGAGCTCAGGAGATGATCAACAAGGAACAGAGGTGAGAAGAACCATCCTCAAGCTCAGTTTCTTGCATAAATTCATCTTTTAAGGTTGGTTTTGTGGATAATTCACTTAACTTTCTTGTTCTAGCCATCTTTTCCCAACCTTTCCTTGGAGAAAAACCCTTGGCCGACCTGTGGAGCTCAAGACACCATTAAAGACTTGAAGCTTGGAAGCTTGGAGCTCAAGGAAAGACCTTAAGGTGGGTTTTATAATTCTAAACCTTTTGCTTTGTTATGCATACTTTTATTCGTGCAAATAATAGTTAGTTCTTCTTCTTCCCCATCCTTCTTTGCACCCTTGCAAGCTTTTTCGTGAAGAACAGACCTTGGTTTCAAGGTTGAAGACAAGGGGCGTTAATACCTATGTTGGTCCTTATCCAACTTTTCTAAACGATCTTGGACCAATAGGTCAAACGATCTCACACTCATTTCAATCCAAACGGCTTCAATAGGTCGGTTTGGCCAAACGGGTTCCAACCCATTTGAGGGCGTTGACCAAACGTTGACCGTTTTGGATTTCTGTTCACAATTATGTAGGCTAATGACCCACCAAATTTGAGGGGTTAACTCCAAAGGAATTGTAGGTTGAAGGCCAATCAATTAGGCAATCGAATTGAATTAAGTGCTATTTTCTAAACTGATTAACTTGAATCTTTGGGCAAACAGGTTCCAACCCATTTGAAGGAGTTGACCAAGGGTTGACCGTTTGGGATTCCTGATCATAATATATTGAATTTCATTTCTACCAAGAATCATGATCTAATTCCTAACCAATTAAGAGTTGAATGCATTTCAATACCCTAACCCTAATCGGGTTAAATTTGCTGATTTTCATATAGATTTTGATGAGTGTTGGGTTGAAGGACCCAAACGAGTTCAAACCTGTTTGGGGGTTCATCCAAACGATCTCACACTCGTTTAGTGACATCCCAAGATCGTTTTGAGGTATAGGGTTAAAGAAATTTGATGGTTTGAAGGTCCAATTACAATAAGTTGATGAATTGATAAAATTGCTGATTTTAGACCTAATTAGGGTTCAACCCTTATCCAACCGACTTGGTTTTTGGTCAAACTTTGGGCAAACGGTCTCAAGACCGTTTGGAGGTCATCCAAACGATCTCAAGACCGTTTGGGCCAAGTTTGGGCCCAATTGGAGTTCAATTGATGGGTTCAATTATACTTTGTTTCACATTGTTGAAAATTGGTGATTAGCCGATTGGAAACCCTAATTGAGTTAGACTTAATCCTAATTAGCTTTCAATTGAGGGTCAAATTGGAGTCCATTTAATTGAGGCTCATCCTAATTGACTCAATTTTTATATGGTTAACATGTCTTGGGCCAATTGAAAGGTTCAATATAAGAAATCCCTTTCAAACATAACCTATGTGTCACCTTTTATGTTCATGCGGTTTGGACCCAAGTGAGTTCACACTCGTTTGAGTCCAAATGGGTTGACACCCATTTCATCTCAATTGGGTTGACACCCGTTTCATCTCAATTGGGTTGACACCTGTTTCATCTCAATTGGGTTGACACCCGTTTCATCTCAAATGGGTTGACACCCGTTTCATCTCAATTGGGTTGACACCCGTTTCATCTCAATTGGGTTGACACCCGTTTCATCTCAATTGGGTTGACACCCGTTTCATCTCAATTGGGTTGACACCCATTTCATCTCAATTGGGTTGGCACCCGTTTCATCTCAATTGGGTTGACACCTGTTTCATCTCAAACGAGTCCTCACTCGTTTCGTCTCAAACGGGTTCACACCCGTTTAAGCTCAAACGGGTCCACACCCGTTTGGACTCAAATGGGTCCACAACCGTTTAAGGTCAAATGGGTCCACACCCGTTTGGACTCAAATGGGTCAACAACCGTTTAAGGTCAAGAGGGTCCACACCCATTTAAGGTTCAAATGGGTTGAAGGTTGAAGGTTAAACCCTAACCTGATTGAAGATTTTCAAGGATGATTATACTTAGCCACTTGAAGGTATAAATGGTTCAATAATGATCCAATCTAAACCATAATGGTAACTTAAGACATTAAGGAACTAAGTGACTAATGAAGTGACCCATGATGATGATCAAAGGGTAATTTACCAAAATGCCCTTGAAAGGTTCAATTGAGTAATACCTTGTTCTAACCAAACCCTAATCACTCAATAGTGGTGATTTGGTCTATGATATTCAAAGAGGACTTAATCCAACCAAATCTAGAGTAGTGTAATCACCATCTACTAGTAAGAGGAGAGAGAAAGTACCAATTATGATGGAAACTCAAGTAAAATACCTTCAATATACATGAATGTGAATGATATGTTATAATCCACCAGATGAGATCATGGAAACCCTAAATATGATAATTGATGAATCTTAATCTTATCTGAGGACTTTAATGATGATGTTTCTCATACATGGTGATGTTATGAGATCAATTCAGCAATAGGTGAATAGTAAACCCTAATTCTAGGGTGATGACATGTATTGTGAATAGTAAACCCTAATTCTAGGGTGATGACATATATTATGAATAGTAAACCCTAATTGATGAAAATCAGGGAAACCTAGCTCTTGTATGAGTTGGGAGATACAACTTCTTTAAATGAGTTATTTATTGTTATCAGTTGATTTAATCATGCAGGTTCCTATATGAGGATGATCATATCCAGGTATGGATGATGATACTATATTCATTGAAAGCATGTTGTTAGCTTTATGAATAGTGATTTATCCTAATGCCAGGTTAATAACATCTTATGAGATTGATAGGCTGTGAGAGCCATGAATACCATCAAGGTCATGCTTTAAGAGATGACTTGTGATGAGAGTATTGTGAAATGTTAATTGAAGAGAGATAGGCTTGTTACATTTAGTATTCTACTTTCATAGCTGCTATTCTAATGATTAATGTTTGAGAACCTGTATGATATTAAAAGAATACTGAAATGTACCTAACTAATCAAGTATAATTATTCCATGTAGAGCCCTGATCATAGATCCATCATTGTCAGAGACCAAACGATGGTGAAACATGTTTTCCTAAGGGAACTCCTGGAGCACATACTTTTGAGTATGTGGGGTATATGGATGTGTAAAACCTTACATCCTAGTGAATGAATTGATGTAGATGTATCTTAAATCCATCAACCCTTTCACTATGTGTTTATGCCGGGGTGATGTAATACTAATCTCCCGAGGAACTCTTTTATACCGCATCGATGAGATAAACAACAAATCTTTCGATGGCGAAGAGAGTACATAATGCCACTGTGACTCTAATAGCGAAGTACCAGAATACCCTGGTAAGCTATAGTAGCAGAGACATTAGATGTCCTGCATGTTGATCCTCATACTGACTGAGGAAGATGAGGTCATAAGAATCCGGCTCTTTTGATGACCTATGTATGATACCGATGCGACTTAATAGGGATCGGTTGGAGTATGAGCGGTATACCTCATCTCCGCAGGGCATAATGATGTTTGTAAAACATAATCAACCGCGTAGCATATCTGCTTAGGTTGAATCACGAAATACATTGGTTGATGATACATTACTTAGTATACATGTTTTTCATATTCCTTAAATGTTGTTGTTCTAATTGATAACAATCTGCTACTGATTACCCTAGAACTTTTATTGCCTATGTTATTCTTGGTTGCTATAATAAAGCTTCTGGCGGAGAGTTATAACTCTCACTGGGACAATTATTTAAAATTGTCTCACCCTGTAGATTTCTACCTTTAGGTGGACGTCGAGGTCGAAGGAACCGAACTGCAGGTGGACAGCAGCAACCGCAGCAAATTCAGGAGCAGTAGTGACTTCAGGTGGAAACACTGTGCTGTCCAGTCTTGTAGTCAGAATAGTCTTATGTCGTCTCTGTACACTCAGGTCCTAGGAGTTTGTTGATCTGAGAATTTTGAAATCTTGAGATTTTGTATCATGACATATATCATCACTCGAGAAGTGATTTATCAGAGATGTAAACAGTTCATCTTACTTTTATAAAAGGAGTTTCAGGTTTTTAAGATCTCGTTTTCGAAAAGTTTTAATTTCTCGTGATTTTCGTATTCCGCTGTTAATCGAATCGCTTCCGCTATGTTTATCTTGTGTTTTGGAGATCAGGGCCCACAAATTAGTGGTATCAGATCTCTAGGTTCGCTGAGTCTACAGAGACATAGGACTTAGAGTGTCAAGTCTATCCTTAATACTTCTTTCTTATCTAATAGAGTCTTCTACTCCTCAGGAGAAGAAGATAATTAAGGATGTCTGAACCACAAGAGGAGTACAAGGCCGAAAGTAGTGTTGCTGCACCTCGAGAAGGTGCAAGGAACCTAGAAATAGAGCAACCTGTACCTGAGCCACCCAGAGAACCACCTCAGTTTGACCCAACTGACATGGGAAACCCAGCTGTTCAAACTATGTTCGGGCAGTTTATGACTGCTATGACACACATCACCGACAGGATGCCCATGCCTGCACCTAGGGCACCTGCCCATCCTGAAGGACAAGGTATCGATAAGGAGTTTGAGCGACTTCGTCGTGTCAGAGCAACCGAATACTTTGGAACAGCTGATCCTACAGATGCCGATCTATGGTTAACCGAGTTGGAGAAAGCTTTTAGAATCCTCAACATCCCAGAAGCTATGAAGGTTAGACATGCTGTCTATCTTCTCAAGGGAAATGCTGGTCACTGGTGGACCATGGAAGAGCAGAAGAGGCCTGGAATAGAGATCTCGTGGGAAGAGTTTTGCTGGGAATTTGTCCGTAGATATTTCCCGAAGACTTTCCTGGACGAGAAGATCTCTCAATTTGAGAGACTGAGACAGGGTATGATGAACATTAGCGAGTATGAGGCTAAGTTCATGGAGTTGTTGTGATTCTGTCCGCATATGGCTACCACAGATGAAGAAAGGATTAGGAGGTTTGAGAAGGGTTTGAATGCCGACATGACTACTCCCGTGTCTGCACTAGAAAAATGGGAGAGATTCTCTACCTTTGTTGAGTCAGTCCGAAGGATAGAGAGATCCGTAGTCGAGAAAAGACAAACCCAAAAGAGGTATCCAAAGTTCCAGGGATCTTCATCTAGAGACTTTAAGAAGCCTAGATTCTCTGCACCTACACCTCCACCACCCAGAACTAGTGCTCGGACACAGTGGACACCGAGTAGAGGCAGGGGACGAAGCCTACCACTACAAGAGACTCACAATTCAGCATCAATGTCAGTTACAGGACCACCCAGACCACAACAACTGGAGAAGAGTTGTTACAACTGTGGGAAGGTGGGACATTTGATGAAGGACTGCCGATCTAGGCCTGTCAGTGTGACACAGCCTCCGAGACAGAGTCAACAGGGATCACAGAGAAGGCAATTTCAAGGAGCAGCTCGAGGACGTGGACAAACGTCTCAAGCTGGATCATCAGCACCACCTCAACACCAGGCAACATCGAGGTTCTATGCTATGAACCCACCAGATGCACTAGTCAATCCATGGGTAGTGGTAGGTCAGATGGAACTTTTATATTCTGATATGTCTAAATCTTGTGTTGTATCTGTTCTGATTGACCCGGGTGCTACACACTCCTTTGTCACTCGGAGAGTGATTCGTAGCTGCAATATGACAATTAGTCATAGGGCAGATAGCTTGTTTTTGGAAACTCCATTGAGAGGATCTGCTGTTTTGCAAGAGGTATGCTCTCCCTGCATCCTCTTCTTTTCTGATCATCGCATTCAAGTGGATCTTATACCACTTGATATGCAAGGATTTGATATAATCCTGGGATGGATACCTTGGAAAGGTATCGAGTTGTCTTGGATTGTGAATCCAAACAGGTTGTGTTTGCTGATGATAGCAGCACATGGATCTTTCAAGGAGAAAGAAAGATTCTCCCCACCTGTCTTGTATCAGCTATGGTTGCTAACAAGTTGATGAGGCAAGGATGTTATGCATTCCTGGCACATGTAGTAGATGTTACCAAAGAAGGTCCCAACCCTGCTGAAGTTCCTTTAGTTAGGGAATTCAATGACGTGTTTCCTGAAGAACTTCTAGGTATACCACCGCCTCGGGAAATTGATTTTGAAATCAATTTGAGCCCAGATACAAAACCTATAGCCCAGACACCGTATAGGATGGCGCGCGCTGAGATGGCAGAACTCAAGAAACAACTTCAAGAGTTGCTTGAGAAAGGTTTTATCCGACCGAGTACTTCACCTTGGGGTGCTCCGGTTTTGTTTGTTAAAAAGAAAGATGGATCAATGCGATTATGCATCGATTATAGACAATTAAATAAAGTAACAATAAAGAACAAGTACCCTTTGCCGAGGATTGATGATCTTTTTGACCAGTTGCGTGGTGCAACTGTCTTCTCGAAGATAGACTTGAGGTCAGGATATCATCAACTCCGTATTAAGGACAGTGACATACCCAAGTCTGCTTCCAGGACAAGGTATGGTCACTATGAGTTCACAGTTATGTCATTTGGACTAACTAATGCACCAGCTACATTTATGGAACTTATGAATAGAATCTTCCAACCTTTCCTCGATCAGTGTGTTGTCATCTTCATAGATGACATTCTGATTTATAGTAAGGATGCTCAGCAGCATGAACAACATCTCCGACAAGCTCTAACTATGCTAAGAAAACATAAGCTATACGCTAAGTTTAGCAAGTGTGAGTTCTGGATGCCGGAGGTATCTTTTCTTGGACATGTGGTATCTGCCTCGGGAATTCGTGTTGACCCTAAAAAGGTAGAATCTGTTCTACAGTGGGAACAACCGAAAACACCGACGGAGATTCGTAGTTTCTTAGGGTTGGCTGGCTATTATCGAAGGTTCATTAAGAACTTCAGTTCTATAGCCCTACCCTTGACGAAGTTGACTCGGAAAGATGTTCCTTTTTCCTGGAGTGATAAGTGGCAACAGTCTTTTCAGCTGTTGAAGGAGAGGTTGACAAGTGCACCTGTTCTTGTGTTACCTGAGCAAGGAAAAGGATACATAATTTTCTGTGATGCCTCCAAGAATGGACTCGGATGCGTGTTGATGCAGGATAAGCAAGTGATTTCTTTTGCTTCATGACAGCTTAAGAAACACGAAGAGAATTATCCGACACATGATCTGGAGTTAGCTACTGTGGTTTATGCCCTGAAAATCTGGAGACATTATCTCTACGGAGAGACATTCCAGATTTTCACAGATCACAAAAATCTTAAGTATATCTTCTCTCAGCATGAGCTTAACATGAGGCAACGTCGCTGGATGGAGTTAATCAAGGATTATGATTGTACAATAGATTACCATCCAGGAAAGGCCAATGTAGTTGCATATGCCTTGAGTAGGAAATCAGCAACATCATCCTCTGATAGTACACAATTAAACTCTTTAGTATGCCCTAGGAGAGATATGCTTATTTCCTTAAGGCAAGACAATGTACAGATGAAGGTGTCATGGATTGCCGGATTGTTGGCTGAGATGCATATAAAACCCACCCTAAAAGAGCAGATTAAGGAGGCACAGCGAGCTGATGTTGCAGTTCAGCAGATCAGATCTGAGTATGGTGATGAGAAGCGAGAAGGTTTTCATGAATCAGATGATCAAGTGGCATGCTATCATGGAAGGATGATAGTACCAGATGTAGATAACCTGAGGAAGTTAGTCCTGGAGGAAGCTCATTCTTCAATGTATGCTATGCATCCAGGAAGCACCAAGATGTATCGAAATTTGAAAGATATGTATTGGTGGCCTGGGATGAAGAAGGACGTAGTTGAGTTTGTTCTGAGGTGTCCAGTGTGTCAGCAAGTGAAAGCTGAACACCAGAAGCCTGCAGGAACAATGCAACCTTTACCCATATCACAGTGGAAATGGGATCATGTAACCATGGACTTTGTGGTTGGTCTACCTAGAACAAACAAAGGACATGATTCCATTTGGGTAATTGTTGATAGGTTGACTAAGACACCACATTTCTTACCTGTCAAAACAACCTATTCTGTTGAAAGGTTATCCCAGTTATATGTTCACGAAATAGTGCGTTTGCACGGAGTTCCTGTCACTATAGTTTCTGACAGAGGTCCTCAGTTCACAAGTCGTTTTTGGGAACAGCTACATAGAGCACTAGGCACCCAATTAAGGTTTAGTACATCCTTTCATCCACAGACGGATGGACAGTCAGAAAGGACTATACAGACCTTAGAAGATCTGTTGAGAGCATGTGTGCTCCAGTTCACAGGAAGTTGGGATCTACACCTAAGCTTGATATAGTTTGCCTATAACAATAGCTATCAGCATAGTATTGATATGGCACCTTATGAAGCCTTGTATGGCAGACGTTGTAGATCACCCTTGTGTTGGTATGAGACTGGTGAGCATCAGTTATTAGGACCTGATCTTGTGCAGCAAACTATAGAAAAGATTAAGGTAATACAACAACAGATTAAGACTGCACAGGATAGGCAGAAATCTTATGCTGACAAGCGTCGTAGACCTTTAGAGTTCTAGGTTGGAGACAGAGTGTATCTCAAGGTCTCGCCTTGGAAAGGAGTCATTCGTTTTGGAAGGAAAGGGAAGTTAGCTCCTAGATTTATGGGTCATTATCCAATCATTGAACGAATTGGAAAAGTAGCCTATAAACTAGAGCTGCCACCAGAGTTACAAAGGTTACACCCTGTGTTTCACATTTCTATGCTAAGGAAATGTCACCCTGATACTGAGTCAGTTCTACAACCTATGGAGGTAGAATTGAATGATGATATATCTTATGAGGAAGGACCAGTGTCAATCCTTGATACCAGAATTAAAAAGCTAAAGAAGAAAGATATAAGCCTTGTGAAAGTCCTCTGGAACCACTGTGGTGTTGAAGAAGCCACTTGGGAACTAGAGGATGAGATGAGAAGGAAATACCCTGCTCTTTTCTCTTAATACATTTTATCGATTTCGGGGACGAAATCCTTGTAAGGGGTGGATAATTTGTAACATCCCTGACCTGGGCTATAAACTAACCCTAGGCGTTTTGCCTAAATGTGTAATAAAATCCTTGTGATTATCTTTTGGCATGTAATTAATTTCCTAAGGAACATATATTCCTTTTTCTGTCCCTTTTGAATAATGTTGTAATATTGTTTTGTAATACAGGGACCTTGTGCAAATTACCCAGTTAAGGGGTTAACTTGCAAAATTGCACATGTTAAGATGTTCCTTTGATGATGAGACATCATATGAGTGAATATGATGAGGAACGATGAATTTTCCCCAAGCTTGAGCATCAAGATGCAGCTTGTGGAATGATCATTGTGCTTAAAAACCCTAAATTGGAGTAAAGTGCAATTTACCCAATTTAAGGGGTGCAACTTGTAAAATACATCATCTAGAACATCTCTTATGACTCTTTTCATCATTTAGAGTAGAAATGATGAAAGGGACACATCAATGAATAAACAGATAAGAAAAATGATCTTGTGCATAAAATTCACCATGTATGTGTAAGAGGACCTTCATGTGTATACCCTAGTTGAAGGTTGATCTTTTCTACCCTTAGATCTTGAATTTTGATGAACTTTGCTTAAGTTTAGATGTCTTGGACGTGCCTTAGAAATAAGGAGGGACTTAGATGAGAATCCCATGCTTTAGAGGTCCTTATGGTGCAAAATGGCCTTAAGGTATATAAGTCTTTTTCCTAGTAAACCAAGTAAACGATTCCTCATTCTCTTCACTTCTCTTCTTTCTAAAAACGACCAAGGCTGAGCTATGGAGCTCAGGAGACGATCAACTAGGAACTGAGGTGAGAAGAACCATCCTCAAGCTCAGTTTCTTGCATAAATTCATCTTTTAAGGTTGGTTTTGTGGATAATTCACTTAACTTTCTTATTCTAGCCATCTTTTCCCAACCTTTCCTTGGAGAAAAACCCTTGGCCGACCTGTGGAGCTCAAGACACCATTAAAGACTTGAAGCTTGGAAGCTTGGAGCTCAAGGAACGACCTTAAGGCGGGTTTTATAATTCTAAACCTTTTGCTTTGTTATGCATACTTTTATTCGTGCAAATAATAGTTAGTTCTTCTTCTTCCCCATCCTTCTTTGCACCCTTGCAAGATTTTTCGTGAAGAACAGACCTTGGTTTCAAGGTTGAAGACAAGGGGCGTTAATACCTATGTTGGTCCTTATCCAACTTTTCTAAACGATCTTGGACCAATAGGTCAAACGATCTCACACTCGTTTCAATCCAAACGGGTTCAATAGGTCAGTTTGGCCAAACGGGTTCCAACCCGTTTGAGGGCGTTGAACAAATGTTGACCGTTTGGGATTTCTGTTCAAAATTATGTAGGATAATGACCCACCAAATTTGAGGGGTTAACTCCAAAGGAATCGTAGGTTGAAGGCCAATCAATTAGGCAATCGAATTGAATTAAATGCTGTTTTCTAAACTGATTAACTTGAATCTTTGGGCAAACAAGTTCCAACCCATTTGAAAGAGTTGACCAAGCATTGACCGTTTGGGATTCCTGATCATAATATATTGAATTTCATTTCTATTAAGAATCATGATCTAATTCCTAACCAATTAAGATTTGAATGCATTTCAACACCCTAACCCTAATCGGGTTAAATTTGCTGATTTTCATATAGATTTTGATGAGTGTAGGGTTGAAGGACCCAAACGAGTTCAAACCCGTTTGGGGGTTCATCCAAACGATCTCACACTCGTTTAGTGACACCCCAAGATCGTTTGGAGGTCTAGGGTTAAAGAAATTTGATGGTTTGAAGGTCCAATTACAATAAGTTGATGAATTGATAAAATTGCTGATTTTAGACCTAATTAGGGTTCAACCCTTATCCAACCGAGTTGGTTTTTGGTCAAACTTTGGGCAAACGGTCTGAAGACCGTTTGGAGGTCATCCAAACGATCTCAAGACCGTTTGGGCCAAGTTTGGGCCCAATTGGAGTTCAATTTATGGGTTCAATTATACTTTGTTTCACATTGTTGAAAATTGGTGATTAGCCGATTGGAAACCCTAATTGAGTTAGACTTAATCCTAATTAGCTTTCAATTGAGGGTCAAATTGGAGTCCATTTGATTGAGGCTCATCCTAATTGACTCAATTTGTATATGGTTAACATGGCTTGGGCCAATTGAAAGGTTCAATATAAGAAATCCCTTTCAAACATAACCTATGTGTCACCTTTTATGTTCATGCGGTTTGGACCCAAGTGAGTTCACACTCGTTTGAGTCCAAATGGGTTGACACCCGTTTCATCTCAATTGGGATGACACCCATTTCATCTCAATTGGGTTGACACCCATTTCATCTCAATTGGGTTGACACCCGTTTCATCTCAAATGGGTTGACACCCGTTTCATCTCAATTGGGTTGACACCCGTTTCATCTCAATTGGGTTGACACCCGTTTCATCTCAATTGGGTTGACACCCATTTCATCTCAATTGGGTTGACACCCATTTCATCTCAATTGGGTTGACACCCGTTTCATCTCAATTGGGTTGACACCCATTTCATCTCAAATGAGTCCTCACTCGTTTCGTCTCAAACGGATTCACACCCGTTTAAGCTCAAACGGGTCCACACCCGTTTGGACTCAAATGGGTCCACAACCGTTTAAGGTCAAATGGGTCCACACCCGTTTGGACTCAAATGGGTCAACAACCGTTTAAGGTCAAGAGGGTCCACACCCATTTAAGGTTCAAATGGGTTGAAGGTTGAAGGTTAAACCCTAACCTGATTGAAGATTTTCAAGGATGATTATACTTAGCCACTTGAAGGTATAAATGGTTCAATAATGATCCAATCTAAACCATAATGGTAACTTAAGACATTAAGGAACTAAGTGACTAATGAAGTGACCCATGATGATGATCAAAGGGTAATTTACCAAAATGCCCTTGAAAGGTTCAATTGAGTAATACCTTGTTCTAACCAAACCCTAATCACTCAATAGTGGTGATTTGGTCTATGATAATCAAAGAGGACTTAATCCAACCAAATCTAGAGTAGTGTAATCACCATCTACTAGTAAGAGGAGAGAGAAAGTACCAATTATGATGGAAACTCAAGTAAAATACCTTCAATATACATTAATGTGCATGATTAGGGTATAATCCACCAGATGAGATCATGGAAACCCTAAATATGATAATTGATGAATCTTAATCTTATCTGAGGACTTTAATGATGATGTTTCTCATACATGGTGATGTTATGAGATCAATTCACCAATAGGTGAATAGTAAACCCTAATTCTAGGGTGATGACATGTATTGTGAATAGTAAACCCTAATTCTAGGGTGATGACATATATTATGAATAGTAAACCCTAATTGATGAAAATCAGGGAAACCTAGCTCTTGTATGAGTAGGGAGATACAACTTCTTTAAATGAGTTATTTATTGTTATCAGTTGATTTAATCATGCAGGTTCCTATATGAGGATGATCATATCCAGGTATGGATGATGATACTATATTCATTGAAAGCATGTTGTTAGCTTTATGAATAGTGATTTATCCTAATGCCAGGTTAATAACATCTTATGAGATTGATAGGCTGTGAGAGCCATGAATACCATCAAGGTCATGCTTTAAGAGATGACTTGTGATGAGAGTATTGAGAAATGTTAATTGAAGAGAGATAGGCTTGTTACATTTAGTATTCTACTTTCATAGCTGCTGTTCTAATGATTAATGTTTGAGAACCTGTATGATATTAAAAGAATACTGAAATGTACCTAACTAATCAAGTATAATTATTCCATGTAGAGCCCTGATCATAGATCCATCATTGTCAGAGACCAAATGATGGTGAAACAGGTTTTCCTAAGGGAACTCCTGGAGCACATACTTTTGAGTATGCGGGGTATATGGATGTGTAAAACCTTACATCCTAGTGAATGAATTGATGTAGATGTATCTTAAATCCATCAACCCTTTCACTATGTGTTTATGCCGGGGTGATGTAATACTAATCTCCCGAGGAACTCTTTTATACCGCATCGATGAGAGATAAACAAGAAATCTTTCGATGGTGAAGAGAGTACAGTATGCCACTGTGACTCTAATAGCGAAGTACCAGAATACCCTGGTAAGCTATAGTAGCAGAGACATTAGATGTCTTGCATGTTGATCCTCATACTGACTGAGGAAGATGAGGTCATAAGAATCTGGCTCTTTTGATGACCTATGTATGATACCGATGCGACTTAATAGGGATCGGTTGGAGTATGAGCGGTATACCTCATCTCCACAGGGCATAATGATGTTTGTAAAACATAATCAACCGTGTAGCATATCTGCTTAGGTTGAACCACGAAATACATTGGTTGATGATACATTACTTAGTATACATGTTTTTCATATTCCTTAAATGTTGTTGTTCTAATTGATAACAATCTGCTGCTGATTACCCTAGAACTTTTATTGCCTATGTTATTCTTGGTTGCTATAATAAAGCTTCTGGCGGAGAGTTATAACTCTCGCTGGGACAATTATTTAAAATTGTCTCACCCCTTAGATTTCTACCTTTAGGTGGATGTCAAGGTCGAAGGAACCGAACTGCAGGTGGACAGCAGCAACCGCAGCAAATTCAGGAGCAGCAGTGACTTCAGGTGGAAACACTGTGTTGTCCAGTCTTGTAGTCAGAATAGTCTAATGTCGTCTCTGTACACTCAGGTCCTAGGAGTTTGTTGATCTGAGAATTTTGAAATCTTGAGATTTTGTATCATGACATATATCATCACTCGAAAAGTGATTTATCAGAGATGTAAACAGTTCATCTTACTTTTATAAAAGGAGTTTTAGGTTTTTAAGATCTCGTTTTCGAAAAGTTTTAATTTCTCGTGATTTTCGTATTCTGTTGTTAATCGAATCGCTTCCTCTATGTTTATCTTGTGTTTTGGAGATCAGAGCCCACATTTGTGTGGATGACATGATAAACAAATCTAAAAATCTAGAAGAACATATCACTAATCTTGAAAAGTTATTTCAACGACTACAGAGATTATCTCTATGCCTAAATCCAGTAAAATGCACCTTTGGGGTTACATCTGGTAACCTACTTGGGTACATTATCAGTTAGAGGGGAAAACTACTAAAAAAATCTATGACTGTAGATGGAATGAGAAATGCAAAGAGGTGCTCCAAAATCTTAAAGACTACCTCGCCAACCCACTAGTATAAAAGCTAATAATACTTGGATACCCTCTCAACCTTTGATTATCAGTCAGTGAAACATTGATAGAAGGAGTTTTGAGTCAATAAAAAAGATATGGTGAACACGTTGTTTACTGTATGTCTAAGAAGTTCAATGATATCAAGGCCTGCTACACTATATTTGAGAAGTATTGTCTGGCCTTAATACATGCACTAAGGAATCTATGCCATTATTTGATGATGTATCCTCCACACCTGATTGCCCAGCATGACCTATCCACTACTTGTGAAATTTCCCTACCCTTACTAGATGATGCAAAAAGTGCCAGGTAATGCTATCAGAATTTGACATCACCTATCTACCAATAAAAGCAGTCAAAGCATAAGATTTTCTTGATCAATTATAGATTTTCTTCTCCCAGAAGAAGCGATGCATGAGTATGAATTCCCAAACGAAGACATAGGAATTAAGAACCTTCTTGAGGTGGATATCTTTCCAAATACTAATCTATCGATGATCCTCTTTGATGGGGAAATCAATCATAAAGGAGCTGAAATAGGAGTTATCATTTAGATCCCACAAGGAAACCAACTACCATTAGAAAGGAGGTTGGAGTTCAACGCCACCAACAATGTAGCTAGATATGAAGCTTGTATCCTAGGACTCCATCTCACCATACAAAAAGGGGAATGTCACTTATAGGTCTATATAGACTCCATTCTTATGATATCTCAATTCTAGAAACTGGAAGACGTTCCATTCAAACTTGGTTCTATATCAAGAAGACATGTGCTTGCTAGCTTGAGTCTTTGAGAACTTATCCTTTTATTTCATGAGAATAAAACACAATACATTCATCAATGCTCTAGATACACTCACTTCCTGGACCAATATCCATGGGGACCATTCCTTCTCTTTTGAAGAACATACACTCTCTCAACCCACCTATTGCATGGTATCGACAATGCACCTAATAGAAAATAAAAGGTTGGGTTTCATGACATCAAGGCATATCTAGAAGGTCAAGTAATTCCTGAAGGCCTCTCATAAAAAGAAAAATAGGCATCAAACGAAAAGCCGTACAACATGTTACAGCCCGATCCAAGCATTATCTGGTAATCATAGGCATTAAAAGATAACCCTAATATGATTTTTTTTGTTTTAATCTTAACTGCCTTCTTAATTGTTTTTGTTTTTATATTCTAGATGTGTTTGCGACATAGAAATGTAGATAATTCAATATGAATACATAGAAACAAGAATGGATTAAGTGAGAGTTAGAATGGAAAATGTATGATGTTTTTAGGATGGTTGCATAATAACCATTGATTGCCAACTAAAGGTTTTTCCTTTGATTATCAATTGAGTGCTAAGAGGTTGAAGGTCGATGGCTCTTTTAGTTGCTCAAAAGAACCATCAATATGTAAACTAATAGTTTTCCCTGAGGTTCCACAGGCCAAATGATTCTATCAGCCAACGATTCTGCTAGGTAACAAAGTATGAAAGGTTTCTATGGATCAACTGGGAGGGTACCTTCTGAAGGTTTTGGGGAAAGACTGCCTTATGAAGGTTTTTGGAAGAGTTAACCTTCTAATGGTTTGTCTGGATGACAATTGAAGATTGTTCAAATAAAAATTTAGTGCCTATGGAAGGTTAAGCAACTAAAAGGTTGCACATACCATTGATAGAGCCGACCAATAGATTTCTGCCAAAGCTAGCATCTTAAGGAGTACCAGTGGAAGGTTTTGGTTTCCCATGATTTCCATGCATGCCACCTAGCTCTTCCAATTGTGATATCCTTAGATCTCTATATATAGTCAATGGAAACCAATGGAATTGAGTATGATAATTTTGAATTTAGATCCAAATCCACATGAGAACCCTAAACTGATGGTGAACGATGATTGTAGTGGCAAACCAAAGGACGATGATAAAGAAGATGATCTGATTGATGAAGAAACGAAGGTATCCCTATAGTTGCATTTTGATAAGAAGTTTGTAGCCATAGTTATTCTCTTCTTTTTGTGTCTCTGCGATCAAAGATATTTGTTCCATCAGATGAAGGCTTTAGTTAATATTCATTCTTCATCTTCTACCTCAAGTAGGTTTTCTTTGAGGTTAGTACACCAATTGATAGGTTGTTAGGATGATTTTGAAGGATTGAAACTTGGATCAGACCTGAATGAGATAGATTCTAGGCTTGGTTGAGATCGAAGGTGGGATCAGTAAGCTATATTGCATGAAAGTGAATGGAAAATCATCTTCTAACCTTTATTTACAGAATATAAGTATGATACAAATATGTTTATATGATGATATTTTCTTAGTAATTGTTATTGTGGAACTTATTGCATTTCATAGTAGTTTTCAGTAGTGGAAATATGTATCTTAGTATTCTATGTGCTATGATGCTGATACACTTAAATATTGCAAGAGTTGCAATGCAAAAAATAAATGAGATGGTGGCTTTCGAGGCACCGAAAACCCCAAGTTTGCCCAAATATTAGACTCAAAGAGCTGACCCGTGATTATGAGAGAATTCTAATAGTTTCTATTTGTGAAATGATTATGTGAATACTTCTAAATACTCACTTATTGAAAGTAGGGTAATATTAGCCATGATAAAGATGTTATATATATAAAATAAAATCATTAGACAATCAAGCCATGAACATTATTGAATCCCTTATAGGAAGACTACATTGTGGCGACGGGGGGGAGAGGAAGCGTGCTTCCTACTAGAGGAAAAGTCCAAATCATGATAGCTGGATCATACCAGATAAGGGTGCAGGGGTCTAGGCCAATGAGGGCATACTCCTGATTATTGTGTGGTACCCAACTATAAGCGGAGATGCCAGTGGTACATGTGTTGCTGATCAATGGTAATCTTCAGTAGAACCATTGATACATAATAAGACAAAGTTCTTTGACTCTCTTCCTGAGTACCCATGTGTAGAGGAGGAGTCCAGATATTTGACTGTTCCCATTAGCCACTGAGAGACAGACTTGGTGAGGCCTACTATAGAAAGGGTTGCTAGATATTACAGACTTAGGACCCACAACATGCTTCTAAGTCTTGTATAGTAATATCATAGCTTGTCGTGAAACTCTCACATGTTGTGGTACACCTCATGTGGGTCTAGGGTATATAATAAATGAGCTAAATAACTGAATAAATATTTAGTGTTGTACTCTAATCAATTGTTATCAACAATCATGTGATGATTGAATGATAAGACAGTTTCAATTACTTTATTAACTAAGCTATCACAATTACCTATTGATTTTCCATGCACTAAGCCAATACTCATTAACCTACTAATTTTTTTTCTAGATAAAGGATATCTCCTCCATAAGAGATAGAATCCAACATTTATTAACAGTAGATTAGAGGTCTCCTAAAGAAGTAGTTAGGTTATTTAGTAGGTCTCTTATCCTTCCTCTAGATCTTGGGAAGAACAGATAGTGAGAGGAGAGAAGTTCATAATATCTTTTGCTTGATGTATATTAAACAAAAATGTTACTTTTATGTAAAATTAGAACTCTATTGTAACCTTTCATGTTTTGCATAAATTGGATGTTATCTTTCTAGTTATCATGATGTTTCACTATTTATATTTAAAAAAATCAATTAAGGAAAATTTTTAGTGAGCGACTAAAAAGAGAATGTGTAGTCTAATCCCTCCTAGGTGGATCTAAACCCCAGTTAGCGGGTTTGGGTCATGTCAACCAAAATTGGTATCAAATTGAAGGCTCTAATCAGCCCAAGTTTGGGATAGAGGCGATAAGAGACCAATAGGTTAGGGTGTTTTTCTCTTTGCATTACAACTTTCTTGCAGATATGTTTCCGTTATGGATTATGTTGATGGTAGGAAGAGGACGTCACCTTTGTGAGTAAAAAGATGATAGCCATTATGGCCCTGACTCTCAAGTAATGTATCTAGGAGGAGAAGATAGGAATGAGGCAACAAATATGTATCATATGTTTTTAAAGTAGGGGAAGTATAAAATGGATACAAAATCCCACATTTTCCAGTAAGGACCTAATGAGATCCTATGAAATAGTAAAGAATCTTGGTGGGATTGAATTTTTTGAAACTACAGATCCATTTCTGGAAGATAGGTGGTTTTGAAAGCTGGAGAAGTTTTCTAGTTTTATGGAGTTAACATAATACAAGGAGATCAATCATGTTGTCTATCTACTCAAAGGAGATGTTGAGTTGTGGTGATGTGGAGTAGAGGATAAGAGGAGAAATGGTATGATGACCTAGAAAGATTTTGCATATGAGTTCCACTTAAAGTATTTTCCTCCTACCTTTCTAAGTGATAATATTAGATAGTTGGAAAATATTAGACAAGGCAACATGCCAATTGAATAATACGAGTCATATTTCACAAGGTGCTAACTTTTATCCTCAACTTCTATCAGATGATGTGGAGAAATTTAAGATATTTCAAGGATGTTTAATATCTGAGATTGGACATACCATATCAACTATCGAGAGAGGAGATAGAGACAATTTTGGAGAATTTGTGGAGGTAGCAAGAAGTATTGAGGAGTCAGTCAATGTTGATAAGCATTCTGAAGGTAGGAAAATAAATGGATATTTTAGTAGAGGAGGATATTGTAGTGGTGGATACATAGGAGGTTGTGGTTTATTTTCCAAGATAGGATGAGTTTGTGGTTGTTTTGGAAGATAAGGATCTAGTTCTTCACATAGTGGAGGAAGGTCTAGTGCCAGTAGATGGCGTACGCCACCCAGGTGGGCATCTTCATCAAGGCCTTCAAAGTCATCAACATTAGTGACAGGTCCACATAGATCAGATACAACTATGTGTGACAACTGTGTTATATTACATTCTAGTTAGTGTTGGGGAGTTAATACTCAAGCGTGTTATTACTATGGACATATGGGACATATTAAGAGGGACAACCCAAAGCTTCAATTTATAACTTAATAGAGTCCACAATCATTGTTTTAGACTCCTCAAAGACAAGTTGCGATTAGAGGGGAAAGTTCATCGGCAGCCTCAAGATCTTGAGGGGGAGCTACAAGACATTTCTTTTATATGACTCAATTTGAAGGAGTATTCCCACCTAGAGTTGTTACATGTGAGATGTTTCTCTTTAACAGCAATCTAGTTACAATTTTGATAGATCTCACAATGATGCATTCTTTTATTTAAAGATCAATGATTAGTGGATTAAACCTATTAACTTAGGATTTATCTTATGGACTTTTTTTAAGAGTATAGTTAGGTGAACAAAGAGTTTTGATAAAAGTATGTCCCAGATGTCTTTTGGGTTTCAATGAGTATACCGTAGCAGTTAATCTCATACCGTTAAACATTATTTCTTTTCAAATAATTTAGGGTATGGATTGCCTTGATATATATCCAATTAGATTGTTGGAAGAAAGAGGTTTCCTTTCAACAAGATGGATTTTCCTATGTTTTCACTAGAGACGAAAAAGTCTTACCCACATGCATAGTATCAACTGTTGTAGCTGATAAGATGATGAGAAAATAGTGTGAGGAATTTTTAGAACATGTGGTAGATGCAAGAACAAATAAAAGAATAGTTAATATAGAGGATGTTAATGTATGTGTGATTTCTTAGATTTTTTTCTTATGAGTTACCTGGTTTAGCTCTAGAGAGAGATGTTTATTTTGAGATACAAATTTTATGGGGTAGACACCCAATAGAGTTACCAACTTATATAATGACACCTACAAAATTAAAGGAGTTAAATACTCAGTTATAAGAGTTAATGGATAAGGGTTTCATTCAACCTAGTACATTGTCTAGGGATCTTTAATGCTTTTTGTGAAAAAGAAGGATGTAACTATGTAGTTATGAATATAATATAGTTAATTATATAAGATAACCATTACCAATAAGTGTCATTTTCCTAGGATTGATGATCTATTTGATCAGTTGCATGGAGAAGAAATCTTTTCAAAATAAATCTCATGTTAGGTTATCATCAGTTGAGGCTAAGGGCATCAGATGTACCTAAGTCAACCTTCAAAACCAAGTATGGACATTATGAGTTTGTAGTTATGTCCTTTGGGCTGACAAATGCCCCTGTAACTTTTATGGACACGATGAATAGAGTTTTTAGACCATATCTAGATAAGTTTATTGTAGTGTTTTATAGATGATATCCTTATACATTCTAGAGATGAAAAATAACATGAGCATCATATGTGACTAGCTTTGCACTTGTTGAGACAACATCAGTTGTATATGCTAAGTTTAACAAATGTGAGTTCTGGTTGTATGAAGTTTCCTTTCTTGAACATGTCGTATCAGGAGAAGGAGTCAATGTATACCCTAAGAAAGTGGAATTTGTTCTATAGTGGGAGCATCCTACAAATCTTACCGAGATCAAAAAATTTCTTGGGTTATCTGGATATTATATAAGGTTCATAAAGAACTTCATGTTCTAGAAACACCACTTATGTGTTTAACAAGAAAGGATGTGCCTTTTGTTTGGTCTCACAACTATGAGAAAAGCTTTTAGACATTAAAGCAAAGATTAACCTCAACACCAATCATGATCCTACCAACAACAAATAAATGCTACATAAGAAGATTAGGATGTGTTCTTAAGCAAGAAGGAAAAGTGGTAGATTATTCTTCTAGATAGCTTAAGAAAAATGAGGAGGACTATCCCACGCATGATCTTGAGTTGTAGCCATAGTACATGCCTTAAATACATGATGACATTATCTTTATGGTGAGTCATGTCAGGTCTTTACAAATAATAAGAGTCTAAAATATATTTTTACACAAAAGGATCTTAACTTAATACAACAAAGATGGATAGAGTTTATAAAAAAATTACATTGTTACCATTGATTGCCACCATGGGAAGGTCAATGTTGTGGCAGAGCTCTGAGTAGGAACTCCACATAACATGTGGATATGTTTTATATGGCATGTCAAAAGAGAGATTTTTTTGGTCAAAATGAGAAAGATGAGTTTAGATTTCAGCGGGTCTGGACAAGGTGGGTTGATTGCATAGATGCAAGTTAGACCTGCATACTATGAGATAATCAAAGAGATTCAATAGAATGATAGTAAATTGAAGACAATCATGCATGACATGACAAAAGGAAAGAGGAGAAAGTTCATATATTCAAATGATGGGATGATGTATTAGTAGGTAGATCTTGTGTGCCAGATGAAACTAAGTTAAAGAAGTGGATTCTTGAGGAAGATCACTCTTCTATGTATGCAATGCATCCGGGTAGTTCCAAGATGTACAACAACACAAATGAATCATATTGCTGGTCAGGATTGAAGAGAGATGTAGATGACTATGTAGCCAAGTGTGGTGATTGTCAGAAAGTCAATGCTAAACACCAGAGGCCAACATGTACTCTACAACCACTCCCGATTCGTATGTGGAAGTGGGGACATATCACTATGGATTTTATTATTGGAATACCTAGAACGACACATGGATTTGATTCTATATGGGCAATATTGGATATATTAACTAAGTCTTCTCACTTTGTATCAGTTAAGACAACATGGGATACATCAAATCTAGCTAAAATCTATATAGATGAGATAGTCAGATTACATGGAATGATCAATTTTTATGATATCTTACAGAGACCTAAAGTTTACATCTAGATTTTAGAATCAATTGCATTATTTGTTGGGAACAACATTAAAGTTTAGCACAATGTTTAACCTTCACAAAGATGGACAGTCAGAACATATGATTCAAACCCTAGAAGACATGTTGAGTATGTGTGTTTTGTAGTTAGTGGTAGTTGGGATGATCAACTTAGTCTTATGGAGTTTGCATATAATAATAGTTATCATTCCACTTTGGGTATAGAACCCCTATGAAACTTTGTATGGGAGAAAGTGTAGAACTCCTATTTGTTGGTATGAAATTGATGAGAGATAGGTTTTATGTCCAAAGTTGGTGCAAGAAACAACAGAAAAAATATTTTTAATCTAAAAACATTTGCAAGAAACAACAGAAAAAATATTTTTAATCTAAAAACATTTGAAAGCTCCACCTGTTAGGAAAAATCTATGTAGAGAAGAGATGTAGACCACTTCATTTTATTGTCAAATATGAGGCTTATTTCAAAGTGTCACCATGAAAATGTGTATTAAGATTTGGGAAGTGAGGAAATTCAACTCCTAGATACATGTGTCCCTATCCAATCATTTTGAGAATTGTACTAGTAGCATACAAGCTTGAGTTTCCTCCTGAGATAGCCTACTTACATGATGCATTTCATGTATCCATGTTGAATAAGTGTCATCTAGATACAAAGAGGATCATATATGCATAACAAATACAGTTAAAAGAAGATGCTTACTATGTAGAAAGACATATGCATATCCTGGATAGTAGGATTTAAAAGCTTAAAAGGGGAGAAATACCCTTAGTAAAAGTTCTATGGAGGAATCATGGAATAGATGAAGCTACTTGGGAGTTAGAGTCAAAGATGTGTAACACATATCCTTTCCTCTTCTACAAATTGCGAGATGAAATTTTTATTAGAGGGGAATATTGTTACAACCCAATTCAAACATTATCTAGTAATCATAAGAGTTAAATGATAACCCTATAATAATTTCATTTGTTATGATCTTAATCATCACATGAATTGTTTTAGTTTTGATATTTTAAATGAATTTGTGGCATAGAAATGTAGATAATTTAATTATGAATCCATAGAAACAATAATGGATCAAATAGGAGTTATAATGGAAAAGGTATGGAGTTTTTAAGATTGTTGCAGAACAACCATCGCTTGTCAACTGAAGGTTTTTCCTTCGATTGTCAATTGATGGATAAGAGGTTGAAGGTCTATGGTTCTTTTGGGTTTATTAGAAGAACCATAAATATGTAAATTGATGTTTTTCCCTAAGGTTCCACATGCCAAAGGATTCTATCAACCAACGGTTCTACTAGGTAACATAGTACTGAAGGTTTGTTTGGAAGCATCTTCCAATGGATCGGATGAGAGGGTACCTTGTGACGGTTCTATGGAAAGACTTCCATATGAAGGTTTGTGGAAGAGTTGACCTTTTGATGGTTTCTCTAGATGATAACTGAAATTTGTCCATATCAAAGTCTAGCATCTACTAAAGGTCGAGCAACCAACGGTTGCATAGACCATCAACAGAGCCTACCGATGGTTTGTATGTCAAAGGTAGCAACCAAAGATGTGACAATAGATGGTTTTTCCTTCCATTGGCTTTCTATGTGTGCCCTGCTCACCCAATCATGAGACCCTTAGATATCTATATATAGTCAATGAAAACCGATGGAATTGAGTATGAAAACTACTGATTTAGATCCTTATCCACCTAAGAATCCTAAAATGATGATGAGTGGGGATCACATGAATGAACCAATGGACAATGAAGAAGATGATCTGATCGACAGAAAATGAAGGTTTCCCTCGAGTAGTGTTTGAAGTTTTTATCCATAGATATTCTCTTCTTTTTGTGTCTCCATGCTTGGAGATCTCTATTCCAACAATCAAATGTTTAAATTAATCTTCTTTTTTAATCTTGTACGTCAAGCATGTTTTCTTCAAGGTCAGTAAACCTATGAACATGCCACTAAGATGAGTTTTGAAGGTCTAACACTTGGATCAGATCTAAATGAGATAGATTTTAGGCTCGGCTATGATCAAAGACAGGATCGGTAAGCTCTACTGTGTGCAAGTGAGTGGAAAATCAGCTTCTGACCTTGATTTGTAGTATATAAGTATGCAATAATGTTGATTCTGTGATATTTTTACTCAATAATTGTTATTGTGTAAATTAGTATGTTGTCATAGTTGTTTTCAATAATGGAAATATGTATCTCAATATTCTATGTGCTATGATGCAGATACACTTACATATTGAAAGAGTTAAAATGCAAAAGACATCTAGGATGGTGGATTTAGAGTCGTTCGAAACCCCAAATTTTCCCTAATCTCATATCTAAAGAGGTGAACTACGATTTTGATGGATTTCCAATAATTTCTATTTTCCAAATGATAATAATAAATAATTCTAAATTCGTATTTATCAAAAGTAGGGTAATATTAGTGATGATAAAGATGCTATCTAGATAAAATGAATATAATTAGATAATAGATGCCCTCAACACTATAGAATCCCTCACAGGAGGCCTACGATGTCAGGAGGAAACATGCTTCTGACTAGAGGATAAGTCTAGATCATGATAGTCACATTGTAGCAGATAAGGGTGTGGGGGTCTAGGTCTATGAGGGAAAACTCCTTATTACTGTGTGATACCCAAAAATAAGTGGAGATGCCATTGGTAGCTATGTTGCTGGTCAGTGGTTAACTTTGATAGAACCAATGATGTAGAATAAGACAAAAAAGCTTTGACTCTCTGTCTAAGTACCTAGGTTTAGAGGAGAAGTCTAGATATCCGTCCGCTCCCATTATCCACCAAGAGCCAGACATGGAGAGTCCCTCTATAGACATGGTTGCTATAGATTATAGGTTTAGAATCCCAAACATGCTTCTAAATCTTATATAATGACATCGTAGCTTGCTGTGATGCTTTCACTTGTTGTCGTAAGCCTCATGTGGGTCTAGGGCATATAATAAATGAGCTAAAGATCTAAATATATAGTTAGTGTTGTACTCAGATCAATTATTATCAATAGTCATGTGATGATTGAATGATAATATAGTTTCAATTACTATATAACATGTTTGTATATTGAACAGATAATTCCTCTAGACTAATGTATCATGGTTAGATTTTGATTTTCAACACTCTAAGCCAACAACTAATAAACATACTAAAACATTTTTTAGGTTAGGACTAGCTCCTCTAGAAGAGATAGAAGCCCACATTTATTAAGAGTAGTTCAAAGGTCTTGTGGAGAAGTAGTCATACTAGTTAGTCGATTTCATATCCTTCCTCTAGATCGTGGGAGAAAGAGAGAGTGAGATGAGAGTAGTTTTTTTTTGAAACTCATTTCCTCATATATTACTAGAAAGGATATCATTATACATATCAGTCTTACACTATTGGGGGAAAACATCAGTCCATAGAACATTACCCATGGTTTCTAAACCAAGCTTGGCAAGACTATTCGCAGCATCGTTGGCTTCTCGAAAGATGTGGCTAAAGGAGAAGGCCTCCACTCTGTTTTGTAAGAAATTGATGTTGTTGTACATTCCCATAGTCGGGCCTCTGCACTCCTCTTTTCTTTTTATGCACCTGATGACGTTGAGGGCGTCCGATTCAACAGCTAGAAGTTGTATGTCGAGGGAAGTGGCTAGCTCCAAACCCAGAAGAATTGCCATAGCTGCAGTAGTAACAACATCCCATTTAGCAGAATATGTATTATTGGCCATGGCCACCGGGGCCCCGTTATGATTTCTGATGATGGTGGCGCAGCAGATCTTGATGTTGGCCAGAGCAGCGTCCGTGTTCAACTTGTATTGACCCTCATCGGGTGTAGTCCACTGAGAAGCGCATCTTTGTGAGAATCCCTTCTTGCTTGAGGCCTTTGACTTATCACAGAGTCTATGCAACTCATTCCATTTCAACATGCCAATGGCAATAAAAGTAGGTTTAACCTCCTCTTTCCCGAAGATGAAATCATTTCTGCACTTCCAGTTGACAAGGCATAAGGTAAGGAATATCCCCAGGTCGGTGGGCTCAATCTTATCCATCACCCAGAGAACAACATGGAGGAAGGAGGTTCTGGGAATGTCTTTTATCATTTGACTGAAGCTTGAGTTGTCCCAAACAGATAACGCAAATGTACAGTCAAAGATAGTGTGGCAGGTATCCTCGTTGTTGTGCCTGCATATTGGACAATTAGCGTTGTTTGTGATTTTATTTTCCCACAACCTATTCATGGTGGGGAGGATGTTAGAGCTAGCGTGCCATATGAAGTTCCTGGTCTTGGGAGGGACAGGAATGCGCCATATCCGATCCCAGTCAGAGAGCCTGGGTTGAGACTTCCCAGGGGTCTGTTCGAAAAGTGTGTCACTGCCCAGCCAGTAAGCACTTCTGACAGAGAAGCAACCATTCCTGGTAGGGAACCAAAAGGCTTCCGACTGTTGAGCATTAACCAGCGGGATAAAACTGATAGTGGCTCTGTCCTCCTCCGTGAAGAGCTCATTGATGATTTCCCAGTCCCAGTCATCGTTCGCCTTGTTGAAGAGTTCTTTGACTTTCCATTCTTCCATGTTGTAGTAGCCAGAAAGTTCATCCACCTTCGTACAGAAGCCCTTTCTGTTGGGCAGCCAAGGGTCTGTCCAGATATTAAGCTGATAGCCATTACCAATAGTCCATCTTAATCCCTCTTTGAGAAGGGCCTTTGCACCCCAAATACTACGCCACGTAAAACTAGGATTGTGACCTCTGTAGGAATCAAGAATGTTAGCATTGTGGTAGTATTTCGCACCTAATACACCACTGGCCAGAGAATCCTTTTTTATAAAGAGCCTCCACGCCTGCTTGGCAAGAAGAGCAGTGTTGAAAATTGAGAGATTTCTGAAACCCATGCCCCCTTCATGTTTGGGCTGACACAACCTCTGCCACACTCTCCAGTGAATTTTTCTCTTAGTTTGAGTACTCCCCCACCAGAAATTTGCCATGAGTCTGTTAATATCAGCTATGATTGCTTCAGGAAATCTGAACACCCCCATCATGTACGTGGGTAAAGCTTGTATAATAGATTTAATGAGGATTTCCTTACCAGCTTGGCTGAGGTATTTTTCCTTCCAACCCTTCAACTTCCCCCACACCTTGTCCTTAACCCCATTGAAAATAGCTTTCTTAGACCTGCCCATCGCAGTAGGGAGACCCAAGTATTTCATGTGCTTGCTAACTTGCTTCATGTTGAGAATGGTAAGGACTTGATCAATCCTCCCCTCCATAGTGCTCCTACTAAAGACAACATCAGACTTGAGATAGTTGATTTTTTGCCCCGAGGCACTCTCATAGCAGATGGTAACCGCAGCTATCTTGGTAGCCTCCTGCACAGTCGCTCTCACAAAGAGGACACTATCGTCCACAAAAAATAGATGGGATACGGGGCTACCCCACCTGCTAGCTTTAACCCCATGTATGGTATTCTCCTCCACCGCCTTGTTGAGAAGATTTGAGAAGACATCGGCGCAAAGAATGAAAAGGTAAGGCAAAATCGGATCCCCCTGTCTGAGGCCTCTTTGTGGTTTAATCTCCTCATGTCTTTGGCCATTCACAATGATAGAGAACGAAACAGTTTTGTAGCATTCCCCAACCTTTTTGCACCAGAGCTAGCCAAACCCCATCTCCTTTAGTACTTTGTCCATGAATTGCCATTCAACACGGTCATATGCTTTACTCATGTCTAGTTTGATACCCATGTAGCCTTTCTTGCCTTTGCTCTTCCTCTTCATTGCGTGGAAGATCTCATACGCAATGAGGGCATTGTCGGTTATAAGCCTCCCCTGTATGAACGCGCTTTGATTAGGTGAAGTAATTGTGTCCATGTAGCCCTTCAACCTGTTAGACAACATTTTTGAAATGATTTTATAGATGGTGTTGCAGAGGCTAATAGGCCGGAAGTCCCCAACAACATCCGGGTTGTTGATCTTCGGGATCAGCACGATGTTTTTTTTTGTTGATATCGTCGAGCTTCTGTTCATCTCTCCACCACTCTTGGACGAAGGTTGTAATGTCACCCCCGATGTCGCCCCATAAAGCTTGGATGAAACCCGCATGAAAGCCATCAGGGCCGGGGGCTTTTGAGGGATGCATCTGGTTCAGCGTGTGCCATAGCTCCTCTTTGTCTGGTTCCTTCTGTAGATGGTAGTTCATGATGTCGTTGATGCCTCTTTTGATCCCTGCTGTGACATCAACATTACAAGAAAGTTATCGTGAGGTAAAGAGATTATAATAGTAGTCATATATAATGGTCACAATGTCTTTCTCGTCTGATTTAAGGACCCCTTCTTTATCTTTAAGGCTTCTTATCTCATTCTTCTTTTTTCTTTGAGACGCTTTTTTGTGGAAGTAAGCGATGTTGCGATCGCCATCATGCATCTCATTTTCTTTGGCCCTCATGAACCAGTAGCTCTCGTTCATTTTTTTCAGCTTAGCCACCTCTTCACTGAGTTTCTTGCATTCTTTAATGACAGTGTTCGACATTTGTTTCTGTTGAAGGTTGATCAGTCTTTTCTCCTTTTTCTTCAGCTCTTTTTGAATCTTGCCGAACCTCCCTTTGGCCCAAAAGCTCAACTCCTTTGCACAGAAACCCATTTTGCTTCGGATGGTGTTATTACCCGAGTTCACCCAGGCATTTTTGACCACGTTTCTGCAGTCTGACTCCTCCAACCAGAAGGCTTCCCATCTGAAATCTTTGGCTCTTCTACTGTGATTGCTGTTTCTACTAGTGTTCAGGATGATAGGCGTGTGATCCGAGTCCAGGAAGGGGAGGTGCTTCAGCCAAGCATTTTTATAAATGTCATTCCAATTTTCCATAGAAAGAGCTCTGTCGAGCCTTTCGCGGGTAAGGCTATCCTCATTGATGCCCTTCATCTGTGTGTATTGATGTCAGACAAAACCCAGATCCATGAGACAAAGACGATCCAGAACATCACGGAAATCATCAATATGTCTGTAGCTATTGTCAGCGCCACCCTCCTTTTCAGAGGTGCTAAGAATCTCATTGAAATCTCCCATGAAGAGTATAGGGAGATTGCTTTCAGAATGAATTTTCTCCATTAGTTTGTTATAAGTTGTACTTGATGTATATTAAATGAAAACTCTTACTTTTATGTAGAAGTCAAACTCTGTACTAATATTTCCTATTTTTCATAAATAAGATGTTATATTTTTGGTTATCATGATGTTTCACTAGTTTTATTAATTTTAAAAAGGGAAAAAAGTAAGGAAATTTTTTAGGAAGGGATTAGAAGAGGATGATTAGTCTAATCCCTCATTTTCTTACCTAAACCCTAATTACCGAGTTTGCACATCACAATATGTCCTAGGGACATGCCATTTGTATCCTGACCCTACAACTAGACTCTCCTTTGATATATCAAGAAGATAGAAGTGAAACTCTTATCAAAGAAGTTCATGGAGGTTTATGTGGTGCACATAGGAGTGGAGCCATGATGAATGCATATTCATCTCTTATTTTTGCTTCATTTATAATAATTAATTAGGACTCTTTTGTTAATTTTAGCTAATTCAAAAATAAATAGAACTTTCATGTTCTTGATATACTTTTCCTGAATTCTTATGATATTTTTCTTAATTTTCAGGAATTATCTAAGTAATTAAATCGAGAAAATAAAAGATGAAGATATGAGGCTTTTCAAATATTCCCACAGTGTCTGAGATACTCGTCACCAAAATAGCCATATCTTTTGCGTCTAAAGGCAGAATTTCAAGATAAAGTATGGAATGAAAAGAGAATTTTATTGGCTACAAAAAAGACATATTTTACGGCAATTTTGGTATTTATTTGTCTGCACAATTAATCAGTGAAAGTAGCATTACGTTTTCCCACATAGTCTGATTTCAGTATATACCTTTCACCAAAATTGGTATAAATCCCACATCCCAAGGCGGAATTTATTGTGCAAGTATGCGTTGGAAAGATAATTCAATTATCTACAGGAAAAATATATTTTTCGGGCTGCTTCCTAATTTTTTACTAGCCCAAAAATACGCTTGAATCCACTATTGCAGGAAATTAATACAAAAGGAATGCAAAACAATCAATTGTTTCCTCTATTGATTAGATCTATAAAGTTAGCAGCCGCCGGTGGCCATTTCTTTTGCCCTAAACCTAATGTATACCCCCCTCATTCTCCTATAAAAGGAGGGGCACTTCTTCCTCTTTGGGCATCTGAGATTTATCTTTGTATTGGGATTCTGAAGCATTTATTCTTGTAATCATCTTCTTATTCTGCAATAAAGTAGATTTTATTTCAAGCATTGTTCTTTCATACTTGGTTCTTGTCTCTTCATTTCGCTTTAGTCTTAATCTTCTTTTCTCCGTTCTTTAATTCTGGAGCAAAGAACTAAGAACTAAGCCATTTTATTGTTTCTAGCATAAGGATTAACCTCATGATTTTGGGCTAGACTATGACTTCAGTACTTTCTTCCTCCGTCCCCCCCCCCTCCATGAGTGAGTAGTTTTCTATCGAGGCAAGGGGAATAACCACTTAGCCATGGCTTTATCGACTTTTCCTAAAAAACGACTCTAGATGGATTTTGGGTTTGATAACTAATTGATCTATCAAAGTAATTAATTGATTTGATCAAAAGTTAATCCGGATGGATATGACCGTGGAAGTTCGGAGTTAGAACAACAACCCCAATCACATAGGAGTTTTGAAACGACCGTGGATCTTCTTCTTTTAGGATGATGAACTAAGAAGCATGAGCACCAGGACCAATGGGCTCATGTGGAGTCTATCTTTAGTGGATTTTTATTAATTCACTTGCCTTCATCGAATCCGTCATTTTTAAGGATTAGTTTGTTTTGCCTTGACTAAGGTGGTGAAAAACCCTAACGCCTTGATTTCCATCTCTTGAGTTAATCACCGCATACTTTGGCTTTCTTTAATTCCTAGTCTTTTCATTCATATAGTTTTTCTTGTGCTAACAATAATCTTAAAATTTCCTTGTGCATTTTTATTCTTGTAAGTGCATTTTCATTCTTGCATTTCATTCCTTAGTGTTAATCACCAACCCCAAAACTCGACTTTTACTTTCCGTTCTAAATCTGAAAATACAAAAAAAAAATAGTTCTTCAAAATAATTGGGATAAAAGAAACAATCTTAAAAAGTTGTCCTGTGGGATCGACCCTTTCTATACTAGCCTTAATCGGAAAGTTGAAAAAGGATTAAACTCTAGGATAATTATCTTAGTGATTGTAAGTGCTAAGTGACACATTAACAATTTGGCGCCGTTGCCGGGGATAACAGATTGTTTTCTCAAACCCCAAAAATCTTTTTAAAAAACTTTTTTTATGCCTTCCGAGTAACATTCCGGAAGTGTACTCCTCTTTCTGCCGAATTTCCATTCTGGCAGTACGTTTTTTCTGCACCCGAATTAACTGCTTTAATTATGCATGCGACGCCCGAACGTCGATTTTCAACCATTTGATCCGGAAATAGAAATGAATTTTCATCGTCTAAACCGTCAAAATCTAGTGAGAATGAATGAAGAAGAAGTCACCTGTAGGATCGACCAAGCTCTCACAGCTCAAAGAGAGCTCATCCAAGCCGAACAAGCGGAAAGAGAAGCCGCTTTGCGAGCAGCCTTTAGGGCCGAATGAGAAACCATAGAAGCCGATAGGAGGGAGGCCGAAAGGAAAAAACAATTAAAAGACTTTTCTGTTCCCAAAACGGCCTATGCGCAACATCCGGTTATACCCCCAGATATTATTACTCCACAATTCGAAATCCGAACACAATGATCACCATGATGCAAGCCAACCCCTTCTCAGGCAACAATGGGGAAAGTTGCCAAGATCATCTTCAAAGGTTCATTGACCTTTTCTCTTTGAACAAACTCCCCGGTGTCTCTGAAGATGCCATCCGCCTTAGGTTGTTTAAGTATTCCCTCTCCGACCAAGCTAGTAGCTGGTACAACACCATGGAGAGCGAAGAACATGTCACAACTTGGGAAGTTCTACAAAACAAGTTCCTTGAGAAATTTTACCCCTTGTCTCTCACCTATGAACTTAGGGGTCAAATAACTCATTTTTCTATGTCCCTGGGAGAGTCTTTAGGTGAAGCCTAGAAAAGGTTCAAAGACTTACTTAGGAAGTGCCCCCACCATGATATCTCTCAAGCCCAACTCATAGAGATTTTCTATCGTGGCGTTGATGATGATACCAAATTCTTTCTCGATTCCTCATCTGGAGGAAATTGCATGCGTCAAAGTTTGACTAGTGCATGGGAGGTAGTTAAACGGGCTTCCGAAACAAGGGCTAGAAGAGGGATTGGTGGAATTCTTAAGGTAGCCAAGGCAGAAGTTAATAATGATATCCAAAGCATAGCAGAAAGCCTCAAATTAATTGCCTTAAAATAAGATCGGTTAGAGTCATCCTTGGTCACCCTTAGGGAGTCACCCCAACAACTAAAAGCCATGGATTCCCTTTGTGGTATTTGCCAAGGATACGACCATACCACCCTCCACTGTCAATATCTCTACGACATGCCCATGCAACCTGAAGTAGGACAACAACCAGAAGACCTCAATTCGATTCATACAATACCAGGACAAAGTTACTACAATCCCAACCAACCTAGAAACCACCCTGGTTTTCAATATGGGAACCCTTCAGGTGCCGAGAACTCTAACCAACTTCAGAAAAAGCCTCCCTACCCTCAAGGTAACAATCGACCACCACCTGGATTCCCATACAATAATCAAAGAAATTTTGGAAATTAAGGAAATTACCAAAATCGACAACTCTACCAACAATTCCAAAACTTAAACCTTCCACCCCAAAATCTAAACCAACCTCAACCTCCCCAGCCACCTCAAAATGCCCCCCTCCTCCTCCCCCAATTCATCCTAGCCTGGCAAACATAGAACAAACCCTCGTGGCCATACAAGCCCATCAAAAGGCAACTGACGCACAGTTGGTCTGTCTGTTTGCCCAACAAAAACCTCCTGCCGGGACTTTTGCAGGGCAGCCTGAACCCAACCCCAGGCATATAGAACAACTTAAGGCTGCTACTACTAGATCTGGCCTTACCACGGAAGAAGAAGGAAGTTCCCCCATCATAGATTTTGACCAAGGGGGTGATGAAGAGGTTGTTGTTGTCCCTCAAGCACTGAGATCACCTCCCCCACAAGAAGAGAGTCATGTATATAAGCCGTGTGTACCTTTTGCAGGTCGGCTGAAGTATACCCAATTAGACTCTAGGTTCAACAAATTCAAGGAAATTATGAGAAATTTATGCATCAACATCCCACTTTTGGACGCTATGACTGATCTACCTGAACGAAAAAACTTCTTCAAAGCCCTTCTAAACCGTAAGCGCACTACCGAGGAATCTGAAATGGTAAAATTGGCCAAAACTACATCAGACATCATCCAAAGTAAAATTCCAAAGAAACGCAAAGATCCAGGATCTTTCATAATCACTTGTTCTATCGGTGACTCTACCAGCCATTCAGGCCTAGCTGATCTTGGAGCTAGTGTGTCCATCATCCCTTTGAGCATGTGTAGAAGGTTTGGTCTAACTGATGTTAGACCAACTCTGATGCATATTCAACTTGCAGACTCTTCCATTACCAAGCCTCTTGGTATTATTGATGATGTGCCAATTAAGGTTGGAAATTTCTATATCCCTTGTGACTTTGTGGTACTTGATATAAAAGAAGACACTAGCTACCCTCTCATCTTTGGTCGGCCATTCCTCGCCACATCCAGGGCCCTCATCGACGTTGAGGTAGGACTTCTCACTCTAAGAGTGGGAACGGACTTCATAAATTTTCAAGCCTCTGGGGGTAACATGAAGTACACCCAGGAGGAAGAAGTCTATTTCCTTGAATGCATGGACCAGCTCAATAAGATGCAACAACGTTTCCTTAATTTTGAACCACCACATGTGATCGAAACCCAAATTTCTCTGGTGGACAAACAAGTTGCTACTCAAACTGGCCCAGTCAGTCCTATCAAGATGGACATTTACCCTCCCACTATTCATACTGTGGGTACAACCAACATCACCACTCAAGAAGTTCCCCTCCCACAACCCCCTCACCCATCTATGACCATACCCATTTCCTCTCCTCCCTCTCCCTTTGAGGAACCTCTCTATGATAACCACCAAACATCTTTTGGGCCACTACGACATATCACTACCCAAGCAGTGCAACGAAATGTCATGGATGGATACTCCGACTATCATCCCTTCATCCCAACCCCCATTGATACTAGTAGACAACATATAATTGAACAACTACAATTCAGTCAAAACAATGCTTCTTATAATAATTATCCTTATACAAATGAGATTCAATATGACTGTTCTCCACCATATGTCAAACCATGGGGACCTAACCATCTTGATTTTAATTTTTATCCTTGGTATACTGACGTACGCCAAGCCATTCAGGATACATTTCGAGACACGCAAGCAAAGATGATGGAGTGGTTCCGAGGAAATCAACCAAGTCACTACCACAACCATGCCTCCTCCTCTGCTCCTCCACCACCATACTATCCGCCACCGTCGTGATCATCTTTCCTCCATCTCGGTCTAAGAGTTTTCTCGGGATGAGCAAAATTCTAAGTCTGGGGTGGGGTGGGTGGTACGTGATCCACCCCTATCTTTTCCTTATTTGTTTTATTTTTCCTTTTCATCTTTATTTTCATTAGTTACTTTAGTTTTTTGCCCTTATCTAGTCGGCCAATTTTTTTACTTAATTGTAAAAAGGCCATTATCTAGTCGGCCTTGATATGATCATTTGTCAAAATACTCCCCTTAATGATGTAACTGCCTTGCAACTAAAATTTTGAAACTTTCATGACTAGAAATCCTCCTGTCACTTAGGACCTCAAATAATAATCACTCCTTGGAAAAGATGGCAAGCCATAGAGGACTGATAGGATTCAAGAGTGATGCTTTCTTATCATGTACAACTTGTATAAATTTTCTTGATTTTTCGCATGATTCGGTAATAGTTGAACCAATGCATGGTACTCTAAAAATAAAGATGGAAAAAAAAAGTTGCACAAGAACAACCTCTTCTACTCTTCTTCCACCACTTCCAAATCTTTCCATTCGTCAAAAAGAAAGAAAAAAAGTCAATAATGCCCAAAAGGCTAAGTTTGGGGTGGCACCCCTTCCCCCTATTCCGCTTCTTCCATACCCACGCAATTGGGTGTATCACCAAAAATCAAAGAAAAAAAATGTGGTTAATGTAACTATATGTCCACTAAATAAAAAAGTCTCGAGTCGAATAGAGGAGAGACTGTCCTTCTTCCATACCTCCTTCACTCTAATTTTCTACCCAGGGGAAAACTACAAAAATCCCAACCATCCAAATCAGCCTTGTTCTTGTGTAAAACTTAAAAAAAATTGGAGTACCAAATGCAAAAGTGAAATGAAAATCTGTTTTATTGCAGGTCTTGAATAAATGTAAGTTTGTGAAGTAGGAAATATAAAAGTCACTTTTTGTGAATTCAGGAAATCAGGGTCGCTTAGCCATATTTTGGTTGAAGGAATCAAGTGATTGTTAGGAGAGTGAGGATGATAGGTTGAGAGTATGTCTTGAAAGTACTTCTTGATTTTAATGTTGCTCAGGATGAACAAAGTTTATGTTTGGGGTATTTTGATGAATGCATATTCATCTCTTATTTTTGCTTCATTTAGAATAATTAATTAGGACTTTTTTGTTAATTTTAGCTAATTCAAAAATAAATAGTACTTTCATCTTCTTGATATACTTTTCCTGAATTCTTATGATATTTTTCTTAATTTTTAGAAATTATCTAAGTAATTAAATCGAGAAAATAAAAGATGAAGATATGAGGCTTTTCAAATATTCCTGCAGTGCCTGAGATACTAGTCACCAAAATAGCCATATCTTTTGCGTATAAAGGCGTTATTTCAAGATAAAGTATGGAATAAAAAGAGAATTTTATTTGCTACAAAAAAGACATATTTTGCGGTAATTTTGGTATTTATTTGGCTGCACAATTAACCAGTGAAAGTAGCATTACGTTTTCCCGCAGAGTCTGATTTCAACATATACATTTCACTAAAATTGGTATAACTCCCACATCCCAAGGCGGAATTTATTGTGCAAGTATGCGTTGGAAAGATAGTTCAATTATCTACAGGAAAAATATATTTTTGGGCTACTTCCTAATTTTTGACTAGCCCAAAAATACGCTCGAAACCACTATTGCGGGAAATTAATGCAAAAGGAATGCAAAACAATCAATTGTTTCCTCTATTGATTAGATCTATAAAGTTAGCAGCCTCCGGCGGCCATTTCTTTTGCCCTAAACCTAATGTATACCCCCTCCTTCTCCTATAAAAGGAGGGGCACTTCTTCCTCTTTGGGCATCTGAGATTTCTCTTTGTATTGGGATTCTGAAGCATTTATTCTTGTAATCATCTTCTTATTTTGCAATAAAGTAGATTTTATTTCAAACATTGTTCTTTCATACTTGGTTCTTGTCTCTTCATTTCACTTTAGTCTTAATCTTCTTTTCTCCGTTCTTTAATTCTGGAGCAAGGAACTAAGAACTAAGCCATTTTATTATCTCTAGCATAAGGATTAACCTCCTGATTTTGGGCTAGACTATGGCTTTAGTACTTTCTTCCTCCGCCTCCCCCCTCTCCATGAGTGAGTAGTTTTCTATCGAGCCAAGGGGAATAACCCCTTAGCCATGGCTTTATCGACTTTTCCTAAAAAATGACTCTAGATGGCTTTTGGGTTTGATAACTAATTGATCTATCAAAGTAATTAATTGATTTGATCAAAAGTTAATCCGGATGGATATGACCGTGGAAGTTTGGATTTAGAACAAAAACCCCAATCGCATAGGAGTTTTGAAACGACCGTAGATCTTCTTCTTTTAGGATGATGAACTAAGAAGTATGAGCACCAGGACCAATGGGCTCATGTGGAGTCTATCTTTAGTGGATTTTTATTAATTCACTTACCTTCATCAAATCTGTCGTTTTTAAGGATTAGTTTGTTTTGCCTTGACTAAGGTGGTGAAAACCCCTAACGCCTCGATTTCCATCTCTTGATTTAATCACCGCATACTTTGGCTTTCTTTAATTCCTAGTCTTTTCATTCATATAGTTTTTCTTGTGCTAACAATAATCTTAAAATTTCCTTGTGCATTTTTATTCTTGTAAGTGCATTTTCATTCTTGCATTTCATTCCTTAGTGTTAATCACCAACCCCAAAACTCGACTTTTACTTTCCGTTCTAAATCTAAAAATACAAAAAAAAATAGTTCTTCAAAATAATTGGGATAAAAGAAATAATCTTAAAAAGTGTTCTTGTGGGATCGACCCTTTCTATACTAGCCTTAATCAGAAAGTTAAAAAAGGATTAAACTCTAGGATAATTATCTTAGTGATTGTAAGTGCTAAGCGACGCATTAACAAGCCATGCTAGCCAAGAAGATACAACTTTTGGGATATTGTTGGATCACCAAAGAGACACACTATTTCTAGTATGTTTGCAAATGTCGAGTTTTCCAAATCCATGGTGACTACATCCATGCACATTCCAACTAGCTATATAACATATACATTCCTTGGACATTCTCAACATGAGGAAATGACACAATCAGGAAAATCAATCCTTGGCCATTAAACGATAATTTATTCATTCTAGTCACTATGGTATACTTCACAAAGTGGGTGGAAGCCATGTTCATCACCAACACGTTAGATCAATAGGTAATCAAGTTCCTCAACAACAACATCATAAGCTAATATGTGATAGTGCATGAGATCATATCCGATAATGGTACAAACTTCATAGATAAAATCATCTATGAGTATCTGATCTCCTTGGGGGTCAAACATCACCAAATATCACCATACATGCCCCAGATGAATAGAGACATAGAAGTTGCTGATAAGAACCTGATAAAGATTTTGAAGAAGACAACCTTCTCTCATGCCATGGGCATGAACACCCATTGATGGATCTATGGGTCTGTTGCACTTCTATTACAAGTTCCATGGGAGATACATGCATTCTTTGGTATATGGGATGGAAATGGTTTTACTAGTCAAAGTGAAGATTCCTTATGTCTGCATACTATAAGAAGTAGATATCCATGAGGCAACATGGCTACAAGATCAAATCTAGTGCCTCTGATAACATCCTATTTTGGACGATTATCTTAGTCTTTTCCTTTAGTTTTCCATACACTTTCTAAATTAAAACTATACACAATCCCAAATTTACCCTATTTTTATAAATATACCATCAGACTAACTTTTCCTTTGTTTTACAGAAAAACATGAAAAAAAATCATAAAAGAATAACTCAACCTCAAGATCGCATGGATTCAAACGGTCCCAAGACCGCATGAAGCCAATCGGTCTCAAGACCGCATGGAGTCACACGGTCCCAAGACCGCATGAAGCCAACCGGTCCCGAGACTGCATGGAGTCACACGGTCTCAAGACCGCATGGAGTCATACGGTCTCAAGACCGCATGAACCCAACCGATCCCGAGACCGCATGAAGCCAATCGGTCTCGAGACCGCATGGAGTCACACGGTCCCAAGACCGCATGAAGCCAACCAGTCCCGAGACCGCATGAAGCCAACTGGTCCCGAGACTGCATGGAGTCACACGGTCTCAAGACAGCATGAAGCCAACCGGTCTTGAGACCGCATGGAGTTCAAACGGTCTCAAGACCGCATGAAGCCAACCGGTCCCGAGACCGCATGACGCCAATCGGTCTCAAGACCGCATGGAGTCACACGGTCTCAAGACCGCATGAAGCCAACCGGTCCTGAGACCGCATGACGCCAATCGGTCTCGAGACCGCATGGAGTCACACGGTCTCAAGACCGCATGAAGCCAACCGGTCTTGAGACCGCATGGGGTTCAAACGGTCTCAAGACCGCATGAAGCCAACCGGTCCCGAGACCGCATGGAGTTCAAACGTTCTCAAGACCGCATGAAGCCAAACAGTCTCAAGGTCCAAACGGTCTCCAAACCGTTTGGACTTCACTTAAGGCCTATAAATAAGACCCCAAGGGTCCTCCATCACAGAGGAAGTGTTCAGACGTCCGAAGGCTGCCTCAATCACTCCAGAGCAAATCAGACTTCCATCCTCCGCCAGGGGCTGCCGGTCTAAGACCCATACTCCATCTCGAAGCTGCTTTCTCTCTCTCCACCAAAGAAGGTGGGAAGAGGGAGATCTCATCATAGAGCAACCTGTGAAGCTGGTGGATCATTTCTCTCTCTCTAAGGGGTTGACTTTCCTCTCTCCTTTGTGGGGATGACGCTCTCTCTCTCTTCTTGCCTCCTTCTTTTTCCTAGTCATGAGCGAGTAGTCTCTCTCATTAGGGTGCGGGGAGTAGCCCCGCTACCCATGTTTTCATATCATGCAAATGTAATCCATAAGTTGTAATATAGAGTTCGTATCTTTTCAGTTCAACATCAAACGTTTAATGAATGTCTGTTGCTTGATCACCAACTTGTGTTATCCTTTATCTTTTAGTATGAATTGTCTACGTTTGTGCTATTAGATCTGAAACTCGTTTGCATGTTGGTTTTAGGTGCATGTACCCACCATGCATCTGTTTTGGTATCTAGGAGTGCTTTCCTAGAAGTGGAATATACTCAGTCCCATCGTTGTACTTTCATGCTATGAAATGGAATAAGTTGACATGTGGAAGTACAACCTTGATGAGTCGAGGAACACACTTCGTAGAGGGAATGTTGTAAAGTAAGTGACCATACCTACATGGATGGCTGGTGTTACAACATTCCCACACTCCTCGTAGTTAGTCATCCGAAAGGAAGCTAAGTCTACAAAGATACTAACTGATCTAACTCTTATCACAGGTTATGTTTTTATGTTGCATGTGTTGATCCATGTGTAGTGGTGGTGAAAACCGATCACACCCTAGTGATTCAGTAATCATTGTTAACAACCTAAGTTTACTTTCTTGCCTTTACTTTACTTGCATTTAGCTTAAAAACAACCAAATCAACCTTTTGATCTAAATACCAACTACTAAAGAGATTAAGTGAAATTATTACGTTTTCCATCTTGTTGGCAAAAACAAGATCGTTGTCTCGAGGATTTGACCCTTAACTATACTACGATAAGACTTCCACGTATCTTAGCATACGTGGGTGGAGTTCTCTATCTAGTATAAGTAAGGCTAAACCTAAAGACTTACCATCTTTAGGATTTTTAGTTGGTGCACACAATTCCACATAAGTGGAAGCTCCATCAAAAATTGGCACCGTTGCCGGGGACAACAGAACGTTTTAATTTCATTTAGTATCTTTCTAGTTGGTTAAGGTTTTACACTTCCTTTTAATCATTAAATCATATCTTCTTGAATTCATTATATCTCCACCATCATCTAAAAGGTGTTTTCTTCTCTCTACTCAGGTAGAAAACGTGTATGCAACCAGTGCATAAACCCGAATTCTCCCCTGATCTAGAGTACGACTCTGAGGTAGAGAGAAGCTTTCACCGTCGCATTCGACTCAATCGCCAAAGGGCCAGGAAAATGGCCGAAGATCAATGCCAGGATGCTTTGGTGATGGAGAGGGTCAACGCCGCCATCGCCACTCAAAGGGCACAACTCATCGCTGAAACTCGTGCTCAGATTCAAGCCGAGATTCGTGCGGAAGAACAGGCTCGCATTAGAGCTGAAAATGAAGCAGCAATCCAAGCTGCCCAGTTGGAGTTAAGGAACAAACAAATGAGGAACTACGATGTCCCGAAGAACTATGAGGATAACCACCCGGTCGGACCTCCGATTATCAATATCCCCAACTTCGAGATTCAGACCCAATGGATCCAGATCATGCAAGGCATCTGACGTGTATTTTACTACGCGCTTAAACGCAAGTATACGCGTCGAGTAATATAGGCCTTTGTGAGGCCCGAGTCGAACTCAGGGACACGTGAATTATTGGAGACTTCTACTAACTAATCGCAATCAGCTAGGCCGAATAACAAAGTAAGGGTTGTTGTCGAAATTAAAAGAAAATCAAACAAAATAAAGAAAACAATTGATTAAAGGTTAGTTTAATCAATTCAAAAGGATATCTTTAGGATGGCGGTTTCACCACGGGTCAACATTGTATTAGGTTTTATATAATTCCTCACTCTTCTCTCTCTATCCGGGTAGTGGCCTGAAAACAGAATTACCCACTGTCGTGGTGTAATTCACTACTTAGGTTTAGGTTGATTCCACCGTAGTAGTAATCATTCCCCTAAACTAAGCGCATTATAAACGGTCTCTCAGTTCCCACCATTAATTTTACAACTCCTTTGTCAAGGGTTTTATTGATTAATGTAAGTTTCGTCTCTTTTCAACCGTTAATCCTTCTGTCGAAGTGATTAAGGGCATTAAGTTATTATTATGGTGATCAAGCATAACAATATATATGGAGAAAACGAATCTATACCACGGATTTGAGAGAGAAAATGTGAATTATCAATATAAAATTGTCATACAATGCATTCCCGGGCTACTCCCGGTCCTAAAGATGGAGGGTTTTAGCCTCTCATGTTCATCTCACACGAATACATGGTAGAAATAGGGGAATTCATAAGAAAAATGTGAAACAAGTGGGAAAACCCCTGAACGGAGAAGAACCGGCAGATCCTTGGCGTAGAATACGAGCTTCCCCTCCTGTCGGTGGTGGAATTCATCTTCGGCAGCGTCCGAATCACCCGGGATGAGCTTCTGGCCTCCGTTCTCCTTTCTCCCCTTCCTCGGCACTCGTGCAATGCGATCTCCGATCCTCCCTCCTCAGGGTGGCCGTCATTAGGTATAAGTTCCTAATTAGGTCATCAAATAACTCCAGCCGTCTGATCGAGATCAAAACGAATCCAACGCATATCTGCCGGCGTCGATACCATCGACGCGGGTCGATGGTATCGACCCAGCGGATTAGCGGCAGCTTTCCTTTCTTTTAGTCTGAGCGCCTGTGGTCATCTCGATACCATCGACTTGGGTCGATGGTATCGACTCTCTTTAGCGTCGGTTGTTGTCGTTTAGCGACGCTGTAGCTCTCCATGTGTCGATGGCATCGACTTGGGTCGATAGTATCGACAGTTTCCTCGCCAGCAATCTGAAGGGATCTCGATACCATCGACTTGGGTGTCGATGGTATCGACTCTGTGCTGCTCCTCTCGTCTGGCAATCTGTGGCTTGGTCGATGGTATCGACTTCTGTCGATGGTATCGACGAAAGCAAATACTTGTTTTTCCTGAAATTTCACAACAAGACCAAGTAAATCCACACATATAATAATATTATGATAAATAATGCTCAAAATAGTAAAACAAAGGGGAATTGACATAATATGAAGGCAAAGACCGAAATGAGTGAATTATGCAATATTATCCATAAAAATGAGTAATTGGAGCACAAAACACATATGAAAAAGGTCTATAAATGCGACTCAAAATCATCGCATCAAACTCCCCTAAGCTTAAACATTGCTCGCCCTCGAGCAACTAATCCCTAGAATAGAATTGCAGATGTCAACTAAAAAAAACAACACACCAACCCACATCCCATGTGACTCCCACTGAGCGTTCTCAAACCGGCCTTCTCTAACCACAGAACAGTAATTACCCTAAAGGCGACAATAATCATCAATAAGAGAAATTATCCTTAAAACCGATGAACACTATCACATAAGGCAGTTAACATAATAAAATTCGCCGATTCAGCATTGGTGCATCTTGTGATCGCCTACACTACGTTGCTCGTCCTAACTACCATCTACATGGAAGCAGTTTTCCTGATAATCATTAGTGAGGAGAAATTCACAGTGGACTACCAATCCGAGCAATGGGTGGATGGAATGGGTGGTTCATGGAAGAACTTGGAAGTATTTCACAGATTCAATATGCATAAAACAAAATGTCCTAAATGATGCAAATGCACATTAGAAATGCCCTAATGCCTAAAATTGGGTGAAATGATGCATGCACTAACCTTCCACCTCAAAATGAGATGGAAATCCAATTAAGCCACATCATGTACTCAATTTTCCTGTAATGCGAGTGATATCATGTTCCTTTCTCCCTCTTATTCCATTTCCTTCTAAATTCTCTTTTTTTTTCTTTTCTCAATTTTTTTTCAGATTTTCAGAAAAAATTTTCTTCTCTTTTTTTTCTTGTAGCCCACATATCCATAATTGCTTAGCGATACATGTATTGGGCTGTTTTCTTCATGATTGGAACTCTTTGTACTATTTCGAGGGTATGAAATAGTTTAGATCACTTTTTAAGAGAAATTGAGATACACGGTGTACTTTATGCATGGAAATCATGAGATTCATGAGTGCAACTACATGGCATGCACCTAAAGGTAATGTGCATGAATCCCTATATATTTTTTTTTATGCAAAGGTATGGAAAATATCAATGCAACTCCTATCTAAATGCTATGCACACAAAAAGGAATTAAAATTGTACTTTACTTCCAATTCTTAAGTGAATTATGTAAAACAAGTGGAATGATCACAAGATTAGATGACTGAACCTTAGAAGAATATTATGTGTCCCTCCTTACTGACATGTGTAGTAGTTTAGAGGGTTCTCTCTCTTACATCCGATTAAGGTCTCATTACCATTTGATTAGATTAGGCTCAAACAACCGTTGCTATCCACTTTTCATGAGTCAATGGGATTATAAGTGTGACATATTGTTTTAAAGTTGACATAATCAATCATTTTCATAGGATAAGTTCCCCAAGGACAACCAAGTCAAGCTATCCAAAAGACACAAAAATTTTAAAATTCCCTTAAATTTCCCATGAAAACAGTGAGATGACAATTTTTACGACATCCACAGTTACACTAGATAGATGTGGATCCTAAACACAACCTAAAAATGCAAGAAACAAATAACAAAGCAAAAACTAAAAACAACAAAAGAAAAGATAGAGCTGTTCCAGCTACCCCCCTAAGCTTGATTCCGACTATGGCCTCATAGTCAAAAACAAACCTAAGGGTGGAACAGAGATACCCTGATCAATCCTGTGGAGGCGGAGGCGGGTACTGCGGGGTCATAGGATCCCAAGACGGATACTCCCCCTGGAAGCTTGGATCATATTGGGTCCTCGGCGGAGGCTGTGGATAGCCTCCAAAGTAGTCCTGACTCCAGTAATGGTCATAAAAGGGCTCCTGCTGCATCTCCATCCTTTGCAACCGGTTGTGTATTTGCTCTTGGTTGGCGAGGATGAGACGCTCGTTCTCGAACATAGCCCGTTGATTATCAAGTACCCGGCTCGTAGTATCATGAATACCGGTATACATAGACATGTGCTGCTGCTGAGTCTGCTGTATATCCTGCAGCATCGTGTACATTCCCTGCATGGAGTAGGGATCCTCGGCTGGCTGCGAGGGCTGTGGTGATGGCGGCGGGGGCTGTGATGATGAAGATGCACCCGGATGCATCCTAGGACGCTTCCGTGGTGCTACTCGTGCACGAAGAGGTGTGAAAGCCTCCTCTTCCTCCTCAGCCTCGCCTCCTTGCTCGTCGTTGCCGCCTTCTTCTTCGGAGGACTCGATGGCTATGATTGGCCACCGGAAATGCTGCGCACCCTCGATGTTGAAGACGTCGTCCGGCAGTGAGCGCTCCTGATAAGCTTGGTTGACGTGGCAATGTGCGTACGCCAACCCATCCTGGAGAAGGATAAGGTTTGAACGGTGCAAGTGTTGCACGTTCACCTTACTTCTTGTGGAAATCGGAGTCATGGACTGAAAATTCAGCCCCAAGTAGGACGCCAACTTGGTGATGAGCCCACCAAAATGGATCGGAGCCTTCCTTGTACTCCTCTTCACCGCCAGGACGCGTTGTAGCCAGAACGCCCCCCAGTTGCATGGTTGTCGCTTCAGGAGTGCGTAGAGGAAGAAAAAATCGCTCTCCTAAAACTTGCTCAACGCCAAATCACTCCGAGCGAAGAACGTCAAGCTCAACATCCGATGAAGGACCCGGACGAACGGGTGCTCAAAATCTGCTACCGCTGCATTATGGTAGCTCACAGTCTTTCCTGCCGGCACTGTAACTAGCTCGGCGAAGATCTTGTCGTAGTCGGTGCGGGAATCTGGGCGTCGGTGATCATGTTGGGAGTGGTTCCAGTTAAAGATGTTGTTGAACTGGACCAGCGTGATGTTGTAGTTGTTGTTGAACAGCCAGAAGGACACCCGGCCCCTGATCCACTCACGATCCGACGCCACCACATCGTTGGGCACGACGCAGACGTCGAGGGACGCCATAAACTCTGCCACCAATTCCTTGTAGGTGGCCCATTCGCCGAAAAATGGCTTCCCATCCGCATGGCGCTCCAGCTCGCCTGGCCTTATGCTGGTGTGGCATGCTTGTCCGTGAAGCACATAGGCCAAGTTGGCCTCGAAACTAAGCTCCTGAAGCATGCCCCGGTCCACATACCGAGTCGGCTCAATCTTCCGCTTCATAATCTCCTCGTAAACCTTCCTCGCCTCAATGGAAGGGTGAATCAGGCGTGGGCGAGGAACGGAAGCGGTCGGGGGAGGAACAAACTCCTCGATCTCCATGGGATTTGCACGCGATGATGAAGCTCCGGCGGCATGCACCATGGTTGCGAGAAGATGGGATTAGAAAAAGAGAGCTCGGGGAAGATGGAGAAGTGATTCTCCGCTCGGTGAAGATCCCTGCTCGTTGTCGCTGCTCTTCAGTCTTGGAGGGCTGGGGGAGTGCTCGGCGCAAAGGAGGACGTTTGCTCTGAAGGTGTGACGTCAAATGACATTGCAATTCTCCTTAAATAGACTTGGCCGGCGCTACTGTTGACCCGTCGATACCATCGACGCGGGTCGATGGTATCTACGCGTCTCGCTGGTATCCGCCTCCCTCATGAGTATCGACGGCTGACGTTTGCTGGATCAAGAAACCCGGATTGCTGACGTGTCGATACCATCGACAGAAGTCGATAGTATCGACGCAGCACCCGGATCGCTGACGTGGACTCGCAATCGTCGTCGATGCCTTGGCGCGGATCGGTGACATGGATGTCGATACCATCGACTTGGGTCGATGGTATCGACTGCTTTTATTGCGACACCGCCGTTTTGTTGCATTCAACTTGTGATCATGTCGATACCATCGACGAGGCCGTCGATGGTATCGAGTTGACTAAGCAAAATTCATCTGAACTTCTCCAGAGATCTCGATGGTATCGATTGGCGTGTCGATACCATCGACATTTTGTTGCGACCTGCCTGTAGGTATGTCGATACCGTCGACGGGGGCGTCGATAGTATCGACTCAGTGCGATTTTTGCAGCTGTCAACCTGAACCCATGTCGATACCATCGACCAGTGTGTCGATGGTATCGACCCTGCCTGTGCCTGCACATTGAACAAACAGATCAAGGTATCTTCTTTAAACTAAAATTTAAACGAAATAAAAGCAATCTATAACTACAACTAAACGATCCTAATGTACCAATGGTTGGGTTGCCTCCCAACAAGCACCCTTCTTTAGCGTCTTAGGCTAGACGTCTTCCCATCATTTCATTCATCCACAAGTGTAATGAGTTTGACCTCATTCACTTTTCTCTTGTATTTTTCACCAAAATACAACTTTAAGCGCTGCCCGTTCACCAAGAACGTGGCATCTCCATCACGCACAAGAATCGCACCGTGCGGTCTCACCTCTTCCACTACAAAGGGTCCACTCCACCGAGACTTTAGCTTCCCGGGATGCATCTTGAGACGGGAGTTAAACAATACAACATTGTCTCCCTTCTTGAACGTGCGCGTCTCGATATGTTGATCGTGGATCAGCTTTGTGCGCTCCTTGTAGATGCGGGCATTCTCATATGCCGTCATGCGTAACTCATCTAATTCGTTCAATTCGAACATCCTCTTTCGCCCGGCTTCATCATAGCTCAAGTTTAGGCTTCTTAGCGCCCAATGGGCCTTATGCTCCAGCTCCATCGGAAGGTGGCAAGCCCGGCCATACGCCAACCTAAAAGGCGTGGTGCCTATAGGTGTTTTGTACGCCGTTCTATATGCCCAAAGTGCGTCCGGTAGTAGGGCACTCCAATTTTTCCTTGTGGATGCCACTATCCTTTCTAGAATCTTCTTGATTTCTCGATTTGAAACCTCCACTTGTCCTTGCGTCTGTGGATGATATGGGGTACCGATGTTGTGCTTGACCCCATATTTCTTCAAATGTGTCGAAAATTTTTGGTTCCGGAAGTGTGTGCCCCCATCACTTATGATCATTCGGGGTATGCCGAACCTGCAGAATATGTTTTCCTTGACAAACCTGCACACTACGTTTGAATCATTAGTCCTTGTGGGGATTGCCTCCACCCACTTCGACACATAATCAACAGCAAGCAAGATATATAAATTTGAATTTGAGGACACAAAGGGTCCCATAAAGTCTATGCCCCATAAATCAAATACCTCAACTTCCTGAAATACATTCAGGGGCATTTCTTGTCTCCTTGAAATGTTACCTGCGCGCTGGCACGGGTCACATTGCCTCACAAAATTATAGGCATCCCGGAACAAAGTGGGCCAATAGAGACCGCTCTCCAACACTTTGGCTGCTGTACGTGAACTAGCATGGTGTCCTCCCGTAGGCGACGCATGACAATGGTGGAGAACACTCTCGTACTCCACCTCCGGCACACACCTGCGAAGAATGCCATCCCTGCACTGCCTCAAAAGAATTGGGTCATCCCAAAAATAATATCTCAAAGAATGAAAGAATTTCTTTTTCTCTTGATACGACCAATCTTCCGGGATGATCCCGCAAGCCAAATAGTTAACAATATTAGCAAACCATGGTTCCTTAGAATTAGTTTTCAAAAGTTGTTCATCGGGGAACGTCTCAGTTATGGGTATGTGTAAACCTTGTTCATCTACCCTTTCTAACCTAGACAAGTGGTCAGCCACCACATTTTCAATTCCCGATTTGTCCTTGATTTCAATATCAAACTCTTGTAAAAGCAAAATCCACCTAATGAGTCTAGGCTTTGCATCCTTCTTCTCCATCAAATATTTCATCGCAGCGTGATCGGTCCACACAACTACTTTAGAGCCCACTAAGTACTGCCGAAATTTTTCAAAGGCAAACACGACGGCAAGTAACTCTTTTTCTGTAGTTGTATAGTTCAATTGAGCATCATTAAGTGTTTTGGAGGCATAGAGAATCACAACGGGATTATTATCTACCCTTTGCCCCAAAACGGCTCCCACTGCATAATCAGAAGCATCACACATCAATTCGAATGGCTTTGTCCAATCTGGCGTTTGAACAACCGGAGTCGAAATCAACTTTTCTTTCAAAACCTCGAATGCGTGAAGACATTTCTCATTGAAATAAAAAAACTGCATCTTTTTCCAACAATTCCGATAAAGGTTTTGCGATTTTAGAAAAATCCTTGATGAATCGCCGATAAAACCCGCCGTGTCCTAAAAAGATTCTCACCCCTTTTACTGAGTTTGGTGGGGGTAGCTTAGAAATCACCTCAATTTTCACGGGGTCTACCTCAAGACCCTTGCTAGACACCTTGTGTCCTAACACAATTCCTTCCGTCACCATCATGTGACATTTCTCCCAATTGAGGACCAAGTGTGTGTCCTCGCACCGCTGCAGTACCTTGTCCAAGTTATAAAGACACTCATCAAAAGACGCTCCATAAACCGAGAAGTCGTCCATGAAAACTTCAAGACAACGCTCCACCATGTCAGAAAATATGGCGAGTATGCAGTGTTGAAAAGTCGCCGGTGCATTACATAATCCAAACGACATCCGTCGGTAAGCAAAAGTCTCATAGGGACAAGTGAACGTAGACTTCTCTTGATCCAAAGGATCAATAGAAATCTGGTTATACCCTGAATATCCATCTAGAAAACAAAAATGCGACCGATCGGCAAGACGTTCCAAAATCTGATCGATAAATGGCAATGGAAAATGATCTTTAAGAGTTGTGGCATTCAATCGGCGGTAGTCAATGCAAACACGCCACCCGGTTACCAATCGGGTGGTGACAGGTTCATTCAAAAGATTTTTAGTGACCGTGATTCCCCCCTTTTTGGGGACTACCTGTGTGGGGCTCACCCACGTCGAATCTGATATAGCATATATGATCCCTGCAGCAAGAAGTTTTATGACTTCCTTCTTCACGACCTCCATCATGCTCGGATTCAAACGTATTTGAGGCTGAATGACTGGTTTGGCTCCCTCCTCGAGCCGAATCTTGTGCTGGCAAAGTGTAGGAGAGATCCCCTTGATGTCCGCGACTGACAACCCAAAGGCTCCACGGTGGTTCTTGAGCACTATCAGTAGTTGCTCCTCCTCATCCGCACTCAAGTATGCAGATACAATCACTGGTAACTTGTCCTTCTCAGCTAGAAAGACGTACTTAAGATGCAGGGGCAGTGGCTTCAACTCCAACTCCGGCGGACAAATAAGAGATGATTGCAGCGGTGGGGGAAGTGTACCTAAATCTTCATAGTGCCTCGTGTAGAAACATGGAAGCATCTGAAGCATTTTGGCGCACTCCTTGAGTGAAGTACTCTGCATCCAATCATAAGTGACATTTAGCAAACACGCCTCCAACGGCAATTCTGGATATGCATCAAAAACTGAAGTAATGATCGCCTCATCCTCCCAAGAAGGTGAAATGTCCTCATTTTCATCATTTAGAAATCCAACAGCCTTACGTAAAGAGACCACTTTTGTTTGCTCTATAATGTCCACAGCTAAGGTCCCTCTATCCATCTTGCTCATCACATGAGCCATATCCAAGAATGGCTTCCCAAGACAAAGTGAGATATTGTGCTCCACATGTTTCACCATGTTACACTGTGCTTTTGCTTTAGTGGATGCATTGCTAGTGGGCATGACCATCTCAAAGCGATCATCCGCAATGCCCAAGGTCAAGCGACCTCTCCCCATCTCCAAGATCATATCGGCTGTTGCTTGGAATGGGCGTCCAAGTAGCAACTCATTGCCATGCTCATCCTGCATTTCCATAACCACGAAATCAGCCGAAAAAACAAAGCGGTCTACCTTTACCAAGACATCTTCGCAGATTCCATACGGTTTCACCACAGAATTATCGGCCAATTGGATAGTCATGTTGCTTGGCCTTGATTCCTTTAATCCAAGCTTCTTAAATGTAGAAAGGGGAATCAAATTGATGCTTGCCCCAGAATCACAAAGTGCCTCTCCAAATTTGAACTTCCCGATAAAGCAAGAAATATTGAAACAACCGGGATCTTGCCTCTTCGGCGGCAAAGTGCCCATAATGAAAGCACTCACTTGCTCCTTCAGCACCACGACCTCAGTGTCGGGTATTTTCCTCTTCTTAGTGATGACATCTTTAAGAAACTTCCCGTAAGACGGGATTTGCTCAATCGCCTCCAACAATGGAATGTTTACCGATAACTTCCTAAAGCTGTCCAGAAATTTCTTAAATTGTGCATCCACCTTCCTTGCCTTTGCACTATTGGGATAGGGGACCGGAACAGTATGTGCCCTTTGATGAGGTGGCACATAGGGTGTCAATTTCTGCGGTTCCTCCTCAGCAGCTTGTTCTTCATTACCATTCTCAGCTATATCTTCAACTTGCCCTGTGACAGGTGTGGGCTGCTCCTTGATGATTGCATCTTCAACTTTGTCCTGCGGTGTGCTTGTGTCATCCGCCCTTGGATTCAACACTTTCTTACCGCTCCTCAATAGGATGGCCTTGGCCTGCTGGTTTCCCCCGGGAACATTGGTGTTCCCCGGAAAACCCGGATGTGCTGGCTTCTTCAAGCTTGCAATTTCAGCTGCCATCTGCGCCATGGAAGTCTCTATAGTTCTCATTTGAGCCCCATGACTCTGCAAAGTCTGCCCAAATTGGTTCATGAATTCACCCTGTTGCTTGATTTGTTGCCCAAATGTGTTCATTAACTCCTGGTTTTGTTTGATGACCTGATTGAGCAACTCCGTGCTCTTGTCCTCTGTGGCTGGTGCAGGCTTGGCGTCCGAATCCTGCAGAAAATTATTTGGATCCTTCCATGAAAATTTCTTGTCCTTTCGCCATGAATAGTCATTGTTCCTGTACCCTTGCTGTTGCCTCATGTACTTGACTTGAGCCTCCTCCTCAGACTCATTGTCTTCCTTCTACAGTAGCTTATTTGCGAGAAGATCCATCTTCTCATTTAACTCTCTCATTGCCTTTGACTCACTGGAAACTCTTGCTTGCTCAACTGGGCCTCTCTCTCTTTCTCCCCAAGATTGCTTCCGTGCCATATTCTTGAGTATTTCCCAGCATCTCGTATCAGTGTTGTTCAAGAAAAATCCTGAGCCGGCTGAGTCTAAGTTGCTTCTATCATGCTCGGAGAGAGCAAAATAGAAGATCTTCACATGTGTCTCCTTGTCCAGTCCATGATGTAGACATCTCCTCAACATGACCTGGAATCGCTCCCAAGTCTCAGAATATGTTTCACCCGCCTGTTGGGTGAAATTGTGAATCTTCCTAATCATGTCATTGGTCTTCTCAGGAGGGAAAAACCTCTCGAAGAAAACCTCTACCATATGATCCCATGATTCAACAAACTCATCGTCGAGGTTATGTAGCCACTCTCTAGCTATTCCTGCCAGGGAACTTGGGAATAACTTGAGGTACAGAACATCCTATGGGAACCTATCTATCTTCACCATATCACAATTTTCAACAAACTGACTAATGTGTGCCACTGGATCCTCATTCTCCAGCCCGTGAAATGCGTTTGATTTAACCAAGTTAATCAATGCTGGATCGATCTTGTAGGTTGGAATGTTGAGCCCCTGTTTCTTTATAGGCCCCTTTGAAGCTGATGAAGAAGACGCTTTGATCTTCTCCCATATCGTCTGTGGTTCGGCCATTTCTTCTGCTTGCTCTTGCTCAGGTTCAGAATCTATGTCGCTTTGGTGATCTTTCTCGTAGTGATCTTCGTGCTCTGGTCCCAGAGGTGGAACCTCAGGTGTGCGCTTCGCGTAGTCTGCGCTACGTGTATGCACCATGCAAAGTACCTGAAATAAGAAAATCGGGGTTCAGTACTATGCTTTGAACGAGTAAACACAATTATAGAGAAATTTAAGAATATTTAAAAATTGTTTCAAAATAAAAAAAAATGTGGCCTAGAGTGGCCGCTCTTAGCACTCAAAGTGCCAATAATTCGCCGTATCCCCGGCAACGGTGCCAAAAACTTGACGTGTATTTTACTACGTGCTTAAACGCAAGTATACGCATCGAGTAATATAGGCCTTTGTGAGGCCCGAGTCGAACTCAGGGACACGTGAATTATTGGAGACTTCTACTAACTAATCGCAATCAGCTAGGCCAAATAACAAAGTAAGGGTTGTTGTCGAAATTAAAAGAAAATCAAACAAAATAAAGAAAACAATTGATTAAAGGTTAGTTTAATCAATTCAAAAGGATATCTTTAGGATGGCGGTTTCACCGCGGGTCAACATTGTATTAGGTTTTATATAATTCCTCACTCTTCTCTCTCTATCCGGGTAGTGGCCTGAAAACAGAATTACCCACTGTCGTGGTGTAATTCACTACTTAGGTTTAGGTTTATTCCACCGTCGTAGTAATCATTCCCCTAAACTAAGCGCATTATAAACGGTCTCTCAGTTCCCACCATTAATTTTACAACTCCTTTGTCAAGGGTTTTATTGATTAATGTAAGTTTCGTCTCTTTTCAACCGTTAATCCTTCTGTCGAAGTGATTAAGGGCATTAAGTTATTATTATGGTGATCAAGCATAACAATATATATGGAGAAAACGAATCTATACCACAGATTTGAGAGAGAAAATGTGAATTATCAATATAAAATTTTCATACAATGCATTCCCGGGCTACTCCCGGTCCTAAAGATGGAGGGTTTTAGCCTCTCATGTTCATCTCACACGAATACATGGAAGAAATAGGGGAATTCATAAGAAAAACGTGAAACAAGTGGGAAAACCCCTGAACGGAGAAGAACCGGCAGATCCTTGGCGTAGAATACGAGCTTCCCCTCCTGTCGGTGGTGGAATTCGTCTTCGGCAGCGTCCGAATCACCCGGGATGAGCTTCTGGCCTCCGTTCTCCTTTCTCCCCTTCCTCGGCACTCGTGCAATGCGATCTCCGATCCTCCCTCCTCAGGGCGTCCGTCATTAGGTATAAGTCCCTAATTAGGTCGTCAAATAACTCCAGCCGTCTGATCGAGATCAAAACGAATCCAACGCATATCTTCCGGCGTCGATACCATCGACGCGGGTCGATGGTATCGACCCAGCGGATTAGCGGCAGCTTTCCTTTCTTTTAGTCTGAGCGCCTGTGGTCATCTCGATACCATCGACTTGGGTCGATGGTATCGACTCTCTTTAGCGTCGGTTGTTGTCGTTTAGTGACGTTGTAGCTCTCCATGTGTCGATGGCATCGACTTGGGTCGATGGTATCGACAGTTTCCTCGCCAGCAATCTGAAGGGATCTCGATACCATCGACTTGGGTGTCGATGGTATCGACTCTGTGCTGCTCCTCTCGTCTGGCAATTTGTGGCTTGGTCGATGGTATCGACTTCCGTCGATGGTATCGACGGAAGAAAATACTTGTTTTTCCTGAAATTTCACAACAAGACCAAGTAAATCCACACATATAATAATATTATGATAAATAATGCTCAAAATAGTAAAACAAAGGGGAATTGACATAATATGAAGGCAAAGACCGAAATGAGTGAATTATGCAATATTATCCATAAAAATGAGTAATTGGAGCACAAAACACATATGAAAAAGGTCTATAAATGCGACTCAAAATCATCGCATCAGCATCTCTTTCTCCGGAGGTTTTGGAGATGATTGCATGGATCATCTGAAAAGGTTTAAGGCGATGTGCCACCTGGTTCCACAAGCCGGAGTCGCTTTTGATGTTATAATGCTTCACCTGTTTCATTTCACTCTATCTGGGAGAGCCCTGAGTTGGTATAACTCTCTTGACCGGGAACCTATAATAACTACCTGGGCTCCCCTTGAGGAAAATTTTTTAGAGAAGTTCTTTCCCCTTTCACTGACTTATGAGATCAGGGGGCAGATCAATCACTTCTCTCAGTTACCTGGAGAATCCCTTGCTGAAGCATGGGAAAGGTTTAAAGAACTTTTGCGGAAATGCCCCCATCATGGAATCTCCCAGAACCAACTAATAGAAACCTTCTATCGGGGGGTGAGCGATGATATTAAATAGTTTTTAGATTCCTCCTCTGGAGGAAACTTCATGAGAAAGAATTATGAAGATGCCTGGAAGATTGTTACACTCGAAGCTGAAAACCAGTCCAACTGGGGACGGTCAGTCGGTAAAGGTGTTCTCAAGGTTTACAAAGCTGAAGAATCTATAGAGATGAAGGCAATAGCTGAAGCCTTGAAAACTATAGCTCACAAGCAACAAGCTCTCGAGACTTCTCTCGGAGAGATTGATAAGAAGAAAACTCCTCTAATTCAACAAGTCAAAGCCGTCTCAGGATCTTGTGAGGCTTGTCATGCTTCTGATCATCCGACTCTTTCCTGCGGTATGTTGTATAATGTGATGATGGATATGCATTCACCACCACAACCATATGAACCCATCATTGATCAGTCAGAAGAACAACTACCAGAACAAGTTAACTATATCCACTCTATCCCTGGGCAAGTCTACTACAACCCTAATCAGCCAAGGAATCATCCAGGATTTCAGTATGGAAACCCTGCTGGGACCGCTAATCCTCAGCATCAAACGCAGGGGGGATCCTCTAGCAGGTTACCACCTGGGTTCCCAAACAGTTTCAACCAAAATCAAGGGAATTCCAGGAACAACTTCCCTAGGGATAACTACCCCAGGAACCAATCGGCCTACTACCAGTACACTCATCCTCTGCTCCATCCGCAGCTACATACTCAGCAACCTCAGCCGGCGCTACCGCCGCAACAATCTCAACAAGCCCAACAACAAATTCCTCTGAAAACCACTCCTGTCCAACCAGAAGAGGAAATATCCTTGATAAGGCAGATGTTACAATCACAGCAAACTATGCTTGCTAACCAACAGGCTCAACAAAAAGCAGTTGAAGCTCAACTCGCTCAGATCGCTGTGCAATTAAAGCCCCCAACAGGTACGTTTGCTGGGCAGCCTGAATCAAATCCTAAGCATGGGCAGAACAGACATGAACAGTTGAATGTTGTCACCACGAGGTCGGGACGCACTCTTCATGAGACTACCAAGATCACTCTAGATAATGATGATACACCCGCTTTTATTACAAAAGAAAGCCCGCTACAAGGAATAGAGAAGCCCGTAGAGGGCACAAAAGGAAAAGATAAAAACCAAGTGTCCGCAGAACCTGAAGTTTTGCAATATAAACCAAGAATCCTGTATCCAGGTAGACTGTGAGAAACAAAGATGGACACTAGGTTTCAAAAGTTCAAAGAGGCGATGAAGAAACTGTACATCGATATTCCGCTCCTTGATGCTCTTTCCGAGGTGCCGACATGGGAAAAATATCTAAAAACCTTGCTATCAAGAAAGTATATCATCGAGGAGAAAGAAACTGTCAAGCTCGCTCAGACCACTTCTGACATCATCCTAAACAAAATGCCAAAAAAGAAGAAGGACCCAGGTTCCTTCGGAATTCAATGTTGCATTGGAAATGCATCTACCAAGAAAGGATTAGCTGACCTTGGGGTCAGCATATCCATTATGCCTTACTCAAAGTGTAAACGTCTCGGTTTCACCAAATTGCTGCCTACGGCAATGACTATTCAATTAGATGACTCCACCATAACCGCACCTTTGGGAATCATTGAAGACATTCCAGTAAGGATAGGCAAGGATGCCTACGTTCCATGCGATTTCATTATCATGGATATTAAAGAAGACTTTAGATACCCGATCATTTTCGGCAGACCTTTCCTCGCTACCGCTAGGGCGTTGATCGACATCGAAGCTGATACCATCATTCTTAGGCTCAGAAAAGAAGCAATTCAATTCCGAGTCCTTAATAGTATGAAAGGCCCTAGTATCCAAGAGGAGGTCTTTCTTCTTGACGCAATACAACAGATGTCTCAGTTAGAAATATATGAGGCTGCTGACGAACTGGAAAACGTCTTGATCAATACGGATGTTGAATTCTCTGCAAACGAACTAGTTCAACAGTGCCTGCAACATCTAGAAAAGGCCGAAAAAGCATCAACGATCACTTTTGAAGAACTTAAAGCTGCTACCATTATAGAAGCAGCTGAGCCACCAAAAGCCCCTGATATGAAGACTTTACCCACAGGGCTTAAACATGTTTTTTTAGATAAGGAAAAACTATGCCCGGTCATCATCAGCTCTACCCTTACAAAAGATCAGGAAGAAAAGCTCCTGGATGAGCTGAAGAAGCATAAAAGGGTCATTGGATATAAGATAACTGACCTAACAGGCATAAACCCAGCTCTGTGTATGCATAGACTCCCTATGGTTGAAGAATTCAAACCCTCTCGCGAACATCAAAGAAAACTGAATCCTAATCTAAAAGAGGTAGTTTGTCTGGAGGTCCTTAAATTACATAAAGCCGGCATGATCTATCCTATTTCTGACTCCCAGTGGGTCAGCCCTGTCCAGGTTGTTCCAAAAAAAGGGGGCACTACTGTAGTGCTCAACGACAAAAATGAGTTAGTGCCTACCAGGACTGTAACAGGATGGCGAATGTGTATTGATTATAGGAAGTTGAACAAAGCTACAAGGAAAGACCACTACCCTCTACCTTTCCTTGATGAAGTCCTGGAACGCCTAGCTCACCAAAAATATTTTTGTTATCTCGACGGTTACTCCGGGTTCTATCAAATACCCATACACCCGGAGGACCAGGAAAAAACCACCTTCACCTGTCCCTTTGGGACGTATGCATTTAGAAGAATGTCGTTCGGGTTATGTAATGCACCCGCCACTTTCCAACGATGTCTGTCTGCCATCTTCGCCGGTTTAACAGAATCCATCATGGAAGTATTTATGGACAATTTCTCAGTTTACGGAGATTCCTTCGATAACTGTTTAATCAATCTTGGACAAGTTCTGCAACGCTGTGAGGAAACGAACCTTATTTTGAACTGGGAGAAATGCCATTTCATGGTAACAGAAGGTGTCGTCCTCGGACACAGGGTAAGCGATAGGGGAATCGAGGTTGACAAAGCAAAGATCGATGTTATCTCAAAGCTGTCACCTCCGAAGGACATAAGAGGAGTTCGAGCTTTCCTGGGTCATGCAGGATTCTATAGGAGATTCATCAAAGATTTCTCCAAGATAGCTAAACCCATGACCCAGCTCCTGATCAAAGATGCTGAGTTCATATTCAATCAGGAGTGTATGCAAAGTTTCTCCACCCTTAAGGATGCGTTAATCTCCGCACCTACTCTAAGAGCTCCAGATTGGTCGCAGCCCTTCGAAATCATGTGCGACGCAAGTGATTATGCCATAGGGGCTGTTTTAGGACAGTGGATTGATAAGAAACCCTATGTCATCTACTACGCATCCAAAACGCTAGACGAAGCACAGAAAAACTACACCACCACGGAGAAAGAGTTTTTGGCTATCATCTATGCGTTTGAAAAATTCCGCTCTTATCTGATTGATTCTAAAGTCATCGTTTATACTGACCATTCTGCCATTCGATACCTGATTCAGAAACAGGATGCCAAACCCAGGCTTATCCGCTGGGTGCTAATGCTTCAGGAATTCGACTTGGAGACCAAAGATAAAAGTGGCGTGGAGAATGTTGTGGCCGATCACCTCAGCCGGATCGAGGTTGAAGAAAAAGATAAAATCCCTATCTGGGATTCTCTTCCTGATGACCAGCTTATGAAGGCCACTCATGGCTTCCCTTGGTATGCTGATATCGTTAATTATCTAGCCACAGGAATTATCCACCCATCTGCTTCCCACCAGGACAAAAGGAAGTTCCTTCACGACATAAAACATTATTATTGGGATGAACCCTACCTGTTTCACCTTTGTGCTGATGGACTTTTCCGTCGTTGCTTGCCGGAAGAAGAAATAACCCCAGTCCTAGAGCATTGTCATTCAGGACCCACAGGGGGGCACATGAGTGCTAAGAAAACAACTATACAAATTTTACAATCTGGTTTTTTCTGGCCCACCATATCAAAGGATTCATATGATTTTGCGAAAGCCTGCAACAAATGCCAATTTTCGGGCAACATATCAAAAAGAGACGAGATGCCCCTCACAATGTGGCAAGAAATTGAGCTTTTCGATGTATGGGGGGTAGACTACATGGGCCCTTTCCCTTCATCCTATGGCTTCTCTTACATATTGGTTGCGGTGGACTACGTCTCAAAGTGGTTCGAAGCTGTACCCACTGTGTCCAGCAATTCCAAGCCTGTTATTAAATTGTTTAAAGATATTATTTTCCCAACATTTGGAGTTCCAAGAACTGTCATATCAGATGGCGGGACCCATTTCTTGGAAAGAAGTTTTGAAGCCTTACTAAAAAAGTATAGAGTCAATCACAAAGTCGCCACACCCTACCATCCACAGACTAGTGGTCAGGTAGAGGTATCAAATAGACAATTGAAGGCGATTCTTGAAAAAACGGTGAACAAAAACCGCTCTGATTGGTTCACCAAACTTCCTGATGCCCTTTGGGCATATCGAACAGCTTATAAAACACCAATCGGAACGACCCCGTTCCGTTTGGTGTACGGGAAGTCTTGTCATCTTCTAGTAGAGCTGGAACATAAAACCTGGTGGGCCATCAAACAACTAAATTTCGATTTTAAAAGTGCGGGAGAGAATAGGCAACTTCAGCTACAGGAGCTAGAAGAGCTCCGTATGACCGCCTATCAGAGTGCCAGAATCTATAAGGAGTAGACAAAAATGTGGCACAACGGTCATCTTAAAAGAAAAGACATCGCCGTTGGCGACAAAGTGCTCCTTTTCAATTCCAAGCTCAAGTTGTTTCCCGGAAAACTTAGAACAAAATGGTCTGGGCCCTTCACTATAAAACATATTTACCCAACTGGAGCTGCCATTATCATAGACAACAACGGAGGAGAAAGGACGGTCAACGGTCACCGTTTAAAAAGATACACATTCCGGAAGACAAAATGCCAAGACAAACCATCGAAATCAAAGATGTTATACCAGCAGCATAACTATATTACAGCTTCGTCGAGCCAGCGACGTAAAACCCAGGCGCTACTTGGGAGGCAACCCAAGATTTCAATTTCTTCCTTTAATTCCTGTTCTCTTTATCTTAGGGTTTTTTTATGAAAATACAAAAAAACATATAACCAAAACAAACATAAAAATAACAAAACAAAAATTTACTGAAAATTTCATATAACTAAAACAAACATAAAAATATAAAAATCTGTTCGACCTTAACCCTCCCAAACGGTCCTAAAACCGTTTGGGACCAAACGGTCTTCAAACCGTTTGGGACCAAACGTTCTCGAAACCGTTTGGAGTCTAAACGGTCGCTAAACCATTTGACTTAGGATTTTTATCAGGTCAACCCCCCCGGTTTCCTATAAATGTAAACCCTCCCCCCCCCTCATTTTCTTTCTTTCGACTCCCGAGCCATCTGAAACTCTCGAAGTGTTGTTCCATTACTCTCGCCTTCGTCGACCTCTGTTTCCCCTGCTCCCGCGCGACCTCCGCCTCCAGCACCCTCGCTGTCGTCTCCCCTACTCACAGTAGCAAGGTAGTCTGGCCGCAGCAGTCGCCTTCTCCCGTAACCACCATTTCCGCCTTAGTCTATGCCTTCGTTCACTCTTCTTCACCGGCAAATCCACCGTTTCCACCATCAGCTCCGCCTCTATCGCCGTTGGCTCCGCCTTTTCCATCGCCGCCTTCTTCTTTACCACCGCCAGCCTCGCCGCTATCTTCTTTTACTATGTCTCTATCACCGTCGGCCTCCTCCATCGTCACCATCATCGTCGGCGCCTTCGTCGCTGCCTTCTCCTTCGCCGCTACCTTCGCCTTTGTCGCCAGTGCTTCCGCCCTCCATTCGCCGTTTTGTCTTCACCGGCGGTTGCACGACGCTTCGCTTTCCAAACGGTCTTGAAACCGTTTGGGACGAAACGGTCTTGCAACCGTTTGGGATCAAACGGTCTTGAAACCGTTTGTGATCAAACGGTCTTGAAACCGTTTGGGACCAAACGGTCTTGCAACCGTTTGGAACCAAAACGGTCTTGCAACCGTTTGGGATCAAAAGGTCTTGAAACCATTTGAGACCAAAACGGTCCTGAACCCATTTGGAACCAAATAGTTTTCAAACCGTTTGGCCTTTAAAATTCATTTAACTTTCATAAAAATCACAAAAAAACATAAATACAAATATTTTTTTTCTAATATGTTTTTCTAACTCTTGATCTCCCATTTTTCAGCCATGGCATCACCAGCAATGGAGGCCACCAGCTTTGAAGACACTGCAATCTGGTAAACGGAGTAACTGATGATAGAACAATCTAAGCTCCAGAAGATCAGAGATGACTTCAACAGGACCAGAAAAGTGCCACCAAATGTTAAGATGATGCAAGTCCTATGCGACCTTGACCGTATCGAAAAGTGCCTAGCAGAGGAACTTGAAGAAGAAGTGGAAGACATCTCTTCCTCTGATTATGAAGGCTCGGAGTACAATCCTAACTCCGAGGAGGAATCCCCTGCCAAAGAACAAAAGGGGAAACGCAAAGTCCTGGAGACCGCAACTAGGCAGCCCTCCAAGAAATGGGCAAGAAAACAAGTTCGACCTGCCTCTGCCATGGATCAACCCTTTGCAAAACCTACTACCACCATCCCTGCTACTACCACCACCACCACCACCCCTGCTACTACCACCACCATCCCTGTTACCACCCCCACCTTTACTCCCATGACCACCACAACACCGCCACCAAAAAATCTTTTCATCCAAACCAACCTCTCCACTAACAAAACATTAAAACCCACCAAGTATGTTTGCTCCAGCATTCTGCTCAAGATGGGGATTTTCGACCGCATCTTCAACGTACTAGAAAAATCCAACCTCACCAGGTTGTGTCTAGTACCTAAAGTATCCTACTCTAAACCCACTACAGAGTTTTTCACTTTTCTGACCAAGGAGCCCGTCGACATTATGGATAGATCACGGGACGGAGGTGACATACGACTTGTCACCCAAATCTTCGGCAACAAGGTTGTCTTAACGGAAAACACGCTGAATACAGCCTTTATTGACAACTAGGAACAGCTGCGGAAAGCCATGGCAGTGGGAACCGGTCATCCAGAGTTCAACAGACACACATTCTGGAAATCTCTAATCGGGATCCCCACCTATGATGCGAAGACGTGCAAAGCATCAAACATACACTCTGGATTTGTGCGCACCCTGCACAAAATCCTTGCTGGCACACTCTTCCCCAGGATAGAAGGGGGAAACGTTATAATGTCAGATCTTTTCGTTCTCTGGTCTATTCTCAACGAAAGGCCAGTCAATATCGGACGACATATGATCCAGAAATTATCAGCTTCTGGCCTGGGGAAGGAAATCTATATGGGGGGACATGTCACATCCATTATTAAATACCTCAAGATGGACAGACCCCTACCCCGCTGCACACAACTAAAGGGCAACATCCTTACCAATGAACAAACTCTCAAAAACTCCTTCATCATCAAGGAAAAGGATGGGAGACTACACTATGTTTTCTTCCCTATGGTCAAGTCATCCAGAACACTCATCCCACTTCTGGAGCTAGCACATTATGACACCAAACAGCTCCTCTTCTCTGATGAGGAGCTTTCACAACTACTAGCTTCGGTTAAAACAACCAAAAAGAAAGCAACAGCGGGACAGACAGAGTTGAGCATCACAACCCCGACAGCTCGACCAACAAAAATACCTGTCAAACGACTTTCCAGAAGGCAGTTGCAGGTCCAACAGCTGTCGGGGACACCAACATCTCGGCCAAATCCAGAGGCCGAGACCCTCCATGAAGAAAACTTAACCACCTCTTCAATCGACTCTTTCATTCAGAGTCTACATGATCATCTAAACTCCACCACTTCTCCACCTTCCACCTTTCCAACATCTACCACTCCTCCCTTCTTCCCCACATCCACGCAACCTTTCACATCTTCTTCTTCACCCATTTTTACTTCGGGATTTCCCTTCTCCATCCCTATGCCCGACTTTACCACTTTCCCTTTCACCTCCACAGTTTCCACCCCATCACTATCGCTACCAACGCTTTCACCGCAAATCCCACCACTTTTCACTTCCACCACCACCCCGACACCGCTGGTGACTACATCCACAATCACTACGCAGCTCGGGGCATCATCAGTGTCTCCTCTACAAGACACTAGTACCATCCCACACAGACCCCAACCATCCCACCCTTCCGCTCCTGGGGTCCCTTTTGCACATATCGGTGAGGAATTCGGCCGTCAATTCAACGTTGTCCGAAACCTCCTCACTGATCCCTCTAATATCTTACATTCTATTTTTTCTTGTGTGTAGGGTTTATCACGACAGGTGGCCACGATCGACGAACAACACCGCGCCTTGCCCACCATCCTCCAAGGTTTCCAGCAACGACAAGATGAGGTGGCTAAGCAAGTTGAGCACCTCAACAGTCACTACAACACCTTGCTGGACCTGGTCCTTGGAGCAAAGCGTCAGCAAGAAGCAACAGCGAAGCAAGTCGATGAGATCTCCATGCAGACTCAGCCTCTTCCAGAGACTCTCCATGAGCTCCAGCAACAACAAGCAGTTCTGAGCATGCGCTTGGACACCATCAACAACACGCTCACACAGCTACAACATCGCCAAGAGGAGTCCAATAATGATGAAATCCAGCAGTTACGTGCTCAAGTTACAAATATTACAGCACGTCTCCTCTCTGCCGAGGGCAGATATACCGACCTCAAAGAATCCCATGATGCACTGCTCGAAACACACGAGCATCTGCAAGTGGCTTTTGATGAGTTACAAGCCACCCATCGGCGGTGCAAAACGTCCGCGAGTAAAAAGCAAGCAGACAAGGCAGCGGACGACAAGGATGGTGATGATGATGAAGAAGATGACTCCGACTCATCTGCTGATTCAAACAAAGATAACACCTCCTCGGGTAATAAACATGATGACAGAGAGGACCCTGACACTACAGCAGAACCCTCTCACAAAGAGTCTGACAAAGGTCACCATGACAGTGACCATCACCCCACGTCCCCACACAATGATAAAGTCAACATGTCATACGGGGACCAATTCTTTGATTATTCCGCACTGGGATCCATCGGGGAAGCTGCTAAAGACGCGACTTTCGCTGAGTTCCACCATTGTATACTAGGAACCAGCGCCAGCTCACCAAAATCAACTGCTCCACCTCTCTCCACACCTTCTCCCTATGACCAGGACAAGGCAGAACGAGTAAGCTTAGATACAGATGAAGACCTCGATTCTGCCTCCGACTCGGATGACGATCTACCAGGCCATGAACAGGCCTTAGAACAACTGGCTTCTCCCCCTCCACAAGAGCTTCCCCCGCCACCACCTCTACCGCACAAAATGCATGACCTGGATATGGCGGCCATCTCCACTTTAGATGCTCAGGACATTTTTATACTAAACACTATAGTGGACGATGTAAAGGCGGGGGAAGACATAATCTATCACAATACAAAAACTAGGCGTAATATGACACGTGAAGACTTCCGCAGCATCCTCCGACCTCGGTCCACGATGCCAATGGAAATCTTTCGTGTCCTTCTCGCCAACAGTATAGAAATGTACAGAAGCTCTAAGAGGCAACAGTTGGTCTTCAATGCCTCGCCCGCTCTATCTACTGACCTTTTATACAAAGACATAAGATCAAAGTTGATCGAGCGGCTGCGTGCTAGTTTAGCACATCGGGCACGTTATCTTACCGTGCCCTTCCAAGTTTCGGACCACTGGCTTTTTATGATCATGGATACCGAGGCTCGGGATGCCAAGGTGTATAATTTCTCTGGCGCTGAGCTACCAGCCGGCACAATAAACTTCACTGGTGAAGCAGCAGGAGAAGCCAGGTGTATACCCTTCCGGCTGCTAAAGTTAATTTGGGCTGCACGCCCATCACTCCGCCAAGATTGGAGTCAACCTTGGTTCAAAATCATAAACCCTCAAGTTCAAGCCGCCGAGGGATCTGGGGATTGCACTTTCTGCACCATACGTCACATCCAAGTGTTGAACCAGTAAATCCCATTTACTGATCTGGTTGCTGATGATTTTCATTCCTTGCGCGAGCATTATGCCATGGAGCTCATCTGTGATAGACGGTTCTTCAAGGACCCAACTATGGCACCAGATGACGTCCCTCGCTACCTCTTCTCAGCCATCCAGCGACCACAGTGGTGACCCTTCTGACAAACTCTGAAGGAGTCAGAGACGACCAAAGTGCCAGTCACCGATACCGAGCAAGCTAGTAGCAATATCGATCCTCTGTCTGCCATTGAACCAACCTTTTCTGACTTTGATCGCGATGCTTGCAAAGGTCTCTCCGACCTCGAATTGCATCTCATTATGGCGCAGCTCTCAGCCGAAAAAGATGGACTGGTATTCATGTCTCAGGACATTCTTGTAATGGCAGACACGCTACGAGAGACTTTACAGGTTAAAGGATCCCTCTCTGTAAGCCTTATGGCCGCCTATTAGTTTCTACTTGGCCAAAATAACCCAACAACATACATGGCGTCCCCATATATGAAAGATGATCTTCTAAAGCTCAAGAACTTCGGCACAACTGACGCGCTGATCTCTTATCTCCAGCACACAATGCTGATGTTCATCATGCTACCTTTCCTCTCTCATGAGCACTAGATGGTCCTGGCAACAAATCTCCCAGAAGGAACAACCACAATATATAACAGTTATGATAGCCAGTACAACGCACGACAGAGAAACTACGTCGTGACACCAAAGACGCCAACAGAAGTAGTGGCAATGGAGTGCGCCGACAACTTAATCGATTTTCTGAGTCAGCATACAAGGGCGTATGACAAAGAGCATTTTCACCGCCCTTCTTTTTTCCACAAATGCCCCAAGCAAATTCGACAATCAAATGACTGTGGCTTCCACGTCCTCTACTGGATGTACACCATCATCGTTCTCCAAAGACCAGTAGAAGAGATGACTGACGTGGATTACCACGCTCTACGAGGACAGTTCGCATCCAATCTACTTCATTCCCCGGGGGCAAATGCATATTTACCTTAGCCTGCAGCCCTTGTCCTAATTACTTCTCAACCTATCACTTTGACACTCTGAGGACAGAGTGAGCAATAAGTTAGGGGGGGGTACATTAGACAAGGGCGAGGTATCATTTTTTTACATCCCTCTTCCTTCTTTTCTTTTCTCTATTTATACATTTTCCCTTTTTAACTTTCTTTTTAATTAACCCTTTTTTGGAGTAGAATCACCCTCATCTAACTCTAGAATCATGTTAGTCCCCAAAAGTAAATAGCACTTAGACATTTAATGGCGAGTTAATAATGTCACTCCACTATTGATTTTCATGCTTTTGCTTCAATTCTTTATCTGACTCTCCACAGGTCAAAATCAGGGCAGAAATAAGCCAAGCTCTCAAGGATGAGAGGGGCATCAGGCAACCTCCAAATCAAGAAGTTCTGCAAGTGGACCACAAACTAAATAAGTGCATGTTGAAAAACCCTAAGAACAACTTTCCTCTCTTCAAAATAAAAGAGGTTTGGCCGCCTAAAATAATTTCCCAAACAAAACCCCAAAACCCAAGCCTGCGAGTTATCGAATAAAAGCCAGAGAGACGAATAAAATTATGAGAGTTGTGTCATGAATAAGGATCTATATAAAGAACCGATGAAGGTTTCACCCGGCCGACACATTCCGCTGCCCTCACAAAGGCAGATGTGTCGTGCCCGGTAGTGAAACCCTAAGGTATCTGATTATATGAAAGGCTCATAAAGGACTCACCCGGTCGGTACATTCAGCTGCCCTCACAAAGGCAGATGTGTCGTGCCCGGTAGTGAGATCCTAAAAGCATAGACAACCCCTCCCCCACTTGAAGGGGGAGTTACACTTCAAGCCTTTAGCCAACCCTCATACCCTCTCTAGCTTCCAGTAGGTCTTTCAGAGAGGTATAAAGCTGATTAGAGTCAACAACATGCACAGAATAAAAGTGGTCCCGATGCAAGCTACGAGATACTGAAAGAACCTGAGACCCAAGCAACTCTCGAAACCCGAAAGAGTCAAGGCAAGCAATAAGACTTGATATGACCTTAGAAGAACTCAGGTTAAGAATTGAAGCAAGAGTATGGAAATCCTAACTAAATAAGATCGCCTCGCCATTACATGCCTCAGCTCTATCTAACTTGAGGACAAGCTAGACTCTAAGTTGGGGGGGGTGATAACATCCTATTTTGGGCGATTATCTTAGTCTTTTCCTTTAGTTTTCCATACTATTTCTAAATTAAAACTATACACAATCCCAAATTTACCCTATTTTTGTAAATATACCATCAGACTAACTTTTTCCTTTGTTTTGTAGAAAAACACGAAAAAAAAATCATAAAAGAATAACTCAACCTCAAGATCGCATGGATTCAAGTGGTCCCAAGACCGCATGAAGCCAATCGGTCTCGAGGCCGCATGGAGTCACACGGTCCCAAGACCGCATGAAGCCAACCGGTCCCGAGACCGCATGGAGTCACACGGTCTCAAGACCGCATGGAGTCACACGATCTCAAGACCGCATGGAGTCACACGGTCTCAAGACCGCATGAAGCCAATCAGTCTCGAGACCGCATGGAGTCACACGGTCCCAAGACCGCATGAAGCCAATCGGTCCCGAGACCGCATGGAGTCACACGGTCTCAAGACTGCATGAAGCCAACCGGTCTCGAGACCGCATGGAGTTCAAACGGTCTCAAGACCGCATGAAGCCAACCGGTCCCGAGACCGCATGACGCCAATCGGTCTCAAGACCGCATGGAGTCACACGGTCTCAAGACCGCATGAAGTCCACCGGTCCTGAGACCGCATGACGCCAATCAGTCTCGAGACCGCATGGAGTCACACGGTCTCAAGACCGCATGAAGCCAACCGGTCTCGAGACCGCATGGGGTTCAAACGGTCTCAAGACCGCATGAAGCCAACCGGTCCCGAGACCGCATGGAGTTCAAACGGTCTCAAGACCGCATGAAGCGAAACGGTCTCAAGGTCCAAACGGTCTCCAAACCGTTTGGACTTCACTTAAGGCCTATAAATAAGACCCCAAGGGTCCTCCATCACAGAGGAAGTGTTCAGACGTCCAAAGGCTGCCTCAATCACTCCAGAGCAAATCTGACTTCCATCCTCTGCCAAGGGCTGCCAGTCTGAGACCAATACTCCATCTCGAAGCTGCTTTCTCTCTCTCCGCCAAAGAAGGTGGGAAGAGGGAGATCTCGTCATAGAGCAACCTGTGAAGCTAGTGGATCGTTTCTCTCTCTCTAAGGGGTTGACTTTCCTCTCTCCTTTGTGGGGATGACACACTCTCTCTCTTCTTGCCTCCTTCTTTGTCCTAGTCATGAGCGAGTAGTCTCTCTCATTAGGGTGCGGGGAGTAGCCCCGCTACCCATGTTTTCATATCATGCAAATGTAATCCATAAGTTGTAATATAGAGTTCGTATCTTTTCAGTTCAACATCAAACGTTTAATGAATGCTTGTTGCTTGATCACCAACTTGTGTTATCCTTTATCTTTTAGTATGAATTTTCTACGTTTGTGCTATTAGATCTGAAACTCATTTGCATGTTGGTTTTAGGTGCATGTTCCCACCATGCATCTGTTTCGGTATCTAGGAGTGCTTTCCTAGAAGTGGAATATACTCACTCCCATCGTTGTAATTTCATGCTATGAAATGGAATCAGTTGACGTGTGGAAGTACAACCTTGATGAGTCGAGGAACACACTTCGCGGAGGGAATGTTGCAAAGTAAGTGACCATACCTACATGGATGGATGGCGTTACAACATTCCCACACTCCTCGTAGTTAGTCATCCGAAAGGAAGCTAAGTCTACAAAGATACTAACTGATCTAACTCTTATTGCAGGTTATGTTTTTATGTTGCATGTGTTGATCCATGTGTAGTGGTGGTGAAAACAGATCACACCCTAGTGATTCAGTAATCATTGTTAACAACCTAAGTTTACTTTCTTGCCTTTACTTTACTTGCATTTAGCTTAAAAACAACCAAATCAACCTTTTGATCTAAATACCAACTACTAAAGAGATTAAGTGAAATTATTACGTTTTCCATCTTGTTGGCAACAACAAGACCATTGTCTCGAGGATTCGACCCTTAACTATACTATGATAAGACTTCCACGTATCTTAGCATACGTGGGTGGAGTTCTCTATCTAGTATAAGCAAGGCTAAACCTAAAGACTTACCATCTTTAGGATTTTTAGTTGGTGCACGCAATTCCACATAAGTGGAAGCTCCATCAGCCTCCCTTAAAGAATGGTGAACGAGATCTCTACATCATGCACAAAGTTATCAAGCAAAGATAGCTCAAGCATTTGACAAGAAATTTCAACCCTACAATTTCTAGAAGGGTGAACTAGAACTATGCATTATACAAAATGCTGACTCTAGGGGCAAGTTAAACCCTAAATGGGAAAGGACCCTACATCATACACATCATCTATGATTGGGGTGGCCTATGTATGAAGGAAATGGATGAAGATATTCATCCTCATCATACTATTGACAACCTCATGAGCACTGCTACTATTAACGAGCAAGCTTCAATAATAAGAAAGCCTATGGAAAAGAGTCATGTAAGGGAGCCCAAATTTTGCACCCTTCTAAAATGCACCTAAAATATACTTAGGTACCTGGATGCATACCCCCCCCCCCGTGTATCCTGAAGTGGAAAGGTCAAAGTAGAATCTAGGTCCTAGGATGGAGGAGAATGAAAATTATCTTGAGGCCCAAGGGTTTGCCAACATAATTAATTCCTTAAAATAGGCCAATTTTCATAAATTATCCCAAACTATTTGTGAATGCGGCAAAAGAAATGTGAAATGTCATGATCACCATCATAGGAGGATTGCAAGAACTATGAGTCCCCAAAGACGAGTTGACCTGATCCTCACAATCAGATTCCTAACACCTATATCTAGGTAATTTCCATAACTCTAACTTATGTTGGGTTTGACCTAAAAGAGGAATGTCTGGAGGGTAAAGGAAGAAGTTGAAACACTTTGTAGCATGCACGCCTCATCTCATGAAAAGAAGTGAGACTAACCTCCACATAGACTAATATGGTTTCAACAAGGTGGGAAACTTTTAATAGGCAAACCCCAATTCTTTCTAATATAACCATAAGCTCTAATACTTAAGGCCATGAACATCAATGTTCATTAAAAATACGTAGGGTCTAATATTTCTGGATTCACAAAGAAAAGGAAATAAAAATGAGGTAACCCAACAAATGTTATTTTCTTTCTAAGACCTATAACCATCCTTGATGCACTTAGTGTATGGACATGAGGTTTGGATTGATCTTGACTGCCTAATTCATCAAAAGGATGCTCATATTGATATGCACCTCGAAAATCAATAAGGACCTAAGTCCAAATACACATTAAAGACACCATGGATGAAGTACCCATAGCCGATGTTGCATATCATGGATTGAAAAATCTTTATGTCAAAAATAAATTCATTATAAAAGACTTGGATCCCCATGCCAACAAAAAAAAAGAAATAAGAAAACATTCAAATATTAATTTTCTAAATGAAATATCATGCTCATATTCCCAAAGGATCACGTGTTAGTACTACTGGAGGTGTGGATACAAGACATTCTAAGTACTCTAGAGAATAGTCTCTGTCAAAAGGTAATAAATCACGAGTCATCTTTTGACAGTTGAAATACATCTTTGCAACCACCTCTTGAACTTTTCTAAAATTCATAATCAACTTCTTGAAGAAAGATGGAAGTGCCTCAACCTAGTACATGCACCGATGGTGATTAAATTGCCTCAACACTAACACTGGGTAGTAGGCAACACATCTATCTAGAACTTGGAGGGATGACCAATCAGTGAAAGCTAGGCATGGCAATCCTACAATCTAAGTTGTCAAAATATAACTCCATCCATCCCCAATGTACATTCATTGATGTAGGACTAGCAAACCATTGAGCCATATCACTAGAAAATTGTACAGACTCACCGACATGAATGTTCATTGATTAAAACTAATTCCCATTGATGTATTGAGGATTTGAAAACTTCATTAGCCAATCAAGACTGATGCACATTCCCAAATAAATCTGCACGATCTTGATGGGTCCCCTCATCTTCTCAATCAACTATGCTTCATCCAAGCACTCATACAACTATACCAATATCAAAGGAGAAATAGTTTCTTCTCTCTAGATTGCAAACACAACTATAGAAGCAGCAATAGTCACTTAACTAACGTCTCTTCAAAGGACCACTCAACAAGGATGGTCAAGGTGTATGCTCGCAAATGGGGCACATTTAGAGAATTAAGACCACATCACAATTTTCTCTTGATGTCTCCCACAGGGAGGTCATCTAAATAAAGTGATCATCTTTGTTCAACCATCAAGTAGCTTGGGATTTGTTCACACTCAGGAAACCTACCAGCTCAACAACCCAACTAGACTTCTTTAGCACAACAAACTGGCGGTCATGAAGGAGAAGTTGAGTGATCTTTGCCACATCTTCTAGTGTAGGAGTTAGAATGACATCCCCAAAATGGAAGGATTGACTAAAAGGATCCCAAAACCATATCACCACTGACATCAACTCCCCCACAATAGGGACATAACTAACATGATGAAGGTGATAGGTCACACCAAAGATTTCCAACTCGATCTCCTTAGTCTCGGAGAGGTATGTAATGAAAAGACGCACGAGACACATGTTCATGGGGGGACATTGTAGAAGCATGATCTCACTTATCACTTACTCTCCCATGGCTCAAAATCTAAAAGTTGTGATGTGCAAAAAAGACAAAACCACACAACATTTTTTCTAGGGTTCAACATGGCAGATTCACTTACCACATATAAGGGATTCTTCATCCTTTTCCTAGGATAAATGACACTATCTGCAACATATGTCAACATTAATGGACAATGTGGACAATTATTCCCTAACAACATGAACCCCTATCCCACAACTTGATAGATTTCAGCAATCTACCACCACAGTCTGGATGTTGATCGAGGCAATCTACCGGGATCACCAAAGATCTTCTGAAAATTAAAATTTTAAAATCTGATTCCAAATCAAAGATCACAAAACCCCAAAAAACAATTTGACTCAAACTCAGACTTTTATTTTTAAACTAAAAGAGTATTACAAGTAATAACACTAGTACTAATAATTTTTCTTGTAGAAAGGAAAATAGATCATAAACAGAACTAGTCTACAAGTGCTAAATAAATATGCTACTTCTTCAACTTCTTCTGCCAACCCGCCAAGCGTTTGGACAAAGGCTGATGATTAGTGGAAGAAGATCCAGAGGACTGGTGATACCCACTCACATCGAGGCAAATTGTGATATTGGAGCACATGTGACCAGAAGAGGAACTGTTGGATGGCACCTCCACAACCAAAGAAGAATCACTACAATGAGAGGAACCTGCTTCTATGCACACTGATGATAGATCTGCATCCAAACTGGGACCTATGAAGGAAGGCATCCACAACAATAGATCCCTCAAAACATTGACTATGTCTGAATCCCAATGGGTTGCTCAAGATGAAGAGTCATGTAACGTACCGAATCTTGAACTCTACCCTAGAAGTTTGTTCCTTTATACATTGCCAAACAAGGTTGAGGTTAGACCTAAAAGTTGTTTAGTATAACCCTTATGAGCTAATGCATGATGGACACACAAAAATAGTCACATGAGATAAATGGAGATTTCATAATAACTCATGAAAAATAATCTTACATAATTCCTTTGGTGCTAATACAAAACTAAGGAATATAATTGAATGACTAACAATACTGATAATGATAAATAGACAACTAATGTAATAAATTGCCACAAATAATAAAAGTGACCTATATCATAAAAGGAAGTGCTAAAGTGTAAGAAAACTTCAAATTCAGAATCTACATGTTAAAAATAGCCTACATGTCAATTTTCATTTAATTTGGACCACCTTGAATAATTAGGGTAAGATTAGGAGAGAGAAAATGTGTAAAAGCCATAAATGATAAATAACATGTCAAGTAACTCCAAAAGATGGAAATAAAGAAAAATTCATATTCAACACATCAAAGATAACTTGTGGATGAAGTGTCACCAAATTTGGATAATTTTAATGTTAACAATGCAAGAGGAAAGAGAAAACATGACCTGCTTAAATTAATACATCAAAAGCTTCCAAATGTAAAATGTAATGCCAAAATCAGATTCTCCATGTCTTAATTAATCGAGTTGTAAAATTTCATATTAATTGGGCTTTGTTTGGACCCCCCAAATAAATTAGGAAAGGAGCTATACCATAAATATCAAACATATATCGACTATTAACCTATATTTCCGGTTTTCCTAAAGTCTCGCGGTATATAGTTGTCACGCTGCTTTCTTTCTATTAATAAAACTCGGATTCTTGGCGGCCGTCGGATGTGAATCAAAGGGCGTCAAGGTTGTCCCCTACCTTCCGTTTTGAGCGCCTCTATGTGAATAGTGTCTGCGAGGTCCTGCTTTCCCCTTCGATCTCTCTCTCTCTCTGGTCTCTCAAGATTTTCCCCCATTTTCTTCTCACCCAATTTCCTCGCTTCGTCCAGTTTTGAGCGATCCTATAAAATGTAGGGCTTTGTGGATTCCATGCCAGTTTCAAAGCCAAGTTTCCCTTTCCCCTGTTCTCCCTCTGTTCTCCTTCACTTTCCCATCCCCTTGTCATCATAGGACTTCAGACCCCCTAAAATACCTCCCTACACCTCCGCTAGATGCCCTGGACCTGTTCTCCGGCGTTGGTTACACCGCTTGCGACCCAAAGCATGCCAAGCCTCCTCCGCCTGCTGCGGCTTGTGAGGTCGAGTTCGCCAGCGTTTCTCTGTGTATCGCAAGGCTTGCTACTAGTTCAGATAAACCTCCTATGATTCTATGAAGCTTCCGCCACATTCGATTGATCCCTCAATCGCGGTATGCAGTTATGCCCCTTTCTACCCAGATTTTGACCTAGTAGACTAATAACAAGCTACAGATGATCTTGACACCTGCTTTCCTTGCCAACCTCATCGGTTTTGATCCGCTAGTCGGTCTGGGTGTTTCTTTTTCGACTTACCTTACTTTCCTTCGGTTTCCAAACTTCCCCCTCTTTCTCGGCCATGGGGGTTAGTCTTGAGCAGGCTACATATCGCATTAGATCTCATGATCAGGCTCGCTGTGACCGTCAGGTGATGAGGAATCTTGTGGGATGGGTTGCTTATCCCCCACATTTGATCGCTGTAAATAAGCTGTTGTCCGTGAATCGGGAAGCGAAGGAGAAGAACTTGTTATCTGGTGATATTGCATAACTGCTCTTTTTCTTCTCTGTGTTTTGGGTTTGCTTTCTAGAAGAACAAAAGTCCCACCTAAATAGAACTTTCTAGTTCCGCACCCCCCCTAGGTATATTGGGCAGTATAAGTTTCTAAAAAACCCCCGACCCTCGACCCCGACCCCAACTTGCGACGGCTCTTCCCGTTCTCGCGCTGTGCAGAACGTGGCACTCGGACGGACGGCGGCTTTCTCTCCGGCGGCTCTTCTCTTTCTCCGGCGGCTCTTCTCTTTCCCGACAGACGGCGGCTTTCTCTCCGGCTGCAGATCTTCACACCGTCGGCGGGCGGCTCTTCACACCAACAGCGGACTGTGCTCTCCTGTTTCCCAGACGCTGCTCTGCACACCAGACGGCGGGCGGCTCTCTTTCCCGGACGCTGCAGATCTGCACACCACACGGCGGGCGGCTCTTCTCTTCTCGTTCCTCGCTGTGCACACCAACAACGCCTCTCCATAGACGTCCGGCTTGGATCACGTATGTAGTACATCTAACTCTCCGACTAAACTCCTTTCTCCGTAGGCTTTTTGCAGTAGCGTTTCTCGTCGCGTGTCCGACAAATATCCTTGCTGCGCCAGTCTTTCGTAGCGTGATGCATCTGATCGTATTAATCGGCTTCTGAATCTTATTCTGACGAAAATATTGGAGCGGAGAAGCAATCGTTTCTTTCTTGATTTATTTATTTGTTATTGTCGTGCATGTAGACCCGCTGCTTATCGATCATTAATAAATCCTTCACGTTTCTCCGGTTGTGATTAGAACGTCATCTTCTTAGAAAAAGACCTTCCTTTTGATCTTTCGTATTAGTTTTATATTGCTAATTGGTGGATGATTATTTCAAAGAAAATCAAATAGGTATCTCTTCTTCTTATTATTTTTATGTGTTACTATAATTCTCAAACATGTATCTTATTATATTAGTAAGCGATTCTCGTTCATTTTATATCACGTGTAGATATCATCCATAAAAACTCTTACTTATATTGAATATTATATGTCTATCGCAGCAATGGCACGCTTGTCGAAAAGAGAACAAATTACAAGGAATAAGAAATTATTCATGCATGTTGTACATGAATCATTTCTCATGTTGATTGTCATCATTATCATTGTTGCATGGACTTATGAACGTAAAGTGTTAAGATCCCGATATAGTTTAATGGATCATGATGACAACAGGAGTGGCCTTATCCATAGATTGATATATAAAAGTGATAAAAAGTGTATTAACAAGCTCAGGATGGATCGTCTAGCATTACGACGTTTGTGTTCATTACTGACATCATTTGGAAAGCTTGTATGTAGTAGGAACACTACCATAGATGAGATGGTTGCAATTTTTTTGTATATCTTGTCTCACCATTCAAACAATAGGATAATTCAAGATGACTTTTTTAGATCCGGTGAGAGAGTGAGTAGGTACTTCCATGAGGTGTTAAACGCTGTTGTCAGGTCCCATCGAGAATTATACCAAAAGGCATTTGCAATATCTGATAATTCAAATGACCACCGCTGGAAATGGTTTAAAGTAAGTGATAGTAATATAATTTTCTATATACTCATTTGATACAAAATATATGCTAATTTAAATTCATTAAATAGGGTTGTCTTGGAGCATTAGATGGAACATATATTGAACTTTGAGTACCAGAGGCGGAAAGGGCAAGATATAGGAATAGAAAAGGATTTATTGCAACTAATGTACTTGGAGTTTGCAATAAAGATATGCAATTTGTCTATGTGTTACCAGGATGGGAGGGTTCTGCGTCAGGCATGAGGGTTCTAAGAGATGCTATGACTAGGCAAAATGGATATCGTGTTCCTCATGGTATAATTTAAAACTCAAAATAATTATATATTTACTATTAATTAATATTCATTACTAATTTATTTCATGATTGTAGGGAACTACTACTTGGTAGATGCAGGGTATGTTAACGGAGAAGGGTTTCTAGGACCGTATAGAGGGCAAAGATATCATTTGAATGAATGGAGAGTAAGTCAACAACCGTCTACAGCTAAGGAGCTTTTTAATCTAAGACATGCTTCAGCACGAAATGTTATTGAAAGATCCTTTGGGCTACTAAAACAAAGATGGGCAATATTGAGAAGTCCATCCTTTTATCCGGTGAAAATTGCTAATAAAATTATCCTTGCTTGCTGTCTACTACATAATTTTATCATGCGAGAAATGTCCAATGACCCAATGGAGGAAGAAGTCCCTGAAGTTGTTGCAAATGAAGGGTATCAAGATGATGATGTACAAACTATGGAACCAAGTGATGAATGGTCTAATTGGAGAGATACTTTATCCGAACAAATGTTTTGTGAATGGACCAATATGAATTAATATGATACTTCTTTTTATATTGTTGTAACAGATGATTTTAGAAATGTAATGATGATTTTTACAATCTAACACACATTTTATTAATTAAAAGATTTTGTATTGTTTTGTTGAAAGTATGAGATAGATTTATATGTATATTGTTATCTTCCCGTTTTGTTTATATTGTCAAATTACTAACTTCGTATTCAAAACATTAACTGTGTCATTAATATGATTTAGTGATGGATAATGTCAATCAAGTTCGTCAACAAATTGTTGTTAGTAGCCATGTACCACCTATCACACAACAACAGCAAGCTCTAGCAATAGATGGAGGGAGAACAAAGAAGAAGCAAAAGAGGACTTGGACACTAGAGGAGGAGAATAATTTGATTGAAGCATTACTTGAGATGGTTGTTTCTGGGAAATACAAAGCTGAAAATGGTTTCAAACCTGGTTTTTTGACAGCATTAGAAAAAGATCTTGAACAAAGACTTCCAGATTGTGGTTTAAAAGCAAAGCCTCATATTGAATCAAAAATAAAGGTGTTGAAGAGAGAGTTCAATGTAATTTATGACATGTTGCATGGGAGCACCAGTGGGTTTGGATATAATGACAATACACATTGTGTGGAAGTTGAGAAAGTTGTTTGGGACAACTACATCATGGTAAGCAACCTTGCATTTTATACATTTGATCATTTAATTTGTGTACTACTAATATTTTTGTATGTGATAATGACAGAGTCATCCTGAAGCAGAGTCATGGAGAAATAAAAAGTTTGCACATTTCAATAGCTTGTGCACTATCTTTGGAAAGGATCGAGCAACTGGAAGTAATGCCCAAGATGTAGAGGACATGACAGCTGCCATGGAAGACCAACAACAAAATGGGGAAAATGTTGATGTTGAAGATTTAGATGAGAGTGATAATGGTCAACATTCCCCCCTACAGGTACACCTGATTTAAGTACAAAGAACAAAAATCAAGGGAGGAAAAGAAAAAGAAATAATGAGAACAACCTTGCAAATGTGCTATCTGATGTGGCAAACCGAATTGGGAAAGACATTATAGTTGCAGCAGGAATAATGAGTGAGTCTGTGATGACAAAATTTGAGAAGGAAAAAGATACAGTTGGTGATGAAATTGGGAAACTATCAAATCTCACTAAGGAGGAGAAGATTGATGCCATAGTGCAACTGAGCGTAAATGATTCTCTATGTCGTGCATTTTTTCAGTTGCCCAAAGAAGACCGTGAGTTATTCTTGAAGAACTTGATAAATAAGAGATATAACTGAGTCCTCATCAAAAGTTTAGAATACATTTTATTTTAACTTATGTAAGGATGTTACTTTTTGTAGGCATAACTTGTCAAGATCTTTATGACTTGCTCATTTCGTTTTTCCCTTTTTCCTTTTTCATTTCATGGCATGTGTTGAAAGATGTGTGATGATTCATGCCAATATATATTATTTTAAAAAATAATTTTCAAATTTCTTTTATGAAATAATATTAATTTTTCATTATTGCATCACTTCTCCATTACTCAAACATCCATATTCAAGAAAAAATATTATCATACAAATATAATTAATATGAGGGTGAAATTCTAATTTTGTTATCTTAATTTGACTTTTTTGATTATAAAGTTAACTTTTTGACAATTGACATTAAACTGAATGACAGTTAAAATAGGAATATAGGAACAATTCATATGTCTAGATAAGTCATGACAAGTCTTATCCTGCGTTGCATCCAAACGTAGGATAGGATTTCAAAACTCCCATCCTCTACCTATACCTTTCAATCCCATCCTTGGTCATATCCCGTCCTAATCCTTTCCTGCCAACCAAACATGCCCATAGGGGTAACTTGGTCTTTTCACTGTCTATCTTGATTTTCAGACAGTTTGGGCCACCTCAACCTACTTTGGTTCTAGGGATGGCAAAAAGTGACCATTCGTGTCCATAACATTATACCCAAGCCTAGACCTGTCAAACTGGGTCAAAATCTGCGGGCACCCATGTGTCGACCCGTTTAAGTTGGGTTTGGGTGACAAAATTTGTCACCTGCTGAAAATCACCCAAACCCATACCCACCCATTTATTAAGCGGATTTCGCGGGTGATCTGCGGGCACCCGCGGGTGACCTAATTAATTGAAGCAAATATATTCATATACATAATATACACGTACACCTATTAAAAGATGTTGCTTGTTTTGTACAAGTTAATTCTTTACCTTTATCATTAACAGTTGTATTCTCTTTATTTTGTGTTTGCAATAGACAATAACAAGTACTTGTAATATTAGGAATGCCTAATGTTACATGAAAAAATTATGTATTTTTCTTGTGATATTTATCTATGAAAACTACATCAATTTTCCTAATTTATATCAATATACAACTAGCTGCTACTTTTTCATATATCAAAAACTAATCGAATAGTTTGACGTCAAACATAATAGTTGGTTGGTTCTTTTGCACTATTTGACATAAAAACAATAGTTACAAGCTGTTTCAAATGTTGTTTTTAGTGTTAAAGAAAGCAACCGGTAACTTATTATTGATTGTACACATTTTATATGGGCATCCGCGGGCAACCCGCAACCCACTGGGTCGGGTTTGGGTGTGCTTTTATTACACCCGTTTAGAAGTGTATCTTTTTGACTCGCACCCGCAATGACCCAACCCAAACCCAACCCACCCACCTGTTTGACAGGTCTACCCAAGCCGCTCTGTTAAAATTGTACAGCATCGGACTCCTGCACCATTTGAATGGGTGTACTGTTATCCACCCCGTGTTAATCCACACATCTGTTTATATTATTACAGTTCAAAAATTGCACCAAAGCCCCTATATTTTATACATTAACTTGGAAATAATTAATTTGGTCCAGAAATCACAGCACGGACCATGTATTTAGCATATCTATGCCATCCATGCAGTTGTTTATATTATTACAGTTCAGAATATTGCACTAAAGCCCTTGTATTTTATACATTAACTCTGAAATAATTGATTTGGTCCAGAAATCATAGCATAGACCCTTATATTTAGCATATTAATCTCAAAGGACATCTGTTTGGCTTAAAAAAATTGAACTTGCACAATTGATCACACTTTTAGCACAAAAATTATAGCATATACCCTCTACTTAACATATTAGCCTAAAAAAAGATTGATTTTGCACAGAAAATTATTCACGCCAAGCCATAAGATGCTTCTAATCAAACGAATTTGAACATTGCAAACATTAATTTTACACAATTTAACAGTTCAGATTCTGTTGCATAATTCCATACAATTCAAACACAACTCCATGTTCAAAAACTCAAACAACATGATGTTCAACTTCAGAAAGTATACTACTGACAACAACTTCAAACAGCACAAACATTACTCCACGTTTAGAAAGCTTAGACTACATGATGTTCATCTTCAAAAAAGTACACTACTGATGACAATTAACTGGTAACTCAAACTACATTGATCCACATTCAGACGACCCAAATTACAAACATCGATCCATGTTCAGATAGCTCAAAGTAACTTGAGTTCAACCTCTATTTCATATTCACACAGCCAGCCACTCCTTCCTGTATATTCCACCAAAAATAGATCAATAGGATGAAAACAACAAGTCAAAAAGACAAAAAAATATAGCCTTCAAAATATACACTTAAGAAAACAACACTTGAAGGTCACCGTCATGTGGGTTAGTGGACCACGGGCACCGCAGGATATGAATGGGCGAATTGATGAGGACAAGGATAATCAGGGACTGTAGTGACCGTTGTCGTGGGGAAACATGCATCACTAGTAGTAGAGAGGAATGAAGCAAGAGGGATCTATCGCTGGTTGGCTGAGCTAGAGAGGAGTGAAGCAGGAGGGATCGTGACATACTGGTAGAAGAGACGACAACCATCGTTGGTAGTTCGTACGGTGGCAAAATGAAAAAGGTGATCTCCTACCTGATGTGAGGCGAGGACGTGACGAAGACATGACGGTGAAGACGCGACAGTGAAGACGAAACTGGAATCGTCATTTTTGGTTGCAACCCTAGATCTATGTCTCGTTTGCCTTCAGATCTTAGTTCCACGAAGGCAAGAAGTTAGCCAGTAGTGTAGAGTGACCTTCTGCTACTTGATTTGAGATGAGAATCTCCAGATCTGGCCAGGGTGGAGCTGTGGCGGCGTGGCACGGCAATCACCCGGGTAGGGTTTCTCCGGTTCTTCTCACGTAGGGAGATTGGGGATTGAAGCAAGTGTCGGGGACTCCGGGGGTGGTAGGGCCTTAGTCACCTGACTATACCATGGTTAGATTGTAAAACTAACCGAACCACCCTCCATTCGGTATGGGTGTACCAATTGGTGGATTGGACCGGGGTGGTCCAGAGCGGGTTGGGGTAAAATGTGAAATAATTTCCATCCCTATTTGGCTCTGATGTGGATTTCCTTACTTATGTGGCTTTCTAGGATTTTCTGATTGGATGCTATTCTGAAATTCATATTAATTAATTTACTACTCAGGAAAATAAAATAAAATATGGTCTAGAATCGGAAAATTATAACCTACTCAATAGTAGCAGTTTCATCACTTGATTCCAATCTTATAAAAATATGATTTTTATGGATTTTCCTAATCGATTATAATTTGCAAAATTCATAACTAAGTATTTAAAAGTTAGAAAAATATAATAAAATATGTTTTGAACTCAGAAAGAGATAACCTAAAATATGGAATGGTTCTAATAACCTAATTCACTAATATTAAAAAGACAATTTTTAGGGTTTTGAATAATCGATGTAATTCTAACCCTAATTCTACATATATGCCTAATAGGTGCCTTGGAGACCTAGGTTTGGTCCTAGGACTGAACTTGGACATATGTATATCTCTTATGAGGTATGTTTTCAACCTAGATTATTCTTATTGAGAAATTATCCTACTTTCTTCTTTTTCTTGGTCCTATGGACAATAGCCTATACACCATATCTTTTTCTTTTGAAATTATGCTTCATATGAAGTACCCTACTTGTTACTGATCTTTTGATCATGGACATTCTTTTGGACTCTTATCTTATGTTTGGTTCATGATGGAACTTTATATGATGACATGTGATGTCTTTTTCCCACTTATGAGGTGGATATATATGTTGGTCACTTTTGTAATGACTAGTTTGTATAGTCTGACTATACTTTCTACCTGCCTCTACATTTAACATGCTATGTGATTCAGTAGCACTAGAGTAGTATAATTGTATTGGTTTTGGGTTATGTGCCCTTTATGCTTTTGGGATGGAGGTTATGTGCCCCATACCCGGATTTCAAATTTATGAGGTTTGGCCTACTTTATATATATTTGGGAGTTTGGTTATGTGGCATTCTCTATCATGTTTTAAGTTTATGAGGCTTGGCTGCCATTATTATTTATATTGTTCTAGGGCTATGTTTATCTCACATGCATGCAGGATGATGTTTATGGATTATGGGTGATGTGCCCTAATTTCATATGTGCTTATGTGGCACCACTTTTATATGTTGATTTAATGGCAAGTATCTCTTTTATTGTGGATCAATTCTTTTGATACCCACTTGGGTTGTCCTTTTCTTTTCTATGGGAAGCCTTTTATACTTTATGTCCTTTATTCTTTATAAATTGATCAATTTCTTTTCAGTATGCACATACCAACCTTTGCTGATGTTGTCTATTTTTCTCTTCTTGCTGGGGTATGCTTCCAACCCTAGGTGAAGGATATGGTGCACATGGCATAGACATGGACTTAGATTGAGAAGTTAAAGCTTGGAGACAATCTTGAGATGGTTTAGATTTCCTCTACATGGATCCTTATGATGTAAGTTTAAGATGTTACCTTGTCTTATAAATTGAATATAGTCATGTTTTTATTTCACGGCTACACTTTGGTTGTTTTGAATACTATTATTAAGATTTGAAAATTTTACACCCACTCCAGCATATCCATTGGGTATGTTTGACTGGAGGTTTGATTCTTCAAATTTTTAGTAGAGAGGTGGTTTCAATTCTTTACAAGTCCTCCTGCTATGCCCATACCCACATCATCTTGCTGGAAACCCAAAGTACAACCAATGTCTATTGGGAAGTGACACAAACATTCAACCCCTATGACAAAGTCGTAAGAATGGTTCACTATGCCAACCGATCGGTTCGCCTTCCGTAGTACAAAATATTCATAGGAAATATTGACCCTTCTACTCCCGTACAGACTGGGATCCCTAACCCTGCCCTCTACTATAAATAGAGAGGTACATGGGGCTTCTCCAGAGACACAACTCAGAACATTAGTTGCTCTACAAAGTTGTTGTCCTTTACGGTTTTGGCAACTGAGAGAGCCCAAGTAAGTTCTACCCATCCAGGGAGGAACAACGAGGGAAAGACAACTACAGAAAAACAACTGGTTGTGGGAGAGTGTGTTGGTGACTAGTACATCAACAGAAGGGGGAAACTCCTTCTAGTTCGTTCTTTAGGATGACTAGAGTTTTCGGTAGTCCGTGTGGACTATCTATAGAGGTGAGAGACTCGTATCACTCAAGAGGACGACAGTCAACCACAGTCCAGGTCAAGACCAAGAGCTGCACAGATGTTGTCGAAGATAGGTGACCGAAGACTGCACTTGTTGTGAGGTATAGTCACTGAGCAAGCCTCAGGACCATGTATAACTCCCCAAAACCATCCTTACCATTACATAGATGTTGATGTGATCTGCTGGTTATGGGTTTATGGTCAAGTAAATTTTTGTTTCTGCTGCCTACTCTGACCACATAAAACCCAACAACGTCTACCTACAGCAATTACAGATCAACAATTTCACAACTAGATATGAAAATAACATATGAAGTTACAATACATACCTTGGGTACACCTTGGTCCCATCATCTTCACCCACATATTGCTCATCCATGATGGGATTCTCCTCATGGAAGTTACACACCGCCATCTATGGATTCGCAACCACAATGACATAAGTTTCCCAGAACAATTTGAATTAGCTCAATCTGACATCAGATCACTGGGAAAACATCAAAATAGAAAATCAGCTGAATTGCAAATCAGAATGCGAGTTAATGTCATGTTCAACCTTTACAGTGGTCCAAGAGCACTACAAGACCAAAATCAAGATTTTGCCATCAAGTAATAAAATGGCCAACCAAAAATGCAAAAATGAAGGCTATACCTTCCAAGAAATAAATGAAGTTGAAACCCATACAAAAACACCACTGAGAGGGGCTCAGTGGTGGCAAATCGAAGCTCTACCACTACCGTAGAGACGCATCCCATCACGCCTTCAGAGAGGGATTGCTTATGTCATGATAGACCACTGAAGGACTAACATATCAACATAATCATCCATCTCTCTCTCCTCACCGCAACTTTCACCATTGCTCGCTCGAACCAAACTTCTTTATGCCACTGCTATCAGGTGAATGAGAAATGAGAAGGGTGCTTGAACTCCTCCCATCCCCCCTCCTTATAAAAAGAAAAAAAACTTTTACAAAAATTGTGCATGTTCCTATATTTTCAGTAGAATTTCTAGATCCTTCTGAAAATCATAAAATAAAAAAATACAAATAAAATATCAAAAGAATTGTAAAAATATGAGGATTCTAGATCTTCACTTAAAAGCTTAAATCTTCCTTATTTGATAAAAAAATATTTCTTTGATCAAACTTTGATCATCATGGTCCTAGTCCATGACCTAAAACTGCACCACCACTCCACTTACACCTATTTTCATACAACCCTAGTTCATGACCTAAAACTAAACAAAAACCTAACTAAACTTTTTCAAGAAACTCCTTTGGGTCCTGGGTCCTGACCTAAATTGTACCAAATTCATAATTCTCTTTATAAATCTTTTGACGGTCCTAATTTATGAGCTTAAATTGGGACATTACCCTACTTCCATTTTACAAATCTTTTGACAGTTCTGGCTCATTACCTAAACCTAAACTAATCATTCCTTACTTTATAAACCTTTTGATGATCCCCGATCATGACCTATAAACGAACCAATCCCATTCTTGATCTCTAAAATTCGGTGATTGCATACACTAGAATCAAGTTAGAGCCAGTAAGTTGGGGACAATAGATTGTAAAAAATAAGGGGAAATGGAGGATAAGACAGTGGAGTAACACATCCCTGAGGTCACCTTATTACTAGATACTCATATAATGACCAATATTAACTTGTTCTAACGCTTTTCCAATGAGAGGATAAGTAACCAATACAATCTTTGGCTAGGAAGGTCACCTAAAAAGTTGGAATTCAGCTGACATTCAAAATATTTAAACAACCAAATCTCTATACCTGATAGGAAAATTCACCATATTTTACCTTCTTAGGGTTATGGTCCTAGCCCGGAGTTGGTCCAGTAAGAAAATAAAAACTAAATATGTGAAGGAAGAATATGAGATGAAATTCCTTTATCAAAGATCTTTTTTTTGTTAAGTAGTTGCCATGATTTTAAAAGATCACATACTCATGATCTTGATGACTTCTAGAAAACAAAAAAAATTTATCTGCTTTTTCACATCCACCTTTTTCTCACTAAGGCATTTTTCTCACTAAGGCATGAGTTAGTAAGAAAATCATACATATATTGAATTTAGAATTAAAGAATTGATGAGAGTCATTCTTTTTATTGGTAAACCTCAAATGGCTAATATTCCATGGGAATGAGTGATGTTTCAGATATAGGTAAGTACCTCAACCGAAGGCCACACTCACTATGGAGAAATCATTCATGTCCAAACTTATTTCAGTAATTAGTGACTATATTACTAATTCATCCTTAGAAGTAAGAGACATCACTTATGCTCTCCACCCTCCAAAAAGTTTTGTTAGAACATCCTCTATATGTTCAACCATTTTGTCTGTGGTGAAGCATTCAAAACATACATCATTAACTAAGCGAAAGCGATCACTAACATCAGATTACTGAAAATCACTAAAAAATTAAAACCTTTTTTAGAGAGATCCAATCGTAGGAAAACTCTTTCAACAAGAACCAATGTATTACATTTACATCTTGGTTCATAAGTACATATCTTGTACCGTCTCTTCTCGAGGGTTACAACATCAACTGCCTTGTTAAAAGCTAAACACAAACAACATAAGAACCTCGAGGCATCAAGCCAGAAACTCAAAACGATTCATTAAAAGCACTAACTATTAACTCTGAGGACCTGAGAGTATAGAGACGACACATAGGACATCTATCTACAAGACACGACAAACATTACACTCAACTTGAGCTATCACTTCTGTCCCTACTGCTGCTGAAGTTCTTCCTCTGTAAGATTGTTCTCAATCTCCTCCGTTCTCGTCCACCTAAAAATGTTGGATACCACAGGGGTGAGACAATTGAAAATTTCCCCAGCGAGAGATATAACTCTCTGCCAGAAACATTATTATTGCAATTTATAATATGAATCAGAACAGAGGATAATCAGTTTATATCATTCTCATCTTTAAATATTGCAACTATCTATGATAGAGCATTAAAACATCTATTCTATTTATAAGGAATAGGAAGAACATGTATATCATTTATCTATTATATTAACTCAACATCTCATGCTTTTCTCATGATACTCAGTACTCTGATATGTCACCCATGACTCTTTCTTGTTTCTATCTAACGGCCTTAGCCAATCTACTAAACAGGTATTGACTTATACTGGACACGAGAGTGTACATCATCATGTCTTGTTTAGGCATTGGTCCATACTAATCCTGTATAAATATTCCAGGCATTGGATTATACCAATCCTGTGCAACTAGTACGAACATTGGACTTATATTGTTCCCGTGTATCCATTCCAAGTATTGGACTATGCCAATCCCAATTATTCCAAGTATTGGACTATGCCAATCCTGTGCAACTATTCCAAGTATTGAACTATGTCAATCCTGTGACATTATTCCAGGTATTGAACTATGTGAATCCTGTGCAACTATTCCAGGTATTGAACTATGTCAATCCTGTGACATTATTCCAGGTATTGGGTTATGACCAATCCTAGGCAGTTATTCCAGGTATTGGGTTGTGACCAATCATGTGCAGTTATTCCAGGTATTGAACTATGTCAATCCTGTGACATTATTCCAAGTATTGGGTTGTGACCAATCCTGTGCAGTTATTCCAGGTATTGAGTTAATACCAATCTTGTTTAGTTATTCCAGGAATTGAACTATGTCAATCCTGTGACATTATTCCAGGTATTGGGATTTAACCAATCTTGTGATATTATTCCAGGTATTGGGATTTAACCAATCCTATGATATTAATCCAGGTATTGGAATTTAACCAATCCTGTGAGATTATTCCAGGTATTGGGATTTAACCAATCCTGTGATATTATTCCAGGTATGGGAATTTAACCAATCCTGTGAGATTATTCCAGGTATTGGGATTTAACCAATCCTGTGATATTATTCCAGGTATTGGACTATGCCAATCCTGTGATATTATTCCAGGTAATGGACTATGCCAATCATGTGTATCTATTCCAGGTATTGAACTATGTCAATCCTGTGCAACTATTCACATATTATCACATCTTGTCACCTCTCATTATGCAATCACCATTCTTGTGACTTAAAAAGCACATTCAACACCTTGGCACCTCTCACTAGGTAACAATTAACATCACTCTTTAAGAGCGGTATGTGACATCTTTCTATGATGTCTTGAAGCATTACCTTCCTTATTACTTTGAACTTACTTAAGTTTATGATCTTATGTTGTATTAAGGTATTTCCCATCTTAATACTTTTATTCACTAACCTAGCACTTTTATCATAAAGTGCATAGGTCATAGAACACTCATTAGAATTGTCCAACTATCTTCAATGATATGAACTCATCTCAGGTTAAAGCATTGTTTGCTATAAGGTTACCTATAATCAACCATTTGAGATATTTCACCTTTATAAGGCTTTACCTGCTATTATCATTAGGGTTCTGGTTTGTCATCACATTTCCCAAGATTAGGGCTTCATGTATTATAATTCAAAATTAGAGTTTCACATACCTTCACCCTGTATTAGGGCTCCTCATCATACCATTGTATAGGGTTTCACATGGCATCATCCTCAATTAGGATTTCACATGACATCACCCTCAATTAGGGTTTCACATGGCATCACCCTCAATTAGGGTTTCACATGGCATCACCCTCAATTAGGGTTTCACATGGCATCACCCTCAATTAGGGTTTCACATGGCATCACCCTCAATTAGGGTTTCACATGGCATCACCCTCAATTTGGGTTTCACATGGCATCACCCTCAATTTGGGTTTCACATGGCATCGCCCTCAATTAGGGTTTCACATGGCATCACCCTCAATTAGGGTTTCACATGGCATCACCCTCAATTAGGGTTTCACATGGCATCACCCTCAATTAGGGTTGCATCTTTACCCTAGATTAGGGTTAATGTTCATCAATCTTCTTAATTAGGGTTTCATGATCACTTCATCAAAGATCATACCCTAAAATCTTAATTTATTCATATTGAAAGTGTTTGAGGCTTATCCATTACATGATTACCCTACATGTATGGATTCCTCTTTCTCTCATCCTCTCTAGGATGTTGACTATGTCAAACTTGGATAAATTAGGTCAACCAACCCTTTAATTAAATACATTCAATTAGGGTTGACATAGTGTATTGAAATATTTCTTACTTAAGCTTCAGGGATTAACTCATCTAGGGTTACCAATTACTTAGTACCTTAAAGGTACAACCCTAGTGATTATCTTTGAGATAAATCATTAACACCCATAGGGTCATTTTATCTTTCATCACCTTAGGTTTCCAATTGACTTAAACACATTGAAACATCCCAAACGTTCTTGATCATTGATACTCCAAATGGTTTGAAACCGTTTAAGAAAAATAGTAATGAAACCGTATGGACATTTTACACTAGAAACCACTTGGGTCTCCAAACGGTTTGAGACCATTTGGTCTCAAAGGTCTTGAGACCATTTAATCCCAAACGTTCTTGAGACCGTTTGGACTCAAACGGTCTTAAGATCATTTGGTCCAAACTCTCTCAAAACTGAATGGACCAAAAAGGTCTTCCATCACTTTATCAATTCAGGATTTCAATCATTAAACCATCTATCAATTGAACTACTGATTTATTCTTCAATTGGACCATTGAATCACCCTTCAATTGGACCTTCAATTAGGGTTTTGAACCCATTTGAATTAGGTTTTATAATCAAGAAACCATCAATTAGGGTTTTGAAATCGAGGAACCATCAATGGTTGACATTGTGGAACTAGTCCAATTAGAATCATTGGATCATCATCAAACCATGACATGACCTGACCTCAAATGGTCTTGAGGTCATTTGGATGACCTCCAAATGGTCTTGAGACCGTTTGACTCAAACCTTTATTGAAATTTGTGAAAATCAATTAGGGTTTCCATCATTGAATTGATAATCAATTTAGCTATTGATTGTATTTCAATTTGATATCACTGGATCTTCAACCATCCAATCATACTTCATCATAGACTTCCAAACGGTCTTGGTTGACCTCCAAACCGTATTGACACTATTTGGGTGACCTCTAAATGGTCTTGAGACCGTTTGGGTTAGTCAACCCAAAGATTAAATCAATCAATTTAGAATTTCAACACTCAACCCGATTAGGGTTTCAAATTGGAGGTTTGTCCATACATTGAATAAATCAATTGGATCCATTAGATCATAAACCAACATGTACTAGGGTTCTGACCTCAAACGGTCAACCCATCCAAACGGTCAACCTATCCAAACGATTTGGGGTCCAAACCTCCAAACGGTTTGCAAACCGTTTGCAATAGAAATTGGTTGGAATGTGTGCCTAGGATGATTTCATCATCATCTATCTTCGTTCATTCAAAAGATACTATAATTTTCATGGTAATTACATCAATTGATCAAGGGAATTTCGAGTAGAACAAAATGATCAACAATTAATGGAGAATTGAATGCAATAACAACATTTAAGGGTGTAAGTTATATAACCCCCCTCTAATTGAGATTCAAAGCTCCAAGCTCCACGTCTTTAATGGTGAAATAAGCTTTCTCAACTATCCCAAGCTCGTCCTCAAGCTTTTTAGTGAAAAGAAATGGTTAGGATAGAAGATTGCATGGAGAAAAGAAGAAATCCATCATTTATTTTCGATTTCCACCATGAAATCATGGTGAAAGAAGGTCAAGAAGCTTACCAACAGGTTGGGGGTCGTCCTCCTGTTGCTCCAAGCTCCCTTGGTCGTTTTTGCAAGCAATAATTGAAAGGGGTTTCGAAATTACCCTTTCAACTCATGGATAAAGGAGCATATATGCATTTTATTAAAAATTCATTTTAGGAGAGAGAAAGTAGGGATTATCTCCTCCATTTCTTTGCCTCTTTCCCCTTCCCTTCCTTGGTTATGAGGATATCTCCTTTTCCTCTTATTCCTCTCAATTATCCATGATTTAAAGAAAAGCAAATTAAGCACCTTAACCCTTATAATAATAATATCCTAAAGTTAGTGGATAATTCTTTTTCTTTTAATAATGTGAGTGAGTTATCCACTTCCTTTAGATATTTTCGTGCCTTTGCAAGGCACATTGTCGACAAATCTTTTGCAAAATCATCCCTCACCTTTTGGTTAAAGGGCTCTTCAATTAATATATTTATTTTTGCATTATTATTGAAGTAAAGTTCCAATTATGCTTAAATCTTGATTATTTTAATATCAAGATTCTCTCTCCTCCAAAGTGATTCAAATGAGACGCCCCTCTCATTTTCTTTGCTCTAAATGATTCCAATAAACATTAGGGACTATTTTGAAGTGGTAATTTGCATATTGAACTCTGGGTTTTGGGTAATTTGCACATTACACCAAAACTAGGTTTTAATGCACAAACATTGCTTTATCAGCTCTTTCTTGGTACTCAGGCTACCACAAGCCATACATCTGCATCATCTTCATTCTCATGATGCTTTAAAACATGAGGAACATCTTATCATGTAACATTTGCAATTTAACCCCTCAACTTGTGTAATTTGCACTTTAGTCCAAAATAGACAAAACATTATTTCAACATTGTTCAAAAAGGACTAAAATTGAAACATAAGTTCCTCTTGAGCCTTAATTACTTTTCAAAAGATAATATCAAGCATATAATTATCTTTCTTAAACAAAACTCCTAGGGTTAAGGCATAACCCGGGTCAGGGATGTTACAAGTTATAAACCCCTAACAAGGATTTCGTCCCCGAAATCCTAGATAAAGGGAGACAGATATTATTCATATATCATCTCATCAAGTCTTCACATAACATCTCAATATCATGTTTATGCAAGGCATAAACCCCTAACATATGATGTCCATGCTATATTATATAACCAATCTGATTCCACAGTTAACCATTCTCGGTGGTTAACATGAATTGTCTGATACCAAAATTCTTTACCTTGGTATCCATCATATGCGCTGAAAACACATTACATTTTTATATTTCTTTCATCCTGGGACATTTCTTGTTATACATATCTTTTTCTTGGAACCTAAGTCTAAGAAAAATTGATAGTCTTCTAAGTATCCATCAAATAAACAATTTTAATTTATGCACACCAAGTGTCCTAAGACCCACTTGATTGCCATGACCCTAAAAGAAAAGAAAACAAAGGATCATATTCCTCTTATCACCCTATTATTATCCAGGGTTGTTTATTCATGAGAAGAGATTATCATCTCCTCAAAACATTACATGAACCTTCTACTTTTCATGAGTTATTTATTCTTATTTCTTTCTTGGTTCCTTGCCATCAACATAGGAATCATATGGATGATTACTTGTCATCATTTCTTAATATCATTTTCACCATGATTACTAGATATAGGTATTCAAACCTTCAGTTCATCACTGATTATTGTTACCCTCCATTAGGTAACTATTACCTCTAGGTCTTCAGACCAGGGTATACATTTGTACTAAACATCTTCTTTTGTTTATAAATTGATTTACAATTAAATCAAATTCCTTCATATATCAATTAGAATGTGGTAGAAATATCCATGCCACATCTCCTAATTCTTTCTTTAGATTGTTTTAGAATGATTACTTGATCAGAGTAATCAGAAAGATAACAATCTAGGTATGTCATACTTACCCTGTATTCAATAAATGAATACCTGGCCAGGGTATTCACGAACTGAAATTAGGTAGTATGCATTTGTTTTATATTATGTTTAATATTCTTAAATGTTGGGTTTTAGAGGAGGCAGAGAAGCAACGGAAACAAAAATTTTCTCCCTCAAACCCAGAACAAAAGGAATCGCGTCAACATCTATATAATAGGAAAGATGGTTTGTGAATGCATACCTTGTCCCGAGGCTTGCTCGGCGACAGTACCTCACGCCTTGCGTGGTCTTCACCTTCGGTCTTGGATGGTGTCTGTGTAGCTCCTGGTCGCACTGGGACTTAAGACTCCTGGTCTCACCAGGACTGTCAGGATTGACAGTTGTCCTCCGAGCGACAGAGGTCTCCCGCCTCTGCAGTCGTCCACACAGACTGCCTGGAACTCTGATCTCCTTGTCTCACAAAGAATCAGAACGAGTCACACCCTCTTATCGGCGTACTAGTCGCCAACACACTCTCCTGCCACCAGTCACTTTCTGTAGTTGTCTTTCCCTTGTTGTGCCTCCCTTATCGGGTAGCACTTGCTCGGGCTCTCTCTCGGTTACCAAAACCAGAGAGAACGACAACTTCACAGAGCAACTGGTTGCACTGAGTTGTCCTTTGAGAAGCCCCCAATACCCCTATATATAGGAGGGTCATGGGACAGGGTTCTCCATCCCGGGCAATATGGGACTAAAGCAGGAGTAGAATGGTTTGAGATTTTCCACAAAAAACAACCAACTTGCAACCTGAACCGATCGTTTCACAACTGAAATGGTCGGTTGGGGATCTGAGCCGGTCGGTTGACACCTCAACCGATCGGTTGGGACCCATGAACCGGTCAGTTCACTTCTGAACCGGTCGGTTCGTGGTCCTGATCAGTTCTCGATTGACTTTCCTTCTTTTGTTTCCAATTGGTATCAAATACCAATCCTTGTTCCAATCAAATTGGGCAAGTGAAACGAAAAGAAATTTCTCACCAATCCTACTTTCCCAACTTGCTCGGTTGCATCAGTTTAACTGATCGTTTCAACACTTGAAGCAATCATTTCACCCTGACCTTGAGCCGATCGACTAACCACCTGAACCGATCGGTTCACCAAGCTGAGCTGATCGGTTCATCACATGAGCCGATCGGTTGGGAGTATAGATTTTATAGAATCAGTCAATTGCGGTTTCAATCAATCGGATACTCTAATCAATCAGTCCAACACCTTGAACACTATGATATTGAGCTATCAATTAATTTAGTGTTTAATTGAACTACTAAACTCCTTTAGTAATCAATCTAAACATGTTTGTGGACAAACTCCTATTCCAGGTTAAATCCTATGTGTGTGACCCTGCAGGTCCATTTCACATTGGTAGTGAAAGTCCATAACATTTATGACTTCACAAGCAAAGAGCGGTGCCTAGTCACACATCAGTGCTACCCAAGTGAAATAGAAAGTTGGAGAACAACTTTCAATCCTACAATTCGTGAATGGTGTTATAGTGAATGTATAATTCCTTTGTCGCTGATATCCAGAATGAACTCGAGGCATGGAACAGTCATCCTGTCAACATTCATTCATTTCCTTGATCTCAGAGCAGACTCGGTGAAATGTGTGTGACATCAATATCACATATTGATTCACACGTGCATTCGCATGCCTTTCTCAATCCTACTCATCAAGTGGCCAAGGATATCAAACTCCCTCAGGAGGGACAAATCCCATATCTATCACTCACCCCTCAAAAGCCCCATGTGTCAAAGCCACCCAATCATCACCTTTATAACAACCCATGTTTCAGGACTACGTTTGATGATGTCAAAGTGTACCCAACGACATGTGTTGAGTGTAGTGATTTCAGGTCTAAGAATCACACTCACCACCATCACTGTGAGAGTTGACTGTGACTACCAAGTCAAGGTTCCATGTGTCACTCTCACGGTGGGTCTGTCCGGTACCTTTTTCTCTAACAAGTACCTATGTTCTTGGTTTGATATCACTATATCATGACTAATGAGATTCTGTCATCAACCAACACACAATCTAGTCTTCAGTGTTATTGATGTCTATGGTTATTTCCACAATAACAACCGACTAGGGACTAAACAAGAATGTATACTCTTAACATCTGTATGATCTCATCATTTAGGTCCTGAACCCAAAAGCATACGTCATTGAGTAAAACCATTCTTTAGACATTTATCATGTTACACCATCATCTCAGAAACAATTTAAACATATAGATCGGAATTTTTCTTTATTATTATTCAAATCATTTACAAAGTATCCCATTACAATCATCATATGACTTGCTCTATGGGCATACATACCAACAGAATCTCACTTGCACTTAGAGCCAGTCACCAAGGAACCTCAGTCCTTGTGACCTAGCATGACCATCATGCTTCTACTGAGAAAGGGCCTTAGTTAGTGGATCAGCTATGTTGTCTTCAGTTGGTACTTTGCAAATCTTCACATCTCCTTGCTGTACGATCTCTCGTATGAGATGGAAGTGCCACAGTATGTGCTTGGACCGCTGATGTGATCTGGGTTCCTTAGCTTGTGCAATAGCTCCATTATTGTCACAATAAAGCTCAATTGCATCACAGCTACTGGGAACTACATCAAGTTTAAAAATGAACTTCCTGATCCATACAACCTCCTTTGTTGCATGTGAAGCAGCAATATACTCGGCCTCTGTAGTCGAATTGGCAACTGTTTCTTGTTTGGAACTCTTCCAGCACACAACTCCATTATTAAGGCAAAATACAAATCATGACTGTGATCTATAATCATCTTTATCGGTTTGGAAGTTTTCATCGGTGTAACCCTTTACAACCAGCTCTTCCTCACCGCCGTAAACAAGAAACTGATCCTTAGTCCTTCATAAGTACTTGAGGATGTTCTTCACGGCTGTCCAGTGAGCATCCCCAAGATCTGACTAGTACATGCTCGTCATGCTGAGAGCATACGAGACATCTGGGTGTGTGCACAACATAGCGTACATGATGGATCCGATGGTTGATGCATATGGGATCCCATTCATACGCTCCCTCTCTTTACAAGATTGGGGACATTGAGCTCTAGAGACGGTGACTCCATGTAGCATGGGGATGTTGCCTCTCTTTGAGTTCTCCATGCTGAACCGCTTCAGCACTTTGTCAATGTATGTGCTCTGACTTAGTCTGAGAATCCTTCTAGATCTATCTCTATAGATCTTAATTCCTAGAATGTAGGATGCTTCTCCTAATTCCTTCATTGAGAAAGTATTCCCAAGCCAAGTCTTTACCTTCTCTAAGGCTAAGACATCATTCCCCATCAAAAGTATGTCATCCACATACAATATGAGGAATGTGGTCGAGCTCCCACTAACCTTCTTGTACACACAAGGTTCATCTTCATTTTGAATAAAGCCAAACACTTTGACTTCCTCATCAAATCGAAGATTCCAACTCCGAGATGCTTGCTTCAATCCATAGATTGACCTTTGTAGCTTACAGACTTTATTGGCATTCTTTGGATCTACAAAACCTTCAGGTTGTGTCATGTACACATCCTCATTTATATTCCCGTTAAGGAATGCAGTTTTAACATCCATCTGCCAAATCTCATAGTCATAATAAGCTGCAATAGCAAGCATGATCCTGATGGACTTAATCATGGCAACTGGAGAAAAGGTTTCGTCATAGTCAACACCTTGAACTTGTCGAAATCCCTTCGCAACCAATCTGCCTTTATAAGTTTGCACATTGCCATCCATGTCGGTCTTTTTCTTGAAGAGCCACTTGCACCCTATGGGTTTTACCCCTTCGGGTGGTTCCACCAAAGTCCATACTTTGTTGGAGTACATGGATTCCATCGCAGATCTCATGGCTTCAAGCCATTTCTCATAATCTGGTCCCTCCATAGCCTCTACGTAGTTAGTTGGATCATCATCTATGATCATCTCTCCACCTTCCTGAGTCACAAGGTATCCAAACCTCTCAGGTTCAAGGCGGGTCCTATTAGATCTACGAGGTCCTTGTGTTACCTGAGGAGACTGAGATTCCACAACACCTTGTGAATCTACATTTTCCTCTGGTACATCTACCAGTTCAATGTTTTCTTGTTGGGCTTGAACCTCTTCAAGCTCTATATTCCTCCCACTGCTTCCTTTGGAAATAAATTCTCTCTCTAGGAATACAACATCCCTGACAACAAACACTTTGTTGTCAGTAGGGTGGTATAAGTAATATCCCCTCGTTTCCTTGGGATATCCAACAAAATAACATTTATCATATTTGGGTCCAAGCTTATCAGGAAACATTTTCTTGACGTAAGCCTCACAACCCCAAATCTTCATAAAAGACAAATTGGGACACTTCCCATACCATATCTCATATGGTCTCTTTTGAACCGATTTAGATGGCACACGGTTAAGTGTAAACGCGGCAGTTTTAAGAGCATGACCCCAGAAGGAAATCGGAAGATCAACAAAACTCATCATTGATCGCACCATATCCAACAATGTACGATTCCTTCTTTCAGACACACCGTTATGCGGTGGTGTTCCAGGCAGAGTCCATTGTGATACAATATCATAGGCTCGTAGAAGGTCCTCAAACTCCTGGCTTAAGTATTCTCCACCTCAATCGGATCAAAGTGCCTTAATACTTTTACCAAGTTGGTTCTGTACTTCATTCATGAAATCCTTGAACCTTTCAAGGGTTTCTGACTTATGCTTCATCAGGTACACATAGCCATACCTATTGAAATCATCAATGAAGGTAATGAAGTACTGACACCCATTTCTAGCATTAGTTCTAAAAGGCCCACATACATCAGTATGTATGGGTCCTAATAGATCACTAGCTCTCTCACCTTTACCTGAAAAGGGAGTCTTGGTCATCTTTCCCAATAAACAAGATTCACATGTCTTTATTGATTCATAATCAAAAGAGTCTAGATAACCATCTTTATGGAGTCTAGAAATGCGCTTCTCATTTATGTGCCCTAGACGAAAATGCCAAAGATATGTTTTGTTTGAGTCGTTGAGTTTTTGCTTTTTGATGTTTACGTTGTATACACTTGTCTCCAAGTCTATCAAGTATAGACCATAAGACATTGGGGCACTTCCATAAAAGACCCCATCTTTAGAAATGGAACATTTTCCATTCTTAATAAGAAATTCAAATCCATCTTTGTCCAAACAAGAGACGGAAATGATATTCCTATTTATGGCAGGTACATAATAGCAGTTCTTCAACTCTATTATTATCCCACTTGGTAGAGTTAACTCATAGGTTCCTACGGCACTGGCGGCAACTCTTGCCCCATTGGCAACACGTAGTTCAACCTCGCCTTTCCCCAAAGGCCTACTTCTCTTAAGACCCTTCACATTTGAACAAATGTCAGATCTGCATCCGGTATCAAGTACCCATGACGAAGAAGTAGTAAAGTTAATTTCTATCACATATACACCAGAAGTAGAGATCTCTATCTCTGGCTTCTTCTTCCATCGTTCCTTCCATCCTCTCCATGTAGAAGAAATCGGTTTGGCGAGAGAACCCTTCTCTCCCTCACCTTTCGTTCCATTGATCTCTATCAATGAACTTTCTTTCTTCTTCACCAATGCTTTAAGTGTACATAGAGTGGATTTAAAGGCTCCTGGTATATCTGGATTGTGCAGAACACTTCTCATAGTCCTCAACTAGTTATGGAATTTATTCTCAATTAATTTTCCCATTTTAAAAGATGATTCCTTTGCCATTCTACAAGAGAAAATTGCATTTTGTCAAAACTCCTTTTGATTTGATTTGAATAAAATTTGACGATAGTTAATTAGGCCTTTAATTAATTACCGCTCCCACTATTTTGACTCAAATTGATAGCCCTCACCATCAATTCGGAAGATTGCAATGTACAATCTTCTAGTGGGTCAAGATCTTGAAATCCTCTGAGCCATGGACCAGCTAGGGATGTCACCCACAACTCAGATCTCCCAGGTACGAAACTCTTGCCAATTGCATCATATGCAACTCTTGAAAGATGTCATATACAACTCTTTTCCATGATCATCTCCATGCCTCAAGGTACTAGATCCCATCTAGATCACCTTGTTAAGTCCGATCCAAAGCCAACATGATGAATATACACCCTGCTAGGGAAGACCCACACATTCATCCTTCACGCTTCCACGAGATAGACGGTGCACCACACTAGGACGTGCCCACACTTGGTCGATCAAGCTTTTCACGTGTGTCGCATTTGGAAGGCATCTAAAACTTAATGTTTAATGAGGGATTTGGTTTTTATATACATATACATATCCAATCACCACTATATATAGTACGTATCATATACATGCTATATCCCACAGAAAACATGCAAAACGATAAAAGCAATGATTATGGCCATCCTATTATGATTCCTCAAGCCAAGAGGAATCACGGTCATCTAGGTCTACATCACATGCAACCTGTACAAGATGAAATCTGTGCCTGCCTTTCTGGGTTTGATCAGCTCATCTCCATGATTGATCGGCTCGCCATCAAGTTGGTTGTTCGGGTGCCACCAGCCGATCGACTGGCGCCTCCAGCCGATCAGTTCATCGGTCGTCGTGCATCTCCTCAGGTCGCCACCCGCTCATCTCGCTCCTCGAATCGGTCATCTGGAACACCAACCGATCGGTTCACGCCTTGAATCGATCATCTCAGGTCATCCACCGTTCTTTGACATAACAAGAAATAAAATCTATCCTATTTACAATTGAATTGTGAAACCCCGAGTTACATTCGGGGGGAGCAAAGGTAGGAAAAGAAATCTCAAATTATTTCGTGTTACATCAGGAATAGGAGAAAGGGAATCAGTGCGCAGACCGAGATGCAAGCAACCACATACAACCACACACAGATATAGGGTTTATAGGCCATAACCATGCTACACATCCACCACAAAACTCGTTTAAGGGCGACGCGTATCGAGTGCATTAATATTACATATCATATATGTATATTTGGGATTTGTGGATTGGACATGCATAAAGCCAATTTTATTCACATCGTATGCAATAAATAAAGGCGACAAACCAAAATCGATCATATTGATAATCCTAAAATATAGAGCAGTTGACGTGGCTCTGATACCACTGTTGGGTTTTAGAGGAGGCAGAGAAGCAGCGGAAACAAAAATTTTCTCCCTCAAACCCAGAACAAAAGGAATCGCGTCAACGTCTATATAATAGGAAAGATGGTTTGTGAATGCATACCTTGTCCCGAGGCTTTCTCAGCGACAGTACCTCACACCTTGCACGGTCTTCACCTCTGGTCTTGGACGGTGTCTGTGCAACTCCTGGTCGCACCGGGACTGAAGACTCTTGGTCTCACCGGGACTGTCATGATTGATAGTTGTCCTCTGAGCGACAGAGGTCTCCCGCCTCTGCAGTCGTCCACACAGATTGCCTGGAACTCCGATCTCCTTGTCCCACAAGGAATCAGAAGGAGTCGCACCCTCCTGTCGGTGTACTAGTCGCCAACACACTCTCCTGCCACCAGTCGCTTTCTTTAGTTGTCTTTCCCTTGTTGTGCCTCCCTTATCGGGTAGCACTTGCTCGGGCTCTCTCTCGGTTACCAAAACTAGAGAGAACGACAACTTCACAAAGAAACTGGTTGCACTGAGTTGTCCTTTGAGAAGCCCCCAATACCCCTATATATATAGGAGGGTCATGGGATAGGGTTCTCCATCCTAGGCAATATGGGACTAAAGCAGGAGTAGAAGGGTTTGAGATTTTCCACAAAAAACAACCAACTCGCAACCTGAACCGATCGTTTCACAATTGAAACGGTCGGTTGGGGATCTGAGTCGGTTGGTTGACACCTCAACCGATCGGTTGGGACCCATGAACCAGTCGGTTCATGGTCCTGATCAGTTCCCGATTGACTTTCCTTCTTTTGTTTCCAATTGGTATCGAATACCAATCCTTGTTCCGATCAAATTGGGCAAGTGAAACGAAAAGAAATTTCTGACCAATCCTACTTTCCCAACTTGCTCGGTTGCATCAGTTGAACCGATCGTTTCAACACTTGAAGCAATCGTTTCACCCTGACCTTGAGCCGATCGACTCACCACCTGAGCCGATCGGTTCACCAAGCTGAGTCGATCAGTTCATCACATGAGCCGATCGGTTGGGAGTACAGATTGTACAAAATCAGTCAATTGCGGTTTCAATCAATCCGATACTCTAATCAATCAGTCCAACACCTTGAACACTATGATATTGAGTTATCAATTAATTGAGTGTTTAATTGAACTACTAAACTCCTTTAGTAATCAATCTAAACATGTTTGTGGACAAACTCCTATTCCACGTTAAATCCTATGTGTGTGACCCTGCAGGTCCATTTCACGTTGGCAGTGAAAGTCCATAACATTTATGACTTCACAAGCAAAGAGCAGTGCCTAGTCACACATCAGTGCTACCCAAGTGAAATAGAAAGCTGGAGAACAACTTTCAATCCTACAATCCGTGAATGGTGTTACAGTGAATGTATAATTCCTTTGTCGTTGATATCCAGAATGAACTCGAGGCATGGAACAATCATCCTGTCAACATTCATTCATTTCCTTGATCTCAAAGCAGACTAGGTGAGATGTGTGTGACATCAATATCACATATTGATTCACACGTGCATGCGCATGCCTTTCTCAATCCTACTCATCAAGTGGCCAAGGATATCAAACTCACTCAGGAGGGACAAATCCCATATCTATCACTCACCCCTCAAAAGCCCCATGTGTCAAAGCCACCCAATCATCACCTTTATAACAACCCATGTTCAGGACTACATTTGATGATGTCAAAGTGTACCTAACGACATGTGTTGAGTGTAGTGATTTCAGGTCTAAGAATCACACTCACCACCATCACTGTGAGAGCTGACTGTGACTACTAAGTCAAGGTTCCATGTGTCACTCTCACGGTGGGTCTGTCCGGTACCTTGTTCTCTAACAAGTACCTATGTGCTTGGTTTCATATCATTGTATCATGACTAATGAGATTCTCTCATCAACCAACACACAATCTAGTCTTCAGTGTTATTGATGTCTATGGTTATTTCCACAATAACAACCGACTAGGGACTAAACAAGAATGTATACTCTTAACATCTGTATGATCTCATCATTTAGGTCCTGAACCCAAAAGCATACGTCATTGAGTAAAACCATTCTTTAGACATCTATCATGTTACACCATCATCTCAGAGATAGTTTAAACATATAGATCGGAAATTGCCTTTATTATTATTCAAATCATTTACAAAGTATCCCATTACAATCATCATATGACTTGCTCTATGGGCATACATACCAACATTAACATCTCTTTAACTTTCACTACTTAGTATCTCAGATTTTCTCTGAGTGTTTCTTTTACCTCTTTTCCCTTTCTACATGAAAAGAGAAATTTTCAAACATATAAGTGAATATTGGACTGAACATAAGTTTTCATACTTCTTATCTTTTCCTCATATCCTTAAAGGATTATACATATGGCCAAACAACAACTACCTTTCTTATAGTAGGGAACAGAAGATAACTCAAAATAGAAAGTTCTATCTTAACAAGTCTACCTTTTACAAGTTATCTAGCATCTTATCTGACCCAAAACATGGAGTCAGTTGTTATCTATTATTGCTTTTGTCCTTTACTACCAAAAGTAGATGGACCAAACTGTGACACTTGTCTTCGTCCTGCACCTTCTGCTCCACTAGACTGAGGTCCTTGTGGATTTTGCAGATTATGCCTTGACTGTTGGGTTACCTCACTATTTCTCCTTGGACATTGTTGTCTAAAATGTCCTAGCTATCCACATTTATGACAAGCTCGACCCCAACTTGATGACCCTTGCATAGGTGCACTATATCGTGGTTGAACTGGTGAAGATTTTGGTTGTTTATTGCCACTACTCCATTGTTCCCGTGACTGTGTAGACTTCCTTTTAAGGTTTGTCTCATGTTTCTTTATCGTAGACCTTTCTATCCTCCGTATAGACTCTACAAATGTGGAAAACCTCTCGCTACTTTCTAGGGTAGATGTCGGGATGGACATATCAACATTCAATCCCTTCTCAAAACATAAGATCTTCTCCTCCTCAGTAGCTGCCATTTGAGGACAAAAATGCAAAAGTTCCATAAACTTTACCTCATATTCATTTATCGACATGGCTCCCTATCGAATCTTCTCAATCTGTGAGATCTTTTCATCTAAGTATGTCTTTGGAAAATACTTATTGATGAATTCTCAACGAAATTCCTCCCATTCAACCTCTTCATCATTCCTTTTTATTTCTTCTATAGCCCACCAGTGTCCAGCACTACCCTTCAAAAGGTACACCGCATGTTTAACTTTGTCAGCCTCTGGGATACTAAGGATCTTAAAGGCTTTTTCTAACTCAATGAGACAAAGACCAGCATCTGTTGGGTCAGATGTTCCAGCATATTCTATGGCTCCTACACGACGTAGTCATTCAAAGGTCTTACCAGACCCATATCCCTCATTGGAAACTGGTGCCCTAGGTGCCGGTGCTGGCATCCGGTCTGCCATATACCTCAGTGTGGTCATGAGTTGCCTAAAAATATTATGAACATCTGGGTTTCCTCTCATTACTTCATCAACATGGGGATTTTCAGGCACTGGTTCCTCCCTTGCCTGATCCCTTGCACCTCCCACTGGTGCAGCAACATTGCTCTCAGCAATGTGTCCCTCATGTTCTTCAGACATCTTTGAGTTATATATCTTCTTCTGCATAAGAAGAAGACACTATAAGATACATTGGAGTACAGTTAGAACAGACTCGATACCTTAGTCCTATGTCTCTGTAGACTCAGCAAACCTAGAGCTCTGATACCACTAAACTGTGGCAAAGCATTCAAAACATACATCATTAACTAAGTGGAAGTGATCACTAACATCAGATTACTGAAAATCACTAAAAAATTAAAACCTTTTTCAAAGAGATCCAATCATAGGAAAACTCTTTCAACAAGAACTAATGTATTACATTTACATCCTGGTTCATAAGTACATATCTTGTACCATCTTTTCTCGAGGGTTACAACATCAACTGCCTTGTTAAAAGCTAAACACAGACAACATTAGAACCTCGAGGCATCAAGCCAGAAACTCAAAATGATTAATTAAAAGCACTAACTATTAACTCTGAGGACATGAGAGTACAGAGACGACACATAGGGCATCTATCTACAAGACACGACCGACAGTACACTCAACCTGAGTTGTCACTGTTATCCCTGCTACTGCTGAAGTTCTTCCTCTACAAGATTGTTCTCAATCTCCTCCGTGCTCGTCCACCTAAAAATGTTGGATCCCACGGAGTTGAGACAATTGAAAATTGCCCCAGCGAGAGATATAACTCTCTGCCAGAAACATTATTATTGCAATTTATAACATGAATCAGAATAGAGGATAAGCAGTTTATATCATTCTCATCTTTAAATATTGCAACTATCTATGATAGAGCATTAAAACATCTATTCTCTTTATAAGGAATAGGAAGAACATGTATATCATTTATCTATTATATTAACTCAACATCTCATGCTTTTCTCATGATACTCATTACTCTGATATGTCACCCATGACTCTTTCTTGTTTCTATATGACGGCCTTAGCCAATATACTAAACAGGTATTGGCTTATACTGGACATGAGAGTGTACATCATCATGTCTTGTTTAGGCATTGGTCCATACCAATCCTATATAAATATTCCAGGAATTGGATTATACCAATCATGTGCAACTAGTACGAGCATTGGACTTATATTGTTCCTGTGTATCCATTCCGAGTATTGGACTATGCCAATCCCAATTATTCTAGGTATTGGACTATGCCAATCCTGTGCAACTATTCCAGGTATTGAACTATGTCAACCATGTGACATTATTCCAGGTATTGAACTATGTCAATCCTGTGCAACTATTCCAGGTATTGAACTATGTCAATCCTGTGACATTATTCCAGGTATTGGGTTGTGACGAATCATGTGCAGTTATTCCAAGTATTGGGTTAATACTAATCCTGTGCAGTTATTCCAGGTATTGAACTATGTCAATCCTATGACATTATTCTAGGTATTAGGTTGTGACCAATCTTGTGCAGTTATTCCAGGTATTGGGTTAATACCAATCATGTGCAGTTATTCCAGGTATTGAACTATGTCAATCCTGTGACATTATTCCAGGTATTGAGTTGTGACCAATCCTGTGTAGTTATTTCAGGTATTGAACTATGTCAATCCTGTGACATTATTCCAGGTATTGGGTTGTGACCAATCCTGTGCAGTTATTCCAGGTATTGGGTTAATACCAATCATGTACAATTATTCCAGGTATTGAACTATGTCAATCCTGTGACATTATTCCAGGTATTGGGATTTAACTAATCCTGTGATATTATTCTAGGTATTGGGATTTAACCAATCATGTGATATTATTCCTGCTATTGGAATTTAACCAATCCTGTGAGATTACTCCAGGTATTGGGATTTAACCAATCTTGTGATATTATTCCAGGTATTGGAATTTAACCAATCCTGTGAGATTATTCCAGGTATTGGGATTTAACCAATCCTGTGATATTATTCCAGGTATTGGACTATGCCAATCTCGTGATATTATTCCAGGTAATGGACTATGCCAATCCCGTGTATCTATTCCAGGTATTGAACTATGTCAATCATGTGCAATTATTCACATATTATCACATCTTGTCACCTCTCATTAGGCAATCACCATTCTCGTGACTTAAAAGCACATTCAACATCTTGGCACCTCTCACTAGGTAACAATTAACATCACTCTTTAAGAGCGGGATGTGACATCTTTCTATGATGTCTTGAAGCATTACCTTCCTTATTACTTTTAACTTACTTAAGTTTATCATCTTATGTTGTATTAAGGTATTTTCCATCTTAATACTTTTATTCACTAACCTAGCACTTTTATCATAAAGTGCATAGGTCATAGAACACTCATTAGAATTGTCCAACTATCTTCAATGATATGAACTCATCTCAGGTTAAAGCATTATTTTCTATAAGGTTACCTATACTCAACCATTTGAGATATTTCACCTTTATAAGGCTTTACCCGCTATTTTATTATTAGGGTTTTGGTTTGTCAACATATTGCCTAAGATTAGGGCTTCATGTATTATAATTCAAAATTAGAGTTTCACATACCTTCACCCTATATTAGGGCTCCTCATCATACCATTGTATAGGGTTTCACATGGCATCACCCTCAATTAGTATTTCACATGGCATCACCCTCAATTAGGGTTTCACATGGCATCACCCTCAATTAGGGTTTCACATGACATCACCTTCAATTAGTGTTTCACGTGGCATCACCCTCAATTTAGGATTTCACATGGTATCACCCTCAATTAGGGTTTCACATGGCATCACCCTTAATTAGGGTTTCACATGGCATCACCCTCAATTAGGGTTTCACATGGCATCACCCTCAATTAGGGTTTCACATGGCATCACCCTCAATTAGGGTTTCACATGGCATCACCCTCAATTAGGGTTTCACATGGCATCACCCTCAATTAGGGTTTCACATGGCATCACCCTCAATTAGGGTTGCATCTTTACCCTATATTAGGGTTAATGTTCATCAATCTTCTTAATTAGGGTTTCATGATCACTTCATCAAAGATCATACCCTAAAATCTTAATTTATTCATATTGAAAGTGTTTGAGGCTTATCCATTACATGATTACCCTACATGTATGGATTCCTCTTTCTCTCATCCTCTCTAGGATGTTGACTATGTCAAACTTGGATAAATTATGTCAACCAACCCTTTAATTAAATACATTCAATTAGGGTTTACATAGTGTATTGAAATATTGCTTACTTAAGCTTCAGGGATTAACTCATCTAGGGTTACCAATTACTTAGTACCTTAAAGGTACAACCCTAGTGATTATCTTTGAGATAAATCAGTAACAGCCATAGGGTCATTTTATCTTTCATCACCTTAGGTTTCCAATTGACTTAATCACATTGAAACATCCCAAACGTTCTTGCATTGATACTCCAAATGGTTTGAAACCGTTTAAGCAAAACAATAATGAATCCGTATGGACATTTTACACTTGAAACCACTTGGGTCTCCAAACGGTTTGAGACCATTTGGTCTCAAATGGTCTTGAGACCGTTTAATCCCAAATGGTCTTGAGACCGTTTGGACTCAAACGATCTTAAGACTGTTTGGTCCAAACTCTCTCAAAACCAAATGGACCAAAAAGGTATTCCATCACTTTATTAATTCAGGATTTCAATCATTAAACCAATTATCAATTGAACTACTAATTTATTCTTCAATTGGACCATTGAATCACCCTTCAATTGGACCTTCAATTAGGGTTTTGAACCCATTTGAATTAGGGTTTATAATCAAGAAATGATCAATTAGGGTTTTGAAATCGAGGAACCATCAATGGTTGACATTGTGGAACTAGTCCAATTGGAATCATTAGATCATCATCAAACCATGACATGACATGATCTCAAACGGACTTGAGGTCGATTGGATGACCTAGAAATGGTCTTGAGATCATTTGACTCAAACCTTTATTGAAATTTGCGAAAATCAATTAGGGTTTCCATCATTGAATCGATCATCGATTTAAATATTGATTGTATTTCAATTTGATATCACTGGATCTTCAACCATCCAATCATACTTCATCATAGACTTCCAAACGGTCTTGTTTGACCTCCAAACGGTCTTGAGACCGTTTGGGTGACCTCCAAACGGTCTTGAGACCGTTTGGGTTAGTCAACCCAAAGATTAAATCAATCAATTTAGAATTTCAACACTCAACCCGATTAGGGTTTCTAATTGGAGGATTTTCCATACATTGAATTAATCAATTGGATCCATTAGATCATAATCCAACATGTACTAGGGTTTTGACCTCAAACGGTCAACCCATCCAAATGGTTTGGGATCCAAACCTCCAAACAGTTTGGTGAAACCGTTTGGACCAAAGTCTTAAAACTGTTTGTAATAGAAACTGGTTGGAATGTGTGCCTAGGATGATGTCAGCATCATCTACCTTTGTTCATTCAAAATATACTACCATTTTCATGGTAATTACATCAATGGATCAAGGTAATTTTGAGTAGAACAAAATGATCAACAATTAATGGAGAATTGAATGCAATAACAACATTTAAGGGTTTAAGTTATATAACACGCCTCCAATTGAGCTTCAAAGCTCCAAGCTCCACGTCTTTAATGGTGGAAGAAGCTTTCTCAACTATCCCAAGCTCGTTCTCAAGCTTTTGAGTGAAAAGAAATGGCTAGGATAGAAGATTGCATGGAGAAAAGAAGAAATCCATCATTTATTTTCGATTTCCACCATGAAATCATGGTGAAAGAAGGTAAAGAAGCTTACCAACAGGTTGGGGGTCGTCCTCCTATTTCTCCAAGCTACCTTGGTCATTTTTGCAAGCGAGAAGTGAAAGGGGTTTTGAAATTACCCTTTCAACTCATGGATAACGGAGCATATATGCATTTTTATTAAAAAATCATTTTAGGAGAGAGAAAGTAGGGATTATCCCCTCCATTTCCTTGCATCTTTCCCCCTTCCCTTCCTTGGTTAGGAGGCTATATACTTTTCCTCTTATTCCTCTCAATTATCCATGATTTAAAGAAAAGCAAATTAAGCACCTTAACCCTTATAATAATAATATCCTAAAGTTAGTGGATAATTCTTTTTCTTTTAATAATGTGAGTGAGTTATCCACTTCCTTTAGATATTTTCGTGACTTTGAAAGGCACATGGTCGTCCACACTTTTACAAAACCATCCCTCATCTTTTGGTTAAAGGGCTCTTCAATTAATATATTTATTTCTGCATTATTATTGAAGTAAAGTTCCAATTATGCTTAAATCTTGATTATTTTAATATCAAGATTCTCTCTCCTCCAAAGTGATTCAAGTGAGACACCCCTCTCATTTTATTTGCTCTACATGATGCCAAGAAACATTTGGGACTATTTTGAAGTGGTAATTTGCATATTTAACTCTGGGTTTTGGGTAATTTGCACATTACACCAAAACTAGGTTTTAATACACAAACATTGCTTTATCAGCTCTTTCTTGGTACTCAGGCTACCACAAACCATACCTATGCATCATCTTCATTCTCATGATGCTTTAACACATGAGGAACATCTTATCATGTAACATTTGCAATTTAACCCCTCAACTTGTGTAATTTGCACTTTAGTCCAAAATAGACAAAACATTATTTCAACATTGTTCAAAAAGGACTAAAATTGAAACATAAGTTCCTGTTGAGACTTAATTACTTTTCAAAATATAATATCAAGCATATAATTATCTTTCTTAAACAAAACACCTAGGGTTAAGGCATAACCCGGGTCAGGGATGTTACATTGTCCTTTTGTAACAAAAAAGGGGGCCAGACTTTGCTCAAGCCCACACTTCTGACTATATCTCAAACCTTGCCTTGAGAGAGGAAAACTGCTGACAACCTACTTTTACTCACTCAAAAAATTCATGATTATATGTTAATTATAGATAATAATGAATTCCATTCCACATTGCACACATCTTCTCATGTTTATCACTTCCCCATATTTATCCCTATTTTCCCACATTTCACTTATAAAATCCACCTCTTTTTGCCCACTTTTATCCAATATATGGCTTTCTAAATAGAAATCTTCATTTAAGACTAAAAGTGTAATGTACTCATTAATTCTGCATTTTACAAGCCTTTTTGCATAAATTGCCTCCTTGAATTATTTAAAATAAAATATTTCCTTTTCCCCCATAAATATTCAATTATTTTCCCTAAGAAATCTAAAGGATAGTCCTACATGATCTCTCTCTCTCTCTTTAGTTTACTACAATTGTCTTCATATAAATTTTGAAATTACTATAATATTGAGAAACATGTTGCATCATGCTCGAGCCATCCCATCAGATTGGAGCAATTGTTAGTGGCACATGGCAAATCACCTCGATCGATGCCCACAACACATGGTGCATGGGGGAGATGCACCGCCTCTTCTAAAAAGTTCTATCTAGAACCCTAAATCCTAATTCCATCCTTTAAATACCCCCATACCCACCTTATTCCAGACCTCCTTTCAAACCTCTTGAATCTAGAGGAATAAACTACATCCCACCTTTATTTTTCATATTACTCATGATCAAAGGATCCTTCCTCTAACACCACCTAATCCTGAATCATTGATAGGTTGTGAAAATGAATGTATGTGACTGTGCTCCAATCATTTGCTTTAAACTGTTTCAAATTGTTCTAGTTGCATATAACTGCTAATATCTTCTTAGAACTGCATATGTGACCCATCAACATATTCATGCTTGTCTGATATTAAAAAAAATTAAATATTGTTTACTTTTTAATCTACTTATCATCCTCTAGAGCGTCCTATGTCTCGATCCTAATGTCCCATGAGGGACCTTTATCGTGGGAGGTACTGAGGCAATTGGGAACTCAAACTACCTAAAAATAGGAACTTTAGGGCAATGATGGGAAGGGCACATATATCTTAAGGACTGTCCACAAATTAGACATGTTTTTGTGTATTTCTTTTTATTTTTCTTTTCTTTTTATTCATCCTAAACCCCATTTTTTCTAGATTGCATAAAAATGCTTCAACCTATTCACTATGTAAGATGGGTGCTAAACCTTCCTCACTCATAGTTATATTACCAGACCCAAAGTTATAGTATGTGTTTCTTATTTAGTTTTATTTATCCAACTCAAATTCTAGATCATCCTCTCACTATGGCCTCACAATGTTTTCTCTTGTTTTTCCTATGGTGAATTTATTTTCCATGCATCCTTCAAACAAAGTTTCACTACCAAGAACACATGTCAAAAGCATATTTTTTTAGGCAAGGTGTGACACCCTACATAGTGCTTGAAAGTAATGGCATTCTCCCTAATTGGTGCTCCTATGCCATAAAAATAAATGGACAACTTCTCTCCTTTTCCCCTAATATTTTGCAACCTACACATGATTGTGGATCTTATTCCATGCAAATCATCACCACTACTGGAACCATCATCATCGACATCAACATAAACACCAACCTTCTCAACATGCGCCTTCTTAAAGTGCTCCTTTCTGAGGCCATGTGATAACATTCTACAAAATGGTGATAAATATAAACTATGTGAAACAATGCACGCATGACTGATAATAGAATGTAGGTTTATAGAAATGCATGTTTCACTGAAAATAAAATGTAGATTTATAAAATACATACCTCAAGTATTGATTTCAAGTTCAATAATATTTCTTTGGTGTGATCTTGATGCTTATAGTACTCATCAGTGTTAACTTTGATATCTAAACTTGGATAACCAACTAATAGTGGACTAGAGTTGTTATATGTGTCGTAATACTCTTATTCATTAGTATGACCGACAATGAACTACCTTTTCTGATGAAGAATGACATACCCATTTTTATTTGTCAGATCATCGATGTAGAATACTTTCTTCTCTTTTGTTACCATTATGAATGGTTCATCCTTCTTGCAAATGTTTTAAAATTCACTAATGTGAAACCAAACTCATCCACTAGAGCTCCTTTATTGTTATGAACTCAATTGCACCTAAATACAAAAAATCTGAATTATGCGTAGTTAAATTCCCATATGTCTTAAATGACACTACAATTATTGACATCTTAAAATTTCATGGTCTTTTATCCTTTACACTAGCAAAATACAACAGAAAAGCTTGCACAGTGACCCCACTGTTCTAAACTACACTACTTTCATCTTTATGCTTTGCGTAGTATGTGTGAAACAAACAGAAATATATTCAGTAAAGCAAATAAGAGTATTGGGTATCCTATATATAGGATCCAGGGAATACATGAGCTAAATAGAGACAAGGGAAAATGCAACGTTCCTAAGCCCAACTAATCAAATATACTAACACGCCCTTCTCAAGTTGGAGAGTAAACATTGTGGAATCCCAACTTGACATCCATATACTTGAATAAAGGAGGAAGATGTTTGGTAAGGATGTCTACAACTTGATTACCTATCCTAATGTGAGGAGTGATGATCAACTTACTTTGACCAGATCCCTCATAAAATAATAGTCAATCTCAGTGTGTTTTGTGTGCTCGTGGAAGACATGATTATTAGCTATGTGTAGAGCTGCTTGGTTGTCACAATATAAAGTAGTTGTGAGGTTTGAAAAGGAATTCCAAACTTTGTCAAGATGGACCAAACCCATTGTATATCACAACATGCATGAGCCATAACTCGGTATTCTGTCTCAATGCTGGAGTGATCTACCACCACCTATTTTCTACACCTCCAAGAAATAGGATGAGTGTCAATCATGCCATATTAGCCGTAAGTGGACCGCCAGTCTTTAGAATAACCATTCCAATCTGCATCTGCATATCCGTACATAGATATTGCCTTAGAAATAGGATATTTATAGAGCAATCCTCATCCTGGAGTGCTCTTGAGATAGCGAAGAATGTGTTGCATGCTGATCTAGTGGTTCTGAAGTGGTGCAGTCATGTGTTGGTTGACTACCCCAACAACATAGGTAATATCTGGTCGAGTAATAGTCAAGTAAATCAGCTTCCCATCTACACGATGATACTTCTTAGGATAAAAAAATAGTTATCCTTCATGTATAGGCTTCATATGATAGTCCATTGGGGTAGAGACTGGTTTGTCTTCTACCATGTTGGCCTCTTGAAGTAGATCTAAGGCATAACATTGTTGTAATAGATTGATCCCTAAGACTGAGTGGAGAACTTCAATTATGAGGAAGTATCTCAAGGTGCACACATATTTTGTATGGAAATGTGCATTCAAAGAGTTCTTGAGATGGAGTATACCCATCATATCATCATTTGTGATGATGATGTCATAGACATAGAAAACAATAAGATAATGGCCTTTGGAGGACTTGGAGAAGAACAAGGAGTGGTCTGTGGCTGATCTTTGAAAGTTAAGTTATGTTAAGACATCACTTAACTCATTGAACCAGACCCTTGGAGACTACTTGAGGCCATAGGGAGATCGTCAAGGATGACATACTTTGTGAGAAGATGCCCCCTCAATAACAAAATTGGGAAGTTGCTGCATGTAGACTTCCTCTAGGATATCTCTATGAAGAAATGCATTCTTAATGTCAAGTTGGTAGAGAGGCTAGTCAAGGTGAGCTACAAGGGAGATAAGGATGCACACATATGCAATCCTTGTCCCTGGAGATAATGTCTCAAAGTAATCTATGCCAAAGGTTTGGGTGAATCCTTTGACAACCAGACACACCTTGAGTCATTCAACAAAGCCATATGACTTATGCTTTATAGAGAAAACCCATCAGCAACCTATGATATTTTTCCATGTTGGTGGGGTCACAGGATCCCATCTCTTATTGTCATAGTGAGCCCATATTTTTTCATCATGGAAGCTTTCTATACATGATGGTACAAAGCATCTATTGGACACTTAGGAACATATGTTGTGTCTCGAGCATTAGCAAAGGATGAGGCGAAAGAAAAAAGATGTGCTAGACAACAAGTGTGGAGCATCACAAATAGGAAAAAAAAGAGTGAATGAAATAGGGAAGGAAATAAGGATGGAGGCACCAAAGGGGTTTCCAGACATGGGGGTGTTCCTCTATGGAAGTAAACAATACATTGTACTATGTATGATTGGAGGTGGAAGATCGTGCATGGCCATTAGATCATGGTTGATTTCTAAAGGATGGGGAGAAGTTAAGGCTAGGATCGATCCAAGAGCTAAAGGTGGATTAGGTGTAAAGTAAGAGAGGAAGTATCGATGAGCATTAGGTTGGGTCACCCTTGGTTTTGGCAAGCCCATGCCCAAACCCACATTTTTAGCTGAGTTTTGGGTCGGGTTTAGACCCAAGTAATGTTTTAAAAACTTGGCCCATACCTGAACCACATAATATAGCTGGGTTTCAGATTAGATTCGGACCGACCCAAATAACACAGTAAATGAAGATATTTCCAATGCATAAATAAGACTAAATTAACATAGTTTTTGAAATGTGTTCCACTAGGTACATGTATCTATATATATCATTAGAGAAACTAATACAATTACAAATTGTTGTATAAATTCAATGGATGAAACATATAGAATATAGACCAGACACATTTAAAATCACAATCATAGCCTATTTATTCATGTGAATAAGATTTTTACAGTTAACATCGAATAGAAGATGCACATTTGAATTTCAATTATTGGTCTAGTAATGTCCCGACTAATGTGACTTGTAGAACACATGTAAGTAGTATAATACAATATTTTAGATTTAATTTGTATAAATTATAATGAACACGTTACATACAAAATGAATGTGCATATCATAGATTTACTCTAGTGAATTTCTCTTATAGTCTAATTAATATGAATGACTAAATATATATTTATCAAATGTAATTTTGAAAGTTTGTAGTCAAATGAATCTTACAAAATATACATATCATATATAAATGTGTGGCTACATATACATATGTATATAATTAATATGGGTATCTGGGTTTTTGGGCCTGGGTTTACCTTGGCCCTGACCCAACCCATATAAAAATCTAGATCAAAATCCAAAGCCCGACCCACCCATGTAAATTACATGGATTGGGCCTGGATCGGGTTATGCCGTCGGGACATGGATTAGACAGGGCCTGCCGGGTCTGATGCTCATCCCTAAGAGAAACGAAACAAAGACCAACACATGAACCACACACATCTTACTGGGCCTAGGACCATCCCAAATACAAGATATAAGGGGCTAAAGGAGTTAAAAGAGCTTTAAATCAAAGATTAATAATGTACATGTATAAAGTCATATCTTGTGCTATAAAGGTCTGATCGAGAAAAAAATTACACCGTTGGATTCAAAATTAAATCCTCTACATCTTGAAGTATATGTAATGCCAAGAGGGCATAAGAAGGAGGATCAAAATTTAAAGTGAAAGCATGATCTATTAAGGCATGCAAATTAGGTATTCATGCCAAATAATGTCACATCTTCTAACATGAAATCTATGTGTCTGTAATGGAACATCAAATCACTCAAATTATGTATTTGAACTCAAGTTGAGTGATGTGGGTCACAAATGGAGAGAGAGAGAGTATAATCAAGGTGGGATATAAATTTACATTGGTACAAGATATAACACAATTAGAGGATAAATCACTCTCCATGTCGCCTCACTCTCCTTTCCAAAAGTTTAGGCGTGATAAATGAGATATACCTCTTCCAAATTGCTCTTTTTATCTTTTTATTTTAGAATAAATAAGAGACAATGTGTCATTTCTAGGTACATACACACCATATCTCTCTGCAATTCCCAAGATTCAAGGATGGTAACTGCTCAACAAGTGCATCGAGGGATGATATGTTAATTCAATGATTATGTTGATCGGTTGTGGTGACTGGCACCACACATTGGTTGTTAGACACATTGTGCTTTGACATGGATGACTTGGCCAATTTCTCATGAGGTTAGGCACGTCATATTTTCCAATGTCGAAAATGATTGTCATCATTATGAGCGAGCATGATGTGCACTGGGTGAGCATGATGTATTTGTTGTTGGGAAATTTGGTAGAATCCCTAGACGTGGACATAGTGTGCTCGAGAGTGTGCTTGTCATGTTTGTTTCCATGAAGGGATGGTTTTGAATTCTCAAACACGGAGGTTGATTTTGAGAGTAACATGGATTCCAGATGAACCAAGTCTCATAAATTTGCATTAAAACACATGAATTTAATTAATATGACAACAAAAATTCAACTTATGCAATTACGAGCCTTAAATATAGTAAAAATATAGAATTTAAGGCAGTAAGTGTAGTATTATAGGGCATAAAATATAGTGCAAATTACGTTAATCAAATCACCCCAAGATTAAACCATTGTTTGTCCTCAAGAAATAAGATACAAACAATGACTCATTAAAAAATACATGCATTGGAAATTATAAATTGGAAATAAACCAACAAGAACTTTTGATGTGTCCAACAGATTTCTGACATGAATGACAAATCCTATTTATTGAAGTGTGTTTATTTTTTAATGAGATTAACTAGTTTCTCCCATGTTCTCAAGAATCCCCTAGTCAATGATGTTTACCCCCAAATAACAAACTCAATGAATCTTTGCCATCTAGGTACTCCTCATCTATGAATGATTTTACATGCATGTTTCCATATGAAAGGATTCTTGCATTTCACATTGGGTGCACCTTGGCTCCCTTTTTTAATTTAAAGATCAATGTAGCTAGCTTCCATGACTAGACTAGTAATTCAAACTAGGTTGGCATACCAAGTGGAATATTTTTGCCTCTTTTTCAGACTAAAAATATATAGAATTGCAGTTCAATTATTAAACAAATCACCCAACTTTCGAGGCCATATTGATAATTCAAACTAGTTTGACATATTAATTGGGAAACTTATGCCTCTTTACCAATTACTGAAAATGTGTTGTAGTTGATATCAAAGATGAGCTTCTCTAAGCGGTTTACTCATCAAGGTTCTACACTAGGTTACACTAGATTAATAGATTCAAGATGAATAAAGGGACATATAGCTCATTGTTTTCACCAAAATTGACCCACCATTATCATTTTTAAGCACTTACAATAGTCAACACTGTCATCTATTTATTTGAATAAATTACAACACTATAAAAATTAGGTTGCACAATTTAGTTTGAAGAATTTGAAGTACATCATATCCTTCCTTATCATCATCACAACAAATTAGAAATCATATAATGGCATCAAAAATGTTACGAAAAGACAAACTAGTTTAGCAATGGTTCATGTGCCCTTTTCAAATGATACATTTTCAAAATTTCCAATAATCTACCCTTTTCATGCATTTAAACCTATAATTTTACAAACAAACATCAAAATAAACATACACTACTTATAGAAGAAAACAACATGACAATAAAGTTCGAACATGAAATGCATAAACGATACAAGGAAATATATATGATGCATGAACATGAAGGAAATGAGTAATGAATACAAAAAAATATAGTAGAATTTGCAAGAAAGTCCATTTGCAACCCACCCCCTAACTATTCTAATACAATACCCACAATTCAAGAATAAACTTATGACAAGGCACAACTAGACAATCAGTATAGGACGTCCACATCAAGGGAAAATAGGGCAATGCATAAGCATCGTGGTCATTGGGGCCTCTCCTTTTCGAGTCACCTTGTAACTATGTTAGACACGTCGTGCAACTAACCTAACATGACTTGTCTATCATCAATCTCCTTGTATCATATTTCAAGAAATGAGCATGACATGGTCGAGTGATGTGTGACATGCTTGGTGTCAGTGGTTCCTTCTCAAAAGTAACAAACAACATGTTATAACCCCAATTTTTGGGTTCAATTAGTGAGAAATGAAATTTCTCATACTAAAGATAATTGAACAAATAATGATATGATTTGTTTTGAAATGAATGGTTTCCCTTCACAATAGCCTTGATTGGTTGCTTTGTGGGCTTTATTGGCTATTGGGCCCAAATAACAAAGAAATTCAATGAATAAATGGATAATTGAAGAAAAGAAATATGTAGAAACCTCTAGAAGGCAAATCCAAAGAGGATTTCGTGCCTCTTGAGTTCCTTGGGTACCAAGGAGTCCAAGGTTCCAAAAGGAGAGCAATAAGAAAAGAAAAGTTTAATTAAGTATTTCTTTATTAAGAAATAAATTGAAAATGATGATAAAAAGTGGAAAATGAGTGGAAAGAGGCATAAATGAGTTTTCTTGGGGAATTTTCGTATCCATGATGTTACTAATATTAAAATGAATGTCAATGAGGAAAATAAAAGAAGAGAAATCCTCAAAAAAAGAACTATTTTAATGAGAAATAAACAAGATAATGTGAAATAATGCATAATGATGCATCTAGAAGAATAATAAGTATCCAATAAAGAGAATTTCGAAATAATGGAGTAACTTGGGATCCAAGGAGTCCCAATAAAGAGGAAAGACAGAGAAAATACTAAAAAGGCAAAATAAGAGGGTAATGTGTTGCTTTATTAATGAATTATGTAGTATTGGTTAAAAGGATGATTTTTTTCTATAAAGGAAAATAGGGATTCGTGCCAAAGAATTAAAAAGCAACCATGAAGTAAATAAGAGAAAGGGAGTTTCGAAAGAGAGAGAGAGAGAGAAAGAGAAAGAGAGAAGAATTGCTTCTCTTTGAAGGAAAACGATTCCCATTAGAAGAGGGACTTTGTCTCATTAAAGAAATCCATCCTAGGGCTTCGTTGACTTCCTCTATATAAGGGGGAAAGCTTGGGGGCGAATCCAGAGGAATTCCACGCAGTTATACCTCTCTTTTTCATCTTCTTCGTCAAAACCCTAACCTTGAGGGTAGGGTTCCATCCTTGTAGCAACGGGGGCGTTTATGACTTTGTTTGAAGCAGGAAACACCCAAGATCAACCCCAGAAAGTCGGCCATCCTTCCCATCCTCCTACACCCGCGAATTCCAGCAGCAGCAGCTTGCGCGGCTGCAACGCAACAGTGGGTTGCGGCTCTTCCCCAGCCCAAACCAGCTGCGCTGGATGTGAGCCAACTAGCGCCCTAAGGGCGATGGGATGCTGCGGAGCTAGGGGTGGCATCGGCAGCAGCCATCGGGCTCCGAGGAGGAGGTCCCGGCCGCGCGAGAACCCTGACCTAGCGGCTACAGGAGACGCTCGCGAGGAGGAAGATGACGGGCTGCTTTGGACGTTTTTGCCCTTCCGGGCTCTATAAGATCAAGGAGTCGCGCAGGGGTAAAAATGGGATTTAGTTATGTTTTTAAAACAGCCGGGTCACGCAGCTAGGGAGCAATCACATGGAGAGGGACACGTGGCACCCTTTCATTGGCCCAAGTAAGTTGATTCTACCAAAAATCATAACTCCTAATTCATAGCTCGGATAAATACAAGTTATATATGAAAAGTGATCCTCAGAACGAGAGGAACACAAAGAAATTATGTTTGAATCATAATTTTGCATGCTATTCAAAAAGTAGTGTAAAATATCATCTTTAGTGTAATGATGATTAAGAAACCCTATTTTGAAATGAATAAAGTTTTTAATAGGGTTTAATGGATCATAAGAGTTGATATTAACCTGTTAAATGTAAAAAGGTACATTAAGATCGAAAAGGATAATCTTTGTACATAATTAGTTTAATTTGGAGTTTATGTGCATAAATATGCGTGAAATGTGAAAAGTACATAAAACTATCATCTTTAATGATTTAAATAATGAAAACCCCTTAGATTTGATGATAGATGGTTTTAATGTTGTTTAATGGATAATTTAAGCCAATATTAACCTATTGTTGATAAACGAGGAAATAGGATCTAAAAAGATGATCTTTTTATATAATTGGCTTAAGATAGGGTTTTGTGCATGATTATGCATTAATTTTGATGAATATGTCTTTGAATTGGTTTAATTGTGTAAATCCACGAATAAAACAGAGATGTGATGATCCGAAACCAATTTGAGCATAAAAGATCCTTAATGTGGATAATTTGAGTAATTAGGGTTTTTATGAGTGGAAAAGTTGTTTTAGGGTTTGTTGACCTAAAATGGATAAAGTTTGAGATATGGATCTAAGAAACCCTAATGCATCCTAATGAGACTTAGAAACCTTAGAAAGGTGTCCCAAGTCAATAAGGAGTTGATTGGGATATGCTTGTGACAATTAGACATTATACATGTTTTCAGGATCAATGTTTGCTTGATTGATTGATTGGCTTGCTTGATTGGACATCTAGTTAGATTTGGATAAATTGTTGCTTGAGATCTCCAAGACAGGTATGTGGTTATGATTATGAATAACCGCTATAGTTTCCCGATGGATTCCCAGATGTTTAATCGCATTGAATGCAACTAAACTGTTGGATGTTTATTTATTTCATGCAACTATAAAGTGACTATGATTATCACTATAAATGTGCATATATAACTGGCTAGATCTGGGTCCACCTCTGTTACTTTGAAAAGGCTAAAAAAGGGGTAATCCTAGAGCAAGGTCTGGGTTACCGTGAGTTAGAAACTGGGCTACCTACGTGTAGTGCCATGAGACTCTTTAGCATATCCCGAGTTAAGGAGTGGTCTACTTACGAGTAGTGCCATGTGACTCAACCCTAGAAACTGGTTCGCTTATAGCTGGATCATGAGGGGTTTAATGGGGACAACACAGAGGATAGGGTACTCTTGGATCGCGGAGTTATATCTAAAATGTAATATTGGTTGTTAAATAAGTAATTGAATGATTACATTGTTATCATAGTTGCATGTTTATTGTTTCTTCCACATACCAGCTACAGCTGACCGACATTTTGTTTGTCGGCGTTTTAGGTACAATGAAAAGAACAAACAGTAAAGTGGCACATGTGGTACTAATTGAGAATTAAAGTGCAAAGGAGGATTAGATAGATTAGTATCTGTTTGGATAGAAGTTAGAGATCCAAGTTTTCAAAAGGTATGCAAAAAAAATTATTTTCTTACAGCTTTCAGTATAGTATGTTAAAATTTGATAATTATTCATGGTTAATTGCCGAACCTTTGATCCGGAAGTCATGGGTGCAGCTTCGACCTCTCAGTCTCCCTTAATTGGGGGTTATCGGGAGGTGGGGTCGTAACATTTGGTATCAGAGCTTGGGTTCCTCAGTTAACCATTAATAATTATTAAATTTTACAAACTCCATAGAACCCAAGGGAGTTATTTGAGGATTATCCGAAAGACGGAGGTGTCTAGAAAGGGATCACGACCGGGGGCTGGCAAGATTTTCCTCCGCACCGCTAGTCAGAATACGAGGACTCCCGGATTCGTGTGACCGCCTGGCCAAAGTCTTAGGGTATGAATCAAAATAAGATACCTTTAGGACTTCTCATCTTATTCATATCTTCTCATCATAAAATTCTAATAAGGACCTAAAGGATTAGGGTTTTCTTTCTTCTCCTCACCCTCTTGAGGTATGGGTAAGGTTAATAAGGTTTAAGGAATCCCCCATCAAATTAATGAAAAGCATGTAAATAAGATTTCATGGACATAAGCTTAATAGATTAAGCGCAAATTAAAGAGTAGATACATGCTTAGGTCGTATGACATAAGTTGTCATGTCCTCAGAGTAGACCTGAGAGTAGACCTTCTTGTCAGGAGGATAAGTTAGTCTTGGAGATAGAGATCTCCATTGCAAGTAGAGACCTGGCACATCCTATGAGGATGATGCTAACCCTAACCCTAAGTGATGGTTAGAGAGAGATGAGTTGGACCAGGTGTTTGAAAGGACATTCCTTTGGAATGCCATATGATCCATGGGTGACCTAGCACCCTTGGCAACCCAACCCTGGGAAGGGTCGTGCATGTTAGGGTAAAGGATAGCTCCTTAGATGATGACGTTAGTGAAGAACCTTAGAAATCCTATGGGCTTGTGCAAGTAGGGTATAGCTGGCACCTAGGGCACGTCATGGTGCTGACAGTAGGATGAAACCCTGGATTAGGAATCATGAGGGAGCACAAAGGGTTATGGATGATCTTGAGCAACCATAATTTCGAATCTAGGCTTCAACCACGTAGAGCATGCTTTTGAGGATGATCCTTCATGATGAAAGGACCTCTAATGGTGAGGTTGGATGTGGGATTAGCTCTAGAGAGAGAGCAGGAAACCCAGCAAGAAGGTTGGAAGCCTAAAACCCTGAACAATGGATGATAGTGGTTGCCTCATGATTGATCCCTGAAAGTTGATGATATCTTGGTTGTCTTTAAAGGGACCAACCCTAGAGAATGAAGATGAAGCATCTGGTGCCTATGTGCCGACAGTATAGGTGTTCACCTTCTAAGGTAGGAAGAAGAGTTTCTTAGACCTAGAGAGGTTTAGTGAGCGGGTTCTGAGGCCTTGTACCTTGTCGGTTGTCCTTAACGAGGATCCAACTCTAAGTGTTGCTCGAGTGGAAGGATGACAAGAAGTGTGTGTCATGCCTTTTGCATGCTTGGTTCGTGGTTAAGAGATGGGGCATGCAGTTGAACACCTACAAGTAAACCTAGGGTTCCTAGGCCTAAGAGGGGAAGTGGTGTACCTAAGGCTCATGATGAGAAGTTGAGTTCCTATAGAAGCGAGCATGGTACTCCCCATGTCTAGAGGAAAAGGGGAGCCCTTTAAGTTTGAGGTATGTTTAATGAACCCCTCACAACTAGGTTGATGATGAAGAAAGGTATGATCTTGATCCAACATTGAGGAAAGAGGAAAAGTATGACCTAGCATGGTTCGGTAAGTGATCTGCTTGTGCCTTAATGGATTGCTAGGGTTACGTAGGCTCGTGTGGATGTAAACCCTAGACCTAAGAGCTTTTGTGACCTTAGAGATAGTTTTCCTCCCATCCTGGGAAAGGGACCCCTTTGGAAGGCTGTATATCAGTTTCATTGGTTCAAGGTAACCTAAAGAGGTCTCATAGGATCTTGAGAAGCTAAGTGAACGGTACATAGCATGAGATTGAATCTATGGACCCATAGATATCCATCTCTTTTGCATGTGAATGTGTTACCATGGAGGTAACCGGTATGGGGCTTGACCAAGGTTGGAAGGTTGCCATGATGCCTATGAGCGGATGAGAGACAGCCCATGAATGTAGAAAGAGAGATGAATAAGCCTTGGGTAAGGTTCTAAGTGAACATGTACTGTTATGGAGAATCCTAAGTCTATCCTAGGGTCAGGTAGGGATAAAACCGATGAAAGTAGGAGTTGCCTAATTCCCCAGTTGCACATGACCATAGGGTCAGGAGGTAACATCTATCATTGTCTGAGGGCCATGGGTTAGGAGATTGATCACCTTCATGAACACATGAGACCCAAAGGGCAGATGAGTAGGGCACTCTCTTGATGCATGAAGGAAGAGGGATGACCCCAAAAGAGTCGGTACCCTATAGACCTAGAGGAGATGACCAAGGATATAAACCTCAGTAGGTTCAAGACTAGTTTGATATCATGATGTTTGTGATGAAGAGACATATGTGGCACGTTGCAACTTAGATTTAAAGGTGTACTGGCAAGGTGGGATGCACCATCTCTACTCTTGGAACAGGAAGAACTCTATATTTGTACTGCATCCAAATGCTTATTTCCTCTTGTTATGGGGGTGAGAGATAGTACATTATGCATGTCATACACCAAGGATAAGAGATGATGTAGGTTGGAACGTTGCCACGAGAAATGGGGATAGAGAAGATATCTACCCTGGTAAAGTGAATGATACATGGATGGTTTGTAGACACTAAGAGGAATGAGGTAGTCCCCTTATGAGGATGTTTTTATCATGAGCTATGTGGAACTTACAAGTTATACCAGGTTGAGTTTGATCACCATGATGATGGAGTCAGAGAGTGTTCTTATGAAGATAAACATATAGTTTGAGGTGACATGATAAGTGAAATACATGGAAGTGTATGTCTTCAATGTTACCTAATACCTAAGGATGTGAAGTGGTAATGGATGCTCTGGTTGAGATACATCTGACTTGTTTGACTAGAAGCTAGAAGAGGTTGTTTGGGTAACCCTAAGTTTGAACAGGAGTGGTGTTTGGATAACACTTAGATGTAACAAGATACATTGAAAAGTTATGGTTGTTTGGGTAGCCAGTCTAGTCCTGGATACAATGAAAGGATGGTGGAAGAACCTCAAGTGCACTTCTTTGGAAAAGAAGGTGATGAAACCCCGATAGAATGGTTTAGGGTTTTGAGGTATTGATCTTGAAGAATAATGACATACAAGAGATCATGATTTTAAGATCACCTTACATCGTACCACGAAGATAATAGGTGACAATAGCACTTTGTATGCTTAAGATGAGCTTGCATGTGGTATATGGCTATGCAAGTTGAGGTGACGGACGAACACGAGTAACCCAACGCATTGTTATGAAGGATAAGGAGAGTTCCCGAGAGGGGATGGGAATTCCCCACTTTGGATGTTGTGATAAGTCTCCCCTAGATCAAGAAAGGTCGAGATGCAATGTGGGTTATGGTAGTTCGCCTTACCTAGATGACATGTGAAATAAGGAGTTCTGTCAAGGGACAGATCTGGTTGAATTACCCATGAGATAGAGATGGTTCAACTATGAAGCGAGTTCAAAGGTTTTTGAGTTGACCTAAAGGTTCCCTTCCAAAAGATGGAAGTAGGTGCATGAAGAGCTCAATGTTAGTATAGTTTATCACCCCTAACTATGGTTAGTATGATCCAGACTAAAGGGTCTGATGAGGGCATGTGTGCTCGTTCAGGGTGATATCTAGAGACAGTTCTTGTCCTATGAATGATGTGATGTTAACCACCATAGCCAGTATCGGGATTTAAAGAAGCTCTATAAGGGAGGTTGTGTCGGTCACCACATCAGTAAGGTGATGTTGGTGAAAGGACCATGTGATGGTTAAAGAAAGGACCACAGTGTGTGAAGATGAAGTCACTTGATCATGCAATGGCTAAAAGGAGCCTAGAGATGACGTGAGTCGTGAGAAGATGCAAAGTAGACTAACATGTAGTGCACTGTGGGAGAATATAATGAGAATCCGACCCCTCTGAGCTATGGCTGAGAAAGCTGAGTCCCCGATACATGGGTCCATTAGAGATGGATGGGTGGTGATGGTTAGGTTTTGACCCTACCCTCAGGATAAAGTAATGTGGGATGTTTTTTTTATGTGTCCAATTTAGAGCACTATGTGAGGTACCCCGACCATGTGCTGAGCAATGAACCTAGTGAGCCCCAAGGGAGGCTGAAATGTCTTGAGTCACCTGTGTAGTTTATAGATGCCAGGATGAAAGAACTCAGAGAAAATATGTGATGATAAAGGTTCTTTGGAAACACCATGAGTACGGTAAAGCCACATAGGGGCCAATGATGGACATAATAAAGTCTTATCCTATTTTGTTTGTTTGCTTGATGGAATTTTGAGGAAAAAATTCCTATAAGAGGGGAAGGATGTTATAACCCCGATTTTTGGGTTCAATTAGTGAGAAATGAAATTTCTCATACTAAAGATAATTGAACAAATAATGATATGATTTGTTTTGAAATGAATGGTTTCCCTTCACAATAGCCTTGATTGGTTGCTTTGTGGGCTTTATTGGCTATTGGGCCCAAATAACAAAGAAATTCAATGAATAAATGGATAATTGAAGAAAAGAAATATGTAGAAACCTCTAGAAGGTAAATCCAAAGAGGATTTCGTGCCTCTTGAGTTCCTTGGGTACCAAGGAGTCCAAGGTTCCAAAAGGAGAGAAATAAGAAAAGAAAAGTTTAATTAAGTATTTCTTTATTAAGAAATAAATTGAAAATGATGATAAAAAGTGGAAAATGAGTGGAAAGAGGCATAAATGAGTTTTCTTGGGGAATTTTCGTATCCATGAGGTTACTAATATTAAAAGGAATGCCAATGAGGAAAATAAAAGAAGAGAAATCCTCAAAAAGAAGAACTATTTAAATGAGAAATAAACAAGATAATGTGAAATAATGCATAATGATGCATCTAGAAGAATAATAAGTATCCAATAAAGAGAATTTCGAAATAATGGAGTAACTTGGGATCCAAGGAGTCCCAATAAAGAGGAAAGATAGAGAAAATACTAAAAAGGCAAAATAAGAGGGTAATGTGTTGCTTTATTAATGAATTATGTAGTATTGGTTAAAAGGATGATTTTTTTCTATAAAGGAAAATAGGGATTCGTGCCAAAGAATTAAAAAGCAACCATGAAGTAAATAAGAGAAAGGAAGTTTCGAATTTCCTAATATCCAAGTAATATGAAAGAGAGAGAGAGAAAGAGAAAGAGAGAAGAATTGCTTCTCTTTGAAGGAAAACAATTCCCATTAGAAGAGGGACTTCGTCTCGTTAAGGAAAGCCATCCTAGGGCTTCGTTGACTTCCTCTATATAAGGGGGAAAGCTTGGGGGCAAATCCAGAGGAATTCCACGCGGTTATACCTCTCTTTTTCATCTTCTTCGTCAAAACCCTAACCTTGAGGGTAGGGTTCCATCCTTGTAGCAACGGGGGAATTTATGACTTTGTTTGAAGCAGGAAACACCCGAGATCAACCCCAGAAAGTCGGCCATCCGTCCCATCCTCCTACACCCGCGAACTCCAGCAGCAGCAGCTTGCGCGGCTGCAACACAACAGTGGGTTGCGGCTCTTCCCTAGCCCAAACCAGCTACGCTGGATGTGAGACAACTAGTGCCCTAAGGGCGACAGGATGCTGCTGAGCTAGGGGTGGCATCGGCAGCAGCCATCGGGCTATGAGGAGGAGAGTCCCGGCCGTGCGAGAACCCTGACCTAGCGGCTACAGGAGATGCTCGCGAGGAGGAAGATGACGGGCTGCTTTGGACGTTTTTGCCCTTCCGGGCTCTATAAGATCAAGGAGTCGCGCAGGGGTGAAAACGGGATTTAGTTATGTTTTTAAAACAGCTGGGTCACGCAGCTAGGGAGCAATCGCATGGAGAGGGACATGTGGCACACTTTCATTGGCCCAAGTAAGTTGATTCTACCAAAATCATAACTCCTAATTCGTAGCTCGGATAAATACAAGTTATATATGAAAATTGATCCTCAGAACGAGAGGAACACAAAGAAATTATGTTTGAATCATAATTTTGCATGCTATTCAAAAAGTAGTGTAAAATATCATCTTTAGTGTAATGATGATTAAGAAACCCTATTTTGAAATGAATAAAGTGTTTAATAGGGTTTAATGGATCATAAGAGTTGATATTAACTTGTTAAATGTAAAAAGGTACATTAAGATCGAAAAGGATAATATTTGTATGTAATTAGTTTAATTTGGAGTTTATGTGCATAAATATGCATGAAATGTGAAAAGTACATAAAACTATCATCTTTAATGATTTAAATAATGAAAAACCCTTAGATTTGATGATAGATGGTTTTAATGTTGTTTAATGGATAATTTAAGCCAATATTAACCTATTGTTGATAAACGAGGAAATAGGATCTAAAAAGATGATCTTTTTATATAATTGGCTTAAGTTAGGGTTTTGTGCATGATTATGCATTAATTTTGATGAATATGTCTTTTAATTGGTTTAATTGTGTAAATCCACGAATAAAATAGAGATGTGATGATCCTAAGCCAATTTGAGCATAAAACATCCTTAATGTGGATAATTTGAGTAATTAGGGTTTTTATGAGTGGAAAAGTTGTTTTAGGGTTTGTTGACCTAAAATGGATAAAGTTTGAGATATGGATCTTAGAAACCCTAATGCATCCTAATGAGACTTAGAAACCTTAGAAAGGTGTCCCAAGTCAATAAGGAGTTGTTTGGTATATGCTTGTGACATTTAGACTTTATACATGTTTTCAGGATCAATGTTTGCTTGATTGATTGATTGGCTTGCTTGATTGGACATCTAGTTGGATTTGGATAAATTGTTGCTTGAGATCTCCAAGACAGGTATGTGGTTACGATTATGAATAACCACTATAGTTTCCCAATGGATTCCCAGATGTTTAATCACATTGAATGCAACTAAACTGTTGGATGTTTATTTATTTCATGCAACTATAAAGTGACTATGATTATCACTATAAATGTGCATATGTAACTGGCTAGATCCGGGTCCACCTCTTTTACTTTGAAAAGGCTAAAAAAGGGGTAATCCTAGAGCAAGGTCTAGGTTACCGTGAGTTAGAAACTGGGCTACCTACGTGTAGTGCCATGAGACTCTTTAGCATATCCCGAGTTAAGGAGTGGTCTACTTACGAGTAGTGCCATGTGACTCAACCCTAGAAACTGGTTCACTTATAGGTGGATCATGAGGGGTTTAATGGGGACAAAACAGAGGATAGGGTACTCTTGGATCACGGAGTTATATCTAAAACGTAATATTGGTTGTTAAATAAGTAATTGAATGATTACATTGTTATCATAGTTGCATGTTTATTGTTTCCCCCACATACCAGCTGCGGCTGACCGACGTTTTGTTTGTCGGCGTTTTAGGTACAATGAAAAGAACAAACAGTAAAGTGGCACATGTGGTACTAATTGAGAATTAAAGTGCAAAGGAGGATTAGATTAGTATCTGTTTGGATAGAAGTTAGAGATCCAAGTTTTCAAAAGGTATGCAAAAAAAATTATTTTCTTACAGCTTTCAGTATAGTATGTTAAAATTTGATAATTATTCATGGTTAATTGCCGAACCTTTGATCCGAAAGTCATGGGTGCGGCTTCGACCTCTCGGTCTCCCTTAATTGGGGGTTATCGGGAGGTGGGGTCGTAACATTTGGTATCAGAGCTTGGGTTCCTCAGTTAACCATTAATAATATTAAATTTTACAAACTCCATAGAACCCAAGGGAGTTATTAGAGGATTGTCCGAAAGACGGAGGTGTCTAGAAAGGGATCACGACCGGGGGCTGGCAAGATTTTCCTCTGCACCGCTAGTCGGAATACGAGGACTCCCAGATCCGTGTGACCGCCTGGCCAAAGTCTTAGGGTATGAATCGAAATAAGATACCTTTAGGACTTCTCATCTTATTCATCTCTTCTCATCATAAAATTCTAATAAGGACCTAAAGGATTAGGATTTTCTTTCTTCTCCTCACCCTCTTGAGGTATGGGTAAGGTTAATAAGGTTTAAGGAATCCTCCATCAAATTAATGAAAAGCACATAAATAAGATGTTATGGACATAAGCTTAATAGATTAAGCGCAAATTAAAGAGTAGATACATGCTTAGGTCGTATGACATAAGTTGTCTTGTCCTCAGAGTAGACTTGAGAGTAGACCTTCTTGTCAGGAGGATAAGTTAGTCTTAGAGATAGAGATATCCATTGCAAGTAGAGACCTGGCACATCCTAGGAGGATGATGCTAACCCTAACCCTAAGTGATGGTTAGAGAGAGATGAGTTGGACCAGGTGTTTGAAAGAATATGCCTTTGGGATGCCATATGATCCATGGGTGACCTAGCACCCTTGGCAACCCAACCCTGGGAAGGGTCGTGCATGTTAGGGTAAAGGATAGCTCCTTAGATGATGACGTTAGTGAAGAACCTTAGAAATCCTATGGGCTTGTGCAAGTAGGGATTAGTTGTCACCTAGGGCACGTCATGGTGCTGACAGTAGGATGAAACCCTGGATTAGGAATCATGAGGGAGCACAAAGGGTTATGGATGATCTTGAGCAACCATAAGTTCGAATCTAGGCTTCAACCACGTAGAGCATGCTTTTGAGGATGATCCTTCATGATGAAAGGACCTCTAATGGTGAGGTTGGATGTGGGATTAGCTCTAGAGAGAGAGCAGGAAACCCAGCAAGAAGGTTGGAAGCCTAAAACCCTGAACAATGGATGATAGTGGTTGCCTCATGATTGATCCCTGAAAGTTGATGATATCTTGGTTGTCTTTAAAGGGACCAACCCTAGAAAATGAAGATGAAGCATCTGGTGCCTATGTGCCGAAAGTATAGGTGTTCACCTTCTGAGGTAGGAAGAAGAGTTTCTTAGACCTAGAGAGGTTTAGTGAACGGGTTCCGAGGCCTTGTACCTTGTTGGTTGTCCTTAACGAGGATCCAACTCTAAGTGTTGCTCGAGTGGAAGGATGACAAGAAGTGCGTGTCATGCCTTTTGCATGCTTGATTCGTGGTTAAGAGATGGGGCATGCAGTTGAACACCTACAAGTAAACCTAGGGTTCCTAGGCCTAAGAGGGGAAGTGGTGTACCTAAGGCTCATGATGAGAAGTTGAGTTCCTATAGAAGCGAGCATGGTACTCCCCATGTCTAGAGGAAAATGGGATCCGTTTAAGTTTGAGGTATATTTAATGAACCCCTCACAACTAGGTTGATGATGAAGAAAGGTATGATCTTGATCCAACATTGAGGAAAGAGGACAAGTATGACCTAGCATGGTTCGATAAGTGATCTGCTTGTGCCTTAATGTCTTGCTAGGGTTAAGTAGGCTCGTGTGGATGTAAACCCTAGACCTAAGAGCTTTTGTGACCTTAGAGATAGTTTTCCTCCCATCCTGGGAAAGGAACCCCTTTGGAAGGGTGTATATCAGTTTCGTTGGTTCAAGGTAACCTAAAGAGGACTCATATGATCTTGAGAAGCTAAGTAAACGGTACATAGCATGAGATTGAATCTACGGACCCATAGATATCCATCTCTTTTGCATGTGAATGTGTTACCATGGAGGTAACCGGTATGGGGCTTGACCAAGGTTGGCAGGTTGCCATGATGCCTATGAACGGATGAGAGCCAGCCCATGAATGTAGAAAGAGAGATGAATAAGCCTTGGGTAAGGTTCTAAGTGAACATGTACTGTTATGGAGAATCCTATGACTATCCTAGGGTCAGGTAGGGATAAAATCGATGAAAGTAGGAGTTGCCTAATTCCCCAGTTGCACATGACCATAAGGTCGGGAGGTAACAGCTATCATTGTCTGAGGGCCATGGGTTAGGAGATTGATCACCTTCATGAACTCATGAGACCCAAAGGGCAGATGAGTAGGGCACTCTCTTGATGCATGAAGGAAGAGGGATGACCCCAAAAGAGTCGGTACCCTATAGACCTAGAGGAGATGACCAAGGATATAAACCTCAGTAGGTTCAAGACTATTTTTATATCATGATGTTTGTGATGAAGAGACATATGTGGCACATTGCAACTTAGATTTAAAGGTGTACTGGCAAGGGGGGATGCACCATCTCTACTCTTGGAACAGGAAAAACTCTGTATTTGGACTACAGCCAAATGCTTATTTCCTCTTGTTATGGGGGTGAGAGATAGTACATTATGCATGTCATACACCAAGGATAAGAGATGATGTAGGTTGGAACGTTGCCACGAGAAATGGGGATAGAGAAGATATCTACCCTGGTAAAGTGAATGATACATGGATGGTTTGTAGACACTAAGAGGAATGAGGTAGTCCCCTTATGAGGATGTTTTTATCATGAGCTATGTGGAACTTACAAGTTATACCAGGTTGAGTTTGATCACCATGATGATGAGATCAGAGAGTGTTCTTATGAAGATAAACATATAGTTTGAGGTGACATGATAAGTGAAATACATGGAAGTGTATGTCTTCAATGTTACCTAATACCTAAGGATGTGAAGTGGTAATGGATGCTCTGGTTGAGATACATATGACTTGTTTGACTAGAAGCTAGAAGAGGTTGTTTGGGTAACCCTAAGTTTGAACACGAGTGGTGTTTGGATAACACTCAGATGTAACAAGATACATTGAAAAGTTATGGTTGTTTGGGTAGCCAGTCTAGTCCTGGATACAATGAAAGGATGGTGGAAGAACCTCAAGTGCACTTCTTTGGAAAAGAAGGTGATGAAACCCTGATAGAATGGTTTAGGGTTTCGAGGTATTGATCTTGAAGAATAATGACATACAGGAGATCATGATTTTCAGATCACCTTACACCATACCACGAAGATAATAGATGACAATAGCACTCTGTATGCTTAAGATGAGGTTGCATGTGGTATATGGCTATGCAAGTTGAGGTGACGGACGAACACCAGTAACCCAGCGCATTGTTATGAAGGATAAGGAGAGTTCCCGAGAGGGGATGGGAATTCCCCACTATGGATGTTGTGATAAGTCTCCCCTAGATCAAGAAAGGTCGAGATGCAATGTGGGTTATGGTAGTTCGCCTTACCTAGATGACATGTGAAAGAAGGAGTTCTGTCAAGGGATAGATCTGGTTGAACTACCCATGAGATAGAGATGTTTCAACTATGAAGCGAGTTCAAAGGTTTTTGAGTTGACCTAAAGGTTCCCTTCCAAAAGATGGAAGTAGGTGCATGAAGAACTCAATGTTAGTATAGTTTATCACCCCTAACTATGGTTAGTATGATCCAGACTAAAGGGTCTGATGAGGGCATGTGTGCTCGTTTAGGGTGATATCTAGAGATAGTTCTTGTCCTATGAATGATGTGATGTTAACCACCATAGCCAGTATCGGGATTTAAAGAAGCTCTATAAGGGAGGTTGTGTCGGTCACCACTTCAGTAAGGTGATGTTGGTGAAAGGACCATGTGATGGTTAAAGAAAGGACCACAGTGTGTGAAGATGAAGTCACTTGATCATGCAATGGCTGAAAGGAGCCTAGAGACGACGAGAGTCGTGAGCAGATGCAAAGTAGACTAACATGCAGTGCACTGTGGGAGAATATAATGAGAATCTGACCCCTCTGAGCTACGACTGAGAAAGCTGAGTCCCCGATACATGGGTCCATTAGAGATGGATGGGTGGTGATGGTTAGGTTTTGACCCTACCCTCAGGATAAAGTAATGTGGGATGTTTTTTTTATGTGTCCAATTTAGAGCACTATGTGAGGTACCCCGACCATGTGCTGAGCAATGAACCTAGTGAGCCCCAAGGGAGGCTGAAATGTCCTGAGTCACCTGTGTAGTTTATAGACGCCAGGATGAAAGAACTCAGAGAAAATATGTGATGATAAAGGTTCTTTGGAAACGCCATGAGTACGGTAAAGCCACATAGGGGCCAATGATGGACATAATAAAGTCTTATCCTATTTTGTTTGTTTGCTTGATAGAATTTTGAGGACAAAATTCCTATAAGAGGGGAAGGATGTTATAACCCCGATTTTTGGGTTCAATTAGTGAGAAATGAAATTTCTCATACTAAAGATAATTGAACAAATAATGATATGATTTGTTTTGAAATGAATGGTTTCCCTTCACAATAGCCTTGATTGGTTGCTTTGTGGGCTTTATTGGCTATTGGGCCCAAATAACAAAGAAATTCAATGAATAAATGGATAATTGAAGAAAAGAAATATGTAGAAACCTCTAGAAGGCAAATCCAAAGAGGATTTCGTGCCTCTTGAGTTCCTTGGGTACCAAGGAGTCCAAGGTTCCAAAAGGAGATCAATAAGAAAAGAAAAGTTTAATTAAGTATTTCTTTATTAAGAAATAAATTGAAAATGATGATAAAAAGTGGAAAATGAGTGGAAAGAGGCATAAATGAGTTTTCTTGGGGAATTTTCGTATCCATGAGGTTACTAATATTAAAAGGAATGCCAATGAGGAAAATAAAAGAAGAGAAATCCTAAAAAAAGAACTATTTTAATGAGAAATAAACAAGATAATGTGAAATAATGCATAATGATGCATCTAGAAGAATAATAAGTATCCAATAAAGAGAATTTCGAAATAATGGAGTAACTTGGGATCCAAGGAGTCCCAATAAAGAGGAAAGATAGAGAAAATACTAAAAACGCAAAATAAGAGGGTAATGTGTTGCTTTATTAATGAATTATGTAGTATTGGTTAAAAGGATGATTTTTTTCTATAAAGGAAAATAGGGATTCGTGCCAAAGAATTAAAAAGCAACCATGAAGTAAATAAGAGAAAGGGAGTTTCGAATTTCCTAATATCCAAGTAATATGAAAGAGAGAGAGAGAAAGAGAAAGAGAGAAGAATTGCTTCTCTTTGAAGGAAAATGATTCCCATTAGAAGAGGGACTTTGTCTCGTTAAGGAAAGCCATCCTAGGGCTTCGTTGACTTCCTCTATATAAGGGGGAAAGCTTGGGGGTGAATCCAGAGGAATTCCACACAGTTATACCTCTCTTTTTCATCTTCTTCATCAAAACCCTAACCTTGAGGGTAGGGTTCCATCCTTGTAGCAACGGGGGTGTTTATGACTTTGTTTGAAGCAGGAAACACCCAAGATCAACCCCAGAAAGTCGGCCATCCTTCCCATCCTCCTACACCCACGAACTCCAGCAGCAGCAGCTTGCGCGGTGGCAACACAGCAGTGGGTTGCGACTCTTCCCCAGCCCAAACCAGCTGCGCTGGATGTGAGACAACTAGCGCCCTAAGGGCGACGGGATGCTGCGAAGCTAGGGGTGGCATCGGCAGTAGCCATCGGGATCCGAGGAGGAGGTCCCGGCCGCGCGAGAACCCTGACCTAGCGGCTACAGGAGACGCTCGTGAGGAGGAAGATGACGGGCTGCTTTGGACGTTTTTGCCCTTTCGGGCTCTATAAGATCAAGGAGTCACGTAGGGGTAAAAACGGGATTTAGTTATGTTTTTAAAACAGCCGGGTCACGCAGCTAGGGAGCAATCGCATGGAGAGGGACACGTGTCACCCTTTCATTGGCCCAAGTAAGTTGATTCTACCAAAAATCATAACTCCTAATTCGTAGCTCAGATAAATACAAGTTATATATGAAAACTGATCCTCAGAACAAGAGGAACACAAAGAAATTATGTTTGAATCATAATTTTGCATGCTATTCAAAAAGTAGTGTAAAATATCATCTTTAGTGTAATGATGATTAAGAAACCCTATTTTGAAATGAATAAAGTGTTTAATAGGGTTTAATGGATCATAAGAGTTGATATTAACCTGTTAAATGTAAAAAGGTACATTAAGATTGAAAAGGATAATCTTTGTACGTAATTAGTTTAATTTGGAGTTTATGTGCATAAATATGCATGAAATGTGAAAAGTACATAAAACTATCATCTTTAATGATTTAAATAATGAAAAACCCTTAGATTTGATGATAGATGGTTTTAATGTTGTTTAATGGATAATTTAAGCCAATATTAACCTATTGTTGATAAACGAGGAAATAGGATCTAAAAAGATGATCTTTTTATATAATTGGCTTAAGTTAGGGTTTTGTGCATGATTATGCATTAATTTTGATGAATATGTCTTTTAATTGGTTTAATTGTGTAAATCCACGAATAAAATAGAGATGTGATGATCCTAAGCCAATTTGAGCACAAAAGATCCTTAATGTGGATAATTTGAGTAATTAGGGTTTTTATGAGTGGAAAAGTTGTTTTAGGGTTTGTTGACCTAAAATGGATAAAGTTTGAGATATGGATCTAAAAAACCCTAATGCATCCTAATGAGACTTAGAAACCTTAGAAAGGTGTCCCAAGTCAATAAGGAGTTGTTTGGGATATGCTTGTGACATTTAGACATTATACATGTTTTCAGGATCAATGTTTTCTTGATTGATTGATTGGCTTGCTTGATTGGACATCTAGTTGGATTTGGATAAATTGTTGCTTGAGATCTCCAAGACAGGTATGTGGTTACGATTATGAATAACTGCTATAGTTTCCCGATGGATTCTCGGATGTTTAATCGCATTGAATGCAACTAAACTGTTGGATGTTTATTTATTTCATGCAACTATAAAGTGACTATGATTATCACTATAAATGTGCATATATAACTGGCTAGATTCGGGTCCACCTCTGTTACTTTGAAAAGGCTAAAAAAGGGGTAATCCTAGAGCAAGGTCTAGGTTATCGTGAGTTAGAAACTGGGCTACCTACGTGTAGTGCCATGAGACTCTTTAGCATATCCCTAGTTAAGGAGTGGTCTACTTACGAGTAGTGCCATGTGACTCAACCCTAGAAACTGGTTCACTTATAGGTGGATCATGAGGGGTTTAATGGGGACAACACAGAGGATAGGGTACTCTTGGATCGCGGAGTTATATCTAAAACGTAATATTGGTTGTTAAATAAGTAATTGAATGATTACATTGTTATCATAGTTGCATGTTTATTGTTTCCCCCACATACCAGCTACGGCTGACCGACGTTTTGTTTGTCGGCATTTTAGGTACAATGAAAAGAACAAACAGTAAAGTGGCACATGTGGTACTAATTGAGAATTAAAGTGCAAAGGAGGATTGGATAGATTAGTATCTGTTTGGATAGAAGTTAGAGATCCAAGTTTTCAAAAGGTATGCAAAAAAAATTATTTTCTTACAGCTTTCAGTATAGTATGTTAAAATTTGATAATTATTCATGGTTAATTGCCGAACCTTTGATCCGGAAGTCATGGGTGTGGCTTCGACCTCTCGGTCTCCCTTAATTGGGGGTTATTGGGAGGTGGGGTCGTAACACAACATGACTAATATGAAGCACTTCTTGCTTCGTGTTAGTAGAATTGATGTTGATTAGTAAATTTTTGCATATGTTCCACTCTATTAATATGTCATGTCTATCTTTTGTGAAGGAGTTGTTACATGGAAATATTTGGCACGACTATTCCTTGAGGTGGTACATCATATGGATGATCAATGATGCTCCAAAAATATGCAAAAATTTCAAAAAGTCATGTCAAATACGAAACACACCATGCACTTTTATCAATTAACATTTCCTCGATTCTTTTGAACCTAGACACAAATTGCACTTGAGACTACATGTAATGTAGATAATAGTTTTAGTTCAAGGAGTTCAATTCCTACAATTAGTTATGAATAATATAATACACAACATGCACCTCGAATGAACTAATAAAATCAAAGTTCTTCACAAAAATATTATACATGTGAATATGAAATTAGTCTCTAGAAATGAACTGCAAAAATCTAATTAAAACAAAGAACTATGGGATGTCTCTGACAAGCGATTGGGTTTCATGTCCCTAAGTCGTTCATTGTCATGCTCTTCAACTAGGGTCAAATGAAATATATTGATCAACAAGGTCTTCATGTAGATTACCCTCTTCTTATCCCAAGTCCATCTCATATGTTGGAAAATCTTGGTCTGGATTGTTCATGGAGAAGGCGACTTTATTGTTAGAAATCTTAACACTTAATTACATTTGAAAACTTCAATCATGACTATCATGCTCTCTAAGAGTAGACATCCTATAGTGATGTCTCCGGATATAACTCCCTTGCCTCTACTATAACATAATCACCTATATGAAATAAACATCAATCCTCGTCTACACATTCCCCACTATAAACATAATTTTTGTTCTTGAACAATATTTTAGCTAAAAATTTACCTTCAATTTCTTGGGTGCACTAAAACACAGTTGAGTAGACACATTTAGAGGCATAAAACTCAAGGTATCTCCTTGGTCACACAACATAGTAGGAAAATTCATAGTACCCATATTACCCAAGATGTAGAAATTTTCAAGGTTGCACTAATTGGTAGGAAGGTGTGAGAGAGCTGAAGTGCATAATTTGGGTAAAAGCACCATAATTTGAAACTCAACATTCTTTCCTTCATCAGTTGAACCCCATGAAATGGAATTTATTGAGTGAGTTTTTCTTCCATCTCGTCTTCTTGAATGATGGTTGTAGAATATTGTGAAAGGTGATTGTAGCAACTCATTTATCAAATGAGGTGTCCCACATGGATCTACATTCTTTTCTTCTAGTTCAACATATGTGTTTTTCTTTTTTCATTTGTTGATTTGATTAGGAAGGGGCTTGTCAAAAGTAGTTGGTGGGATCACTTGTGTTGGATTATTCTTTGGCTCTTCCTCCTTGCCAATTTATTTGAGATAATTGACTCATATGGAATTAACATGCTCATGAGGGTTCACTTTTGTGTTGCTTGGAATGGCTCCCTCATTGCTTTTGTGTCCATTGACTACTAAAGCTAGATGCTCCCATTTAGTGATCAAGTCCCTTTATTGAGGCTACTTAATTTTAAATAAAGTTGGAAGTATCATTAATGAACTTTGAAAATAGGCCATCAAGATGGGAGTTCTTCTCGAGTTGCGATTGGTGGTTGTCTTGGCATTAATGGTGTTGGAAATGTTGATCATTGTACTTTCAACTAAAGTCGATGTGATGTAATCTCCCAAGATTTTGGGGCTTAGATAAAATGATCTTGGAAGGATGATCTGACTACCCATATTACCAAGGTGAACCTTATTTTCAAGTATCCCATCACTAAGAACTCTATGGTTAAGCGTGGTCAGCCAAGAGTAGTACTAGGATGAGTGACATATGAAGAAGTTGATTCGGGTTATGTGTGAATGAGGAAAAAATGCAAAATTGAGACCTATGATGGTATGTGGGCTATACGTCACTCTTAAAAACTCTATTAGAGCCTTAGGTGGTGGGACCGAGCATTACAAATAGTATGAGAGCCAATTCCACTTCAATATGTGAGGCCACATGAGCATGTGGCATGGCAGTCTTGAGTTGTACAGTCTATACATGTTGTAGAAGGCTATCCATGGTGATGTAGAGACCCTTGCATTAGTTTTTGTGATTGGAAGCTGGGTGTAGATGGCCATTCTATGTTTGCACTAAAATGGGGAAAGATTACGAGGTCATAAACTTGAGCCTTGATAAGGATATCAAGAGTCTAACTGGAGGAGATTGTAGCATTACAAGATTTGAGGACTCCGATGAAATGATCTTAAAAAGAATAATTGGACTACTCATATCACCAAAGTGAACCTCCTTTTTAGGGAGCCCATCACTAAGAACTTTGTGATGAAGCTGCTTAGACAAGAGTAGTACTAAGATGGGTGATCGGTCAGGAAGTTGACCCCGAGTTGTGTGTCTGTGAGGACAAACAACACAGTTGAGGCATGTGGAGGTATGTGGGACCAGTCCTCATTATTGAAACTCTATTAGATCCTAGGGTGGGGGATCCTAGACATTACAAATGATTTCTCCAACCTATATTGTAGGAATTTAAAAAGGATTATTTCTTGGGTACTGTCTGATGAAATTTTTATGTTCTTTACTACATCCGGTTAGTGGGCCATTGCAATGTTCAACATTACGATGATGACCATTATACAATTCGCCCACCATTACTTGGTGTACTTGGTTAACACTTATAGAATTGAGTTGTTTGGTAAGGTTTTCAAGTCTCACATTGAGGCTCAAATGGACTCCACGTCATAGATGTTGCTTCCACAATCCAGGCCCCTAGAATATTGGTTCATGGAAATGACCTCAGTCAATTTCCAACCTTCACTTGCATTCTTTATCAAGAAACCTCCTCAGGAGTTTGCATTTGTAGTGAATGTGTTATCATGGGATAGACAACTATATATGGTTCTCAATTCCATCCACTCTAGCAAATTGTGGTTTGGACATCTTTGAAGTATTTCTTTGTCCTTTCTTGAGCATCAACGAACATCTCTCCATATTGTTTCTTAAATTTGGAGATTTTCTTTATAAGTATGGTTGGTCTTGATTGCGGAAAAGAACTTTTGCAAGAAGGTTGTTAAGAAGGCATTCCATGTCTAAATTGACCCCTTTGTCATGCTTTGTATCCTTTACTTGGATCAGCCTTGTAGTGTGAATGAGAAGAGACAGAGATGTAGAATGTCATCCACCATGCCATCGATCTTACAATGTGGCATAGCTCGATGAAGTTCTCCACATGAAGATTTGGATTTTGATTTTCCAAGCTTAGAAATTGGTTGTGTTGCATGATGCCAGTTAGACTCAGATCTAGTCTATAAGTGGCATCTACAAATAGTTATACACTTTCCAAACTACACCTTTCATTAGGATGAGTAGAGGTGTGGTCAAGAAAAATTCTTTCAACTTCCATTTTTAAAATGAATTTGCATCAAATTTATCTATATATTGCCTTCCTTTTTCTTGCAGTTACCTTTGGGAAACCTTGTGAATGTCAATGATCTTTGGAAAAGAGTCTCAACTAAATTGAGTGTGGACCATGCATGGTTCCTACTAAATAAGAAAAATTATTTTAGTTCTCAAAAGAATTGTATGAAACACAAGAACTAAAAGAGTTAGGAAATTAATCTCATGAACTAGAGAATACACTACATAGTTAGGTTTGAATTTTCCTAAAAAGGACTTTACTTCATGACAATGAATCCAAAAATTGATACTGCCTCAACAAGAAGTGTGCATGAAACTAACAATAAAAAAACCTAAATAACACACTAGCAGCCCTCCATAGGATGCATCAACAATAGTATATCTTAAGGTTGTCTCCACATGAAGCCAATGCATATCAAACAACTAATCATTTCAATTAGTTAAGTCATTCAAGAAGGAAAAAGTTGAGTTGATTCAACTCTAATTAACTGAAGCTAGTCATAAAATTCTCTCAAGTTATTAAGTTAAATAAAATATTTGGTTCCATGACATCCATGAACCATATGATGAACATTCACAAAATAGATTACATCGTCTTCTTTATCCTATCTCATGTAGGTGTAATTTGTGACTTCTAGCATATAACAAACTAGGTAATTATATTGACATATTATGACTTATAATCATGCATATGGTAAGAGTTTTCCTAAATTCCTTTAAAGAAAACAATTACTAACCTCACATACATGCACATAGAGATAATATTGCAGTAACCCCCTACTTATTTATATTGTAACATGTGACTAATGTTTTAATTATTGTCCATTAAATTTGTATACCTTATATGTATGCTAAATTTATGGAGTTTATGAACCTTGTATGGGATTTTCATAAGCATTAAAGAGAAATGGGAGAAACAAAGAAGCAAATATGTAATATTGTAACGATATGTTTACCACATGATCAAGAGGTGCTAAGAAGGCACCAAACACAAGAAAATATACTCCATATCTAAATTTTATCCAGAAACAAGATTGCAAACCACCGTTCTTGTGAGTTTCTTGCAATAGAAGAGGAGAGATACATGATAATAAGGAGAGAAATGAGATAAAACACAAGTACAGGAGAAACCCTCTACAGAGGGGCTGCACGAGAAGCCTATCTGGCACGAGGAGGAAGAAAGCCATCCCTGATCCTTATTTCTTTCAGCCTCTTTTATAGTGGAATCACCCTTCGGGTTTCCTCTCACTCCTTTTGTGAATTGAAGTGTGATAAAGTGAGAGACACTTCTAGAAAATCACTCTGTAGTCTATATATTTTTGTAGAAATTTGAGACAACATGTCATGTATGGGTACAATCATGTTGTGTCTGTCATCAATTTCTAGGAGTCAAGGGTGTATAACCACTTGACATGATGTGTCAAGGGATTGATACGCCATGTTGATTTTATTTTGAGTGGTTGTTGATGAGGTGGCATGACACGTAATTGTCCAGACACATCATGCTTTGGTGTAGTTGACTTGATGAATATCTCCTAGGTGAGATATGTTGTGCTCGAGGGGAGCACATTATGTTTTCAATGTTGAAATTGACTATCATAATTGAGGTGGGCACGACACCCATCGAGTGAGGCATGTTGTTTTTTGGTTTTCGGCAAGAGCATTTGACCCCTTATGCCTGGACACAACATGCTTGAGGGTGTCCACATCATGCGTGTATGCATGAAGGGATGGTTTTTGAATTATCAAATCTGAAGGCCGATGTCGGAAGTAATATTGGTTCCTAATGAACCAAATATAATGGAATATACATAAAAATACATGAATAACCAAGATGACAACATAAAAGAAAATTAAGCAAATCATGCAAGTACAAACCTAAAATGTAGCCAAAACATAGAACTAGGGACAATCGTGCAGTAAAACATGGCATAAAATATGGTATGAACCATGCTCATCAACCTCTATTTGATGATGATAGTGAAGAACTGTTTCCAACCTATTTTAAAGGTATGCTGGTTGAACTTGTTGACTATATCTTGAAAAAGGTTAAAATATATATAAAAAGAAATTGGAAAATATTATTGGTTCCTTGAATGATAAACTTAGTAAGATAAATTATCATTATGATAGTGTAAAGAAAATAATGTGTGATCCCTTTTCTCAAAATAATTCTCTCCAAAATCATGATGCTACTCTTTTAGAGAAAATAAATGCCATGAAGAAGAAATCTATATACTTTTTTCATGGTGATTATGATGATATCTATATAGTGAATGTTGATTTGAATGAGAAATTTTTTATGATTGAGGATAACTTCACCATTACCAAAAAATACTTGATTTCTACTAAAGACTATTTGATGATTGCCAATGAAAATAATTTTTTTAGTCCTTTAGATAGATTTTCTTATAGCTTAATGTTGAACTCAATATCTTGCATTTTGAAATTGGAAATCTTGGCACTAGTGCTCTTGGTTATGATCCTAGTAATTAGAATATATATTGAAAGAATATCGAAGAAAAATGAAAAACTAGTTCTTATTTCTCTATAAAGTATGTTACACATGCCGACAAGGAGTGGCTCAAGCGGTCAAGCACATTGTCTCCTAAAAATGGGACATGGGTTCGAATATCAGTTGCCACCTTGGTTTACCACCCTCTCGGGCATTCGGCCTCCACCACATGCGTAGGAGAGGGGGAGAGAATGCCTCTCTTAATCTCACAAAGTATGTTACATGTTATGCTTGTGAAAGATTTGGTCACCATACTTTCTCTTATCCTTTTAAAAGAAAACTTGACAAAAACATGATTGGGTTCCTAGAACCTCATGCTAGTAGATATAGTGAGTGATAGTAAATTAGACGTCTACTTGATCTTGTTGTATTTTTCTTCCAGTTAGTATGCTTTCTACTAGTTTTTTTTCCAATTCATATGCATCTTCTCTAATTTGTCAGAGGTATGTACTTTTGTTAGATCAAAATTATCCAACAAACTACATCTCAGTAAAACTATAATTCAACCAAAGGGAGGGTTGGTCAAAAATAATACGACAAAAATGCTAAATGTCAAATTTTCCTTTTTTATCAGTCTTGCTTCATGTTTATATGATATATTGGGTCTGGGATGATTTCTCTAACATGTTACAAGAGAGTTTTTAGTTCCTCAACAAGTATCTTTTTCATGGTTTGTGGTTTTTTGTTTGATCTGATTCCTGGTAATTATGTGAGTAAGGGAGAGATGAATCCTTTAACATATCTTTCTATTTATTTTGTTGTAAATTTTCTCATGACATCTTTGTATATATGTTGGACTAACATTCATTGTCGTTGATTTAGGAAATTGTTCATGATATTTTTTGTCTTATTGGAATATCCATGTTGTAAAGGACTTCAACTTACATATTTGGTAATAATATATCTTTTAAAAGGGTTCCTTGATCAAACTATGACTTTTGTATATCACAACCTAATATTTGTTTTGGTACATTCTTGTAGGCTTTGATATGTGGTTTCCTCTCCATATGAATATCTTGTTGAGGAGGAGTGTTTCCTAGAGGGGAATTTTGGTGGCCACGTCCACATGCTTGGCTTTGACAAATCAGGAGAAAAATCCATGAGAAAATGACTTTGAATGAAAAAATAAAGGTATGATGATCTTAATTTGGGTGTCTCAAACTTGTCTATTAGATATTTATTATCATTGAAAAGGTGGAGATAGTTAGCTTTTTGGATATGTTGCACCCTAAATTGATGATGTAAATATTTCTCAATTGTGTTACTAACTTTTGAATTAAGTGTTTTAGGATGATCAAGGAACTTAGAAAAGAGGAAATGAAGTTCTTTGTGCATAAGTTATGTGTTTTAATGCGTGTAACTCAAGTTGTACCTAGAATTATGGTTTGTATAGGTGCAATCATAACTTAATAATGGCATGTAAGAAAAATTGATGAATGCCAATAACCATCCCAAAACTAGTTTTACATTTTTATACACCCGTTAGATAGGTATATTGCATTTTGAAATTTGTTTGAGATGTTATCTAAAATTTAGGACTTCACGGGTCAGACTGGTTTTCATTCAAATTATGATTTTACAAGACTAATTCTCAAGAAGATTGCAATTTGAACCCACTATCTACCCTATAACGACTAGTTTGGCACTAACACGTCCTTAACACTTTCAATAGTAATTTAGACTAATCCTAAGTGTTTACTATATATAAGAGTTTCATATGCACACTCAAAATACATTTTAGCAATCCAACTACTTGATATTAGATTGAATTTATGAATTTACTTTGGTATCTCCAGCTTCTTACAAGTAAGTCTAAACCTAATCCAGCTTAAGTGTTCTACTCCACCTCATCAAGGCTTAAATAAACCCTAGTGGAGTTGATCATCACTTATTCATTGGTGCTTAAACTATAGTTTTTGTGAGAGGTAGTTGTATTGATGTATATATTGTCTGAAGGTGAAAGAAGGAGATCGTGATATTCTTCATTGACCTACAATACAGAGGTGACATATACCATTGGAAGGAGGTTAGTATGGATACATAAAAACATTGGTAGTTGTAGTTTCTGTTAATATACAAAACAAAAATAAAATTATAGATTGATAAATCCTAGTTGGCAACAATTAGCAATGATACTATGCATTTCAAGTCAAAACCACTATTAATCATTATTTCCTTTGTGTTTGTCTTGTTTTCTATTACTAGATTTATAATTTCATTGCATTTTCTTTGAGCAAGTTGCAATTATCTTCCTTGTGTTTTAAATTGCATATTTCTCTCCCTGTAGATATTGCATGCATATCCATGTTCCCTTCTCCTATATGGAAGAATTAAATCCATATTTTTAGGTATCATTAGGATGTTTAATGTATTGTGATTCTATGCAATTTGGATTTTTCTAACATTTGTTAGGGGTAATACATGAAATTTTCTAAGAAAAATTAAATTTCGTAAGGACCCATGAGGACTAAACAAAACCATATAGTAGGATGTGATAGTATCAACAAGAGAGATGGTTAAGAATGATCTGTGATAAAAGTTTCTATTGCACTAAGATAGGAAATTTCAAATATTATAAATTGGAAGTAACATGTTGAAAACAAAGAACATACAACACATATTAACAAACAAAAGAAACACACATACAACAAAGAAAGCAAACCTAAAAATAATTACATGAGCTGAGGTCCAGAGGTAGTTTGCTGCTTTACTCTATCTTAATTTTGTGCATTTGAAGAGATGGAGATAAAACTTTTATATTAGAATGTCCTACCAAATTGTTCCTTTGTGATGTTTAAAGTCCTCCATGTAGGAATCCAACATCTTGATAATGTGGAAAGTCATATCACCATAAATGTCTATACCAAGATGAAGTAAATTTGGATAGAAAAAGAGAAATTAACAAAAATAAATGTAAGAAAGATATTGACATAATCATATGTACAACACACCTAAGAATAATCCAAAATAATCACGTAGGATTGACCCCCACCCCCCAACAATTCAAAAAACTGATGAAGCAAACACGAGAATGAAATTTTATTGAAATCTCAAAATTTGCTACTGCCACTTGATAGCGTAGGTCACAAAGTAGGGACAACTTATATGTCAAATCCACACGGAGTGAATGTTATTTTATACTAAACTTAATGATTTAAAATGAGAAACTAGTACAAGAGGTCAAGTGTATTTGAAAAATGTAGTTATTTATTGAAAGAAAGAAATTTTCTCATTTAACAAGCCAAGTGACAAGGAGGTGCGAAGAGATCTAGAAAATACATGCATTATATTCCAGCACACAAGTATATCTAATAAACTCAAACTTTATATCAAACCTGCAAAAATACATGGGTATTTACTTGACTATTCTAAAATTGGTTCTTAATGACATTCGTTTGAAAAAAACATAGATCTACATAAGATAATAATTCACTTAAAAACAATCCTAAGACTTCTTCCATCACAATTTAGGAATTTCAATCCTAGATTTCCCTTACAAAATCATGCAAAGAGAAACAAAAGCACTAATTAAAAATTTATGATATTAGGACTTTCATGGTCTAAAACTTTCCCTAAACACTTTACGAGTAATCAACTCTAAGAAGAATAGACAATACATGATTTAGAAAAGAAAACAATTGCAGTACAAAGGAGAAGAACCGATTTAACATATATTTGGAAAATATAAACATGACACTGAAAGACAACCATTTATCCCATAAACACGAATAGTGGGGTAGATTATATTTGTTATCCTAGTGGTTAGTACCATGTGTCTTCTAGTTTTCTTTATGTTTCTCTCTTGTAAGGACGCGGTCCTGAGCCCTCTAATTGCTAAAAGTGAAAGAAACAAATGAGTAAAACATCCCTATTCACAACAATTTGTGTTATCAGTAGTATTGTCTAGAAATTCTATGACACGATGAGTCATGTAAGTCACTTAGTAGATTATCTCTATGCACCTAAAAAAATGAATGGCATGGCATGTTAGTTGATTGACACATCACATTTAGATCCTCACTTGTGGATTTGCCTTGAACCACAGTGTGTTCTTATGACAACACATTGTTTTGTGCTGCTACCACTTATTTAGAAGCTTGATGTACATCAAAATGTGTCGCTAGGATGTCATAGTGTGTTGTTTGTTTTTGGAGAGTTAGTTGTAGAATTCTAAAAGTTCTGACCTACAATATGTCTTGTCACTCAGCCGACACATAGTGCCATTGAGGGTGACACCTTTTGTCACTATGCATTAAGATAAATTTTGAGCTAATGATGTGTGACCAACCATGTATCTAAGCCATGTCATTCTAGAGTTAAGCAAGTCCCTTCATTTTTGTGACTTCATAAGCCCTGACTTGACCATGGACTTAGGACCTTATCGCCCTTTGATACTAGATGCTCCATTCATGCATATAAAATCTTAAATTAGTCTACAACAAAATAAATATATAACACAAGATAAATGTACAAATACATGACAAAGAAACAAGATAAGTGCATCAACATTAGTGCAAAAATATGGTACAATGTGCATTCTACAACATAACTTCATATTTTAATAAGATGAAATGAGAGAAGTCTAGATTCTAACATCATATGTACCAAGTCACTTGTCTTTAGTATATATTCATGTGAAACAAAACAATTACCTTCTCCTAGGTTGGGTCAAAAATTAAATCTACATAACATGATCCAGATGTAACTACTGACACTATCTGCACACATCCTAACTTCCAATGTTGGCACGTATTATGTAAGTTTAAGGTTTGATTGGATATGCAAACTCTGCATGGCCCATCAACACCAACTGGGCACTAATGTATGCAAAATGACCACATCCACACTTCACAAACAACCAACCCTCAACAATATCATCCACTACACACACAACACGGACACCACACAATACTGCTAGAAAATCTACCACCATCTCTGTCACATACCAACACTATTCAGACACACAATAACACCACCATTACTCATCATTCGACTCATATCAACATTACCAATACACTTACACATAATGACACCAGCACTGCGAGTATACCACACAAAATCTTCATGCAATCCAAGAGACAAATCACGGTGACAAGGCCTTAAGAACAACATGATTGGATGAAGACCATTTTAGTTGTGAGGTCTGATGGTGGATACAAAACTCCTTGATACTAGCATTACATGAGGCAAAATAGGTAAAGTTTTCTATCTATCAACTTTATAAATCCTCTGTCTACTATCCAAGACATAAGTATACATGGCAATTATAAGAAGAGGTTGTTCACCAAAGGAAACACCCCAGATTTGGTAGGTTTTTTTCTCTAAGACTACTATTATCATTCCAATGTGATGTGTTTGACGTTGGTAGGCATCAACTGGTAAGGTGACTCAATGCAAAATATATAAAAGAAATAAAAATTGGTTTTTCTACAACATATGGAGATAGGAAGTGGACTAATGGTAGCATGATTCTTCCTCACCACTTATTATCCTATTGTTGATACCATCAGTGATATGCAAAGGCAAAGGGATAAGATGGAGAAGAAGCAGGGGTTATCTTACTGAGATATGGATTTCAGTACAATATGAATGTCTATTCATTATGTTTTTAGTTGCATTTTAGGTTTAACTTTGCACGTTTGTATTGCATTTTACTCAATATTTTTCTTATTTTAGGTTTCTAACAGGTCATGCAGTTTATATAGTATATAATATATGTTTATGTTTTATTTGTAAATTGATGCAAATGGAAGAGAAAAGCAATTATCCCTTCACATTAAGCCCAAAAACTAATAGAGAATGCATATCATCATTCCCCGTATCCAAGTATTGGAGAATGATTCCTTATCCATTAGACAATTTCGCACTTACATAAAATCCTAATCAGACATGTGGATCACCCATGTGACCAGTTGGGTCGCCTTTCTAAAGAGCAAGAAGCAACATTATGAGTAGATCCACTAGTTATCCCAATTGATTGATTTTCTAATTTGATTAAAATCATACTAATCTTGATAATTCATTGACTGACTAATCGGGTCAGGAGTCAACCAGTTGGGTGTCTAGTCAAGTGTCCAAGTTACATGTCAGTCACCCAGCTTGCCTCATGAGTTGATTGATTATAAATATATTCAGACTACATATCCAATAGTGAACCAATCAATTCATTCACTGATTTTACCGATTCACCAATCTACTATGTGCTAAGTAAAGATCTAGTCAACTGACTCATTCACTGGCTCGACCGATTGGAAATTATAGCCTACACAAATATGACTCTAGATTCCGTATTTCATGTCAAAATTGATCGATTCAACTTAAGTTGTAAGAGTAGTTATATTATCTACATAAAGAATGTATTTGTTGACTACTTTTAGTCAATCAACTAGTACTCTAGTTGTTCTCTTTTCCAATATTGGAAATTACAACAAACAACCCACAATAGTTGGATTAAATTCAGGATGATATAAAAGGAATTGGGGTACATCCAGGATATTTTGTTGGATGATATAAAAGGAATTGGGGTACATCCAGATACAAATTCACGACCTATATATCCCACCCAAAACCCTATATGTCAAAGGGGATAGTTGGATATGAAAATTGATGGCTTGTCATGGAGACACACTTCATTGAAGGACATATCAGAGACTAGAGCAGTTGTTCAGAGGGTGATTTATGAGAACACAGGCTACTCTTCCACACTACCACTTGTTTTATGAGCCTATCTTTATCTCTTTTCTCTTGTATCTTGAATATGAGTAGAGATTAGATCATTTACTAGGGTATTGGAATTAACCATGTTTCATGGATCTTGTACTCTTGTGTTATAAATTGTAATAAATATGGATTTTCATATTGAATAGCATTTGATTGAAGCATGGTCTACAGATTAAGTACTTATTTGGAATGTGCTTTATAATAATAGATGTAGAGATGTTTATATCTATGATTAGAATACCAATCGATAATATTGGACCCTGAATGAGATCATGGAAGAGAGTTCTTTGAGGCCACAAATTAGTGATCTATAGGTAACAAACCTCAAGCCTATTTGAATATATGTCCTTATGAATTTTGTACCCCAAAATGATATGAAATTCATTAGTTTTAATATAAATATCCACATGTATGAGTGATGTAATGTAAGAGAGTGGATATGCATGCAATTATGGTGAAACTTGTCATCCTGTAAAATTTGTCATTTAGTAAAATCATATGTTTCATAGTTTCATTTTATTTCTTACTTTGTTAATTTAATTAATCAACTACCAATTTCATCAATCCTTATTACTCACTTTTTCTTAACTAGACTAAAAATCTAAATTGTTCTAGACAAATGTGTCCTTTGGTTTCTATCCTAAACTATACTACGATAAGGAATGCCTGCTTGTAGATGGTGATTATTCCACATTAGATTAGGTACAAACTTGAGAATTTATTCCTTGTAATAAATTTTCAAATAAACTTTTGACATTGTTGTCGAGGACAACAAGACTTTTGGATTTGGAATATTAAGATAAAGTGAGGTCTTTTTCTTTCTTACTTTGTTTTTGTGATTTTTTTTGGTTTTGTACTTTTAGTTTCATTACATAATATCTTAATTTTTTTGGTAATATTTTAGTTTTTTAATTCCTTATTTTTTATTTTAGTTTATTTATAATAATTTAGAACTTATTTCCATAATTTCTTTTATCTTAGATTTTGTATATTTTTACAATTATTGTTTCTATTCTTTTGAAAAACAAAAAGGGATACATTTATATCTTCATTCATTAAAGTATTTTATATCTCTTGAGCCTAAAAGCTAAAATTGTCTATTTTTTTAAGCATTCAGACCATACGGAGTGGCTGGTAATGTAAACCTCACGATATCAAATAGTTGATTCCTTCAATCAAGATATATGGGGTTGTCATGAAAAGAGTCTACAAGCTAAAGTATTGATGTGTAATTTACCCAATTTTCCAAAAAAAAGTATTGATGTGTAGGATTATCACCGAGCAAAATTCTAGGATCAACACTGAGCACAAGAGTTGCCCTGAATTGACTCCACATGCCAAAGCATCCATCCAGAGGCTCAAAATCAAGCATAATGTTAATTTTATTAATAGTTGGTATGAAAAAGACTACAATTAACGAAACTTAGGGGGTTATAACGCGGAGTCGTACTATGAAGATGATTATTCGAACGAGGAGGACTATAATCAGCAATATTATGGGAGTTCTTACTATTAACATCAATATATACTTGATAGAAATGATAGGATTGATGCCCTCCTGGGGATGTCAGCTAACCAACCTAGCAATGTTATCTGACCAACAAGCAATTCTAACTGATATAGAAGCATGGGGCAAAAGATCAGAGGAACAAATGGCACATCGGAAAGCACAACTCTCCCAACCAGTTGCATTACATGAGGATCCATCAGAAAGCTCTCTGGGGATGTTGGAGAAACCAACATTCATGACTGATGATGAGGATGATACTTATTTCTGGATGAAAATGTCGATGTGTGATTCAGAGACAATGCCACAACCTAAGGGATATGATCCATAAATTAACATGTACACTTTTGTTCCATCCTTTTCTACAATACAGACCTTGAAATGTTAATGTTAAAGTTTTCAATAGGAGAGTACCATGACATGGTGGAAGGTCTTGATGCTCCACCACCATTTCCTTTTGCAACTCACATTTAGACGGTTTCAATGATTGATCAACCTTGATTTAATCTATTTGGAAGATAAATAACCAACTTCTATTGCATATACAATTACTTTTTATTGAGAGGTATACTCTAACAAGAGGTATATATTTTACCATCACTTATTTTTCTACCTCCTCTCCAGTTCTATTTACTAGAAACCTATGGACTTGGATTTGTTCCATATGGAGGAGACCGAGCCACATGTTCCCCCACTACTTTCACTGATTTTGACATTGATTGGGTAGCAAATTACTCGAATGCACATACACTTACAAATTTTTTCCATGTTGATATCACATATGAGACAATTCCTCCTATGCTAGCCCCACATATTCTATATGAATATCTAAGTGATGAGAAGAAGTCAAAGCCAGATCCTCCAACTAATTTAGCACAATTGACAATACTAGTAGTGGATTTGTCACATACTATCTTAGTCACAGAAGAAGGTAGTCCACCTCCAGTCTTCACAGTTGATAAGATCATGAAGCCACCACATAGGCACCACTCATACTTTGTGCCAATTCTCGTAGATTTACACATAGTTTCTATATTCACTGTAATGATGGAGGAGTACTTGTGTCTTATTAGATGTATTGTGGGTTGAAAATCAATGTCATTTAAAGCATCCTCAAATTCCATTTGACCTGCCATTACCACCAATCCTCATGTTTCACCATGGAGCTCTCATGTTTAAGGTTTTATCCCTTATTCATATTCCTTTCAGTTGGACCTTCTTTGAGTTGACAAGACCTCCTAGATGAGCATTGAAAATTTCTTTCCCTTATGTTGGGTTTAGAATTTTCTCAGGGATGAGAAAATTTATAAGATTGAGGTCGAGGTTGGGTGTTATATACTCTTTTCCACACACACTATCTCTTTTATATTTGTGTTTTATTTCAACATTTCATCCGTGTGTGCATTAATTGCATTTAGCATACTTGCATTGCATGGAGCTTAAAACGAATTGCATTTTAGTTTTTAGTTCTTGTAATGTTAGTTGAAGTGATTATCTAGTCAACTAAGTTTACATTCATACTTGCATTACATTTAGCATTTTTCATACAACCCCCTTGTTCGAAGTAAGTTATCCATGTTAACTATATTTTTGAAAACATGCAAATGATTATACATTAGCCTTTATAGACAATAAATATTAACTTTAAGTTCCCTAGGAAAGATGACAGGTGTTAGAGGAACTGATTGGGATCAAATACGATGTTCCTCCTACTAATTAAATAATCATATTATGGAATAGCCATGCATATCCCCTTATCATGTTATTATTTGGGTATAGTGAACTATAGGAATAACTCATTGTATTCAATCATAAAAACAAGTGTCGCACATGATCCAAACCCTTTTCTACACTTCTTATTCATCTTCTTATGTGATCTCATGAAATAGGGGTTGCTTGACCTAGTTATAAGGTAGGGATCAAAGGTGATATTGAGAGAGAGAGAGAGAGAGGATGATGGTCAATAGTATCATTTGGCAGCATGCGTGTGACTTTGTGTTTGCTCAAGGATGGGCAATATATAAGTTTGGGGTTATTTGATGAATGCATATACATTCCATTTTTATTGCATGTTTTAGATTTGATTTATAATATTTTACTTCTTGCATTTTCCAATTTTAGGTGTAGTTAGTATATATTGTTTTTATTTGCAAACTTAGGTTGTTAATGAAAATTATCTCTCTTCTGTAGGAAATACACTCACCCAGTCCAAGGGAGTCATCTTGAACCGTCACATATCTCACCTTCTATGTTTGGAAGCAATTGAAGGCTCATAGACTGTAAATAGTGGGACTCAATAGGGGCTCCACTCAAATGTTTTAATATAAGAGTCATGTAACAATAAAGCAGAGGAAACAAAAACCATTACAAATTTACATGATGATTCATTTATAATTGTTCCTCACCATAAAAGGTGGTATAACAAAGTAAAAAGGTACACATCTAATAAATCAAATCACATGGAAGACCTTGTAGAGGGAAACCTGGCCATTTCAAGCTATCCTTAGATCCTATACCCCGGTATATGATCTCCATGAATCCTTTTCTTCTAATGTACCTACACCTGGGTGGAAGGGAACATCACTCAAAATATAGGAAACAAGGTATACATCAGCAACAGGCTAAGTATGTACATATAATAAACACTTTGGGCATTATATTTGGCTAAAAATATAAAAGAGATGTTCCCACTAGAAGGGGGTATTTTCAATTAGGTAAGTTGAAAAGAAATGTAACAAGAGAAATGAGGCATAATAAAATTCAGATTACAAGCATGAGAATAAAAGTGTCTTGCCAAAAAAAGTTAATCACAATTTTAGTTCAAAACAATAAACATTTGCATGAATAACAATGTAGACTAAATATACCTAAAACAAGGCCATAACGCCATAGGATCGTGGCCTAAAAAATAAGGGTGGAAATGCACACTGCGGGTGGAATATGCACACCCTTCATAAGTATGGTTGTACATAAGTACCACTATTCTAGATATTCTAGTCAAACATGTAGCATTCTAGACAATTTCTAATAAAGGCAATCAAAGCAGGAGGGTCCAAGAACCCATATAAACATGATAGTTTAATAACCACATGAATATAATGAATTCAGACCAGGAACTATAATTGTCTAAGGATTTATATTTCCAAAAGAATTAACAATTCAAGAGATGCCTCATTACAAGAATGTAGGTTTTATTCAAATAATGCCCCAAATAAAATGAGGAAGTACATACCTTACAACTTAGGCCTAATCATCCAAAAGTACCCCTATGTTTTGAATCAGGTCTTCCAAACCTAATTTCAATATATAAGTGATGTTTATTAGTTATTCTACTTAATGTATCAAACCCTTAAATTGACCTCACTGAAACCTTAGAATTCATAATCTAAAAACCAAGCCATTGGATCATGTTAACTTTCCTGATTTCAAAAGAATATAATTTTATATTTTTATGATGAACCAAAAATTAGTTATGAGTCTTACAATATTAAACCAATTCCTAAGGAATTAATAAAAGTGAAGGTAAAAGGATAGATATGCCTTTACATCCGATCATCACTTAATTAGGACATGACATAAGTATCATTGCACTCAGTTGAAATCATGTGCGTCCATTATAAATTGAGGGGTCAGATGCCTCTTATTTCCTTGATGGTATAGCTAATAATAACCTAGTTATAGAGGACATCGAAGGAATTTCATATGGGTTGTCCTTCTCCCTCCCCCCCCCATGGTGGGAGCCACTCGGCCCGGTGTGCGAAATCCTGAGATGTGGTCTCCTCCCCTAGCATCATCGTATCTGGGAGGCAAGACCAGAGTATGTGTGGTGTCATTGTGAACTCAATGAATCATAGTACGAGTCCGGAAATCATCATGAGTTGTCAACTTAATCCGATGAGGCATGACCAGAAGACGACTGAAAAACCAAACCTAGCAAATACCAACCAATATGGTAATTATAACATATCTCAGAGAAGCTCCGGGAGTAGGAGTCAGACAAAAACCATGATACATGTGACTAAATGACACTGTGGTGCAGCGAGACTCATCCTGAATTCTGAGATCGGAATCCATGTAATGACTTTGACAAACAAAACCTGACAGCAAGGAAGTTGTTCACATATAAGGATTTAGGAAGGTTGAGAGAGCAAGGATCACAACATCAAAACCAAGCAGTTGGCTTTAGTACAAACATAAGATTAGGTTTGTTAACTCATATAGGCATCATTTGGCTTGTAGGTATAGAATAAATAAGGGGAAGAGTTCCTACTACTTACCCTTCAAATCCCGAAGCGAGTCATCTTGATGCCTTTAGGGATTCTCTGGGAACCTCAAGCAGACCCCGAGAGACTTGAAACCCTCTATTGATGCTCTGCCTTAGACCAACATCCCACATGGTTTGAGGGAGAGCACCTACATCCATGCCTATTCTTATCAATGGAGGTCTTTGATGATCTCCAAAGGCTGGTCCACAGTGATAGACTAAATCATGGAGGATGAAGCCGGCCAGTGGTATGAAGACGCTCATAATTTCCTTAGCAACACTCAACATTGGTGAGGGAGTGAAAAAGGACAAGAAGAGAGAGACAAAGGAAGATGTGGCAATGCCCTACACCATCCTAGTTGGGTGCACAACTAGGAAACACGGTAGGGGCTAGATTTTATCCATTAAAGAGAGAGAACAGTGGATGGAAGAAGCAAGAGACAAAGAGGAAGGAAAGAGTGATGCAACCTACCCTGGCATGGCCTTGAGCAGAGACAACAATGGGGAAAGAAAGCACACAACTGACGACGCTTCACCCACGGCCAGGTCATTTGCAAGGAGAAGGCACAGAAGATGATTGTGTGTGAGGGACTCGATCAAAGAGGATCAAAAGCCTCAAAATCTTGAGTAAGTCAGGTGAGTAAAATAATGGTACAGAGAAATTCATTGACTAAGGAGAAAAATAAAGTGTTACCTTGAATATATGCATTAGACATAGGTCAATCAGTTCAAATGTTTATTAATTCAATTAAATGGTCAAACTTTATCTAAATAATTTGAAATTACTTAGGTATGTTATTTTACATGCAATGAGTTCAAATTTGACATAAACTTTACATTTTGAATATGTTGTATAAGATTTCTATATTAGTGCATTAAGTCTCCATTGGTTATCTTATCTTTCAACCATTATTTTTAAATGGTACTCATGAATACTAGGTGATTGCAGTTATACCTAATGCATTTTGAAATAGGCAAATTAGATACTAGCTATTGACATAATCAATGAGGGGCCTAGAAAAGTGAGGTTAAACCTACATACCTAGATTCAAGTATGTTACAACACTCCACCGCTTAAAGAGGATTTTGTCCCCAAAATCCTTCCTTCACTGGTCAAGAGTTCTAAGTCATACTTTGAACCAATATAAATATTATAATATACTTAACATAGTGGATTATTACATAACACCTGGTATCATGCTTATATTGAAAACCCAATGGTGAACATCCATTATTTCATGAATCAAGTCCCCATATCCTCCTCATATTCTAAGTTGATCTAGGAAAAGTTGTACACCAAGACATAGATTATCTTAGCGATACTACATTAATAAAGGTTACCTACATAGTTATGACGAATTCATTATCCTCTTACATGAACCATGCCGTTATACACATGAGGTCATTAGGTTGTTCAACAATTCCTCATTTCTCATCACTTAAGCATGAATGACCAATCTTTATAAATAGATCTCCCAATAGGACCATTCATATTAGAACCGCTAAGTTGGTGGGTTAAACTTTGAAACATCAATCCTCAAACACTATCATCATGATCCCTGTCATTGTTATTATTAGTCTTATTTTTTTTAACAATTACCATTCTTATTAAATATTGAGTGCATGTGGAATGTATTATATAACATGCATACAAGTGTTTTCTTCTTTTCAACATTATGGTCGTCTCTCAAGTTGGATATATTTATAGATTTTATCTAAGAGAATCAAATTGTGTCTGACTACCAAGTCAATTATCTAGAAACTATTAAGCATATTAGTGTTAAGGTGTAAACTTAGTTCATTTTCTCTTTAGTTTGTTGTGCTCATATGGGCAAGACATACATGTGTTAATATTTACATCCTTAGCGCATTCAATGTAGTTTCTAGATTGGGGTTACCCAAACCATTAATTTTAGGCAATACGAAGAGTGTGGGCATTATGTTAAGGCTTTTAAGTATTAATTGATCATTTTTAACCTAACTCGGTACTTTACCCAACTTAAGTTCATATTTTGAACACAAGTGGAGATACATTTTAAAATTTATTTTAAATAACAAAGTAACATGTATGGTGGTATAATTAGCAAGGCTGACACGCTAATCCAGGTTAGGGGGTAGCTACATATGTTTGACATTATTACTCGAAGCATCCAAGTATGGCTTATTGCAACCATTACTACTACTATTTATTTGCTAAGTTAAGCTACACTCCCAAGTGTATAAGACTCCACCCCTTAAAAGGGTTAATATATAACTCATCTAATCGCCTAGAGGGTAATAAGAGTGAAACTAGGTCTTACATGTCCAAAACTTCTTCATACTCTCCACACCACACCTAGGCATAGTGTATATCAGGTTGATCATGCTAGTCAAGTGATTCTTCATTGAAGGGTTTCTCTACCATTCACGTTTTCTTATGGTTATATATATATATATATATATATATATATATATATATATATATATATATATATATATATATATATATATATATATATATATATATAAGGTAGCAATCTAGTGAGAAACATTCTACGGTGATAGCATGAGAGGCATTTGAATAACTATAAAGTTGTAGCTTATTTTCAATATCCAATCTTATGGATGGGAAGAACACCATTACATTTACCTTCACACACAAAATCATCACAATCAGATATGGTTTACATCTCCATATATACAATATACACATTTTACATTCAACGGTTAGCCTAAAACTCAACATTGAGCGTTGAAAATTATTTTCTTGTTGTGCATGCAATACAAATCCTATGATGATGAGATTTTGTGGGAACATAACTAATAGGGTATATTTCCAATCCATAAGGTTAGATTATGAAAATTTTACCATTGTGAAAAATTATTCAAATGCCTCTCATGCTCTCACCAAGATATGTTTCTCGTTGGATCATTTTCCTATATATAATAAAGAAAATAAGTTAGATTATGAAAACTTTGTGGTGAAAAATCCAAAATTGGCTCCAAAAATCGATCCGAGAACCAAGTCAAACCGCCTTCAACAACACAATACATATACTATTATTTTAACATCACTTAGTTCTGCAAAAGGGTGTAATTCTTCTGACACCTAAATGACATATGACTACCTTTCTAATATGTAAGCATAGGAGGAATAATATTTTCTTATTACACATGGTCAACTTTTATCAATCCCTAATAAATCATGACATCCACCATTCCTTGTGTCACTCTTAAACATAATTTGCACTGCCTCGTCTTGAAACCTAAGAAAGTCATAAGATTATTTAACATTGTAGGAAGAGATTTAGGGCTTTCCCATCACTAGCCAGTTTGCAACCATACTACCTTCACAAGATAAGGTACTCTATACAGTCAAGACACTCATCTCAATTACTAGATGACCACATACACTATTGGAGATGAGAGAGGTGAACACTCAAGGATATCCATTGAAACTTATATATTTCATCAATCAAAACTCATGTATGAGGCATATAAAGCACAATGAGGATGGTATCCAGTCCCTAGATAGATGGATTTACACAAAGCTATGTGGACATACTCCACGTTAAATACAAAGCATGTCGATCCAGAAAATAGCTAATTCAGATAATAACTTATCATTGATGGGATATCATAATTTTGAAGACTTGTGCTAGGGTCTATGTTTGTTACGCATGCATGCTCAGTTCTTAAGTGGGTGTATCTGAGACATGCCAAAAAGTAACAGAGGTGAAGGTTAAGGTAGGGACAAGGATTAAGCCTAGACATGTGTGTTCAAATCAACCTAACTTCATAGTAGTTGAACTAGCTTCCCAACTAATACATAGTAAAATTCTTCTTGTATCAAGAAGGTAGGGGTAACTAGGGTTACCTAAAAACTGAGCCTCATGCACAATAGTGGGTTGGGAGTAGTATAGACCAATATAGTCAGGGATTGAAAACCCTAATTGACATTCCACTATTAGGAAATGGTATATCAACAACCTCTAAGGGTCACCTACCGAATTAAGAGTCAACTTAGGATAAATTGAAATAGTCAAGTCACTAACTGCTTAGGCTCTGATATCATTTTGGAAACAGTGGGACCTGATAGGGGCTCCACTCAAATGGTTTAATACAAGAGTCATGTAATAATAAAGCAGTGAAAACAAAAACTATCCACCTCTAGCAATGTACTAAAAGGTCCACATACATTAATATGCATGAGTCCTAATATGTCACACATACTCTCTCGCACACACCCTATTTCTAGCAAAAGGTACTTTTGTCATCTTGCCCAATAAACAAACACATATGCCTCCATTGTTCAACTGAAAAGAGTCTAGATGACCATGCTTATCGAGTCCAGATATGTGTTTCTCATTTATTTGCCCTAGATGACAATGCCAAAGATAAGTTTTATTTGATTCATTGAGTTCTAATTTCTTGATATTTATATTATATACATTTGTTTTAAGATCTAATAAATAAATACTATAAGACATAGTGGCAGCGTCATAAAAGATCCCATCTTTAGAATGGAAATACGACCATTCTTTATTAGAAGCCCAAAACCATTTTTGTCCAAACAAGATACGGAAGTAATATTTTTGTTTATGGCATGAACATAATAGAAGTTCTCTGAATCTATTACAAGCCCACTGGGATAAATAGTAGGTTCTTATAGTAGTGGCAACAACCCTTGCTCCATTTGCAATGCATAGTTTCACCTCCCCTTTCTTCAAGGTTTACTTCTTTTCAGATCCTACATATTTGAACATATGTGAGATCCACATCTGGTATCCAATACCCATGTCGAAGAAGTAGATAAGTTTATTTCAATAATATATATACCTGAAGTGGAGATCTATATCATCTGCTTCTTGTTCTTCCGTCCCTCAAGGTAGAGAGGGCAATTTCTTTTCCAATGTCCAGCCTGGTGATAATGGTGACAATTGCCTCCCTTACTCACTCCTCCTTTTGCTTTAAGTACATGATACTTTAGGTTATCTTTAGAACCTTTCTTAACTTTTCCCTTGCCCTTTCCTTTTTTAACCATTAGCACATATTTGGGTTTGTCTTTCATTTTCCCCTCACCAATTGTCAACATGCCAAGTAGCTCAGTTAATGGCTTATCCAAAAAATTTATGTTATAGATCATGACAAATTGTTTGTATGAATATAGAAATAATTGAAAGATTACATTTGTGGCCAACTCTTGATGTAAAGGAAATTTCAATCTTGCAATACTTTTACCATACCCAATTAACTTGAGTATATGGCTCCAACTGGACAACCTTCTGCCATTTTTCACTTAAACAACGCCTTAGAGACATTATACCTTTTCTAACTTGATTGTTCTTGATACATGTTCATACCCAATTAACTTGAGTATATGGGTTCCAACTGGACTACCTTCTGCCATTTTTCTCTTAGACAACACCTTAATACTTTTTCTAAATTGCTTATTCTTGATACATGTTCATGAGATGTGTTATCATCTCAATAATATCCATGTTCTCATGCTACTTCTAAAGCTCATGATCCATGGAGCAAAGCGTCAAGTATTTGATGTTCATAGCATCATCAGAATTCTTCTTATGAGCATCCCTTTCCACTTTAAGCGCATTTGGAGTCAGTCATTAGGTACTGACATGTTCAGGACATAGAGATCACACTCATGTGTGAGAATAATTCTTAGCATCCTGAACCGGTTGTTGACGTTATTCTCATTAAGTTATTCTTTGTCAAGGATAGATCATAATGAAAACAAATTCTGGGTTGGGTTTGCCATTGATCTACAATAGAAGATAATTTTGTGATTCAATAACATGATTTGAAAAATAATTTGATTTCAAAAAATCTTATTTGAAGGAATTAATTTGAGATTTAATTGATTAAACTCTCACTATTTCATTCAAATAAATAGCCCTCATTATTAATTTGAAAGATTATAGTGAGTAATTTTCTAATGAATCGAGATCCAAAATACATTAAGTTATTACCCAACCAACGTCGGCGCCGATAACTTAATTATTAAGGTAAGTATCAATTACAAATTGTATCATATACAATTCTTAAATAGATGGTTGCACAACTCCTAGTCAATAATTCATAAACAAATTATATGCCATCTTTATGCCTCCAAGTGCTTAATCTCATTAAGATCACCTAGTCAAGTCTGACCCATGTCTAATAATATAAGATAGGCATCTTTCTTGGCAAACCCACATATTTATTATCACACTTACATAAGGTAGACAGTGAACCATGCTTAGTGTGCCCACACGTGGTCGAACAAGGTTTTCATGTGTATTGCACTTGGAAGACATATTCAACATTGATATTATATTGAGGGATTTATACATACATTTATATATATATATCCAATCACCATTACATATACATTATTATACATGTCGTATACTATAACAATCACAACATGCGATGAAACAAGATATGACAACTAGCACAACAATTTGATCCAACAAGTGTTGTAGAAAAATCAACTAAGACATCCACATCCAATTTAATCGTTATTATGCTTTTAGGTCTTTTAGGTTGTCCAATCATGCAAGATAACTGACCAATCTGAATTCCCAGATCTACCAATTCAAGGTTTTCAGATCGCTTGATCAAGCAAGTTGGTTGGTCGATCTGAATTCCCTGATCATCAAGACAATTCCTAATCAGGGTTCCTGATTGCCCAATCAAACAAGTTGATCGAGCGATCATAAGTCCCTAATAAAGAAGATCTTGCATTGATGTTGATTTCGTGCCTCTTCTTATTCATGAATTGTCCAAAGACCTTCCTCTTTGGCATGGGTGTTTGATCTTCTCCTCCTTTCCACCATGGTCCACAGTGATGATTTCACATCATTTCATAATTGAAATTATTACATTGAGAATGATAGAAAGAGGCATGGCATGCAAACCATATACATATTAATTGATATTTGATCAAAATCAAAACCACGATATTATATTGTTTTGGATAGCACCACAAGTGACATAATTTCCATATCCAAACATTTGCCAAACAAAATAATTCTCAAGATTTGGCATGATTTATGTAATATATATACCATACCATACATGATATTAGATGATTGCATGGATATAATTTGCTCAATATTCATCCAAAAAATTGATATGGTTCAAAACCCAAACCGGTGTGAAAGCATATGACGTCGTCTCTAATGCCACTATAGGGTTTTCAAGGAAGGAGGCACATTGTAGTATTAAAAATTTCCTTCCAAAATTCCCATGCCAATAGATCTGTCGTGGCTATAAAATTCCAGTACATAAAAGAATAAAAGAGGTATGAAGGCGATACCTTTGTGCACACTTGTTGTCCAACAACAAGATGTGTCTCTTGTCAGTGAAGATGTTGGTCTACCAGATTCAAATCCAAGTTGGCAACCGAGAGATCTAGATGGAAGAGAAAGGATTTGAATTGTCTTCTTTGCTACAATCTTTTGTGTCTTGTAAAAGATGTAATCTAAGTCTTTGCACATTGTGCCTTGGCCTCTACTGTATCCACATAGATGAGGGAGGACGTAGTGTACCACCTTGTTCACCCTATAGAATATGAATAGAATTTGTGGATGTGATAGTCATCCCAAAACTTCTTTTTTTCTCCTATCTTGGGTGGCAACCTTAGGATTTCTCTTTCTCTAGGAGAAAGAGAGAGGACGGCCAACTTGTTTCACAAGTTGTGTCGAAAGATGTGCCTCACCCTTTGGGACGTTTCCCCATTACATAGAAGAGTCATGGGTTTGGAAAAACCTAATTTCAATATCTTTCCTATTTGCAATCCCAAAAAGAGTACAATGATGAAAAGTTGAACATGATTTGTGATCGACCAATCATGTTTTGTGGTTTCCCAGTCATAGCCCCTGATCACATTGATTGAATGATCACGAGAGTCCAGATTTAGATCTGACATGTTTTCCAATTTCAGACTTTCCCTATAACATTGTGATAGCCCATTCGTGTGGCCTAATATCATCTGATCACATGTGTCTAGTTAAAATCATAATCGATAAATTGACAATCAATTGATCTATCGACCCAATAAATATGATCATCCGATCAGACATTTGGTCATTTGATCGAGCTAATCAACATGTTTATGATTCATAACCATTCTGATCATATGAATTACTGTGAACTTCAACTCCCTTATGCATCCTTATGTGTGTGACTCAATAGGTTCCTAATTATGTTGGCAGTGATGTTCAGAACAACACAAGCAAAGAGCGATGTCTAGATACATATGATTGGCAACCAAGTAATAGGAATTAGTTGGAGAGAAACTACAACCTATAAAAGTGATCAATGTTGCCATGACTATATAATCCCTTTATCACATATATCAAAATTGAAACTGAGGCATGGAATGTCATCTTCTTAACTCCCAATCTATGTTCCTTAAACTAGATCAGACTATTTGAGATATTGTGAGATAAATATCATATATTGACTCACATGAGCATGGCCATACATTTCACAGTCTCGATTATCATGTGGCCATGATATCACTCCTAATGAAGGGACACATTCCATCTTCATCACTTCATGTCATTCCCAAGTGTCATAGTGCATCCAATCACTACATTCTTGGCAACTAGTATTGCAGAGCATGTTGGGCTAGTGATCAAATTACACAAAACAACTTGCAATTTATTGTATTTACTTCGGGTCTAAGGATCACATTCATCACTATTACATTGAGATATGACTCTGACATGTCACTACATGACTTCAATGTGTCAATCTCAAGATGGGCATGTTCAGTATGACTTGTTTTCTAACAAGTACCCATGCATTTGAGTTGATGTCCAATATCATGATTAAAGAGACATAGTAATCACTCATCATACATACCAGCCTTGTGTATTATTGTTGTCCTATGGGACCCACAATAATAACCGACTAGGAACATAATAAGAAATGAGTACTCTTATTATACAATGATCTCATGTTCAAGTCCTCAACCCAAACCATATGTCAAAGAGTCATATCATTCTTAGGACAATATTAGGTTTATTCATGAAACCAAATATTAAAACAAATATAATAAATGGACTTGTATTTTATTAATAATCAAATAAAATACAAAGTGTCCCTATTACAATCATCACATGAAGGCTCTCGTAGAATACAACCAACAAGTTCTCCCCGTAAGAAAAGATAAGTGGCCTGGTTGGCCGACCTAGGTTTCTTCAGGAGCACTTAGCAACAAACAAATTGTTAGACTCGTTCTGCAACTCGCCCAATCAGATCTTTCCCCACACATACTAGGGACAATGATGCACCAACGATCTTCCCGACTGGTCACCCAGTCGACCGATTGGGCATCAGACTAGCCAAGGGTTTAGAATCCAGTCACCCAACTAGTCAATCAGTCGCTTGAGTGGCACGGCCCTAGGAGACACAAAAAGAGTGCCCATGTGCCATAAATCAAAGTATTTGGTGGCCCAACAACGCTCATATAAGAAAACTATCGACCTCATGAACAAGCATTAACTCCCTAGTCCCATAGCAAGAATTTACTAGGTAGAGGAACAAAGCATAAGAAAAGATTCATGCCCTCCTTATGGAGTCTCATTGCATTATTGTGGTGCCAGAGATATTGACCTACTCGCCGATGATCAAGACGACACCCATCTACATTTACTATGACATGGTTGGTTTGTTCACTCCCCTCTCATTCTTGTGTTTGTTCTTTTTCTATGACCTATTGGTTTCCCTGGTTGGGGCATTGGGATTAGCCCATTTTCCCGTAATTTGTATTGCATGTTATTAATTTCCATTATTATGAATACATGGTTGTTTTCATTTGTTTCTTGTGGATTGTGGATTTATCACCTTGATTACATGTGTATTATAACTTGGTGGTAGAGATCATGATATCTAGGATTAGAATATCAAATAATAGAAGTTGAACCCCAAATACAATCATGAAATGGTGTTCACTAAGTAACAAGTTGGTGATATGTAGGTAACAAGACCTTGAGCCTATAGGAAAAACTATCCTTTTGAAGTTTGTGCTTCAAAAGGACACAAAATTCCTTGGCTCCAATCTAAATAATTGTAATGATGAGAAATGTTACGTGTAGGATAGTGTATGCAGATGGAGTTGGTGAAACCTACTCTGTCACAATGCTTTTATTATTGATTCGGTCACTCCATTTTCTCTGTGACAAAGTGGTTTTTGCTTTAATTCCGAGGACGGAATTTTCTTTTAAGGTGTGTAGGATGTGATGGAGTGGACTTTTGGAATCTCAAAATGTCTAATGCCACAAGTGAATTCATGCATGTTGAGTTGTTTTGGGAATCTCAAGTGTTTTAGTAAAGTTGGAATGTTGATTGAGGTTTGTATAATTATTTGGATCCATAAGTTATGCCTATTTGAGGAATTTAATTGAATGGTCTAACAATTGAGTTTTGACACAAAATTTGAGTAGAAGGTATCTCTAGAGGTAAGGAAGCTATGGTAAAAATTTGGTGGCATTTGGATGTTCTTAGAGGAAGTTATGAAGGTTTGAAACTTGAGAAATATGTGTATCTTTTGATGATTTGAGGATCTAAGTTGCTAATCAATATCAGTGTTACGCGTCCCTTAGTTGTGTTGGGGCGTGGCCAGTTGTTGACCCTAGATCTTCGATCTAGTGGTGGCTGGCTCTAGCTTTGAGAAGCCACGGATTGCCCAGTCACGTGCATCGATCCAAGCCTTAGATTTATGATCGGATGGTTGAGTCTTCATCCCTTACCTTTGGTCTGACTGGAGATCGTGGGACAGTCAGCGGTGCTGAGTTCCGATTGCCCCCACGATATGGTCATGGCCTGAGTGGGGTGGGGATTGAAGGGTGTGGTTGTTCTTAGCCCGAGTAGAGGAGTGCGGAGACCCCTAAAACAAGCTGTGAGACTGCTCCAGTAGGGAGAACTGAAGCCCAGTTTCCCCCCATTGTCCATTGTAGCTAGCAGGTGGTAGTCAGAGGTGGAGAAGAGGGGTAGAGGGCCGATCAGAAGAAAATGAGAAAGGGAAAATGATTTGGGAGGCAAGATGAGCAAGGAAGTGGCGTTTCCGGTGGGTTTCGTAGAGTTTTACATGGCAGCCGAAGTCAAGGTAGGCCGGAGAAGAAGACCAGCCTCGGAGGCCTATGCGCAGGGCTTCTCCCTGACAATGAAGAACATAGACGAGTTCAGTGAGGTTCTACGAAGCTTTTCGAAGCTTTGTATGGGCACGAGGAGGAACAAAGGCACTTTGCCTCTTCTCTCTGCCGCAGCCAGCCCAGGCGGCGGCGCCCTAGTGGAGAAGGAACTCCACAGCCGACGATGAGGAGAAGAGCATCCGCAGAGGTCTCTGCATGGTGGACGAAGTGAACAACGACCTGTTGGACTAGTGGGGAGCACCATAGTGCCATCAGTTGCTCGCCGGAGCAGATCCCAACAGCGGCGGCTCTGCTACGACCCTTGCAAGCGTCGGGTGCCTGGCTCTCACGCGAGAGAGGAGAACAGGCGGCGGTGGTTTTGTGCTGGGAGGACCGAATTTGGGAGACAGATCCATCGAGCGGAGAGTTGACGGCCGTAGCAAGCAGCAGTGGCGGCGCTCTGTAGACACGAAAGGCAGAGCGCAGCGGACGGGCTCTCACGGACGCCAGATCGCGAGGAGAGATCGCGAAGGAGAAAGGAGGGAGGGAGCAGACCAGGCGGGGCCAAACCTAGGTGGCCCAGGTCAGACCGGTCGGCTCAGCACCAAGCTCAAAAGATGAGTCGCGCCTCTCACAGGACACGTGGCAACACCTAATTGGACAAAAAGGTAAATAATCAGAAAATGCTCAGTTCTTGTATAATTTGTAGAAAATGCATCCTTTATCAGAAAAATACATATAATATACCAAATTGTTCAGAAAAATGCATAGAGTAATATGAAATCATAATATCCGGCTTTTGATGCACTAATAATAGGGATATCATGTAAGTGGTGAAATGCTCTTATGATGGATAATAAATAGCAAATGATTACATAAAATCATGGAAAAATATCAGTAAGTCCATAATTATGTATAGAATGCATATGATGTCATATATGGTCATGTTGATGTACTAAATTATGTAATTTGCTTAACATGGATAATTAGGGCTAATATCACTAAAGATAATGCAACAAATGCATACATACTCAATAAGTGATGAAAATCATGGAACAACCTTATATCTGTAACTAGAAGCTAATATGTAAATCTGAGATCAGTTTTATACACAAAATCCCTGTTATATGAAGTTGACCTTAATACATGGTTTAAAATCCTAGTTACGTTAATAATGTAACCTAGGGTTAATGTGTGACATAATGTTAATATGTTCACCTAATGATGGAAAATATGATTATCAGTTATTGAAAAATAATATGGAATATGAGATCAGTAAAATAATCCCAAGACAAGGATACATGTAACAATGAGAAAACCCTAATATTAACTAAGCTAAACCCTGATGAACACGATTAGGGTTAAGATGAGATGTAAGATGATGAGAACCTGATGATAGTATGTGATATTGTCTTAATCAGGGTTGACCAAGGTTAGAGTTGACATGAGGAATATGTGATTAGGATGTCTCTTTGGAAGGTACGCCATTACCTCTTGCTTGGCTTATTATATATTATGCTTGTGTTATATGGTAGTAAAGACTTGGCATATGGTATTGATTGAAATGATTGTTCTTGTATGATATCTTGCTTGATTTTCCATACTTATTGCTATGAACACATGAAACATAATATATTTGTTCCATTATATCTAAGCACTTCAACTCTTTGGTCATAAAGTGCTAGAAATAAGTACTTCAACTCTTTGGTAGTAAAGTACTTGGAAGTGATCCAACTCTTTGGTAGTAGATCACATTGTGAAATGATCCAACTCTTTGGTAGTAGATCATAAAGGCCTTAATGCATTCAACTCTCAGGTAGTAAATGCATGGATGATATAATGGAAAATGTGCTTAAAATATGTTTCTCGTTTGTTAATGAACATCTTTGTGCAAGTATACGCTTTCCTTATATTCTTCTGTTACTGCCAAGTACTAGTTTTATCTTATTGCCAAGATATGATGAGAGGTATATAAAAGACACGTAGGTGTACTCAGTACAATATTTTTTAATATTGTGTTGACGTGTACTGCATGTAATCTTTTGTATAGGTTATGGTTATACTCTTGAAGATCCTATATAGTTGAGAGTTGTGTGGCGAGCTGATGTTCAGGTGGACCTGTTGTCTTAAGATCATGTAGTTTAGTAGTAGTACATGTATATGTATAAGTGTGTTGTTCAATATGTAATATCAAATGTTGTAATAATTCATGTTGTAATTATATGTTGAATGGTGAACATGTGTGTATGGTTTTATTATTGTTCATGTACTTGTGCTACTGTGTTTCCTTCTGACTCTCTTGATTTTCTTCTTCTTAGCCTAGTGTGGGATGTTTAAATTGGGATTCTCGCTGAGGTGAGAGTTTTAATTTGGATGTCACATGTCAGATTAAGTTTTAGAAAATCCAGGGTCGTTACAGGTGGTATCAGAGCATGAACAATAGCAAAGCATGACATTTGCCCATTATGCAATGCAAAACAAAAGAACCTTGAACTTAATAATCTTTAGGGTCAGATTAGTCATCTTTTAGAGACTAGATCTGACCTAGCCTCTAGGTTAGCACCTAGATGTCTGAGAACTAGGTTTAGGCTTGTGCTTGTTGAGTAGCAAGTCCTTAGATGTCTTTCTTTCCTTGTAGTGCAGTGGTATGGGACGTTGCACTATTTGGAAATGATGTGCATCAAGGGAAGAGAAATCCTAGACATATAACGCTCGTTGTCTAGGATAGCTACACTAGTCTACACCATGTTCTCACCCTTTTCACTAGTTTTCATGACACTGGACTCTCTACTATGTGTGGGACACTCGTTTCTGGTTTTGGTTTTTGATTCCAAACGGATCGAACCTCGATAGTTTTCTCTGACGCTTGTTTTATCGGAGAAAAACTATATAATATTTTATTATGTATATGTATTACAAAAATGTGTCCCCACACATGTACAAGTAGGAGGTGGTCATGCAACCCAAGTGAAAGTGATGACATCAGTCTAGAAGAGAGAGTAGTTCTAGATTAGATGTCTAGAGCCTTGTTGGATATATATATGATAGATGGAATAAATGATATAAGTTTTGATGATATGATGTAAGTTGATAGAGATGATGTAAGACGGTCATGGTGATTTATGTTTGTCTTTGATGACTTAAGTTCTGCTTGTGGATTTGAGATAAGTTTTGATGATGCAAGTATGAGTTCTTTTATGAGATGAGATAAGTTAAGTTAAGACTAGGTTGTGAGTCAGCATGAGCCTCAAGCTCTTTTACAAAGGAGGACCTCTAGTGTTAGGACCAGTTTTGGGGTTAGCTCAAGAGAGAGCGAGACCCATAGGGAGAAGGTCAGAGAACCTAGACTCCAAGATATGAGAATTATGAGATATGTGATATGATATGTCCTAAACTAGACTACTACTGAGTGATTGAGTTGAGTCACTCTATGTATGATTCCTATAGTTTTCTTGAACCCTAGATGTCCTTGGGAGGACCAAATCCTAGAGACAGAGAGAGGTTGGTTATATATGTACATGCAAACATGAATATGAGTGCCTACCATATGGGTGAGGGAGAGAGCCCAAGACCCTGGAGGAGGTATCTATGTTAGTTGGGTGAAGCCTCATGCTCGGGTTGGTGGTTTCCCACATAGGAATCTAGTGGTGTATATAAGAGAGTTTTGGGTAAGCATGTTTCATAGGTAGAGATATATGATGAGAATATCATAGCATGTTTTGGTTTGTGCTTACGTGGCTAGAGCTATGAAGCTATCACTAGTGCCAATGAGGTAATCCGATAACCCTAGATCACAGAGGAAAGATAAAGTATATGCATATGAGATACTCATTGAGTTGAGTTGGCTCAGAGAGACTGAGCATGGTATTACTCTCATGACAAGGGTTAGGACCTCAGTTGGACTAGATGAAGTTTTGATATATGTTTAAAGAGCAACTCACATAAGTTTGTTTAGCACAACCATGATATAATATATGTAAGGACGTGATCTAATCTCTAGACATGATATGATAGAAACCTAGTAATGGGTTAATAAATATCAATGTATAAATGGTTAACCATATACATGAATAATGATGATAATGCGATAATGTTGGTTAATCTTGTGATGAAATCACTAGTAAATCTTGCAATTTATTATGAACAATGAAATGAGATCATATAGATGAAACATGTTACATGAGGTGTTAATCTTAGTGCTTAATAAAGATGAAAAATATAGTTTGACAGTTGGCACAACATAATAATTATGACACTTTGATATGATCTAGATGGATAAAGTGGGTTAATTATAGTTAACTCCCTCCTAAAAGGCATATGTTAATGTTGAACTTGTTCTAACAATTCGCCCAATAAGATGTTGATGAAACCTTGACATAATGGGTTAGCTTTAGTTAACTCCTTTAGAACATGGTAATATGATGTGGGAATCCTAATGCATGGCTTAAGATAAGGATGCAACACTAACATATAGATATGTAATAACATAACCTAAGTTTCTAAACCCTGAGTTTAACCTTGATGGAGTGTTTGTGCACCAAGATTGTCACACCCCGATCTCACACTAACCACTAATCATGAGATTAGGGCGTGACGGAGGGGTTAACACACACAAGCCAAAACACTCATAACTTTTTAAAACATTTTAAAGACATTGAAATGATAACCAGATTTATGATGTAAACTAAAGCTTAAACAAACTGCAGGAGCATTTCTATTAAACTGACTAAAAATATAAACAAGGTCTACAGCATATTACATTGTTTGACATAAAATAAAGCATAACAGGTAATTTACATCTTTATACACATTCCACATACGCACTCTCTCTACCTCACCCACACCATGTTCCAAGGATCGAGGGGAAAGGACTAAGAGACCTCTAACTAAACTAACTACATATACCTTCTACAGACTAAGCGTTAGGATGAAAAGATCCTTCCGATTCCTGTTGTTGTTGTTGACCTGAAAATGTTTGAGTAGAGGGATGAGCCTACTCGCTCAGTGAATAGCATTTCATTTAGCTATCACTAAACAACTCATCAGATAGATAAAATTAAATAAATGATAAGTGCAGTACTAACAGGGCAGTTCTAATGTCATAGCAGTTTTATAGATAACAATCTCATTTCTAAGCAACATCAGATATTTTAACAAATAAACAATTATAGAGAATTGGCACAAAAGTTCAAATCTCTTAACACATTAAATTTACTGTGATCCTATATAATTACATATTTATAATATTATTATGCCCTAATCATATGCAGTGTACTCTGCATATAAAGATCCGTAGCGAACTATGATCCCACCGTACAAGACTTAGCGACACACCCGGGAAATGCGAAGTCTGACGCCAGCCCTGTTCTGCCACAGGACCACAGGCTCTCCGGCCTGACTCATAGGCTCTCCGGCCTCAATGCACTACTCCGAGTGCTCTAGACTCCTCCTCTAACCTGAGTACACAGGCGGAGAGTCTCACGGGGTTACCTCCATGACTCTGCACGGATCTTGTTGCAATAACCCCTATTTTCTCCAGTGCCACCGTGACTCCGCACGGATTATTATTGAACACTGCCTCTCTGTCCTCGTGCCACCATGACTCCGCACGGTTAATGTTGCAACACGAGTTTCACCCCTAAGAAGCAGATCTCTCGAAGGGGTTCTACGGTGTTAGGGCACCTAAGTCTATTAACTGATTAACATATAAACATTTAAACAGGAATATCACATTTCAAACTTATTTCACATTCTAAATATCACTTGAAACCACATATATATCATTTGTCATCTTTAAACATAACTCAGTATCACTTATTCAGATTCAATCCTAAACAACCGTCTTTAATCAGCAAATACATGCAACTGTAATACATAAAAATTCCATCATTTTCATCAATCATACTACGTATTTCAAGTTTCAATAAATCTATCATATACTATTGTATGTGCTACACTGTTTAGGAGTTATATCAACTAATACTGAAGCAATTAAGCACTTAATATTGAGTTAAATAATGATTTCTGAATGAACTGCCACTCACAGCTCAGAAACTCGACCGATTGGTCGGAAACTCGACCGATCACTGCACAACTCGACCGATCAGCTACAAACTCGACCGATCAACCTGCTGTTCGGTTCCTGCTCAAGAAAACTCGACCGAATCACATATAACTCGACCAAACGGCGAACAGACTGAAAACCTAAACCGACCTGCTGGTGTCGATTTCACTCGAATCAGCAGACAAGACTACGGATTTGTGCAGCAAATCACCTGCAAAAGATGCGTACACCCACGAACTAACTGTGGGAGAGGAGAAGAACGAACTAGGGTTGCTCTTCGCGCCCTTTCTTTTTCCTAGCCGCCGCTGCTGCTAGCGCAGCTCCTGCTGCAAGCGTAGCTCCGGCTACTGCTGGTTCAACTGGCGAAGAAGAACGGTGAGGCGAGGATGGAGGGCCGCAGCTGCTGGCCGGAACCAAGCTAGGGCTCCAAATCGTCTTCTCTCCCTGGTCTTTCTCTCTTTCCCTCTCACACGAAGAAGAGAAGAAATGCTCTGCGTTTCTCTCATTTCTGATAAATGAAACGAGTAAAGGGGAAAGAAAGGATAAGAAGGAAAAACCTAGGGACCAAAACGTAAAGTCTGAGAACTTTCAAAAACTACAAACAGGTCCCTAAAAGTGCAAAAACATACAACTTTTGGCTCGAAAGTCAGTTTCAATCGATTTCTCTGGCAACGCCTCAAGCGCAAGATCTTACACGTTTTAAGGGCTAGGATTCACACTATGTACATATCATATCTGTTTTAAATGTTATTAACAAAGCAAGCTTATAACTTAGCAAAGCAGCTAAACACATGCTTAACAGCATACTTACAGGGTAAGCTCAACACGGGTCGTAACAATCTCCCTCCCTTATAAGAATTTCGTCCCGAAATTCCTAAAAGAGAAAAGGAAACTTGCTACGCATCTCAGACTCAAGCTCCCACGTAGCTTCTTCAAGGTTATGATTCCTCCACAGAATCTTCACTAAAGGTATCTCACGGTTCTTAAGCTTCTTGATTCGATGATCAACTATCTGCACTGGTCCTTCCACGTAGGACACATCTGTCTTAAGCTGCGCCGGTTCTGGATCTAAAATCTTTTTTGTACCGGGATGACACTTTTTCAGCATAGACACATGAAACACATCATGAAGATTTGCCAATTCAGACGGCAAATCCAACCTGTAGGCTACATGTCCAATCCTCTCAACAATAGGATATGGGCCCATATACCTAGGGGTCAACTTGCCTCTCTTGCCAAACCTTAGCACTCCCTTCCATGGTGAAACCTTTAGATAAACCTCGTCACCAACCTCAAACTCAAGAGGTCGACGTCGTCTCTCTGCATAACTTTTCTGTCTGTCCTGAGCAACTTTCAACTGCCCCCTGATCACATATATCTTCTCTGTAGTTATATCAACTATCTCAGGTCCAAGAATTTCTTTCTCGCCAACCTCGTACCAACAAACTGGTGATCTACACTTTTTGCCATATAGAGCTTCATATGGGGCCATTCCAAGACTAGAATGGTAGTTGTTGTTATATGCAAACTCCATCAGGCTTAAGTGTTCTTCCCAATTACCTCTGAACTGCAGAACGCATGCTCTCAGCATGTCTTCAAGAGTCTGAATGGTCCTCTCAGATTGACCATCAGTCTGCGGGTGAAACGTTGTACTGAACCTCAGCCTTGTGCCCAACGCACTATGTAACTGATTCCAGAACCTAGATGTAAAGTTTGGATCTCTGTCAGAAATAATGGAAACTGGAATCCCATGTAATCTGATTACCTCATCCACATAAATCTTGGCTAGCTTTGAAACATCAAAGGTTGACTTGACAGGGAGAAAGTGAGCAGACTTAGTTAGTCTATCCACAATCACCCATATCGAGTCCGAACCTCTAGGCGTCTTGGATAACCCTACCACGAAATCCATCGTGATGTGTTCCCATTTCCATTCAGGTATAGGAAGCGACTGCAAGGTACCAGCAGGTTTCTGATGCTCAGCTTTAACCTGCTGACACACTCCACATCTAGCCACGTACTCAGCCACATCTCTCTTCATACCAGACCACCAGTACATCTCTTTGAGGTTCCTGTACATTTTTGTGTTACCTGGATGCATAGCATACATAGAAGCATGCACTTCTTCAAGAATTTTCTCTTTCAGCTCACTGTTCTCAGGTATACACAACCTTTCATGAAGATACAACACACCGTCGTCAGAAAACCTGAATTCTGACCTTTTACCTTCCGACATATCCTACATAACCTGCCACAACTCGTCATCATTCTGCTGCAACTCCTTAATCTGTTCATAGAAAGTAGGTTTGACTTGCATCTGAGCAATCAACCCACTTTGTCCAGTCACATCCAAGTCTAAGTTCAACTTCCGCATATCTACAAGCAAGTCTCTCTTGAAACATGCCATAGAAAATGCATCAGCTGTTGAACTTGACTTCCTACTCAAGGCATCTGCCACAACATTTGCTTTACCAGGATGGTAATCGATTGTCACCTCATAATCCTTGATCAGCTCAAGCCATCTGTGCTGTCTCAGATTCAAATCCTTCTGAGTGAAGATATACTTCAGGCTCTTATGGTCCGTAAATACCTGACATGTCTCACCATATAGGTAGTGACACCATGTCTTAAGAGCATGAACTATAGCAGCTAACTCCAGATCATGAGTAGGATAGTTCTCTTCGTTCTTCTTAAGCTGTCTAGATGCATAAGCCACAACTTTGCCTTCCTGCATCAGCACACAGCCTAAACCTCTCCTGGAAGCATCGCAGAACACTGTATAACCTTTGTCCGCCTCTGGCAAAACCAACACTGGTGCTGAAGTCAATTTCCTCTTCAAGATCTGAAAACTTTTCTCACAGTTATCAGACCAAACAAACGGTGCATCCTTCCTCGTCAAGCGTGTCAAGGGTGATGCTAGCACACTGAAGTTCTGTATAAACCCTCTGTAATAGCCTGCTAATCCCAAGAAACTTCTAATCTCAGTAGGAGTCTTAGGCCGTTCCCACTGAAGCACATAATCAACTTTCTTAGGATCAACGCTAACTCCATCTCTTGAGATAACATGTCCAAGAAATGCTACCTCAGCCAACCAGAACTCGCACTTGCTAAACTTAGCATACAGCTGATGTTGCCTCAACAACTGCAACACTACTCTCAGGTGTTGCTCATGTTGTACATCATCTCTGGAATAGATCAGGATATCATCTATAAAGACCACAATAAACTGATCTAGGAATGGTTTGAAAATCCGATTCATCATATCCATAAAGGCTGCTGGGGCATTGGTCAGTCCAAACGACATGACCAGAAACTCATAATGTCCATATCTGGTTCTGAAAGCTATTTTGGGAATATCAGAAGCCTTTATTCTAAGCTGATGATATCCAGATCTTAAATCTATTTTAGAGAAGATCGTCGCTCCACGCAACTGATCAAACAGATCATCTATTCTCGGCAAAGGATACTTGTTCTTAATAGTGATCTTGTTCAATTTCCTGTAATCTATACAGAGACGCATGGTACCATCCTTTTTCTTAACAAACAGGACTAGAGCACCCCACGGTGAAGAACTGGGTCTAATGAAACCCTTATCCAGTAATTCCTGCAACTGCACCTTGAGTTCCTTCAACTCTGCAGGTGCCATTCTATAAGCTGGCAGTGCTACTGGATGACTACCTGGATATACCTGAATCTCAAAATCAATGTCTCTGACAGGAGGTAAGCCTGGCAACTCTTCTGGAAAAACATCCGAAAACTCACAAACCACAGGCACATCATAAACACTGGCGGTACTCTTCTCTGCTTTAGTGTCAACCACATGAGCAAGGAACGCTTCACATCCTTTCTGTAGCATCTTATCAGCTACAGCAGCTGATACTATGCAAGTAGGCAGAACTTTCCTGTCTCCAGTAAAGACACAAGAAAATTCACCTTGTTGAAAGGTAGCTTCCTTCTTCCAACAATCGAGTTGCACTCGATATGTCTCAAGACAATCCATACCCAAGATGACTTGAAAAGTATTGACATCCAGGGGTATGATATTAGCAGCAAAGGTGTAACCTCCAAAAGATAACAAGCATCCGGGACAGAACTCAATCAGAACTGTTGGTCTACCTAGTGGAACCCTCAACACTAACTCATCTACCAACCCTTGAGTTAACAAATCAAGTTCACCAACTAAAGAGCGTCGTATGAAAGAGTGAGTAGCACCCGGATCTATCAAAACTGAAACTGGTATACTATTAAACAAAAGCATTTCTCCTGTAATGACTTGTGAAGATATTATACCTTCCTGAGGTGTCAAAGAGAAGTAACGTGCTGAAGCTCTCCCTCTGACATGTCGTCCTCTCTGACCACTCATGCCACTAGGCACTCCACCACCTCTGGAACCAGAAGCCACAGAAGAACTCGGAACATCATGGTACTGAGGTTGGAAAGCTTGTGATGTTGCTTGTTGAAGCTGAGGACATTCCCTTTTGAGGTGTCCTACTGGTCCGCAGACAAAACAACTTGGACTCCAACACCGACCAGAATGTGGTTTTCCACATTTGTCACATGGCAGTATCCCTTGTCCCTGGGGACCTGTCACTGACATTGACGACCCAAAAGACTGTCCACTAGCGGCATTGCTCCATCTCCCTGGGTTGTATCCCCCTCTGCCTCTAGAAGAAGTAACATCCTCAGATCTCTGTCTGCTGAAACAGCTAAAGCCACGCCCAAGTTTAGAAAAGAAACTTCTACCTCCACCTCTATATCCACTACTGGATTGTCCTCTACTGAAATCTGCAGATCTCTTCTTAGACTCAGGCACCTTGTCAGCATTCACAGATTCTTCAACCTGTCTAGCAGCCTCAACAAACTCACCAAAGTTCTCTCTGTTCCTTTTACTAGTAGCAGAAACTGTATGCTGAATTTCTGGCCTCAGCCCTTCTTGAAACCTTCTGTATCTTTCTATGTTATCGGGAACAAGTTGCGGATAGAAGTTCGCTAACCGGGTGAAAAGCGCTTCATACTCAGTAACTGACATGTTCCCCTGCTTAATGTTTTGTAACTGCCTGATTTTCTCATTAATGAAAGTGGGTGGATAAAATTTAAGATGAAACTCTTCATAGAAGTCCTGCCAAGAAAGCTATGTACCTCTCCTCTTTTCCTCCACACCACGCCACCACAACTCTGCATCGCCTGTCAAAAGATAGACTGCATGATTAATCTTTTTCTCTTCTGAAAGCTCCATCAGGCGAAAGACCTTCTCTATCTATCTCAACCACTCATCAGCCTCTGCTGGATCTGTAGTACCACTGAATTCTGTACCACCAAGCTTCTTCACAAGCTCATAAGATCGCATCAAATCCTTACTGCTGGTAAAAGTAGAAGCTCGCCTATCAGTCTTATATCTCTCTCTGGTCTCCAGAAACATCCTGTACATACGGGATGCCTCATCCACATGGTCACCACCACCTGGACCCAAGTACAGTGGATCAGGGCCAACATGGCTCTCAGCCTGATCATCACGATCAAAGCCTCTTTCTGCCATCTGCAATGATATAACAGAATATTTCCTATTAGAAAACTACAGATAGACGAAAGACACCTAAACCTTAATCATATTGGTCTCTTATCATCCCCTGACTTGGACTCTGAGTAACTATGTACTCAACCTAAGCTCTGATACCAAAAGATGTCACACCCCGATCTCATACTAACCACTAATCACGAGATTAGGGCGTGACGGAGGGGTTAACACACACAAGCCAAACCACTCATAACATTTTAAAACATTTTAAAGACATTGAAATGATAACCAGATTTATGATGTAAACTAAAGCTTAAACAAACTGCAGGAGCATTTCTATTAAACTGACTAAAAATATAAACAAGGTCTACAGCATATTACATTGTTTGACATAAAATAAAGCATAACAGGTAATTTACATCTTTATACACATTCCACATACGCACTCTCTCTACCTCACCCACACCATGTTCCAAGGATCGAGGGGAAAGGACTAAGAGACCTCTAACTAAACTAACTACATATACCTTCTACAGACTAAGCGTTAGGATGAAAAGATCCTTCTGATTCCTGTTGTTGTTGTTGACCTGAAAATGTTTGAGTAGAGGGATGAGCCTACTCGCTCAGTGAATAGCATTTCATTTAGCTATCACTAAACAACTCATCAGATAGATAAAATTAAATAAATGATAAGTACAGTACTAACATGGCAGTTCTAATGTCATAGCAGTTTTATAGATAACAATCTCATTTCTAAGCAACATCAGATATTTTAACAAATAAACAATTATAGAGAATTGGCACAAAAGTTCAAATCTCTTAACACATTAAATTTACTGTGATCCTATATGATTACATATTTATAATATTATTATGCCCTAATCATATGCAGTGTACTCTGCATATAAAGATCCGTAGCGAACTACGATCCCACCGTATAAGACTTAGCGACACACCCGGGAAATGCTAAGTCTGACGCCAGCCCTGTTCTGCCACAGGACCACAGGCTCTCCGGCCTGACTCATAGGCTCTCCGGCCTCAATGCACTACTCCGAGTGCTCTAGACTCCTCCTCTAACCTGAGTACACAGGCGGAGAGTCTCACGGGGTTACCTCCATGACTCTGCACGGATCTTGTTGCAATAACCCCTATTTTCTCCAGTGCCACCGTGACTCCGCACGGATTATTGTTGAACACTGCCTCTCTGTCCTCGTGCCACCATGACTCCGCACGGTTAATGTTGCAACACGAGTTTCACCCCTAAGAAGCAGATCTCTCGAAGGGGTTCTACGGTGTTAGGGCACCTAAGTCTATTAACTGATTAACATATAAACATTTAAACAGGAATATCACATTTCAAACTTATTTCACATTCTAAATATCACTTGAAACCACATATATATCATTTGTCATCTTTAAACATAACTCAGTATCACTTATTCAGATTCAATCCTAAACAACCGTCTTTAATCAGCAAATACATGCAACTGTAATACATAAAAATTCCATCATTTTCATCAATCATACTACGTATTTCAAGTTTCAATGAATCTATCATATACTATTGTATGTGCTACACTGTTTAGGAGTTATACCAACTAATATTGAAGCAATTAAGCACTTAATATTGAGTTAAATAATGATTTCTGAATGAACTGCCACTCACAGCTCGGAAACTCGACCGATCACTGCACAACTCGACCGATCAGCTACAAACTTGACCGATCAACCTGCTGTTCGGTTCCTGCTCAAGAAAACTCGACCGAATCACATATAACTCGACCGAACGGCGAACAGACTGAAAACCTAAACCGACCTGCTGATGTCGATTTCACTCGAATCAGTAGACAAGACTACGGATTTGTGCAGTAAATCACCTGCAAAAGATGCGTACACCCACGAACTAACTGTGGGAGAGGAGAAGAACGAACTAGGGCTGCTCTTCGCGCCCTTTCTTTTTCCTAGCCGCCGCTGCTGCTAGCACAGCTCCTGCTGCAAGCGTAGCTCCGGCTACTGCTGGTTCAGCTGGCGAAGAAGAACGGTGAGGCGAGGATGGAGGGCCGCAGCTGCTGGCCGGAACCAAGCTAGGGCTCCAAATCGTCTTCTCTCCCTGGTCTTTCTCTCTTTCCCTCTCACGCGAAGAAGAGAAGAAATGCTCTGCGTTTCTCTCGTTTCTGATAAATGAAACGAGTAAAGGGGAAAGAAAGGATAAGAAGGAAAAACCTAGGGACCAAAACATAAAGTCCGAGAACTTTCAAAACTACAAACAGGTCCCTAAAAGCTCAAAAACATACAACTTTTGGCTCGAAAGTTGGTTTCAATCGATTTCTCTGGCAACGCCTCAAGCGTAAGATCTTACACGTTTTAAGGGCTAGGATTCACACTACGTACATATCATATCTGTTTTAAACGTTATTAACAAAGCAAGCTTATAACTTAGCAAAGCAGCTAAACACATGCTTAACAGCATATTTACAGGGTAAGCTCAACACGGGTCGTAACAAAGATGGTTGTATAACCCCCCTAATAGTGCTTTGGATACATGGTTCTAGGTAACCTTTGCGGATATGTTACACATAGAATAGTGCCTACATGTGGATGAAGACCTTTTAATTTTTCCTTGGAGTACGTGAATGGCGTAATTTCGAGGACGAAATTTCTTTTAAGATGTATATGATGTGACAAAGTGGTTTTTGCTTTAATTCCGAGGACGGAATTTTCTTTTAAGGTGTGTAGGATGTGATGGAGTGGACTTTTGGAATCTCAAAATGTCTAATGCCACAAGTGAATTTATGCATGTTGAGTTGTTTTGGGAATCCCAAGTGTTTTAGTAAAGTTGGAATGTTGATTGAGGTTTGTATAATTATTTGGATCCATAAGTTATGCCTATTTGAGGAATTTAATTGAATGGTCTAACAATTGAGTTTTGACACAAAATTTGAGTAGAAGGTATCTCTAGAGGTAAGGAAGCTATGGTTAAAATTTGGTGGCATTAGGATGTTCCTAGATGAAGTTATGAAGGTTTGAAACTTGAGAAATATGTGTATCTTTTGATGATTTGAGGACCTAAGTTGCTAATCAATATCAGTGTTACGCGCCCCTTAGTTGTGTTGGGGCTGCGTGGCCAGTTGTTGACCCTAGATCTTCGATCTAGTGGTGGCTGGCTCTAGCTTTGAGAAGCCACAGATTGCCCAGTCACGTGCATCGATCCAGGCCTTAGATTTCTGATCGGATGGTCGAGTCTTCATCCCTTACCTTCGGTCTGACTGGAGATCATGGGACAGTCAGCGGTGCTGACATCTGATCGCCCCCACGATGTGGTCATGGCTCGAGTGGGGCGGGGATTGAAGGGTGTGGTTGTTCTTAGCCCGAGTAGAGGAGTGTGGAGACCCCTAAAACGAGCTGTGAGACCGCTCCAGTAGGGAGAACTGAAGCCCAATTTTCCCCCGTTCTCCATTGTAGCTAGCAGGTGGTAGTCGGAGGTGGAGAAGAGGGGTAGAGGGCTGATCAGAAGAAAATGAGAAAGGGAAAATGATTCGGGAGGCAAGACGAGCAAGGAAGTGGCATTTCCAATGGGTTCCGTAGAGTTTTCCATGGCAGTTGAAGTCAAGGTAGGCTGGAGAAGAAGACCAGCCTCGGAGGCCTATGCACAGGGCTTCTCCCTGACAATGAAGAACAGAGACGAGTCCAGTGAGGTTCTGCGAAGCTTTTCGAAGCTTTGTATGGGCACGAGGAGGAACAGAGGCACTTTGCCTCTTCTCTCTGCCGCAGCCAGCCCAGACGGCGGCGCCCTAGTGGAGAAGGAACTCCATAGCCGACGATGAGGAGAAGAGCATCCACAGAGGTCTCTGCATGGTGGGTGAAGTGAACGACAACCTATTGGACTAGTGGGGAGCACCATAGCGCCATCAGTTGCTCGCCGGAGTAGATCCCAACAGCGGCGGCTCTGCTACGACCCTTGCAAGCGTCGGGTGCCTGGCTCTCACGCGAGAGAGGAGAACAGGCGACGGCAGTTTTGTGTTGGGAGGACCGAATTTGGGAGACGGAGCCATCGAGCGGAGAGTTGACGGCCGTAGCAAGAAGCTGTAGCGGCGCTCTGTAGACACGAGAGGCAGAGCGCAGCGGACGGGCTCTCACGGACGCCAGATTGCGAGGAGAGATCGCGAAGGAGAAAGGAGGGAGGGAGCAGACCGGGCGGGGCCAAACCTAGGTGGCCCAAGTCAGACCGGCCGGCTCAACACCAAGCTCATGAGATGAGCCGCGCCTCTCACAGGACACATGGCAACACCTAATTGGACAAAAAGGTAAATAATCAGAAAATGCTCAGTTCTTGTATAATTCGTAGAAAATGCATCCTTTATCAGAAAAATACATATATTATACCAAATTGTTCAAAAAAATGCATAGAGTAATATGAAATCATAATATCCGACTTTTGATGCACTAATAACAGGGATATCATGTAAGTGGTGAAATGCTCTTATGATGGATAATAAATAGCAAATGATGACATAAAATCATGGAAAAATATCAGTAAGTCCATAATTATGTATAGAATGCATATGATGTCATATATGGTCATGTTGATGTACTAAATTATGTAATTTTCTTAACATGGCTAATTAGGGCTAATATCACTAAAGATAATGCAACAAATGCATACATGCTCAATAAGTGATGAAAATCATGGAACAACCTTATATCTGTAACTAGAAGCTAATATGTAAATATGAGATCAGTTTTATACACAAAATCCATGTTATATGAAGTTGACCTTAATACATGGTTTAAAATCCTAGTTACGTTAATAATGTAACCTAGGGTTAATGTGTGACATAATGTTAATATGTTCACCTAATGATGGAAAATACGATTATCAGTTATTGAAAAATAATCTGGAATATGAGATCAGTAAAATAATCCCAAGACAAGGATACATGTAACAATGAGAAAACCCTAATATTAACTAAGCTAAACCCTAATGAACACGATTAGGGTTAAGATGAGATGTAAGATGATGAGAACCTGATGATAGTATGTGATCTTGTCTTAATCAGGGTTGACTAAGGTTAGAGTTGACATGAGGAATATGTGATTAGGATGTCTCTTTGGAAGGTACGCCATTACCTCTTGCTTGGCTTATTATACATTATGCTTGTGTTATATGGTAGTAAAGACTTGGCATATGGTATTGATTGAAATGATTGTTCTTGTACGATATCTTACTTGATTTTCCATACTTACTTCTATGAACACATGAAACATAATATATATGTTCCATTATATCTAAGCACTTCAACTCTTTGGTAGTAAAGTGCTGGAAATAAGCACTTCAACTCTTTGGTAGTAAAGTACTTGGAAGTGATCCAACTCTTTGGTAGTAGATCACATTGTGAAATGATCCAACTCTTTGGTAGTAGATCATAAAGGCCTTAATGCATTCAACTCTCAGGTAGTAAATGCATGGATGATATAATGGAAAATGTGCTTAAAATATGTTTCTCTTTTGTTAATGAGCATCTTTGTGCAAGTATACGCTTTCCTTATATTCTTTTGTTACTGCCAAGTACTAGTTTTATCTTATTGCCAAGATATGATGAGAGGTATATAAAAGACATGTAGGCGTACTTAGTACAATATTCTTGAATATTGTGTTGACGTGTACTGCATGTAATCTTTTGTATAGGTTATGGTTATGCTCTTGAAGATCCTATATAGTTGAGAGTTATGTGGCGAGTTGATGTTCAGGTGGACCTGTTGTCTTAAGATCCTATAGTTTAGTAGTAGTACATGTATATGTATAAGTTTGTTGTTCAATATGTAATATCAAATGTTGTAATAACTCATGTTGTAATTATATGTTGAATGGTGAACATGTGTGTATGATTTTATTATTGTTCATGTACATGTGCTACTGTGTTTTCTTCTGACTCTCTTGATTTTCTTCTTCTTAGCCTAGTGTGGGATGTTTAAATTAGGATTCTCGCTGAGGTGAGAGTTTTAATTTGGACGTCACACGTCAGATTAAGTTTTAGAAAATCCGGGGATGTCACATTCTCCTTTTTCAATTGCCCCATAATTTAGTTAAATACATACCAATCAACCAATTCTTCTAAATTTTGATCTCAATGAAATCGTATTTGATAGAAATTTCTTATAAAATGTTCTCTCTAGGGTTCAATCCTAACAGTATACTACAATAAGATATGCCCGCTTGTGGGTGGTAATTATTATACATAGTCTACACAAAAATCTAGGGGATTTTTCTTAAGTGGATTTCATGTGCAGTAATCATGCACATCATGGCCTCAATGCGACTTCAACCCATATAGCACATACATGCATACAAGCCATATTTAAATAAAGAAAGTAAAGTACATAGCTGAATTTCGATATTTTAAACCAAACAACAACATAAACTAGCGAGTATTGGGTGCATTGATGTATCAAGTAAACTGTATCACTAGGTGTAAGATAGTGTGTGCACAAAATATATAGATAAATCTTTTATTCTTTTACCCCATTCCATTGAGCACATAGGATCGTTGGGTCTACATGCTCACACTTTTCAAAACACCAAATTCAAAAATCCATGTTGTTACGTTCACCATGCCTCAAAATGAAGTTTTCCTCAAAATTATTCTCTTCTCATACTTTATAGGGGTCTAGATCCTCCATATTGCTAATGTGAACCTCTTCAAGGACTCGTAAATCTAAAAACGTGTACTTCAATTCTTCAATTCATGGTTATATGAAAATCTAGATTTCACAACCTAAAATCTATTATGTTTCACTATGGTGATCCCAAACTAAACATGAATATTAGGCTTTATATATGAATTTAATGATCAAGCTATAAAATGTACATATTTAATTGGATATTTAATGTAAATTACGATCATAGACTTGTAACTAGGGGCCCAAACACCCACTAAACTCATAGTCACCTCAAACTCAATATAATATGTAGATCTAAACCTATGTTCATACGAAACTCTTCATTGGCCCATGCCAACTCAAGGGACCTGGTGGTGTTAATATAGGGTAACCCAACACATCTAGGGAAATAAACATGACATGTGGGTGAAAGTTACTAAGTCCTTCCCTTATAGTTCTAGGTTACCCCAATGTCCCCTAGAACTGATTGGTACTCTATCTTTACTCATGATAGTTGTTGAGGCTAAGACTAACTCTAAATATATATTCTACATTTTACATGCATCTATTTTCTCACTTGAAACCATTAATCTCATCTTAAATCTTAGCATATATGTTTACCACGACTAGACTCCTTACTTGTGATCCCAGACCTAAGACAAGCCTCTCAGCCTAGAGACCAAGTCTCAGTGTCATTGGAAATAAGTCCCCAAACTCTAACCAACTAATATATGATTCTCCCCCTAATCTAAGGAGTGGAATGCCAATCATAAATTTTGAGCTCTCAATTTTGGAGTTGGGTCCCTTCCTAGCAAATCTAGTGAAAAACTCTATTATGATCTCTTAGTTTTACATCACTTGTATTTACATTATTTAACTTTTCATCACTTACACTCACCTCACACTCACTTGGAGCTCCCTAGATCAGGGCGACACACCCTTTGAGCAATTAGGTTAGCAACATGTTCTTTTCCACATTTGCGGCTTAGGACCACATTGCCACCTTATGGGTTTTCCCTGACACTAGATTTCTACGCCAATTTGGGCGCAACTCTTCTCATGTATATTTCTCATATATCCTCAAAACAACATACATATATAACTTATAGTTAATCCTACTTGTCTAAAGCAATGAGGAACTTGGAAATACTAACAACATGATCATTCTCCTAATTGTTGAGACTACGCTAACTAGTTGACCTTTAGACACCTCTAATGTAAACTAAATGGTGTTCCTCCTTAGTCTTTTCAATTTGTCCACATTTTATACTTATCCATACTTTAATACTAAATATAGTTGTTCTTTGATAGACCAAGCACACAAAACCATCATTTTGCAGTTTGATTGAAAACCAAAACCCAAATAGAAATAGAACGACCACACAATTAGTCTAGGGTAGAATTGTGTACTACGCTACGAATAAGATCTTAAAAAAGGTATCTACTTGTAATGTTAAAGCCTAAATACAAGTGCCAAAATGCACCTAAAATTTTTGTTCACCATTTTAGCTTCTCATCACCAAGTGGCACATATCACATACCACATACACTGAATGGGATTATTAGCCTCACTATTATAGACAATTCTACATCTCAATAAGTCACCCATGTCCCATGCCTTGGGGTTTGTAGAATAAGTGGAGAAGGGTGTAGAAAAGTTCACAAGATAGTACTACATTCTATGACATCTCGGATTGCCTATAGTTGGATCTCCTAGAGGAGTACCATTGGTAACTAGATGTCAAAAGGAATGTTATTATACATGTTATTGAGTTGGGTTGCGTGTCAGCACTTGTTAATGTTGTCAAACTAACTTAACATTTGTAGATTTCATACTCGGTTTTGAACCTCGAATAGAGACCCAAACTCTTTATTTCTAAGTCCCACCTAGTTTGGTCCAAAGTAGAGGAAGTTCATGGGTGTTTCCAATCTAATATCACATACATGCTCAAGTGGGCATGGAAACAAACATAAATCATGCAATGTCTATTACATGAATTAAAAATTAAACGACTGTAAATTTTGATTACAACTCTACATACATAAGGGCGTCACACTTCGGTACATAGAATCTTGCAATTTCATTACTCAACCCTTAGTACATAAAATCATAAAATTCACCAAAGTCAACACAACTTCATTGGTATATGATATAAATTATAAAATAATTGATGAAGAATCTTGGCATGTATACAGACAAGTAAATCAGAAATAGAAGATTAAAAAGGCATATATTGAGCACAACGATTTAAGCATCTTAAGTCCATCAACAAAGGCTACATTGTCTTAATCAAGACTATAAATAATTAACCATAAGATAAGAAAATTTTCTTAAATTTAAGGGACTAAGTCTCATGGACCAAATCTTATATGTGGACTATATATTATTTTGTTATATGTTGAACACAAGACATAATAAAAATATAACTAAATAATATACGAAATAGAAGACTCACTCTTATTATAATTCCAAGTAGATAAAAAGATAATTATATTTACAAAAACATCAAGATGAACATAGATAAAATCCATGTACTGATATTGTGATTACCTAGTGTACCGTAAACTCCAAGTTTCCTTTCTCAACTATGGTCAAACTAGGACATATTTCACATGCTTATGCTATCTTAGGACCATTATTAACATCATTAGGGTTTATATTAGTTTTGGAGAACCTAATCCTACTCCATCTCCTTTGGTTTATCATGTTCCCTATGTATCACTTAGATGGCATACTTACATCATTTTCAAACCCTTATATGAGGTTAACAAGTTATACATGCTATTGTGAGATCTCTTGTAACATCTCATGATTTGAAGCTTCGCATAAAATATAATAAAAGTGGTGACTGGGTTACCTATATTAATAAGGTACACCTCCATATCATGTAACACATAAATATGTACTCCATGGTTAAGTGTGTTCAATAGGATGGGTGACATGTTAGAAATTTCTTCTAGGGTTGTGTGTGAGTGAAGATGTAACACATGGGCCCACTGCCCAAGGTTCTAATCGAGTTGTAGGAGTGACGATTGGCCCCACCAACCAACACTAGCCTTAACTGCACGCTTTGTCCTCACTCAGGTGCAAGTTAGGATAAACTTTCAGACTGGTCACCCATCCTAGTACTACTCCAAGCTGAGTACACTTAACTATAGAGTTCTTTATAGATGGGCTCCCTAAAAAGGAGGTGCACCTTGGTGATATGGGTAGTTCAATCATTCCTTTTAGGATCATGTTATCTGAGGTCTCAAGACCTGGGACGTTACAATCTCCTTAGGTAGTGCATGAGTGAGGACAAAACGTGCAACGGACGTCAGTGTTGGTTTGTGGGGTCATTCATCATTCTTGAGACTCTACTAGAGCCTTGGATTCTGGGTTGATGTGTTACATCACTAGTCTTAAGAGACATCACTCTAGGGATAACATAATGACCCATAATTTCATAGAACTGTCTATGTTAGTAGGTTAAGATTAGCCATCAAACTTGTCTTATATTTACATTATTATATACATTCTCTAGATCTAGATACAAGTTCATTAGCTGCTAAGATCATTCAAGGGTCCCTAGACCACAATGCATCACCCTACCAATGGCATAGTATAGCTATTGACCCCTATCTTGCATTAGGGTAGTATTAAGACTAGGCGAGCACCATTGACACTAAACATATACATCATGTCACTTTGTATTAAGTCCAACCCTAACACATAGATATTGACAATGTCATTAGCCACTAAGGTGTGACAACCCTAATCAATCACCTATATAACTTGGTGATGTGTTAAATAGTAGAATCTAGGACCTAGATTAGGTTGTATTCAGTTAGGGATTCTTCAACAGTAAATCACATTTAGAAGCACGAACAAAATGAATTGAGACTAAATCTAAATTCTAACATCATAAATGCTAGTCACGTGTCGTATCCTACGTGTAGTCATATTCAAGTGTAACCATTTCTTAGTCTATCTTTGAGTGAAACAACACCATTATCTTCTCACGATAGGGTCCATTTTCAAATCTATATCATGCGATCCAAAAGCAACCAATCGTCTCTGGTGCATGCATCCTAAATTTTGGTGTTTACGGTTCTTATATAAGTTATGGGTTTGTTTAAATTTTTGAACTCTAAATCTCTCATCAACACCACACGAGAAATATTGTACAATACACTACAAAAAGACTCCTACCATCATCCCTCTACTCAAATTCACACTAGTAAGAACACACATGGCAATGAGACAATATGTAATGTCTAGAAAATGTCTACCTAGACCCTCGCATGTCAACACCATTGTTTGCACACACCACCTACCACATATTATACCACTATAATATTCATCGCCACCGTGACTCATCATCTATCTTCGATCAACAATATTGTCACCCTTACACAAAATGACACTGAATTCACAAGTACTACATCCCAAAACTTCATGCAAACGATACAAGAGAGGAACTCCACAACGGAAAGGCCTAAAGAAGAACGAGCTTAGACAACAACACCAGTTACAGAACTTGAATAGAGGTGTGACAGTGGAAAAAAAACTTAATGACTATGGCTTCTGAGAAGTCACACTCGTAACTGTTTTGATGCCCACCAACTTTGTAAGTGCCATTTTTTCTATCGACAAAGTTTGCATCACATGTACGAGAAGAGGTTGATCCTCCGATCACCAAAGAGGAGTCCCTAGCTCCAATGGCTTTTGCATCATTCTCTAAGGCTTCCACAACCACTATGATGGCATGGCGGATGATGTTGGTCAACATATATGGGTATGTTACTCAATGTCAAAGATGCAAAAGCAAAAAACAACACACTTCAATTGCAACAAACGAATATAGGAGGTAGAGGAACAAACTTGTGATGCTTCCTCACCACTAACAATTGCAGGTTCTCACTTCCACTAATGAATAAAGAGGCAACACAGGGAGAGGAGGAAGAAGTGGTGGTGATGTGCGAGCTAGTTATCAGCATAATAAGAGGGAAATACATGGAATGAGGAGTTGGTGGTGAAGGTACTCCTATATGTTAATGCCACTGAAGCAAACCAAGGGATAGGAGACTGGCAAGGTGATGGTGTTACTCCTGCCAATACAATTGACACAACAACACTGAGCACTGGGGAAGAGGAGGTGGTGGAGGCAGACATGGAGGGAGGAGGATAAAATGGCGGTTAGAAGTTGTGACACCCTCCCTTTCCTCCATACTAGACCCTATTGGTTCCCTCATTCTTTCCCTTTATCATCAAAGATGTTTCTTGACCACGCCGATGCCTAAAAGCAAGTGCAGAGATATCATTCACATGTTCACTTCATCATAAAGTGATCCAACTAAACCCAAAAAGCCGTTCTTCTCGTATCAGTCCATGTAAGACTTGTGTTCCCCCGGAGGAGACTGACTATGAGACCGTCAGTAAAGAGTTTTATCTTTGATATGTTGACGTGACTGTTATAAGGAATTTATTTAATTGATATATTGTGTTGAACTCTCTTGATAGGGCACTAAGGAATAGGGATAATGGGTTTTGGGGGACGATGGCTCTGCGAGAAAGGGACTTCTGCTACTTCCAGCGATTTTGTGAACTGCCTAGAAAACCCAAGTTCTGAAAGTGGAGGTCATTGGAGATAAATTAAATGGTATGGTCTGATTTCAGTAGTGGGTATTTTATCTCTATCGTTCCAACCGACCAACCACTACCCTCCGGAGCTGGGCCCAGGAGTTAATATTTTTCCTACAATGGACTGGAGGTCGGGAGAGGAGCGCATCGGTTCTTGTATAATTATAATCTCTGTTCTGTCAGATGGGCTCGTGTGGACTTCATTGTAAATGCTATAAACCACTTTAATAATAAGTAATAAAAAGAATATACATTACGACATGGTTCAGAGTGGAGCTCTGGACCGTTACACTACGATCCATTGTTCTCACGTAAGTGTTCGTTTACAATACAATAAGTCTAGACTTAGGGGTGGGCAGAATTTGATTAATGACTCAATAACCAAATGATTCATTCTGAATGGTTAATTTGATTCCGATATTTAGTTGATTCGTTCAATATAGTTAATCTATTTTCACTAATTGGTCAAATGGTTAATTTGTCGGTTATAAATAAGTTATGTTTGGTTAACTGAATAACTATAGTTATTCATAAAAAATTGTCTTACACATATATATACATATATAATTATAAACCTCTCCATGAATATGCTAACTAAGTTTTTGTGAATTGTATAGTGTTATATTTCATATGCATTGCCACTGTGATATGACAATTGTTCAAAATTTTATGAAAACTGCTATTATAAAATCTATTATTTAGTTAACCAAATCAATTGATGGAATTAACCACTAACCAGTAACCTTAAGAATCAACCGACCCTAATTCATTTATTTGAATGGTTAAAATCAGAAACCATAAATTAGTGATTAATCGGATAGAATTAACCCAAATACTAATTGAAGGCTCACCCCTATTTGGTCCGACCTGCAGAAATGATCTAAGTTAAAGGTGTGGCATTTTGCCCCTGTTTAGCGTGGATAAAAATTCCTCAAACCGTTCCAACTTTTGAGACGTCACCAAACAGAGATCAAGAAACAGCAAATGAATAATAATGCCACACTGCAACTCTGTGATTTCAGTAACGCTTCACCCGGCAGTTAATATAGAATATATGCACGGTCTACAATTCATAGTTCGACCTAACACTCCAACAACGGCAATTTCTAGCTGGCTAACCTAACTTTACAGTGTTGGCAAATCCTGGTTCAATTGGAATCCCTTATTTGTCCTAAATAACCTCCGCACAATGAATAATGGAAGCTAGAAGAAACTTATACCTCATTTTTCTATGGATGTGCTGTGGACTCAAAACCAAACTGTAAGCTAGACTCTTTTTGTTCTTATTCGTGCATAAAAAACAAAAGGAGGGATTCATTTGTTACTTCCTTCTTCCTTTTGTCTTTATGCATGCATAAAGACAAAGGAGTCCAGCTCTGAATTTGGTTTTGAATCCCCGTAGCATAATCCTTTTTCTATGGCATGTGTAAGTACGATGAAGGAAGAAAACAAAAACAGTCACTTCTTTGTTCACCAATTAGAACCTAATCATCGTACATGTAGTCCGAGGCTGAAGAGACTTCAGCACCTTGTTGGTCTTCCCAATTTCTAGGTGAATCTGTTGCAGCGTTTATCTCTGTGGCCGCACCTCCCCTTCTTAGATACCCTGTTTATGGAAAGCTCAAGTTTTCACTAAAAAAATCAAACTTCAGACCATTTCGAGTCCGAAAGTGTTTAGATATTGACGGTACTCACTTTTCTGTGCAATGTCGTTTCGAGTCATCGCCAAGAACTCTTTCCAAGTTAGTTTGCCCAATTCTTGCTTATCCTCTTCAGAAAGCGGCTTGTTAGGCTGTCTTCCACACATAAATGCTGCCCTGTGGAAATAACAAGACGATGGTGTTCTAAAACTCACACAAGCCCAAGCAAACCATAACAAACTTTGGGATCCAAATTTTTGTTAAATAGTATTCCCTTATTTTTGTAGTCCTTAGGATTCTAAAAGTTAGATTTTTCTATAGGTGCTTTCTGATAAGAATATAACCAAAGGCAATAGGGTGGTTACGAACCTGTCATACAAATGAGCTGCTTCTTTTTTTGATTTAACAGTACCGAGGTGAATTTGTTTCTTGTCAACTTTAATTGCTGCCTGCCACTTCATGTTTTTGTAATAGACGCCTCTCAAGGATGTTTTTGGTTCTTCTTGGTATGTTCTTCTATGTTGTTTTCTCCGCTTGACTTTAGAAACTGTATATAATTTGAAATAATAATAAAAGCTCCACGAAATTTGTGAAAGGAGGAAAGAGAAACGAAAAGAATAAAGCCTATTACCTAGATCTTGAGCTAATTCCTTCTTGACTTCATTGGATTCTAGTGTGTCAGTTTCTTCATCATCTATAGCAGACTTCATCTGAGACTCCAACCAAAAAATAATTTTCATTTAGTTATTCAGAGACGACGTTAACAAAATGATAATATAAAGGGTTATAACAACTATGTCTAAATCCAGACCCATTAGCATGATCAAAGTGTGTAACATGGGTTGAATTGAAAGTAACTTTTTTACAGAAAGAGTCTACAACATGGTAGAATGGTTTTAACAAAGAACAAGGTAAATGTCATCAATAGGTTCAAGATTCTCACTAGTAAATTTGAAGGCAACATCAATGATATAAGATCTCGATAAACCAAACAAGTCAACCATAATTTCCAAATTGCTATGATGTCTCAGGTATACTATGAACCAAATAAACACAACTTCATGACTCATGAGACCTTCTCATTTTAAGTTTTTCTACATATTTTTGTGATATACCATTCGCTAAAATTTGCAGAGGACACAATATTACACCAGCACAAGCTAACATAGGCCGTTACAAAGTCATGTGGATGTGAGAGAGTTCGACCCTGCAAATGTAGCATATTCCTTGATTTAAATGACATCTAGGGATTCCATACTTCCAGCAATAGTCAGCCATTTTTTGTGGCAACAATTGGTTGAACATGTATATACATTCGTCAAATTTGGTAGCTATATGGATGGTCTGAAGGTGTACACTGCTGTAAGAGCTATATCCATTAGACTATGTTATTATGTAACACGTATGGCAGGGTAGCAGGGTTCGGTTTAGGCCTAAAATCAGACTGCACTCCCAACTGTTTAGAAAATTCTTGAGCAGAACCAGACTAGTAGCATGGCCTAGACCAAACCACAACTTCTAATGTTTGGTTCAATTCACTTCGATAACAAAAAGGAATTTTTAACCTTGTTGACTTCTGCTTCTTAGGCATTCATCAAATAGAGAAGAATAATCACACAGGAAGTCCATAAAATTAAGTATTATCACATATGCAATTGGGCATGTAAGAATGATTTGTTTTTAGTTGTTGTGACAAATAAACATGTATGTTTATATATATATATATATATATATATATATATATATATATATATATATATATATATATATATATATCAATGATTACAGAAGGATTATGTTAGATACAATTTGAGTATAAGTGGCGCAGACTGAAAAAATACGTAATGACAAGTAGACATTGATTAAATACATATTTGTTTGCTTATGGACAATTATATCATGATAATGAAGAAATTTTACAAGAAAAAATTATGTTGGGGCTAGTAAAAGAAACAATGTGAATGTATATGGTTTCACTGATTGTTAGGTATGAATTGACGTTTGACAGAAGGCTTTCATATTCCAAATAGCTACATGTTTTCTCTTAAATAGTTTCTTTCCAAATAATTTCCTTTTTGTAATAGGGTTGGCATGATTTCCTATGTATATAAGTAGTGGCGCATTCTTTGGCTTAGTCAGCTTGTTAGTGATGCACTACACATCGGGCAAAGAGAGAGGTTAATGGGGAAAACTAATCATTTCTCAAATCAAATTATCTTCCCCGGACAAGCACCCAAGGCTTCAGCGAGGTGTCTACCACCGGAGAGACCAATCCATCCCGCGACCATTCCTTCTCCATCTTGTCTTGAACTATGGCCGTTCCCTTCCTGTATCAGGGTCACAGGGGTTATTTCCTTGTTTTAGCTTGTTGTGGGGATTTTCTTTATTCCGCCCTAAGGGTCTTTTGATCCTAGTACCTTACCAGATTTTTACACATACCCAGCCATCCAATTGTCTATCTGATACGTACCATGATGACAGCACCTCAGCAGTCTTTTATAAAGCTATCAAATAACTCTATGGATGTTTATTAACGATTGCATCCGTTGTCTATGAAACTTGATGGGTTGACTATCCCTTTTGAGCTTGCTCCTTCAAGATTTATGTGAACTCTTTCTCGTCATCTATCTCATCTAACTAATAAAACTCCTGCCTAAAGATGAGAGGATCCACACAAACTTGAGGTGTGGGAAGGAATAGTCAACAAGAGACTATACCACAGTAGACTGACTCATTTAGCAGCATGGAGGCCCATATCTTAGCAAAAAGGTGTACTTTAATATTGCAGAATATACCACGGTAGACCTGGGACCAACTTGCTCAGTTGTTTCCTCATAAGAAGAATCCCACCAGGGTGTTTGAGATATACAAACAGTTTGGATGTTTGCACGTGGATAAGTCAACCTCCTTTGTGGATCATTAATCAAATGTTCAAATTTTTCAGGACTATGGGATGAAGCAGATATTATTCATACCTTGAGGATTTGATCTATCTGTCGTTTAGAATTATGCAAGGAAATTAGATTGCGGTTTCTTGCTGATTTGCATGCCTCCTGTAAGTCAATTCAGAACCTCATCACTGTATCCAACCCCTTTGTTAAATTTAGTGAAAACTATGCTTGTCTATCATATTGTGCATTCTACTGATGCATCTGTTCTAGCCTTTTCATGTAGTTGTTGTGGACATGGGGGCACCTCTACAGAAGAGGACAAGGATCTCCTGGATCCCATGCATTACATATTTTAGGAGTGTCCGGAAAAGAAAAGTCGGGAGAAGCATGGAAATGGAAAGTTCTTGAGGGCCAACTAAGCCACTATAGATCCTAGTTCTTCCGTTGATGTTGGGTCTACTTTTGCAGTTTTTTGAAATAGTAATGATCAGTTTAGATGATTCAGATAGGTAAGACTCAGGAACGCCTCTTGAGGGCTCTCAGGCCACCATTGCATTGAATATTCTGCTTCTAGTAATTCTTCATCCAGGAATATGAATTTAGGAACTTCTACCATATTTTGATAATCATCTGCTGTTTTCTTCTACGTTGGAGTACTCTAGTCATCCTCCCATGATGCTTGCATATGATTTCACCTCTCATGTTTTAAGGGTTGGTGATGTTTCTAGCACCGGAATGCCTTTTAATTATGTGCTATTTGGTCAAGTTTCCCTCAAATTTTCTATTTGACAACAAGCTTGCAAAGTCCTTACATTACAATGACTTTCTTCCCATGATCTTGTAACCATGTAGCATCTCAGCATTGCGGGGTATGTGAAGGTGAAGACGGTCTGTACTACTAACAAACCAAAATCGGCTCCTGTTGTTTCTCTTGTCACTTCCCTATGATATGTAGTTAGGCCATCCTTCAATCCAGAAGTTGCATGCTTTTTCCTTGATATGGCTCATGAGTGATTGAGGCTTAGAACAGAAAACTTGAAAATGCAACAATTTACGTTGCCGTAGAAGGTCAACAGAAGAAGTCTGGGTATATTTCATTTGATACATTCATTTAGTTCATTTTTGTACCCACCAAAACTATTTGCATTGACAGTGCTCTAGAAGTTATGCTGCAAGGATCTTGAACTTTTTTTTTGTTTGTCAAGAGTATTACCACCATACTTCATGTGCCTATGATTCTCAACATAATGGAGCTGGTAATCAAAAGTTACCTTTTTTTATGTTGTCCAAACTCTTCTTTTCCATATGTATAAGCCTAAGTCATTTACATCTAACATTGTTCTTAGTGCCAAGCATCCATTAACCACAGGCCCTCGTTTATTGTACATAATCAGGTTTGATATAATCTTCTTTATCTACATGGCCCATTTTTCTTTACCACCATGAGTTTTTGGTTGCTTCCTGTTTGTTTATGACTTGCAACCCAGTTTTATCATTTCTTCACGTGCGATTGTTTGTTTCTTGGTTATTCACATACCAAGATAGGGTAAATTTGCCGAGATCCTGATGCCAAAAAGGGATTTGCCTGTGTAATATCACCTATGAGGATGCAATGTCTTAAATTATATGCGACTAGTCACTTCTTCATGATCCCATTTTTCATTCCCGTAAAATCTCCATAGAAGAACCTTCTACACAACATGAAGGTCTGTTGAGCATAAGAATTAAAGTGTTGTAACTAGAGTATCCTGGATCACAGTGCCTTCCCTCTACTGTTATAGTTATGGCATGAGTTGCAAATTAAACCACCAAATTTTCCTTTTTGAAATTCACGCAGTCAAAACCTAAGCTATTAAATCAAGCACCAAGAAACAAATTCACGATTAACTAATTTTGATGTGAATAGAAAACTCACATAAAAGGGGGGTTCTGTCATTCTCTTTTTCTATGACATGAAAATAATAATGCCAGTTAAAATGGGAAAAATTGATAACACTAAATAACTCATAATCTCAACACTCCCCCTCGAGATGGGGAGTATACGTCTAGGAAGCACGGACACGGACATAGACACAGATACGGACACGGGACACAGCGATTTTCCAAAATACAAGACACGGACACGACGCCAAACACGGAAAAAAACATATATATGTCTATTATTTCTACGTATAAAATACAAAAAAGAACAAGCACATTCAAACACAGAGATGATCTCGTCCACGCTATATCCAGTTTGATATTTACATTCAAACATACATTGCATACATGATGAAATCAAGCCATCAAAGACATAATAAACAAAACCACATTATAATCACAATAACAACAAACCTAATAGACAATTTATTAAAAAAATAACACTATCAGTAATATACCACAAAAATGAACTCACAATATAATATTTTGCATATTGAGTTTTAGACAGTAAAAAAATACTAGTGGTGGTGATGTATCCACGCTACGGAGAAGAAGAAAGAGAGTGATAAAATTCAGAACAAGCAAATTAAAATCTAATTCATATTCGACTGCTCGGACAAAGGCCCCAAGACTGGCTTATATAAGACTCTACAACTTGACGTGCAAGTCAACAAAATAGCAAACGAAAATCCTAATGCAAGAAAATAAAACGAGGAATTAAAATCCTAATAAAGAAATTCGGAATTAAATATAAAGCAAATTTTCTAAGTGCATAAAGAACTAAATAAAAGTCCAACTTGAGCCCTATAAGCTCTAATCAAGATTGTCTTGGATCGGGGCTTGCTTTCTATGCAAATCCCCTTTCACGGATTGCATCAATCTCCTCCCCTTAAAAATGTAAACCTCCAGTGAAGCAGGGGCAGGGCCAATGACTCCTTGCCATGAGTTGACGGGAGGCATCTCTCAAAGGACGCGGCCTAGCTGCCTGGAACTATAGGATGTCCATTTGAAGAGTTGTCAGGCGTTGCCAAGTCGGAAGGAGTATGTGTTGTAGAACCCATCATGTCGCACATGACGATCGTATTGCCATGGACGACCAAGCAGTATGTGAGAAGTTGTCACAGTGAGCACATCACAAAGGACTGTTCGTTGTAAATGCCATGAAATAAAAAAGGAACTCTACAGCAGTGGGTCATAGTCTGAGAAGTGTCATCAACCCACCGTAAGCGATACGGCTTGGGATGGGCTCTAGTTGCAATCCCAACTCCTGAACAACAGAAAAAGACACTATATTGACTGACGATCCTCCATCAACCGTTAGTATGCACATGCGACCTCAAACCTCCACAACCAAATAAAACAACGATGTACGACGCCAGTCATCAGGAGGACTTTGTATAGCCATGAGGACCCGATTTTGCAAAGCAGGGTCACCTATTTTCTCTTCCTCTTCCTCGTCACTAGGTTCTGATGCCGGAAAGACATCTTCATATTATATGCCACCATCGTCTTTCGTTGTTGTTGTAGTCATCACACGGCGTGGATACTGGTTGGAGCGATGACCATATGCATGGAAGGAAAAGCATTGGATCGGCTTGGTGACAATAGGTTTGGAGGGTTTGCCTTCAGTAGTCGGTGTTGTTATAGTGGTCGCCCCTTGACGAGGTTTCCACCCAGGTGACCACAATCGGGGACGACGCATGATCTCATCTTCAATTCTTTCAGCATTGTGAATAGCATCATCTAGAGAAGTAAAATGCGTGAGTGCTAGACGATCAGCTAACTCATCGCGAAGTCCCCTACGAAAATTTGCGATTGCGGCGGTGGCATCCATCTGAACCTCAGATTGGTTGCACAATTCTTGAGATTTGCTGGCGTATGTGGCGACAGTGTCATCACCCTGCTTGAGATCTTGATACGCCAAGTAGGCATGCTGCTCGTAATCTTGAGGTAAGAATTGCTGCACAATCAAAGGACGCAATTTCCCCCATGTCTCGACGAGGTCGTCTCGCGGTTGGTTCCACCATGCTAGAGCAGCTCCTTGAATCTTGGGGGTGGCGATCAGGACTTTGGTTGCCTCACCAAAGGTTTTGTATAACTGGAAATACTTGTCGGCGCAGTGTAACCAGTCAAGCACAATCTTGGCATCACACTCACCATGGAACTCTGGTAGTTCATTTTAACAATGTGCTCTGCTTTATGGGTTGAGGGGCTAGTTGACAGACATTGTTGTGACAGTTGGTCTCCAGTGCATTCATGCATTGTTTGAAGGTTGTAACACGACAGAGGAGAAGTTCAAAAAGAGTCATCGTGTTGGGCTTGATGTTGAATTATTTCCTCTTGACGTTGCATCAGGGTGTCCAGTTAATGTTGTTGTTAAACTATATCACCCTATTGTTGAACTAGATCTGCTTGTTGCTTCCTCATGTTGTCCAATTATTGTTGAATAGCCTCCAAGGTGACAGCAGTTGTGGCCATGAAGCCATCTAGTTTGTTGTTGACTTGTTGAATAGTCACCATGCTTCTTTGGAGAAGAAAGCCTCCTAGAAGTTGAAATAGAAGAAGGTGCTTCTGAAGGAAATCCAATCCAGTGTGTTAGACCCGTGGATCCAACTCCGCGGTGAGTTGGCTGGGGGTGGGTTGTAACCGCCGCTGGGTTGGCTAGGTCGGGAGCAGCTTAGACGTCTTGAGGCTGAAGGCGCAGACATTATTGGACGAAGATGGGCGTTGGGTTGTTGATTAGGCCAGAGTTGGTGATCGGGCAGGAGTTGAAAGCGGCAGTTTCCTGTTGACCAAGGTTGGGTTGTTGGTTGGCGGTTGTCTGCCGCAGCGGAGGCTACTGGAGATGGTGAAGTTTGAAGTGGTAGAAAGGCAGTCGGGATTGGAGCCACGGAATCTGGAAGAGGTAGCACTGTTGTGCGGTATTTGGTGGGTGCGAGAGTTGAGGACGGGACGTAAGAAAAAGGGACTATGCAGAACAGGAAAAAATATGGAAAGGGAAAGGTGTTATGGAATAGCAGAGGCAGTGTACAGCCAGGAGCCTGTGTTTGCGTTTCCAGACTTGCTGGGTGCTCTCGGGAGGGAAACCTTGGTGGTGTGCGGGACTGTTCACGTGGGGTGATGGATAGCGTGATGGCGGCACTGCGTTGTGCGGCTGCTGAGGATGAAACCTGGAGCGTTCAAGACGGCATCCGTAGGGGCACCAAGAGAGAACACCAGAAAAAGATGAAGGTAGCGGGAGAGAGAGGAAAGAGAAGGAGGTTGTGCCCTAATAATTTAGGGTTTGGCTCTGATACCACTTGATGTAGCCATGCTACGGAGAAGAAGGAAGAGAGATAAAATTCACAACAAGCAAATTAAAATCTAATTCATATTCGATTGCCTGGACAAAGGCCTCAAGGCTGGCTTATATAAGACTCTACGACTTGACGTGCAAGTCAACAAAATAGGAACTAAAATCCTAATGCAAGAAAATAAAACAAGGAAATAAAAATTTTAATAAAGAAGTTCAGAATTAAATATAAAACAAATTTCCTAAGTGCATAAAGAACTAAATAAAAAAGCCCAACAAGCTCTAATCAGGAAAGTCTTGGATCTGGGCTTGCTTTCTATGCAAATCCCTTTTCACGGATTGCATCAAGTGGACAACTAAGAAAGAATAGTGAGGAATGTTATTTGTAGAAAAGGAGAGTGCAAATCCTAGTCACCTTGAAATGTCTAATGGAATTCAATTTTCCAATATAGTAGCATGATTCATAAGATTAGGAGAGAGGCGAGATGAGGTAGTTTAAGAAGACTTGTATTCATAACTAGATGAATAGTGAGATACTATCTTGACGTTAATTGCGAGCTTCTAGTCCAAGGCATACTTGTTGAGGAAGCAAGGCGCTAAGCTTGGGTTCCTAGATGCCTTGCTGTCGCCTAGGAGGCTTTAAAAAATGTATATAATTTGATTAATTTACCTACAGATATACATATGTTTCATGATAATCATAAACATTTTCCCCTCATATATATATATATATATATATATAGAGAGAGAGAGAGAGAGAGAGAGAGAGTCAAGCTAGAATAGACTCGAGTGTACAGATCATACGAATACACTCAAGTGTGTTTGCATATCAAGACTATTTTTTGCAAAATGTAAACCATTGATCTTCATCTTCATACTATAACTAGGCTACATACAAATTTTGAGCCCATTTGAATGAGTGTAAGTCACTCATCCAAGGCAACAAAATCGACGCGCAAAACTAATTTGAAATGCATAATTTTTGCGGTCTTTATAACATGACTATAAATGTCCAAATGTGCTCAAATTTTGTATATGATCTATTAACAAGATCTTTAAGAAGATCAACGGATTAGATTTTTGCAAAAAATATTGCATCATGAAAAACTACTTGAGTGTATTCTGCTTCGAATACACTCGAGTGTATTCTAGCCTGACTCTCTCTCTCTCTCTCTCTCTCTCTCTCTATATATATATATATATATATATATATATATATATATATATATATAATCCTTTAAGGTTATGTAAAGTATTTTCTTATTGTTAATTCCTTCACATGGATATATTTTAGAGTATAGAATATAGTTGTCTTACGTCTCTTAACAAGAATGCCAAAAAGAAGAGAATAATTATAATGTAAGAAAATAATATTCAATCAATAAATTGAGATTAATTTCATCGCTCCAAGTCTTAAACAAAGTAATAATTATTCTTCATAACATAGCCCTCAAAGCAAGATCTGAATAAGAAGGCACATAGTAAGACAAACAAGTAAATGTTCTTTATAGGTATTCAAACCAAATAAAGTGACACTTGGAAAATAATCTAAACAATGTTTAATTGAAACATTAGAATAATATGAAAGTACATTAAAGCCCCAGTGAAATGTGGTGCCGCAATGCAACGTGCAATGTAGCGTTGAGAGAGGCCATAGGCCTTCTCCCTTTTTATTAATAAGAGAAACTGGATAATTTACATAGAAGTCCAACAGGATATAGAAATTACAAAATAGAATAAATATGAAATATATTAACACTCCCCCTCAAGCTGGAGTGTACACATCGTGTAGACCCAGCTTGTTGCAAAAACACTAGAAAGTTGTTGGACTCCATGGCTTCGTAAGAACATCTGCAGTTGATCTTCAGATTTGACATGTGGAGTCACAACAGTTCCATTCTTGATCTGGTCTCTGATAAAGTGGCAGTCAACTTCAGTGTGCTTAGTACGTTCATGGAAGACTGGATTCTTAGCAATGTATATGGCCGCTTGATTGTCACATCTGAGTTCTATAGGAGACAAAATAGGAATCTTTAATTCAGAAAGTACAGATTGAACCCATTGCAACTCACAACATGCATGTGCCATTGTTCCATACTCAGCTTCCGTGCTAGATCTTGCCACAAGATTTTACTTTTTGCTTTTCCAGGTAATAAGATGATTCCCCAGAAATGTGCAATATCCAGACATAGACCTCCTTTCATTCAGATTACCAGCCCAATCTGCATCTGCATAACCAGTAAGAGACAGTGTGGATATAGGAGTCTTCGTCCTATAATAGGTGATTCCCTTACCAGGTGCACCTTTCAGATATCTCAGAATATGACAGACAGATATCCAATGAGACTGTTTTGGAGAGCTCATATGCTGACTCACCACTCCTACAGCAAAATAAATGTCAGTACGTGTGACTGTCAAATATATCAATTTTCCCACAATTTTCCTATAATATCCTAGATCTGGATAATCAACATCATCAGTCATCTCCTTCACATGATAGTCCATAGGAGTAGACACAGGCTTGGACTCACTCATACCAGTTTCCTGTAGTAAATCCAGCACATATTTTTTCTGAGACAAATTGGTACCTGCATGAGATCTAAGTACTTAAATGCCTAGAAAATATCTCAGTTTTCCCAGATCCTTTGTGTGAAAGTGCCCCCTGCAAGCCCGCTTTCACACGAGATATGCTTGTGGAATCACTACCAGTGATAACAATATCATCAACATACACAGCAATAATAATAGATCCACCAGAAGAAGTAGAATAAAATAAAGAGTGATCAGTAACAGAATGAGAAAAACCCATCTTTAGCACAACATCACTGAACTTGTCAAACCAAGCTCTAGGAGATTCTTTCAATCTAGAGATGGCCTGTTCAGTTTGCACACCTTCTGACACTCCCCCTGAGCAACAAAACCAGGTGGTTGCTCCATGTACACCTCCTCTTGTAGATCACCATGAAGAAAGGCATTCTTGACATCGAGCTGAAATAGAGGCCAGTCAAATGTAGTAGCCAGAGAAATAAGAATACGCACAGAATTCAGACGAGCCACTAGTGAAAAGGTCTCAAAGAAATCAACCCCATATGTCTGAGTGTACCCCTTTGCCACCAGTCTAGCTTTCAATCTCTCCACAGAACCATCTGGATTATGTTTTACTATAAATACCCATCTGCATCCCACAACATTTTTATCTGGAGGTAAGTCAACAAGTTCCCAGGTGTTGTTTTGTAATAGAGCAGACATTTCAACATGCATAGCCTGGTTGCAGCCAATATCCTTCATAACATCAAGATGATATCTTGGAATGATCACAGAATCAATCCCAAGAGTAAATGAGCGAGCCTGCTGAGATAACTTGGACAAACAACACACATTTGTAATAGGATGCCGAATAGTACAGGAACAGGTACCTTTGCGAACAGCAATGGGAACATCAAGGTCAGATGGTTCTTCAGGAATCCCTTGAGTAGAGAAGGATGGGGAGGGCTCAGAGACTGGAGTTGCTACCTCCTCTGGATCTTGTCTGCCTCGTCTGCTATAAACATTGAATATTGCTGAATTGGTGGACCATCTGCTGGCTGCTCTTCCTGAATTATAGTATAGTCAGGAATGATAGGTGGCACTCTCTCACTCTGATGTGGTGGTGGCACTCTCTCATTAGCATCTGATGGTGGCACTCTCTCACATAATTGCTCCCCCTTACTGGGAACACTAGAGAAATATGGAGTAGATTCATGAAATGTCACATCTCTAGACACAAACATGCAACGAAGACTTGGACAATAACACTTGTACCCTTTGCTAGTGTTGGAGTACCCAAGAAGGAGAGTCCTAATTGACCTAGGAGATAACTTATCAGCCTTAGGATCAAAATTGTGGACAAAAGAAGTACAACCAAACACTCTAAGAGGAACAAGGAAAGGTTGATCTTTTGGACGTAGGACAGAGAAAGGAGTACGTCCTTGAAGCACAGAAGAAGGTTTCTTGTTGATAAGAAAACAAGTAGTAAGAAGGGCGTCAGACCAAAAACGCTTAGGAACATTAGATTGAAACATGATTGTCCTGGTAATATCAAGGAGATGACGATTTTTCCTCTCTGCTACCCCATTCTGCTGAGGGGTGTGAGGACAGGATGTACGATGTATCATCCCAACTGAACTACAAAAATCAGCCATAGCATTTTGAACATACTCCAAGGCATTATCAGATTGAAGAACTTTAATATTGCAATCAAATTGAACTTTTATTTCTTGATGAAAATGTTTGACAATAGATAGCACATACTCTCGAATTTTCAACAAATAAATCCAAGTCATACGCGAGAAGTCGTCCACAAAAGAGATAAAATAACGAAAACCATTATAACTATGGTCTTTTACAGGACCCCAAACATCACTATGGACCAACTCAAAAGGACATGATGCATGTTTATTGACACGACCGGGATAAGACATTCAATGATGTTTCCCCAGTTGACAGGACTGACACTCTAGAGACGATACTTGAGACAATTCTGGTTCTAACTTTCTCAGGCTCTCTATTGAAGGATGTCCATATCTATAGTGCCACAGTAAGGGAGAGCCACTCAACAGGACAGTTGGAGCAGGAGCAGACACTTGGCGAGGCAGACTGTCACCGTTGAAGAGGTAGAAATCACCTTTCCTAGGCCCCCCACCAATCGTCCTCATACTCTTGAGATCATGTAATACAAAACAAGAAGGTCCAAAAGTTACCGTACATTTCACAGTATCAATCAACTTAGCAACAGACAGAAGATTAAAAGGAAAAAGTAGGCACATAATGTACGGATTTAAGATCAATTCCAGGAGTCAGAGAAACAGATCCACTGGCTAACACTCTCCTCACTAAACCATCTGCTATTGTTACAGATTTGTGAGGAATATGTGAGTCAATGGAATGAAGAAGCCTCCTCATACCAGTCATATGTTGTGACGCTCCAGAGTCAACGACCCATGATGAAGTAGAACCAGAAGCCAATAAAGAGGTAGCCTGATTACTAGTGGTGGATGCCAAGTTGGCTAAAGATGATGCTCCCAAGCTCAGATGTTGAGTACCCAGAATAAATCTATCATATTCCTTCTTGGTGAGTGTAATGCCAGAAGGACCAGAACTCGAAGCAGGAGGCTCAATAGACTCAGTAGTGGTAGCATAGTTTGCTGCTCCCACAGGTGGTGCAACAGGTCGACCATGCTTCTTCCAGCATTTCTCAACTGTGTGTCCAGGTTTGTCACAGAAAGTGCACTTAGGGCGAGTTCCACGTCCTCGGCCCATACTTGTCCGTCCTCTCACTGCATCAGCTACAGAAGCATGAGAATCTCCCTGAGATGAGACTACGGTAGGATCAACAGGTTCAAAATTTGCCTATAAAATCCTTGAATAGGCCTCTTCCAAGCTGGGAAGTTTATCAGAAGCTAAGATAACACTACGGGCTGAACTGCACGAAGAACTCAGACCAGACAAGAATTTTGCTATAATCAAGTCATCTCTGCCTTTGACTTGCTCCTGGACAGTTACTGGATGGTAGAAACTCAGCTCTTGTGCAATACCTTGAATCACTCCAAAGTATTCTTCTAAAGGTTTGTCTCCCTTTCGTTCTGCAAACAAGTGATCATATATCATGAACTGACGAAGCGTGTTCTTCTCTTGGGAATAATGTTTCTTCACTGCATCCCAGATCTCTTTAGCGGTAGTGTAGAACATGAACCTCGAGGCAATGCCAGGTTCCATGCTCCCCAACAACTAGGTCTTCACCAGACTGTTATGACGCTTCCATTCAGCATAGCCTTTGTCAGTAAGTGCAGGAGGATCAGAATCAACGTGTCTCGCCTTGTCGCGTGACTCCAATACAGTATGGATAGCATTCATCCATAAGAGATCATTCTTTCCGTTCAGCTTGATGGAGGGGATAGGAGACATCTCACTGTAGATGGTAGATGCCTTAGTGTCCTCCATGATTTGATGAGAAGAAGAGTAACGGATTGATACACGTCACAAGAAGATATGGGTGACGGGGAGATACATGTCACGTCACAAGTTCAGATGCGTATCTAACACATCCACAGCCCCAACCGAAATTCCCTAATCACACATGGAAGAGATATGATTAGGAATTTCTTACGTACCGACGGACCCTCCGTTTTGGGATTTAGAAATCTGTTGGATCAACCGAAGGACCCGACGATCCGGAGATAGAAGAGAAGGGGGGACGGCAGCTACGGCACCTGGCCCGGGAGACGGCTGCTCCGCCCGCTCTGGGCCGGCGGCGCGGTGGCCGGGGAAGGCTGGCGACGTGCTCTGTTCACGCAGGAATTACTGTTCACTCCACCGTACTGTTCACACCGGAGTTACTATTCACATCGCGCACTGTTCACCGTCGGAGTTACTGTTCACGCTAACAGTCGACGGCGGCGCTGGGTTGTGACGGCTGGGTAGGGTTAGGGTTAGGAACCTTGCTCTGATACCATGTGAAATGTGGTGCCGCAATGCAACGTGCAATGCAGTGTTGAGAGAGGCCATAGGCCTTCTCCCTTTTATTAATAAGAGAAATTGGATAATTTACATAGAGGTCCAGCAGGGTATAGAAATTACAAAATAGAATAAATATGAAATATATTAACAACCCTTATATACGCCCCAAGACCCAAAAAAATAACCCAAAGCAACATATAGGCAACGCACAGGGCAAGGCACACCCACTTGGGCATCTAGGCGCGCGCCTTAACAAGTATGGCCGAGTGAACATATGGAATAAATGCAAAAACCAAGACAAAGATAGTAAACATCTTACCATATAGATAGGGTTCACAGAGTCTTACCTATTTAAAGGACAAGAATACATGTTAACCAAGAATCTAGTCAGATATAGTAGTTTTACATGGTCACTAAAAAGAGAGATAAAAGCACCATCAAAATGAGATAGATCCTATACTAGTTTCCTTATGCTTATCAGCCTTGTACCAAACCAAACTATAATGTATCTATATATTTTTCCCATAGTTGGAAGAGAGAAGTCAACATTTTAGATATAAGGGCAACAAATGACCTTGAGGATCAGAAACTCAAAGCTTATGTTGATTTTCTTGTATATCGGTCCTATTCCAAGTCACCATCGTGTCTAAGTGAAGGGAGAAAAGTTTGAATCCTAAATATCTTGAAGAGGGCCAAAATTACCTTTAAGGAACAAGATGGGGCCCTTATTACCGCTTACAACCCCTTATTTTTTGGAGACAAGGCAAGGTCATTGGTGAGCTTGGTAAGCCCTTTATTCTCACCTTAGCATTCATGCCAAATTTGGATAAGTTGTCCAAAATGAGATTGGTTTCCATCGGTCCTGAACACACCCATATTGGCTCAACGCGACCATATTAATCCTCAGTGGGTAAAGGTCGGTTTATATCCCATTTTTCTTTTTTTTAATAAAACTTACAAATATATGACTAAATTGGTATTTCTCTACCAAAGATTTTAGGTACATATCTTGTCACAATTGAAATTTCTCCAAGTTATAATGAGAGTAAATATCATTGTGGTTGACCTTAATAATTAGGTTACCTCAATATGAAGAGAAAATTCTACCACCCTTTTACAAAAATAAATCCCCTAAAGTACAAGATATAGAAGATCACAGATCATAGGCCATATGTTAGGAGAGGATTTCCAACATGGTGATATCTAAAACATAATAGCTCACGACTGCTCAGCTCCATAATAAAGTCAGGTCATATTAATAACATAAGGATATTCTTTGATCATTTATTTCTCCAAATCCATGATATCCATAACAATATGCCCATTTGTTGCTAACTTTTATCCACAGTAACAAATTTGATACACGTTTGGTCAAGCTGAAAATTTCATATTTCTGGAATTATGCAATAAATTCGGGTTAAAAAGGCCAAACTACGATAAATGTATGATCAACAATTCAGGAAAAGTCGGAAAAATAAAAGGATATACATATGATATATACATATGCACATGCACATGTACATACAGACATATCTATATACTGAGACACATATTACACACACATAAATAGATACATCTACACATATATAAAATATAAATATTACATATACACTCATATCGCACATTGTTGTCGGGTTTAGTATGTTGACCTATTATAAGTCCTTGAATGGTACTAACCATCAGGTGACTGCTTCAATCCATATACTTATAAATACAACATACTAGATTGGAGACCCCCTGAGCAACCAACCATGGTGATTGCTCCATATAAATCTCTTCATCCAAATCACCATCATCAATGCATTTTTTATATCAAGCTGATGTAGGGAAAGAATGACTGGCAACAAGAGACAAAAAGATGAGGACATATGTCATTTTTGCCATGAGGAAGGTCTCTTAATAATTATCACCATAAACTTGATTGTAGCCCTTGTCTACCAAACGGTCCCTAAGACAATTAACACATCCACCTACATCCACTTTAACAATGTAAACCTAGCGGCATCCAACCACATACTTGCCCTACAAACGCAAAACTAGGGACCACATCTATTTCTGGTCTAGAGTTGGCAATTCTTCTTTCATAGAATGATGCTGACCTGGATTATCTAGTGCACTTGAAATAGATAGAGGCATATAGACAGAAGACACAGAAGAAATGAAGTTGTAATATGACGGTGAAAGATGTCTAGATGAGACAAAGTTAGAAATAAAATGGTAAACATTTTTTAGTGCAAGATGTAACACCTTTACTCAAGGCAACGAGATTCTAAGAGCGAAGTGGAGTCGTTTATGTCTGACTTTTTAACAAGGAGGCGTCTGGAGAAGGAGCTGAACTACAGGATCATGTGGTTCACCTAAATTGAGACCCAAACCAAATTGTCCATGTACACCTGTAAGACGGGTGTAGACTGGAGCGACCATGGGCCTATAAGATCTGAGTGGAACCACATCATGAGGACCATCGCTGGTAGAGGAATCGGGAATAGAAGACTCGAAAACAACAAGGGGTAGGAGCTCCTCCTTACTACTGGTGTCACTGAAGGACTGTCATAAAAAAGGGTGTACCTAATAAAAAAGAGGCATCAATAAACACAAAGAAGCAACATACGGTAGGACTGTAGCACTTGTACCCCTTTTGGCTAGAGAATAACCTAAGAAAACACACTTGATAAAATTTAGACTTAACCTGGTTACACCTAGTGAAGACACAACAAAAACAAGCACACCCAAAAACTTTAGATGGAACATGATATCGTAGCTTTATATGATGAATGATATGAACATGTATGCAGTTGTGAAGGACAAAGATGGCACATGACTGATGAGGTAGGTACATGTGAGAACTGCATCTCCACAAAATTCTTTAGGAGCATGCATATGAAGTAAAAAAAATTGAGTGGTGTCACAAATATAACAAGTCTTCCTTTTAGCCACTTTGTTCTGCTATGCAGTATGTAGGCCGAGAACAGTGGAGAATGATGCCCTCGTGGAGGACCTAGGAGTCAAATGGTTGAAATTATGGCTGAAATATTCTCTAGCATTATTGTAACAAAGGATGCAAATTTCTTTCAAACCGAGTTTCGACTTCCGCATAAAAGGATTTAAATGCAGACAAGAGACCCTTTTTCATCAAATAATGCCATATCCATACTTGTCAAGGCGCTCACCTAGGAGGCCGCCTAAGCGGCAAGGCGTCCCAGGGCTGCGCCTAGGCGAGGACGCTTTATTTATAATGCTACAGTGACCTAGTTTTGTGGGTCTGGTTGTATATTCACTTATTTTAATGTTTGATATGGCTACACCAATGTTCAAAATTAATAGTGTTGCCTATTTTATGTGCCAAATATCACTTTTAATTGGATCTAATACTCTTTTTTGGGTTTGATTGGATCTAATACTCTTTTTTTGTTTGACTGGATCTAATACTCTTAGTACACATTTGATTTTTCTTAGTTTGCACCTTCTATTCAGATTGTACTAAGTAGCTATGCTATGAAGGATAGTGATTACATTGCTTAATACTTGTAGCTATGTATGACAATAAATATATATTTATTTGTTGATCACTCTCTTACATTATTTACAATAATTCTTTTCGTGTCCTTGACATTATTGTCAATGATAATATATTAGAAATGTAATTGGTTATTTTTTCATACAATAAAATATATATATGGGGAGATCGACTATAAATATGTAGATAACTACATATATAACTATACAATGTGTGTATATGAGTGGGGAAAAACCATGACACATGTATATATACATAAAATATATACATAAATTATTATTTTTAAAGGTCGCTTAGGCGACGCCTCGTCGCGCCTTGGCGCAAGGCGTCCAACCCCAACGCTGTGTCACCTTGCCGCCTTTACAAGTATGACCATATCGCACGACAGTAATCATCCACAAAATAATGAAATATCTATAACCAAGTGTTGGAGTAATACAAATTGAACCCATACATCACAATGGATCAACTCAAAAACAAACTTTGTTCTTTGACTCTCCACGGATCTAGAGAGAGGCATGGTATTCCTTAACAAACATCATTAACACTACAAGATCCTAGGTTGGACAAACCTAGAACCAAGACCTTGAAATTTTCTAAAGACCCATGAGCAAGACATCTATTCCACATCAAAGGAGAAGCAACAACACATGTTGTAGAAGACCTTTGCAAGTAGTAAAATCCAAGTAGTTTATACCCTACATCAACCGTCTACCTCATCATCAAGTCTTGTATAATACAAGTATATGGTTATAAGTGACAAAGTTTAAATGGAGTGAGTTATTTTACCAATAGATAACAAATGAAAAGAAAAATGAGGGATGAACAAGGAGAGCAAAACGGATACATGTGAAGTAGGTGAAATCATCTCAGTTCCCTTAAAAAGGACAATGGAACCATTTGCAGAGGTAAAACTAGGTAGGTTGGGTCTATGAGTATTAGTGGTGAACATCTTAGATAACCCCATGATGTGATGAGTTTCACCTAAATCAAGGACCCAGTCTGACATGGACGATGATGCTAGGGATGCTTAATAGATGCAAGACTAAGAAGCATGGACACGAACACAAACACGGATCCGGATACGAACACGAACACGTGATGATTTTTGAAATTATAGGACACGGACACGACGTCGGACACGGCAATATATATACATACAAACAAACATACATATTTACATATGTATACAATTTAGACATGTATATGTACATAATTTATTTGTAAAAGACAACAAGATCCATAATTCTCAACAACACGCACAAACAAAGATCACCAAAATACCCACATTAATTCACATATGTATTCAAACCCGCTATGCTAATAAATTTCGAAATTTAGCATACAAAATGATACATTTTAATATCTGAGAATGACAAACTAGAGAAAAATCATTAGAAGTTAATTATATACAGTAAAAAAACTACAGTTGAAATACTAATGGAGTGGAGTGCAAGGAAGAGGAGGGGAAGAAAAAGTGATGGAGGGGACATATATATTTGCAGTGGTGATTGTGGTGAAGTAAAAGGAGGTTAACGCATTTAGTAGTAATGTAGGAGCGGAGGGTAGAGGGAAGAAACAAAAGTAGGAGGACTGCATGTTGGAAGGAGCAAAAAGTGGAGAGGAGGGTTTTTAATGGATTAGGAAGAAGAGGCACATGGAGGAGTGTACACATTAGAGGACCAACGAAGTAGGGAGAAAAGGAAGGAGAAAAGAAATGAGTGAAGAAAATATAGAGGAAGAAGAGGGAAGGAGTTCCTAGAAGAGAAGGAAGCTGCTTCTTGTGGCTGATCTAGGTGTTGGCAGCGTATTTGTAGTGGTGATTGTGGTGAAGTAAAAGGAGGTTAACGCATTTAGTAGTAATGTAGGAGCGGAGGGTAGGGGGAAGAAACAAAAGTAGGAGGACTGCATGTTGGAAGGAGCAAAAAGTGGAGAGGAGGGTTTTTAATGGATTAGGAAGAAGAGGCACATGGAGCAGTGTACACATTAGAGGACCAACAAAGTAGGGAGAAAAGGAGAAAAGAAATGAGTGAAGAAAATATAGAGGAAGAAGAGGGAAGGAGTTCCTAGAAGAGAAGGAAGCTGCTTCTTGTGGCTGATCTAGGTGTTGGCAGCCCTAGATCAGCCCCTGCTGCCAACACCTAGATCAGCCACAAGAAGCAGCTTCCTTCTCTTCTAGGAACTCCTTCCCTCTTCTTCGATCTAGGTGCTGGCAGCTCCTGCTGCAAATGGTTGCTGCTTGTGGCGGGTTCAACTCCTACTGGTTGCTGCTGCAAAAGCTACTTGTAGCAGCTCCCATCTCCTTGTGGTGGTTTCTTGCAGCTGCTCCAATACTTAGCTATTATTCTTGCAGCAGTTGCTGCAAGTAGTGTCCAAGATGTGTGGGCTGTGATGCCCATGTCCAGCAAGTGTCCAAGACGTTCCATGTCGTATCCAGCTGGAAAATAAAAAAAATGAAGTTGGACACGCAGAGCCATGTCCACCGCGTGTACATGCTGTCACATGTCAGACACAGACATGGCAGCCTCCGGGAAGTGTCCGTGCTTCCTAGATGCAAGATGATAGATCAAACGTGCAAGAGAAGCAACTGAAGACATAGGCTGTGAGAAGCTCGGAGGAGTCATCAACTGAAAGTAATTCTCTTCAAAGAGGGACACTTGATGAGCCACCTTCTCCTAAGAACCCTCTGTAGCTTCCATATTGGCAGACTTAGCAGGAAATCCATGTAGCTCGTAAAAGGAATCCTTGGTATGACATTTCCCACCAAAATGGATACACTTTCGATGCTTCACAACGAATACCATATCCTCTTCATCTAGTGAAGACATTGCTGCGACCACAACAATGACTCTATTGGACCAAATGACTAAGACCGACTTGTCACCCTTTGATTGAGTGGCAACAGCTAGATCATGCTCTAAGAAAGCATGAGACACTCTAGAGTAGGTGTCTGCGATAGAAGGTTGTCTCAGACAAAATCAAACTGTGGACGCCTTCGTACTCACGAAGAAGTCCAACCGAGACTTGATCATGGTCATCTGATCACGTAGCTCCTACATCTTCTAAATATTAGTGGAATATTGGCAGACTTAGTAGGAAATCCATGTAGCTCGTAAAAGGAATCCTTGGTATGACATTTCCCACCAAAATGGGTACACTTTCGATGCTTCACAATCAATACCATATCCTCTTCCTCTAGTGAAGACATTGCTGCGACCACAACAATGACTCTATTGGACCAAATGACTAAGACTGGCTTGTCACCCTTTGATTGAGTGGCAACAGCTAGATCATGCTCTAAGAAAGCATGAGACACTCTAGAGTAGGTGTCTGCCGTAGAAGGTTGTCTCAGACAAAATCAAACTGTGGACGCCTCCGTACTCACGAAGAACTCCAACCGAGACTTGATCATGGTCATCTGATCACGTAGCTCCTACATCTTCTAAATAGTGGAAAGGGGAAGCAGCTTGTGTAGATCATCAGCCAAACATGTAACATCACCATATTACTGTAATAAAGACTTATCCTCCTGTTGCAGTTGGCATTACTCTAAAATCATATCATACATGTGAGAAACATTGTTGGAGTACATAAACTGAAGACGATCCCACAATGCCTTGCATTCTCAAAATGATTTATCATGTTTGTTGTTTTAAACTCCTTGCTATTTCACAACATGTTCAACAGATTTGCATCATGCTGTTACCATTGTTCCAACAAGGTAGGATCTTTTGGAATCTCAAATAGGAGATGCTTAGTGTGCCCCTAAACTTTGAACAAGACTTTTATGGAACAACTCTATTGTGCAAAGTTCTTCTCATCCAGCTGTCTATTGATGATGGCATAATTCTTAAGAGTAATAGTAGGTTGAGCGGTGGCTGCAACATCCTTCTTCTCTGTCATGACTCTAAGAGAGGAGATAAAGAGGCAAAGGACATGGGTTGTTGGACTATTGACCACGTGGACAGCACCCAGATGCAGTTGCTACACTAAAACAAGCAGTGAACTGGTGGGAGTAGTAAAATCAGATGCAACATTCTTGCTACCTTTCTATCGGATGATCACGTTGTAGGTAATCAATAGACAATGGATAAACTATTTGGAGAGAAGGCTCCATGACCAAAGAGGATGGCCTCCCAAAGACCTATGGCGGAATGGGATCCGGTATGGAGCTGGGACTCTGGCCATTGTGCTGGAAGGACGACGCGATGAAGAGAGAGGGTGTCTTGGTGTTGAACAGTACAGCATCTGTGGTGACCAGGAATGCAGATGACGGCTGAATTGGACTTGTTGCACAGACAATATTGGAGCACAGAGTAGACTTCTACTCCCACTGGATACCACCAGGTTGTACATGGTACAGCTGTGACATCTCTGTTGGATCGTGGAACGGTCGCGATTAAGGGATACATAGAATGGTTGTAACAATATCATGGGCTTTGATCGAAGGCGATGGTTATAGAACTCCCAAGGGGTTTTCCTATGCCTGTACATTAATACCAATATTAGCATATGGTCTCTAACGTGATAAGCCTAAGATCACACTTTGTATCTTCCTTCATACTAAACCATCAAAAATTCCTTGCACTTTCTATACATCTTAGATGGAATATTTGCCAGTGTTGTATGATCGAAAACCCCTTTCTTGATCTCTAAAGAGATTCGGAATGTACCTACCATCAAACTAGATTTCATCTTTCTTCTGAAGAGTTGATCCGGTCTACATCCTTATCTATAGGGTCGGTCAAAGTATACATGTGAGACCATCTTTAATGTATTTACCAAGTGTTTTTCTTACATTTATTATCTATTGCTAGTGATCTAAAATGGTGTTCATGCTCATTGCCTTCTAAGGGTCATCTTATAGAGGCTCTTCCGTATCTACCACCACTTATTAATCATCCAGTGCATTGCTTCTAATTGTGCAATCTTTCCCAAACACAATACAAAGTGTTAGAGAGTATATATTAGCCTATTTAGTTAATAGGTTAATAAGTTAGTGGGCCTTTAGTGTCTCGGCCGGTTCAGATTACTTGGGTCCCAAGTCTCAGGGCTTCTCCCTTGCTCCTATATACAGGACAGGGTTGTACGTCTTTTATTCATCGAATCAATTCATTGCATTCATTATATTTCACATGGTATCAGAGCGTTAGATCCTAACCTAGCTGCCGCCCCTAACCTAGTCGCCGCCCCTCTTTCCTCTCCATGCGGATAGCAACCATAGCCGCCATTGCTGCCTCTCTCTCCTAGAGAGAGAAACAGAGGGGGCGCCTCCGCATGCGGGCGGCTACCACCATCTCCATGCTTAGGTTGGTCGGCCGCCCGCCAGGCATATCCCAGCCTCCATGGCTCATCCTCCTCTTTCTTAATTGATCTAATCTTGTTTACGTATGTCGGCGTCATCCTTCCCTGCTATCTTCAATCTTCGTCCATCCATCACTGTAGCAGCAAACACATCCAGCCGCAGAGAAGTCATAGCCGTCGATCCTTGGCTACCAGCCACAGCTGCCGCCGGCCAAGACAGCAGTCAGCCAGCAGTAGCAACAGCCATCGCAGCCAGCAACAAGCAGTGCCACCATCTCCTATAGAAGCCATCGCCTCTACCGCTGCGCAGCCAAGTCGGTACTACTGACTCCCTCAATGGTTGTAGCCTGTGACCTCGTCGGTACTACCGACAGACAGGTCGATAGTACCGAAATATGCAATCTTCAGTATTATCAACAACAACCATCGTCTCTACCGAGATATGCAATCTTCAGTACATCAACAACAGCCATCGTCTCTACCGAGATATGCAATCTTCAGTAAATCAACAGCAGCCCATCGGCTCTACCACTGCATCGCCCTAACGTCCTCAGCACCAGCCTTCGCCACCGCTCATGGAGAGGCTCCACATGCAGCCTCATGGCATGCAATATCTCCGGAGCCGTACAGGAGACCGTTATTATCTCCTCTGTAGATGCCAAGTGCTACTTCCGTTGAGCGACATAATCCAACCATCTTCTACTACATCACGTACTGCTGCCCCAACGCCATCGTTTGTCTCCGTTGGCCGTCATCCTTGATATTGCCAAGTTCTACTGTTGCCGCCTTGATCCCACAAGCTACTGCTCTTCATCACACTCTACCATATTTAACCATGCCAACACCCCCAATTGTTATATCTTTTCCCAAGTTACTGACATCCTCCAAAATCTCATGGTCATTTTAGTTTGGGATTAGATCCATTTCGTTTTTCTACTCGGATCTTACATTGACCCATTTAGCATCTTCTCTCCAATTATCGGTTTCCAAACTCTACTAACATGCACTTCTCAATTTCACAAATTCCTTTCCCACCCTTCGACCCATCATGTGTGTATCCCCTTTTCCACGTGCGGGGGGCCTATATCCATTTCTCCACAACATATACTCACTTTTGTCGTATTTGGTGTGCGGGGGGATAGGGAGGAAAGGAAGAGTATGAGAAGAGAGAGCATGAGTGAGAGTATAAGAGAGAGATGAGAGTGATGATATATATATATTCTAGGCTACTATCTTCATGGCTACTATCTTCATGGAGCTTCGTATCGTTCAGCACATTTGTTCTCCACTTCCAGACAATATTAAAAGATCTTCAATGCAGCATTTACACCAAGCTTCTCACGTTCGTACCGCATTATGTACGTCAGGACAAGAGTTTGCTAAGCATATTTCAGTCCTCTTGTTTCCTCTTCCTTCGGTGTTAATGGTGGTTTAGTTGATCACTCTTACTGCATTCTTAAGGGACGGATGGGTGCTTTTTCAGATTCTCAGAAGCTCAGCAATTTCTAGCCTGCCAAATATATATCTGCAAGGTTGATTCATCCAGATTTATCTTCATTGAGTTGTTTCATCATGTCTTCACTGAACTGCATCTGTTGTATTAGCATCACCTTCTGCTGATCTACTTGGGACTTTCCTTGATGGATGATCTCCTTTCCCGTCAAGCCCCCAAGGTTCATGCGCCAGAGTTATGGTACTTGCATCGTATCATCAGCACATCGTCCGTTAGTGTTCGTGCCACGTTATGCACGTTTGTCAGACGATTTGAAGATTCCGCTATTGCTACATCATCATTGTGTATCCGCGTTCGTGTCGTGTTAAGTACGTATTCCAGTGAAGATGGCGTAGTCATGGTATTGGTGATTGTCTACTTCAAAGTGGCGAATTTCTGTTGTAGTATTCAGGTTCCATCTATCATATGTTCTTCATTCCAGATGCACTCCAAAAGACCTTCTTCAAAGCTCGAGGATTTCCATCCTGCAGAATACAAGTCAAGGAGAGAGGCGTCCTCATCATATGATTTAGGGGGAGTATTGTTTAAGGGGGAGTATCAATCTTTTGTATGGGGAGTGATAATCTTTTGTATGAGGAGTGATATTTATCTTTCTTTCATTTATCATTTCTTTTATTATTTTATCGATTCCTGTAACTCCAAGCTTGGACATGTGTTTCACCCATGACCCAGCTTGAGGGGGAGTGTTAGAGAGTATATATTAGCCTATTTAGTTAATAGGTTAATTAGTTAGTGGGCCTTTAGTGTCTCGGCTCGTTTAGATTACTTGGGTCCCAAGTCTCAGGGTTTCTCCCTTGCTCCTATATATAGGACAGGGTTGTACGTATTTTATTCATCGAATCAATTCATTACATTCATTATAATTCACACAAGATTGTTTTTGTGTGAGAAATTATGATATGTCCAATCATCCGCTTTAGGTTGGCTCTGCAATCAAAATTTACAAACTAGAGGTTTAAACAATATTGTTGGAGACATAAATATATTGTTATATAACATATCATGCCTGTCTTGAACACCTTTTTCAGCTTTTGACACAGTGAGTGGTCTCTTTTTTCAAGTTCATTAAGTTCTCATTAACCATGTCATGAATGATGTTGAATACTTTTCCTAAAAGATTATCTTTGATTCAATGTGGTTTTCCTTTCAAACTACATATTGGCACTTCTGGTCAAGATCTTGAAACCATATTCTGCCTTGCATTCCAAAATAGTCATCCAAGGCCTGTCTCCATAAAATTTTCTTTTTCTCCATATGTCCATTGTCTCTTGTTGTACTTTTTAGTGGCGCGCTTCAATTGGAGCCTACAAATTTTGCCTTGTCTTGTTGTTGTGGGACACTAACCACAATTCAGTTTTTGCTTGTCCATTTCTATCCTCCTAGAATGATGACTAATTGGCTATGAAACATGTTGACACAAATAACAATCGTTTCAAAAAAGACCATGAATATGTTTGAAGAAAGTGTGAAACATGTTGGATCAAGGGCTCTAGAGGGGGGTGAATAGAGCTTCACAATTCTCACAAAACGGATTAGACCACCAAATTCTATTAAGTGCAGAAACTTAAACAAACAGCAATTTGATGTCTTAACTAGCAAGGATGAGAAACAAGGAAGAGCATGCACTTGGACAAGGTGGTTTAGAGTGGTTCTACGTCCTAACTAGGAGCAATGTCAGTCCACTACCTAGAGGTGGTTAATCTCTAGGATTTGCAATCTTGGTACTCTTATATTCCATCATAAGATTACAAGACAAAACTACATTCATCCAAGGGCTTAGTACCTCAAGCAAGAATCTTCAACTTGTAGAAGGAGCTTACCCACTTGAACCATGGAGTCTTCAGCCATCAACATGGACTTACCCACTCCTTCAAGTCTTCGGCCTTCAAGGGATTACCTATTCTTCTTGAGCGTCGCCTTGCCTATCTCCTTCACTTGGAGATCTGGAACACCATGCTTTCTTCAACCTTGAAGAACAGCAACTCCTTCTCCTTCACTCGGAGAAGATCTTCAACCTTTTCTTCAAAAAGAAAGAGGGTAGGAAGATGGAGGTGGAGAGCTTTACATCAATACAGGGAGTAGCTCTCTTATAAAGGAACCTATCTCACTCATACTCACGAATTTGACTTGAAGGTAGAGAGAGAAAGGGGCTTAAAGGGTTAGAACACTCTCAACTAGGCTAGGACCAAGCATGTAGTGAATGAGCAACCTTGGAATGAACTCCAAGAGGTCCTATTTATAGATGAGGGTGCCCCTTTGGGTTGGGGTACACTTTGGGCCGAAATATAGCCGTTTTTGCTCAAAGCAATGACTTTATTTTCGATCAAATAACACACCAACGGTCACAATCACTTTTTCTGCAAATTCCGTACAGTGCAATTGGTCGAGTTTCAATAAAGGTAACTCGACCGATAGAGTAAAAGAAAAAGTCAATTTTCAAACCATCGGTCGAGTTTGTCCTGAGGAAACTCGACCGACTAATAAAAATCGAATTGGTCAGTTACTCGATCGGTCGAGTTCTGTGAAACCACAACTCAACCGATGCACTCTTCAGAGAATTGATCTAAGAGGATCGGTTGAGATTCAAACTCGACCGATTGACTGCCTGTGATCAATTTTCTAAAGTGCATCAAAAGTGATTAAAACTTGGTGTTTAGTGTCCCAATCAATTTTCTCATCTTAGTTACAAGTCAATTCATCAATACAAGTGATTACAAAAATATTCTAAGGTCATTTACATGGATTTCCCAAAATACACACTTGTATAGCTTTTGGCTTGAACTTGAGCAAATTAGGGCTTTTGATTTTTTATCCTTTTCAAGTACCTAACACCTGAAATCAATCTTGAATACACACATTAGATACATATGAATGGAATGGTTAAGTCATTATCAAAATATGGACAATGTATAACCTCTAGGTCAACATTCTTCCCCTTTTTGACAATGACAAACCATTCCTCAAACATATTGAAAATGATATAGAAGTTATACCTTTGCCTTGTGAATTAAGGAGATTCAAGATGTGAACAATGTGAATTGTTCCCCCTCAATCTATGTTTCCTCTAACCTGTATAATTAGTCTTTCTACACAAAGCAATTATAGCATACATGTATTATGTGGTCCTTTGCAAGTCACATGGTAAAACATTAAATGAACAAAAAAAGGATCTCATAAGCAATAAGCAATAGTATAACAACGAATAACAATATGATTAAGTTTCAAAACTTTGAAATTTCTCTCCCCCTTCTGACATTATCAAAAAGTAGGGGGGTAGAAGAGCATATATCCAGGTCTTCTCCAACACACAAACAACCAGATAATCATACAAGTTGTCTCATATTATATGTCAAGCAGAGACGAAAGCAACATACAATCTCAGTCATAATCAAAATATGGTGAGAGATGACACCAACTCATAATATATAGCAAAGCAAAGAGTAAGAGTGCACAACACATATATTACAACTCAGATGCATGTTCTCATGAAAGCAACTACAAGCAAGAAGCAATGAAAAATAGAAGATAAAATAGTACAGCTCAGATAATGTGCCCAGATGTTTCTTATACAAAATAGCCTAAAAAGATGTATATGATCAGCATACTAGACTAAAAACTAAGAAACAATCTAGACATCTAGACTATCTATATCCACAGCGTCGTCGTCATCGGCTCCAGGCTCGTAGTCTTCGTCTCCATCAGAAGGTGCAGCTGCAGTGCCTTCATCACCAGAACCATCACCATCATCTGAAGCGTCCTCGCCATCGTCGTCATCAACAGCCTCAGCATCATCAGCCTAGTCAGGCATCTCCTCGTCAACAGGAGGATCGAAACCACGACCGGGCCAACGAGCATTCTGCTCATCCCAAGTCATACCAAGAGCATATAGCTCATTGGTCTGAGGAAAGGATGGAGCAGAATCTCCAAGAGAGGCAAGCAGGGTGGCCAGGGGGCCAGCAGGCAACGGGAGGAAGGCGGGAGCAGAACTACCAGCAGCGAAGGGTGGAGGAGCAGCAGCAGCAGAAGGCTCGGGGTAGGATAGTAATGATTGTATACATATGAAGCATAATCACTACCTGGGAAGGGTTGGTAGGTGGGGTAGGGGTGTGCACAGGATATATTCATGGTAGACATGATGGAACATAGATCCTGATGCAGGTGCTCCTGGACCTGTTGGTTGTATGCTTGTTGGTGCATCATGTAGCCCATAAGGGTTTCATTGGATACACGGAGCGAAGCACGGCTAGGTCGAGGAGGTTGAAGAGGTGGAGTTCGGGCAAAGGAGGTAGGGGCTGCAGAGGCAGAGGCAGAGGGAGAAGCACCAAGTGTGGTGGAGGCAAACATGGGCACAAACTTCTGAATTGTGGTTTCACTGATACATACCCTTTCTGGCTAACTTGTAATGAAAGTCAGAAAAGAGTGATTTCTCAGTAGCAAACTAAAACAAACCACAGATCAGGGATGGGTACGGGGGATGTGTGCCTCGGGTGTTCTTACCAGTGTCAAAGAAGGTCATGTAGTGTAGAATGTATCTGGCCCACTTGACACGAATATTCTCTAGGATGCAATACATAATGACAGCAGTGTTCTCTACAATATCCGTTTAATTTTTCTTCGGATGGATGTTGCAGTTGATCACTAAAGCCAAAATGCGCTTCCTGAGATCTAGGGAGGAGGAAGGTAGGGTGCTCTTCTTATATGGAACGTCAGGTTTCTTCAAGTAGCGATGAATGTCAGGGAGATTAAGTTCATTCTGCTTGTAGAAACCTTCGGGATCTAAAAGATCGAAGTACTCGCCATAATCCTTGCGCCGGGTATCGTTTTCCTCATCTCCGGAAAAGAAGACATTTAAAATATCCCCGGAGATTTGGAAACGTTTACCGACGATCATAGAGGTTAGGATTACTTGAGTATTCGGCGGGGGTACGAGGGAGTCGTAGTTCCAACACTAGTTAGCGTAGAACTCGTGAACTGCTTTCGTATTAGTCATCGAATTGAAAAAGCAATCACGTTCAACGGCCAAGGCGGAGAGGTGGTGGATGGCTAGCAACCTAGCTACTTGGTCTATAACCGCTTGACACCTAAGACTAGGCTCAAACAAGGCGCGAAAAGGGAAAGGACTCTTGGGAAGAAGATCCTTATACCTATTAACCTCTATCGAGATAAAAGAGGTATCGTCAAAGGGAATCAAGTGATTAGACGAAGAAGACGAAGGAGCATTGCTTGGGGCGAGTCGCTTTCTCCTATGTGAAGCCATGGAGGTGAAAAAGAAGAGGAGAAACGAACAAACACACCAAACAAACCTCAAAAACCGTCCAAGCACCACCAAAGAGCAATCGGGGAGGTCTAGGTCACCCTAACTAGGTCGGGAAGGGGCTAGGAAGGGGAAGGTTAGGGTTGCGGGTGAGAGCTTAGGGCTAGAAGAAGAGGAATCGGTCGGCTATTCTCTAGTTGAGAGGGAGAATAGTCAGCCGAACCAAACTTAAGTTGGCTTCAGCCCGCTGATCGGTCGAGTTCTGAGAGTCGGAAACTCGACCGATTGGTCCTTTTTAGAACAGCTCTTGGCCATTGATCGGTCGAGTTTGTCCTAGGGGAAACTCGACCGATGGTCAACCTAGCCTAAAACCATCAAACTTAATTTCTAGCCATATGAATGCTAATTAAATTTATTTTTCGAGTTTATTATGTACATTGAACATACTTAGGCACATATCACTCATCATTGGGTACTATTTTGCGATAAAACCAAGAAATTTGAGAAATGCCCAAAAACAAGTGAAACTAAGCATGTCAACAAGCAAATTAAGCATATTTTAGCAATTTTAGGCAAGCAAGGTGAGTAAAGCATGAGCAAGACATAGGATAAAAACAACTAGCTAGATGGCATGTCAATATCTTCAGAAGCAATTATAAGCAATTTTGATCTAATAAAATTAAATTGCTCTCTAGCTAGAGGTTTAGTGAAAATGTCCGCCAACTGGTTTTCCGTGTCCACATGCGTGATATAGATATCCTTCTTTGCAATGTGATCACGAAGAAAATGATGACGAACCTCTACATGTTTAGCTCTACTATGCAATATAGGATTATAAGAAAGATTGATTGCACTAGTATTATCACAATTCACAATAGATAGGAGAAGCATCAAAATGTATGTTAAAATCTTGGAGCATTTGCTTCATCCATAGGACCTGAGAACAACAACTCCCAACTGCAATGTATTCAACCTCAATAGTTGATAATGTCACGGTGCTCTGTTTCTAGGAAAACCAAGATACCAAGCGTGGTCCTAGAAGGAAGCAAGTGCCACTTGTGCACTTTCTATCAACCAAACAGCCCGCGTAATCCGCATCACTATATGCTACAAGAGTAAGTCCCTTGACTTAGGATACCATCGTCCAAAATTTTGAGTTTTGACTAAGTACCTCAAAATCCTCTTGACAGCAATAAGATGTGATTTCCTAGGACTTGATTGAAAGCGAGCACACAAGCCAACACTAAACATGATATCAGGTCTATAGGCAGTTAAATAAAATAAACTTCCAATCATACCTCTATAGAGCTTCTCATCTACCTTCTCACCTTCTTCATCTCTATCAAGTTTGGCGGTGTTGGACATGGGTGTCCATCGGCTTCATGTTCTCCATTCCAAAGCGTTTGAGTAGTTCACTGGTGTACTTGCCTTGGTTGATGAAGTTTCCATCTTTGGTTTGCTTGATTTAGAAGTCGAGGAAAAAAGTCAACTCACCCATCATGCTCATCTCGAACTCACTCTGCATAAGAGAACTAAACTCCTTGCAAAGATCAAGATCAGTTTCGCCAAATATGATATCATCAACATAAATTTGAATAATAAGAAAATTGCTACAAGTGTGTTTTAGAAATAAAGTAGAATCGACTTTGCCCATGACATAGCCATTGTCTAACAAAAAGTTCTTTAATTTCTCATACCAAGCTCGAGGTGCTTGCTTGAGTCCATAGAGAGCTTTTTGCAACAAATAAACATGATTAGGTAGCTTGTCATTTTCAAAGCCCGGAGGTTGAGCAACAAATACTTCCTCCTCGATTGTACCATTCAAAAACGCACTTTTAACATCCATTTGATATAGCAAGAAATTTTTGTAACCAGCAAAGGCAAGTAGCATTCTAATAGATTCAAGTTTAGCAACCGGAGCATAAGTTTCATCGAAAGCAATACCTTCCTGTTGGTTGTAGTCTTGTGCTACTAGCCTAGCTTTGTTCCTTACCACCTTACCATTCTCGTCGAGCTTGTTGCGGTAGACCCACTTGGTGCCAATGATTTTTCTGTCACTTGATCTTGGCACTAGAGTCCACACTCGATTCTTCTCGAATTGCTCTAGTTCCTCATGCATGGCTAGGATCCACTCATCATCTCCAAGAGCTTCCTTGATGTTCTTTGGCTCCAGTTGTGAGATGAAATCACTATCTTCTTGTTCTTTGTTGTAGGCAGCTCGTGTCTTCACTCTCTCAAATGGGTTGCCAATGATTAGCTCTTTGGGATGATTCTTTGCAAAGCGAGGAGTGGGATCCTTCTTCTCTTCATCTTCTGCTTCAACCACCTGCTTACCTTTGTTGTCGATGTTGAGGTCTTTCAAGATAGGAATTAAGTCATCTGAAACATCATTATCAACAACATTCTTACCAACAACAGGGTTAGTTTCAATAAACTTGACATTAATAGATTCTTCAATTTTAGACAATTCAATATTGAAAACTCTATAAGCCCTGCTTGTAGTGCTATAGCCTAGGAAGAAAGCCTTGTAAGATTTCGGATCAAACTTGTCGAGAGAATCTTTCGTGTTTAAAACAAAACAAGGACATCCGAAAACGTGAAAGAAATGGATGGATGGCTTTCTACCACGCCATAACTCATAGGGGGTTTTCTTCAAGGAAGGATGTGTAAAAACTCGGTTCTGCACAAAACAAGCGGTGCTAACAGCTTCGGCCCAAAACTTCTTAGGAATGTCATATTCAAGAAGTATGGTCCTAGCCATCTCCTGTAGCGGCCTATTCTTTCTCTCTACTACCCCATTTTGTTGAGGTGTACGACGAGAAGAGAAATTGTGTGAGTAACAAGATTTTTCACAAAAACGCTCAAAAAGATAATCTTCGAACTCTGGCCATGGTCACTACGGATAGAAACAATCCGGAAAGAAGTTTCGTTTTCAACTTGTTTACAAAAGCTCGAGAAAATATCAAGAGTCACTTTTTGAAACGAGAAAGAAGGTCCAAGTATAACGAGAGAAATCATCGACAATCACAAGACAATACTTGGAACCACAAAGCGTTTGAGTTCTCATAGGTCCGAATAGATCAATATGAAGAAGTTCAAGAGCTCTTTTGGAACTAAGGACTCCTTTAGATTTGAAGGAGGACCTGGTTTGCTTGCCTTGTGTACAAGGTTGGCATTCCCCATCCTTTTCAAAATCCAATTTGGGAAGTCCCCGAACCAATTCCTTTTTGCTCAATTTCTTCATTTGATGCATATTCACATGACCCAACCGGCGATGCCAAAGAGAAATATCATTTTTATCCACAACCAAGCATCTATCAAGTACGGGCTTTAGAGCATCAAGCACAATAACATAAAGACTACCATTTCTAGTTCTCTTATATATGACATTGTAAGTGAGGGAATCTAGAAGCAAACATTCTAAAGAAGTAAACAACACAAGATATCTATTGTCACAAAGTTGGATTACACTTATCAAGTTGTGATGTAGGCCATCAACAAGCAAAACATTTTTGATACAAAGCTCGTTGCCTACATCGCCATCACCTATAACCTTACCCTTTTGTTGTCCCCGAAGGTCACCGATCCTCCGTTCTTTTTCATAAATTTGTTGAAATGGTTGATTTCACCTGTCATATGTTTTGAGCAGCCACTATCAACAATCCATCTTTTTTTGACCTGCATGAAAGAAGGATGTCAGTACTCAACTTAAACTTTGGGATCTAGGGTTAGCTTGGGGACCCATTTCATCTTTGGGTTAGTCCCCTTTGACTTGTAAGAACAATAAGTAGAGTAATGATCATCACATTTACAATGAGCACATACCATTAGGTTCTTAGAGCCGGAAGTCTCTCCATGGAAGATAGGAGGTTCCACACTCTTCTTCTTACCCTTACTCTTGTTCTTGTTCTTGTTCTTACCCTTGGGAGCAGTCTCATCATATCCTAAACCACTAGTACCAATTTGTTTGGTAAAGTGTTCTAGGACAGCATTAAGGGATTTCTTTCCCGTAAGAAATTTTTGCAAAGAAGCTCTTAACTTAGCATTATCATCACTAAGGTTAATGACAGTAGAAGATAAACTAGCAAGATCATATCTAGCATGCAATAGGTCGGCCTCTAAACAGAGGGCTTTAGTATGAAAAGAATCACGTTCTGAAGCAGTGCTAGCTACCTCATTACTTTGCAAAATAGGTCTGGATGAAAGATCATTAACTTGAGCAAGCAACTTAGCATTTTCAGATTTAAGCTAAAGAATTTCCTTTTGATAAGCATGAATTTCTTAATTCCTAGCTTCATCAATGAGATTAAGTTCTACATTTTCAGTTTTAAGAACATCTATCTCATCTTGGCATCTTTGGTTATCTTCCTTAAGATCTGCAATAGTCTTAAGGTAGACACCATTCTCAACCTCTACTCCATTGTATTGGAGCTCAAGGTCAATAAATTGCCCTTGCAAAGAATCTATGCTATCAAGGAGAAGTTTTTCATTTTTATCAAGAATCTCAATTTTAGCATAAAGATCATCTATTATCTTTCCTAACCTTTTCCTTTTAGATTTGCACTTAGTAAAAGATGACCGGAAATCATTTAGCATATCAATAAGAGTTTCCTTAGACAACTCATGCAAATTGACTTCACTTACCTCACTTACCTTACTTACCTCACTTACCTCACCTACATCTTCACTTGTAGAGGCCATGAGAGCAAGGTGGCATTCTCCATCTTCAGAGCTTGAAGAGCTTGAGGAAGACTCCTCCTAAGCTGCATGAGTTGCATCTTTGCTTCTTCTTTCTTTCTTCTTCTTTCTCTTGTATTTGCCTTCTCTCTTGTATTCCTTGTCCTTCTTGTGGCTGCTCTTATGATAGCTCTTCTTGGCCTTGGGGCAGTCACTCTTGTAATGGCCTTTTTGACCACATTCATAGCATCTAGGAGTTGATGAAGATGGCTTTTCCTTGAAGTGTTTGCCCTTGGAGTAGTTGGCTTCATGCTCATTTGGGCCTTCATCTTCACTTGAGGAATGAGTAGGGGAATTGCTGCCGACCATCTCTTCAATTTGAGCTTTGTGTCCTTGATCTTCTTGGACTCTTTCTCTTCTCTTTTCTTCTTCTGTTCGTGCTTATCAAGTCTTGGTTCATGGGCTTGAAGGTTGCCAACCAGCTCCTCGGTTGACAATTCACTAAGTTTGTACACTTCTTTAATGGATGTCACCTTGGGCTCCCATCTCTTTGGAAGAGATCTTAAGATCTTAGAGTTGATAGTGTCTTTGTCCATCACACTACCAAGGGTTGTCAATCCATTGATGATCACATTGATCCTAGTGTACATATCAGCCACTCTTTCATTCTTACCCATCTTGAAGTTCTCAAGAAGACCACCAAGCATGTAGATCTTGGCTTCCTTCACTTGCTCCATTCCTTCATAGGTGACACAAAGCTTGTTCCAAATCACATTTGCGGTGTCCCAAGAGGAGATCCGGTTGAACTCGGATGGGGTGAGGTTTGCATAGATGATGCTCACTGCTTTGGCATTGAGTTGAGCTTGCTTCATTTGGGCTTCCGTCCATGTGGAGATTTCCCCCTTTGGATCTTCATACTTGAGGTGCACCACCTTCCACATCTCATAGCTCACACATTGGAGGTAGAACTGCATTCTTCTCTTCCAATAGAGGAAGTTGGTGTCGTCGAAGACCGGAGGTCACATGGAGAAGCTTCCTTCCAAGTTGAGGGATCCAAGTGCTAAATCGCCCATCTTCTCCTACTTGTAGAAGTAACTTGGAGAAGACCTGCTCTGATACCACTTGTTGGATCAAGGGCTCTAGAGAGGGGGTGAATAGAGCTTCACAATTCTCACAAAACGGATTAGACCACCAAATTATATTAAGTGCAGAAACTTAAACAAACAGCAATTTGATGTCTTAACTAGCAAGCATAGCAAGGATGAGAAATAAGGAAGAGCATGCGCTTGGACAAGGTGGTTTAGAGTGGTTCCACGTCCTAACTAGGAGCAATGTCAGTCCACTACCTAGAGGTGGTTAATCTCTAGGATTTACAATCTTGGTACTCTTATATTCCATCATAAGATTACAAGACAAAACCACATTCATCCAAGGGCTTAGTACCTCAAGCAAGAATCTTCAACCTGTAGAAGGAGCTTACCCACTTGAACCATGGAGTCTTCAGCCATCAACATGGACTTACCCACTCCTTCAAGTCTTCGGCCTTCAAGGGATTACCTATTCTTCTTAAGCGTCGCCTTGCCTATCTCCTTCACTTGGAGATCTGGAACACTATGCTTTCTTCAACCTTGAAGAACAGCAACTCCTTCTCCTTCACTCGGAGAAGATCTTCAACCTTTTCTTCAAAAGGAAAGAGGGTAGGAAGATGGAGGTGGAGAGTTTTACATCAATACAGGGAGAAGCTCCCTTACAAAGGAACCTATCTCACTCATACTCACGAATTTGACTCGAAGGTAGAGAGAGAAAGGGGCTCAAAGGGTTAGAACACTCTCAACTAGGCCAGGACCAAGCATGTAGTGAATGAGCAACCTTGGAATGAACTCCAAGAGGTCCTATTTATAGCTGAGGGTGCCCCTTTGGGTTGGGGTACACTTTGGGCCGAAATATAGCCCTTTTTGCTCAAAGCAATGACTCTATTTTCGATCAAATAACACACCAACGGTCACAATCACTTTTTTTGCAAATTTCGTACAGTGCAATCGATCGAGTTTCAATAAAGGTAACTCAACCGATAGAGTAAAAGACAAAGCCGATTTTCAAACCATCGGTCGAGTTTCTCCTGAGGAAACTCGACCGACCAATAAAAATCAAATTGGTCAGTTACTCGATCGGTCGAGTTCTGTGAAACTACAACTCGACCGATGCACTCTTCAGAGAATTGATCCAAGATGATCCGTCGAGATTCAAACTCGACCGATTGACTGCCTGTGATCAATTTTCTAAAGTGCAGTAAAAGTGATTAAAACTTGGTGTTTAGTGTCCCAATCAATTTTCTCATCTTAGTTACAAGCCAATTCATCAATACAAGTGATTACAAAAATATTCTAAGGTCATTTACATGGATTTCCCAAAATACACACTTGTATAGCTTTTGGCTTGAACTTTAGCAAATTAGGGCTTTTGATTTTTTATCCTTTTCATGTACCTAACGCCTGAAATCAATCTTGAATACACACATTAGATACATATGAATGGAATGGTTAAGTCATTATCAACATATGGACAATGTATAACCTCTAGGTCAACAAAACAGTACTCTACTAACAATGAAATATCATTCCAATGACAATCTAAAATGTATGTTACTAAATAAAAACTTTTGTGCAACAATGTAGTACTCTTTGAAATATTACTTGAATATAATTATATTTTAAATAAGGAAATAAGATATTTTCTAAGACTATTTCAAGTGTGATATCTCATGGTACATCTAAACTACTAAATTCTCTCCAAAGTGGCCATTCATCACTTGGTTTATGGTTTGGACATCTTCATCAACATGAAATCATGTGGAACATCTTCAAGAACTTTATTCTTGTAACCAGAAAGTAATGTGAAACACTGTGGACGATGTATTTATCATGTATTTGATACAAGAGAAACTTGATAGTACTTTATTGGAGTCTGATTGGACTCTGGCTTATATGCGCTCATAGACACGGGCCTAATTACATGACTTAATATCTCCTCTTACTTTTAAGAATTCTTTCTTGAATCAGTGGGCATTTCTCATATACTCGTCTGTGGATGTTATGCAACAAATAAGTGAGGATAATTTTGTTTTTCATCGCTGTGTTAAAGACTTATTTATTCTTAACATTCTCCATTGCTGCTTTATTAGCCAAAAGCATCTTTGAATGACATTATGAGTAGGACATATCTATGATTAAAGGTATCTTTTGGAATACATGATTGACTACTCATTCTTCACTTATTTGTAATGGTGTATACTATTTTCTCTCTCTAAGGCTATAAAAATTCTTCTCTATTGACATATGCAGTATTTACCAAGTAGTAGGGTTCCCTATACCAAGGAAGAAAATGTCCGATTTTGACGTTGTTTTGGTGGCACAAAAATAGAATTTTTGACAAATTGCAACTGATGCATTCTTAACATTTCTACAGCCAAATGAACGAATTATTTAATGAAATTTTACCAGAACGATCTACTAGTGTAAATCTACCCAAATATGTAATAAATTTTTATATTGGATATATGGCAGGTGGGGCTCCACATGTGTGAGTGAAGGAAGCTGAACTATTTTGATGGAGATTTAGATGTCAAATTCAATGGTGAAATGAATGAATTAAGTCATTATAGTTTGCAAGAACAATATATGGACTTAAAGACACAAATTTATGGAAGCATAATATGGTCTAGGATAGTAGGACGAGAGGACGTAGTACATAAGCAGTGTTGCAGTGGTCTATGAGTGAATATTGAGGAAGCTTGAGACAACTATGGTGTATATGCCTAGTTGAAGCTTGAGAGCGATGATGGTTGTCCCCTTGTTGGCTATACATGAGTTAAGTAATTGTATCAACATATTGGCTCCAGATTATTTTGTTTTATGCAAAACATAGGCATGTCCCAATGTGTTTTTTGTACGCCCACTTCTGACAATGCATACTCATGAAAATACTCAGTCATTGTTCTTGACCGTGTGATTTTGTAGCTAGAACGTTAGAGGTGTGATTGTTAATGGCATACATACACAATAGCTCGGTGATCATGCTAATTTTGTACACTATCATGACAAATCATGTGATCTTAGGTAGCCATTGATACAACTCCTAAACCATTTTTAAATATTTATCTTTATAAAAGCAAGAGAAATAGGAGAGATAGAATGAGGCTAGGAAGAGAATAAACATAACTTAGATTGCCCCTAAAATCCCAAGGAGTCCTATACTAAAATCTTTAGACATGGTACCGGTTTCTCAAAACATAACTTATGTTTCTGTTGTATTTTGTCAAAATGGGCCTTTTTTCATCAAAATTTACCTAGTTATTTCTAAGCGGCAATATTTGAAATTTCTCAAAATACCATACCAAGTCTAGCGTACATACATTTCCATATATAATACTCTTCGGTACCAAAAATTCGAGTTAAATTTCAATAATTTTGTTGAAATTTTAAACTATGCCCTATAATGTTATCCATGTATGAAAATGTTCATATTCACATGTCAGATTAATAAGATTACAAATACTAGGTAGCAGTCATGAGGAACCAAAAGTCAGCTTTCTCTAGACAACGTAACTCTAAGTACCCCTTGCACCTAATATTAAACCCTCCCATCTCAACAAAACATGTATAAATTATATCTCCTTAGAGCATACTTGTGGTACATTAGTAGATAAAAGACATTTTTTTATATTTTGTAGTGTCCTCTTTTAGTCTCTAAAATATGTAACATCATCAAGTGCCTAAAAATAATGAATTAGTATTGTTTTTAAGTAAATATTTGGTATTCAACTAAACGGATATTAGGCATATACTCTAAAATAGGTGTTGTACCTACACGGGATATGTATTATTACCAATACTTTGTGGATACTTTAGGATACATACTGGGTACTTCTAAGGCGATATCCAAGCCGTATCCATGATGTATCCAACTAGTTAGCACACAAGACACCAGTCCTCTCTCAGCGCTCTCTAAATAGCACCTAATTCTTCTCTCTATTGTTTCCAGCTCCTAGATTTTTTGGGATTTCGCCTTTCAAACAAATTTCCATGGATAATCATGATTTTAACTATTTGCAAACCAGTTCATTCACCATTACATGGTACTTGTGGATGCTTTCCCATGATTAGTTGCAAGTTTTATGCACATTGATCCCTCCACAATATCTGGAAAGCTTCAATTTAGTATTGTTAGTGAACATACCTCTTGTATTGGTTACTACATCCATTGTGGTTTATCCTAGATTTTTATCTTGAAAATATCCATTTCATCTCTGTGAATAATAAAAGGATTCTATTATTGAGATAGATCAAGCATAGACCCTCTCCTTATATAGGATAGGAGAGGTCAGTAAATATGGAGCTCACCAATATGGGATAAAAGACAAGATACTAAAAGACAATAAATAACAGAAAACTAAACATGTTAACACTCCCCTTTGGGCTAGAGCATAGATATCATGCATGCCCAGCTTGTCCACCATAGAGATGAATTTCGTCTTTGGCAGCAACTTTTGTAAAGATGTCAGCAAGATGACCTTAGTCCTGATATACAGAGTGGTCTGGTGACAGAGGAGAAACATATGGGAGATGTTGGACCCGTTTCAAAACATCACATAGTGTGTAGGTAACAGGTCGCTGGACAGGATTTGATCCACCACTCTAGAGAATGAGTGTGGCAAACCCGCAAGAAATTGCACCAGTTGAAGTTCATTGCGTTGACGTTGTATTTCAGTGATATAAACAAAGAGAAGGTGGTACACTTCAAACTCGTCCCAGAGCGTAGCGTTGATTGTAGTAATCCTCCACCGATTCAGTAGCAGAATACTCCTTTTTGGCGAGGTGTTTGAAAATTTCAAACACTTTCTTTGAATTTTACTGATGAGAGTACACATGTGAGAGTTGGTCCCACATGGCTTTGGTAATCCGGAGACAAAGAAGTGATTGGTTGATTTTGGGCTCAGCAATATTGACCATCCAGGTCATGACGCTGGAATCCTCCTTAGTCCACAGGTTATAGGCTTGTTTAGTTTTTTCATCGGCATTATCAGCGGGTACAGTCGGAGCAGCAGAAGTAAGATGTGAGTAACGACCATGAGCTTTAACATAGAGCTCGAAGGCCGCAGACCAAGTGTGATTGTTGGAGCCATCCAACTTCACAGTAGTGACGCAGAGCGTCCGAAACGGCTCAGTGGATGCCATCAGAAAGATATGCAGGGTAACAATGACGTGAGCAAAAAGCAATAACAGGAAAAGAACCCAACTTAGGGGCAGCAGCAGTAGCAGGAAGAGGCGTCAGGGAGTAGCAGCAAGACAAATAACCCAACTCATGGGCAGTAGTAGTCATAGGAAGAAACCCAAGACATGGGAAGAAGTAGAATAGTAAGGGACCACCAAATCATCCAGACATATGATGACGTAGGCAGTATGTGAGAGGTAGCGTCGGGCGCAATGCGGGGGGCGGCGTCAGGCAGCCGGGTGGGGGGATTGGGCAGGGAAAGGTTATGGGGGATCGTAACGTGCTCTTGATACCATGAGAAGAGGCTTTGTATTTGTTATGTAAAAGTGAGTACAATGCTCTCTCTTTTATAGTCAAAGAGATAAAAGTAAAAGCCAGAGACAACAAATATGGGATAAAACTAAAGAGACATAAAGCTAAACAAAAAACAACAAAAATAAGGAATATATATCAACATACCCTAATTCGGTTCAATATTCATTGGAACTACTTTCTACATTATATAAAGCCCAAGTTCAGTGAAAGGTACATCCACATACAAAGTTGCGGGTAGCTAGACCGTGGGCCATGACTGTCATCTACACTGAGGCACTACCAAAACCATGCAATGTCACCCTGATCTACTGTCATAGTGCATAGCATGCTCAATACTTGTCATGTCAAGAGCTATTGACATGAACCACCACACGGTTGTGTGTTTATATACATGTAATATATAATTAGTAATTTATAGGATTTTGTTCATGTTTCATTGATATGTGCATCCTTTATTTGTCATTAAAATATTTTTAATGCATGGTTATTATTGGAATTAAATAATGCATAACAAAAAAAAATCCAAGACACTTTCTTAAATACAAGATGGAGAGAGTGGTGTAACAATTTATTTGAGTTTCAAATAGGTTAATTTCTATGTGTGTCCGCATCACAGTATCATTGTGCCTGTGGGCACTAAATTAGTCAATACAAACTCAACCTGCAGAAATTGCCACCTAGACCTTGGTGTCTCACATGCAGCATCGCAAGCGCAAAACTATTAAATCAAGATAACTTCTCACCGGAGAGAGCCAAGACGGGTTTCATCGAACAATGACATAGTTTAGTTTTTTCTTTATGATCTACATATAATGTACCTCTACTCATATACACCACCTATAAATTAAGGAAGCAATGGGATTTAATTTCAACAGCATGTACGCCTACTTAGAAATTTATAATTAGTTTCCAAATTACATCATACACGCATATGTTTGTAAAGTGTTTCCCATTGGTGTGATTTTAGGCTATTAAACTGTCATGGTGCAAGAGATCACCCACCCACCTTCTCTCATTACTAGGCATAAACCCGTAGTATGCACATTTTCTTTATTAAAATAAAGAAATATAATCTAGTTATTTAGAAAAAGAACAAAAGTTATCCAACTTCCTCTACACTTGCTCATATATAGTATAGATAGGCATTAAAATTATGAAGAAATATATATTTTAATAAATACAAATATTCCATCCACCTTCCTCCACACTCTTAAGAATTGCATCCAACCCTCATCATATCATTTCATATAGGGATGAGAAATTGTTCCAATCGTCTTATCTTTATCCAATGTGTTCGCATAACCTTCTCATATCTGACTTATATAAGAAAAAATCAACCATATTTTTGTATGGGCCAGGTCAAGGTAAACCCAAACTAAAAACTCAGATATCATGGTTCATTTATTTATACATCTAAATGTATCATTATGCATATATAACACGTATCTTGGTAGGATACATTAACAATGATTTTTTTTAATTACATGTTATCTAAAATATGTTTGACCAGTCGTATTAATAAGGCTAAAAGAGAAATACACGAAAGTACATCTAAGTTATATGAACCCATATGATATAATCTTTTGAACCTTGGGAAGAGCTTATAAAGAGAGATTTCAAATCTTTACATCCTGATCAGAGTATGACCCACAATAGAGCTGGTTGGAAAAGAAGGATTTATGTAGCCGACCCCAACATGGTTGGGATTGAGGCTTAGACGATGATGATGATGATGAACCCATATGATATAATAATCTATACATTCAGTCCCCTAAGTGGGCTTTCCTATATAGTATAGATGAGTCTTCTAATACAATAAATGATTTTAAAAAGTAAAGACAAAAGTGTAGTGTGCACGCACAGGGACTAGTTGTATCCAAAAAATAATGGAAAAAATTGCATTGAGTCCTTTCCGCCAGTTTTCTTATATAATATAGATGATGAGTCTTCTTATAAAATATATATTTTTTAAAAGTAAAGACAAAAGTGTAGTGTGCACACACATGAATCAATTTGTAATTCCAAAAAACAAGAGAGAAAATTCCAATGGCCCCCTCCACAGTCTTTCTTACTCGGGTTTTTTTTATATTGTATAGATGAGTCTTCTTATACAATATATAATTTTATAAAGTAGAGATAAAGGTTTAGTGTACACATGCAGGGACCAGTTTGTCATTCCAAAAAATAATGGAGAAATTGCATTCAGCCCCCTCTGCAAGCTTTCTTATATAGTATATAATTTTAAAAAGTAAAGACAAAAGTGTGGTGTACACATGTAAGGTCCAGTTTATAATTCCAAAAAATAATAAAGAAAATTGCATTTAGCCCACTCTGCGGGCTTTCTTATATGATATGGATGAGTCTACTTGTACAGTATATAATTTAAAAAAAATAAAGACAAAAGTGGTGCACACATGCCAGGACCAGCTTGTCAAAAAGAAATGGAAAAAATTGCTTTCAGTCCCCTCTACGGACTTATATAGTACATATGAGTCTTCTTGTGGTACAATATATAGTATTAAACAGTAAAGACAAAAGTGCATTGTACACATGTAGGGACCAATTCGTAATTCCAAAACGTAATGGAGAAAAGTGCATTTTGCCTCTTTCGCGGGCTTTCTAATATAGTATAGATGAGCCTTCTTGTACAATATATAATTTTAAAAAATAAAGAAAAAAGTGGTGATCACATACAAGGACCAATTTGTAATTCCACAAAATAATGGAGAAAATTGCATTCAGCCCCTTCTGTGAGCTTTCTTATATAGTATAGATGAGTCTTCTTGTAAAATACATAATTTTAAAAAGTAAAGACAAAAGTATAGTGTACACATGCAAAGACCGGTTTGTAATTCCAAAAAATATTGGAGAAAATTGCATTCAACCCCCTTCGGTGGCTTTCTCATATAGTATAGATGAGTCTTCTTGTATAATATATAATTTAAAAAATAAAAATAAAAGTATAGTGTACAAGTAGGGACCAGTTTATAATTCTAAAAAATAACAGAAAAATTTGCATTCATCCCCCTCTACGGACTTTCTTATATAATATACATTCTCTCTGTCATAATTGATTGGACCTTGTCAATACATTATAGAATAATGAACCTAACCAACCCAATAAAATAATAAAAGAAGTGATAAGACTACTATGTAGTCTCCCTCTAGGCTTCACTCGCTTCCTTAGCTCAAATAGCACCTCCCTCAACTAGCCGACCATCCCCCCTTCATGCTACATGAGTCTCCACCAACATCGTACCCTACCCACCGAACATTTGCTTCCTAGAAATGAAGTCATTTTTTACTGTTTCTGCTTTGTTAATAAATACACAGACATATGTTATTGATATAACATATGGTAGTTAATTGACAATCAAATTATTAAGGATCACATGATTCTCATTGATCATTAATACTTGACATATATGCTATAATCTTAAAATGTTTTAAATCACTTCAATGACTTTATATTTTATATAGGTATATTTACTAAATTGATGAAATTAATAACAAGTTATGTACTTCTACCCCTAAGTCGATAGATGTAGTGTTTCAAAGTATAACCTTTAGCATCCAGAAATGATTGTAGGACAACTTGTTCCCCATTTGCCTTAAATCTTGATATAGTTGATAATCCCAATGATATATTTGAAATTTTTAAAAAATTGTAATATGACTAATAACAATTTATATCTATATAGTACATAAAAACAATAAAAATTATATTTAAAGGAAATTCTTTTGTAAGAAATCCACCTTTTGAAGATATTAGACATGATAATTATCACTCAATTTAATTGCAAAAAGATATGTAGTCTTATAATTAACTATATCTAATGGAAATTAAATATGTATAATAGAAGACGGCTAGTCGATATATTGATAAGAGGAATCATGCTCCTATAAATAGGAGAACAGGGAAGTGTACAGACATAAAACCGACCCTCATGGGCCAGAACACTTAGGCCCATATTACAAACTAATAATAAAACACTAACTAAATAACTCTCAACACTCCCCCCCAAGCTAAAGTTGGGAGAATCCCAAATCAGCTTGCAAACATAGAGTTGGACTAAGAAAACAAAGAAACAGAATAAAACGATAAACCAAGCCCATACAAGATTTTCTCCCCCTCAATATTACATTAAAGCACTCAAACATTCAGACACTCCCCCTCAAGTAGATACTCCGAGCAAGTAGGTAGTAGTCTGAGAAGCTTCATGATCATCTAGAGTAGAACTAAACAGCAGCACGATCATCTGGAGCAGAAGTAAGCAACAGCAAAGCATCATGGTCTTTATCTCAGTCGCTAACGTTGCAGCCCAGAGAGTATCGGTCCACAGTATAAATGTCCAGAAAGTGTTGGCTCACAAAGTCCAGAGAGTGCTGGATTCACAGCAACAGTAGTAGTCAATGTACAAATAAAGTATGGACGGGTCAACGTGCGAAACAGAGCAAGGACTAGCCAGAGAGTGCCGGCACACAGAAGCAAAAAGTCGACGTGCAAAAAAGGCACGGACAAACCAGAGAATGTTGGTGCACAGGTGGTCAAAGTCCCAAAGAGTGTTGGGTCACAACAGTCAACATGCAAAGAAAGCATGGATAAGTAAAGAGTCAACATGCACAAGGCATGGGCAAGCCAAAGAGTGATTATGCACAGTAGTAAAGCAGTAAGATGGACGTAGCTGGATAGAAGACCATCAAAACAAACAAGTAGGCAGCATAAATAAATCTCCAAAAATCAATCTCTTCAAGAAGTGTGTAGAAATGGCAGCAGATATAAACTTCCTCTTCTCTCCTCCTCATCTCTCTTCCTCTACTCATCTTCTCTTCCTCCTATTGTCCCCCTCACACCAATCACAAAAGGAGTCAAAGAGTGGTTGGGGTGGAAAGCTAGAAAAAGTGGTAGAAGTATCAAATTTTAGGTAGATATATGGAGGATGATAATCGATAACTCGAGTTAAGGTGAAAAATGACTCAATTAGGTAGATCCGGGTAGAAAAATAAATAGATCTCTCTCCGACCCGAAAAGGGATTGGTTTAGCCCGTAGGGCAACAAATCCGGGGGTACGAGGGTGGAGCCCCCGCAAAAATCTGATTAGGCTACAAAATGGATCCGATTAGCACAAATATATAGAGTGTATAAGAGGGGGGCAGTAGAAAATATCAAGGGACATAAAAAAAATTGGGTTGTTTGGTAGCGGTCATAAAAAAATTGGGTTGTTTGGTAGCGGTGACGAGTGGTGGATAGCAGTAGAGAATAGTGGATAACCGACCACCCATAGTAGACATCAACAGTAGAAGATGTTTGCGGCAGCAGCAAGGGAATCGGCGACCAGCGGCGGGTGTAGCAGGGTGGCAGAGATTGGTGCTTGGAGTGGGAAGATGGGGGATTGTGGGCAGCGGTGGATTAGCAACAACAGAAGCAAGCATATTTGTGGCAGCAACAGTGGATCTATGGCAAGCGGCGGCGGCGGCGCATGGAGCAGCAGCGGCACATGGGCAGGCGGCTGGGCTTAACAGCAGCAAGCGGCGGCCAGGCAGCAGTTGGATGATGGCAGTGGGTGACCATAGTAAGAGGGCAGGAAACTAGGGGAGGAATTCCCTGTGGGCAGCAAATCTCCGCCAAAGGCGGCGGCCGCCCGCAAGGGGGGGCGCTCCTCCTTTTCTTTCTCTCTTCCGTAGGGCTTTGGTCCCTAGGACGGCTGCTCTGATACCATCTGAAATAATAAAAGACAGCTAGTCGATATATTGATAAGAGGAATCCTGCTCCTATAAATAGGAGAACAGGGAAGCGTACAGACATAAGACCAACCCTAATGGGCCATAACACTTAAGCCCATACTACAAACTAATAATAAAACACTAACTAAATAACTTTCAACACAATTTAATTGCAAAAAGATATGTATTCTTATAATTAACTATATGTAATGGAAATTCAATATGTATAATAGGACGTGTGCGTGTGCACATGTGTGTTCACTAGTATGGACAATTGAAAAACATGAAAAGTAGGTGAGGGGCTCCTTGAAATGACCATTTTGTAAACAATCAAGGCAATAATGGATTCAAAGATTTTGATCAGAAGGTACTAGGGTGTAGTTTGAAAGGAAAACCATATATTAAATCAAAAGTATCTTATTTTAAAAAATGAATTCAACGTCATCTATGATATGATGAATGGGAGCATTATTGGATTTGAAAACAATGATACTACTCATTGTGAGTAACACAAAATAAAGTTGGACGAGATATGCTATGTATATTGCAATATTTATTTCTTCAACTGTGTAGGTTACACAATTAATAATTTGATTTTTTTATTATGAAGCCATCCTGAAGTAGATGCTTGGAGATATTATAAGTACTCACACTAGAATAATCATTGCACTAGGTTGATAAAGATTGTGCAACGGATGTAGAAGAGCTGCAATAGGACAATATTGCTAATGGAGAAGGTTTAGAAGGTAATGAGTAGGGACAAAAAGTGTAACTATCAGGAAGATGTGACATGGTGAACAGAAACATTCAGAAGTGTAAAGGAAATGGAACATTGAAAATTAACTAGTAAACACTTTGGTAAATGTTGCAAAATGGCTTCGAGAAGACATGAGACATTCTACTACTCACCAACACCTGAATTCAGTGATTTGATGGTCTTCAAATTGAGAATGGGATTCTGTTAGCGAGGAGATTGAATAGCTAAGAAATCTCAGTGGCGTTGAAAGGTCTCCGTCTTGTTGATTGGAAATGAATCTTTATGGCTCTTCCAATTCTGTGGTGAAAAATAAGAAATATAAAAGGAGCCTTTTGTAAGAGAGCGAGTTTTTTTTTAGTTTGCTCTTGTATTTTTAAGAATACTTTCACGTGTAATATGTTTTACTTTGGTCTTGTCAGTTATAAGAATATATTCATGGTAATACATTTTGGTTAGAAATGATGAGCTGTGGTTTTCAGATGTGTGCATGTATATAACTAATATAAATGTATATATCTATATGTTTATATGTATCTACGTGTATATGTTTGTGTGTGTGTGTGTGTGTGTGTGTGTGTGTATATGGTTTTTTACCTTTTCTCTAATAGTTAGACATACTTTTACTTGTGCCCAAATTTCCCACATAATCCCCAAATTTTCAAATTTTAGCTCGGAAGAATGTATCTGGAATACCAAATTTGTGACTATGTTTTCTTTAATTTATTAACTAAAACAAGGGCAGGTCATAATCATTCAATATTCGAGGAATAGAAATTAATCATCTCACTAACAAGTGACAAGCTTGCCAAGTGGGCCCTCAAACAATCTGAGTATAGACTATAGAGTATAATGGCAGCAGTATAATGCATTTTTTGTATGAGATTCTTATTAAAGATGTTAGTTCAACACAGTACACTATGATTGTTAGTAATATTAATTCTTGTTATGCCTACAAAAGGAGGGAAGGAAAATAAATAGATAGTGTCTTGACTTCCCCAAAAAAAAGGCAAGGATGTCAACCAGTAATCTACTACTCGGAAGACACCTTGGTAGTGTTGGGGATGTTGTACCGATACGGTCCCGGATATGATGAAAAGTTGTTGCGGAAGCGTTACCGACAAGCGTATAAACCCAAAGAAGAAAAACCAGATTTAACGTGGAAAACTCTCCCCAAGACAAGGAGAGAAAAACCACAGGGCAATACCAGCCAACAAGCACTATGTAATTAAGATTACAACTCACATTGTCTGGATTTTATTACCCCCTAAATCCAGGTAGCCCTCCCCACACGAGAACAAAGATGAGGAAGAATAGAATCACACCTAGTGTGTACAAAACATCCCTCTTTACTTGATCTCCTCACGAGGCCGATGTCGTTCCTGGGGACTACTTGATGCCGCTGTGACCGCTGACTGGGTCGGACCATTACCACTATGACAACACTGTGTCTGTAACCGCCAACCTCTACTTTGCTTCAAGACAAAGTCGTTGACCCTCTCTTATCAACCAAGAGAGCTTCTTTGTCAGTGCACCCAATGTGTCACTAACTGTCAGCCGCTACTTTGCTTCAAGGCAAAGTCGCTAACTCTCTCTTATTTACCAAGAGAGCTCATCCAGTTGTTCTTGTTCTCTAGCACCCTCTACTACAGAAGGCACCAACAAGCAATTGGAGGGATCACACCTCAACCGGTGGGATGCACTCAATGGCCTCTATTTATAGGCCTCCATGCATGTGGTTGCAATCGGGAATCTTTGTCCAAATCCTAGACCCACTCCTAGTCCAACTCTATGATGCACATAGGGAACCATCATCTTTCCTTCTTGGATTTGACTCTTATTAGGATTGGTAGCACAGACCAACCCTCTCCCAAGTCCAAATCCCATTAGGACATGGGCTGGATTATATTCCTAATCCCAACAATCTCCCCCTCCAGCCCATAAGGGAGACATGGTCTTCAGCGATCATCTGGAGTAGCTTGTGGACCTCATCACCACCTGTGATGGATCCACTTTCCTCGAACATGTCAACATTCTGTCATTTTTATCCATCTTCTTGAAGTCCAATCTTGACTTCACTCTGTTCCCAAGCAACTGAGAAGAAGTATCATGGCAGTGTCGCTTCTCTCTCCATGTCCACAACTGGAACTTTGTTGGCTCCCCCTGACTGGTATGCCGAGCCATCCTAGATGAAAACCTTATTTTTGTCCTTTTGTACCAAAGGTCAGAAATCCTTTGATGATGTTTCCCATCTCCATGTAGCTTCTCATTGAAAGCTTGATCCTTGTTGTTGTCATCTCTCTTCATCCTGTAGACTCACTTGTACTTAAGTGCTTTCCGGCCCTTGGGAAGCGCCACAAGCTCATAGGTATCATTCTTCTGTAAAGAAGACATCTCCTCCTGCATCGCCTGATGCCACTGTGCTTTATCTCTATGAGTTTGTGCCTCATTATAAGTCTCTGGCTCCCCCTGATCAGTAAGCAAGATATACTGAGATGTCGGATATGTAGATGAAGGATGACGAACTCTGTCAGACCTCCTCAACAGATGCTCTGAGGACTCTGCCTGATCCTGATCCTGCTCCCCCTGCCCAGAAGTCTCTGCCTGTGAAGTTGAATCACTCATCTGTGCATCTGGAACTGGACCACTCAATGTGCTATCACTTTCTGCTCAGGGTGATTATGCTGCTCTTCTTCGTCATCGGAAGATTGCACCTGTGAAGAAGCTGAAGCATCCTCATACTCATCGTCTGAAGAACCGTCACCTGATCCCGCAGCTTCTGCATCATTAACCTCAGGCTTTGTCACTGTCTGACTCTCACAGAAAGTCACATCTTTGTGTCTGGTCATGGTCTTTTTCACTGGATCCCATAACTTGTACCCAAACTGCTGATCTCCATAGCCAAAAAAGATACATGGCACTGCTTTATCATCCAGCTTTTGCCTCTTTTCCTTGGGAATATAAGCATATGCCTTGCATCCAAATACTCAGAAATGAGAGTAGGATGCATCCTTGCCTATCCATACATTCTCAGGTATATCAAACCCCAAAGAAACTGATGGAGATCTATTTATCGGATAGCAGGCAGTACTCACTGCCTCACCCCAGAATGTCTTTGGCAACTGTGCAGTCTTCAACATGCATTTGACTTTCTCCACTATGGTATGATTCATCCTTTCAGCTGTACTAGTGTGTTGTGGTGTGTCGGGTTCTGTCCTTTCATGTCGTATCCCATGCTGGGTGCAATAATCTTGGAACTCCCTGGAGGTGTACTCTACATTGTCTGTGCGGAGACACTTTATCTTTTTCTCTGTCTCCCGTTCCACCATGGCATGAAATTTCTGAAAATACTGAAAGACATGATCCTTGGTCTTCAACAAGTAAGCCCACACCTTCCTAGATGCATCATCAATGAATGTGACAAAATACTTATTGCCACCCAGTGAAGCCACCTCAAACGGACCGCAGACATCCGAATGAACCAACTATAGAAGTTTTGACTTCACCGCAGACCTTGTCTTGAAAGAAACTCGCCGATACTTTCATGTTTGACATGCGTCACATGAACTGAGACCACTGTCCTTGCCACAAAGAATCAACATCTTCTTGGATAGAAGATTCAAGCCATTCTCACTCGTGTGTCCTAACCGTCTGTGCCATAGATCTGTGTGGTTATCCTCAAATGCATGTATATTGTCGTCTCTGAGCACTTTAAGCTTGGTCTTGTACAATATGCGAGACAGTTTGCCCCGTACAATAACCAAAGCCTCCTTGGTGATCTTGCATTTGCCACCACCAAAATCAAGATGACAACCTTCTCTATCAAAGAAAGAACCAGAAATCAAACTCAGCCGCAGATCTGGAATGTGACGAACATCCTTCAGCGTGGGCATGCAACCGACACTTGTCTGAACACAAATGTCTCCAATTCCGACAATTCTAGAGAAGCTGGAATTTCCCATGTTCACTCTGCCGAAGTCCCCCTTCCTGTATGAAGTAAAGAACTCCTCACATGGTGAAGCATGGTAAGAAGCTGCAGTATCCACCACCCACTCTGAATCGTCCTCATCAGCATGCAAACACTGCTCCTGGACTGTTAAGACCACATCGTCCTCATCGTTCCTGTCATCTGATATTGTCGCTGCGGTGTTCTTGTCATCATCTTGCTTGTCTTTGGCTTCAGACCCTTATTTCCTTTTTCAGACCTTGCATTCCCTTTTGAAATGACCTAGCTTGCCGCAATGGAAGCACCCTCTACTATTCTTGGACTTGGACCTACCACGAGACTTCCCGCGGTCCTGGAACTCACCGCAGCTCTGAGATCTACCACGGTCTCTCGCTCTATCAGTGCTCCTACCCTCTGTGAAGTGTAACTCTGATCCGCTGTCACCTGAGGCTCGTCGTCGAGTCTCTTCATTCAGTAGACTGCTCTTCACCTGGTCAAGTGTCAACTTGCCTTCCTGTGCAGAATTGTTGACTGTCACTATGAGTGTCTCCCAGCTGTCCGGTAGCGATCCTAGAAGAAGTAGAGCCTGGAGTTCAACATCAAGAACCATCTTCATAGACCCCAGCTGATTTACAAGGCTTTGAAATTCATTCATATGCTCGGCGATGCTTGTACCATCCTGGTACTTGAGGTTCACCAACTTTAGGATCAAGAAAGCTTTATTTGTGGCAGTCTCCCGCTCATATAACTTCTTGAGCTTTTCCCACAGATCTTTGGCATTGGTCTCTTTTGAGACGTGATGGAACACAGAGATGTCGAGCCACTTCCGCACTGTTCCGACAGTTTTCCTGTTTAGCTTCTTCCAATCTGCATCAGACGTAGTCTCTGGCTTTTGTCCCTCTATTGGATCGTATAGATCTTTGCAATAGAGAATATCCTCCATCTTGGGTTTCCAAATCTGCCAATTTTAGCTTGTCAACTTTATCATCGTCGCATCTTCATCTTTCCCAATCTGAACTTGTATCTGCAGCCAGCGCTCTAATACCACTTGTTAGGGATTTTGTACCGATACGGTCACGGATGTGACGAAAAGTTATTGCGGAAGAGTTACCGACAAGCGTATAAACCCAAAGAAGAAAAACCAGATTTAACGTGGAAAACTCTCCCCAAGACAAGGAGAGAAAAACCACGGGGCAATACCAGCCAACAAGCACTATGTAATTAAGATTACAACTCACATTGTCTGGATTTAATTACCCCCTAAATCCAGGTAGCCCTCCCCACACGAGAACAAAGATGAGGAAGAAGAGAATCACACCTAGTGTGTACAAAACCTCCCTCTTTACTTGATCTCCTCACGAGGCCGCTGTCGTTTCTGGGGACTACTTGATGTCGTTGTGACCGTTGACTGGGTCGGACCGTTGCTACTATGACAACACTGTGTCTGTAACCACCAACCGCTACTTTGCTTCAAGACAAAGTCACTGGCCCTCTCTTATCAACCAAGAGAGCTTCTTTGTCAGTGCACCCAATGTGTCACCAACTGTCAATCGCTACTTTGCTTCAAGGCAAAGTCGTTGACCATCTCTTATTTACCAAGAGAGCTCCTCCAGTTGTTCTTGTTCTCTAGCACCCTCTACCACAGAAGGCACCAACAAGCAACTGGAGGGATCACACCTCAACCGGTGGGATGCACTCAATGGCCTCCCCCATGACCTCTATTTATAGTCCTCCATGCATGTGGTTGCAACCAGGAATCTTTGTCCAAATCCTAGACCCATTCCTAGTCCAACTCCATGATGCACATAGGGAACCATCTTCTTTCCTTCTTGGATTTGACTCTTATTAGGATTGGTAGCACAAACCAACCCTCTCCCAAGTCCAAATCCCACTAGGACATGGGCTGGATTATATTCATAATCCCAACAGGTAGGAGAGGAATTAGCTTGAGAAAAATATACAAAACAGAAAACACAAGTGTATGGATTTTAAGATTAGTTCTCTAATGCTCAAGAAACCCCTATTATACCACCAAAGCAATGATACATGATGATTATATAGCCTGAGATACAAAAGAATGGTCTGTGTTGTGTCCTGTATGTTGGGAGCAGTTACTTAGGACTTACATATGAGAAACAAACATCCACTGAAGTTAAAATTGTAATAGTAACAGCCTTACTTGTTCCTTCTCCATCTTTTTAAATTCATCTTGCTTTGCCAGAATAGAATCATTTGAAGCCATTGGATTGATACAAACTGGTTCCGTATTTTTGTGAGGCTTTTCCTCGGCAATGAGAATTTTAAAAGGTATAGATGTTTCAACAGAAGTGGAACATGGTCCTGCAAGAAAATCCAATTTTTTTATTAGAATGAATAGGTCATTATATTTATCAACCAAAAGAAAGCCAGTCATTTTCTCATCAAATTGACATAATGGCAAAATATCCATATCAGAATGTTAGTTATTCCATGAAGTTTGGTGACGTACACATAAACTATATACAGTCTGTTCAGTTGATCTAAGTACTCAGAATCAGCATATTGGCTCTAGGGTTGGCTCATATCCAGAGAAAGTCCTTCATCAAGCATTCAGGTAGCAATAGCAAGAGCGATCTGTAAGATGCAAAACTAGTCTCCTAGAGACCACTAGGATGCAAAGCTTGGATCTGAAGGAGGGAACTTAGTAGGAGCTACATTGATGAGACAATGTTTACCCACTCACCTGCCTAGTCTTGCGATAACACATTTACCCAGCTATCTTCCTGTGGAATTGTATTCAGTGTAGTAGAAAATTTGGCCACTAGTCCCTTCAAATTATTTTTATCATTGTACTCAATTGAAAGACAATTGTCTCCGGACCATACATGACCCATTCACACTGTTTCTCTTATCCCTTTATGTTTTCTCTATCTTTTTATGTGCATATTGATGGTTTTGGCCGCTAATCACAATAATGAAATTAGTCAATTGCATATATGAGTATGGCGAAGTACATGGGTCTAGGTAAGGGTCTGGGTTGAATACGGGCAGCACTAAGGATGAGAAGAAAGAGTGTAAAGATGAGAAATTAGGACAGTTTCAGAATATGACTATTTGATTTGTCACTGGATCAAGAACTGTTTTGCAAATATCAGAGCATCCCTTAGATTAGAAAATAATCACAAACATCTACATTCGTTAGAGAAATCAAGACGTAGACATGTGTCTGCATTTTAACTGCAATCAGTTTTCCACAAATAAAAAAAGACAATTATGTAGGATAGTCTGGACCATAGAAATTTGAATACCTCCACATGGTCCCAGTTGTCTCCCCTTTTGCCTTATCCTCATGGTTACCCAGTAGTCCCTCTAGAAAAGCAAACAAAATAAGTTAAACAATGCAATATCCATAAACTCTGCTGATTCGTGAAATAATAACTGTTCTAACAAGAATGAAATGTTCGAGAAAGTAGTTTTAAGTAGTAAGAATGTTTGTATACTAACTGGAAACCTATTGCCAAATGATAATCAAAAAATATAGTAGCTACTTCCGTGTTCCGTCCAAAAACTGTCTAGGAAACCCCGACTTCCAGGAAACGGTTTTGATGCCAAGCTTGATGACCTTTTACATATACTGATGCAGCTAGTTAAACAAGCTCACCATTGTGAGTACCTTGTGCATAAAATATGCTTGAGGCATGGTTTAAAAAATGACACAGCCAAACTTGAAAACAAATGCCTTGTCTTTTGCTGAACCAACAAAGAAGGAATGAGAGACAACCCTGAAGTTACTTGGCTGACAAGAAAACAGAGGCAAAAATGAACATAGGCAATCCACATAGTATTCCCTCCTCTTCCCCTCTGATGGAAAAAGGATTAAGGGGTGGTCAAAACTAAAACGGGATTCATAAATGTGCAATATTCTCGATTCTGTATTTATTGATCAAACACAACTCAACTATCATCACATAAACCATGGGAGTTATACCTCAATCTGGATCCTTGTAATTGGAATGATAGGGTTCAGCACTATTCTTATCATTACTAATCTATCGATATGGCGTACAGTTATACGATATTCATCTTTGTTTGATAAATTCATCGGTGTATCAGTTTCAGATGATAATTTCTGCTATCTGTTATGTTTAGACTATTCTTTGGGAGGGCTTGCACCTCATGCCAAATGGAATCTTATGCCATACATACCATATACAATAATATTATTCAGTGAGAATATAGCATGTAATAAGTAGCAGTCAAAGCCAAAAGCTGTCAAAAGGTTATCATTTGGATCACATCGCACCACATTAGATATGCAATCTGCAAGAGATCCCTTTTTTTAGACATTAAGAATCAGGTATCTTAAATGAAGATAGCTACTTTCAGCTAGTCCAGATAATTTCATCTTCCTCCCTATATAACATTGAATATTTTGAAACCACTGGTGGCACGTCTTCTTATTGTTATGTGCTCTGATTCGACACCACCAACGAATACCTCCACTTACAAGCATCAGATTTACACTATATCCAATCTTTTGGAGGAGAAGATGATCCTAGGTGATACTTTTGCCACAAAGTAGCAGCTGATTTCTGTAAGCTGACATCAAGTGTAGCAGCCATGCAGGTGAATTTTCCTACATGGTGTTAACCTTGCTTGTTGAGTATCAGTTGTTGGCAATTCTAGGCTCATGAAGTGAGCTTACAGAGGTATAGTTAAAGAGCTAAACCAGCTTGGTCGAATAACTTATCAGCTGTCGGCAATTCTATGATTAGGCTTAAGATTTGAGCTCACAGCAGTATAGTTAAAGAGCTAAACCAGCTTGGTAAAAAAACACTCTTCTTTTTCTTCCTCTATTTTTTTTGAGCTAGCAACCAGAAACCCATATTCCCAACAATGAATGGCGCAAAATAGCAGAGTAATCATTCAAAACCATATCGTTGTCTCCATCATTCTAACACGAGAACTGTTGGGAGGACTGAAAGACGTAACACGAAGTCAAATTATTTAATCCGAAGAATTCACTTGACAGCCGTTACGTTACCGAACCCCAGAGAGAGAAGAACTAACAGGCAACAACCTCATCTGGTTAGGACACAGTGCCCTTAAAAAGAAAAACTGGGGTACCTACTCCCACGTATCAAGTTCATAATACGCAACCCTGTCGTCCAGTTGTCCTCTTAAGGACGGTGGCTGTATCAGTGGTCCAGACCAATTATAATCATGAGGCATGTGTACCGACACCCACCAAGATCCACTCCGTTCACCTAACAGTAAGAAATCAATGGTACAGAACAGGAACAGAAAAAACACCTCCTCTACCAATAGTGTTGCTGGTAATACCAACGATGAAGAAACCCAGAAAGGAGAGGCGTTGGCAAATCCAGAGTTACATCGGAAACAAGCGCAAGAAGCCAAAGAAATCAATGAAACCGCATGAAACTCCGTTAGATAAACCCCAATTACCGATCTCCCTTTGTCACCCACCAAGCGAAGCCACCACCCACAATCCACCACCCCACTCCAAGCGCCAATTCCCAACAAAGTAACAGTCCGGTCATCTTTTCTACTACCGCCGCAAGGACGACTCCGTCAACGACAAGAACGCCAAACTACGCCCCAGCGTAAACCCAGAGGCGGAAGTCAACCAGCGACGACGAAAGCAGAGAGCCGTGCGTGGGGTCAACGCGCGAGACGGGAGGTGGCGGGAGGTAAGAGTAACAGGCACCGTTGCTCACCTGAGATGTATACACTGGAAGCCCCCCTTCCGAGGGTATCCGGAGCAGCCAAGTGGAGGAAGGCCGGCGGTGGTGGTGGACGGACGACACGGAAGTTGGCGAGCGGAGAGGGGAGAGAGATGTGTGGTTTTGCAGCGGAGAAGGGGAGGTCCGGTCGTCGATGGACGTATGTATATTAGCGATTTATTGTCGTATGGCTTTGCGGGCTGATTGCAATGTTTGCCCTTGCCGTTGGGGCATAATGCGGGTCGCGCCCACGCTATGCTCTCATGAATCTTATTGAAAAAAATATCGTGTTATCCTTTTTTCCTTTTTCCATGGCGGAACGGACGAGTGCAGGTTGGTTTGTAAAGAAAAATTGCGGTATATGATCTTTTTGCAACATTTGTTTTTCAAAAAAAAAATCACTTATTCAGAAGAGTTTTGTTCCAAATAATCTCATCCTTTTTTTCAAAAATCCCGTAAAACCACCTGCCTTCGATGATCCTAACAAATCTTCCAAGCTACGTTATGAAGTTAACGTCGTTGTTCATTTTTAAAAGGGTCGTGATTCACATAACCCATTTCACACCTTATCCTACACCCCAAAACCATCCAATTATTGGTCACGTTAAGGGGCCAGCAAACATTCACTTAACCTAACATCTAGCAGAAATCACCTCTCTCACCAATTCCGTCCCAGTGAAAACGTCTTCCTCGCCATTTCCACCTGTCGCAAAAATCTTCTGCATTCTCCCCCTCTCGCCAATTCCACCCCTGCGAAATCGTCTTCCTCGCCATTTCCGCCCACCGCAAAAATCCTTTGTATTCTCCCCCTCTCGACTCGCCTTCTATACTCTACTTCTTCTCTACTCTACGTGATGTGGTTAGTCCAATTCACTTTCCAGGCAGTCGACGGCAATGGCAGCTTGTGGATCATTCCCATCCTGACAAGCAACAAACTCTTCTTCCTCGTGATTTCATCCGCATAGCTTCACTCAAATTCTTCGTTCACTCGTCTAAACCACCGGGTTGAACGGTAGCTCGCCCTTGCGATTCCGTTCCACAGAGATCAGTAGTTGCAAACCACAACAACCCCACGCTTGAACACCGTCGTACGGTCGCATTGGGTCGGGTGGTGGTTTTCCATATCATATGCACAAGGTTGGGTGTGGTCTCTCCCACACTTGCACACTGCCTCATCGCCTCAGTGAATCATTACAGGTACATCTCATTCAAATTATTGTTTTGAATCTTATAATTCGAGTTCAAGGCAGTAACATCTTGACATAAGGAAGTTAGGACATATTCTTTATTTACAATCTGACACGTCTAGCTAAATAGAGAATATATATGGGGTTGGACTAATAAATAGAAGATGATGTTAATTCCCCAAGTTTCAGGTTGAGTTAATGATTGGCTTAGGTTAGTAAGTTGTTGTTATGGCTTTTCTAAACCAAAACGGTCAAGGTGTAGAGTCAAAGAGATCTTCCACTCTTTGAGATGTATAACTAGGTTAAATTTTTGGAGTTATATTTGTCATGATTGTCGTCATTTATTAGGTTTTATTTTATATGTCCTTTCTGATGTGGCTTAATCTTTGTAATTTTCATTGCCTTTTCAGTCATGGTAACAAATTTTTTATTATGCACTTTTTTGGGTGATGGGTTACTGGTTTTAAACATTAGTATTACGATGTTAATTAATAAATTTATCGACAACTCCAAAAAAACCACTCAGTAGGTAATTGAATACATCTTTTAAAAAAAATCACTCAAATCAGTTTTGTTTACCAAGTACATATGTAGTCATTAAAGAACCTTATAGCCTCATTTTAGATCTTTGTGTATTAGATATAATATTTTTTTGCATAACTCTCTTAAAAGTTAGTCTAAGGAATGGTAAGATAATTCAACCACAGTCATTTAAATTGATGCATTTTGTTTGAACTAATTATTCTTTTGTCTTCTTTATCTTGCTTGAAAAAGTATATTAATTCGTGTCGAATATATAAATGTTTATTTGTATTTAATTCCTTTTTTGGCACCTAATAAACTATTGGATTCCTCGGGGTGGATACTACTCAATTCCTCACAAACTAGTGAATTTAGACTAATGTACTACTGGATTCCTCGGGTGGATGTTGTTGAATTTGAAGAAGTGTTTTCAGTAACTAATCCAAGTATAAATTCTAATTCACCTTCTCCCTTTCATGGACGATATATAGACCTCGCTTTGTTATAAATTGTAGGTTTTGCTCTCTCTCTCTTAAATTATATTTATTAAAGTATGTGTATAGCATATTTTCTAGTTGTGTTGATTCTTTCTAATATCTTATACAGATTTTACATTTTTCAATGTTTTTTGTATTATTTTTAACTAGTTGATTTTAGAAGTTATATTATATCTTATATTGTACACATTTGTAGATGATATTTCCTAGGGTTCTATATATTATTTATCCTAATGGGCCATAGTTTTTTTATAATTACTTTCTCAAAAAAATCCTTTACTCTAGTTGTTGTATAAAAATGAAGGGTTTTGAATGGTTTTTATGATTTTTACAACAAATAAAAGAACAAGAAATGTATTTGCGCTTCTTTTAACATATCTAAATCAAATTAATTCTCTAGCTGAAATAATAGTTTATTGACCCTTTCAACACATTAATGTTATTGTAGTAACATTTTTGTGCCCTGGCTATTTAGAAATTGTAACAAATAAAACTTAAAAATTTGCAAAACATTTTGAATGTGTGATGCAGCCCTATTTTAGGATAAATAATATAGAGACCAGCACGATTGTGGTATCACATAATGGTAGTGTTGACCTAAGCAAATTCACAGATAAAAACCAAGTTCAAGCATTGAAGACTCAAGTCAGCGGAACGGTCGTGTTGTATAGCATGGTCATGCCATCATAACTCAGAACGGTCGTTCCATACAGCACAGTCGTGTGGCCAGCAGATCAGTACGGGCGTTCCACCAAGAATGGGTAGAGCTTCTCCAATCCACCACAACCGTGGTGACTACCACGATCGTGCAACCCATGTCTCACCACGACCATAGTGACCACCACGGTCGTGTCACCAGCCATTCAAAATCCAAATTCTCTAGTGGATTTTCACCAATTCTCACCTTGCCTATCCCATGCCATCACGGGCATTCTGACCCACACCCACCATGGTCATGATGGCCAGCACGGTCGTGTTGGATCTAGGGCTCTAGATGGGGGTGAATAGAGCTTCAAAATTCTCACAAGATAGATTAGAGCTTCAAATTATATCAATAAAAACCAATAGCTTAAGTGCAATTTGAAGTCCTAACTAACAAGCATAGAAAGGATGAGAGAAAATGAAAGCAAGCACTTGACAAGGTCATTTAGAGTGGTTCCACTCTCCAGACTAGGAGAGAGTCAGTCCACTACCTATAGAGGTCAACCTCTAGGACTTTACAAGTGATTTTCTCTATATATTCACCAATAAGAGTTACAACACAAGGCCACCAAAGGACTTAACCATCCAAACACAAAGAGTCTTACACCTTACCAAGGACTTATCCACTTTGCAAGAGTTTTCCGCCTTCTTCCAAGGACTTACCTACTCTTGCACAGGTCTTCAGCCTTCAAGGGATTACCCACTCTTCTTGGATCTTCATCCTTTGCGTTCTCCTTCACTTAGAGAAGATATTCACCTCTTCTTCAACCTTGAAGAAGAAGAACAACAACTCCACCTTCACTCGGAGTAGCTTGCTTCACCTTTGCTTCATGGAGGAAAGGGGTAGGGAAGATGGAATGGAATGAGAGCTTTACAAGCACAAGGAAGTAACTCTCTTACAACTGGCCTATCTCACTCATAATCACGAAATGAAGTGTAAACTAGAGAGAGAAAGGGGCTCAAGGAGTTGCAACACACTCAACTATAACAAGGACTTAGAATAGCATGAATGACCAAACTTAGAATGAACTCCAAGGGGTCCTATTTATAGCGGGGGGTGTTCCCTTGAGTGTGGGATCACTTAAGGTCGAAATATAGCTATTTTCCAAGTTGTAACAGATCTATTCTCGCTCAAAACAACTCACCAACGGTTATAATCACTTTTTCTACGTTTTTCATACAGTACATTCGGTCGAGTTTTAATAAAGGTAACTCCACCGATCCACTAAATGACAAAGCCAATTTTCAAACTATCGGTCGAGTTTGTTCTGGGAAACTCGACCAATGAGCTAAAATCAGTTTTGCTCAGTGAGTCGGTCGGTAAAGTTTTATGAGTGTGCAACTCGACCGATGGGTCATCTTCAAAAAATTCATCACTGGATCGATCAAGTTTCCAACTCGACCCTGTGACAAATTTTCCAAATTGACATTTAAGTGATTAAACCTTGGAATTAAGTGTCCCTGTTTTTTTCTCATGTTAGTTACAAGTTATATCATCAATATAAGTGATTACAAAAATCATCTAAGGTCATTTGGAGTGATTTCCAAAAATGCACACTTGTATTGCTTTTGACTTGAACCTGAACAAGCTAGGGCTTGTATAATTTGATCCTTTTCATGTACCTAAAGCCTGAAATCAATCTTGAACAAACATATTAGATACATAAGAATGGAATGGTTAAGTCATTATCAAAATATGGGCAATGTATAACTCTCAAGTCAACATTCTCCCCCTTTTTGACAATGACAAACCATTCCTCAATCATATTAAAAAGGATATTGAAGGTATACCTTACCTTGTGAATTGCAAGGGGATTCAGGATTTAAACAATGTGAATTGGTCCACCTCAATCTATGCTTACTCTTTACTACATAGTTAGTCTATCTACACAAAGCAACCTGACATATGTGTACTATATGGTCCTTTAGCAAGTCACAAGATAAAGCATATAATGAACAAGAAAAGGATCACATAGGTAATAAAAGCAATATGGTTTAGCTTCAAAACATTGAATTTATCTCCCCCTTTTGACATTATCAAAAAATAAGGGGGTAGAAGAGAGTAGAAATAGGTCTTCTCCAAGCACAACCAAGCATACATGCACAACATGCAATCTCAAAGCATACACCAAATAGAGACGAGAGAAACAAACAATCTAAGTCATAATCAAAATATGGTAAAACATGACACCAAATCATGAGATATAGTAAATCAAAGAGTAAGTGTACAAAGGATTTAAGTACAACTGTGAGAACCCGTTACACTAAATGAGATTACTCAAAACATAAAACACAGTCAATCACTGATTAATCACATACCCAAAAATATGGGTAAATTAAAACCGATTTCAACGTCATCACCCGCTCAGAAACATTTGCATAAGAGCCCAACATCTTTCTTATATCCATACTATGCCAAGAATTTGATACAAATTGTTCTATCCTCTTAGCCACCATATATATACACAGGAGAACAATATTCGTATATGCCACACAAACAAGTATTAATTTGCTAATAAAAGTTTTATTCGTTTGAAACACCATATACAAACTTTTTTTCGCCCAGACCTGAGAGTACAGGGACGACTCTTGTGACGACCGTCTCGCGAAAACAGGATTAACTAATGCGGAAGCGAATTATTTGCAGCAGATTACTGAAAATCACTGAAAATTTAAAACTTTTTGCAAAGAGATCCATTCACAGGAAAACTCTTCCATTCAGAACCAAAGTAAAACCTTACATCCTGATTCATATATACATCTCATGTACTATTACTTCTCGAGGAATACAAACATCAACTACTCTCTCTTAACTGTACACAGGTAGTATAAAACCCTCGAGGCTTAAAGCCAAAATCTCAGATCGATCCATCAAAACATTACTCCTAGGACCCGAGAGTACAGAGACGACTCATAGGACTTTCTATATACAACTTGACAGCTCATATCCCCACCTGGGATTTACTGATGTCCCTGCTACTGCTGCTGCTGCTCTTCCTCTGTAATAGGTTCCTTGCCTTTTCGTCGGCGGTTACCTAAAAATTTAATGCCACGGGGGTGAGACAATTATAAAAATTGTCCCAGCGAGAGATATAACTCTCCGCCAGAAACATTGTTATTGCAAATAATAGAATAACACTGAGCAGTAGAAATATAAACATTTATCAGCAGGTAATGCATTAGATAAACTAAATAGAGCAGCATTCTCTATGCAATCATTTCAGTTGTAACTTGAATAAGTAGCAAGTTATCCATTTAGGAAGAAATATAAAGATAATGTAAATCATTTATCCAACTAGAACATGTTAATCAATGTATTCTCAACCATTGATTCTCGTAGTTCAACCCTAAGCAAATATGCTACACGGCTGATTACATATTACAAACATACTTATGCCCTGAGGAGATGAGATATACCGCTCATACTCCAACCGACCACTGCGAAGTCGAAATCGGTACCATACATAGGTCATCAGAAGAGCCGGATTTCTATGACCTCATCCTCCTCAGTCAGTGTGAGGAACAACATGCAGGACATCTCGTGTCTCTGATGTAATAGCTTTCCAGGGTATTCTGGCAACTTCGCTATTAGAGTTACAGTGGCATTCTGCACTCTCTTCGCCATCGAGGGATTTCTTGTTTATCTCTCATCGATGCGGCATTAACAACATCATCGGGAGATTAGTGATACATCATCCCGTCATATACATATAATGAAGAATTGAGAGATTTAATGTTTATCTCACATCAATTCCTTCATTAGGGCGTAAGGATATTCGCGCCCATAACCCCCACATACTCAAAAGTATGCTCTCCAGGAGTTCCCTTAGGAAAACCTATTTCAGCATCACCTAACTACTGACGATGATGGATCTATGGTCAGGGCTCTACATGATATCATTTCACTTGATTATTTAAGTACATTACAACATTCGTTTAGCATCAGGCATGTTGTCAATCATATAACATTATAAAATTTGCTATAAAGAATGAGTACTATTTCTATCAAGTTCATTTCACAGCTTTGCTAACATTGGGATCTCAATCCCTTATCATCTCATCATCATGATTCAAGAATATGGGTGTTCAAACCCTCAAGTTATCAATATACATGTTACCACTTTAACAGGTAACTTAATGCCATCAAGTCATCTAACAGATAAACATGACAAATGTAATGCAGGTATTTCACATGGCTCTTAAAGCTTATCAATCTCTTTTGTTACCTTTCACTAGGCAACATAGCATATCACTGCTTATAAAACTTATAAAGTGTTTTCAATACACAAGGCATCATAGCTCATACCTGGCTATGTTCAATATCTCATGAAACCTGCATGATTAGTACAGATGATAACAACACATCAATTTCATATCTGTACAATGCAAAATAATGATAACATAACTATTCAAGGATTACCCCACTATGCCCTTGCTAGGGTTAGGGTTTCCTTTTTAATTCAATTAGGATAACCATTCCCTTAGCTCAATTAGGGTTAATAACTTATCACTTCATTATCCAACCTTGGAGCATTACATTATAAAGAATAACCCAAAATTAGGGTTTCTTTCATAGTTTCACCTTATTTGGAATTAGGGTGAACTATACATTCCATTTCAAATCAAGAATAGTGTACCACGGCCGTGCTGCCAAAAACGGTCGTGCAAAGGGGAATCACCACGGCCGTGCTACCTTGCACGGTCGTGCAAGAGGTATCCACCACGGCCGTGCTGCCTAGCACGGTCGTGCTACAACAGATCCCAATTATTTTACATTTGTGAATTTAATACTCCAAACCAATTAGGGTTTATTGTTATCCCTAAGTGGAGATGATTAATAAGTACCTTTAATTTTTAAGCTTGCCATGTCATCATTATGAATTAGGTTTATATCATCATCATATAATAGAACTTCATCTATCAATGCCCTCAATTAGGGTTATGATTCATTAACCTTCATAACTAGGGTTTCATGATCTCACTATTAAAAATCATGCCCTTACTAGGCATTCATACATGAAGAATATCTTATCCCTCATCTTCTATAAAATGAAGTTACTTCAACCTTGATTAATCTAAGTCAACTCAATCTTGAAAGAAGAATTGACATCATAGGATATGTCATTATATCAAGATCATTAAGAACTCAATCTCCCTTGGATTACATCATGTGATTGATTATATAAACCACTGACCTTCATCCAATTTGAGAGTTCATACTCTTTGGTTGATTACCTTCCAAGTGATATTGGAATAGGTGAAACCATTTAGTAGAATAGCAATTGAAACCACTTAACAAAATTGAACTTCTGAAACTGTTTAAGCCTCAACTGATTTGGGATCGTTTGGTCCCAAACGGTGAGACCGTTTGGACTCAAACGGTCCTGAGACCGTTTGGTCCAAACCACCTCAAAACCGAAAGGACCAAATATGGTTTCCATCAATCACATTGAATTAGGGTTTTCAATGTTGAAGGACCGTTTGGACTCAAACGGTCCCGAGACCGTTTGGTCCAAACCACCTCAAAACCGAAAGGACCAAATATGGTTTCCATCAATCACATTGAATTAGGGTTTTCAATGTTGAATCCTTCAATCGATCTTGCACATGTTAGACACTAATCAATTGAGTTAATTAGATCAACCCTAAACTGATTTGACACTCAATTGACCCTCAATTGATCCTCAATTAGGGTTGGAATCAATTGAATTAGGGTTTAGAATCAATGAACCTTCAATATTCATCAATGTGTGACTAGTTACTTCATAACTATTGAACCACCATTCAAATGGAGTATGACCTGACCCCAAACGGTCTTGAGGTCGTTTGGATGACCTCCAAATGGTCTTGAGACCGTTTTCCCATCATATCACTCAAAACCAAGCAATCCAATTAGGGTTTGGTTCATTGAAGTGCTCACCAAATCAACAATTTATTGCAGATCAACTTGATATCTTTAGACCTTCAACCACTGAACTATACCCAACCCTAGACCTCCAAACGGTCTTGGGTGACCACCAAACGGTCTTGAGACCGTTTGGCCCATCCAACCTTTGGACTCTAGTGAAAAATCATCATGGATTGGTCTATCAAGTTGATCAACAAATCAGCACTACCTTGCAATATGATTAGTACTTTTGGACCTTCAATTGGTCAACTATACTTGAACCCAGACCTCCAAACGGTCTTGGGACGATCCCCAAACGGTCTTGAGACCGTTTGGGTGATCCCCAAACGGTCTTGAAACCGTTTGGGCTAATCAACCCAAAATCTCAACTTAACTCATTGGAATTTCAGCACTATTTTCAATTAGGGTTTGCCTAATTGATTAGGCTTCAACTCACGATTCCTTGGGAGTTAACCCATAAAATTTGGTGAGTCATTATCCAACATAATAGGGATCAATAATCCCAAACGGTCAACGCTTGGTCAACGCACTCAAACGGTCTTGAAACCGTTTGCCCAAACAGGTCAAGTTAATCAGGTTGAAAATCAGCACTTAATTCAGTTCGATTTGCCTAATTGATTGGCCTTCAACCTATGATTCCTTTGGAGTTAACCCCTCAAATGTGGAGGGTCATTATCCTACATAATTAGGAACGAGATTCCCAAACGGTCCACGCTTGGTCAACTCTTTCATACGGTTTTGAAACTGTTTGCCACCAAACGGTTTGCAAACTGTTTGGTCACCAAACGGTTTTGGTGAAACCGTTTGGTCCCAACCAATGAGATCATTTGCTCCCAAGATATTTGGTGAGGTGCTTGCTTATGATGATGTCATCATCATCTTCCTTCGTGCACCGAAGCACATCAACCGTTCTTGATGGAATTTTCAGCAAAGAAGCAAAAGTTTATCAAATTGAAGAAATCAATCAACAAAGCATAGAAGATTGATGCAATAGCAATGTTTGAGGGTTTAAGTTATAAAACCCGCCTCAAATTTAATCTCCAAGCTCCAAGCTCCGTGGCTTTAATGGTGGATGGAGCTCCAGCAACTATTCAAGGTTCGTTCTTGAGCTTTTGGATGAAATGGATGGCTAGAAATGGAAATCGAGTGAAGAAAACCTAGAATCAATCATTGATTTAGGGTTTTCACCATGAATCCAAGGTAGAAGATGATGAAACCTTACCTACAGGTGGTGTTCGTCCTTCTCCTACTCCTGAGCTTCCCCTTGGTCGTCCAAAGCAAAAGGAATAAGGAAAAGACTAAGGGAAACGTTCCTTATGTGTTATTGAAATAAGGTATATATAAAGAATATGTATATGGGTCTTTAATGAAAGAGAAAATGAAATCATTTTCCTTAAATAAATTCCATACTAATTTCCCCCTAATCCTCCTCCATTACTTGATCACGAAACCACCTTCAAACTTTCGTTAAAGCTCTTCATTATCCAAGAATTAATGGAAAAGAAATTAAGCACCTTAATCCATTATAATAATAATATATATTTTTGAGTGGGAATTCTTTTCCTTATAATAAGGTGAGTGGAATTTCACCTCCTTAGGATATTTTTGATCCTTGAAAGCTCAAGGACGTCCACACACACATATGAATTCCACCATTCAAGTTTTGATTGAAATACCTTCAATTATTTTTATTTATTTTTGCATTAATTGAATTAGGGTTTCAATTATGCTTATATCTTGATTATTTTAATGTCAAGATTCTCTCTCCTCCAAGATAATTCAAATGAGGTGCCCTTCTCATTTTCTTTGCTCTACTTGATGCCAAAGATTATTAGGGACCTTATTGAAGTGGTAATTTGCATATCGAACCCTAGGTTTTGGGTAAATTGCACTTTAGTCCAAAATTAACAAAACAATATTTCAACATTATTCAAAAAGGACTGAAATTGAAATATAAGTTCCTCAAGAGCCTTAATTACATTTCAAAAGTTAACCACAAGCATCAAATCACATATTTAAGCAAAACACCTAGGGTTAGTTCATAACCCAGGTCAGGGATGTTACAAATTATCCACCCCTTACAAGGATTTCGTCCCCGAAATCATTACAAAACATGTTAAGAGAAAAGAGCAGGGTATTTCCTTCTCATCTCTTTCTCTAGTTCCCACGTAGATTCTTCAATTCCACGGTGGTTCCATAGGACTTTTACAAGACTAATATCTTTCTTTTTCAGCTTTTTGATTCTTCTATCAAGAATCAACACAGGTCCTTCAACATATGATATATCATCATTAAGCTCAACCTCCATAGGCTGTAGAACCGTTTCTGTGTCAGGATGACATTTCCTTAGCATGGAAATGTGGAACACTGGGTGTAACTTTTGCAATTCAGGTGGTAACTCCAGCTTATAAGCTACCTTTCCAACCCGTTCTATAATTGGATAAGGCCCCATAAATCTAGGAGCTAACTTTCCTTACCTTCCAAATCTAAGGACTCCTTTCCAAGGTGAGACCTTGAGGTATACTCTGTCTCCAACCTGGAATTCTAAAGGTCTACGACGCTTGTCAGCATAGGATTTCTGCCTATCCTGTACAGTCTTCAACTGTTGTTGTATTATTTTAATCTTCTCGGTGGTTTGCTGCACAAGATCAGGGCCCAAAAGTTGATATTCACCAGTTTCATACCAACATAGGGGAGATCTACAACGTCTACCATACAAAGCTTCATAAGGTGCCATGTCAATGCTGTGATGATAGCTATTATTGTAGGCAAACTCTATCAAGCTTAGATAAAGATCCCAACTTCCCGTAAACTGAAGGACACATGCCCTAAGCAAGTCCTCCAAGGTTTGTATTGTCCTCTCAGACTGTCCATCTGTTTGAGGATGGAAGGCTGTACTAAACCTTAATTGTGTGCCTAAGGCTTTATGAAGTCGCTCCCAAAAATGACTTGTAAAATGGGGACCTCTATTAGAAACAATGGTAACTGGGACCCCATGCAGCCGCACTATGTCATTTACATATAACTGTGCCAGCTTCTCAGCAGAATAGGTTGTTTTGACAGGTAAGAAATGTGCTGTCTTTGTCAACCTATCAACTATTACCCAAATGGAATCATGACCTTTGGCTGTTCTGGGTAAACCAACCACAAAATCCATGGTCACATGATCCCATTTCCACTGTGGTATAGGTTGAGGCTGCAGTGTTCCTGCAGGCTTTTGGTGTTCAGCTTTAACCTGTTGACACACTGGACACCGCATCACGAACTCAGCAACATCCTTCTTCAAACCAGGCCACTAATACATATCTTTCAAGTTATGATACATCTTGGTGCTTCCTGGATGCATAGCATACATAGAAGAATGAGCTTCTTCCAGGATTAACTTCCTTAAGTTATCAGCATCAGGTACTATCATTCTACCATGATAACAGGCTACCTGATCATCTGAATCATAGAAACCTTCTCGTTTCTCACTACCATACTCTGATCTAATCTGCTGAACTACAACATCAGATTGTTGTGCCTTCTTAATCTGTTGTCTCAGAGTAGGTTTTATGTGCATCTCAGCTAACAACCCAGCTAACAACGATACTTTAAGCTGTATGTTGTTTTGCCTCAAGGAGATAAGCATATCTCTCTTAGAGCACACTAAGGAGTTCAACTGTGTTTTATCTAGAGCTGGTGTTGCTGATTTTCTACTTAATGCATCAGCAACCACGTTGGCTTCCCCTGGATGATAATCAATTGTACAATCATAGTCCTTGATTAATTCCATCCAGTGGCGTTGCCTCATGTTAAGCTCATGCTGAGAAAAGATATACTTTAGGTTCTTGTGGTCTGTGAAAATCTGAAATGTTTCTCCATAGAGGTAATGTCTCCAGATCTTCAAGGCATGAACTACAACAGCTAGTTCTAGATCGTGTGTTGGATTATTCTCCTCGTGTTTCTTAAGCTGTCAGGAAGCAAAAGAAATCACTTGCTTATCCTGCATTAACACACATCCTAGTCCATTCTTAGAGGCATCACAGAAAACTATATACCCTTTCCCTTGCTCAGGTAACACCAATACAGGTGCACTAGTCAACCTTTCCTTCAACAACTGGAACGATTGTTGACACTTGTCATTCCACACAAAAGGAACATCCTTTCTGGTTAACTTGGTTAAGGGTAAGGCTATGGAACTGAAGTTCTTAATGAACCTCCGATAATAGCCTGCCAACCCTAAGAAACTACGAATCTCCGTTGGTGTCTTCGGTTGCTCCCACTGTAGAACAGATTCTACCTTTTTAGGGTCAACACGAATACCTGAAGCAGATATTACGTATCCAAGGAAAGAAACTTCTGGTAGCCAGAACTCACATTTGCTAAACTTAGCATATAACTTATGCTTTCTTAGCAAAGTCAGAGCCTGGCGAAGATGGTGCTCATGCTGCTGAGCATCTCTACTATAGATCAGGATGTCATCTATAAATACGACTACACATTGATCAAGAAAAGGTCGGAAGATTCTATTCATGAGTTCCATAAATGCAGCTGGTGCATTAGTTAGTCCAAATGACATAACTGTGAACTCATAGTGACCATACCTTATCCTGAAGGCAGACTTAGGTATGTCACCCTCCTTAATACGTAATTGATGGTATCCCGACCTCAAATCTATCTTTGAGAAGATGGTTGCACCACGCAACTGGTCAAACAAATCATCAATCCTTGGCAGAGGATACTTATTCTTTATAGTCACTTTATTAAGTTGTCTGTAATCAATGCATAACCGCATTGACCCATCCTTCTTCTTAACAAAGAGGACCGGAGCACCCCAGGGTGAAGTACTTGGTCGGATAAAACCCTTCTCAAGCAACTCTTGTAGTTGTTTCTTGAGTTCTGCCATCTCATCAGGCGCCATTCTATATGGTGTTTGTGCTATTGGCTGTGTGCCCGGGATTAGATTAATCTCAAAATCAATCTCTCGGGGTGGATGTACACTTGGAAGTTCTTCAGGAAATACATCTTGAAATTCCCTGACTACAGGAACTTCAGCAGGATTAGGACTCTCCATGGTGGTATCTACCACATGGGCCAAGAATGCATAACATCCTTGCCTCATCATCTTCTCAGCTACCATGGCTGACACAAGACAGGTTGGAAGGATCTTTCTGTCTCCTTGAAAGATCCATGTGTCACTGTTATCTGTAAACACAGCTTGCTTGGACTCACAATCCAAGACAACCTTGTACCTTTCTAAGGTGTCCATCCCAAGAATTATATCGAACCCATGCATCTCAAGTGGTATAAGATCTACTTGGATGTAATGTTTAGAAAAGGAAAGAATACAGGGAGAACATACTTCCCACAACATAGCATATCCCATTAAAGGAGTTTCTAACAACAGACTATCTACTCTATGACTTGTAGTCATGTTGCAGTCAAGAATCACTCTCCGAGTGATAAAGGAATGAGTAGCTCCTGGATCAATTAAAACAGATACGATGCAGGATGTAGACATATCAGAATAAAATAGTTTCATCTGACCTGTCACAACCCGAGGGTTGATCACTGCATCAGGTGGATTCATCACATAAAATCTTGTCGTTGCCTGTGGTTGATTTGGTGCTCGATGACTAGGTGCTGATGATCCAGCTTGGGACGCTTGTCCACGTCCTCTAGCTCCACTTGGAAACTGCCTCCTTTGAGAACCTTGCTGACTCTGCCTTTGAGGTTGAGTCACACTCACCTCTCGGGCTCTACAATCCTTCATCAGATGTCCCACCTTTCCACATATAAAACAACTTCTGATCCCCTGCTGTGGTCTGGATGGTCCTGTAACCGATACAGATGCTGAGCTGTGAGCTCTTTCTGGTGGTAAACTTCGTCCTCTACCCCTATTTGACGTCCACTGCGTCTGGGTATTGAATCTAGGTGGTGCCATTGGTGCACAAAACCTCGGTTTCTTGAAACCTTTGGATGAAGATCCTTGGAACTGGGGGTACACCTTCTTGTTCTGGGTCTATCTCTTCTCAGTCACAGACCTCTCTATCCTTCTAACAGACTCTATAAAAGTAGCAAATCTTTCCCTGTTCTCCAGAGCAGACACAGGGGTGGTCAACTCAGCATTTAATCCTTTCTCAAAACGTCTGATCCTTTCTTCATCAGTGGTTGCCATATGCGGACAGATGCGCAAAAGCTCCATGAACTTAGCCTCATACTCGCTAATGTTCATTGGTCCTTGTCTTAATCTCTCAAACTGAGAGATTTTCTCATCCAGAAAGGTCTTAGGAAAGTATCTATTGACAAATTCTCGTCGAAATACTTCCCATGCAATCTCCACACCTGGCCTTTTTCCCTCCTCTATGGTCCACCAGTGACCAGCACTCCCCTTAAGAAGGTACACAACATGCCTGACCTTCTCATCTTCTGGGATGTTAAGGATTCTAAAGGCCTTCTCTAGCTCAGTTAGCCACATGTCAGCATCTCCTGGGTCAGCTGTCCCAGCATATTCTGTGGCTCCAACTCGGCGAAGTCGTTCAAACGTCTTGCCGACTCCTTGTCCTTCTTGATGAGTAGGTGCCCTGGGTGCAGGCATGGGCATCCTATCAGTCATATGTGTCATGGCAGTCATGAACTGCCCAAACATAGCTTGGAAGGCTGGATTCCCCATGTCAGCTGGGTTGAACTGGGGTGGTTCAGGCACATGCTCCTCCCTATGATGGTCACTTGCACCTCCTCCGTGTGCAGCGACACTACTTTCAGCAACATGTTCCTCGTGTGATCCAGACATCTTTAGTTTTCTCTTCTCCTCCTATATGAGCAGAAGACACTATTCAGATATACTGGAAGACACTAGAACAGACTCAACAACCCTAGTCCTATGTCTCTGTAGACTCAGCGAACCTAGAGCTCTGATACCACTAAATTGTGACGACCGTCTCGCGAAAACAGGATTAACTAATGCGGAAGCGAATTATTTGCAGCGGATTACTGAAAATCACTGAAAATTTAAAACTTTTTGCAAAGAGATCCATTCACAGGAAAACTCTTCCATTCAGAACCAAAGTAAAACCTTACATCCTGGTTCATATATACATCTCATGTACTATTACTTCTCAAGGAATACAAACATCAACTACTCTGTCTTAACTGTACACAGGTAGTATAAAACCCTCGAGGCTTAAAGCCAAAATCTCAGATCTATCCATCAAAACATTACTCCTAGGACCCGAGAGTACAGAGACGACTCATAGGACTTTCTATATACAACTTGACAGCTCATATCCCCACCTGGGATTTACTGCTGTCCCTGCTACTGCTGTTGCTGCTCTTCCTCTGTAATAGGATCCTTGCCTTTTCGTCGGCGGTTACCTAAAAATTTAATCCCACGGGGGTGAGACAATTATAAAAATTGTCCCAGCGAGAGATATAACTCTCCGCCAGAAACATTGTTATTGCAAATAATAGAATAACACTGAGCAGTAGAAATATAAACATTTATCAGCAGGTAATGCATTAGATAAACTAAATAGAGCAGCATTCTCTATGCAATCATTTCAGTTGTAACTTGAAGAAGTAGCAAGTTATCCATTTAGGAAGAAATATAAAGATAATGTAAATCATTTATCCAACTAGAACATGTTAATCAATGTATTCTCAACCATTGATTCTCGTAGTTCAACCCTAAGCAAATATGCTACACGGCTGATTACATATTACAAACATACTTATGCCCTGAGGAGATGAGATATACCGCTCATACTCCAACCGACCACTGCGAAGTCGAAATCGGTACCATACATAGGTCATCAGAAGAGCCGGATTTCTATGACCTCATCCTCCTCAGTCAGTGTGAGGAACAACATGCAGGACATCTCGTGTCTCTACTGTAATAGCTTTCTAGGGTATTCTGGCAACTTCGCTATTAGAGTTACAGTGGCATTCTGCACTCTCTTCGCCATCGAGGGATTTCTTGTTTATCTCTCATCGATGCGGCATTAACAACATCATCGGGAGATTAGTGATACATCATCCCGGCATATACATATAATGAAGAATTGAGAGATTTAATGTTTATCTCACATCAATTCCTTCATTAGGGCGTAAGGATATTCGCGCCCATAACCCACACATACTCAAAAGTATGCTCTCCAGGAGTTCCCTTAGGAAAACCTGTTTCACCATCACCTAACTACTGACGATGATGGATCTATGGTCAGGGCTCTACATGATATCATTTCACTTGATTATTTAAGTACATTACAGCATTCTTTTAGCATCATGCATGTTGTCAATCATATAACATTATAACATTTGCTATAAAGAATGAGTACTATTTCTATCAAGTTCATTTCACAGCTTTGCTAACATTGGGATCTCAATCCCTTATCATCTCATCATCATGATTCAAGAATATGGGTGTTCAAACCCTCAAGTTATCAATATACATGTTACCACTTTAACAGGTAACTTAATGCCATCAAGTCATCTAACAGATAAACATGACAAATGTAATGTAGGTATTTCACATGGCTCTTAAAGCTTATCAATCTCTTTTATTACTTTTCACTAGGCAACATAGCATATCACTGCTTATAAAACTTATAAAGTGTTTTCAATACACAAGGCATCATAGCTCATACCTGGCTATGTTCAATATCTCATGAAACCTGCATGATTAGTACAGATGATAACAACACATCAATTTCATATCTGTACAATGCAAAATAATGATAACATAACTATTCAAGGATTACCCCACTATGCCCTAGCTAGGGTTAGGGTTTCCTTTTTAATTCAATTAGGGTAACCATTCCCTTAGCTCAATTAGGGTTAATAACTTATCACTTCATTATCCAACCTTGGAGCTTTACATTATAAAGAATAACCCAAAATTAGGGTTTCTTTCATAGTTTCACCTTATTTGGAATTAGGGTGAACTATACATTCCATTTCAAATCAAGAATAGTGTACCACGACCGTGCTGCCAAAAACGGTCGTGCAAAGGGGAATCACCACGGCCGTGCTACCTTGCACGGTCGTGCAAGAGGTATCCACCACGGCCGTGCTGCCTAGCACGGCCGTGCTGCCTAGCACGGTCGTGCTACAGCAGATCCCAATTATTTTACATTTGTGAATTTAATACTCCAAACCAATTAGGGTTTATTGTTATCCCTAAGTGGAGATGATTAATAAGTACCTTTAATTTTTAAGCTTGCCATGTCATCATTATGAATTAGGTTTATATCATCATCATATAATAGAACTTCATCTATCAATGCCCTCAATTAGGGTTATGATTCATTAACCTTCATAACTAGGGTTTCATGATCTCACTATTAAAAATCATGCCCTTACTAGGCATTCATACATGAAGAATATCTTATCCCTCATCTTCTATAAAATGAAGTTACTTCAACCTTGATTAATCTAAGTCAACTCAATCTTGAAAGAAGAATTGAAATCATAGGATATGTCATTATATCAAGATCATTAAGAACTCAATCTCCCTTGGATTACATCATGTGATTGATTATATAAACCACTGACCTTCATCCAATTTGAGAGTTCATACTCTTTGGTTGATTACCTTCCAAGTGATCTTGGAATAGGTGAAACCATTTAGTAGAATAGCAATTGAAACCACTTAACAAAATTGAACTTCTAAAACTGTTTAAGCCTCAACTGATTTGGGATCATTTGGTCCCAAACGGTCTTGAGACCGTTTGGACTCAAACGGTCCTGAGACCGTTTGGTCCAAACCACCTCAAAACCGAAAGGACCAAATATGGTTTCCATCAATCACATTGAATTAGGGTTTTCAATGTTGAATCCTTCAATCGATCTTGCACATGTTAGACACTAATCAATTGAGTTAATTAGATCAACCCTCAACTGATTTGACACTCAATTGACCCTCAATTGATCCTCAATTAGGGTTGGAATCAATTGAATTAGGGTTTAGAATCAATGAACCTTCAATATTCATCAATGTGTGACTAGTTACTTCATAACTATTGAACCACCATTCAAATGGGGTATGACCTGACCCCAAACGGTCTTGAGGTCGTTTGTATGACCTCCAAACGGTCTTGAGATCGTTTGCCCATCATATCACTCAAAAATAAGCAATCCAATTAGGGTTTGGTTCATTGAAGTGCTCACCAAATCAGCAATTTATTGCAGATCAACTTGATATCTTTAGACCTTCAACCACTGAACTATACCCAACCCTAGACCTCCAAACGGTCTTGGGTGACCACCAAAAGGTCTTGAGACCGTTTGGATGAGCTCCAAACGGTCTTGAGACCGTTTGGCCCATCCAACCTTTGGACTTTAGTGAAAAATCATCATGGATTGGTCTATCAAGTTGATCAACAAATCAGCACTACCTTGCAATATGATTAGTACTTTTGGACCTTCAATTGGTCAACTATACTTGAACCTAGACCTCCAAACGGTCTTGGGACGATCCCCAAACGGTCTTGAGACCGTTTGGGTGATCCCCAAATGGTCTTGAAACCGTTTGGGCTAATCAACCCAAAATCTCAACTTAACTCATTGGAATTTCAGCACTGTTTTCAATTAGGGTTTGCCTAATTGATTAGGCTTCAACTCACGATTCCTTGGTAGTTAACCCATAAAATTTTGTGAGTCATTATCCAACATAATAGGGATCAATAATCCCAAACGGTCAACGCTTGGTCAACGCACTCAAATGGTCTTGAAACCGTTTGCCCAAACAGGTCAAGTTAATCAGGTTGAAAATCAGCACTTAATTCCGTTCGATTTGCCTAATTGATTGGCCTTCAACCTATGATTCTTTTGGCGTTAACCCCTCAAATTTGGAGGGTCATTAGCCTACATAATTAGGAACGAGATTCGCAAACGGTCCATGCTTTGTCAACTCTTTCATACGGTTTTGAAACCGTTTTCCACCAAACGGTTTGCAAACCGTTTGGTCACCAAACGGTTTTGGTGAAACCGTTTGGTCCCAACCAATGAGATCATTTGCTCCCAAGATATTTGGTGAGGTGCTTGCTTATGATGATGTCATCATCATATTTCTTCGTGCACCCAAGAACAGCAACCGTTCTTGATGGAATTTGCAGCAAAGAAGCAAAAGTTTATCAAATTGAAGAAATCAATCAACAAAGCATAGAAGATTGATGCAATAGCAATGTTTGAGGGTTTAAGTTATAAAACCCGCCTCAAATTTGATCTCCAAGCTCCAAGATCCGTGGATTTAATGGTGGATGGAGCTCCAGCAACTATCCAAGGTTCTTTCTTGAGCTTTTGGATGAAATGGATGGCTAGAAATGGAAATCGAGTGAAGAAACCCAAGAATCAATCATTGATTTAGGGTTTTCACCATGAATCCAAGGTAGAAGATGATGAAACCTTGCCTACAGGTGGTGTTCGTCCTTCTCCTACTCCTGAGCTTCCCCTTGGTCGTCCAAAGCAAAAGGAATAATGAAAAGACTAAGGGAAACGTTCCTTATGTGTTATTGAAATAAGGTATATATAAAGAATATGTATATGGGTCTTTAATGAAAGAGAAAATGAAATCATTTTCCTTAAATAAATTCCATACTAATTTCCCCCTAATCCTCCTCCATTACTTGATCACGAAACCACCTTCAAACTTTCGTAAGAGCTCTTCATTATCCAAGAATTAATGGAAAAGAAATTAAGCACCTTAATCCATTATAATAATAATATATATTTTTGAGTGGGAATTCTTTTCCTTATAATAAGGTGAGTGGAATTTCACCTCCTTAGGATATTTTTTATCCTTGAAAGCTCAAGGACGTCCACACACACATCTGAATTCCACCATTCAAGTTTTGATTGAAAGCCCTTCAATTATTTTTATTTATTTTTGCATTAATTGAATTAGGGTTTCAATTATGCTTATATCTTGATTATTTTAATGTCAAGATTCTCTCTCCTCCAAGATAATTCAAATGAGGTGCCCTTCTCATTTTATTTGGTCTACTTGATGCCAAAGATTATTAGGGACCTTATTGAAGTGGTAATTTGCATATTGAACCCTAGGTTTTGGGTAAATTGCACTTTAGTCCAAAATTAATAAAACAATGTTTCAACATTATTCAAAAAGGACTGAAATTGAAATATAAGTTCCTCAAGAGCCTTAATTACATTTCAAAAGTTAACCACAAGCATCAAATCACATATTTAAGCAAAACACCTAGGGTTAGTTCATAACCCAGGTCAGGGATGTTACAAATTATCCACCCCTTACAAGGATTTCATCCCCGAAATCATTACAAAACATGTTAAGAGAAAAGAGCAGGGTATTTCCTTCTCATCTCTTCCTCTAGTTCCCACGTAGCTTCTTCAATTCCACGGTGGTTCCAGACGACTTTTACAAGACTAATATCTTTATTTTTCAGCTTTTTGATTCTTCTATCAAGAATCAACACAGGTCCTTCAACATATGATATATCATCATTAAGCTCAACCTCCATAGGTTGTAGAACTGTTTCTGTGTCAGGATGACATTTCCTTAGCATGGAAATGTGGAACACTGGGTGTAACTTTTGCAATTCAGGTGGTAACTCCAGCTTATAAGCTACCTTTCCAACCCGTTCTATAATTGGATAAGGCCCCATAAATCTAGGAGCTAACTTTCCTTTCCTTCCAAATCTAAGGACTCCTTTCCAAGGTGAGACCTTGAGGTATACTCTGTCTCCAACCTGGAATTCTAAAGGTCTACGACGCTTGTCAGCATAGGATTTCTGCCTATCCTGTGCAGTCTTCAACTGTTGTTGTATTATTTTAACCTTCTCGGTGGTTTGCTGCACAAGATCAGGGCCCAAAAGTTGATATTCACCAGTTTCATACCAACATAGGGGAGATCTACAACGTCTACCATACAAAGCTTCATAAGGTGCCATGTCAATGTTGTGCTGATAGCTATTGTTGTAGGCAAACTCTATCAAGCTTGGATGTAGATCCCAACTTCCCGTAAACTGAAGGACACATGCCCTAAGCAAGTCCTCCAAGGTTTGTATTGTCCTCTCAGATTGTCCATCTGTTTGAGGATGGAAGGTTGTACTAAACCTTAATTGTGTGCCTAAGGCTTTATGAAGTCGCTCCCAAAAATGACTTGTAAACTGGGGACCTCTGTCAGAAACAATGGTAACTGGGACCCCATGCAGCCGCACTATGTCATTTACATATAACTGTGCCAGCTTCTCAGCATAATAGGTTGTTTTGACAGGTAAGAAATGTGTTGTCTTTGTCAACCTATCAACTATTACCCAAATGGAATCATGACCTTTGGCTGTTCTGGGTAAACCAACCACAAAATCCATGGTCACATGATCCCATTTCCACTGTGGTATAGGCAGAGGCTGCAGTGTTCCTGCAGGCTTTTGGTGTTCAGCTTTAACCTGTTGACACACTGGACACCGCATCACGAACTCAGCAACATCCTTCTTCAAACCATGCCACCAATACATATCTTTCAAGTTATGATACATCTTGGTGCTTCCTGGATGCATAGCATACATAGAAGAATGAGCTTCTTCCAGGACTAACTTCCTTAAGTTATCAGCATCAGGTACTATCATTCTACCATGATAACAGGCTACCTGATCATCTGAATCATAGAAACCTTCTCGTTTCTCACTACCATACTCTGATCTAATCTGCTGAACTACAGCATCAGATTGATGTGCCTCCTTAATCTGTTGTCTCAGAGTAGGTTTTATGTGCATCTCAGCTAACAATCCGGCTAACAACGATACTTTAAGCTATATGTTGTTTTGCCTCAAGGAGATAAGCATATCTCTCTTAGAGCACACTAAGGAGTTCAACTGTGTTTTATCTAGAGCTGGTGTTGCTTATTTTCTACTTAATGCATCAGCAACCACGTTGGCTTTCCCTGGATGATAATCAATTGTACAATCATAGTCCTTGATTAATTCCATCCAGCGGCGTTGCCTCATGTTAAGCTCATGCTGAGAAAAGATATACTTTAGGTTCTTGTGGTCTGTGAAAATCTGAAATGTTTCTCCATAGAGGTAATGTCTCCAGATCTTCAAGGCATGAACTACAGCAGCTAGTTCTAGATCGTGTGTTGGATAATTCTCCTCGTGTTTCTTAAGATGTCGGGAAGCAAAAGAAATCACTTGCTTATCCTGCATTAACACACATCCTAGTCCATTCTTAGAGGCATCACAGAAAACTATATACCCTTTCCCTTGCTCAGGTAACACCAATACAGGTGCACTAGTCAACCTTTCCTTCAACAACTGGAACGATTGTTGACACTTGTCTTTCCACACAAAAGGAACATCCTTTCTGGTTAACTTGGTTAAGGGTAAGGCTATGGAACTGAAGTTCTTAATGAACCTCCGATAATAGCCTGCCAACCCTAAGAAACTACGAATCTCCGTTGGTGTCTTCGGTTGCTCCCACTGTAGAACAGATTCTACCTTTTTAGGGTCAACACGAATACCTGAAGCAGATATTACGTATCCAAGGAAAGAAACTTCTGGTAGCCAGAACTCACATTTGCTAAACTTAGCATATAACTTATGCTTTCTTAGCAAAGTCAGAGCCTGACGAAGATGGTGCTCATGCTGCTGAGCATCTCTACTGTAGATCAGGATGTCATCTATAAAGACGACTACACATTGATTAAGAAAAGGTCGGAATATTCTATTCATGAGTTCCATAAATGCAGCTGGTGCATTAGTTAGTCTAAATGACATAACTGTGAACTCATAGTGACCATACCTTGTCATGAAGGCAGACTTAGGTATGTCACCCTCCTTAATACGTAATTGATGGTATCCCGACCTCAAATCTATCTTTGAGAAGATGGTTGCACCACACAACTGGTCAAACAAATCATCAATCCTTGGCAGAGGATACTTATTCTTTATAGTCACTTTATTAAGTTGTCTGTAATCAATGCATAACCGCATTGACCCATCCTTCTTCTTAACAAAGAGGACCGGAGCACCCCAGGGTGAAGTACTTGGTCGGATAAAACCCTTCTTAAGCAACTCTTGTAGTTGTTTCTTGAGTTCTGCCATCTCAGCAGGCGCCATTCTATATGGTGTTTGTGCTATTGGTTGTGTGCCCGGGATTAGATTAATCTCAAAATCAATCTCTCAGGGTGGAGGTACACTTGGAAGTTCTTCAGGAAATACATCTTGAAATTCCCTAACTATAGGAACTTCAGCAGGATTAGGACTCTCCATGGTGGTATCTACCACATGGGCCAAGAATGCATAACATCCTTGCCTCATCATCTTCTCAGCTACCATGGCTGACACAAGACATGTTGGAAGGATCTTTCTGTCTCCTTGAAAGATCCATGTGTCACTGTTATCTGTAAACACAGCTTGCTTGGACTCACAATCCAAGACAACCTTGTACCTTTCTAAGGTGTCCATCCCAAGAATTATATCGAACCCATGCATCTCAAGTGGTATAAGATCCACTTGGATGTAATGTTTAGAAAAGGAAAGAATACAGGGAGAACATACTTCCCACAACATAGCAGATCCCATTAAAGGAGTTTCTAACAACATACTATCTGCTCTATGACTTGTAGTCATGTTGCAGTCAAGAATCACTCTCCGAGTGATAAAGGAATGAGTAGCTCCTGGATCAATTAAAACAGATACGATGTAGGATGTAGACATATCAGAATAAAATAGTTTCATCTGACCTGTCACAACCCGAGGGTTGATCACTGCATCAGGTGGATTCATCGCATAAAATCTCGCCGTTGCCTGTGGTTGATTTGGTGCTCGATGACTAGGTGTTGATGATCCAGCTTGGGACGCTTGTCCAGTCCTCTAGCTCCACTTGGAAACTGCCTCCTTTGAGAACCTTGCTAACTCTGCCTTTGAGGTTGAGTCACACTCACCTCTCGGGCTCTACAATCCTTCATCATATGTCCCACCTTTCCACATATAAAACAACTTCTGATCCCCTACTGTGGTCTGGATGGTCCTGTAACCGATACAGATGCTGAGCTGTGAGCTCTTTCTGGTGGTAAACTTCGTCCTCTACCCCTATTTGACGTCCACTGCGTCTGGGTATTGAATCTAGGTGGTGCCATTGGTGCAGAAAACCTCGGTTTCTTGAAACCTTTGGATGAAGATCCTTGGAACTGGGGGTACACCTTCTTGTTCTGGGTATGTCTCTTCTCAGTCACAGACCTCTCTATCCTTCTAACAGACTCTATAAAAGTAGCAAATCTTTCCCTGTTCTCCAGAGCAGACACAGGGGTGGTCAACTCAGCATTTAATCCTTTCTCAAAACGTCTGATCCTTTCTTCATCAGTGGTTGCCATATGCGGATAGAACCGCAAAAGCTCCATGAACTTAGCCTCATACTCGCTAATGTTCATTGGTCCTTGTCTTAATATCTCAAACTGAGAGATTTTCTCATCCAGAAAGGTCTTAGGAAAGTATCTATTGACAAATTCTCGTCAAAATACTTCCCATGCAATCTCCACACTTGGCCTTTTTCCCTCCTCTATGGTCCACCAGTGACCAGCACTCCCCTTAAGAAGGTACACAGCATGCCTGACCTTCTCAGCTTCTGGGGTGTTAAGGATTCTAAAGGCCTTCTCTAGCTCAGTTAGCCACATGTCAGCATCTGCTGGGTCAGCTGTCCCAGCATATTCTGTGGCTCCAACTCGGCTGTTCATAATTATGTTTATTAATAACCCTCCAAATTTTAGGGATTAACTCCAAAGGAATCGTGAGTTGAAGCCTAATCAATTAGGGAAACCTAATTGGATTAAGTGCTGATTTTCAATCTGATTTAATTGAACTTTTTGGGCAAACGGTCTCAAGACCGTTTGAGTGTGTTGACCAAGCGTTGACCGTTTGGGATTACTGTTCCTAATGATGTGATCTAATGACTCACCAAATTTGATGGATTAATTCCAAACGAGTCATGAGTTGAAGGCTAATCAATTGGGCTAACCCTAATTGAAATCAGTGCTGAAATCACAATGAGCTAATTTGAGATTTTGGGTTGATTAGCCCAAACGGTCTCAAGACCGTTTGGGGGATCATCCAAACGGTCTCAAGACCGTTTGGGGTCACCTCAAGACCGTTTGGAGGTCTGGGGTCAAGTATAGTTGACCAATTGAAGGTCCAAAGGTACTAATCATATTGCAATGTAGTGCTGATCTGTTGATCAACTCGATAGACCAATCCATGATGATTTTTCACTAGAATCCAAAGGTTGGATGGGCCAAACGGTCTCAAGACCGTTTGGATCTCATCCAAACGGTCTCAAGACCGTTTGGTGGTCACCCAAGACCGTTTGTAGTTCTAGGGTTGAGTATGGTTAGGTGTTTGAAGGTCCAAAGGTACCAAGTTGTTATACAATGCAATGCTGATTTGGTGATCAATCCAATGATCCAAACCTTAATTGGATGGCTTGGATTTGAGTGATATGATGGGAAAACGGTCTCAAGACCGTTTGGAGCTCATACAAACGGTCTCAAGACCGTTTGGTGGTCACCCAAGACCGTTTGGAGGTCTAGGGTTGAGTATAGTTCAGTGGTTGAAGGTCTAAAGATATCAAGTTGATCTGCAATAGATTGCTGATTTGGTGAGCACTTCAATGAACCAAAACCTAACTAGATTGCTTGGATTTGAGTGATATGATGGGCAAACGGTCTCAAGACCGTTTGGAGGTCATCCAAACGACCTCAAGACCGTTTGGGGTCAGGTCATACCCCATTTGAATGGTGGTTCAATAGTTATGAAGTAACTAGTTACACATTGATGAATATTGAAGGTTCATTGATTCTAAACCCTAATTCAATTGATTCCAACCCCAATTGATAATCAATTGAGGGTCAATTGAGGGTCAAATTAGTTGAAGGTTGACCTATTAAACTCAATTGAAGTATGGGTGAAGGTCCAATTGATGAATGGTTCCATGAATTCAATGATTGAAGGAATCAACATTAAAAACCCTAATTCAATTGAATCAAACCCTAATTGATGATTAATTGAGGGTCAATTGAGGGTCAAATCAGTTGAAGGTTGACCTATTAAACTCAATTGAAGTATGAGGGTAGGTCCAATTGATGATTGGTTCCATGAATCCAATGATTGAAGGAATCAACATTGGAAACCCTAATTCATTTGGATACCTAATGTAATGGAGGTCCAATGTAATTCAATTTTTGAGAATTAAGATGATGAATGTTCTATTGATCCAATGATGATTAGTAATGGTAATAAATGAAGGTACAAAGGTTGAAACCCTAATAGTACCTAAGTGATTAAGTGCCAATTAAGGGATGAATCCCTAATTGCTTATAGGATCAATGACTTGATACACTATGTTAATCATAGTTGTATGTACTCGACTGAAGAGTTGATATGACCTAATCAAGTTAAGAAGCTGATAGCATGAATTAATACATGAATATGAATCATGTGGTGTATAAGGGTTATGATCCTTAACCAAAGAGATCATGAAACCCTAAACATGAACATAAACTCTAATTGACAGGGTTATTGAATTCAACCCTAGTTGAGGGTGATTCCATGTGAAACCCTAGTTGAGGGTGATTCCATGTGAAACCCTATTTGAAGGTGATTCAATGTGAAACCCTAGTTGAGGGTGATTCCATGTGAAACCCTAGTTGGGAATGCATCCCTAATTGCTTATAGGACCAATGACTTGGTACCCTATGTTAATCATAGTTGTATGCATATGATTGAAGGGTTGATGTGACCTAATCAAGTTGAAAGGATCAAATAATAGAATTCATATATATAAATATGATTCATGTGATGATCCTAAGTAGCACGACCGTGCAAGGCAGCACGGCCGTGGCGACTTTACTCTGCACGACTTTACAGGGTAGCACGGCCGTGGTAGCTTCACTCTGCACGACCGTGCAAGGTAGCACGGCCGTGGTGGTCTATGCTTGACTTAGAGCTGAGTTGAAAGTGAACTAGCATGGTCGTTTTGTTAATTCTCAACTTAAGGATGAGAGAGATACTCATACCTTGTGATGATAATCATTTAATGATAATTGGTGAGAATAAATAAGTATGATGTTTATTTGATAAGAATTGATTGGTCATATGTGCCATTATGTTTTTGTTACTTAGAAAGAAGTAACAAGATGAGTTGGGCTTGTAAGCCTTTGTTTTAAGTTGTTACCTAGTGAGAGGTGACAAGATGTGAATGGCCTTGTGCGCCATGTGAATAAAGTTGTTGCCTAGTGAGAGGTGACAAGATGTGAATGGTTTTGTGAGCCATGTGTGATGGAAACCCAAATCTTGGTAAAGGATTAAGGGTAATACCCTTAAATTATTAATACATTGTTTTTGCATGGTATTGATAGATAATTGGTGTACTGCTATTATATGTGCTAACCATGCAGGTATCATGAGATGATGAGCATAGCCAGGTATGAGCTATGATGTGTTATTAGTTTGAATTTGTTTATTGGGCCTTGTGTTCTATAATATACCTTGTGCCTGGTAAGAGGTGGCAAGAGAGTTAATGTGCATCAAGTGCCATGATGGATGCTTGTGTAGCAAGTATCATACTTACCTTGGTCAAATGACCTAAAGGTGTTAGTTACCTGAGAAAGAGGTAACAGTGCTCAAGTGATGAACAAAGGGTTTGAATACCCATGATTTCATGGTTATGGTATTGAAATTGTGAAAGGATGAGAAAAACCCAGTGGTGAAGTGAGGGATTAAGATCCCAACACTTAAGAAGAGAGTATGGCTACGGGCCATGACTCCACATTGATAATGCCAGGCTTTAGATATATGATCTAAGCATGAAGAAATTTAATGCAGCGGTAATGATTATGTTGTTTGAATAGATGTTATACATGTTCTTCCTATTCATTAAAGGATAAGTGACATGTTAATTCTATCAAGTAATAACTACAATGCTTCTGATATAGAATAATGTTCTAATCTATTAGACATTAAAATATTTGCTGTCAAATAGATATGATTCTCATGTTCATATTCATCTTCTCAAGTTGCAATAATAATGTTTCTGGCAGAGAGTTATATCTCTCGCTGGGGCAATTTTTATAATTGTCTCACCCCCGTGGGAACCACATTTTTAGGTGGTCGCGGACGAAGAGACATGAATCCTTCAGGAGGTGAAGGACAACAACAGCAGCAGCAGGGACAGCAATGAAGTCTCAGGTGGAGACATTGGCTGTCATGTCATGTTCAGATGTATATAAAGTCCTATGTGTCGTCTCTGTACTCTCAGGTCCTCGGAGTAGTAGTTAGTGATTTCGAGATTTTGGATTAATGCCTCGAGGGTTTTATACTACCTGTGTATAGTTAAGACAGAGTAGTTAATGTTTGCATTCCTCGAGAAGCAAAAGTACATGAGATGTATATATATGAACAAGGATGTAAAGCTTTACTTTGGTTCTGAATGAAAGGGGTTTTCATGTGAATGGATCTCTTTGCAAAAAGTTTTAATTTTTAAGTGATTTTCGCTAATCCGCTTTTAGTGATTGCTTCCGTTTAGTTAATAACATTTGTCTGATCGACGTTGTTACAATTGTGGTATCAGAGCTCTAGGTTCGCTGAGTCTACAAAGACATAGGACTAAGGTGGTAAAGTTTGTTCTAAGTGTCTTCCAGTTTATCTGATAGTATCTTCTGCTCACATAGGAGAAGAAGAACTTGGAGATGTCTGGACCACATGAAGAATGTGCTGCTGAGGGCAGCACTGCTGCACCAGGAGGAGGTGCAGGAGATCATGAAAGAGAGGAGCCTGTACTAGAACAGCCCCAGTTCAACCAAGCTGACATGGGGAACCCAGCCCTCCAAGCCATGTTTGGGCAGTTTATAGCTGCCATGACTCACATGACAGATAGGATGCAAGTACCTGCACCTAGGGTATCAGCTTACCATGAGGACTATGGAGTCGGCAAGTCTTTTGAGAGACTTCGTCAGGTTGGAGCCATAGATTATGCTGATACATCTGATCCAGCAGATGCTGATTTGTGGCTGATGACTCTGGAAAAGGCTTTCACGATCCTTGACATTCCTGAAGCTGAGAAGGTAAGACATGCTGTATACCTCCTAAAAGGAAGTGCTGGTCATTGGTGGATGATAGAAGAAGATAAAAGACCAGGTGAAGAAGTTGGATGGGAGGTTTTCCGACGAGAATTCGTCAGTAGATACTTCCCTAAAACGTATCTAGATGAGAAGATTTCTCAATTTGAGAAGATCAAACAAGGACAGATGAACGTTAGCGAGTATGAAGCTAAGTTCATGGAGCTGTTGTGGTTTTGTCCGCAAATGGCAGTTAATGATGAGGAAAGAATTCGACGTTTTGAGAAGGGGTTAAACGCTGAATTAACCACTCCTGTGTCTGCTTTAGAAAACAGGGAGAGGTTTTCCACCTTTGTAGAGTCAGTGAGGAGGATAGAGAGATCTAAAATCAAGAAACGACAGACTAGTGGCAATAAAGAGTACACTCAGACTCAAAAACAAAGTTCTGAAAGTTTTAAGAAATCGAGATATTCTACTCCGGAAGTATCATCAAGATTTTAAACCCGGACACAATGGATGTCAAGTAGGGATAGGGATCGTAGTAATATTCCAAATAGAGCCTCCAATATAGCATCAACATCGATAACTGGACCTCACAGACCCTATGTTGCACCTAGGATCTGTTATCAATGTAGACAACCGGGACATCTAGTAAAGGATTGTCCAGGTGAGAATTTGATGATGACTCAACCTCAAGGGTAGAGTCAGCAAGGACCACAAAGGAGGCAGTACTCTAGTAACAACAGAGGACGTGGACATACGTCCCAGACAAGTCAGATGAAATAAAATTCATTTTGATATTTCATTCCATGAATTTTATGTGTTAAAGATATGAAAGTAGTTGTTTTTGAGCTTCCTTTGACTAGCCCTATACTCAGTGTTCCTTAAAATGTTTTATAACCTCCTTTATCTGTGTGTTGAAAGATGAGATTTAGAAGTGATGCCTGGAGAAAATCTAGGAAATGGAAATCTTGTGTGTACAATGATATGAAAAGTTAGGAATATGATAGCAAATAAAGCGCATACTACCTAATCTCAATACTTATATACCCTGGCCAGGTATATGATCATTGAAGATAAGGCAAGTATGAACTCTTAGATTGTTATCTTTTTGATTACTCTGATCAAGTAGTCATTCTGAAACAATCTAGAGAGTATAATGAGACAAAAAGGAAAAGCTATGTGAACATTCCCAGTTAAAAGGAAAAGCTATGTGAACATTCCCAATTAAAAGGAAAAGCTATGTGAACATTCCCAACTAAAAGGAAAAGCTATGTAAACATTCCCAACTAAAAGGAAAAGCTATGTGAACATTCCCAACAAAAAGGAAAAGCTATGTGAACATTCCCAACAAAAAGGAAAAGCTATGTGAACATTCCCAATTAAAAGGAAAAGCTATGTGAACATTCCCGACCAAAAGGAAAAGCTATGTGAACATTCCCAATTAAAAGGAAAAGCTATGTGAACATTCCCAACCAAAAGGAAAAGCTATGTGAACATTCCCGACAAAAAGGAAAAGCTATGTGAACATTCCCAATTAAAAGGAAAAGCTATGTGAACATTCCCAATTAAAAGGAAAAGCTATGTGAACATTCCCAATAAAAAAGAGCTATGTGAACATTCCCAATTACATAGAGTTTGCTAAGTGAATTATCTATGTTAGATATATATATATATATATTTTTCTTTTGATAAGTATTCTTGAGTGATTATTGAAGTATGTTCTTTTATGCTTCTTCCTTTCAATGATATGGACATCATATGTTAGGGGTTTATGCTCTGCATAAAATTGATGAGGTTGAGCTAATGAAAGGAGCTTTGTGTGGAATCACAGAGTTCATGATATCCCCATGATATTAAGATGATATGTAGAGACTTGAGGGCATGATTAATGAACAATCTATCCCTTCTTTTCTTGGGATTTTGAGGACGAAATCCTTGTTAGGGGTTTATAATTTGTAACATCCCTGACCTGGGTTATGATTTAACCCTAGATGTTTTGCCTAATAAGGTTAAGTAGATTCTTAATCTTATCTTGGGAAAAGTAATTAGGGCTCATGAGAAAACTTATGTTTCAATTTTGGTCCTGTTCGAATAATGTTGAAGCAATGTTGGTTATTTTGGACTAAAGTGCAAATTACCCAAGTTGAGGGGTCAACTTGCAAATGTTGCATGGTAAGATGTTCCTCTGATGTTGAGACATCATAAGAATGAATATGATGTAGTGGTATGGTTTTCACAAGCTTGGGCACCAACATTAAGCTTGTAAAACAGTGTTGTGCATTAAAACCTAGTTTAGGTGAAAAGTGCAATTTACCCAAAACCTAGGGTTCAATATGCAAATTACCACTTCAATAAGGTCCCTAATGTTTCTTGGAATCATGTAGAGCAAATAAAATGAGATGGGTGCCTCATTTGAATTAAGTTGGAGGAGAGAGAATCTTGATATTAAAATAATCAAGATTAATGCCTAATTGAAACCCTAATTTGATTTAGGGCAAAAATGAATAAAAATAATTGAAGGGATTTCAACCAAAATGTTTTGGGTTGATTTTGAATAAGGATGAACGTTCCTTTTCCAAGATAAGGAACGAAAATATCCTAAGTAGGTGAAATTCCACTCACCTTATTATAAGAAAAAGAAAACCCACTCACATATGGATATTAATATAATAAGCATTAAGGTGCTTAATTTGATTTTCTTTAAATCAAAGATAATGAAGGAGAATTAAAGGCAAAGGAAGGTGCCTCGTCCTTAAGGGATTTGAGGGGGAAGAGGCGGCCATATTTTTGGAATTTAATGCATTTTAATAATACATTTTCTCTCTCATCAATTTCCTTATAAAAGTGCCTTTTTCAAGCCAAATGAAAGGCTATTTCGGATTTTTCTTCTTTCCCTTGCTTGCAAAACCGACCAAGGAGCTATGGAGGATCAGGAGGACGCCTCCCAACCTGTTGGTAAGCTCTTGACCTTCGTTTTCCTTGATTTCATGGTGGAAATAAAAAATAAATTATGGATTCCTTCTTATTTCGATCTCCTCTTCAAACCTAGCCAACTTTTGCAATCAAAAGCTTGAGGACGAGCCTAGGGGGAGTTGCTAGAGCTTCATCCACCATTAATGGCGTGAGCTTGGAGCTTTGGAGCTCAATTGGAGGCGGGTTTTATAACTCAAACCCTTAAACATTGCTATTGCATCAATTCTCTATGCTTTGTTGATTGATTTCTTCAATTTGATACACTCTTGTTTCTTTGCTGCAATTTCCATCAAGAACGGTTGCTGTTCTTGGTTGTTCGAAGGAAGGGGATGATGAAATCATCCTATATGCTTATCCAAAGAAAATTACCAAGCAAAACCGTTTTGATAGTTACTCCAAATCGTTTTAATTTGATTGGCTATGCGGTTTCAGCAAACCATTTAAGGGCAAACGGTTTGAAACCATTTGGGAGCAAACGGTCTCAAGACCGTTTGAGATGGTTGACCAAGCATTGACCGTTTGGGTATTTTGTTCCTAATTATGTAGGCTGATAACCCTCCAAATTTGAGGAATTAACTCCAAAGGAATCGAGAGTTGAAGGCCGATCAATTAGGCAATCGGATTAAATTATGTGCTGATTTTCAAACTGATTAACTTGACCTGGTTGAGAAAACGGTTTCAAGACCGTTTGCGATGGTTTACCAAGCATTGACCGTTTGGGATTCCTGTTCATAATTATGTTTATTAATAACCCTCCACATTTGAGGGATTAACTCCAACGGAATCGTGAGTTGAATCCTAATCAATTAGGGAAACCTAATTGGATTAAGTGCTGATTTTCAATCTGATTTAATTGAACTTTTTGGGCAAATGGTCTCAAGACCATTTGAGTGCGTTGAACAAGCGTTGACCGTTTGGGATTACTGTTCCTAATGATGCGATATAATGAATCACCAAATTTTATGGATTAATTCCTAACGAGTCATGAGTTGAAGGCTAATCAATTGGGCTAACCCTAATTGAAATCAGTGTTGAAATCACAATGAGCTAATTTGAGATTTTGGGTTGATTAGCCCAAACGGTCTCAAGACCGTTTGGGGGATCATCCAAACGGTCTCAAGACCGTTTGGGGTCACCTCAAGACCGTTTGGAGGTCTGGGGTCAAGTATAGTTGACCAATTGAAGGTCCAAAGGTACTAATCATATTGCAATGTAGTGCTGATCTGTTGATCAACTCGATAGACCAATCCATGATGATTTTTCACTAGAATCCAAAGGTTGGATGGGCCAAACGGTCTCAAGACCGTTTGGATCTCATCCAAACGGTCTCAAGACCGTTTGGTGGTCACCCAAGACCGTTTGGAGGTCTAGGGTTGAGTATGGTTAGGTGTTTGAAGGTCCAAAGGTACCAAGTTGTTATACAATGCAATGCTGATTTGGTGATCAATCCAATGATCCAAACCTTAATTGGATGGCTTGGATTTGAGTGATATGATGGGAAAACGGTCTCAAGACCGTTTGGAGCTCATCCAAACGGTCTCAAGACCGTTTGGTGGTCACCCAAGACCGTTTGGAGGTCTAGGGTTGAGTATAGTTCAGTGGTTGAAGGTCTAAAGATATCAAGTTGATCTGTAATAGATTGCTGATTTGGTGAGCACTTCAATGAACCAAACCCTAATTAGATTGCTTGGATTTGAGTGATATGATGGGAAAACGGTCTCAAGACCGTTTGGAGGTCATCCAAATGACCTCAAGACCGTTTGGGGTCAGGTCATACCCCATTTGAATGGTGGTTCAATAGTTATGAAGTAACTAGTTACACATTGATGAATATTGAAGGTTCATTGATTCTAAACCCTAATTCAATTGATTCCAACCCCAATTGATAATCAATTGAGGGTCAATTGAGGGTCAAATCAGTTTAAGGTTGACCTATTAAACTCAATTGAAGTATGGGTGAAGGTCCAATTGATGAATGGTTCCATGAATTCAATGATTGAAGGAATCAACATTAAAAACCCTAATTCAATTGAATCAAACCCTAATTGATGATTAATTGAGGGTCAATTGAGGGTCAAATCAGTTGAAGGTTGACCTATTAAACTCAATTGAAGTATGAGGGTAGGTCCAATTGATGATTGGTTCCATGAATCCAATGATTGAAGGAATCAACATTGGAAACCCTAATTCATTTGGATACCTTATGTAATGGAGGTCCAATGTAATTCAAATTTTGAGAATTAAGATGATGAATGTTCTATTGATCCAATGATGATTAGTAATGGTAATAAATGAAGGTACAAAGGTTGAAACCCTAATAGTACCTAAGTGATTAAGTGCCAATTAAGGGATGAATCCCTAATTGCTTATAGGATCAATGACTTGATACACTATGTTAATCATAGTTGTATGTACTCGACTGAAGAGTTGATATGACCTAATCAAGTTAAGAAGCTGATAGCATGAATTCATACATGAATATGAATCATGTGGTGTATAAGGGTTATGATCCTTAACCAAAGAGATTATGAAACCCTAAACATGAACATAAACTCTAATTGACAGGGTTATTGAATTCAACCCTAGTTGAGGGTGATTCCATGTGAAAACCTAGTTGAGGGTGATTCCATGTGAAACCCTAGTTGAAGGTGATTCAATGTGAAACCCTAGTTGAGGGTGATTCCATGTGAAACCCTAGTTGGGAATGCATCCCTAATTGCTTATAGGACCAATGACTTGGTACCCTATGTTAATCATAGTTGTATGCATATGATTGAAGGGTTGATGTGACCTAATCAAGTTGAAAGGATCAAATAATAGAATTCATATATATAAATATGATTCATGTGATGATCCTAAGTAGCACGACCGTGCAAGGCAGCACGGCCGTGGAGACTTTACTCTGCACGACCGTACAGGGTAGCACGGCCGTGGTAGCTTCACTCTGCACGACCGTGCAAGGTAGCACGGCCGTGGTGGTCTATGTTTGACTTAGAGCTGAGTTGAAAGTGAACTAACATGGTCGTTTTGTTAATTCTCAACTTAAGGATGAGAGAGATACTCATACCTTGTGATGATAATCATTTAATGATAATTGGTGAGAATAAATAAGTATGATGTTTATTTGATAAGAATTGATTGGCCATATGTGCCATTATGTTTTTGTTACTTAGAAAGAAGTAATAAGATGAGTTGGGCTTGTAAGCCTTTGTTTTAAGTTGTTACCTAGTGAGAGGTGACAAGATGTGAATGGCCTTGTGCGCCATGTGAATAAAGTTGTTTCCTAGTGAGAGGTGACAAGATGTGAATGGTTTTGTGAGCCATGTGTGATGGAAACCCAAATCCTGGTAAAGGATTAAGGGTAATACCCTTAAATTATTAATACATTGTTTTTGCATGGTATTGATAGATAATTGGTGTACTGCTATTATATGTGCTAACCATGCAGGTATCATGAGATGATGAGCATAGCCAGGTATGAGCTATGATGTGTCATTAGTTTGAATTTGTTTATTGGGCCTTGTGTGCTATAATATACCTTGTGCCTGGTAAGAGGTGGCAAGAGAGTTAATGTGCATCAAGTGCCATGATGGATGCTTGTGTAGCAAGTATCATACTTACCTTGGTCAAATGACCTAAAGGTGTTAGTTACCTGAGAAAGAGGTAACAGTGATCAAGTGATGAACAAAGGGTTTGAATACCCATGATTTCATGGTTATGGTATTGAAATTGTGAAAGGATGAGAAAAACCCAGTGGTGAAGTGAGGGATTAAGATCCCAACACTTAAGAAGAGAGTATGGCTACGGGCCATGACTCCACATTGATAATGCCAGGCTTTAGATATATGATCTAAGCCTGAAGAAAGTTAATGCAGCGGTAATGATTCTGTTGTTTGAATAGATGTTATACATGTTCTTCCTATTCATTAAAGGATAAGTGACATATTAATTCTATCAAGTAATAACTGCAATGCTTCTGATATAGAATAATGTTCTAATCTGTTAGACATTAAAATATTTGCTGTCAAATAGATATGATTCTCATGTTCATATTCATCTTCTCAAGTTGCAATAATAATGTTTCTGGCGAAGAGTTATATCTCTCGCTGGGGCAATTTTTATAATTGTCTCACCCCCGTGGGAACCACATTTTTAGGTGGTCACGGACGAAGAGACATGAATCCTTAAGGAGGTGAAGGACAACAACAGCAGCAGCAGGGACAGCAGTGAAGTCTCAGGTGGAGACATTGGCTGTCATGTCATGTTCAGATGTATATAAAGTCCTATGTGTCGTCTCTGTACTCTCAGGTCCTCGGAGTAGTAGTTAGTGATTTCGAGATTTTGGATTAATGCCTCGAGGGTTTTATACTACCTGTGTATAGTTAAGACAGAGTAGTTAATGTTTGCATTCCTCGAGAAGCAAAAGTACATGAGATGTATATATATGAACCAAGATGTAAAGCTTTACTTTGGTTCTGAATGAAAGGGGTTTTCCTGTGAATGGATCTCTTTGCAAAAAGTTTTAATTTTTAAGTGATTTTCGCTAATCCGCTTTTAGTGATTGCTTCCGTTTAGTTAATAACGTTTGTCCGATCGACGTTGTTACAATTGTGGTATCAGAGCTCTAGGTTCGTTGAGTCTACAGAGACATAGGACTAAGGTGGTAGAGTTTGTTCTAAGTGTCTTCCAGTTTATCTGATAGTATCTTCTGCTCACATAGGAGAAGAAGAACTTGGAGATGTCTGGACCACATGAAGAATGTGCTGCTGAGGGCAGCACTGCTACACCAGGAGGAGGTGCAGGAGATCATGAAAGAGAGGAGCCTGTACTAGAACAGCCCCAGTTCAACCAAGCTGACATGGGGAACCCAGCCCTCCAAGCCATGTTTGGGCAGTTTATAGATGCCGTGACTCACATGACAGATAGGATGCAAGTACCTGCACCTAGGGTATCAGCTTACCATGAGGATTATGGAGTCGGCAAGTCTTTTGAGAGACTTCGTCGGGTTGGAGCCATAGATTATGCTGGTACATCTGATCCAGCAGATGTTGATTTGTGGTTGACGGAACTGGAAAAGGCTTTCAGGATCCTTGACATTCCTGAAGCTGAGAAGGTAAGACATGTTGTATACCTCCTAAAAGGAAGTGTTGGTCATTGGTGGATGATAGAAGAAGATAAAAGTCCAGGTGAAGTTGGATGGGAGGTTTTCCGACGAGAATTCGTCAGTAGATACTTCCCTAAAACGTATCTAGATGAGAAGATTTCTCAATTTGAGAAGATCAAACAAGGATAGATGAACGTTAGCGAGTATGAAGCTAAGTTCATGGAGCTGTTGCGGTTTTGTCCGCAAATGGCAGTTAATGATGAGGAAAGAATTCGACATTTTGAGAAGGGGTTAAACGCTGAATTAACCACTCCTGTGTCTGCTTTAGAAAATAGGGAGAGGTTTTCCACCTTTGTAGAGTCAGTGAGGAGGATAGAGAGATCTAAAATCAAGAAACGACAGACTAGTGGCAATAAAGATTACACTCAGACTCAAAAACAAAGTTCTGAAAGTTTTAAGAAATCGAGATATTCTACTCCGGAAGTATCATCAAGATTCCAAACCCGGACACAATGGATGTCAAGTAGGGATAGGGATCGTAGTAATATTCCAAATAGAGCCTCCAATATAGCATCAACATCGATAAATGGACCTCACAGACCCTATGTTGCACCTAGGATCTGTTATCAATGTAGACAACCGGGACATCTAGTAAAGGATTGTCCAGGCGAGAATTTAATGATGACTCAACCTCAAGGTCAGAGTCAGCAAGGACCACAAAGGAGGCAGTACTCTAGTAACAACAGAGGATGTGGACATACGTCCCAGACAGGTCAGATGAAATAAAATTCATTTTGATATTTCATTCCATGAATTCTATGTGTTAAAGATATGAAAGTAGTTGTTTTTGAGCTTCCTTTGACTAGCCCTATACTCAGTGTTCCTTAAAATGTTTTATAACCTCCTTTATCTGTGTGTTGAAAGATGAGATTTAGAAGTGATTCCTGGAGAAAATCTAGGAAATGGAAATCTTATGTGTACAATGATATGAAAAGTGAGGAATATGATAGCAAATAAAGCACATACTACCTAATCTCAATACTTATATACCCTGGCCAAGTATATGATCATTGAAGATAAGGCAAGTATGAAACTCTTAGATTGTTATCTTTTTGATTACTCTGATCAAGTAGTCATTCTGAAACAATCTAGAGAGTATAATGAGACAAAAAGGAAAAGCTATGTGAACATTCCCAATTAAAAGGAAAAGCTATGTGAACATTCCCAATTAAAAGGAAAAGCTATGTGAACATTCCCAACTAAAAGGAAAAGCTATGTGAACATTCCCAACTAAAAGGAAAAGCTATGTGAACATTCCCAACAAAAAGGAAAAGCTATGTGAACATTCCCAACAAAAAGGAAAAGCTATGTGAACATTCCCAATTAAAAGGAAAAGCTATGTGAACATTCCCAACCAAAAGGAAAAGCTATGTGAACATTCCCAATTAAAAGGAAAAGCTATGTGAACATTCCCAACCAAAAGAAAAAGCTATGTGAACATTCCCGACAAAAAGGAAAAGCTATGTGAACATTCCCAATTAAAAGGAAAAGCTATGTTAACATTCCCAATTAAAAGGAAAAGCTATGTGAACATTCCCAATAAAAAAGAGCTATGTGAACATTACCAATTACATAGAGTTTTCTAAGTGAATTATCTATGTTAGATATATATATATATATATATATATATATATATATATATATATTCTGTTGATAAGTATTCTTGAGTGATTATTGAAGTATGTTCTTTTATGCTTCTTCCTTTCAATGATATGGACATCATATGTTAGGGGTTTATGCTCTGCATAAACATTGATGAGGTTGAGCTAATGAAAGGAGCTTTGTGTGGAATCACAGAGTTCATGATATCCCCATGATATTAAGATGATATGTAGAGACTTGAGGGCATGATTAATGAACAATCTATCCCTTCTTTTCTTGGGATTTCGAGGACGAAATCCTTGTTAGGGGTTTATAATTTGTAACATCCCTGACCTGGGTTATGATTTAACCCTAGATGTTTTGCCTAATAAGGTTAAGTAGATTCTTAATCTTATCTTGGGAAAAGTAATTAGGGCTCATGAGAAACTTATGTTTCAATTTTGGTCATGTTCGAACAATGTTGAAGCAATGTTTGCTTATTTTGGACTAAAGTGCAAATTACCCAAGTTGAGGGGTCAACTTGCAAATGTTGCATGGTAAGATGTTCCTCTGATGTTGAGACATCATAAGAATGAATATGATGTAGTTGTATGGTTTTCACAAGTTTGGGCACCAAGATTAAGCTTGTAAAACAGTGTTGTGCATTAAAACCTAGTTTTGGTGAAAAGTGCAATTTACCCAAAACCTAGGGTTCAATATGCAAATTACAACTTCAATAAGGTCCCTAATGTTTCTTGGAATCATGTAGAGCAAATAAAATGAGATGGGTGCCTCATTTGAATTAAGTTGGAGGAGAGAGAATCTTGATATTAAAATAATCAAGATTAATGCCTAATTGAAACCCTAATTTGATTTAGGACAAAAATGAATAAAAATAATTGAAGGGCTTTCAACCAAAATGTTTTGGGTTGATTTTGAATAAGGATGAACGTTCCTTTGCCAAGATAAGGAACGAAAATATCCTAAGTAGGTGAAATTCCACTCACCTTATTATAAGAAAAAGAAAACCCACTCACATATGGATATTAATATAATAAGCATTAAGGTGCTTAATTTGATTTTCTTTAAATCAAAGATAATGAAGGAGAATTAAAGGCAAAGGAAGGTGCCTCGTCCTTAAGGGATTTGAGGGGGAAGAGGCGGCCATATTTTTGGAATTTAATGCATTTTAATAATGCATTTTCTCTCTCATCAATTTCCTTATAAAAGTGCCTTTTTCAAGCCAAATGAAAGGCTATTTCGGATTTTCTTCTTTCCCTTGCTTGCAAAACCGACCAAGGAGCTAGGGAGGAGCAGGAGGACGGCTCCCAACCTGTTGGTAAGCTCTTGACCTTCGTTTTCCTTGATTTCATGGTGGAAATAAAAAATAAATTATGGATTCCTTCTTATTTCGATCTCCTCTTCAAACCTAGCCAACTTTTGCAATCAAAAGCTTGAGGACGAGCCTAGGGGGAGTTGCTAGAGCTTAATCCACCATTAATGGCGTGAGCTTGGAGCTTTGGAGCTCAATTGGAGGCAGGTTTTATAACTCAAACTCTAAAACATTGCTATTGCATCAATTCTCTATGCTTTGTTGATTGATTTCTTCAATTTGATACACTCTTGTTTCTTTGCTGCAATTTCCATCAAGAACGGTTGATGTTCTTGGTTGTTCGAAGGAAGGGGATGATGACATCATCCTAGATTCTTATCCAAAGAAAATTACCAAGCAAAACCGTTTTGATAGCTACTCCAAATCGTTTTAATTTGATTGGCTATGTGGTTTCAGCAAACCATTTAAGGGCAAACGGTTTGAAACCGTTTGGGAGCAAACAGTCTCAAGACCGTTTGAGATGGATGACCAAGCGTTGACCGTTTGGGAATTTTGTTCCTAATTATGTAGGCTGATAACCCTCCAAATTTTAGGAATTAACTCCAAAGGAATCGAGAGTTGAAGGCCGATCAATTAGGCAATCGGATTAAATTATGTGCTTATTTTCAAACTGATTAACTTGACCTGGTTGAGAAAACGGTTTCAAGACCGTTTGAGATGGTTGAACAAGCGTTGAACGTTTGGGATTCCTGTTCATAATTATGTTTATTAATAACCCTCCAAATTTTAGGGATTAACTCCAAAGGAATCGTGAGTTGAAGCCGAATCAATTAGGGAAACCTAATTGGATTAAGTGCTGATTTTCAATCTGATTTAATTGAACTTTTTGGGCAAACGGTCTCAAGACCGTTTGAGTGCGTTTACCAAGCGTTGACCGTTTGGGATTACTGTTCCTAATGATGTGATATTATGACTCACCAAATTTGATGGATTAATTCCAAACGAGTCATGAGTTGAAGGCTAATCAATTGGGCTAACCCTAATTGAAATCAGTGTTGATATCACAATGAGCTAATTTGAGATTTTGGGTTGATTAGCCCAAACGGTCTCAAGACCGTTTGGGGGATCATCCAAACGGTCTCAAGACCGTTTGGGGTCACCTCAAGACCGTTTGGAGGTCTGGGGTCAAGTATAGTTGACCAATTGAAGGTCCAAAGGTACTAATCATATTGCAATGTAGTGCTGATCTGTTGATCAACTCGATAGACCAATCCATGATGATTTTTCACTAGAATCCAAAGGTTGGATGGGCCAAACGGTCTCAGACCGTTTGGTGGTCACCCAAGACCATTTGGAGGTCTAGGGTTGAGTATGGTTAGGTGTTTGAAGGTCCAAAGGTACCAAGTTGTTATACAATGCAATGCTGATTTGGTGATCAATCCAATGATCCAAACCTTAATTGGATGGCTTGGATTTGAGTGATATGATGGGCAAACGGTCTCAAGACCGTTTGGAGCTCATCTAAACGGTCTCAAGACCGTTTGGTGGTCACCCAAGACCGTTTGGAGGTCTAGGGTTGAGTATAGTTCAGTGGTTGAAGGTCTAAAGATATCAAGTTGATCTGCAATAGATTGCTGATTTGGTGAGCACTTCAATGAACCAAACCCTAATTAGATTGCTTGGATTTGAGTGATATGATGGGAAAACGGTCTCAAGACCGTTTGTAGGTCATCCAAACGACCTCAAGACCGTTTGGGGTCAGGTCATACCCCATTTGAATGGTGGTTCAATAGTTATGAAGTAACTAGTTACACATTGATGAATATTGAAGGTTCATTGATTCTAAACCCTAATTCAATTGATTCCAACCCCAATTGATAATCAATTGAGGGTCAATTGAGGGTCAAATCAGTTGAAGGTTGACCTATTAAACTCAATTGAAGTATGGTTGAATGTCCAATTGATGAATGGTTCCATGAATTCAATGATTGAAGGAATCAACATTAAAAACCTTAATTCAATTGAATCAAACCCTAATTGATGATTAATTGAGGGTCAATTGAGGGTCAAATCAGTTGAAGGTTGACCTATTAAACTCAATTGAAGTATGAGGGTAGGTCCAATTGATGATTGGTTCCATGATTCCAATGATTGAAGGAATCAACATTGGAAACCCTAATTCATTTGGATACCTTATGTAATGGAGGTCCAATGTAATTCAATTTTTGAGAATTAAGATGATGAATGTTCTATTGATCCAATGATGATTAGTAATGGTAATAAATGAAGGTACAAAGGTTGAAACCCTAATAGTACCTAAGTGATTAAGTGCCAATTAAGGGATGAATCCCTAATTGCTTATAGGATCAATGACTTGATACACTATGTTAATCATAGTTGTATGTACTCGACTGAAGAGTTGATATGACCTAATCAAGTTAAGAAGCTGATAGCATGAATTCATACATGAATATGAATCATGTGGTGTATAAGGGTTATGATCCTTAACCAAAGAGATCATGAAACCCTAAACATGAACATAAACTCTAATTGACAGGGTTATTGAATTCAACCCTAGTTGAGGGTGATTCCATGTGAAACCCTAGTTGAGGGTGATTCCATGTGAAACCCTAGTTGAAGGTGATTCAATGTGAAACCCTAGTTGAGGGTGATTCCATGTAAAACCCTAGTTGGGAATGCATCCCTAATTGCTTATAGGACCAATGACTTGGTACCCTATGTTAATCATAGTTGTATGCATATAATTGAAGGGTTGATGTGACCTAATCAAGTTGAAAGGATCAAATAATAGAATTCATATATATGAATATGATTCATGTGATGATCCTAAGTAGCACGACCGTGCAAGGCAGAACGGCCGTGGCGACTTTACTCTGCACGACCGTACAGGGTAGCACGGTCGTGGTAGCTTCACTCTGCACGACCGTGCAAGGTAGCACGGCCGTGGTGGTCTATGCTTGACTTAGAGCTGAGTTGAAAGTGAACTAACATGGTCGTTTTGTTAATTCTCAACTTAAGGATAAGAGAGATACTCATACCTTGTGATGATAATCATTTAATGATAATTGGTGAGAATAAATAAGTATGATGTTTATTTGATAAGAATTGATTGGCCATATGTGCCATTATGTTTTTGTTACTTAGAAAGAAGTAACAAGATGAGTTGGGCTTGTAAGCCTTTGTTTTAAGTTGTTACCTAGTGAGAGGTGACAAGATGTGAATGGCCTTGTGCGCCATGTGAATAAAGTTGTTTCCTAGTGAGAGGTGACAAGATGTGAATGGTTTTGTGAGCCATGTGTGATGGAAACCCAAATCCTGGTAAAGGATTAAGGGTAATACCCTTAAATTATTAATACATTGTTTTTGCATGGTATTGATAGATAATTGGTGTACTGCTATTATATGTGCTAACCATGCAGGTATCATGAGATGATGAGCATAGCCAGGTATGAGCTATGATGTGTTATTAGTTTGAATTTGTTTATTGGGCCTTGTGTGCTATAATATACCTTGTGCCTGGTAAGAGGTGGCAAGAGAGTTAATGTGCATCAAGTGCCATGATGGATGCTTGTGTAGAAAGTATCATACTTACCTTGGTCAAATGACCTAAAGGTGTTAGTTACCTGAGAAAGAGGTAACAGTGCTCAAGTGATGAACAAAGGGTTTGAATACCCATGATTTCATGGTTATGGTATTGAAATTGTGAAAGGATGAGAAAAACCCAGTGGTGAAGTGAGGGATTAAGATCCCAACACTTAAGAAGAGAGTATGGCTACGGGCCATGACTCCACATTGATAATGCCAGGCTTTAGATATATGATCTAAGCCTGAAGAAAGTTAATGCATCGGTAATGATTCTGTTGTTTGAATAGATGTTATACATGTTCTTCCTATTCATTAAAGGATAAGTGACATGTTAATTCTATCAAGTAATAACTGCAATGCTTCTGATATAGAATAATGTTCTAATCTGTTAGACATTAAAATATTTGCTGTCAAATAGATATGATTCTCATGTTCATATTCATCTTTTCAAGTTGCAATAATAATGTTTCTGGCGGAGAGCTATATCTCTCGCTGGGGCAATTTTTATAATTGTCTCACCCCCGTGGGAACCACATTTTTAGGTGGTCGCGGACGAAGAGACATGAATCCTTCAGGAGGTGAAGGACAACAACAGCAGCAGCAGGGACAGCAGTGAAGTCTCAGGTGGAAACATTGGCTGTCATGTCATGTTCAGATGTATATAAAGTCCTATGTGTCGTCTCTGTACTCTCAGGTCCTCGGAGTAGTAGTTAGTGATTTCGAGATTTTGGATTAATGCCTCGAGGGTTTTATACTACCTGTGTATAGTTAAGACAGAGTAGTTAATGTTTGCATTCCTCGAGAAGCAAAAGTACATGAGATGTATATATATGAACCAGGATGTAAAGCTTTACTTTGGTTCTGAATGAAAGGGGTTTTCCTGTGAATGGATCTCTTTGCAAAAAGTTTTAATTTTTTAGTGATTTTCGCTAATCCGCTTTTAGTGATTGCTTCCGTTTAGTTAATAACATTTGTCCGATCGACGTTGTTACACTTTCATAGTTTCACCTTATTTGGAATTAGGGTGAACTATACATTCCATTTCAAATCAAGAATAGTGTACCACGGCCGTGCTGCCAAAAACGGTCGTGCAAAGGGGAATCACCACGCCCGTGCTACCTTGCACGGTCGTGCAAGAGGTATCCACCACGGCCGTGCTGCCTAGCACGGTCGTGCTACAGCAGATCCCAATTATTTTACATTTGTGAATTTAATACTCCAAACCAATTAGGGTTTATTGTTATCCCTAAGTGGAGATGATTAATAAGTACCTTTAATTTTTAAGCTTGCCATGTCATCATTATGAATTAGGTTTATATCATCATCATATAATAGAACTTCATCTATCAATGCCCTCAATTAGGGTTATGATTCATTAACCTTCATAACTAGGGTTTCATGATCTCACTATTAAAAATCATGCCCTTACTAGGCATTCATACATGAAGAATATCTTATCCCTCATCTTCTATAAAATGAAGTTACTTCAACCTTGATTAATCTAAGTCAACTCAATCTTGAAAGAAGAACTGACATCATAGGATATGTCATTATATCAAGATCATTAAGAACTCAATCTCCCTTGGATTACATCATGTGATTGATTATATAAACCACTGACCTTCATTCAATTTGAGAGTTCATACTCTTTGGTTGATTACCTTCCAAGTGATCTTGGAATAGATGAAACCATTTAGTAGAATAGCAATTGAAACCACTTAACAAAATTGAACTTCTGAAACTGTTTAAGCCTCAACTGATTTGGGATCGTTTGGTCCCAAACGGTCTTGATACCGTTTGGACTCAAACGGTCCTGAGACCGTTTGGTCCAAACCACCTCAAAACCGAAAGGACCAAATATGGTTTCCATCAATCACATTGAATTAGGGTTTTCAATGTTGAATCCTTCAATCGATCTTGCACATGTTAGACACTAATCAATTGAGTTAATTAGATCAACCCTCAACTGATTTGACACTCAATTGACCCTCAATTGATCCTCAATTAGGGTTGGAATCAATTGAATTAGGGTTTAGAATCAATGAACCTTCAATATTCATCAATGTGTGACTAGTTACTTCATAACTATTGAACCACCATTCAAATGGGGTATGACCTGACCCCAAACGGTCTTGAGGTCGTTTGGATGACCTCCAAACGGTCTTGAGACCGTTTTCCCATCATATCACTCAAAACCAAGCAATCCAATTAGGGTTTGGTTCATTGAAGTGCTCACCAAAGCAGCAATTTATTGCAGATCAACTTGATATCTTTAGACCTTCAACCACTGAACTATACCCAACCCTAGACCTCCAAACGGTCTTGGGTGACCACCAAACGGTCTTGAGACCGTTTGGATGAGCTCCAAACGGTCTTGAGACCGTTTGGCCCATCCAACCTTTGGACTTTAGTGAAAAATCATCATGGATTGGTCTATCAAGTTGATCAACAAATCAGCACTACCTTGCAATATGATTAGTACTTTTGGACCTTCAATTGGTCAAATATACTTGAACCCAGACCTCTAAACGGTCTTGGGACGATCCCCAAACGGTCTTGAGACCGTTTGGGTGATCCCCAAACGGTCTTGAAGCCGTTTGGGCTAATCAACCCAAAATCTCAACTTAACTCATTGGAATTTCAGCACTGTTTTCAATGAGGGTTTGCCTAATTGATTAGGCTTCAACTCACGATTCCTTGGGAGTTAACCCATAAAATTTGGTGAGTCATTAGCCAACATAATAGGGATCAATAATCCCAAACGGTCAATGCTTGGTCAACGCACTCAAACGGTCTTGAAACTGTTTGCCCAAACAGGTCAAGTTAATCAGGTTGAAAATCAGCACTTAATTCAGTTCAATTTTCCTAATTGATTGGCCTTCAACCTATGATTCCTTTGTAGTTAACCCCTCAAATTTGGAGGGTCATTATCCTACATAATTAGGAACGAGATTCCCAAGCGGTCCATGCTTGGTCAACTCTTTCATACGGTTTTGAAACCGTTTGCCACCAAACGGTTTTGGTGAAACCGTTTGGTCCCAACCAATGAGATCATTTACTCCCAAGATATTTGGTGAGGTGCTTGCTTATGATGATGTCATCATCATCTTCCTTCGTGAACCCAAGAACAGCAACCGTTCTTGATGGAATTTGCAGCAAAGAAGCAAAAGTTTATCAAATTGAAGAAATCAATCAACAAAGCATAGAAGATTGATGCAATAGCAATGTTTGAGGGTTTAAGTTATAAAACTCGCCTCAAATTTGATCTCCAAGCTCCAAGCTCCGTGGCTTTAATGGTGGATGGAGCTCAAGAAACTATCCAAGGTTCGTTCTTGAGCTTTTGGATGAAATGGATGGCTAGAAATGGAAATCGAGTGAAGAAAACCTAGAATCAATCATTGATTTAGGGTTTTCACCATGAATCCAAGGTAGAAGATGATGAAACCTTACCTACAGGTGGTGTTCGTCCTTCTCCTACTCCTTAGCTTCCCCTTGGTCGTCCAAAGAAAAAGGAATAAGGAAAAGACTAAGGGAAACGTTCCTTATGTGTTATTGAAATAAGGTATATATAAAGAATATGTATATGGGTCTTTAATGAAAGAGAAAATCAAATCATTTTCCTTAAATAAATTCCATACTAATTTCCCCCTAATCCTCCTCCATTACTTGATCACGAAACCACCTTCAAACTTTCGTAAAAGCTCTTCATTATCCAAGAATTAATGGAAAAGAAATTAAGCACCTTAATCCATTATAATAATAATATATATTTTTGAGTGGGAATTCTTTTCCTTATAATAAGGTGAGTGGAATTTCACCTCCTTAGGATATTTTTGATCCTTGAAAGCTCAAGGACGTCCACACACACATCTGAATTCCACCATTCAAGTTTTTATTGAAAGCCCTTCAATTATTTTTATTTATTTGTGCATTAATTGAATTAGGGTTTCAATTATGCTTATATCTTGATTATTTTAATGTCAAGATTCTCTCTCCTCCAAGATAATTCAAATGAGGTGCCCTTCTCATTTTCTTTGCTCTACTTGATGCCAAAGATTATTAGGGACCTTATTGAAGTGGTAATTTGCATATTGAACCCTAGGTTTTGGGTAAATTACACTTTAGTCCAAAATTAACAAAACAATGTTTCAACATTATTCAAAAAGGACTGAAATTGAAATATAAGTTCCTCAAGAGCCTTAATTACATTTCAAAAGTTAACCACAAGCATCAAATCACATATTTAAGCAAAACACCTAGGGTTAGTTCATAACCCAGGTCAGGGATGTTACAAATAGGATACACTAGACATCTAATCAACTTTCTCAAAGATTCATTACTATAGCTCATCTTTGCTGCCACATGTTTGTTTTTGTCACTTCCGATTACCTAAAAAAATGTGGTGACCCACAAGGGTGAGACCCATGTCCCAGCAAGAGATATAACCTCCAACTACATTTATTGATTACAACATTTTTAAGTAATTAAATAGTTAAGAAAATTAATTAGATATAACAAACAAGCTCAGTAACACTGATGATTAACAAAATGCACAAGGAAGCAGATAATAACTATCATCATTAGCCAGACTATCATCCTTTATCTTATTGATAATATAAGCAATTCAGTAGAATATGCATATCTAGCATCATGAGCAAGTCTAGTAACATAGCATAGCTAACAACATGAGCATGTCTAATTGGTTGAACATAACACCATTATAAGAAGATATAACAACATAATCACAACTATCTGGATAAGCATGATTATCAATATATGCATCTCTAGGCATGGCTAGCATGCTAAACATAACTAACAACATGAGATAGCTAGCATCATGATTATAATCAGTAGTAGCAGTATAGTTATCAACATAATCATGGCTACTGTATGTACGCATATACAATCTTAAGAATATCCACAACATAAGTATATCTACTATCTCTTAATTTCACTAAGCATCATCTTTATGTAAAGATAACAAACAAGGGTTATCATCCAATGTGAAACATTGTGTATAACCCTAAAAAAATATGTTATACGGTTGTATTACATCTTTTATTATGCCCTGAGGAAATTGAGGATATCACTCAAAATCCAACTGACCATTGTTAAGTCAAAATCAGTGCCATACAAGATCTAGGAAGAGCCAGACTCCTAAGATTTTCTCCGCCCCCGGTCAGTACGGGTCTGCCACAGCGACACATAAGGTCAAGCTGCTAACAGCCTAGTCCGTCCTTGGTACAGGTCACGACACTAGTGAAATGAGGTGGGTATGCATACCCTACCATCCGAGGTATAATCATAGTTGTCCTCCAATCTTGTCACATATATAATCACTGAGACACGACCGCATTTGTTCTCAAACTAAGGTCTAGGTATGACCATAGTCATCCTCCCTAAATACTTGAATTCAGGATGACAAGCACCCCGCATACTCATCAGTATGCGCTCCGAGTTTCCCTTAGGAATACTCATTTCACCATCTGGAAAGTTGTGACAATCAGATGGATATATGGCACAGGGCACTACATGATTAGAGTTTTACTTGATTAGTTATGCCAATTGGGTGAATTAAGGCTGCATCAAACAAGTAGACATACAAACCCTAATTCACTTCTAGCAAGCATATAAATATCATAACTTTTAAATGATATAAAATGTGTGAAACATAATTTCTCATCTCATCATCACATGGTACTATTCATGTAACACCCCTCCCTAGGGTTTCTTACGTAACCAGCGGAAGCACAGCCTAATCCCCAACATTATCCATAATGTGGTGTACTTGGCATATTTGGGAGGGATTGTCACATTCATGATCTCATATCAAGAAACAAATAACACTTGGCATTATTGAAACATAGATTCATACATAAGTTCATGGAAGAAAAGCTACATCATGTTTCTAAGGGTATACTAAACATAAACTAGATAATATAAAGATGACAGGATCTCCATAGATGGACGTCCCACTAGGCAACAACTCCTTGGATTCTTTGGGTCCTTGGTACTCTCAAGATGATTCCTTCTCTTTAGCTCCAACTTCTGCGGACATCTCATCCCCAGCCATGCAAGGGAAAACAAACATAGTAAGTAAGCGGCATTGGCATATTATAGAACATAAAAATAAAATATACATGTGGCTCAACATAATCATGAACATGCATTAACATTAATCGTTTCTTGATGTCTTTTACATAAAGAAATTGACTAGAAGAATATGCTCCTCTCTTAATGCCCCATAAGGAGCCCATAATGCTCGGAAAGCCCATAATTGCTCGGAAAGCCCATAATGCTCGGAAAGCCCATAACAAGGTGCATATAAATCTAAATCAATTTCTATTATTCATGATCTTGCTTAAACTTAGCTTATCTTCTTAATATCCTAAACTTAATCTTAATTGGGATTTCTCCCTCTTGAACATGGTTGGGATTTCTCCCCATGACCATAATGGGATTTCTCCCTCTTAAGCATGAATGGGAAACTTATTCCCTATAAATCTTGATTTCTTGTATCTTAATCATAAACCATAATCTTAATGGGATTTCTACTCTTAGACTTAGATTATAACAACCAACATCCAATAATCATATACATTGAGGAAAAACATGTACTTTTCAAGACTTCAACATAAAAATGCATAATATATCATAATCATTCAATAATTCAAATTTACTATGCCAAAGGCATGGCCCGCTTACCTCGAACTAAATCACCTAAGTCAAACTTGGTTTGACTGATTGGATCCTTTTAATCACCTGAAATTAACATATCACCCTTCATCATACAAATCAAACCCTATTTTGTGTCATATAATTATTGAGACGTGAAAGAAGTAAAATCAGTCTATAAAAACCAGAAAATCGGATTCCTCATCGAAAATCCTTTCCAAAACATATTTATTTATATTTTTCTGAGGTCGTATGCAAAAGTTATGAATTTTGCACTCTGGACCAATCAGAAATTAGAAAACTCGATTAAAGCTGATATAAATAAAATAGGAAATGCCAGTAATGCCCAAGGCACGCGTGACACATGAATCAGGCGAGTGGGGGGTAAAATCGTCATTTGGGCGTGCAAAAACACTCGCAGCTGATGAAACAAATCAAAAGTCAAAATACTGATAGTACCCTTGGGCGATCAGTTTAACTGATTGTGCTCGTGGGGGCACCATGGTCATTTCGTGACCTGGATTGCTCCTCGCCCAAGCCATGGCGCTCGACGAGCAGCCAGTCATGACTCCAGGGATCCAGATCGTGAATCAGTGCGTTTTATTGAAAATCGATAGCAGCAAATTCATCAGCTTCACCCAACGAATTCACCAAGCCCAAGCGTGGGCTCTGCGATGACCAGGAGCTCGAGAACGCTCCTCCGCAAGGCTGGAAACAGGGGAAGCAAGCTCGGAAGTTGCTCGTGCAAACTCAAGTCGGAAAAACGCAAAGTGAGGGTCGAGAAAGATCCGGCGGAGTCGTGCGAAGCCACTGGCAGCACTACCTTGGTCGGAGGAGCACTGGAGATGACCTGGCGATGAGCGCCGGCGGCAAGGACAGGTCCAGTCTGTAGGGCACAGCGATCCGGGAATCCTCACGGCAAACCGAAAACGTGGAAATGAAACTGAAGTGCCGAGGATGCTCACCGCGAACGGAATTGAGCTGGGGTGGTCGAGGAAGGCTAAAGCGGAGTCAAGCTCGCCGGAAAGGGAAGTCGAGCAGGTTGGGGAGCTGGGGGTTAGGTGCGTCGAAATTGACTGAGGAGGAGAATTGCTTGGAGTCCAGCGACGCCTTTGGGTTTCTTAAATAGGAAGAAGCAGCACAATTGTGCTCTCTGCAACTTGGGAAGGCGAGGGTGGAAACCTGCTCTTTTGGGCGTTTCGTATATAGGGCAAGGGGGAGGGTCTTCTAGGGGTCATTAGGTTCGGGGAAGAGAGCCAAACTCAGGGGTGAAGAAATCTCGCGAAACCGTGCAGTTAAGAGGGAGAGAGAGATCGATGGAGAAATCACTGTGAAACGGCCTTGCACGCGGGGAGAAACGGAGGAAGAAGACAAGCGATCACCGTTGGATCTTGATCCAACGGTTACAGTGTACGCGCGTGACAAAAAAAACAAAAATGTAACGTGTGACAATCATTAAGGTGCGAACATTAGAGGAATTGAATGAAATCAATGAAATCGAATTCAAATCTAGGTCAAATTATATTCAAATCTTTCTCCAATTTATTGGAGGGTCAAACATAGGCCAAATGAGCTCAAATTTCACCCATAGGTTAATGACATGCACTAAAACATATTTAATCAGTTAATTTCGTCTTTTAACCCACCATCACTCCTAATTAAACAAAATGCATTCAAATCTTTCCCAATTTAATTGGGGGGTCAAACAAGGTCATAATGGGTTCAAATTTGAACCATAGGTACATTATAGTGTCTAGAACATTCCAATAAGGTTGGATTTTATGCTTGTACTCGTTTTAGGCCTAATATGACAAAATCCCTTATGTGTACTTAAATGACCATGACAAATGCAAATAAAGCCATTAATTCTTCAAATAAGAATTACAAAATATGAAAATGTGCATTCAACATTATTTCTTTTCAATTAACAATATGGAGGCCATCAATCAAGAAATTAAACATGTAAATCACTAATAATCATATGAGAGAGAAAATTGGACATAAAACACTTATTCTCATTTTTTTCTTCAACAAAAAGGGCATAGATATACATGAAGACATTTTCTTTAAATAAAACAAGTATAATAGAGCAATTGGACATAATAAATGATTTTGCAAAACTAATCATGGGAAAATTGCATTTAAGTCCTCAACAATTATCTAAATTAGGAAGGAGCGTGCAAGGACTAAAATAATTTGGACATTTTGCATAATTAAGATTGGGGTGTTACAATACTACCCACCTTAAATAAATTTCATCTTCGAAATTTCCTAGGGTTTCTACCCACCTTAAGGGTTTCACATAAACATACAAATTTTATTATAAAAGGAGAATATATAAACAAAGCATTATGATTCATAAATTACTCAACTACCCTTACCTTGATCATTTTCCTCCTCTCCATCAGACATTTGCATGGTGAAGAGCCTTGGTTTGACCTTGGGTGGAGGATTAGGGTTCTTAGCTTGGTTGTGGTTGGGATCCTTCTTTGCAAGCTTAGGGCAATTAGGCTTGATATGCCCTTCCTCACCACAATAGTAGCAAACAGAAGTCCCAAACCTATAAGGACCACCATGGTTTCTCTTACATTTGGGGCATGGGGTTCTCCCATTCTCAAGGGAAGGCTCAGGGGCTTTTCTCTTATTGTTGGAGGGTGGAGGGGGTTGATGGGGCTGATGGTGACGATTGTTTTGGGGTATCTCCTTCTTATGATTCCTTCCAGGATGCTCCTCCAATTCTAGGGCTGCATCCAAGGCTGATTGCATGGTCCGGTGTCCTCTACCAGAAAAGGCAAAACTTAGGTCGGGTTTAAGCCCTCTAATGAACTTCTTAGCTCTCTTTTGCTCAGTGTACTCAGGACCATACTTTTGGAGCTTACGGAACTTCATGGCATACTCAGTGACAGTCATGTCACCCACTTGCTTAAGGTTAACAAACTCATCCTCCTTCCTTTCTAACATGGCTTCAGATACATAATGGTCATTGAAGACTTCTACAAACTCATCCCAAGAGAAAGGAGGGTCATCATCTTCCCTAGAGGCTAAGAGGTTTTCCCACCAAGTACGGGTTCCACCCTTGAGCATATGGGTGGCAAATATAACCCTACTACGTGGGGGACACTCTAGGTCTCTAAAGCAATGTTCCATGTTGCTCAGCCACTCCTCAGCCTTGGTTACTACATCAACCTCATCTTCACCATGGAAAGCATCGTTTTTTAATCTTCAAGAAGTCTATGAGGGAGATCTCATGTACTCTAGGTGGAGCTCTAGGTTGGAGGGCATTGGTCAAGGCTGCTACTAGGGCATCTAGGGTGACTGGTGGAGGGACGTGGTCCATGTCTTCAGTCTTATCACCACTAGAGGATCCGTGTGAGTGCCTTGACTCACCAACCTTCTCCTTCCTCTTAGGGGCCATCTGAAAGGGTAAACATAACATGATATTAGAACATAATATGAATCTCTAATGTTGCCTTAGTGGCCATCTATTCCTTGCTCTGATACCATTAATGTAACACCCCTCCCTAGGGTTTCTTACGTAACCAGCGGAAGCACAGCCTAATCCCCAACATTATCCATAATGTGGGGTACTTGGCATATTTGGGAGGGATTGTCACATTCATGATCTCATATCAAGAAACAAATAACACTTGGCATTATTGAAACATAGATTCATACATAAGTTCATGGAAGAAAAGCTACATCATGTTTCTAAGGGTATACTAAACATAAACTAGATAATATAAAGATGACAGGATCTCCATAGATGGACGTCCCACCAGGCAACAACTCCTTGGATTCTTTGGGTCCTTGGTACTCTCAAGATGATTCCTTCTCTTTAGCTCCAACTTCTGCGGACATCTCGTCCCCATCCATGCAAGGGAAAACAAACATAGTAAGTAAGCGGCATTGGCATATTATAGAACATAAAAATAAAATATACATGTGGCTCAACATAATCATGAACATGCATTAACATTAATCGTTTCTTGATGTCTTTTACATAAAGAAATTGACTAGAAGAATATGCTCCTCTCTTAATGCCCCATAAGGAGCCCATAATGCTCAGAAAGCCCATAATTGCTCGGAAAGCCCATAATGCTCGGAAAGCCCATAACAATGTGCATATAAATCTAAATCAATTTCTATTATTCATGATCTTGCTTAAACTTAGCTTATCTTCTTAATATCCTAAACTTAATCTTAATTGGGATTTCTCCCTCTTGAACATGGTTGGGATTTCTCCCCATGACCATAATGGGATTTCTCCCTCTTAAGCATGAATGGGAAACTTATTCCCTATAAATCTTGATTTCTTGTATCTTAATCATAAACCATAATCTTAATGGGATTTCTACTCTTAGACTTAGATTATAACAACCAACATCCAATAATCATATACATTGAGGAAAAACATGTACTTTTCAAGACTTCAACATAAAAATGCATAATATATCATAATCATTCAATAATTCAAATTTACTATGCCAAAGGCATGGCCCGCTTACCTCGAACTAAATCACCTAAGTCAAACTTGGTTTGACTGATTGGATCCTTTTAATCACCTGAAATTAACATATCACCCTTCATCATACAAATCAAACCCTATTTTGTGTCATATAATTATTGAGATGTGAAAGAAGTAAAATCAGTCTATAAAAACCAGAAAATCGGATTCCTCATCGAAAATCCTTTCCAAAACATATTTATTTATATTTTTCTGAGGTCGTATGCAAAAGTTATGAATTTTGCACTCTGGACCAATCAGAAATTAGAAAACTCGATTAAAGCTGGTATAAATAAAATAGGAAATGCCAGTAATGACCGAGGCACGCGTGACACATGAATCAGGCGAGTGGGGGGTAAAATCGTCATTTGGGTGTGCAAAAACACTCGCAGCTGATGAAACAAATCAAAAGTCGAAATACCGATAGTACCCTTGGGCGATCAGTTTAACTGATTGTGCTCGTGGGGGCACCATGGTCATTTCGTGACCTGGATTGCTCCTCGCCCAAGCCATGGCGCTCGACGAGCAGCCAGTCATGACTCCAGGGATCCAGATCGTGAATCAGTGCGTTTTATTGAAAATCGATAGGACCAAATTCATCAGCTTCACCCAACGAATTCACCAAGCCCAAGCGTGGGCTCTGCGATGACCAGGAGCTCGAGAACGCTCCTCCGCAAGGCTGGAAATAGGGGAAGCAAGATCGGAAGTTGCTCGTGCAAACTCAAGTCGGAAAAACGCAAAGTGAGGGTCGAGAAAGATCCGGCGGAGTCGTGCGAAGCCACTGGCAGCACTACCTTGGTAGGAGGAGCACTGGAGATGACCTGGCGATGAGCGCCGGCGGCAAGGACAGGTCCAGTCTGTAGGGCACAGCGATCCGGGAATCCTCGCGGCAAACTGAAAACGTGGAAATGAAACTGAAGTGCCGAGGATGCTCACCGCGAACGGAATTGAGCTGGGGTGGTCGAGGAAGGCTAAAGCGGAGTCAAGCTCGCCGGAAAGGGAAGTCGAGCAGGTTGGGGAGCTGGGGGTTAGGTGCGTCGAAATTGACTGAGGAGGAGAATTGCTTGGAGTCCAGCGACGCCTCTGGGTTTCTTAAATAGGAAGAAGCAGCACGATTGTGCCCTCTGCAACTTGGGAAGGCGAGGGTGGAAACCTGCCCTTTTGGGCGTTTCGTATATAGGGCAAGGGGGAGGGTCTTCTAGGGGTCATTAGGTTCGGGGAAGAGAGCCAAACTCAGGGGTGAAGAAATCTCGCGAAACCGTGCAGTTAAGAGGGAGAGAGAGATCGATGGAGAAATCACTGTGAAACGGCCTTGCACGCGGGGAGAAACGGAGGAAGAAGACAAGCGATCACCGTTGGATCTTGATCCAACGGTTACAGTGTACGCGCGTGACAAAAAAAACAAAAATGTAACGTGTGACAATCATTAAGGTGCGAACATTAGAGGAATTGAATGAAATCAGTGAAATCGAATTCAAATCTAGGTCAAATTATATTCAAATCTTTCTCCAATTTATTGGAGGGTCAAACATAGGCCAAATGAGCTCAAATTTCACCCATAGGTTAATGACGTGCACTAAAACATAATTAATCAGTTAATTTCGTCTTTTAACCCACCATCACTCCTAATTAAACAAAATGCATTCAAATCTTTCCCAATTTAATTGGGGGGTCAAACAAGGTCATAATGGGTTCAAATTTGAACCATAGGTACATTAGAGTGTCTAGAACATTCCAATAAGGTTGGATTTTATGCTTGTACTCGTTTTAGGCCTAATATGACAAAATCCCTTATGTGTACTTAAATGACCATGACAAATGCAAATAAAGCCATTAATTCTTCAAATAAGAATTACAAAATATGAAAATGTGCATTCAACATTATTTCTTTTCAATTAACAATATGGAGGCCATCAATCAAGAAATTAAACATGTAAATCACTAATAATCATATGAGAGAGAAAATTGGACATAAAACACTTATTCTCATTTTTTTCTTCAACAAAAAGGGCATAGATATACATGAAGACATTTTCTTTAAATAAAACAAGTATAATAGAGCAATTGGACATAATAAATGATTTTGCAAAACTAATCATGGGAAAATTGCATTTAAGTCCTCAACAATTATCTAAATTAGGAAGGAGCGTGCAAGGACTAAAATAATTTGGACATTTTGCATAATTAAGATTGGGGTGTTACAATTCAGTTGCCATTCATGAGACCACACTTATCGTCATACTATCACAATATCACAAGGTCTCAATCCTTATCAACACAAGAGGATTACACCTCATTCAGGGCTTAACCATGCCCAAAGGTCATTAAGACCATCATACTATCACATGATATAAATCCTTTTCACAATATCATAGGGTATCAACCCTTATCAACACAAGAGGATTACACCTCATTCAGGTCTCAACCATGCCCAAAGGTCATTAAGACCATCATAGTATTCCCTACAAGATCATCATTACCTTTCCATGCCTTATAACAAGGCTCAACAACATCACTTACATATAATACACCAGATCAACACAATATTGGATTAATGACTACACCAGATCACTTACATATAACCAGATCACTTATAATACACCAAATCACTTAGATGTCTATTGTTAGTACTTACATTTATATTACTTGTTCTTAATATTATTTTACATTGTTGTAGCCTTGTAGGAATAACATCTAAATTTTATTCAAACGTCAGATATGTTGTTGTAATAACCCATGTTGTTGTCTGTTGTTAGTACTTATATTTATATTACTTTTTCTCAACATTATCTTGCATTGTTATAGGCATAACATCTAAATTGTTGAGACTCTCTAATCACAACACCCTAGGACCATGGCATGGGCCTCTACCCCAATGTTACTATTCCATATTGAAGAACAATTGGACATCATCCTAGATGATTGTTCTTTAACATAACTCACTATACCTAAATATTGGCATTATCTAAACGAAAGATGCTTCAAGGCTGGTGAAGTGTACCTAAATTTTAGAAATTCAACATCTGTTATTGAGGTTAAGTACGATGTTGTTGGAAATCTTGTATCCACATCCGGCTGGTGTGAGTGGGTTAGGAAGATGCTATTGGACCGTAGTGACAAGCTTTTTCTTTGTCCGATTGACCACAATACCATCAAAGTTTGGATAACCAACATCAACGAGATGTCATCTCAAATGATTTTAGTACTCGATAGAGGATAGAGAACATTTTGACGAATCCGATGATGAGAACACACCCGACGATTGCTACGAAGTCCCTTTTATTCCTTTTGACACCATCGATTTCCCTATCACAATCAGTTCATATTCGTCTAAAGACAATGATGAGCTCTGCGACACAACAACATCAACAAAAAAACCAAGGTAAGTCCAAACAACAAATTTACTTTCCAGTCTTATTTTGTTTTTCCACTTTTTATCTTAAAATAATCAAACTTCATAGCTATTTTTTGTTGTTAAAACTTAAGGAGAAGACCACAACAATGAAAGGGTTCTCACAATTGCTGATGTCGTACCATGTTGTTGTTGTTTAAGCTATGTATCTAGTCTAGTAGTGTCTCTCTCTTCCTAGTTATTTTACTTATGTGCATGTTTAGGAGTACATCAACCCCCTTGTTTAGTTACCGTTTTGGACAACAACACTGTTGTATGTTCATAACTATGTCATTTTCATTCATCCCTTGTAGTATTCGTAGAGTGGTTACAATATTTTACGTTTGTATTATGAAAATAAACTAACCACAACTTAAGTAAGCCTAAATTTAATAATATCAAAGTTACTTTTTATTGTGTAACCAATATAATATAATCATTTATTTTTTTAATACCTTACCAATGACGAAATCACCAACAAAAAAACTACAACCTTAGGCGGTGAAGCAGATGAATAAAATTGTAACATAGTTTCTCCAATTTATATTTGTTTATGATTGCTTGACAACATTTTGTTGTAAAACTTATGGCCATCATTACTTCATTTTTACCATCATTTCATCAAAAGTGTACTTACTTATTCTGGTTATGATTGCTTGACAAGATTTTGTTGTAAAACTTATGGCCATCATTACTTTATTTTTACCATCATTTCATAAAAGGTGTACTTACTTATTCTGTTTAGAAGTCTAACATCGTGTTCAAACTTACCTATCTAAGTTTGCTTGCCAACTTTAACTTGTACAAATTGTTGTCATATGTACTTTGCTATTCTTATTATTTGCTCTTATTTATATTTATTTTAAAAATTTAGATGTCGACATCGTGTTTAAAGTCACGACCAAAGTTTGAAAAGATATTGATGTCCCCGTCAAAGATACACAAATATGTTGAAGAATACATTGTCTGTGAAAAATTATGTTGCGAGCCTGCACACCAGGGAGCATGCACAATAAGGGTCCAAATTTGAGAGCCAGAAAGAAGGAATGGTTGGGATCAATAACCATGTTTCTCATATGTCATTGTTGTTTAGTTGGCTAAAAGACGACATCAAACAACAACCTCATCCGTTGCAGGAGGACTGCCCCGTGTCATGGGATGAGTACGAGGAGGCCCTAAAGTGGGCCAACTGAAAAGGTCCTACGTGGTAGCAAAGACCAATCATTGTCTACCCCGAAGACTGGCCAACAGAGTGGTTGGACACTGTCTTAGCATGTAGGCATGCTGCTCATTTTTTGTCTGCTCTCCCTTGATTCATGACGTTTTTGTCCTGGGCCACATTATGTTCGTATCCGCTTATTTCGGCGTTGTTTAAGTTCTGATACAAACATTATCATATTTACTCTGTCATATCTTTTATTATGGAACAATTATGGCTATTTTAATAACACTATCATTCAAATGATGTTTGGTATACTTGTGTGTAATAGATCGAATGGACATGCCATGCAAGACAATTGTAAAGTTTAATTTATTTAAAATAAACACATAAAATGAGCATACTCATTACTATTCATTTCACTAAACAATATCACCCGCACTATGTATCAAATTACTAATTTTATACTTGTATTGTAGTGACATCACAGCTTCACATATTTTGTTATTGTTAAAATAGTTCTATAAAAATATGACAGAATAAGCAGATCCTGACTATGTTACCAAATAATATCAGACTAAATCTAAATTACCAGCCAAACAGAGTCAAATTGAAACCTGACTCAATTCAGACCAATTGACCAGAATCAGACTCAAACCTGACTCAATTGAGACCAATTGACCAAAATCAGAGTCAAATTGAAACCTGACTCAATTCAGACCAATTGACCAGAATCAGACTCAAACCTGACTCAATTGAGACCAATTGACCAAAATCAGACCGGTAGCCAAACAGAATCATGACTACCCTTTTGCTTTTCGTCTTCCCGCATGGTATGATCTGGGGGCATCTAACAGCAGCGCGATTAAAGGCAGGCGGAATTGGAAGAGACAAAGGGCTAATGGATTGGAACACTAGTACACTACATGGTGTTTGCACATCACCCCACAAACGAGCATCATCATCAAAATTAATTTATTTTGTTAATTTATTTAAAATAAACATATAAAATGAGCATACTTATTACTATTCATTTTACTAAACATTATCACCTGGATTATGTATCAAATTATATTTATTCTGTTAATTTTATACTTTTATTGTAGTGACATCACAGCTTCAAATATTTTGTTATTATTAAAATAGTTTTGTAAAAGTAAGAGAAAATAAGCCGATCCTGAGTATGTTTTCAAATAAAATCAGACTAAATGACCCCAATCTACTCACTAACCCCGACTACGGCGAAACAGGGGCTAAAGTCTCGGAAACCTGTAATGTTCCTTCTCAATGTATAATATATATCTGAAAAGCCGACAACCTTTGGTTTTCGACTTCTTTCCGCAAGGTCTGATCTGGGGGCAGCGCGATTAAAGGCAGGCGGAATTGGAAGAGACAAAAGAGGCTAATGGATTGGAACACTAGTACACACTAGATGGTGTTTGCACAGCACCCCGCAAACGAGCATCATCATGAGGCGGACGGCACCATGACTCTGTGCTCCGGCGGTTCTTCGATCATGACAATATGCCTGAGCGGGTTATCGACGTCCGTTGCTCCGGCGTGCCTGACGAACTCGGCTGGGGTGAAGGAGCTCCCGTGGCAGACACAGACGATGGAGACTTTGTCCTTGTCGTCGAACTTGTACAGGAAGCCCGTCACGGTCCTGCCATCGGGGCCTGTGCCTTTGGCACAGACGTACGGCATGGTGCGGGGTGCAGGCCGTCGGTTAGTAGTCGAGGCGGTAGTTGCAGTGTTGGCAGCAGCTACAGCCGGTCGTGGTCCAGCTGCTGTGGCCTGTTCTGGCATGCCGTCCGCCGCAGAGGCGGGAGGTTCTGGGTGGGGCTCCTTCTGCTGTCGGGGTTGTCCTGTAGATGGTGGCGTTTGTTGCTTGTGGTCGGCCTTTGCGGTGGGGTTAGAAGACACGCTGTGGTCTGAAGGAGCCGGTGACGTGTTGATGGACCGCGACGGCGACGACCGGCCCGGCATTGTTGTTGGTCCTGACGCTGCCGGACGGTCAGGGGAGTCGGCCCGTGGCTCTGTGTTGTCGCCACCACAACCACGGCTGCCACTGCCTCCTGCAAAGCATGTAAGAGGAAGGTGATGATGGTGAGGAGTGTAAACAACATGCGTCATACACTTTGATCATTAGGATGCAAATCATGATCCGCACCAAATGGGTAATTTACTCCCATGTGTACAGCGCCAGAAAACAACAACAAGGCAAGCATGGCAGCCAACATGTATAGTTAACGAGCAATTTATTGAAGATCATAGAGATAATGCTGCTGGACGGAGGAATGAGGCTTGATGATAACTCCCCTTCAATCAACAGCGCTAGATTAAGCTACGTTAATTGTGTTCTTCCTGTCCGTTATGATGTTAATACTATAGAAAATAAAGTAACAAACAAAAATGCATACTTAATTTTTTTTTAAAACAAAATGCATACTTAATAGAGGAGTGACGTAACAGATATAAAGTAACAAGCCTGTGTCCGGGAATATTTTTTTTCTTCTTTTGGAATTTGAAATCAACACGGTATAGAAAGACAACTAGTGGGTGTGGCTTTGTTTTAGAGTTAAAAATTCAAAATTCGACTCCCTTGGGAATTTAATTACCAGAAAATAAATACCAATGCATTGCAATGCCATACCTTGGTTGGGATCGAGATCACTTCGGTAGTCGGAGATTGCAGAAAAGCTGCTCCCTTGTGAGCCCGTGAGTGACGGTACCCTCTTCATGCCTCGTGCAGTGGTAGCAGCTGTGCGTGGCTTGGACGAGTTGACCTCTGCGGACCTTCCACGTTCCACGTTACCGGACGCCTGTTGTCGGAAGGGTCGGAAACTGCTGGAGGATCCCCGGCCTGGTTGTGGTGTCACGACGGCAGCCGGTTGCTGTTGCTGTAGTGGAACGCTACGGTTTCCGTCAGGCGGCACCTGAGGGTTCCAGCACGGCATCACGTATGGGAACCCAGGTCCGCCGGCGGTGAAGTGGACGTACTGTGCCGGGTGGAGAGGGAAAGGCATTGGCATCATGGGAGGGAAAGGGTAAGGGGTGGTGGGGTTACTGGGATTAGTTCTATATGGGGCGGAGGGATGTGGTTCGCCGCCGTCGTGGTCGTCGTTGGGTTTTCTGTTGCTGCTGCTGCTGTTTTCGGGAGGGATCTGGCTTGCTGTTGGGGTTGCTGTTGACCCTGACAGGCTGTTGCTTGCTGGTGGTGTCGCACACCCACCTCCCGCTGCCCCGCTGGTGGTTGGAGACCGCAGGTCGTCGATCTTTGGACCCACCTTGCGCCTGTGGTGTGCGTAGTCGTCGGCGGCATTCCTGTCCCTTACCGTCCCTCGTTGCCCATGTACCTCCATCGCCGACCGGTCGCCGGCCGAGCACGTCCTCCACAAACCCCCGCCTCCGCTACTCCTCCCTCCTCCTCCCCTTGCGGCCGTCCCCGAGCCGCCGCCACCTTTCCGAATCTGCTTCTCCTCCAGCTTCCTCCTCGCCTCCTGCCTCTTGATCGCGTGCATCTCCCTCCTCCTCCTCACCTCCGCCGCGTCCGGCGGACCGCTGACTGTCCTACTAAGGGTGGCAGCTGCGGCGGCACGCGGCTGGGGGAAAACCCACCTGCTGTCCCCAGCAACCTCACCGGCCGGACCTTGGGCTTCTGTTGCGGCCGCCCTCTTCTCGACGAAGAAGCTGTTCCGCCCTCCGATGGAAAGACCCAGGCTCAGCTCTAGGCCGCTGTCGTCGCCGTCGTACTCTTCCACCTCTTCACGCCGGAAATCCCCACTCATCATCCTCCCGTCCCGAATCTACGCCTCCCTAGCCCACCCCCGTCGCTCAAAACTACAAACTCATCTCGCCAACCGGAAAAGAAACAAAAACCACGAATCGAAAAGATTAGGGTTTTCGGAATCTTCCCATTTCTTCCTCTCTTCCTTTCTTCTCCTCCCTACCTACTGTCACGCTCTCCCCTCGAACGTGTCGCCACCGTCCGCAATCTCCTCGCGGTATAATAATAAGAAAGTGGAACCAGAGGAGACGGAAAGCGCATCAACCCGTCTCTCTCTCTCCTCGTTCAACCTCATACACACACGTGGCTAATCGTGAGGCGACGCGTCCCCCTGCCCCGACACGTGCACCCGTCGCCTCGATACGGAGCTGCCTAAAACCAACCCTTTGGCCCCTCTCTAACGGCGCGCCACGCGTTGGGGCCACAGGGAAACCAGGTTACGAGAAGACGGGATTCCAGCCAGGCCGCCGGCCCCGCTGAACCCGCGGCAGAGCGCGTCGAAGAGAGAGATGATGGGGTCCAGAATCGTAGTACGCCTCGTGGGGCCCTCGCAACGACGGACACCGTCGCTTTCGGCGAGACACGTCTCCGGGGCCCAAGCTGACCGGTTCGTGCAAGTTGGACAAGGATAGCCGTACGGACGAGACACGCGTCGGAAAGGGAATGGCTGGTACAGCTAAGCACGGAAGCGGAAATGCCGTGGGGAGAGGAGAGGAGCGAGAAAAACATGAATGGATGGTTGTGGGCCTTGTGGCTGTTTGAGGTCGAAACGTGGCCATCCTTACAGCCTGGCTCCTTGGCTGACTAGCAACGACTACCCAAGTCAGTAGTCCAGGAAGGGTGTGGGGTTATGTGTCTTTCCTCGGAGACACGAGGCGGGTGTCGGGTGGTTGATGAGTCGACGACACGTCAGGTACGTGTAGGAGTTTGGTGGGAGGAACGGGAGAGGACTTGTGTTCCCCACCTCAGTCACCACCAGCCTGCTGCTGAGAAAAAGAAGCAAAAGAATAGGTACTAACCCACTTATTACTTATTAGCATACCCGAAACTTGGAAAAAAGAGCTACACTTGCAGCAGATTTTTATATTATTGTCATGCAAAAGTAATACAATAACATGCAAAGTGCTTTTATTGTATTCTCTCCCCAATTAATTACAAGGATCTACCTTATAGGCATAAAAATCTTTTATCAGCATATATGGTAACAACAGATGGAACAAAGGTAAAAAAAAGAAAAAGTAGAAGTGATCTGAGCACTTACTCAACTCACTAAATCAACATCCTTATGTTGTGTCTCTCCCCTCAAGCTCAATAATTGCATCGGAAGGTTATAGGGAAATTGTTCACTGTGAGAATTGTGTATCAATTCCTCTTGTGTCGTGGCATTGAGTCTCCTCCTATTTCTTTATTTTTGAAGCTCGCATTCCACCTAGAATCAAGTTATTAAACCAGCTAGCTCCTAGGCCATAATAGTGTTCTCACGTGTGAAATACTCCTCCTCGCCACACAAAAATATAGGTCTATATTGCTTCATGTGTAGAATAATTAATCAAACCTACCGTCCATCTTTTCTTATCGCCGCTCTTGCTCAACAGAATAATAGTATTTATCAATGTGACAAACATACACACTGCGTTTTATGATGGATAGAATAACAATTACTCATTGTATCGAGTGTGTGTATCATAAACCAAACCACGCCAATGGAATGAGAAACATCTAAATATTGCGATTTTAATTGTTCTTAAAAACTTCAATACCCACATGGGTGGAAACAACTAGATATGTATGCCTGTAGAGGGTAACCAAGCCATCTCAATCTTATCTTCAAAGAAGCCATCTATACTTATGCATGTCCATGACGTGTTGGGTCAACTCCTTCATGTCATTCACAAGCAAAGAAATATTGGAAACGTACGTATGGTGAAACATGATATGTTCATGTTAATAGAGTTTGGGAAATTTGAAAACTCTATCCTCTGACCATGAACAACATAAGCCAGGTAGTCTAGTTGAAAATAGAATTTGAGAAATTTGAAAAACGTGATATGTGCATTCACCCCCCCCCCTACAAATTCCGACCTTAACTTAGAAACTCTTTCACTTAGCCATACCCACATATGACAAGATTAACTCTTACCACATTCATTTAGTGTCCACATGTGAATGATGCATCCCATGGAAAAAATAAGAGTCCAGACCACCTTTTTATATAAAGGAAACATAGCAAAGTATGTTTAGGCAAGAAAATGAGATGATATATCCTTTAGTACCAAGAACTCAATAGTTTCAACACTTTTTCATTTTCAGACCCTCTCTAGTTTGATATCCTAGCTAATATTCCCTAGATCACATGATAAACGTACCTCATGTGTTTTAGCATCATAAGAAAAAGAATGGGTGTTAAGGGGCGGCTTGTGGAAAGCCTAAATTCTAAGATTGAGCTTGTTTGAATAATGTTAGTGCCTTGTGCACCAATTTTGGTGCAAATTGTAAATTACCCAAGATATATGGTTGATATGAAAATTACCACCTCTAGAGTATCCCTACACCCTCGTAGTATCATTTAGAGGAGAGAGAAGTAAGGATACACCATGTTTGAATCATATTTGAGTGATGGTACTCTTGGTGATGAAAAGACCAAGAAAGCGTTGTATGTGAAACCCTAATTTGAGTTGTATTGAGTTGTAGAGTTCATATGAGAGTGCCTATCGGCCAAGGAGCCTTAGAGGGAGTCTCATACAGATTTGTGAACTCTAGCCTTTGTCCAAGATGGGCTAAGCACCTCAAGGAGGTGAGATGTATCAGTTTACAACTTCCTTGAAAAAGTTATATCAGGTTGAGGATAAAGTGGTGATTGAGTTGAAATATCTTATCCAACAAGATAAGTGATGGCCAAAATATCATCTCTAGATTATCCTCAAGTGTTTTGCATGTCAAGATAAATATGAGTGCATGCATGTACACATGTCAACCATGCATGGACACGTGACACCTAGTAGCTTAAAATAATGACACCTCATATAAACTCTTTTTCATGAACCTCAACTGTAGCTTAAAATAATGTCTCATCATATGGTGCTTGTTGTAAATCGATTTTAATTTCCTGTGATTTTTGGTAATCCGCTGGTTAGTATGTAATCATGTTTTGTTCGGGTTGGGATGTCTCAAGTGGTTGGTATTAGAGCTCTGGGTTCGTCGAGTCTATAAGGACACTAGGACTAGGATTAGGATGGTATCTAAGGTTGGACCGTGACATAAAATATGGTGCATACTACCTAATCTCAGTACTTGATGCCCTGGCCATGTATGCAAATATTGAAGACAAAGGTAAGTGTGGAGCCTTATATTGTTTCCTCCTTGATTACTCTGATCAAGTAGTCATTCTGGAGCAATCTAAAGAGCATAACAAATCAGGAAATACAACGTTAATACCTTCATCATGTTATAAAAGAAGTAAGTAAATGCACCATAACTCTCTAAAACATGGACGCTTGATAGTTAAAAGAGGAAGTAACGGTTCTATGAAACCCAAATCCATGTAAGAATATGATGAGACAAGTTCTTGAAACTGTAATCTTAAGAGATATACATGGCAAGAGATGGACTAACCTGTGATAACAAGGTATGTTAAAGCATAAAGTTTACACAAGATGAAGAAAATGCCTGAAAACAAAGATAAGGTTGAAGGAAAGAGAAGAACAAATGATGAGTAAATAAGATGGAATCTGAGTTAATCTCAGACCAACTAATGAATGCAAGCAGAAATAAGGAAGTATAAAGTGCAAATTCATGACAAGTAAAAGGTAACAAGGGAGATGATCCCTATTCAATAAAAAATAAGTGAAGAGATGATCTTTTTCACAAAGAGAAAAAAATGTGACATAATCAGGAAAGGATCATGAAAATGATAGAACAACAATAATTGAAAAAGTGTAATGACATGTAATGATAGAACAACAATAAGGAGGTGAGATGTATTGAGTTGAAATATCTTATCCAACAAGATAAGTGATGGCCGAAATACCATCTCTAGATTATCCTCAAGTGTTTTGCATGTCAAGATAAATATGAGTGCATGCATGTACACATGTCAACCATGTATGGACATGTGACACCTAGTAGCTTAAAATAATGACACATCATATACACTCTTTTTCATGAACCTCAACTATATATACCACTCTTTTCACCTATTAGTGAATTTTTTGGAAATTTACCACCTTTTGCTCTTAGATATTGTGCATAGTGTCTTAGTATCATGCATAGGTGAAGGGGTATTGTTCATAGAGCCTTGGTATGATCCATAACAAAGTGATATCGGCCAAGTGAAGGGATATCGACCATAAGTGGTGAGGTATTGTGCATAGTGATGAGGAGCTCAAGTCTTGGACGTTTGATAAGATCATCTTCAAACTTAGGAATATGAAGCTTGGAGCTTTGGAGCTTTGAATTTGTTCTTGAGGTGGGTTATATAACTTGAACCCAATTATGTTATTATTCACCTTCAATTTTGTTATACTTGTTGATCTACTTTCAATCTCGAATTCTCTTGAATAATTAATGACCCCTTGAGTTCTAAAAGTTGTATAGGATTGTTGTCCATGAACTAGAACAGTAAGAACAAAGGTCTTGAGCTTGATGATGGTGACATCATCCTAGTCCAACCCGATATAGGGTTGAAGTACCTCTAATCCAAAAAGAAAGTGTTGGCTCAGATGTAACATGTCTCATCTTATGGTGCTTGTTATAAATCGGTTTTGATTTCCCGTGATTTTTGGTAATCCACTGGTTAGTATTTAATCGTGTTTTGTTCGGGTCGGGATGTCTCAAGTGGTTGGTATCATAGCTCTAGGTTCGCCGAGTCTACAAGGACACTAGGACTAGGATTATGATGGTGTCTAAGGTTGGACCGTGACATAAAATATGGTGCATACTACCTAATCTCAGTACTTGATGCCCTGGCCAGGTATTCAAATATTGAAGACAAAGGTAAGTGTGCAGCCTTAGATTGTTTCCTCCTTGATTACTCTTATCAAGTAGTCATTCTGGAGCAATCTTAAGAGCATAACAAATCAGGAAATACAATGGTAATACATTCATCATGTTATAAAAGAAGTAAGTAAATGCACCATAACTCTCTAAAACCTAGACGCTTGATAGTTAAAAGAGGAAGTAACAGTTCTATGAAACCCAAATCCATGTAAGAATATGATGAGATAAGTTCTTGAAACTATAATCTCAAGAGATATGCATGGCAAGAGATAGACTAACCTGTGATAACAAGGTATGTTAAAGCATAAAGTTTACACAAGATGAAGAAAATGCCTAAAAACAAAGATAAGGTTGAAGGAAAGAGAAGAACAAATGATGAGTAAATAAGATGGAATCTGAGTTAATCTCAGACCAACCAATGAATGCAAACACAAATAAGGAAGTATAAAGTGCAAATTCATGACAAGTAAAAGGGAACAAGGGAGATGATCCATGTTCAATAAAGAATAAGTGAAGAGTAATGATCTTTTTCGCAAAGAGAAAACAAAAATGTGATATAATCAGGAAAGGATCATGAAAATGATAGAACAACAATAAGGGAAAAAGTGTAATGACATGTAATGGTCTTGATGATTCCTGTGATGATTTCAAGGAAACCAAGAAGAAGCAAGATAAAACCAAATGGAACAAAGTTTAACGATGTGTAAACAGTTGCAAACTCATGTAAGGATCAAAGAAAGTGATAATCTCCTCCCCTTGATATGAAACCATAGGTGTTGATGGGGTGATAGGAGGAGTTTGTTCCCTTGTGCTCCTTCCTTCCGAGGGAGTGGTAGTCAAGTGGACCCCTTGTCACTCGATATGTATGCTTTTGGAGCATCTCTGGTTGGATACTTTGAAAAGTATCAATTGATCTTGGAATTTCGTTTCCAAGATGGAGATGCCTATGATAGATGATGACGGTAGGATCCTCCTGACGCGTTTTGATCTGGTAACGGATGTAGATTATGGATGTGATACGGGAAGTGATATGTTTTGGCTCAAGAGATGGATAGCAAAGTAAGGAATCCAAGAATACGAACAGGTGAGAACATGTCTTCTAAGGGGGAATTAAGAGCCAAGATACCTGGATCGTGAAGGTATGGTGGTGAACCATCTTGACAGATCATCCTTGACCTCGATCCCATAAGCTTGAAGCTTGTTTTGGAGTCTGGACCTATGTGGTGACCCTTGAGGTAGCAGTTTAGCATCCTAGAGGATTTCTGATGAGGATAAGCAAGTGAGGACCGGATGGTTTGACCAAGAAGCAGAGGGAAACATGCAATAGTTAGATCTTATGACATGAGCTAGCTAGAAATGATAGGATGAGCTGTGTGTGGTGGCAGGTTGAATGGAGTCACTCCATTCTACTTTGTCTTCTTCTTGCCTCTTATATGCTCCAGTTGATCCAGTTTAGGATGTACCCTCCTTTGAGCGCTTGTAGTACGTTTGGCAGATGTTTCCTTCCTATTAGTCAGGAGAGAGATAGCCTGTTGTCGAGCACCTTATTGATGACCTGGTTGTGTAGGATGAGGTATATCCTTCTTGTATCCTTACTTTTCCTGGACTTGATAGTCAAGTGAATCTCTTTCCACTTGACATATCGAGGATCGAGATAATCCTAGGAATGGATATCCTTGGAAAGTTGTGAAGTGGTCTCAGATGGAGAAGTTGTCTTTGGTTTGACCTGGCTAAGTGCTTATAGTATAGGTATCACTTGTTAGGGGTTTATGCTCTGCATAAACATGACATCGGAAGGTATGCACCCAAAGAAAGGAACTGTTGTAAGATCGTCGTGGGAAAAGTTCATCAAGATTAAGCCTGATTCCTTGGAATACTCCTAGCTAAGTCTCGAGTGAAGGGAGGTCTAGGTAGGATGTGCATCGGTTAGAGATAGATGGATAAGGTTTGTAATCCCTATCCAGACCAGTTGAGAATAATGCATACATGTTACAACTGTGTTGACACGTGTTGTGCCCTTGGGAACCAATACAGAGTTGTGGCAACCTTGCATCTAAGATGATGTGGTGTATCTTACCCTGATGTTGCTGATTGAGATGTTTAGTTCCTCGGTTAATCGATGGCTCCTTTATGTTACATATTAAGAAATACATAGTGAAGTGCTTTATAAGTTTTGTTATGTATATGCATGTGTTTATCTTATGACAATCCCTTCTGAGATAGATCTCCCTTGGATTAGAGACATCCTTTGTGGAAGGAGAAGGAATAGTTGGAATGTATATAGCAGAAGGATAGTGATATAATTTATGCAAAGCTTGAGTGTCAAGCCTGTGAGATCAAAGTAGCACAGTGGAAATGTAATAAGGAAGGAAATATATCAGTAAAAGGAACTGATACCTGAGCGATACAAGTTGCACGAGATGTTCCAGTATCTAAAGAGTGTTATTAGACAGAATGATGAGATGGAGGGTTGAGTCTGTGACCAGTACAAAGAAACCCTGTGTTGGCTCTGGAGGAAGAGCAAGTATGTTGGTCATAGATATATGACACCCAGGAGCTTTGTGGAGTTGTATGATGCGATGCATAAGTAACACCCATCTTCTTTCTACTCGAGATTTTGGGGACAAAATCCTTGTTAGGGGTTTATGACTTGTAAGGACCCTGACCCACATTTTGGGCTAACCCTATTTGCTTTGCTTAAGAAAGGTTCTTAGAACCTTGATATAATCCCTCAAGATATTTTTATATCATGTGACAAGCTTATGTTTCCAGTTTGGTCCCGATTGGATGCTATTTGAACAATGTTTGCTTATTTTTGACCAAAGTGAAATTTACCCAAGGTAAGGGGTTATATTGCAATATGTCACATGTAGAGCATGCCTTTAGTTCTCTAGCATCATTGGAAAGAGAATGATGTTGTGGGGCACCTTGTGGAGGGCCTATGTTCCAAGTTTGAGCTTGTTTGGATGATGCTTGTGCTTTATGTGCTAATTTTGGTGTAAATTGCAAAATACACAAAGTAGAGGGCCAATATGCAATTTACCTGCTCTAGAGTTTTCTTGCTTCAGTTTTTCATCACCTAGTATGTGGATGAAGGCTTGGGCACCTTGTTTGGATGATAGTTGAGGAGTGACATCTCTATATGGTTTTTATGCCATATATGTCACATGTGTTATCTTGTCCTTTAGTGTATCGGGTAGAGCTTGGAGTGTGTATCGGCCAAGAAGGTGTATCGTCCATGGGACATGACCAACTGAACAATACACAACCTAGAGTGAATCACCAAGCAGTGCATGTGGAGTTTGGAGTGGTTACAAGTGGAGTTAAGAGCATGAGCAAGTGGCATCTAAGTTTATGTGGTTATGACACCTTTCCTTTGCTACCTCTTTCTTCCTTGGTGTATATAACTCCCTTCCTCCTTGCCCAAGTGATCCTTTTCGTCGACCTTCTTTCCCCTTCCTGTATGGGATGATCTTGGGAGCATGGTAGCTTAAGGAAACTCCCATGGAGCTTGGGAGGCCGAGCTCCTTGCCCATGGAGATTTCTTGCTTAAGATCCGACCTTGGTGAGTCATGCTTCTTTGCTAGCTTTTCCTTATGCTTTCTTCTTCATCTCCTTCTTCCCCTCTCGGACATGAATGGGTCCTTTATGAGAGTAGGCAAGGCCGTGGTTATCTCCCCCTCTTTTCTTCTTCTTGAGCTATACATAACCATGGTATTTTCTTCTTCTTCTTTTGTTTCTTGAGGTGATGATGATGGTGTCGAAGGCATGCTTAGAGCTTTGGATGGATGATCTTCATGGTGGGGAACGTGGGTTTTCTGCTTGGATTAGGAATCTTGATGTCTTTCATGGAGATCCTCTCAAGGAGGGTTACATAACTCTTAACCATCTCTATTATGTTCACTCTCCATATGTGCATACATTGATTCTTGTCTTTAAATTGATACCCCTCTCTATGATAGTTGTGTATGTGGAACTTGAGATCTATTCTAATGGAAATGGTCATGTTTTATTACTGTCCTTATCTTGTTCTCCTTGTGCAAGATGGTAACAGGTGTCTTGAGGTTGAAGATGACTAACTCGATATGGTGCCTTACCCGATATGGGGCTTTTCCCGATACCTAACCTTGTCCGATATAGTACCTTGCCCAATAGGCTATGCCTTAGTTGATGGATTATGAGCAATACCCCTTTCTCTCCTTGGACTTGAGAGGTGAGCCTATTCCGTGGTAGCTTGGGCAAAACTCCTCTCTCTCCTTGGTTGTTGAAAGGTGAGCCTATGGCTTAGATGTTTGGGCGATATGTTGAGTGGGTGGGTTGGCTGATAGGGTGTTTCTCTACCCTTGTTGCCTGATATGATAGAGGTTGTGAAAAACCCCTCTCACTTGGTTGTTGAGAGGTGAGCCAACACTCTTGGTATCCTTGGGCGATATGGTGTGGTGATTGATATCCGTTTTCCTACCCTAGGGTTAGGGTTTGGACGTTATGGTTGGCTGACACCTAGTTGGTCCCTTGGCTGATAGAAGTGCTAACCTTAGTGTTGAGATGATCATCTGCCCTAGTTGCATGACATGTTCTTGGGGTTGAACCCTTGGTTAGTACCTTGACGATATGGGGTGGTTATGCCTTTGGTGTTGGGTATCCTTGGTTAGGTATAAGGAACCCGATAGGTTGATCCTTTGTTTGGGCGTCATGGCCTTGCCTTGCACGACACCCATGATGGGTAGTGATGCCTGATATCCCTTGAGGGCGTTGGCTGATATGGTGCTTTGATGGGTGTCTTGACCGCCATCGACTTTGGACGTTAGAACTGAACCTTGGATGGGTTGTTGCCCAATATCCCTCTCCTCCCTTTGAGCTAGGGTTGGGCGATATAATAAGCGGTTGCCTTGTTGTCCCCTTGAGAGATATGGGGTTGTGTTGGGCGATAGGGTTGTTGGTGCCTTGCACAACATCCTCCTGGATGGTGCTACCCGACACTCTATTGTGGCGCGCTGCCTGACGTTGCTAATGCGTTACACGTCATGGCGTTGCATGGCATGGCTATTGCTTTGCACGATACCCCCCTTGGGTAGTGCTGCTCGTTACCTTGTGTAGGTGCGATGCCCACCATGGTGTTGCCCGATAGAGCGTTGCCCGTCACAGCATTGCCCGACATGAGACGTCACCTGCTGTGACACATTGCTTGTAGTGAGGCGTCGCCCGACACATCGTTGCACGTTATGATATGATGCTAACCCAATATGAGCATGTCATGTACATGATTGCTTGGGAGACATAAGGGTTGAGTGCTTGACTGATATCCTATATGAAGTTATGATGCCTTTGCCCGGTACATGTTTGGTTACTAGACACATAGGGTGGAATTTGTTGTTATATTTATGATCTTGGGCAATATAGTGTTTAGGGAGACACACGTTGAGAGCTTTGGGCGATAAGGTGATGTGGTTCTTAGCCGACATGGTTACCAGGTTGCCTAACCCATTATGAAATGAGACATGAGTTGCCTAATATCCCGAAAGATGGTCCCTTGACCAGGATGGGTTGAGGTGTGTTTGGACGATATGGCCTTGGTGGCTTCCTTGCACGACATGATTTGCCCCACATCAGGCATAAGTGGAGTTTGTGGGTCTTACCCAACATCAGCTTGCTTAGTGCTCTCCCCAACATAGGTGTTGACCGATATGGCAGGTTGTGTTTGTTTCTGGGTTGAATACCGACACCAATAGTGTTCGCTGGCTTCTAGTAAGGGTTCGTTTGGTCGCTGCCCAGTTTTGGTGAGGGTAGGCGACACCTTTAGTGAGGGTTGTGTCCTAACCCGATAACTCTAAGTGTTACCTTGAGCCCTAGATGTTAGTATGATATCTTGTTACCTTGGACCATATCTTTGACCATGAGGATAAGGTATGACGAATGATTTTTGAACAATAATATGGTGGATTACCTATGGTTAATGGTAGGTGAACCTTTGATAAGGCATGATGGTAGATCATGGTTGTATGATCCTTAAAGATGAATCCTTAGGGATGGCGTGCCTAGTGGTATGAGGTGTAGGGTATGATGGGATACCCATAGTATGGTAACAAAAATGTGTATTGTTTAATGCACCATCTATGATGTTATGCTTCATGTTTTCATAATAATGGGTGATTGTTCCAAACCTATAAACCTTAATCTTAATGACATGATATGTTCCTTAAAAGATTTGTATGTGGTGATCCAGTTATCTCTTTTTCTATGCTCTCTAACCATGCAGGTATTATCAATTGAATTCATAGCCAGGTAAGAGCTATGGTGATTATATGATTGTGTGCTTTATTTAGCACTTGGTATATGTGCAATATCTGAGCAATGATGATGTGCCTTGTTAATAAGATGACATGTATCACCATATGATGAGAAAGGTCTTGTTACGACCTGCGTCGAGCTTATCCCGTAAGTATGCTGTTAAGCATGTGATTAGCTGATGTGCTAAGTTTAAGCCTATTTTTGTTATTAATGTTTAAAATGGATAAGACATGTGCTTAGTGTGTTTTCTAGCTTCTAAAGCGTGTAGGATCTTACGCTTGAAGCGTTGCCAGAGAAATCGTTCAAATCCGACCTTCGAGTCAAAAGTTGCATGTTTTTGGGCTTATAGGGACCCGTTTGTAGTTTTTGAACTTTGCGTTTAGGCCCCTAAGTTTTCCTCCTTATCCTTTCTCTCTTCCTTATCCGTTTCATTTCTCAGAAATGAAGAACGCAGGAAGCGTTCTCCTTCCTTGCGTGAAAGAGAGATAAAGAGAGAGAGAGAGAGAGAGGGAGCTGAGAAGGGAGAGACGTCGGAGCTTCGTTTTACTCCGATCAGCTGCTGCAGCTCGTCCTCTTCCCTCTGTTTATCTTCTTCTCCGTCGATTTGATCTGGGTTTGCAGCTGGAGCTGCGGTTGCAAGGAAATGGCTTGAGGATTGAGGCGCAAGGAGCAGCCCTAGCTCGTTTCTTCCTCTCCTTCAGGTTCGGATTAGTGATGTGTATCATTTGCGAACGTTTCGCGATGTTTGTTTGAGTTTTGCCCGTCGATTTGAGAGAAATTGACTCTTGCAGGCCGTTTTTTGTTTTCTGCCTGTGCGCGGTTCGGCCGAGTTCCTATTCGGTCGGCCGAGTTTCCTGTTAGGGCAATCGTACAGAGCTTTTGGTCGGCCGAGTTTGGGTCTTGGATCGGCCGAGTTTCTTATTTAGATAAGCGAACAACATTTTTGTCGGCCGAGTTTGGTCCTGATCGGCCGAGTTTCCTTGTAGGTGTATAAACGGTGTCCTGATCGGCCGAGTTCCCCAGAGGATCGGTCGAGTTGCCAGTTGGTCGGCCGAGGTTGGTCGGCCGAGTTACAGATTCTGGGAAGTGTTCGGCCGAGTTCCATAGTGATCGGCCGAGTTTCAAGTGGTGAGTGGCAGTTCATTTAGAAATCATTATTTAACTCATTTTAAATGCTTATTTGCTTCAGTATCAGTTGATATGACCTTTAAACAGTGTAGCATGTACATTTTAGTGTGATAAGTTCATTGGAACTTGAAATGCGTGATGTGAATGATGAAAAAGAGGAAATTCCATGTCTTACAGTTGCTATGTGATATTTCTGTCTAATTGTTTATCTGCTATCTAATTATTAGACTTAGGTGTCCTAACACCGTAGAACCCCTAAGAGAGGTTTGCAACTTAGGGGTGAAACTCGTGTTGCAACATCATCCGTGCTTGTGTCACGGACAAATGAGGAAAGAGAGGCAGTGTCCAACAACAATCGTGCTTGTGTCACGATGGCACTGGGAAAAAGAAAACTTGGTTATCTAACACCATTCGTGCTTGTGTCACGAAGGTAACCCTGTGAGACTCTCCGTCGGTGTACTCAGGTTAAAGGAGAAGTCTGGAGCACACGTGGTTGTGCAGCACACGTGGTTGTGCGTTGAGGCCGTGGAGCCTGGGTCCTGTGCAGACCAGGACGACTAGTCAGACTTAGCACTTCCCGGGTGTGTCGCTAAGTCTTGTACGGTGGGACTGTAGCATGAACTTGCTGCGGATCTTTATATGCAGATTACACTGCATATATTTAGGGCATAATAATAATATGAATAAGTAATCATATATGATCACAGTAAATTTATATATCTGTTCATTTATCTGAAATACCTGTTGATGCATAGAAATGTGATTATTATCTGTATATCTGCTATGTCAATAGTACTGCCCTGCTTGAACTGCATATATGTTTATTTTCAGTTAATAAACCTGACGAGTTGTTTAGTGATAGCTAAGTGAAATGTTATTCACTGAGCGAGTAGGCTCATCCCTCTACTCAAACATTTTCAGGTCAGCATCAACATCAGGAATCGGAAGGATCGTTTCACCCTAACGCTTAGTCGATAGAAGGTTTGTTGTTAGTCTAGTTAGAGGTCTCTTAGTCCATTCCCCTCGATCCTCGGGACAAGGTGTGAGTGAGAGAGAGAATGTGTACAAATATGTAAATTAATGTTATGCTTTCTTTATGTTAAACAATGTATTATGATGTAAACCTTGCTTGTATCTTTAATCAGTTAAATAGAAAAGTTCCTGCAGTTTGCTCAGTTTTCTGTTTACAGTTTAAACTTGGTTATCATTTAAATGTTTATAATCGTTTTAAAAAGTGACGAATGGTTGGTTATGTGTTAATCCCACCTGTCGTGCCCTAATTTCGTGGTTTGTGGTTAATGTGAGATTGGGGCGCGACAATTTTTGGTATCAGAGCCTAGGTTTGAGTACGTAGTTACTCAAGGTCAGGGGACGATAAGAGACCAATAGGATTAAGGTTTAAGTGTCTTTCTTCTATCTGTAGTTTTCTAATAGGAAATATTCTATTATATCATTGCAGATGGCAGGAAGAGGCTTTGATCGTGACAATCAGGCTGAGAGCCATGTTGGCCCCGATCCTTTGTACTTGGGTCCAGGTGGTGGTGACCACGTGGATGAAGCATCCAGGATGTATAGGATGTTCCTGGAGACCAAAGAAAAGTACAAGGCTGATAGGCGAGATTCTTCTTCGACCAGCAGTAAAGATCTGATGCGATCTTATGAGCTTGTGAAGAAGCTTGGTGGCACAGAGTTTGGTGGCACCACAGATCCCGCCGAAGCTGATGAGTGGTTTAGACAGATAGAGAAGGTCTTTCGTCTAATGGAGCTTCCAGAAGATAAGAAGATCAATCATGCAGTCTACCTTTTAACAGGCGATGCAGAGTTGTGGTGGCGTGGTGTGGAGGAAAAGAGGAGAGGTGCAGAGCTTTCCTGGCAGGATTTCTCTGAGGAGTTTCATCTCAAATTCTATCCACCCACTTTTCTTAATGAGAAAATCAGGCAGTTACAGAATATCAAGCAGGGGAACATGACAGTTACAGAGTATGAAGCGCTTTTCACACGGTTGGCGAACTTCTGTCCGCAGCTTGTTCCCGACAACATAGAAAGATGCAGGAGGTTTCAGGAAGGGCTAAGGCCAGAAATTCGGCATACAGTTTCTGCTACTAGCAGGAGGAATAGAGAGAACTTCGGTGAGTTTGTTGAGGCTGCCAGACAGGTTGAAGAATCTGTGAATGCTGACAGGGTGCCCGAGTCTAAGAAAAGATCTGCAGATTTTAGTAGAGGGCAGTCCAGTAGTGGATACAGAGGTGGAGGTAGAGGCTTCTTTTCTAAGCTTGGGCGTGGCTTTGGTTGTTTCGGCAGGCAGAGATCTGAGGATGTCACTACTTGTAGAGGCAGAGGAGGATACAACCCAGGAAGATGGGGCAGTGTCGATAGTGGACAGTCTTCTGGGTCGTCAATGTCAGTGACAGGTCCCCAGAGGCAAGATTTACCGCCATGTGACAAATGTGGAAGGCCACATACTGGACCGTGTTGGGGTTCAGGTTGTTATGCCTGTGGACAGATAGGACATGTCAAAAGGGAATGTCCTCAACTTCTACAAGCAGCATCACAAGCTTTCCAGCCTCAATACCATGATGTTCCGAGTTCCTCTGTGGCTTCTGGTTCTAGAGGTGGTGGAATGTCTAGTGGCAGGAGTGGTCAGAGAGGACAACGTGGCAGAGGGAGAGCTCCAGCACGTTTCTTTTCTTTGACACCTCAGGAAGGTATAATCTCTTCACAAGTTGTTACAGGAGAGATGCTTTTGTTTAATAGTATACCAGTTTCAGTTTTGATAGATCCGGGAGCTACTCACTCTTTTATACGACGTTCTTTAGTTGGTGAACTTAATCTGTTAACTCAAGAGTTGGCAGATGAGTTAGTGTTGAGGGTTCCACTAGGTGGACCAACAGTTTTATCCGAGTCTTGCCCCGGATGCTTGTTATCTTTTGGAGGTTTCACCTTTGCTGCTAATCTCATACCCTTGAATGTAAATACCTTTCAAGTCATCTTGGGTATGGATTGTCTTGAAACATATCGAGTGCAACTCGATTGTTGGAAGAAGGAAGCTACCTTTCAACTAGGGGAATTTTCTTGTGTCTTTACTGGAGACAGGAAAGTTCTGCCTACGTGCATAATATCAGCTGCTGTAGCTGATAAGATGTTACAGAAAGGATGTGAAGCGTTCCTTGCTCATGTGGTTGACACCAGAGCAGAAAAGAGCACTGCCAGTGTTTATGATGTGCCTGTGGTTCGTGAGTTCTCTGATGTTTTTCCAGAGGAGTTACCAGGCTTACCTCTTGTCAGAGATATTGATTTTGAAATTCAGATATATCCAGGTAGTCATCCAGTAGCACTACCAGCCTATAGAATGGCACCTGCAGAGTTGAAGGAACTCAAGGTGCAGTTGCAGGAGTTACTAGATAAGGGTTTCATTAGACCCAGTTCTTCACCATGGGGTGATCCAGTCCTGTTTGTTAAGAAAAAGGATGGTACCATGCGTCTCTGTATAGATTACAGGCAACTGAACAAGATCACTATTAAGAACAAGTATCCATTGCCAAGAATAGATGATCTGTTTGATTAGTTGCGTGGAGCGACGATCTTCTCTAAAATAGATTTGAGATCTGGATATCATCAGCTTAGGATAAAGGCTTCTGATATTCCCAAAACAGCTTTCAGAACCAGGTATGGGCATTATGAGTTTTTGGTCATGTCGTTTGGACTGACCAATGCCCCAGCAGCCTTTATGGATATGATGAACCGGATTTTCAAACCGTTCCTAGATCAGTTTATTGTAGTCTTTATAGATGATATTCTGATCTACTCCAGAGACGATGCACAACATGAGCAACACTTAAGGGTAGTGTTGCAGTTGTTGAGACAACACCAGTTGTTTGCTAAATTTAGCAAATGCGAGTTCTGGTTGGCCGAGGTAGCATTTCTTGGACATGTTATCTCGAGAGGTGGAGTTAGTGTTGACCCTAAGAAAGTTGATTCTGTACTTCAGTGGGAACAGCCTAAGACTCCTACTGAGATCAGAAGTTTCTTGGGATTAGCAGGTTATTACAGAAGGTTCATACAGAACTTCAGTGTGTTAGCATCACCTTTGACACGCTTGATGAGGAAGGATGTATCGTTTGTTTGGTATGATAACTGTGAGAGAAGTTTTCAGGTTTTAAAGAAAAAGTTGACTTCAGCACCAGTGTTGGTTTTGCCTGAAGCAGAAAAAGGCTATACAATATTCTGTGATGCTTCCAGGAGAGGTTTGGGCTGTGTACTGATGCAAGAAGGCAAAGTTGTAGCTTACGCATCTAGACAGCTTAAGAAGAATGAAGAGAATTACCCTGTTCATGATTTGGAATTAGCTGCTATACTTCATGCTCTTAAGACATGGCGTCACTACTTGTATGGTGAGACATGTCAGGTGTTTACAGACCATAAGAGCCTGAAATATATCTTCACTCAGAAAGAATTGAATTTGAGACAGCCCAGATGGCTTGAGCTGATCAAAGACTATGATGTGACAACCGATTACCATCCTGGTAAGGCGAATGTTGTAGCTGATGCCTTGAGTAGAAAGTCAAGTTCAACAGCCAATGCATTTTCTATGGCATGTTTCAAGAGAGACTTGCTTGTAGATATGCGAAGGTTGAACTTGGACTTGGATGTGACTGGACAAAGTGGGTTGATTGCTCAGATGCAAGTCAGACCTACTTTTTATAATCAGATTAAGGAATTGCAGCAGAGTGATGATGAGTTGTGGCAAATCATGCAGGAAATGTCAGAAGGTAAGAGAACAGAGTTCAGGTTTTTTGATGAAGGCATGTTGTATCTTCATGATAGGTTGTGTGTACCTGGAAGCAGTGAGTTGAAAGAGCAGATTCTTGAGGAAGCACATACTTCTATGTATGCTATGCATCCAAGTAACACAAAGATGTACAGGAACCTCAAAGAGCTGTACTGGTGGTCTGGTATGAAAAAGGATGTGGCTGAATATGTGGCTAGATGTGGAGTGTGTCAGCAGGTTAAGGCTGAGCATCAGAAACCTGCTGGTACTTTGCATTCGCTTCCTATACCAGAATGGAAATGGGAACACATCACGATGGACTTTGTGGTAGGATTACCCAGGACGCCGAAGGGTTCAGACTCGATATGGGTGATTGTGGATAGACTAACTAAGTCTGCTTACTTTCTTCCTGTCAAGTCAACCTTTGACATTTCAAAGTTGGCTAAAGTTTATGTGGATGAAGTAATCAGGTTGCATGGGATTCCAGTTTCCATTATTTCTGATAGAGATCCAAAGTTTACATCTAGATTCTGGAATCAGTTACATCATGCGTTGGGCACAAGGCTGAAGTTCAGTACAACGTTTCATCTGCAGACTGATGGTCAATCTGAGAGGACCATTCAGACCCTCGAAGACATACTGAGAGCATGCGTGCTACAGTTTAGAGGCAACTGGGAAGAACACTTAAGCCTAATGGAGTTTGCATATAATAACAGTTACCATTCTAGTCTTGGAATGGCTCCATATGAAGCTCTTTATGGCAGGAAGTGTAGATCGCCAGTTTGTTGGTACGAGGTAGGTGAGAAGGAAATTCTTGGACCTGAGTTAGTTGATGTAACTACAGAAAAGATATCTGTGATCAGGGATCAGTTAAAAGCTGCTCAGGACAGACAAAAAAGTTATGCAGAAAGACGACGTCGACCTCTTGAGTTTGAGGTTGGTGACGAGGTTTATTTGAAGGTTTCACCGTGGAAGGGAGTGCTGAGGTTTGGCAAGAGGGGTAAGTTGACCCCTAGGTATATGGGTCCATATCCTATTGTTGAGAGGATTGGACCTGTAGCTTACAGGTTGGATTTGCCGTCTGAGTTGGCAAATCTTCATGATGTCTTCCACGTGTCTATGCTGAAAAAGTGTCATCCCGGTACAGAAAAGATTGTAGATCCAGAACCGGCGCAGCTTAGAACAGATGTGTCCTATGTAGAAGGACCAGTGCAGATAGTTGATCACCGGATCAAAAAGCTTAAGAACCGGGAGATACCTTTAGTGAAGGTTTTATGGATAAACCATAATCTTGAGGAAGCTACGTGGGAAGTAGAGTCTGAGATGCGTGGCAAGTTTCCTTTTCTCTTCTAGGAATTTCGGGACGAAATTCTTATAAGGGAGGGAGATTGTTACGACCCGCGTCGAGCTTATCCCGTAAGTATGCTGTTAAGCATGTGATTAGCTGATGTGCTAAGTTTAAGCCTGTTTTTGTTATTAATGTTTAAAACGGATAAGACATGTGCTTAGTGTGTTTTCTAGCTTCTAAAGTGTGTAGGATCTTACGCTTGAAGCGTTGCCAGAGAAATCGTTCGAATCCGACCTTCGAGTCAAAAGTTGCATGTTTTTGGGCTTATAGGGACCCATTTGTAGTTTTTGAACTTTGCGTTTAGGCCCCTAAGTTTTCCTCCTTATCGTTTCTCTCTTCCTTATCTGTTTCATTTCTCAGAAACGAAGAATGCAGGAAGCGTTCTCCTTCCTTGCGTGAGAGAGAGAAAGAGAGAGAGAGAGAGAGAGGGAGCTGAGAAGGGAGAGACGTCGGAGCTTCGTTTTGCTCCGATCAGCTGCTGCAGCTTGTCCTCTTCCCTCTGTTGATCTTCTTCTCTGTCAATTTGATCCGGGTTTGCAGCTGGAGCTGCGGTTGCAGGGAAACAGCTTGAGGATTGGGGCACAAGGAGCATCCCTAGCTCGTTTCTTCCTCTCCTTCAGGTTCGGATTAGTGATGTGTATCATTTGCGAACGTTTCGCGATGTTTGTTTGAGTTTTTGCCCGTCGATTTGAGAGAAATCGACTCTTGCAGGCCGTTTTTTGTTTTCTGCCTGTGCGCGGTTCGGCCGAGTTCCTATTCGGTCGGCCGAGTTTCCTGTTAGGGCAATCGTACAGAGCTTTTGGTCGGCCGAGTTTGGGTCTTGGATCGGCCGAGTTTCTTATTTAGATAAGCGAACAGCGTTTTTGTCGGCCGAGTTTGGTCCTGATCGGCCGAGTTTCCTTGTAGGTGTATAAACGGTGTCCTGATCGGCCGAGTTCCCCAGAGGATCGGTCGAGTTGCCAGTTGGTCGGCCGAGTTACAGATTCTGGGAAGTGTTCGGCCGAGTTCCATAGTGATCGGCCGAGTTTCAAGTGGTGAGTGGCAGTTCATTTAGAAATAATTATTTAACTCATTTTAAATGCTTATTTGCTTCGGTATCAGTTGATATGACCTTTAAACAGTGTAGCATGTACATTTTAGTGTGATAAGTTCATTGGAACTTGAAATGCGTGATGTGAATGATGAAAAAGAGGAAATTCCATGTCTTACAGTTGTTATGTGATATTTCTGTCTAATTGTTTATCTTCTATCTAATTATTAGACTTAGGTGCCCTAACACCGTAGAACCCCTAAGAGAGGTCTACAACTTAGGGGTGAAACTCGTGTTGCAACATCATCCGTGCTTGTGTCACGGACAAACGAGGAAAGAGAGGCAGTGTCCAACAACAATCGTGCTTGTGTCACGATGGCACTGGGAAAAAGAAAACTTGGTTATCTAACACCATTCGTGCTTGTGTCACGAAGGTAACCCTGTGAGACTCTCCGCCGGTGTACTCAGGTTAAAGGAGAAGTCTGGAGCACACGTGGTTGTGCAGCACACGTGGTTGTGCGTTGAGGCCGTGGAGCCTGGGTCCTGTGCAGACCAGGACGAGTAGTCAGACTTAGCACTTCCTGGGTGCGTCGCTAAGTCTTGTACGGTGGGACCGTAGCATGAACTTGCTGCGGATCTTTATATGCAGAGTACACTGCATATATTTAAGGCATAATAATAATATGAATAAGTAATCATATAGTATCACAGTAAATTTATATATCTGTTCATTTATCTGAAATACCTGTTGATGCATAGAAATGTGATTATTATCTGTATATCTGCTATGTCAATAGTACTGCCCTGCTTGAACTGCATATATGTTTATTTTCAGTTAATAAACCTGACGAGTTGTTTAGTGATAGCTAAGTGAAATGTTATTCACTGAGCGAGTAGGCTCATCCCTCTACTCAAACATTTTCAGGTCAGCATCAGCATCAGGAATCGGAAGGATCGTTTCACCCTAACGCTTAGTCGATAGAAGGTTTGTTGTTAGTCTAGTTAGAGGTCTCTTAGTCCATTCCCCTCGATCCTCGGGACAAGGTGTGAGTGAGAGAGAGAATGTGTACAAAGATGTAAATTAATGTTATGCTTTCTTTATGTTAAACAATGTATTATGCTGTAAACCTTGCTTGTATCTTTAATCAGTTAAATAGAAAAGTTCCTGTAGTTTGCTCAGTTTTCTGTTTACAGTTTAAACTTGGTTATCATTTTAAATGTTTATAATCGTTTTAAAAAGTGACGAATGGTTGGTTATGTGTTAATCCCACCTGTCGTGCCCTAATTTCGTGGTTTGTGGTTAATGTGAGATTGGGGCGCGACAGGTCTAGTGACCTGATAAAGGCTGAGTGCCTGATTGAGGTGTTATCCTCTAGTTGTGATATGAGGGATTGATATCCCATGATGAAGTATGATGATGAAGCCTTGAGAGGCAGTAGCATTATGTGATGAACTGAGGGATTGATATCCCATGGCAATATGATGATTGTTGAGGGCATTGAGAATAACAGTAATAGTGTGATACAAGATAATGGAATTTAATGTTGTTTATGTTATATATATGGTTGTTTAATACAACTTGGTTGCCCCAACAATCCACTTAAAATGCATTAACTAAATACAAATGAACTTTCATGTAGTTTGCCCTGGCCATAGATCCATCATAGTTAGTAGTTGGTGATGGTGAAATAGGTTCTCCTGTAGGTTAACCCGGAGCGCATATTGTTGAATATGCAGGATTTCTCCTAACCGAAAATAGGAGAATTAGAGAGAAACTGCGGTTGTGGACTCAAGAAGTGTATAAGAGCATGGTGAACATGCCCATGGCTTAGTGTTATAAAGCATGGTGAACATGCCCATGGCTCATTGTGATAGATCATGAATGCGTTCATGGCTCGGGAGCATGGTGAATAGGCGTGTGGCTCAAGATATACTAGCGTCGTAACATATACCAAGGTGGGCTTGAGAAAAGGGTAGCCTGTGGAGCTGACCCTGTGGATGAGGCCACTTAAGCAAGAGACTGCGGTCCTACTTTAATTTGGATATCGTGCACTGACCACGAGGAGGTGAGGTCATGGAGTCCGACTCCCTCATTGACCTTGTATGGCACCGGTTTTGGGCTTCACAGCCGAACGTTGGATTTGAGCGGTACGACTCACTTCCTCAGGGCATAATAATTTGTAATCAAGCCATAAAGTATCTTTGCTTAGGGAAAATACAAAACATTGGTTGAGGCCTTGGATGATGTAAGCTTTTTGATATACTTTTAAAAGGTCTTTGTATAAGTTTTCATATACATGTTCTTCATATTCATTCTTGCATAATTGGTTAGTTATTACTTGTTGTTTAAATTGATCTATCTGCTCAATTATCTATGATAATAATAAAGTTGGTAGAGGGTTATGTTTCTCGCTGGGACTGTGTGTCTCACCCCACTGGTTAATAACCTTTTTAGGTGGACGTGCCTGGCGAGATGAAGATCATGTGGCTGAGACGATATGTAGAGGTATCATACCTGGTGGAATAGATAGTGTCTAATAGTAGAGTCCTATGTGTCGTCCCTATACACTCAGGTCCTCAGGAGAGTTTTTGATGTTTCTCATATGATGGTCGATGTATGGTTTTCAACTTATGTACCTTGATGTAACAAATCAACATGCGGAACAATTATTTCATGTAATGAATGAGGGAAAATTATGTTGTAGCACCTTGAAAATATGTTATGAAAAGAAAGCGTTGGCTTAGATGTAACATGTCTCATCTTATGGTGTTTGTTGTAAATTGGTTTTAATTTCCCGTGATTTTTGGTAATCCGCTGGTTAGTATGTAATCATGTTTTGTTCGGGTTAGGATGTCTCAAGTGGTTGGTATCAAAGCTCTAGGTTTGCTGAGTCTACAAGGACACTAGGACTAGGATTAGGATGGTGTCTAAGGTTGGACCATGACATAAAATATGGTGCATACTACCTAATCGTAGTACTTGATGCCCTGGCCAGGTATTCAAATATTGAAGACAAAGGTAAGTGTGGAGCCTTAGATTGTTTCCTCCTTGATTACTCTGATCAAGTAGTCATTATGGAGCAATCTAAAGAGCATAACAAATCAGGAAATACAACGTGAATACCTTCATCATGTTATAAAAGAAGTAAGTAAATGCACCATAACTCTCTAAAACCTGGATGCTTGATAGTTAAAAGAGGAAGTAACGGTTCTATGAAACCCAAATCCATGTAAGAATATGATGATATAAGTTTTTGAAACTGTAATCTCAAGAGATAAACATGGCAAGAGATAGACTAACCTGTAATAACAAGGTATGTTAAAGCATAAAGTTTACAAAAGATGAAGAAAATGCCTGAAAATAAAGATAAGGTTGAAGGAAAGATAAGAACAAATGATGAGTAAATAAGATAGAATCTGAGTTAATCTCAGACCAACCAATGAATGCAAACATAAATAAGGAAGTATAAAGTGCAAATTCATGACAAGTAAAAGGGAACAAGGGAGACAATCCTTGTTCAATAAAGAATAAGTGAAGAGTAATGATCTTTTTCACAAAGAGAAAATAAAAATGTGATATAATCAGGAAAGGATTATGAAAATGATAGAACAACAATAAGGGAAAAAGTGTAATGACATGTAATGGTCTTGATGATTCCTGTGGTGATTGCAAGGAAACCAAGAAGAAGCAAGATAAAACCAAATAGAACAAAGTTTAACGGTGCGTAAACAGTTGCAAACTCATGTAAGGATCAAAGAAAGTGATAATCTCCTCCCCTTGATATGAAACCATAGGTGTTGATGGGGTGATAGGAGGAGTTTGTTCCCTTGTGCTCCTTCCTTCCGAGGGAGTGGAAGTCAAGTGGACCTTGCGTCACTCGATATGTATGTTTTTGGAGCATCTCTGGTTGGATACTTTGAAAAGTGTCAGTTGATCTTGGACTTTAGTTTCCAAGATGGAGATGCCTGTGATAGATGATGACGGTAGGATCCTCCTGATGTGTTTTGATCTGGTAACGATGGTAGATTATGGATTTGATACCGGAAGTGATATGTTTTGGCTCAAGAGATGGATACCAAAGTAAGGAATATAAGAATACGAGCAGGTGAGAACATGTCTTCTAAGGGGGAATTAAGATCCAAGATACCTGGATCGTGAAGGTATGGTGGTGAACCATCTTGAAAGACCATCCTTGACCTGGAACCCATAGGCTTGAAGCTTGTTTTGTAGTCTGGACCTATGTGGTGACCCTTGATGTAGCAGTTCAACATCCCAGAGGATTACTGATGAGGATAAGCAAGTGAGGAACGCATGGTTTGACCAGGAAGAGGAGGGCAACAGGCAACCGTTAGATCTTATGAAATGAGTTGGCTAGAAATGATAGGATGACCCATGTGTGGTGGCAGGTTGAATGGAGTCACTCCATTCTTCTTTGTCTTCTTCTTGCCTCTTATCTGCTCCAGTTGATCCAGTTCAGGATGTACCCTCCTTTGAGTGCTTGTAGTATGTTTGGCAGATGTTTCCTTCATGTTAGTCAGGAGAGAGATAGCCTATTGTCGAGCACCTTGTTGATGACCTGGTTGTGCAAGATGAGGTATATCCTTCTTGTATCCTTACTTTTCCTGGACTTGATAGTCAAGAGAATCTCTTTCCACTTGACATATCGAGGATCGAGATAATCCCGGGAATGGATATCCTTGGAAAGGTGTGAAGTGGTCTCAGATGGAGAAGTTGGCTTTGGTTCGACCTGGCTAAGTGCTTATAGTATGGCTATCACCTGTTAGGGGTTTATGCTCCACATCAACATGACATCAGAAGGTATGCACCCAAAGAAAGGAACTGTTGTAAGATCGTTGTGGGAAAAGTTCATCAAGATTAAGCTTGATTCCTTGGAATACTCCTAGCTAAGTCTCGAGTGAAGGGAGGTCTGGGTAGGATGTGCATCGGTTAGAAACAGATGGATAAGGTTTGTAATCCCTGTCCAGACCAGTTGAGAATAATGCATACATGTTACAACTATGTTGACACGTGTTGTGCCCTTGGGAACCAATATGGAGTTGTGGCAGCCTTACATCTAAGATGATGTGGTGTATCTTACCCTAATGTTGCTAATCGAGATGTTTAGTTCCTCAGTTACTCGATGGCTCCTTTATGTTACATATTAAGCAAGACATAGTGAAGTGCTTTATGAGTTTTTTTATGTGTATGCACGTGTTTATCTTATGACAATCCCTTTTGATATAGATCTCCCTTGGATTAGAGACATCCTTTGTGGAAGGAGAAGGAACAATTGGAATGTATATAGCAGAAGGATAGTGATACAATTTATGCGAAGCTTAAGTGTTGAACATGTGAGATCAGAGTAGCACAGTGGAAATGTAACAAGGAAGGCAATATATCAGTAAAAGGAACTGATACCTGAGTGATATAAGTTGCACGAGATGTTCCAGTATCTAAAGAGTGTTATCAAACAAAGAATGATGAGATGGAGGGTTGAGTCTGTGACCAGTATAAAGAAACCCTTTGTTGGCTCTGGAGGAAGAGCAAATATGTTGGTCATAGATTTGTGAGACCTAGGAGCTTTGTGGAGTTGTATGATGCGATGCGTAAGTAACACCCATCTTCTTTCCACTCGGGATTTTGGGGACAAAATCCTTGTTAGGGGTTTATGACAAGGACCCTGACCCACGTTTTGGGATAACCCTATTTGCTTTGCTTAAGAAAGGTTCTTAGAACCTTAATCTAATCCCTCAAGATGTTTTGATATCATGTGACAAGCTTATGTTTCCAGTTTGGTCCCGATTGGATGCTATTTAAACAATGTTTACTTGTTTTGGACCAAAGTGCAATTTACCCAAGGTAAGGGGTTATATTGCAATATGTCACATGTAGAGCATGCATTTAGTTCTATAGAATCATTGGAAAGAGAATGATGCTATGGGGCACCTTGTGGAGGGCCTATGTTCCAAGTTTGAGCTTGTTTGGATGATGCTTGTGCTTTATGTGCTAGTTTTGGTGTAAATTGCAAATTACCCAAAGTAGAGGGCCAATATGCAATTTACCTGCTCCAGAGTTTTCTTGCTTCAGTTTGGCATCACCTAGTATGTGGATGAAGGCTTGGGCACCTTGTTTGGATGATAGTTGAGGAGTGACATCTCGATATGGTTTTTATGCCATATATGTCACATGTGTTATCTTGTCATTTAGTGTATCGGGTAGAGCTTGGAGTGTGCATCGGCCAAGAAGGTGTATCATCCATGGGACATGACCAGCTGCACGATACACAGAATAGAGTGTATCACCAAGCCGTGCATGTGGAGTTTGGAGTGGTTACAAGTGGCGTTAAGAGCATGAGCAAGTGGCATCTAAGTTTATGTGGTTATGACACCTTTCGTTTGCTACCTATTTCTTCCTTGGTGTATATAACTCCCTTCCTCCTTTACCAAGTGATCATTTTCTTCCTCCTTATTTCCCCTTCCTGTATGGGATGATCTTGGGAGCATGGGAGCTTAAGGTAACTCCCATGGAGCTTGGGAGGCCGATCTCCTTGCCTATAGAGATTTCTTGCTCAAGATCTGACCTTGGTGAGTCATGCTTCTTTGCTAGATTTTCTGTGTGTTTTCTTCTTCATCTCCTTCTTCCCCTCTTGGCCATGGATGGGCCCTTGATGAGAGTAGGCAAGGTCATGGTTATCTCCCCCTCTTTTCTTCTTATTGATCTATACATAACCATGGTATTTTCTTCTTCTTCTTTTGTTTCTTGAGGTGATGATGATGGTGCCGAAGGCATGCTTAGAGCTTTGGATGGATGATCTGTTGGGTTTTAGGGGAGACAGAGAAGGCAGCGGAAACAAAAAAAATTTCTCCCCAAACCCATACCGAGGAAACGCGTCAACGTCTATATAATAGGAAAGGATGGTTTGTGGAATCATACCTTGTCCCGAGGCTTGCTCGGCGACAATACCTCGCGCAATGCGCGGTCTTCAACTCCGGTCTTGGACGGTGTCTGTGCAGCTCCTGGTCGCACCGGGACTGACTCCTCCTCCTCCTACCGGATTGTCGGATGACAGTTGTCCTCCTAAGCGGCAGTGTCCTCCCGCCTCTGTAGTAGTCCACACGGACCACATGGAACTCCACTCTCCTTGTCCCACAAGGAAGTGGAAGGAGTCGCACCCTCCTGTTGACGTACTAGTCACCAACACACTCTCCTGCTACCAGTTGCAACTGCAGTTGTCCTTCCCTTGCTGCACCTCCCTTTTGCGGGAAGCACTTGCTCGTGATCTCTCACAGTTACCAAAACCAGAGAGAACGACAACTTCACAAAGCAACCAGCTTGCATTGAGTTGTACTTTGAGAAGCCCCCAATACCCCTATATATATAGGCGGGTCATGGGACAGGGTTCTCTGTGTCCGACAATATGGGACTAAAGTAGGAGTAGAAGGGTTTGGGATTTTTTCATAAAAAGCAACCAACTCGCAACCTGAACCGATCGGTTCACAAGTGAACCGGTCGGTTGGGGACCTGAACCGGTCGGTTGGAGCACCAACCAATCGGTTGGGACCCATGAGCCGATTGGTTCACTTCTGAACCGGTCGGTTCGTGGTCCTGATCAGTTCTTGATTGACTTTCCAACTTTCATTTCTAATTGGTATCGAATACCAATCCTTGTTCCAATCAAATTGGGCAAGTGAAACGCAAGGAAAATTCTCACCAACCTGACTTTCCCAACTTGCTTGGTTGCACCAGTTGAACCGATCGGTTCAACACTTGAACCGCTCGTTTCACCCTGGGCTTGAGACGACCGGTTCAGCAACCTCAGCCGACCGGTTCAACACTTGAACCGATCGGTTGGGAGTACATGTTGTGTAGAATCAGTCAAATGCGATTTCAATCAATCTGATACTCCAATCAATGCGTCCAACACCTTGAACCATATGATACTGAGCTATCTACTGATTGAGTGTTTAATTGAACTACTAAACTCCTTTAGTAATCAATCTAAACGTTGCTTGTGGACAAAACTCCTCTTCCAGGTTAAATCCTATGTGTATGACCCTGTAGGTCCATTTCACGTTGGCAGTGAAAGTCCATAACACTTATGACTTCACAAGCAAAGAGAGGTGCCTAGTCACACATCAGTGCTACCCAAGTGAAAGTAGAAAGTTGGAGAACAACTTTCATCCTACAATCCGTGAATGGTGTTACAGTGAATGTATAATTCCTTTGTCACTGATATCCCGAATGAACTCGAGGCATGGAGCAGTCATCCTGTCAACGTTCATTCACTTTCTTGATCTCAGAGTAGATTGAAGGAGATATGTATGACATCAATATCACATACTGATTTATACATGCGTGTGCACACCTATCTCAATCCTACTCATCAAGTGGCCTTGGATATCAAACTCCCTTAGGAGGGACAAATCCCATATCTATCACTCACCCCTCAAAAGTCCCATGTGTCAAAGCCACCCAATCATCACCTTTATAACAACCCATGTTTCAGGACTGCGTTTGATGATGTCAAAGTGTGCCCAACGACATGTGTTGAGTGCAGTGATTTCAGGTCTAAGAATCACACTCACCACCATCACTGTGAGTACTGACTGTGACTACCATCTTATGGTTCCATGTGTCAAACTCACGGTGGGTCTGTCCGGTACACTTGTTCTCTAACAAGTACCTATGTGTTTGGTTTGATATCTCTATATCATGACTAATGAGATTCTGTCATCAACCAACACCACAATCTAGTCTTGTGTGTCATTGCTGTCTATCTACCTTCCACAATGACATCCGACTAGGGACATAACAAGAATGTACAAACTCTTAGCATCCGTATGATCTCATCGTTCAGGTCCTCAACCTGAAAGCATACGTCATTGAGTATTGTCATTCTCTAGACATTCAATCTGTTCTATCACTATCTCATATGACTGAACCAGAAAGAATTGGAAGCTTGCCTTTGATGTTTATCAAATCAATCTTAATGTATCCCACCAATCATCCCATGATTGGCTCTCAGGGCATACATACCAACATGATCTTCATGGTGGGGAACGTGGGTTTGCTTCTTGGATCAAGAAGCTTGATGTCTTTCATGGAGATCCTTTTAAGGTGGGTTACATAATTCTTAACCATTTCTATTATGTTCACTCTCCATATGTGCATACATTGATTCTTGCCTTTAAATCGATACCCCTCTCTATGATAGTTGTGTATGTGGAACTTGAGATCTATTCTAATGGAAATAGTCATGTTTTATTACTATCCTTATCTCATTCTCCTTGTGCAAGGTGGTAACGGGTGTCTTGAGGTTGAAGATGACTAACCCGATATGGTGCCTTACCCGATATGGGGCTTTGCCCGATACAAAACGTTGCCTGATATAGTACCTTGCCCGATAGGATATGCCTTAGTTGATGGATCATGAGAAATACCCCTTTCTCTCCTTGGACTTGAGAGGTGAGCCTATTCTCTAGTAGCTTGGGCAAAACTCCTCTCTCTCCTTGGCTTTTGAAAGTTGAGCCTATGGCCTAGATGTTTGGGTGATATGTTGAGTGGGTTGGCCGATAGGGTGTTGCTCTACCCTTGTTGCCCGATATGCTAGAGGTTGTGCAAAACCCCTCTCACTTGGTTGTTGAGAGATGAGCCAACACTCTTGGTATCCTTGGGCGATATGGTGTGGTGACCAATATCCTTTTTCCTACCCTAGGGTTAGGCTTTGGACGTTATGGTTGGTTGACACCTAGTTGGTCCCTTGGCCGATAGAAGTGCTGACCTTAGTGTTAAGATGATGATATACCCTAGTTGCATGACATGTTCTTGGGGTTGAACCCTTGGTTAGTACCTTGACGATATGGGGTGGTTATGCCTTTGGTGATAGGTATCCTTGGTTAGGTATAAGGAACTCGATAGGTTGATCCTTTATTTGGGCGTCATGGCCTTGCCTTACACGACACCCATGACGGGTAGTGTTGCCTGATATCCTTGAGGGCATTGGCTGATATGGTGCTTTGATGGGTGTCTTGACCACCATCTACCTTAGACATTAGAACTAAACCTTGGATGGGTTGTTGCCTGATATCCCTCTCCTCCCTTTGAGCTAGGGTTGGGTGATATAGTAAGTGGTTGCCTTATTGTCCCCTTGAGCGATATGGGGTTGTGTTGGGGGATAGGGTTGTTGGTGCCTTGCAAGACATCTTCCTGGATGGTGCTGCCTGACACCCTGTTGTGATGCACTATCTGGAATTGCTGCTGTGTTACACATCATGGCATTGCATGGCATGGTTGTTGCTTTGCACGATACCCCCCTTGGGTAGTGCTGCTCGTTACCCCATGTAGGTGTGATTCCCTCCATGGTGTTTCCCAATAGAGCATTGCCCGACATGAGATGTCGCCTGTTGTGACGCGTTGCCTGCTGTGAGGAATTGCCCGACACAATGTTGCATGTTATGATATGATTCTAACCCAGTATGAGCATGTTGTGTACATGATTGCTTGGGAGATACAAGGGTTGAGTGTTTGACCGATATCCTATATGAAGTTATGATGCCTTTGCCCAGTACATGTTTGGTTACTCGACACATAGGGAGGTATAGGTTGTTATATTTATGAGCTTGGGCGATATAGTGTTTAGGGAGACACACGTTGAGAGCTTTGGGAAATAAGGTTATGTGGCTCTTGGACAACATGGTTACCAGGTTGCCTAACCCGTTATGAAATGAGACATGAGTTGCCCAATATCCCAGAAGATGGTCCCTTGACCAGGATGGGCTGAGGTGTGTTTGTATGATATGGCCTTGGTGTCCTCTTTGCACGACATGCTTTGCCCCACATCAGGCATAAGTGGAGTTTGTGGGTCTTACTCGATATCAGCTTGCTTAGTGCTCTCCCCGATATAGGTGTTGACTAATATGGTAGGTTGTGTTTGTTTTTGGGTTGAATACCGACACCAATAGTGTTCGTCGGCTTCTAGTAAGGGTTCATTTGGTCTCTACCCAATTTTGGTGAGGGTAGGTGACACCTTTAGTGAGGGTTGTGTCCTAACCTGATAACTCTAAGTGTTACCTTTATCCCTAGATGTTAGTATGATATCTTGTTACCTTGGACCATATCTTTGACCATGATGATAAGGTATGATGAATGGGTTGTGAACAATAATATGGTGGATTACCTATGGTTGATGGTAGGTGAACCTTTGATAAGGCATGATGGTAGATCATGGTTGTATGATCCTTAAAGATGAATCCTTAGGGATGGTGTGCCTAGTGGTACGAGGTGTAGGGTATGATGGGATACCCATAGTATGGTAACAGAAATGTGTATTGTTTAATGCACCATCTATGATGTTATGCTTCATGTGTTCATAATAATGGATGATTGTTCCAAACCTATAAAACTTAATCTTAATGACATGATATGTTCCTTAAAAGATTCGTATGTGGTGATCCAATTATCTCTTTTTCTATGCTCTCTAACCATGCAGGTATTATCAATTGAATTCATATCCAGGTAAGAGCTATGGTGATTATATGATTATGTGCTTTGTGTAGCACTTGGTATATGTGTAATATTTGAGCAATGATGATGTGCCTTGTTGATAAGATAACATGTATCACCATATGATGAGAAAGGTCTGGTGACCTGATAAAGACTGAGTGCCTGATTGAGGTGTTATCCTCTAGTTGTGATATGAGGGATTTCTATCCCATGATGATGTATAATGACGAAGCCTTGAGAAGCAGTAGCATTATGTGATGAACTAAGGGATTGATATCCCATGGTAATATGATGATTGTTGACGGCATTGAGAATAATAGTAACAGTGTGATACAAGATAATGGAATTTAATGTTGTTTATGTTTTATATATGGTTGTTTAATACAACTTGGTTGCCCCAAAAATCCACTTAAAATGCATTAACTAAATACATATAAACTTTCATGTAGTTTGCCCTGACCATAGATCCATCATCGTCAGTAGTTGGTGATGGTGAAATGGGTTCTCTTGCGGGTTAACCCGGAGCACATATTGTTGAATATGTGGGGTTTCTCCTAGATGAAAATAGGAGGATTAGAGAAAAACTGTGGTTGTGGACTCATGAGGTGTATAAGAGCATGGTGAACAGGCCCATGGCTCAGTGTGATAGAGCATGAATGCGTTCATGCATCGGGATCACGGTGAACAGGATCGGGAGCACGGTGAACATGCTCGTGGCTCAAGATATACTAGCATCGTAACCTGTACCAAGGTGGGCTAGAGAAAAGGGTAGCATGTAGAGCTAACCATGTGGCTGAGGCCACTTAAGCAAGAGACTGCGGTCCTACTTTAATTTGGATATCGTGCACTGACCACGAGGAGGTGAGGTCATGGAGTCCGGCTCTCCCATTCGCCTTGTATGGCACTGGTTTTGGGCTTCACATCCGAAGGTAGGATTTGAGCGGTACGGCTCACTTCCTCATGACATAATAATTCATAATCAAGTCGTAAAGTATCTTTGCTTAGGGCAAATACGAAACATTAGTTGAGGCCTTGGATGATGTAAGCTTTCTGATATACTTTGAAAAGGTCTTTGTATAAGTTTTCATATACATGTTCTTCATATTCCTTCTTGTATAACTAGTTAGTTATTACCTGTTGTTTAAATTGATCTATCTGCTCAATTATCTGTGACAATAATAAAGTTGGTAGAGGGTTATGTTTCTCATTGGGACTGTGTGTCTCACCCCGCTGGTTAATAACCTTTTTAGGTGGATGTGCCTGGCGAGATGAAGATCATGTGGCTAAGACGATATGCAGAGGTATCGTACCTGATGGAATAGATAGTGTCTAACAGTAGAGTCCTATGTGTCGTCCCTATACACTCAGGTCCTCAGGAGAGTTTTTGATGTTTCTCATATGATGATTGATGTATGGTTTTCGGCTTATGTACCTTGATGTAACAAATCAACATGTGGAATAGTTCTTTCATGTAATGAATGATGGGAAATTATGTTTTAGCACCTTGAAAATATGTTATGAAAAGAAAGTGTTGGCTCAAATGGAACATGTCTCATCTTATGGTGCTTGTTGTAAATCAGTTTTAATTTCCTGTGATTTTTGGTAATCTGCTGGTTAGTATGTAATCGTGTTTTGTTTGAGTTGGGATGTCTTAAAAGGTCTTGAGCTTGATGATGGTGACATCATCCTAGTCTAACCTAATATAGGGTTGAAGTACCTCTAATATGATATGACAAACCCTAGATGATGGGTAACTCGATATAGTGATGAGTCTATACCTCATAGAAGATATGAATGACACATACACATACCTTATGCATGACATGGAGTAAAGTAAATACCCCTAACAAGATAAGGTGTCTAGCATGTGCTCTAACCCGATATGGTGATGTGAATATACCGTTATCACGATACAATGTTGAGGCATATATCTTATGCACGATATGATGAAGAAGTATACACCTTATACACGATATGGTGCCAAGCACACACCTTGTGCATGATATGGTGTCAAGCATACACCATGTGCATGATATGAGGTCAAGCATTCACCTTATATATGATATGGTGTCAAGTTTATATGCTAACCCAATATGGGTTGAAACCCTAGATGGTGATATGAAATCCGATATACCTTGGAACCCCACACCCCTATCGTTTTGTATAGTGGGTTGATTGTGAAGGGTTCAACCAGTTGTCTATCCTATCACTCATGATAGGATTGATCCCTTTAAGGTATGAAAAGGCATGAGCATAAGGGTCTAACCTTATATGCTAACCCGATATGGTGAGGTGAATATACCATTAACACGATACCATGATGAAGCATATACCTTATACACGATATGATGATGAAGTACACACCTTGTACACGATATGGTATCAAGTATACACCTTATACACGATATGAGGTCAAACACTCACCTCATACACGATATGGAGCTAAGTACCTCTAACTTGAGATGACAAACCCTAAATGTTGGGCAACCCGATATGGGTGCACGATATGGTAATGGGGGATACACCTTATACACAATATGGTGATGAGGATACACCACAAGTACAATATGGAAGCATGATATGGTGTCAAGTACACACCTTTATACCCAATATGGTGGAAGCACCTCAATTCAATGTACTTGATGGAGTAACACATAAGTTGTGTTATGTCAAGTAATACATTAAGATATAAAGAGTTTAATGCAGTGTGTTAAGTGTAGGCCAATGTACCTTGAGAGAAGAATTGAGCCAATTTAATAGAGTATGATGCAATTAACATCCTAGTGAGGATGAGAGAGAAACTTATACATGTGTATGAATTCGGGTTTGATTCTTGATAATATGGTCTTGAGACCCTAATCGATTAATAATGGGAAAACCCTAACCCTACTAATGGGAAGGCTGTATTTCTCTTATATCACATAGTGATGGTGCGAATCTGAAACCCTATTTGGTTATAATGGGAAATCCTAACCCTAATAATGGGAAGGATGTATTTCTCTTGTATTGCATGGTGATGTTATATACTACTAGTGTTTTTATCATGAAGTGCTAACCATGCAGGAATCATGAGATGATGAGCATAGCCAGGTATGAGCTAGGATGTTTTTTTATAATACAGATTTAAATGGGCCTTGTGAGCCATGTTAAATACTTGTGCAACAAGTATAATGTTTAGATGGTATGATGACCTAAAAGATAGTTGTTTCCTAGTGAGAACTGGTAAGATGTTTAAACGGGCCTTGTGAGACATATGAAATACTTGTGCAATAAGTATAATATATACCTTGGTCTGAGGACCTAGAGGTAACAGTTACCTGATGAGAGGTGACAATGTTCAATGATGAACTAAGGATTTGAATACCCATATCTAGTAATCATGATGATGATAATGTTAAGGGAGAAGAATCCCTAGTAATGTGATAAGGGATTGAGATCCTGAGAGTTATGCATTCAATGTGTTCCAAAGATCATGAAAGTACTTGATAAACATACTACACATTTCTTTATAGCATATATTATAATTCATGTTTGTAACTTGGTTGATGCTAAAAGATATTGTAATGCACCTAATTCATCAAATGGGATCTCATCATGTAGTTGCCCTAACCATATATCCATTCAGTGTTAGAATTTTCTGAATGGTGAAACCAGTTTAACTCGGAGAGCATATTTTTGAACATGCAAGGGATGAAGGATGAAGTATATCCATATGTCCCAATGAAGAATTGATGTAGCACCTTCCTCATTTATTTTATATCATGATGATGTGAATCTCCTGACCAAATGAGGAATTGATGTGTAAATTCTTCTTCATTATGTGTGTATCGGGATTGATGTATAAATCTCTCAACCAAATGAGGAATTGATGTATAATCTTCCTTATTTATTATAATCCGGGGATGGATAATTGAAATTTCCCTGAAGAGAGTGCATGCTGCGGTTGTAGCTCTAAAGTGAAGCTACCAGTATACCCTGGTAAGCTAATTGCAGTTGACACAAGATGTCCTGCTAGTTATCTTGTACTGACCGAGACGGGTGAGTTTGTGGTAGCCGACTCTTCCATTGACCTTGTATGGTATCAATTTTGACTAAGTGGTGGTCGGTTGGAGTATGAGCGGTATACCTCATCTCATCCGGGCATAAGTGTGATTGTAAATATGTAATCAGCCGTGTAGCGTATTTTCTTAAGGATCAAATACAGAAGACATTGGTTGATGTACACTTCTTTTATACATCTTAAATAGATGTTATACATGTTCTTCATATTCCTTATAAAGTGAATAAATGATGTATTATTTCTATCATAAATAGTTGCATTACTTTAAAGGGTGAGATTGCTCTGTTCTTCTTTTAAACAATGATTAATCTTGCTTATTAATATAAAAGAACCTCTGCTCAGTTTTATTTTGTTTACCTGTGATAATAACATTGTTGGTGGAGAGTTATATCTCTCTCTAGGACAATTGTCTCACCCTATGGGATCCAAAAATTTTAGGTGGACGTGTACGAGGAGGTAGAAGTCGCACTACATAGGGAGAACAACATCAATAGGGGTAGCAGTAACAACTCATGTTGAGTATACTGTATGTCGTGTCTTGTAGATAGAAGTCCAATGTGTCATCTCTGTACTCTTAGGTCATTGGAGTCAGTACATAATGGTTTTGTGAATGATATGATATTTTGGTTTGTATGCCTTGAGGTTTTATGTTGCTTATGTATATGTTTGGACAAAGCAACTGTTATATGATATCCTCGAGATGAGTTGGTACAATGTATGTATAATGTGAATCACAATGTATATAAAGTTTTGGCTCTTTCTTTAAGAGTTTCTTAGTAATGAATCTCTTTGCAAAATGATTTTAATTTATAATGATTTTCATTAATCCGCTGCTTATGGTTAGTCAAAAATTATTACTGATGGTGATTTGGCTTGATTCGATGTCGGGTCATCACAAAGTTTTGGTATCAGAGCTTAAGGTTCACTGAGTTTCAGAGACATAGGACTAAGGTGTTGAGTCTGTTCTAGTGTCCTCTAGTATATCTTATAGTGACTTATACTTATGTAGAAGACAGAGTAAAGCTTAAAGATGTCTGGAGAACATGAGGAACACGTTGTTGAGAGCAATGTTGTTTCACCAGGAGAAGGTGCAAGGGATCATGCGAGAGAAGAATGACTGTTTGAGAATCCCCAGGTTGATCCAGCCATGATAGAGAACCCTACTTTTAATGTTCTCACTGGAGTGGTTATGACAACATTGATGTGTATAGAGGATCAGATACTAGCAATATAACCTAGATTACCAGTCCCCAATGATGAAATTTTGGGCTCTAGCAGGATTTCTGATCGACATAGTTATGTTGGAGCAGTAGAAAATGTTGAAAGGATTAGGGGACGACACGAAATCAGAGTCTACTACAAGTGTAGGCAAGAAGGAAATTTTATAAGGGATTGCCCAGTAAAAGATAATGAGGTGGAAATTAAGAAACGGTCTGCCAAACTCGGGAACAGATGCATAGTAGCTCTAAAAAGGGGAAGTTTTTTGTGCCACCAATGCAACAAACACCTAGTGCACCATGGCAGTGGCTACCAAGAAAGGGCAAAGGACCTAATGTTCCACCAGTTGGGACTCTGAATTTAGCTTCTACATTGGTAATAAGGCCAACAAGACCAGGGAGTGCATATAAGATATGTCATATATGTGTACAAATCGGGCATATTAGATCCTCTTGTGTAAAAAGAAAGGAGGGAATGACCCAACCACTGAGGCAGAGTCAACAAGACTCTCAAAGGCAATGGTTTAGTAGTGGCACACAAGGACGTGGACATGTGTCCCAAGCAGGTCATCTGCACCAAACAATAGAGCATGACATTGGAAACAAGAAATGAAAAGATTCTATGCAATGAATCAGCCTGAGGCAGTAATCGATCCACGAGTTGAGACACGTCAGATGAAATTGTTTAATTCAGATATGTCTTTTCCTGATTTTATCTTTTAGTTATATGAAAAGTAGTTGTTATTGAGATTCCTTTGATTACTCCTATGAGGACATAAGGAAGAGATAAAAAGGATGAGAACTTACATTCTATCTAGTAATCTTTAAAATGTTTTATAAATACTTTTGTCTGTATAAAATAGGATGAGGTATAAGAAAGATGCATGGATAAATCCAGGGATACTAAGTCCTATGATAAGGATGATATGAAAAGTAAAGTATATAATATAAATCAAGGTGCATACTACATAATCTCAGTACTTGTATACCCTGACCATGTATTCATATATTGAAGGCAAGGTAAGTATGCGACTCTTAGATTGCTATCTTTTTTATTACTCTGATCAAGTAGTCAATTGGAGACAATCTAAAGAGAAAAATGAAACTGGAAATATGGCATGGATATTTCTATCACATTCTAACTATAATGAAATAGAATCTGAGTTTACCTCAAACCAATCTGTGAGTGTGAGAAAGTAAAAAGTACAATTCTCATGATAAGAGAAAGGGAACAAGGGAGATGATCCCTATTCAATTAAGAATTTGTGAAGAATAAAGATCTTTCCATGATGTGAATATAAATAAAATTAGAAAATATTGATGAACACACTAGACAATAACAAAGGAAGGAATGATGACATGTAATCATCTTTATAATTCCTATGTTGATGGCAAGGAACCTAATATGAAACAAGATTTAATGACACATGAATAGCTGAAAGTTCTTGCAATAATCAAAGAAGGTGATAATCTCTTTTCTTTAATAAACAAACCTGGATAATGATGGGGCAATATAAAGGAATATATTTCTTTGTGTTCTTTCCTTGTAGGGACATGACAATTAAGTAAGTTTTATGACACTTGATGAGCATGGATTAGAAGTAATCTATAGATGGGTACTTTGAAAAGTATTAGCTAGTCCTGGATTTTGGTTCCAAGGCAAGGATTATATGTGATAAGTAATGTATCAAGATGAAAGAAAGGTCCTATTATATGTTTGGCTTTGGTAATAACAACAGAGTGATGGAAATGATGAGGATGTGATGTGTTTTTGGCACATGTAACAGATATTAAGGCAAAGAATACTAGTATCTAAGAACTTTCAATGGTATGAGAAAATGAGAACATGACTCCTCATAAGATGATTAATGTTTTGTTACCTTGAAGGGCCAACTTTGAGATTAGTCTAATTACATACTATAGTATGGATATCATATGTTATGGGTTTATGCACTGCATAAACATAACATCGATAAGGATGTACTAAGTAAAGGAAGAATTGTAGAATCGTATTGGGAAAATCTTATCAAGCTAAATATAATTCCTTAGAATATCCCTACCTAGATCTGTTGAGGCAACTTATACAAATAACATCTAGAGATACCTCTGAGATAGTTCTTCTTTGATAAGTAGCCTCTCCTTATGATAAGAAAATAAACCGCTAATGGGATAGTTGGTACAAGTCATAAGTAAGTTTAGTATTGTATCAACAGATCAATGTGGCACAATAGAAGTATGATAAGACTTGTAGTCCTAAATGGGTGACAGAATGAAACTCTAGTTTTTACTTGGAGGAGAAATGCTAAACTAAGTGAGGAGTATGGAAGACTCCCAAGGTCAAGAATTTTATTACATAAAAGATGTAAGTTGAGAAGGTGACAAAATCAATGAGGTTTAACACCCAAATTATTTTAAGTATGAATAGTACTTCTCTAACTTAGAAAGTGTTACCTGACACAGAATTGACACTGCTGTCATTAATGAAAAGGACAGTTGAGTATGTGTCCTATATGACAGATTCTATGATGACCGTGAATGGAAGGACTTTGTGTTGGTCAAAGTTCTATGGAATCTCCATGACTTCAAGATGTTATGTGGAGGTTTAATGATATAATGCATGAATAATAATTGTCTCCCTTCATCTAGGATTTTGGGGACGAAATCCTTGTTAGGGGTTTATAACTTGTAACATCCCTGACCTGGGTTTAGGGCTAACCCTATTTTTTGGCTTAAATAAGTTGCTTAGAACTTTAATATAGTCCTCTAAAGTGTTTTTTTATCAGGTGACAAACTTATGTTTCAAGTTTGGTCCTGTTTGAATGATGTTTGAGAAATGTTCTCTTATTTTGGACCAAAATGCAATTTTCCCAAGATAAGGGGTTATATTGCAATATATCACATGATAAACGTACCTCATGTGTTTTAGCATCATAAGAAAAATAATGATGCTAAGGCACAGATTGTGGAAAGCCTAAGTTCCAAGATTGAGCTTGTTTGAATGATGTTAGTGCCTTGTGCACCAATTTTGGTGCAAATTGTAAATTACCCAAGATATAGGGTTGATATGCAAATTACCACCTCTAGAGTGTCCCTACTACCTCCTAGTATCATTTATAGGAGAGAGAAGGAAGTATACACCATGTTTGAATCATATTTGAGTGATGGTACTCTTAGAGATGAAAATACCAAGAAAGGGTTGTATGTGAAACCCTAATTTGAGTTGTATCGAGTTGTAGAGTTCATTTGAGAGTGCCTATTGGCCAAGGAGCCTTAGAGGGAGTTTCATATCAGTTTTTGAACTCTAGTCTTTTTCCATGATGGTCTAAGAACCTCAAGGTGGTGAGATGTATCGATTTACAACTTCCTTGAAAAAGTTGTATCGGGTTGAGGATAAAGTGGTGATTGAGTTGAAATATCTTATCCAACAAGATAAGTGATGGTTGAAATATCATCTGTAGATTACCTCAAGTGTTTTGCATGCCAAGATAAATGTGAGTGCTTGCATGTACATGTGTCAAGCATGCATGGACACGTGACACCTAGTAGCTTAAAATGATGATACCTCATATACACTCTTTTTCATGAACCTCAACTATATATACCACTCTTTTCACCTATTAATGAAAGTTTTGGAACTTTACCACCCTCTTGCTCTTAGATATCATGCATAGTGTCTTGGTATCATGCATAGGTGAAGGGGTATCATTCATAGAGCCTTGGTATTGGCCATAGCAAAGTGATATCGGCCAAGTTAAGGGATATCAGCCACAAGTGGTGAGGTATCGTGCATAGTCCAGAGGAGCTCAAGTATTGGACCTTTGATAAGATCATCTTCAACCGTGGGAATGTGAAGCTTTGGAGATTGGAGCTTTGAATTTGTTCTTGAGTTGGGTTATATAACTTGAACCCAATTATGTTATTATTCACCCTCAATTCTGTTATACTTGTTGATCTACTTTCAATTTTGAATTCTCTTAAATAATTGATGGCCCCTTAAGTTCTAAAAGTTGTATAGGACTATTGTCCATGAACTAGAATAGTAAGAATAAAGGTCTTGAGCTTGATGATGGTGACATCTTCCTGGTCCAACCCAATATAGGGTTGAAGTACCTCTAATCCGATATGACAAACCCTAGATGATGGGTAACTCGATATAGTGATGAGTTTATACCTCATGGATGATATGAATGACACATACACATACCTTATGCACGACATGGAGTTAAGTAAATACCCCTAACAAGATAAGGTGTCTAGTATGTGCTCTAACATGATATGGTGATGTGAATATACCATTAGCACGATACAATGTTGTAGCATATATCTTATGCATGATATGATGATGAAGTATACACCTTATACTCGATATGGTATCAAGCACACACCTTGTACATGATATGGTTCCAATCATACACCATGTGCATGATACGAGGTCAAGAATTCACCCTATACACGATATGGTGTCAAGTTTATATGCCAACCTGATATGGGTTGAAACCCTAGATGATGATATGAAATCTGATATACCCTGGAACCCCACACCCCTATCATTTTGTATAATGGGTTGATTGTGAAGGGTTCAACCAATTATCTAGCTTGTTACTAAACACACAATAGGATTGATCCCTTGAAGGTATGAAAAGGCATGAGCATAAGGGTCTAACCCGATATGCTAACCCGATATGGTGAGGTGAATATACCATTAACATGATACCATGATGAAGCATATACCTTATGCACAATACGATGATGAAGTACACACCTTGTACACAATAGGGTATCAAGTATACACCTTATACACTATATGAGTTCAAGCACTCACCTCATACACGATATGGAGCTAAGTACCTGTAACTTGAGATGACAAACCCTAAATGTTGGGCAACCCGATATTGGTGCACGATATGGTAATGGGGGATACACCTTATACATGATATGGTGATGAGGATACACCACAAGCACGATATGGAAGCATGATATGGTGTCAAGTACACACCTTTATACCCAATATGGTGGAAGCACCTTAATTCAATGTACTTGATGGAGTAACACATAAGTTGTGGTATGCCGAGTAATACATTAAGATATAAAGAGTTTAATGCAGTGTGCTAAGTGTAGGCCAATGTACCTTGAGAGAAGGATTGAACCAATTTAATAGAGTATGATGAAATCAACATCCTAGTGAGGATGAGAGAGAAACTTATACATGTGTATGAATTAGGTTTTGATTCTTGATAATATGGTCTTGAAACCCTAATAAGTTAATAAGGGGAAACCCTAACCCTAATAATGGAAGGATGTATTTCTATTATATCACATAGTAATGGTGTGAATATGAAACCCTATTCGGTTAGAATGGGAAATCCTAACCCTAATAATGGGAAGGATGTATTTCTCTTGTATTGCATGATGATGTTATATACTACTAGTGTTTTTATCATGACGTGCTAACCATGCATGAATCATGAGATGATGAGCATAGCCAGGTATGAGCTATGATGTTTATATAATACAAATTCAAATGGACCTTGTGAGCCAGGTTAAATACTTGTACATCAAGTATAATGTTTATATGGTATGATGACCTAAAAGATAGTTGTTTCCTAGTGAGAACTGGTAAGATGTTTCAATGGGCCTTGTGAGCCATATGAAATACTTGTGCAACAAGTATAATGTATACCTTGTTCTGAGGACCTAGAGGTAATAGTTACTTGTTGAGAGGTGACAATGTTCAGTGATGAACTAAGGATTTGAAAGCCCATATCTAGTAATCATGATGATGATAATGTTAAGGGAGAAAAAACTAGTAATGTGATAAGGGACTGAGATCCTGAGAGTTATGCATTCAATGTGTTCCAAGGATCATGAAAGTACTTGATAAATGTACTATACCTTTCTTTATAGCATATGTTATAATTTATGTTTGTAACTTGGTTGATGCTAAAAGATATTGTCATGCAAATAATTAATCAAATGGAATCTCATCATGTAGTTGCCCTGACCATAGATCCATTCAGTGTCAGAATTTGATGAATGGTGAAACAAGTTTAACTCGGAGAGCATATTTTTGAATATGTGGGGGTGAAGGACGAAGTATATCCATACATCCCAATGAAGAATTGATGTAGCACCTTCCTCATTTATTTTATATCGGGATGATGTGAATCTCCCCACCAAATGAGGAATTGATGTGTTAATTCTTCTTCATTCTGTGTGTATCGAGATTAATGTATAAATCTCCCATCCAAATGAGGAATTGATGTATCCTTTTTCTTATTTATTATAATCTGGGGATGGATAATTGAAATCTCCCTAAAGAGAGTGCATGCTGCGGCTGTAGCTCTAAAGTGAAGATACCAGTATACCCTGGTAAGCTAATTGCAATTGATACAAGATGTCCTGCTAGTTATCTCGTACTCACCGAGACGGGTGAGGTCTTGGCAGTTGGCTCTTCCATTGACCTTGTATGGTACCGATTTCGACTAAGCGGTGGTCAGTTGGAGTATAAGCAGTATACCTCATCTCCTCAGGGCATAAGTGTGATTGTAAATATGTAATCAGTCGTGTCGTGTATTTGCTTAAGGATCGAATACGAAAGACATTGGTTGATGTACACTTCTTTTATACATCTTAAATAGATGTTATACATATTCTTCATATTCCTTATAAAGTGAATAAATGATGTATTGTTGTATCATAGATAGTTGCATTACTTTAAAGGATGAGATTTCTCTGTTTAGGTTATAAACAATGATTAATCTTGCTTATTAATATAAAAAAACCTTTGCTCAGTTTTATTCAATTTACCTGTGATAATAACATTATTAGCTGAGAGTTATATCTCTCACTAGGACAATTGTCTCACCCCATGGGATCCACAATTTTTAGGTGGGTGTGCATGAGGAGGTAGAGGCCGCATTACAAAGGGAGAACAACAACAACAGGGGCAGTAGTAACAACTTAGGTTGAGTATTCTATCTATCATGTCTTGTAGATAGAAGTCCTATGTGTCGTCTTTGTACTCTCATGTCCTTAGAGTCAGTACATAATGGTTTTATGAATGATATGAGATTTTGGCTTGTATGCCTCGAGGTTTTATGCTGCTTATATATATGTTTGGACAAAGCAACTGTTATATGATATCCTCGAGATGAGATGGTACAATGTATGTACAATGTGAACCACAATGTATATAATGTTTTGGTTATTTCTTTAAGAGTTTATTGGTAATGGATCTCTTTGCAAAATGATTTTAATTTATAGTGATTCTCATTAATCCACTGCTTCTGGTTATTCCACAATTATTACTGGTGGTGATTTGGCTTGATTCGATGTCAGGTCATCACAAAGTTTTAGTATCAGAGCTTAAGGTTTGCTGAGTCTTCAGAGACATAGGACTAAGGTATTGAGTTTGTTCTAGTATCCTCCAGTATATCTTATAGTGACTTCTGCTTATGTAGAAGATAGATTAAAGCTTAAAGATGTCTGGAGAACACGAGGAACACATTGTTAAGAGCAATGTTGTTGCTCCAGGAGAAGGTGCAAGGGATTAGGCGAGAGAAGAATGACTATCTGAGAATACCCAGGTTGATCCAGCCATGATAGAGAACCCTACTTTTAATGCTCTCACTGGACTAGTTATGACAACATTGACACATATAGAGGATCAAATACTAGAAATAAAACCTAGATTACCGGTCCCCATTGATGAAATTTTGGGCTCTATCAGGATTTCTGATCGACATAGTTATGTTAGAGCAGCAGAAAATGTCGAAAGGATTAGGATACGAAATAGAATCAGAGTCTACTACAAGTGTAGGCAAGAAGGACATTTTATAAGGGACTGCCCAATAAAGGGTAATGATGTGGAAATTAAGAAAAGATCTGACCAAACTCGGGAATAGATGCATAGTAGCTCTAAAAAGGGGAAGTTTTTGGTGCCACCAATGCAACAAACACATAGTGCACCAGGGCAGTGGCTACCAAGAAAGGGCAAAAGACCTAATGTTCCACCAATTGGGACTCTTAATTTAGCTTCTACATCGGTAATAAGGCCAACAAGACCAGGAAGTGCATATAAGATATGTCATAGATGTGGACAAATTGGGCATATTAGATCCTCTTATCCAAAAAGAAAGCAGGGAATGATCCAACCACTAAGGCAGAGTCAACAAGATGCTCAAAGGCAACAGTTTAGCAGTGGCATACGAGGACATGGACATGCATCCCAAGCAGGTCCATCTGCACCAAACGATAGAGTACGACGTTGGAAATAAGCAACGACAAGATTCTATGCAATGAATCAACCTAAGTTAGTAATCGATCCATGAGTTGAGATAGGTTAGATTAAATTGTTTCATTCAGATATGTCTTTTCCTGATTTTATCTGTTAGTTATAAGAAAAGTACTTATTTTTTAGCTTCCTTTGAGTAGTCCTATGAGGACATAAGGAAGCGATAAAAAGGATGAGAACTTGCATTCTATCTATTAATCTTTAAAATGTTTTATAAATACTTTTGTCTATATAAAAGAGGATGAGGTGTAAGAAAGATGCCTGGAGAAATCATGGGATACTAAGTCCTATGATATGGATGATATGAAAAGTAAAGTATATAATATAAAATGAGGTGCATACTACCTAATATCAATACTTGTATACCCTGGCCAGGTATTCATCTATTGAAGGCAAGGTAAGTATGAGACTCTTAGATTGCTATCTTTCTGATTACTCTGATCAAGTAGTCAATTGGAGACAATCTAAAGAGCAAAATGAAACTGAAAATATGGCATGGATACTTCTATCACATTGTAACCACAATGAAATAGAAAATGAGTTTACCTCAAACCAATCTGTGAGTGTGAGAAAGTAAAAAGTATAATTCTCATGATAAGAGAAAGGGAACAAGGGAGATGATCACTGTTCAAAGATCTTTCCATGATGTAAATATAAATAAAATTAGAAAATATTGATGAACATACTAGACAATAACAAAGAAAGGAATGATGACATGTAATCATCTTTATAATTCATATGTTGATGGCAAGGAACCTTAGATGAAACAAGATTGAATGAAACATGAATAGTTGAAAGTTCATGCAATAATAAAAGAAGGTGATAATCTCTTTTCTTTGATAAACAACCATGGATATTGATGTGGTGATATAAAGGAATATGTTTCTTTGTGTTATTTCCCTGTAGGGACATGACAATTAAGTAATTTTTATGACACTTGATGAGCATGGATTAGAAGTAATCTATAGATGGGTACTTTGAAAAGTTTCAGCTAGTCTTGGATTTTGGTTCCAAGGCAAGGATTATATGTGATAAGTAATGTTCCAAGATGAAAGAAAGGTCCTATTATATGTTTGGCTTTGGTAATAACAACAGAGTGACGGAAATGATGAGGATGTGATGTGTTTTTGGCACATGTAATAGATACCAAGGTAAAGAATACTAGTATCCAAGAACTTTCAATGGTATGAGAAAATGATAACATGACTCCTCATAAGATGATTAATGTTTGGTTACCTAGAAGGGCCAACTTTGAGATTAGTCTAATTACATAATATAGTATGGATATCATATGTTAGGGGTTTATGCTCTGCATAAGCATAACATCGATAAGGATGTATTAAGTAAAGGAACAATTATATAATCATCTTGGGAAAAGCTTATCAAGCTAAATATTATTCCTTAGAATATCCCTACCTAGATCTGTTGAGACAACTTATACAAATAACATCTAGAGATACCTCTGTGATAGTTCTTCTTTGATAAGTAGCCTCTCCTTATGATAAGAAAATAAGCAACTAACGGGATAGTTGGTACAAGTCATAAGTAAGTTTAGTATTGTATCAACAGATCAATGTGGCACAACAGAAGTATGATAAGACCTATAGTCCCAAATGGGTGACAGAATGAAACTCTACTCTTTCCTTGGAGGAGAAATGCTAAACTAAGTGAAGGGTATGGAAGACTCCCAAGGTCAATAATTTTATTACATAAAAGATGTAAATTGAGAAGGTGACAAATCAATGAGGTTTAACACCTGAATTATTTGAAGTATGAATAGTACTTCTCTGACTTAGAAAGTGTTAGACCTGACACAAAATTGACACTGCAGTCATTAATGAAAAGGACAGTTGAGTATGTGTCTTGTATGACAGATTCTATGATGACCCCGAATGGAAGGACTTTGTGTTGGTCAAATTTCTTTGGCATCTCCATCACATTAAGATGTTATGTGGAGGTTTAATGATATAATGCATGAATAATAATTGTCTCCCTTCATCTGGGATTTCGGGGATGAAATCCTTGTTAGGAGTTTATAACTTATAACATCCCTGACCTGGGTTTAGGGATAACCCTATTTGTTTGGTTTAAATAAGTTTCTTAGAACTTTAATGTAGTCCTCTAAAGTGTTTTTTTATCAGGTGACAAACGTATGTTTCAAGTTTGGTCATGTTTGAATGATGTTTGAGCAATGTTCTCTTATTTTGGACCAAAATGCAATTTACCCAAGATAAGGGGTTATATTGCAATATGTCACATGATAAACATACCTCATGTGTTTTAGCATCATAAGAAGAAGAATGATGCTAAGGTGCAACTTGTGGAAAGCCTAAGTTCCAAGATTGAGCTTGTTTGAATGATGTTAGTGCCTCGTGCACCAATTTTGGTGCAAATTGTAAATTACCCAAGATATAGGGTTGATATGAAAATTACAACCTATAAAGTGTCCCTACTCCCTCATAGTATCATTTATAGGAGAGATAAGGAAGGACACACCATGTTTGAATCATATTTGAGTGATGATACTCTTAGTGATGAAAAGACCACGAAAGGGTTGTATGTGAAACCCTAATTTGAGTTGTATCGAGTTGTAGAGTTCATATGAGAGTGCCTATATGACAAGGAGCCTTAGAGGGAGTCTCATATTGGTTTGTGAAATCTATTATTTGTCCATGATGGGCTAATAACCTCAAGGAGGTGAGATGTATCCGTTTACAACTTCCTTGAAAAAGTTGTATCAGGTTGAGGATAAAGTGGCGATTGAGTTGAAATATCTTATCCAACAAGATAAGTGATGGCCAAAATATCATCTCTAGACCATTCTCAAGTGTTTTTCATATCAAGATAAATATGAGTAAATGCATGTACATGTGTCAACCATGCATGGACATGTGTCACCTAGTAGCTTAAAATGATGACACCTCATATACACTCTTTTTCATGAACCTCAACTATATATACCACTCTTTTCACCTATTAGTGAAATTTTTGGAAATTTACCACCCTCTTGCTCTTAGATATCGTGCATAGTGTCTTGTTATCATGCATAGGTGAATGGGTATCGTTCATAGAGCCTTGGTATCAGCCATAACAAAGTGATGATATCAGCCAAGTGAAGGGATATCAGCCACAAGTGGTGAGGTATCGTGCATAGTGCTGAGGAGCTCAAGTATTGGACCTTTGATAAGATCATCTTCAACCTTGGGAAAGTGAAGATTTGGATCTTGGAGTTTTGAAGTTGTTCTTGAGGCGGGTTATATAACTTGAACCCAATGATGTTATTATTCACCTTCAATTATGTTATACTTGTTGATCTACATTCAATTTCAAATTCTCTTAAATAATTGATGACCCCTTGAGTTCTAAAATTTGTATATGACTATTGTCCATGAACTATAACATTAAGAACAAAGGTCTTGAGCTTGATGATGGTGACATAATCTTGGTCCAACCCAATATAGGGTTGAAGTACCTTTAATCAGATATGACAAACCCTAGATGATAGGTAACTCAATACAATGATGAGTTTATATGTAACACCCCTGACCTGGGTTATGACCTAACCCTAGATGTTTCACTTAAGTAAGTTTATTACAACTTGTTTTTATCTTTTGAAAAGTAATTAAGGCCTTTGTGATGTATTATTTTCAAAATTTGAGCTTATATGCAAACTATGTGTGCATTATATGATAATCTAAGTGAAAAGTGCAATTTACCCAAGATGAGGGATTATGTTGCAAATGTTACATGATGAATGTATTCTAAGTGTTTTGAATGTCATGAAGGATAATATGATACTAAGTGGTGGCTTGTGCAAAGCCTAAGTCTAAGTAGGAACTTGTGTAAACAATGCTAAGTGCTTGATGAATAAATTGTGATATATGCAAAATGTAGGGTTAATGTGCAAATTACCACCTCTAGATTGTTTTTAATCTTACCTAGTATTATCTAGAGGAAAGTGAAAGGAGGAGACAATATGTTTGAAACATATTGAAGTGTTAGTACTCTTAATAAATGAAGTAACCAAGAAAATACATAAGTTGAAGCTATGTACATGAGCCATGTCGAGTTGTGGACTTAGAAGGAAGTCCCTATCGACCATAGATCCATAGGGAGAGCATCCTATCAGTTTGTGGAAGCTTTGGTTTGGCCATGACGGGCAAGGCACTTCAAGGAAATGATAAAGCATCGATTTGCTTTTGTCTTTGAAATGATGGAGTTGAATATAATAATAAGTTAGTGGAAGGAGACTTGCTCTAGAAGACAAAGAGCCACCCCTTATTCCCTACATTATCCATGGACTTTTATTTTTGCATGGTAATATAGTAGTAGCATGCATGCAAGAGTATGTGTCGACCTTGCATGGCTAGGTGGCATGAAGTACCTTAAGTTAATAACACCTATGACGCTCTTTATTATAAACCTCTAGTATAAATACCTTAACCTTCTTTCGTTGGCAAGATTTTCAGATCTAGCAAGTGCCCTTCCTCTTATATCATGCAACAGCTTTCCTCATGTTTCCCATAGTGAAGAGAGTGGAAAGGTGAGGCTTGGTATTGGCCAAGAAGGAGAGATATCGGCCAAAGTAGGTTGAAGCAACCAAGTGAGGTGATATCGCCCAAGGGGATTGGAGATATCGTGCAAGAGCTTGGAACTCAAGTTTTGGAGCTTGGAGAAGGCTCATCTTCAACCTTGGAATGTGTGGAGTTGAAGATTGAAGCTTGGAAGCTCTTTGAGAGGCGGGTTATATAACTTCAACCCTTCAATATTATTGTCCTTCTTCAATGTTGTTCAATTTGTTGATTAAATACAAAATTCAGATTTCCTTTGATCAATTGATATAAACACGAGTTTTAATATGTGATTCAGGCTGTTATCCATAGGTTTTAATTAATTAATGATCTTGAGGATGGTGATGATGACATCATCATGGACAACCCGATATGGGTTGAGGACTCTTGCAACCCGATATAGGTTGAAAATCTTGCAAACCTCTATGGAACCCGATATGGGGTCTACCCGATATGAAAGTATGTCATACCTTGTAAGACAAGCCCTATGAACGATATGGAAGACCCCTATGTATTACCTTGAATACAACACTAGGGTTAAGCATTACTTTTGCCTGATATGAGTAAAACCCTAGGAACCCAATACTCTTTTATCCTTTGAAACTTGATACTCTCTCTTTACCTTGTGTCGAGTTAAAGAACAACTTGGTATACATCTTGTCTTGTTTTGGGTTCAAGGTTTTTATCATTAATGGTCACACAATATGGTAATCAGATACCACTTTATATGGGTACCCGATATGGTGAATCCATGAGGCAAACCGATATGATGCCCAATATACACGACCAATATGATGCCCAATATACATGACTGATATGATTCCCAATATACATGACCAATATGATGGCCAATATACATGACCAATATGATGCCCAATACCCATGACCAATATGGTGCCTAATATGTATATAACCTGACATGATATCTAAGGTAGGTAAACCGATATGACGGATAGCATAGAAACACAATATGGCAATCATGATACCACTTAATATATGATGACATCCAATGAGGATGCATGATATGATAACCCAAGATGGAGCCTGATATGGAAATCCAAGAGGCAACCCGATATGATGGAAGAATAATATGGAAGTATAAATTGAAAATGGACATGACTAACTAAGGTGAAGAACCAATATAATATGGTTTGTATGAGACATGGTAAAGCCATAATGGCATGCCCGATATGGTGTACTCTAGTACACAATATAAGGATCCAATATATTCTTATACCCGATATGAGGGTAGTGGTTTAATCCATACATAGTATGAGGTTGACTTAAGGTGAGAGAAGTTAAAGTGATACCTAACCCTACATGGTTACACGATATGGTGTTAAGGGATGTGCCCTATACCCAATATGAAGATGTGGTTTCACACACGACTAAATGGATACTTGTTAAGATGAAATATGTATCTCCAAATACAATAGAATAATATTGTCAATCATGCTACTTAATATGGTAGGCATGTCCTTAATTATTAAGCTTGTCTACGTGAAGAATATGAATAATGAAAAATTGAGACACAATGAGTGTAATTCAATTTGTTAATGATGAGCTAGTAGACCTTAAAAATGAGAATCAAGTAAATTACACCTTTGTAGGGATGAGAGAGAAACTATGATTGAAAAGAGTAGTATGAAATTAGCATACACTAATACTCTTGAGATGAGTGGAATATGAGTTAGGGCTTAACCCTTGCTAATGAAATCTTAAAACCCTAATCGGTTGATTATAACCCTAATTCATTAGGAGGATGTATTCCTTAGTACTCCATGGTTAAAGACATATGTTGAAATTGTTGATAGCATGATATGACAATCATGCAAGTATTTTAAAGTAATAAGCATGGATAAGTAAGAGATATGTGGCTATGTGGTACAAAGTCAATAAGCTATGTGGCTATGTAATACAGATTCAATGAGCTATGTGGACTATGTAAACAAATATCTAGGTCTGATGACCTAGAGGTAATGATCATCTATTAAGTGATGATAGTACTCAGTGATGAATGAAGGGTTTGAATACCCAAGTATGATGATGACAAGAGATTGAGAATCTAAGTGATCTATGTGTTTCAATGAATATGAAAGTATCTGATAAATGCAATTATGCTTTTCTTTGTAGCATTTGATATAATTCTTGCTTGTAACTTGGTTGATGTTAAAAGATACAATAGTATACCTAATTAAGAAATATGAATATTATCATGTAGTTTCCCAGACCATTGATCCATTCAGTGTCAGCATTTGCTAAATGGTGAAATGAGTTTTACTCAGAACACATATTTTTGAATATGTGATAATATAAGGGTGCTCACTGGACTCCCCAAATACATCAGGCTGCTCAGTATACTTCCTGATAAAACCAAAATAGGATCGCTCAGTGGTCATCCTGATAATCTGGGAAAGCTAAGTGGTCTTATCCCAAAGAGAGTACATGATACGATAGTAACTCTATAGTGAAGATGCCGCTATACCCTGGCATAGCTATTTATAGCAGACACAAGATGTCATGCTAAACCTAAGTGTTATTGTACTAACTAAGAAAGGAGAGGTCTTGACAGCCAACTCTGCCATTGACCATGTATGGTACCGATTTCGACTTACTAGTGGTCGGTTGGAGTATGAGCAGTATATCTCATCTCCTCTGGGCATAATTGTGAATGTGAACATGTAATCACACGTGTAGCATATTTGTTTAAGGATCAAATACAGAAACATTGGTTGATGCCTTACTACTTTTATACATCTGAGTAGATAGATGTTATACATGTTCTTCATATTCCTTTTCAAGCTAAAGATGATTTATAGATTTGATATCAATATATATGCCTTGTGTTTAAAAATATATCTATTAATCAATGGAATACCTATAGTTTAGTTTTATATTATATTTTGTGATAGTAATATTGTTGGCAGAGAGTTATATCTCTCACTGGGACAATAGTCTCACCCCGTGGGATCCACAATTTTTAGGTGGACGCAGACGAGGAACTAGGAACTCAACTGTAGAAGAAGGATCATTTCAGCAAGGACAACAATAGTATTTCAAGTTGAGTACGCTATCTATCAGAGTTTTGTAGATAGAAGTTTATACACCATGTCTATACTTTCAGGTGCTTGGGAGATAGTCTTAGTGGTTTTCATGAACGACTCGAGATTTTGGTTTGCTTATCTCGAGGTTTTTATGCTACTGCTGTGTGTATTAAAGTAAAACAACAAGTACTTGTTATCTTTGAGAAGAGACATAATACTGAATGTATAATGTGAACCATATGTATATGAGGCCTTGGTTCTTCGTGTGAAGGTTTTCTGGAAGATGGACCAATGTGCAACATGGTTTTAATTTTTAGTGGTTTTTGTTAATTATGTTGTTTATGATAATTCCACATTTTTAATGGTGATGACTTGATTTGTAATTGGGTCATCACAAAGTTTTAGTATTAGAGCCTAAGGTTCGCTGAGTCTACAGAGACATAGGATTAAGTTTGTAGAGTATGTTCTAGTATCCTCCAGTATATCTTACAGTAAATTCTCCTCGTACAGGATAAGAAGTAGAAACTAAAGATGTCTGGAGTGCACAAAGAACACGCTACTGATAACAGTGTTGCTGCACCAGGAGGTGTTGTAAGGGATTAGGCTAGAGATGAACCAATGCCTGGGAATCCCTAGCCTGATCAATCTCTGTTAGAAAACTCAGCTTTTCATGCTCTTTTCAGGCAGGTCACGAATATGGTGATGCATATGGCTGACCGGATACGAACACCATCCCCTAGGACATCAGGGTCTAATGAGAGACATGGAGCTGGCAAGACTTTTGAACTGTTGCATCGGGTAGGAGCTGTTGAATATGCTGGCACAGCTAACCTAGTAGATGTAGACTTATGGCTTACTGAGATAGAGAAAGCCTTTAGGATCCTTGATATACCATAAGTTGATAAAGTTAAACATACTATATACCTTCTGAAGGGAAGTGTCGACCATTGGTGGGCCATCAAAGAAGAGAAACGACCGGGTGTTGAGGTCAGATGGCATGAATTTTGATAAGAGTTTGTTAATAGATACTTCCTTAAGACTTATCTTGATGAGAAGGTTTCACAATTTGAGCGGATTAGACAAGGAACGATGAAGGTTAGTGAGTATGAAGCCAAGTTTATGGAGCTTCTGCAGTTTTGTCCACACATGGCCACTACATATGAGGAGAGAATTTGGCATTTTAAGAAGGGTCTGAACACTGAATTGACCACACCTATATATTCTTTAGAGAATATAGAGAGGTTTGCCACCTTTGTGGAGTCAATTAGATGGATATAAAGGTCTGTGATAGAGAAATGGGAGGCGAACAGTAGGAAGGCACCTACATAGTCTCAGAATTAGAGGTTTGGTAGTTTTAAGAAACCAATGTTTTCTGCAACTATGGAACCACATAGGTTCAATACTCAGACACAATGGACATATAGCTGAGGTAGAGGCCATAGTTTTCTTCCAGGTGGAGCCCATATCTCAGCATCAATGTCAGTGACAGGACCACCTAAGTCGTAGTGGGATAATAGAGTTTGCTATAGGTGTAGCCAGATGCGGCATGTGATAAAGGACTGTCCAGTCAGGGATGTGGAAGTAACCCAACCACTGAGGCAGAGCCATTAGGGCTCTCAGAGATAGCAGTTCAGTAGTGGTTCTCGAGGATGTGGGCAAGTGTCTCAAGCAGGATCATCTGCACCAACCAATAGAGGACAAGGTCGGCAGCAGGCGATAACAAGATTCTATGCTATGAATCAGCCAGAGGTAGTGGTTAACCCATGAGTTGTGACAGGTCAGATGGAATTATTTAATTATGATATGTCTTCATCCTATTTCATATCTATTTTGATTGATCCGGGTGATACACACTCCTTCATCACTCGAGAAGTGATTCATGACTGTAATATGATTGTTAGTCCTAGAAAGGATGATTTGTTGTTAGAAACTTTGTTAGTTGGATCTATGATGTTGTAGGAGGTATGTTCTCCCTGTGTTCTATCTTTCTCAGAACACATCCTTCAAGTGGATCTTATACCACTTGAAATGCATGGGTTTGATGTAATTCTCAGAAAGGACACCTTAGAAAAGTATAAAGTTATCTTGGATTGTGGTTCTAAGCAGGCTATGTTCACATGCAGTGATAAGACATGGGTCTTTCAAGGGGATAGAAAGATTCTCCCAACCTGTCTAGTATCAGCCATGGTAGCAGAGAAGTTGATGAGACAAGGATGCTTCACATTCTTGGCACATGTGGTAGATACCAGAATAAAGAACCCTAGCCTCTCTGATGTTCTGGTTGTCGAGGATTTTGAGGATGTGTTTCCTGAGGAACTTCCAGGTGTTCCTCCACCTTGAGAGATTGATTTCAAGATTAATCTTGTATCAGATACGCAACCTATAACCCAAACCCCTTATAGTATGGCACTGGATGAGATGGTAGAACTTAAGAAATAGTTATAGGAATTGCTTGAGAAAGGTTTCATACGACCGAGTACTTCACCGTGGGGTGCTTCAGTTCTTTTCATTAAGAAGAAAGATGGGTCTATGAGATTATGCATAGATCAAGGATTGATGATTTGTTTGACCAGTTGCGTGGTGCAACGATGTTCTCTAAGATTGATCTAAGATCAGGGTATCATCAATTACGCATCAAGGAGAGTGACATACCTAAATCGGCCTTTAGAATGAGGTATGGTCATTTTGAGTTCGTAGTTATGTCGTTTGGACTAACTAATGCACCAGCTGCATTCATGGATTTGATGAATAGAATCTTCTAGCCTTTCCTTGATCAGTTTGTAGTAATTTTTATAGATGACATCTTGATATGTAGTAGAGACAACCAACAACACAAACAACATCTTTGTCAAGCTTTGACCTTGTTGAGACATCATAAGTTATATGCTAAGTTTAGAAAGTGCAAGTTTTGGTTATCAAAAGTATATTTTCTTGGTCACATTATATCTTCTCCAGGTATCATACTGATCCTAAGAAAGTAGAATCTATTGTGGAGTGGAAACAACCTAAGATACCGAATGAGGTTTGTAGTTTCCTAGGTTTGGCAGGATACTACAGTAGGTTTATCAAAGATTTCAGTTCTATAGCATTACCCTTAACTAGGTTGACTAGGAAAGAAGTTCCTTTTGTTTGGAATGACAAGTTTCATCATTCTTTCCAGTTGTTGAAAGAAAAGTTGACTAGTGCACCTATACTAGTTCTACTCAAGCAAGGAAAGGGATATGTTGTTTTCTGTGATGCTTCTAAGAATGGTCTAGGCTGTGTTGATGCAGAATGATCATGTAGTTTCTTTTTCTTCTCGATAGCTCGAGTAACATGAGGAAAATTGACACGACCCAACACCAAATCAGGCCATCATCGGATAAAGATTAATGCGGAAGAAAACATTAACAACAGATTAACAAAAATCACTAAAAATTAAAACCATTTGCAATGAGATTCATTTCCAGGAAACTTTTATAACAAGAACCAAAATATCATATATACATTCTAATCCACAAAGTACATACCATGTACCTTTTCTTCTCGAGGATTACATACAATAGTTGCTATATTAAATCTACACATAAGCAACATAAAGCCTCGAGGCATTCAATGCCAAAATCTCAGATCGATTATAAAGCACTAACTACTAACTCCAAGGACCTGAGAGTACAGAGATGACACATAAGACTCATAACTACAAGACACGACAGTCAGCATCTCCACTTGAGATGTCACTGTTGTCCCTGATGCTGTTGTCCTTCCCCTACTGTATGGTCTCTACCTCCTCGTCCACGTCCACCTAAAAAGGTTGGATCCCACGGGGGTGAGCCAATTGAAATTGTTCCAGTGAGACATATAACTCTCTGCCAGAAACATTATTATTGTAGATAAATAGTGATAAACTGAGCAGAGGAATTTCTATTGAAAAGTAGGATTTAGTCATTATTAAGCAAAATAGAGCAATATCATCTTTTACAACATTATAGCTATAAATGATGAAGAAGTAAATCATCTATTCATTTTAATAAGGAATATGAAGAACATGTATAATATCTATCCATTTAGGATACAATAAGCAATGTAACATCAACCAATGATTTCCATAATTCGTCCTTAAGCAAATATGCTACACGGTTGATTACATTTTACAATCATTCTTATGCCCTGAGGAAGTGAGCCGTACCACTGAAATCCAACCTTCGGTTGTGAAACCCAAAGCCGGTGCCATACAAGATCAAAGGAAGAGTCGGACTCCATGATCTCATCCGTATCAGTTAGTGCGAGACCACAAGTAGGACCGCAGTCTCTTGCTTAAGTGACCTCAGTCACAGGGTTAGCTCCCATAGGCTACCCATTCTCTAGCCTACCTTGGTACAGGTCCCAACGCTAGTAAATATGAGCCACGCGCTAGTTCACCGTGCTCTCTGAGGAATGAACACATTCATTCTCCATCACACTGAGCCATAGTCCTGTTCACCATTCTCTTAAACATATCTTGAGTCTACAACTAAAGTTGCACTCTAATCCTCCTATTTTCAGCTAGGAGAAACCCTGCATATTCAACAATATATGCTCCGGATTAACCAGTAGGAGAACCCGTTTCACCATCACAAGCTACTGACGATGATGGATCTATGGTCAGGGCTCTACATGATAATATTCCACTTGATTATTTAAGTACATTACCATATTCTTTTAGAATCAGTCAAGTTTTCAAACAAGAATTATTATGACAAGTGCTACAAAGAAACATGTAATACTTCTATCAGGTGCTCTTCAAAAATTTATAAAACATTGGGATCTCAATCCCTTATCTCATTACTAGGAATTCACATCCCTCAACAATACCATCATCATGTTTACTAGATCTGGTTATTCAAACCCTTAGTTCATCACTGAACATGGTTACCACTATCAGGTAACTAATACCTCCAAGTCATCTGACCAAGGTATTCATGATACTTGTTATACAAGCATCTCACATAGTTCACCCGACATATTCAACTTCTTGTCACCTGTCACTAGGTAACAAATAAAATAATGGCTCACAAGGCCCATTAACATCATAGCTCATACCTGGTTATGCTCATCATCTCATGATACCTGCATGGTTAGTATATTTGATAACAACCATATCAATTACATATCAACATTATGCAATACAAAGATAACATCACTATTCCCTCATTAGGGTTAGAATTTCCCATCTTTATCAATTAGAGTTTCACATAACATCACCCTATATTAGGGTTTCACATAACATCACCCTATATTAGAGTTTCACATAACATCACCCTATATTAGGGTTTCACATAACATCACCCTATATTGGGGTTTCACATAACATCACCCTATATTAAAGTTTCACATAACATCACCCTATATTAGGGTTTTACGATTACCTCATTTATACAAACCCTAAGTCAGTGCTTCCACATATCTTGGAGCACATATCATTATTTAAGTATTAAATCATACTTATCATTGTTCCATGTACTAGGAACACACATCACCATCATACCTTATTTAGTTGACTTAACCTTTCATTAAGTACATGCACCTATGCTTATCATAGTGTATTAAATTTATTACTTTCATAGGCATCGAGTGATAATCACTCTAAATGTATTAAACACCTAATTACTTTAGAGATACTTCCATTGAAATTAATCTTGAGATACTCATCAACCACTTATGGGGTTATTGGTACTTACATGGTTTGAATCAATTGGACCTTCAAATGGTTTTGACCAATTGAACCTTCAAATGGTTTGAACCAAAGCCTTCAAACGGTTTGAGACCGTTTAGACCTTCAAACGGTCTTGGTCTAAAACTCCAAACGGTTTGAGACTGTTTAGACCTTCAAACAGTGTTGGTCTCTAATCCCTCAAACGGTTTGAAGTCTATTAGACCTTAAATGGTCTTGAGGTTACTTGACCTTCAAATGGTCTGAGACCGTTAGACCTTCAAACGGTCTTGATTTTAACCTTCAAATGGTTTGAGACCGTTTAGACCTTCAAACGGTCTTGGCCTCTAATCCCTTAAATGGTTTGAAGACCGTTAGACCTTAAACGGTCTTGAGGTTACTTGACCTTCAAACGGTCTGAAACCGTTAGACCTTCAAACGGTCTTGATTTTAACCTTCAAATGGTTTCAGACCATTTAGACCTTCAAACGGTCTTGGTCTCAATATCCTTAAACGGTCTTGAACCTTTTGCTCATAAAACGGTTTTGAAAAGCATTTCAACCCAAGACCCCCAAACAGTTTGATGATTGGTTAACCCTAAATGGTTTGAGACCATTTGGCCCTCAAATGGTTTGAGACCGTTTAGTCCTCAAATGGTTTGAGACCATTTGGTCAAATCAGAGTTGAAACCGTTTAATTCTAAATTAGGGTTTTGACATCAATTGATCTAGGGTTTTGAAACCAAAAGAGCTAGTGTTCTGAAATCAATTGAGTTTGATTATTTGAAGTTATTAGGTCATAAGACCAATCAATCCTTGAATCCATTGAAACCATTTGGTCTCTAACAGTTTGAAATCGTTTGATCTCTAACGGTTTTGAAACCGTTTGGTCACCAATCGGTTTGAAACTGTTTGGTCTCTAACGGTTTGAAACTGTTTGACCAACAAAATATGAAACCATTTGTTCTTGATATTCTTTGAGGTGTGTGCTAAGATGATGTCATCATCATCAAGCTTCAAACCTCCGAATTATACCGTGATAAAGGTGAAGAATTCATCAATTGTTCAAGAAGAAGATAAAAGATCAACATATGATGAGAAATTGAAATCAATAATAACATTGATGGGTTCAAGTTATAGAACCCGCCTTCAAAGTAGCTTCAAAGCTTCAAGCTTCTCTTCTCTAATGGTGAAAGAATCTCCTTCAACTATCCAAGGTTCGTTTCCAACTCTTTGGATGCAAAAGATAGCTAAGGTTGAGCATTGGATGGAAGAGAGAAGAAAATGAGTGTTGAAATCTGATTTCAACCATCAATTCAAGGTTGAAGATAATCATGGAGCTTACCTTCATCTTGGGGAGCACTTTCCTCCTTTTCCTAAGCTCCTTGGTCATCGGCCAAAGCAAGGGAAGAAAGTGTTTTGCATAATAGCCTTTCAAGTAAGGAGAAAATCGAGTACATATAATTGATTTCCTAGGAGAGAGAAAGTAGGAGAAAATTCATCCACTTTCTTGCCACATGCCCCCTCCCTTCCTTGCCTTCGAAGCCATCTTCCTTGCCCTCAATATCATCTCAATTATCCTTGAATTAAAAGCAACCACTTAAGCACCTTAATCATTATAATACTATTATCCATTTTTAGTGGACATTGCTTTTTAATTAACAAATGTGAGTGGATTTCTTCACCTACTTAGGATATTTCGATGCCACTCAAAGAATTTGGACGTCCTCCCACTATAGGATTTCAACCACAGCCTTTTTAGTTGATGGGCACTTCAATTAATATATTTATTTTTGCTATAAAATAAATTAGGGTTTCAATTATGCTTAAATCTTGATTATTTTATTATCAAGATTATCTCTCCTCAAAAGTAGTTCAAACAAGACGCCCCTTTCTTTTTATTTTCTCTAAATCATACCAAGAAATAGTAGGGACATAATAGAGGTGGTATTTTACATATCCAACCCTAGGTTTTTGGTAATTTGCAAATTACTCCAAAACTAGCATTCAATACACAAGCATTACTCAAACAAGCTCCTTCTTAGAACTTAGGCTTGTGGAAGCCATATCTCAGCATCATTCTCATTCTTATGATGCTATAAAACTTGAGGAACATTTATCATGTAAAATTTGCAAGGCGACCCCTTAAATTGGGTAAATTTCACTTTAGTCCAAAACAAGCAAAATATTGTTTCGACATTATTCAAATAGGACCAAAATTGAAACATAAGCTCTCCTTTAGTCTTAATTACTTTTCAAAAGATAAATACAAGAATATAAATGACTTACTTAAGCAAAACTCCTAGGGTTAAGGCATAACCCAGGTCGGGGATGTTATAATTATCCACCCCTAATAGGGATTTCGTCCCCAAAATCATCAAGAGAAAAGAGTAGGGTACTTTCTCCTCATCTCTTCCTCCAGCTCCCATGTAGCTTCTTCAATGCCACAATGATGCCAAAGAAATTTCCTAAGAACTTTGTCTTTCTTTTTCAACTTTTTGATTCTCCTTTCAAGAATCAACACTGGTCCCTCTACATAGGATATATCTTCATTTAACTCTACCTCCACAGGTTGTAATAATAACTCCGTATCAGGGTGACACTTTCTCAAAATGGATATATGGAATACTGGATGCAATCTATGTAGTTCAGGTGGCAACTCCAACTTATAGGCTACCTTTCCAATATGTTCAATGATTGGATAAGGCCCCATAAATCTAGGAGCTAACTTACCCTTTTTCCCAAATATAAGAACACCTTTCGAAGGTGAGACTTTGAGATATACTCTGTCTCCAACTTGTAATTCTAAAGGTCTTTGCTGTTTATCATCGTATGATTTATGTCTATCATGTGCAGCTTTGAACTGTTGTTGTATTACTTTAATATTCTTAGTTGTTTGTTGCACTAATTCAGGACCCAAAATTTGATATTCTCTTGTTTCATACCAGCACAATGGATATCTACAACATCTACCATATAATGCTTCATATGGTTCCATATCAATACTATTTTGATAACTATTGTTGTAAGCGAATTCTATTATTCTCAAGTGTATATCCCAACTTCCCACAAACTGAAGGACACATGCTCTAAGCAAATCCTCCAAAGTCTGTATAGTCCTCTCAGATTGTCCATCTGTATGTGGGTGAAAGGCGGTACTAAACCTTAACTACATACCCAAAGCTTTATGTAGTCGTTCCCAAAAATGACTCGTGAACTGGGGACCTCTGTAAGGACCCTGACCCGCGTTTAGGGTTTACCCTATTTGTTTTGCTTAACCTTGGTGGTTTGATGCTTGATAATCACCTTTGAGTGGTGATTAGGGTTTTTGTTGTGCCTTGTTGAGAGTTCGAGGGGCTACTTGCAGATAACCCAAGTTTAGGGTTTTGTGTGCAAGTTTGCCATCTTGTGAGGTGTCTCCCTCTCTTTGCTTCCTCTAGGGTTGAGAGGAAGGCTTGGGCTTGTTGTTTGAGTTTCTTGGGCCTTGCTTGAGCTTGCTTGGGCCTTGAGGTGCTTTGTTTGGGCTTGCTTGAGACTTGTGTCGACCAAGAGGAGCTTGTGTAGCCTAAGGAAGAGTGTGTGTCAACCTAGAGGTGGTGTGTCGACCTGGAGTAGTGTGTGTCGCCCAGAGGAGCTGCTAGTTGTGTCGCCCATGTTGCTTGGTCCAACCTTGGCCATGTTTGGTGGACACTTGGTATGTATCTTTGACAAGTGTCTCTTGGTGTGCTAGAGTGTTGGCTTGAACCCTAGGACAAGTGTCCCTTGGGTGGACGACACATAGCATGGTTGTACCTTGGTTTCTCCTCCCCTTCTTCCTATATAGGTGGCTCTTCTCCTTGCCTTAGTATCCTTTGATCTTTTGGTCTCTCCTCCACCTTGAGTGCATGATATCCCTCTCCATCTTGCTTGTGTTGGCCGATACACTCCCTTGGAGTTGAAGTGGTGTCCGATACACCTTCCTGGAGAAGCCTGGTGGAAGATAGCTTTGGACCTTGGAGTGCTTTGGAGCTTGGAGCTTAAGGTGGGTTGCATAGCTTCTAACCCTAACTCCTCTACCTCTAGCTATGATCTTGTTGCATGTTAGTAGTTTAGCTTAGTTCCTTGCTTTTATACCTTGCTTGTGTACCTTTGGTGGCCGATCCCCCTCTAGGGTTTATGGTTCCTTTGTGCACCTTGCTTTCTAGGGTTTAGGGTTTCCTTGTGTTGGAGGTAGGTGATGACCCCTGTTGGGCGACATGGAAGGTGTTCTTGGTGATGGGCGATACCCTTGCCCTTGTGTTGGGAGACAGGGTGAGATGGTGTGAGTGTTGGCCGATATAGTGATCCTTGTTGAACGATATGGTCCTTGTGTTGAGAAACACCTTTGTTCTTGTGTTGAGCTTGATGGTCTGTTGGTGTTAGGTGACATGGGTACCTTGGGATGGATGATATGGTGGGTGCCCTTGAGTTGGGTGATCTCCTTGTCCATGTGGTGGACGGTAGGGCCATGTATGGCATGTGTGATTAGGGTTGGACGATAGGTTGACCTAGCATGGGCATTGGCCGACATGGTAACCATGTTGGGCGATAGGGTTCCTATGATAATCAATCCCTTTGTTCTTGTGTTGGGCGAGACCCTCTCTTATCTTGGTGTTGGGCGAGATGGGTGCCTTGTGATGGACGACATGATGAGTGTTCTTGTGTTAGGCGATAGGTCAAGCTAGTGAGGAGTTGGCCAATATGGTTGAGTTGGTCGATATGGTTGAGTTGGCCGTTGGATGTTGTTGGGCGATACATCTTGAGGTGTTGGCTGATATAGCCTTGTCAAGCTTGATGGTTGTTGGTGTCGGACGACATGGCCATGTGTGGCTTGTTTCCTTGTCTTGAACGATAGACCATGCATGTTGGCCGATAGCCATGTTGACCGATAGACCATGCATGCCATGGTGGCCGATAACCATGCTGGCCTACACCCATGATGGCCGATAGCCAAGGTGGGCGATAGCCTAGGTTGAGTGTGTGTCGGCCGATAGGCCATGATAGGTTTTAGTGAGGGTTGATAAGAGTTATGGTGAGAGTCTTGTAATCCTATAGTAACGGTCCTTTGTGATGAGGAAGTGGTTAGCTATGCACCAATAAACGATGGTGGTGTCTTGTTAGTAATAACAACAATGAATATGATGCCTTGCAAACAATAATGATGCTAATGATAGTAACAATGATGTTAATGAGGAAGGTAATGGTAATAAGATGCCTGATGTGATCCTTATGCTTATTTGTTAATAATAAAGAAGATGATAGTAATGATGTCAATCATAATAATGATGGCAATAATGATAGTAATGATATGCATGAAGTAATCCTTGTACTTATTTGTTAAATGAGAATGGTGATAGTTCCACTAGTAGCTTGCATAATGATATGGTAATAATGATGATAGTGGATGGTGACATAATGGTAGTGGTAACAATAGTACTTGTCCTGTATGTTTGGACACCTTGATTACTTGTATAATCTTGAGATAGGAGTAAGCATGTATATGGCTTGTTAATGATGTGACTTGATTACCAAATAGTGTAAGAATGATAAGTAGAGTATCTTGAATGGCATTTATGATGACAGCATATTCCTTATGTTGAATCTATGATTATTGTATACCCTAACCATGCAGGTGATGATTAGCCATAAAAAGGCTATGAGGTATATGTGATGAGCAACATCACATTGATAATTATTCTATGAGGTTGTATGTATGATGTGTTGGTTCCATGATGATAATGTGAGCTTTAAGCGGCAGTAATAGTACATGATGAGGGATGAGATCCCAGGGTATGTGATGATCCTCGAGAGGGATCTGGATGGTTGGCAAGAGGCCAAGTGACAACAGGTGATGTTGGATCCTTGAGATGGATCAGGTAGATGGAATTACAATAATAGCATAATGATCAAGTTTATCTTTGTTTACCTGCTGATATATCTTGCATAGATACTAAATAATCACAGTGAAATTATAGAATGTAGTTGCATTGATCATAGATTCATCATAGTCGATAGTTGATAATGGTAAACAGGTTTACTTAAGGGTTAACCTGGAATGCATATTGTTGAATAGGCGGGGGTGTTTCTCAAGTAAAAAGGTAAGAGTACATCTACGGTTGTAGACACTAGGGTGTGGAATTAGGTTGTAACTCTACTATGTGATGAGCATGGTGATCAGGCCCATGGCTCAGGATACGTGATGAGTTGAGCATGGTGAACAGGCCCATGGCTCAGGATACATGATGAGTGGAGCATGGTGAATAGGCCCATGGCTCAGGTTATGTGAGATAAGGAGCAAGAATGCGTTCATGCCGTCATATAGTAGTTTCTAAGACAAAATACATAATATTGGTTAAGGCCTCGTTTATGTGATTAATCTGTTCTATCTAAATCCTCCGGTTACATGACAATATATCTTGTTCTGATAATCCAGTTACATAGTGATATATCTTATCTTGTTAATCATGTTCCATCGAGAGGTATTTTGGTTATACGCTTTCACATCCGGTAAGCTTGCTGGTAAGAATAGCTTTACTTTATATAGCCTACTCTTGTCATATATGTTACCAATTATCTGCTATTATAGTTTATCCTGCTAAGGTTCTGTAGTTGCGGTGGGGAGTTATGTTTCCCGCTGGGATAATTGTTCAATTGTCTCACCCCGCTGGTTTAACCCCTGTTTAGGTGGTCGAGGTAGACGTGGTCGTGGTCGTGGTGTTGCGGCTGAGCAGCTTGAGGAGCAGTAGAAGGCAAGTGATGGACATGCTGCTGTTTTGGATGTTTTGTAGTAGTGTCTAGAGTCATCCCTGTACTCTCAGGTCCTTGGCAGTGTTTTGACGATGTTTCATGATAAACGATCGATGTTGTTGGTATATCCTACTGTTGGCCGGATGTGGGCCTTTCTGTTTATGAACAGGGGGTGAACTCATGTGATAGATGAACAGCTGTTTCTGTAAGTTGTAAGACACGTATCAGATCTCGTGTATGTATATATATATGACATGTTTCTGTGCAGGATGAGGACTGGAAAGTAATAGTGTCACATTTTGGCAATGTTCCGCAGTCGGTTTTAATTAACCCGTGTTTTCATAATCTGTGGTTATGGTGATTTCCGCACGTTTTCACAGAACACCTCATTATCTGTATGATAATGGGATGTGTTGCCACAACCTCTATCAGAAATAATTATAGCTGGAACTCTGTGTAAACACACTATCTTATCTATATAGATCTGTGCAAGTTTCTCAGTAGTATAGGTTGTTTTGACAGGAAGAAAAAGTGCTGACTTAGTCAACCTATCAACTATTACCCAAATGGAATCATGACTTTTGGCTATTCTTGGCAAACCAACCACAAAGTCCATGGTCACATGATCCCATTTCCATTGTGGTATAGGTAAAGGTTGCATTGTTCCTGCAGGATTTTGATGATCAACTTTAACCTGCTGACACACTGAACATCGCATAACAAACTCAGCTTCATCTTTCTTCAAACCAGGCCAGCAATACATATCCTTCAAGTTATGATACATTTTGGTGCTCCCTGGATGCATTGCATACATAGACGAATGAGCTTCCTCCATGACTAACTTCCTTAATTCATTGACATTAGGTACTACCATCCTACCATGGTAACAGACTACCTCATCATCTGACTCATGAAACCCATCCCATTTCTTACTACCATACTCTGACCTGATCTGCTGAATCATAGTATCAACTTGTTGTGCCTCTTTGATCTATTGTTTCAGAGTAGGTTTTATGTGCATCTCAGCTAACAGTCCAGCTAAGATGGATACTTTAAGATGTACATTGTTTTGCCTCAAAGAGACAAGCATGTCTCATTTAAAGCATACTAAAGAGTTCAACTGTGCTTTGTCTATAGTTGGCGATGATGATTTTCTACTTAGTGCATCAGCCACTACATTAGCTTTTCCCGGATGATTATCAATTGTACAATCGTAGTCCTTGATTAATTCCATCCAGCGGCATTGTCTCATGTTCAATTCATGTTGTGAAAAAATGTATTTTAGGTTCTTATGGTCTGTGAAAATCTGGAATGTCTCTCCATATAGATAATGTCTCCAGATCTTCAACACATGAACCACAACAACTAATTCTAGATCATGTATCAGATAATTTTCCTCATGTTTCTTAAGCGAGAAGTAAAAGAAATCACTTGTTTATCTTGCATCAACACACATCCTAAACCATTCTTAGAAGCATCACAGAAAACAATATACCCCTTCCCTTGTTCAGGTAACACTAACACAGGTGCACTGGTCAACCTTTCTTTCAATGACTGGAAAGAATGCTAACACTTGTCATTCCAGACAAAAAGAACCTCCTTCCTGGTCAACCTAGTTAGGGGTAATGCTACATAACTGAAGTTCTTAATGAACCTCCTATAGTAGCTTGCCATTCCTAGAAAACCATGTATCTCCGTTGGTGTCTTTGGTTGTTCCCACTCCAAGACAGATTCTACCTTTTTAGGATCAACACGGATACCTGAGGCAGATATTATGTGTCCTAGGAAGGATACTTCTGATAACCAGAACTCACACTTACTGAATTTGGCATATAGCTTGTGCTCTCTCAGTAAAGTCAGTGCTTGACGAATGTGTTGCTCATGCTGTTGAGCATCTCTACTGTAAATTAGGATGTCATCTATAAAGACTACTATGAATTGATCAAGGAATGGTCGGAAGATTCTGTTCATGAGTTCCATGAATGCAGCTGGTGCATTAGTTAGTCCAAAAGACATAACTATGAACTCATAGTGACCATATCTTATTCTGAAGGCTGATTTAGGTATGTCACTTTCCTTGATACGTAACTGATGGTATCCTGACCTCAGATCTATTTTAGAAAAGATAGTTGCACCACACAACTGGTCAAACAAGTCATCTATCAATGGCATAGGATACTTGGTCTTTATGGTTACTTTGTTTAGCTGTCTATAGTCGATGCATAATCACATAGACCCATCTTTCTTTTTAATGAAAAGAATCGGAGCACCCCATGGTGAAGTACTCGGTCGAATAAAACCCTTTTCAAGCAACTCATGTAACTGTTTCTTGAGTTCTGCCATCTCAGTAGGTGCCATTCTATATGGTGTTTGAGATATAGGTTGCATACCCAAGATTAGATTAATCTTGAAATCAATCTCTCGGGGTGGAGGAACACCTGGAAGTTCCTCAGGAAACACATCCTCAAACTCCCTAACAATCGGAACTTCAGACAGACTAGGACTCTTTGCTTTGGTATCTACCACATGTTCCAAGAATGCGAAGCATCCTTGTCTCATAAGCTTCTCAACTACCATAGCCGATACTAGACAGGTTGGAAGAATATTTCTGTCCCCCTGAAAGATCCATGTAACACCATTGTCTGTGAACATAACCTGCTTGGAACTACAATCCAAGACAACCTTATACTTTTCTAGGGTGTCCATCCCAAGGATTATGTCAAACCCATGCATCTCAAGTGGTATAAGATCCACCTGAATGCTATGTTATGAAAAAGAAAGAACATAGGGAGAACATACCTCCCACAACACTGTAGATCCAACTAACGAAGTTTCTAATAACAAATTATCTGCTCTATGACTGACAGTCATATTGCAGTCATGAATCACTTCTTGAGTGATAAAGGAATGTGTAGTACCTAGATCAATTAAAATAGATATGAAGCAGGATGAAGACATATCAGAATGAAATAATTCCATCTGACCTATCATGATTCGTAGGTTGACCACTGCTTCCAGTTGATTCATAGCATAGAATCTTGCCATTGCTGGTTGTCGACCACTCACCCTGTTGTTGGATGTAGATGAACCAGCTTGGGACGTCTATCCACATCCTCATGTACCACTACTAAACTGTCACTTCTGAGAGCCTTGTTGACTCTGCCTCGGTGGTTGGGTTACACTCACGTCTCTAACTAGACAATATTTCATTAAATGTCCCATCTTCCCACATTTATAACAACTTCTGTTCTCCCTCTGTGACCTAGATGGTCATGTTACTGACATTGATGTTGAGCTGTGGGCTCCCTCTGGTGGTAAACTATGGCCTCTACCCTTGCTAGATGTCCACTGCGTCTGAGTATTAAACCTTAGTGGTGCTGTTGGTGCAAAAATCCTTAGTTTCTTAAAACTTTCGGACCTCTGTCCTTGGAACTGTGTATACACCTTTTTACTATTGGCTTGACGTTTCTCAATCACAGACCTTTCTATCTGCCTAACGGACTCCATAAAGGTGGAAAACTTCTCTCTGTTCTCTAGAGCAGATATGGGTGTGGTCAAATCAGTGTTCAAACCCTTCTCAAAATGCTGAATCCTCTCCTCATCTGTAGTAGCCATGTGCGGACCGAACCATAGAAGCTCCATGAACTTAGCTTCATACTCACTAATGTTCATTGGTCCTTGCCTTATCCGCTCAAACTGAGAGATTTTCTCATCCAGGTAAGTCTTCGGAAAATATCTACTAATGTATTCACGTCGGAATTCTTCCCATCTGATTTAAACACCTAGCCTTTTGCCTTCTTATATGGCCCACCAATGGCCATCACTCCCCTTCAACATGTACACCACATGTCTAACCTTCTCAGCTTTGAGGATATTAAGAATTTTGAAGGCCTTTTCCAGCTCAGTCAGCCACAAGTCTACATCTGCTGGGTCAGCTGTACCAGCATATTTAGTGGCTCCTACCAGTCGAAGCCGTTCAAAAGTCTTGCCAATTCCATGTCCCTCATTGTGAGATGGTGCCCTAGGTGCAGGTGGTGGCATCTTATCCGCCATATGTGTCATTGTCGCCATGAACTGCCCAAACAGAGCATGGAAAGCTGGGTTTTCTAGTGTAGCTTGGTCAAGCTGGGGATTTTCAGGTACTAAATCTTCTCTAGCCTGATCCCTTGCACCTCCTCCTGGTGCAGCAACACTTCTTTCAATAGCATGTTCTTCATGTGATCCAGCCAGCTTCAAGCTTTACTTCTTCTCCTGAGAACATAAGTCACTATCAGATAATCTGGAAAACACTAGAATAGACTCAACGACCTTAATCCTATGTCTCTCTAGACTCAGCGAACCTTAAGCTCTGATACCACAAACTTGACATGACCCGACACCAAATCAGGCTATCATCGGATAAAGATTAATGTAGAAGAAAATATTAACAGTGGATTAACAAAAATCACTAAAACTTAAAACCATTTGCAAAGAGATCCATTTCCAGGAAACTCTTATAACAAGAACCAAAATATCATATATACATTCTAGTCCACAAAGTACATACCATGAACCTTTTCTTCTCGAGGATTAAATACAACAATTTCTCTATTAAATCTACACATAAGCAACATAAAGCCTCGAGGCATTCAATGCCCAAATCTCAGATCGATTATAAAGCACTAACTACTAACTCCAAGGACCTGAGAGTACAGAGACGACACATATGACTCATAACTACAAGACACGACAATTAGTATCTCCACTTGAGATGTCACTATTGTCCCTGATGCTGCTGTCCTTCCCCTGCTGTATGGTATTTACCTCCTCGTTCACATCCACCTAAAAAGATTGGATCCCACAGGGGTGAGACAATTGAAATTGTCCCAGTGAGAGATATAACTCTCTACCAGAGACATTATTATTGCAGATAAATAGTGATAAACTGAGTAGAGGAATCTCTATTGAAAAGTAGGATTTAGTCATTATTAAGCAAAATAGAGCAATATCATCTTTTAAAGCATTAAATCTATAAATGATGAAGAAGTAAACCATCTATTCATTTTAATAAGGAATATGAATAACATGTATAATATCTATCCATTTAGGATACAATAAGCAATGTAACATCAACCAATGATTTCTGTAATTCGTCCTTAAGAAAATATGCTACACGACTGATTACATTTTACAATCATTCTTATGCCATGAGGAAGTGAGCCGTACCGCTCAAATCCAACCTTCAGTTGTGAAACCCAAAGCCGGTGCCATACAAGATCAAAGGAAGAGCCAGACTCCATGATGTCATCTGTCTCGGTCAGTGTGAGACCACAAGCAGGACCGCGATCTCTTGCTTAATTGACCTCAGTCACAGGGTTAGCTCCCATAGGCTACCCATTCTCTAGCCCGCCTTGGCACAGGTCCCAGCGCTAGTAAATCTAAGCCACGGGCCAGTTCATCGTGCTCTCTGAGCCATGAACGCATTCATGCTCCATCACACAGAGCCATGGGCCTATTCACCATGCTCTTAATGATATATTGAGTCTACAACCGAAGTTGCACTCTAATACTCCTATTTTCGGCTAGGAGAAACCCCACATATTCAACAATATACACTTCGGATTAACCAGCAGGAGAACCCATTTCACCCTCACCAGCTACTGACGATGATGGTCTATGGCCAGGGCTCTACATGATAATATTCCACTTGATTATTTAAGTACATTACCATATTCTTTTAGCATTAGTCACATTTTCAAACAAGAATTATTATGACAAATGCTACAAAGAAACACGTAATACTTATATCAAGTGTTCTTCAGAACTTTATAAAACATTGGGATCTCAATCCCTTAACTCATTACTGGGAATTCACATCCCTCAAAAATACCATCATCATGTTTACTGGATCTGGTTATTCAAACCTTTAGTTCATCATTGAACATGGTTACCACTATCAGGTAACTAATACCTCTAGGTCATCTGACCAAGGTATTCATGATACTTGTTATACAAGCATCTCACATAGTTCACCAGGCATATTCAACTTCTTGTCACCTATCACTAGGCAACAAATAAAATAATGGCTCACAAGGCCCATTAACATCATAGCTCATACCTGGTTATGCTCATCATCTCATGATACCTGCATGGTTAGTATATTTGATAACAACCATATCAATTACATATCAACATTATGTAATACAAAGATAACATCATTATTCCCTCATTAGGGTTAGGGTTTCCCATCTTTATCAATTAGAGTTTCACATAACATCATCCTATATTAGGGTTTCACATAACATCACCCTATATTAGAGTTTCACATAAAATCACACTATATTAGGGTTTCACATAACATCACCCTATATTAGGGTTTCACATAACATCACCCTATATTAGAGTTTCACATAACATCACCCTATATTAGGGTTTTATGATTACCTCATTTATCTAAACCCTAAGTCAGTCCTTCCACATATCTTGGAGCACATATCATTATTTAAGTATTAAATCATACTTATCATTGTTCCATGTACTAGGAACACACATCACCATCATACCTTATTTAGTTGACTTAACCTTTCACTAAGTACATGCACCTATGCTTATCATAGTGTATTAAATTTATTACTTTCATAGGCATCGAGTGTTAATCACTCTAAATGTATTAAACACCTAATTACTTTTGAGATACTTCCATTGAAATCAATCTTGAGATACTCATCAACCACTTATGGGGTTATTGGTACTTACATGGTTTGAATCAATTAGACCTTCAAACGATTTGGACCAATTGAACCTTCAAACGGTTTGAACCAAAAACTTCAAATGGTTTGAGACCGTTTAGACCTTCAAACGGTCTTTGTCTAAAACTCCAAATAGTTTGAGACCGTTTAGACCTTCAAACGGTCTTGGTCTCTAATCCCTCAAATAGTTTGAAGACTGATAGACCTTAAATGGTCTTGAGGTTACTTGACCTTCAAATGGTATTGATTTTAACCTTCAAATGGTTTGAGACCGTTTAGACCTTCAAATGGTCTTGGTCTAAAACTCCAAACGGTTTGAGACCGTTTAGACCTTCAAACAGTCTTGGTCTCTTATCCCTCAAACGGTTTGAAGACTGTTAGACCTTAAATGGTCTTGAGATTACTTGACCTTCAAACGGTCTGAGACCTTTAGACCTTCAAACGGTCTTAATTTTAACCTTCAAATGGTTTGAGACCGTTTATAACTTCAAACGGTCTTGGTCTCCATATCCTTAAATGGTCTTGAACCTTTTGCTCATCAAACGGTTTTGAAAACTGTTTCAACCCAAGAACCCAAAATAGTTTGATGATTGGCTAACCCTAAACGGTTTGAGACCATTTGACCCACAAATGGTTTGAGACCGTTTAGTCCTCAAACGGTTTGAGACCGTTTGGTCAAATCAGAGTTGAAATTGTTTAATTCTAAATTAGGGTTTTGACATCAATTGATCTAGGGTTTTGAAACCAAAAGAGCTAGGGTTCTGAAATCAATTGAGTTTGATTGTTTGAAGTTATTAGGTCATACGACCAATTGATCCTTAAATCCATTGAAACCATTTGGTCTCTAACGGTTTGAAACCATTTGACCTCTAACGGTTTTGAAACCGTTTGGTCACCAATCGGTTTGAAACCGTTTGGTCTCTAACAGTTTGAAACCATTTGACTAACAAAATATGAAACCGTTTGTTCTTGATATTCTTTGAGGTGTGTGCTAAGATGATGTCATCATCATAAAGCTTCAGACCTCCAAATTCTACTATGATAAATGTGAAGAATTCATCAATTGTTCAAGAAGAAGATAAAAGATCAACATATGATGAGAAATTGAAATCAATAATAACATTGATGGGTTCAAGTTATATAACCCGCCTTCAAAGTAGCTTCAAATCTTCAAGCTTCTCGTATCTAATGGTGAAAGAAGATCCTTCAACTATCCAAGGTTCGTTTCCAACTCTTTGGATACAAAAGATAGCCAAGGTTGAGCATTGGATGGAAGAGAGAAGAAAATGAGTGTTGAAATCCAATTTCAACCATTAATTCAAGGTTGAAGATGACCATGGAGCTTGCCTTCAGATTGGGGAACGCTTTCCTCCTATTCCTAAGCTCCTTGGTCATCATCCAAAGCAAGGGAAGAAAGTGGTTTGCAAAATAGCCTTTCAAGTAAGGAGAAAATCGAGTACATATAATTAATTTCCTACGAGAGAGAAAGTAGGAGAAAATTCATCCACTTTCTTGACACATGCCCCCTCCCTTCCTTGCCTTCAAAGCCATCTTACTTGACCTCAATATCCTCTCAATTATCCTTGAATTAAAAGCAACCACTTAACCACCTTAATCATTATAATACTATTATCCATTTTTAGTGGACATTACTTTTTAATTAACAAATGTGAGTGGATTGCTTCACCTACTTAGTATATTTCGATGCCACTCAAAGCATTTGGACGTCCTCCCACTATAGTATTTCAACCACATACTTTTTAGCTGATGGGAACTTCAATTAATATATTTATTTTTGCTACAAAATAAATTAGGGTTTCAATTATGCGTAAATCTTGATTATTTTATTATTAAGATTATCTCTCCTCAAAGTAGTTCAAACAAGACGCCCCTTTATTTTTATTTTCTCTAAATAATAAAAAGAAATAGTAGGGACATAATAGAGGTGGTATTGTACATATCAAACCCTAGGTTTTGGGTAATTTGCAAATTACTCCAAAACTAGCATTCAATACACAAGCATTACTCAAACAAGCTCCTTCTTGGAACTTAGGCTTGTAGAAGCCATATCTCAGCATCATTCTCATTCTTATGATGCTATAAAACTTGAGGAACATTTATCATGTAAAACTTGCAAGGTAACCCCTTAAATTGGGTAAATTGCACTTTAGTCCAAAACAAGCAAAATATTGTTTCGACATTATTCAAATAGGACCAAAATTGAAACATAAGCTCTCCTTTAGTCTTAATTACTTTTCAAAAGATAAAGACAAGAATCTAAATGACTTACTAAAGCAAAAATCCTAGGGTTAAGGCATAACCCAGGTCATGGATGTTACAAAAATTATTTGACAAATGATCTAGAACTAGGTGCCGTGGTTCATGCATTAAAGATCTGGAGGCATTATCTCTATGGAGAAGCATTCTAGATCTTTACAGATCATAAAAACTTAAATTACATCTTTTCTCAACATGAGCTGAATATGAGACAATGTTGCTGGATGGAGTTAATCAAGGACTACGATTGTACTATTGATTATCATCCAGGAAAAGCCAATGTAGTGGCTAATGAACTTAGTAGGAAATCCTCATCTTCACCCTCAAATAATGCACAATTGAATTCCTTAGTATGCTGTAAATGAGACATGCTTGTCTCTTTGAGACAAATGAATGTGCAGTTAGAAGTATCTTTGTTAGCAGGGTTGTTAGCTGAGATACATATGAAACCCACTCTAAAGGAACAGATCAAAGAGTCACAATAGGCTGATACTGTGATTCAGTAGATTAGGTCAGAGTTGGACAGTGAGAAACGAGATGGTTTCCATGAGTCGGAGGATGACTTAGTTTGTTACCATGGTAGGATGATAGTTCTTGATAGTAATAACTTGAGGAAGTTAGTTATGGAGGAAGCTCACTCATCCATGTATGTAATGCATCCAGGGAACACTAAAATGTATCATAACTTAAAAGATATGTATTGGTGGCCTGGTTTAAAGAAAGATGTAGCTGAGTTTGTTATGCAATGTCTGATGTGTCAGCAAGTTAAAGAAGAACACCAGAATCCTACAGTAATGTTACAACCCCTACCTATACCTCAATGGAAATGGGATCACGTGAAAATGGACTTTGTGGTTAGTCTTCCTAGGACAGCCAAAAGTCATGATTCCATCAGGGTGATAGTTGATAGTTTGACTAAGACAACACATTTTTTCCTATTAAGACGACCTACACTGCTGAGAAGATTGCACAGATCTATAAAGATGAGATAGTGTGGTTGCACAGAGTTCTAACTATGATTGTATCTGATAGAGGTCCCCAGTTTACAAGTCATTTTTGGGAACGATTACATAAAGCCTTGGGTACTCAATTGAAGTTTAGTATGGCTTTTCATCCTCATACAGATGGACAGTATGAAAGAACTATAGAAATCTTTGAGGACTTTCTTAGAGCATGTGTTCTTCAATTTGTGGAAAGTTGGGATCTACACTTGAGCTTGATTGAGTTTGCTTATAATAATAGTTATCGGGCCAGTATTGATACGACACCATATGAAGCATTATACGGTAGACGTTGTAGATCTTCATTATGTTGGTTTGAAATCAGAGAATACCAACTTTTGGGTCCTGAGCTAGTACAACAAACAACAAAAAAGATTAAAGTTATACAATGAAAATTGAAGGTTGCACAAGATAGACAAAAGTCTTGTGCTGATAAACGTCGTAGACCTTTAGAATTCCAAGTTGGAGACAAAGTGTATCTCAAGGTCTCTCCTTAGAAAGGTGTTCTCAGATTTGGGAAGAAAGGTAAGTTAGCCCCTAGATTTATGGGACCTTACCTAGTAACAACACAGATCGGGAAAGTAGCTTATAGGTTGGAGTTGCCACCTGAGCTACATAGACTACATCCAGTGTTTCATGTGTCTATGCTGAGGAAATGTCATCCCAATACAGAGATGGTTTTGCAACATGTAGAGGTTGAATTGAATGAAGATATATCCTATGTGGAGGGCCCTATGATGATTCTTGATATAAGAATCAAGAGGTTGAAGAAGAAAGATATAGTTCTTGTGAAAGTTCTCTAGCATCATCGTGGCGTTGAAGAAGCCACATGGGAGTTAGAGGAAGAGATGAGGAAGAAATACCCTTCTCTTTTCTCTTGAGATTTCGGGGACAAAATCCTTCTTTTAGGGGTGGATAATTGTAACACCCCTGACTTGGATTATGACCTAACCCTAGACGTTTCACTTAAGTAAGTTGCTTACAACTTATTTTTATCTTTTGAAAAGTAATTAAGGCCTTTGTGATGTATTATTTTCAAAATTTGAGCTTATATGCAAACTATGTGTGCATTGTATGATAATCTAAATGAAAAGTGCAATTTACCCAAGATGAGGGGTTATGTTGCAAATGTTACATGATGAATGTATTCTAAGTGTTTTGAATGTCATGAAGGAGAATATGATACTAAGTGGTGGTTTGTGCAAAGCCTAAGTCTAAGTAGGAACTTGTGTAAACAATGCTAAGTGCTTGATGAATCAATTGTGATATATGCAAAATGTAGGGTTAATGTGCAAATTACCACCTCTAGATTGTTTTTACTCTTACCTAGTACTATCTAGAGGAAAGAGAAAGGAGGAGACAATATGTTTGAAACATCTTTTTTTGGTCGGTCAAAAAAACGTGTTACTATATAATACCAAAAACTTTGGGTACAGACACTACTCCCCACTACAACCAGGGATGAAAACATCTGAAAGAACAAAAAGGGTTGTAGGAACCCCAAGAGTAGAACAAGAACAAGACCCCAAAACTTCTAAAAAAATAAAGACACTGCCTAGTAGATAAGGCCATAAACCAGAGAAAAACCAGTACAAACACTGACATTAACCCCACCTTCAAATTGTGTCGTCTTGGAAGATTGGAAGCTTACCAAACATAAAATGAAGGGAAATATTATCTTGAGGAGATGAGTAAAGTTACTTCACCAAACCAAAATCATCCAAGCTGCAGAAAGCAGAGCAGGAGGTGCCCTTCCATGATCTATCCCTTGGTTGATGTCCTTGAAAAGAAAGAGACCACCTTCCCCATCATTGGCGTTGTGATCATCTCATAAAGTATGAGGGAAAAATAGATTTCCTAATCCTCTTGACCAATCAAGAGATAAGAAGACTTTGAGGCTCAACCAGAATACACATCTGCACCAAGGAGAAGCTCCCTGAACACTAGAGCCAAAGTGAATGAGACTAGAGCTCATCCAGTATTTTCCTAGCTGAGATGAGGCCTACTCCAGACGAGGTTCCCAGCCAAAACACAAAGCCCCTTTATACACAAGGGCATTTCATCGAGCACCTTGCGATTGATCCAACACGCAATAGCAGGGGGGTCAATAGACTTACGCCAGGTTAGCCTCCTCATCCGCCCATCAGCACACCCAATGGTGATGACGGAGGAGGTACCCTCTACAAGTAAAAGACCCCTGATCTAGACGCACTGCTGCGAAGGAGGTGCCACCGTCGGATAGGGCTGAAAAGCGTCGGTCGATGTCGTTGGGCCATCTCTACCTGGGTGAAGCCAGGTACCAGCACGGGAGGGTAGGCGCCAAAGAAGAAAGACGGGGAACCAAAGCAGTCGTTCTTGAAACCAGATCCAACAGGAAGAGACTCCTCTCCATCTGTCCCTTTTAAACGGGGTGGAGTCAACAAAGTTGATGATGCCGATGACCTGGGATCTGGATTCGGCACTGCACATCATGCCTCCTTCTCACTCCAAGCCAAGATCTGCCCCAGACAATGGTGACCAGATCTGCTCAAGATCCCTTTCTCTGGAGAAATGCTGCTTGGACATGAAGCTGCACCGAGCCGATGAGAGCTTGAGGAGGCCACGCGAGGCCGATGAAGGCCAGGGGAGAAAGCAGCCAAAGAGGCACACTCCCTCCCCCCAACAGTAGCCACCAGAGAAAGCTAGAGAGAAGCGAGAGCTAACCCTAGAAAAAAATCTCTATTTGAAACATCTTGAAGTGTTAGTACTCTTAATAAATGAATAAACCAAGAAAATACATAACTTGAAGCTATGTACACGAGCCATGTCAAGTTGTGGACTTAGAAGGAAGTCCCTATCAGCCATAGAGCCATAGGGAGAGCATCCTATCGGTTTGTGGAAGCTTTGGTTTGGCCATGACTGGAAAGGCACTTCAAGGAAATGATAAAGCATCAATTTGCTTTTGTCTTGGAAATGATGGAGTTGAATATAATAATAAGTTAGTGGAAGGATACTTGCTCTAGAAGACAAAGAGCCACCCCTTATTCCCTACATTATCCATGGAATTTTATTTTTGCATGGTAAGATAGTAGTGGCATGCATGCAAGAGTATGTGTCGAGCTTGCATGGCTAGGTGGCATGAAGTACCTTAAGTTAATGACACCTATGACACTCTTTTCTATAAACCTCAAGTATAAATACCTTGACCTTCATTCGTTGGCAAGATTTTTGGATCTAGCAAGTGCCCTTCCTCTTGTATCGTGCAACAACTTTCCTCATGTTGCCCATAGTGAAGAGAGTGGAAAGGTGAGGCTTGGTATCAGCTAAGAAGGAGAGATACCAGCCAAAGTAGGTTGAAGCAACCAAGTGAGGTGATATCGCCCAAGGTGATTGGAGATATCATGCAAGATTTTAGAGCTCAAGTTTTGGAGCTTGGAGAAGGCTCATCTTCAACCTTGGAATGTGTGGAGTTGAAGCTTGAAGCTTGGAAGCTCTTTGAGAGGCGGGTTATATAACTTAAACCCTTCAATATTATTATCCTTCTTCAATGTTGTTCAATTTGTTGATTAAATACAAAATTCGGATTTCCTTTGATCAATTGATATAAACATGAGTTCCAATATGTGATTAGGCCTGTTATCCATAGGTTTCAATTAATTAATGATCTTGATGATGGTGATGATGACATCATCATGGACAACCCGATATGGGTTGAGGACTCTTGCAACCCGATATAGGTTGAAAATCTTGCAAACCGATATGGGGTCTACCCGATATGAAAGTAGGTCATACCTTGTAAGACAAGCCCTATGAATGATATGGAAGACCCCTATGTATTACCTTGAATACGACACTAGGGTTAAGCATTACCTTTTCCCGATATTAGTAAAACCCTAGGAACTCGATATGCTTTTATCCTTTGAAACACGATACTCTCTCTTTACCTTGTGTCGAGTTAAAGAACAACTTGGTATCCATCTAGTCTTGTTTTGAGTTCAAGGTTTTTATCATTAATGGTCACACAATATGGTAATCAGATACCACTTTATATGGGTACCCGATATGGTGAATCCATGAGGCAAACCGATATGATGCCCAATATACATGACCGATATGATGCCCAATATACATGACCAATATGATGGCCAATATGCATGACCGATATGATGCCCAATACATGTGACCGATATGGTTCCCAATATGTATATAACCTGACATGATATCTAAGGTAGGTAAACCGATATGATGGATAGCATAGAAACACAATATGGCCATCATGATACCACTTAATATAGGATGACATCCAATGAGGATGCACGATATGATAACCCAAGATGGAGCCCGATATGGAAATCCAGGAGGCAACCTGATATGATGGAAGAACAATATGGAAGTCTAAATTGAAAATGGACATGACTAACTAAGGTGAAGAACCAATATAATATGGTTTGTATGAGACATGGTAAAGCCATAATGGCATGCCCAATATGGTGTACTCTAGTACACGATATAAGGATCCAATATACTCATATACCTGATATGAGGGTAGTGGTTTAATCCATACATAATATGAGGTTGATTTAAGGTGAGAGAAGTTAAAGTGATACCTAACCCTACATGGTTACACGATATGGTGTTAAGGGATATGCCCTATATCCGATATGAAGATGTGGTTTCACCACACGACTAAATGGATACTTGTTAAGATGAAATATGTATCTCCAAATACAATAGAATAATATTATCAATCATGCTACTTAATATGGTAGGCATGTCCTTAATTATTAATCTTGTCTACGTGATGAATATGAATAATGCAAAATTGAGACACAATGAGTGTAATTCAATTTGTTAATGATGAGCTAGTAGACCTTGAAAATGAGAATCAAGTAAATTACACCTTTGTAGGGATGAAAGAGAAACTATGATTGAAAAGAGTAGTATGAAATTAGCATACACTAATACTCCTGAGATGAGTGGAGTATGAGTTAGGGCTTAACCCTTGATAATGAAATCTTGAAACCCTAATCGGTTGATTATAACCCTAATTCATTAGGAGGATGTGTTCCTTAGTACTCCATGGTTAAATACATATGTTGAAATTGTTGATAACATGGTATGACAATCATGCAAGTATTTTAAAGTAATAAGCATGGCTAAGGAAGAGATACGTGGCTATGTGGTACAAATTCAATAAGCTATGTGGCTATGTAATACAGATTCAATGAGATATGTGGACTATGTGAACAAATATCTGGGTCTAATGACCTAGAGGTAATGATCATCTATTAAGTGATGACGGTACTCAGTGATGAATGAAGGGTTTGAATACCCAAGTATGATGATGACAAAAGATTGAAAATCTAACTGATCTATGTGTTTCAGTGAATATGAAAGTATTTGATAAATGCAATTATGCTTTTCTTTGTAGCATTTGATATAATTCTTGCTTGTAACTTGGTTGATGTTAAAAGATACAGTAATATACCTAATTAAGCAAGCTAAATATTATCATGTAGTTGCCCATACCATAGATCCATTCAGTGTCAGCATTTGCTAAATGGTGAAATGAGTTTTACTCAGAACACATATTTTTGAATATGTGATAATATAAGGGTGCTCAATGGACTCCCCAAATACATCAGGCTGCTCGGTGTACTTCCTGGTAAAATCAAAACATGATCGCTAAGTGGTCATCCTGATAATCTGGGAAAGCTAAGTGGTCTTATCCCGAAGAGAGTACATGCTACAGAAGTAACTCTATAGCGAAGATGCCGCTATACCCTGACATAGCTACTTACAGTAGACACAAGATGTCATGCTAAACCTAAGTGTTCTTGTACTGACTGATAAAGGAGAGGTCTTGACAGTCGGCTCTGCCATTGACCTTGTATGGTACCGATTTTGACTTACTAGTGGTCGGTTGGAGTATGAGTAGTATATCTCATCTCCTCTGGGCATAATTGTGAATGTTAAAATGTAATCAACCGTGTAGCATATTTGTTTAAGGATCAAATATGGAAACATTTGTTGATGTCTTACTACTTTTATACATCTGAGTAGATAGATGTTATACATGTTCTTCATATTCCTTTTCAAGCAAAATATGATTTATAGATTTGTTATCAATATCTATGCCTTGTGCTTAAAATATATATGTTGATCAATGGAATGCCTGTAGTTTAGTTTTATATTATATTTTGTGATAATAATGTTGTTGGAAGAGAGTTATATCTCTCGCTGGGATAATAGTCTCACCCCGTAGGATCCACAATTTTTAGGTGGACGAGGAAATCAGAATGTAGAAGAAGGATCATTTCAGTAAGGCCAACAATAGTATTTCAGGTTGAGTACGCTGTCTGTCAGGGTTTCGTAGATAGAAGTCTATACATCGTCTCTATACTCTCAAGTCCTTGGGAGATAGTCTTAGTGGTTTTCACGAATGACTTGAGATTTTGGTTTGCTTATCTCTAGGTTTTTATGCTGTTGCTTTGTGTATTAAAGTAAAACAACAAGTACTTGTTATCTTCAAGAAGAGAGTGAATACTGAATGTATAATGTGAACCATGTGTATATGAGGCCTTGGTTCTTCATGTGAAGGTTTTCTGGAAGATGGACCTATGTGCAACATGGTTTTAATTTTTAGTGGTTTTTGTTAATTCTGTTGTTTATGATAATTCCACATTTTTACTGGTGATGACTTGATTTGTAATCGAGTCATCACATTATACCTCATGGACAATATGAATGATACATACACATACCTTATGTACGACATAGAGTTAATTAAATACCCCTAACAATATAAGGTTTCTAGTATGTTCTCTAACCCAATATGGTGATGTGAATATACCATTAGCACGATACAATGTTGAAGCATATATCTTATGCATGACTTGATGATGAAGTATACACCTTATACATGATATGGTGTCAAGCACACACCTTGTGCATGATATGGTGTCAATCATAAACCATGTGCATGATATGAGGTCAAGAATTCACCTAATACACGTTATGGTGTCAAGTTTATATGCTAACCCGATATGGGTTGAAACCATAGATGGTGATATGAAATCTGATATACCTTGGAACCCCACACCCCTATCATTTTGTATCATGGGTTGATTGTGAAGGGTTTAACTAGTTGTCTAGCCTGTCACTAAATACATGATATGATTGATCCCTTGAAGGTATGAAAAGGTATGAGCATAAGGGTCTAACCCCATATGCTAACCCGATATGGTGAGGTGAATATACCATTAACACAATACCATGATGAAGCATATACCTTATGCGCGATATGATGATCAAGTGCACACCTTGTACACAATATGGTATCAAGTATACACCTTATACACGATATGAGGTCAAACACTCACCTCGTACACGATATGGATTTAAGTACCTCTAACTTGAGATGACAAACCCTACATGTTGGGCAACCTGATATGGGTGCACGATATGGTAATGGGGGATACACCTTATACATGATATGGTGATGATGATACACCACAAGCACAATATGGAAGCATGATATGGTGTCAAGTACACACCTTTATACCCAATATGGTGGAATCACCTCAATTCAATGTACTTGATGGAGTAACACATAAGTTGTGTTATGTCAAGTAATACATTAAGATATAAAGAATTTAATGCAATGTGTTAAGTGTAGGCCAATGTACCTTGAATGAAGGATTGAGCCAATTTAATAGAGTATGATGCAATCAACATCCTAGTGAGGATGAGAGAGAAACTTATACATGTGTATGAATTAGGGTTTGATTCTTGATAATATGATCTTAAAACCCTAATCGGTTAATAAGGGGAAACCCTAACCCTAATAATGGGAAGGATGTATTTCTCTTATATCACATAGTGATGGTGTGAATTTGAAACCCTATTTGGTTAGAATGGGAAATCATAACCCTAATAATGGGAATGATGTATTTCTCTTGTATTGCATGGTGATGTTATATACTGCTACTCTTTTTATCATGAAGTGCTAACCATACAGGAATCACGAGATGATGAGCATAGCCAGGTATGAGCTATGATGTTTTATATAATACAGATTTAAATGGGCCTTGTGCTCCATGTTAAATACTTGTACATCAAGTATAATGTTTATATGATCTGATGACCTAAAAGATAGTTGTTGCCTAGTGAGAATCAGTAAGATGTTTAAATGGGCCTTGTGAGCCATATGAAATACTTGTGCAACAAGTATAATGTATACCTTGGTCTGAGGACCTAGACGTAACAATTACCTGATGAGATGTGACAATGTTCAGTGATGAACTAAGGATTTGAATACCCATATCTAGTAATCATGATGATGATAATATTAAGGGAGAAGAATCCCTAGTAATGTGATAAGGGACTGAGATCCCAAGAGTTAGACATTCAATGGGTTCCAAAGATTAAGAAAGTACTTGATAAACATACTACACATTTCTTTATAGCATCTATTATAATTCATGTTTGTAACTTGGTTGATGATAAAATATACTATGATGCACCTAATTAATCAAATGAAATCTCATCATGTAGTTGCCCTGACCATAGATCCATTCAGTGTCAGAATTTGTTGAATGGTGAAACGAGTTTAACTCGGAGAGCATATTTTTGAATATGCGGGGGTGAAGGACGAAGTATATCCATACGTCCCAATGAAGAATTGATGTAGCACCTTCCTCATTTATTTTATATTGGGATGATGTGAATCTGCTGACCAAATGAGGAATTGATGTGTAAATTCTTCTTCATTCTGTGTGTATCAGGATTGATGTATAAATCTCCCGATCCAATGAGGAATTGATGTATAATCTTCCTTATTATAATCCGGGAATGGATAATTGAAATCTCCTTGAAGAGAGTGCATGTTGTGGATGTAGCTCTAAAGCAAAGATACCAGTATACCCTGATAAGCTAATTGCAGTTGACATAAGATGTTCTGCCAGTTATCTTGTACTGACCGAGAGGGGTGAGGTCTTGGCAGCTGGCTCTTCCATTGACCTTGTATGGTACCTATTTTGACTAAGAGGTGGTCAGTTGGAGTATGAGCAGTATAACTCATCTCCTCAGGGCATAAGTGTGATTGTAAATATGTAATTAGCCGTGTAGTGTATTTGCTTAATGATCGCATACAGAAGACATTGGTTGATGTAAATTTCTTTTATACATCTTAAATAGATGTTATACATGTTCTTCATATTCCTTATAAAGTGAATAAATGATGTATTGTTGTATCATAGATAGTTGCATTAGTTTAAAGGATGAGATTTCTCTGTTCTGCTTATAAATAGTGATTAATCTTGCTTATTAATCTAAAAGAACCTCTGCTCAATTTTATTATGCTTACCTATGATAATAACATTGTTGGCGGAGAGTTATATCTCTCACTAGGACAATTGTCTCACCCCATGGGATCCGCAATTTTTAGGTGGATGTGCACGAGGAGGTAGAGGCCACACTATAGAGGAAGAACAAAATCAATAGAGGCAGCAGTAACAACTTAGGTTGAGTATACTATCTGTCGTGTCTTGTATATAGAAGTCCTATGTGTCGTCTCTGTACTCTCAGGTCCTTGGAGTCAGTACGTAATGGTTTTATGAATGATATGAGATTTCGGCTTGTATGCCTCGAGGTTTTATGTTGCTTATATATGTTTGGAAAAAGCAACTGTTATATTATATTCTCGAGATGAGATGGTACAATGTATGTACAATGTGAACCATGATGTATATAAAGTTTTGGTTCTTTCTTTAAGAGTTTCTTGGCAATGGATCTCTTTGCAAAATGATTTTAATTTATAGTGATTTTCATTAATCCGTTGCTTATGGTTATTCCACAATTATTATTGGTGGCAATTTGGCTTGATTCAATGTCTGGTCGTCACAAAGTTTTGGTATCAGAGCTTAAGGTTCGCTGAGTCTACAAAGACATAGGACTAAGGTGTTAAGTCTATTCTAGTGTCCTCCAGTATATCTTATAGTGACTTCTGCTTATGTAGAAGATAAAGTAAAGCTTAAAGATGTCTGGAGAACATGAGGAACACATTGCTAAGAGCAATGTTGTTGCACCTAGAGAAGGTGAAAGGGATCAGACAAGAGAAGAATGACTGTCTGAGAATCCCTAGGTTGATCTAGCCATGATAGAGTACCCTACTTTTAATGCTCTCACTGGACTAGTTATGACAACATTGATGCATATAGAGGATCAGATACAAGCAATACAACCTAGATTACCAGTCCCCAATGATGAAATTTTGGGCTCTAGAAGGATTTTTGATCGACATAGTTATGTTGGAGCAGTAGAAAATGTTGAAAGGATTAGGATACGACACAGAATTAGAGTATGCTACAAGTGTAGGAAAGCAAGACATTTTATAAGGGACTTCCCAATAAAGGATAATGAGGTGGAAATTAAGAAAAGAACTGCCCAAACTCAGGAACAGATGCATAGTAGCTCTAAAAAGGGGAATTTTTTGGTGCCACCAATGCAAAAAACACCTAGTGGACCAGGGTTGTGGCTATCAAGAAAGGGCAAAGGACCTAATGTTCTACCAGTTGGGACTCTTAATTTAGCTTCTACATCGATAATAAGACTGAAAAGACCAGGGAGTGCATATAAGATATGTCATAGATGTGGAAAGATTAGGCATATTAGATCCTCTTATCTGAAAATAAAGGAGGGAATGACCCAACCATCGAGGTAGAGTCAACAAGACTCTCAATGGAAATGGTTTAGTAGTGGCACACAAGGACATGGACATGCGTCCAAAGTAGGTCCATCTGCACCAAATGATAGAACACGACGTTGGAAACAGGCAACGATAAGATTCTATGCAATGAATCAGCCAAAGGTAGTAATCGATCCACGAGTTGAGATAGATCAGATGAAATTATTTTATTCAGACATGTCGTTTTTTGATTTTATCTTTTAGTTATAAGAAAAGTAATTGTTATTGAGCTTCCTTTGATTAGTCCTATGAGGAAAAAAGGAAGAGATAAAAAGAATGAGAACTTACATTCTATCCAGTAATCTTTAAAATGTTTTATAAATACTTTTGTCTATATAAAAGAGGATGAGGTGTAAGAAAGATGTCTGGAGAAATCCAGGGATACTAAGTCCTATGATATGGATGATATGAAAAGTAATGTATATAATATAATACAAGGTGCATACTACCTAATCTTAGTACTTGTATACCATGGCCAGGTATTCATCTATTGAAGGCAAGGTAAGTATGAGACTCTTAGATTGCTATCTTTCTGATTACTCTGATCAAGTAGTCAATTGGAGACAATCTAAAGAGCAAAATGAAACTGAAAATATGGCATTGATATTTCTATCACATTCTAACTGTAATGAAATAGAAACTGAGTTTACCTCAAACCAATCTGTGAGTGTGAGAAAGTAAAAAGTACAATTCTCATGATAAGAGAAAGGGAACAAGGGAGATGATCACTGTTCAATAAATAATTTGTGAAGAATAAAGATATTTCCATGATGTGAATATAATTAAAATCAGAAAATATTGATGAACATGCTAGACAATAGCAAAGAAAGGAATGATGACATGTAATCATCTTTATAATTCCTATGTTGATAGCAAGGAACCTTAGATGAAACAAGATTGAATGAAACATGAATAGTTGAAAGTTCATGCAATAATAAAAGAAGGTGATAATCTCTTTTCTTTGATAAACAACCCTGGATATTAATGAGGTGATATAAAGGTATATGTTTCATTGTGTTATTTCCTTGTAGGGACATGACAATTAAGTAAGTTTTGTGACACTTGATGAGCATGGATTAGAAGTAATCTATAGATGGGTACTTGGAAACGTATCAGCTAGTCCTGGATTTTGGTTCCAAGGCAAGGATTATATGTGATAAGTAATGTTCCAAGATGAAAGAAAGGTCATATTATAAGTTTGGCTTTGGTAATAACAACAGATTGACGGAAATGATGAGGATGTGATGTGTTTTTGGCACATGTAATAGATACCAAGGTAAAGAATACTAGTATCCAAGAACTTTCAATGGTATGAGAAAATGAGAACATGACTCCTCATAAGATGATTAATGTTTGGTTACCTAGAAGGGCCAACTTTGAGATTAGTCTAATTACATACTATAGTATGGATATCATATGTTAGGGGTTTATGCTCTGCATAAGCATAACATCGATAAGGATGTATTAAGTAAAGGAAAAATTGTCGGATCGTCTTGGGAAAAGCTTATCAAGATAAATATAATTCCTTAGAATATCCCTACCTAGATCTATTGAGGCAGCTTATACAAATAACATCTAGAGATACCTCTGAGATAGTTCTTCTTTGATAAGTAGCCTCTCCTTATGACAAGAAAATAAACAGCTAACATGATAGTTGGTACAAGTCATAAGTAAGTTTAGTATTGTATCAACATATCAATGTGGCACAACAGAAGTATGATAAGACTTGTAGTCCCAAATGGGTGACAGAATGAAACTCCAGTCTTTCCTTGGAGGAGAAATGATAAACTAAGTGAGGGGTATGAAAGACTCCCAAGGTCAAGAATTTTATTACATAAAAGATGTAAGTTGAGAAGGTGACAAAATCAATGAGGTTTAACACCCAAATTATTTGAAGTGTGAATAGTACTTATCTAACTTAGAAAGTGTTACCTGACAAAGAATTGACACTGCTGTCATTAATGAAAAGGATAGTTGAGTATGTGTCCTATATGACAGATTCTATGTTGACCCTGAATGGAAGGACTTTGTGCTAGTCAAAGTTCTTTGGCATCTCCATGACATCAAGATGTTATGTGGAGGTTTAATGATATAATGCATGAATAATAATTGTCTCCCTTCATCTGGGATTTTGGGGACGAAATCCTTGTTAGGGGTTTATAACTTATAACATCCCTGACCTGGGTTTAGGGATAGCCTATTTATTTGGATTACATAAGTTTCTTAGAACTTTAATATAGTCCTCTACAGTGTTTTGTTATCAGGTGACGAACTTATGTTTCACGTTTGGTCCTATTTGAATGATGTTTGAGCAATGTTCTCTTATTTTGGACCAAAATGCAATTTACCCAAGATAAGGGGTTATATTGCAATATGTCACATGATAAACGTACCTCATGTGTTTTAGCATCATAAGAAAAAGAATAAAGCTAAGGCGCGACTTGTGGAAAGCCTAAGTTCCAAGATTGAGCTTGTTTGAATAATGTTAGTGCCTTGTGACCAATTTTGGTGTAAATTATAGATTACCCAAGATATAGGGTTGATATGAAAATTACCACCTCTAGAGTGTCCCTAATCCCTCATAGTATCATTTAGAGGATATATAAGTAAGGATACACCATGTTTGAATCATATTTGAGCGATGATACTCTTGGTGATGAAAAGACCAAGAAAGGGTTGTACGTGAAACCCTAATTTGAGTTGTATCGAGTTGTAGAGTTCATATTAGAGTTCCTATCAGCCAAGGAGCCTCAGAGGGAGTCTCATATCAGTTTGTTAACTCTAGGATTTTCCCATGATGGGCTAAGCACCTCAAGGAGGTGATATGTATCAGTTTACAACTTCCTTGAAAAAGTTGTATTGGGTTGAGGATAAAGTGGTGATTGAGTTGAAATATCTTATCCAATAAGATAAGTGATAGCCGAAATATCATCTCTAGATTATCCTCAAGTGTTTTTCATGTCAAGATATATATGAGTGCATGCATGTACACATGTCAACCATGCATGGACATGTGGCACCTAGTAGCTTAAAATGATGACATCTCATATACACTCTTTTTTATGAACCTCAACTATATATACCACTCTTTTTACCTATTAGTGATTTTTTTTGGACATTTACCACCCTATTGCTCTTAGATATCGTGCATAGTGTCTTGGAATCATGCATAGATGAAGGGGTATCATTCATTGAGCCTTGGTATCAGCCATAGCAAAGTGATATCGACCAAGTGAAGGGATATCGACCACAAGTGGTGAGGTATTGTGCATAGTGATGAGGAGCTCAAGTTTTGGACCTTTGATAAGATAATCTTCAACCTTGGGAACGTGAATCTTTGGATCTTGGAGCTTTGAAGTTGTTCTTGAGGCGGGTTATATAACTTGAACCCAATTATGTTATTATTCACCTTCAATTCTGTTATACTTGTTGATCTAATCTTGATTTTGAATTCTCTTGAATAATTGATGACCCCTTGAGTTCTAAAAGTTGTATAGAATTGTTTTCCATGAACTAGAACAGTAATAACAAAGGTCTTGAGCTTGATGATGATGACATCATCCTGGTCCAACCCGATATAGGTTTGAAGTACCTCTAATCCGATATGACAAACCCTAGATGATGGGTAACTTGATATAGTGATGAGTTTATACCTCATGGACAATATGAATGACACAAACACATACATTATGCACGACATGGAGTTAGGTAAATACCCCTAACAAGATAATGTGTCTAGTATGTGCTCTAACCCGATATGGTTATGTGAATATACCATTAGCACGATACAATGTTGAAGCATATATCTTATGCAAAATATGATGATGAAGTATACACCTTATACATGATATGGTGTCAAGCACACACCTTGTGCATGATATGGTGTCAAGCATACACCATGTGCACGATATTAGATCAAGAATTCACCTTATACATGATATGGTGTCAAGTTTATATGCTAACTGGATATGGATTGAAACCTTAGACGGTGATATGAAATACGATATACCTTGGAACCCCACACCCCTATCATTTTATATAATGGGTTGATTGTGAAGGGTTCAACTAGTTGTCTAGCCTGTCACTCAACACATGATAGGATATATCCCTTGAAGGTATGAAAAGGTATGAGCATAAGGGTCTAAACCGATATGCTAACTCGATTTGGTGAGGTGAATATAACATTAACACGATACCATGATGAAGCATATACCTTATGCACGATATGATGATGAAGTGCACACCTTGTGCACAATATGGTATCAAGTATACACCTTATACTTGATTTGAGGCCAATCACTCATCTCATCCATGATATGGAGCTAAGTAACTCTAACTTGAGATGATAAACCCTAAATGTTGGGCAACCCGATATGGGTGCACGATATGGTAATGGGGATACACCTTATACATGATATGGTGATGAGGATACACCACAAGCACGATATGGAAGCATGATATGGTGTCAAGTACACACCTTTACACCCAATATGGTGGAAGCACCTCAATTAAATGTACTTGATGGAGTAACACATAAGTTGTGTTATGTCAAGTAATACATTAAGATATAAAGAGTTTAATGTAGTGTGTTAAGTGTAGGCCAATGTACCTTGAGAGAAGGATTGAGCCAATTTAATAGAGTATGATGCTATCAACGTCCTAGTGAGGATGAGAGAGAAACTTATACATGTGTATGAATTAGAGTTTGATTCTTGATAATATGGTCTTGAAACCCTAATCGGTTAATAAGGGGAAACCCTAACCCTAATAATGGGAAGGATGTATTTATCTTATATCACATAGTGATGGTGTGAATCTGAAACCCTATTCGGTTAGAATGGGAAATCCTAACCCTAATAATGGGAAGGATGTATTTCTCTTGTTTTGAATGGTGATGTTATATACTGCTAGTGTTTTTATCATGAAGTGCTAACCATGCAGGAATCATGAGATGATGAGGATAACCAGGTATGAGCTATGATGTTTTATATAATACATATTTAAACGGGCCTTGTGAGCCATGTTAAATACTTGTACAACAAGTATAATGTTTATATGGTCTGATGACCTAAAAGATATTTGTTTCCTAGTGAGAACTAGTAAGATGCGTAAATGGGCTACTTGTGCAACAAGTATAATGTATACCTTGGTCTGAGGAGCTAGAGGTAATAGTTACCTGATGAGAGGTGACAATGTTCAGTGATGAACTAAGGATTTGAATACCCATATCTAGTAATCATGATGATGACAATGTTAAGGGAGAAGAATCCCTAGTAATGTGATAATGGATTGAAATCCCGAGAGTTATGCATTCAATGTGTTCCAAAGATCATGAAAGTACTTGATAAATGCACTGCACCTTTCTTTATAGCATATGTTATAATTCATGTTTGTATCTTGATTGATGCTAAAAGATATTGTAATGCACCTAATTAATCAAATGGAATCTCATCATGTAGTTTCCCTGACCATAGATCCATTCAGTGTCAGAATTTACTGAATGGTGAAATGAGTTTAACTCGGAGAGCATATTTTTGAATATGCGGGGGTGAAGGACGAAGTATATCCATATGTCCCAATGAAGAATTGATGTAGCACCTTCCTCATTTATTTTATATCGGGATGATGTGAATCTCCCGACCAAATGAGGAATTGATGTGTAAATTCTTCTTCATTTTGTGTGTATCGGGATTGATGTATAAATCTCCTGAGCAAATGAGAAATTGATGTATAATCTTACTTATTTATTATAATCCGGGGATGGGTAATTGAAATCTCCCTGAAGAGAGTGCATGCTGTGGCTGTAGCTCTAGAGTGAAGATACCAATATACCCTGGTAAGCTAATTGCAATTCACACAAGATGTCCTGCCAGTTATCTCGTACTGACCGAGACGGAGAGGTCTTAGCAGCCGGCTCTTCCATTGACCTTGTATGGTATCGATTTTGACTAAGAGATGGTGGGTTGGAGTATGAGCAGTATACTTTATCTCCTCAGGGCATAAGTGTTATTGTAAATATGTAATCATCCGTGTAGCGTATTTGCTTAAGGATGGCATACAGACGACATTGCTTGATGCACACTTCTTTTACACATCTTAAATAGATGTTATACATGTTCTTCATATTGAATAAATGATGTATTGTTCTATCATAGATAGTTGCAATACTTTAAAGGATGAGATTACTCTATTTTGCTTATAAACAATGATTCATCTTGCTTATTAATATAAAATAACCTCTACTCAGTTTTATTCTACTTACCTGTGATAATAACATTGTTGGCAGAGAGTTATATCTCTCGCTGGGACAATTGTCTCACCCCATGGGATCCACAATTTTTAGGTGGACGTGTACGAGGAGGAAGAGGCTGCACTGTAGAGGGAGAACAATAGCAACAGGGGCAACAGTAACAACTCATGTTGAGTATATTATATGTCGTGTCTTGTAGATAGAAGTCCTATGTGTCGTCTCTGTACTCTCAGGTCCTTGGAGTCAGTACATAATATTTTTATGAATGATTTGAGATTTTGGCTTGTATACTTCGAGGTTTTATGTTTCTTATGTATATGTTTGGACAAAGCAATTGTTATATGATATCCTCAAGATGAGATCATACAATGTATGTACAATGTGAATCACAATGTATATAAAGTTTTAGTTCTTTTTTTAAGGGTTTCTTGGTAATGGATTTCTTTGCAAAATGATTTTAATTTATAGTGATTTTCGTTAATATTCTAATTATGGTTATTCTACAATTATTACTGGTGGTGATTTGGCTTGATTCGATGTTGGGTCATCACATTAAGACTTGAGAAGAGTTTATTTATCAATTTAAAATTATTTGTAATTTTTTGTGCTTTATATGATAACTTTGGTTAAGATTGCAATTTACCCAAATGAGGGGTTTATGTGCAATTTATCACCTCTAGAATGTTTCTTATCTCTCTTAGTATCAACTAGAGGAAAGAGAAAGAAGGGGGTGCCTTGTTTGAGTCTTGGTTGAATGGTAACACTCTTTGTGGTGCAAGAATCAAAGAAATGTTGAGTACTTTGGACCCTAAATAGGGTTGTGTCGAGTTATGAAGTATATGGGAGTGCCTATCGGCTTGTAATCCATAAAGGAGGACCCATATCAGTTTGGTAACCTTTGAAAGTGTTCATGATGGGCTAAGCACATCAATTAGGTGCAGCCTATTGTTTTGCATTGCCCTTGCAGAAGTTGAATCAATTTTCTCATAAAGTAAGATTGGGTTGTGATATCTTGTCAAGAAAGATACCTAAATGGCCGATATCTTATCTATGGATTATCCTCAAGAGTTTTGCATGGAAAGATAATTATGGATGCATGAAGTTACCATGCATGGACATGTATCACTCAAGTATACATGGTGATGATACCTTATACACACTCTCTTTCATAAACCTCAACTATATATACCTCTCTTTTCACCTCCTAGTAAAAATTCCAACTCCTTTACCATCTTTTTCTTGGAGGAAGACTCTACGAGCTCAAGGAACAAAGAGAAGGCCGAGCATCTTGCCTAAGGTGAAGCCATGATCATCTTCAACATTGGAAAGACTATGTTTCTTGGATCATGATTCTTTCCTTCCCTTCTTTCTTCACCAAGTTCCTAACTATGGTATGTTCTTTCATAGAGAAGTGTTGTGATCGAGTCTTGGACATTTGATAAGTCACGTTCAACCTTGGGAACGTGGAGCTTTGGATTTTGAAGCTCTTGTGTTGATCTTTAGATGGATTATATAACTTGAACTCAACTTTATTATTATTCACCTTCTGTCATGCAATACTTGGTGATTACTTTTTTACTTTGACTTTTCTTATTTGAATGACGGTTCTATGAGTTCTATTGAATATATGGGGTTGTTGCCCATGAACTAGAGTAGTAATGAATGAGTAGATGGAGCTTGAATATGATGAAATTGATATGCACAAACCGATATTGGTTTGTGAAAACCCTAACCCGATATAAGGGCATAGGTATGGAAACTGATACACAAAGGAATAGATAGGCCGATATTCTAGCTGATGTCAAGTGGTCGATACCCTAGTTGATGGTATGGCCGATACCCTAGTTGATGATATGGCCAATACCCTAGTTCATGATGTGGTTGACACACTGGTGGATAGAGTGGTCGATACATAAGTTGATGGTGTGGCCGATACCCTAAGTTGATGGTGAGGCCAATACCCTAAGTTGATGGTGAGGCTGATACCCTAAGTTGACGGTGAGGCCGATACCCTAAGTTGATGATGTGGCCGATACACAATATGATAGTATGGCCAACACACAAGAATACTCTATGGCCGATATACCTCAAGCGCCATAAAAGTTGTACTACTCTAAGCATATCTAAAACGATATCATTTGATATGCCTTGGCCGACATAAGTAGATGTGTCTTGGCTGACACAAGTATATGTATCTAGGCTGACACAAGTGATTGTGTCTAGGCTGATACAAAGATTGGAATGAAGGTTGATACACCTTGATGAGTGTAGGCCGATATACCTTGATGAGTGTAGGCTGATACATCTTGAATACAATCAATGGATACATCATGAATGTAATGAGATGGATACACTTTAATAAGTGTAGGTTGATAACCCAAAAGAAGGTTAAATCAATGTAATAAGTATGTTGAAGTCAATATCCTAGTAAGGATGAGAAGGAAACTTGTACTACTCACATGAGAAAGGTAATACCTCATGTTGATAATCAATTGATGATACTTGATGAAGTATGCTTGAACACTTATGGAAGTAATATAGCTCTTTTGATGTGAATTAGGGTTGGTTGATAAATATGAACTTGAAAACCCTAAATCAGTTACAAGGGATAACCTTAACCCTAATTCTGAGAAGGTTGCAATTTGAATGATCCTCTTTATGGCATGGACATGATATTTATTTGATATTGCATTTGCTATGAAATCCTAACCATACATGTGTTGTGAAAATATAAACATGGCCAAGTATGATCTATGATGATTTAGCATAATAAAAATTATATAAGGCCTTGTGAGCCATGAGATATACTTGTACAACAACTATGATTTGCATATGGGTTTGATGACCTAAAAGATGATTGTTGCCTAATGAGAGGTGACACTATTCAATAATGAACTAAGGGTTTTATACCCAAACATATGATTATGATAATGATAATGTTTAAGGGATGAGATTCTCAATAAAGTGTTCAGGGGATTGAGATTCCAGGATAAGTGTAACAAGATATGTTTAAATTGATACAAGATTTATTGAAAGATATGTTACACCTTTCTATGTAGCCTTTATTTACAATTTATGCTTGTAACTTGATTGATGATAAAATATGTTGTAATACACTTAATCTATCAAGTAAACTAAAAATGTAGTTGCCCTGGACATAGATCCATTCAGTGTCAAGATTTGCTGAATGGTGAAATGAGTTTCACTCAGAATGCATATTGTTGAATATGTAGGGTGCAAGTTGAAATATCTCCTTGTATCCTTAAATAACAGGATTGGCTACAATCCATACCCTAAAGATTAGTAGTGACTTTGGGTCATACCATAATAAGAGTTTGGTTGTACCGTGACTCAATAAACAATCAGGATTGGTTACTGACCATGCCCTGATATAACTAGGAATGATTATGGGTCATACCCTGATAAGAGAACATGCTACATGATGTATCTTTATACTGAAGAGCCTCTATACACTAAGCTATCTATAATGTAGTTTGACTCATTATGTCACTACCAATAATCTTGTACTAATTGAGAAAGGAGAGGTCATGGATTTCGACTTTTCCATAGACCTATGTGGCACACATGCTTTACTTCACAGTGGTCAGTTGGATATGGAAGGTATATTCCCATTTTTTAGGGCATAAGATGGATTGATTAAAGATGTAATCAGCCATGTAGTGTATTTGTTTAAGGATCAAATATAGAAACATTGGTTGAAATCTTGCTTTGATTCTATACTATTTAGTTTATAATAGTTATTCATGTTCTTCATATTCCTTTTAAAAGTGATTAAATGATCTATTGCTCAGTTGTAGATATCTGAACTAATAAGATGGTGAGATTGCTCTACTCTGCATATGATTAGTAGTTATACTTGTTTAATTCAATATAGGTTTCTTCTACTCTCATTCATAAAGGTTTAACCGTCATACTAATATTGTTAGCGAATAGTTATATCTCTTGCTGGGACTTGTTGACTCACCCTGTGGGTTCCACAAATTCTTAGGTAGATGTGCACATGGAGGTAGAGATTGTGTAGCAGAGAGCGGGAAGCAGCAACAAGGAAAATAGCAACAACTCAGGTTGAATGTGCTGTTATGTGTCTTGTAGATATAGAGTCATATGTTTCGTACATGTACTCTCAGGTCCTTTGGGAGATAGTGCGTAAAGAATTTTATAATCAATCTAAGATTTTGGCCAGTATGCCTCGATGCATAATGTTGCTTTTGTGTATGTTTTGAAAAAGCAACTATTATCTCATATCCTTGCAAGATGATGGAACAATGTATGTACAAATTAAACCATGATGTACATATATGGTATGGTTCTTTCGGAAGAGAGTTTCCTGGTAATGGGTCTCTTAGAAAAAAGGATTTAATTTTTAGTGATTTTCGGTAATCTGCAGTTAATGATTATTTTTGTGAAGTTTAGTGTTATTATGTTGTCGATGTCATAGCATTCACCACACTACATGTGTTTGAGATCCTACTTCAGCAAAAATCCTAAAGTACACTTATGTATTGCATATAATTGATTGATCATCAGATTATCATCATATTTTAGACAAAACTTATGATCACCATATTAAATACCCTATATCTTCTTATGACCCTTCTATCATCCCGTGAGGGCCAACTCACCAAAATGCCCTTGGGTTCTAGATACACATAAAGGCCCTCTAGAATGGGTTGAAACATGTGGAACTTGGCCCATTTATCCTAATCTCACCTAATTAAAGTTTCACTTAGTGTAACTTACATTCACATGAATACTTATAAAAAATTTAGGGTGTGACAACTCTACCCACCTTAGAGATAATTTCATCCTCAAAATTCTGTTCAACTATAGGAGGATACCCACCTTAGGGTTTCACATACCTTACATACAATAACTCTTGGAAATTGTCATTGAGTCTCATGGGAACCTTTAAAGTATAACCATCTTGTGCATACCTAATTATGTCAAACAACCTTATCAAACTAACATGTACAACTAATATGGAAACTTGTAGGAAAATCTTAAGCATTCATGACTATTCTTTCTTTGCTCTTAATTTTTTATTTTTATTCTAAACTAAGGTTGTTGGATTTCACTCCATATTCTCATTTAATTTCATTAAATTTGATCTTATATGAATCTTAATGCATTCTTAACTCATGGTCCTGCAATGCTGTTAAATCTTGATACATGGATCTTATCTTGCAAACATAATCATGAATTTATCATGTATTTAATTATTAGACATAATCATTCTAAGAAATATTATTGACATGTATCCACTTGAGTTCTTAGGCACAGTAAGAATATATCCATGAAATACAAAAATCTTACTTGCATGCCTTATCTTAATATCTTCGAACATTGGATCGCACAAATCATGAACGTTTTATTTAAGAAACATGAAAATATGTTTAGATTAATAAGTGAATACTCGTGGGCATATAATACTTACTTTAGTTTGTGAAATACCACACTAAAGTCATTCAAACTCCTTTCTCCTCATCATATACTACATTGTTAGGTCAAGATGACCTCTCTACGAGGTACAAAACTCTGAGTGCTTGTTATCTTTTTAGATGATAAGAGCCATTAGCCATCTTGTGATGGGTCACCAACCCTCAAAACACTATGGTCAAGGTTGTAGTTTATCCTTCCTCTTAAGGAACCAAGCTAGGGTTTTAAGATTATTGAGGATGAAGCATTAAATGTTGTTTCATGGTTATTGATTATTATTGTAACATCCCAGACCTGGGTTATAACCTAACCCAAGATGTTTTGCCTAAACATGTAATTATATACTTGTGAATACTCTCTAGCATGTAATTAAGTTCCTCAGGATATACTTTCAATTTTGTCCTTTTAAACAAAGTTGTAGCATTGTTTTGTAATGTAGGGACCTAGGTGCAAATTACCTAGTTAAGGGGTTTAACTTGCAATGTTCACAGGTTAAGATGTTCTTTTGATGATGAGACATCATATGAGTGAATATGATGAGGGATGATGGATTTCCCAAGCTTGGGCATCAAGATGCAGCTTGTGGAATGATCCTTGTGCTTAAAAACCCTAATTTGGAGTAAAGTGCAATTTACCCAAATTGTGGGGTGTAATTTATAAAATACACCTTCTAGAACATATTTTATGACTCTTGACATCATTTAGAGTAAAAATTATGAAAGGGACACATGAATAAGTAATCAGATAAGAAAAATGATTTTTTTGTGCATAAAATTCACCAAGTATGAGTAAGGAGACCCTTCATATATGTACCCTAGTTGAAGGTTGGTTTTATTTGCCCTTAGATCTTGAGTTCTGATTATCTTTGCATAAGTTTGGATAGCATGTGCGTGCCTTAGAAACAAGGAGGGGCTTAGATGAGAATTTCATGTTCTAGAGGTCCTTATGGTGGAAAATAGCCTAAAGTATATAAGCCTTCACCCTTGCAAACCAAGTGAACGTATCACTTATCCTTTTCATTTCTCATCTTTCTCAAATGACCAAGGAAGAGATATGGACTTCAGGGAGACGACCAAGTAGTTCAAAGGTGAGAAAGAACCATCTTCTAGCTCGGATTCTTGGATGAATTCATCATATAAGGTTGGTTCTATGGATAACTCACTTAGATTCTTTGTTCTAGCCGACCATCCCCATCTTTTCCTTGGAGAATCACCTCTGGCTGAGTTGTGGAGCTCAAGACCCCATTATAGGCTTGAATCTTGGAAGCTTGGAGCTCTAGGAACAACGTTTGAGGCGGGTTTTATAACTCTAAACTCTTTGCTTTATATGCATATCTTTGTTCTTGCTTTTAGTGCTTAGTTCTTCTTCTACCTCCCTTCTTCCTTGCACTTTTGCAAGCAAAACGGTGGAGTAACCGACCTAAACAGAGGTTGAAGATGATGGGCGTGAATTCCTAGGCAACTTTATCAACCGACCTTGGACCCTTTTTGGTCCAAACGGTTGCAAACCGTTTAAGGTCAAACGGTCTCAAACCGTTTGATCTCAAAACGATCTTGCAAGACCGTTTGGATCAAAACGGTCTCAAGACCATTTGATAACGTTGACTAAAGGACGAACGTTTGAGGGTCTGTTGGTAACATATTGAATTTCCTTCCTACAAAGAATCATAATCTAATTCTTAACCAATTAAGAGTTGAAGGTACTTCGACACCCTAACCCTAATCTGGTGGAAATTGCTGTTTATAAGTATAGATCTCGTTGAGTTTTGGGTTGAAGGACCCAAACGGTCTCAAGACCATTTGGGGATTCATACAAACAGTCTCAAGACCGTTTGGACACAACCCAAGACCGTTTGAAGGTCTAGTGTTGAGCCAATTTGATGGGTTGAGGTTCCAATTACAATAGATTGATGAATTGATAAAAGTGCTGATTTTAGACCCATTTAGGGTCCAACCCTTATCCAACCGACTTGGTTTTTGGTCAAACTTTGGGCAAACGGTCTCAATACTATTTGGAGGTCATCCAAACGACCTCAAGACCGTTTGGGCCAAGTTTGGGCCCAATTGGAGGTCAATTGATGGGTTCAACCTCAACTACATTCACATTGTTGAACATTGATGACTATCAGTTTGAAACCCTAATTGAGAAGGACTTAATCCCTAATTGATTTTCAATTGAGGGTCAATTTGGTGTCCAATTGATTAAGTCTCATCCTAATTGACTCAATTTGTAAGTGGTTAACATGGATTTGGATAATTGAGGGCTTCAATATATATAACCATAATCGATTATAACTTTTGAACCACTTTTAATGTCCAAACGGTTTGAGCCCATTTGGACCAAACGGTCTCAAGACCGTTTGAGGTCAAACGGTCTCAATACCGTTTGGGGCCAAATGGTCTCAAGACCGTTTGGGCTCAAACGATCTCAAGGTCGTTTGGACCAATCGATCTTAAGTCGTTTTGATCAAACGGTTTCAAACCGCATAAGCTTCAAACGGTTTGGAAGTCAACCTTCCCAAACGGTCAACACACCCAAACGGTCTCAAGACCGTTTGGTGGTTGAAGGTTGAAACCGTTTGAAGGTCTTCAAGGTTGTTTGTACTTAATCAATTGAAGGTGTAATTGGTTCAATGATGGTCTGATCTAAACCCTAATGGTAACCTAGGACATTAAGGGACTAAGTGACTAATGAATTGACTCATGATGATGATCAATGGGAAATTTACCACAATACCCTTGAGGGGATTCAATTGAGTAATACCTTGTTCTAATAAAACCCTAACCACATGTTAATGGTGATTTGGCTGATGATAGTCAATGAGGACTTGACCCAACCTAATCTTGAGTGGTGTAATCACCATCTACTAGTAAGAGGAGAGAGAAAGTACCATTTATGGTGGAAACTCAAGTAAAGTACCTTCAATACATATGAATGTGCATGTTTAGGGTATGATCCACCTATGTGAGATCATAGAAACCCTAATTATGATAATTGATGAATCTTAATCTTATCTGAGAGCTTTAATGATGATGTTTCTCATACATGATGATGTTATGAGTTCAATTCACCATGAGTTGAATAGTAAACCCTAATTCTAGGGTGATGACATGTAATGTGAATAGTAAACCCTAATTAATGAAAATCAGGGAACCTAACTCTAGTAAGAGTAGGAAGGTACAACTTCTTTGAAAAGAAATATTTTACTGTTATCAGTTGAATTAATCATGCAGGTTCCTATATGAGGATGATCATATCCAGGTAAGGATTATGATACTATATTCATTGAAAGCATGTTGTTAGCTTTATGATTAGTGAAATATCATGTTGCCTTGTTAGTGGCATCTTATGAGATTGATGGGCTGTGAGAGCCATGAGTATCATTAAGGTCATGCTTAACAGATGACTTGTGATGAGATGATTGAGAAATGATAATTGATGTGAGTTAGACTTGTTACATCTAGTATTCTATTTTCATAGCTGCTATGCTAATGATTAATGTTTGAGAACATGTATGATGTTAAAAGAATACTGAAATGTACCTAACTAATCAAGTATAATCATACCATGTAGAGCCCTGATCATAGATCCATCATTGTCAGAAAGCAAATGATGGTGAAACAGGTTTTCCTAAGGGAACTCCTGGATCGCATACTTTTGAGTATGTGGGGGAATATGGACGTGTAAATCCTTACATCCTAGTGTAGGAATTGATGTAGATGTATCTTAATCCATCAACCCTTCACTATATGTTTATGCTGTAACATTCAAGGAAATCCTTATACCGCATCGATCTGAGATAAACAAGAAATCTCTCGATGACGAAGAGAGTACAGAATGCCAGTGTAACTCTAAAAATAGCGAAGTACCAGATTACCCTGGTGAGCTATATTAGCAGAGACACAAGATGTCCTGCAAGTTATCCTCACTCTGACTGAGGAAGATGAGGTCATAAGAATCCGGTTCTTTTGATGACCTAGGTATGATACCGATGCGACTTAACAGTGATCGATTGGAGTATGAGCGGTATACCTCATCTCCGCAGGGCATAATAATGTTTGTAAAACATAATTCAACAGCGTAGTATATCTGTTAGGATTAACTACGAGATACTTGATTGATGTTACACTGTATAGTATACATGTTCTTCATATTTCTTAAATAATGAACTTCTGCTTATTACCAAACTACCGTTGAATATTTTGAGAACTTTTATTGCTTATGTTATTTTTTTTGAATTGCTATATAAAGCTTCTAGTGGAGAGTTATAACTCTCGCTGGGACAATTAATTAAAATTGTCTCACCCCGTAGACTTCAACTTTTTAGGTGGTCGTCGAAGACAGAGGAACCAGCCTACAGGTGACCAAAACTAGCAACAGCAGCACCAGGAGCAGTAGTGAATCTCAGGTGGAGATACTGACTGCCGAGTCATGTTGTTAGATAGTCCTATGCCGTCTCTGTACTCTCAGGTCCTAGGAGTTAGTGTCTGAGATTTTGGTTTTGACTCTTGAGATTTTGTATCATGATATGTATAGTTTCTCAAGAAGTAATTATCAGAGATGTAAACACTTTATTCCCTTTTCTATGGAGGAAGTTCTATGGTTTCAAGCTCTTATCTCAAAAAGTTTTAATTTCCCGTGATTTTTGTCTTCCGCTGCTAATCGAATGTTTCCGCTGAGTTTAAAATCGTGTTTAAATCGCCGTTTGGAGATCGGAGCCCACAATTAAGTGGTATCAGAGCTCTAGGTTCGCTGAGTCTACAGAGACATAGGACTTAGGATGTCGAGTCTATCTCTAGTATTTTCTTCCTTATCTAATAGAATCTTCTGCTCCTCAGGAGAAGAAGATATATAAGGATGTCTGAGCCACATGAGGAGTATGTGGCGGAGAGTAGTGTTGCTGCACCTCGGGAAGGTGCAAGGAACCCAGAAATAGAGCAACCCGTACCTGAGCCACCTCAGTTTGACCCAGCTGATATGGGTAACCCAGCTGTTCAAACCATGTTTGGGCAGTTTATGACTGCCATGACACAAATCACCGACAGGATGCCCATGCCTGCACCTAGGGCACATGTCTAGCCTGAAGGACAAGGTATCAGTAAGACGTTCGAACGACTTCGTCGTGTCGGAGCTACCGAATACTATGGGACAGCTGACCCCGCAGATGCCGCTCTGTGGTTAACTGAGTTGGAGAAATCCTTCAGAATCTTGAACATCCCTGAAGCTGAGAAGGTTAGACATGCTGTCTATCTTCTCAAAGGAAGTGCTAGTCACTGGTGGACCATGGAAGAGCAGAAGAGGCCTGGAATAGAGATCTCGTGGGAAGACTTTCATCGGGAATTTGCCCACAGATATTTTCCAAAGACCTTCCTGGATGAGAAGATCTCTCAGTTCGAGAGATTGAGGTAGGGTATGATGAACATTAGCGAGTACGAAGCTAAGTTCATGGAGTTGCTGCGGTTCTGTCCGCACATGGCTGCCATAGAAGAAGAAAGGATCAGAAGGTTTGAGAAGGGTTTGAATGCCGATATGACTACTCCTGTGTCTTCCCTAGAGAATCGGGAAAGATTTGCTACCTTCGTTGAGTCAGTCTGAAGGATAGAAAGATCCGTAGTTGAGAAGAGGCAAACCCATAAGAGATATCCGCAGTTCCAGGGTTCTTCATCTAGAGACTTTAAGAAGCCTAGATTCTCTGCACCTACACCTCCACCACCCAGATCTAGTGCTCAAACACAGTGGACACTGAGTAGAGGTAGAGGTCGAAGCCTACCACTACAAGAGACTTGTAGTTCATCATCAATGTCAGTCACAGGACCACCAAGACCACAACAACTGGAAAGAAGCTGCTACAACTGTGGGAAGGTGGGATATTTGATGAAGGACTGTAGGTCTAGGCCTGTTAGTGTGACACAGCCTCAGATACAGAATCAACAGGGATCACAGAGAAGGTAGTCTCAAGGAGCAACTAGGGGACATGGACAAGCATCTCAAGCTGGATCATCAGCACCAACTCAACCCCAGGCGACAACGAGGTTCTATGCTATGAACCCACCAGATGCAGTGGTCGATCCACGGGTTGTGGCAGGTCAGATGGAACTTTTATATTCTGATATGTCTAAATCCTGTGTAGTATCTGTTTTGATTGACCCAGGTGCTACGCACTCTTTTATCACTCGAAGGGTGATTCACAACTGCAATATGATAGTCAGTCATAGGGCAGATAGCTTGTTGTTGGAGACTCCGTTGAGTGGGTCTGCTATTTTACAGGAGGTATGCTCTCCCTGCATCATCATCTTTTCTGATCATCGCATTCAAGTGGATATTATACCACTTGATATGCAAGGATTTGATATAATCCTTGGGATGGATACCTTGGAAAGGTATAAGGTGGTTTTGGATTGTGAATCCAAGCTGACTGTGTTTGCTGATGAAAGCAACACATGGATCTTTCAAGGAGAAAGGAAGATTCTACCCACCTGTCTTGTGTCAGCTATGGTTTCTGATAAGTTGATGAGGCAAGGATGTTATGCATTCTTGGCCCATGTGATAGATATTACCATAGAGAGTCCCAACCCTGTTGAAGTTCCTGTAGTCAGGGAATTTGAGGACGTGTTTCCTGAAGAACTTCCCGGTATACCACCGCCTTGGGAAATTGATTTCAAAATCAATTTAGTCCCAGCTACACAACCCATAGCCCAGACACCGTATAGGATGGCGCCTGCCGAAATGGCAGAACTCAAGAAACAACTTCAAGAGTTACTTGAGAAAGGTTTCATCCGACCAAGTACTTCACCTTGGGGTGCTCTGGTTTTGTTTGTTAAAAAGAAAGATGGGTCAATGCAGTTGTGCATTGATTACAGACAACTCAATAAAGTAACAATAAAGAATAAGTACCCTCTTCCGAGGATTGATGATCTTTTTGACCAATTGCGTGGTGCAACAGTCTTCTCAAAGATAGACTTGAGGTCTGGATATCATCAACTCCGTATTAAGGACAGTGACATATCCAAGTCTGCCTTTAGGACAAGATATGGTCACTATGAGTTCACAGTTATGCCGTTTGGACTAACTAATGCACCTGCTGCATTCATGGAACTCATGAATAGAGTCTTTCGACCTTTCCTTGATCAGTGTGTTGTCGTCTTCATTGATGACATTTTAATCTATAGTAAGGATGTTCAGCAACATGAACAACATCTCCGACAGGCTCTAACTTTGCTAAGAGAACATAAGCTATACGCTAAGTTTAGCAAGTGTGAGTTCTGGTTGCCGGAGGTATCTTTTCTTGGTCATGTGGTATCTGCCTCGGGTATTCGTGTTGACCCTAAAAAGGTAGAATCTGTTCTACAGTGGGAACAACCGAAGACACCGACGGAGATTCGTAGCTTCTTAGGGTTAGCTGGCTATTACCGAAGGTTCATTAAGAACTTCAGTTCCATAGCCTTACCCTTGACTAAATTAACCTGGAAAGATGTTCCTTTTGCCTGGAGTGACAAGTGTCAGCAATCTTTCCAGCTGTTGAAGGAGAGGTTAACCAGTGCACCTGTACTTGTACTACCTGAACAAGGCAAAGGATACATAGTTTTCTATGATGCCTCCAAGAATGGACTCGGATGTGTGTTGATGCAGGATAAGCAAGTGATTTCTTTTGCTTCCCGACAGCTTAAGAAACACGAAGAGAATTATCCGACACACGATCTGGAGTTAGCTGCTGTGGTTCATGCCTTGAAGATCTGGAGACATTATCTCTACGGAGAGACATTCCAGATTTTCACAGACCATAAAAATCTTAAGTATATCTTCTCTCAACATGAGCTTAACATGAGGCAACGTCGTTGGATGGAGTTAATCAAGGATTACGATTGTACAATTGATTACCATCCAGGAAAGGCCAATGTGGTTGCAGATGCCTTGAGTAGGAAATCAGCAACATCAACCATGGATAGGGCACAACTAAAATCCTTAGTATGCTCTAGGAGAGATATGCTTATCTCTTTAAGGCAAGACAATGTGTAGTTAAAGGTGTCATTGTTAACCGGTTTGTTAACTGAGATGCATATTAAACCTACTCTGAGAGAACAGATCAAGGAGGCACAACAAGTTGATGATGCAGTTCAACAGATCAGATCTGAGTATGGTAATGAGAAGCGAGATGGTTTCCATGATTCAGATGATCAGGTAGCATGCTATCATGGGAGGATGATAGTACCTGATGTGAATAACTTGATGAAGTTAGTCTTGGAAGAAGCTCATTCTTCAATGTATGCTATGCATCCAGGGAGCACCAAGATGTATCAAAACTTAAGGGATATGTATTGGTGGCCTGGGATGAAGAAGGATGTTGCTGAGTTTGTTTTGAGGTGTCCTGTGTGTCAGCAAGTTAAGGCTGAACACCAAAAGCCTGCAGGAACAATATAACCTTTACCCATACCACAATGGAAGTGGGATCATGTGACCATGGACTTTGTTGTTGGCCTACCCAGGACAAGCAAAGGACATGATTCCATATGGGTAGTTGTTGATAGGTTGACAAAGATAGCACATTTCTTACCTGTCAAAACAACCTATTCTGCTGAAAGGTTATCACAGTTGTATGTTCAAGAGATAGTGCGTTTGCACGAAGTTCCTGTCACTATAGTTTCTGACAGAGGTCCCCAGTTTACAAGTCACTTTTGGGAACAGTTACATAGGGCTTTAGGCACCAAGTTAAGGTTTAGTACAACCTTTCATCCACAGACTGATGGACAGACAGAAAGGACTATACAGACCTTGGAAGACCTGATGAGAGCATGTGCTCTCCAATTTACCAGAAGTTGGGATCTACACCTAAGCTTGATAGAGTTTGCCTATAACAATAGCTATCAACATAGTATTGATATGGCACCTTATAAAGCCTTGTATGGTAGACGTTGTAGATCACCCTTATGCTGGTATGAGACTGGTGAACATCAATTATTAGGTCCTGATCTTGTGCAGCAAACTACAGAGAAGATCAAAGTTATACAACAACAGCTTAAGACTGCACATGATAGGAAGAAGTCTTATGCTGACAGACGTCGTAGACCCTTAGAGTTCCAGGTTGGAGACAGAGTGTATCTTAAGGTCTCACCTTGGAAAGGAGTCCTTCGTTTTGGAAGGAAAGGGAAGTTAGCTCCTAGATTTATGGGACCTTATCCAATTATTGAACGAGTTGGAAAGGTAGCCTATAGACTAGAGTTACCTCCAGAGTTGCAGAAGTTACACCCTGTGTTTCACATTTCTATGCTGAGGAAATGTCACCCAGACACCGAGTCAGTTCTACAACCCATGGAAGTAGAATTGAATGAAGATATAACTTATGAGGAGGGACCAGTGTCAATCCTTGATAACAGAATTAAAAAGCTAAAGAAGAAAGATATAAGTCTTGTGAAAGTCCTCTGGAACCATCGTGGTGTCGAAGAAGCCACTTGGGAACTAGAGGATGAGATGAGAAGGAAATACCCTACTCTTTTCTCCTAAAAATATGTTTTGTCGATTTCGGGGACGAAATCCTTGTAAGGGGTGGAGAATTTGTAACATCCCTGACCTGGGTTATAACCTAACCCTAGATGTTTTGCCTAAACATGTAATTATATACTTGTGAATACTCTCTATCATGTAATTAAGTTCCTCAGGAACATATACTTTCAATTTTGTCCTTTTAAACAAAGTTGTAGCATTATTTTGTAATGCAGGGACCTAGGTGCAAATTACCCAGTTAAGGGGTTTAACATGCAATGTTCACAGGTTAAGATGTTCTTTTGATGATGAGACATCATATGAGTGAATATGATGAGGGATTATGGATTTCCCAAACTTGGGCATCAAGATGCAGCTTGTGGAATGATCCTTGTGCTTAAAAACCCTAATTTGGAGTAAAGTGCAATTTACCCAAATTGTGGGGTGAAATTTATAAAATACACCTTCCAGAACATATTTTATGACTCTTGACATCATTTCAAGTAAAAATGATGAAAGGGACACATGAATAAGTAATCAGATAAGAAAAATGATTTTTTTGTGCATAAAATTCACCAAGTATGAGTAAGGAGACCCTTCATATATGTACCCTAGTTGAAGGTTGGTTTTCTTTGCCCTTAGATCTTAAGTTCTGATGAGCTTTGCATAAGTTTGGATATATTGGGCGTGCCTTAGAAACAAGGAGGGGCTTAGATGAGAATTTCATGTTCTAGAGGTCCTTATGGTGGAAAATAGCCTAAAGTATATAAGCCTTCACCCTTGCAAACCAAGTGAACGTATCACTTATCCTTTTCATTTCTCATCTTTCTCAAATGGCCAAGGCAGAGATATGGACTTTAGGGAGACGACCAAGTAGTTCAAAGGTGAGAAAGAACCATCTTCTAGCTCAGATTCTTGGATGAATTCATCATATAAGGTTGGTTCTATGGATAACTCACTTAGATTCTTTGTTCTAGCCGACCATCCCCATCTTTTCCTTGGAGAATCACCTCTGGCCGAGCTGTGGAGCTCAAGACGCCATTAGAGGCTTGAATCTTGGAAGCTTGGAGCTCTAGGAACAACGTTTGAGGTGGGTTTTATAACTCTAAACTCTTTGCTTTATATGCATATCTTTGTCTTGCTTTTAGTGCTTAGTTCTTCTTCTACCTCCCTTCTTCCTTGCACTTTTGCAAGCAAAACGGTGGAGTAACTGACCTGAACAGAGGTTGAAGATGATGGGCGTGAATTCCTAGGCAACCTTATCAACCGACCTTGGACCCTTTTTGGTCCAAACGGTTGCAAACTGTTTAAGGTCAAACGGTCTCAAACCGTTTGATCTCAAAACGATCTTGCAAGACCGTTTGGATCAAAACGGTCTCAAGACCATTTGATAACGTTGACTAAAGGACGACCATTTGAGGGTCTGTTGGTAACATATTGAATTTCATTCCTACAAAGAATCATAATCTAATTCTTAACCAATTAAGAGTTGAAGGTACTTCAACACCCTAACCCTAATCGGGTTGAAATTGTTGTTTATAAGTATAGATCTCGTTGAGTTTTGGGTTGAAGGACCCAAACGGTCTCAAGACCATTTGGGGATTCATCCAAACGGTCTCAAGACCGTTTGGACACAACCAAAGACCGTTTGAAGGTCTAGTGTTGAGCCAATTTGATGGGTTGAGGGTCCAATTACAATAGATTGATGAATTGATAAAAGTGCTGATTTTAGACCCGTTTAGGGTCCAACCCTTATCCAACCGACTTGGTTTTTGGTCAAACTTTGGGCAAACGGTCTCAAGACCATTTGGAGGTCATCCAAACGACCTCAAGACCGTTTGGGCCAAGTTTGGGCCCAATTGGAGGTCAATTGATGGGTTCAACCTCAACTTCATTCACATTGTTGAACATTGATGACTATCCGGTTGAAACCCTAATTGAGATGGACTTAATCCCTAATTGATTTTCAATTGAGGGTCAATTTGGTGTCCAATTGATTAAGGCTCATCCTAATTGACTCAATTTGTAAGTGGTTAACATGAATTTGGATAATTGAGGGCTTCAATATATATAACCATAATCGATTGTAACTTTTGAACCACTTTTAATGTCCAAACGGTTTGAGCCCATTTGGACCAAACGGTCTCAAGACCGTTTGAGGTCAAATGGTCTCAATACCGTTTGGGGCCAAATGGTCTCAAGACCGTTTGGGCTCAAACGATCTCAAGGTCGTTTGGACCAATCGATCTCAAGTCATTTTGATCAAACAGTTTCAAACCGCATAAGCTTCAAACGGTTTGGAAGTCAACCTTCCCAAACGGTCAACACACCCAAACGGTCTCAAGACCATTTGAGGTCAAACGTTCTCAAGACCATTTGAGACCAAACGGTCTCAAGACCGTTTGGTGGTTGAAGGTTGAAACCGTTTGAAGGTCTTCAAGGTTGTTTGTACTTAATCAATTGAAGGTGTAATTGGTTCAATGATGGTATGATCTAAACCCTAATGGTAACCTAGGACATTAAGGGAATAATGAATTGACTCATGATGATGATCAATGGGAAATTTACCAAAATACCCTTGAGGGGATTCAATTGAGTAATACCTTGTTCTAATAAAACCCTAACCACATGTTAATGGTGATTTGGCTGATGATAGTCAATGAGGACTTGACCCAACCTAATCTTGAGTGGTGTAATCACCATCTACTAGTAAGAGGAGAGAGAAAGTACCATTTATGGTGGAAACTCAAGTAAAGTATCTTCAATACATATGAATGTGCATGTTTAGGGTATGATCCACCTATGTGAGATCATAGAAACCCTAATTATGATAATTGATGAATCTTAATCTTATCTGAGAGCTTTAATGATGATGTTTCTCATACATGATGATGTTATGAGTTCAATTCACCATGAGTTGAATAGTAAACCCTAATTCTAGGGTGATGACATGTAATGTGAATAGTAAACCCTAATTAATGAAAATCAGGGAACCTAATTCTAGTAAGAGTAGGAAGGTACAACTTCTTTGAAAAGAAATATTTTACTGTTATCAGTTGAATTAATCATGCAAGTTCCTATATGAGGATGATCATATCCAGGTAAGGATTATGATACTATATTCATTGAAAGCATGTTTTTAGCTTTATAATTAGTGAAATATCCTGTTGCCTTGTTAGTGTCATCTTATGAGATTGATGGGCTGTGAGAGCCATGAGTATCATCAAGGTCATGCTTAACAGATGACTTGTTATGAGATGATTGAGAAATGATAATTGATGTGAGTTAGACTTGTTACATCTAGTATTCTATTTTCATAGCTGCTATGCTAATGATTAATGTTTGAGAACATGTATGATGTTAAAAGAATACTGAAATGTACCTAACTAATCAAGTATAATCATACCATGTAGAGCCCTGATCATAGATCCATCATTGTCAGAAAGCAAATGATGGTGAAACATGTTTTCCTAAGGGAACTCCTGGATCGCATACTTTTGAGTATGTGGGGGAATATGGACGTGTAAATCCTTACATCCTAGTGTAGGAATTGATGTAGATGTATCTTAATCCATCAACCCTTCACTATATGTTTATGCTGTAACATTCAAGGAAATCCTTATACCGCATCGATATGAGATAAACAAGAAATCTCTCGATGACGAAGAGAGTACAGAATGCCACTATAACTCTAAAAATAGCGAAGTACCAGATTACCCTGGTGAGCTATATTAGCAGAGACACAAGATGTCTTGCAAGTTATCCTCACTCTGACTGAGGAAGATGAGGTCATAAGAATCCGGTTCTTTTGATGACCTAGGTATGATACCGATGCGACTTAACAGTGATCGGTTGGAGTATGAGCGGGATACCTCATCTCCGTAGGGCATAATAATGTTTGTAAAACATAATTCAACAGCGTAGTATATCTGTTAGGATTAACTATGAGATACTTGATTGATGTTACACTGTATAGTATACATGTTCTTCATATTTCTTAAATAATGAACTTCTGCTTATTACCAAACTGCCGTTGAATATTTTGAGAACTTTTATTGCTTATGTTATTTTTTTTGAATTGCTATATAAAGCTTCTAGTGGAGAGTTATAACTCTCGCTGGGACAATTAATTAAAATTGTCTCACCCCATAGACTTCAACTTTTTAGGTGGTCGTCGAAGACGGAGGAACCAGCCTACAGATGACCAAAACCAGCAGCAGCAGCACCAGGAGTAGCAGTGAATCTCAGGTGGAGATACTGACTGCTGAGTCATGTTGTTAGATAGTCCTATGCCGTCTCTGTACTCTCAGGTCCTAGGAGTTAGTGTCTGAGATTTTGGTTTTGACTCTTGAGATTTTGTATCATGATATGTATAATTGCTCAAGAAGTAATTATCAGAGATGTAAACAATTTATTCCCTTTTCTATGGAGGAAGTTCTATGGTTTCAAGCTCTTATCTCAAAAAGTTTTAATTTCCCATTATTTTTGTCTTCCGCTGCTAATCGAATGTTTCCGCTGAGTTTAAAATCGTGTTTAAATTGCCGTTTGGAGATCGGAGCCCACAATTATCATGACCTTCTACTTGCAATTAGTGAGCCGTTAATGGTGATTTCTTCATAAAACATTACATCATAGTGATTATTACCTCAATGTGCCCATTTTACCATAGTGTTAACTTAGCTTGGGGAACAAAAAAAACTTACACTACTTTCTTAATATTATTCTTAATGACTTTTAGTTCTTATCATGGTGCTCCAGATCGAGTGAAACCAAGGTACTACTCTCTCATGAGACATTCTATCCCCAGGAATACTAAATAAAACCTTAGTCAAACAACCTATCTAGATTCTTTCTCATGTGAAAATTATCTAAAACCCAACATTATAGTGATCCTAGATCATTTATCCATAGTATCACATATCTTTTATCACCATATGCCTAAAGAATCCTCATGTATAACCTTAAAGACTTTTAGGCACATCTATCAATCATCCCTTAATCTAAAACTTAGTTTAGAACATAAATTATATTATCCTAAAGTATTTCCTTTAACAACCATCATGATTAAACTTGCAACTAAAATCTCTCCCTGGGATGAAGGTCTGAGGACATCAAGAGTTCTCTAATTCTCTCATCAAGTACAGTAGCAAGAACACATCATCTCCCTTCAATCAATATCCACTTTTAAATCTAAGTCACTCATCTATTTCAAAATATCTATGTTTGTCATACATTCTAGGGTTCTAATAAGTATGCAATTAGGTTTAGATGACCGTCTACCTCAAACTTTTTGTGTCATTTTTTGTCACCTCCCAATGCATGTCGGCCAGTTATACATCTGGAAGTGCCATGTCTTATCATATTTATCTCATCTGACAGTACACATGTCCCATACCATATGCAGTAGAAAGAATGAGACAAGCATAATAAGTTTAGATTTATTCATATAACATCCCCTCTATAAAACCCCATGAGCTTGTGTCTCATACCACAAACATGTGATAAAAAGAGAATGCATAATATGCACAAATCTAAAGTTAACATAAAAAGTCTAAAGCAGCTAGACACTATTCCTAAAACATATCTCGACTTCTATTGCCTGGGTAAACCTCTAACCTAGATTCTATTATATTTCTCTTACTTATTTTATAACCAAGGCTACTAACTGTCTTTATAGATCTATGTAGTTTCATTTGTCTTCTAATGGCATGTAACATACACAAATCTCGAAATATAGGTTAAAATCCCCTTCTTCTAGGCCTTTATTCAATCATGCTTTAGAGTATAACAGTATCAATTATAAGCAAATATTATGAGGTAATTATAAATATTTTTGTATATGAGGAAACAACCAAATAAACCCAATAGTAAGGTTCAAAGTTCAAATACACAAATTATTAGTATTCAACTCAAATTTGACATTCTAGAATACTCCTATTAAGGGAGATAACAGAAATTGGATGAATACTTAATAATGTATCATTGTTGGTTTAAAATGGATAAAATGTATAATTGTCACTTACTAGAGATATAAATACCAAATGACCTCAAAATAAGAAATTAATCACAAAATTAGATACCTTGCATCTCAATTAGCTTATATGAAGAAATTCATGTGATTAGGATATCGTTTGCTCCCTCAAATTGACTATAAATGAAAAACCCCTTAATAACCTTGAACTAATTAAGGTAGGTTTTAATTACTGGAATTTACAAAATTTGCATCCTCCTTCTCACGCATTGGGGTTTTCTCCCCCCCATGATGTTTCTTGCAACCACATGCCTTTCTTGTGTGTCTTCTCGACAGACTCCAAAATGGAAATTAGCATCAGTCCTACTGTAATTGATAGTCATTTCATCCTCCTCTTCTCTTATTCTATTCCTTATATCCCCCTAGTTTCTCCTCACCTCTTCCTCACCCTAAAACCCTAACCGTCAATGACCAACAACAAGATGTCTTCCGTTACTCCTCCCTCCTCTCCTCATTATTATTTCTACCCATGAAACCCTAATATCCACATCCCACTATCGCCCAACCACCCTAGCTATAGGAAACCACGACCAACCTCTCTCTTTCATCCCTCAACAGGGCACCACCACCCTCATCTCCCCCCTCATTTGATCATCAGAAATGGACACCAGTATGCTGATATCTTAGCCACGACGGTTGCAATCTAGGGAACCCGATCAATACCCAGTTCCCTGACCAACAACAGACCACATGATCTCCATAGACACCACCATCACTCTGGTCACCTCAACACCATATAGATTCCTAATCTGATCTTGACACTGCATGCTAGCAACACCGGGTTGTGGACTGTGGTGAAGTGTTCGAACAAAACATCATTAACTAAGCAGAAGCGATCATTTGCAGCGGATTAACAAAAAGCACTAAAAATTAAACCATTTACAAAGAGATCCAAACACAGGAAAACTCTTTTATCAAGAACCAATGCAATTTATTTACATCTTGGTTCATAAGTACATGACCTGTATCATCTCTTCTCGAGGATTACAAACATCAACTACTCTATTAAAACTATACACAGGCAACATAAGAACCTCGAGGCATCAAGCCAAAATCTCAGATCGTTTTATTAAAAGTACTAACTACTAACTCCGAGGACCTGAGAGTACAGAGATGACACATAGGACTCTCTATACAAAACATGACAGTTAGTATCTCCACCTGAGATGTTACTGCTATCCCTGTTACTGTTGTCCTTCCCATGTTGTAGGGTTTCTACCTCCTCGTGCTCGTCCACCTAAAAAGGTTGAATCCCACGGGGGTGAGACAATTGAAAATTGTCCCAGCGAGAGATATAACTCTCCGCCAGAAACATTATTATTTCATATGAAAAACAATAAACTGAATAGAGGAATCTTCATTAAACAACAAGATTTAATCATTATTAAGTAGAATAGAGCAATGTTACATCTTAAAGTATGACAACTATAAAGTGATAAGCAGTAGATCATCTATTCTTTTAATAAGGAATATGAAGAACATGTATAATATTTATCCACTTTAGGATACAATAAGCAATGTAACATCAACTAATGATTTCTGTATTTCATCCTTGAGCAAATATGCTACACCACTGATTACATTTTTCAATCATAATTATGCCCTAAGGAGATGAGGTATACCACTCATACTCCAACCGACCATGATTAAGTAAATCATCGGTACCATACATATGTCAATGGAAGAGCCGGACTCCATCACCTCATATGTTTCGATCAGTACGAGATCATATGCAGGACATCTTGTGTCTCTGCTAAATAGCTTTCCAGGGTATACTGGCATCTTTGCTATAGAGTTATAGCCCGTAGCATATACTCTTTTCAAGATATGGCCCGTAGCCAATGCCTGGTATTGTGGACTTATGACCCATATCCATACTCTTATTGGGATATGGTCCATAACCATTCTTGTACATAGGATATGGCCCCTAGTCATTCCTATGAGGTGTAAGGATATTTTCGCCCATTACCCCCACATATTCAAAATATGCATTCTTGGAATTTCCATAGGAAAAACCTATTTCACCATCACCAATTACTGAAAATGATGGATCTATGGTCAGGGCTCTACATGATAAGATTTCACTTGATTAATTAAGTGCATTACCATATTCTCTTAGCATCAGTCATGTTTTCAAACATAAATTATTATAACAAATGCTACAAAGAATGTGTAATACTTTTATCAAATACTTTTCGAAGCTTTATAAAACATTGGGATCTCAATACCTTATCACATCATGGGCATTCTCATCCCTTAACATCTCATCATCATGATTATGGGATATGGGTATTCAAACCCTCAGTTCATCATAGAACACATGTTACCACTTATCAGGTAACTAATACCTTCAGGTCATCTGACCAAGGTAAACATGATACTGATGAATGTATATTCATCATGAAATTCAATTATCATATTGAGACAAATTCAACTCAATACATTTAATTTCACTTACTATATGAAAAAATGTACAAAATTACTTAATTGATCCAATTATCATGATTTTAATTGAATTTATGCTGATTTGATGCAGGTCTTGATGAAGTTGAACAATCTTCTAGGTCCCACTTTCACTCACCATTCAGTTTCAACCATTTGGTCTCACCATTCGGTTTCAACCATTTGGTCTCACCATTCAGTTTCGTCCATACAGTCTCAAGACCGAATGGACGTGCACACGTCAAGACCGTTTGAAGAGATTCAGTCCGCGAGACTGTTTGAAGAGACTCGGTCTGCGAGACCGTTTGAAGAGATTCGGTCTGCGAGACCATTTGAAGAGACTCAGTCTGCGAGACCGTTTGAAGAGACTCGGTCTGCGAGACCGTTTGAAGAGATTCGGTCTGGGAGACCATTTGAAGAGACTAAGTCTACAAGACCGTTTGAAGAGATTCAATCTGCGAGACCATTTGAAGAGATTCAATCTGCGAGACCATTTGAGGAGTGCCGGTCTGTGAGACCATTTAACACAGCTATGTGCAAATCGTTTAATATTTGAAACTGTTTCAGAAGACCGTTTGCTAAAGTTGGAATGCAATGCGTAGACCGAATGGTCACATGTGCAGCAAGAACGTTTAATAGAGTGCATGCAACTAAAACGTTTGATGTGAGAAATGACATGCACGCAGACCATTTGGGTCATTAAGAAACCAAGACCGTTTGCATGTGAAACCATTTGGAGTGCTAGTATACCAAACCATATGGAAAAGTAAAATGCATGCAAACCGTGAGCAAATTTCACATGAACATCATGCAAACCGAATTAAGCAAAATGAATGGAGGAGAGTAAAATGCAAACCGTTTGGATAAGTATTTTTGGAGTGGAATCACACCAAAAACGTGAGGGCCAGTCCAATGCCTATAAATAGTACCAGCAGGGTCCTTATTTTGGGATCGGTTCCAGGACGCTGACAGGCTCCTGTACACATGGCCGATCCAAATCCAGTGCCGTCCACGCCAGTTTCATTCCACCTACTGCCTATGCTGCAACCAAGGATTCTAAGGAGAGAAGGAAGATGGGGTGAGGGATACTGTCCAGTCTATCTTGGCATCTCCCGTTCACGTCCAGATCTACTCCGACATGATGTAGAAGGCTGTATCTTCTTCACCGAGCTGCGAGTACCTTCTACACCGAGTTCATAGAAGATTTCTCTCTCTCTTTCTTATTCTTCTTGTTTCTTGCATCATGAGCGAGTAGTACCTTTTTGCTAGGGTGCAGGTACTAGCCCCGCTGCCCATGAAAATCATGTTCTTCTGTTAAACTTTCCATAGAAATGTGCATAACTTTCCATTTCATTGTTAGTTGGTACGTTTGTAGTTGATTATCTACTTGCTTTCATCTTGTTCTTTCCTTTATTGCGAAATACTCTATATATGGGTTGGAATGGCGGTTTACAAGTTCGACTCCTTGACGAGAACTTCTGATAGGATTTCTTGAGGTCATAAGTGTATGATCCGTGAGGGGATGAGACATCTAGCCTACGGTGATGCTTCTGTGGTCTAAACATCCCTCAAGGAGGACCACAACCTTAGTTGGATTTTGTATCGTCTTATTTATCGTCGAAGTTAGTTTGTAGATCTATCACTTGCTTACTTATCAACTAATGCGGTCGACTCCCAAACTAGAAATAGAATGGGATTTCTTCGAGGTCATAAGTGTATGATCTGTGAGGGGATGAGCCATCTAGCCTGCGGTGACGCTTCTGTGTGCCTAACGCCTGTATAGGGGGCCCACAACCTTCATCAAAGTTCTGTATCTTCAGAGCTGTAAGTAAGTGATCTAGATGGTGACGAGACATCTGATGCCTAAGGTGATGCTTACGCGAACCTAACGCTCGTATGAGGGGTTTTTTGCAGCAACTCTATTTGGATTGTTATATCTTGCCTAGAACGTTTGCGATTGAATGTGTTTGTGTGTATAGCGGTGGTGAAACCCGATACCATCCCAACGATTCCATATCATTGATCTAAATCCAACTTTAATTCAGATTTTGCTTTCTTGCAATTAGTTTAATTAACCTCAAATCAACCAATCGTTCTAAATATTAGTTTTACTTGAGCTAGATTCAACTGACAAGGATTCTTAAAAATGTTGTCGTTTGGGTTCGATCCTTAACTATACTGCGATAAGACTCGTCCGCTTGCGGGTGGTATTATTGCACTTTGGTTTTGGTAAAAGCTCGAGGATTTCAACCCCGAGTGAGTTTGTTAGTGCAATAAAATTCTATGTCAAATTCTGGCACCGTTGTCGGGGACAACAGAATCAGTTAGTCAAAACTAGTTCTTTTAAGACTAATTAGGATTAAAAGAACTAGTGAATGAGCTTCTGAATATGATTATGAAGAGCTCCTCACCCAAAATCTATATTAAGGCAGACCTTATGAAGGCTTATGACTCAGTCAAATGGCAGTACTTGCAGTTTGTTCTGTCGGAGATGGGTTTTCCTAACTGTTGGATAGGTTGGATTTCTGAAATTCTCCATTCTACTAGCTTTCAAATTCTTATCAATGGGCATCCCTCAGATTCTTTTTGCCCATCTAATGGCATACAGCAAGGAGATCCGCTTGCACCTTATCTTTTTGTGATTGCGATGGAGGGGCTGTCTGCTATGTTGGCTAGTGCTGTTAGAAACAATCTTTTTCAGCCTTTTAAGAATGGTAATGACATGAGGGTTTCTCATACGTTGTTTGCTGATGATGTGGTCTTATTTTCTAATGGAAATGAGGAGTCCATGAGGGCTGTTGCTAGGATTATTGAGGACTTTGGCACTATTTCTGGTTTGAAGCTCAGTAGTCAGAAGTCTACTTTCTTTGCTAATAAGGGGGTGGACATAGAGATGATTGAAAAGGCTTTGAATATTAAATATGAAGTTCTTCCTGTTAAGTATCTTGGTCTGCCTTTGTTTGTAGGAAGATTATCGAGATCCTTATGTGCTCCTATTATTGATAAGATTAAGAGTCGTCTTGAAGGGTGGAAGGCAAGACATTTATCTTTTGCAGGGAGAGTGGAGCTTATAAGGTCCACTTTATCTTCTTTTCAGCTATATTGGGCTTCGTCTTTCCCTTTACCTGTTGCTGTTATGGAGGATATTGACAGACTGTGCAGAGACTTCTTGTGGGGAGGACTTGAACTTGAGAAGAAGACTCATCTTATTTCTTGGAACCAAGTGTGCTTGCCTAAAGAAGAAGGATGTTTGGGTGTGAAAAGATCAAGAGATATTGTGAATGCTTGTATTACTTTGAATCTGTGGAATGTTTCTGTTAAGAAGGACAAGTTGTGGGTCCGTTGGGTGCATGGTATGTATTTGAAAGGAGACTCTATTTGGAGGTGCAAGGTCGCCTCTAATGCTTCATGGGTCTGGAAATAATGTATTTATCACAGAGAGAGTATTAGTGATCATATATCTTTCTTTGTGGGGAACGGAAAAGGTTTTAAAATATGGAGAGACCCCTAGTTTTTAGGGGGGTATTTGGAGGAGAAGTTGGCTGCTGGCTGTGTCATGAGATGTGGCACAGGTCGGTTTGCTAGTGTTAGCTGCCTCATGAAAGATGGCAGCTGGATTGTCTCCAGGTCTAGACAGGTGAATGTTATTGTGGATGTTATTCATAGTGCTGATCTGTCTATCTCTGAGAAGGAAGATGTGATTATGCTGAAAGGAAAGATTCCTACGAGAGTTAGGGATACGTGGGAGGCTGTTAGATTATATGCACCTGTTCAGTTGTGGTCTAGCTGGGTATGGAATTCGAAAGCTGCTATGAGGCACAAGACACATGGCTGGAAATGCTTCTTGGATAAGCTGCTTACGTTGGATCATATGAAGAGTAGGGGGTTTCAATTCCCCTCCAGATGTGTGTTATGTGAGAATGATGAGGAGGATCTGATTCACATCTTGTTTAGGTGTGAGTATTCTCTACAGGTTTGGGAAGTTGCTGCTAGTGAAGGTTATATGGTCAGATGTCCTAATTCTTTAACTGATGCTTGCTCGTTTGTAAAGAAGAAGGAGAGGATAACTATCCTGGTGATCTTTCATGGTCTTTGGGAGGAAAGAAATCATAGAGTATTCAATGACAGTAAGATGTGTGCAGATAGGAGATGGAGGAAGTTGAAGAAAGATATAGATATTCTTGTATAGTTTTTTTGGTTCTGCATCTTTTGTTTTGTTTTGAGCTTTGCTCTATTCTGTACATATTCAGTAGAAAATTTATAAAGAGGGTCCCACGCTTTTCCGATAAAAAAAAGACTAATTAGGATTTTGCTTTTTCTTTTGACACAATCGATCATCTACTTGAAATCTGACTCTACTCTGTGGTTCTCACTTTCATAATCTTTCTATCTCATGTACAATCCAAGGCGTAGTGCATGCACTGTTCGGACAGCCCCGGACTCATAGCAAGCTTTGATCCTGAGATAGACAAAACTTTTCATCGTCAGATCTGAGAAAATCAAGCAAGGATGGCTCAAGAAGAAGAGGTAGCACGAAGGGTAGCTCAAGCCATCAATGCAAAAAGAGAGAGGCTCATGCAAGAAGCCAGGGCTGCGGTTCAACAGGAAATCCTAGCAGCACAAGCAGCTGAACTACAAAAGGATCTTAGAGAGTTCTCAATCCCGAAAGCTGCAAATGTTCATCATCCAGTACAACCTCCTCCTATCAACACTACTAATTTTGAGATAAGAGCGCATTGGATCACACTGCTTCAGAATAACGCTTTCTACGACAAGCAAGGAGAAGATAACCAAGAACATCTTCTAAGATTTATTGATCTATGTGCTATGACAAAACAAAATGGAGTCACAAATGATGCCATTCGACTCTGTCTCTTCAAGTATTCCCTTACCGATAGAGCTATAAGTTGGTACAATTCGTTGCAAAGTGAAATACCCATCACCACTTGGGAACAACTCCAAAATGTATTTCTAGAAAAGTTCTACTCTCCATCTCTTACCTATGAAATTAGAGGGCGGATAACAAATTTCACTCAAGTTCCTAGAGAAACCCTTGTTGAAGCTTGGGATAGATACAAAGAGCTTGTACGCAAGTGTCTACACCACAGAATTCCCTAGAACAAACTCATTGAGATTTTCTATAGGGGTGTGGATGATGATATTAAGAGATTCCTCGATTCCTCATCTGGAGGAAACTTCATGCGTTAAAGTTATGACAACATATGGAGAGTTGTCACCCTGGGAACAGAAAATCAAGCCAATTGGGGTAGATCTGTAGGTAAAGGAGTTTTGAAAGTAGCTATGGCCGAAGCTAGTCCTGAGTACAAATCTATTGCTAAAACCTTAAAACTCTTAGTTGCCAAGCAAGACCATATTGAATCATCTCTTGCTGCTATTGGAAGAGGACGTTCACCCACTAGACAATCGGAACAGGTCAAGTCTGCTTCCCTATTCTGTGAAGCATGTAAGAGCACCGATCATTCCACTTTATCATGCAATGTTCTCTATGATGTTGTTCTGAGCAATGTATGTAGCCAAGGAGATAATGGTTAGATGGAAAATCTTAATGCTATCAACACCATTCCTGGCCAAAGTTATTACAATCTGAATCAGAATAGGAATCATCCCAGTTTCCAATATGGAAACCCCTCTGGAGCAGTAAACTCACATCAATTTGGTTCAAACAATCAACCAAGAGGCCCACCAAGATTCCAGTATAATCAACAACAAAATTTTGGGAATCAATGAAATTTCAAGGGGAACTTTCAGAATAGGAACTACAATAATTACCAAAATAACTCTCAGTACCAGAATCTTAATCAACAACAAGGACAACAAGCAGGTCCAGTTTCTCCTGATGACAAGCTATCAGCCATTGAAAAGATGTTGCAAACTCAGCAAACCATGATAGCTAACCAACAAGCTCAGCAGAAGGCTATTGAATCTCAATTAGCTCAACTCATAGCTAGCATAAAGCCACCTACTGGAGTCTTTGCTGGCCAACCTGAGAACAATCCTAAGCATCCTGAACAGTTGAAGGCAGTCACCACTAGGTTAGGGAAAGACTATTCGGATCCCCCTGAAAAGACACCTGTGGTTATTACAGACAAGGATGAACATGTGATTGCCCAAGACTCAACAACACAAGAGACTCAATCAAAAGACGATAAGTCAGAAAAAGGAAATTTTGAGAAGCCTACTCAAGAATATGAAGAAACTAAGACTCCAAAACCTGATATCCATGTGTACAAACCTCGCATACCTTTTCCAGCTCGTCTAAGGCAAACAAAGCTTGATACCAGATTTAATAATTTTAAAGAAGCTATGAAGAAACTTCATGTTGATATACCCTTTTTGGATGCTCTGGCTGAGATACCAGCATGGAAAAAGTACTTAAAGTCACTCCTCACCAGGAAGTATATAACTGAAGAGTATGAGACAGTAAAACTGGCGACAACTACATCTGATATCATATTGAGTAAGATGCCCAAGAAACAAAAAGACCCAGGATCCTTTGGAATTTCATGTCACATTGGTGACTCATCATGCAAGAAAGGATCGAAAGATCTCGACGCAAGAATCTCTATTATGCAACTTAGCCTATGCAAAAGACTAGGGTTTGCAAAATTGCTTCCTACTGGCATGACTATACAACTTGCAGACAATTAGATAAAACGTCCGTTAGGAATCCTCGAAGATGTCTCGGTCAAGGTAGGCAAGGACACATATGTTCCATGCGACTTTGTCATTATGGACATAAAAGAAGATGCCAGATATCCTCTCATCTTTGGTCATCCGTTCCTCGCCACTGCAAGAGCCCTGATTGATGTCGAAGCTGGTACCTTACTGCTCAGATTAGGCAAAGAAACTCTCAAATTTAAAGTTTTTGAAAGTATGAGAAGACCAAGTATGCAAGAAGAAGTCTATCTGATTGACTGCATTGAGAAAATGTCACTTCTCATTCAAGAGTATCATGAATCAGATGATCCTTTCGAAGTTGCTCTAACAAACCCATCTGTTGATGAACCAATTGATGAACAAGTAAAGGATTGCATCGAATCCCTCGACTCTACTAAAGAAGATGTTGAAGCCACTAGTGAATAACTCAAAGCTATGGAAACTACAGAAGAAACATGCGAAAACCTAGAGGCTCCCAAAATGAAGCCCCTGCCCGAGGGACTGAAGTACATGTTTTTAGATGATCTCAAAGTTTGTCCTGTAATAATAAATTCTGATCTTACAACCAAACAAGAAGATAAACTCCTGAAAGAATTGAAGGAAAGGAAGAAAGCGATTGGCTACAAAATGAATGACCTAACTGGGGTTAGTCAAGTGATGTGTATGCACAAGATCCCTATGATGGAAAATCACAAGCCTACTATTGAGCATCAACGGAAATTGAATCCAAATATGAAGGAAGTGGTCCGTTGCGAGATCATTAAACTGCTCACAACTGGAAAAATCTATCCGATATCAGATTCGCCATGGGTGAGCCCAGTGCAGTAGTCCCGAAGAAAGGTGGAACAACTATTATACGGAATGAAAACAATGAACTCATCCCCACTCAAATAGTCACAGGGTGGAGGATGTGCATATATTATAGAAAATTAAACAAGGCAACTCAAAAAGATCATTTTCCAATGCCTTTCCTTGATCAAGTACTAGAAAGGTTGGCTCATCAAGAATATTTCTATTATCTTGATGGTTACTCTGGATTCTATCAAATACCCATACATCCAGATGACCAAGAGAAAACAACTTTTAACTGCCCATTCGGAACATACGCATTTAAAAGAATGCCGTTTGGTCTCTGTAATGCACCCACAACTTTTCAACGTTGCATGGCTGCCATATTCGCTGGTCTTACTGAAACAATTATGGAGGTTTCCATGGATGATTTTTTTGTATACGGAGATTCATTCGATTCATGTCTAAAGAACCTCTCCCTGGTCCTAAAACATTGTGAAGAAGCACATCTTGTGATGAATTGGGAAAAGTGCCATTTTATGGTAAAGGAAGGTATTGTCCTCGACCATAGGGTCAACATTAGAGGAATTGAAGTAGATAAAGCCAAGATTGAAGTGATTTCTAAACTGGCTATCCCAACAAATGTAAAAGAAGTTTGTGCTTTCCTAGGTCATGCAAGATTTTATAGAAGATTCATAAAGGACTTTTCAAAGATAACCAAGCCAATGACAAATTTGTTACTAAAAGATGTTGAATTCAACTTTGACGAAGAATGTGTCAAAAGCTTCAACACACTAAAGTAGGCTCTCACAACAACACCCATCATTAGAGCTCCCGACTGGGACCACCCTTTTGAAGTTATGTGTGATGCAATGACTATGATGTGGGCGCTGTTTTAGGGCAATATATAAAGAAGAAACACTATGTGATCTATTATGCATCGAAAACTCTCGATGAAGCCTAGAGGAATTATGCAACTACCGAGAAAGAACTTCTAGTAGTTGTGTATGCCTTTGACAAGTTCAAATCCTACCTAATCGGTTCGAAGGTCATTGTCTACACAAACCACACTGCCATTCGTTACCTTCTGGCAAAGAAAGATGCAAAACCCAAGTTGATTAGATGGATCCTCCTATTACAAGAATTTGATTTAGAGATAAGAGATAAAAAGGGTACATAGAATGTTGTAGCAGACCACCTCAGTCGCATCCACACTCTAGATACTGAGAAGATTTCGATCAATGATTCCCTGCCAGATGATCAACTAATGAAGGTCTCAGAAGATGCACCGTGGTACTCATATTTTGTGAACTACCTTGCTGTTGGGGTTATCCATCCTCATTGCACCAGAAATGCACTGAAGAAATTTATGCATGATGTGAAACGATATCACTGGGATGAGCCATATCTTTTTAAGCTATGTGCTGATGGTCTTTACAGACGATGTATTGTTGAGGAAGAAACCAAACTCATTCTAGAGCGCTGCCACTCTGGCCCAGTTGGAGGCCACATGAGTTCTAAGAAGACTACAATAAAGGTTTTGCAATGTGGATTCTTTTGGCCAAACATATCCCATGATTCCTACAACTTTGTTCTATCATGTGATAAATGTCAAAGAACATGTAACATTATGAAGAGAGATGAGATGCCACTTAAGTTGTGGCAAGAAATTGAGATATTTGATGTTTGGGGTGTGGACTACATGGGGCCATTCCCATCTTCTTATAGATTTTCTTACATCCTAGTAGCGGTTGATTACGTCTCAAAATGGGTTGAAGCTATACCAACCGTCACTAGTGATTCCAAACCCATCATCAAATTATTCAAAGATGCTATTTTCCCCCGTTTTGGAGTGCCACGAATCGTGATATCTGACAGAGGGTCTCACTTCCTTGAAAGAAGCTTTGAAGCTTTACTGAGAAAATATGGTGTAACACATAAGGTAGCCTCACCCTACCATCCACAAATGAGCGGATAGATAGAGGTTTGTAATCGTCAACTAAAGGCTATTCTGGAAAAAACTGTAGGCCACAATCAAAAGGATTGGTCAGTAAAAATCAACGATGCATTATGGGCCTATCGAACTGCTTACAAAACTCTCCTCGGGACTACACCCTTCCGATTAATATATGGAAAAGCTTGCCACCTACCTGTCGAATTGGAGCATAAGGCATGGTGGGCAATAAAACAACTGAATTTGTACATGAAGAAAGCAGGCCAAGCCAGGATTCTACAACTTCAAGAGCTGGATGAACTCAGGATGACAACTTATGAGAATGCAAGAATCTACAAAGAACACACTAAACTTTGGCATGATGGTCATTTGAAAAGAAAAGACATACAAGTGGGAGACCAAGTTCTACTGTTCAACTCAAGATTGAAGTTATTCCTAGGGAAACTTTGTTGCCGCTGGTCTGGACTGTACATTGTCAAAAGCATCTCCCCACATGGTGCTTTCTCTTTATGGAGTGAAAAGTCGGGTGAATTTGTGGCGAACGGCCAATGCTTGAAAAGATATTTCACCACAACAGATATGAGCACCGAAGAAATAATAGATCTCTCCAATCCAAAGGAACCACCGTGAAGTTGAAGATATCAAGTCGAGCCATCGACATAAAACAAAGGCGCTTGTCGGGAGGCAACCCGATAAATAAATTCATATTTAGTTTTCAATTTTGAATTAGAAATTTTCCTTAATTTTGTTTTCACCTTTTAGATGATTTTGCACCAAATAAAATTCACATCACGAGATGCTATCTTGAGTTCTGATTGATCTTGCTTTTCTAGATTTTCATATGGAGGACGCGCGCTGTCTGGAATGCAACCACATCTAGTGGTCCAAACGGCATGAAATTTCCCCTCCATCTCAAATTTAGAGTTTTCTCAAGATGAGAAAATTTATAAAGTTCGGGGTGGAGGGTGGGTGGTATGTATCTTACTTTCCACCTTCACCCATCTAAATCAGTCTTAGATTTTCATCACCGCATTTTTGACCAAAATTTTCAAATAAATTTTCAAAAATTTAAAGTTTTAAAGCTTTCAAAGAATTTGAACAGATACTTGATGAATTTTTGGCCCTTCTCGGTTTCATTAAAAGTCACTAACTAACCTTCTATGCATTTTGAATCATTATATCCTCCTTATTCGAAGTAAATCCTCAAAAGGACCACTTTTTGAAACTAGCCTTTTGACTGAAATCATTTTTGTGAAGCTTATGACTCCTAACATCATGATACTTATGCAAATATGACAAGTGTCTGTCAAACTAATAGGGATCAAACATGTCGTGCTTCCTAACCGAGTAGTGGAACAATAACATGGAATCCCCACCAGATCCTCATCAAGTCATTATTTAAGCAGAGTACGATAAAGAAACGACCTGGTGCATGGAATTGTAAATCAAGTTGCATTCTGATCTAAACTCTCTTCTACACTTCTTCCATCATCTTCGTACCCCTCCATCCATAAAAAAGAAACAAAAATAGCCAAAATAGTGTAAAACCCTAAGTTCGGGGTGGCATGCCACTTCCCTGTATATATCTGCTTCTTCCATACCCCTCGGAAATAAATAGGGGCGTACCACCAAAAATGCAATCTCGAGTCGAATAGAGGAGAGATTTGCAAATAAAAAAAGATGCCAAAGCGCACACAAAAAGAAATGCAATCTCGAGTCGAATAGAGGAGAGATTCACACAAAAAAAGCAATAAATGAAAATTGCAAAGCAAATAAAAAGAAAATCTCGAGTCAAATAGAGGAGATATTTACTTCTTCCTTCCATACCACCATTCACTCCATTTTCTACCTAATGGCACCACGCATGCCCCCTCTATCCTGAAAAACACTAGTGTCAGATCAGATGCACGCTTGTTGTTCTGTGGGTGTCTCTGGAATCTTACAAAACTCTTTGACATGCTTGTTGTTGGAAAAAGTGAGGAGGAGGTGATATTGGAACACGAACTCAGGAACAAAGATATGGTAAGATGTGTTTAGTGGTCTCAGGAGGTTGAGATGCTGAGTCATATTGAGCAGAAAGAAAACATTCGTGATGTGAAGATGAAGCAATCACACAAATTGAAAATATTCATTTTTCGACCGTTTTAGATTTTGTGTTACTCGAGGACGAGCAACGTTTAAGTTCGGGGTATTTTGATGAATGTATATTCATCATGAAATTCAATTATCATATTGAGACAAATCCAACCCAATACATTTAATTTCACTTACTATATGACAAAATGTGCAAAATTACTTAATTGATCAAATTATCATGATTTTAATTGAATTTATGTTGATTTGATGCAGCTCTTGATGAAGTTGAACAATCTTCTGGGTCCCACCTTCACTCACCATTCGGTTTCAACAATTTGGTCTCACCATTCAGTTTCTACCATTCAGTCTCACCATTCGGTTTCATCCATACGGTCTCAAGACCGAATGGATGTGCACACCTCAAGACCGTTTGAAGAGATTCAGTCTGCGAGACTGTTTGAAGAGACTCGGTCTACGAGACCATTTGAAGAGACTCGATCTGTGAGACTGTTTGAAGAGACTCGATCTGCGAGACCATTTGAAGAGACTCGATCTGTGAGACTATTTGAAGAGACTCGGTTTGCGAGACCGTTTGAAGAGATTCGGTCTGTGAGACCGTTTGAAGAGACTCGGTCTGCGAGACCGTTTGAAGAGATTCGGTCTGCGATACCATTTGAGGAGTGCCAGTCTATGAGACCATTTAACGCAGCTACGTGCAAATCGTTTAATATTTGAAACCGTTTGAGAAGACCATTTGCTAAAGTTGGAATGCAATGTGTAGACTGAATGGTCACATGTGCAGCAAGAACCGTTTAATAGAGTGCATGCAACTAAATCGTTTGACGTGAGAAATGACATGCACGTAGACCAATTGGGTCATTAAGAAACCAAGACCGTTTGCATGTGAAACTATTTGGAGTATTAGCTGGGAGAATCCAAGACCGAAATGCTAATCACGAGAAGACCGTTTGAGCATGCATGGCACAAGATCGTTTGCTGCCAGCATGAAGAACGAATGGATCCGAGAGAGCTGATTTGAATGGTCAGACCATTTGCTAATGTAGCATACTCATGAGAAGAATGTTTGCTCTAGCGTGAAGAACCTTTGCTGCATGAAAGCCACTACGTGAAGGCCAATTGCTAGTACGAAACCGAATGGCCAATTGCTAGTAGAAGACCGAAACTGAATGGCCACAACACGTGCATGCATGAAGACCGTGAGCTGAACAGTAGATTATACAAACCGAATGAGGAAGGAGCCCAAACCGTGTGGGCAGCAATAACATGCAGACCGAACAGCTACCACATGAATACCTATTGACCATTTGGATTAAGTATACGAAGACCGAATGGAGGCAGCTACAAACCGAATGAATAACCAAGCAATCCGAATGAGCAAAACCGAATGAGCTCACATGAAGACCGAGCAAATGCAAACCGAATGGCCACTTGCTGAAGTGCAAACCATTTGATAAAGCTGGGCTCACCAAACCATTTGCAAAAGTGGATCATGCAAACTGAATGATAAGCTAGTATACCAAACCGTATGGAAAAGTAAAATGCATGCAAACTGTGAGCAAATTCCACATGAAGATCATGCAAAACCGAATTAAGAAAACCGAAATGGAGGAGAGTAAAATGCCAAACCATTTGGATAAGATATTTTCGGACTGGAATCACACCAAAAACGTGAGGGTCAGTCTAGTGTCTATAAATAGGACCAGCAGGGTCCTTATTTCGGGATCAGTTCTGGGATGCCGACAGACTACCTGTACACAGAGCCGATCCAAATCCAGTACCGTCCACGCCAGTTTCATTCCACCTACTGCCTGTACTGCAACCAAGGAGGCTGAGGAGAGAAGGAAGACAGAGCGAGGGAGACTGTCCGGTCTGTCTTGGCATCTCCCGTTCACATCCAGATCTGCTCCGACACGACGTAGAATGTCGTATCTTCTTCACCGAGCTGCGACTACCTTCTACACCAAGTTCATGGCAGATTTCTCTCTCTTTCTTATTCTTCTTGTTTCTCGCATCATGAGCGAGTAGTACCTTTTCACTGGGGTGCGGGGACTAACCCCGCTACCCATGCAAATCATGTTCTTTTGTTAAACTTTCCATGGAAATGTGTATAACTTTCCATTTCGTTGTTAGTTGGTACATTTGTAGTTGATTATCTACTTGCTTTCATCTTGTTCCTTCCTTTATTGTGAAATCCTCTATATATGGGTTGGAATGGCAGTTTACAAGTTCGAATCCTTGACGAGAACTTCTGATAGGATTCCTTGAAGTCGTAAGTGTATGATCCGTGAGGGGACGAGACATCTAGCCTACGGTGATGCTTCTGTGGTCTAAACATCCCTCAGGGAGGACCACATCCTTAGTTGGATTTTGTATCGTCTTGTTTATCGTCGATGTTAGTTTGTAGATCTATCACTTGCTTGCTTATCAAATAATGTGGTTGACTCCCAAACTAGAAATAGAATGGGATTTCTTTGAGGTCGTAAGTGTATGATCCACGAGGGGACGAGCTGTCTAGCCTTCGGTGATGCTTCTATGTGCCTAACGCCTTTATAGCGGGCCCGCAACCTTCGTCAAATTTCTGTATCTTCAGAGCCGTAAGTAAGTGATCCGGATGGTGACGAGACATCTGATGCCTAAGGAAACGCTTACGCGAACCTAACGCCCGTATGGGAGGGTTGCAATAGCTCTATTTGGATTGTTATATCTTTACTGGAACGTTTGCGATTGAATGTGTTTGCGTGTCTAGCGGTGGTGAAACCTGATACCATCCCAACGATTCCATATCATTGATCTAAACCCAACTTTAATTCAGCTTTTACTTTCTTGCAATTAATTTAATTAACCTCAAATCAACCAATCATTCTAAATATTAGTTTTACTTGAGCTAGATTCGACTGACAAGGATTCTTAAAAACATTGTCCTTTGGGTTCGATTCTTAACTATACTATGATAAGACTCGTCCGTTTACGGGTAGTATTATTACACTGTGGTTTTGGTAAAAGCTCAGGGATTTCAACCCCGAGTGAGTTTGTTAGTGCGATAAAATTCCACTTCAGATACTTGTTACACAAGCATCTCACATGGCTCTTCAAGGCCCATTTAATCTATTATCACCTCTTGCTATGCAACAAAGCATATTATGACTTAAAAGGCCCATAAAACAATTTCAAGTAAATAACACATCATAGTTCATACTTGGCTATGCTCATCATCTCATGATATCTGCAGGGTTAGTACACATGATAACAGTTATATCAATTACATATCAGCACTATGCAATGTAATGATAACATCACTATTCCCTCATTAGGGTTAGTGTTTCCAAATTCATGTCAATTAGGGATACTCATCCCATTATCCAAAATTAGGGTTAGAGATTATCATCAAATTGCTTAATATTAGGGTTCCATGCACTATAACCCAAAATTAGGGTTTCACATACCTTCACCCTATATTAGGGTTAAGATTTCATATAGCATCACCCTAGATTAGGGTTTTACATAATCATCATCCTTTATTAGGTTATCACATAAGATCACCCTGTATTAGGGTTTCATATAACAACACCCTATATTAGGGTTTCATATAACAATACCCAGTATTAGGGTTTCATATAACTATACCTTGTATTAGGGTTTTCACATATCATCATCCCATCTTAGGGTTTCACAACCCTTTACTCAAAATAGGGTTAGGGATTTCCCATATTATCACCCTAGATTAGGGTTACACCTTTACCCTAAATTAGGGTGTCATCTATCATTGCCCTAAATTATAGATTAGGACACATCAACCTTCTCGATTAGGGTTTCATGATCTCTTTATCAAGGGTCATACCCTAAATACATATTCCATTCATGTTGAGAGTGTTGAGGTTTAATCTCTACATGGCTATCATTCATGTATGAATTCCTCTCTCTCTCATCCTCTCTAGGATGTTTATTACTTCAAGCTAGATTAGATTAGGTCATCCTTTCATTCAAGTACACACATTTAGGATTAGCATAGTGTGTTGAGATATTTCTTCCTTAAGCATCAAAGATTAACCCCTCAAAGGGTACTAATCACCCTAATACCTTAAAGGTACAACCATTATAATTATCTTTGTTGAACATCATTAACAATCATAAATTTAATTGATCTTTCATAGCTTTGAGACTATTAGATCTCCAAACAATTTTGATACTTTTGAACCTTCAAACGGTTTTGACCTTCTTAAACTTCAAACGGTTTTGAGACCGTTTGCCCTCCAAACGGTATGAAGAACGTTTGATCCCAAACGGTCTCAAGATCATTTGGACTCAAACGGTCTCAAGAGCATTTGGTCCAAACCACCTTGAAACCGAATGAATCAATTAGGGTTTCCTTAAATCAATCAATTTAGGGTTTGCACTCATTGAACCATCCAACATTGAGACCATTCAAAGGGGATCAAAATGTAACCCTTAAATCTCCATCCATCCATGAATCTACTTGACCTGAAACGGTCTTGAGGTACTTGACCTCCAAATGGTCAACTTCTTCAAACGGTCAAAGTACCCAAACGGTTTTGAAGTTCAATTTACCCATTCCATCTTGAGATCCATTACCCATTCGGTTTTGAACTCAATTACCCATTCGGTCTTGAAGTCAATTACCCATTCGGTCTTGAATTCAATTACCCATTCGGTTTTGAAGTAAAGTACCCATTTGGTCTTGGGTTCAATTACCCATTCAGTCTTGAACTCAATTACCCATTTGATCTTGAAACCGAATCAACTCAATCGGTTTTGAAACTGAATTAGCTCAATCGGTTTTGAAACCGAATTAGCTCAATTGATTTTGAAAACCATTTGCCCATTCCTTTGTTGAGGTGTTCTTAAGATGACATCATCATATTCAAGCTTCAAATCTTCGAAATCAATTGTGATTCTTATGGTGATTTCAACAACTAATCAAAAGGAAATCGAGAAAGAAGAAAGGTTCAACACATGATGAATAAGTTGCAAGAAAAAATAACATTTACGGGTTCAAGTTATATAACCCGCGTTCAAAATTGAATCCAAGCTTCAAGCTTCACGTTATCAATGGTGAATGAAGCTTCCTCAACTTCCAAAGGCTCGTCCTCAAGTCTTTGAGTGAAATGAATGGCTAAGGTTGAAGATTGAATGAAGAAAAGAAGAAATTAAGCATTGAATTTTGATTTCCACCATGAAATTAAGGTTGAAGATGACTATGGAGCTTACCTATAGGTTGGGGCACGTCCTCCTGCTGCTCCTAAGCTCCCTTGTGTTCAACCAAATCAAGGAAAGAAAAAGGAATCAAAAAATCCTTTCATGTGGGTTGAAAATGGGATGTATATAAGGGAATTTCTATGAGAGAGAAAGTGATAAATAATTCCTTCAACTCCCAAAATTGGTGCCACATACTCCCCTCCATCACTTTCATACAAATCCATCTCCCCCAACTTGTAATTCCTCTTCATTATCCATGAATTAAAAGAAGACAAATTAAGCACCTTAATAAATATAAAAATAATATCCAAAATTGAGTGGATATTGCTTTTTCTTTAACTAATGTGAGTGGGCTCTCCACTCACTTTAGATATTTCGGTGCCATTGCAAGGCACAAGAACGTCCATAATTATAAAAATTCAACCATCTCATTTTTGGTTGAAGTAAACTTCCATTAATATATTTATTATTGCATTAAATTGAATTAGGGTTTCAATTATGCTTAAATCTTGATTATTTTAATATAAAGATTCTCTCTCCTCCAAAGAGATTCAAATGAGATGCCCCTCTGATTTTCTTGTCTCTAATTGATACCAAGAAACATTAGGGACCCTCTAGGAGTGATATTTTGCATATTGAACCCTAGGTTTTGGGTAAATTGCACATTACACCAAAACTAGGTTTTAATGCACAAACATTGCTCAATGAGCTCTTTCTTGGTGCTCAGGCTACCACATGCCATACCTCTGCATCATTCTCATTCTTATGATGCTTCAACACCTGAGGAACATATATTGTAACATTTTCAAGTTAACCCCTCAACTTGGGTAATTTGCACTTTAGTCCAAAACAAGCAAAACATTATTTTCAACATTATTCAAAAAGGACTAAAATTGAAACATAAGCTCTTCTTGAGCCTTAATTACTTTTCAAAAGATAAGATAAAACATATAATTATCTTTCTTAAACAAAATATCTAGGGTTAAAGCATAACCCAGGTCAAGGATGTTACAAATTATCCACCCCTAACAGGGATTTCATCCCTGAAATCATCAAGAGAAAAGAGAAGGGTACTTCCTTCTCATCTCTTCCTCTAGCTCCCACGTAGCTTCTTCAATGCGATGATGATTCCAGAGAACTTTCACAAGACATATGTCTTTCTTTTTCAGCTTTTTAATTCCTTTATCAAGGATCGTCACAAGTCCTTCAACATATGATATATCATCATTTAATTCTACCTCCACATGTTACAAAACTAACTCTGTGTCAGGATGACATTTTCTCAGCATGGAGATATGGAACACTGGATGCAACTTATGCAGCTGAGGTGGCAACTCCAGCTTATAGGCTACCATTCCAATCCGTTTAATGATTGGATAAGGCCCCATAAATCTAGGAGCTAACTTTCCCTTCTTTGCAAATCTAAGGACACCTTTCCAAGGTGAGACTTTGAGATATACTCTGTCTCCAACTTGGAATTCTAAAGGTCTTCACCGTTTGTCGACGTATGACTTTTGTCTATCTTGTGAAGTCTTTAATTGTTGTTGTATTACTTTAATCTTCTCAGTTGTCTGCTGCACAAGCTCATGACCCAAAAGTTGATATTCTCCTGTTTCATACCAACATAAAGGAGATGTACAACGTATACCATATAATGCTTCATATGGTGCCATATCAATATTCTGCTGATAGCTATTATTGTAAGAAAATTCTATCAAGCTCAGGTGTAGATCCCAACTTCCTACAAATTGAAGGACACATGCCCTAAGCAAATCCTCCAAGGTTTGTATGGTTCTCTCAAACTATCCATTTGTCTGTGGGTGAAAGGCAGTACTAAACCTTAACTACGTACCCAAAGATTTATGTAGTCGTTCCCAAAAATGACTCATGAACTAGGGACCTCTATCAGAAACAATAGTAGTTGGAACCCCGTGAAACCGCACTATCTCATCTATATATATCTGTGCAAGCTTCTCAGCAGTGTAGGTTGTTTTGATAGGAAGGAAATGTGTTGTCTTAGTCAACCTATCAACTATCACCCATATGGGATCATGACCTTTGGTTGTTCTAGGAAAACCAACCACAAAGTCCATGGTCACATGATCCCATTTCCACTACGGTATAGGCAAAGGTTGCATTATTCCTATGGGCTTTTGATGTTCAACTTTAACCTGCTAACACACCGGACACCGCATAACAAACTTAGCAACATCTTTCTTCAATCCAGGCCGCCAATACATATCCTTCAAATATTATACATTTTGGTGCTTCCTGGATGCATTGCATACATCAAAGAATGAGATTCTTCCAAGACTAACTTCCTTAAGTCATTGGCATCAGGTACTACCATCCTACCATGGTAATAGACTACTTGATCCTCTGACTCATGAAATCCATCTCGCTTCTCACTACCATAATCTGACCTGATCTGCTGAATCACAACATCATCTTGCTATGCTTCTTTAATCTATGGTCTTAGAGTAGGTTTCACTTGCATCTCAGCTAACAGGCCGGCTAACAATGATACCTTAAGCTGTATATTGTTTTGCCTCAAGGAGATATGCATATCTCTTTTAAAGCACACTAAGGAGTTCAACTGTGCTTTATCTAAAGCTGGTGATGATGATTTCCTACTTAGTGCATCAGACACTACATTAGCCTTCCCTGGATGATAATCAATTGTACAATCATAGTCCTTGATTAACTCCATCCAGTGGCGTTGTCTCATGTTCAACTCATGTTGTGAGAAGATATATTTTAGATTCTTATGGTCTGTGAAAATCTGGAATGTTTCTCCATAGAGATAATGTCTCTAGATCTTCAAAGCATGGACCACAACAACTATCTCTAGATCATGTGTTGGATAATTCTCCTCGTATTTCTTAAGCTGTCGAGAGGAAAAAGAAATCACTTGATTATCCTGCATCAACACACATCCTAGTCCATTCTTAGATGCATCACAGAAAATTATGTACCCCTTCCCTTGCTCAGGTAACACCAGCACAGGTGCACTTGTTAACCTTCCTTTCAATAGCTAGAAAGAATGTTGACATTTGTCATTCTAGACAAAAGGAACCTCCTTGCTGGTCAACTTGGTTAGAAGTAAATCTATAGAACTGAAGTTCTTAATGAACCTCCTGTAATATCCCACCAGTCCTAGGAAACTGCATATCTCTGTCGGTGTCTTTGACTGTTCCCATTGCAGGACAGACTCTAGCTTCTTAGGATCAACATGGATACCTAAGATAGATATTGCGTGTCCTAGAAAAGAAACTTCTGGTAACCAGAACTCACATTTGCTAAACTTAGCATACATCTTATACTCTCTTAGCAAAGTTAAAGCCCGACGGAGGTTCTGCTCATACTGTTGAGTATCTCTTATGGCAAGACACTTTTATTATCATGCTTGTAATCTAAAATTTAATATGCCTCATTTCTTTTGTTACATTTCTCTTGAACTTACCTAATTGCAAATAGCTCCCATTCTTGTGGGAACATCTATTTTGTACTTATAACCCATTATAATGCCCAAAGTGTTTTATATATGTACATCCTCAGCCTTTTCTGACCTTTATACCTTGTTTCCTATGTTCTGGGTGATGTTCCCTTCCACCCAGGTGTAGAGGAGCATGTGGTGACCTTAGAGGAGGATCTTATACTTGAGGACCTAGGGTTTGAGGAACCTGATCAGTAGTAGTCCACAGAAGTTTCTGTGATGCCTAGGTTGCCCTCTGCAACTGATCCATTTAGTCTTAGTTTCCTTTATGTTTCTTTTATGTCCATGTGGACAAGTTCTTAGAAATAATTGGATCATGTAATAATTAAACCTTACTTTCTGCTGCTATTACTTTATGCTCTATTTTGCCATATTATATTGAGAGTGATTTATCTTCCCTTCTATATATATGTTACATCTAAATGTTTGGGGAATTGCTATAGTCTTCTCAAAATTTTAGAGTAGGGAGTGATCCCCTTAGTGGGTCCCACTCCTTGCATAAGTCTAAAATTTGGTGTCACATCTTTGAGATTTAATTGGTAACACCAGCTAATGATGATCCATAGTTACTAATTAATGTTATTACTAGACATCATTATATACAAAACTTAATTATATGAATACCATAGAATGTTGACCCATTACTATACACGATAGCATGCATATATGTTGGTGTATGGGTAGTACAAGCATATATCTTAGTCATGTAACCCTAATACTATCCACCTAATTAGTATTATAATAAAGAACATGTCTGAGCTAATCAGATGGATGTAAGATATAATACTTAGGTATGACAATGACTTATATCCAATAATAATTAGAAACAAAATAAGAAATATGTAGGTAATCACATGTGAGTGTATGTAGGACTTAAATACTATATATTCCTAATAAGGGTATTTTGATCCAATGAAATATCATGTAATGCATGTCCCTAGCCTAGTTGACCATTTGAGCTATATGATATTGAGGGAGAGAATGGTGTTAAAAGACCTAAAATGGGGATAATGTGTATTATTACTCACTTACATATTTAACCTCAACACACTTCAACTTATGTGATTGAAACTTGACGTTAGAACTAAAATACATATCAAAGGAATCACATGTACAACTAATGAGGTTAAAAATCCTAATATGCCACAAGATGATCAAAACTAGGATAAGAAGGATATAAATCGGTAATAGAAATGCATACACATGTTCACTTTGGTTTGCCTAACATACATAATGTATTTTTAGGAAGATTACTCAACTTTAGAGATCAATTATGCTTATTGAACTAACCTTTAACCATGAAGATAAGGTATGTACTCATCCCTATTTATAACTAGGCATTTATATGACTAAATTTCCCCATATGCTCTTGGAATACTTGTTCTTATTGCCACTTGTTGAAATATCATATCCTCTCAGTTCTGACTTATTGCTATTCTTTTGAAATTATTATTATCATGTTGAATTGGGTCAAGGACCCCACCTGCTATTGTGCTTAAATCATGTCACATATGTTTGTGAAAGGTGTATCTTGCCACTCTATTTATGCATGTTAGATAATTCGATTGATTTAACTATCATAGATGCTTATGCGTAACCATTAGGGCACACTATTTGCGCCTGGGGTGTGCTACTTCCACCTTGATATATATATAGAGGCACAATATATCCACCTAGGGTGTGCTATTTCCATCCATTTTACTTAGGTCAATGACCCAGTGGTGTCATGGCCCTATTATAGTCATCTTAGTCAAATATCTCAGCATCCATATATTTATGTGATTGGATGGTTGATATTGGCAAGAGTTCTTATTTTAATTGTTTAATTATACTACCTAATTCTTTTGGAAATTCCTTCTTTTGTTGATTCTCGTCAAAACTTACCTAGATTTAATGGACCCATCTTGATGGGAACATCTTACTTTACTTTTTAAGAAAATAATGCCCTAGTTAATCCTCTAATGTACACACTCAACTTTTGTTGATACATATCTTATTTTCCTATTTTTTGGGTGTTCCCTCCACCCAAGTGTAGGTGCTTTATAGGGAAGATACGCAAGATGATCGTGAACTCATTGGTGAACATAAGGATAGCTTGAGACAAAATTGCTACCCTCTGCATATGGGGTTATGTATATAGATGTAACCTTTTCATTTTATGTACCACCCTTAGGATGAGAAAGTTATGTACATGGAAACATTTTGTAACTTCATAAATAGTTATGTTTTATGCTGCTTAAATATTTCATGGCTCATGTTTGTACCAATGAGTAGGCCCATTATAGGGTCCCACTCCTTACATGGGGAAATCTAAACTAAGAATATGAGAATTTTCCTGATGGCCATCTACATTATCACTTTGATACAATAGTGTAACACCCCAATTTTCTTATCACATGAGAAGAAGCTTAATTTTTTCAACTAGGGTATGTTACTAACATGATATGCATTACAATAATTATAGACAAGAACCATTACAAATTGTGTATGAAATAACTTCTCATAAATTCTCAGGAAAAGATACATGGTTACACTAGACTATATAAAAAACATATATCCATGATGATAAAACTTGTACTCTATTTTAATATCTCGGATCTTGTAGATGGTGCCCCACCAAGCAAACCCCTTAAAACTATAGATGAATCCTCTATCTTGACCTCTCTTCGTAAAGGTTGGTAGATGCAGACATCTCATCCCCAGTCATGCACAAAGGGAAACCTAGGTCAGAGTAAGTGACATTGAATTTCAAATAAGATAAACAAAAATATGCTATAACTAAAAGCTGAATTAAAATTTCATCATCATCATCATCTAAGCCTCAATCCCAACTATGTTGGGGTCGGCTACATGGATCCTTCGTTTCCATTCAGCTCTATCATGGGTCATATTCTGATTGAGATGTAGAGATTCAAAATCTCTCTTTATAAGCTCATCCCATGTTAATTTAGGCCTTCCTATTCTTCTATTTATAGTGTTTGGCTCAATAGCAACTTTAAATTTAGGCCTTCCTCTTCTTCTATTTATAGTGTTTGAATTAAGATTTGGAAACTTTAAATTTATACTGAATTGATGTATCTTTTATTTATGTCTTTTATCTAGTTTGTGGCCACCATTATACGACAAATCCTCTTGAATTGGCGTATCTATGCCATGAATTGGTATCAAAGTACCTCTAAATTGGCACTACATGCATCTAAATGACACCTAGGTGTCTCTGAAATGGCATGGCTATGCCCTGAATTGGTACTGAAGTACCTATGAATTAGAGACAACAATCCTCTGAATTGGAAAAAGATGCCTCTGAATTGTCACTGGACTAACTAAATGAGGACTTATCATATAATGTCTTATGTGAAGGTTTTGACTTAATTATCTTAAATGTGAACTTACTAAACTCTTAATCTAAACTTATCTTATACTGAAATTGAATACTAATATATGAACATGTAATGAACTCAAAATCTAAATTTGAATCTTTTCTCTTAAATATTTAACTAAATCTAAAATTGAATCTGAGTTCTGATACTAAATTGATCTTATTTAGAAGTTCTTATCACATTAAAATCTTAAGAGTGACTTAATATGATCTTTCATTAAAATATATGATATCTAAAATCTGAGTCTAAAGGCTTGAGAAAAATTAACTGAATTGAATGTAGAAATATTAAGATAAATTAAGTACAAATAATATAAACTATGATAACCCACAACATACTTAATCTGAATAAAGTCTGATTACCCAAAGTATCATTGGATATGAAGTAAGCATGAAGTACTAGATGTCTAATAGTAACCTAATCTCTAAGTTACTTTCTAGGAAGGTGTTGTCTGAAGCATATAATGAAATTCAATGAACATGGCCCACTTACCTCTATTGCAGTGACCTAAGTTTAGTTCCTAAATCTTTTAGTCAAAACCCTAGCTCCTGAAAATATCATGAACAATTCATGAATATCCATTAACCCAAAACACATATTTAAGACGCATGACCTTGCTTTTTGGTTGAACATTCTTTATTATCATAATTTGATGCTTGAAACCTTAATCAAACCCTAAGATGTGTTGTGATATTACGTGACAAGCTTAAGTTTCAAGTTTGGTCCTGTTTGGACACTGTTTGAGCAAGTTATACAAATATGTGCTTGTTTTGGACCTTTATGCAAATTACCCATATATAGGGTTCTCCTTATAATTTGCCACATTCTTTTTGTGCCTCACCTATGTTCATATCATGTTTGATATAGTTGTGCCTTGGGGCGCCTTGTTACACCTTAGTTTGAGCAGTGACATCTAGCCTTGTGTTGAGTTCAGGGTTTGCTCTCATTGATGCCCTAACTCAGTGGTTGACCCTTGAGTGTTGGGACCCAATGGGCCACCTCATGTTGGCAATCGATTTGATTTCATGTGTTCAATGAGTTTTCTAACTCAGCTTGGTCACCAAGATTTCATGCGGTTGATTGGTTTTTTGACCATCTTAGTCGCCAATATTTCTTATGTGGTTATTCAGTTTTCTAAACCACATGGTTGACAATGGTTGCATGGACCATATGTTTTTGACTTTGGACACATGGAATGCATATCTAGACATCTCTCCCGTCCTCATTCTTTCCAACCCTAAGCTTTATATACCTCTCTATGCATACGAACATGTTCTTTTACACACCTAGCTCTCGCTTTCTTCTTCCTTGCTACTTGGAGCTCGTCCCCTTGCTTGGTAGAGAAGAAGGAGGTTAAGGTAGAAGAAGCTCGGCTGATCTTGCTTGTATGTGCATCTAGGGTTTGGATCTACCCTATTTTCAAGCTAGTGGAGCTACCTTAGCATGTTCTTATCCTAAGAAAGTAATGTCTTCCTCTTTCTTTATCTTCTTATCTCTTTCTTCTAGTCATATCCATGGGGTTCTTGGTGAAGCTTTGTGCTAGAGGTTGAAAAACACCTTCTTCTTGCTTCCTTGACCTATGGTTTGCTTATTCTTGGAGAAGGAGATAGCTTGGATGAGTGGAGTGCTCAAGATAGGGTTTCTTCTCTCTCTTAGAGCTACCTTGCTGCTTGGACCTTCTTAGTCACCAAGTTTTCTGAGTCCATGTTGATTGCCAACTTTTTTGACTCCATGTTAGTCGCCAAGTTTTGTGACTCCATGTTGGTCGTGAAGTTTTGTGACTCCCTATTGGTCACCAAGTTTTTTGACTCCATGTTGGTCGCCAAAATTTCTGACTCCATGGTATATGAAATTCTTGACTCTATGTGGTTGCCAAGGTTTTTGACTCTATGGTCACCAAGATTTCTGACTCTATGGTCGCTAGCGTTTATGAATTTTATGGTCAATGAAATTTCCGAATCTATGGTCACTATGTTTTCCTGACTCTATGGTCGATGGGTTTTTTGATCCTATGAATATGGGTCAAGAGTTTTGGTTGTAAGGAATCTGATGGTCTATTCCATACAACATTTGATGGTTAGTTGAAATGTTGATTTGTAACACTAACTCAACCTATCTTGTTGAACCTAACCCTAAATCCAAGTTGATGATGGTTAATCATACTTAGCTTCCTTGAGTGATTAGTATGATGAATAAATACTCCCTCAATGTTATTGTAGCCCTAACATGTTGTCATATGAACGTCATAATCTCCTAAATGCAATGTTATGTCAAACATGTATGTCACATGTATGTTGATGGTTTTATGAGCCTTTGGTAAGGTATGGAAAGATAATGATGTTCTTATTGGGAATCATGTGATGGTCTTAATGACCTTTGGGTATGGTTGAGCACTTATAGAGGTGTGATCCTCTTCATGATGTGACTAGGATTGGTATCATGTGATTATGTGATAAGAAATATATTTCATATAATTTATATCTTCTGGAGTTGTAACATACGCATGTTTTTGTAGAACTCTTTTAGGGTTTGTATGTAACTTGATTCATGCAGCCTTAACTCACCCAATTGGCATTAACTAATAAAGTGAAACCCTAATCATGTAGTGACCTATGTCATAGATCCATTCCAGTGTCAGAACTTGTTGGGTGGTGAAATGAGTATTCCTCTAATGGAAGCTCATAGTGGTATACTATTGAGTATATGCATATTCTGAGAATGGTTGTGGTGATACCTAGGTAGGAGAATGATCGAGGTTGTATCTCATATGATTATGATTCACTATACATGATGTTTTGAGGACATCTGTGGTTGTACATCAGATGATAGGGTTTGTATACCCTGTTACTAGTGTCGTGACCTATATACTAAGGGCAGACTAAGTTATTTTGCAACTTTTCTATATATGTCAATGCGATTGACTTGTACTGACTGAGGGAGGGTGGATGAGATATTAGGATTCTGGCTCTCCTAGATATTGTAAGAAACTGAATGGAACTTCACAGGTGGTCAGTTGGAGTCTGAGTGGTATACCTTAAACTCCCCATGGCTTAATAAAAGATGTAATCAAATTGTATAGCATATCTGTTTAGGGTTAAACATGATTCACATTGGTTGTTAACCCTTGCCTTATTTCTTATAATGCCAGTTGTTATATAATGCAGTAGGATAAATCAACTATTTAATAAATGATAATCTTATTTGTTCCTTTATATACTTGTTAATCATGCATCTTTCTATGCCTATCTATTTAACTTGCTTATTTTTTTAACCTGCTTAACTTGTTTAATATTATAACATGTTGTAACCAGTAACCGTAGTTGAGATCTATATCTCTCATTGGGATGTTTTTTTCACCTCGTGGTTCATCACATCATTTTAGGTGATCGTCAGTGACATCGTCATGATCATGGTGGTGAGGAAAAACAACCTAAACTGTAACATCTCAGACCTGGGTTTATGGCTAACCCTTTATGTTTGTCTTAAATGAGTTTCTTGGAACTTTAATACAATCCTCTAAAGTGTTTTGTTATCAGGTGACAAACTTATGTTTTAAGTTTGGTCCTATTTTAATAATGTTTGACCAATGTTCTCTTGTTTTGGACCAAAATACAATTGACCCAAGATGAGGGGTTATATTGCAAAATGTCATATGTGGAACATACCTAATGTGTTTTAGCATCATTATAGAGAGAATTATGCAAGGTGGTATCTTGTGGAAAGCCTAAATTCCAAGTTTGAACTTGTTTGAATAATGCTAGTGGCTTGTGCACCAATTCTGGTATACATTGTAAATTACCCAAAATATAGGGTTGATATGCTAATTACCACCTCTAGAGTGTCCCTAATCCTCCTAGTATCATTTATATGAGATAGAAAGAAGGAGGCACCGTGTTTGAATCATATTTGAGTGTGATACTCTTGGTGATGAAAAGACTAAGAAAGTGTTGAATGTGAAACCCTAATTTGAGCCTGTATTGGGTTGTAGAGTTCATATGAGAGTGCCTATCAGCCAAGGAGACATAGGGGGAGTCTCATATCGGTTTGTGGACTCTTGGCTTTGTCCATGACGGGAAAAGCACCTCAAGGAGGTGATCCATGATGAGTTAGATGCTCCTTGCAAAAAGTTGTATCAGTTTGCATAATTTATGAGATAAAGATGAGATATCTTATCAAACAAGATAACTAATGGCCGAAATATCATCTCTAGATTATCCTCAAGTGTTTCGAATTTCAAGATAAATATGAGTGCATGGAAGGACAGGTGTCAACCATGCATGGACACGTGTCACCTAGTAGCTTAAATAGATGACACCTCATATACATACGTTTTCATGAACCTCATGTATATATACCCTTCCTATCACCCATAAGTGGAAGTTTTCAAAATATATCACCCCCTTGTTCCTACATATCGTGCATAGGGTCTTGGTATTGTGCATAGGTGAAGGAGTATCGTTCATAGAGCCTTGGTATCAACCATAGCAAAGAGATATCACCTATAGCAAAGTGATATCAGCCAAGTGAGGGATATCAACCGCAAGTGGCAAAGTATCATGCATGGTGCTAAGGAACTCAAGCCTTGGACCTTTGAGAAGCTCATATTCAACCTTGGGAACGTGAATCTTTGGATCTTGGAGGTTTGAAGTTGCTCTTGAGGTGGGTCATATAACTTGAACTCAATCATGTTATTATTTACCATCAATCTTGCCTTAGTTAAATGATTTACTTTCAAATAGATTTTTCTTGCATAATTGATGAACCCATGAGCTCTAGTAGTAACCTAGGACTGTTGTCCATGAACTAGAACAGTAAGAATAAGAGTCTAGAGGTTGATGATGATGACATCATCATGGTGCAACCCGATATTGGGCTGAAGCACCTCTAACCCGATATGGTGTTGAAGGATACACCTCTTACCCGATATGATGATTAAAACCTGAGATAATGATGGTTATACACCTCTAGAAAGATATGGTGATGAGCATAACCTTATGCACGATATGGTGACACACACATACACCTGAAGGTCGATATAGTGAACACACATACACCTTATACCTGATATGGTGTTGAAACCCTAGATGGTGATATGGAATATGATATACCTTGGAACCCCACACCCCTATCGTTTTGTGTAATGGGTTAATTGTGAAGGTTTAAAATAGTTGTCTAGCCTATCACTAAATACATGATAGTATTTTTTTCCATGAAGGAATGAAAGAGTATGAGCATAAGGGTTTAACCCGATATGGTAACCCAATATGGTAACCCGATATGATTATATGAACTCAACTACTAGCACAATAAGGTGATAAATTTATACCTCATGGATGATATGAGTGACACATACACACACCTTATGCATGATATGGGGTTAAGCACACACCTTATACCCCATATGGTGATAGAGTATATACCTTAAACCGATATGATGTTGAAACTCAACATGGTCCTGTGAAACCCGATATACAAACCCCTAAGGTTGAGTAATTTGATATGGATGCATGGTATGGTAATGAGGATATACCTCTATACTGATATGGAAGCATACCTACACCTCTATAACCGATATGGAGGAAGCTCCTCAATTCAATACACTTGATTGAGTGATACATGTAATGTGTTATGTCAAATGATACTTTAAGACATGAAGGGTTTAATGCATTTTGATGAATATGGGCCAATGTACCTTGAGAGAAAGATTGAGACAACCTAATGGAGTATGATGTAATCAATATCCTAGTGAGGACAAAAGAGAAACTTATACTTGTTTAATACTCATGTAATGAGTATACATTGATATTCTTAATATGTGTGGAGTCTGAATTGGGGTTGTGATTCTTGATGAATGTACTTGAAAACCCTATTCAGGTTAAAAAGCGAAACCTTAACCATAATGAAGGGTAATGATATGATCTGAAACTACAATTGGTTAATAAAGGTAAACCCTAACCATATTGAAACCATGCTAGTAGCATGAGATAAGGAGCATAGCTAAGCATGGGCTATGATGTTTCATATAATACCGATTATATAGGTCTTATGACCTAGAGATAGTTGTTGCCTAATGAGAGGTGACAACATGTTTAATGGGCCTTGTGAGCCATGTGAATAGTTGTTTCCTAGTGAGAGGTGACAAGAAGTTTAATGGGCCTTGTGAGCCATGTGAATAGTTGTTGCCTAGTGAAAGGTGACAATATGTTCAAATGGAAACTCCGTAACGTAATAATAATAATAAATGGTTATAATGATGATAATGAAATCTTGGTCATACATGCCTTATGTTTATAGCCAAATAAGGGCTATAGTGTTCTGAATATGTTTAAATGAAATATGAGGAATGCTTGTATCACATAAGGGATGTGAATGGGTATAATGCCTAGTAAAGGTGATGAGGAATTCAATGATGAGTTTAAGGGATTAATATCCCATAATGAAAGTGAAAGGGAAACATAAAGGTATTTCACTATTATGGAATCCTTAGCAATATGGCCATGATCTTACAAGATTGGAAAAGTCTAATACCTAGATGCAAACCCTATAGGATTGGGATAACCCAATACCTGGTTACAACCCTATGAGATTGGCATAATCCAATACCTGGATGCAAACCCTACAGGATTGGGATAACCCAAAACCTAGATACAACCCTACAGGATTGGGATAACCCAATACCTAGATACAACCCTATAGGATTGGCATGATCCAATACATGGATGCAAACCCTACAGGATTGGGATAACCCAATACCTGGATACAACCCTACATGATTGACATGATCCAATACCTAGATGCAAACCCTACAGGATTGGGATAACCCAATACCTGGATACAACCCTATAGGATTGGCATAATCTAATACCTGGATGCAAACCCTACAGGATTGGGATAACCCAATACCTGGATACAACCCTACAGGATTGGCATAATCCAATACCTAGATGCAAACTCTACACGATTGGGATAACCCAATACCTGGATACAACCCTACATGATTGGCATAATCCAATACCTAGATGCAAACCCTACAGGATTGGGATAACCCAATACCTAGATACAACCCTACATGATTGATGTAATTTTATAGGATTGGTATCACCCAATACCTGGATATGATTTCACAGGATTGGTATAAACCAATACCTGGAAAGAACATAATGGTGTATATTCACATGATTGGTACAATCCAATACTTGGCTAGTAGATTGGCTGAAGCCAACAGATAGAAATGAAGATGATTCATGGATGTCATACCATGACAATATTATTACATGATAAGCTTGAGTTGTTGGTATAGTATGATGGGTAAATGGTACACATGTTCTTTATATTCCTTATAAAGTGAATATATGATTTACTGCTATATCATAGACAGTTACCATGCTTTAAAAGATGATAAATGTTCTAATCTACTTATCCATAGTGATTAACCTTGCTTATTATTATAAAAGAACCTCTGCTTAGTTTAATACTATTTACATGTGATAATAACATTATTGGCGTAGAGTTATATCTCTCGCTGGGACAATTGTCTCACCCTGTGGGATCCACAATTTTTAGGTGGATGTGTATGAGGAGGTAGAGACCGTTCTGCAGAGGAAGGATAACAACATCAGGGATAGCAGTAATAGCTCAGGTTGATTATACTGTTTGTCATGTCTTGTAGATAGAAGCCCTATGTGTCGACTCTGTACTCTCAGGTCCTTGGATTTAGTACGTGATGGTTTTATGAACAATATGAGATTTTGGCTTGTATGCCTCAAGGTTTGATGTTCCTTTAGTATATGTTTTGAGAAAGAAACTATTATATGTTAACCTCGAGATGAGATGGTACAATGTATGTACAAGGTGAACCCCACTGTATATAAAGTTTTGAAATGGATCTCTTTGTAAAAATGGTTTTAATTTTTAGTGATTTTTGTTAATCTGCTTCTTATGGTTATTCTGCATAATTAGTAATGATTTGGTTGTCAGTTTGGTGGCGGTCGTTATTTAAGAAGTAGAAGAAGGTGGTTGGCATGTAGTTAGTGTGTCCTAGAGACATCCCTATACTCTCTGGTCCAGACAGGGGATGTTTTGTAGATGATATGTACATAGACTTGAGTTTTTGGCAGTATGTTAATGTTTGTATATGGAATGTATACAAGGAACAATATCTTTTGTATACAGGCTGTGGCCTCAATCACTGGTCATTCATGCAAATACCTAATATGGTATGTGTTTATATGCAATTTGTTGGACCTTTATGTAAATATCTCTAAATATGATGGCAATGCTTGAATCGATTTCAATTATACCCCCTTTTCTAGTTATGTGGTTTATTAGTAGTTGATCGTGTATTTCATTTTGAGTAATCTCGATTACCATGATGGGGCATCACAATTTGATTGGTATCAAAGCCCTAGGTTCACTGAGTTTATAAGGACATATGACTTAGGTTTGTGTCTGTCATACATAATCCAACATATCTGATCATAGCTTATTCTTATGTAGATATGTCTAGAGAATGTGAAGAGCATACAAAGAGTAGCTTTGTCATGCCAAGAGGTGGTAGTAGGAGGCAGGCACATGATGGTAGAATGCTAGTGATGGGACCATAATAGCCTCCAGTGCCTCATTCTGACCCTGTAACCATGGCAAATCCAGCGTTTCAGTCCATGTTTGGACAACTCACGGTGACTATTACACACTTAGTAGACTGGACACTCATACCTCAAGCTAGGGCATTTGACCCCAATGTAGAATCGCAAGGATCTGGGAAGACATTTGAGAGGTTGTGGCGTATTGGAGCTATCGAGTACGCGAGTATAGCAGACTCGGCTGATGCCGACATGTGACTAACAAAGCTTGTTAAGGCATTTAAGATATTGAACATCCCCGAAGAGGATAAGGTGAAGCATGTTTATCTATTGAAGGGTGATGCTGGCCACTGGTGGACCATAGCAGAGGAGAAAAGACTAGGAGCTACAATAGGTTGGGAAGAGTTCTGATGGGAGTTTGTGAGCCCTTACTTCCTAGAGACATAGCTGGACAAGAAGACAATGCAGTTTGAGAAGCTACACCAAGGCTCAGTGTCCATTGATGAGTATGAGGACAAGTTTATGGAGATTTTGAGTTTCTATCCTCATATGGAGGTGACAATGAAGGAGAGGATATAGAGGTTTGAGAAGGTCTGAGAATGGAGCTATCTATGACAACATCTGTTTTAGAGAATAGAGAGAGGTTCTCTACCTTTGTGGAGTTTGTTGGGAGGATTGAGAGATCTTCTATCGAGAAGCATGAAGACAACGCTAAGAAGAGGCCAGCTCAGTTTAAAGGGAAGTCATCTGGTGGCTTTAAAAAGACAAGGTTCTCGTCACCATAGTTACAAGTGAGGTCAACCTTTTCTGAACTAAGATCAGGAGCTCTATAACAGTGCCCCCCAAGTAAGGGTAGAGTTCGTATCTTTCCACCAGTAGGAGCACATAGTGCATCATTAGTATCAATTACATGGTTTTTTAGGCCACAATATGACACCAAGACGTGTCACAAGTGTGGACTAGTAGGGCATTTGAGGTGGGTGCGCCCTATGAAGGATGAAGAAGTGACATATTAGCCGAGACAAAGCCATTAAGGTTCACAAAAACAATAGTATAGCAGCAGTGGTGGTAGAGGACGTGATCAAGCATCATGGGTGGGGTCATCTAGACCAAATGGTAGAGGAAGAGGATGACAATAGGAAACATCTAGATTCTATTCTATGATTCATCTAGAAGGAGTGGTCAACCCATGGGTTGTGACAGGTCAGATGGAACTTTTTCATTCTAACTTATATGCTTCTTCTTTTGCATCTATTTTGGTTAACCCGATTCGAACACACTATTTTATCACCATAGAGGTGATAAGTAGTTGTTATCTGCCTGTTTATCGTAGATATATACCATTTTGCTTGTAACCCCTCTTGTTGGTTACACTGAGTTGTGGGAGGTGTGTCCCTCTTATGTTCTTTCTTTTTTAGGATTAAGCATTCAAGTGGATCTTTTACGACTTGATATGCATGGATTCGATATGATCCTAGGGGTTTATACCTAGAGAAGTATAAGGTTGTTTTGAACTATAGTTCCAAGGTTGTGACAATCTTTGATGGAGATATTTCATGGATATTCCAAGGAGATAGGAAAATTCTTTCTACATGTTTGGTGTCAGTTATGATAGTGGAAAGGATGATGAATGGGGATATGAGGCTATCTTAGCATATGTAGTGGATACCAAGAGGAGAGGTCCTAGTATTCAGGAGGTACCAGTAATGTGAGAATTTTAGGATGTCTTTCCAAAAGAGTTTCCTAGTGTTCCACCTCCTAGAGAAATTGATTTTGAGATCTATCTTGCTCCTGGAACACAATCCATAGCACAAGCACCTTACATGTTGGCACCAATAGAGATGCAGGAGTTTAAGAAATAGTTGCAGGAGTTGTTGGAGAAGGGTTTCATTAGACTTAGCACTTCCCCTTGGGGTGATCCCATATTGTATGAAGAATAAAGATGGTTCCATGAGGTTATGCATAGATTGCTGACAGTGAATAAGGTTATAGTGAAGAGGAAGTACCCGTTGCTAAGGATCAATAATCTATTTGACCAACTGAGAGGTGCTATAATGTTCTCAAAGATAGATCTGAGGTCAGGATATTAGCAACTAAGGATCATGGCAGATGGCATACCTAAGACTGCTTTTTGGACTAGGTATGGTCATTATGAGTTCATGGTTATGTCATTTGGGCTAACCAATGCACTGAAAACTTTTATGGGTCTTATGAACAGGGTGTTTAGGATGTATCTGGATCAGTTCGTGGTGGTGTTTATTGATGATATCTTGATATACTTGAGGGACAGTTAGCAACATGAGCAACACCTTCACAAACATGGACGTTGTTGAGGCAACATTGGTTGTATGCCAAGTTTAGTAAGTGTGAGTTCTGGTTGACCGAGGTGTCTTTTCTTGGTCATATCATATTGACTAAGGATGTTTGTGTAGACCTAAGAAGGTAAAGTCTATGCTGGAATGGGAACAACCCAAGACGCTGATCGAGGTTCAAATCTTCCTAGGTTTGGCAGGATACTATAGGAGATTCATTAAGAAATTTCAATTCTATAGCATTACCCCTAACCAAGATAACTAGTAAAGGTGTTTCTTTTTCCTGGGATGACAAGTGTCATTATTCCTTCTAATTGTTAAAGGACAAGTTGACTAACGCTCTAGTTTTAGTCCTGCCAGAATAAGAGAAAAGTTATATCATCTTTCGTGATGCTTCAAGAAATGTCTTGGGATGTGTCATGATGCAAGACAAGAACATGATTTATTTTTCTTTGTGACATCTTAAGAAATATGAGGAGAACTACCCGACACATGACCTAGAGCTAGCAGTTGTGGTTCAAGCCCTGAGGTTTGAAGTGTAAGACCCATGACCTTGATTTTTGGTTAAACATGCTTTCTTATCATAATTATATGTTTAAAACCTTAATATAACCTTGTTATGTGCCTTTATGTCATGTTATAGGCCTATGTTTCAAGGTTGGTCTAGTTTGGACACTATTTGAGCTAGTTACGCATATATGTGCTTATTTCAGACCTAATTGCAATTTTCCACATGCTTGTTGTTCCTCACATGTTTTGACATCATGTTGGATATGATTGTTCTTTGGGGAACCTTTTCACACATTGGTTGGATGTGGTGACATATCATGTTGAGATTAGGGTTTACATGGATGCCCTAAGTTGATGGTTGACTTTAAGGTGTGTTGACCGATGAGCCCTTGTTTTGGTGATTGCCAAGATGTGACCCTAAGTCTTCGAAGTTGATGGAGTTCTATTGGGCCACCTATGGTTCGTGGCTGATGAGATTTGAACTCATCTTCGTCACTGAGAATCCCTAGAGTTGGTTTTGGGGATCGTTTGAAATTTTTGATAAGTTGGTCGCCAATTTTTCTTGGTGGTTTTTTGCTTTTTCTGGACCAACTTGGTCGATGTTTTTTCTTGGTGGGGTCACCCAATTTGCATTTTTTATTATGGTTATTTCATGGACGAGATCCCTTAGACACATGGCATGTTTATCTTGACACCTAACCTCTTTCTCTCTCTCCAAGCCTAAGTTATATAAACCCCTCTATTTGCATGCAAATAACCTCTTTACACATCTAGTATTGTGGCAACACATCCCATTATCACACAGATAACGAGGTGTTACGCGAAAACGTGCGGAAAACACCATAACCACATATTATCAAAAACACGGGTTAATTAAAACCGATTGCGGAAAACTGATAAACTGTGAAACTATTACTTTCCAGTCCTCATCCTGCACAGAAACATGTCATATAAATACGTACATACACAAGATCTGACACGTGTCCACAGCTTAGGAACAGCTGTCCATCCATCACATGAGTTCACCACCTGTTCATATATACATAAAGGCCCACATCCGGCCAACAACAGGATATACAGATATCATCGAACGATCTTCGTGAAACATCTTCAAAACACTACCAAGGACATGAGAGTACAGGGATGACTCTAGACTCTACTACAAAACATCCAAAACAGTAGCATGTCCAACGCTTGCCTTCTACTGTTCCTCAAGCTGCTCGTCCGCAACACCACAACCACGACCACGTCTACCTCGACCACCTAAAAAGGGTGTAAACCAACGGAGTGAGACAATTGAACAATTGTCCCAGCCGGAAACATAGCTCCCCACCGCAACCATAGAACCTCAGCAAGATAAACCATAACAACAATTATAACATGAGCAGATATATCAGAAGCAGTTATATATATAGCAAGATCATTCTTACCGGCAAGCATACCAGCTGTACTAAAGCGTAAAACCAGATGTCTTTCAAAGGAACATGACTATCAAGATGAGATATATCAACATGTAACAGGATTATTAGAACAGGGTATAATGCCATATAACCTGATTATCAAGATAAGGTAGATTACCACATGACCTGCAAGGTATAACGGAATATTACACAAACAAGGCCTCAACCAATGTTTCGTATTTGATATGACTAGTAAATACTAAACGACTTTATTACATTTTATTATGCCCTGAGGATTTGAACCGTACCGTTCAAATCCAACCTTCCGTTACGAAACCCAAGACGGTGCCATACAAGGTCAATGGAAGAGCTGGACTCCATGACCTCCCACCTCATGGTCAGTACATGAGTACAACACAAGTAGGACCGCAGTCACATGCTGAAGTGGTCTAAGCCACAGGGTTAGCTCCATAGGCTACCCATTCTCTAGCCCGCCTTGGTACAGGTCTCGGCGCTAGTAAAACTGAGCCACGAGCCTGATCACCGTGCTCTGAGCCATGAACGCATTCATGCTCCATACATCACATATCCTGAGCCATGGGCCTGTTCACCATGCTCTACACACATATCTGAGTCTGCAACCGAAGTTACACTCTTACCTCCTCATTTTCAGGCTAGGAGCAACCTACACATATTCAACAATATGCGCTTCCAGGTTAACCCGTAGGAAAACCTGTTTCACCATCACCAAGTCCTGACGATGATGGATCTATGGCCAGGGAAAACTACATGATGTATTTCACTGTGCTTAATTAGTATCTTTTATATGGATGGCAAGATTCAACCAAGTTGTATGACATGCAAGGTATAACAGAAAGTAAAGAACATTATATTACGATCTATTCATATCAACCTGATCCATCTTAAGGATCCAACATCACATGTTACCACTTGGCCTCTTGCCAACCATCCAGATCCATCTCAAGGATCACCACATACCGCAGGGTCTCAACCCCTCATCATGTATTGTTACTGCCTCTCAAGGCTCACATCATCATCATGGGACCAACATATCCTACATACAGCCTCATAGGATAATTATCAAGTAATGATACTCATAAATTTCATAGCCTTCTTATGGCTAAAACAGCACCTGCAAGGTTAGGGTGTACTATAATTTAAGATTCAACATAAGGAAGATGCTCACTATCATGAAATATCATTCAAGATAATCTTCTTATCAATATGACAGTTATTTGGTAATCAAGTATGTTAAGTACATCATTAAACAACCATACTGATACTTACCCTTATATCGAGATTGTACAAACAATCAGGGTATATAGAGATCATGTTGTGTTTACAGAACCAACACTATTATTAACAAGGTCATTACTATGTCATCAACTATTGTCATCTTTATCATGAAGCAACCTTTAACATAACTGTCACTTAGCATCATTATTACCAACATCATTATCATTAAACAAACTACTAGAGTAGTTATCATCATCTTCTTTATCATTAACAATTAAGCATAAGGGTCACATCATGCATCAATTACATGAGGGCTAACATCATATACATTACTATCATTAGCATCCTTATTGTTTGCAAGGCTTCATATACATTGTTGATATCACAAACACCACCATCGCTCATTGGTGCATAGCTAACCACTTCCATCACATGAGGGACCGTCACCAAAGAAACTCATACCCTCACTATAGCCTCACAACCCTCATCTAAAGCCTATCACCCAACATGGGTATCGGCCACCACACTAACCCTATCGGCCATCATGGCCCAAGGCATGTCGCCCAACATGGTATCGGCCATCATGGTATCGGCCATCATGGTATCGGCCATCAGGGCACATAGCCTATCGTCCAACATGGCACTACTTGGCCCTATCGTCCACCACATGGACAAGGAGATAACTCAACACAAGAGCACCCATTCTATCGTCCAACTCAAGGACATCCATGTCACCCAACACCATCAGACCATATCGCCCAACAAGAGAGAGAGAGAGAGAGAGTATCGCCCATCTCCAAGGGTACTCACCATATTGGCCAACAAACCCTAGCTCACCCTATTATCCAACACATGGGCAAGGGTATCGGCCACCCACAAGGACTCATCCTATCGTCCACCCAAGGTGCCATGTCGCCCAACCTGGTCACCATGTCGGCTAACACAAGAACAAAGGGGACCATGTCGGCCAACACAAGAACAAAGGAGATCATGTCGGCCAACTCAGAGACAAAGGTGTTGCTCAACCCAAGGTTACTCATATCGTTCAACTTAGGGGCAAGTGTGTCGCCCAACACACCCACAAGGAAGGGGTATCGCCCAACCCTAAACCCTAGAGAGGGATATCGGCCACTAAGGTACATAAGCAAGATGTACAAGCAAGGAACTAAGCTAGACTACTAAGATATAACAAGATCAAAGCTAGAGGTAAAAGAGTTAGGGTTAGAAACTATGCAACCCGCCTTAAGCTCCAAGCTTCAAGGGAGAAGATGCACTCCAAGGTCCAAAGCTATCGTCCACCAGGCTGCTCCAGGAAGGTGTATCGGCCACCACTTCAGCTCCAAGGAAGTGTATCGGACAACACAAGCAAGATGGAGAGGGATATCGTGCACCAAGGGTGGAGGGGAGACCAAAGGACCAAAGGAGACTAAGGCAAGGAGAAGAGCTACCTATATAGGAAGAAGGGGAGGAGAAACCAAGGTACAACCATGCTATGTGTCGCCCACCCAAGGGACACATGTCCACCAACTCAAGCCACCTCTCATGCAAGCCATAAGGCACTTTTCCAAGATGTGCACCATGTGTCCATCAACCAAGCCAAGCCATCTGGGCGACACAAAAAGAGCTACTGGGCAACACACCAAGCAACTGGGCGACACAAGGCTCAAGCAAGCCCAAACAAGGAACTCCAAGGCCCAAACAAGCTCAACTCAGGCCCAAAGGACTCAAACAACAAGCCCAAGCCTTCCTCTCAACCCTAGAGGAAGCAAAGAGGAAAAACACCTCACAAGATGGCAAACTTGCCCACAAAACCCTAAACTTGGGTTATTTGCAAGTAGCCCCTCGAACTCTCAACAAAGCACAACCAAACCCTAATCACCACTAAAGGTGATTAGCAAGCACCAAAGCACCAAGATCAAGCAAAACAAACAGGGTAAACCCTAAACGCAGGTCAGGGTCCTTACAGCCATAAACCTCTACAAAAGGATTTTGTCCCCGAAATCCGAAGAGAAAAGCGAGGGATACTTCCTCCTCATCTCTTCCTCAAGCTCCCACGTGGCTTCCTCAACGCCACGGTGATGCCAAAGGACCTTCACAAGAACCAGATCCTTTCTCTTCAACTTCTTGACTCTTCTGTCAAGGATCATCATAGGACCCTCTTCATAAGTCACATCTCTGTCAAGCTCAACTTCAACTGGTTGTATCACTGTTCCTGTATCCGGATGACTTTTCTTCAGCATACTGACATGGAACACTGGATGTAACCTGTGCAACTCTGGAGGCAACTCTAACTCGTAAGCCACCTTGCTAACACGTGCTAAGACTGGGTAAGGCCCCATATATCTGGGAGCTAACTTACCTTTCTGTCCAAACCTCAGCACACCTTTCCACGGAGAGACTTTAAGATACACCTTGTCTCCCACCTGGAACTCCAAGGGTCGTCGGCGATTGTCTGCATAAGACTTCTGCCTGTCTTGTGCCGCTTTCAACTGTTGTTGTATCACCTTGATCTTTTCTGTCATTTGCTGTACTAACTCAGGGCCCAAAAGCTGATATTCACCTGATTCATACCAACACAAAGGAGATCTGCACTTCCTCCCATACAAAGCCTCATAGGGAGCCATGTCAATGCTCCACTGATAGTTATTGTTGTAGGCAAACTCTATCAAACTGAGATGTACGTCCCAACTGCCTAGGAACTGCAAAACACAAGCACGAAGAAGATCCTCCAAAGTCTGAATAGTCCTCTCAGACTATCCATCTGTCTGCGGGTGGAAAGCGGTACTGAACTTCAACTGCGTTCCCATCACCCTGTGCAACTGTTCCCAAAAATGACTTGTAAACTGAGGACCTCTATCAGAAACTATCATTGCTGGCACACCATGCAAACGAACTATCTCATCCACATATACTCGAGCGAGCTTTTTAGCTGTATACGTGGTCTTCACAGGTATGAAATGGGCAGACTTCGTTAATCTGTTTACTATCACCCAAATGGAATCATGATTCCTAGTTGTCCTGGGTAGACCAACTACGAAATCCATGGTTATATGATCCCATTTCCACTGTGGTATAGGCAAAGGTTGCAACGTACCTGCCGGCTTTTGATGCTCAGCCTTGACTTGCTGACACACCGCACACCTAGCCACAAACTCAGCTACATCTTTCTTCAAGCCGGGCCACCAGTACAAGTCCTTCAGACTATGGTACATCTTGGTGATGCCTGGATGCATAGTATACATCGACGTGTGTGCTTCCTCGAGCACCAACTTCCTCAGATTATCAGCATCTGGAACCACCATCCTATTATGATAGCAAACCACTCCATCCTCGGACTCATGGAACCCATCACGCTTTTCGCTGCCAAACTCTGATATGATTAGCTGTACTGTATCATCCGTTTGCTGTGCATCCTTGATCTGCTGTCTCAATGTGGGCTTGATTTGCATCTGTGCTAAAAGTCCAGCTAACGAGGAAACCTCCATCTGTACGTTCATCTGCCGTAAGGAGACTAACATGTCCCGCCTATGGCATACCAAAGAACTCATCTGTGCCTTCTTGGGAGTAGAAGACTTTCTGCTAAGCGCGTCTGCTACCACATTCACCTTACCAGGATGATACTCGATAGTACAATCATAATCATTGATCAACTCCATCCACCGATGCTGTCGCATGTTCAACTCTTGTTGTGAGAAGATGTACTTCAGATTCTTGTGATCTGTAAAGATCTGACACACTTCCCCATAAAGATAGTGTCTCTAAATCTTTAACGCATGAACTACTGCTGCCAGCTCCAAGTCATGGGTCGGATAGTTCTCCTCGTGTTTCTTAAGCTGTCGCAAAGCAAAAGAAACCACATGATCTTCCTGCATCAGCACACAACCCAAACCTTTCTTGGACGCATCACAGAAAACAACATAGCCTTTTCCAGATTCTGGCAAGATCAACACTGGAGCACTGGTTAGCTTTTCCTTCAAACTTTGGAAAGCTTGCTGACATCGATCATTCCAAACAAAAGGTACATCCTTCCTGGTCAACTTCGTCATCGGTAGAGCTATCGAACTGAAGTCCTTGATAAACCTCTGGTAGTATCCTACTAGGCCAAGGAAACTACGAACTTCCGTCGGCGTCTTCGGCTGTTCCCAATCCGCAACGGATTCCACTTTCTTCGGATCTACTTTGACTCCTTCAACAGATATCACATGACCTAAGAAAGTCACTTCATCCAACTAGAACTCACACTTACTAAACTTAGCATACAACTGATGTTGACGAAGGAGAGTCAACGCTTGACGAAGATGTTGCTCATGCTCTAGCCGGTTCCGACTATAGATCAAGATGTCGTCTATAAAAACTACAACAAACTGATCTAAGAACGGACGAAACACTCTGTTCATCAGGTCCATGAAAGCAGCAGGTGCATTGGTTAATCCAAACAGCATAACCACAAACTCAAAATGACCATACCTCATCCTAAAGGCTGACTTTGGTATGTCATCCGCATTTATCCTCAACTGATGATATCCAGACCGTACATCGATCTTCGAAAACACTGTAGCACAACACAACTGATCGAATAGGTCTTCTATCCTCAGAAACGGGTACTTATTCTTGATCGTGACCTTGCTCAATTGTCGGTAGTCTATACACAACCGCATCGAACCATCCTTCTTCTTAACGAACAACACGGGAGCACCCCAAGGTGACATGCTTGGTCTGATGAAACCTTTCTCCAACAACTCTTGTAACTACTTCTTCAACTCTACCATCTCTGCTGGAGCCATCCTATAAGGTGTCTGTGCAATCGGCTGCGTTCCTGGAACCAGATTGATCTCAAAGTCGATCTCTCGGGGTGGAGGAACACCAGGAAACTCCTCGGGAAACACATCTGCAAACTCTCGGACCACTGACACTTCTTCAAAGTTAAGGCCTTTCGCCTTGGTATCCACAATGGTATCCACAACGTGAGATAAGAACGCCTCACATCCTTGTCGCAACAACCTATCTGCCACCATAGCTGACACCAGACACGTCGGAAGAATCTTCCTATCTCCCTGGAAGATCCACTTCTCTCCAGCAACATCAAACACCTCCTGCTTGGAACCACAGTCCAAGACAACCTTATACTTCTCTAAGGTATCCATCCCAAGGATAACATCGAAACCATGCATATCAATTGGTATGAGATCCACCTGAATGCTGTGTCCCGAAAAAGACAAAACACAAGATGGACACTCTTCTCGAAGCAAAGAGGAACCATCAAGAGGGGTTTCTAACAACAAGCTATCCTTCTTACAACTAACAGGTAGATGACAGTTTTCAAGCATACTATAGGCGATAAAAGAGTGTGTAGCACCCGGGTCAACCAGAACAGATATAAAGCAAGAAGAAGACATATCAGAATGAAATAACTCCATCTGACCTGTCACCACTCGCGGGTTGACTATCGCCTCCGGCTGATTCATGGCATAGAATCGAGCCGTAGCTTGCTGTCCACGACCTCTGCTCCCTTGAGCAGACGATCCAGCTTGAGACGCTTGACCGCGTCCTCGTCCTCTGCTACCACTGGGCTGTGGTCTCTCAGGCTTCTGGAAACTCTGCCTCGGTTGCTGCGTCACTTCAACATCTCTATACGGGCAATTGAACTTCCAATGCCCGACTTGTCCACAGAGATGACATGCTCTATTGTCAACTCGTGGCCTAGATGGCCCTGTCACTGCCACCGAAGCTGAGCTGTGCGCCTTAGATGGTGAAGAAACATAACCTTTTCCCTTACTCGGAGACCACTGAGATGGTACACCAGCACTTCTCATCACTGACGGTGCTGAAAACCTGGGTTTCTTGAAGCCACCAAACCTTTGTCCTTGAAACTGAGCAGGTCTTTTAAGAGACACCGACTCTCTTTTCTCCCTTACTGTCCTCTCGATCCGTCGAACTGATTCCACAAATGTAGCAAACCGCTCTCGGTTTTCCAGCGCAGACACATGGGTTGTCAACTCAGCACTCAAACCCTTCTCGAAACGTCTGATCCGTTCATCATCTGTCGCCGCCATGTGAGGACAGAACCTCAACAGATCCATAAACTTAGCTTCATACTCGGTGATGTTCATCGTTCCTTGCCGCAACTTCTCAAACTAACTGATCTTCTCATCCAGGTACGTCTTCGAAAAGTATCTGGTGACGAACTCACGCCGAAACACTTCCCAACAGATCACCTCACCAAGCCGCTTCTCTTCCTCGATGGTCCACCAGTGACCAACACTACCCTTCAAATGGTAGACATCATGCTTTACTTTGTCTACTTCGGGGATGTCGAGGATCCGGAAAGCCTTTTCAAGACTCGTCAGCCACAGATCTGCATCCGCTGGATCAGCCGTTCCAGCATAATCCGAAGCTCCGACTCGGCGAAGCCGCTCAAAGGTCTTCCCAATACCCGATGCTTCTCCATGGGGAACCTGTGCTCGCGGAGGAGGCACTGGTAATCGCTCAACCATGAGATTCATCGTAGCCATTAACTGCCCCATAAGCTGTTGGTAGGCAGGGTGTTCAAGTATGGATGGGTCTGGTTGGGGGACCTCAGGCACCCGATCTTCATGTGCCCGTCCATCTGCTCCATCAACCGATGCAGCATCACTATGCTCAGGAGCATGTTCTTCGTGGTTTCCAGACATCTTAGCTTTTCTTCTGCTGAGGGCAGAAGATTTTTGTAAGATAACCTGGAGAACTCATAAGAACAGACTCAACCTAGTCCTAGATCCCTGTAGACTCAGCGAACCTAAAGATCTGATACCAAAACTTTTGGCAACACATCCCATTATCACACAGATAACGAGGTGTTACGCGAAAACGTGCGGAAAACACCATAACCACAGATTATCAAAAACACGGGTTAATTAAAACTGATTGTGGAAAACTGATAAACTGTGAAACTATTACTTTCCAGTCCTCATCCTGCACAGAAACATGTCATATAAATATGTACATACACAAGATCTGACACGTGTCCACAGCTCAGGAACAGCTGTCCATCCATCACATGAGTTCACCACCTGTTCATATATACATAAAGGCCCACATCCGGCCAACAGAAGGATATACAGATATCATCGAACGATCTTCGTGAAACATCGTCAAAACACTGCCAAGGACCTGAGAGTACAGGGATGACTCTAGACTCTACTACAAAACATCCAAAACAGCAGCATGTCCAACGCTTGCCTTCTACTGTTCCTCAAGCTGCTCGTCCGCAACACCACAACCATGACCACGTCTACCTCGACCACCTAAAAAGGGTGTAAACCAGCGGAGTGAGACAATTGAACAATTGTCCCAGCAGGAAACATAGCTCCCCACCGCAACCATAGAACCTCAGCAAGATAAACCATAACAGCAATTATAACATGAGCAAATATATCAGAAGCAGTTATATATATAGCAAGATCATTTTTACCGGCAAGCATACCAGCTGTACTAAAGCGTAAAACCAGATGTCTTTCAAAGGAACATGACTATCAAGATGAGATATATCAACATGTAACATGATTATTAGAACAGGGTATAATGCCATATAACCTGATTATCAAGATAAGGTAGATTACCACATGACCTGTAAGGTATAACGGAATATTACACAAACAAGGCCTCAACCAATGTTTCATATTTGATATGACTAGTAAATACTAAATGGCTGTATTACATTTTATTATGCCCTGAGGATTTGAACCGTACCGTTCAAATCCAACCTTCGGTTACGAAACCCAAGACGGTGCCATACAAGGTCAATGGAAGATCCGAACTCCACGACCTCCCACCTCATGGTCAGTACATGAGTACAACACAAGCATGATCGCAGTCACATGCTGAAGTGGTCTAAGCCACAGGGTTAGCTCCATAGGCTACCCATTCTCTAGCCCGCCTTGGTACAGGTCTCGGCGCTAGTAAAACTGAGCCACGGGCCTGATCACCGTGCTCTGAGCCATGAACGCATTCATGCTCCATACATCACATATCTTGAGCCATGGGCCTGTTCACCATGCTCTACACACATATCTGAGTCTGCAACCGAAGTTACACTCTTACCTCCTCATTTTCAGGCTAGGAGCAACCTACACATATTCAACAATATGCGCTTCCAGGTTAACCCGTAGGAAAACCTGTTTCACCATCACCAAGTCCTGACGATGATGGATCTATGGCCAGGGCAAACTACATGATGTATTTCACTGTGCTTAATTAGTATCTGTTAGATGGATTGCAAGATTCATCCAAGTTGTATGACATGCAAGGTATAACAGAAAGTAAAGAACATTATATTACGATCTATTCATATCAACCTGATCCATCTTAAGGATCCAACATCACATGTTACCACTTGGCCTCTTGCCAACCATCCAGATCCATCTCAAGGATCACCACATACCGCAGGGTCTCAACCCCTCATCATGTATTGTTACTGCCTCTCAAGGCTCACATCATCATCATGGGACCAACATATCCTACATACAGCCTCATAGGATAATTATCAAGTAATGATACTCATAAATTTCATAGCCTTCTTATGGATAAAACATCACCTGCAAGGTTAGGGTGTACTATAATTGAAGATTCAACATAAGGAAGATGCTCACTATCATGAAATATCATTCAAGATAATCTTCTTATCAATATGACAGTTATTTGGTAATCAAGTATGTTAAGTACATCATTAAACAACCATACTGATACTTACCCTTATATCGAGATTGTACAAACAATCAGGGTATATAGAGATCATGTTGTGTTTACAGAACCAACACTATTATTAACAAGGTCATTACTATGTCATCAACTATTGTCATCTTTATCATGAAGCAACCTTTAACATAACTGTCACTTAGCATCATTATTACCAACATCATTATCATTAAACAAACTACTAGAGTAGTTATCATCATCTTCTTTATCATTAACAATTAAGCATAAGGGTCACATCATGCATCAATTACATGAGGGCTAACATCATATACATTACTATCATTAGCATCCTTATTGTTTGCAAGGCTTCATATACATTGTTGATATCACAAACACCACCATCGCTCATTGGTGCATAGCTAACCACTTCCATCACATGAGGGACCGTCACCAAAGAAACTCATACCCTCACTATAGCCTCACAACCCTCATCTAAAGCATATCACCCAACATGGGTATCAGCCACCACACTAACCCTATCGGCCATCATGTCCCAAGGCATGTCGCCCAACATGGTATCGGCCATCATGGTATCGGCCATCAGGGCACATAGCCTATCGTCCAACATGGCACTACTTGGCCCTATCGTCCACCACATGGACAAGGAGATAACTCAACACAAGAGCACCCATTCTATCGTCCAACTCAAGGACATCCATGTCGCCCAACACCATCAGACCATATCGCCCAACAAGAGAGAGAGAGAGAGAGTATCGCCCATCTCCAAGGGTACTCACCATATTGGCCAACAAACCCTAGCTCACCCTATCGTCCAACACATGGGCAAGGGTATCGGCCACCCACAAGGACTCATCCTATCGTCCACCCAAGGTGCCATGTCACCCAACCTGGTCACCATGTCGGCTAACACAAGAACAAAGGGGACCATGTCGGCCAACACAAGAACAAAGGGGATCATGTCGGCCAACTCAGAGACAAAGGTGTTGCTCAACCCAAGGTTACTCATATCGTTCAACTTGGGGGCAAGTGTGTCGCCCAACACACCAACAAGGAAGGGGTATCGCCCAACCCTAAACCCTAGAGAGGGATATCGGACACTAAGGTACATAAGCAAGATGTACAAGCAAGGAACTAAGCTAGACTACTAACATATAACAAGATCAAAGCTAGAGGTAAAAGAGTTAGGGTTAGAAACTATGCAACCCACCTTAAGCTCCAAGCTTCAATGGAGAAGATGCACTCCAAGGTCCAAAGCTATCGTCCACCAGGCTGCTCCAAGAAGGTGTATCGGCCACCACTTCAGCTCCAAGGAAGTGTATCGGCCAACACAAGCAAGATAGAGAGGGATATCGTGCACCAAGGGTGGAGGGGAGACCAAAGGACCAAAGGAGACTAAGGCAAGGAGAAGAGCTACCTATATAGGAAGAAGGGGAGGAGAAACCAAGGTACAACCATGCTATGTGTCGCCCACCCAAGGGACACATGTCCACCAACTCAAGACACCTCTCATGCAAGCCATAAGGCACTTGTCCAAGATGTGCACCATGTGTCCATCAACCAAGCCAAGCCATCTGGGAAACACAACAAGAGCTACTGGGCGACACACCAAGCAACTGGGCGACACAAGGCTCAAGCAAGCCCAAACAAGGAACTCCAAGGCCCAAACAAGCTCAACTCAGGCCCAAAGGACTCAAACAACAAGCCCAAGCCTTCCTCTCAACCCTAGAGGAAGCAAAGAGGAAAAACACCTCACAAGATGGCAAACTTTCCCACAAAACCCTAAACTTGGGTTATTTGCAAGTAGCCCCTCTAACTCTCAACAAAGCACAACCAAACCCTAATCACCACTAAAGGTGATTAGCAAGCACCAAAGCACCAAGATCAAGCAAAACAAATAGGGTAAACCCTAAACGCAGGTCAGGGTCCTTACAAGTATTCTCTCCCTTTTTATCTTCTTACTCTTAGAGCTCATCCCCTCTTGCTTGGTGGTGAAGGATGACCTCAAGGTTGAAGAAGAAGGCCGATCTTTCTTTCATGCTGATCTAGGGGTTGGATCTACCCTTCTTGTGATCGTTTGGTGCTATTTGTTCTTCTCCTTGGTCTTGGGAAGTGAAATCTCCATCTTTTTTCTCTATTTTCCTTGATGTTCTTCCTTTCTTCTTTGTCTTCTTGGATGAACCCATGGTGTTCCATGATAGTGAATGACTTATAGCTTGAATAACATCTCTTTTTTGCTTCCTTGACCTAGGTTTGCTTCCTTCTTGGAGGTGGAGCTAGCTTGGCCAAGAGGAGTTCTCAAGCTAGGGTTTCTTTCCCATTTCCTTCAAACTGCCTTGCTGCTTGGAGTTTCTCCATCTTAGTTGAGGTGAGTTATATAACTTTCTCCATGATTATTTCTTACACTCATCTTGCATGCACCTAATCTTGCTCTAAAAAGTATTTACAAGTGGAAAGATAGAATCTTTGATCTAGGGTTTCTGGTTGTATGGTGATCTTGGTTAAATGACTCTTGTTGGATGAACCCTAATCTTTGTGCACGAATTTTCCTTGGCGATGAAGGTTTTTAGACCTTACATGCATGTGGAAATCGTTGGTTTTGTCCTTGGATTTTAGGGTTTTTCTTTGGGTAGCAAACAATGACTTTCCTTCTATGCCTTGAACCGATTTCTACCTTGTTTATAATCTTATGGTCAGATTTCCATGAATATCACCAAGTTTTGATTCCATGTGGTTAATGAGTTTTGCATCACCATGATGGTCTCTATGATTTAAATATGCTTGATGGTCACCAAGGTTCTAAACCTTATGTGGTCGCCAAGAATTTTGAATGCTTATGGTCGCTAAGATTTGTATCTCCATCGGTTTCCAAAGTTTGGACCCTTAGTGTTTGTTGAGGTCTTGGATCTTTAGCGATCGTTGAAGATGGTGAAACCCAAGTGTTCGTTAAGTTTTGAATTCCAATCAGTCTCCAATGCATCTTGTTTTCATCAGTCATCCATTATACCTAACCCTAAGTAGTCTTTGATGAGTTTTGATTCCATGTGGTTAATGAGTTTTGCATCATCATGATGGTCTCTATGATTTAAATATGCTTGATGGTCACCAAGGTTCTAAACCTTATGTGGTCGCCAAGAATTTTGAATTCTTATGGTCGCTAAGATTTGTATCTCTATCGGTTTCCAAAGTTTGGACCCTTAGTGTTCGTTGAGGTCTTGGATCTTTAGCGATCGTTGAAGATGGTGAAACCCAAGTGTTCGTCAAGTTTTGAATTCCAATCAGTCGCCAATGCATCTTGTTTTCATCAGTCATCCATTATACCTAACCCTAAGTAGTCTTTGAAACCCTAACCTTAGCAGTCGCAAACCTTCCTGACCATCAGTGGTTGATGACTTTTAATGACTTTCTAACCTAAGTGATCGACAAAGACTTTTGATCAATATGGTCGTCATGTTTTTTTGACCCTATGATGGTGATGTTTGACCTAATTGCTTTCATGATTGAAGGTGTTTTAATTGAGTAACCGTAATTCATGGATGCTTAGTTACACATGATCTAACGATCTTACCTTTGCCCTTGAATAAATACAAAAATAAGGTTTTTTGTAAAGTGCTTATTGGTAATGCTAATTAAACTATCCTTATTGAACCTAACCCTAAAATAAGTAAGTGATGATGTTACATAGCTTCTTGAGCGATTAGTATGATGATGGAATACTTTCTCTCTCTCTATGTTGATGTAACTCTAATTTGTTGTTATATGAACATCATATCTCCTAAATGAGGTTGTGCTAAATTTACGTCTCACATCTACGGTGATGGTATGATGAGCCTTGATGAGTCATGGAAAGATAATGATGTTCTTGTAGGGAATAATGTGAATGGTCTTATGACCTTGTACATGGTTTTATACCCTAATTGAGGTGTTATTATCTTCATGAAATGACAAGGACTTGTATCATGTGATGGTATGATGATGAGTATGACTACATGTATGGCAGTGAAACAGTACAATGTGATGATGTCATAAACTGTGTACTTCATACGTTTTATATCGTTCGAGGTTGCAATTTACCCATGTTGTTGTATAAGTATTTTAGGGTTTGTATGTAACTTGATGAATGCAGTTAAAATATACCCAATTGGAATTAACTAATCAACTAAAACCATAATCATGTCGTGCCTTGTGTCATAGATCCATTCCAATGTTAGAACTTGTTGGATGGTGAAATGAGTATTCCTAAGGGAAACTCCAAGTGCATATTGTTGAGTATGCAGGTTGCTTGAGACAGTGTGCCCTTGTCATCATGATCCCAAGTTTATGGAGGATAGATGCAATCATACCTCTGTGGGAGAATGGCTACGGTTGTATCTCAAGTTTTTGTACATATGATGAGATTGAGGACATCTGTGGTTGTGCCTCGTATGATTGGGTTTGTGTACCTTGGTTACTAGTGTCGTGACCTATATACTAAGGGTGGACTAGGTTGTTTTGCAGTTTGACTATATATGTCACTACGACTGACTCGTACTGACTAAGGGCGTATGATATCTTAGGAGTCCAGTTCTCCTAGATCTTGTATGGCACTGATTTTGATTTAGAAATGGTTAGTTGGAGTCTGAGTGGTATGCCTCAAACTCCTCAGGGCTTAATAAAAGATGTAATACAGTTGTGTAGTATATCTATTTAGGGTTAAACATTCTTCACATTGGATGTTAAGCCATGCCTTATTTCTCATACTGCTTAGTTGCTATATAATTCTCTAAGAGAAATTAACTATTTAGTAGATAATAGTCTTACCTGTCCATTCATATGCTTGCTAGTTTTACCTATTTCTATGTCTATCTGATTAACTGGATTAGTATGTTATATATGTTCAATTTGCTTAACCTTCTTAGTTAGTTTAATCTACTTAGTCTGTTTAATATTCTTATCATGTTTAGTAATGATACTTGTTGTAACCAATAACCATTGGTTGAAGGTTATATCTCTTACTGGGAGATGGATCTCACCTTGTGGGTCACCACATCTTTTTAGACGGTCTCAACTGTGTGATCAGGATCATTATGATGAGGAAGAGCATCTTGGAGACTGTTAGAAGGTTGGATAGTCATTAGTAGAGTCCTAGAGTCATCTGTGTACTCTCACGTCTGGGCAGGGGATGTTTGTAGATCATACGTATAACAAATTGAGATTTTGGCAGTGTGCCTATGTTTCGTATATGGCATGTATATGTGGAACATACTTTTTGTATACAAGTTGTGGCTGAGGCCACTAGATAGATATGTACATACCTGATATGGTATGTGATGTGACACAGGTTGTTGGACCTCTATGTAATGTTTTCTGAACATGATGGTAATGTTGAAATCAATTTTAATTTACCCTCTTTTTTGGTAATATGAATGATTAGATATTGATCACTATGTTTTGTTTTGAGTAATTTCATTTAGTGTGGTAGGGAGTCACATGGAGAGACTATTTGTATGGGGAGAAGTGTCAGATCTTCACTGACTATAAGAACCTTTAGTATATCTTCTCGAAGCAGGAGCTAAACATGCAACAGAGAAGATGGATGGAGCTGATCAAGGACTACAATTGCATAGTAGACTACAATCTAGGGAAGTCAAATTTGGTGGCCGATGCGCTAAGTAGAAAGTCATCTTTGTCGTCATCTATGGATAAGGAACAATTACACTCCATGGCGTGCCACAAGCGAGACATGTTGGTATTGCTTCACCAGATGAACGTACAGTTGGAAGTTTCCTTGTTGGCAAGATTGATGGCATAGTTGTAGGTGAATCCTACCTTGATACAATAGACCGAATATGCTCATAATAATGATACCATGATATAGAGGATTAGTTCAGAGTTTGGCATTGAGAAGCATGTGGTTTCCATGAGTCGGATGATGGGAAAATTTGCTTTCACAACAGGATAGTGGTCTCAGATTCCAAGGACTTGAGGAAGATGGTTCTTGAGAAATATCATTCGTCGGTGTACGCGATGCACCCTAGAAGTACAAATATGTACCACTATCTAAAGGATTTTGATTGGTTTCTAGGTCTAAAGTGTGATGTGGCAGAATTCGTTGCTAAGTGTCCAGTTTGTCAGCAGGTCAACATAACATCAAAAGCCTATAGGGATATTACAACCTTTTCCAATAACATAGTGGAAATGGGATCATATTACCATGGAATTTGTGGTTGGTCTTCTTAGGATAGCCAAAGGTCATTATTCCATTTGGATTATAGTTGAAAAGTTGACCAAGTCAGTCCCCTTCCTTCCCGTCAAGACAACATATATAGCAGAGAAGTTAGCGTAGATATATGTTGATGGGATAGTTCATTTGCATGGCATTTGACTTACCATAGTATCTGATAAAGGGCCACAATTTATGAGTAGGTTTAGCACAACCTTTCACCCACAGATATATGGTCAGTCAGAGAGGACAATTCAGACATTGGAAGATTTGTTGAGAACATGTGTCTTGCAGTTTCTTGGCCTTTGGGATGTACATCTGAGTTTGATACAATGTTCCTACAACAAATATCAGAAGAGTATATATATGGTTCCATATGAAGCTTTTTAGGAGAGATTTTGTCGGTCATCTCTTTGTTGGTATGAGGTGGGTGAGTATCAGCTTTTGGGTCATGAGCTAGTACAGCAGACTATGTAGAAGATCAAGGTGATACAACAACAATTGAAGGTAGCTTAGGATAGACAAAATTTGTTTGTTGATAACCAATGTAGACTATTGGAGTTCCAATTTGGAGACTATGTGTACCTTAAGGTTTCCCATTGGAAGGTTGTGTTGAGGTTTGGTAAAAAGGGTAAGTTGGATCTGAGATATATGGGACCATACCCGATTTTGGCACATGTTGGGAAAGTGGTGTACAAGTTGGAGGTACCACTAGATTTGCACACATGTTACATGATGTATTCCATGTCTCCATGTTGAGGAAGTGTCACCCTAATACCGAGCAGACGTTGCAACTAGTGGAGGTTGAGTTGGAGGAGGATGTGTCGTATGTTTAGGGTCATGTGTTGATCCTGGATAGGAGAGTGAAGAAGCTGAAGAAGAAGGATATAGACTTAGTTAAGGTTTTGTGGAATCACCATAGTGTGTAGGAAGCCATGTTGGAGTTAGAGGATGAGGTGCGTAGGAAGTACCCATCTCTATTTGCTTAGGATTTTAGGGGCAAAATTTTTGTTAGGGGTTTATGGTTATAAGACCCCTGCCCTTGATTTTTTTTGAACATGCTTGATTATCATAATGAGATGCTTAAAAGCTTAGTTAAACCCTAAGATCTGACGTGATATCTTTTGAGAAGCTTAAGTTTCAAGTTTGGTCCAGTTTGGACACTTTTTGAACAAGTTATGCAAATATGTGCTTATTTTGGAACTTTATGCAAATTACCCATATCTAGGGTTCCCCTTGATTTTTTTCACATGATTTTTATGCTTTACCTATTTTCATATCATGTTTGATATAGTTGTGCCTTATGGGACCTTGTTATGCCTAGGTTTGAGCAGTGACATCTAGCCTTGTGTTGAGTTTAGGTTTTTCTCTCATCGATACCCTAACTCGATAGTTGACCCTTGAGTGTTGGGACCTAATGGCCCACCTATTGTTGGAGGTAAATTATATTTCATGAGTTGATGATTTTTTTTACTCATCTTGGTCTCTAAGATTTTATGTGTTTGATTGGTTTTCCAACCATCTTAGTCGCCAAGATTTCTTATGTGGTCCTTTGGTTTTCTAAACCACATGGTTGACTCGGTTGCATTGACGAGATGTTTTTGACCTTATACACATGACATTCATGGCTAGATACCTCTCCCTTCCTGTCTCTCTACAACCCTAAGCTTTATATACCTCCCTCCTTGCATTCAAACAGGTTTTACACACCTAGCTCTCTCTCTCTCTCTCTCTCTTCTTCCTTGTTGCTTGGAGCTCATCCCCTTGCATGGTGGAAAAGAAGGAGCTTAAGGTAGAAGAATCTTAGATGATCTTGATTGCATGTGCACCTAAGTTTTGTATCTACCCTCTTTTCAAGCTAGTAGAGCTAACTTAATTTGTTCTTAGCCTAAGCAAGTAAGGTCCTCCTCTTTTCTTTCATTTTTCTTGTTGCCCTATCTTCTTTTCTCTTTCTTCTAGTCAGATCCATGGGGTTCTTGGTGAAGCTTTGTGATGGAGGTTGAGAAAAAACTTCTTTTTTCTTCGTTAACCTAGGGTTTGCTTTTTCTTGGAGAAGGAGCTAGATTGGATGAGTGGAGTGCTCAAGCTAGGGTTTCTTCTCTCTCTTCAAGCTACCTTGTTTCTTGGACATGCTGGTATGTATGCACAGAGAGCCAACCATATGATGACTGGAATGAGGCAATAAATACCTGATTTGATAATAATAAAGGTAATTATGTCTATTATGTTTGTTCTCCACATGAGATGATGACACAAACATAGTACAAGTCTAAAGAATGATGTTACTCGATTGTGTATGTCTTCAAGTACGTGACTTGAACATTGAGATCATACGAATGTTAAGAGTACATACATTCTTGTTATGTACCTAGTTGGATATTATAGTGGAAGCAAAATAGACAATAGTAAACATAAGACTAGAGTGTGTGTTCACTGATGATAGAATCTCATTTGTCATGATATATGATATCAAGTCAAGCACACAAGTATATGTTGAAGAATAGTGTATCAAACAGACTCACGATGAGAGTGATACATGGAGACCATGGATTGGCAGTCACAATTTGCTCTCATAGTTATAGTGGTGATTATGGTTCTTATACCTGAAGTCACTACATTCATCACACGTCATTCATGTACTTTGACATCATCCATTGTGATCCTGAATAAGGGTTTCCATAAAGGTGGTGCTTGGGTGCATTGTGACACATGAGGATTGAGTGTGAGTGATGTAGATTGGGTTTTCCCCTCCTGTAGGAGATTGATATCCGTGGCCTCTTGATAAGCGAGACTGAGAAGTGTATGGCCATAATCATGCAATTCAATATGTGATATGTGAGCTCACGTGCATTTCTTACAGTCTGCTCTAGTTCAAGGAACATGGATTGAACATTGAGAGAATGATGATTCCATAACTGGTAATGGACGATCATGATAACACTGATCATGGTTTGTAGGTTGAAGTTGTTCTCCAACTTTTTGAATTACTTGGGTAGCAATGATGTGTTTCCAGATACATCTCTTTGCTTGTGATGTCATAAGTTAGTTATGAACATTCACTGCCAACATAATTTTGGACTTATAGGGCCACACACAAAGGATACACTTGGATTAAAGGAGTATATTCATGAATGATGTTTAAATTGCTTCCTAAAGGTGTTTAGGTATTCAATTAAACAACTGAGGTTCAAAATTGACTGGCTAGAGTCTGAACTGACTGGTTCAAGTGTTGAACCAATCGGTTGGAGTGTCAGGTCTTGAACCAATCACTTGGAGTGTCAGATCAATTGGAATCCACATTGGCTGATCAATGGCTAAACCAGGGTGTGAGATAGGCGGTTCACATGTCCCGACTGATTGGTACATTAGATGAACCACCCGGTGCAATGGTCAATTCAATTGGATCAAGAATTGGTGTTGACTTCGTGTTGTGCATTAATCATACATTGAATACCAATGTGATTTATAATAGGAAGCTACACAAACTGACCAGTTCACGCATGAACCGACCGCTTGGGTATGTGAACTAATCAGTTCTCCATGTGCAAGTTCTAGACAATTTGTGAATACAACCCTTTTGACTCCTACACAGACTAGGAACCATGACCCTAACCTCTCCTATAAATAGAGGGGTACTAGGGGCTTCTCAAAACACATTTGTTGCTTTGACAATTGTTTTCATCTCTGGTTGTGGTAACCATTAGAGAGCCTGAGCATGTCCTACCTGATATAGGGAGGGATAGAAAGGGAGATACAATTGTGGGAGAGTGTATCAACTCTAGCAGGTTGACGTTCGAAGAGGACAACTCCTTCCCATTGACTCTGGAAGCACAACATGGAGTTCCCAGTGGTCTGCGTGGACTACTCTAGAGGCAGGAAACTGTTGTCTGCCACTAGGAGGACACCATCAACCAATGTCTATGGTGTTGCACCAAGAGGCCGGTGGAGACTATTCGAATGTTGATGTTGAAGATGTAGCGAGCTGCTGCCCGAAGAAGAAGCACAATGCTACTACAAGGGTAATGTCGATGGACTTTCTCCAGGACCAGGTATAAGCTTGCAATCTTTCCATCCTAGATACATTGTTGTTGACACAATCTTACCATTTAAGGGGAATCAAGCTTTAATTTTTTTTCTACTGTGTTATCTTTCGCCCTGATTTCTCTATAGTGGTATTAGAGCCATGTCAATTTACAGTGTATCTAGATTTATATCGATATGATCAGATTTATTTTTTATTGCATATGATACAAATATTAAACTAGTTTATGTGAATATCTGATCAATTACCACATACACTCCACAAACTAATATATATATATATATATATATATATATGATATCATATATATGCAATTTACATGTGTTTCCCTAAAAGTTGGTTTTGATGGTTAATGTGAAGCATGGTTATGGTCAACAACCCTAGATCTGCATGAGCATGGTTGTAGTTGTTTATTCCTATGTATATCTCAATTTTCATACTAAGCCTTTCTCTCCTTTTCAAATGTAAATTAATGTTCTTATTCCTATTTCCCCTCGAATGAAACTCAAGGTTTTCCCTTATACAATGTAATAAGAAATAGGATAGTTTAATTTATGTTTTGTTGTGAGAATATGTTCTGCACAAGAGGAACCTAATAGTTTATGAAAAAAAAATGATCAACTGAAGGACCGAGGATCCCAGGTGACATGAGGATGAACCAATCGACTGGTGGCCCAATTGATCGGCTGGAGGAGTCCAGACATCAGTTGAACTTGGAACCAGACGACCACTTCAAGAGACCAACTAAGCAACCAAGAGGTGAGATGACAGGTTCAAGAGTTAAATTGATCAACCTAGATTGGTTAGAGCACAAATCTTCATCAATAATAGATTGCATATGATGTGGACCCTAGGTGGTAGTAATTATTTGTGTCTCCAAGGAATTACAATAGTATGGCCATAACCATCTCTTGTGTATTTTTATTTTTTGCATGTTCTCATTTGTGGTTATAACATGCATATGATACGTACTAAGTATGTGGTAATTGGATATGTGTATGTATTTATATATAAAATTCCTCATTATAGCTTTCCATAAGCAACACACATGAAAATTTTGATTTACCAAGCATAAGTTACACCCAAGCATGGTGTGTCGTCCATCTCATGGAAGTGTGAGGATAGATATGTAGGTTCTTCCCAAGTAGGGTGCATATTCTATCATGTTGAATTTTGGTTCAGGCTTAACTTAGTGTACTTAATGGGATTAAGCACTAGATGCATGTAGATGACTATGGAAAAGAGTTGTGCATATCATCCATCCAAGAATTATATATCATGTAATTGCCAAAAGTTGCCTACCTTAATAATTGACTATGGACGTTATTGTTGGCCGAGTAATAGTTGAATTGTTTTGAATCTTGTCTCACTAGTATATTGTACGTTGAAATCTTCCAAATTGATACATGAGGGTTGTCAATTTGAACAAAATAGTGGGAGAAATAATTAACTAAAGGACTAATTAATATCATTAACTTATCATATCAAATAAATAAAAAATGTTTTGAAAAGTTGCAATGTTTCTTTGTAGAATCTAATAACAAATGTAATTTGTGATCAGTCCTTGAATAGGATAAACTAAACAAGATTTACTTCTACACCTACTTTAGGACTTTGAGAAGAATTCTTACCAATGAGCGGAAGCTCCATGTCCTTGAAAAACCAGAGCCAGATGAACCCGCTCCAAATGCGCATGATGATAAAATGGATGCTTACTTGAACTATGCCAATGATGCCACAAACATCATAGTATCTTATGCTATGTTGCATGAACTATGAGTTGCATGAGAAGCATGACAAACATGGACATTCTTGATATGGTAAAGGAATAATATCTCTAAAGTGTTGTTTGAGTACAAAATGACAGAGGGAGATCCAATAGAGCCCCATGTGCTCAATATGACTGGGCATGTGGAGAAACAAGGATTTCTTTTAGGTCAAGAGTTGACCATATGATTCTACTATCGTTGCTTGTATCATATTACCATTTTATCATATGTTTTGCATGTGGATGCTGAAGCACGAATGAAGAAGTACAAATCCATCATGGTGATCAACGAAAGTGATTTTAAGGGAAAATGCAAGGCCAAGAAAAGTTCTGAGGCTAAGCCAAAGTCCAAGTCTTTTGCACTCTAGATATGGAGAAGGGTAAATGTAAAAGGAATATGTCCTTTTCACTTAAGGAATGCATGAAGAAGAAAGAGATGGAGATCTCTACTTCGAGACCCAATAAGAAGTAAGCTAGAACTGTACGGAGTAAGAGTTGCTTCCACTATAGTTGGAATCTATCATTTAGGGGCATGTAATGGAATGACAACATTTCCATTATGTATCTGCCATTGATGATAAAATCATGTATCCTATATTAACAAGAATGAATTGATGTTACATCTTAAAAGATAAGATCTTTTATGGTAGTAACCCTTATGTCTCACAATCTATACTTGATAGTTTTAGAGACAAATGTGTAGGACACATATACTAAATGATATGATAACTCAAACAATGAATATGCATAGAATTGTCATCTAGAGAACATAAATGAGAAATGTACTACTAGAAATACATAATGATGGTTATCTAGACTCTTTTGGTTATTAAACCGATAAAGACATGCAAGTCTTATTTATTAGGCAATATGACAAAAGCATCTTCACTAGATGTAGTGAGAGAGCGACTGTTCTATTAGGGCTCATACATACTAATGTATATAGACCTTTTAAAATAAATTCTAAAGGTAATTACAAGTACCTCATGATATTTATTAACTCTATCAATAGATATGGAAATTTGTATTTAATGAAATAAAAATATGATTTTCTTGAAGTGTCCAAGCTTAGATAAAAAATAAAGTACATAACTAACTTGGTAAAATTATTAAGACACTTCGATGTGATCGATATTGAAATATTTTAACCAAGAGTTTGAGAACCTCCTGGGAGATCATGATAATGTATCATGATGAGCTCCACCTGAAACACAGTGATAGTGTATCATGACAGTGTATTAGAAAGAAAGAATCACACCTTTGTTGGTTATGCTGTGATTATAAAAAATCTAGATGACCTTCCATTTTCTTTTGGGTACATGCTTTACACTAAAACAATGTATCATCTAAAATGGTTTAAAAGACACCACATGATATATGGCATGGGAGGTGTCCCAATGTGTCTTTCATAGTTATAAGGGATGAATGCTTACATAAGAAAATAGTTTCTTGAAAAGCTTTATCCACAAATCACATAAATGTTATTTTGTTAAAATACTACTCTTATCCCAATCCAACAACAAAGTTGTTTGTTGATATAGATGAGTGTATTCCTAAAAGAGGAACTTAGTTCCAAAGGAATCAATGGGAGTAAAAGTAGAACTCAAAATGTTGAAGACAAATAAGAAAACATCAAACCTAAAGAGGTACAATACAAATAAGGAGAATCACAAGTTGTTGTGGAATCTCAAGTTCCTTATGTAACACACATGACTCATAGTTCTAGTAGAAAACACCTTGAGCTTGAAATATTATGACATCTTATGGCTCAAAATGCAGTGAGTTGATCATGGATGGAGTCAACAAACTACCTAGAATCTATTGAGGGACCATTGTCTAAGAAATGGCTTGAAGACATGAGATACGAGATGGAATCCATGTACACTAGTAAGGTATGACCTTAGTAGATCCACCTGAAGGGGTAAATCCCATATTGTGCAATTGGGTCTTTAGGGAAAATATCAACATGGATGGGTATATTGGTTGCAAAGAGTTTCAAACAAGTTCAAGGTGTTGAACATGATGAAATCTTTCACCAATTACCATGGTAAGATCCATCAGGATCATGCTTGTTGTTGTAGCTTCTTATGACTAATTAGATTTGGCATATGGATGTTAAAACCACATTCCTATACTAGAATAATAATGAGGATGTGTATGTGACACAACCTAGAGGTTTTATAAATCTATTAATGCAAATAAAATCTATAAGCTAAAAAGGCCAATCTTTGGATTGAAGCAAGTATCTCAGAGTTGGAATCTTCTATTTGACTAGACAGTGAAAGAGTTTGACTTGAGTTACAATGAAGATGGAGTCTATGATTAAAAAAGATTTAGTGGAAGCATATTTATATTCCACATAATGATGGGGAATGATATATTGCATGTACCAAAACATGGCAAAGAAAGTTCCTTCTATGTGAAGGGCTTAGGTTAAGCATCCTATGTGATAGGAATTCAGATCTATAGAGATAGATCCGGAAAGATTCTTGATCTAAGAAAGAGCATATGCATTGGTAAGATGTTAAATAGGTTCAACATGCAAAACTCAAAAAGAGAAAACTCATCCATGTTCTGTGGAGTTAGTTTCTCAAGAGCCTAGTGTCCCAGTTCTTGTGGAGAATGGAAAAAACACGAGTAAGAGGCCGCATGCACTCACAATTGGATCTATCATGTATGCAATGCAATGTACTCATCATGTTATCTCATGTGTGTTGGACATGATGAGAGGATATATATATATATCTAGCAGTTTCATATGTATTAGACATGATGAGAGAGAGAGAGTATTTGTCAGATACTAGTAAAGGTCACTAGAATGCCATAAGAACATCCTTAAGTACTTGAGAAGAACTAAAAGGACTAGTTCCTTGGTTATGGTAATAAGGACGAGTTGGGTGTAAAAGGTTACACCAATGCATGCTTCCAAAATGACAAATAGATGATCACAATCTAAATAGTGTTTGACCTTAAAGCTAGAATTGTAAGCTAGAAGAGTTATGAGAAAGAGAGAGTTGTTCTACAGTGAAATCTGAGTATCATTGTGTTATGTGAACAACAGAAGATACTGTATGGATCAAGAAGTTCATGTCAACAAACTTGTGGGAGGTTCCAACCATTGATAACACTATAGAAATATGAATGACAACAATGGAGCTACTTGTTAGGCAAGGAATATCAGATAACATAATGCAAAACATCTATCTCATACAATATGTCGTACAATGAGGAGGTGTGAAATTTGCAACATACTAACTTGAAGCAAATGTTGCTAATCCAGTATGAAAGTTCTTACACAATAGAAACATGTATGGACATGTTAAAATCACATGGAATAAGATTCGTAGGTGATTGGCTCTAAGTGAAAGTGGGAGTTTGTTGGTATGTATACCTAGTGAAGCAATCATATGATGATTGGAATGAGGCATTAAATATCTGATTTGATAATAATAAAGGTAATTCCATCTATTATGTTTTTCTGAGCATGAGATGATGACACAAATATAGTAGATGTCTAAAGAATGACGTTACTCAATGACGTATGTCTTCTAGTACGTGACTTGAACACTAAGATCATATGAATGTTAAGACTACATACATTCTTGTTATGTCCCTAGTCAGATATTATTGTGGAAGAAAAATAGACAACAATAATACATAAGACTAGAGTTTGTGTTGACAATTGACAAAATCTCATTAATCATGATATATGATATCAAGTCAAGCACACATGTACATGTTGAAGAATAGTGTAGAGGACGAACCCACCATGAGAGTGATACATGGAAACCATGGAATGGTAGTTAGAATCATCTCTCATAGTGATAGTGGTGATTGTGGTTCTTAGACCTAAAGTCACTACATTCATCACATATTTTTCATGTACTTTGACATCATCCACTATGATCCTAAATAAGGGTTGCCATAAAGGTGGTGCTTGAGTGCATTGTGACACATGGGAATTGAGTGTTAGTGATATAGATGGGATTTTTCCCTCCTACATGAGATTGATATCTATGACCTCTTGATAAGTGAGATTGAGAAATGTATGGCCATACTCATGTGACTCAATATGTGATATGTGAGCTCATGTGCATCTCATACAGTCTGCTCTAGTTAAAGGAACATGAATTGAACGTTGAGAGGATGATGATTCCATGCTTGGAGTTAAATTCATATATCAGAGACAAAGGAACTATACAATCACGATAACATTCATCACCAATTGTAGGTTGAAGTCGTTCTCCAACTTTTCAAATTACTTGGGTAGCAATGATGTGTTTCTAGATACCGCTCTTTGGTTGTGTTGTCATAAGTTATGGACATTGACTACCAACGTAATTTTGGACCTATAGGGTCACACACATAGGATACACTTGGATTAAAGGAGTATATTCATGAATGATGTTTAGATTGATTACTAAAGGTGTGAAGGTATTCAATTAAACAACTAAGGTTCAAAATTGATTGACTAGACTCTGATCTAACATGTTCAAGTGTTGAACCGATCAGTTGGAGTGTCAGGTCAATTGGAATTAACATTGGTTGATCAATGGATGAACCAGGGTGTGAGATGGTCAGTTCATGTATTGAACCGATCAGGTCATAGGTCCCAACCAACTGGTTCATGGGATGAAGTGCCCAATTCAATGGTCAATTTGAATGGATCAAGGATTGGTGTTGACATCATGTTGTAGACGTACATCTAATACCAATGTGATTCAGAACATGAAACTGTATGAACTGACTGGTTGGATATGCGAAGCGACCGGTTTGCGATGCATTGGTTCTAGAAAATTATTGAATTCAACCCTTTCAAATCCTTCAGAGACTGGAAACCCTGACCTTAGCCTCTCCTATAAATAGAGGGATATTAGGGGCTTCTCAAAACACAACAATTGCTCTGACAATTGTTGTCCTCTCTAGTTGTGGTAACCAATAGAGAGCCCGAGCAAGTCCTACCCAATAAAGGGAGGGACAGAAAGGGAGAGATTATTGTGGGAGAGAGTATCAACTCTAGCAGGTTGACATTCCAAGGGGACAACTCCTCCCTGTTGGCTCTAGTAGTGCAACGTGGAGTTTCCGATGGTTGGAGTGGACTACTTTAGAGGTGGGAGGTCGTTGTTTGCTACTAGGAGGGCACCAACAACCATTGCTCGTGGTGTTGCACAAAGAAGCCACTGAAGATGACTGTTTGAGTGTTGTTGCTAAAGAAGGAGGAAGTTGTTTCCAGAAGAAGAAGCACGATGCTACTGCAAGGGTAATTTCATTGAACTTGCTCTAGGACTAGGTATAACCTTGCAACCTTTCCTTCCTAGATACATTTGTTTTAAGCAATAGTTCCGTTAAAGGGGAATCAAGCTTTAAATTTTTGTTTCCACTAACTTATCAATCACCCATATTTCCCTACAGGGCCTTCTTCATATTCTTTGAGACAAGTTATATAACTTTCTCAAAGTTTATTATTTACTCTTATCTTGCATGTACATGATATTACCCTAAAATGTTGTTCCAAGTAGAAAGATGTTATCTTTGCCTAGGGTTGACTTTAGATGGTATATCTTAAGGAGATAATCCTTCTTGATGTACCTCTAAACCTAGTGTACATCCATTCCTTGAAGGTAGAAAGCCTAGACCTTGCATATGTGTGTGACCCTTGGTGGGTGCCAAGTTTTCTAACTCCATGTTGGTCACCAAGTTTTCTAACTCCATGTTGGTCGCCAAGTTTTCTGACTCCATGTCGGTCACCTAGTTTTCTGACTCCATGTTGGTCGTCAAGTTTTCTGACTCCATGTTGTTTGCCAAGTTTTCTGACACCATATTAGTCACAAAGTTTTCTGACTCCATGTTGATCGCCAAGATTTTTACTCCACTGTCGATGAGATTTATGACTCTGTGTGGTCATCTAGATTTTTGGACTCTATGGTCACCAAGATTTTCTACTCTATGGTCACTAGGGTTTCTGACTCTATGGTCGATGGGATTTCTGACTCTATGGTCACGATGTTTTCCTAACTCTATGGTCGATGGATTTTCTAATCCTATGAAAAGGGTTAAGAGTTTTGGTTGTATGGAATCTAATGGTCTAGTTCATACAACAACTAATCGTTACATGAAATAAACCTATATTGTTGAACCAAACCTAAATACAAGTAAGTGATGATGGTTAATCATACTTAGCTTCCTTGAGTGATTAGTATGATGAAGGAATACTTCCTCGATGTTATTGTAACCCTAATATGTTTTCATATGAATAACATAAGCTCCTAAATGCAATGTTATGTCAAACATGTATGTCACATGTATGGTGATGGTTTCATGAGCCTTTGGTAAGGCATGGAAAGATAATGATGTTCTTACATGGAATGATGTGATGGTCTTAATGATCTTTGGGTATCGTTGAGCCCTTATGAAGGTGTGATACTCTTCATGATGTGACAAGGATTGGTATCATGTGATGATGTTATAAGAAATATATTTCATATGTTTTATTTCTTATGGAGTTGTAACATACCTGTGTTTTTGTAGAACTCTTTTAGGATTTGTATGTAACTTTATTGATGCATCCTTAACTCACCCAATTGGCATTAACTAATAAAATGAAACACTAATCATGTAGTGCCCTGTGCCATAGATCAATTCCACTGTCAGAACTTGCTGGATGGTGAAATGAGTATTCCTCTAATGGAAGCTCGGAGTCATATATTGTTGAGTATATGCATGCTTAAGGATGTTTGCGGTCATACCTTGGCTAGAGAATGGTTGAGGCCATATGCCAGATGATTATGATTCGATATACATGATGTTTTGAGGACAATTGCGGTTGTACCTCAGATGATAGAGTTTTTATACCTTGGTTACTAGTGTAGTGACCTATATACCATGGGTGAACTGGGTTGATTTGCAGAACGACTATATATGTCATTGTGACTGACTCGTACTGACCGAGGGAGGATGATATATTAGGATTCCGGCTCTCCTAGATCTTGTACATAATTGAATGGTGCTTCACAATGGTCAATTGGAGTCTGAGTGGTATACCTTAAAATCCTGAGGCCTTAATAAAAGACATAATCTAGACATCTAGCATATCTATTTAGGGTTAAACATGATTCACATTGGTTGTTAAAAATTGCCTTATTTCTTATAGTGCCAGTTGTTATATATTACAGTAGGAGAAGTGTAACATACTAGAACTAGAACCCTACCCTGGTAGTTTTACCCTTTTGTCTTAGCCAAACAAGAATAAGCTAATACATGTAATTAAGGGAATACAAAATACTTTGTGCTTAATAATAACTCATTTAGGTGATAATAAGAAATTAAAGAACTTAGTTGGATAAATACCTCCTCATATAATCTTAATGTAGGGTTGAAGTATAATTTGTCACTAAGTAATAGAAATCAAAAAGTATTTCATCTTAGAATTTTCTAGCACTTCCTAAAATAAGAGAAATAAGAGAAAATCCGAATTTTATATAAAGGAGAAGATAAATGCAAAATTAAAGTTAATATGGGAGTTAATGGGATAATTAGAAAGATAATGTACCAAAATTTATAATTGAAAACCCATCAGGATAATTTGACACTAAAATTCATTTTCTTGTCCAAAAAGTAACTTAAGTACCAAGTACCATTTAATTTGGAAGATAATTGTATATATTAATGTACTTATCTAAAGAAAATAGGAAATAGGCCAATAAAGTAAAATAAAATACTTAATGTTCTCAAATCAGGAAAGTAACTCCAAATTTGTAATCTAAACATAAAAATAAGCTTTTGGGAAAGTTTGCAACTAATTTGGATAATGTTTGATTATTAGGTAATTTTAGGAGTGAGAAAATGCCTAAAAGGTGTAATTAATAATTAGATGCAAATCATGACACCAAAAGTTGGAATTAAAAGCAAATTCGTATCCAACACATTAATTATGACTTGTGTGTCAAGTTTCATAAAATTTGGATAATCCTAAAGCCATAAATGAAGAAAGAAAGAGAAAATGATATTTGATTTATTTAACCCATTAATGGTTTTCAAAAGGCAAAACTAATTGGATATTCGGAATCTACATGTTTAACTTAACTTGTGTGTCATGTTTGGTCTAATTTGGATAAGAATAGAACCCTTAAAAGAGGAAAAAGAAAATATATATATTAAATTAATCTCACTTTAAGTTTTAATCGAGTTAAATGTCATGATTTATGGTTGATTTCCGCCTAAAGTCTTGTTGTCACGCGCTTTACTTATGCCCTGATCGACGATGACCGTTGGATTGTTTCTGGGCGGCATCTGGTCATCTCCTACCTCTGGTAGGAGTTTGAATCGCGAATGAACAGTACCCAAATCTTGCTTTTGATCATACTCTTTTCCCTCTCGACGAAATTTCCTGATTTTTGTCCCAGTGTGATCGGGAGTTTGAGACGAAACCTACCATCCCCACTTTCTAGGGACCTTGTGCCCTATTGAGGAAACACCCAATGAGGCTAAAACCCTCTTCGCCGCCCTAGTTTTGCAGGAAGTTCTCCCCATGTTCATACCTTTATAAAAGGGGTCGGAAACGACCGCAGGGCCTATAGAAAACCTCCCCCACCCTCAATTTCCTCACGAACGACCCGAGGATCTCCAACCAACTCAGTTTGTTCTCCAACGAGCACCTTGAGCGCCCCAACTTCTTCCGCCGCCTCTGACCTAATTGACTCATCGGTAAGCTTCATATACCTTCGTTCTTCGTCTCTGCCTTGCTTGTTGTCTCTAAATCCTTCTCGAGCGATGTATCCTATAGAACGGCTCTGTGCTTCGCCGGCGTTCTGAATGCTTTTGATCCTTTGTGCTTCGAGAACTCTACAAACTCGCCGCTTGCTTCCTTGGTCACGTTTTTGACAAGGTCTTCTCGTTTACTTCTCTGTTTGACCGAGTTTCACCTGGTAATGCTTCGTCATTTGGCCGGCTCTGTTTTTCTGGTGAGCCTGGCGCTTTGGTGCCTGTCTGACCCAAGGTTGGGTTGGACGATCGCGTAGGGTAGTGGGACTCCCAGTCGTAGTGTTAGCCTTGTGGTTTGGCACCAGACCTCCGTGTGGAGCTGGGGTCGCTGACCTCGTCGGCTCCTGGAGAAGCCATGGCGAGAGAGTCAGGGGATGAATCCCCATCGGCTAATCTCCTCTTTACCCCTCTATTCTCCTTCCTTGTTTTGCTTTTCATCGAAGGGTAAAACCGTCTTTTCACCTCTTGTCTCTGGTTTTGGATCGGGTCAAACGAGACCTTGACCTGCTGACTTGGCTAAAGATCATTGGGCCAAGTCATGCGGGCCCGGCCTGTTTTGGAGGATTTTTCTCGCCTACACATCATTAATTAATTATCTGATTGGCCGCTCTTTAAAAATCAATAACTAATTATTGGATCATCAGAAAATTATGGAAAAATATTCGTTGGAATCAGAAAAATAAGATCTAGCTAATGGTATAAGTTTTGATAACTAAATCCAAATATTAATAATAGGTGTTTTTCTTTGGATCTAATTATGATAATTAAGTTGTAAAAATCATAACTAATAATACATAAGTCAGAAAAATATAATAAAATATGTTTTGAGTTCAGGAAAGTATAACCTAAAATATGGCATAGTTTTGGAAACCGAATTCACATATATATAAAAAGGTAGTTTTTAGGGTTTGGTTTATATATATGAAATTGACATAAAATCGGTATGTGTTTATTAGGCTCTTTGGTGACCTAGTTTTGGATTCAGAAGTGCTTAGGACCTGTTGGACTTTGATACTAAGGTATGTTGTATCTCCTATTTATCTATGTTGAGCAATTCACCTATCTTATCTTTCTTTTGACTTTTGCCTACACAAAATATCTTATCTCTTGTTATCATGGTTCGTGTGAAGTATCTTACTTGTTATGTACTTGGATATTTTCTTGATATCTCTCTTATGTGCCTTGGTGCATGTTGCTCTCTTATATTGAAATGTTACACTTTGAAGTGGATGTTAAATTGTTTGTGTTGTCCATTGTGTGATGGCAACCTTTGTATCATATTCTGACTAAACTATTTACTTGCCTCTATATTTACATGCAATGTGAATCAGTAGCACTAGAATAATGTAAATTACTTTGGTTTTTGGGTGTGTGCCCATTTTGTTTATGGGATGGTGGTGGTGGTGCCCCATACCCGAGTTTCAAGGATGTGAAGCCTTGGCTCAACTTATATATATTTGGGAGTTTGACGGTGAGTCATTCTCTATCAGGTTTTCAAGGATGTGAAGCCTTGGCCGCCTTAGTGTTTATATTTTTCTAGGACTATGTTTATCTCACATGCATGCAGGTTTGATGACTGGTTGTGGGGTGTGTGACCTACTACCTATCTATGTGCTTTTGTTGCACAAATTTTATTGTTTATGGCAAGTATCCTCTTTTATCTCTATTGTTATGATCTTATTCTTTTATGTCCATGTGGGTAGTCCTTATCTCTTGTATGGGAAGTATTTTACATGTGTAGTCCTTATTTCTTAAAGTGCTCAAAGTTTCTTTTAGTATACACATACCAGCTTTTTGCTGATTGTTTCCTTTTGTTTCTCTTTTACTGGGGTATGCTTCCAACCCCAGGATAGTTTGAGGAGAGTGAACTTCAACATCAACCTTGTAGATGATCTTTGGGAGACTTGAAGAGGTGGTTAGATGACCCTCAGCTTGGTCTTTGGCTATATGTTTAGTTTTCTTTTAGATCACCTTATGTGGTGAAGTGTTGTATCAAGCTTTGTAAATTGTTAGATAATATTTCTTTTCCGCTGCTACTCATTGTGTAATGATACATACATGTTGAATGGATTGATCTTCATCCCTTTTGTGAAAAATTTTACGTGGTGTTTGTTTTAAGGGATGTGATCTTTTCTTTCCAGTATAGGAGTGGTTTCACTTCTTTACAGCATGGTATCAGAGCCATTAGCAGTCGGTTATCTAACTATTTCAAACATGTCTCCCTTAGGATGTTTACCTTTGTCTTAGGATGCTTATACTTAGTACCTTGCCTTGTGCATGCAAAACCCTAATGGCGGGAGATAACTCATCAGCTGACAACCAGTACGGTTATGAGACACCTCAAAACACTAGGTTTGAATAGGAGACCCCAGGAGGAGCTATGACTCCAGAACAAGAGTTGGCCATGTTTCGACAACTCTTTGCATCTTCCATGGTGGGGAAGATGAAAGACCTGTCTGTACCTGTGAAGCCTAAGGAGTTCACAATCATGGAGTTCATGAAGATGCAACCACCTTCCTTCAAGGGTGAGGGAGAGATAGAGATGGTTGACAAAGCTGATGATTGGGTGTTAGCCATGGAGAGGACTTTTGATGGTATGGCATGTCCTTCACATCAGAAGGTTAGGTTTGCTTCCTATGTCTTGGATGGACCAGCTAGCGTGTGGTGGAATGGAATAGTAAGGACTAGAGATATCTCCACCATGTCATGGGCAGAGTTTTTGACTCTCTTCCGTGGGAAGTACATCTGCACTGCTGCTTTGAAGAAGAAAGAAGCAGAGTTCTACAGTTTGAAGCAAGGCTCCTTATCTGTTTCTACTTACGTGCAAAGGTTTCTGCTATTGGAACGTTATGCAGTTGGTTTGGGTGAGGAACGTAGGGCTGACCTCTTCCTCCAAGGACTCAACTACAATGTGGGATGTGCTTTTATTCCACAATTGCCCTTGACCTTTCAGCAGATGGTTGATGAAGCTTTGGCTGTGGAGACTTACCCAGGTTTTTAGCATAGGGAGTTCGACAAGAAAAGGAAGTTCTCAGGTGATGACCAGAGAAGGGACAAGTGTGCTAAGTGCAATGGTCACCATCCTCCAGGAAAGTGTTCTCGGGACAAACCTCGTCATAACACCCCATTGGTATGTCACTTTTGCAATGAACCAGGACACATCCGGCCTGATTGCCCTAAGCGTCGTAATGGTCAAGATCCAGTACCACATCAGCAAGCACCTCCTCAGAATCAGGGCAACAATAATGGTAACAATAATAGAGGAAGACCTGTGGAAAGAAGAGCTGGTAGAGTTTTTGCCTTGGATGGTGAAGAAGTTGATGATGCTGAGCAAGAGCAAGTTAACCCATAGTTCCTTAGATTAGTCTTTATAAGTTATGTTTCCTTTTGCATGTTGCTTATGTAATGGATGTAAGGAGTATAGTTGAAACTTCTACAACTGGAGTTATGAGATGAACGCTTTTAAGGGGTGGTGAATAAGTTTCCTATGGATGTTTTGATTTCGAGGACGAAATCCCTTTAAGGGGTGGTGTGCTGTAACATACTAGAACTAGAACCCTACCCTGGTAGTTTTACCCTTTTGTCTTAGCCAAACAAGAATAAGCTAATACATGTAATTAAGGGAATACAAAATACTTTGTGCTTAATAATAACTCATTTAGGTGATAATAAGAAATTAAAGAACTTAGTTGGATAAATACCTCCTCATATAATCTTAATGTAGGGTTGAAGTATAATTTGTCACTAAGTAATAGAAATCAAAAAGTATTTCATCTTAGAATTTTCTAGCACTTCCTAAAATAAGAGAAATAAGAGAAAATCCGAATTTTATATAAAGGAGAAGATAAATGCAAAATTAAAGTTAATATGGGAGTTAATGGGATAATTAGAAAGATAATGTACCAAAATTTATAATTGAAAACCCATCAGGATAATTTGACACAAAAATTCATTTTCTTGTCCAAAAAGTAACTTAAGTACCAAGTATCATTTAATTTGGAAGATAATTGTATATATTAATGTCCTTATCTAAAGAAATAGGAAATAGGCCAATAAAGTAAAATAAAATACTTAATGTTCTCAAATCAGGAAAGTAACTCCAAATTCGTAATCTAAACATAAAAATAAGCCTTTGGGAAAGTTTGCAACTAATTTGGATAATGTTTGATTATTAGGTAATTTTAGGAGTGAGAAAATGCCTAAAAGGTGTAATTAATAATTAGATGCAAATCATGACACCAAAAGTTGGAATTAAAAGCAAATTCGTATCCAACACATTAATTATGACTTGTGTGTCAAGTTTCATAAAATTTGGATAATCCTAAAGCCATAAATGAAGAAAGAAAGAGAAAATGATATTTGATTTATTTAACCCATTAAAGGTTTTCAAAAGGCAAAACTAATTGGATATTCGGAATCTACATGTTTAACTTAACTTGTGTGTCAAGTTTGGTCTAATTTGGATAAGAATAGAACCCTTAAAAGAGGAAAGAGAAAATATATATATTAAATTAATCTCACTTTAAGTTTTAATCGGGTTAAATGTCATGATTTATGGTTGATTTCTGCCTAAAGTCTTGTTGTCACGCGCTTTACTTATGCCCTGATCGACGATGACCGTTGGATTGTTTCTGGGTGGCATCTGGTCGTCTCCTACCTCTCGTAGGAGTTTGAATCGTGGATGAACAGTACCCAAATATTGCTTTTGATCATACTCTTTTCCCTCTCGACGAAATTTCCTGATTTTTGTCCCAGTGTGATCGGGAGGTTGAGACGAACCCTACCATCCCCACTTTCTAGGGACCTTGTGCCCTATTGAGGAAACACCCAATGAGGCTAAAACCCTCTTCGCCGCCCTAGTTTTGCAGGAAGTTCTCCCCATGTTCATACCTTTATAAAAGGGGTCGGAAACGACCGCAGGGCCTATAGAAAACCTCCCCCACCCTCAATTTCATCACGAACGACCCGAGGATCTCCAACCAACTCAGTTTGTTCTCCAACGAGCACCTTGAGCGCCCCAACTTCTTCCGCCGCCTCCGACCTAATTGACTCATCGGTAAGCTTCATGTACCTTGGTTCTTCGTCTCTGCCTTGCTTGTTGTCTCTAAATCCTTCTCGAGCGATGTATCCTATAGAACGGCTCTGTGCTTCGCTGACGTTCTGATTGCTTTTGATCCTTTGTGCTTCGAGAACTCTACAAACTCGCCGCTTGCTTCCTTGGTCACGTTTTTGACAAGGTTTTCTCGTTTTCTTCTCTGTTTGAGCGAGTTTCACCTGGTAATGCTTCGTCGTTTGGCCGGCTCTATTTTTCTGGTGAGCCTGGCACTTTGGTGCCTGTCTGACCCAAGGTTGGGTTGGACGATCGCGTAGGGTAGTGGGACTCCCAGTCGTAGTGTTGGCCTTATGGTTTGGCACCAGACCTCCGTGTGGAGCTGGGGTCGCTGACCTCGTCGGCTCCTAGAGAAGCCATGGCGAGAGAGTCAGGGGATGAATCCCCATCGGCTAATCTCCTCTTTACCCCTTTATTCTCCTTCCTTGTTTTGCTTTTCATCGAAGGGTAAAACCGTCTTTTCACCTCTTGTCTCTGGTTTTGGATCGGGTCAAACGAGACCTTGACCTGCTGACTTGGCTAAAGATCATTGGGCCAAGTCATGCGGGCCCGGCCTGTTTTGGACGATTTTTCTCGCCTGCACAGCATTAATTAATTATCTGATTGGCCGCTCTTTAAAAATCAATAACTAATTATTGGATCATCAAAAAATTATGGAAAAATATTCGTTGGAATCAGAAAAATAAGATCTAGCTAATGGTATAAGTTTTGATAACTAAATCCAAATATTAGTAATAGGTGTTTTTCTTTGGATCTAATTTATGATAATTAAGTTGTAAAATCATAACTAATAATATATAAGTCAAAAAAATATAATAAAATATGTTTTGAGTTCAGGAAAGTATAACCTAAAATATGGCATAGTTTTGGAAACCTAATTCACATATATATAAAAAGGTAGTTTTTAGGGTTTGGTTTATATATATGAAATTGACATAAAATCGGTATATGTGTTTATTAGGCTCTTTGGTGACCTAGTTTTGGATTCAGAAGTGCTTAGGACCTGTTGGACTTTGATACTAAGGTATGTTGTATCTCCTATTTATCTATGTTGAGCAATTCACCTATCTTATCTTTCTTTTGACTTTTGCCTACACAAAATGTCTTATCTCTTGTTATCATGGTTCGTGTGAAGTATCTTACTTGTTATGTACTTGGATATTTTCTTGATATCTCTCTTATGTGCCTTGGTGCATGTTGCTCTCTTATATTGAAATGTTACACTTTGAAGTGGATGTTAAATTGTTTGTGTTGTCCATTGTGTGATGGCAACCTTTGTATCATATTCTGACTAAACTATTTACTTGCCTCTATATTTACATGCAATGTGAATCAGTAGCACTAGAATAATGTAAATTACTTTGGTTTTTGGGTGTGTGCCCATTTTGTTTATGGGATGGTGGTGGTGGTGCCCCATACCCGAGTTTCAAGGATGTGAAGCCTTGGCTCAACTTATATATATTTGGGGGTTTGACGGTGAGTCATTCTCTATCAGGTTTTCAAGGATGTGAAGCCTTGGCCGCCTTAGTGTTTATATTTTTCTAGGACTATGTTTATCTCACATGCATGCAGGTTTGATGACTGGTTGTGGGGTGTGTGACCTACTACCTATCTATGTGCTTTTGTTGCACAAATTTTATTGTTTATGGCAAGTATCCTCTTTTATCTCTATTGTTATGATCTTATTATTTTATGTCCATGTGGGTAGTCCTTATCTCTTGTATGGGAAGTATTTTACATTTGTAGTCCTTATTTCTTAAATTGCTCAAAGTTTCTTTTAGTATACACATACCAGCTTTTTGCTGATTGTTTCCTTTTGTTTCTCTTTTGCTGGGGTATGCTTCCAACCCCAGGATAGTTTGAGGAGAGTGAACTTCAACATCAACCTTATAGCTGATCTTTGGGAGACTTGAAGAGGTGGTTAGATGACCCTCAGCTTGGTCTTTGGCTATATGTTTAGTTTTCTTTTAGATCACCTTATGTGGTGAAGTGTTGTATCAAGCTTTGTAAATTGTTAGATAATATTTCTTTTCCGCTGCTACTCATTGTGTAATGATACATACATGTTGAATGGATTGATCTTCATCCCTTTTGTGAAAAATTTTACGTGGTGTTTGTTTTAAGGGATGTGATCTTTTCTTTCTAGTAGAGGAGTGGTTTCACTTCTTTACAGCATGGTATCAGAGCCATTAGCAGTCGGTTATCTAACTATTTCAAACATGTCTCCCTTAGGATGTTTACCTTTGTCTTAGGATGCTTATACTTAGTACCTTGCCTTGTGCAGGCAAAACCCTAATGGCGGGAGATAACTCATCAGCTGACAACCAGTACGGTTATGAGACACCTCAAAACACTAGGTTTGAACAGGAGACCCCAGGAGGAGCTATGACTCCAGAACAAGAGTTGGCCATGTTTCGACAACTCTTTGCATCTTCCATGGTGGGGAAGATGAAAGACCCGTCTGTACCTGTGAAGCCTAAGGAGTTCACAATCATGGAGTTCATGAAGATGCAACCACCTTCCTTCAAGGGTGAGGGTGAGATAGAGATGGTTGACAAAGCTGATGATTGGGTGTTAGTCATGGAGAGGACTTTTGATGGTATGGCATGTCCTTCACATCAGAAGGTTAGGTTTGCTTCCTATGTCTTGGATGGACCAGCTAGAGTGTGGTGGAATGGAATAGTAAGGACTAGATATATCTCCACCATGTCATGGGCAGAGTTTTTGACTCTCTTCCGTGGGAAGTACATCTGCACTGCTGCTTTGAAGAAGAAAGAAGCAGAGTTCTACAGTTTGAAGCAAGGCTCCTTATCTGTTTCTGCTTACGTGCAAAGGTTTCTGCTATTGGAACGTTATGCATTTGGTTTGGGTGAGGAACGTAGGGCTGACCTCTTCCTCCAAGGACTCAACTACAATGTGGGATGTGCTCTTGTTCCACAATTGCCCTTGACCTTTCAGCAGATGGTTGATAAAGCTTTGGCTGTGGAGACTTACCCAGGTTTTTAGCATAGGGAGTTCGACAAGAAAAGGAAGTTCTCAGGTGATGATCAGAGAAGGGACAAGTGTGCTAAGTGCAATGGTCACCATCCTCCAGGAAAGTGTTCTCGGGACAAACCTCGTCATAACACCCCATTGGTATGTCACTTTTGCAATGAACCAGGACACATCCGGCCTGATTGCCCTAAGCGTTGTAATGGTCAAGCTCCAGTACCACATCAACAAGCACCTCCTCAGAATCAGGGCAACAATAATGGTAACAATAATAGAGGAAGACCTGTGGAAAGAAGAGCTAGTAGAGTTTTTGCCTTGGATGGTGAAGAAGCTGATGATGCTGAGCAAGAGCAAGTTAACCCATAGTTCCTTAGATTAGTCTTTACAAGTTATGTTTCCTTTTGCATGTTGCTTATGTAATGGATGTAAGGAGTATAGTTGAAACTTCTACAACTGGAGTTATGAGATGAACCCTTTTAAGGGGTGGTGAATAAGTTTCCTATGGATGTTTTGATTTCGAGGATGAAATCCCTTTAAGGGGTGGTGTGCTATAACATACTAGAACTAGAACCCTACCCTGGTAGTTTTACCCTTTTGTCTTAGCCAAACAAGAATAAGCTAATACATGTAATTAAGGGAATACAAAATACTTTGTGCTTAATAATAACTCATTTAGGTGATAATAAGAAATTAAAGAACTTAGTTGGATAAATACCTCCTCAAATAATCTTAATGTAGGGTTGAAGTATAATTTGTCACTAAGTAATAGAAATCAAAAAGTATTTCATCTTAGAATTTTCTAGCACTTCCTAAAATAAGAGAAATAAGAGAAAATCCGAATTTTATATAAAGGAGAAGATAAATGCAAAATTAAAGTTAATATGGGAGTTAATGGGATAATTAGAAAGATAATGTACCAAAATTTATAATTGAAAACCCATCAGGATAATTTGACACTAAAATTCATTTTCTTGTCCAAAACGTAACTTAAGTACCAAGTATCATTTAATTTGGAAGATAATTGTATATATTAATGTCCTTATCTAAAGAAAATAGGAAATAGGCCAATAAAGTAAAATAAAATACTTAATGTTCTCAAATCAGGAAAGTAACTCCAAATTCGTAATCTAAACATAAAAATAAGCCTTTGGGAAAGTTTGCAACTAATTTGGATAATGTTTGATTATTAGGTAATTTTAGGAGTGAGAAAATGCCTAAAAGGTGTAATTAATAATTAGATGCAAATCATGACACCAAAAGTTGGAATTAAAAGCAAATTCGTATCCAACACATTAATTATGACTTGTGTGTCAAGTTTCATAAAATTTGGATAATCCTAAAGCCATAAATGAAGAAAGAAAGAGAAAATGATATTTGATTTATTTAACCCATAAAGGTTTTCAAAAGGCAAAACTAATTGGATATTCGGAATCTACATTTTTAACTTAACTTGTGTGTCAAGTTTGGTCTAATTTGGATAAGAATAGAACCCTTAAATGAGGAAAGAGAAAATATATATATTAAATTAATCTCACTTTAAGTTTTAATCGGGTTAAATGTCATGATTTATGGTTGATTTCCGCCTAAAGTCTTGCTGTCACGCGCTTTACTTATGCCCTGATCAACGATGACCGTTGGATTGTTTCTGGGTGGCATCTAGTCGTCTCCTACCTCTGGTAGGAGTTTGAATCGCGGATGAACAGTACCCAAATCTTGCTTTTGATCATACTCTTTTCCCTCTCGACGAAATTTCCTGATTTTTGTCCCAGTGTGATCGGGAGGTTGAGACGAACCCTACCATCCCCACTTTCTAGGGACCTTGTGCCCTATTGAGGAAACACCCAATGAGGCTAAAACCCTCTTCGCCACCCTAGTTTTGCAGGAAGTTCTCCCCATGTTCATACCTTTATAAAAGGGGTCGGAAACGACCGCAGGGCCTATAGAAAACCTCCCCCACCCTCAATTTCATCACGAACGACCCGAGGATCTCCAACCAACTCAGTTTGTTCTCCAACGAGCACCTTGAGCGCCCCAACTTCTTCCGCCGCCTCCGGCCTAATTGACTCATCGGTAAGCTTCATGTACCTTCGTTCTTCGTCTCTGCCTTGCTTGTTGTCTCTAAATCCTTCTCGAGCGATGTATCCTATAGAACGGCTCTGTGCTTCGCCGACGTTCTGAATGCTTTTGATCCTTTGTGCTTCGAGAACTCTACAAACTCGCTGCTTGCTTCCTTGGTCACGTTATTGACAAGGTCTTCTCGTTTACTTCTCTATTTGACCGAGTTTCACCTGGTAATGCTTCGTCGTTTGGCCGGCTCTATTTTTCTGGTGAGCCTGGCGCTTTGGTGCCTGTCTGACCCAAGGTTGGGTTGGACGATCGCGTAGGGTAGTGGGACTCCCGGTCGTAGTGTTGGCCTTGTGGTTTGGCACCAGACCTCCGTGTGGAGCTGGGGTCGCTGACCTCGTCGGCTCCTGGAGAAGCCATGGAGAGAGAGTCAGGGGATGAATCCCCATCGGCTAATCTCCTCTTTACCCCTCTATTCTCCTTCCTTGTTTTGCTTTTCATCGAAGGGTAAAACCGTCTTTTCACCTCTTGTCTCTGGTTTTGGATCGGGTCAAACGAGACCTTGACCTGCTGACTTGGCTAAAGATCATTGGGCCAAGTCATGCGGGCCCGGCCTGTTTTAGAGGATTTTTCTCGCCTGCACAACATTAATTAATTATCTGATTGGCTGCTCTTTAAAAATCAATAACTAATTATTGGATCATCAGAAAATTATGGAAAAATATTCGTTGGAATCAGAAAAATAAGATCTAGCTAATGGTATAAGTTTTGATAACTAAATCCAAATATTAATAATAGGTGTTTTTCTTTGGATCTAATTTATGATAATTAAGTTGTAAAAATCATAACTAATAATATACAAGTCAGAAAAATATAATAAAATATGTTTTGAGTTCAGGAAAGTATAACCTAAAATATGGCATAGTTTTGGAAACCTAATTCACATATATATAAAAAGGTAGTTTTTAGGGTTTGGTTTATATATATGAAATTGACATAAAATCGGTATATGTGTTTATTAGGCTCTTTGGTGACCTAGTTTTGGATTCAGAAGTGCTTAGGACCTGTTGGACTTTGATACTAAGGTATGTTGTATCTCCTATTTATCTATGTTGAGCAATTCACCTATCTTATCTTTCTTTTGACTTTTGCCTACACAAAATGTCTTATCTCTTGTTATCATGGTTCATGTGAACTATCTTACTTGTTAATAAAGCAGCATGTCACTTATCCAATAAGAAAATGAAGAACATGTATAACATTTATCCATCTAGGATATGCTACACAAGGTAACATAAACCAATGATTCTCGTATTTCAACCTTAAGTAAATACATTACACGGCTGATTACATTTTACAATCATACTTAAGCCCTGAGGAGATGAGGTATACCGCTCATACTCCAACCGACCATTGCGAAATCGAAATCGGTACCATACATAGGTCAAGGAAGAGCTAGATTTCCATGACCTCATCTTATCTCGGTCAGTATGAGATCTCAAGCAGTATGTCTTGTGTCTCTACTAAATAGCTTTCCAGGGTATACTGACAACTTCGCTAGAGTTACAGTGGCGGCTATACTCTCTTCGCAATCGAGAGATTTCATGTTTATCTCACATCGATCCGGCATTTAACATTATCAGGAGATTCGTAATACATCCATCCTGACACATATAATGAAGGATTGAGAGATTTAATGTTTGTCTCACATCAGTCCCTCATTAGGGTGTAAGGATATTCACACCCATAACCCCCACATACTCAACAGTATTCCCTCCAGGAGATCCCGTGGGAAAACCTATTTCACCATCACCAACTACTGACGATGATGGATCTATGGCCAGGGCTCTACATGATAAGATTTCACTTGATTAATTAAGTACATTACCATGTTCTTTTAGCATCAATCAAGTTTTCAAACATAAATTATTATAACAAATGCTACAAAGAATGAGTAATACTTCTATCAAGTACTTTTTAAAGCTTTATAAAACATTGGGATCTCAATCCCTTGTCACATCAGGGGCATTCTCATCACTTAAAATATCATCATCATGATTATGGAATATGGGTATTCAAACCCTCAGTTCATTAAAGAACACTTGTTACCACTTATCATGTAACTAATACCTTCAGGTCATCTGACCAAGGTAAACATGATACTTGCTACATAAGCATCTCCCATGGCTCTCAAAGCCCATTTAATTTCTCGTTACCTCTCACTAGGCAAAATAGCATATTATCGCTCACAAGGCCCATAAAACAATTTCAATAATAAAACATCATAGCTCATACCTGGCTATGTCCAACATCTCATGATACCTGCATGATTAGTACACATGATAATAGTTATATCAATTACATATCAGCACTATGCAATGTAATGGTAGCATCACTATTCACTCATTAGGGTTAGGGTTTCCCAAATTTATGTCAATTAGGGATACTCATCCCATTACCCAAAATTAGTGTTATGGTTTATCATCATATTACCCAAGATTAGGGTTATATGCACTATAACCCAAAATTAGGGTTTCACATACCTTCACCCTATATTAGGGTAGGGTTTCATATAGCATTACATAGCATCACCCTGGATTAGAGTTTCACATCACAATATTGCATTTGGCTTTCACATGACATCACCCTTGATTAGGGTTTCACATCACATCACTACATTAGGGTTTCACATGACATCACCCTTGATTAGGGTTTCACATCACATCATTGCATTAGGGTTTCACATGACATCACCCTTGATTAGGGTTTCACATCACATCACTGCATTAGGGTTTCACATGACATCACCCTTGATTAGGGTTTCACACATCATTATCTTGAATTAAGGTTCCTTATAACTTTTCCCCAAATTAGGTTTTCATGTAACTTTACCCGAAATTAGGGTTTCATGAAGCATCCTCTTAAATTAGGGTTTTTCATTATATTACCATGAATTGGGATTTCCCATATCATCACCCTAGATTAGGGTTACACCATTACCCTAGGTTAGGGTTTCACCTAGCATTGCCCTAAATTAGGGTTAGGGTTCATCAACATTCTCAATTAGGGTTTCATGATCTCTTTATCAAGGATCATACCCTAATTACATATTTTATTCATGTTGAAAGTGTTGAGGCTTAACCACTACATGATTATTATACATGTATGAATTCCTCTCTCTCTCATCCTCTCTAGGATGTTGATTACTTCAAACTTGATTTGATTAGGTCAACCTTTCATTCAAGTACATACATTTAGGGTTAGCATAGTGTGTTGAGATATTGGTTTCATAAGCATCATTGGTTAACCCCTCAAAGGGTACTAATCACCCTAGTACCTTAAAGATACAACCATTGCTATAATCTTTGATAAACATCATTAACAATCATAGGGTTAATTAATCTTTCATAGCTTTGACTCTATTAGGTCTCCAAATGGTTTTAATACTTTTGAACCTTCAAACAGTTTTGACCTCCTTGACCTTCAAACGGTTTTGAGACTGTTTGCCCTCCAAATGGTCTTGAGAACATTTGGGCATCTAGGGTTGAGACCGTTTTCTCTTAAACAATTTTGAAACCATTTAGTGCCTTCAACCCTTGAAACTGTTTGATCAAAACAACCTTGAAACTGAATGAACAACCCATCATTGAAACTAATTGAACATCAAACAGTTTTGAGACTGTTTGCCCTCCAAGCGGTCTGAAGACCGTTTGGACTCAAACGGTCTCAAGACCATTTGGTCCAAACCACCTTGAAACCGAATGGATCAATTAGGGTTTCTTAATCAATCGATTTAGGGTTTCCACTCACAAAACCATCCAACATTAAGATCATTGAAAGTAGATCAACTTGTAACCCTTGGATCTCCATCCATCCATGACTCCTCTTGACCTCAAACAGTCTGGAGACCGTTTTGACCTTAAACGGTCTGGAGACCATTTGCCCTCAAATGGTCTTGAGACCGTTTGAGCCATTCAACATAGAAATCGACTCAATCAATTTAGGGTTTCAACCAATCAATCCTATTAGGGTTTGTAATCAATGGATCATCCAATCTTGAAACCATTATAATTAAATCAATTGGAACCATTGGATCTTCATCCAACTACATCAACAATTGACCCCAAATGGTCTTGAGACCATTTTACCTCAAACGGTCTTGAGACCGTTTGACCTCAAATGGTCTTGAGACCGTTTGATCACCAAACGGTCTTGAGACCGTTCGGTCATCAAAATTGCAAACTGTTTGCTCATGATATTTATTGAGATGTGTGCTAAGATGACATCATCATCTTCAAGCTTCAAACCTTCTAAATTTTTTGTGATCTTTGTGGTGATTTCAACAATTAATCAAAAGGAATTTTGAGAAAGAAGAAAGATTCAACATACAATGAAGAAGTGAAATCAATAATAACATTTAAGGGTTCAAGTTATATAACCCGCCTTCAAATTTGAATCCAAGCTTCAAGCTTCACGTATTTAATGGTGAATGGAGCTTTCTCAACTTCCCAAGGTCCATCCTCAAGTCTTTGAGTGAAGAGATTGGCTAAAGTTGAAGACTGAATGGAGAAAAGAAGAAAATAATCATTGAATTTTGATTTCCACCATGAAATCAAGGTTGAAGATGATTAAAGAGTTCACCTACAGGTTGGGGTACGTCCTCCTATTGCTCCTAAGCTCCCTTGTGCTTGGCCAAAACAAGGAAAGAAAGAAGAGTCGAAAAAGTCTTTCATGTGGGTGAAAAATGGAGTGTATATAATGGAATTTCAAGAGAGAGAAAGTGTTATAAAAATCCTTTAATTCCTAAAATTGGTGCCACTTATCCCCCTCACTTCCTTGCATACAAAGCAATCATCCTCTCCTTCAAAATCCTCTTCTTTATCCATGAATTAAAGAAAACAAATTAAGCACCTTAATCAATATAATAATAATATCCAAAACTGAGTGGATATTAGTTTTTCTTTAACTAATGTGAGTGGGCTCTCCACTCACTTTAGATATTTTGCTTCCATTGAAAGGAACAAGGACGTCCATACTTATATAAATTAAACCATCGCATTTTTGGTTTAAGGGCACTTCCATTAATATATTTATTTCTGCATTAAATTGAATTAGGGTTTCAATTATGCTTAAATCTTGATTATTTTAATATCAAGATTCTCTCTCCTCCAAAGAGATTCAAATGATACACCCCTATCATTTTCTTGTCTATAATTGATACCAAGAAACATTAGGGACTCTCTGGAAGTGGTATTTTGCATATTGAACCCTAGTTTTTGGGTAAATTGCACATTACACCAAAACTAGGTTTTAATGCACAACACTGCTTAATAAGCTCTTTCTTGGTGCTCATGCTTGTGGAAGCCATACATATGCATCATTCTCATTCTTATGATGATATAACACTTAAGGAACATTTATCATGTAACATTCGCAAGTTAACCCCTCAATTTGCACTTTAGTCCAAAATAGGCAAAACATTGTTTTCAACATGATTCAAAAAGGACAAAAATTGAAACATAAATTCCTCTTGAGCCTTAATCACTTTTAAAAAGATAAGGGCAAGAATATAATTATCTTTCCTAAACAAAACATCTAGGGTTAAAGCATAACCCATGTCCGAGATGTTACAAATTATCCACCCCTAACAAGGATTTCGTCCCCGAAATCATCAAGAGAAAAGAGAAGGGTACTTCCTCCTCATCTCTTCCTCTAGATCCCATGTAGCTTCTTCAATGCCACGGTGATGCTAGAGAACTTTCACAAGACATATGTCTTTCTTTTTCAGCTTTTTAATTCTTTTATCAAGGATCATCACAGGTCCTTCAACATATGATATATCGTCATTTAATTCTACCTCCACAGGTTGCAAAACTAACTCTGTGTTAGGATGACACTTTCTCAGCATGGAGATATGGAACACTGGATGTAACTTATGCAGCTCAGGTGGCAACTCTATCTAATAAGCTACCTTTCCAATCCGTTCAATGATTGGATAAGGCCCCATAAACCTAGGAACTAACTTTACCTTCCTTACAAATCTAAGGACACCTTTCCAAGGTGAAACCTTGAGATATACTCTATCTCCAACTTGGAATTCTAAAGGTCTTCGCCGTTTGTCGGCGTACGACTTCTGTCTATCCTGTGTAGTCTTTAATTGTTGTTGTATTACTTTAATCTTCTCATTTGTTTGTTGCACTATCTCATGACCCAAACGTTGATATTCTCCTATTTCATACCAACATAAAGGAGATCTGCAATGTCTATCATATAATGCTTCATATGGTGCCATATCAATATTGTGCTGATAGCTATTATTGTCAGCAAATTCTATCAAGCTCAGGTGTAGATCCCAACTTCCTACAAACTGAAGTACACATGCCCTAAGAAAATCCTCCAAGGTTTGTATGGTCCTCTCACATTGTCCATCTGTATATGGGTGAAAGGAAGTGCTAAACCTTAGCTGTGTACCTAAAGCTTTATGTAGTTGTTCCCAAAAATGACTCATGAACTGGGGACCTCTATCAGAAACAATAGTAGCTGGAACCGCATGCAACCGCACTATCTCATCTATATATATATGTGCAAGCTTCTCAGCAGTGTAGGTTGTTTTGACAGGAAGGAAATGTGTTGTCTTAGTCAACCTATCAACTATCACCCATATGGAATCGATACCTTTAGTTTTTCTAGGCAAACCAACCACAAATTCCATGGTCACATGATCCCATTTCCACTGCGGTATAGGCAAAGGTTGCATTGTTCCTACAAGCTTTTGATGTTCAGCTTTAACCTGTTGACACACCAGACACCGCATAACAAAATTAGCTACATCCTTCTTCAAACCCGGCCACCAGTACATATCCTTCAAGTTATGATACATTTTGGTTCTCCCTGGATGCATTGCATACATCGAAGAATGAGCTTCCTCCAAGACTAACTTCCTTAAGTCATTGGCATCAAGTACTACCATCCTACCATGGTAACAGACTACCTGATCCTATGACTCATGAAAGCCATCCCATTTCTCACTACCATACTCTGACATGATATGCTGAACTACAACATCAGCTTGTTGTGCTTCTTTAATCTGCTGTCTCAGAGTAGGTTTCACTTGCATCTCATCTTACATCCCGACTAACAATGATACCTTAAGTTGTATATTATTTTGCCTCAAGGAGATAAGCATATCTCTTTTAAAGCACACTAACGAGTTCAACTGTGCTTTATCTAAGGTTGGTGATGATGATTTCCTACTTAGTGCATCAGCTACTACATTAGCCTTCCCTGAATGATAATCAATTGTACAATCATAGTCCTTGATTAACTCCATCCAGCGGCGTTATCTCATGTTCAACTCATGTTGTGAGAAAATATATTTTATATTCTTATGGTATGTGAAAATCTGGAATGTTTCTCCATAAAGATAATGTCTCCAGATCTTCAAACCATGGACCACAACATCTAGCTCTAGATCATGTGTCGGATAATTCTCTTCATGTTTCTTAAGTTGTCGAGAGGCAAAAGAAATCACTTGATTATCCTACATCAACACACATCCTAGACCATTCTTAGATGCATCACATAAAACTATGTACCCCTTCCCTTTCTCAGGTAACACCAACACATGTGCACTTGTTAACTTTTCTTTCAACAGCTGGAAGGAATGTTGACACTTGTCATTCCAGATAAAAGGAACCTCCTTCCTAGTCAACTTGGTTAGGGGTAAAGATATAGAATTGAAGTTCTTAATCAACCTCCTGTAATAGCCTGCCAGTCCTAGGAAACTATGTATCTCCGTCGATGCCTTTGGTTGTTCCCATTGCAGGAAAGATTCTACCTTCTTAGAATCAACACGGATACCTGAGGTGGATATTATGTGTCCTAGAAAAGAAACTTTTAGTAACCAGAACTCGCATTTTCTAAACTTAGCAAACAACGTATGTTTTCTTAGCAAAGTTAAAGCCTGACGGAGGTGCTTCTCATGCTGTTGAGCATCTCTACTATATATAAAGATGTCATCTATGAATACTACTATGAATTGATCAAGAAAAGGCTGAAAGATTATATTCATGAGTTCCATGAATGCAGCTGGTGCATTAGTTAGTCCAAACGACATAACTATGAACTCATAGTGACCATACCTAGTCCTAAAGGTAGACTTAGGTATGTCACTCTCCTTGATATGCAACTGATGATATCCCGACCTCAGATCTATCTTAGAGAAGATAGTTGCACCACGCAACAGATCAAATAGGTCATCGATCCTTGGCAGAGGATACTTGTTCTTTATGGTTACTTTATTCAACTGTCTTTAATCAATGCATAACCGCATCCATCTGTCCTTCTTCTTAACAAAGAGAACCGGAGCACCCCATGGTGAAGTACTCATTTGGATAAAACCTTTCTCAAGCAACTCCTGCAACTATTTCTTGAGCTCTGCCATCTCAGCAGGTGCCATTCTATATGGTGTTTGTGCTATTGGTTGCGTTCTCGGGATTAGATTAATCTCAAAATCAATCTCTCGGGGCAGAGGAACACCTGGAAGTTCCTCAGGGAACACATCTTCAAACTCCCTAACTATCAGAACTTCAGAAAGATTAGAACTCTCTATTGTGGTGTCTACCACATGTGCCAAGAATGCAAAGCATCCTTGTCTCATCAACTTCTCACCTACCATACTCGAAACTAGATAGGTTGGAAGAATCTTTCTGTCACCCTGAAAGATCCATGTGTCACCATCATCTACGAACAAAGCTTTCTTGGAGTCACAATACAAGACAACCTTATACTTTTCTAGGGTGTCCACCCCAAGGATTATATCAAACACGTGCATCTCAATTGGTATAAGCTCCACCTGAATGCGATGTTTAGAAAAGGAAAGAATGTAGGGAGAACACACCTCCCGCAACACTACAAATCCAACTAATGGAGTTTCTAATAACATATTATCTAATCTATGACTGACAGTCATATTCCAGTCAAGGATCACTTCTCTAGTGATAAAGGAATGCATAGCACCTGGATCAATTAAAATAGATACGAAGCGGGATGAAGACATATCAGAATGAAATAGTTCCATCTGACTTGTCACAACTCAAGGGTTGACTACTGCTTCAGGTTGATTCATCGCATAGAATCTCATTGTTGCTTGCGGTTGACCCTGTGCTTGGTTATTGGGTGTCGACGAACCAGCTTGGGACGCTTGTCCACGTCCTCTAGCGCCACTTGAAAATTATCACCTCTGAGAGCCTTGCTAACTCTATCTCTGAGGTTGAGTCACACTTGCATCTCTAGCTCGACAATCTTTCATCAAATGCCCCATCTTTCCACATATAAAACAACCTATGGTCTCCCTCTGTGGCCTGGGTGGTGCTGCTACTAACACTGATGCTGAGCTGTGGGCTCCCTATGGTGGTAAACTACGACCTCTACCCCTATTCGACGTCCTTTACATCTGGGTATTGAATATTGGTGGTGCTATTGGTGCAGAAAATCTCAGTTTCTTAAAACTTTTAGACCTCTATCCTTGAAACTGAGTACACACCTTCTTACTCTTAGTCTGACACTTCTCAATCACCGACCTTTCTATCCATCTCACAGAATCCACAAAGGTGGCAAACCTCTCCCTATTCTCTAAGGCAGACACAGGAGTGGTCAAATCAGCGTTCAACCCCTTCTCAAAATGCCAAATTCTCTCTTCATCAGTAGCTGCCATATGTAGATAGAACCACAAAAGCTCCATGAACTTATCCTCATACTCACTAATGTTCATTGGTCCTTTCCTTAACCTCTCAAACTGAGAGATCTTCTCATCTAGATACGTCTTAGGGAAGTATCTATTGATGAATTCTTGTCAGAATTCTACACATCCGATCTCAACACCTGGCCTCTTGCCATCTTCTATTGTCCAATAGTGGCCAACACTCCCTTTTAGAAGGTACACTGCATGCCTCACCTTCTCTTCTTCAGGGATATTGAGGATTCTAAAGGCCTTCTCTAGCTCAGTCAGTCACATATCTGCATCTGCTAGATCAGCTGTACCAGCATAATATGTGGCTCCAACCCGGCGAAGTCATTCGAAAGTCTTGTCGGCTCCCTATCTTTCATTATGGACTGGTGACCTAGGTGTAGGTGGTGGCATCCTATCTGCCATATGTGTCATGGTTTCCATGAACTTCCCAAACAAATCATGGAAAGCTGGGTTCTCTAGTGCAACTTGGTTAAGCTGGGGACGTTTAGGTACTGGTTCATCCCTAGTTTGGTCCCTTGCACCTCTTCCTGGTGCAGCAATGCTGCTCTCATCAGCATGTTCTTCATGTGATCCAGACATATTTAAGTTCTTCTTCTCCTATATGGGCAGAAAACACTATCAGATAAACTGGAAGACACTAGAATAGACTCAACAACCTTAATCCTATGTCTCTGTAGACTTAGAGAACCTAGAGCTTTGATACCAACTTAACTGAGATGACCCAACACCAAATTAGACTGTCATAGTGTAATTACACATCGGAATTAAACATAAGCAGTGGATTACTGAAAAAAAAGCACAAAAAATTAAAACCATTTACAAAGAGATCCAAACACAGGAAAACACTTATATCAAGAACCAATGTATTTTATTTACATCCTGGTTCATAAGTACATATCCTGTACCGTCCCTTCTTGAGGATTACAAGCAACAAATGCACTGTTAAAACTATATACTGGAAGCATAAGACCCTCGAGGCATCAAGCCAAAATCTCAGATTGATTCATTAAAAGTACTAACTACTAACTCCGAGGACCTTAGAGTATAGAGACGACACATAGGAATCTCTATACAAAACATGACAGCCAGTGCCTCCACTTGGAATATCACTGATGTCCCTATTGCTATTACTGCTGCTCTTCCCCTGAAATAGGGTTTCTGCCTCTTCTTCTGTGTCTACCTAAAAAGTTGGATTCCACGGGGGTGAGACAATTGAAATTGTCCCAGTGAGAGATATAAATCTCTACCAGAATCATTATTATTGTAGATTAATAGAATAAAACTGAGCAGAAGAATCATATATATTCAACAGTAGACAAATCAATGTCTAAACAGATTAGACCAGTATTCTTATTCAAAGCATTTTAGCTATAACTTAATAAAGCAGCATGTCACTTATCCAATAAGGAAATGAAGAACATGTATACCATTTATCCATCTAGGATATGCTAAACAAGGTAACATAAACGAATGATTCTCATATTTCAACCTTAAGTAAATACGCTACATGATTGATTACGTTTTACAATCATACTTAAGCCCTGAGGAGATGAGGTATACCGCTCATACTCCAACTGACCATTGCGAAATCGAAATCGGTACCATACATAGGTCAAGGAAGAGACGAATTTCCATGACCTCATCTTATCTCGGTCAGTATGAGATCCCATGCAGGACATCTTGTGTCTCTACTAAATAGCTTTCCAGGGTATACTGGCAACTTCGCTATAGAGTTACAGTGGCGGCTGTACTCTCTTCGCAATCGAGAGATTTCATGTTTATCTCACATCGATATGACATTTAACATTATCGGGAGATTCGTGATACATCCATCCCGGCACATATAATGAAGGATTGAGAGATTTAATGTTTATCTCACATCAGTCCCTCATTAGGGCGTAGGGATATTCGCGCCCATAACCCCCACATACTCAACAGTATACCCTCCAGGAGATCCTGTGGGAAAACCTATTTCACCATCACCAACTACTGAAGATGATGGATCTATGGACAGGGATCTACATGATAAGATTTCACTTGATTAATTAAGTACATTACCATATTCTTTTAGCATCAATCAAGTTTGCAAACGTAAATTATATAACAAATGCTACAAAGAATGAGTAATATTTCTATCAAGTATTTTTCAAAGCTTTATAAAACATTAGGATCTTAATCCCTTGTCACATCAAGGGCATTCTCATCCCTTAACATCTCATCATCATGATTATGGAATATGGGTATTAAAACCCTCAGTTCATTAAAGAACACTTGTTACCACTTATCAGGTAACTAATACCTTCAGGTCATCTAAGGTAAACATGATACTTCCTACATAAGCATCTCACATGGGTCTCAAAGCCCATTTAATTTCTTATTACCTCTCACTAGGCATCAAAGCATATTATGGCTCACAAGGCCCATAAAACAATTTCAATAATAAAACATCATAGCTCATACATGGCTATGTCCAACATCTCATGATGCATGTACGATTAGTACACATGATAACAGTTATATCAATTACATATCAGCACTATGCAATGTAATGGTAGCATCACTATTCACTCATTAGGGTTAGGGTTTCCCAAATTTATGTCAATTAGGGATACTCATCCCATTACCCAAAATTAGGGTTATGGTTTATCATCATATTACCCAAGATTAGGGTTATATGCACTATAACCCAAAATTAGGGTTTCACATACCTTCACCCTATATTAGGGTAGGGTCAATCATGTTCCATAAAGAGATAATTGGTGATATGCCTTCCGTACAGCTTGGTAAGCTTGATTGTATGAATAGCCATTTCTCACTAGGTAACAACTATCTTTTAGGTCATCAGACCATATAAACATTATACTTGTTGTACAAGTATTTAACATGGCTGACAAGGTCCATTTAAATCTATATTATATAAACATCATAGCTCATACCTGTCTATGCTCATCATCTTATGATTCATGCATGGTTAGCACTTCATGATAAAAACACTAGAAGTATATAACATCACCATGCAATACAAGAGAAATACATCCTTCCCATTATTACGGTTAGAATTTCCCATTCTAACTGAATAGGGTTTCATATTCACACCATCACTATGTGATATAAGAGAAATACATCCTTTCCATTATTAGGGTTAGGGTTATCCCCTTATTTAATGATTGGGATTTCAAGATCATATTATCAAGAATCAAACCCTAATTCATACACATGTATAACTTTCTCTCTGATCCTCACTAGGATGTTGATTGCATCATACTCTATTAAATTGTCTATGAACTGTCCTCCAAGCATTCCACAATTCTAGAAGTTGTTTCTACTACATGTCCTATGAACTGTCCTCCAAACCCTTGTTGGAACTACATGATCTAGGTAATAAAAATCCACATACAAGTTCACTTCTAATGGTTCTATGTGCAATATCTTTGATTCTCATATGGTGTTTTAAAAAATGAAGACTTCATGTGGTTTGAATCTAGATCTGGCAACTCTATGTTCTTTTCAGTATAGGTGTGTCCTTGTCTTTGGTCTGTTTGGGTTTGAGTCTATAAACCTTGGTACTTTGTATATGTTTGTGATGTGTCTTTCTATTTGGGGAAATGTTCTTATGGTTGTTATCCTCTTGTTTTCCCCTATGTTAATTTGACTTTCATAGAATGTTAGCCTCTTTTAACTTGCATACTAACAACAACGTGGCATGAGTGACTGTGTATGAATCCATACTCATTACAAACAATGCTCACAAAGGACAAAATGACATCTGCAGTTGTACATGCTTTTATATATTGCACATGAGCTTATCCTCATTAGTGGATGCAAATCTCTTACCCTTTGATAGCATGAAAAACCTTGGCATCATGGTATGTGAATGCAAGGTATATATCAATTATTATTATCCTCTTCTAATACAACCCTAATTTAGGAGTTTTATTCATCTAGTAGTTTGGCATACTTCTCACAACTAGAAGCTCAACATCCAATGCAACTTGCATGTATGAATCCACAATATTTTGAGGGATATGACAACATGAGCATGCTTGCAATGTAGGTGTTGTTTTCTTCAAATCATGAAGCAAGGAAGTAATGTACCTTCTTCCTCATAAATACCCATGTGGCCTTTGTAGTCAAGGAAAGGTGATAATATTGATGGCAAGTAACCATCCTGAAATGAAAACGAACATTTTTCTAGTATAATTTCTATATAATCTCAATCCTCCTTAATTTTATGCATGGACCAAATTCTCCAAATAGTTCAAATATTAATGACTTCAATGAAGAAATAATCTAGAATGATCATGAGCATCCAGAATATGCATTGCCAAACTCCAAATTTTAATTATATTACGGTTCGACATTTTAAGGAAAACTCTATAATGGTAGCCCAAAAGCTGAAAAAAATAGCAGCAAAGCAATTACATGGGCATAAGATCTCTTCTTTCTTATTTCTTCTACTTGTTAAGGGTGATTGATGAAAGCAATATCTCCGTCAAAATACAAGCACATTGATTTGAAATCATATTTGTAATTATAAGATTATTTATATATAGAACAAAGCTTATTTGCTCCTTTAGACCATGTTGATCAAATCTACTTTTTTACAAGTAGAAAGCTCAACAAGTTGCTCATTATCTTTCATGAATTTGATGATGATGAGCTTCATGATGTGGATGGTTGGAAGTCAAGTTCTGGTTTGTCTTTCATGAAGGAGTTTGAAATGATTTTCAAACTTCCTAAAGCACTTGGACAAGATAATGACAATTCATTTTTTTACTTCTTCAAAATCCTCTATGTCTCAGCCTGCTCCTATGTTAACGATATTATTTCCAACTTTGAAGCCACTTGTTGAATCCAAATGGGAATGTTTGAATCTAGTTTTTACTTGTGATTTTAAGTTCTATAAGCTAACAATTTATAGACACTAACATTGTATAGATTTACATTGACATGTAAATCTTGTTCATGTAGGGGCAAGGTATATATCCTCTCCATGTACATTTATTTTTATATAAATAAAGTACCATTGATGAAATTGCAAGAATAATGATCAAAGTTACTATCAATTTCCTATTAAACATGTTGATGTACTAACAAATACATGCATAATCTAACAACATATGTATATGTAGTAAATGTTGTTTTTCCCTACACGTTAACTACACATATGATTATAGTAATTTGGTCTTTTGTTTCTATAATTACCTACATATAAAATTGTAGCTATAAATTTATCTACAATTATACCTACATTTACATAGTAAAGACAACATTTAGCTACTTTATGGACTACATATCTGTTTGTATCTAACCATTATTTACTACATATTTAAAAATGTAGCTAAATGAATTCTCAACATAAGAATATACTACATTTCTATATGTAAATAAATTATAGATAAAGCCTTTAGCTACAAAATATGGGGGTTTCACTATATTTTTTGTAGTTCAAGAACATTTTTTGTAGTGTCAGCTCTTAATTGATGAAAATCCAGACATACCTCTACCAACAAAAAAGTAGAGTAACCTCGTCAATCCCTAACTGATTAAAATATCAGTCGCACTTCCATTTCTCCTTTAGTAATAAAAAGCCATAACCCTTCCATCGGTAGTCCAACCGATTAAAAGACATAATTCTTGGTTAGATCATCTAAGTGCATCCAACCAAGTATAAGTAAGAGAGAGAAAAGGGAAGGCAAACATGTTATGTGAAAACTTCAAGGAAACCATTAAACATGAGTAATTTGCACATAGACCCTAGAACAAAATGCTAACCAACAAAACTCCAAAGCATACATCATCAAGCATCTAGACATATGCTTAAGATATATAGAAAAACATGATTAGGAAGCTAAACCAAGCTAGGGGTCTTACAAACATATTTTCTTGGTCTAGTCTTTTCATAATCCACTACACACTCATTATAACTATTGTTCATATTTTAAATTATGGCAAGATATGTTTTATTTCTACATATATTTGCACATCATATTGGTTAGTTTCTCTTGACACCCATTTGGATAGTTTCTTTTATTTCTCTTTTAATGGAGCCTTGTATCCTAATTTTTGTCCCTTTTACTTTAAATTTCCCAAACTCTATTAACATGTACATATCACATTTCACCTTCGTTTCCACTATTTCTTCTTTTTTCGGGTTTGCTTCAAATTGCTTGGGTGAAGTACATAAAGGAGTTGACCCTACATGTCTTAGGCCTACATAAGTATAGATGACGTCTTTGAAGATAAGATTGAGATGGTGTACCACCCCAAATTTTTTATAAGTATTCATGTGAATGTTAGTTACACGAAGTGAAACTTTTATTAGGTGAGATTAGGACAAATGGGCCAAGTTCCACATGTTTTAGCCCATTTTGGAGGGTCTTTATGCATATCTAGAACCTAAGGGCATTTTGGTGAGTTGGACCTCATGAGATGCTAGATGGGTCATAAGAAGATATAGGGTATTTAGTATGATGATAATAAGTTTTGTCTAGAATATCATGATAATATGATGATCAACAAATTATATTCAATACCTAAGTGTACTTTAGGCTTTTTACTAAATTAGGATCTCAAACACATGTAGTGATGAAACTTAAGATTGATATCATGTTCTCGATGACATATACTAGCGGTGGTATAGATTTGGCAAATAATAAAGTTAAATTGGTCATTCAATTTGTTGATATAGGCCATGGGACAAGTGAAACTAGCTTCACTATAGTAGAGTAGTTTAGGTAGTGAAGTAGGTTGTGAGAATTTTTCTACAAGAAGATAATATTTGTAGAGGGTGTTTGTCAAATTTCAGGACCACTCGATACTGAGGAATACCCTATAGAGATTTTAGAAGAAACTGAATGGAATGTAACATTTTTAAAGCCTATGAAGAAATGAACCAAGGAGATGGGAGGTTGAAACGTTGGTTCATTGTCACCCACCGGTTGAGCGGGTTCAGTCCAGTGAAGAGGAATGCAGTATTAAAATGTGTGTGTGTGAGAGAGAGTCAAATTCCGTGTTCTTCCCAAATAGGAATATGATGGGATTCCAAGCAGGACCTGGTCTTATTACGAGATTAAGAATTGAAGGTTTATAAAATCTCTAGTCGTTGGATCTGTGAAGGAGGGAATTCACTAGGTTTTGGGCTTATAGTTGAGAGAGAAAGAAGAGACGAGAATAGGGAAAGATGGTTGGCAGCAGTAAGAGAGGGTTCACTCAAGGGCCTTTGATTTTGAATCAAGGAGCCACAATGTAGTATCATCCATTACGTAGACATGAGGTCAAAGTTGGAGGAGCACTCCTCGCAATCGGGCGGCTAAGGGGGAGAGATCTAGCTCACTAGAGAAGCTCTTTGCAACGACCCTTTGCTTCTGGGTGTGGACATGGGAGTGGGATATTTTGTGTGTGCGTCAGTGTGGTGCTAGAGAGGCACAAAGAGGGTGGCAATTCTAGAACCACCCAAGAACTCAACACTAGATTGTGTCTTTACGTCTAGCCACCATTTTCCCACCAAGATGTCCCTACTCTCTTTTACAAAGTAAATAGAGGCATCGTGCCCACAAGGACGATGATCACGTTTGGTTATTAGATTTCATCTAATAGAGATCAATATGGACATCCAATTAGGACACATGGATCAAAAGAGCAGTAGACAGGGAAATCTCAACCCTTGGATCGAGCGGGAAGGGCTCAAATCACCCTAAAAGGTATTTCCTTTTGAAATCCATATCTTTTGATTCATAAGATTTTTTTACAAATGTAAGGTAACCAATGAAATCTACTGAAGTCTACAATTTTATGAAAATTTTATATACTATCTTTGGTGCATGAAGTGAATATGGTTTTAATGAGAAGTGATGGATGCGTATAATGATAAAGTCGTCTTGATTTATGACAAATATGATCCATCAAATCTTAGGAGGTGTATACATGATTTCTAGTATTCATCTATTTCTTTTGATCATGATTTATGGTACAAACTTCACCTACTTATGTGGATGATAATCGAATTAGGGGTAGTAACCCTAATCTAATTTGATGCAATAACATAATACTTAATAAATGCCCTAGACATCTCCATAATGTTAGTTGAACATATGAAACATGTTGGTAACCCTTTTATAAGTATACATGTGTATATGCAATGAATCTAGGTCTATACGCATACGCTTCTAAGATGAGACATGAACCCTAATTAGACCTAAGAAGTACGTTGTGATGCCCCATCATGGTAAATGAGGTTACTCAAAATGAGAGACACAATCAACTACTAATCAACCACATAATAAAAAAGGGGTAAAATTAAAACTGATTTAAGAATTACCATCTTGTACATAGATATTTACATAAAGGTCCAAAAACTTGCATATCAACACATATCATATTAGGTATTTACATTTATGTCCAGTGGATGAGGACACAACTAGTATAAAAATGATATTGTTCCCCATATACATGCCATATATTGTAACATCCCTGACCTGGGTTATGCTTTAACCCTAGATGTTTTGTTTAAGAAAGATAATTATATGATTGCTCTTATCTTTTGAAAAGTGATTAAGGCTCAAGAGGAATTTATGTTTCAAATTTTTCCCTTTTTTAATAATGTTAAAAATAACGTTTTGCCTGTTTTGGACTAAAGTGCAAATTTCCCAAATTGAGGGGTTAACTTGCAAATGTTACATGATAAATGTTCCTTAAGTGTTATAGCATCATAAGAATGATAATGATGTATAGGTATGGCTTCCACAAGCCTGAGCACCAAGAAAGAGCTTATTAAGCAATGTTGTGCATTAAAACCTAGTTTTGGTGTAATGTGCAATTTACCCGAAACCTAGGGTTCAATATGCAAAATAACACTTCCAGAGAGTCCCTAATGTTTCTTGGTATCGATTAGAGACAAGAAAACCAGAGGGGAATCTGATTTTAATCTCTTTGGAGGAGAGAGAATCTTGATATTAAAATAATCAAGATTTAAGCATAATTGAAACCCTAATTCAATTTAATGCAAAAATAAATATATTAATGGAAGTGCCCTTCAACCAAAAATGTGATGGTTGAATTTATATAAGTATTGAAGTCCTTGTGCCTTGCAATGGCACCGAAATATCTAAAGTGAGTGGAGAGCCCACTCACATTAGTTAAAGAAAAAGTAATATCCACTCATTTTTGGATATTATTATTATATTGATTAAGGTGCTTAATTTGTTTTCTTTAATTCATGGATAAAGAAGAGGATTTTGAAGGATAGGATGATGGATTCGTATTCAAGGAAGTGAGGGGGATAAGTGGCACCAATTTTGGTAATTAAAGGATTTTTATAACACTTTCTCTCTCTTGAAATTCCCTTATATACACTCCATTTTTTACCCACATGAAAGACTTTTTCGACTCTTCTTCCTTTCCTTGATTTGGCCAAGCATAAGGGATCTTAGGAGCAATAGGAGGACGTACCCCAACCTATAGGTGAGCTCCTTAATCATCTTCAACCTTGATTTCATGGTGGAAATCGAAATTCAATGCTTATTTTCTTCTTTTGTCCATTCAATCTTCAACTTTAGCCAATCTTTTCACTCAAAGACTTGAGGACGGACCTTGGGAAGTTGAGAAAGCTTCATTCACCATTAAATACGTGAAGCTTGAATCTTGGATTCAACTTTGAAGGCAGGTTATATAACTTGAACCCTTAAATGTTATTATTGATTTCACTTCTTCATTGTATGTTGAATCTTTCTTCTTTCCCAAAATTCCTTTTGATTCATTGTTGGAATCACCACAAAGAACACAGAAAATTTTGAAGGTTTGAAACTTGAATATGATGATGTCATCTTATCACACATCTCAATAAATATCATGAGCAAACAATTTGCAATTTTGATGACCAAACGGTCTCAAGACCGTTTGAGATCAAATGGTCTCAAGACTGTTTGAGGTCAAATGGACTCAAGACCATTTGGGGTCAATTGATGATGTAGTTGGATGAAGATCCAATGGTTCCAATTGATTTAATTATAATGGTTTCAAGAATGTATTATCCATTGATTACAAACCCTAATCGGATTGATTGGTTGAAACCCTAAATTGATTGAGTCGATTTCTATGTTGAATGGCTCAAACGGTCTCAAGACCGTTTGAGGGCAAACAATCTCAAGATCGTTTAAGATCAAAACAGTCTCAAGACTATTTGAGGTCAAGAGGAGTCATGGATGGATGAATATCTAAGGGTTACAAGTTGGTCTACTTTCAATTATCTTAATGTTGGATGGTTCAGTGAGTGGAAACCTTAAATCGATTGATTAAGAAACCCTAATTGATCCATTCGGTTTCAAGGTGGTTTGGACCAAACTGTCTTGAGACCGTTTGGAGGGCAAACGGTCTCAAAACCGTTTGATGTTCTATTGGTTTCAATGATGGGTTGTATATTCGGTTTCAAGGTTGTTTTGATCAAACGGTTTCAAGGGTTGAAGGCACTAAACAGTTTCAAAACCATTTAAGAGCAAACGGTCTCAACTCTAGATGCCCAAACGGTCTCAAGACCGTTTGGAGGGCAAACGGTCTCAAAACCGTTTGAAGGTTAATGAGGTCAGAACCGTTTAAAGGTTCAAAAGTATTAAAACCATTTGGAGACCCAATAGTCTCAAAGCTATGAAAGATTAATTAACCCTATGATTGTTAATGATGTTTATCAAATATAATAACAATGGTTGTATCTTTAAGGTACTATGATGATTAGTACCCTTTGACGGGTTAACCTTTGATGCTTATGAAAGCAATATCTCAACACACTATGCTAACCCTAAATGTATGTACTTGAATGAAGGGTTGACCTAATCAAATCAAGTTTGAAGTAATCAACATCCTAGAGAGGATGAGAGAGAGAGAGGAATTTGTACATGTATAATAATCATGTAGTGGTTAAGCCTCAACACTTTCAACATGAATAAAATATGTAATTAGGGTATGATCCTTGATAAAGAGATCATGAAACCCTAATTGAGAAGGTTGATGAGCCCTAACCCCAATTTAGGGCAATGCTAGGTGAAAACCTAATCTAGGGTAATGGTGTAATCCTAATCTAGGGTGATGATATGTGAAATCCCAATTTAGGGTAATATAATGAAAAGCCCTAATTTAAGAGGATGCTTCATGAAACCCTGATTTCGGCTAAAGTTACATGAAACCCTAATTTGGGGAAAAGTTATAAGGAACCTTAATTCAAGATAATTATGTGTGAAACCCTAATCAAGGGTGATGTCATGTGAAACCCTAATGCAGTGATGTGATGTGAAACCCTAATCAAGGGTGATGTCATGTGAAACCCTAATGCAGTGATGTGATGTGAAACCCTAATCAAGGGTGATGTCATGTGAAACCCTAATGCAGTGATGTGATGTGAAACCCTAATCAAGGGTGATGTCATGTGAAACCCTAATGTAGTGATGTGATGTGAAACCCTAATCAAGGGTGATGTCATGTGAAACCCTAATGCAGTATTGTGATGTGAAACTCTAATCCAGGGTGATGCTATGTAATGAATGTGATAAGGGACTGAGATCCCAAGAGTTTTGTATTCAATGTGTTCCAAAGATCATGAAAGTACTTGATAAATGTACTATACCTTTCTTTATAGCATATGTTATAATTCATGTTTGTAACTTGGTTGATGCTAAAAGATATTGTAATGCACCTAATTAATCAAATGGACTCTCATCATGTAGTTTCCCTGACCATAGACCCATTCAGTGTCAGAATTTGATGAATTGTGAAACAAGTTTAACTAGAAGAGCATATTTTTTAATATGCGGGGGTGAAGCACGAAGTATATCCATATGTCCCAATGAAGAATTGATGTAGCACCTTCCTCATTTATTTTATATCGGGATGATTTGAATCTCCTGACCAAATGAGGAATTGATGTGTAAATTCCTCTTCATTCTGTGTGTATCGGGATTGATGTATAAATCTCCCGACCAAATGAGGAATTGATGTATAATCTTCCTTATTATAATTCGGGGATGGATAATTGAAATCTCCCTAAAGAAAGTGCATGGTGCGGATGTAGCTCTAAACTGAAGATACCAGTATACCCTAGTAAGCTAATTGTAGTTGACACAAGATGTCCTGCCAGTTATCTCGTACTGATCAAGAGGGGTGAGGTCTTGGCAGACAACTCTTCCATTGACCTTGTATGGTACCTATTTTGACTAAGAGGTGGTAGGTAGGAGTTTGAGCGGTATACCTCATCTCCTCAGGGCATAAGTGTGATTGTAAATATGTAATCAGTCGTACAGTGTATTTGCTTAAGGATCGAATACAGAAGACAATGGGATATGTACACTTATTTTATACATGTTAAATAGATGTTATACATGTTCTTCATATTCCTTATAAAGTGAATAAATGATATATTCTTCTATCATAGATAGTCACATTACTTTAAAGGATGAGATTGCTATGTTCTGCTTATAAATAGTGATTAATATTTCTTATTAATATAAAAGAACCTCTGCTCAATTTTATTCTATTTACCTGTGATAATAACATTGTCTCACCCCGTGGGATCCACAATTTTTAGGTGGATGTGCACGAGGAGGTAAAGGCCACACTATAGAGGAAGAATAACAGCAGCATGGGCAGCAATAACAACTCAGGTTGAGTATAATGTCTGTCGTGTCTTGTAGATAGGAGTCATATGTGTTGTCTCTATACTCTCAGGTCCTTGGAGTCAATATGTAATGGTTTTATGAATGATCTGAGATTTTGGCTTGTATGCCTCGAGGTTTTATGTTTCTTATGTATATGTTTGGACAAAGCAACTGTTATATGATATCCTCGAGATGAGATGGTACAATGTATGTACAATGTGAACAATGATGTATATAAAGTTTTGGTTCTTTCTTTAAGAGTTTCCTGGAAATGGATCTCTTTGCAAAATGATTTTAATTTATAGTAATTTTTGTTAATCCGCTTCTTATGGCTGTTCCGCAATTATTACTGGTGGCGATTTGGCTTGATTCGATGTCGAGTTGTCACAACATTTTGGTATCAGAGCTTAAGGTTTACTGAGTTTGTAGAGACATAGGACTAAGGTGTTGAGTCTATTCTAGTATCCTCTAGTATATCTTATAGTGACTTCTGCTTATGTAGAAGATATAGTAAAGATTAAAAATGTTTGGAGAACATGAGGAACACATTGCTGAGAGCAATGTTGTTGCACCAGGAGAATGTGCAAGGGATCAGGCGAGAGAAGAACAACTGTCTAAGAATCCCCAGGTTGATCCAGCCATGATGGAGAATGACTGACTGAGAATCCCCAGGTTGATCCAGCCATGATAGAGAACCCTACTTTTAATGGTCTCTCTGGACTAGTTATGACATCATTGATGCATATAGAGCATCAAATACTAACAATACAACCTAGATTACCAGTCCCCAATGATGAAATTTTGGGCTCTAGCAGGATTTCTGATCGACATAGTTATGTTAGAGCAGTAGAAAATGTCGAAAGGATTATGATACGACACGGAATTCGAGTCTGCTACAAGTGTAGGCAAGCAGGACATTTTATAAGGGACTGCCCAATAAAGGATAATGATGTGGAAATTAAGAAAAGATCTGCCCAAACTCGGGAACAGATGCATAGTAGCTCTAAAAAGGGGAAGTTTTTGGTGCCACCAATGCAACAAACACCTAGTGCACCAGGGCAGTGGCTACCAAGAAAGGGCAAAGGACCTAATATTCCACCAGATGGGACTCTTAATTTAGCTTCTACATCGATAATAAGGCCGATAAGACCAAGGAGTGTATATAAGATATGTCATAGATGTGGACAGATTGGGCATATTAGATCCTCTTGTCAGAAAATAAAGGAGGGAATGACCCAACCATCGAGGCAGAGTCAACAAGACTCTCAAAGGCAATAGTTTAGCAGTGGCACATGAGAACGTGGACATGCATCCCAAGAAGGTCCATCTACACCAAATGATAGAGCACGGCGTTGGAAATAGACAACGACAAGATTCTATGCAATGAACTAGCCTAAGGCAGTGATCGGTCCACGAGTTGAGACAGGTCAGATGAAATTGTTTCATTCAGATATGCATTTTCCTAATTTTATCTGTTAGTTATAAGAAAAGTAGTTGTTATTGAGCTTCCTTTGATTAGTCCTATGAGGAAACAATGAAGAGATAAAAAGGATGAGAACTTACATTCTATCTAGTAATATTTAAAATGTTTTATAAATACTTTTGTCTGTATAAAAGAGGATGAGGTGTAAGAAAGATTCCTGGAGAAATCTAGGGATACTAAGTCCTATGATATGGATGATATGAAAATTAAAGTATATAATATAAAATGAGATGCATACTACCTAATCTCAGTACTTGTATACCATAGCTAGGTATTCATCTATTAAAGGAAAGGTAAGTATGAGACTCTTAGATTGCTATCTTTCTAATTACTCTGATCAAGTAGTCAATTGGAGACAATGTAAAGAGCAAAATGAAACTAAAAATATGGCATGGATATTTCTATCACATTCTAACCACAATGAAATAGAAATTGAGTTTACCTCAAACCAATATGTGAGCATGAGAAAGTAAAAGGTACAATTTTCATGATAAGAGAAAGGGAACAATGGAGATGATCACTATTCAATAAAGAATTTGTGAAGAATAAAGATCTTTCCATGATGTGAATATAAATAAAATCAAAAAATATTGATGAACATACTAGACAATAACAAAGAAAGGAAGATGACATGTAATCATCTTTATAATTCCTATGACAATGTCAAGGAACCTAAGATGAAACAAGATTGAATGACACATGAATAGTTGAAAGTTCATGCAATAATCAAAGAAGGTGATACTATCTTTTCTTTGATAAACAACCCTGGATAATGATGGAGCGATATAAAGGAATATGTTTCTTTGTGTTCTTTACTTGTAGGTACATGACAATTAAGTAAGTTTTATGACACTTGATGAGCATGGATTAGAAGTAATCTATAGATGGGTACTTTGAAAAGTATCAGTTAGTCTTGGATTTTGGTTCCAAGGCAAGGATTATATGTGATAAGCAATTTTCCAAGATGAAAGATAGGTCCTATTATATGTTTGGCTTTGGTAATAACAATATAGTGATGGAAATTATGAGGATGTGATGTGTTTTTGGCACATGTAACAGATACCAGGGTAAAGAATAATAGTATCCAAGAACTTACAATGGTATGAGAAAATGAGAACATGACTCCTCATAAGATGATTAATGTTTGGTTACTTAGAAGGGCCAACTTTGATATTAGTCTAATTACATACTGTAGTATTGATATCATACGTTAGGGGTGTATTCTCTACATAAATATAACATCAATAAGGATGCATTAAGTAAAGGAACTATTATAGAATCATCTTGGGAAAAGCTTATCAAGATAAATATAATTACTTAGAATACCCCTACCTAGATCTGTTGAGGCAGCTTATACAAATAACATCTAGAGATACCTCCAAGATATTTCTTCTTTGATAAGTATCATCTCCTTATGACAAGAAAATAAATAGCTAACAGTATAGTTGGTACAAGTTATAAGTAAGTTTAGTATTGTATCAACAGATCAATGCGACACAACAGAAGTATGATAAGACTTGTAGTCCCAAATGGGTGATAGAATGAAACTCTACTATTTCCTTGGAGGAGAAATGATAAACTAAGTGAGAGGTATGGAAGACTCCCAAGGTCAAGAATTTTATTACATAAAAGATGTAAGTTGAGAAAGTGACAAAATCAATTAGGTTTAACACCCAAATTATTTGAAGTATGAATAGTACTTCTTTGACTTAGAAAGTGTTACCTGACACAGAATTGACAGTGCAGTCATTAATGAAAAGGTCAGTTGAGTATGTGTCCTATATGACAGATTCTATGATGACCCTGAATGGAAGGACTTTGTGCTGGTCAAAGTTCTATGGCATCTCCATGACATCAAGATGTTATGTGGAGGTTTAATGATATAATGCATGAATAATAATTGTCTCCCTTCATCTGGGATTTCGGGGAAGAAATCCTTATTAGGGGTTTATAACTTGTAACATCCCTGACCTAGGTATAGGGATAACCCTATTCGTTTGGCTTAAATAATTTGCTTAGAACTTTAATATATTCCTCTAAAGTGTTTTTTTATCAGGTGACAAACTTATGTTTCAAGTTTGGTCTTGTTTGAATGATGTCTGAGCAATGTTCTCTTGTTTTGGACCAAAATGCAATTTTCCCAAGATAAGGGGTTATATTGCAATATGTCACATAATAAACGTACCTCATGTGTTCTAGCATCATAATAAAAAGAATGATGCTAAGGGGCGGATTGTGGAAATCCTAAGTTCCAAGATTGAGCTTGTTTGAATAATGTTAGTGCCTTATGCACCAATTTTGGTGCAAATTGTAAATTACCCAAGATATAGGCTTGATATGCAAATTACCACCTCTAGAGTTTCCCTACTCCATACTCATATCATTTATAGGATAGATAAGGAAGGAGACACCATGTTTGAATCATATTTGAGTGATGGTACTCTTGGTGATGAAAAGACCAAGAAAGGGTTGTATGTGAAACCCTAATTTGAGTTGTATTGAGTTGTAGAGTTCACATGAGAGTGCCTATCGGCCAAGGAGCCTTATAGGGAGTCTCCTATCAGTTTGTGAACTCTAGTCTTTATCCATGACGGGCTAAGCACCTCAAGGAAGTGAGGTGTATCAGTTTACAACTTCCTTGAAAAAGTTATATTGGGTTGAGGATAAAGTGGTGATTGTGTTGAAATATCTAATCCAACAAGATAAGTGATGGCTGAAATATCATCTCTAGATTATACTCAAGTGTTTTTCATGTAAATATAAATATGAGTGGATGCATGTACACATGTCAACCATGCATGGACACGTGGCACTTAGTAGCTTAAAATGATGACACCTCATATACACTCTTTTTCATGAACCTCAACTATATATACCACTCTTTTCACCTATTAGTGAATTTTTTAGAAATTTACCACCCTATTGCTCTTAGATATCGTGCATAGTGTCTTGGTATCATGCATAGGTGAAGGGTTATCATTCATAGAGCCTTGGTATCAGCCATAGCAAAGTGATATCAGCCAAGTGAAGGGATATCGACCACAAGTGGTGAGGTATCGTGCATAGTGATGAGGAGCTCAAGTCTTGGACCTTTGATAAGATCATCTTCAACCTCGGGAACATGATGATTTGGAGCTTGGAGCTTTGAAGTTATTCTTGAGGCAGGTTATATAACTTGAACCCAATTATGTTATTATTCACCTTCAATTATGTTATACTTGTTGATCTACTTTCAATTTTGAATTTTCTTGAAAAATTGATGACCCCTTGAGTTCTAAAGGTTGTATAGGATTGTTTTCCATGAACTAGAATAGTAAGAACAAAGGTTTTGAGCTTGATGATGGTGACATCATCCTTTTCCAACCTGATATAGGTTTGAAGTACCTCTGATCCGATATGACAAACCCTAGATGATGGGTAACTCAATATAGTGATGAGTTTATACCTCATGGACAATATGAATGACACATACACATACCTTATGCATGACATGGAGTTAAGTAAATACCCCTAACAAGATAAGGTTTCTAGTATGTGCTCTAACCCGATATGGTGATGTGCATATACCATTAGCACGATACAATGTTGAAGCGTATATCTTATGCATGATATGATGATGAAGTATACACCTTATACATGATATGGTGTCAAGCACACACCTTGTGCACGATATGGTGTCAAGCATACACCATGTGCACGATATGAGGTCAAGAATTCACCTTATACATGATATGGTGTCAAGTTTATATGCTAACCCAATATGAATTGAAACCCTAGATGGTGATATGAAATCTGATATACCTTGGAACCCCACACGCCTATAATTTTGTATAATGGGTTTATTGTGAAGGGTTCAACTAGTTGTCTAGCCTGTCACTCAACACATGATAGGATTGATCCCTTGAAGGTATGAAAAGGTATGAGCATAAGGGTCTAACCCGATATGGTGAGGTGAATATACCATTAACACGATACCATGATGAAGCATATACCTTATGCATGATATGATGATGAAGTACAAACCTTATGCACGATATGGTATCAAGTATACACCTGATACAGGATATGAGGTCAAGAACTCACCTCATACACGATATGGAGCTAAGTACCTCTAACTTGAGATGACAAACCCTAAATGTTGGGCAACCCGATATGGGTGCACGATATGGTAATGGGGGATACACCTTATACATGATATGGTGATGAGGATACACCACAAGCATGATATGGAATCATGATATGGTTTCAAGTACACACCTTTATACCCAATATGGTGGAAGCACCTCAATTCAATGTACTTGATGGAGTAACACATAATTTGTGTTAGGTCAAGTAATACATTAAGATATGAAGAGTTTAATGCAGTGTGTTAAGTGTAGGCCAATGTACCTTGAGAGAAGGATTGAGCCAATTTAATAGAGTATGATGCAATCAACATCCTAGTGAGGATGAGTGAGAAACTTATACATGTGTATGAATTAGGGTTTGATTCTTGATAATATGGTCTTGAAACACTAATCGGTTAATAAGGGGAAAACCCTAACCCTAATAATGGGAAGGATGTATTTCTCTTATATCACATAGTGATGGTGTGAATCTAAAACCCTATTTGGTTAGAATGGGAAATCCTAACCCTAATAATGGGAAGGATGTATTTCTCTTGTATTGCATGGTGATGTTATATACTACTAGTGTTTTTATCATGAAGTGCTAACCATGCATGAATCATGAGATGATGAGCATAGCCAGGTGTGAGCTATGATGTTTTATATAATACAAATTTAAATGGGCCTTGTGAGCCATGTTAAATACTTGTACAAAAAGTATAATGTTTATATGGTCTGATGACCTACAAGATTGTTGTTGCATAGTGAGAACTAGTAAGATGTTTAAATGTGCCTTGTGAGCTATATGAAATACTTGTGCAACAAGTATAATGTATACCTTGGTCTGAGGACCTAGAGGTAATAGTTATATGATGAGAGGTGACAATGTTCAGTGATGAACTAAGGATTTGAATACCCATATCTAGTAATCATGATGATGATAATGTTAAGGGAGAAGAATCCTTAGTAATGTGATAAGGGACTGAGATCCCGAGAGTTATGCATTCAATGTGTTCCAAAGATCATGAAAGTACTTGATAAATGTACGTCACCTTTCTTTATAGCATTTGTTATAATTCATGTTTGTAACTTGATTTATGCTAAAAAGATATTTTTATGCACCTAATTAATCAAATGGAATCTCACCATGTAGTTTCCCCAACCATAGACCTATTCAGTGTCAGAATTTGCTGAATGGTGAAACGAGTTTAACTCGAAGAGCATATTTTTGAATATGCGGGGGTGAAGGACGAAGTATATCCATATGTCCCAATTAAGAATTGATGAAGCACCTTCCTCATTTATTTTATATAGGGATGATGTGAATCTACCGACTAAATGAGGAATTGATGTGTAAACTCTTCTTCATTCTGTGTGTATCGGGATTGATGTATAAATCTCCCGACCAAATGAGAAATTGATGTATAATCTTCTTTATTTATTATAATATGGGGATGGATAATTGAAATCTCCCTAAAGAGAGTGCATGATGTGGCTGTAGCTCTACAGAGAAGATACCAGTATACCCTGGTAAGCTAATTGTAGTTGACATAAGATGTCCTACTAGTTATCTCGTACTGACCGAGACGGGTGAAGTCTTGGCAGCCGACTCTTCCATTGACCTTGTATGGTACCAATTTTGACTAAGCGATAGTCAATTGGAGTATGAGCGGTCTACCTCATCTCGTTAGGGCATAAGTGTGATTGTAAATATGTAATCAGCCGTGTAGCATATTTGCTTAAGGATCAAATACAGATGACATTGGTTGATGTACACTTCTTTTATACATCTTAAATAGATGGTATACATGTTCTTCATATTCCTTATAAAGTGAATAAATGATGTATTGTTCTATCATAGATAGTTGCATTACTTTAAAGGATGAGATTGCTCTATTCTCCTTATAAATAGTGATTAATCTTGCTTAATAATATAAAAAAAACATCTGCTCAATTTTATTTGGTTTACTTGTGATAATAACATTGTTGGCGGAGAGTTATATCTCTCGCTGGGACAATTGTCTCACCCCGTGGGATCCAAAAATTTTAGGTGGACGTGAATGAGGAGGTAGAGGCTGCACTATAGAGGGAGGACAATAGCAACAGGGGCAGAAGTAACAGCTCAAGTTGAGCATATTGTTTATCGTGTCTTGTAGATAGAAGTCCTATGTGTCGTCTATGTACTCTCAGGTCATTGGAGTCAGTACGTAATAGTTTTATGAACGATCTGAAATTTTGGCTTGTATGCCTCGAGGTTTTATGTTGCTTATGTATATGTTTGGACAAAGCAACTATTATATGATATCCTCAAGATGAGATGATACAATGTATGTACAATGTGAACCACGATGTATATAAAGTTTTAGTTCTTTTTTTAATAGTTTCTTGGTAATGGATTTCTTTGCAAAATGATTTTAATTTATAGTGATTTTCATTAATCCACTGCTTATGGTTATTCTACAATTATTAATGGTGGCGATTTGTCTTGATTTGATGTCGGGTCATCACATTAAGACTTGAGAAGAGTTTATTTATCAATTTTGAACTTATTTGTAAAAATTTTGTGCTTTATATGTTAACTTTGATTAAGATTTCAATTTACCCAAATGAGGGGTTTATGTGAAATTTATCACCTCTGGAATGTTTCTTCTCTATCTTAGTATTAACTAGAGGAAAGAGAAAGAAGGGGTGCCTTGTTTGAGTCTTGTTTGAATGGTAACACTCTTTGTGGTGAAAGAATCAAGGAAATGGTGAGTACTTTGAACCCTAAATAGGGTTGTGTCAAGTTATGAAGTATATGGGAGTGCCTATTGGCTTGGAAGCCATAAAGGAGGCCCCATATCGGTTTGGTAACCTATGAAAGTGTTCATGACAGGCTAAGCACCTCAATTAGGTGCAGCCTTTTGGTTTGCATTTCCCTTGCAGAAGTTGAATCAGTTTTCTCATAAAGTAAGATTGGGTTGTGATATCTTGTCAAGCAAGATACCCAAATGGGTGATATCTTATCTATTGATTATCCTCAAGAGTTTTGCATGGCAAGATAATTATGGATGCATGAAGTTACCATGCATGGACACATGTCACTCAAGTGTACATGGTGATGACACCTTATGCACACTCTCTTTCATAAACCGCAATTATATATACCTCTCTTTTCACCTCCTAGTAAAAATTTCAACTCCTTTACCATGTTTTGCTTGGAGGACGACCCTAGGATCTCAAGGAACAAAGAGAAGGCCGAGCATCTTGCCTAAGGTGAAGCCATGATCATATTCAACATTGGAAAGACTATGCTTCTTGGATCATGATTCTTTCCTTCTCTTCTTTCTTCACCAAGTTACTAACTATGGTATCTTCTTTCATAGAGAAGTGTTGTGATCAAGTCTTGGACTTTTGATAAGTCACCTTCAACCTTGGAAATGTGGAGCTTTGGAGCTTGAAGCTCTTGTGTTGATCTTTAGATGGGTTATATAACTTGAACTCAACTTTTTTATTATTCACCTTCTATCATGCAATACTTGGTGATTACTTTTCTACTTCGACTTTTCTTATTTGAATGATGATTCTATGAGTTATATTGAATATATTGGGTTGTTTCCCATGAACTAGAGTAGTAATGAATGAGTAGTTGGAGCTTGAATATGATGAAACCGATATGCACAAACTGATATTGGTTTGTGAAAACCCTAACCCGATATAAGGTCATAGGTATGGAAACTGATACACAAAGGAATAGATAGGCTGATATTCTAGTTGATGTTGAGTAGTTGATACCCTAGTTGATGGTATGGTCAATACCCTAGTTAACAGTATGGCCAATACCCTAGTTCATGATGTGGTTGACACACTAGTGGATAGAGTGGTCGATACATAAGTTGATGGTGAGGCCGATACCCTAAGTTGATGGTGAGGCTGATACCCTAAGTTGATCGTGAGGCTGATACCCTAAATTGATGGTGAGGCCAATACCCTAAGTTGATGATGTGGCTAATACACAATATGATAGTATGGCCAACACGCAAGAATACTCTATGGCCGATATACCTCAAGTTCCATAAAAATGATACTACTCTAAGCATCTCTAAAATGATATCATTTGATATGCCTTGGACGACATAAGTAGATGTGTCTTGGCTAACACAAGTATATGTATCAAGGCCGAAACAAGTGATTGTGTCTAGGCTGATACAAAGATTGGAATGAAGGTTGATACACCTTGATGAGTGTAGGTCGATATACCTTGATGAGTGTAGGATGATACATATTGAATACAATCAATGGATACATCATGAATGTAATGAGATGGATACACTTTAATAAGTGTAGGTTGATACCCTAAAGAAGGTTAAATCAATGTAATAAGTATGTTTAAGTCAATATCCTAGTAAGGATGAGAAAGAAACTTGTACTACTCACATGAGAAAGGTAATACCTCATGTTGATAATCAATTGATGATACTTGATGAAGTATGCTTGAACACTTATGACAGTAATATAGTTCTTATGATGTGAATTAGGGTTGGTTGATAAATATGAACTTGAAAACCCTAAATCAGTTACAAGGGATAACCTTAACCCTAATTCTGAGAAGGTTGCAATTTGAATGATCCTCTTTATGGCATGGACATGATATTTATTTGATATTGCATTTTCTATAAAATCCTAACCATGCATGTGTTGTGAAAAGATGAACATGGCCAAGTATGAGCTATGATGATTTAGCATAATAAAAATTATATAAGGCCTTGTGAGCCATGAGATATACTTGTACAACAAGTATGATTTGCATATGGGTCTGATGACCTAAAAGATGATTGGTTCCTAATGAGAGGTGACACTATTCAATAATGAAGTAAGGGTTTGATACCCAAACATATGATCGTGATAATGATAATGTTGAAGGGATGAGATTCTCAATAAAGTGTTCAGGGGACTGAGATTCTAGGATAAGTGTAACAAAATATGCTTAAATTGATACAAGATTTATTGAAAGATATGTTACACCTTTCTATGTAGCCTTTATTTACAATTCATGCTTGTAACTTGATTGATGCTAAAAGATGTTGTAATACACGTAATCTATCAAGTAAACTAAAAATGTAGTTGTCCTGGACATAGATCCATTAAGTGTCAGTATTTGCTTAATGGTGAAACGAGTTTCACTCATAATGCATATTGTTGAATATGCAGGGTGCAAGTTGAAATATCTCCTTGTATCCTTAACTAACAGGATTGTCTACATTCCATACCCTAAATATTAGGATTGACTTCGGGTCATACCCTAACAAGAGTGTGGTTGTACCGTGACTCAATAAACAATCAGGATTGGTTACAGACCATGCCCTGATATAATTAGGAATGATTATGGGTCATACCCTGATAAGCGAACATGCTATGCGATGTATCTTTATAGTGAAGAGCCTCTATACACCAAGCTAGGTATAATGTAGTTTGACTCATAATGTCACTGCCAAAAATTTCATACTGATCGAGAAAGGAGAGGTCATGGATTTCAGCTCTTCCATAGACCTATATGGCACACATGCTTTACTTCGCAGTGGTCAGTTGGAGATGGAAGGTATATTCCCATATTTTTAGGGCATAAGATGGATTGATTAAAGATGTAATCAGCCATGTAGTGTATTTGTTTAAGGATCAAATACGGAAACATTGGTTGAAACCTTGCTTTGATTCTATATTGTTTAGTTTATAATAGTTATACATGTTCTTCATATTCCTTTTAAAAGTGATTAAATGATCTATTTCTCAGTTGTAGATATATGAACTAATAAGATGATGAGATTGCTCTACTCTGCATATGATTAGTAGTTATACTTGTTTATTTCAATATAGGTTTCTTCTGCTCTCATTCATATAGGTTTAATTATCATAATAATACTGTTAGCAGAGAGTTATATCTCTTGTTGGGACTTGTTGTCTCACCCTGTAGGTTCTACAACTTTTTAGGTGGACATGCACAAGGAGGTAGAGATTGTGCAGCAGAGAGTGGGCAACGGTGGTAAGGACAATAGTAACAGCTTAGGTTGAATGTGTTGTTATGTGTCTTGTAGATATAGAGTCCTATGTGTCATACTTGTACTCTCAGGTCCTTTGGGAGATAGTGCGTAAAGAATTTTATAATCGATATGAGATTTTGTCTAGTACGCCTCGATGCATAATGTTGATTTTGTGTATATTTTGGAAAAGCAATTGTTATCTCATATCCTTGCAAGATCATGGAACAATGTATGTACAAATTGAACCATGGTGTATATATATGGTATGGTTCTTTCGAAAGAGAGTTTCCTGGTAATGGGTCTCTTGGCAGAAAGGATTTAATTTTTAGTGATATTTGGTAATCTATAGTTAATGATTATTTTTGTGAATTTTTGTGCGATTATGTTGTCGGTGTGATAGCAGTCGCCACACTACGTGTTTGAGGTCCTACTTCAGCAAAAATCATAAAGAACACTTATGTATTGTATATAATTGATTGATCATCAAATTATCATCATATTTCAGATAAAACTTATGATCATCATATTAAATACACTATATCTTCTTATAACCCTTATAGCATCCCGTGAGGGCCAACTCACCAAAATGCCCTTGGGTATTAGATACACATAAAGGCCCACGAGAATGGGCTGAAACATGTGGAACTTGGCCCATTTATCCTAATCTCACCTAATTAAAGTTTCATTTAGTGTAACTTACATTCACATGAATACTTATAAAATTTTTGGGGTGTGAAAACTCTACCCACCTTAGAGATAATTTCATCCTCAAAATTATGTTCAACTATAGGAGGCTACCCACCTTAGGGTTTCACATACCTTACATACAATCAGTGTTCATAAAAGTGCTATTCGGTGTACGGGCGGACGGGGCACTGAATAGAGTATACGCGGTATGCGGGAGTATATGCAGGAGTATATGTGGTTTTGGATTTTTTTAATAAATTAATATATCTATGTATATTTGTATATCAGTCATATAGAATTATATATCACATTGAACAATTACATACAAGGAAAACATAGAATTATTGATTAGAAGAAAGGGAGCAGCAATACCATATAAATATTTAATTAGAAACAACAAAAACATCATATAAATTTCATTTCATCAAGTCCATGTATGTGTGTTTGGAAAAGCGGTGATTAAGCAGCCACATAAGCGGGTAATCGGCCGAATAATCGGGCTTGGACCGATTATTGGTCCGCTTTGACATATGCGGTGCAGTCCCTTGTCTGAACCGCTTAAGCGGCCGCATATGCGGCCGCACGGACCAATTTCCTGAACACTACATATAATAACTCTTGGCAATTGTCATTGAGTCTCATGGGAACCTTTAAAGTATAACCTTCTTGTGCATACCTAGTTATGTCAAACAACCTTATCAAACTAACATGTACAACTAATATGGAAACTTGTAGGAAAATCTTAAGCATACACGACTATTCTTTCTTTTCTCTTATTTTTTTCTTTTTACTCTGAACTAAGGTGGTTGGATTTCACTCCATATTCTCAATTAATTTCATTAAATTTGATCTTATATGAATCTTAATGCATTCTTAACTCATGGTCTTGCCATGATGTTAAATCTTAATACATGGATCTTATCTTGGAAACATAATCATGAATTTATGCATACAAATCTTATAATTTTATCGTGTATTTAATTCTTATACATAATCATTCTAAGAAATATTATTGACATGTATCCACTTGAGTTCTTAGGCATGGTAAGAATATAGACATGATATACAAAAATCTTACTTGCATGTTTATCTTAATATCTTTGAACACTGGATCACACAAATCATAAACGTTTTATTTAAGAAACATGCAAATATGTTTAGATTAATAAGTGATACTCGTGGGCATATAATACTTACTTTAGTTTGTGAAATACCACACTAAAGTCATTCAGAATCCTTTCTCCTCATCATATACTACATTGTTAGGTCAAGATGACCTCTCCACGAGGTACAAAACTCGGAGTGCTTGTTATCTTTTTGGATGATAAGAGCCATTAGCCATCTTTTTATGGGTCACCAACCCTCAAAACATTGTGGTCAAGGTTGTAGTTTATCCTTCCTCTTAAGGAACCAAGCTAGGGTTTTAAGATTATTGAGTATGAAGCATTAAATGTAGTTTCATGGTTATTGATTATTATCATGACCTTCTACTTGCAATTAGTGAGCTATCAATGGTGAATTCTTCATAAAACATTACGTCATAGTGCTTATTACCTCAATGTGCCCATTTTACCATAGTGTTCACTTAGCTTGGGGAACAAAAAAACTTACACTACTTTTTTAATATTATTCTTAATGACGTTTTCATCTTACCATGGTGCTCCAGATCGAGTGAAACTAAGGTACTACTCTCTCACGAGACCATGCTATCCCCAGGAATACTAAATCAAACCTTAGTCAAACAACCTATCTAGACTCTTTCTCATGTGAAAATCATCTAAAATCCAACATTGTAGTGATCCTAGATCATTTATCCATACTATCACATATCTTGTATCACCATATTCCTAAAGAATCCTCATGTATAACCTTAAAGGCTTTTAGTCACATCTATCAATCATCTCTTATTCTAAAACTCAGTTCAGAACATAAAGTATATTATCCTAAAGTATTTCCTTTAACAACCATCATGATTAGACTTGGAACTAAAATCTCTCCATGGGATGAAGGTCTAAGGACATCAAGAATTCTCTAATTCTCTCATCAAGTATAGTAGGAAGAACACATCATCTCCCTTCAATCAATATCCACTTTTAAATCCAAGTCAATCATCTATTTCAAAATATCTATGTTTGGCATACATTATATGGCTCTAATAAGTATGCAATTAGGTTTAGGTGACCGTCTACCTCAAACTTTTTGTGTCATTTTTTGTCACCTCCAAATGCATGCCGACCAGTTATGCATCTGAAAGTACCATGTCTTATCATATTTATCTCATCTAACAGTACACATGTCCCATGCCATATGTAGTAGAAAGAATGAGACATGCATAATAAGTTTAGATTTATGCATATAAAAACCCCTCTATAGAACCCCATGAGCTTGTGTCCCATACCACAAACATGTGAGAAAAAGAGAAGGTATAATATGCACAAATCTAAAGTTAGCATAAAAAGTCTAAAGCAACTAGACACTAATCCTAATACATATCTCGACTTCTATTTCCTGGATAAACCTCTAAACTAGATTCTATTATATTTCTCTTACTTATTTTATAACCAAGGATATTAAATGTCTTTCTATATCTATCTAGTTTCATTTGTCTTCCAATGGCATGTAACATACTCAAATCTCAAAATATAGGTTAAAATCCCCTTCTTCTAGGCCTTTATTCAACCATGATTTAGAGTATAATAGTATCAATTGGAAGAAAATATTATGAGGTAATTATAGATATTTTTGTATATGAGTAAATAACCAAATAAACCCAATAGTAAGGTTCAAAGTTCAAATACACAAATTATTAGTATTCAACTCCAATTTGACGTTCTAGAATACTCTTATTAAGGGAGATAACCGAATTTGGATGAATACTTAATAATGTATCATTGTTGGTTTAAAATGGATAAAATGTATAATTGTCACCTACTAGATATATAAATACCAAATGGCCTCAAAAGAAGAAATTAATCACAAAATTAGATACACTGCATCTCAATTAGCTTATATAAAGAAATTCATGTGATTAGGATATCGTTTTCTCCCTCAAATTGACCAGAAATGAAAAACCCTTAATAACCTTGAACTAATTAAGGTAGGTTTTAATTACTGGAATTTACTAAAGTTGTTTCCTCCTTCTCACGTGTTTGGGTTTCCTTCCCCAATGATGTTTCTTGCAACTGCATGCCTTCCTTGCGTATCTTCTTGGCGGACTCCAAAATGGAAATCAACATCATTCCTACTGTAATTGATAGTCATCTCGTCCTCCTCTTCTCTTATTCTATTCCTTATATCCCCCTAGTTTCTCCTCACCTCTTCCTCAACCTAAAACCCTAGCCACCAATGGCCAATAGCAAGATGGCTTCCGTTACTCCTCCCTCATCTCCTCGTTATTATTTCTACCCATGAAACCCTAATATCCACATCCCACAATCGCCCAACCACCCTAGATATAGGAAACCACCACCACCCTCTATCTTTTATCCCTCAACATGGCACCACCACCCTGATCTTCCCCCTCCTTTGATCATCAGAAATTGACACCAGTATGCTGATATCTTAGCCATAACGGTTGCAATCTAGGGAATCCGATCAATACCCAGTTCCCCGACCGACAACAGACCATGTGATCTCCATAGACACCACCATCGCTCTGGTCACCTCAACACCATATAGATTCCCAACCTGATCTCAACATTGCCTGCCAGTAACACCAGGTTGTGGATGCCCCTCCTCCTTCATATATGTGATGGATAGACCTGCAACATCATGAACCATCATCTCCAGTCCACTGTTATGTTCTCAGACCTGAACCACCTACCACAATCAGAGGCTGTCAAAACGCTACCCTTACTTATCCTCCCCACCATAGCAACCAACGGCCTACAACAACTACTATGACCAGTTGTGGGCCCTACGAAGACACCCAACTATGTAACCCCCCCTTCACACTTCAACCTAGCTGACATCACGACAACCTACTACAGTTTACAAGCTCTTTCTACGCCTTATAGCATCTTTTTTTGGACCTCGAGGACCTATAACCATGAATATTCAAGGTTGATACTACTCACGACCACCATCGCTATGGAATGCATATAAGCCATCATCATTGCTCCTTCCACCTACCTTCACGGTGATCTAGCGCTGCCTCTACATGCGATGAGGCTGTCAAGCCAAGATCCTTAGCTTCATCATCCAAGCATGTTACACCTAAGTTGTAACATCCCCAATTCCATGTACAAACCTTTATTTCATCTTTTCTTGTCCCTTATTTTAATAGACACCTCTTAGAGACCATTTTTCATGTCTATATTGAACTAGTTAGCATTTTGATCTTTAAACCCTAGATTGACTCATTAGGATTCCATAGAGATGAAATCATATGATATTGTTACCTTAGTACCTAAATTGGGGAGCTTATTAGTAATAATGGTAACCTAGATTTCTTGACCCTAGATTTGTGAACTAGTTAGCTGGAGTTGCCCCCCAAAACGCAATTAAACATGTGTTAGATATGCCACTTGATGGATTCTTCATTTTGAGGAAATAACACACGTTTTAAGGCAGATCAATACAATAGGGATCGAGTTACGGTAGAAGGTTTCACCATAATTGACCTTTAGACTAAGTTCATTACATTAATGGGTGATATATGCACAATGGTAATTTTACAGTTTACTTAACCTCAAAGCCCAAATCTAAGCCTATAATTGGGTTTCTCATATCCTTATTAGCCAACCCTCAAAATTTGGGGTCTTTTAGACATAAAATTCACCCTTAATTAAACCCTAGAAGGCTATGTATGATTTAACATAAAGTTTGGGGTCGATTTAATTGATTTCATGTGTCACGGTTTGTACTTTGGTCCAACGACCGGTCTTTTGTCATGCTACTTTTGGGTTGGGCGAGCGGGAGGAAGACCTAGTTGTCCCCTTCCCCCAACTTCCTCACGTGGAACACAACAGTAGCTGGTGACAAAGTCTAACGCCGACTCCTCTCACCACTCTCCACCAAATCACGTGATTCTTTCACCAATAGTTTCCACTCATTCTGCCATTTCCAACGAGCCCTAAATTGGGTCGTGGAGGGTAGTAGAGAGTGAACGCCTCTTTTAGACCATGTGCAACTGCCACTGCCCTTCCCCAATTTATTGATTCTTTATTGCAGAGCCACCACTCCCTCCCTCTCAGTCCAAAACTAAACCTCGATGACCCCTTCCCAGTTTCCTTTGATCAATTGCCTTAGTGGACGCTTTAGAACCGCTACCATTGTTGATCTCCTTCTCCAGTGAGAAGGTTGAAGCAGTGGTTGTGTGGTTTGTCTTTGGGTAATATGGTGTGAGGTAACCATATAGGATCCCCTTTCTTTCTTTCTCTGCATTCATCTCGTTATAGTTTCTCCTATGTCCTTGGATCGACAAGAACATAGGTCGCCCCCTTCCTGGGTGTTGCTGGCAATGGTAACCCAGAACTCTGAACAATTGGGAAGTTTGTCAAACCCACAGAGGGGTCTTGGTGATGCTTCAGGGGTGAAATACGCGTTGTTTTTAGGAATATAATGTTGGCTGTTACAAATTTTCATGGGCGCTTGGCCACCCTATTAATGGTCACAATGGGATTTTGGTCCCTATTTTTCTTGTATGTTTTGGGTCTTTCTCATTGGATGTTGTTGAGCTAGTCACCACTATTGTAGGGTTTTCCCTTGCCTCTGATAACCTGCCCGACCTGGTGAAGGAGACCTTCCCCTTATGTCGACACCATGACCTCCATCCCGCCTGGTCGTGCCATTCCAAGCTATAACACAAGTTCCGTGAGGTCGCCTCCTTCCGCTGAATATGACTAGGGATGGTCTACCCCCACTGACCTTGGGACAGAGGTGTTGTCCTCATAGTAGGGTACTGGAGCCGAGCTCCTACGATCCCTCCATGGCACGAGATGTAGGGAGTGCAATCCTTGGGACAAAATGCTTATCTCGCCCATGAGGCAAGTGTAACTCGGTGTCACATGCCATGGGTAAATATGTCCTTTCATCATCTTTGACTTGCCTTTGATCCTGAGTTAGGTAAGTGTGTATCACTATAGTATTGAATAACACATTCTTGAATTTTATTCAAGGGCATTTTGGTCAATTTGCAATTTTATTTTCCTTTTAATCAGTAATTGATTTTATCTTGTAAAAATCATAACTAATTATAGGTTCAACAGAAAAATACAAGCATATATATATATATTTGAAATAAAAAAATAAAATTTATTTAATGGCATAGGTTTCACGATTAGATTTCCAACTTATAATAGGGTCAATTTCTAAGCAAGGAATTTAATGCACATTATATTAATTGAATCCACATATATTGTGACTAGGTTGAGACAACCCTGACACTGAGCCTAGGAGGTGTTACTAAATATTTAGGTCTGATCATAAGGTATGTAGATCATGTATTTTATTTTGGGCATTATTTGACTAAAACCTACTCTCTTTTAATGAGGCATCTCTTGAATTGTTATTCCTTATGAAATCTAATTTCTTGAACATTATATTTCATGATGTTGACTCATTATATCCATGTAGTTTTTGGACTACCCTATTTATATGGGTTATTGTACCCCACTTTCTATGATTGCCTTTTTTATGAAGAGTTGACTGAAATTCTAGTCTTGCCTCTCTATTTTATGCATGCTACATGTTTGAATAAAATATCTAGAATAGTGGTACTTATGTACAACCATACTTATATAGGGCATGCATTTCTACCCGGGCTGTGCGTTTCCACTCTTATTTCTTTTAGGCCATGATCCTATGGTGTTATGGCCCTATTTTAGGTATATTTAGTCTACATTGTTTTACATGACAATGTTTATTGTTTTAATATGAATATGTGGATGATTGTTATGGAAAGACACTTTTATTATCATGATTGTAATCTGAAATTTAATATGCCTCATTTCTTTTGTTACATTTCTCTTGAACTTACCTATTTGCAAATAGCTCCCTTTCTTGTGGCAACATCTCTTTTGTACTTATAACCCATTATAATGCCCAAAGTGTTTTATATATGTACATACTCGGCCTTTGTTGACCTCTATACTTTGTTTCCTATGTTCTGGGTGATGTTCCCTTCCACACAGGTACAGAGGATCCTATGGTGACCTTAGAGGAGGAGCCTGTACTTGAGGACCCAGGGTTCGACGAACCTGATTAGTAGTAGTATGTGGAAGTTTCTGAGATGCCTAGGTTGCCCTCTAAAACTGATCCATTTAGTCTTAGTTTCCTTTATGTTTCTTTTATGTCCATGTGGACAAGTTCTTTGAAATAATTGGATCATGTAATAATTAAACCTTACTTTCTGCTGCTATTACTTTATGCTCTATTTTTCCATATTATATTGAGAGTGATTTAGCTTCCCTTCTATCTATATGTTACGTCTGAATGTTTGGGGAATTTATATAGTGTTCTCAAAATTTTAGAGTAGGGAGTGGTCCCCTTAGTGGGTCCCACTCCTTACATAAGTCTAAAGTTTAATGTCACCTCTTTGAGATTTAATTGGTAACACCATCTAATGATGATCCTTAGTTACTAATTAATGTTATTACTAGACATCATTATATACAGAACTTAATTATACGAATACCATAGAATGTTGACCCATTACTATACACGATAGCATGCATATATGTTGGTGTATGGGTAGTACAAGCATATATCTTAGTCATGTAACCCTAATACTATCCACTTAATTAGTATTATAGTAAAGAACATGTCTGAGTTAATCAGATGGATGCAAGATATAACACTTAGGTATGACAATGACTTATATCCAATAATAATTAGAAACACAACAAGAAATATGTAGGCAATCACATGTGAGTGTATGTAGGACTTAAATACTATATATTCCTAATAAGGGTATTTTGATCCAATAAAATATCATGTAATGCATGTCGCTAGCCTAGTTGACCATTTGAGCTATATGATATTGAAGGAGAGAATGGTGTTAAAACACCTAAAATGGGGATAATGTGTATTATTACTCACTTACATATGTAACCTCAACAAATTTTGACTTATGTGATTGAAACTTGACATTAGAACTAAAATACATATCAAAGGAATCACATGTACAACTAATGAGGTTAAAATCCTAATATGCCACAAGATGATCAAAACTAGGATAACAAGGATATAAATAGGTAATAGAAATGCATACACATGTTCACTTTGGTTTACCTAACATACATAATGTGTTTTTAGGATGATTACTCAACTTTGGAGATCAATTATGCTTATTTAACTAACCTTTAACCATGAAGATAAGGTATGTACTCCTCCCTATTTATAACTAGGCATTTATATGACTAAATTTCCCCATATGCACTTGGAATACTTGTTCTTATTGCCACTTTAGGAAATGGCATATCCTCTCAGTTGTGACTTATTGCTATTCTTTTGAAATTATTATTATCATGTTGAATTGGGTCAAGGACCCCACCTGCTATTATGCTTAAACCATGCCACATATGTTTGTGAAAGGTGTATCTTGCCACTATATTTATGCATATTAGATAATTCGATTGATTTAACTATCATAGACGCTTATGCGTAACCATTAGGGCACGCTATTTCCACCTGGGGTGTGCTACTTCCACCTTGATATATATACAGAGGCATGATATATCCACCTAGGGTGTGCTATTTCCATACATTTTACTTAGGTCAATGACCCAGTGGTGTCATGGCCCTATTATAGTCATTTTAGTCAAATATCTTGGCATGCATATATTTATGTGATTGGATGGTTGATAATGGTAAGAGTTCTTATTTTAATTGTTTAATTATGTTGCCTCATTCTTTTGGAAATTCCTTCTTTTGTTGATTCTCATCAAAACTTACCTAGATTTAATGCCCCCCTTTTGATGGGAACATCTTACTATACTTTTGAAGAAAATAATGCCCTAGTTAATCCTCTAATGTACATACTCAACTTTTGTTGATACATATCTTATTTTCCTATTTTCTAGGTGTTCCCTCCACCCAAGTGTATGTGCTTCATAGGGCAAAGACACAAGATGATCATGTGTTCATTGGAAAACATAAGGATAGCTTGAGATAGCATTGTTACCCTCTACATATGGGCTTATGTATATAGTTGTAACCTTTTCATTTTATGTACCGCCCTTAGGATGATAAAGTTATGTACATGGAAACATTTTGTAACTTCATAAATAGTTATGTTTTATGTTGCTTAAATATTTCATGGCTCATGTTTGTACCATTGAGTAGGCCTATAATAGGGTCCCACTCCTTACATGGGGTAATATAAACTAAGAATATGAGAATTTTCCTGATGGCCATCTACATTCTCACTTTGATACAATAGTGTATCCCTTGGTTTTCTTATCACATGAGTAGAAGCTTAATTTTTTTCAACTGGGGTATGTTACTAACATGATATGCATTACAATAATTATAGATAACAACCATTACAAACAGTGTATGAAATAACTTCTCATAAATTCTCAGGAAAAGATACGTGGTTACCTTAGACTTTATAAAAAACATATATCCATGATGCTAAAACTTGTACTCTATTTTAATATTTGGGATCTTGTAGATGGTGCCCCACCAAGCAAACCCCTTAAAATTATAGATGAATCCTCTATCTTGACCTCTCTTCATAAAGGTTGGTAGATGTAGACATCTCATTGCCAGTCATGCACAAAGGGAAACCTAGGTCAGAGTAAGTGGCATTGAATTTCAAATAAGATAAACAAAAATATGCTATAACAAAAAGCTGAATTAAGATTTGGAAACTTTAAATTTATAATGAATCGATGTATCTTTTATTTATGTCTTTTATCTAGTTTGTGGCCACCATTCTATGACAAGTCCTCTTGAATTGGTGTATCTACGCCATGAATTGGTATCAAAGTACCTCTAAATTGGCACTACATGCATCTAAATGACACCTAGGTGTCTCTGAAATGGCATGGCTACACCCTGAATTGGTACTGAAGTATCTATGAATTGGAGACAATAATCCTATGAATTGGCAACAGATGCCTCTGAATTGTCACTGGACTAACTGAATGAGGACTTATCATATAATGTCTAATGTGAATGTTTTGACCTAAACATCTTAAATGTGAACTTACTGAACTCTGAATCTAAACTTATCTTATACTAAAATTGAATACTAATATATGAACATGTACTGAACTCTAAATCTAAATCTGAATCTTTGCTCTTAAGCTTTGAACTAAATCTAAATTTGAATCTGAGTTCTGATACTAAATTGATATTGTTTAGAAGTTATTATCACATTAAAATCTTAAGAGTGACTTAATATGATCTTTCATTCAAATATATGATATCTAAAATCTGAGTCTAAAGGCTTGAGAAAAATAAACTGAATTGAATGTAGAAATACTAGGATAAATTAAGTACAAATAATATAAACTATGATATCCCACAACATACTTAATCTGAATAAAGTCTGATTACCCAAAGTATCATTGGATATGAAGTAAGCATGAAATACTAGATGTATAATAGTAACCTAATCTCTAAGTTACTTTGTAGGAAGGTGTTGTCTGAAGCATATAATGAAATTCAATGAACATTGTCCACTTACCTCTATTGCAGTGACCTAAGTTTAGTTCCTGAATCTTTCAGTCAAAACCCTAGCTCCTGAAAATATCATGAACAATTCATGAATATCCATTAACCCAAAACACATATGTAAGACGCCTGACCTTGCTTTTTGGTTGAACATTCTTTCTTATCCTAATTTGATTCTTGAAACCTTAATCAAACTCTAAGATGTTTTGTGATATCATGTGACAAACTTAAGTTTCAAGTTTGGTCCAGTTCGGACATTGTTTGAGCAAGTTATACAAATATGTGCTTGTTTTGGACTTTTATGCAAATTACCCATATATAGGGTTCTCCTTGTAATTTGTCACATTCTTGTTGTGCCTCACCTATGTTCATATCATTTTTTATATAGTTGTGCCTTGGGTCTCCTTGTTACACCTTTGTTTGAGCAGTGACATCTAGCCTTGTGTTGAGTTTAGGGTTTTCTCTCATTGATGCCCTAACTCGGTGGTTGACCCTTGAGTGTTGGGACCCAATGGGCCACCGCATGTTGGCTGTCGATTAGATTTCATGTGGTCAATGAGTTTGCTGACCCATCTTGGTCACCAAGATTTCATGCGGTCGATTGGTTTTTTGACCATCTTAGTCGCCAAGATTTCTTATGTGGTTGTTCGATTTTCTAAACCACATGGTTGACTTGGTTGCATGGACCATATTCTTTTGACCTTGGACACATGGAATGCATGTCTAGACATCTCTCCCTTCCTCACTCTTTCCAACCCTAAGCTTCATATACCTCCCTCCTTGCATATGAACACATTCTTTTACACACCTAGCTCTCTCTCTCTCTCTTCTTCCTTGCTGCTTGGAGCTCATCCCCTTGCTTGGTGGAGAAGGAGGTCAAGGTAGAAGAAGCTTGGCTAATCTTGCTTGCATGTGCATCTAGGGTTTGGATCTACCCTATTTTCAAGCTAGTAGAGCTACCTTAGCATGTTCTTAGCCTAAGAAAGTAAGGTCTTCCTCTTTCCCTATCTTCTTCTCTCTTTCTTCTTGTCATATCCATGGGGTTCTTGGTGAAGCTTTGTGCTAGAGGTTGAAAAACACCTTCTTCTTGCTTCCTTGACCTACAATTAGCTTATTCTTGGATAAGGAGATAGCTTGGATGAGTGGAGTGCTCAAGCTAGGGTTTCTTCTCTCTCTTAGAGCTACCTTGCTGCTTGGACCTTCTTCATCTTCTTTGAGGCAAATTATATAACTTTCTCCATGTTTATTGTTTACTCTTATCTTGCATGTACATGATCTTGCCCTAAAATGATTTTCTAATTAGAAAGATGTGAGTTTAAATGGTAAATCTTGAGTAGATAATCCTTCTTGATGTACCTCTAAACCTAGTGCACATTTCTTCCTTGAAGGTAGAAACCCTATACCTTGCATATGTGTGTGACCCATGGTGGTCGCCAAGTTTTCTGACTCCATGTTGGTCGCCAAATTTTCTAACTACATGTTGGTCGCCGAGATTTTTAACTCCATGTTGGTCTCCAAGTTTTTTGACTCCTTGTTAGTCACCAAGTTTTCTGAGTCCATGTTGGTCGCCAAGTTTTCTGACTCCATGTTAGTCGCCATGTTTTGTGACTCCATATTGGTCGTGAAGTTTTATGACTCCATGTTGTTCGCCAAGTCTTTTGACTCCATGTTGGTCACCAAAATTTTTGACTCCATGGTAGATGAAATTCTTGGCTCTATGTGGTTGCTGATATTTTTGACTCTATGGTCACCAAGATTTCTGACTCTATGGTCGCTAAAGTTTATGACTTTTATGGTCAATGAAATTTCTGACTCTATGGTCACTATGTTTTCATGACTCTATGGTCAATGGGATTTTTGATCCTATGAATATGGGTCAAGAGTTTTGGTTGTATGGAATCTGATGGTCTATTCCATACAATAACTGATGGTTAGTTGAAATGTTGATTTGTAACATTAACTCAACCTATCTTGTTGAACCTAACCCTAAATCCAAGTTGATGATGGTTAATCATACTTAGCTTCCTTGAGTGCTTAGTATGATGAAGAAATACTCCCTCGATGTTATTGTAACCCTAATATGTTGTCATATGAATGTCATAATCTCCTAAATGCAATGTTATGTCAAACATGTATGTCACATGTATGTTGATGGTTTTATGAGCCTTTGGTAAGGCATGGAAAGATAATGATGTTCTTACAGGGAATGATGTGATGGTCTTATTGACCTTTGGGTATGGTTGAGCCCTTATAGAGGTGTGATCCTCTTCATGATGTGACAAGGATTGGTATCATGTGATGATGTGATAAGAAATATATTTCATACAATTTATATCTTCTGGAGTTGTAACATACCCATGTTTTTGTAGAACTCTTTTAGGGTTTGTATGTAACTTGATTCATGCAGCCTTAACTCGCCCAATTGGCATTAAATAATAAAGTGAAACCCTAATCATGTAGTGACTTGTGTCGTAGATCCATTCCAGTGTTAGAATTTGTTGGGTGGTGAAATAAGTATTCCTCTAATGGAAGCTCAAAGTGGTATACTATTGAGTATATGCATATTCTGAGGATGGCTGCGGTGATACCGAGGTAGGAGAACGATCAAGGTTGTATCTCGTATGATTATGATTCACTATACATGATGTTTTGAGTACATTTGTAGTTGTACATCAGATGATAGGGTTTGTATACCCTATTACTAGTTTCATGACCTATATCTTAAGGGCGGACTAGGCTATTTTGCAACTTGTCTATATATGTCAATGTGAATGACTTGTACTGACTGAGGGTAGGCGGATGAGATATTAGGATTCTGGCTCTCCTAGATCTTGTATGAAACTGAATGGAAATTCACAGGTGGTCAGTTGGAGTCTGAGTGGTATACCTTAAACTCCACATGGCTTAATAAAAGATGTAATCTAGCTGTGTAGCATATCCATTTAGGGTTAAACACGATTCACATTGGTTGTTAACCCTTGCCTTATTTCTTATATTGCCCATTGTTATATAATGCAGTAGGAGAAGTCAAATATTTAGTAAATGATAATCTTGTTTGTTCCTTTATATACTTGTTAATCATGCATATTTCTATGCCTATCCGTTTAACTTGCTTAATTTGTTTAACCTACTTAACTTGTTTAATATTATAACATGTTGTAACCAATAACCGTTGTTGAGAGTTATATCTCTCATTGGGATGTTGTTCTCACCTCGTCGGTCATCACATCTTTTTAGGTGATCGTCATCAACATCGTAAGGATCATGGAGGTGAGGAAGAAAAACCTAAAGAGTAGTAGAAGAAGGTGGTTGGCGTGTAGCTAGTGTGTTCTAGAGTCGTCCCTATACTCTCTGGTCCAGACAGGGGATGTTTTGTAGATGATATGTACGTAGACTTGAGTTTTTGGCAATATGTTGATGTTTGTATATGGCATGTATACGAGGAACAATATCTTTTGTATACAGTTTGTGGCCCCAATCACTGGTCATTCATGCAAATACCTAATATGGTATGTGTTGATATGCAAGTTGTTGGACCTTTATGTAAATATCTCTAAATATGATGGTAATGCTTGAATTGATTTCAATTGTACCCCCTTTTCTGGTTATGTGGTTTATTAGGAGTTGATCGTGTGTTTCATTTTGAGTAATCTCGATTACCGTGATGGGGAATCACAGTTTGATTGGTATCAAAGCCCTAGGTTCACTGAGTTTACAAGGACATAGGACTTAGGTTTGTGTCTATCCTACATAATCCAACATATCTGATCATAGCTTATGATTATGCAGATATGTTTGGAGAACATGAAGAGCATGCAGAGAGTAGCTATGTCGTGCCAAGAGGTGGTAGTAGGAGGTAGACACATGATGGTAGAATGCTAGTGATGGGACCAGAATAGCCCCCAATGCCTCATTCTGACCCTGCAACCATGGAAAATCTAGCATTTGAGTCCATGTTTGGACAACTCATGGTGACTATTACACACTTAGCAGACTGGACACCCATACCTCAAACTAGGGCATTCAACCCCAATGTAGAATCGTAGGGTTCGGATAAGACATTTGAGAGGTTGTAGCCTATTGGAGCTATCGAGTACGCGGGTATATCAGACCCGGCTGATGCTGACATGTGGCTAACGAATCTTGTTAAGGCATTTAAGATCTTGAACATCCCAAATGAGGACAAGATGAAGCATGTTTATCTATTGAAGGGTGATGCTGGACAATGGTGGACCATAGCAGGGGAGAAAAGACCAGGAGCTGTAATAGGTTGGGAAGAGTTCTAATGGGAGTTTGTGATCCCTTACTTTCCAGAGATGTATCTGGACAAGAAGACAATGCAGTTTGAGAAGCTACACCAAGGCTCGATGTCCATCGATGAGTATGAGGCCAAGTTTATGGAGCTTTTGAGTTTCTTTCCCCATATGGTGATAACGATGAAGGAGAGGATATAGAGGTTTGAGAAGGTTTGAGCACAGAGCTATCTACGACAACATCTACTTTAGAGAATAGAGAGAGGCTCTCTACCTTTGTGGAGTATGTGGGGAGGATTAAGAGATCTACTATCGAGAAGCATGAAGACAATGTTAAGAAGAGGCCATCTCAGTTTCAAGGGCAATCATCTTGTGGATTTAAGAAGCCAAGGTTCTCGTCACCACAGTTATAAGTGAGGTCAACCTTTTCTGAACTAAGATCAGGAGCTCTGTCGCAGTGGCCCCCGAGTAAGGGTAGAGATCGTATCTTTCCACTAGTAGGAGCATGGTGTAGCATTAGTATCAATTACATGGCTATTTAGGCCACGGTATGACACCAGGACTCGTCACAAATGTGTACTAGTAGGGCATTTGAGGTGGACGTGCCCTATGAAGGATGAATGAGTGACATACCAGCCGAGACAAAGCCATCACGGTTCATAACAACAATAGTGTAGCAGCAGTGGTAGTAGAGGATGCGGTCAGGCATCATAGGTGGGGTCATCTGGACCAAATGGCAGAGCAAGAGGACGACAATAGAAAATGGCTAGATTATATGCTATGAGTCATCTGGAAGGAGTGGTTGATGCAGCCCTATTTTATGGATTCATCTTGTGTCTTTTTGCTCTTCAATCACATCTATACTTGTTAGATTGCATGTCATTCCTCCCAATATGCTTATTTGTATAAAATGCACTTATGGACATTATTTGCATGTTTTTTAGGTATTTGGACCACACTTGATGGAAGAGAGAGAAGGAGTGATCCTAGGGTTCCTATGCCCTTGGAGAGACCCAAAGTGAAGTCCGAGGCCCTCTCGACCTACCCCTAGTGGCCAAAGATAAATTGAAGCAAAGATATCCAAGAAAAGCCAAAGAACTGAGTCAAAGTGTTGATCCAGGACCCAACACGGCCGTGGTACCACAAAACAGTCATGCTAGGTCACTTACAAATCAACAGAACAACCTCCAATAGAAGCAGAGAGCAGCATAGCCGTGCAGAACAAAACGGCCGTGCCAGTGACAGACACCACGACCGTGCTCCACAAAATGGTCGTGGCTCAGTAGACCAGAACGACCGTGCATCACAAAATGACTGTGCTACCCTCATTTCACCACGGCCTTGGTGACCACCACGGTCGTGGCATTTTCAGCCACCAACCTAACATTTGGCACATTTTAATTCCCACGACCATGCCTATACACCACGGTCGTGTCCTATCCTACCCACCACGGTCGTGCTACTCACAGAATCCAGCTACTTTTCCACTGCTTTCCCCATTTTACCCCTAACTTAACCCTAGACCCCCTAAACACCTATATATACCTAGGTGGTGGCTGGGGCATGAAGATAGCTACCTTATACCCCTCCTAGCTCCCCAAATCACCACCCACTCCATTCCAGTCCATATCCACCTCAAATCCACTCCATTTCCACCACTAAAACACTAGTTTATACTAGTTCCTACCCATAATCCCCTTCATTTCACACCCTTGCACCTTGGAGGAGGGAGGAGGAAAACATGTAGCTGTTGGAGAGGAGGATTTCAGCCACTACTTCGAGCTCCATGGCCACCTCTATCTATGTCTTCTCTCTTTTTGTATTTTCCAATTCTATGAGTAGCTAGGCCCCTATGGGTGGGCTGTTTGGGGGAAATTATGTTACTTTGATACCATGTTGGGGGGAAATGACATGTAAACATTTTAATTCCATTTGTTAATGATTATATTCTATTTGCATCTCATTCTCCATGGATTGCTTGTTGGTTTGTGTGTGGAATCACCTAGGAATTTAGGCAAATTGCTTATATGTGTGAATTTTGGGATTTGCCCCTAGGTCCAATTCTTGGATACCTAGGTTGCCTCCCATCTTCCTACATCCTAATCAATCTCCCTAAACCTAAGTGAGAGATCTAAGTAGCTAGATTAGATAATTCTAGTGCAATTAGCATGGAGCCTTCTCAAGGCTAGAATGTGGGGGAATCGGGGCCCAAAACCCTAATTTCACCTCCCCATTACTACCCTCGGCCCCTAATTGCCCTAGGAATGCCTAATATAGAAACCTAGACTTGATTAGACTCTAATTGAATTGTACCTAATCCCTAACCCAATTGAGCCTCGTAAGGGTAGTAGGGGGTGTTAGGGACTAGTTCTCCTATGCACAACCTAGCATATCCAAGGCCAGTTAGTAGCTTAGGTTAATTCATTAGACTCTAACTTGTTGTTTGGTTTGGATAATCTAAATGGAATCATAATGTTCATATGTCACCCCCAACTTAAGTGATAAGTTCATACCCCTAAACAACCCACACATCTCTTTACTGCTTGAAACCTTAGTTTTGTGCTTGCTTAGCATAACTAGTTCTTTCCTTGCTTAGTTAGCTTCTTGCTTTGCTCTTGTCTTTGTCATGCTAGTGTAGCTCTTTAATTGTTCTTTTTCTTCTCTCTTGCTTGCCTTAGTGTAATTTGCCTTTTCATACCTAGCTTAATCCTTTCTTGCTTGTTTAGCCTTAATCTAGTCTAAGGTTAACGTAGATTTCATTCCTGCCTTTAACTGCTTTCTTTTTCATCCTTAGTTAACAATCAAATCAACCTTTAAACCCTTAACACTAGTCTCCGCAGTAGGAACCCAACAAAACTAACCTAGCTCTAGTGCCCCCTATTTTCCCTGTGGATCGACCCTGTACTTGGCACCTTCCTATACTACGACACGACCCCGTGCACTTGCGGGTGTAGTGTTTTAGTGTGAGTAGGTGTTAAGTTAGGTTTATAAATTTCGAAAACAAATTCCCATAACGTGTGTTCTGACCTCGTGGGGCGCATCTAGTCAGGTCAAATCGGCTAGTGTGTTGCACCTCTAGTGGAATCCCACCAAGCTTTCTGGCACCATTGCCGGGGATTAGAGGCGCTCGGCCTAGCTAGTTAGTTTTGCTTTGACTTTTCCTACTGCCGTCATCATTGCTATTCTTTATTCATTTTTCTTTGCATTTCTTGTGTATATTGGTTTACTAACTTGCTTTCTTTTATTTGGTTGTGCTTTGTGCATGTGACAAGCCATTCGGGAGGAAACAAGATGGAAGACCAAAATGCACCTCACAAGCTGCTTCAAGACTACTTCATGCCTAGCAACTACAAATTGCTAATTGCTAGCAGGGTTGATCAAATGCCAGGGGCGCAATTCTCTATTCCTCCAGGTCTTCTTGGGATCCTGCCTATCTTCTATATCTCAGAGAGTGAGAACCCCTACAAGCACTTAGACTCCTTTCTTGAAGTATGCTCCACCATCAGGACATCGACGGCTAGTGATGATACAATTCGGTTGACCTTGTTCTCTTTCTCCCTCAAAGATAGAGCTAAAGACTGGTATGACTCAAGAAGGGACATTATGAGTTGGGAAACAATGAAGAATGCCTTCTTGAGACAATTCTACTCTATAGCAAGGTTGACACAAATGCGGCGTGCCGTGACAAGTTTTAGTCAAATGGGAAATGAGTAGTTTCATAATGTATGGGAGAGATTCAAGAAGTTGTTGAGAGAGTGTCCTCACCATGAGATCCCTTTGTGGCAGCTAGTTCAATCATTCTACTCTGGTTTGTCTCTAAAGGACCAAGACACAGTGGACTCTTCTTGTGGAGGAGTTTTCATGGCTAGGCCACCTGAGGAGATATGGCCTTTGTTTGAGCAGTTGGTTGAAGGATCAAGAATTTGAGCTTCTAGCATGATGAATGAAAGAGGGTATGCTTTTGGTGTGACACCCCCTACTCATGATGACTCAAGATCGCAAGTGATGAAGATTCTTGGTGACATGGTGAGCTTCATGAAGAACCATGTGACAAATGCTCCTTGCCACCCGGTCAATTCTATTGAGTTCTATGGGGAATAAAAGAAGACACCTCACTCCTATAGCTACCAGGAACCACAAAGTCCCACATACAGCTCAAGGTTTGAGGAAGAGGTTCTTTCTAGATTGAGAGTATTTGATGATGTTCAAAGAGATGTTGCAAGGTTAGAAGAGAGAATTGAGAAGCTATCTTCCATAATTGCTCTCCAAGAAGAAAATTGTCTTCAAGACCCATCGTGAGCCACCATGAAGCAAGTGGACCCATGCCCTCTTCACAAGTTTCTACAATCCACCCCCCATGCAAGTGCATCCCATTCACTCCTTCCAAGGCTATCCCCAGCCTTACACTCCTCCACCACCCTCACCACCTCAATTTTCCCAAAACTTCACTTTCCAACCCCAATTCTCTCCTCCCCCTCAATTCTCTTCTCCACCTCAATTTCAACCCCAAGTGTCACCCCCACCTCCTCCACAGCCAAAACATGCTCCCTCTCCCCATCATGAGCAACGTAGTATTGTGACAGTTCTAAGGAGTGGGAAAACTCTTGAGCAGCCCGCAAGTCAAAGAAAGGTTGATAAAACAAAGCAAAGGCAGCCGAGTGGTGATATTGTGATTGATATTGCTGAAGATGATGTTGTGATACCGCATGTTGAGTTTGGGATTCCATGTGATCCACCACATATCCCTTTTGCAGATCCTACCAGCCCTAGCGTTCCGCCTCATGTTCATGTAAGTGCAGAAAAAACTAGTGATCCTCCATTTGTAGAAGCACTAGATGAGCCCCCGGCTGTGAAAAGAAGACAAAAGAACAATATGGACATTCTTGAGGTCTTCCGATAGGTGAAGGTCAACATTCCTCTCTTGGATGCAATCAAGCAAATTCCATCATATGCCAAGTGTCTCAAAGACCTATGCACTGTAAAGAGAAGGTCAATGGGGAGGATTCCAAAGAACGTGAGATTGACTGAACAAGTGAGCTCCATCATACAACATGCCCTTCCCGTAAAGAGAAAAGACCCAAGAGCCCCACTCATACCTAGTTACACAGGGGGACATCGCATAGACAGGTCCTTACTTTATTTGGGATCTAGTATGAATTTGATGCCATATTGTGTCTATGTTGAGCTGGGCTTAGGCAAGTTGAAGCTGGCACATTGCACTCTCCAGTTGGCAGATAGATCCATAAAAGTGCCTAGAGGTAGAGTGGATGATGTCTTGGTGATGATAGACAAAGAAAAAGGCACGGTGTTCCCGGCGGATTTCATTGTACTTGATATGGAGCCAGAGGATAGGAAGATTCCCATCATCTTGGGAAGATCGTTCTTATCTACAGCTGATGCCGACATTCATGTGCACAGTGGCACTATGATAGTCTCATTCATGGACATGAAGATCAACATCAACATGTACAAGACCCCAACCCGGCGAGTCCGAGATAGGGATATTGGACATGATCACTTCACAAATCCAAATGGGCATTTGAGAGGACACCAAGGTGAAGAAATTGGTGATGATTATTGTGATGAAAGGGATGAGGAACCAAGGTTGAGTGCAAATGAAGGATGCATGTTTTGCAAGAATGGACACTTGAGAATTCCAAATGGGTAATTTTTGAAGAATCATCAAGAATCCCAGTTGAAGGCAAGAAACTCAGCGCTTATGGGAGGCAACCCACCTAGGTTTTGGAATTTTTGACCCAATCTACATTTTTGATACTTTTGCTTTGTTTTTACATTTTTCCAAGAAAGCACACACACACACTTGTATTTGATAGTTTTTGTATAGTTTTGATATGTGCAGGTGAGAACAGAGTGAAATGAAGAAGAATAGATGAAATTTTGACAAAGAATCAATAGAATATCAACTTGAGATAAAATTTTTATGTTTGAACAAGATTCGAGTATCCTACTGTTGTTACAGTGCACACCACGGCCGTGGTGACATGGAACGGCCATGGTGGTGCACTCACATTCAACAAAGCAATAGTCAGAAATTCAGAAAATCAACCAAGTATAGAACTAGGGCAGAACGGTTGTGCAAGGCAGCACGGCCGTGGTACATGAAGCCACCACGGCCGTGCCGCTCAGCACGGCCATGCAGCAGCCTGATTCCAGCAGATTTAAGTTTGAATTTGCAAAACTTCTATTCACTTGCTCATTTCTCTGAAGAACATAACGGTCATTCTCCGCGCCCTAGCGCCCGTGCAGCACGCCGCCCACCCTCTCTAGCCCTCGAATCCTCACTAAATCACTCCCAAACCATGCCCAATCATTCTCCCACCATTTACACTACCTTAATCTCTAGATTTCACCAATTTCCACCCACAAACGCACCACTTTCTCTCCATTCCACCCCAATAGCCCCGTTCTTCAGAGAAATCTGAAATTTTCTAATTTCACTTCCATTTTCAAGAAAGAATGAAGAAGTTTGCAAAGAGAGCAGTAGAGAAGACCAGGGGTGTCATTGCTTATCAAAGAAAACTAAGGAACAACCACCCCCGGTTGACGGATGCCGATTTGGATGCCATAGTGGATCCTATCATTGAAGAAGCCTCCGAACAGCCAGAGCGGAGGACACCGTCTTCGTCGCAACCACCACCGTCCACCTCCCGACCATCTGTCTCATCTGAGAGACCCTCTGCTACCGCTACATGGCCGTCAGTTTCAGCCGTACGGCCGTCCGTCTCTTCGGAGGCACAGCCACAGCCCGAGCCACGGTCGCGACCACGTCAACGTCTTGTATTAGATGATGAAGATGATTCAGATATGCCCAATTCTGAGCAGCACGAGGTTCCGCCACATCACCCGCTTCCACAACTCGAGGTCACCACTGGCAGGGCAAAGGCACCTAATCACCCGGGGTGCTTGACACGCAGAGTTTTAGCAACTTGATATGCATGCCAAGCAACGATGGAGGTGATGGGTTTCTATGACTATTTTCAGGGATTGATGGAGAAAATGGTAACAATTAAGGTAGCAGTTCTTTGCCACTCTAGAGAAAGCAACCGATGATGGCGAGAATGCAATTAAGGTAACGATTGGGGATAAGAGGTGGAAGATAACCTCGCAGATGCTAAATCAGATCTTTGCCCCAAGTGGGGAGATGGCAGTCCTCCTAGACGAAGGAAGGACAGAAAATGACTCTAGTTCCACATATCCAGCCATGTGGAAATGCTTCAACGGCCAAAGTACATTTCTAGCAGGGAAATCAAAGACAAGTGGTATTCATAGCCCATTTCTCCGCTATGTTCAAAAGGTGTTAGCAAACACCATCTTTGCCAGGTATGAAAACCAAGGCAGCTGCACAAGGAAAGATCTTTTTGTTCTTGGTTGGATGACAAAAGAGAAGCATGTGAATCTGGGGGCATTGCTTATAGATCATATGAGAGCAATCCCGTCCAAGAGAACAAATCCATTTGTAATGGGAGGGATTGTGACATCCATAGCCACTGCCTTGGGACATGATATGACAGGCTATACAAAGGCAGATGGTGGCAAGTTGGTTGATTTGCACTACTTGGCTTGCTCGTCCATGATTACACTTATAGATCAGAAGATCATTTACCAAATCAACCCACCTTACCCAGGAGTCACATTGGAGTTGCCTTAGCATACTCCACCCCTCATGGCACAATATGGACCAACACTAGATTTTCTGGAAAAATTGAGGAGGTACGAGGAGGAGAACCTGAGAGGGGAGGAAATCCCTGAAGTGATATTTGTTGGGGGTCTAGGAGAGCCTTCACAGGCAGCTGAGCAGAGGTGGACGACAGAGGAAAGAGCGACGTGACGGGTGAGGCAAAGAGAAGAAAGGATGGGAGTGTCAGAGCCACAACAGCCTTCAGTGAATGCATATGATATGGGTACCATTCATGCACAGCTGGAGGGTATCCAGGTGACGCAAGATAGAATTCTACGGGCCCAGGAGGGATTCCAAAGGACACATGACGCCATGTTGTTAGACCATCAGTAGATGCATTACCAGGTCAACCACCTTTATCAGTTTCACAATGCCTAGGCCCAGAGGAACCCACAGTGGGGTGAAGACTGGTGGAGTTCTTTATCAACTTTTCAGGACAGCTATCTGCCTCCACAGTCAGACTACTGGGGCGACTATGACAGATAGGGAGGAGCACCTCCACCACCACCGCAGTGATCATCTACCCTATCTCCTTAGACTTTAGTGTCATGCTGAGGACAACATGATTCAAAAGTTTGGGGTGGTAGGGCGGTATGCCCTCGTCTTACTTTCACTCATTTTTGTATCTCACCTACCATTTACTACTCTGTGTTTGTTGTTTTTCACATTTTTGCTTGTTTTGCTATCTAGCTGAGAAGTTTACTGCTTTGCATACCTGTATGCCATGCAGTTTGCTTTCTTGCCTTTTTTTGCGTAATTTTCAAAAAAAAAATTTACTCTTCTGGCCATGCATTGCATGTCATGCAAAAGTTTGATAATTCTTGCATGTTATAGCTAGTATTTGCTTGTTTACTGCTTTACGTTCAATAATATAGGTTTAGATGTGATTGGAGGTAACTTGGCACCATTTTGGCCAATTTTGCCCAAATTCGACATTTATTGTCTAAAAAGTGTGTTTTGATCCAATATCTACTGTTTTGAGTAAAAATGACGACCTTTGACAAATGCAAGTGAAATGTCATGAATTATTGCTAAGTGGTATCAATGTTTGACTTTTTACATGTGCATCACCTCTCTCGTGATTGTGATTGATTTGGCTGAATTGTGAACTTGAGCAAGCTTTGAACACTTAGTGTTTGTGGAATCACTTGTTTGATATATCAATTTCATCTTGTTCATTCATGTGGTGTGATATCTTAGATGAAGTGTTGGATTAATTTTCATGCAGGATGTCTTATGTGGAAAATCATACCACCCCTCTTTGACCCGACTCTTCTTCCACCATCTTCATACCCCTCCGCCTCATAAAAAGATGCCCTAGTGCACATAATCATCCTTGGCCACCTCCAAAAGTTTGGGGTGGCCATATCTTTATCCCCTCGCTTCACTCTATCCACCATATGCCCTATCTACACCAAGGGCAAGAAAGAAAATAGAAAAAAATGCAAAATGCAAAAAGAAAATAAAAGGATGCTCATGTTTAAGAGCATTCAAATAAAGAAAAGATGAGTGTGTAAAAACACTCCAAAAATCTTATCGCAACCCTTTCTTCCACTTTCATACCTATTGAGCTAGGAAACATCAAACCTAGCTCATTTTGCCCTTTTCTAAAGCCACGTGGGTCTTTTGGTATGATTTGAAATATAAGACAGAATGCATGAATGTGAAACAACACTCCTAGTCATCCTTGATTAACACCATCATGAAATGGTTTACCCGGAACTTTATGGAAGAAGTATGGATAACTTGTGTATTCTATGCGCTATATTTGAAGTTCATGTGCTTTGTGCTCTTTCCATGATTGGATTGTGAAAGTAGGAGAGGAGAGAGGTGAAATGCATGCACTCAGTCATCTTTGATCCCATTCAGCAATAATCATCTTTTACATTGCATATGTCATTTCTTTTTGTGGAAGTTTTGTAGAGAGATTGAGTTGGAGCATACTTGAGGACAAGTATGTTTCAAGTTTGGGGTGGTGATGCAGCCCTATTTTAGGGATTCACCTTGTGTCTTTTTGCTCTTCAATCACATCTATACTTTTTAGATTGCATGTCATTCCTCCCAATATGCTTATTTGTATAAAATGCACTTATGGACATTATTTGCATGTTATTCAGGTATTTAGACTACACTTGATGGAAGAGAGAGAGAAGGAGTGATCCTAGGGTTCCTATGCCCTTGGAGAGACCCAAAGTGAAGTCTGAGGCCCCCTCGACCTACCCCTAGTGGCCAAAGATCAATTGAAGCAAAGATGTTTAAGAAAAGCCAAAGAACCGAGTCAGTGGTCAACCCACGGGTTGTGACAGGTCAGATGGAACTTTTTCATTCTAACTTATCTGCTTCTTCGTTTGCATCTATTTTGGTTGACCCAATTGCAACACACTATTTTATCACCAGAGAGGTGATAAGTAGTTGTTATCTGCCTGTTTATATTAGATATATATCATTTTGCTTGTAACCCCTCTTGTTGGTTCCATTGAGTTGTGGGAGGTGTGTCCATCTTATGTTCTTTCTTTTTCAGGATGCAACATTCAAGTGGATCTTTTGCCACTTGATATGCATGGATTCAATTTGATCCTAGGGATGTATACCTAGAGAAGTATAAGGTTGTTTTGAATTGTAGTTCCAAGGTGGCGATAATCTATGATGGAGATATTTCATGGATCTTCCAAGGAGATAGGAAAATTCTTCCTACATGTTTAGTGTTAGTTATGATAGTGGAAAGGATGATGAATGGGGATATGAGGCCTTCTTGGTATATGTTGTGGATACCAAGAGGAGAGGTCCTAGTATTCAGGAGGTACCGGTAGTGTGAGAGTTTGAGGATGTCTTTCCAGAAGAGTTTCCTAGTGTTCCACCTCCTAGAGAAACTAATTTTGAGATATATCTTGCTCCTGGAACACAATCCATAGCATTAGCACCTTACATGTGGGCACCAATAGAGATCCAGGTGAAGGAGTATCGTGCATAGAGCCTTGGTATCAACCATAGCAAAGAGATATCACCTATAGCAAAGTGATATCGACCAAGTGAGGGATATCGGCCACAAGTGGTGAAGTATCGTGCATGGTGTTAAGGAACTCAAGCCTTAGACCTTTGAGAAGCTCATATTCAACCTTGGGAACGTGAAGCTTTGGATCTTGGAGCTTTGAAGTTGCTCTTGAGGTGGGTCATATAACTTGAACTCAATCATGCTATTATTTACCATCAATCTTGCCTTAGTTAAATGATTTACTTTCAAATAGAATTTTCTTGCATAATTGATGAACCCATGAGCTCTAGTAGTAACCTAGGACTGTTGTCCATGAACTAGAATAGTAAGAATAAGATTCTAGAGGTTGATGATTATGACATCATCATGGTGCAACTCGATATTGGGTTGAAGCACCTCTAACCCGATATGGTGTTGAAGGATACACCTCTTACCTGATATGATGATTGAAACCTAAGATAGTGATGGTTATACACCTATAGCAAGATATGGCAATGAGCATAAACCTTATGCATGATATGGTGACACACACATACACCTCAAGGTCGATATAGTGAGCACACATACACCTTATACCTGATATGGTGTTGAAACCCTAGATGGTGATATGGAATCTGATATACCTTGGAACCCCACACCCCTATTGTTTTGTGTAATGGGTTAATTGTGAAGGGTTCAACTAGTTGTCTAGCCTATCACTAAATACATGATAGGATTGATTCCATGAAGGAATGAAAGAGTATGAGCATAAGGGTTTAACCCGATATGGTAACCCAATATGGTAACCCGATATGATTATATGAACCAAAACTACTAGCACAATAAGGTGATGAATTTATACCTCATGGATGATATGAGTGACACATACACACACCTTGTGCATGATATGGGGTTAAGAACACACCTTATACCCGATATGGTGATAGAGTATATACCTTAAACCGATATGATGTTGAAACTCAACATGGTCCTGTGAAACCCGATATACAAACCCCTAAGGTTGAGTAATCCGATATGGATGCATGGTATTGTAATGAGGATATACCTCTATAGTGATATGGAAGCATACCTACACCTCCATACCCAATACAGAGGAAGCTCCTCAATCCAATACACTTGATTGAGTGATACATGTAATGTGTTATGTCAAATGATACTTTAAGACATGAAGGGTTTAATGCATTTTGATGAATATGGGCCAATGTACCTTGAGAGAAGGATTGAGCCAACCTAATGGATTATGATGTAATCAATATCCTAGTGAGGATGAAAGAGAAACTTATACTTGTTTAATACTCATGTAATGAGTATACATTGATATTCTTAATATGTGTGGAGTCTGAATTAGGGTTGTGATTCTTGATGAATGTACTTGAAAACCCTAGTCAGGTTAAAAAGGGAAACCTTAACCATAATGAAGGGTAATGATATGATCTGAAACTATAATTGGTTAATAAAGGGAAACCCTGACCATATTGAAACCATGCTAGTAGCATGAGATAAGGAGCATAGCTAAGCATGGGCTATGATGTTTCATTTAATATTGATTATATAGGTCTTATGACCTAGAGATAGTTGTTGCCTAGTGAGAGGTGATAAGATGTTTCATGGGCCTTGTGAGCCATGTGAATAGTTGTTGCCTAGTGAGAGGTGACAAGATGTTTAATGGGCCTTGTGAGCCATGTGAGTAGTTGTTTCCTAGTGAGAGGTGACAAGATGTTCAAATGGAAACCCTGTAACATAATAATAATAATAAATGGTTATAATGATGATAATGAAATCTTGGTCATACATGCCTTATGTTTATAGCCAAATAAGGGCTATAGTGTTCTGAATATGTTTAAATGAAATATGAGGAATGCTTGTATCACATAAGGGATATGAATGGGTATAATGCCTAGTGAAGGTGATGTGGAATTCAATGATGAGTTTAAGGGATTAATATCCCATAATGAAAGTGAAAGGGAAACATAAAGGTATTTCACTATTATGGAATCCTTAGCAATATGGTCATGATATTACAAGATTGGCAAAGTCTAGTACCTAGATGCAAACCCTACAGGATTGGGATAACCCAATACCTGGATACAACCCTATGGGATTGGCATAATCCAATACCTAGATGCAAACCCTACAGGATTGGGATAAACCAAAACCTAGATACAACCCTACAGGATTGGGATAACCCAATACCTGGATACAATCCCTACAGGATTGGCATGATCTAATACATGGATGCAAACCCTACAGGATTGGGATAACCCAATACCTAGATACAACCCTACAGGATTGGCATGATCCAATACCTAGATGCAAACCCTACAAGATTGGGATAACCCAATACCTGGATACAACCCTACAGGATTGGCATAATCCAATACCTGGATGCAAACCCTACAGGATTGGGATAACCCAATACCTGGATACAACCCTATAGGACTGACATAATCCAATACCTGGATGCAAACCCTACACGATTGGGATAACCCAATACTTGGATACAAACCTACATGATTGGCATAATCCAATACCTAGATGCAAACCCTACAAGATTGGGATAACCCAATACCTGGATACAACCCTACATGATTGATGTAGTTTTACAGGATTGGTATCACCCAATACCTGGATATGATTTCATAGGATTGGTATAAACCAATACCTGGAAAGAACATAATGGTGTATATTCACATGATTGGTACAATCCAATACTTGTCTAGTAGATTGGCTAAGGCCAACAGATAGAAATGAAGATGATTCATGGATGTCATACCATGACAATATTATTACATGATAAGCTTGAGTTGTTGGTATAGTGTGATGGGTAAATGGTACACATGTTCTTTATATTCCTTATAAAGTGAATAGATGATTTACTACTATATCATAGATAGTTACCATGCTTTAAAAGATGAGAAATGTTCTAATCTACTTATCCACAGTGATTAACCTTGCTTATTATTATAAAAGAACCTCTGCTCAGTTTAATACTATTTACATGTGATAATAACATTATTGGCGGAGAGTTATATCTCTCGCTGGGACAATTGTCTCACCCCGTGGGATCCAAAATTTTTAGGTGGACGTGTATGAGGAGGTAGAGATCATTCTGCAGAGGAAGGATAACAACATCAGGGACATCAGTAACAGCTCAGGTTGATTATACTGTCTGTCATGTCTTGTAGATAGAAGTCCTATGGGTCGTCTCTGTACTCTCAGGTCCTTGGATTTAGTACGTGATGGTTTTATGAACAATATGAGATTTTGGCTTGTATGCCTCAAGGTTTGATGTTCCTTTAGTATATGTTTTAAGAAAGAAACTATTATATGTAAACCTCGAGATGAGATGGTACAATGTATGTACAAGGTGAACCCCACTGTATATAAAGTTTTGAAATGGATCTCTTTGCAAAAATGGTTTTAATTTTTAGTGATTTTTGTTCATCCACTTCTTATGGTTATTCTGCATAATTAGTAATGATTTGGTTGTCAGTTTGGTGGCGGTCATTATTTAAGCAGTAGAAGAAGGTGGTTGGCATGTAGTTAGTGTATCCTAGAGACATCCCTATACTCTCTGGTCCAGACAGGGGATGTTTTGTAGATGCTATGTACATAGACTTGAGTTTTTGGCAGTATGTTAATGTTTGTATATGGCATGTGTATGAGGAACAATATCTTTTATATATAGGTTTTGGCCTCAATCATTGGTCATTCATGCAAATACCTAATATGGTATGTGTTTATATGCAATTTGTTGGACCTTTATGTAAATATCTCTAAATATGATGGTAATGCTTGAATCGATTTCAATTATACCCCCTTTTCTAGTTATGTGGTTTATTAGTAGTTGATCGTGTGTTTCATTTTGAGTAATCTTTATTTCTGTGATGGGGAATCACAGTTTGATTGGTATCAAAGCCCTAGGTTCACTAAGTTTACAAGGGGCATATGACTTAGGTTTGTGTCTGTCATACATAATCCAACATATCTGATCATAGCTTATGCTTATGCAGATATGTCTGGAGAACATGAAGAGCATGCAAAGAGTAGCTTTGTCATGCCAAGAGGTGGCAATAGGAGGAAGGAACATGATGGTAGAATGCTAGTGATGGGACCAGAATAGCCCCCAGTGCCTCATTCTGACCTGCAACCATGGAAAATCCAGTGTTTCAGTCCATGTTTGGACAACTCACGGTGACTATTCACACTTAGTAGATTGGACACCCGTACCTCAAGCTAGGGCATTCGACCCCAGTGTAGAATCACAGGGATCTGGGAAGACATTTGAGAGGTTGTGGCGTATTAGAGCTATCGAGTATGCGGGTATAGCAGACTCAGCTGATGCCGACATGTGGCTAACAAAGCTTGTTAAGACATTTAAGATCTTGAACATCCTAGAAGAGGACAAGGTGAAGCATGTTTATCTGTTGAAGGGTGATGCTAGCCACTGGTGGAGCATAGCAGAGGAGAAAAGACCAGGAGCTACAATAGGTTGGGAAGAGTTCTGATGGGAGTTTGTGAGCCCTTACTTCCCAGAGACATAGATAGACAAGAAGAAAATGCAATTTGATAAGCTACATCAAGGCTCAGTGTCCATCGATGAGTATGAGGCCAAGTTTATGGAGATTTTGAGTTTCTATCCTCATATGGAGGTGACAGTGAAGGAGAGGATATAGAGGTTTGAGAAGGTCTGAGCACGGAGCTATCTACGACAACATCTATTTTATAGAATAGAGAGAGGTTCTCTACCTTTGTGGAGTCTGTGGGGAGGATTGAGAGATCTACTATCGAGAAGCATGAAGACAACGCTGAGAAGAGGCCAGCTCAGTTTCAAGGGAAATCATCTAGTGGCTTTAAAAAGCCAAGGTTCTCATCACCACAGTTATAGGTGAGGTCAACCTTTTCTAAACTAAGATCAGGATCTCTATCACAGTGGCCCCCAAGTAAGGGTAGAGGTTATATCTTTCCACCAGTAGGAGCACATAGTGCATCATTAGTATCAATTACATGGTTGTTTAGGCCACAATATGACACCAAGACTTGTCACAAGTGTGGACTAGTAGGGCATTTGAGGTGGATGCGCCCTATGAAGGATGAAGAAGTGACATAGTAGCTGAGACAAAGCCATCAAGGTTCACAAAAACAATAGTATAGCATCAGTGGTGGTAGAGGATGCGATCAAGCATCACGGGTGGGGTCATCTGAACCAAATGGCAGAGGAAGAGGACGACAATAGGAAACAGCTAGATTATATGCTATGATTCATCTAGAAGGAGTGGTCAACCCATGGGTTGTGATAGGTCAAATGGAACTTTTTCATTCTAACTTATATGCTTCTTCTTTTGCATCTATTTTGGTTGACCCGATTCGAACACACTATTTTATCACCAGAGAGGTCATAAGTAGTTGTTATCTGCCTATTTATAGTAGATATATATCATTTTTCTTGTAACCCCTCTTGTTGGTTACACTGAGTTGTGGGAGGTGTGTCCATCTTATGTTCTTTCTTTTTTAGGATTAAGCATTCAAGTGGATCTTTTTCCACTTGATATGCATGGATTCGATGTGATCCTAGGGATGTATACCTGGAGAAGTATAAGGTTGTTTTGAACTATAGTTCCAAGGTTGTGATGATCTTTGATGGAGATATTTCATGGATATTCCAAGAAGATAGGAAAATTCTTCCTACATGTTTGGCATCAGTTATGATAGTGGAAAGGATGATGAACGGGGATATGAGGCCTTCTTGGCATATGTTGTGGATACCAAGAGGAGAGGTCCTAGTATTCAGGAGGTATCAGTAATGTAAGAGTTTGAGGATGTCTTTCCATAAGAATTTCCTAGTGTTCCACCTCCTAGAGAAATTGATTTTGAGATCTATCTTTCTCCTGGAACACAATCCATAGAACAAGAACCTTACATGTTGGCACCAATAGAGATGCAGGAGTTTAAGAAATAGTTGCAGGAGTTGTTGGAAAAGGGTTTCATTAGACTTAGCATTTCCTCTTGGGGTTCTCCCATATTGTATGAAGAAGAAAGATGGTTCCATGAGGTTATGCATAGATTACTGATAGTAAACAAGGTTATAGTGAAGTGGAAGTACCTGTTGCTAAGGATCGATAATCTATTTGACCAACTGAGAGGTGCTATAATGTTCTCGAAGATAGATCTTAGGTCAGGATATTACCAACTAAGGATCAAGGAAGATGACATACCTAAGACTGCTTTTTGGACTAGGTATGGTCATTATGAGTTCATGGTTATGTTGTTTGGGCTAACCAATGCACCGAAAACTTTTATGGGTCTTATGAACAGGGTGTTCAGGATGTATCTGGATCAGTTCGTGGTGGTCTTTATTGATGATATCTTGATATACTCAAGGTACAGTTAGCAACATGAGCAACACCTTCACAAACATGGATGTTGTTGAGGCAACATTGGTTGTATGAAAAGTTTAGTAAGTGTGAGTTATGGTTGACCGAGGTGTCTTTTCTTGGTCATATCATATTGACTAAGGGTGTTTGTGTAGACCTAAGAAGGTAAAGTCTATGCTGGAATGGGAACATCCCAATATGCTGATCGAGGTTCAAATATTCCTAGGTTTGGTAGGATACTATAGGAGACTCATTAAGAAATTTCAATTCTATAGCATTACCCCTAACCAAGCTAACTAGTAAAGGTGTTTCTTTTTCTTGGGATGACAAGTGTCATTGTTCCTTCTAATCGTTGAAGGACAAGTTGACTAACACTCTGGTTTTAGTCCTGCCAAAACAAGAGAAAAGTTATATCATCTTCTGTGATGATTCAAGAAATGGATTTAGATGTGTCATGATGCAAGACAAGAACGTGGTTTATTTTTCTTTGTGACGTCTTAAGAAATACGAAGAGAACTACCCGACACATGACCTAGAGCTAGAAGCTATGGTTCATGCCCTGAAGATTTGGAGTGTAAGACCCATGACCTTGCCTTTTGGTTAAACATGCTTGCTTATCATAATTATATGATTAAAACCTTAATATAACCTTGTGATGTGCCTTTATGTCATGTTATAGGCCTATGTTTCAAGGTTGGTCCAGTTTGGACAATAATTGAGCTAGTTATGCATATATGTGCTTGTTTCAGACCTAATTGCAATTCTTCACATGCTTGTTGTTCCTCACATGTTTTGGCATCATGTTGGATATGATTGTTCTTTAGGGCGCCTTTTCACACCTTGTTTGGATGCGGTGACATCTCATGTTGAGATTAGGATTTACATGGATGCTCTAAGTTGATGGTTGACTTTGAGGTGTGTTGACCGATGAGCCCTTGTTTTGACGATTGCCAAGATGTGATCCTAAGTCTTAGAAATTGATGGAGTTCTCTTGGGCCACCTATGGTTGATAGTCAATGAGATTTGAACTCATCTTGGTCACCGATAGCGATCGTTTGAAATTTTTGATAAGTTGGTCGCCAATTTTTCTTGGTGGTTTTTTGCTTTTTGTGGACCAACTTTGTCGATGGTTTTTCTTGGTGGGGTCTCCCTAGTTGCATTTTTTATTATGTTTCTTTCATGGACGAGATCCCTTAGACACATGGCATGTTTATCTTGACACCTAACCTCTTTCTCTCTCTCCAACCCTAAGTTATATAAACCCCTCTCTTTGCATGCAAATAACCTCTTTACACATCTAGTATTCTCTCCCTTTTTCTCTTCTTACACATCTAGTAGTGCATGACTTAGAGATTAAAGAACATCTATTTTTTACTTCCTTGACCTAGGGTTTGCTTCCTTCTTGGAGGTGGAGCTAGCTTGGCCAAGAGGAGTGCTCAAGCTAGGGTTTCTTTCCCCTTTCCTTAAAGCTGCCTTGCTGCTTGGAGTTTCTCCATTTTATTTGAGGTGAGTTATATAACTTTCTCCATGATTATTTCTTACACTCATCTTGCATGCACCTAATCTTTCTCTAAAAAGTAGTTACAAGTGGAAAGATAGAATCTTTGATCTAGGGTTTCTGGTTGTATGGTGATCTTGGTTAAATGACTCTTCTTGGATGAACCCTAATCTTTGTGCACGAATTTTCCTTGGTGATGAAGGTTTTTAGACCTTACATGCATGTGGAAATTGTTGGTTTTCTCCTTATATTTCAGGGTTTTTCTTTGGGTAGCAAACAATGACTTTCCTTCTATGCCTTGAACCGATTTCTACCTTGCTTATAATCTTATGGTCAGATTTCCATGAATATCACCAATTTTGATTCCATGTGGTTGATGAGTTTTGCATCACCATGATGGTCGCTAAGATTTAAACATGCTTGATGGTCGCCAAGGTTCTAAACCTTATGTGGTCGCCAAGAATTTTGAATGCTTATGGTATCTAAGATTTGTATCTCCATCGGTTTCTAAAGTTTAGACCCTTAAGTGTTCGTTGAGGTCTTGGATCTTTAGCGGTCATTGAAGATGGTGAAACCCCAAGTGTTCTTCAAGTTTTGAATTCCAATCAGTCGCAAATGCATCTTGTTTTCATCAGTCATCAACTATACCTAACCCTAAGTGGTCGTTGAAACCCTAACCTTAGCAGTCGCAAGCCTTCCTGACCTTTAGCGGTTGATGACTTTCTAATCTTCAGCGGTTGATGACTTTCTAACCTAAGTGATCGATGAAGATTTTTGATCTATATGGTCGTCATGTTTTTTTGACCCTATGATGGTGATGTTTGACCTAATTTCTTTCATGATTGATGGTGTTTTGATTGAGTAACCCTAATTCGTGGATGCTTGGTTACACATGATCTAATGATCTTACCTTTGCCCTTGAATAAATACAAACATAAGGACTTTTGTAAAGTGTTGATTGGTAATGCTAATTAAACTATCCTTGTTGAACCTAACCCTAAAATAATTTAGTGATGATGTTGCATAGCTTCTTGAGCGATTAGTATGATGATGGAATACTTTCTCTCTCTATGTTGATGTAACTCTAATTTGTTGTTATATGAACATCATAGCTCCTAAATGATGTTGTGCCAAACTTATGTCTCACATGTATGGTGACGGTATGATGAGCCTTGATGAGGCATGGAAAGATAATGATGTTCTTGTAGGGAATAATGTGAATGGTCTTATGACCTTAGACATGTTTTTGTACCCTGATTGAGGTGGTATTCTCTTCATGATGTGACAAGGACTTGTATCATGTGATGGTACGATGATGAGTATGGCTACATGTATGGCAGTGAAACAGTACCATGTGATGATGTGATAAACTTTGTACTTCATACGTTTTATATCTTCTGAGGTTGCAATTTGTACATGTTGTAGAACTCTTTTAGGGTTTGTATGTAACTTGATCAATGCAGTTAAAATATACCCAATTGGAATTAACTAATCAACTAAAACCATAATCATGTAGTGCCTTGTTTCATAGATCCATTCTAGTGTTAGAACTTGTTGGATGGTGAAACAAGTATTCCTAAGGGAAACTCCAAGTGCATATTGTTCAGTATGTAGGTTTCTTGAGACAGTGTGTCCTTGTCATCATGATCCCAAGTTTATGGAGGATAGATGCGATCATACCTCGGTGGGAGAATGGTTGCGGTTGTATCTCAAGTTTTTGTATGTATGATGAGATTGAAGACATCTATAGTTGTGCCTCGGATGATTGGGTTTGTATACCCTGGTTACTAGTGTCGTGACCTATATACCAAGGGTGGACTAGGTTGCTTTGCAGTTTGACTATATATGTCACTACGGCTGACTCGTACTGATTGAGGGTGGATGATATCTTAGGATTCTGGTTCTCCTAGATCTTTTATGGCTCTAATTTCAACTTAGAAATGGTTAGTTGGAATCTAAGTGGTATGCCTCAAACTCCCCAGGGCTTAATAAAAGATGTAATCCGGTTGTGTAGTATAACAATTTAGAGTTAAACATACTTCACATTGGATGTTAACCCATGCCTTGTTTCTCATACTGCTTAGTTTTTATATAATGTGCTAAGAGAAATTAACTATTTAGTAGATAATATTCTTACCTATCCATTCATATGCTTGCTAGTTTTACCTATTTCTATGCATGTCTGATTAACTGGATTAGTATGTTATATATTGTAACATCCCTGACCTGGGTCATGGTTTAACCCTAGGTGTTTTGATTAAGAAATATAATTATATGCTTAATCCTATCTTGTGAAAAGTAATTAGGGCTTAAGAGGAACTTATATTTCAATTTTAGTCCTTTTTGAATAATGTTGAAATAATGTTTTACTTGATTTGGACTAAAGTGCAAATTACCCAAGTTGAGGGGTTAAATTGCAAATTCTGCATGACAATATGTTACTCATGTGTTGAAGCATCATGAGAATGAACATGATGCAGAGGTATGGCTTGTGGTAGCCTGAGTACTAAGAAAGAGTTGATAAAGCAATGTTTATGCATTAAAAACCTAGTTTTGGTGTAATATGCAATTTACCCAAAACCTAGGGTTCAATATGCAAATTACCACTTCAATAAGGTCCCTAATGTTTCTTGGAATCATGTAGAGAAAATTAAATGAGAGGGGCGCCTCATTTTAATTAAGCTGGAGGAGAGAGAATCTTGATATTAAAATAATCAAGATTTAAGCCTTATTGAAACCCTAATTCAATTTAGTGCAAAAATAAATATATTAATTGAAGTGCCCTTCAACCATAATTAAAATGGTTGGATTCAGATGTGTGTGGAAATCCTTGAGCTTTGCAAGGACCACGAAATATCCTAAGGAGGTGAAGATTCCACTCACCTTATTATAAGAAAAAAAATTCCACTCAAAAATGGATATTACTATTATAAGGGTTAAGGTGCTTAATTTCTTTTCCCTTAATTCAAGGATAATGGAAGGGAGCTCGGTGGGGATATAGATGCCTTTTCATGAAAGAAACCAAGGGGGAAGTGGTGGCAACAATTTTGGAATTAAAAGAATTTTTATAAAGCATTTTCTCTCTCATTGAATTTTTATAAAAATACCTTTTACAAGCCAAAACAAACGCTTTTTCGACCCCACTTCTTCTCCTTGCTTGGAAAACGACCAAGGAGCTTTGTAGGATCAGGAGGACGACCCCCAACCTGTTGGTAAGCTTCTTTACCTCGTTTCACCTTGAATCCATGGTGAAAATTGAAAATCAATGTATAAATTCTTCATATCTCGATCCCCTCTTCAATTCTAGCCATTCCTTTTCACTCAAAGCTTGAGGACGACCCTTGGAATAGTAAAAGAAGTTACATCCACCATTTTTGACGTGATATTGAAGCTTTGTAGCTCAATTGGAGGTGGGTTTCATAACTTGAACCCTTAATTTTGTTATTGCATTCAATTCCTTATCAAATAATGATCCTTTCTTCATTCACGATAATTGATTTGGTTGATTAATGCAATCACCATGGAAATCATAGAATATTTCGTGATTTTGGAGCTTGATGACGATGACATAATCATAAGCACACACCTCTCCAAATATCCAAGGCAAGCGGTTTCAACTTGTTGGTCCAAACGGTTTCACCAAACTGTTTGGAGACCAAACGGTTTTAAAACCGTTTGGTGATTTGAGTCCCAAACCGCATGAGGGTGTTGACAATTTGGGAGGGTTGACCATTTGAGGTCTGAACCCTAGTATGTTTTGGATGATGATCCAATGGCTTCAATTTATTAGTTCAACATATGGACAATCTTTCAAATAGAAACCCTAATCGACTAAGTGCTGATTTTGCAATTGATTAAGTTAAGGTTTTGGGTTGATTGACCCAAATGGTTTCAAAACCATTTGGGAATCACCCAAATGGTCCCAAGACCGTTTGGAGGTCAACCAAGACCGTTTGGAGGTCTAGGGTTGAGTATGGTTGGGTATTTGAAGATCCAAATATACTGAATTGAAGTGCAATCAATTGTTGATTTGATAATCAATCCAATGATCCAAACCCTAATTGGATGTCATGGATTTTGATGATGAGATGGGAAAATGGTCTCAAGACCGTTTGAAGATCATCCAAATGATCCCAAGACCATTTGGGGGTCATTCAAGACCATTTGAGGTCAGGTCATATCATGTAATGATGATGGTTCACTGATTTCAATTGAATTGGTTCCACAATGTCAACCATTGATGGTTCCTCAGTTTTAAAACCCTAAGTGATGGTTTCTTGAGCATCAACCGTAGTTCAATTGGGTTTAAAACCCTAATTGAAGGTCTAATTGAATGGTGATTCAGTGGTTCAATTGAAAGATACATTAGTGGTCCAATTGATAGTTGGTCCATGGATTGGAACCTTGAATTGTTTAAGTGTTGAAGACCCTTTTTGGTCCATTTGGTTTTGAGAGGGTTTGGACCAAACGGTCTCAAGACCATTTGGGATCAAATGATATCAACACCGTTTGAGACCAAATGGTCTCAAACCATTTGGAGACTCAAGTTCATTCAGTTTCAAGATGTGTTGTCTAAACGGTTTCAAGAACCAACTTTGCTAAACAGTTTCAAACCATTTGAACTTAAGTGACCAAGACTGTTTGAAGTCAAAGTGACCAAGACCTTTTGAGGTTCAAATTGGTTAAACCATTTGGACACCAAATATGATAAAAGTTCAATTAGCTTTTTGATTATTAATGATATAGACCAATGTTGATTATGAAGGTTAACCGTAACTATGTGTACTTAAGTAAAGAGTTAACCTAGAAAAATTTATTAGTAATTAACATCCTAGAGAGGATGAGAGGGAGAGAGAATGGGAGAGATGATTTCTTACTTAATAAGCCCTAATTCTCTCATTATGAATAAATATGTAATCAAAGTTTGATCCATAATAATGAGATCATGAAATCCTCATTGAAAAGATTGATATACCTTGACCCTAATTTAGGGTAAGGCTATGTCAAACCCTAATTTATGGCTAAGATCAGTGAAAGCATAATCTAGGGTGATGATGTAACCTTAACTTAGTGTAACAATGTGTTCTATGTGCAATGCTTTGTGTAGTAAGAATCATAATGTCCTTGGTCAGATGACCTGAAGATATTAAGTTGCCTAATAAGTGGTAACAAGTATCCTATGATGAGTTAAGGGTTCAAATACCCAGATTCTATAATCATGATGATGAACTTGTTAAGAAGTGGAAATGTATCTGATGAGTTGAGGGATTAAGATCCCAATAACTTGTGAAAAGAGTATGGCTACAGGCCATGACCCCACAATGACAATGCCAGGCATTAGATATATGATCTAAGCCTGAAGAGAGTTAATGTTGTGGAAATGATTCTGTAGTGAATAATGTTATACCTATTGTCCATATTCCTTAATGGATAAGTGACATATTGCTCTATCAAGTTATAGATGCAATGCTTTTAATAATAATAATGTTCTATTCTGTTAGACATTGAATTAACTATTTTCAAACAAATATGATTCCTCTGTTCATATTTATCTTCTTTAGCTGTAATAACAATGTTTCTGGCAGAGAGTTATATCTCTCGCTGGGACAATTTACAATTGTCTCACCCCCATGGGAACCACATTTTTAGGTGGACGCGGATGAGGAGGCAGGAATCCTTAAATAGGTGAAGAACAGCAGCAGCAGCAGGGACAACAGTGAAGTCTCAGGTGGAGACACTGGCTGTTATGCCTTGTGTAGATGTATATAGAGTCCTATGTGTCGTCTCTCTACTCTCAGGTCCTCGGAGTAGTAGTTAGTGCTTTCGAGATTTTGGCTTAGTGCCTTGAGATTTTACACTGTTTGTGTTTAGTTTAACAAGAGCAGTTGATGCTTGTAATTTTCAGAAAGAGATGATGCAGGTCATGTACCTTTAAACCAGAATGTAAATGTGTTACTTTTGTTCTATGTTAGAAAGTTTTCATTTGATGGACCTCTTGGTAAAAAGGTTTTAATTTTTAGTGATTTTCGGTAATCCGCTGCTTAGTGAACGCTTCCGTATTAGTTAATTATGTTTTTGTGAGTTGTATGCCACAATTAAGTGGTATCAGAGCTCTGGGTTCGTTGAGTCTATAGAGACATAGGACTAAGGTTGTAGAGTCTGTTCTAAGTGTCTTCCAGTTTATCTGATAGTATCTTCTGCTCACATAGGAGAAGAAGAACTTGAAGATGTCTACATCACATGAAGAACATGTTGCTAAGAGCAGCGTTGCTGCACCAGGAGAAGGTGCAAGAGACCAGAATAGGGAAGGGTTGGTACCTGAACAGCCCCAGATTGACCCAACTGTGATAGAAAACCCAGCCCTCTATGATCTATTTGAGAAATTCCTGACAGCCATGACACATATGGCAGATAGGATGCCACCACCTGCACCTAGGGCACCAGCCCATCATGAGGGTTATGGAGCCGGTAAGACTTTTGAGAGACTTTGTCGGGTTGGAGCCATAGATTATGCTGGTACATCTAATCCAGCAGATGCTGATTTGTGGCTGACAGAGTTGGAAAAGGCTTTCTGGATCCTTGATATTCCTGAAGCTGAAAAGGTAAGACATGTTGTGTACCTCCTAAAAGGAAGTGTTGGTCATTGGTGGATGATAGAGGAAGATAAGAGACCAGGTGAAGAAATTAGATGGGAGGTATTCTGACGAGAGTTCGTCAGTAGATACTTCCCTAAAACGTATCTAGATGAGAACATCTCTCAATTTGAGAGGATCAAACAAGGACAGATGAATGTTAGCGAGTATGAAGCTAAGTTTATGGAGCTGTTGTGGTTTTGTCTGCATATGGCAGTTAATGATGAGGAAAGAATTTGGCGTTTTGAGAAGGGGTTGAACGCTGAACTAACCACTCATGTGTTTTCTTTAGAGAACAGGGAGAGGTTTTCCACTTTTGTGGAGTCGGTAAGGAGGATAGAAAGGTCTGAAATTGAGAAACGACAGACCAATGGTAAGAAGGTATACACTTAGTTTCAAGGACAAAGATCCGAAAGTTTTAAGAAGTCGAGATTTTCTGCATCGGTAGAATCATCAAGATTCCATACCCAGACACAATGGACGTCGAGTAGGGGTAGGGATCGTAGTAGTGTTCCAAGTAGGGCCTTCGATATAGAATCAACATAGGTGAATGGATCTCACAGGCATTTTATGCCCAGGATCTGTTACCAATGTAGACAACCGAGACATCTGGAAAAGGATTGTCCAGACAGAAATTCGATGATGACTCAACCTCAGGGGCATGGTCAGCAAGGCTCACAAAGGAGGCAATTTTCTAGTAACAATAGAGGACGTGGACAGACGTTCCAGATAGGTCAGATGAAATAGTTTCATTCTGATATTCCATATCATGATTCTATGTGTAAAAAATAAGAAAGTAGTTGTTTTTTAGCTTCCTTTGACTAGTCCTATAAGGACACAAGGAAGATGAGAATCTACATTTTACCCAGTTCTCTTTAAAATGCTTTATAATCTCTCTTATCTTTGTGATAAAAGATGAAATATAGAAGTGATGCCTAGAGAAAATCTAGGAATGGAAAATCTTGTGTGTATAATGATATGAAAAGTGAGGAACATGATAGCAAATAAAGTGCATACTACCTAATCTCAGTACTTGTATACCCTAGCCAGGTATATGATTATTGTAGATAAGGCAAGTATGGAACTCTTAGATTGTTATCTTTCTGATTACTCTGATCAAGTAATCATTTTGAAACAATCTAGAGAGTATAATGAAATTAAATAGGAAGAGCTAAGTGAACTTTCTCAGTAAACTTTCTAAGTGAACTTTCTCAGTGAATTTTCTCAAATAACTTTCTCAGTGAACCTTCTTAGTGAAATTGCTTAGTGAAACTTTCTCAGTGAAATTGCTCAGTGAAACTTTCTCAGTGAATTTTTCCAAATAAATTGCTCAGTGAACTTTCTCAGTGAAATTTCTTAGTGAAACTTTCTCAGTGAAATTGCTTAGTGAAACTTTCTCAGTGAATTTTTCCAAATAAATTTCTCAGTGAACTTTATTAGTGAAATTGCTTAGTGAAACTTTCTCAGTGAAATTTCTTAGTGAAACTTTCTCAGTGAAATTGCTCAGTGAAACTTTCTCAGTGAATTTTCCCAAATAAATTTCTCAGTGAATTTTCTCAGTGAACTTTTCCAATTAAAGTGCTAAGTGAACTTTCCCAAACAAATAAAGGATTGCTGAGTGAATTAACTCTGTTAGATAAATATGTTTCTCTTTCGGTAAATATTCTTGGGTGATGATAGAAGTATGTTCTTTTATGCTTCTTCCTTTCAATAATATGGACATCATATGTTAGGGGTTTATGCTCTGCATAAACATAAACATTGATAAAGTTGAATTAATGAAAGGAACTTTGTGTGGATTATATATCCATGATATCTCAATGATATTAAGATATTATTTGGAGACTTGAGGGTATGATAAATGAATAAATCTGTCCCTCCATTTCCTGGGATTTCGGGGACGAAATGCTTGTTAGGGGTTTATAACTTGTAACATCCCTGACCTAGGTTATGCTTTAACCCTAGGTATTTTGATTAAGAAAGATAATTATATTCTTAAACCTATCTTGTGAAAAGTAATTAGGGCTCAAGAGGAACTTATATTTCAATTTTAGTCCTTTTTGAATAATGTTGAAATAATGTTTTACTTGATTTGGACTAAAGTGCAAATTACCCAAGTTGAGGGATTAAATTGCAAATTGTGCATGACAATATGTTCCTCATGTGTTGAAGCATCATGAGAATGAAGATGATGCAGAGTTATGGCTTGTGGTAGCCTGAGTACTAAGAAACAGTTGATAAAGCAATGTTTATGCATTAAAAATCTAGTTTTGGTGTCATATGCAATTTACCCAAAACCAAAGGTTCAATATGAAAATTACCACTTCAATAAGGTCCCTAATGTTTCTTGGCATAATTTAGAGCAAAGAAAATGAGAGGGGCACCTCATTTGAATTAAGTTGGAGGAGAGAGAATCTTGATATTAAAATAATCAAGATTTAAGCCTAATTGAAACCCTAATTCAATTTAGTGCAAAAATAAATATATTAATTGAAGTGCCCTTAAACCAATATTAAAATGTTTGGATTCATATGTGTGTGTATGTCCTTTATATTTGCAAGGACCACGAAATATCCTAAGGAGGTGAAGATTCCACTCACCTTATTATAAGAAAAAGAATTTCCACTCAAAAATGGATATTACTATTATAAGGGTTAAGGTGCTTAATTTCTTTTCCCTTAATTCATGGATAATGGAAGGGAGATCGGTGGGGATATAGATGCCTTTGCATGCAAGAAACCAAGGGGGAAGTGGTGGAAACAATTTTGTAATTAAATGAATTTTTATAAAGCATTCTCTCTCATTGAATTTTTATAAAAAGACCTTTTACAAGCCAAAACAAAGGCTTTTTCGACCCCACTTCTTCTCCTTGCTTGGAAAATGACCAAGGAGCTTTGGAGGATCAGCAGGACGACCCCCAACCTGTTGGTAAGATTCTTGACCTCCTTTCACCTTGAATCCATGGTGAAAATCGAAAATCAATGTATGAATTCTTCATATCTCGATCCCCTCTTCAATTCTAACCATTCCTTTTCACTCAAAGCTTGAGGACAACCCTTGGAATAGTGAAAGTAGTTGCATCCACCATTTTTGATGTGAGCTTGAAGCTTTGGAGTTCAATTGGAGGTGGGTTTTATAACTTGAACCCTTAATTTTGTTATTGCATTCAATTCCTTATCAAACAAATGATCCTTTCTTCATTCACGATAATTGATTTGGTTGATTGATGCAATAACCATGGAAATCATAGAAGATTTCATGAGTTTCGAGCTTGATGATGATGAAATCATCATAAGCACACACCTCTCCAAATATCCAAGGCAAACGGTTTCAACTTGTTGGTCCAAACAGTTTCACCAAACCGTTTGGAGACCAAACCGTTTCAAAACTGTTTGGTGATTTGAGTCCCAAACCACATGAGGGTGTTGACCATTTGGGAGGGTTGAACATTTGAGGTCTGAACCCTAGTATGTGTTGGATGATGATCCAATGGCTTCAATTAATTAGTTCAACATATGGACAATCTTTCAAATAGAAACCCTAATCGACTAAGTGCTGATTTTGCAATTGATTAAGTTAAGGTTTTGGGTTGATTGACCCAAACCGTTTCAAAACCATTTGGGAATCACCCAAATGGTCTCAAGACGGTTTGTAGGTCAACCAAGACCATTTGGAGGTCTAGGGTTGAGTATGGTTGGGTATTTGAGGATCCAAAGATACTAAATTGAAGTGCAATCAATTGCTGATTTGATAATCAATCCAATGATCCAAACCCTAATTGGATGTCATGGATTTTGATGATGAGATGGGAAAACGGTCTCAAGACCGTTTGGAGATCATCCAAACAATAACAAGACCGTTTGTGGGTCATTCAAGACCGTTTGAGGTCAGGTCATATCATGTAATGATGATGGTTCACTGATTTCAATTGAATTGGTTCCACAATGTCAACCATTGATGGTTCCTCAGTTTCAAAACCCTAAGTGATGGTTTCTTGAGCATAAACCCTAGTTCAATTGGGTTTAAAACCCTAATTGAAGGTCTAATTGAATGGTGATTCATTGGTTCAATTGAAAGATACATTAGTGGTCCAATTGATAGTTGGTCCATGGATTGGAACCTTGAATTGTTTAAGTGTTGAAGACTCTTTTTGGTCCATTCGGTTTTGAGAGGGTTTGGACCAAATGGTCTTAATACCGTTTGAGTCCAAACGGTCTCAAGACCATTTAGGACCAAATGATATCAACACCATTTGAGACCAAACGGTCTCAAACCGTTTGGAGACTCAAGTTCATTCGGTTTCAAGATGTGTTGTCTAAACGGTTTCAAGAACCAACTTTGCTAAACGGTTTCAAACCGTTTGAACTTAAGTGACCAAGACCGTTTGAAGTCTAAGTGACCAAGACCTTTTTAGGTTCAAATTGGTTAAACCATTTGGACACCTAATATGATCAAAGGTCAATTAGCCTTTTGATTATTAATGATATAGACCAATGTTGATTATGAATGTTAACCCTAACTATGTGTACTTAAGTGAAGAGTTAACCTAGATAAATTTTGGAGTAATTAACATTCTAGAGAGGATGAGAGGGAGAGAGAATGGGAGAGATGATTTCTTACTTAATAAGCCCTAATTCTCTCATTATGAATAAATATGTAATCAGGGTTTGATCCATAATAATGAGATCATGAAATCCTTATTGAAAAGATTGATATACCTTGACCCTAATTTAGGGAAAGGCTATGTCAAACCCTAATTTAGGGCTAAGCTCAGTGAAAGCATAATCTAGGATGATGATGTAACCTTAACTTAGTGTAACAATGTAGGAAACCCTAATTTAATGGGAATTGTACATCCTAACCCTAATTTGGGTAATGATGTATCATAAACCCTACTTGGATGAGAATGGTAAACCTTAATCCCTAAAATGGATTAAAGGTGCATGAAACCCTTATAAAGGGTAGTGCTACTAATGCTATGTGAAGCTCTATCATTGAGTTATGTGTTGTGAAATCCTAATTTCACATAATACTAGGTGAAACCCTAATATAGAAGAATATTATGTGAAACTTTAATGAAGAGCAATATTATGTGAAATCCATATAACATATGAAAGATGATATGTGAACCTCAAACTATATTGTGGAAATCCTATTCCTATTAATGGAATAGTGATTAATGTATTGACAAATGTAACACCTAGAGGGGTTGATAATGGATATCCTTACATTAATAGTTCTAACTCAAGGATGAGTCCATATTAGTGGCAATGGTTGTATATTCTAAATAGGTGACATATGACCATTACCTTACATGATGAATGTGATGAACTGGTGCATAAAGTATTAGGATGGGAAATACCCTAATACAAGCTAATGTATGAGTTCTAGTAAGATAAAGGTGTTGAGGTAAGTGATACATCAAGATAGGATAGATATCACATCCAACACCCCAATACTAAAATACCTTGATGTGCTTCAAATCCAATATAATTGGATAAGTGACACATGAAATGTGTCATGTCATTTGTTACATTGAGATGTAATGCACCTTGATGAATGTAGGCTAACATGCCTTATGAAAAGGTTAATCCAAATCAATAGACTATGGTACAATCATATTCTGATAAAGATGAGAGAGAAACTCATACTTTGTGTTGATAATACATTCAATGATGAATGATGAGAATAAATAAGTATGTTTGAATACTTATGATATCAATATTGGCTTCTAGCTATGAGAAGCAATGAAATAGGTCTGATCATTAATAATATGATCTTAAGAACCTAAGTGGTTAGTTATGGAAAACCCTAATGGAGGGTGCTGATATAAAAGAGAAACCATGAACCCTAAAGAGGGAATAGTGGTATTACTTAGTGTTGTATGGTGCTGATATGAAAGAATTATAATTGTTATCATGAATACTAATCATGCAGGAATGATGAGATGAGGAGTATATCCAGGTATGGGCTATGATGCTCTGTATTTTGAGAATTTTTTATAGGCTTTATAAGCCTTCATATGTTTTGATTGCCTAGTGAGAAGTAATCTAAAAATTTATGAGCCCTGTGTGTCATATGATTTTTTAATTATTGAGCTTGTTTATGAGTTTTATAAGCCATAATATGCCTTATTACTTTGAGGGGGTAATAAGAGGTGATATGAGATTTGTGTACTATGTGCAATGCTTTGTGTAATAAGAATCATTGAGCTTTGTGTTCTATGTACAATGCTTTGTGTAGTAAGAATCATAATGTCCTTGGTCAGATGACCTAAAGATATTAAGTTACCTAATAAGTGGTAACAAGTATCCTATGATGAGTTAAGGGTTCAAATACCCATATTCTATAATCATGATGATGAACTTGTTAAGAAGTGGAAATATATTTGATGAGTTGAGGGATTAAGATCCCAATACCTTGTGAAAAGAGTATGGCTACAGGCCATGACCCCACAATGATAATGCCAGGCATTAGATATATGATCTAAGCCTGAAGAAAGCTAATGTTGTGGAAATGATTCTATAGTGAATAAATGTTATACATGTTCTTCATATTCCTTAATGGATAAGTGACATATTGCTCTATCAAGTTATAGCTGCAATGCTTTTAATAATAATAATGTTCTAATTTGTTAGACATTGAATTAATTGTTGTCAAACAAATATGATTCCTCTGTTCATATTTATCTTCTTTAGCTGCAATAACAATGTTTTTGGCGGAGAGTTATTTCTCTCTCTGGGGAAATTTACAATTGTCTCACCCCCGTGGGAACTACATTTTTAGGTGGACGCGGACAAGGAGGCAGGAATCCTTCAATAGGTGAAGGACAACAGCAGCAGCAGTAGGGACAACAATGAAGTCTCAGGTGGAGACATTGTCTGTTATGCCTTGTGTAGATGTATATAGAGTCATATGTGTCGTCTCTGTACTCTCAGGTGCTCGGAGTAGTAGTTAGTGCTTTTGAGATTTTGGCTCAGTTCCTCGGGATTTTACATTGCTTGTGTTTAATTAACAAGAGCAGTTGATGCTTGTAATTTTCAGAAAGAGATGACGCAGGACATGTACCTTTAAACTAGAATGTAAATGTGTTACTTTTGTTCTATGTGAGAAAGTTTTCATTTGATGGACCTCTTGGTAAAAAGGTTTTAATTTTTAGTGATTTTCAGTCATTCGCTGCTTAGCGAACACTTCCGCATTAGTTAATTATGTTTTTGTGAGTTGTATGCCACATATATGCTCAATCTACTTAACCTTCTTAGTTAGTTGAATCTACTTAGTATGTTTAATCTTCTTATCATGTTTAGTAATGATACTTTTTTTGTAACCAATAACCATTAGTTGAGGGTTATATCTCTCACTGGGACATGGATCTCACCTCATGGGTCACCACATCTTTTTAGATGGTCTCAACTATGTGATCAGGATCATTGTGATGAGGAAGAGCATCTTGGAGAGCAGTAGAAGGTTGGATAGTCATTAGTAGAGTCCTAGAGTCATCTGTGTACTCTCAAGTCTAGGCAGGGTATGTTTGTAGATGATATGTATAACAAATTGAGATTTTGGAAGTGTTCCTATGTTTTGTATATGCCATGTATATGTGGAACATACTTTTTGTATACAAGTTTTGGATGAGGCCACTGGACAGATATGTACATACCTGATATGGTATGTGATGTGACACAGGTTGTTGGACATCTATGTAATGTTTTCTGAACATGATGGTAATGTTGAATTCAATTTTAATTTACCCTCTTTTCTGGTAATATGAATGATTATTTATTGATCACATGTTTTGTATTGAGTAATTTCATTTAGTGTGGTAGTGAATCACATGGAGAGACTATCTATATGGGGAGAAGTGTCAGATCTTCACTAACTATAAGAACCTTTAGTATATCTTCTCAAAGCATGAGCTGAACATGCAGCAGAGAAGATGGATGGAGCTGATCAAGGACTACAATTGCATAATAGACTACAATCTAGGGAAGGAAAATTTGGTGGCTGATGTGCTAAGTAGAAAGTCATATTTTTCATCATCTACGGATAAGGCACAATTACACTCCATGGCGTGCAACAAGCGAGACATGTTGGAATTGCTTCACCAGATGAACGTACAGTTGGAAGTTTCCTTCTTGGCAAGATTGTTGGCATAGTTGTAGGTGAATCCTACCTTGATACAATAGACCGAACATGCTCATAATAATGATACTGTGATATATAGGATTAGGTTAGATTTTGTCATTGAGAAGCATGTGGTTTCCATGATTCAGATGATGGGACAATTTACTTTCATAATAGGATAATGGTCCTAGATTCCAAGGACTTGAGGAAGATGGTTCTTGAGAAATCTCATTCCTCGGTGTACGTGATGCACCCTGGTAGTACAAATATGTACCACTATCTAAAGTATTTCGATTGGTGGCTAGGTCTGAAGCATGATGTGGCAAAGTTCATTGCTAAGTGTCCAGTTTGTCAGCAGGTCAACTTAACATCAAAAGCATGTAGGGATATTACAACCTTTTCCAATAACATAGTGGAAATGGGATCATATTACCATGGAATTTGTGGTTGGTCTTCCTAGGGTAGACAAAGGTCATTATTCCATTTGGGTTATAGTTGACAAGTTGACCAAGTCAGTCCCCTTCCTTCCAATCAAGATGACATATATAGTAGAGAAGTTAGTGCAGATATATGTTGATGAGATAGTTCATTTGCATGGTATTCCACTTACCATAGTATCTGATAAAGGGACACAATTTATGAGTAGGTTCTGGGAACATCTGCATACAGCTATGGGGACACCGTTGATATTTAGCACAACCTTTCACCCACAGATATATGGTCAGTCAGAGAGGACCATTTAGACGTTGGAAGATCTGTTGAGAACATGTGTCTTGCAGTTTCTTGGCAGTTGGGATGTACATCTGAGTTTGATACAGTTTTCCTACAACAACAAATATCAGAGGAGTACAGATATGGTGCCATATGAAGCTTTGTATGAGAGATGTTGTCGGTCATATCTTTGTTGGTATGAGGTGGGTGAGTATCAGCTTTTGGTTCATGAGCTAGTACAACAGACTGCGCAGAAGATCAAGGTGATACACCAACAATTGAAGGTAGCTTAGGATAGACAAAATATGTATGCTGATAACCAATGCAGACTGTTGGAGTTCCAATTTGGAGACTGTGTGTACCTTAAGGTTTCTCGTTGGAAGGGTGTGTTGAGGTTTGGTAAAAAGGGTAAGTTGGATCTGAGATATATGGGACCATACCCTATTTTGGCACATGTTGGGAAAGTGGTGTACAAGTTGGATGTACCACTAGAGTTGCACATGTTACATGATGTATTCCATGTCTCCATGTTGAGGAAGTGTCACCCTAATACAAAGAAGACGTTGCAGCTAGTGGAGGTTGAGTTGGAGGAGGACGTGTTGTATGTTTAGGGTCATGTGTTGATCTGTGATAGGAGAGTGAAGAAGCTAAAGAAGAAGGATATAGACTTAGTTAAGGTTTTGTGGAATCACCAAAGTGTGTAGGAAGACATGTTGGAGTTAGAAGATGAGATGTGTAGGAAGTACTCGTCTCTATATGCTTAGGATTTTGGGGGAAAATTTTTTGTTAGGGGTTTATGGTTATAAGACCCCTGACCTTGATTTTTGTTTGAACATGCTTGATTATCATAATGAGTTGCTTAAAATCTTAATTAAACCCTAATATCTGACGTGATATCATGTGAGAAGATTAAGTTTCAAGTTTGGTCCAGTTTGTACATTCTTTGAGCAAGTTATGCAAATATTTGCTTGTTTTGGAACTTTATACAAATTACCCATATCTAGGGTTCCCCTTGAATTTTTTCACATGATTTTTGTGCTTCACCTATTTTCATATCATGTTTGATATAGTTGTGCCTTATGGAGCCTTGTTACGCCTAGGTTTGAGCAGTGACATCTAGTCTTGTGTTGAGTTTAGGGTTATCTCTCATTGATGCCCTTTCTCGGTGGTTGACCCTTGAGTGTTGGGACCCAATGGCCCACCTAGTGTTGGAAGTCAATTATATTTCATGAGTCGGTGATTTTTTTGACTCATCTTGGTCTCCAAGATTTCATGTGTTTGATTGGTTTTCCAACCATCTTAGTCGCCAAGATTTCTTATGTGGTCCTTTGGTTTTTTGAACCACATGGTTGACTCAGTTGCATGGACGAGATGTTTTTGACCTTGTACACATGGCATTCATGGATAGATACCTCTCCCTTCCTATCTCTCTCCAACCCTAAGCTTTATATACCTCCCTATCTAAGCTTCCTCTCTCTCTTCTTCCTTATTGCTTGGAGCTCATCCCCTTGCTTGGTAGAGAAGAAGGAGCTTAAGGTAGAAGAATCTTAGATGATCTTGATTGCATGTGCACCTAGGGTTTGTATCTACCTCTTTTCAAGCTAGTGGAACCAACTTAGATTGTTCTTAGCCTAAGCAAGTAAGGTCCTCCTCTTTTCCTTCATTTTTCTTGTTTCCCTATCTTCTTTTCTCTTTCTTCTAGTCAGATCCATGGAGTTCTTGGTTAAGCTCTGTGATGGAGGTTGAAAAACACCTTCTTTTTGCTTCGTTGACCTAGGGTTTGCTTTTTCGTGGAGAAGGAGATAGATTGGATGAGTGGAGTACTCAAGCTATGGTTTCTTCTCTCTCTTCAAGCTACCTTGCTTCTTAGAGATGTTGGTATGTATGCACAGAGAGCCAACCATATGATGAATGGAATGAGACATTAAATACCTAATTTAGTAATAATAAAGGTAATTTTGTCTATTATGTTTGTCTCCACATGAGATGATGACACGAACATAGTACATGTCTAAAGAATGATGTTACTCGATTGTGTATGTCTTCAAGTATGTGACTTGAACAATGAGATCATATGAATGTTAAGAGTACATACATTCTTATTATCCTAGTCGGATATTACAGTGGAAGAAAAATAGACAATAGTAAACATAAGACTAGAGTGTGATGGAATCTCATTTGTCATGATATATGATATAAAGTCAAACACACAAGTACATGTTGAAGAATAGTGTATCAAACAGACTCATGATGAGGGTGATACATGGAGAGCTTGTATTGGTAGTCAAAATTTGCTCTCATAGTGATAGTGGTGATTATGGTTCTTAGACCTGAAATCACTGCATTCATCACATGTCATTCATGTACTTTGACATCATCCACCGTGATCTTGAATAAGGGTTTCCATAAAGGTGGTGCTTGGGTGAATTGTGACACATGGGGATTGAGTGTGAGTGATGTAGATTGGATTTGTCCCTCCTATAGGAGATTGATATCCATGGCCTCTTGATAAGCGAGATTGAGAAGTGTATGGCCATACTCATGTAACTCAATATGTGATATGTGAGCTCATGTGCATTTCTTACAGTCTGCTCTAGTTCAAGGAACATGGATTGAACATTGAGAGAATGACGATTCCATAACCGGTAATAGACGATCACAATAACACTAATCATGGTTTGTAGGTTGAAGTTTTTCTCCAACTTTTTAAATTACTTGGGTAGCAATGATGTGTTTCTAGATACATCTCTTTGCTTGTGATGTCATAATTTAGTTATGAACATTCACTACCAACATAAATTTTGGACCTATAAGGCCACACGCATAGGATACACTTGGACTAAAGGAGTATATTCATGAATGATGTTTAGATTGATTCCTAAAGTTGTTTAGGTATTCAATTAAACAACTAAGATTAAAAATTGACTGACTAGAGTCTGAACTGACCGGTTCAAGTGTTGAACTAATCGGTTGGAGTGTCAGGTCTTGAACCAATCACTTGGAGTGTCAGGTCAATTGGAATCAACATTGGCTGATCAATGTCTAAACCAGGGTGTGAGATAGTTGGTTCACATGTCCCAACCGACTGGTACATGGGATGAACCACCTGATGCAATGGTCAATTCAATTGGATCAAGAATTGGTGTTGATGTCGTGTTGTGCATTAATCATACATTGAATACCAATGTGACTTAGAATAGGAAACTACACAAACCGACCAGTTCACGCATGAACCGACAACTTGGGTATGTGAAGTAATCAATTCTCCATGCACAAGTTCTATAAAATTTGTGAATACAACCCTTTTGACTCCTACACAGACTAGAAACCATGACCCTAACATCTCCTATAAATAGAGGGGTACTAAGGGCTTCTCATAACACAATTGTTGCTCTGACAATTGTGGTCGTCTCTGGTTGTGGTAACCATTAGAGAGCTTGATCAAGTCCTGCCCGATAAAGGGAGGGATATAAAGTGAGATACAATTGTGGGAGAGTGTATCAACTCTAGCAGGTTGACGTTCAAAGAGGACAACTCCTTCCCGTTGACTTTGGTAGCACAACATGGAGTTCCCAGTGGTATGTGTGGACTACTCTAGAGGCAGGAGATTGTTGTCTGCCGCTAGGAGGACACTGTCAACCACTGTCTGTGGTGTTACACCAGGAGGCTGGTGGAGACTATTTGAATGTTGTTGTTGAAGATGGAGTGAGTTGCTACCTAAAGAAGAAGCACAATGCTACTACAAGGGTAATGTCGATGGACTTTCTCCAGGACTAGGTATAAGCTTGCAACCTTTCCTTCCTACATACATTGTTGTTGACGCGATCTTACCATTTAAGGGGAATCAAGCTTTAAATTTTCATTTCTACTACCTTATCTGTCGCCTTGATTTCTCTGCAGTGGTATTAGAGCCATGTTTATTCATAGTGTATCTGGATTTATATCGATATGATCGGATTTATTTTTTATCACATATGATGCAAATATTAAACTAGTTAATATGAATATCTAATCAATTACCACATATGCTCCACAAAATTATATATATATATATATATATATGATATCATATATATGCAATTTTCACATGTCACCCTAAAAGTTGGTTTTGATGGTGGATGTGAAGCATGGTTATGGTCAACAACCCTAGATCTACATGTGCATGGTTGTAGTTTTTTATTCCTATTTATATCTCAATTTGCATACCAAGCCTTTCTCTCCTTTTCAAATGTAAATTAATGCTCTTATTCCTATTTTCCCTTGAATGTAACTCAAGGTTTTCCCTTATACAATGTAATAAGATATGATAGTTTAATATATGTTTTGTTGTGAGAAGATGTTCTGTACAAGAGGAACCTAATAGTTCATGAAAAAAATGATCAACTGAAGGACCGAGGATCCCAGGTGACAGGAGGATGAACCGATCGACTGGTGGCCCAATTGATCGGATGGAGCAGTCCAGACATCAGTTGAACCTGGAACTAGACGACCACTTCAGGAGACCAACTAAGCAGCCAAGAGGTGAGATGACTAGTTCAAGAGTTAAATTGATTAACCTAGATTGGTTAGAGCACAAATCTTCATCAACAACAGGTTGCATATGATGTGGACCCTAGGTGGTAGTAATTACTTGTGGCTCCAAGGAATTACAATAGTATGGCCATAACCATCTCTTGTGTATTTTTATTTTTTGCATGTACTCATTTGTGGTTATAGCATGTATATGATATGTACTAAGTATGTGGTGATTGGATATGTGTATGTATTTATATATAAAATTCCTTATTATAATATTAAGTCTTGGATGCTTTCCATAAGAAACACACATGAAAATTTTGATTGACCAAGCATAGGTTACACCCAATCATGGTGTGTCGTCCATCTCATGGAAGTGTGAGGATAGATATGTAGGTTATGCCCAAGTAGGGTGCATATTCTATCATGTTGGGTTTTGGGTCAGGCTTAACTGAGTGTACTTAATGGGATTAAGCACTAGAGGCATGTACATGACTATGGAAAAGAGTTGTGCATATCATCCATCCAAGAATTATATATCATGTAATTGCCAAAAGTTGTCTACCTTAATAATTGACTATGGACGTTGTTGTTTGCCGGGTAATAGTTGAATTATTTTGAATCTTGTCTCACTAGAAGATTGTATGTTGCGATCTTCTGAATTGATACATGAGGGTTGTCAATTTGAACAAAATAGTGGGAGCAATAATTAACTAAAGGCCTAATTAATATCGTTAACTTATCATATCAAATAAATAAATAATGTTTTGAAAAGTTGCAATTCTTCTTTATAGAATCTAATAACAAACACAATTTGCGATCAATCCTTGAATAGGATAAACTAAATGAGATTTACTTCCACATCTAGTTTAGGACTTTGAGAAGCGTTCTTACCAATGAGTGAAAGCTCCGTGTCCTTGAAAAACCAGAGCTAGATGAACCCGCTCCAAATGTGCCTGATGATAAAATGGATGCTTACTTAAACTATGCCAATGATGCCACAAGCATCATAGTACCTTATGCTATGTTGCATGAAATATGAGTTACATGAGAAGCATGATAAACAAGGACATTTTTTATATAGTAACACATCTTAAGAATCACGTAAAGCAAGAAAGGAATAAGGTCTCCAAAGTGTTGTTTGAGTGCAAAATGACAGAGGGAGATCAATAGAGCCCCATGTGCTCAATATGATTGGGCATGTGGAGAAATTGGGATTTCTTTTAGGTCAGGAGTTGACCATATGATTCTACTATCATTGATTGTATCATATTACCATTTTATTAGATGCTTGGCATGTGGACGCCGAAGAACAAATGAAGATGTACAAATCCATCATGGTGATCAACGGAAGTGATTTTAAGGGCAAATGTAAGGCCAAGAAAAGTTCTGAGGCTAAGCCAGAGTCCAAGTCTTCTGCACTCAAGATATGGAGAAGGGTAAATGTAAAAGGAATATGTCCTTTACACTTAAGGAACATAGGAAGAATAAAGAGATGGAGATGTCTACTTTGAGAACCAATAAGAAGTAAGCTAGAACTGTACGGAGCAAGAGTTGCTTCCACTATAGTTGGAATCTATCATTTAGGGGCATGTAATGGAATGACAACATTTCCATTATGTATCTGCCATTGATGATAAAATCATGTATCCTGTATGAACAAGAATAAATTGACGTTACATCTTAAAAGATAAAACCTTTTATGGCAGTAACCCTTATGTCTCACAATCTATACTTGATAGTTTTAGATACAAATGTGTAGGACACATATACTAAATGATCTGATAACTCAAAAAATGAATATGTATAGCATTGTCATCTAGAGCACATAAATGAGAAATGTACTACTAGAAATCCATAATGATGGTTATCTAGACTCTTTTGGTTATTGAACTGATAGAGACATGCAAGTCTTATTTATTGGGTAATATGACAAAAGCATCTTCACTAGATGTAGTGAGAGAGCAACTATTCTATTAGGGCTCATATATACTAATGTATATAGACCTTTTAGAATAAATTCTAAAGGTAATTACAAGTACCTCGTGATATTTATTGACTCAATCAGTAGATATGGAAATTTGTATTTAATGAAATACAAATATGATTCTCTTGAAATGTCCAAGCTTAGATAAAAAATGAAGTACATAACTAACTTGGTAAAAGTATTAAGACACTTTGATGTGATCGATATTGAAATATTTTAACCAAGAGTTTGAGAGCCTCCTGGGAGATCATGATAATGTATCATGATGAACTCCACCTGAAACACATTGATAGTGTATCATGACAGTGTATTAGAAAGAAGGAATCACACCTTTGTTGGTAATCACACCTTTGTTGGTTATGGTGTGATTATCAAAAATCTAGATGACCTTCCATTTTCTTTTGGGCACATGCTTTACAATAAAACAATGTATCATCTAAAATGGTTTAAAAGACACCATATGATATATGGCATGGGAGGTGTCCCAATGTGTCTTTCATAGTTATAAGGGATGAATGTTTACATAAGAAAATAGTTTCTTGAAAAGCTTTGTCCACAAATCACATAAATGTTATTTTGTTAAAATACTACTCTTATCCCAATCCAACTAAAAAATTGTTTGTTGATCTTGATGAGTGTATTCCTAAAAGAGGAACTTAGTTCCAAAGGAATTAGTGGGAGTAAAAGTAGAACTCAAAATGTTGAAGACAAATAAGAAAACATCGAACCTAAAGAGGCAGTACAAACAAGGAGTATCACAAGTTGTTGTGGAATTTGAAGTTCCTTATGTAACACACAAGACTCATAGTTCTAGTAGAACATGCCTTGAGCTTGAAATATTATGACATCTAATGGATCAAAAGGCGGTGAGTTGATCATGGATGATGAGTCAACAAACTACCTAGAATCTATTGAGGGACTAGTGTCTAAGAAATGGCTAGAGGCCATGAGATACAAGATGGACTCCATCTACACCAACAAGGTATGACCTTGGTAGATCCACCTAAAGGGGTAAATCCCATACTGTGCAATTGGGTCTTCAGGGAAAATATCAACATGGATGGGTATATTGGTTGCAAAGAGTTTCAAACAAGTTGAAGGTGTTGAACATGATGAAATCTTTCACCAATTACCATGGTAAGATCCATTATGATCATGCTTGTTGTTGTAGCTTCTTATGACTAATTAGATTTGGAATATGGATGTTAAAACTGCATTCCTATACTAGAATAATAATGAGGATGTGTATGTGACACAACCTAGAGGTTTTATAAATCCATTAATGCAAATAAATTCTATAAGCTACAAAGGTCAATCTTTGGATTGAAGCAAGTATCTCAGAGCTGGAATCTTCTATTTGACAAGACAGTCAAAGAGTTTGACTTGAGTTACAATGATGATGGAGTCTATGATTAAAAAAGATTTAGCAGAAGCATATTTATATTCCACATAATGATGGGGAATGATATCTTGCATGTACCAAAACATGGCAAAGAAAGTTCCTTCTTTGTGAAGGGCTTAGGTTAAGCATCCTATGTGATAGGAATTAAGATCTATAGTGATAGATCTAGAAAGTTTCTTGACCTAAGAAAAAGCACATGCATTGGTAAGATGTTGAATAGGTTCAGCATGCAAGACTCAATAAGAGAAAACGCATCCATTTTCCATGGAGTTAGTTTCTTAAGAACCTAGTGTCCCAGTTCTTGTGAAGAATGGAAAAAACATGAGTAAGAGGCCACATCCACTCACAATTGGATCTATCATGTATGCAATGCAATGTACTCATCATGTTATCTCATATGTATTGGACATTATGATATATATATATATATATATATATATATATATATATATATATATATATATATATATATATTGCAGTTTCATATGCATTAGACATGACGAGAGAGAGAGTATTTGTCAGATATTAGTGAAGGTCACTAGAATGCCATAAGAACATCCTTAAGTACTTGAGAAGCACTAAAAGGACCGGTTCCTTGGTTATGGTAATAAGGAAGAGTTGGGTGTAAAAGGTTACATCGATGAAAGCTTCCAAAATTACAAATAGATGATCGCAATGTAAATAGTGTTTGACCTTAAAGCTAGAACTGCAAGCTAGAAGAGTTATGAGAAAGAGAGAGTTGTTCTACAATAGAATCTGAGTATCACTGTGTTATGTGAACAACAGAAGATACTGTATGGATCAAGAAGTTCATGTCAACAAACTTGTGGGAGGTTCCAACATTTGATGACACAGTAGAAATATGAATGACAACAATGGAGCTACCTATTAGGAAAGGAATCTCAGATTACATACTACAAAACTTCTATCTCATACGAGATTTTGTACAATGAGGAGGTGTGAAATTTGCAACATACTAACTTGAAGCAAATGTTGCTAATCTAGTATGAAAGTTCTTACACAACAGAAACATGTATGGACATGTTAAAATCTCATGAATAAGATTCGTAGGTGATTGGCTCTAAGTGAAAGTAGGAGTTTTTTGGTATGTATACCTAGTGAAGCAATCATTTGATGATTGGAATGAGGCATTAAATATCTAATTTGATAATAATAAAGGTAATTCCATCTATTATGTTTGTCTCAGCATGAAGTGATGACACAGACATAGTAGATGTCTAAAGAATGATGTTACTCAATGATGTATGTCTTCAAGTATGTGACTTGAACACTAAGATCATAGAATGTTAAGACTACGTACATTCTTGTTATGTCCCTAGTCAGATACTATTGTGGAAGCAAAATAGACAACAATAATACAAAAGACTAGAGTGTGTGTTGACAATTGAAAAATTCTCATTAGTCATGATATATGATATCAAGTCAAGCACACAGGTACATGTTGAAGAACAGTGTAGCAGACGAACCCACCATGAGAGTGATACATGGAGACCATGGAATGGTATTCAGAATTAGCTCTCATAGTGATAGTGCTGATTTTGGTTCTTAGACCTAAAGTCACTACATTCATCACATGTTTTTCATGTAGTTTGACATCATACACTGTGATCCTAAATAAGGGTTTCCATAAAGGTGGTGCTTTAGTGCATTGTGACACATGGGGATTGAGTGTTACTGATGTAGATGGGATTTTTCCCTCATACATAAGATTGATATCCATGGCCTCTTGATAAGCGAGATTGAGAAATGTATGGCCATACTCATGTGACTCAATATGTGATATGTGAGATCACGTGCATCTCATATAGTCTGCTCTAATTAAAGGAACATGGATTGAATGTTGAGAGGATGATGATTCCATGCCTGGAGTTAAATTCGTATATCAAAGACAAAGAAACTATACAATCATGATAACATTGACCACAGATTTTTGGTTGAAGTTGTTCTCCAACTTTCTGAATTACTTGGGTAGCAATGATGTGTTTCTAGATACCACTCTTTTCTTGTGATGTCATATGTTATGGGCATTCACTACCAATGTAATTTTGGACCTATAGGGTCACACACATAGGATACACTTGGATTAAAGGAGTATATTCATGAGTGATGTTTAGATTGATTACTAAAGGTGTTTAGGTATTCAATTAAACAACTAAGGTTCAAAATTGACTGACTAGACTCTGATCTGACCGGTTCAAGTGTTGAACCGATCAGTTGGAGTGTCAGGTCAATTGGAATTAACATTGGTTGATCAATGGATGAACCAGGGTGTGAGATGGCCGATTCATGTATTGAACCGATCAGTTCATAGGTCCCAACCAACTGGTTCATGGGATGAAATTCTTGATTCAATGGTCAATTTGAATGAATCAAGGATTGGTGTTGACATCATGTCATGCATTAATCATACATCTAATACCAATGCGATTCAGAACATGAAACTGTATGAACCAACCAGTTGGATATGCGAAGTGACTGGTTTGCCATGCGTAGGTTCTAGAAAATTATTGAATTCAACCCTTTCGACTCCTTCATAGACTAGAAACCCTGACCTTAGTCTCTCCTATAAATAGAGGGATATTGGGGGCTTCTCAAAACACAACAATTGCTCAGACAATTGTTGTCCTCTCTGGTTGTGGTAACCAATAGAGAGCCCGAGCAAGTCCTACCTGATAAAGGGAGGGATAGAAAGGGAGAGATTATTGTGGGAGAGCATATCAACTCTAGCAGGTTGACATTCCAAGGGGACAACTTCTTCCCGTTGGCTATGGTAGTGCAATGTGGAGTTCTCATTGGTTCATGTGAACTACTCTAGAGGTGGTAGGTCGTTGTTTTCTACTAGGAGGGCACCATCAACCGCTGCCCATGGTGTTGCACCAAGAGGTCGTTGAATATGACTGTTTGAGTGTTGTTGATGAAGAAGGAGGAAGTTGTTTCCTAAAGAAGAAGCATGATGCTATTGCAAGGATAATGTCATTGGACTTGCTCTAGGACTGGGTATAACCTTGCAACCTTTCCTTCCTAGATACATTGTTGTTGACACGATCTTGTTGTTAAAGGGGAATCAAGCTTTAAATTTTTTTTTCCACTAACTTATTTATCATCCAAATTTCCCTACAGGACCTTCTTCATATTCTTTGAGGTAAGTTATATAACTTTCTCCAAGTTTATTGTTTACTCTTATCTTACATGTACATGATCTTGCCCTAAAATGTTGTTCCAAGTAGAAAGATGTTATCTTTGCCTAGGGTTGAGTTAAGATGGTATATCTTGAGTAGATAATCCTTCTTGATGTACCTCTAAACCTGGTGCACATCTTTTCCTTAAAGGTAGAAAGCCTAGACCTTGCATATGTGTGTGACCCTTGGTGGGTGTCAAGTTTTCTGACTCCATGTTGGTCGCCAAGTTTTCTAACTCCATGTTGGTCACCAAGTTTTCTAACTCCATGTTGGTCGCCAAGTTTTCTGATTCCATGTTGGTCGCCTAGTTTTCTGACTCCATGTTGGTCGCCAAGTTTTCTTACTCCATGTTGTTTGCCAAGTTTTCTAACACCATGTTGGTCACAAAGTTTTATGACTCCATGTTGGTCGCCAAGATTTTTTACTCCACTGTCGATGAAATTCTTGACTCTATGTGGTCATTAAGATTTTTGGAATCTATGGTCACCAAAATTTTCAACTCTATGATCGCTAGGGTTTCTGACTCTATGGTCGATGTGATTTCTGACTCTATGGTTGCTATGTTTTCCTAACTCTATGGTCGATGGATTTTCTAATCCTATGAAAAGGGTAAAGAGTTTTGGTTGTATGGAATCTGATGGTCTAGTTCATACAACAACTAATCGTTAGTTGAAATGTTGATTTGTAACATTAAATAAACCTATATTGTTGAACCAAACCTAAATACAAGAAAGTGATGATGGTTAATCATACTTAGCTTCCTTGAGTGATTAGTATGATGAAGGAATACTTCCTCGATGTTATTGTAACCCTAATATGTTTTCATATGAGTAGCATAAGCTCCTAAATGCAATGTTATGTCGAACATGTATGTCACATGTATGGTGATGGTTTCATGAGCCTTTGGTAAGGAATGGAAAGATAATGATGTTCTTACATGGAATGATGTGATGGTCTTAATGACCTTTGGGTATAGTTGAGCCCTTATGAAGGTGTGATCCTCTTCATGATGTGACAAGGATTGGTATCATGTGATGATGTTATAAGAAATATATTTCATATGTTTTATATCTTCTGGAGTTGTAACATACCTATGTTTTTGTAGAACTCTTTTAGGATTTGTGTGTAACTTGATTGATGCAGCCTTAACTCACCCAATTGGAATTAACTAATAAAATGAAATGCTAATCATGTAGTGCCATGTGTCTTAAATCCATTCCAGTTTCAAAACTTATTGGATGGTGAAATGAGTATTCCTCTAATGGAAGCTCGGAGTCATATATTGTTGAGTATATGCATGTTTTTGAGGATGTTTGCGGTCATACCTTGGCCGGAGAATGGTCGAGGCCATATGTCATATGGTTATGATTTGATATACATGATGTTTCGAGGACAATTGTGGTTGTACCTCAGATGATAGGGTTTTTATACCTTGGTTACTAGTGTAGTGACCTATATACCAAGGGTGAACTAGGTTGTTTTGCAGAATGACTATATTTGTCATTGTGGCTGACTCGTACTAACCGAGGGAGGATGAGATATTAGGATTCCAGCTCTCCTAGATCTTGTACGAAACTGAATGGTGCTTCATAATGGTCAGTTGGAGTCTGAGTGGTATACCTTAAACTCCCTAGGCCTTAATAAAAGACATAATCTAGACATCTAGCATATCTATTTAGGGTTAAACACGATTCACATTGGTTGTTAACAATTGCCTTATTTCTTATAGTGCCAGTTGTTATATAATGCAGTAGGAGAAGTCAACTGTTTAGTAAATGATAGTCTTATTTGTTCCTTTATATACTTGTTAATCATGCATGCTGCTATGCCTATCCATTTAACTTGCTTAACATGTTTAGCCTCCTTAACTTGTTTAATAATATAACTTGTTGTAACCAATAATTAATGTTGAGAGTTATACTCACTGGGACGTTGGTCTCACCTCATGGGTCACCGCATCCTTTTAGGTGATTGTCAACAATGTCATCAGGATTGTGGTGGTGAGGAATAACATCTTGAAGAGTAGTAGAAGCATGAGGTTGGCTAGTAGTTAGTGTTACATAGATTCATTCCTATACCCTTAGATCGGGGCAGGGGATGTTTTGTAAGTGATATGTACATCAACTCAAGGTTTTGGCAGTATATTGATATTTGTATATGGCATGTATATGGGGAACAATATCTTTTTTATACTGGTTGTGTCCTCATCCACTGGACATACATGTAAATACCTAATATGATATGTGTTGATATGCAAGTTTTTGGACCTTTATGTAAATATCTATGAACAAGATGGTAATGCTTAAGTCGATTTTAATTTTACCCCTTTTTTTATTATGCGGTTGATTAGTAGTTGATCGTGTCTCTCATTTTGAGTAAACTCATTTACCATGATGGGGCATCACAACATACTTCTTAGGTATAATTAGGGTTCATGTCTCACCTTAGATGTGTATGCGTATAGACCTAGATTCATTGCATATACACATGTATACTTATAAAAGGGTTACGAACATGTTTCATATGTTCAACTAACATTATGGAGATGTCTAGGGCATTTATTAAGTATTATGTTATTGCATCAAATTATATTAGGGTTACTACCCCTAATTCGATTATCATACACATAAATAGGTGAAGCTTGTACTATAAATCATGATCAAAAGAAATAGATCAATACTAGACATCATGTATACACCTCCTAAGATTTGATGGATCATATTTGTCATAAATCAAGACTAATTTATCATTATACGCATCCATCACTTCTCATTAAAACCATATTCACTTCATACACCAAAGATAGTATATAATATTTTTATAAATTGTAGACTTCAGTAGATTTCATTGGTTACCTTACATTTCTAAAAAATCATATGAATCAAAAGATATGGATTTCAAAAGGAAATACCTTTTAGGGTGATTTGAGCCCTTCCCGCTCAATCCAAGGGGTGAGACTGCTCTGTCTACTCCTCTTTTGATCCATGTGTCCTAATTGGATCTCCAGATTGATCTCTATTAGAAGAAATCTAATAACCAAACATGATCATCATCCTTGTGGGCACGATGCCTCTATTTACTTTGTAAAAGAGAATAGGGACGTCTTGGTGGGAAAATGGTGGCTAGACATAAAGACATAATCTACTGTTGAGTTTTTGGGTGGTTCTAGAACTGCTACCCTCTTTGTGCCTCTCTAGCACCACACTGCCGCACACACAGAATATCCCACTCCCATGTCCACACCTAGAAGCAAAGGGTCATCGCAAAGAGCTTCTTTGGTGAGATAGATATCTCCCCCTTAGTCGCCCAATAGCAAGGATTGCTCCTCCAACTTCGACTCATGTCCATGTAATGGATGATACTACGTTGTGGCTCCTTGATTCAAAATCAAAGCCCCCTGAGTGAACCCTCTCTTACCACCACCAACCATCTTTCCCTATTCTCGTCTCTTCTTTCTCTCTCAACTATAAGCCAAAACTCTAGTGAATTCCCACCTTCACAGATCCAACAACTAGAGATTTTATAAAGCTTCAATTCTTAATCTCGTAAGGAGACCAGGTCCTTCTTAGACTCCCATTGTATCCCTATTTGGGAAGAACATAGAGTTTGACTCTCTCTCTCTCTCATTTTAACATTGCACTCCTCTTCACTAGAATGGACCCACTCAACCTGTGGGTGACAATGATCCAACATTTCAACCTCCCATCTTCTTGGTTCATTTCTTCATAGGCTTTAAAAATGTTATATTCCTTTCAATTTCTTCTAAAATCTCTATAGGGTATTCCTCAATATCGAGTGGTCCTAAAATTTGACAAACACCCCCTACAAATATTATCTTCTTATAGAAAAATTCTCGCAATCTACTTCACTACCTAAACTACTCTAGTATAGTGAAGCTAGTTTCACTTGTCCCATGGCCTATATCAACAAATTGAATCACCAATTTGACTTTACTATTGGCCAAATCTATGCCACCTCTAGTATATGTCATCGGGAACATGATATCAATCTTAAGTTTCAACACTACATGTGTTTGAGATCCTAATTTAGCAAAAAGCAATCTTAAGTTTCAACACTACATGTGTTTGAGATCCTAATTTAGCAAAAAGCCTAAAGTACACTTAGGTATTGAATATAATTGGTTGATCATCATATTATCATCATATTCTAGACAAAACTTATTATCATCATACTAAATACCCTATATCTTCTTATGACCCATCTAGCATCCCATGAGGGCCAACTCACCAAAATTCCCTTAGGTTCTAGATACACATAAAGACCCTCCAAAATGGGATAAAACATGTGGAACTTGGTCCATTTGTCCTAATCTCACCTAATTAAAGTTTCACTTTGTGTAACTAACATTCACATGAATACTTATAAAAAATGTGGGGTGGGACACCATCTCAATCTTATCTTCAATGAAGTCGTCTATACTTATGTAGGCCCAAGACATGCAGGGTCAACTCCTTTATGTACTTCACCCAATTTGAAGCAAACCCGACAAAAGAAGAAATAGTGGAAACGATGGTGAAACATGATATGTACATGTTAATAGAGTTTGGGAAATTTAAAGTAAAAGGGACAACAATTAGGATACAAGGCTCCATTAAAAGAGAAATAAAATAAACCATCCAAATGGATGTCAAGAGAAACTATTCAGCAATATGATGTGCAAATATATGTAGAAATAAAACATATCTTGCCATCATTTAAAATATGAACAATAGTTATAATGAGTGTGTATTGGATTATGAAGAGACTAGACCAAGAAATACAATATGTTTGTAAGACCCCTAGCTTGGTTTAGCTTCCTAATCATGTTTTTCTATATATCTTAATCATATGTCTAGATGTTTGATGATGTATGCTTTGGAGTTTTGTTGGTTAGCATTTTGTTCTAGGGTCTATGTGCAAATTACTCATGTTTGATGGTTTCCTTGAAGTTTGCACATAACATGTTTGCCTTCCCTTTTCTCTCTCTTACTTATACTTGGTTCGATGCACTTAGATGATCTAACCAAGAATTATGTCTTTTAGTCGGTTGGACTACCGATGGAAGGGTTATGTCTTTTTATTACTAAAGGAGCAATGGAATTGCGACTAATATTTTAATTAGTTAGGGATTGACGAGGTTCCTCTACTTTTTTGTTGGTAGAGGTATGTATGGATTTTCATCAATTAAGAACCGACACTATAAAAAATTGTTCTTTAACTACAAAAAATATAGTGAAACTCCCATATTTTGTAGCTAAAGGCTTTAGCTATTATTTATTTACATATAGAAATGTATTATATTCTTGTGTTGAGAATTAATTTAGCTACAAATAGATATGTAGTCCATAAAGTAGCTAAATGTTGTCTTTACTATGTAAATGTAGGTATAATTGTAGCTAAATTTATCACTACAATTTTATATGTAGGTAATTATAGAAAAAAGATCAAATTACTATGATAATATGTGTAGTTAATGTGTAGGGAAAAACAACATTTACTACATATACATATGTAGTTAGATTATGCATGTATTTGTTAGTACATCAACATGTTTAACAGGAAATTGATAGTAACTTTGATCATTATGCTTGCAATGTCAGCAATGGTACTTTATTTATATAAAAATAAATGTACATGGAGAGGATATATACCTTGCCCCCACATGAAAAAGATTTACATGTCAATGTAAATGTTCAACCTTCTTTTTTATCTTTAAAAAATAAAATAAAAATCTATGCAATGTTAGTGTCTATAAATTGTTAGCTTATAGAACTGAAAATCACAAGTAAAAACTAGATTCAAACATTCCCCTTTGGATTCAACAAATGGCTTCAAAGTTGGAAACAATATGGTTAACATAGGAGTAGGCTGAGACATAGAGGATTTAGAAGAAGTAAAAAAATGAATTGTCATTATCTTGTCCAAGTGTTGTAGGAAGTTTGAAAATCTTTTCAAACTCCTTCATGAAAGACAAACCAGAACTTGACTTCTAGCCATCCACATCTTGAAGCTCATCATTATCAAATTCATGAAAGGGCTTGAGCAACTTGTTGAGCTTTCTACCTGTAAAAAAGTAGATTTGATCAACATGGTCTAAAGGAGAAAATAAGCTTTGTTCTATATATAAATAATATTAGAATTACAAATATGATTTCAAATCAATGTGCTTGTATTTTGATGGAGATATTGCTTTCATCAATCACCCTTAATAAGTAGAAGAAATAAGAAAGAAGAGAACTTATGCCCATGTAATTGCTTTGCTGCTATTTGTTTCAGATTTTGGGATACTATTATAGAGTTTTCCTTAAAATGTCGAACCGTAATAGAATTAAAGTTTGGAGGTTGGCAATGCATATTGTGTGTGCTCATGATCCTTCTAGATTATTTCTGCATTGAAGTCATCAATGTTTGAACTATTCAGAGAATTTGGTCCATGCATAAAATTAAGGAGGATTGAGAGTATTTAGAAATTATACTAGAAAAATGTTCGTTTTCATTTGAGGATGGCTACTTGCCATCAATATTATCACCTTTCCTTGACTACAAAGGTCACATGGGTATTTATGAGGAAGAAGGTACATTACTTCCTTGCTTGATGATTTGAAGAAAACAACACCTACATTGCAAGCATGCTCATGTTGTCATATCCCTCAAAATATTGTGGATTCATATAGGCAAGTTGCATTGGAAGTTAAGCTTCCAGTTGCGAGAAGTATGCCAAAATACTAGATGAATAAAACTCATAAATTAAGTTTGTATTAGAAGAGGGTAATAATAATTGATATATACCTTGCATTCACATACCATGATGCCAAGGTTTTTCATGCTATCAAAGGGTAAGACATTTGCATCCACTAATGAGAATAAGCTCATGTGCAATATATAAAAGCATGTACAGCTACATATGTCATTTTGTCCTTTGTGGGCATTGTTTGTAATGAGTATGGATTCATACACAGTCACTCATGCCACGTTGCTGTTAGTATGCAAGTTAAAAGAGGCTAACATTCTATGATAGTCTTATTAACACAGGGGGAAATAAGAGGATAGCAATCATAAGAACATTTCCCCAAATAGAAAGCCACATCACAAACATATACAAAGTACCAAGGTTTATAGACTCAAACCCAAATAGACCAAAGACAAGGACACACCTATACTGAAAAGCACATAGACTTGTCAGATCTATATTGAAACCACATGAAGTCTTCATTTTTTAAAACACCAGATGGGAATCAACGATATTGCACATGGAACCATTAGAAGTGAACTTGTATGTGGATTTTTATTACCTAGATCATGTAGTTCCAACAAGGGTTTGGAGGATAGCTCATAGGACATGTACTAGAAACAACTTCTAAAATTGTGGAATGCTTGAAACATGTGCATAACTTATGTTTACTTCATTTTTACAAGAGATGAAGAGTTTCCACCATTTATCAAGTTCATATGATGTATCCTTTGAACCCATTCAAAGTTGCATTGCATTTATTGCATAATTTATCCTTCTAGCAGTACTTTCTCTCTATATCCAATGAAAGATGCAAAGATTAGTTAGGTGTTTCTGTCTACTATTGAACAAAATAGGATCTTCAGGTTTATCAGTATGCACATATAAGTGATTATTTTAAACTAATTAATGTGTCTTACCAACCAACTGACACATTCTCTATCAATTGGAGCAACATGAGTTGCATAAGAGAATCTCTAGATAGAAACAAATCTTCCTAAAATTATAGAGTAAGACAGTACAATTATTACAATGATGTCAAAAATGATGAGACCATCCTAATCTTATTCATAAATTCATTATGTAGCGACTACATAAACAAAATCATGTATAGGGCTCTTCATGGTGCAAACAATTAGTAAATTTCCTAGACTTTGTATATTTAAGCATGCAAACGACCAATACGGAGTGCCCACTATGTCAATAATCATTAGACCATCCTAATCTTGTTCATATATACATGTTGAGTATATAAGTACTGTATTTATTACCCACTATGGAATCAAATTTGACTTTCATGAGTGCATCAATAGATTTTACTAACTGAAAGGTCTTTGATGATGATTGCTTAACTAATAATTATTGTACATCTATGCCCAAATTGTGATGAAGCCCAAGCTTTTAGTAGGATGTATACCTCAAAAAGGTAAGGTAAAAACTTGGTCCAGGATTGGAACTTGATCTTAAGTACTAGATCATAGGCTAAACATGGAGCTAAGAATCGAGGACAAATTGCTTTGTCATTATTAAACAACATTGAGAGTGTATAAAATAGATGACAAATATGGAAAAGATCATGCATCAGCTACATAATAACTCAAAAACATGTGAGTAAGATGTTGAGCATGAATATGGTCTTCAATGAATATGGATCTGCACTGAAGCTTATGGTATTAATGACATGTAAAACAAAACCACCGACCTCCAAAAAACAAAACCTTAAAGTATAAAGATGTCATTAATCTCAATATAATTGTCTTACTCACTTCTGAAGGTCATTGATCCCTCCCACCTACACCCCTTGCTTTTCCTAGAGGTTAGAGGATAAGTTCTCCTCTATTGTGACTACCACCCCACTTGTAGTTTTTTTCCCAAGTTTCAAGGAAGCACAATTATTTTCATGTGAGTGACAATGCATCCAAATCCAATAATTGATCATTAGTTCTTTCCACCTCTCATCACTTTCTATATGCTTTGCTATAGAATGCAGATTGCAGTAGGGGTTGCAACAGGCAGGAAACATTCCACACTTAGTAGTGGGCCTGAAGATAGGTGTCTTTACCCTCCCATACCTAAACAAATCCAATTTTAGATTGTACTTGTTGGCTTCTTGTGAGACACCACCACCATAGTCTTTTAGGGGAGAAATAGGAAGGTGGGGGGACGAAAATAATGGGGTGAGAAGGGGAAAAAAAGAGCTGAACTATAAGACCCCTGACCTGAGTTTTGGGGTAACCCTATTTTCTTTGGCTTAATCATGTACTTTTAACCTTTCCCTAATATTTGATATGTAATTAGGGCTCAATGAGAGATTAAGTTTCAAGTTTGAGCTTGTTTGGATGATGTTTGTGCTTTATGTGTTAGTTTTATGCAAATTGCAGTTTACCCAAAATAAGGGATTGAAGTGCAATTTGCCACCTCTAGAGTGTTCCCAATCTTTCTTGACATCATCTAGAGGATAAAGAAAGAGTTGGGTGTCTAGTTTGGGTCTTGGATGAGGAGTATTACCCTAGGTGGTGATTAGGGTTTCTAAGGGTGTTGAGTGTCTCGACCATGTGTGTTTGGTGTGTTGTCTCGACCTAGATGTCATGACCTAGGTTAGCTTTGGTGGATGTCATGGTTGATACACCCCCTCTAGATGTTGGGGTTGTGACCAAGGATATCTAGGGTGGTCTTGGTTCGAGATGGTTGTCCTTGCATAGGTGTCTCGATCTAAGGTTTGTAGCGACCTTGTGTCGCTACCTAGTGGTCCTCGGTGGTGTGTCATGACCATGGGTGACTCCCTTGGTGTGTTGCAGTCACAACATGAGGGTTGGGTGACCTAGGTGGTGTAGATGCAACCTATAATGTATCACCATATCTTGCATGCATAATAAAGGTGGTTTCATGTGGGTGCATGTTGGTATTTTGTGAGGACAAGTGTCTCTTTGGTACCTTGAAGTGTTGACACCTCATCTTCTACCTTCTCTCTCATCTCCCTTTCTATCTGACCCCTTATCTCTCCATGCTTGTATCCCTTTCGGCCCTCCACCTTCTTCCTTCTCTTTTTCTTTTCCTTGGATCTTGGTGGGGCAAAGAGATTTGACCATGAGGCTTTGGTGATCGATCTCCTATTACATGAGGTGTTTGTGGTGATCCAAGCTTATCTTCAACCCTTGGTAAGTGTTTACCTTTCTAGATGATGTTTCTTTTGATATCTTACCTCCACCTTCTTCCTTTTTCTCTGCCCTAGACCATGTTTTGACATGGTTGTATTTCTTGAGAATAAGCTCCTCATCACAAGGGTAATGGGCCATGTTTTGACAAGGTGACACCCAAGTGAGAGGGAGTTTCTTCTCTCTTTCCCCCCTTCTTTCTTTTTGCTCAACCTAGAGCTTTTTGTTCTCTTTTCTTGGATTATCTTTGACCTTAGTGCCTTCTCCTTCTTGAGGTGCTCTTGTAGCCGAGAGTGGAGATTCTTCAACCCTTGGATCGTGTGCTTGAAGCTCTTGATCTTGGATCTTAGAACTCTTGGTGGTGATCTTCTTTAGGCGGGTTATATAACACTTAACCTACTCTATTATTGCAATATTTTATGCATGTTTACTACTGTACTTTCTCTCTCAAATTTCTCCCTTATCATTCTAGTAGATAGTGATAATCTCTAATACTTGTTTGGTGGTGATATCTTATTGGGTTTGGTCAGAATCTGAAACCCTAATCTAATTGCACCCATTTTGATGGTTGATATGTTATGGATGTTCTTCCCTGTCTTTTGACCTTAATCTTGCCCTCATTCTAGGTGGATGTGTCCCTAGATGTTGGAGGGAGGTTAGGTTCTAATTTGGGTATGTTAACCATGGTTTTCTCTTTCTTGGACAAGGTTCTTTCTTGGTGGTTTCTTGACCCATGTCTTACGGTTTTTGGGGATCATTTCCTTAAGCCTTCCTTCACGGTTACCATGGGTTTTTCCTTGATTTTTGGTTCTATTTTGAGACCAAGATGTCATCCCCTTGGTGTCACAGTCATGACACCATAGATGTTGGGGTCGCGACATAGTGTCCTTTGGGTTGCAACAAGTAGATAGGTTGAGGTTGAGACATCCCTAGGTCATGATAGTTGGATGTGGTTGGAGCCCTTGCCTAGGTGTTGTAGTCATGACATGATCTATGTGGTGCGGTCGTGACCTAGTGGTTGGATGGGGGTCGAGACATCTATAGGTTAAGAAGTTGGTTGAAGGTTAGAACCTAACCCTAGATGTCACATGTGCGACATGGTCTAGGTGGAAGGGGTCATAACATGGACTAGGTTGAGTGATCATGACCTAGTTTTTAGGTGGTCAACCCATGATGATGATGGTGGTTGAAGAGGTATGCTTAGACACTTAATGACACTCTTGTATATGTGATGCATAGTCCATGTATAATGTTGTTTGTATAACATATAATCAATGCTAATGATGTTCCTTAATCTGAACATACTCTAAGTTGATGGGAGGTAATGAATCTAGGGCTGATGGATGAACCTATCTTTGTAAACCCTAATTGGCTAATAAGAAACCCTAACCCTAATAATGTGCAATGAGATTTTCTTATTTCTCTCTCATGTAATGGTTATGATGTTATGTGGTTATCTCTCTTGTTTATAAACTTCTAACCATGCAGGTGTTATAAGCTTGGTAAGCATAGCTGGTGTAAGATATGGTGATGAACATGATACATGTTGAATGAGCCTTTAAGAGGCATACTGAAGCACTATGATATAGGAATTATGAATTGAGGGATTGATATCCCATAGCATGTGACACTGGTATTGGTAATGTGGTGAATGACAGTGATACATGCATCATGTGGTGATAGTGTGATAAGTTCACACCTTATACATTTTATATATTCTGGAGTTGTATCATGACCCTATATTTGTAGAGTTTGTTATGACTATATACGTTGTAACTTGATTGATGCTAAAAGATACTTAATTGACTTAAGTAATCAACTGAAACATAATCATGTAGTTTTTTCCTGTGCCATAGATCCATCTCAGTTTCAGCATCTGGGGCATGGTGAAATGGGATTTCCTTAGTGAAGGCCTAGAGTCACATATTGTTGATTATATGCATTCACAGGATTGACTTCCGGCCATACCCTAGCAGGAGTGGATCTACGGGTCATAGCTCACTGATATGTTGCTTATGAGATTTCACATGATTGGTTGCGGGCCATACCCTGGCAGGAGTGCGGTTGTGGGCCGTAGCTAAATTTCACTAGCATTGTGACCTGTACCAAGGTGGGCTAGGACTTTCATTATTGAATATATGTCACAGGTTGTAGTTGACTGGTATGTCTCTACTGTGTACTTGTGTACTGACCATGATGTTTGGTGAGATCGTGGATTCCGGCTCTTACATAGACCTTGTATGGCACCGATTTCGAATTAGTAGTAGTCAGTTGGATTTGGATGGTATGACTCAAATCCTCAGGATATAATAAAATATGTAATCATCCATGTAGTATACTTTCTTAGGATCAAATACACAAACATTAGATGAGGCCTTGCTTGCTTTTGTACAATATAGTGATAGTGAATATATTCACCTTCTTCATATTCATTTTGAACTATTAGATTATAATAATTTCCTCGTTGATATCCTTAGTTTTGTTCTTTATTTATCTTACATGTGTTAATAATAGCATTGGTGGAGAGTTATATCTCCCACTAAGATTTGGAATCTCACCCTATGGGTTCCCCATATCTTTTAGGTAGACATGCATGAGGAGGTAGAGATCCTACAGCTGAGGTAGAGTAGCAACAAGAAGGATAGTAGCTAATAAGGTTGGATGTGTTTCTAGTCTATAAGAGTCCTAGAGTCATCCATGTACACTCAGGTCTTTGGGATAGTTTTTGAGTGTGTTTTGTAGAGAATCTATCAATACATGTTTTGGGTTGTGTGCCCTTTTGATGCCCTGATATAACAGATGTTCAGGTATATGTATATATATGGGACATGTGTTTCTTGTAATAGGTTAATGGCACATGTGATAATAACAAGTTGATGTAAGCACTTTGTGATCTATGATGACTTATATGTAAAGGTTTTTGCTTCTTTGATGCTTAATGAAAATGGTTTTAATTTCTAGTGATTTCTAGTAATCTGAATGCTTAAGTTTTGTTTCTAGTTTTATTTTTTAGTAATCTCATGGTTTCTGGCGTGGGCGTCACATTTTGGTTAGTATCATAGCTTTAGGTTCTCCGAGTCTACATGGACCTAGGACTAGGGTTTGTGTCTTTTTTTGTATCCTCTAGTCTGTCTTATAGTGAATTCTACTTACGCAAAAGAAGGATAAAAGCTTGAAGATGTTGAGAGAACATGAAGAGCATGTTGCTGAAAGTAGTGTTGTTGCACCTGATGGTGGTGCTAGGAACCAGGCATGAGAAGATCAGGTGTGTGACGTCCCCCAGTTTGATCCAGCCATACTTGAGAATCCTACCTTTCAGTCCCTTTTTGGGCAGTTCATGGCTACTATGATGTATATGGTGTACAGGATGCCTGCACCTCATCCTAGGGAACTGATTCCAGATGTGAAATCTTCGGGTACTGGGAAGACGTTTGAGTGGCTTTGTCATGTTGAGGTAATAGAGTATGTTGGGACAATTGATCCAATAGATGCGGATCTGTGGCTAATCGAGCTTGAGAAAACCTTCAAGATCCTTAGCATCCCAGAGGCTTATAAGGTGAAGCATGCAATGTACCTTTCAAAGGAGAGTGCTAGATACTAGTGGGCCATAGAAGAGGAGAAGAGGCCTGGTGTTGAGGTAGGTTAGAGGAGTTCTGATGTGAATTCATTAGTCGGTACTTCCCACAAACCTATCAGGATGATAAGATAAGTCAGTTTGAGGGGATCGGACAGGGATCCATGTCTATCAATGAGTATGAGGATAAGTTTATGGAGCTTCTTTGGTTCTGTCCTCACATGGCTGATACAGATGATGAGAGGATTCGTCATTCTGAGAAGGGGTCCAATGTTGAGTTTTCTACCATGCGGCTACTTTAGAAAATAGAGAAAGGTTTGCCACGTTCGTGGAGTCTGTTCGAAGGATAGAGAGATATGTGATAGAGAAGTAAGAGGTAAGTGCTAGGAAGAGGTCTACACTATCCCAGAGACAGTCATCATGATGCTTTAAGTAGGCAATGTATTCTGCACCGCCAGGACCACAGAGGTTCTGTGCGCAAATGTAGTGTACACTGAGTAAAGGTAGAGGTTGTAGCCTTCCACCTATTGGAGTCACAACACAATGTCAGTGTCAGTGATGGGGCCATCTAGGCCAAAGTTTGAGACTAGAGCTTGTCATAAGTGTGGACATGTGGGACATCTGAGGTGGGAGTGCCCAGTGAGAGACGATGATGTGACCCAACAATCGAGGTAGAGCCAGTAGGGCTCACAGAAGTAGCATCTTAGTGGTTCAGGAGGATGAGGACATGGTCAATCATCACATGATGGATCGTCTACTCAGGGAAGTAGGGGGTGGGGGTGAAAATAGGCAACAGTTAGATTCTATACCATGAGTCAGTCGGAGGTGGTGGTCAACCTGTAAGTAGTGACAAGCCAGATGGAGTTATTTCATTATGATTTGTCTTCTTCTTGCTTCATATTTGTTTTAGTTGAACAAGGTGCAACATACTCTTTTATCGCTCGTGAAGTGCTTGATAGTTTTCTTTTGCTTGTTAGTCATAGGAGAGATAGTTTGTTGCTAGAAACCCCATTAGTTAGTTCTATAGTGTTGTAGGAGGTGTGTCCTTTTTGTGTCCTTTCTTTTTTAGGGCACAATGTTCAAGTGGATCGCATACCACTTGATATGCATGGATTTGATGTTATCCTTGGAATGGACACCTTGGAAAAGTATACAGCGGTCTTAGATTGTATTTCCAAATAGGCGACGTTTGTGGATGGTGATATGACGTGGATCTTCCAAGGAGTTATGAAGATTCTTCTGACATGTTTGGTGTTAGTGATGGTGGCAAGAAAGTTGTTGAGGCAGGGTTGTGAGGCATTCTTAGCACATGTGTTGGATACTGAGGGGAGGAGTCCTAGTATTTAGGAGGTGCCAGTTGTCAGTGAGTTTGAGGATGTGTTTCCCGAGGAGTTTCTAGGGGTTCCCCCACCCCGAGAGATTGATTTTGAGATCAATCTAGTCCTCGACATGTAATTGATAGCTCAGACACCATACAAGATGTTTCCAGCTGAGATGGCACAGTTGAAGAGACAGTTGCAAGAGTTTCTTGAAAAAGGTTTTATCAGGCTGAGTACGTCACCATGGGGTGCTCCAATATTGTTCGTGAAGAAGAAGGATGGGTCCATGAGGTTGTGTATAGACTACATACAATTGAACAAGGTGACGATAAAGAATAAGTATCCCTTGCTAAGGATAGACAACATGTTTAATCAGTTGTGTGGTGCAATAGTATTTTCAAAGATAGACCTAAGGTCACGGTATCATCAACTGAGGATCAAAGAGGATGACATAACTAAGTTGCCTTTTAGAACAAGGTATGGTCACTATGAGTTTGTGGTTATACAGTTTGGGCTAACCAATGCACCTACAATGTTCATGAACTTGATGAACAAAGTGTTCTAACCATTTCTTGATTAGTTTTTGGTGGTCTTCATAGATGACATCTTGATATATAGTCGTGACAGCCAGTAGCATAAACAACATCTCCGCCAGGCGTTGACCTTATTGAGGCAACGTCATCTATATGCCAAGTTTAGCAAGTGTGAGTTCTGGGTGAAAGAAGTGACTTTTCTAGGGCATGTTATCTCTACTGAGGGTGTTCACATGGAACCCAAGAAGGTTGAGTCAGTGACACAGTGAGAGCAACCAAAGACACCAATAGAAGTGTGCAACTTTTTGGGTTTAGCATGCTATTATAAGAAGTTCAGTAAGAACTCCAGTGATATAGCTCTTCCGCTGACTATGTTGACAAGGAAGGACATGTCATTTGTCTGGGATGATAGATGTTAGCGTGTGTTTCATATGTTGAAGGAGAAGTTGACAAGTGCATCGGTTTTGGTCCTACTTGAGCAAGGAAAAGGATGCATTGTCTTCTGTGATGCGTCCATGAATGGCTTGGGTTGTGTGCATATGTAGGATAAGAATGTAGTTTCTTTTGCTTCTCAACAGATCAAGAGACATGAGGAGAACTACCCAACCCATGACTTGGAGTTAACTATCGTGGTTCATGCCTTAAAGACCTGGACATACTACCTTTATGGTGAGAAGTTTCATATCTTCACGGATCATAAGAACCTGAAGTATATCTTTTCATGATAGGAGTTGAATATGAGGTAGCGGCGTTGGATGGAGTTAATCAAGGATTATGATTGTAAAATTAATTACCATCCAGATAAGGCAAATGTTGTGGTATATGCACTGAGTAGGAAGTACTCTTTGTTGTCATCTATAGAGAAGGTGCAGTTTTGTTCCTTGGCATGCAACAAGCAAGACAGGCTAATCTCCCTATGTTAGATGAATATTAAACTGGAAGTTTCCTTGATAGCAGGATTGTTAGCACAGTTGCAAGTGAAGCCCATACTAAGACAGTAGATCAGAGAGGCATAATAGGATGATATTGTGATACATCAGATCATATCAGAGTTTGGCAGGGAGAAGCGTGATGGCTTCCATGAATTAGATGCTGGGATAGATTGTTACCATGGTAGAGTTGTGGTTCCTAACATTGATGATCTAGGGGAGATGGCTCTGGAAGAGGCTCACCCGTCTATGTGTGTTATGCATCTAGGTAGCACCAAGATGTATCATAATCTGAAGGGCATGTATTGGCAACTGGGCTTGAAGTGGGATGTAGTTGAGTTCGTTACAAGATGCATTGTGCGTCTATAGGTCAAAGCGGATCATCAGAACCCTATAGGGACGTTGAAATTTTTGCCTATTCCATAGTGGAAATGGGATCATATGACTATGGACTTTGTGGTTGGTCTCTCTAGGATAGCCAACGGTCATGATTCCATCTGGGTGATCGTTGGCAGGTTGACCAAGTCAGCACATTTCCTTCCTATGAAGACAACGTATACAATTGAGAAGCTTGCTCAGATCTATGTTGATGAGATAGTGTGTTTGCATGGTGTTCTAGCAACTATCATGTTTGATAGAGGTCCTCAGTTTACAAGTCGCTTTTGGGAGTGATTGCACACAACTTTGAATATGCAGTTGAGATTCAACACTACTTTCCACCCACAAACAAATGGTCAATCTAAGAGGACCATTGAGACTTTAGAGGATCTACTGAGAGCCAGTGTTCTTCAGTTTTTGGGCAGTTGGTATGTACACCTCAGTCTTATAGAGTTTTCCTATAATAACAGTTATCAGTGAAGCATTAACATGTCACCTTATGAGGCATAGTGTGGGAGGTGTTTCATGTCTCAGTTGTGTTGGTATGATACAAGTGAGTACCAGCTTCTTGGTCCTAAGCTTGTGCAGCAAATGTCAAAAAAGATCAAGGTGATTCAATAGTAGTTGAAGGCATTACATGACAGACAAAAATCATATGCCGGTAACCGACATAGACCCTTGGAGTTCCAAGTAGGTTATAGAGTGTACCTCAAGGTATCTCCTTGGAAATGTGTTCTAAGGTTTAGGAAGAAGGGTAAGTTGGCTCCTAAGTTTATGGGACATTACCCTATAGTGGCAAGTGTTGGGAAGGTGGCTTACAAGTTGGAACTTCCACCTAAGTTATATAGGTTGCATCTAGTGTTTCATGTGAGTATGTTGAGGAAGTGCCATCCTAATACAGATTTAGTATTACAACCTGTAGAGGTGGACTTTTGATGAGGATATGTCCTATGTGGTAGGTCCAGTGTTGATCCTTGATATGAGAGTGAAGAAGTTGAAGAAGAAAGACATAGTGCTTGTGAAAGTTCTATGGCATCATCGTGGCATTGAGGAAGCTACATGGGAGCTCTAGGAAGAGATGAGGAGGAAGTACCCCTCTCTTTTCCCTTAGGATTTCGGGGGTGAAATCCTTATTAGGGGTTTATGGCTTGTAAGACCCCTGACCTACATTTTGGGGTAACCCTATTTGATTTGGGTTAATCATGTGCTTAGAACCTTGCCATAATCTTTTGATATGTAATTAGAGCTCGAGGAGAGCTTAAGTTTCAAGGTTGAGCTTGTTTGGATGATGTTTGTGCTTTATGTTCTAGTTTTGGTGCAAATTGTATTTTACCCAAAATAAGGGATTGATGTGCATTTTTTCACCTTTGGAGTGTTCCCTCTCTTTCTTGAAATCATCTAGAGGAGAGAAAAAGAGGTGGGTGCCTTGTTTGGGTCTTGGATGAGGAGTATCACCCTAGGTGGTGACTAGGGTTTATATGGGTGTTGAGTGTCTCAACCCATGTGTGTTTGGTGTGTTGTCTCGACCTAGATGTCGCGACCTAGGTTAGCTTTGGTGGTGTCATAGTCGAGACACCCCCTCCTCTAGATGTTGGGGTCATGACCAAGAAGGTCTAGGGTGATCTTGGGTCAAGATGGTTGTCCTTGCATAGGTTGTCTCAATCTATGGTTTGTGGCGACCTTGTGTCTCAACCTAGTAGTCCTGGTGGTGTGACGTGACCATGGGTGACTCCCTTGGTGTGTTTTAGTTGTAACATGAGGGTTGAGTGGCCATGGTCAATATCCAACCTAGAGTGTATCATCATGTCTTGCATGCATGATTAATGTGGTTTCGTGTAAGTGCATGTTTGTCTCTTATGAGGATAAGTGTCCCTTTGGTACCTTGGAGTATTGGCACTCTGTTGACTCAAGGTCAATTAGGTCAATGTTGACTCACGTCTAAATTGACTAAACCCATGTTTTGATGATGACTAACCATTCCACATCTTGGTGTCTAATGTCTCTACTTGAGTGATTTCAGATTAGGTATAGACACACTCCAAATGCCCTATCTTGTGCATCTCAAATTGGAGAAAAGACAAGTCAAAATCATACAAGTGCACGTTTTTGTAATTTGATGTAAATCCATTAGAATCATGTTGTAAATCACTTGTAATGATTGTATGACTTGTAATTAAGCTTAGAAAAAATCAGGATCACTTAGATCGAATGTTAGATCACTTTAGATGCAACTTTGAAAATTGATTACAGGCACTTTGTCGATCGAGTTTCCCAGCCTGAAAACTCGACCGGTCATCCTTGATCAATTTTCTGCAGATTGCATCGGTCGAGTTGTGTTTACAAAAAACTCGACCGATCAAGTAACTGAACATTTTGATTCCTAATGGTTAGTTGAGTTTTGTCAGGACAAACTCGACCGATCATTTGAGTATCGGCCTTGTCGTTTACTTGATCGGTCGAGTTACCCTTATAGAAACTCGATCGATTGCACTGTACGAAAAAGTGTAGAAAAGTGCTTCTAGTCATTGTGGAGTTGCAACAAGTGAAAATATATCCGCTGCAAGCCACAAAATGGCTAGTTTTCATTCTCAAGTGTTCCCAAAGGCTAAGAGGCATCCCCAGCTATAAATAGGACCCCTTGGGCTTCATTCCAAGGTTGAGCATTCATTGCAAAACTCTATGTGAGGTTCCTATTCTATAGTTGAGTGCTTCCTACAGCCTCCTCTCTCTCTAAGCTTAATCACTTTCTACATCCATTAGAGTGAGTAGGATATCTGTAAGAGAGACAATCCTACATGTATATCTTGTGAGACTCTCACTTCCACCACCTCCCCATCTCTCATTTCAATCATGAAGATGAAGGTTCTCTCTCTTAGCTAAGAGAGGTGAAGAAGAATAAGGGAAGGAATCCCTTGGTGAAGATCAAGGCTGAAGACTTGGAGCTAGAGCGGGTAAGCCCTTGGTGAAGGTAGAAGACTCCTTGCTCAAGTGGGTAAGTCCTTAGTGGAAGCTTCTCTGAGTAAATTTGAAGTCAAAGGCGTAAGATCCAAGAAGAGTGGGTAATTCCTACAAGGGTGAAGACTTGTGAAAGAGTAGGTAAGTCCTTGGAAGAAGGCGGAAGACTCCTTGCAAAGTGGGTAAGTCCTTGGTAACGTTGAAGACTCTTTGTATTGGAAGGTAAGTCCTTTGTTTGGTCATGTATTGTAAGTCTTATGAATGAATATAAGAATGCAATGGTTAGGAAATCCTAGAGGTTGACCTCTCTAGGTAAGTGGACTGACACACTTCTAGTTTGAAGTGTGGAACTACTCTAAATAGCTTGTCTACTTGTGTTTGCTCAATCTCTCTCTCCCTTGCTATGTATGTTATAGTTGCACACAAATTTCCTATTTAGCAACCTTATCTTGTGATATATCTTGAAGGTCTAATGAATTTTTTTTAAGTGCATTCAGCTCTATTCACCCCCCTCTAGAGCATCTAATCACCCATCTAGGATCCAACAATTGGTATCAGAGTGGGCTTCTCCAAGCATACTTCAACAAGTAGGAGAAGATGGGTGACTACCAAGGAGGGCGATACTCCATCAGCCTTCCAATCTTTGATGGGAGCAATTTCCTCTATTGGAGAAGAAGGCTTCAATTCTACATCCAAGGATCAAGTCTTGAGATGTGGCAAATGGTGAACAGCCCATACATGCTACCAAAGACAGAGATTGAAGAATGGGATGAAGCTTCCTTGAAGAAAGCAACCTTGAATGCTAGAGCCATGCACATCCTATATGCCTCCATGACCCCCACCGAGTTCAACCATATTTCTTCATGTGAAACAGCCTATGAGGTATGGATAAAGCTTTGCATCACTTATGAAGGGACATATCAAGTGAAGGAAAGCAAAGTCTACATGCTCAAAGGGCTGCTTGAGAACTTCAAGATGGGAAAGGAGGAGAGTATAGCCAACATGTACTCAAGGCTCAACACCATTGTGAATGGTCTTTCTGTTCTAGGACATCCTATGTCTAGTGGAGAGATCAACTCAAAGATCCTTAGAACTCTCCCCAAGAGGTGGTAACCCAAGGTGAATTCCATTGAAGAAGCAAGGTCTCTTAAGGATATTCCTATTGAAGAGCTCATTGGAAATCTACAAGCACATGAAGCCACACTTGACAAGAGGGAGGAAGTAGAAAGACAAGAGAAGAAATAGCTAAAGAGAATGAAGAAGGCTGAAATGAAGGCTCAAATTGAAGCTATCATGGAACAAGTCTCTCCATCCTCTCAAGCTAAAGAAGATGCCATGTACTCCAAGGGTAAATTCTATAAAGGCAAGTCCTCCTCTATCCGGTGCTTCACATGTGGAAAGAAGGGTCACTACAAGGAAGATTGCCCACAAGGAAAAAAGACCCATCTTCACAAGAAGAAGGAGAATGGCACTCAAGCTCAAGTGGCTCCTCCAACTCAAGCTCAAGTGAAGATTCAAGTGAAGGATCAAGCTCAAGCTCTAGTGATGAAGGAGAATGCCATTTTGCTCTTATAGCATCAACAAGTAAGGACTCAAGTGAGGTAAATCTAAACTCTTTAGATAAATAATCTTTGATTGCTATTATTTATGATACTTGTGCCTCTCTTAAGTCTTCTAAAAGGAAAAGGAAAAAGCTTGCTAGAATTGTTGATAATTTGCATATAGAACTAGATGATCTTAAACATGCTAATTCTTGCTTGCTTGATGACAAAAATGCTTGTCTTAGCCAAGTAGACTCTCTCAAACTTGAAAATGCTAGTTTGCTTGATAAGATTAAATTTCTAGAAGCTCAACCTCTTATGCCTAGTTCTAATGAAGAGCATAGTTTAATTATTGATTCTCACATGAATGATATTGATGTTCTTAAATCGGAAAACAAGGACAAAGATTTTGTTTTGCAAGAATTAGAAACAGAAAATGCCTCCTTGCTTGCTAAAATCAATGTGCATGAATCTTGTTCTAGTTCTACTAGTAGAGAGAATGATGTTGCTGCTCTTCATATTAATAGAGATTCTCATTTAACTAAAGATCTTTGCTTAGAAAATGACCTTTTGCATGCTAGAGATAATATTAATCAATTGTCTTCTACTATTACCTCTCTTATGCATGATAATGATAGCTTGAGATCCTCTTTACAAAGATTCTTAGTTGGTAAAAAGAGTCTTAATAATATCCTACACCATACTACTAAACAAATTGGTAGACATGGTTTAGGGTATGATAGTAGTCAATGGAACAACAAAGGTAAAGGACCTCCAATATTCCATGGAGAATCCTCTAGTTCCAAGACTATGGGAACATGCAACTATTGCAATGAAATTGGTCATTATTCTAATTGTTGTCCTTTTAGGAAAACACCCAAGAGCAATAGGACTTGGGTTGCTAAACTAACCCCTTTGGACCCAAAAACATGATTGGGGACCATTTCATCTTTCTTCTTGTAGGTACTTGCAAATGGATTGACTTGAGCTATTGAATTGCAAATTGACTTCTCAATCCACATGAAAGAAGAAAGGTCAGATGTGTAGAGGGTGACAACAAATGAAAAAAAGGAACGGTAAGAATAAAGGTAAAATTTTCTTTCTTATAACCATTTCTAACTTGTTTTTGTCAAGTTAGTGTGCACTATACATATGGTTTTTGAGTCAAAAGTGGTATTTTGTGTTTCTCTTCACAATCTTGCTCAAAAACTATTTCTAATGCTTCTATAGTGCATTACCAACTTGCTTAGACATGTTTGGATATGGTTTGTATTTTTAGCATGCCTTTAAATATGTTTTTATGAAATATATATGCCTTTTGACAGCTGCTCTGTCGGTCGAGTTTGTCCTATTTGAAACTCAACCGATAGGCACCAATGGGTGTTGCCAGCAGCTATCATCGATCGAGTTGTCAATACACAGAACTCGACTGATAACACTGTGCACAGAATATACATTTGGCTTATTGATTGAGAATTTCCCTCTCAACTAGATTTTCTAACCAAATAGCCTTATTCTTTGGCACTCTCATTTGGTACCTTTATATATGCATTTTTCCATGTTCTAAATTGCCTATTTTGCTTACAACTCTATCTCTCTAATTGCTCTAAATTGGTATATCTATATCTTGCAATTACTTGCTTTGAGTTGTTTTGCAGGTTTTGATGATGATCTATTTGGATCTCTTGGTTGTGTCTTAAATTGATTTTGTTTTTCTCTAACTTTCTACATCTATCTAGGTGTATATCTTGTTTTGATACAACCTTGAGGTTCTTAGTGGCAATCATCTTTTGGTAAGGATGCATATTTGTATGTGAGTTATATCCTTTCATGCTTCTAAACTTGCTTATCTCTTTGTTTGGATATATCTCTACATCTACTCATAGCTTGCTTTATCTTGTGTATCTTTTGGTATCTCTTTCTATTATCTAGATCCTACTAGTAGTCCTAACTTGTGATATCATCTACTAGTAGTTCATATACATGTAGTTCTAACCTTGTTTAAAATTGTCATCTTTGCTCATCTATATGCTATGCTTGTATCTTATCTCATAAATACTCAAGATTGTTCCTTGAATTGCATATCTACTATCTTGAGTTGTGATGCGATGATTTTGAGTCGCATTTATAGACCGATTTCATATGTGTTTTGTGCCTTAATTACTCATTTTCATGGATATTATTGCATAATTCACTTTATTTGGTCTCTGCCATCATTTTATATCAAATCCCCTTTATTTCATTATTTTAAGCATTATTGATCATCTTATCATAAATCGTGTGGATTTATTTGGTCTTGTTGTGCAATTTCAGGAAAAACAAGTATCTACATCCGTCGATACCATCGACGGATGTCGATACCATCGACCAAGCCACAGGTTGTCAGCCGAGAAGAGCAATACAGAGTCGATACCATCGACACCCATGTCGATGGCATCGAGATCCCTTCAAGTTGCTGGCGAGGATGCAGTCGATACCATTGACGTAAGTCGATGCCATCGACACAAGGGGAGCTACAGCGTCACCAAACGACAACAACCGACGCTAAAGGAGTCGATACCATCGACACACAAGTCGATGGTATCGAGATCACCACAGGCGCTCAGAATAAAAGGAAGGAAAGCTGCCGCTAATCCGCTGGGTCGATACCATCGACCCGCGTCGATGGTATCGACGACGGCAGATATGCGTTGGATCTGTTTTGATATCAATCGGACGGCTGTCATTATTTGACGACCTAATTAGGGACTTATACCTAATGACGGCCACCCAGGAGGGGATTATCTCATTTTTGGTTTTTTGCACGAGTGCCGAGGAGGAGAGAAAGGAGAACGGAGGCCGAGAAGCTCATCCCGGTTGATTCGGACGCTGCCGAAGACAATTTCCACCACCGACAGGCGGGGAAAGTTTGTGTTCTACGCCAAGGATCCACCGGTTCTTCTTCGTTCAGGGGTTTTTCCCATCTAGTTCACGTTTTTCTTATGAATTCCCCAATTTCTACCATGTATTCGTGTAAGATGAACATGAGAGGCTAAAACCCTCAATCTTTAGGACCGGGAGTAGCCCGGGGATGCATTGTATGACAATTTTATATTGATAATTCATATTTTCTCTCTTAAATCCGTGGTATAGATTCGTTTTCTCCATATATATTGTTATGCTTGATCACCATAATAATAACTTAATGCCCTTAATCACTTCGACAGAAGGATTAACGGTTGAAAAGAGACGAAATCTACATTAATCAATAAAACCCTTGACAAAGGAGTTGTAAAATTAATGGTGGGAACTGAGAGATCGTTTATAATGCGCTTAGTTTAGGGGAATGATTACTACAATGGTGGAATCAACCTAAATCTAAGTAGTGGATTACACCACGACAGTGGGTAATTCTCATTTCAGACCACTACCCGGATAGAGAGAGAAGTGTGAGGAATTATATGAAATCTAATACAATGTTGACCCGCGGTGAAACCGCCATCCTAAAGATATCCCTTTGAATTGATTAAATTAACCTTTAATCGATTGTTTTCTTTGTTTGCTTTTTATTTTCTTTTAAGTTCAACAACAAAACCCTACTTTGTTAATCAGCCTAGCTGATTGCGATTAGTTAGTAGAAGTCTCCAATAATTCACGTATCCCTGAGTTCGACTCGGGCCTCACAAGGCCTATATTACTCGACGCGTATACTTGCGTTTAAGCGCGTAGTAAAATACACGTCAAGTTTTTGGCGCCATTGCCGGGGATACGGCGAATTATTGGCACTTTGAGTGCTAAGAGCGGCCACTCTAGGCCACATTTTTATTTATTTATTTTAAAACAATTTCAAAAATTCCTTTATTTCTGTATAATTGTGTTAACTCGTTCAAAGCATTGTACTGAACCCCTATTTCCATATTTCAGGTACTTTGCATGGTGCACACACGTAGTCGAGACTACGCGAATCGCACACCTGAGGTTCCATCTGCGGGACCAGAGGACGAGGACAACTACGAAGAGGAACACCTAAGTGATATAAATTCTGAATCTGAGCAAGAACAAGAAGAAGAAATGGCTGAAGCACAGACAATATGGGAGAAGATCAAGGCGTCTTCTTCCTCAGCATCAAAAGGGCCTATAAAGAAAAAGGGGCTGGACATTCCAACTTACAAGATCGATCCAGCATTGATTAACCTAGTTAAATCAAACGCATTTCACGGACTGAAAAATGAAGATCCAGTGGCACACATTAGTCAGTTTGTTGAAAATTGCGATATGGTGAAGATTGATCGATTTCCACAGGATGTGCTTTACCTCAAGTTATTCCCCAGTTCCTTGGCGGGAGTAGCAAGAGAGTGGCTCCACAACCTCGACGACGAGTTTGTAGAATCATGGGATCACATGGTAGAGGTTTTCTTCGAGAGGTTCTTCCCTCCTGAGAAGACCAATGATATGATTAGGAAGATTCATAATTTCACCCAACAGGCGGGTGAAACTTATTCTGAGACTTGGGAGCGATTCCAGGTCATGTTGAGGAGATGTCCACACCATGGATTGGACAAGGAGACCCAAGTGAAGATCTTCTACTTTGCTCTCTCCGAGCATGATAGAAGTAATCTTGATTCAGCCGGATCTGGTTTCTTTCTAAATAACACGGATACCAGATGTTGGGAAATATTGAAGAACATGGCTAGGAAACAGTCATGGGGTGACAGAGGTGCCGTGGAACATGTCAAAGCTGCCGGTGAATCCAGAATAGTGAGGGAGCTGAATGATAAGTTAGATCTTCTAGCCAAGAAGGTGTTAACTAAGGAGGATGCATCTGATGATGGGGAGGCCCAAGTGAAATTCATGCAACAACAGGGCTATAGAAACAATGATTATTCATGGAGAAAGGATAAAAAGTTTTCTTGGAAGGATCCGAATAACTTTCTACAAGATCCGGATGCAAAGCCACAACCGAGAGCTGAAGATAAAAATACTGAATTGCTAAGCCAAATGGTCCAGCAAAATCAAGAGTTGATGGCCATGTTTGGAAAACAACTGCAATCTCAAGGTGATATTCTAACCAAATTTGGGCAGACGCTGCAAAGCCATGGAGCGCAAATGCGGGCATTGGAGACCACCGTGGCACAGATTTCAAGTGAGGTGGCGGCTATCAAGCACGCCAATCAACAGAAACCAGCCGAGAACGCGAATGTGGTTCAAGCGCACCATCAGGTCAAATACATTTCTGTGGTGAGTAATAAAGAAGAATCTCAGGTGCAAGAAGTTGCAGAGGAAAGGAGAATGACGTTCAATGTGAATGCAACACCGGCAATACCATTTCCACGCACGTACTATGGACTGCCGGGTGGAAACCCTTTCTTCAGAAAATCTGATAGAGTTGTGAATACTGTATCTCCACCTGGGCAAAAAGAAGAAGTGCAAGTTTGTGCACATTCGGAGACAAAGAAGGTGGAAGAGGAACCACAACAAGCTGCTACTAATGAGGATGACTTGCAAAAGCACACGTCCGAGATAGTGAGTGAAGCAAGCTTAGGGGAGGTACCTCCGAAAGACTCATATGTGCCTCCTCACAAGCGTGTCAATGCGGCAGATGTGTCAAATCGGGACAATCCAAAGCCGAAGAAGGAGCACCGACACTATAGGAAATTCTTGGAAATATTCCGCAAGCTGCATATCAACATTCTGCTGGTGGAGATGATTGAGAAAGTGCCCGCCTACGGGAGGTTCATTAAAGAGATCATCAACAAGAAGAGGCGGATAAATGATGATGAAATTTATTGGTTGAATGAGACGGTGAGCTCGATGATTCATGGGAGTTCACCAAGGAAGAGAAAGGACCCAGGAGGTTTTTACATTCCGTGTTCAATAGGTGGTCAACATGTTTCTAGAGCGCAATGTGATTCTGGCGCTAGTATCAATCTCATGCCTTTGGCTACTTTTCAGAAGCTAGGGTTAAAAGAGATCAAGAAGTTGGCTGCGACAATTGAATTGGCAGATGGGTCGACAGTGAGACCCTATGGAGTATGTGAAGATGTGCTAGTTAAGGTTGACAAATTTGTATTCCCGGTGGACTTTGTCGTCATGGACATGCCACCACTCCAAAGCTGCGAAATTCTCTTAGGAAGACCGTTTCAAGCAACGGCGGATGTCGTGACTGCCCTAGGCAGAGGGACTTTGTCCTTGGGTATTGGAGGAGATCGTGTTGAATTCAAATTACCGAATGATCCTCTAAGTGCAGTTCCCAAGGTGAAAAGATTATGATTGTCACACCGTCTAGCCTAAGACGTTAAAGAAGGGCGCTTGTTGGGAGGCAACCCAATCATTGGTACATTAGGATAGTTTAATGTTAGGTGTAGTTTGCTTTTATTTTGTTTACTTTTTAGTTTAAAAATGATACCTTGATCCGTTTGTTAAATGTGCAGGAACAGGCAGGGTCGATACCATCGACACACCAGTCGATGGTATCGACATGGGTTCAGGTTGACACCAGCAGAAATCGCACTGCGTCGATACCATCGACGGCCCCGTCGATGGCATCGACATGGCCACAGGCAGGTCGCAATAAAAGTGTCGATGGTATCGACAACCCAGTCGATACCATCGAGATCTCTGGAGATTTTCAGACGAATTTTGCTCAGTCAACTCGATACCATCGACAGCCTCGTCGATGGTATCGACATCATCACAGGTTGAATGCAATAAACGGAGGTGTCGCAATAAAAGCAAGTCGATACCATCGACACCCGTCGATGGCATCGACGGACATGTCACCGATCCGCATGAAGACATCGACGACGATCGCAACAGCCACGTCAGCGATCCGGGTGCTGCGTCGATACCATCGACTTATGTCGATGGTATCGACACGTCAGCGATCCGGGTTTCCCGATCCAGCCAACGTCAGTCGTCGATACCAGCGACAGATGCGGCTACCCGCGAGACATGTCGATACCATCGACCCGCGTCGATGGTATCGACGGGTCAACAGGGGCGCCGATCAAGTCTATTTAAGGGGACTTGCAACGTCATATGACATCACACCCTCAGAGCGAGTATCTCCCATTGCGCCGAGCACTCCCCCGAGCCCTCTACACCTGCGGAGAAGCGTCATCGAGCGAAGATCTTCACCGAGCGGAGAATTTCTCTCCATCTTCACCGAGCGGAGAATTTCTCTCCATCTTCACCGAGCTCTTTTCTCCCAATCTCATTCTTCTCGCAATCATGGTGCATACGGGCGGAGCATCTTCATCAAGCGCGCACCCCAGGGAGATCGAGGAGTTTGTTCCTCCTCCAACCGCTTCCATCTCTCGTCCACGCCTCATTCATGCCAACATGGATGTAAGAAAGGTATACGAGGAGATAATGAAGCGGAAGTTCGAGGCCACCCGGTATGTGGACCGGGGAATGATCAGGGACTTGGGATTCGAGGCCGACTTGGCCTATGTGTTGGCCGGGCAAGCACGGCACACCGGTCGCATGTATGAAATGGACTGTCATGCGGATGGGCAGCCGTTCTTTGCCGAATGGCCCACATACAAGGAACTGGTGGCCGAGTTCATGGCGTCTCTTGATATCTGCGTCGTACCAAATGACGTGGTGCCATCGGACCAGACGTGGATCCAGGGAAGGGTCTCCTTCCGACTCTTCAACAACAATTACAACATCACGTTGAAGAAGTTCAACGCCATCTTTAACTGGAACCACAGCCGCCACGATCACCGACGCCCCGACGCCCGCACCGACTACGACAAAATCTTCGCCGAGCTAGTTACAGTGCCGGCAGGGAAGACCGTGAGCTACCACAATGCCGCGGTAGCTGACTTTGAACACCCATTCGTCCGGGTATTGCATAGGATGCTTAGCTTGACCTTCTTCGGGCGGAGCGATCTTGCTTTGAGCAAGTTTCAGGAGAGCGACTTGTTCTTTTTGTACGCCCTCCTGAAACGTCAAGAGTGCAACTGGGGAGCATTCTGGTTACAGCGCGTCATGGCGGTGAAGCGGAGCACAAGGAAGGCTCCAATTCATTTTGGTGGTTTGGTCACCGGGTTGGCGCTTTACTTGGGGCTGAACTTTCAGTCCATGACTCCGATTTCTACGCGGAGTAAGGTGAACGTGCAACACTTGCACCGTTCAAACCTCATTCTTATTCGGGACGGGTTGGCGTACGCTCATTGCCACGTCAACCAAGCTTACTAGGAGGCATCCCTGCCGGACGACGTCTTCCACATCGAGGGCAAGCAGCATTTCCGATGGCCCATCATAGCCATCGAGTCCTCGGAAGAAGAAGGCGGAGGTGAAGACCAAGAAGGCGAGGCCGAGGAAGACGAGGAGGCTTTCACACCTCTTCGAGCACGCGTGGCACCACGGAAGCGTCCTAGGATGCACCCGGGTGCATCATCATCATCTCAGCCCCCGCCGCCATCACCACAGCAAGAGCAGCCAGCTGCGGATCCCTACTCCATGCAAGGGATGTATACCATGCTGCAGGATATCCAGCAGACGCAGCACCAGCATATGACTTTGTATACCGGCATCCATGAGACAACGGGCCGGTTGCTTGATAATCAAAGGGCTATGTTCGAGAACGAGCGGCTCATCCTCGCCAACCAAGAACAAATGCACAACCGGTTGCAGCGGATAGAGACGCAGCAGGAGCCCTTCTTCGACCACTACTGGAGTCGAGACTACTTTGGAGGTTATCCACAGCCTCCGCCGAGGACCCAATATGATCCAAGCTTCCAGGGGGAGTACCCGTCTTGGGATCCTACGACACCACAATACCCACCACCGCCTCCGCAAGATTGATCAGGGTATCACTGTTCCACCCTTAAGTTGGTTTTTGACTATGAGGCCATAGTCGGATTCAAGCTTAGGGGGGTGGCTGGAACAACTCTATCTTTTATCTTTTCTTTAGTTGTTTTTAGTTTCTGCTTTGTTATTTGTTTTTGCAATTTTAAGTTTTTATTTAGGATCCACATCTATCTAGTGTAATTGTGGATGTCGTAAAAATTGTCATCTTGCTGTTTTCATGGGAAATTAAGGGAATTGAAAAAATTTTCTGTGTCATTTGGATAGCTTTACTTGGTTGTCCTTGGGGAACTTGTTCTATGAAAATGATTGATTATGTCAACTTTGAAGCAATATGTCATACCCACACCCGCATTGACTCATGAAAAGTGGATAGTAACGGTTGTTTGAGCCTAACCTAATCAAATGGTAATGAGACCTTAATCAAATGTAAGAGAAAGAACCCTTTAAACTACTACACATGTCAATAAGGAGGGACACATAATTTTCTTTTAAAGGTTCAGTCACTTAATCTTGTGATCATTCCACCCCATTTCCTATAATCCACCCAAGAATTGGAAGTAAAGTGCATCTTCAATTTCTTTTGCGTGCATGGCATGTAGATAGGTTTTGCATTATTATTTTCATGTTTTTGCATAGAATAATGAAAAAATATATAGTGATACATGCGCATTACCCTTAGGTGCATGTCATGTAGTTGCACTCACAATTTCATGTTCATGCATAAGCACACCATGTATCTCAGTTTTCCTAAATAGGTGATCTAATTTGTTCCATACCCTCGAAATAAAGCAAAGATCTCCAATTGGAAAGAAAATGGCCTTATACATGTATCTCTAAGAAATTATGGATATATGGGCAAAGAAAAAAACAGAAGAAAAAAAATTCTGGAAAAAAAAATATAAATGTTAGAAAAAGAAAGAAAAGGAATAAGAGGGAGAAAGGAATGATATCACTTGTATAATAAAGGGGAATTGAGTACATGATGTGGCTTGAGTAGATTTCTATCTCATTGTGAGGTGGAAGGTTAGTGCATGCATCATTCCACCCACTTTTAGGCAGTAGGGCATTCTTAATGTGCATTTGTATCATTTAGGGCATTTTGTTATATGCATTTTGAAACTGTGTAATACTTCCAAATTCTCCCATGAACCACCCATTCCATCCACCCGTTGCTCGGATTGGTAGGCCACCGTGATTTTCTCCTCACTCATGTTTATCAGGAGAACTGCTTCCATGTAGATGGTAGTTAGGGCGAGCAACGTAGTGTAGGTGATCACAAGATGCACCATGGCTGAATCGGCGAACTTTATTATGATAACTGCCTTATGTGATAGTGTTCATCAGTTTGAAGGATAATTTCTTTTATTGATGGTTATTGTCGCCTATAGGGTAATTACTGTTCTGTGATTAGGGTAGGCCGATTTGAGAACGTCCAGTGGGAGTCATTTGTGAGGTGGGTTGGTGTTTTGATTGTTAGTTGACATTCGCAATTATATTCTAAGGATTAGTTGCTCGAGGACGAGCAATGTTTAAGCTTAGGGGAGTTTGATGCGATGATTTTGAGTCGCATTTATAGACCGATTTCATATGTGTTTTGTGCCTTAATTACTCATTTTCATGGATATTATTGCATAATTCACTTTATTTGGTCTCTGCCATCATTTTATATCAAATCCCCTTTATTTCATTATTTTAAGCATTATTGATCATCTTATCATAAATCGTGTGGATTTATTTGGTCTTGTTGTGCAATTTCAGGAAAAACAAGTATCTACATCCGTCGATACCATCGACGGATGTCGATACCATCGACCAAGCCACAGGTTGTCAGCCGAGAAGAGCAATACAGAGTCGATACCATCGACACCCATGTCGATGGCATCGAGATCCCTTCAAGTTGCTGGCGAGGATGCAGTCGATACCATCGACGTAAGTCGATGCCATCGACACAAGGGGAGCTACAGCGTCACCAAACGACAACAACCGACGCTAAAGGAGTCGATACCATCGACACACAAGTCGATGGTATCGAGATCACCACAGGCGCTCAGAATAAAAGGAAGGAAAGCTGCCGCTAATCCGCTGGGTCGATACCATCGACCCGCGTCGATGGTATCGACGACGGCAGATATGCGTTGGATCTATTTTGATATCAATCGGACGGCTGTCATTATTTGACGACCTAATTAGGGACTTATACCTAATGACGGCCGCCCAGGAGGGGATTATCTCGTTTTTGGTTTTTTGCACGAGTGCCGAGGAGGAGAGAAAGGAGAACGGAGGCCGAGAAGCTCATCCCGGTTGATTCGGACGCTGCCGAAGACAATTTCCACCACCGACAGGCGGGGAAAGTTTGTGTTCTACACCAAGGATCCACCGGTTCTTCTTCGTTCAGGGGTTTTTCCCATCTAGTTCACGTTTTTCTTATGAATTCCCCAATTTCTACCATGTATTCGTGTAAGATGAACATGAGAGGCTAAAACCCTCAATCTTTAGGACCGGGAGTAGCCCGGGGATGCATTGTATGACAATTTTATATTGATAATTCATATTTTCTCTCTTAAATCCGTGGTATAGATTCGTTTTCTCCATATATATTGTTATGCTTGATCACCATAATAATAAATTAATGCCCTTAATCACTTCGACAGAAGGATTAACGGTTGAAAAGAGACGAAATCTACATTAATCAATAAAACCCTTGACAAAGGAGTTGTAAAATTAATGGTGGGAACTGAGAGATCGTTTATAATGCACTTAGTTTAGGGGAATGATTACTACGACGGTGGAATCAACCTAAATCTAAGTAGTGGATTACACCACGACAGTGGGTAATTCTCATTTCAGACCACTACCCGGATAGAGAGAGAAGTGTGAGGAATTATATGAAATCTAATACAATGTTGACCCGCGGTGAAACCGCCATCCTAAAGATATCCCTTTGAATTGATTAAATTAACCTTTAATCGATTGTTTTCTTTGTTTGCTTTTTATTTTCTTTTAAGTTCAACAACAAAACCCTACTTTGTTAATCGGCCTAGCTGATTGCGATTAGTTAGTAGAAGTCTCCAATAATTTACGTATCCCTGAGTTCGACTCGGGCCTCACAAGGCCTATATTACTCGACGCGTATACTTGCGTTTAAGCGCGTAGTAAAATACACGTCAAGTTGCTAGCATAACATTGTGATGTAGGGTACATAGATCTACATTATATGCAGAAATTGGAGTATTTTTGGATTTTATGCAGATTTGCTCCAGTTTCAATTTTTGCTGCAGGAGTAGTGTTTTTTATGCAGAAACGACCTTCTGAGCAAGACTCATTAATGAGATCTGATGGTTTTTGGTCAAAATCCGTCATCTTGAGGGTTAAAATTATATTTTATTATTTTTCTACAGCACTTTACCTTGCATTTTGGGTTGTTCAAGTATATGATTTAACTTGCTTTTCTTTCTATGCTTGGACAAGCCCCTATCTGTGCTCTTCTACTCTCCTTATATAACTTTGTGTTATCTCCTTTATCTTTAACAAGTGATGTTTCTTATTTCTTCATAACCCCACTTTTTGAAATGACAAAGGGGGAGAAAGGTATGTCTTCTTTTAAAAGAGGAAGAAGGCATGTCTTACATGAAGAGGACAAGTATGTCCATGTAAAGGGGAGAAGGTAAATGGGAGAAGACATATATGTGTAGAACATATATGAGTAGAAGACATAGTTTCTATAAATGTTATGAAAGCTAACCATGCAGGAGAAATAGCATCAATTGAGGGGGAGTATGAGAACTCCACTAGCATCAATTGAAGGGGAGCATATGAACTCAATTCCATTGAAACCCCTAGGTTTCTCCGAAGGTATGATTATACTTGAAAGATTTCAATACATTTATGGAATGGTTTTTCATCTTCAAAAAGGGGGAGAATGTTGACTCAAGGTCAATTAGGTCAATGTTGACTCACATCTAAATTGACTAAACCCATTTTTTGATGATGACTAACCATTCCACATCTTGGTGTCCAATGACTCTACTTGAGTGATTTCAGATTAGGTATAGACACACTCCAAATGCCCTATCTTGCGCATCTCAAATTGGAGAAAAGACAAGTCAAAATCATACAAGTGCACGTTTTTGTAATTTGATGTAAATCCATTAGAATCATGTTGTAAATCACTTGTAATGATTGTATGACTTGTAATTAAGCTTAGAAAAAATCAGGAGCACTTAGATCGAATGTTAGATCACTTTAGATGCAACTTTGAAAATTGATTTCATGCACTTTGTCGGTCGAGTTTCCCAGCCTGAAAACTCGACCGATCATCCTTGATCAATTTTCTGCAGATTGCATCGGTCGAGTTGTGTTTACACAGAACTCGACCGATCAAGTAACTGACCATTTCAATTCCTAATGGTCGGTCGAGTTTTGTCAGGACAAACTCGACCGATCATTTGATTATCAGCCTTATCGTTTACTTGATCGGTCGAGTTACCCTTATAGAAACTCGACTGATTGCACTGTACAGAAAAGTGCAGAAAAGTGCTTCTAGCCGTTGTGGAGTTGCAACAAGTGAAAATATATCTATTGCAAGCCACAAAACGGACTGATTGCACTGTACAGAAAAGTGCAGAAAAGTGCTTCTAGCCGTTGTGGAGTTGCAACAAGTGAAAATATATCTATTGCAAGCCACAAAACGGCTAGTTTTCATTCTCAAGTGATCCCAAAGGCTAAGAGGCATCCCCAGCTATAAATAGGACCCCTTGGGCTTCATTCCAAGGTTGAGCATTCATTGCAAAACTCTATGTGAGGTTCCTATTATATAGTTGAGTGCTTCCTACAGCCTCCTCTCTCTCTCTAAGCTTAATCACTTGCTACATACATTAGAGTGAGTAGGAGATATGTAAGAGAGCTAGTCCTACATGTATATCTTGTGAGGCTCTCACTTCCACCACCTCCCCATCTCTCATTTCAATCATGAAGATGAAGGTTCTCTCTCTTAGCTAAAAGAGGTGAAGAAGAACAAGGGAAGGCGTCCCTTGGTGAAGATCAAGGCTGAAGACTTGGAGCTAGAGTGGGTAAGCCCTTGGTGAAGGCAGAAGACTCCTTGCTCAAGTGGGTAAGTCCTTGGTGGAAGATTCTCTGAGTGAAGGTGAAGTCAAAGGCAGAAGATCCAAGAAGAGTGGGTAATTCCTACAAGGTTGAAGACTTGTGAAAGAGTAGGTAAGTCCTTGGAAGAAGGCGGAAGACTCCTTGTAAAGTGGGTAAGTCCTTGGTAAGGTTGAAGACTCTTTGTATTGGATAGGTAAGTCCTTTGTTTGGTCATGTATTGTAAGTCTTATGAATGAATATAAGAATGCAATGGTTAGGAAATCCTAGAGGTTGACCTCTCTAGGTAAGTGGACTAACATACTTCTAGTTTGTAGTGTGGAACCACTCTAAATAGCTTGTCTATTTGTGTTTGCTCAATCTCTCTCCCTTGCTATGTATGTTATAGTTGCACACAAATTTCCTATTTAGCAACGTTATCTTGTGATATATCTTGAAGTTCTAATGAATTTTGTTTAAGTGCATTCATCTCTATTCACACCCCCCCTCTAGAGCGTCTAATCACCCATCTAGGATCCAACAGGCGCCTCATCTTCTACCTTCTATCTCATCTCCCTTTCTATATGACCCCTTATCTCTCCATGCTTGTATCCCTTTCATCCCCCCACCTTCTTCCTTCTCTTTTTCTTGTCCTTTGAGATTGGTGGGGCAAGGAGATATGACCTTAGAGCTTTGATGATTGATCTCCTCTTACATGAGGTGTTTGTGGTGATCCAAACTCGTCTTCAACCCTTGGTAAGTGTTTACCTTTCTAGATGATGTTTCTTTTTATCTCTTACCTCCACCTTATTCCTTTTTCTTGACCCTATACCATGTTTTGACATGGTGGTCATTCTTCATAGTAAGCTCCCTATCACAAGGGTAATAGGGCATGTTTTGACAAGGCGACACCCAAGTGAGAGGGAGTTTCTTCTCTCTTTTCCCCCTTCTTTCTTTTGGATCGACCTAGAGATTTTTGTTCTATTTTCTTGGATGATCTTTGACCTTGGTGCCTTCTCCTTCTTAATATGATCTTATGGTCAAGAGCGGATCTTTTGGTGGATATTCTTCAACCCTTGGATCGTGTTCTTGGAGCTCTTGATCTTAGAGATTGGAACTCTTGGTGGTGATATTCTTAAGGTGGGTTATACAACACTTAACCTGCTCTATTATTTCACTCTTTTATGCATGATTATTGTTGTCCTCTCTCTCTACAATTGCTCCCTTATCATGCTAGTATGTAGTGATAATCTCCAGTACTTGTTTGGTGGTGATATCTTGTTGGTTTTGGTGAGAATCCAAAACCCTACTCTACTTTCACCCATTTCAATGGTTGATATGTTATGGAGGTTCTTCCCTATTTTTTTACCTTAATCTTGCCCTCATACTTGGTGGACGTGTCCCTAGATGTTGGAGGGAGGTTAGGTTTTGATTTTGGTACCTTAACCATGGTTTTCTATTTCTTGGACAAGGTTCTTTCTTGGAGATTTCTTGACCCATGTCTTACGGTTTTTGGTGATCATTTGATTGAGCCTTCCTTCACAGCGACCATGGTTTTTTCCTTGGTTTTTGGTTTTGTTTTGAGACCAAGATGTCATATCCTTGGTGTCATGGTTAGGACACCATAGATGTTGGGGTCACGACATAGTGTCCTTTGGGTCGCAACAGGTAGCTAGGGTGAGGTTGAGACATCCCTAGGTTACAATAGTTGGGATTGGTTGGAGCTCTAGCCTAGGTGTCGCGGTCCCAACATGATCTATGTGGTGTGGTCGTGACCTAGTGGTTGGATGGGGGTCCAGACATCTATAGGTTGAGATGTTTGTGGAAGGTTAGAACACTAACCCTAGATGTCACACCCCGATCTCACACTAACCACTAATCACGAGATTAGGGCACGACGGAGGGATTATCACATAAACAATTCACTGAGAACTTTATCTTTTTAAAACCTCGTAATGATATCCGGATTATTTCTGTAAACTAAAACATAATAAACTATTGCATAAGCATTTCAATTAAATTGGCTAGAGAACATAAACAAAGTTTACAACATGTAACATTGTTTAACAGAAAGTAAACATAACAGTTAATTTACATCTTTATACACATTCCACATACACACTCTCTCTCACCCACACCATGTCCCAAGGACCGAGGGGAAAGGACTAAGATACCGTTATCTAACTAACTACATATACCTTCTACTAACTAGGGTGGTAAGATCTTTCAGATTCCTGGAACTGTCGCTGATCTGAAAATGTTTGAGTAGAGGAGTGAGCCTACTCGCTCAGTGAATAGCATTTCATTTAGCTATCACTAAACAACTCATCAGATATATAAAATTGAAATAAAGCATAAGTGCAGTACTAAGCAGGGAAGTTCTAATGACATAGCAGATTTACAGATAATAATCACATGTCTATTTAATAACAAATATTTTAAACAAATAAATAGTTATTGAGAATTAACACAGAAGGTCTAAACTCTTAACATATTAAATTTACTGTGATCTTATATGATTACATATTTATATTATTATGCCCTAATCATATGCAGTGTACTCTGCATACAAAGATCTGTAGCGAACTACGATCTCACCGTACAAGACTTAGCGACACACCCGGGAAATGCTAAGTCTGACTTTCCGTCCTGGTCTGCTACAGGACCCACAGGCTCTCCGGCCTCCTCTGCACTCACCATGAGTGCTCTAGACTCCTCCTCTAACCTGAGCACACAGGCGCAGGGAGTCAACCTGGGTTACCACCAGAATTACTCAACCGGTTGATGTTGGATAACCCTTTACTTTATTTATTATTTTTCCCCAGTGCCACCGAAATTACTCAATCGGTTGGTGTTGGACACTGTCTATCAACCCTCGTGCCACCAGAATTACTCAACCGGTTGATGTTGGACACGAGTTTCACCCCTAAGGTGCAAACCTCTCAAAGGGGTTCTACGGTGTTAGGGCACCTAAGTCTATTAACTGATTAACATATAAACACTTAAACAGGAATATCACATTTCATACTTATTTCATATCCTGAGCATCACTTGAAAACACATATACATCATTTGTCATCTTTAAACATGACTCAGTATCAACTTATCCAGTTTCGATGCTAAACATCCATTTTATGCTCAACGTATACATTGCAGTTGTAATACAGGAAATTCTATTATTTTCATCAGTCATATTACGTATTTCAAGTTCCAATGAATCTATCATACTCTATTGTATGTGCTACACTATTTAGGAGTTATACCAACTGTTACTGAAGCAATTAAGCACTTAAATTGAGTTAAATAATGATTTCTTAATGAACTGCCACTCACCTAATTCGGAATGTCTGAATTCATCCAAATCCATCCAGAAACACGTCTAGAGACCAGTTTCTGGGCACACGCAAGTCTTCTTTAACCTCGGTTCAGCCTGGGTTGAACGAAGTACACACAAGTAGCTCCTTGATTTGGTGTCATTCTTTGCTATAGCTGTAGATCCGAGCAAAGGTCTCAAAGACGAGCTCATGGTGTTGCTATGCTGCTGCTGCTACTGCTATTCGAGCCCTAGAAGTCCGTGATCGTTCCTATGTACATCAGTTGCTGCTACAAGGTTGGGGCGTCGCCCTTACTGCTTGGGCATCACGGTTGACCAAGGAAGAAGAAGGAGGAGACGCCGCTGCAGATAGGGTGTCGAACGTTATTTACTTGGTGTTGTAGCTCGCACCCAGTCGGCCCCTGGCCGTTATTGCAGTAGCTACTGCTACTCTTGCAAGATGGGGCGCCACCCGTGATAAACCTGGGTGATAGTGGCATGATGGAGGTGGGGGAGCTACGGAATCAGGCTTGGATTACAAAAGCGGAGTCGGGGCGGCCGTCTTGGTGCAGCTGCTCATGCCGATCGGGCACCTGGACGCTGTTGCTGGGCACCGCCCTAGCTGGTTAAGGTGCTGCGCACCTGGGGCGAGGAAGAAGAAAGAGGGTAGAGGAAAAAGAAGAACGGAGGTAGCGCCCTGGCTGGTCGGAGGTGCTGCGCAAAAAATCGCCCTCAATCGCGCCCCTCTGCTGCTGCGATCAGGCAGATAGGTTGGGCGCCGCTTTGTCGGTTGCCCTGTTTCGATCGGGAAGACAACGAAATAAAAGGGCAAAGATAGTCGGCCCACTAAAAGGGATAAGGAAAATAAATAGCCAAATGTGGGTAAATTACAACCAAGGTCCAAAGAACTAGAAAATAGAATAACTTCTGCCTCGAGGGTCCGAATCAAACGATTTTTCTTGCATCTTTTCAAGCACGGAATCCACTATGACCTCGGAGCAAGAAATCATCCTAATTGGATTATCTCACCTGATCAAAGCACTAAACACATCAGTGAGTACTTAATTCAACTTAATTAACATAATGATGCTATGATCATGGTACATATTAATTAACTTAACTATTAACACTTCAGTTAATATTAATTACATCAGATGAATCAATCTTGACTATTGATTCACATCTTAGGTTATCTTGATTAACCATGATGTTTAACAGAGTACTTAGCACTAATCAAGGTGTCTCACGCTAATCGAGATATTTATTGACTAACCCTAGTATGGGTTGTAACAATCTCCCTCCCTTATAAGAATTTCGTCCCGAAATTCCTATAAGAGAAAAGGAAACTTATCACACGTCACTGACTCAAACTCCCACATGGTTTCACTAATGGTATCTTGTGATTCTTGAGTTTCTTGATCCTCCGATCAACTATTCGTATTGATCCCTCAACATAAGATACATCTGGCCTGAGCTGAGCAGATTATGGGTCCACTATCTTCTCTGTACCAGGATAACATTTCTTCAACATCGATACATGAAACACATCATGTAGATTAGCCAACTCGGATGGCAAATCTAACTTATAGGCTATAGGTCCAATCCTCTCAATGATAGGATATGGAACCATAAACCTAGGAGTCAGTGTGCCTCTCTTGCCAAACCTCAACACTCCCTTCTATGGTGAAACTTTTAGATATACCTCGTCACCAACCTCAAACTCAAGAGGTCGACGTCGTCTCTCTGCATAGCCTTTCTGCCTATCCTGAGCAGCTTTCAACTGCTCCCTGATCACAGATATCTTCTCTATAGTTATATCGACTATCTCAGGTCCAAGAATCTCTTTCTCACCTACCTCGTACCAACATATGGAAGATCTACACTTTATACCATATAGAGCTTTATACTGAGCAGTACCAAGACTAAAATGATGACTATTGTTATATGCAAAATCTATAAGGCTCAAATGTTCTTCCCAACTTCCACTGAAATGCAAGACACATGCTCTCAGCATGTCCTCAAGAGTCTGAATGGTCCTCTCTGACTGACCATCCGTCTGCGGGTGAAAAGTTGTATTGAATCTTAACTTTGTGCCCAAAGCACGATGCAACTGATTCCAAAAACCTAGATGTGAACTTAGGATCTCTATCTGATATAATTGAAACTGGGATACCATACAACCTGACTGTCTCATCCATGAATATCTTAGCCAACTTTGGAACATCAGAGGTTGACTTTATATGAAGAAAGTGAGTAGACTTAGTCAGTCTATCCACAACCACCATATCGAGTCACAACCTTTAGGTGTCCTGGGAAACCCTATCACAAAATCCATTGTGATATGTTCCCACTTCCATTCTGGTATATGAAGAGATTACAATGTATCTACAGGTTTCTGGTGCTCAACCTTAACATGCTGACACACACCACATCTAGCCACATACTCAGCCACATCTTTCTTCATACCAGTCCACCAGTACAACTCTTTGAGGTTCCTGTACATCCTAGTGTTACCTGGATGCATGGCATACATAGAAGCATGCGCTTCTTCAAGAATCTATTCTTTCAACTCACTGTTTCCAGGTACACACAACCTGACATGCTAATACAACACACCATCATTTAAAAACCTGAACTCTGGTCTCTTTCCCTTTGTCATATTATGCATGATTTGGTGTAACTCACTGTCACTCTGCTAAAGTTCTTTAATTTGATCATAAAAAGTAGGCTTGACTTGCATTTGTGCAATCAAACCACTTTGTTCTGTCACCCCAAAGTCTATGTTCAACTTCCGCATTTCTACTAGCAGGTCTCTCTTGAAACATGCCATAGAGAATGCATCAGTTGTTGAACCTAACTTCCTGTTGAGGGCATCTGCTACCACATTCACTTTTCCAGGATGATAATCTATCATTATATCATAATCCTCAATCAATTCTAATCATCTCCGCTGTCTAAGATTCAGATCCTTCTGGGTAAAGATATATTTCAAGCTCTTATGATCTATAAACACCTGGCACACCTCACCATAAATATAGTAACATCATGTCTTATGAGCATGAACTACAACAACTAATTCCAGATCATGTGACGAGTAATTCTCCTCATTCTATGCTACTTACCTCTTGTTACTTATCCTTCTCATTTTGATCCTATAGAATAAACATCCCAAAAATTGAAACACACAAGGTAAGAATAGATTATTCCTCATTCTTATTATTACTATAAGAATTTATTTCATATCGCACTTCACTTATATTGTATTTCTCCTTTTGTTTCAAACACATTTGTTACATTTCAATTTTGTATCTTACTCTTTTCTCTGAATCATTTTCATATTGTTTATCTACCTTTCAGATTAACTACCTTTAAACCCTGGATTTTATTAGTGCTAGGTTACCTTTCATAGTGCAAATCGTATGATCTTGTTTTAAAGAGATACTAGTATTCAAGGTCAAATCACTAGTGACATCCCTTGAACTACTACAACTCTAAACATTCTAGGGTTTGGTCCTTATCAGTAACATAGCATTATTGTGATGTGACTTTGCTTCCTTAGTTTGAAATCAAACTTTAGATCTCATAAGTTCATCCATCTACTTGTAATGAATACAACAAATATGAATAATCATCAATGAACTATAGATATATAACAGAAATGTAACATCAGCCAAGTTCTCTAGCATAACTTATTAACACAAATGCTACAAATAAACATGATACTTGTCACCCAAGCATCACACATGGCTCACAAGGCCATTCATATCTTGTCACCTCTCACTAGGCAACAACTTATTCACATGGCTCACAAGGCCATTCACATCTTGTCACCTCTCACTAGGCAACAACTTATTCACATGGTTCATAAGGCCATTCACATCTTGTCACCTCTCACTAGGCAACAACTTATTCACATGGTTCATAAAATCCGTACACATTATTACTTTTATTAAGCAACAACAACATCAACACACAAAAAGCCAATCAACATTTATTATATAAATGTCACAGCCCAAACTTGGCTATATTCATCATCTCATCATACCTGCATGGTTATTAGGCATGATAATAGTCATACAAGATATTCATCACATCATGTGATACAATAGTAACACCATCATTCCTTAACTAGGAATTAGGGTTCACTATCAAACAGGGCTTATCATTCCCTTTTCCCCAAATTAGGGTTAGGGTTCCCCATTTCTCATTAATTCAGACCCCCTTGAGTTAATCAACTTTATCTTGTATTAAGGTATTTCCCCTCTTAATGCATTCCATCACAGAATACTCACCCTTAGCATATAATGCATAGGCCACACATTAGAATTGTCCAGCTATCTCACATGATATGGACTTATCTTAGTTTAAGGCAGAACTTTATTATAAAGTTGCCTATAAACAACCGCAATGATACACCCTCAACTAGGGTTTCACAAGGATACACCCTCAACCAGGGTTTATAAGGATACACCCTCAACTAGGGTTTACTAATCATGTATTGGATCCATGCATTTGTTATGCATTATTGATTAGTACCATTAAGGGTATTTCTCACCTAATCATTAAATTTAATCTGACCCTTATTGTGTTCCTTTATTTCTAATTAAGGATTGCTCATATGAGGTCCCAATGTTGGGTCTCCGATATCAGTTCCAACTAATTCTTAGTTGTTCTAATCTTTCTCTTATATCTCAACATCTTAGTGTATGTACATTCTTATTATTATGTGAGTCTAAATTATCCAGAGTCTACTCTTATTATACTGTTAATAGAAGTCATTAGATCTCAATAACGCATCCGGCCAGCCGGACCAGGCCGAACCTGTAGTCATGAAGCCAAGAGCTACTCAGGATTAACCAACTCCTATTAATCTCAAACATGTGGAAAGAATATCCACTTAGGGAAAATTCATTTAAACAATCTTCTAGTCTACTTGATACAAAGAATATAAACAATAAATAAATCACTTCATGACACTCAACAATATAAAAGAATCATATTTATTCTACAAACTGAAAATCTAAACTCATACATATAAGAGCATTTCTAGTGATTTCCAATCAAATAAGCAATATAAGGCAAGAGTTGCATCGCATCCTATGTTTAATCTCTTACTCCTGTATTGATTTCCGATTTCTTAACCCTAAGATTTCTAGGGTTTCTCTCTAGCCTATCCTTCCTCTGCATACCTGGCTAGGGCATCCAGAGAAGAATAGACAGAGTAGCTTGATACTGGTCAATCTAAGTATTCAGACACCTGGCCATGGTATCTAAACACTCAGACCTCCCAGAGCTAAAGACATATCACTTCTTATTTTTCTCACTTATAACTCTATCTTTCGACCCTAATGATCCCTGACGATTCAACATAAACTCTTTACTTGGTTCTCGTGACCACGTCCTCTTCCTGCCATCTGCAATAGTATAACAGAACACTTCCTGTTAGAAAATTGGAGTTAGAAGGAAGACACCTAAGTCCAAATCCTATTGGTCTCTTGTCGTCCCCTGACCTTGACGTAGAGTAACCATGTACTCAACCTCGCTTTGATACCAAGATGTCACACCCCGATCTCACACTAACCACTAATCACGAGATTAGGGCGCGACGGAGGGATTATCACATAAACAATTCATTGAGAACTTTATCTTTTTAAAACCTCTTAATGATATCCGGATTATTGCTGTAAACTAAAACATAATAAACTATTGCAGAAGCATTTCAATTAAACTGGCTAGAGAACATAAACAGAGTTTACAACATGTAACATTATTTAACAGAAAGTAAACATAACAGTTAATTTACATCTTTATACACATTCCACATACACACTCTCTCTCACCCACACCATGTCCCAAGGACCGAGGGGAAAGGACTAAGAGACCGTTATCTAACTAACTACATATACCTTCTACTGACTAGGGTGGTAAGATCTTTCAGATTCCTGGAACTGTCGCTGACCTGAAAATGTTTGAGTAGAGGAGTGAGCCTACTCGCTCAGTGAATAGCATTTCATTTAGCTATCACTAAACAACTCATCAGATATATAAAATTGAAATAAAGCATAAGTGCAGTACTAAGCAGGGCTGTTCTAATGACATAGCAGATTTACAGATAATAATCACATGTCTATTTAACAACAGATATTTTAAACAAATAAACAGTTATTGAGAATTAACACAGAAGGTCTAAACTCTTAACATATTAAATTTACTGTGATCTTATATGATTACATATTTATATTATTATGCCCTAATCATATGCAGTGTACTCTGCATACAAAGATCTGTAGCGAACTACGATCTCACCGTATAAGACTTAGCGACACACCCGGGAAATGCTAAGTCTGACTTTCCGTCCTGGTCTGCTACAGGACCCACAGGCTCTCCGGCCTGACTCACAGGCTCTCCGGCCTCCTCTGCACTCACCATGAGTGCTCTGGACTCCTCCTTTAACCTGAGCACACAGGCGCAGGGAGTCAACACTGGGTTACCACCAGAATTACTCAAACGGTTGATGTTGGATAACCCTTTACTTTATTTATTATTTTTCCCCAGTGCCACCGAAATTACTCAATCGGTTGGTGTTGGACACTGTCTATCAACCCTCGTGCCACCAGAATTACTCAACCGGTTGATGTTGGACACGAGTTTCACCCCTAAGGTGCAGACCTCTCAAAGGGGTTCTACGGTGTTAGGGCACCCAAGTCTATTAACTGATTAACATATAAACACTTAAATAGGAATATCACATTTCATACTTATTTCATATCCTGAGCATCACTTGAAAACACATATACATCATTTGTCATCTTTAAACATGACTCAGTATCAACTTATCCAGTTTCGATGCTAAACATCCATTTTATGCTCAACGTATACATTGCAGTTGTAATACAGGAAATTCTATTATTTTCATCAGTCATATTACGTATTTCAAGTTCCAATGAATCTATCATACTCTATTGTATGTGCTACATTGTTTAGGAGTTATACCAACTGATACTGAAGCAATTAAGCACTTAAATTGAGTTAAATAATGATTTCTGAATGAACTGCCACTCACCTAATTCGGAATGTCTGAATTCGTCCGGATCCATCCAGAAACACGTCCAGAGACCAGTTTCTGGGCACACGCAAGTCTTCTTTAACCTCGGTTCAGCCTGGGTTGAACGAAGTACACACAAGTAGCTCCTTGATTTGGTGTCATTATTTGCTATAGTTGTAGATCCGAGCAAAGGTCTCAAAGAAGAGCTCATGGTGTTGCTATGCTGCTGCTGCTACTGCTATTCGAGCCCTAGCAATATGTGATCGTTGCTGTGTACATCAGTTGCTGCTACAAGGTTGGGGCGTCGCCCTTACTGCTTGGGCATCACGGTTGACCAAGGAAGAAGAAGGAGGAGACGCCGCTGCAGATAGGGTGTCGAACGTTATTTACTTGGTGTTGCAGCTCGCACCCAGTCGGCCCCTGGCCGTTATTGCAGTAGCTACTGCTACTCTTGCAAGATGGGGCGCCGCCCGTGATAAACCTGGGTGATAGTGGCATGATGGAGGTGGGGGAGCTACGGAATCAGGCTTGGATTACAAAAGCGGAGTCGGGGCGGCCGCCTTGGTGCAGCTGCTCATGCCGATCGGGAACCTGGCCGCTGTTGCTGGGCACCGCCCTAGCTGGTTAAGGTGTTGCGCACCTGGGGCGAGGAAGAAGAAAGAGGGTAGAGGAAAAAGAAGAATGGAGGTGGCGCCCTGGCTGGTCGGAGGTGTTGCGCACAAAATCGCCCTCAATCGCGCCCCTCTGCTGCTGCGATCGGGCGGATAGGTTGGGCACCGCTCTGTCGGTTGCCCTGTTTCGATCGGGAAGACAACGAAATAAAAGGGCAAAGATAGTCGGCCCACTAAAAGGGATAAGGAAAACAAATAGCCAAATGTGGGTAAATTACAACCAAGGTCCAAAGAACTAGAAAATAGAATAACTTCTGCCTCGAGGGTCCGAATCAAACGATTTTTCTTGCATCTTTTCAAGCACAGAATCCACTATGACCTTGGAGCAAGAAATCATCCTAATTGGATTGTCTCACCTGATCAAAGAACTAAACACATCAGTGAGTACTTAATTCAACTTAATTAACATAATGATGCTATGATCATGGTACATATTAATTAACTTAACTATTAACACTTCTGTTAATATTAATTACATCAGATGAATCAATCTTGACTATTGATTCACATCTTAGGTTATCTTGATTAACCATGATGTTTAACAGAGTACTTAGCACTAATCAAGGTGTCTCACGCTAATCGAGATATTTATTGGCTAACCCTAGTATGGGTTGTAACACTAGATGTCATGGGCACGACATGGTCTAGGTGGAAGGGGTCGCGACACCAAAGGTGTTGCGGTCATGACATGGACCAGGTTGAGTGATCACGACCTAGTTGTTAGGTGGTAAACCCATGATGATGGTAGTGGTTGAAGATGTATGCTTAGACACTTAATGATACTCTTGTATATGTGATAACATCTAATCAAATCTAATGATGTTCCTTAATCCTAGCATACTCTATGTTGATGGGAGGTAATGAATCTAGGGTTGATGGATGAACCTAGCTTTGTAAAGCCTAATCGGCTAAGAAGAAACCCTAACCCTAATTGTGGGCTCTGATCTCCAAAACACAAGATAAACATAGCGGAAGCGATTCGATTAACAGCGGAATACGAAAATCACGAGAAATTAAAACTTTTTGAAAAAGAGATCTTAAAAAAAACTGAAACTCCTTTTATAAAAGTAAGATGAACTGTTTACATCTCTGATAAATCACTTCTCGAGTGATTATATACGTCATGATACAAAATCTCAAGATTTGAAAATTCTCAGATCAACAAACTCCTAGGACCTGAGTGTACAGAGACGACATAAGACTATTCAGACTATAAGACTAGACAGCACACTGTTTCCACCTGAAGTCACTGCTGCTCCTGAATTTGCTGTTGTTGCTGCTGTCCACCTGCAGATCGGTTCCTTCGACCTCGACGTCCACCTAAAGGTAGAAATCTACGGGGTGAGACAATTTTAAATAATTGTCCCAGCGAGAGTTATAACTTTCTGCCAGAAACTTTGTTAAAAGCAATCAAAGGGATATCATGAGCAGGTATATTAGGTTACTCACAGTAGGCTTGATAACAAATACTCATCTTTATTTAAGGAATATGAAGAACATGTATACTAATGTTTGAACAGGATATTAAAAACAAGCAATGTAATATCAATCAATGTTTCTCGTAGTTCAACCTAAGCAGTTATGCTACGCGGTTGATTATGTTTTACAAACATCATTATGCCCTGCGGAGATGAGGTATACCGCTCATGCTCCAACCGATCACTAGTAAGTTGCATCGGTATCATACTAGGTCATCGAAAGAGCCAGATTCTCATGACCTTCAACTACCTCAGTCAGAATGAGGATAAACATGCAGGACATCTAGTGTCCCTACTAATATAGCTCACCAGGGTATTCTGGTACTTCACTATTAGAGTCACAGTGGCATTCTGCACTCTCTTCGCCATCGAAAGATTTCATGTTTATCTCTCATCGATGCGGTATAAAAGATGCCCTTGGAAGAATAGTGTTACATCATCCTGGTATAAACATATAGTGAAGGGTTGATGGATTAAGATACATCAACATCAACTCCTACACTAGGATGTAAGGATATACACATCCATATTCACCCACATACTCTAAAGTATGTGATCCAAGAGTTCCCTTAGGAAAACCTGTTTCACCATCATTTAAACTCTGACAATGATGGATCTATGATCAGGGCTCTACATGATATGATTAAACTTGGTTATTAGGTACATTTTAGTATTCTTTTAGCATCATACATGTTTCCAAACATTCAAGTACTAAACATGGCTATAACAGAAGAATACTAAATGTAACAGGTATTACTCATATCAGTTATCAGATGGATGTCAGTTCTTAATCATCTTATCACTATAATTTAGGAACATAGGTGTTTACACCCTTATATCATCATAACACTTGCTATCAAATGTCATGTCAGCATCAAGTCATCTATTAGCATGACCTCGATGTCATTCATGGCCCTTAAGGCATATCAGTTTCATATGATACTACTTGCATTTAGGCAACATAGTTATTTCTGTTCATAAGCTAGTTATTTCTGTTCATAAGCTATTGACATGCTTTCAATGAACATGATGTCATGATCCTTACCTGGATATGATTATTTTCTTATAGGAACCTGCATGATTAAATCAATTGATAATAATCAAAATTCATAATCAGATCAGCAGTCAATAAGACAGAATTAACCCTTCAATTCAAAGGTTATACTTTTATGTCCTTACAAAGGGTAAGATTCCCTTGTTTACATCATTTAGGGTTATTCACCCCTTTCATTATGATTGGGAATAATAATTCCTCATCTCATATCTTTGATAATACAATTCATGCTTAAAGGAATAACATGAGTTTAGGTTTTATTGTTCATTTCTACATATTACCATGAACTAGGGTTTACTATTCACATTACTCATGATTACCCTAAAATTAGGGTTTACTATTCACATTACTCATGATTACCCTAGAATTAGGGTTTACTATTCACATTACTCATGATTACCCTAGAATTAGGGTTTACTATTCACATTACTCATGATTACCCTAGAATTAGGGTTTACTATTCACATTACTCATGATTACCCTAAAATTAGGGTTCACTATTCACATTACTCATGATTACCCTAAAATTAGGGTTTACTATTCACATTACTCATGATTACCCTAGAATTAGGGTTTACTATTCACATTACTCATGATTACCCTAGAATTAGGGTTTACTATTCACATTACTCATGATTACCCTAAAATTAGGGTTTACTATTCACATTACTCATAACATCATCATGAATGAGAAACATCATCATTATTGATACTTTCAAATTAGGTTAAGACTCATCAGTTATCTTAATTAGGGTTTTCATGATCTCTCATAAGTGGATCATACCCTAATCTTGCATAGTCATATACATTGAAGGTACTTTATTTGAGTTTTAACCATAAATGGTACTTTCTCTCTCTCCTTCCTAATGAAAGGTGATTACATCACTCTAGATAGGGTTGGTTTAAGTCCTTGTTGATTAACATAAACCAATTCATCACTATCATGTCGTTAGAGTTTACATAAAACAAGGTATCATTTAATTGAACCCTTTTAGGTTGAAACGAGTGTGACCCATTTGGGTTGAAACGAGTGTAACCCATTTGGATTGAAACGAGTGTGACCCATTTCAGTTGAAACGAGTGTGAACCTGTTTGGATTGAAACGAGTGTGACCCATTTCAGTTCAAACGAGTGTGAATCTGTTTGGATTGAAACGAGTGTGACCCATTAGAGGTGAAACGAGTTAAACCCATTTGAGGTGAAATGAGTTGAACCCATTTGAGGTGAAACGAGTTGAACCCATTTGAGGTGAAACGAGTTGAACCCATTTGAGGTGAAACGAGTTGAACCCATTTGAGGTTAAACGAGTTGAACCCATTTGAGGTGAAACGAGTTGAACCCATTTGATAAAGTTGGATAAGGACCAACATAGGTATTAACGCCCTTCATCTTCAACCTTGAAACCAAGGTCTATTCTTCACGAAAAGGCTTGCAAGAGTGCAAAGAAAGATGGGGAAGAAGAAGAACTAACTATTATTTGCAAGAATAAAAGTATGTATAACAAAGCAAGGTGTAGAGTTATAAAACCCGCCTCAAACGTTGTTCCTAGAGCTCCAAGCTTCCAAGCTTCGAGACTTTAATGGTGGCTAGAGCTCCACAGGTCATCCAAGGTTGTTTCTTCAAGAAAGGTTGGGAAGGATCGGCTAGGAAGAGAAAACTAAGTGAATTAACCATGAAATCAACCTTATACAAGGATTTCCCCCATGAATTCAAGCTAGAAGATGGTGCTTTCTTACCTTAGAACAGGTTGGTCGTTTCCCTGAGCTCCAGAGCTTTGCCTTGGTTGGTTGAGAAAGATGAGAAGTGAGGAAGTGAAGGGAATACGTTTGGTTGTTTTACAAGGAACTAGGCTTATATACTTTAGGTTATTTTCCACCATAAGGACCTCTAAAACATAGATTTCTCATCTAAGTCCCTTTTGCTTTCTAAGGCACGTCCAAGCATGATAATTTTATGCAAAACTCATCAAAACTCAAGATCTAAGGGTAGATAAAACCAACATGCATACTAAGGTACATATATGAAGGGTCTTCTTACTCATACTAAGTATTTTCACGACAAAGGTCATCCTTCTTATCCAATTATTTAATTGAAGCACCTATCTCATCTTTTCTTCTCTAATTGATGTCAAGAGTCATAAAAGATATTCTAGAAAGTGTATAGCACAAGTTGCACCCCACATTTTGGGTAAATTGCACTTTTCACCAAAATTAGGGTTTAAGCACAAGGATTGCTCCACAAGCTGCACCTTGGTGCCCAAACTTGGGAAATCCATCATACCTCATCATATTCCTTCATATGATGTATCTTTATTAAAGGAACATCTTAACCTGTGTAATTTGCAAGTTAACCCCTCTAATTGGGTAATTTGCACATAGGTCCATGTATTACCAAACAATACTACAATCATTGTTTAAAAAGAACAGAAATGAAAATGTATGTTCCTTAGGAACTTAATTACATGCCAAAAGATAATCACAAGGATTTAATTACATATCTTAGGCAAAACACCTAGGGTTAATTCATAACCCGGGTCAGGGATGTTACAAATTATCCACCCCTTACAAGGATTTCGTCCTCGAAATCGATAAAACATATTAAGAGAAAAGAGTAGGATATTTCCTTCTCATCTCTTCCTCTAGTTCCCAAGTGGCTTCTTTAACACCACGGTGATTCCAGAGAACTTTTACAAGACTTATCTCTTTCTTCTTTAGCTTTTTAATTCTGTTATCAAGGATTGACACCGATCCTTCCTCATAAGTTATATCTTCATTCAATTCTACTTCCATAGGTTGTAGAACTGACTCGTTATCAGGATGACATTTCCTTAGCATAGAAATGTGAAACACAGGGTGTAGTTTTTGTAATTTTGGTGGTAACTCTAGTCTATAGGCTACCTTTCCAACCCGTTCAATGATTGGACAAGGCCCTATAAATCTAGGATCTAACTTCCCTTTCCTTCCAAAGCGAAGGACTCCTTTCCAAGGCGAGACCTTGAGATACACTCTGTCTCCAACCTGGAACTCCAACGGTCTACGACGCTTGTCAGCATAAGATTTTTGCCTATCTTGTGCAGTCTTAATCTGTTGTTGTATTACTTTAATCTTTTCCGTAGTCTGCTGCACAAGATCAGGACCTAACAATTGATGTTCACCAGTCTCATACCTGCATAAGGGTGATCTACAACGTCTTCCATACAAGGCTTCATAAGGTGCCATATCAATACTATGCTGATAGTTATTGTTATAGGCAAACTCTATCAAGCTTAGGTGCAGATCCCAACTTCCTGTGAACTGGAGAACACATGCTCTCAACAGATCTTCTAAGGTCTGTATAGTCCTTTCTGACTGTCCATCCATCTGTGGATGAAAGGCTGTACTAAACCTTAACTGGGTGCCTAGTGTCCTATGTAGATGTTCCCAAAAACAACTTGTGAACTGAGGACCTCTGTCAGAAACTATGGTGACAAGAACTCCGTGCAAACGCACTATCTCTTGAACATATAACTGAGATAACCTTTCAGCAGAATAGGCTGTTTTGACAGGTAAGAAATGCACTTTCTTAGTCAACCTATCAACAATTACCCAAATGGAATCATGTCCTTTGTTTGTTCTAGGTAAACTAACAACAAAGTCCATGGTTACATGATCCCACTTCCACTGTGGTATGGGTAAAGGTTGCATTGTTCCTGCAGGCTTCTGGTGTTCATCTTTAACTTGCTGACACACTGGACACCTCAGAACAAACTCAACTATGTCCTTCTTCATCCCAGGCCACCAATACATATCTTTCAAGTTTAGATACATCTTGGTGCTTCCTGGATGCATAGCATACATTGAAGAATGAGCTTCTTCCAGGACTAACTTCCTTAGGTTATCTACATCTGGTACTATCATCCTCCCATGATAGCATGCTACTTGATCATCTGATTCATGAAAACCTTCTTGCTTCTCATCACCATACTCAGATCTGATCTGCTGAACTGCAACATCAACTTGTTGTGCCTCCCTAATCTACTCTCTTAAGGTGGGTTTGATATGCATCTCAGCCAACAACCCGGCAATCCATGACACCTTCATCTGTACATTGTCTTGCCTTAAGGAGATAAGCATATCTCTCCTAGGGCATACTAAAGAGTTTAATTGTGCCCTATCAGAGGATGATGTTGCTGATTTCCTACTCAAGGCATCTGCAACTACATTGGCCTTTCCTGGATGGTAATCTATTGTACAATCATAATCCTTGATTAACTCCATTTAGCGACGTTGCCTCATGTTAAGGTCATGCTGAGAGAAGATATACTTAAGGTTCTTATGGTCTGTGAAAATCTGGAAGGTTTCTCCGTAAAGATAATGTCTCTAGATTTTCAAGGCATGAACCACAGCAGCTAACTCTAAATCATGTGTCGGATAATTCTCCTCGTGTTTCTTAAGCTGTCGGGAAGCAAAAGAAATCACTTGTTTATCTTGCATCAACACACATCCAAGTCCATTCTTGGAGGCATCACAAAAAACTACATATCCTTTTCCTTGCTCAGGTAGCACAAGCACAGGTGCACTTGTCAACCTCTCCTTCAACAGCTGAAAAGACTGTTGACACTTATCACTCCAGGCAAAAGGAACATCTTTCCGGGTCAACTTTGTCAAGGGTAGGGCTATAGAACTAAAGTTTTTAATGAACCTTCGATAATAGCCAGCCAACCCTAAGAAACTACGAATCTCCGTCGGTGTTTTCAGTTGTTCCCATTGAAGAACCGATTCTACCTTTTTAGGGTCAGCATGAATTCCTGAGGCAGATATCACATGTCCAAGAAAAGATACCTCCGGCATCCAGAACTCACACTTGCTAAACTTAGCGTATAGCTTATGTTGTCTTAGCAAAGTTAGAGCCTAACGAAGATGTTGTTCATGCTGCTGAGTATATCTACTATAGATTAGGATGTCATCTATAAAGACAACAACACACTGATCGAGGAAAGGTCGGAAATTCTATTCATGAGCTCCATAAATGCAGTTGGTGCATTAGTTAGTCCGAACGACATAACTGTGAACTCATAGTGACCATACCTTGTCCTGAAAACAGACTTGGGTATGTCACTGTTCTTAATACGAAGTTGATGATATCCTGACCTCAAGTCTATCTTCAAGAAGACGGTTGCACCACGCAACTGGTCAAAAAGATCATCAATTCTAGGCAGAGGGTACTTATTCTTTATCATTACTTTATTTAGTTGTCTGTAATCGATGCACAACCGCATTGATCCATCCTTCTTTTTAACAAACAAGACCGGAGCACCCCAAGGTGAAGTACTTGGTCGGATAAAACCTTTCTCAAGCAACTCTTGAAGCTGTTTCTTGAGTTCTGCCATCTCAGTAGGTGCCATCCTATACGGTGTTTGTGCTATAGGTTGGGTATCTGGGATCAAATTGATTTCAAAATCAATTTCCCGAGGCGGTGGCATACCTGGAAGTTCTTCAGGAAATACATCTTCAAATTCCCTGACTATAGGAACTTCAACAAGGTTAGGATTCTTCATGGTGGTATCTATCACATGGACCAAGAATGCATAACATCCTTGCCTCATCATGTTATCAGAAACCATAGCAGACACAAGACAGGTGGGTAGAATATTTCTCTCTCCTTGAAAGATCCATGTGTTGCTCTCATCAGCAAACACAACCTGCTTGGATTCACAACCCAAGACAACTCTATACCTTTCCAAGGTATCCATCCCCAGGATTATATCAAATCCTTGCATATCAAGTGGTATAAGATCCACTTGAATGCGATGATAAAAAAAGAATAGGATGCAAGGAGAGCATACCTCTTGCAAAACAGCAGATCCTCTCAACGGAGTTTCAAGCAACAAGCTATCTACCCTATGTATAACTGTCATATTGTAGTTACGAATCACTCTTCGAGTGACAAAGGAGTGCGTAGCACCCGGGTCAATCAAAACAGATACCACACAGGATTTAGACATATCAGAATATAAAAGTTCCATCTGACCTGCCACAACCCGTGGATTGACTACTGCTTCTGGTGGGTTCATAGCATAGAACCTCACTGTCGCCTGAGGTTGAGTTGGTGCTGACGATCCAGCCTGAGACGCTTGCCCACGTCCTCTAGCTGCTCCTTGAGACTGCCTTCTCTGTGATCCCTGTTGATCCTTCCTCAGAGGCTGTGTCACACTGACAGGCCTAGACCTACAGTCCTTCATCAGATGTCCCACCTTCCCACAGTTATAGCAACTTCTCTCCAGTTGCTGTGGTCTTGGCGGTCCTGTGACCGATATTGATGCTGAACTGTGAGTCTCTTGTGGCGGTAAACCTTGTCCTCTACCTCTACTTGGGGACCACTGAGTCTGAGAACTCGATCTGGGTGGTGGAGGTGTAGGTGCAGAGAACCTAGGCTTCTTAAAGTCTCTAGATGAAGATCCCTGGAACTGTGGATATCTCTTTTGGGTTTGTCTTTTCTCGACTACGGATCTCTATATCCTTCGGACTGACTCAACAAAGGTAGAGAATCTCTCCCGGTTTTCTAGTGCAGACACGGGAGTAGTCATGTCGGCATTCAAACCCTTCTCAAACCTCCTAATCCTTTCTTCATCTGTGGTAGCCATATGCGGACAGAATCGCAACAACTCCATGAACTTAGCCTCATACTCGCTAATGTTCATCATACCCTTCTCAGTTTCTCAAACTGAGAGATCTTCTCGTCCAGGAAGGTCTTTGGAAAATATCTGCAGACAAATTCCCGACGAAACTCTTCCCACGAGATCTCTATTCCAGGCCTCTTCTGCTCTTCCATGGTCCACCAGTGACCATCACTACCTTTGAGAAGATAGACAGCATGTCTAACCTTCTCACCTTCGGGGATGTTAAGGATTCTGAAAGCTTTCTCCAACTCAGTTAACCACAGATCAGCATCAGCAGGGTCAGCTGTTCCAAAATATTCAGTTGCTCCAACCCGACGAAGTCACTCGAACGTTTTACTGATACCTTGACCCTCAGACTAGACAGGTGCCCTAGGTGCAGGCATGGGCATCCTGTCGGTGATATGTGTCATGGCAGTCATAAACTGCCCAAACATAGTTTGAACAGCTGGGTTTCCCATGTCAACTGGGTCAAACCGAGGTGGATCCATAGGTGGCTCGGGTACAGGTTGCTCTATTTCTAGGTTCCTTGCACCTTCTTGAGGCGCAGCAACACTACTTTCGGCCTCGTACTCCTCCTGTGGTCCACACATCCTTCATTATCTTCTTCTCCTGAGGAGCAGAAGACTCTATTAGATAAGAAAGAAGTACTAAGGATAGACTTGACACTCTAAGTCCTATGTCTCTGTAGACTCAGCGAACCTAGAGCTCTGATACCACTAATTGTGGGCTCTGATCTCCAAAACACAAGATAAACATAGCGGAAGTGATTCGATTAACAGCGGAATACGAAAATCATGAGAAATTAAAACTTTTTGAAAATGAGATCATAAAAAAAAACTGAAACTCCTTTTATAAAAGTAAGATGAACTGTTTACATCTCTGATAAATCACTTCTCGAGTGATTATATACGTCATGATACAAAATCTCAAGATTTCAAAATTCTCAGATCAACAAACTCCTAGGACCTGAGTGTACAGAGACGACATAAGACTATTCAGACTACGAGACTAGACAACACAGTGTTTCCACCTGAAGTCACTGCTGCTCCTGAATTTGTTGTTGTTGCTGTTGTCCACCTGCAGATCGGTTCCTTCGACCTCGACGTCCACCTAAAGGTAGAAATCTACGGGGTGAGACAATTTTAAATAATTGTCCCAGCGAGAGTTATAACTCTCCGCCAGAAACTTTGTTAAAAGCAATCAAAGGGATATCATGAGTAGGTAATTTAGGTTACTCACAGCAGGCTTGATAACAAATACTCATCTTTATTTAAGGAATATGAAGAACACATATACTAATGTTTGAACAGGATATTAAAAACAAGCAATGTAATATCAATCAATGTTTCTCGTAGTTCAACCTAAGCAGTTATGCTACGCGGTTGATTATGTTTTACAAACATCATTATGCCCTGCGGAGATGAGGTATACCGCTCATGCTCCAACCGATCACTAGTAAGTCGCATCGGTATCATACTAGGTCATCGAAAGAGCCGGATTCTCATGACCTTCAACTACCTCAGTCAGAATGAGGATAAACATGCATGACATCTAGTGTCCCTACTAATATAGCTCACCAGGGTATTCTGGTACTTCTCTAGTAGAGTCACAGTGGCATTCTGCACTCTCTTCGCCATCGAAAGATTTCATGTTTATCTCTCATCGATGCGGTATAAAAGATTCCCTTGGAAGAATAGTGTTACATCATCCCGGTATAAACATATAGTGAAGGGTTGATGGATTAAGATACATCAACATCAACTCCTACACTAGGATGTAAGGATATACACATCCATATTCACCCACATACTCTAAAGTATGTGATCCAGGAGTTCCCTTAGGAAAACCTATTTCACCATCATTTAAACTCTGACAATGATGGATCTATGATTAGGGCTCTACATGATATGATTAAACTTGGTTATTAGGTACATTTCAGTATTCTTTTATCATCATACATGTTTCCAAACATTCAAGTACTAAACATGGCTATAACAGAAGAATACTAAATGTAATAGGTATTACTCATATCAGTTATCAGATGGATGTCAGTTCTTAATCATCTTATCACTACAATTCAGGAACGTAGGTGTTCACACCCTTATATCATCATAACACTTGCTATCAAATGTCATGTCAGCATCAAGTCATCTATTAGCATGACCTCGATGTCATTCATGGCCCTTAAGGCATATCAGTTTCATATGATACTACTTGCATTTAGGCAACATAGTTATTTCTGTTCATAAGCTATTGACATGCTTTCAATGAACATGATGTCATGATCCTTACCTGGATATGATTATTTTCTTATAGGAACCTGCATGATTAAATCAATTGATAATAATCAAAATTCATAATCAGATCAGCAGTCAATAAGAAAGAATTAACCCTTCAATTCAAAGGTTATACTTTTATGTCCTTACAAAGGGTAAGATTCCCTTGTTTACATCATTTAGGGTTATTCACCCCTTTCATTATGATTGGGAATAATAATTCCTCATCTCATATCTTTGATAATACAATTCATGCTTAAAGGAATAACTTGAGTTTAGGTTTTATTGTTCATTTCTACATATTACCATGAACTAGGGTTTACTATTCACATTACTCATGATTACCCTAAAATTAGGGTTTACTATTCACATTACTCATGATTACCCTAGAATTAGGGTTTACTATTCACATTACTCATGATTACCCTAGAATTAGGGTTTACTATTCACATTACTCATGATTACCCTAGAATTAGGGTTTACTATTCACATTACTCATGATTACCCTAAAATTAGGGTTCACTATTCACATTACTCATGATTACCCTAAAATTAGGGTTTGCTATTCACATTACTCATGATTACCCTAGAATTAGGGTTTACTATTCACATTACTCATGATTACCCTAGAATTAGGGTTTACTATTCACATTACTCATAACATCATCATGAATGAGAAACATCATCATTATTGATACTTTCAAATTAGGTTAAGACTCATCAGTTATCTTAATTAGGGTTTTCATGATCTCTCATAAGTGGATCATACCCTAATCTTGCATATTCCTATACATTGAAGGTACTTTATTTGAGTTTTAACCATAAATGGTACTTTCTCTCTCTCCTTCCTAATGAAAGGTGATTACATCACTCTAGATAGGGTTAGTTTAAGTCCTTGTTGATTAACATAAACCAATTCATCACTATCATGACGTTAGAGTTTACATAAAACAAGGTATCCTTTAATTGAACCCTTTTAGGTTGAAACGAGTGTGACCCATTTGGGTTGAAACGAGTGTAACCCATTTGGATTGAAACGAGTGTGACCCATTTCAGTTGAAACGAGTGTGAGCCCGTTTGGATTGAAACGAGTGTGACCCATTTCAGTTGAAATGAGTGTGAACCCGTTTGGATTGAAACGAGTGTGACCCATTAGAGGTGAAACGAGTGTGACCCATTAGAGCTGAAACGAGTTGAACCCATTTGAGGTGAAACGAGTTGAACCCATTTGAGGTGAAACGAGTTGAACCCATTTGAGGTGAAACGAGTTGAACCCATTTGAGGTGAAATGAGTTGAACCCATTTGAGGTGAAACGAGTTGAACCCATTTGAGGTGAAACGAGTTGAACCCATTTGATAAAGTTGGATAAGGACCAACATAGGTATTAACGCCCTTCATCTTCAACCTTGAAACCAAGGTCTATTCTTCACGAAAAGACTTGCAAGAGTGCAAAGAAAGATGGGGAAGAAGAAGAACTAACTATTATTTGCAAGAATAAAAGTATGTATAACAAAGCAAGGTGTAGAGTTATAAAACCCGCCTCAAACATTGTTCCTAGAGCTACAAGCTTCGAGACTTTAATGGTGGCTAGAGCTCCACAGGTCATCCAAGGTTGTTTCTTCAAGAAAGGTTGGGAAGGATCGGCTAGGAAGAGAAAACTAAGTGAATTAACCATGAAATCAACCTTATACACGGATTTCCCCCATGAATTCAAGCTAGAAGATGGTGCTTTCTTACCTTAGAATAGGTTGGTCGTTTCCCTGAGCTCCAGAGATTTGCCTTGGTCGGTTGAGAAAGATGAGAAGTGAGGAAGTGAAGGGAATATGTTTGGTTGTTTTACAAGGAACTAGGCTTATATACTTTAGGTTATTTTCCACCATAAGGACCTCTAAAACATAGATTTCTCATCTAAGTCCCTTCTTCTTTCTAAGGCACGTCCAAGCATGATCATCTTATGAAAAACTCATCAAAACGCAAGATCTAAGGGTAGATAAAACCAACATGCATACTAAGGTACATATATGAAGGGTCTTCTTACTCATACTAAGTATTTTCACTACAAAGGTCATCCTTCTTATCCAATTATTTAATTGAAGCGCCCCTCTCATCTTTTCTTCTCTAATTGATGTCAAGAGTCATAAAAGATATTCTAGAAAGTGTATAGCACAAGTTGCACCCCACATTTTGGGTAAATTGCACTTTTCACCAAAATTAGGGTTTAAGCACAAGGATTGCTCCACAAGCTGCACCTTGGTGCCCAAACTTGGGAAATCCATCATACCTCATCATATTCCTTCATATGATGTCTCTTTATTAGAGGAACATCTTAACCTGTGTAATTTGCAAGTTAACCCCTCTAATTGGGTAATTTGCACATAGGTCCATGTATTACCAAACAATACTACAATCATTGTTTAAAAAGGACAGAAATGAAAATGTATGTTCCTTAGGAACTTAATTACATGCCAAAAGATAATCACAAGGATTTAATTACATATATTAGGCAAAACACCTAGGGTTAATTCATAACCCGGGTCAGGGATGTTACAAATTATCCACCCCTTACAAGGATTTCGTCCTCGAAATCGATAAAACATATTAAGAGAAAAGAGTAGGATATTTCCTTCTCATCTCTTCCTCTAGTTCCCAAGTGGCTTCTTCAACACCACGGTGATTCCAGAGAACTTTTACAAGACTTATCTCTTTCTTCTTTAGCTTTTTAATTCTGTTATCAAGGATTGACACCGGTCCTTCCTCATAAGTTATATCTTCATTCAATTCTACTTCCATAGGTTGTAGAACTGACTCGTTATCGGGATGACATTTCCTTAGCATAGAAATGTGAAACACAGGGTGTAGTTTTTGTAATTCTGGTGGTAACTCTAGTCTATAGGCTACCTTTCCAACCCGTTCAATGATTGGACAAGGCCCTATAAATCTAGGAGCTAACTTCCCTTTCCTTCCAAAGCGAAGGACTCCTTTCCAAGGCGAGACCTTGAGATACACTCTGTCTCCAACCTAGAACTCCAACGGTCTACGACGCTTGTCAGCATAAGATTTTTGCCTATCTTGTGCAGTCTTAATCTATTGTTGTATTACTTTAATCTTTTCCGTAGTCTGCTGCACAAGATCAGGACCTAACAATTGATGTTCACCAGTCTCATGCCAGCATAAGGGTGATCTACAACGTCTTCCATACAAGGCTTCATAAGGTGCCATATCAATACTATGCTGATAGTTATTGTTATAGGCAAACTCTATCAAGCTTAGGTGTAGATCCCTACTTCCTGTGAACTGGAGAACACATGCTCTCAACAGATCTTCTAAGGTCTGTATAGTCCTTTCTGACTGTCCATCCATCTGTGGATGAAAGGCTGTACTAAACCTTAACTGGGTGCCTAGTGTCCTATGTAGTTGTTCCCAAAAACGAATTGTGAACTGAGGACCTCTGTCAGAAACTATGGTGACAGGAACTCCGTGCAAACGCACTATCTCTTGAACATATAACTGGGATAACCTTTCAGCAGAATAGGCTGTTTTGACAGGTAAGAAATGCGCTTTCTTAGTCAACCTATCAACAATTACCCAAATGGAATCATGTCCTTTGTTTGTTCTAGGTAGACTAACAACAAAGTCCATGGTTACATGATCCCACTTCCACTATGGTATGGGTAAAGGTTGCATTGTTCCTGCAGGCTTCTGGTGTTCAGCTTTAACTTGCTGACACACTGGACACCTCAGAACAAACTCAACTACGTCCTTCTTCATCCCAGGCCACCAATACATATCTTTCAAGTTTCGATACATCTTGGTGCTTCCTGGATGCATAGCATACATTGAAGAATGAGCTTCTTCCAGAACTAACTTCCTTAGGTTAACTACATCTGGTACTATCATCCTCCCATGATAGCATGCTACTTGATCATCTGATTCATGAAAACCTTCTTGCTTCTCATCACCATACTCAGATCTGATCTGCTGAACTGCAACATCAACTTGCTGTGTCTCCCTAATCTGCTCTCGTAGGGTGGGTTTGATATGCATCTCAGCCAACAACCCGACAATCCATGACACCTTCATCTGTACATTGTCTTGCCTTAAGGAGATAAGCATATCTCTCCTAGGGCATACTAAAGAGTTTAATTGTGCCCTATCATAGGATGATGTTGCTGATTTCCTACTCAAGGCATCTGCAACTACATTGGCCTTTCCTAGATGGTAATCTATTGTACAATCATAATCCTTGATTAACTCCATCCAGTGACGTTGCCTCATGTTAATGTCATGCTGAGAGAAGATATACTTAAGGTTCTTATGGTCTGTGAAAATCTGGAAGGTTTCTCCGTAAAGATAATGTCTCCAGATTTTCAAGGCATGAACCACAGCAGCTAACTCTAAATCATGTGTCGGATAATTCTCCTCGTGTTTCTTAAGCTGTCGGGAAGCAAAAGAAATCACTTGTTTATCTTGCATCAACACACATCCAAGTCCATTCTTGGAGGCATCACAAAAGACTACATATCCTTTTCCTTGCTCAGGTAGCACAAGCACAAGTGCACTTGTCAACCTCTCCTTCAACAGCTGAAAAGACTGTTGACACTTATCACTCCAGGCAAAAGGAACATCTTTTCGGGTCAACTTTGTCAAGGGTAGGGCTATAGAACTGAAGTTTTTAATGAACCTTTGATAATAGCCAGCCAACCCTAAGAAACTACGAATCTCCGTCGGTGTTTTCGGTTGTTCCCATTGTAGAAATGATTCTACCTTTTAGGGTCAACATGAATTCCTGAGGCAGATATCACATGTCCAAGAAAAGATACCTCCGGCATCCAGAACTCACACTTGCTAAACTTAGCGTATAGCTTATGTTGTCTTAGCAAAGTTAGAGCCTGACGAAGATGTTGTTCATGCTGCTGAGTATCTCTACTATAGATCAGGATGTCATCTATAAAGACAAAAACACACTGATCGAGGAAAGGTCGGAAAATTCTATTCATGAGTTCCATAAATGCAGTTGGTGCATTAGTTAGTCCGAATGACATAACTGTGAACTCATAGTGACCATACCTTGTCCTGAAAGCAGACTTGGGTATGTCACTGTCCTTAATACGAAGTTGATGATATCCTGACCTCAAGTCTATCTTCAAGAAGACGGTTGCACCACGCAACTGGTCAAAAAGATCATCAATTCTAGGCAGAGGGTACTTATTCTTTATCGTTACTTTATTTAGTTGTCTGTAATCGATGCACAACCGCATTGATCCATCCTTCTTTTTAACAAACAAGACCGGAGCACCCCAAGGTGAAGTACTTGGTCGGATAAAACCTTTCTCAAGCAACTCTTGAAGTTGTTTCTTGAGTTCTGCCATCTCAGCAGGTGCCATCCTATACGGTGTTTGTGCTATAGGTTGGGTATCTGGGATCAAATTGATTTCAAAATCAATTTCCCGAGGCGGTGGCATACCTGGAAGTTCTTCAGGAAATACATCTTCAAATTCCCTGACTATAGGAACTTCAACAAGGTTAGGATTCTTCATGGTGGTATCTATCACATGGGCTAAGAATGCATAACATCCTTGCCTCATCATCTTATCAGCAACCATAGCTGACACAAGACAGGTGGGTAGAATCTTTCTCTCTCCTTGAAAGATCCATGTGTTGCTCTCATCAGCAAACACAGCCTGCTTGGATTCACAACCCAAGACAACTCTATACCTTTCCAAGGTATCCATCCCCAGGATTATATCAAATCCTTGCATATCAAGTGGTATAAGATCCACTTGAATGCGATGATCAGAAAAGAAGAGGATGCAAGGAGAGCATACCTCTTGCAAAACAGCAGATCCTCTCAACGGAGTTTCAAGCAACAAGCTATCTACCCTATGTCTAACTGTCATATTGCAGTTACGAATCACTCTTCGAGTGACAAAGGAGTGTGTAGCACCCGGGTCAATCAAAACAGATACCACACAGGATTTAGACATATCAGAATATAAAAGTTCCATCTGACCTGCCACAACCTGTGGATTGACTACTGCTTCTGGTGGGTTCATAGCATAGAACCTCGCTGTCACCTGAGGTTGAGTTGGTGCTGACGATCCAGCCTGAGACGCTTGCCCACGTCCTCTAGCTTCTCCTTGAGACTACCTTCTCTGTGATCCCTGTTGATCCTGCCTCAGAGGTTGTGTCACACTGACAGGCCTAGACCTACATTCCTTCATCAGATGTCCCACCTTCCCACAGTTATAGCAACTTCTCTCCAGTTGTTGTGGTCTTGGTGGTCCTGTGACCGATATTGATGCTGAATTGTGAGTCTCTCGTGGCGGTAAACCTCGTCCTCTACCTCTACTTGGGGACCACTGAGTCTGAGAACTCGATCTGGGTGGTGGAGGTGTAGGTGCAGAGAACCTAGGCTTCTTAAAGTCTCTAGATGAAGATCCGTGGAACTGTGGATATCTCTTTTGGGTTTGTCTTTTTTCGACTACAGATCTCTCTATCCTTCGGACTGACTCAACAAAGGTAGAGAATCTCTCCCGGTTTTCTAGTGCAGACACGGGAGTAGTCATGTCGGCATTCAAACCCTTCTCAAACCTCCTAATCCTTTCTTCATCTGTGGTAGCCATATGCGGACAGAATCGCAACAACTCCATGAACTTAGCCTCATACTCGCTAATGTTCATCATACCCTATCTCAGTCTCTCAAACTGAGAGATCTTCTCATCCAGGAAGGTCTTTGGAAAATATCTGCGGACAAATTCCCGACGAAACTCTTCCCACGAGATCTCTATTCCAGGCCTCTTATGCTCTTCCATGGTCCACCAGTGACCAGCACTACCTTTGAGAAGATAGACAACATGTCTAACCTTCTCACCTTCGGGGATGTTAAGGATTCTGAAAGCTTCTCCAACTCAGTTAACCGCAGATCAGCATCAGCAGGGTCAGCTGTTCCAAAATATTCAGCTGCTCCAACCCGACGAAGTCACTCGAACGTTTTACCGATACCTTGACCCTCAGACTGGACAGGTGCCCTAGGTGCAGGCATGGGCATCCTGTCGGTGATATGTGTCATGGCAGTCATAAACTGCCCAAACATAGTTTGAACAGCTGGGTTTCCCATGTCAGTTGGGTCAAACCGAGGTGGCTCCATAGGTGGCTCGGGTACAGGTTGCTCTATTTCTAGGTTCCTTGCACCTTCTCGAGGCGCAGCAACACTACTTTCGGCCTCGTACTCCTCCTGTGGTCCAGACATCCTTAATTATCTTCTTCTCCTGAGGAGCAGAAGACTCTATTAGATAAGAAAGAAGTACTAAGGATCGACTTGACACTCTAAGTCCTATGTCTCTGTAGACTCAGCAAACCTAGAGCTCTGATACCACTAATTGTGGGCTCTGATCTCCAAAACACAAGATAAACATAGCGGAAGCGATTCGATTAACAGCGGAATACGAAAATCACGAGAAATTAAAACTTTTTGAAAATGAGATCTTAAAAAAAACTGAAACTCCTTTTATAAAAGTAAGATGAATTGTTTACATCTCTAATAAATCACTTCTCGAGTGATTATATACGTCATGATACAAAATCTCAAGATTTCAAAATTCTCAGATCAACAAACTCCTAGGACCTGAGTGTACAGAGATGACATAAGACTATTCAGACTACAAGACTAGACAGCACAATGTTTCCACCTGAAGTCACTGTTGCTCCTGAATTTGCTGTTGTTGCTGCTGTCCACCTGCAGATCGGTTCCTTCGACCTCAACGTCCACCTAAAGGTAGAAATCTACGGGGTGAGACAATTTTAAATAATTGTCCCAGCGAGAGTTATAACTCTCCGCCAGAAACTTTGTTAAAAGCAATCAAAGGGATATCATGAGTAGGTAATTTAGGTTACTCACAGCAGGCTTGATAACAAATACTCATCTTTATTTAAGGAATATGAAGAACACATATACTAATGTTTGTACAGGATATTAAAAACAAGCAATGTAATATCAATCAATGTTTCTCGTAGTTCAACCTAAGCAGTTATGCTACGCGGTTGATTATGTTTTACAAACATCATTATGCCCTGCGGAGATGAGGTATACCGCTCATGCTCCAACCGATCACTAGTAAGTCACATCGGTATCATACTAGGTCATCGAAAGAGTCGGATTCTCATGACCTTCAACTACCTCAGTTAGAATGAGGATAAACATGCAGGACATCTAGTGTCCCTACTAATATAGCTCACCAGGGTATTCTGGTACTTCGCTATTAGAGTCACAGTGGCATTCTGCACTCTCTTCGCCATCGAAAGATTTCATGTTTATCTCTCATCGATGCGGTATAAAAGATTCCCTTGGAAGAATAGTGTTACATCATCCCGGTATAAACATATAGTGAAGGGTTGATGGATTAAGATACATCAACATCAACTCCTACACTAGGATGTAAGGATATACACATCCATATTCCCCCACATACTCTAAAGTATGTGATCCTGGAGTTCCCTTAGGAAAACCTATTTCACCATCATTTAAACTCTGACAATGATGGATCTATGATCAGGTCTCTACATGATATGATTAAACTTGGTTATTAGGTACATTTCAGTATTCTTTTAGCATCATACATGTTTCCAAACATTCAAGTACTAAACATGGCTATAACAGAAGAATACTAAATGTAACAGGTATTACTCATATCAGTTATCAGATGGATGTCAGTTCTTAATCATCTTATCACTATAATTCAGGAACATAGGTGTTCACACCCTTATATCATCATAACACTTGCTATCAAATGTCATCTCAGCATCAAGTCATCTATTAGCATGACCTCGATGTCATTCATGGCCCTTAAGGCATATCAGTTTCATATGATACTACTTGCATTTAGGCAACATAGTTATTTCTGTTCATAAGCTATTGACATGCTTTCAATGAACATGATGTCATGATCCTTACCTGGATATGATTATTTTCTTATAGGAACCTGCATGATTAAATCAATTGATAATAATCAAAATTCATAATCAGATCAGCAGTCAATAAGACAGAATTAACCCTTCAATTCAAAGATTATACTTTTATGTCCTTACAAAGGGTAAGATTCCCTTGTGTACATCATTTAGGGTTATTCACCCCTTTCATTATGATTGGGAATAATAATTCCTCATCTCATATCTTTGATAATACAATTCATGCTTAAAGGAATAACATGAGTTTAGGTTTTATTGTTCATTTCTACATATTACCATGAACTAGGGTTTACTATTCACATTACTCATGATTACCCTAAAATTAGGGTTTACTATTCACATTACTCATGATTACCCTAGAATTAGGGTTTACTATTCACATTACTCATGATTACCCTAGAATTAGGGTTTACTATTCACATTACTCATGATTACCCTAGAATTAGGGTTTACTATTCACATTACTCATGATTACCCTAAAATTAGGGTTCACTATTCACATTACTCATGATTACCCTAAAATTAGGGTTTACTATTCACATTACTCATGATTACCCTAGAATTAGGGTTTACTATTCACATTACTCATGATTACCCTAGAATTAGGGTTTACTATTCACATTACTCATGATTACCCTAGAATTAGGGTTTACTATTCACATTACTCATAACATCATCATGAATGAGAAACATCATCATTATTGATACTTTCAAATTAGGTTAAGACTCATCAGTTATCTTAATTAGGGTTTTCATGATCTCTCATAAGTGGATCATACCCTAATCTTGCATATTCATATACATTGAAGGTACTTTATTTGAGTTTTAACCATAAATGGTACTTTCTCTCTCTCCTTCCTAATGAAAGGTGATTACATCACTCTATATAGGGTTGGTTTAAGTCCTTGTTGATTAACATAAACCAATTCATCACTATCATGTCGTTAGAGTTTACATAAAACAAGGTATCCTTTAATTGAACCCTTTTAGGTTGAAACGTGTGTGACCCATTTGGGTTGAAACGAGTGTAACCCATTTGGATTGAAACGAGTGTGACCCATTTCAGTTGAAACGAGTGTGAACCCGTTTGGATTGAAACGAGTGTGACCCATTTCAATTGAAACGAGTGTGAACCCGTTTGGATTGAAACGAGTGTGACCCATTAGAGGTGAAACGAGTGTGACCCATTAGAGGTGAAACGAGTTGAACCCATTTGAGGTGAAAGGAGTTGAACCCATTTGAGGTGAAACGAGTTGAACCCATTTGAGGTGAAACGAGTTGAACCCATTTGAGGTGAAAGGAGTTGAACCCATTTGAGGTGAAATGAGTTGAACCCATTTGAGGTGAAACGAGTTGAACCCATTTGAGGTGAAACGAGTTGAACCCATTTGATAAAGTTGGATAAGGACCAACATAGGTATTAACGCCCTTCATCTTCAACCTTGAAACCAAGGTCTATTCTTCACGAAAAGGCTTGCAAGAGTGCAAAGAAAGATGGGGAAGAAGAAGAAGTAACTATTATTTGCAAGAATAAAAGTATGTATAACAAAGCAAGGTGTAGAGTTATAAAACTCGCCTCAAACGTTGTTCCTAGAGCTCCAAGCTTCCAAGCTTCGAGACTTTAATGGTGGCTAGAGCTCCACAGGTCATCCAAGGTTGTTTCTTCAAGAAAGGTTGGGAAGGATCGGCTAGGAAGAGAAAACTAAGTGAATTAACCATGAAATCAACCTTATACAAGGATTTCCCCCATGAATTCAAGCTAGAAGATGGTGCTTTCTTACCTTAGAACAGGTTGGTCGTTTCCCTGAGCTCCAGAGCTTTTCCGTGGTCGGTTGAGAAAGATGAGAAGTGAGGAAGTGAAGGGAATACGTTTGGTTGTTTTACAAGGAACTAGGCTTATATACTTTAGGTTATTTTCCACCATAAGGACCTCTAAAACATAGATTTCTCGTCTAAGTCCCTTCTTCTTTCTAAGGCACGTCCAAGCATGATAATCTTATGCAAAACTCATCAAAACTCAAGATCTAAGGGTAGATAAAACCAACATGCATACTAAGGTACATATATGAAGGGTCTTCTTACTCATACTAAGTATTTTCACTACAAAGGTCATCCTTCTTATCCAATTATTTAATTGAAGTGCCCCTCTCATCTTTTCTTCTCTAATTGATGTCAAGAGTCATAAAATCTATTCTAGAAAGTGTATAGCACAAGTTGCACCCCACATTTTGGGTAAATTGCACTTTTCACCAAAATTAGGGTTTAAGCACAAGGATTGCTCCACAAGCTGCACCTTGGTGCCCAAACTTGGGAAATCCATCATACCTCATCATATTCCTTCATATGATGTCTCTTTATTAGAGGAACATCTTAACCTGTGTAATTTGCAAGTTAACCCCTCTAATTGGGTAATTTTCACATAGGTCCATGTATTACCAAACAATACTACAATCATTGTTTAAAAAGGACAGAAATGAAAATGTATGTTCCTTAGGAACTTAATTACATGCCAAAAGATAATCACAAGGATTTAATTACATATCTTAGGCAAAACACCTAGGGTTAATTCATAACCCGGGTCAGGGATGTTACACTAATAATGTGCAATGAGATTTTCTTGTTTCTCTCTCATGGAATGGTTATGATGTTATGTGGTTATCTCTCTTGTTTATGAACTTCTAACCATGCATGTGTTATGAACTTGATAATCATAGATAGTGTATGTTATGGTGATGAACATGATATAGGCTGAATGAGCCTTTAAGAGGCATGTTGAAGCATTGTGATATAGGAATTATGAGTTAAGAGATTGATATCACATAGCATGTGACACTAGTATTGGTAACGTGGTGAATGATAGTGATACATGCATCATGTGGTGATAGTGTGATAAGTTCATACCTTATATGTTTTATATCTTCTGGATTTGTATCATGACCCTATATTTGTAGAGTTTGTTATGACTTTATACGTTGTAACTAAATTGATGCTAAAACACACTTAATTGACTTAACTAATCAAGTGGAACCTAATCATGTAGTTTTTCCTTGTACCATAGATCCATCTCAGTGTCAGCATTTGTTGGATGGTGAAACGGGCTTGCCTTAGTGAATGCTTGAAGTCATATACTGTTGAGTATATGCATCCACATGATTGGTTGCCAGGGTATGTAACTAATCAAGTGGAACTTAATCATGTAGTTTTGCCCTATGCCATAGATCCATCTCAATTTCAGCATTTGTTGGATGGTGAAACGAGCTTTCCTTAGTGAAGGCCTAGAGTCATATACTGTTGAGTATATGCATTCACAAGATTGGTTGTAGGCCACATCCTAGAAGGAGTGTGGTTGCAGCCCATAGCTCAATGATATGTTGCTTATAAGGTTTCATAGGATTGGCTACAGGCAATACCCTGGTAGGAGTGCGGATGTGGGTCATAGCTTAGTTTCACTACCATCGTGACCTGTGTTGAGGTGGTCTACGACTTTTAGTATTGAATATATGTCACAAGATTCATTTGACTAGTATGTCTCTATTGTGTACTCGTGTACTGACCATGAGGTTTGGTGAGGTCATTGATTTCGGCTCTTCCATAGACCTTGTATGGCACTGATTTTGACTTAGTAGTGGCCGATTGGATTTGGGTGGTACGACTCAAATCCTCAGGGCATAATAAAATATGTAATCAGTTATGTAGTATACTTGTTGAGGATCAAATATGCAAACATTAGATGAGGCATTGCTTGCTTTTATACAGTGTAGTGATAGTGAATATATACATGTTCTTCATATTCCTTTTGAACTGTTAGATTATAATAATTGTCATGTTGATATCCTTAGTTTTATTCTTTATTTATATTACATGTGTTAATAATAGCATTGGTGGAGAGTTATATCTCCCACTGAGATTTGGAATCTCATCCTGTGGGTTCTCCATATCTTTTAGGTGGATGGGCATGAGGAGATAGAGATTGTGTAGTTGTGGCAGAGCAACAGCAGTAAGGATAGTAGATGATAAGGTTAGATGTGCTGCTAGTCTTTTGGTGTAGAGTCCTAGAGTTTTCTATGTACACTCATGTCTTTGGGATGGTTTTTGAGTGTATTTGATAGAGATGTTATCAATACGTGTCTTGGCTTGTGTGCTCTTTTGATGTCATGATATAGTAGATGTTCAGGTATATGTATGTATATGGGACATGTGTTTCTTATAATAGGTTAATGGCACATGTGATAAGAACAAGTTGATGTAAGAACTTTGTGATTTATGAGGACTTATATGTAAAGGTTTTTGCTACTTTGATGCTTAATGAAAATGGTTTTAATTTCTAGTGATTTCTAGTAATTTGAATGCTTAAGTTTTGTTTTCACTTTTAGTTTCGATTAATCTCGTGGTTTGTGGTGTGGGGCGTCACACGAACTCTACCTAAAAATAGAACAAGGATCACCCTTTATTATAGTCACACCTAGAGAGTGTTTTCCTTTAGCACACTAGCAATAGTATTGTAGGTTGTAGGCCTTAACTTAGCTTTCTTACTACCTCTCCCTCTAGTTGCCTACCCACCACCACAAATTGTGACCTCTCATTAATTTCAAGACAAACCTCTTATTCTCTTCTAATGGTCATTGGTCCCTCCCACCTACACCTCTTCATGTCCCTAGAGGCTATAGGATATGTTTTCCTCTATTGTGATTAGGACACCACTTGTAGTTATTTTCCAAGTCTCAAGAAACCATAGTTGTTTCCTACGAGTTATATTGCATATAAATCAAAAAATGGACCCTTAATGATTTCCTACCTCTCATCTCTCTCTATGTAGGTTGTAGGCATACTTGTTAAGGCAGCAAGGTGACACGGCGTTGGGGCTGGATGCCTTGCGCCAAGGCGCAACTAGGCGTCGCCTAGGCAACCTTTAAAAAAATAATTTATGTATATATTTTATGTATATATAAAGGTGTCATGGTTTTTCCCCACTCATATACACACATTGTATAGTTATATATGTAGTTATCTACATATTTATAGTCGATCTCCCCATATATATATATATATTATTGTATGAAAATAAACAATTACATTTCTAATAAATTATCATTGACAATAATGTCAAGAACACGAAAAGAATTATTGTAAAGAATGTAAGAGAGTGATATATATTTATTGTCATGCATAGCTACAAGTATTAAGCAATGTAATCACCATCCTTCATAGCATAGCTACTTAGTACAATCTGAATTGAAGGTGCAACCTATGAAAAATCAAATGTGTACTAAGAGTATTAGATCCAGTCAAACAAAAAAAGAGTATTAGATCCAATCAAACCCAAAAAAGAGTATTAGATCCAATTAAAAGTGATATTTGGCACATATAATAGGCAACACTATTAATTTTGAACATTGGTGTAGCCATATCAAACATTAAAATAAGTGAATATACAACCAGACCCAAAAAACTAGGTCATGGTAGCATTATAAACAAAGTGTCCTCGCCTAGGCACAGCCCTGGGGCGCCTTGCCTCTTAGGCAAGCGCCTCAACAAGTATGGTTGTAGGAGAAGCCTACTTGCTTTACTGTCATCAACAACATTGCATTGACTTTGGCATCCGAGAGGGTGAACCTCAGTCTCCATTGGTCTAAATAAGAGCCAAACTAGACTAGCTATAGTGTATTAGTCCATTAGTCCAAAGAATAACTATAGTATATTATGTATCCCATGTTCTGATGCTTTTACTTGTTTTGATCAGGGGGTTTTTAGGAGTTGCAAGCTGGGTGGCCTGGTCCTAAGGTGGCTCTATCACTAAAAATATGTAAGAATTAAGTTCACCCACTATTTTCTTCTTCTTATGTAACATATATTAAATTAAATTAGATATACAATAGCATACTCAACTGCTATCCATGTATTCCTCTTATACTACAAAAGTACAAAAATAAGCAAACTCCAAACTAAAATCAATGTCTCCTTACCTGCACATACAAGGGAAGATTGATTTTATCTCTAACTCAACTAAAATAAGGCTGAAAGAAGGGTCATCAAGTTGATTCCATCAGTCTATCTTACAGGGATTCCCAAATTTGAATTCTACATGATTTCTATACATGAAATATTAAATTGAAAATTATGAATATTTAAAAAATGTGAGGAACCTACATCAATATACAGGATGAACATTTATGCAAATTAGTGAATTATGGGCTTTCTTACTGTAATTAATTACAAAATTGTCATTAAACTTGTTGAAATTAATAAGGGAGGGTTGTGGAAGTTTAAAATCATGTTATCTAAGTAGAAAAATGTAGCAAAATTTTTGTCTACACTGAGGACAAAGTGAGCAATTTTGTAGATTGGTGTTATCTCAGAACCAGTTAAAATGACTTACTATTTAGTATCCGGATGAACTTGATCCAAAGAACCTCATAATACATCATCTTCATGTTTTTGTATTGATGTAGAACTGAATACATTATTCTTAGCAAGTGATGATCTAGAAACTTACCATATACCACTTCGCCAGTCATTTCTATTAGGTTGTGTTATAGTTTGAATCGATTCCAGGATTAGTTTGACTCACTATTTAGTAGACTGCATTATTCCTAGAAGCAAGTTTGTAAGTACATAATATTATATTTTGGCTTGATTGAGTTTTAGGGGACCAATTTATCATATGAGAACCCAAATGAGTACAAAAGGTGAGTTTGGAGTTGTGCCAAATTTGAAAAACTTCTAAATACAACACTTCTATAGCATTAAACATGGGATGAAATGCAAAGAGTACCAATTTGGATCGGTCTATACACAAGTTTGTTACATTTTGAAATGACGCTCGAGTTGTGAGAAGTCTTCCTAGATTTCCAGACATCAATGAATCCACAAACTGGATCTTAGCTTTCATTGTTGCTTCAACTATTTCTTTGCCTAGAAATTAGATGTTCAAATTTACCCAATTCCTCTTGTATAGGCCTGAAATGGTTTTCCTTATGAGATGTGTTGAGAAGCTCAATCACTTTTAAAACATCAAATCATGGAGGTGTAAAATATTTCGTTCTTAGATGTGAAATAGCATCCCAAAATAACATAAATAGAGCCTCATGAGGAGCCTCTGCTAAGATAACTTGCAAGTCAATGCCAAAATGTCCAACTTCATATCAGCTAATGATATCACTTCTAGAGAATGAAACCTGAACTAGGCAGGTCACTATAGCAAGTAGGGATTTCTTGTGGTGGCTAAATACTGATAGTTAATTTATATATACTTAAAAGTAGTAGCCATTCTCCCAAACATATATTCTCAACAATGGAACCAGACTCATCCCTAGGTTACTAATCCACAAAGTTCATTCAGACATAACAATGTTTGTTTCTAGCAAATTTATCATCCTAGAAGCAATAATGCAAATGCATTAAAATATATATGTGTTCTAAAAACATCAATAACGTTGGAGCCTAAATAGCCTTGAGTTGTCATGTGTAGTTATCTGGTAGTGGGGCAAGAGAATGATTTTTATTAGCATTTAGGTTTTATGTTGACTAAGTTGTCGACTAATATATCCTTTCTAGGTTCCTTTGTAGTATTATTGTTTTTGTTTGATCCACTTGTGCTTGTTTGTATTTACCGGGTTACTACTATTGACACTACCCAAGTTAAGAACCGCCAAAGAGGGATTAAGACTAACCATCAATTTAGTAATCTACATAAACTGTCTTAACTATTCTTTTCTCTTATCATAATAAACATACAAAATATATTAATTCTGAACTAAAAACACCAAATTATGCAAACATCAAATATTACAAATGATTTAAACTTTTATAATCAATAAAGAGTTATTTAGAATTTACATCAAGTACCACATTTACAAACTTCTCTCATCCCACTCTATCTTCTTCCCAAGATCTAGAGGAAGGATAAGATATCGATTAACTATTATAACTACTTATTCATAAGACCTATGCTTTGTTCTTGATAAAAGTTGGCTTCTACCTCTTATGGAAGAGATAATCCTTTACCTAAAAAATGTTTCAGTAAGCTAATGAGATACCAGCTCGGTGAGTAGAAAATCAACATATAACCATTATAGAACAGTTAGAAGATAATTATTTATAGGGTACAAGTAGTTATAAAAGTTAATTGGAAACTAGCAAATTATTTAGACATAGAATGAGTAAGATAAAAACTTTTCAGGGTAATTCACTAAATATTCAATTGTTCATTTATTATAAACACAAGACCCAAATGAGTTGTACCACAACCTGTGAAAGCATCATAATAAGTTACAATCTCGATGTACAAGACTTAGAAGTATGCCTGGGTTCCTAAGTCTTTAATCTCAAACTCCTTCACTCTTAGCTCTTTTTGAGTAATGGGAGTGACTAGATATATGGAATCCTCCTCTAAACCTCGGTACTCAGGGGGAGAGTCAAAGCATTCTAGATCATCATGCATCAGTGGTCTGACCAAAGATGACCACTGACCATCAACACAGGTGCCACTGACATGCCCAAATGGTGTTGGATTCCACACAATATTTAGGAGTCTACCCTAAATACCATTAAACCCACACCATGATCCAGTGTGCTTCGTGCTAACTCAGTTTGGACCAATCCTCCAATCGGTAGCATGTTTCCTCCTTACAATGCATGCCTCCTATGAAGGATTCTACAGTGTCCAAAGTATATTATGTATAACGATTATTTGATTTGTTCGGATAAAATAATCATCCTTTCTAACCATTACCCTACTTTTGACAATTAAAAATTTAGCATTGAACATAGAAAGCTTCTAACTAAATAGCAACTTTCATAATTCCCATTAATCATAATTCAATCCTCTAGATCCTGAATAGGGAAAACCCTACTTCTTCGGTTCCTTTGAATCCACCATTTCATCACCTGTAATGCATAGAAACTCACATAAAAAACTTCTAATATGGTGTCACATCACCAAACATAAATATTAAATACATTTACTGCTAGAAATCACTGCACAAACTTATTAAATTCATCCACAACTACCACAAAATCAGATTTAATACTAGAAAACAATTGTTTCAAATTTGTATGTTGTAAATAAATGTTAGAACGTGATTTTCTAATCATATATTGTGTTTAAGTTCACTGATCTCAGCCTTTTCACCAACTATGTTTAGATCCTAACCCACACAAGTCTGATTCAAGTTCCATTCCTCAAAATTTTATTAAAAACTGATAAATAGGAAGAGAATAAACTTTTAAAAGTTGGCTAGAGGTAGAAGACAACAAAAGGAGGAGCATCATGACCTATGATGAGTCGAGACATCCAATGATTCGAATATAATATCTTGAACAATAAAGGAATCAAGAGAGAAGAGATCTACTATTTGAAACTACTTACTATGATAGATCTATGATTAGATCACCAATCTTCCATTATTCTTCACGTTCCTCCCAAAACACGCCCCCCAAGTCACCTCTCTATTGGTCTATTAAGCGGTTTAGGGATCTAATTTTGTGAACAATTGAAATATGGATCCGAAGAGACAAACTTGTTGGATTCAGACATGCACAACAAAAGTTATAGTCATTTTACTGGTTGGTTGTCTTGGACGGATGTGTAGCTCTCATTTTCGTCAGTCTATGTGGCCCGTCGGATTGCATTGTCATCAATCTATGTGGCATGTTGGCCTACATGGCTATCAATCTGTATGGCCCGTTAGTCTATGTGTTCGTCAACCTATGTGGTTGTCATTCTGCCTGAACTATCATTTTGGATGTTCGTCAGTCTGCATAGCATGTCGTCCTGTGTGGCCGTTAGTCTATATAGACATCGGCTTGTGTGATTGTCAATCTATATGGCCCATCAGTCTATGTGATTGACAGTTTGTGTGGTCGTCGATATTCATGGCCTATCGGTCTATGTGTCATCATTCTGCATGGTTGTCGACCTGACGAAAAAGTAGACTAAAGCTAGGTCTCCACATGTTTGCTAAAAGAGGCGTAACTCTCTTATTTTAACTCCGATTTGGTTCATTCTTTTTATATTAGATTTGTAATTGAATTCTCTATAATCTAATAGTATTATTTTGATAAAATTCTCAAATGATAATTTCTATATTAATTCTTTCCTCAAGAATCATTAGTTCTTCTCCCAAATACATGTGTGGGCTATCTCTATATCAACCTAAGCTCGGATCTCATGGTATGCTCAAGTCATAATTTTCATTACTAAAGAATAAGTTCAAAATAAAGAAAGGTTTAAATAAACCACAAAGTAATTAATGTAGTAAAAAAAATATAATTAACACTAAGGTCATATTTAATGTTAAACTCACCAGCAAGAAGAGTTATTGGTTGTAACAATATCCTCCTCTAATAAAAATTTCATCTCAAAATTCTTAGAAGAGGGATGGATACTTGTTACACATCTCTAATTCTAATTCCCAAATAGATTCTTCTACACCATGATTCCTCTAGGGGACCTTCACTAAGGGTATCACCCTCTTTCTAAGATTTCAACTTCTATGATCTAGAATCTGTATAGGACCTTCAATAAATAAGATAAACTATCTTAACTATACATTCTCTAGGTCTATGACTTTCTCTATACCCGAATGACACTTTTTGACATGGATACATGAAATACATCATGTAGATTGGCTAGCTCTAGAGGTAACTCAATCTTGTATGCTACTAGTTCAATTCTCTAAATGACTGGATAGGGAACCATGTACCTGGGAGTTAGTTTGCACTACCACCCAGACCTAAGCACAAATGGTGATATTTTCAACTAAACTTCATCTCCAACCTCAAAACAAAGCAGACTATGCCTTTTATCTATATAGCTTTTCTGTTTGTCTTGTGCAGCCTTTAATTGTTGTCAGATCATAGATATATTTTCTTTTGTTTCCTCCACCAACTTAAAACCTAGAATTTTCCTCTAACCAAATTCATACCAACAAATGGATACCTGCACTTCCTCCCATATAAATCTTCATATGGGTCCAAACCTAAACTATAATGATAGATGTTATTATAAGCAAACTCCATACAATAAGGTGATCATCCCAACTACTGCTAAACTACAAAACACATGCTCTAAGCATGTCATCTAGGGTTTGAATTGTCCATTATGGCTATCCATCTGCCTGAGGGTGATTTTTTTTGCTAAACTTCAATATTGTTCCCAAATAATGATGCAACTGATTCTAGAATCTAGATGTGAATTTGGGATCTCTATTAGATATTACTGAAATGGGTACCTAATGTAGTATGACTATCTCATCTATAAATACTTTAGCTAACTTTGGCATATCCCATGTTGTCTTAACTAGTAGAAACTAAGAAGACTTAATCTATCTAGTATTACCCATATAGAGTCATATCTACATGGTGTTCTAGGTAATCCAACCATAAAATCCAAAGTAATATGCTCTCGCTTACATTAAAGAATAGGATGTAATTATAGAGCACTTGTATAAGGAGGTGGGATCACCCCCTTACTAAAAAAATTTTGAAGAATTAACATCCATTCTGAACACACTCAAAGGTATGTTGGAATAGGTACAAATTTTCCAAATTTATTATAATGGTATTCAAAACAACCAAAGTATAGCAGTAGAATAAAAATAATTACTATATTCAATTTTCATAAAAGATTACAAAAGTATATCATGATCTCCCATAAGGGTTTACATGTATGATACAACATAAGTATCTAAGTAGAGGGGAGTCTAAACTACTTCAAATCTATCTCCAAGCAACATCTCTAAGAGCTAAGTCCATGTTGGAAGCTATGTTCTCCTTGGACATGTTCAACACCTCGATCTAAACCTGGGTGGTTGGGAAATCACCCAGCAAGAGAGGGAAATACAAGGTATGTGTTAAATAATGAAGAAGAACAAAAGATAAGGAAATAACATGGAAGTAAAGGCTAATATTTCATCATAAGATGAACAGAACAAAAGTATGAGGCTATATTCAAAAGAAACTTGCCATTAATAATTATATTAAAAAGGATTTGCATGTAAGATAATTATGTCTACCTAACTAAGTAGGGTTGAGGTACCTACCGGGCCTCTAACCTATAAGTGAGGGGAGAATAAGACATTCCCAGACACCTACACAAATATATAGGGGAGAATAAAAACATTCCCATGGGCAATTAAATGCATGCCCTCTATGGGTGGTTGTACATAAGTACCGCTACTTTAAATTAAATAGAACATAAATCTACATGCTAGAAAATTAGTCATGGCAAGAGTAATCATAATATTCAATAAGTATGGCAGTGGGGTATAAGACCCAAACAAAAACAAATTATAATCTAATTTGAGGTATGAAGAACATTAGGGTTCAAGAATAGAAGATTTAGGGTTCATTTAAGCCTCATTAGGGAAATATAGGGTTTTGATGCAATTATCCCAACATAGGGTGTAAGGAATGCACATACCTCTCTTACTGATATCAATTACTAACTTTCACGACTTTAATTGAGTCCAAGTTCCACTTTGCCTATTTTCAATGTATTAGCATGTATTAGAGTACATAGTGCACATTAATGTATAGAAACCCTAATTTCAGAACTTTTTAGCAAAACTCAGATTTAGATTTTGAAAATATCACCAATAAACTTATTAGGTTCTCCTGATGAAGAAAACATATTTTTATGTAAATTTTGGAGTTATGATGATTAGATGTAATTTTTATGGATTTTATGCATTAAATTCATTTTACAAAAATCACCCTTCGTCACACCATGAAATCAGACCTTAAAAATATTTTTATTAGATAGAGATTAATTGTTCAATTCCAAAACATTTTTATTTGTCAAATTTGGATAAGCGGATTAGAAGACATGAATTTTTCAATACTGGCCAATTGGAAATTGCCACATCATCAAACCGATCGAGATAATTGAAGAGAGAGGGAGAGGGAGAAAACACTATTTGACCCAAGATCAGGTTTAAAGTTTCATAGGTAACCAAACTAGATCTTCTAGAGAAGGTAAAATAGCAAGAAACCAAAACCCTAGAAGAACATGGTAAAAAGAAATGGAGATCATCGATTTTAAACATAGAAGCATGAGTTTTAAGCATGTAGTAAGAAATATATGAGAAGGGGGTTAACAAAACTTGCCTCTAAGAAGGTAAGAAGGTCCAAACAAAAAGGATCCTGAGATTAGAAGGTCTGGTTGCTCCAATCCAAGCTCCTTTCTTGAGCAAAGATCACCTTCTCCACTTTAGAGGTGCAAACCCTAGCAAAAGAGCATGGAGATGAAATGTTTTAGGGTTCTAGAAGGAGTTTTACCACGTAAGATCATGGTTTCGACCTGGAAGCAAGTGGGAGGAATACTAAAAGCATGAAAATAGGGAAGGAAAGGAGGATTCTTACTAGTTTTGGTCAAAATCACCAAGGAGGAGCTTAAGAAATCCTAAATATAGAAATTTGGAACCCTAGAAGCCTTCTTCACCGAGGTAGGCACCCTCTTTTACCTAGGGACAGACATTTCATGGACAAATATAGAAGGGACGATGCTATAAGTTGTGTTAAAGAGAAGGAGAGGATTGCTTCTTGGATTGGGATGTGGGAAGGGGTAGGCATGGCTTTATAAAGAAGGGGGCAACCATGAGGTGTCTATGGGACTTTCCATGTGTCCTTAGGCTAGGGCCTCATGGCCATGCAAGAGGACAACTCATACAGACTTCTTGTATATCCAAGGTTGGTCCTAAAATACCCTAGAGACTTCTAGGCCATCCCCACTATCCTTCAAACAAAGAAATAACCCCATTGGATGATAGCTTTTAAAGATAAGCTCATTTATAAAGAGGGTAATCCCTATAATGCCCTTGGAAAGTAACACCTTCAAACCAAGGTGCAACTAGGTGCCCCATGGTTCAAAATCTCGAGAATGGTAAAGGAATATCTAATGATTAAAATTCAGGTGATAATTTGCAAAGAAAACCTCCCAATTTGGAAAATTGCATAAAAGTCCAGAATGTACCTAAAATTGCATAACTAGCACAAACAAAATCCAAATCGAATCAAATTTGAAACTTAGGCTCATTTTCTATTTTCAAATCACATGAAAAGTTATATTAAGATTTAGATCACTTAATTATGGTAATTAATCTTGTTTAATACATTAATCAAGGTTTAGGGCCATGCACTTCTAGCACAAATTAATAAACCATTGCTCTACTAAAGTGGTGATTTTACATTTTAGATCCTTAAATAAGATTTCACTGAGGTATTTGTGCATAAACCCTTCCATTGGTATAATTATTGAACAAATGTTCACCAAACCACTATAAATTCCACAATTTAAGCATCAAGGCCAAAAAGGATAGAAATGATACGAAAATAATGGGAAAGGGTCAAAAAGAGAATATGTCGAAGTTTTGGTATGTTACAACACTCCCCCCTTGAAGAGGATTTCATCCTAGAAATCTAAAGCAAAGTGAGAAGGGTGAGTACGCAACATCTCACCACTAAACTCCCAAGTTGAATCCATTAAACCTCCACCAAAACTTTTACCAACTTAAATTCCTTATAGCTTGGGAGTTTAGAATCTTCTCAAGCAACTCCACATAGGTCAGGTTCTCATGGATCACATAAAGGTTCCACTTTTGCAATTTCATTTTAAATTTGTGTATTATTAGAATTATATTCATTGGGATATCACATTTTCATTATTATACTTTTAATTGTGTCGTGTCATATTTACTTTATTTCCAAAAGAGTTATATTTCATTATTATGCACAAAGTCCTATATATTTATTGTTTATCTCATTAAGAGGTTTAGCACAATTAGAGTTATACTAAATTATCTTAATACACATTATTATATCTGACCATTGTTTTTAATAATTTGTATTTATACTCCATTATCAATTGTATTAGATTATTTTTTATGAAATAGGGCACTTTAACCAATTTATTACAATTAATCCAAATAATGTCAAATTCATTACTTATATGTATATTAGAAATTGTTACTTTACCATTCATGCTCACATTAATGTATCATTCACCATTCTCTTATGTTTATTCACTTCTTATTATTGATTATGAACATTTGTGTGAATCAATTACTTGTTATCCATATTGAAGTCTTTATATATATTTTAATGATCAAGGTGGGACATATCACATATTAATGATTTGATTCACATACTAAGTCATTAGGTGATTAATTAGGTGTATATTAGAAAAAAAGGTGATATGCATTTCATATTGATGATCTGATTAATCTATGATTTATGTGTATTAAAGTATGTTATCTGATTATGACACCTAGTGACACTAATGTATCATTAATGTCAATAAGGATGTATAGGTTAAGGTTAGATGATGACAACTTAGGGTTTAGGTTAACATGATCGTTATTCTTCACCTATACCTTCTTAGGATGCATTCAATCTAAGGTTAGATTATAGTTATCTTGCATGTCATATCATTAGGGTTTATTGGTTTATGACATGGTAAACATTATGCTTACTATTAGTATTAAAATGTGTGTTACTCTTATTATGTGCATTAGATATTCATTAGGGTTTAAACCTATGAACTATTCATTAGATGATCTTTATATGTTCTTTTGGATACCAAGAAACATGTGGTTACAACTATAACTTGTTTGGCCAAAACTAAGGATTCAAGCACACTAACTTCCTAATTAGGTAGTTAGGTTTTCTAAAGTTAGATTAGCTAGATTTTAGTATGTTACATGACTCCATCCCCTTGGAAGGATTTCATCCTCAACATCTAACTACCCAAAGATCATCAAACCAACTACTCTCCACCCCTTAAAAGGTTTGACCTACCAAGTCAAACTAATCTAGAGGTACAATGGTGAGTCTAACTAAACCAAATACAAGACCCATCACGCTTCACTGCGCACTTTGATTGTTTACTACTAAACACCAAACTTCAAAGTCTAGGCTCTAGGGATAACTATCCAAACATGTGGTTCTATGGGTCATAAGGGAACTATATTGGGTATCCATCCTCAAACAAGTCATTACACCTGGGAAACTAGTTCAACATATTAGGGTCCCTAAAGATAAATCATATAGATGTCTAAGGCTATTATTGCCTAAAAGCATATTATTTCAGACAATTCATATCAACTCAGGCCAGATCAGTATCATATGGATTTGAGAGTCTGTGTAAACCAAGCTAGTAGTGTAGAGGAAAATCTTGCCAGCCCCTGAATCATGATCCTTTCTAGACACCTTTGCTTTCAACTTCATGTCCTAGTAGCAGCCTAAAGGCCAAGCTAAACAACCTCAAGTTACTATGGTTACTTATGCATCTTTTACTTGTAAGTATTTTAGGGATCTATGCATCATTATTCTAATGTGAAACTATAGGATCCTAAATCAACCCTTCATCATCTATTGATCAACTCTAGGGAAAACATGTCACTCAAAGGTAAGGTAAGTATTCTAACTAGGGAGATAAAATTGAAATAGTCAGATTCTGACTACCATGGGCTCTGATACCATGTTGTAAGGAGGCGGGATCACCCCCTTACTAAAAAAATTAAAAAATTAACATCCATTCCGAACACACTCAAAGGTATGTTGGAATAGGTATAAATTTTCCAAATTTATTATAATGGTATTCAAAACAACCAAAGTATAGCAGCGGAATAAAAATAATTACTATATTCAATTTTCACAAAAGATTACAAAAGTATATCATAATCTCCCATAAGGGTTTACATGTATGATACAATATAAGGATGTAAGTAGAGGGAAGTCTAGACTACTTCAAATCTGTCTCCAAGCAACATCTCCAAGAGCTAGGTCCATGTTGGAATCTATGTTCTCCTTGGTCATGTTCAACACCTCGATCTAAACCTGGGTGGTTGGGAAATCACCCAAAAAGAGAGAGAAATACAAGGTATGTGTTAAATATTGAACAAGAACAAAAGATAAGGAAATAACATGAAAGTAAAGGCTAATATTTCATCATAAGATGAACTAAACCAGAGTATGAGGCTATATTCAAAAGAAACTTGCCATTAACAATTATATTAAAAAGGATTTGCATGTAAGATAATTATGTATACCTAACTAAGTAGGGTTGAGGCACCTACCAGACCTATAACCTATAGGTGAGGGGAGAATAAGACATTCCCAGTCACCGACACAATTATATAGGGGATAATAAAAACATTCCACCGGTCGATTAAATACATGCCCTCTGTGGGTGGTTGTACATAAGTACCGCTACTTTAAATTATATAGAACATAAATCTACATGCAAGAAAAGTAGTCATGGCAAGAGTAGTCATAATATTCAATAAGCATGACAATGGGGTATAAGACTCAAACAAAAAGAAATTATAATCTGATTTGAGGAATGAAGAACATTAGGATTCAAGAATTGAAGATTTAGGGTTCATTTAAGCCTCATTAGGGAAATATAGGGTTTTGCTGCAATTATCACAACATAGGGTGTAAGGAATGCACATACCTCTCTTACTGATATCAATTACTAACTTTCATGACTTTAATTGAGCCCAAGTTCCACTTTTCCTATTTTTAATGTATTAACATGTATTAGAGTACATAGTGCACATTAATGTATGGAAACCCTAATTTTAGAACTTTTTAGCAAAACTCAGATTAGATTTTGAAAATATCCCAATGAACTTATTAGGTTATCCTGATGAAGAAAACATATTTTTATGTTAGTTTTGGAGTTATGATGATTAAGATGTAATTTTTATGGATTTTATGCATTAAATTTATTTTACAAAAATCACCTTTTGTCAAGCCATGAAATCAGACCTTTAAAATATTTTTATTAGATATAGATTAATTTTTCAATTCCAAAACATATTTATTTGTCAAATTTGGATAAGCGGATTAGAAGATATGATTTTTTCAATATTGACTGATTGGAAATTGCCACATCATCAAACCAATCGAGATAATTGAAGAGAGAGGGAGAGGGAGAAAACACCATTTAATCCAAGATCAGGTTTGAAGGTGCATAGGTAACCAAACTAGATCTTCTAGAGAAGGTAGTAAGAAACCAAAACCCTAGAAGAACATGGTAAAAAGAAATGGAGATCATCGATTTTAAACATAGAAGCATGTGCTTTAAGCATGTAGTAAGCAATATATGAGAAGGGGGTTAATAAAACTTGACTCTAGGAAGTTAAGAAGGTCCAAACAAAAAGGATCCCAAGATTAGAAGGTCTATTTTCTCCAAGCCAAGCTCCTTTCTTGAGCAAAGATCACTTTCTCCACTTTAGAGGTGCAAACCCTAGCAAAAGAGCATGGAGATGAGATGTTTTAGGGTTCTAGGTGGAGTTTTACCATGGAAGTTCATGGTTCCAACCTAAAATAAGGTGGGAGGAATACTAATGGCATGAAAACAGGGAAGGAAAGGAGGATTCTTACTAGTTTTGGTCAAAATCATCAAGGAGGAGCTTAAGAAATCCTAAATAGAGAAATTTGGAACCCTAGAAGCCTTCTTCACCAAGGTAGGCACCCTCTTTTACCTTGGGATAACAACTTTGTGGCCAAACATAGAAGGTACGATGCTCTAAGTTGTGGGAAAGAGAAGGAGAGGATTGCTTCTTGGATTGGGAGGTGGGAAGGGGTAGGCATGGCTTTATAAAGAAGGGGGCAAGCATGAGGTGTCTATGGGACTTTCCATGTATCCTTAGGCTAGGGCTTCATAGCCATGTAAGAGGATAGCTCATAGAGACTTCTTGTATATCCAAGGTCGGTCCTAAAATCCCCTAGAGAGTTATAGGACATCCCTACCATCCTTCAAACAAAGAAATAACCCCATTAGTTGATAGCTTTTAAAGATAAGCTCATTTATAAAGAGGGTAATCCCTATAATGCCCTTGGAAAGTAACACCTTCAAACCAAGGTGCAACTAGGTTCCCCATGGTTCAAAATCTTGAGAATGGTAAGGGAATATCTAAGGATTAAAATTCAGGTGATAATTTGCAAATAAAACCTCCCAATTGGGTAAATTGCATAAAAGTCCAGAATGTACTTAAAATTGCATAACTTGTACAAACAACATCCAAATCAAACCAAATTTGAAACTTAGGCTCATTTTATGTTTTAAAATCACATAAAAAGTTATATTAAGGTTTAGAGCACTTATTTATGGTAATTAAGCTTATTTAATACATTAATCAAGGTTTAGGGCCTTGCACTTCTAGCACAAATTAATAAACCATTGTTCTACTAAAGTGGTGATTTTACATTTTAGATCCTTAAATAAGATTTCATTGAGGTATTTGTGCATAAACCCTTCCATTGGTATAATTATTGAACAAATGTTCACCAAAACACTATAAATTCCACAATTTAAGCATCAAGGCCAAAAAGGATAGAAATGATATAAAAATATTGGGAAAGGGCCAGAAAGAGAATATGTTGAAGTTTCGATATGTTACAACTTGCCGAATTCTTATGTTCATCCTTGACTTGTTGACATACGTAACTTCTAGATACATACTCAATCACATATTTCTTCATACCTGACCACTAATACAATTCTTAAAGGTTTTTGTATATGTTTGTGTTTCATGGATACATAGAATAATGTGCTTCCTTAAGAATCTACTTCATTGATTCTAGATCACTCAACACGCATAATTTTTCCTATTGATACAATATCCCTTCATTTGAATATTTGAACTCTATATCTTATCTTCTACAATATCATGTATGATTTGTAGCAATTTACTATCACTCTGGTTAATCTCCTTGACCTAATCAGAAGGTCTAACCTGCATTTGTGCAATCATCCCACCTTGGCCAGACACATTCAAATCTAGTTTCATCTCTATCATATTAACTAGTAAATCTCTTTTTACACATGCCATAGAAAACATTTCAACAAATGATGTTAACTTCCTACTCAGAGCATTTGCTACTATATTGGCCTTCCCAAGGTGATAATCAATGGTAACATCATAGTCCTTTATAAGATCTAACCATCAGCATTGTCTCATATTGAGAATATTTTGTGCAAAAATGTACTTTAGACTCTTATGGTCAGTAAAAACATGAGATGACTCGCCATCGAGGTAATGACACCATGTCTTCAAGGCATATACTATTGCTACAAGCTCAAGATCTTATATTGGATAATTCTCTTCATTCTTCATGAGCTATCTAGAAGAATAGGGCACCACCTTCCCTTTATGCATTAGAACACAACCTAAACCTATCATGGATGCATTACATAATGCCAAATTTCCTTTATCTACCTCTGGCAAGATCAAAATTTATGCTATGGTTAACTTCTTCTTTATTGTTTGAAAACTTTTCTCAAAATTTTTAGAATACGTGAAAGGTACATCCTTCCTTGTCAAATGTGTAAGAGGTGCTACTAATACGCTGATGTTCCTTTTGAACCTCCTATAATATCTAGACACCCTGGTGCAGATTCTGTTAGAGGCGTACACACCAACCAACTAGGGTGGCTAGATGCACTCCACGAGGTCAGAACGCACGGGATGGGATTTTGCTTTCGATATTTATATTGTCCCTAACCAAGTCAATCACAAAGACTAAACAGGTCGCCCGCAAGCGTACGGGGTACTGTCGTAGTATAGGTGATTGGCAAGATATGAGGTCGGTCCACATGGATAGAAGGGGCACTAGAGTTAGGTAGTGTAAGCTATGTTCCTAGTGCAGAGATTAGAGTTTGAGGGTTTAAAAGGTTTTGGTTTTTTATTACTCTAGATGAACAAGAAAGAAAGGCAGAATTAAACCTAAGTTATCTTGAACAAGCGAATTAGCAAGCTAAGTTAACAAATGAGCTAAGTAAGGACAAGAACAAGCTACACTAGACTAAACATGCAAGAAGCAATTAAGAAGCTAAGTTAACCACTAACAAGAGCAGGGACCTAAATTAACACTAGAGAACAAAACTATGCAATTGGCTAAGTTAAGCTAAAGAAATTAAACTAGACTAGCATTAACAAGTGAGCAAAGCAGTTTGGGTTTTAACAAGTTGATTAGGGTAGATGGGCCATTTGGGGGATGTAACTTTGATATTAGTTGGGGAAGATAGTTAGACAAGCATGGTTCTCATTCCACATCTAGATTACCAAACCAAACAATAAGGTCAATGCCATTAGAATATACCCTACACTACTAGTAGAAGACTAGGGTTAGGTGTAATTCTAATGGGATTAGCCAAATCTAGGTTTCTAGAGTAAGTGATAGTGAGCAATTGAGGGTTGAGGGTAGAGATGGGAGTAGAGATGAGGGTATTTGACCTCATGCCACTAGCCACTCTTGCCTTTAGAAGGCCCTAGGAAATTACATCACTCTCACTTACACTAGCTACTTAAATCTCACACTCACTTGTAGAAGGAGGGATGTGTATGTAGGAACAAAGGGGGCTAGCTAGGGATCCACTAATTGAACCTAGGAGCCAATCATAAGATTGTCACATACACTCCAATTCCTCCTAGAAGCTAAGTGTCATCAAACACCTCAAAGCAAGCAATCCATGTTATAAGCACAAACCACATGCAATAAAATAGGAAATGAGATAGAAACAAGAGGCAATCATCATAGATATAAATTGAGTTCATTACAAGAAACTTTTCCCCAACATGGTATCAAAGTCACATTTTAACCCCAAACAGCCCACCACTAGGGCCTTAGCTACACATGATCAAAGAAAGAGTAAAAGAAAGGGGAAGAAGAGGTAGAAATGCCATGGAGCTTGGTGTAGTAGCCTTCTTCTTCACCTCCAAGTTGTTTTGGATGACCTCCCTCCTCCAAGGGTGCAGGGGAGCATGAGAATATGGGGGGTTATGGATGAAAACCTAGAAAACTAGGTTTCCAAGGTGGAATGAGGGTGGAGATGGTGGATGGAGAGCCAAAATGCAAAGGAATTGCACTAATAGCTCAAGGAAGGAAGGTGGAAGCTTGGAGAAGTTGTAGGAGAGGCCAGCCTTCGTGCCCCAGCCGCCACCTATGTATATATAGGTGGTGGGGAGGCACTAGGGTAAGTAGGGGCAGTTTAGGAAATACAGTGTAAAAGTAGGGTAGGGTTGGTGGATCACCACGGTCGTGGTGGTGTGCCACGGCCATGGTGAGGGCAGTGGGACACAGTTGTGGGGTGGGAAAATGGTCGTGGTATGGAGGGAGTGGCCAAGTATGGTGGTGGCCACGGCCGTGGCGGAGTGCCACGGGCGTGGTGGGTGAGAGGCACCACGGCCGTGTTGGGTAACACGGCCATTTTAAAGTAGGGAGAGGTGATCATGGAGTAGCACCACGGGCATTTTGTACTTCATTGACCATGGTCGTGGCTATTAGCCACGGTTGTGGCACCTTGGGTGAAAAACCCTGTTGAAAACTGGAACTTTGGTCATTAATTCCCACGACCATGGGGAAGGCCCACAACCGTTTTCTCTTCTCCTGGCCACGACCGTACAGATGGCCACAGTCATGGTGTCTTCAATGGCCACGGTCATGGTAGGTGGCCACGGCGTGGGATTTTGTGGGAAAACCTTGTTGAAAAGGGCACTTCTTTGCTAAAAAATGCACGACCGTGGTGTTGTGGCCACGACTGTGGTGAGGCTTGCATCAATTGATTTCACTTCAAACTCCATCATTCTTGGATATAAACTCCATGATTCTTGTATGTCTTTGCTTGGGGATCACTCTTGGCCATTGGAGGTAGGTTGAGGGAGACTTTGGGGCCTTCTTTGGGTCCCTCCATGATTGGGGGAACCCTAGAACTCCTTTCTCTCTCGTCCATCTAAACATGATCCAAGTACCTGAAAATAGTACAAAGAACATCCATAAGCATATTTGCAATGATAAGCACATTAGGGGCAAACACTTGTAATCTAACATGTTTAGATGTGATTTAAGTACAAAATGGCACAGGATGGAACCCTAAAACAGGGATACATCACCACCCCAAACTTAAAACATACTTATCCTCAAGTATGCTCCAACTCAATCTCTCTACAAAACTTCCACAAAAAGAAATGACATATGCAATGTAAAAGATGATTATTGCTTAATGGGATTAAAGATGATTGAGTGCATGCATTTCACCTCTCTCCTCTCCTACTTTCACAATCCAATCATGAAAAGAGCACAAAGCACCTGAACTTCAAATATAGCGCATAGAATATACAAGTTATCCATATTTCTTTCATTAAGTTCTAGGTAAACCGTTTCATGGTGGCGTTAATCAAGAATGACTAGGAGTAGTGTTGTTTCGCATTCATGCGTTCACTCTTATATTTCAAATCATATCAAAAGACCCATGTGGTTGCGGAAAAGGGCAAAATGAGCTAAGTTTGATGTTTCCTAGCTCAATGGGTATGAAAGTGGAAGAAAGGGTTGCGGTAAGATTTTTGGAGTGTTTTTACACACTCATCTTTTCTTTATTTGAATCTCTTAAACATGAGCATCTTTTTATTGTGTTTTTGCTTTTATTTTTCTATTCTTTTCTTTCTTTCCCTTGGTGTAGATAGGGAATATGGTGGATAGAGTGAAGTGGGGAGGTAGAGATGTGGCCACTCCAAACTTTTGGAGGTGGCCAAGGCTGATTATGTGCACTAGGGCATCTTTTTATGAGGCAGAGGGGTATGAAGATGGTGGAAGAAGAGTCAGGTTAAAGAGGTGTCATTGGTATGATTTTCCACATAAGACGTCTTGCATGAAAGTTAATCCAATACTTCATCCTAGATATCACACCAAATGAATGAATAAGATGAAATTGATATATCAAACAAGTGATTCCACAAATACTAAGCGTTCAAAGCTTGCTTAAGTTCACAATTCAGCCAAATCAATCACAATCATAAGAGAGGTGATGCACATGTAAAAAGTCAAACATTGATACCACTTAGCAATAAATCATGACATTTCATTTGCACTAGTCAAAGGTCGTCATTTTTACTCAAAACAATAGAGATTGGGTCAAAACATACTTTTTAGACAAGAAATCTCAAAATTGGGCAAAATTGGCCAAAATGGTGCCAATTTGCACTAAATCACATCTAAACCTACTTTAGGGAATTTCAAGACATAAAGCAAAAAATCCTAATTTACTTTTTTCATCTACATGTATAGGGACTCGCAAGTATATGCAATGTCTATTTGAGACAATGGAGAAGGCCAAGATGGATTTTCCATCTTTGTCACAAACAAACATCAGGTAAACTTCAATTATCCTTATCTATGGCTAGATATAGTCTTCTAGTTTTGCATTGTAGATATGATGCTTTATTTTGTAGCTTGACTTTCATTGTTGCAATTGTTTGTGGCCCATAAGATATTGAGACAACTATAACAATAGCCAAATTTGAGAAACTTTGCTCATATATACGCTACATGTAGCCACAAGAAGTACATTGACAGATGTTAACTCCTCAGTAGATTCAAGACTATTTTACTCACAGAGTATCAGAGCCTCATCACAATAGGTGCAAACTCACCCATTAATAATATCATTAAGGAAGATCATCACAATTGAAAAAATATGTCCATGATAGCTTCAAGATAGATAAAAATGTAAAGCACATTCTATTGAGATGGTTCACTAACATTATGCTACTAGGCATCCACACCTCATAAAAAAAGCACATATCTGATAGTCAAATGAATCAAGAAGACCGAGTGGAATGTAAGTACTAAAATCATGTGAAAGAGTTTTCCATAGTAGCGACATTGTAGGTACAAATATAAAACACATTCTATTTAGGCGATTAACCAAATTTTTATCATTGAGGATTCACCTCATTACAACATGTGCAAAAAAAACCCATGAACCATGATGATCAATATCTTTGCATCAAGATGAAGAATTATTAGATCACACACCTAAAAACCTATCCATAGTTGTTGTAACCCATAACTCTTCTTACTAGTAATTTTAGGATTAAAGATAACCAAAGTGTTAATTATGCTTATGTTAGTACATTAAATACCTTCTAGTTTACTTCAACCTTATTTTATTTTGAACTTATGCTTTGGTAATCAATACCATGAGATCTGAGCTTAGGTTGATATAGAGATATCCCACACATGTATGTGGGAAGAGATTTAATGATACACAAGGAAATAGTTAATATAGAAATTATCATTTAAGTATTTTATCAGACTAATATTGTAGAATTACAGGAAATTCAATTATAAATCCAACACAAAAAGAATGAACCAAACTAGAGTTAAAATACGAGAGTAATGTCTCTTTTGGTGAATATGTGCAAAACTAGCTTTAGTATACTTTTTCGTCAAGACAACGGCCACACAGATTGACAACACGTCGGTCAACATCCACATAGATCAACAATTTTTAGGCTAAAAGCCACACAGACCTATGACCAATGGGCCACATAGGGGGACAGCCACACAAGGTGGCATGCCATGTAGACCGACGACTATGCAGGATGACAGGCCACATAGACCTACAACCATGTAGGATGCTAGGCACACCAGATGAGATCCCATTTAGACTGATAGCCACACAGGCTGATAGGCCACATAGAATGAAGCAAATGAGTTGTGCAACTGTCCAGGATAGCCAGTCACTAAAATGACCATAACTTTTGCTATACATATTTAATTGTGATGAAAAAAATTCTTGTTGTATTTATATCTCAATTATCCAAACAAATAGAACCTAAACCACTTAGGAGATCAAAAAAGAGGAAACTTAAGGGGGTGACTTTGTTGAAGAACATGAAGAATAATAGGAGACCAATAACATAATAGTTGATCTATTGAATAAGTAGTTTAATATAGCAGATCACTTCTATCTTGGTCCCTTTCTTATTCAAGATATTCTATTCAATTCATCAAAGGTTTTATTCCTCCTCCCCTCATCATCTTCTACCTCTAACTGACTTCTTAAAGTCTATTTTATTCCTGGCAATCAATTTATGATGAGAGTTTGATGTGAAGATTAAATCAAAATCATGTGAGCTAAGACCCAAACTTAGTTGGTGAAAATGCTGAGATCAGTAAACTTGGACACAATTCGTGAGTCGAAAATAACCTTAAAACCCAGATTTACAACATACAAATTCAAAACAATGATTTTCCAGTATTAAATCTTACTCTGTGTTAGTTGTTAATGAGTTTAATAAGTTTGTATAATGATTTCTAGTAGTAAAAATATTTTATTAATTATATTTGGTGATATGATACCCATGCTGATTTTTTAATGTGATTTGTAATGAAGTAAAGGTGATGGAATAATGGATCTAAAGGCACCGAGGAAGCCGAGTTTTCCCTATTCCATATTTAAAGGATTGAATTATGATTTATTAGAATAGTGAAAGTTGCTAATTAGGTTATTTCTATGTTTAACACTAAATCCATAATTGTTGAAAGTAGAGTAATGATTAGAAAGGATGACGATTTTATTAGAAAAAATTAAATAATCATTAAACATTAGTTACTCTAGACAATGTACAATACTTCATAAGAGGCCTACTTTGTGAGGAGGAAACATGCTACTGACTGAAGGATTAGTCTACGTCAAGTTAGCATGGATAAAAATGGACTAGGGTGTGTGGGTCTAGGCCACTAAGGGCGAACTCTTGAATATAGTATGGTACCCAACACCAATCGTGAATGACTGTGGTACATGTGTTTCTAATCATTGATAATCTTCATTAGGACCACAAATTCAGGATAAGATAGAGTGCTTTGAATCTCCACATGAGTACACATGCTTAGAGGAGTCTAGATATCCACCCGCTCCCATTATCTGCTGAGATCCAGATATAGTGATTCCCGTTGCAGACAAGGTATTGAGATTGAAGTCTTAGGAACCCTAGCATGCTTCTAAGTCTTATATATTGAGATCATAGCTTTCTATGATTCTTTCACATGTTGTGGTACACCTTGAAGGGAAATATGGTAACTGAATAGGCTGCAGAAACAAAATTTTAACTACCATATTCCGCTTTAACCAATGGAATGTATTAATAACTATGGAGTGGGAAGGATGGTTTGGAGGATATACCTGATCCTGGAGCAAGTCCAACAACATCTCCTTGTCATGGTGTGTGCCCTTTCTTCAAGTTGCACTTGAATAATGCCTACGTCGGCCTACTAGTTGATAACCATAGATAGCAGGTTGACGTTGTCCTCCTAGAAGGAAAAGCTCTATGCCTCTAGAGTAGTCCACACGGACCACCAAGAACTCTTGTTTTTCTAAAAGAACGGACAAGAAGAAGTCCTCTCATGTTAGTGTTCTAGTCATCAACATTCTCTCCCCCAATTTTTCTCCCTTGATATCCCTCCCTTTAGCGGGTAGGACTTGCTCATGTTGTCTAGGTTACCAAAACCAAAGAAGACAAACAATTACTAGAGGTAGTTGCATTGTTTTCTAAAAATCCCCCAATACTGCTCTATTTATAGGAGGCTTAGGTTCAGGGTTCCTAGTTTGAGTGGGAGTGGAAGAGATCAAAATTTCATAAATTTTCACAATCTGTGTGCGGCAAAACGGTCGGTTCACAGGAAAACCAATCGGTTGGCATGCCAGCTGAGCGGTTCAACCATTGAACTAGTTGTTTCATCATGTTTCCCAAGCGCAATTGTACTGGAAATTAATATCCAATTTAATGCACAATATGACGTCAGAAAAAATCCTTAAATCAATCGAATTGATCTGCCAACAATTCACAACCAGAGTCAGTTTGTTCATGGACGTGAGCTGATTGGTTCACTTCCTGAACCAGTCGGTTCACTATCCAGAATTGCAAAAGTTGGTTTAATTGACCTGACACACTGAAGTAGTTGGTTCAAGACTTGAACCGGTCGATTCACTTATTGAGTCAGTCAATATTCAACCAATGTTGAATTGAATACCTAACTCTTTAGTAATCAATTTTAAACCAAATTCATGAATGAAATCCCATTCCAAGTGTATCCTATGTGTGTGACCCTATAGTTCCAAGTTACATTGGAAGTGAATGTCCATAACTCATTTATTCCATCACAAGAAAAGAGTGTTGTATAGTCACACATCATTGCTACCCAAGTAATTGGAAAGTTGGAGAAAAACTTCAACCTACAATATGTGATAGGTGTTATAGTGATTGTATAATTCCTTTGTCTCTGATATTCAAATTGAACTGGAGGCATGGAATCGTCATCCTTTTAGTGCTCAATCCATGTTTCTTAAAAACAAGAGCATACTGTCTGAGATATATGTGACCTCAATATCATATATTGATTCACATGTGCATGTGCATGCCTTTCTCAGTCTCGCTTATCACGTGGCTAGGATATCAAACTCCAGTAAGAGGGACAAATCCCATCTACATCACTCACAATCATCCCCATGTGTCATAGTATATCCAATCATCACCTTTATGACAACCCTTATTCAAGATCATGGTGGATGATGTCAAAGAACACCAAATGACATGTGATGAGTGTAGTCATTTCAAGTCTAAGAACCACAATCACCAGCTTCACAATGAGAGATGACTATGACGACCAATTATGGTTTCCATGTGTCACTCTCAAGGTGGGTTCGTCTGATACACTATTCTCTATTAAGTATTTATGTGCTTGATTTAATATAATATATCATGACTGATGATATCCTGTCATCAACCAACCCACACTCTAGTCTTATGTGTTATTGTTGTCTATCAGCCTTCCACAATAACATCTAAGCAGAGAAATAAAAATAATGTATATACTCTTAACATCTGTATGATCTCATTTTTTAGGTCATGCACCTTAAGACATACATCATTGAGTAATGCTATTCTTTATACATTCATTATGTTCTCTCATTATCTCATAACTGAGGGAAACATTGCAAAGACCCTAACCTACGTTTAGGGCTTATCCTGTTTACTTTGCTTAACCCTAGTGCTTAGTTGCTTGCTAATCACCTTTAGTGGTGATTAGGGTTTGTTGGTGCTTTGTTGAGAGCTAGAGGTGCTACTTGCAATTAACCCAAGTCTAGGGTTTGTGGGCAAGTTTGTCACCTTGTGAGGTGTTCCTCCCTCTCCTTGCTTCCTCTGGCGATGAGAGGAAGGGTTGGGCTCGTTGCTTGAGTTCCTTTGGGCTTGGATGAGCCTTGTTGGGCCTTGTTGTGCCTTGCCTTTGCCTTTTTGGACCTTGTGTCGGGCAAGTGAGCCTTGTGTCAGCCTAGGTGTGTCGGCCATGCTTGTGTCGGCCTAGGTGTGTCACCCTAGGTTGTGTGTCGGGCATGGTGTGGAGGTGTATCGTCCATGGACCCTTTGACCCCCCTTTGACCTCGTTTGTGTCACCACTAGTGGACACTTGGTGCTTGATGCTTGCATATGGAAATGGCCTTGGACATGTGTTTAGGGCATGTTAGAGTGGTGGCATTGCTCATGGACAAGTGTCCCTAGGTAGGCGACACCTTGCCTTGTCTTACCTTGGTTTCTCCTCCATCCTCTTCTAGATATGTGTTCCCTTTCTCTTGCTAAGAATTCCTTTAGTTCCTTTGTTTCCCCTCTCCCTTGGTGCACGACACCCTCTTCCCTTGCAAGCTTGGTGGCCGATCCTTATATTGGAGTCTCCTTCTTCCTCTAGTGGTGGTCGAACCCTAGAGTGCCTTGCTCTTCTTCTTGTGGTGGAGCTTGGAAGCTTGGTGCTTGGAGCTTTGGAGCTTGCTTAAGGCGGGTTACATAACTCCTAACCCTAACTATATTACCTTCTATGTTCTTGTCTGTTTCTTATGATCATAATCGGTTATATATGTTGTTAGTTGAGTTCTTGCTTAGTTGCACCTAGTTGGCCGAACCATGTTTCTAGGGTTTCCTTGTTAAGCAACACCCCTCTCCCTCCTTGGTCTAGAGAAGTGAGCTTGAACTCTAGTGACATGGGCAATACTCCTCTCTCATTTAAGTTGAGAGGTGAGCTTGTGTTCTAGTTGCTTGAGCAACACCCTTCTCTCACCATGGATTCGAGAGGTGAGATTTGTGGTGGATGTAGACCTTTGTTAGGGTTGATCTTTGTGTTGCCCGATTGGTGATAAGAAGTCATGCAAGACCCCTCTCTTATGGTTGTTGAGAGGTGAGCCATCTTCTTGATCCTTTAGGGTTTGGTGCCCCTTGTGCTTGAGGTTGAGGACGACCTTTTTGGGTTGCATCTTACCCGATATGGTCTTGGGGTTGATGTTGCCCGATATTCCTCTTTGGCCTAGAGCCTTGGTTGATATGATGTTGTTGTGTCGGGCGTTACACATCTGGTTCTTGCCTTGTTGTGTCGGGCTCCGCACTATGTTGAGTTCCCTACCCGACACACTTAACCTAGGAGGTGGCTTGGTGTCATTATACCTTGATGTTGTGGAAGCTATGTTGGCCGATAGCATGTGAATAGCTGAGTGTTATGCTTTCTTTGCTGCACGCCCTGGTTGCCCATTAGAAGTTGGTTGCACGACACGCCCCTTGGGTTCAGTTGCATGATAGACCTTGCTGCACGACACACCTAGTGCACGACGCGCCATTGCACGATACATGAGGTGCGCGACACCTAGGGTTGCCCGATATATCTTGAGGTGGTAGCTCGTTACCTTTGCTAAGTGCCTGGGCGATATGTGGCTGGCTTGCTTGGCCGATATGGGGCTAGAGTGTTGGGCGATATGAGGAAGTACCCTGTCCGATACTACCTTTAGTGAGGGTGCCCTACCCATCACACTTCTTGTGAGGGTAGTGGGCACTTCTAGTGAGGGTCTTGTTCCTTTTGAAAAACCGCATGCTAGTTCTTGCTTATGCAAACACATTTGGCTTATGATGATGATGACCCTTGAGATGTTTGATAGTAATTGAGGTAGTAGATTATATTTATGTAACTTGACATGACTTTACATGCTTTTATGATCATCTTGAATTATATGTATAATGCTGAGGAATGGTAAGCATATAAGATGCCTTGCATGATGTTATGATCACAGATTGAGACATGTATGATAAAGCATATGATCATCAATGATTGCCTATGATTGATAATATGATTCTTCTATTAATCCATGATGACTGTCCATACTAACCATGCAGGTGTTTCATACAGATGCATAGCCAGGTAAAGGGATATGAGGTATATATTTTTGAGTAACACTGCGTTAATGGTTACTCTGGATGATGAGATCACATGCATGATGTGTTCTGGCCTGAGGACCTGAGTTTGGCTAAAGTGCTTAAGTTGAGGTGTTATCCTCTGATGATGATCTGGGATGGTTATTCCCCAGCAATGAGAATGCCTTTTCGAGGCAGTGGTCCCTTTTTTTGTGGGATGGAGATCCCAGAATAAAATGATGGTGGTAATAATGATGTAGCTTTATGTTATGCATGTGTTACAACTTGGTTTCCCCAACAACCCACTTAAAACATACTAACTAATCACAGCACAATATATCATGTAGTTTGCCCTGGCCATAGATCCATCATCGTCAGGAGCTGGTGATGGTGAAATGGGTTCTCCTGTGGGTTAACCTGGAAGCGCATATTATTGAATATGTGTGGTTTCTCCTAGCCTAAAATAGAGAGGACATGAGTGCAGCTGTGGTTGCATACTCGGGACATATATATAGAGCATGGTGAACATGCCCATGGATCAATGTGATAGAGCATGAATGCATTCACGGCTCAGAGCACGGTGAACAAGCCTGTGGCTCAGATATACTAGCGTCAAGACATGTAACGAGGCGGGCTAGAGAAAGGGTAGCCTATGGAGCTGACCCTGTGGCTGAGGCCACTTAAGCATGAGACTACGGTCCTGCTTGTGTTGTACTCGTGCACTGACCACGAGGTGGGAGGTCGTGGAGTCCGGCTCTTCCATTGACCTTGTATGGCACCGGCTTGGGTTTCACAACCGAAGGTTGGATTTGAGCAGTACGGCTCACTTCCTCAGGGCATAATAAATCATAATCCAACCGAATAGTACTTATTGCTTAAGGCACAACACAGAACATTGATTGAGGCCTTGTTTGTGTAGTTGATCTTGTTATACTTGCAGTTACTTATACGTTCCTTATGTTATGTGGTAATATCTTATAAATCTTATCTTGTTAATCATGTTCCATAAAGAGATACTTGGTTATATGCCCTCCGTACATCTCGGTAAGCTTGATGGTATGAATAGCCTTGATATATAGACTGTTCTTGCTATACCGTTTATCAGTTATCTACTGCTATTGCTTTAATCTTCCTTTGGTTTTATGGTTTCGGCAGGGAGTTATGTTTCTCGCTGGGACTGTGTGTCTACCCCACTGGTTTATAACCTTTTTAGGTGTTCGAGATAGATGTGGTGGTGGTCGTGGGGTTGCGGCCGAGCAGCAAGAAGAGCAGTAGAAGGAAAGAGATGGACATGCTACTATTTTGGTTGTTTTGTAGTAGAGTCTTAGAGTCATCCCTGTACTCTCAGGTCCTTGGAAACGTTTTGACGTTGTTTCACGATGTATAGCTGTTGATGTTGTGTATGTCCTACAGCTGGCCGGATGTGGGTTGTTATGAACATATAAACAGGTGATGAAATCATGTGATGGCTAGACAGCTGATCTCCTAAGCTGTGGACACGTATCAAGACTTGTAAATGTTTATATAACATGTTTTCTTGTAGGATAAGGATCTGAATGAAATAGTTTCTTAGTTTATCCGCTTTCCGAAATCGGTTTTAATTAACCTGTGCTTTTGGTAATTTGAGGTTTATGGTGTTTTCCGCACATTTTTGTGTAACACCTCGTTGTCTGTGTGATAGCGGGATGTGTTGCCACAAGTTTGGTATCAGAGCCCTAGGTTCACTGAGTCTACATGGATTTAGGACTAGGTTGTGTCTGTTCTTGTGAGTTTTCTAGATTTTCTTACAATCATCTTCTGCCCTCAGGGGAAGAAAAAGCCAAGATGTCTGGAAACCATGAAGAACATGCTACCGAGAACAGTGATGTTGCATCGGTTGATGGAGCTATAGGGCAGGCACATGAAGATCGGGTGCCTGAGGTCCCCCAACCTGACCCAGCCACTCTCAAAAACCTTGCCTATCAACAACTTATGGGGTAGATGATGGCTACGATGAATCTCATGGTAGAGAGATTGCCAGTGCATCCACCAAGAGCACAGGCTCCCCATAGTGAAACATCGGGTATTGGGAAGACCTTTGAGCGGCTTCGCCGAGTCAGAGCTTCGGATTATGCTGGAACGACTGATCTAGCGGATGTAGATATGTGGCTGACAGGTCTTGAGAAGGCCTTCCAGATCCTCAACATCCCCGAAGCGGACAAAGTAAAGCACATTGTCTACCTTCTGAAAGGTAGTGTTGTTCACTGGTGGACCATCGAGGAGGAGAAGCGACCTGGTGAGGTGATCGATTGGGAGGTTTTTCGGCACGAGTTCGTCAGTAGATACTTTCCGAAGACATATCTAGATGAGAAGATTAGTCAGTTCGAGCGCCTACGCCAAGGAACGATGAACATCACCGAGTATGAACCCAAGTTCATGGACTTGTTGAGGTTTTTTCCTCACATGGCGGCGACAGATGAAGAGCGAATCAGACGTTTTGAGAAAGGTATGAGTGATGAGCTGACAACACCTGCTTCTGTGTTGGAGAACCGAGAGCAGTTTGCTACATTTGTGGAATCTGTCTGGAGGATCGAATGGTCAGTTAGGGAGAAAAGAGAGTCCATATCTAAGAAGAGGCATGCTCAGTTCCAGGGATAGAGGTTTGGTGGCTTCAAGAAGCCAAGGTTTTCAGCACCTTCCATGATGAGAGGTTCCAGTGTACCATTGCAGTGGTCTCTGAGTAAGGGAAGAGGATATGTTTCTTCACCGTCAAAGGCACATAGTACAACTTCTGTGGTAGTAACAGGGCCGTCCAGGACACAACAGCAAGACCATTCATGCCATATGTGTGGTCAGATCGGGCATTGGAGGTCAAACTGCCTGAGTAGAGATATTGAAGTGACACAACAGCTGAGGCAGAATCAACGAGGGTCATATAGACAGCAGCCCAGTAGTAGCAGAGGGCGAGGACGAGGGCAAGCGTCGCAAGCGGGATCGTCTTCTCAAGGAAGCAGAGGACGTGGACAGCAAGCAACGGCTCAATTCTATGCTATGAGTCAGCCGGAGGCGATAGTCAACCCGCGAGTGGTGGCAGGTCAGATGGATTTATTTCATTCTGATTTGTCTTCTTCTTGCTTTATATCTGTTCTGGTTGACCCGGGTGCTATACACTCTTTTATCGCCTATAGTATGCTTGTAAACTGTCATTTACCTGTTAGTTGTAAGAAAGATAGCTTGTTGTTAGAAACCCCTCTTGATGGTTCCTCAATGCTTCGAGAGGAGTGTCCATCTTGTGTCTTATCTTTTTCGAGACACAGTATACAAGTGGATCTTATACCACTTGATATGCATGGTTTCGATGTGATCCTTAGGATGGATACCTTAGAGAAGTATAAGGTTATTTTGGACTGTGGTTCCAAACAGGTTGTGTTTGATGATGTTGGAAAGAAGTGGATCTTCCAAGGAGATAGGAAGATTCTTCCGACGTGTCTAGTATCAGCTATGGTGGCAGAAAAGTTGCTACGACAAGGATGTAAGGCGTTCTTAGCTCACATTGTGGATACCAAGGCGAAAGGTCCTAGCCTTGAGGAGGTGTCGGTTATCCGAGAGTTTGCAGATGTGTTTCCTGATGAGTTCCCCGATGTTCCTCCACCCCGAGAGATTGACTTCGAGATCAATCTGGTTCCAGGAACACATCCAGTTGCATAGACACCGTATAGGATGGCTCCAGTAGAGATGGCAGAGCTTAATAAGTAGTTGCAAGAGTTGTTGGAGAAAGGTTTCATCCGACCGAGTACATTGCCTTGGGGTGCTCCAGTGTTGTTCGTTAAGAATAAAGATGGATCGATGCGGCTGTGTATAGATTACCGGTAGTTGATCAAGGTCAAGATCAAGAACAAGTACCCATTGTCGAGGATAGATGATCTGTTCGATCAGTTGCATGGTGCTACAGTGTTTTCAAAGATCGATCTACGATCCGGATATCATCAGTTAAGGATTAAAGCGAATGACATACCAAAGTCAGCTTTTAGGACTAGGTATGGTCACTTCGAGTTTTTGGTTATGCCATTTGGGCTAACCAATGTGCCTACTACTTTCATGGATTTGATGAACAGGGTGTTCCGTGCGTTCCTAGATCAGTTTGTTGTAGTCTTTATAGATGACATCTTGATCTATAGTCAGCACAGGCAAGAGCATGAGCGACATCTTCAACTAGCATTGACTCTTCTTTGCCAACATCAGTTGTATGCCAAGTTCAGTAAGTGTGAGTTCTGGTTGGAAGAAGTAACTTTCTTGGGTCATGTGATATCTGTAAAAGGAGTCAAAGTGGACCCCAGGAAGTTGGAGTCAGTAGCAAATTGGGAGCAACCAAAGATGCCGACGGAAGTTCGTAGTTTCCTGGGATTAGCAGGATACTACCGGAGGTTTATCAAGGACTTCAGTGTGATCGTGTTGCCAATGACAAAGTTGACTAGAAAGGATGCACCTTTTGTCTGGAATGACCGTTGTCAGCAAGCTTTCCAAAGTTTGATGGAAAAGTTGACTAGTGCTCTGGTACTAGTCCTACCAAAGCCTGGAAATGGCTATGTTGTTTTCTACGATGCTTCCAAGAAAGGTTTAGGTTGTGTGCTGATGCAGGAAGATCATGTGGTTTCTTTTGCTTCGCGATAGCTTAAGAAACACGAGGAGAACTATCCGACTCATGACTTGGATTTGGCAGTGGTGGTTCGTGCGTTAAAGATTTAGAGACACTATCTTTACGGGGAAGTGTGTCAGATCTTTACAGATCATAAGAATCTAAAGTACATCTTCTCACAGAATGAGTTAAACATGCGACATCACCGATGGATGGAGCTAATCAATGATTACAACTATTCCATCAAGTATCATCCTGGTAAGGCAAACGTGGTAGCTGATGTGCTTAGCCGAAAGTCTTCTTCTCTCTCTACAAAGAAGGCACAGGTGAGTTCATTGGTATGCTATAGATGGGATATGTTTGTTTCCTTGCAGAAGATGAATGTGCAGATGGGAGTTTCCTTGTTAGAAGGACTTTTAGCACATATGCAAGTCAAGCCTACACTGAGACAACATATCAAAGATGCACAACAAACAGATGATGCAGTGCAGTTGATCAGATCAGAGTTTGGCAACGAAAAGCATGATGGGTTCCATAAGTCCGAGGATGGACTAGTTTGCTATCATCATAGGATGCTGGTCCCCGATACTGATAATCTGAGGAATCTAGTGCTCGAGGAAGCACACACGTCGATGTATGCTATGCATCCAGGAGTCACCAAGATGTATCATAGTCTGAAGGACTTATATTGGTGGCCCGGTTTGAAGAAATATGTAGCTGAGTTTTTGGCTAGATGTGCGGTATGTCAGCAAGTCAAGGCTGAACATCAGAAGTCGGTAGGCATGTGGCAACCCCTACCAATAACGCAGTGGAAATGGGATCATATAACCATGGATTTTGTAGTTGGTCTACCCAGGACAACTAGGAATCATGATTCCATTTGGGTAATAGTGGACAGATTGATGAAGTCTGCCCATTTCATACATGTAAAGACAATGTATACAACTGAGAAGCTCGCTCGGGTATATGTATATGAGATAGTACATTTGCATGGTGTGCCAGCAACAATAGTTTCTGATAGAGGTCCTTAGTTCACGAGTCGTTTCTGGGAACAGTTGCACAAAGCGTTGGGAACACAGCTAAGGTTCAGCACTTCCTTCCACTCGCAGATAGAGAGACAGTCTGAGAGGACTATTCAGACTTTGGAGGATCTCCTTCGAGCTTGTGTTTTGTAGTTCCTAGGCAGTTGGGACGTACATCTCAGTTTGATAGAGTTTGCCTATAACAATAGTTATCAGCGGAGCATTGACATGGCTACTTATGAGGCCTTATATGGCAAGAAGTGCAGATCTCCGTTGTGTTGGTATGAGTCTGGTGAATATTAGCTTTTGGGTCCTAAGTTAGTACAACAGACAACAGAAAAGATCAAGGTGATACAACAACAGTTAAAAGCAGCACAGAACAGGTAGAAGTCTTATGCAAACAATCACCGATGACCTTTGGAGTTCCAAGTAGGGGACAAAGTGTATCTTAAAGTCTCACCGTGGAAAGGTGTGCTAAGGTTTAGCCGGAAGGGTATGCTAGCACCCAGATATATGGGGCCATACCCGATCATAGCACGTATGGGCAAGGTAGCTTATGAGTTAGAGTTGCCGCCAGAGTTGCACAGGTTACACCCAGTGTTCCATGTCAGTATGCTGAAGAAAAGTCATATGGATACAGGAACAGTGATACAGCCAGTCGAAGTTGAGCTTGATGAAGATGTGACCTATGAGGAAGGTCCTGTGATGATCCTTGATAGAAGGGTTAAGAAGCTGAAGAGGAAGGACCTAGTTCTGGTGAAGGTTCTTTGCCATCATCGTGGCATTGAGGAATCCACATGGGAGCTTGAGGAAGAGATGAGGAGGAAGCACCCCTCGCTTTTCTCTTTGGATTTCAAGGATGAAATCCCTTTGAAGGGGGTTATAGCTTGTAAGGACCCTGACTTCTGTTTAGGGCTTATCCTGTTTTCTTTGCTTAACCCTGGTGCTTAGTTGCCTGCTAATCACCTTTAGTGGTGATTAGGGTTTGTTGGTGCTTTGTTGATAGCCGGAGGTGCTATTTGCAATTAACCCAAGTCTAGGGTTTGTGGGCAAGTTTGTCACCTTATGAGGTGTTCCTTCCTCTCCTTGCTTCCTCTGGTGATGAGAGAAAGGGTTGGGCTCGTTGCTTGAGTTCCTTTGGGCTTGGATGAGCCTTGTTGGGCCTTGTTGTGCCTTGCCTTTACCTTTTTGGACCTTGTGTCGGGAAAGTGAGCCTTATGACGGCCTAGGTGTGTCGGCCATGCTTGTGTCGGCCTAGGTGTGTCACCCTAGGTTGTGTGTCGGGTATGGTGTGGAGGTGTGTCGCCCATGGACCCTTTGACCCCCCTTTGACCTCGTTTGTGTCACCACTAGTGGACACTTGGTGCTTGATGCTTGCATGTGGCAATGGCCTTGGACATGTGTTTAGGGAATGTTCGAGTGGTGGCATTGCTCATGGACAAGTGTCCCTAGGTAGGCTACACCTTGCCTTGTCTTACCTTGGTTTCTCCTCCATCCTCTTCTATATATGTGTTCCCTTTCTCTTGCTAAAGATTCCTTTAGTTCCTTTGTTTCCCCTCTCCCTTGGTGCACGACACCCTCTTCCCTTGCAAGCTTGGTGGCTGATCCTTATCTTGGAGTCTCCTTCTTCCTCTGGTGGTGGTCGAACCCTAGAGTGTCTTGCTCTTCTTCTTGTGGTGGAGCTTGGAAGCTTGGTTCTTGGAGCTTTGGAGCTTGCATAAGGCAGGTTACATAACTCCTAACCCTAACTATATTACCTTCTATGTTCTTGTATATTTCTTATGATCATAATTGGTTATATATGTTGTTAGTTGAGTTCTTGCTTAGTTGCACCTTGTTGGCTGAACCATGTTTCTAGGGTTTCCTTGTTAAGCAACACCCCTCTCCCTCCTTGGTCTAGAGAAGAGAGCTTGAACTCTAGTGACATGGGCAATACTCCTCTCTCATTTAAGTTGATAGGTGAGCTTGTGTTCTAGTTGCTTGAGCAACACCCTTCTCTCACCATGGATTCGAGAGGTGAGCTTTGTGGTGGATGTAGACCTTTGTTAGGGTTGATCTTTGTGTTGCCCGATTGGTGATAAGAAGTCATGCAAGACCCCTCTCTCTTGGTTTTTGAGAGGTGAGCCATCTTCTTGATCCTTTAGGGTTTGGTGCCCCTTGTGCTTGAGGTTGAGTACGACCTTGTTGGGTTGCATCTTACCCGATATGGTCTTGGGGTTGATGTTGCCCGATATCCCTCTTTGGCCTAGAGCCTTGGTTGACATGATGTGGTTGTGTCGGGCATTACACATCTAGTTCTTGCCTTGTAATGTCGGTCGTCGCACTATGTTGAGTTCCCTGTCCGACACACTTAACCTAGGAGGTGGCTTGGTGTCGTTATACCTTGATGTTGTGGAAGCTCTGTTGGCTGATAGCATGTGAATAGCTTAGCATTATGCTTTCTTTGCTACACGCCCTGGTAGCCCGTTAGCAGTTGGTTGCACGACACGCCCCTTGGGTTCAGTTGCATGATAGACCTTGTTGCACGACACGCCTAGTGCACGACGCTTCGTTGCACGATACATGAGGTGTGCAACACCTAGGGTTGCCCGATATATCTTGAGGTGGTAGCCCGTTACCTTTGCTAAGTGATTGGGCGATATGTGGCTGGCTTGCTTGGCCGATATGGGGCTAGAGTGTTGGGCGATATGAGGAAGTACCCTGCCCGATACTACCTTTAGTGAGGGTGCCCTACCCGTCACACTTCTTGTGAGGGTAGTGGGCACTTCTAGTGAGGGTCTTGTTCCTTTTGAAAAACCGCATGCTAGTTCTTGCTTATGCAAACACGTTTGGCTTATGATGATGATGACCCTTGAGATGTTTGATAGTAATTGAGGTAGTAGATTATATTTATGTAACTTGACATGACTTTGCATGCTTTTATGATCATCTTGAATTATATGTATAATGTTGAGGAATGGTAAGCATATAAGATGCCTTGCATGATGTTATGATCACAGGTTGAGACGTGTATGATGAATCATATGATCATCAATGATTGCCTATGATTGATAATATGATTCTTCTGTTAATCCATGATGACTGTGCATACTAACCATGCAGGTGTTTCATATAGATGCATAGCCAGGTAAAGGGCTATGAGGTATATATGTTTGAGTAACACTATGTTGATGGTTACTCTGGATGATGAGATCACATGCATGATGTGTTTTAGTCTGAGGACCTGAGTTTGTCTAAAGTGCTTAAGTTGAGGTGTTATCCTCTGATGATGATCTGGGATGGTTATTCCCCAGCAACGAGAATGCCTTTTTGAGAAAGTGGTCCCTTGTGATGTGGGATGGAGATCCCAGAATAACATGATGGTGGTAATAATGATGTAGCTTTATGTTATGCATGTGTTACAACTTGGTTGCCCCAACAATCCACTTAAAACATACTAACTAATCACAGCAGAATATATCATGTAGTTTGCCCTAGCCATAGATCCATCATCGTCAGGAGCTGGTGATGGTGAAATGGGTTCTCCTGCGGGTTAACCTGGAAGCACATATTATTGAATATGTGTGGTTTCTCCTAGCCTAAAATAGAGAGGACGTGAGTGCAGCTGCGGTTGCATACTCGGGATATATATAGAGAGAGCATGGTGAATAGGCCCATGGCTCAGTGTGATATAGCATGAATGCATTCATGGCTCAGAGCACGGTGAACAGGCCCGTGGCTCATATATACTAGCGCCGAGACTTGTACCGAGGCGGGCTAGAGAAAGGGTAGCCTATGGAGCTGACCCTGTGGCTGAGGCCACTTAAGCATGAGACTGTGGTCCTGCTTGTGTTGTACTCATGCACTGACCACGAGGTGGGAGGTCGTGGAGTCCGGCTCTTCCATTGACCTTGTATGGCACCGGCTTGGGTTTCACAACCGAAGGTTGTATTTGAGCGGTACGGCTCACTTCCTCAGGGCATAATAAATCGTAATCCAGCCAAATAGTACTTATTTCTTAAGGCACAACATGGAACATTGATTGAGGCATTGTTTGTGTAGTTGATCTTGTTATACTTGTAGTTACTTATACGTTCCTTATGTTATGTGGTAAGATCTTATAAATCTTATCTTGTTAATCATGTTCCATAAAGAGATACTTGGTTATATGCCTTCTGTACATCTCAGTAAGCTTGATGGTATGAATAGCCTTGCTATATAGACTGCTCTTGTTATACCTTTTATCAGTTATCTACTGCTATTGATTTAATCTTCCTTTGGTTTTATGGTTTCGGAGGGGAGTTATGTTTCTCGTTGGGACTGTGTGTCTCACCCCGCTGGTTTATAACCTTTTTAGGTGTTCGATATAGACGTGGTGGTGGTCGTGGGGTTGCGGCCGAGCAGCAAGAAGAGTAGTAGAAGGCAAGAGATGGACATGCTACTATTTTGGTTGTTTTGTAGTAGAGTCTTAGAGTCATCCATGTACTCTCAGGTCTTTGGAGACGTTTTGACGTTGTTTCACGATGTATAGTTGTTGATGCTTTGTATGTCCTACAACTAGCCAGATGTGGGCCGTTATGAACATATAAATAGGTGATGAACTCATGTGATGGCTAGACAGCTGATCTCCTAAGCTGTGGACACATATGAAGACTTGTAAATGTTTATATAACATGTTTTCTTGCAGGAGAAGGATCTGAATGAAATAGTTTCTTAGTTTATCCGCTTTTTGAAATCGGTTTTAATTAACCCGTGTATTTGGTAATTTGTGGTTTATGGTGTTTTCCGCACGTTTTCACGTAACACCTCGCTGTCTGTGTGATAGCGGGATGTGTTGCCACAAACATAATAAATTAAAAGTTTGCCTTTATTATTAATCAAATCCTTTACATAATATGACATCACAATCATCACATGATTGTCTCTATGGACATACATACCAACACACCTCATGTGGGTCCAGAGTATATCATAAATTAACAATTGAATATTTAGCGAATTACCCTGATCAGTTGTTATTTTACTCATGCTATGTCTGAATGATTTGATATTCTACAATATCTTGTATACATTTTTGTACCCTAAATAGTAATTATCTTCTGATTGTTCTACCATAGTTATTTATTGATTTCTACTCACTAAGCTAGTATCTCATCAACCTACTAAAACATTTCTAAGGTAAAGGATTAGCTCTTGCAGAAGAGGCAAAAGCTAACTTATATGAAGGATAAAAAAGAGGTTTTATGAAGAAGTAGTTAGAGTAGTTAGTCAATTTTTTATCCTTCCTCTAGAACTTGGGAAGAAGAGAGAGTGAGATTAGAGAAGTTTGTACTATGTGTTAGTTGATGTAAATTATGGAATAACTTCTTGTTGTTTATAAATTTCAAACTATGTTGTAATATTTAATGTTTGTATAATCTGATTTTTTGGTTCAAATACATCAATGTACTCTGCATGTTTCTTGTGATTAGAGAAAAATAATTAATAAAATTCAAGGAAATTATTAAATTGATGGTCAGTCTTAATCCCTCTATGGCGACCCTGAACTTAGTTAATGGGGTCGGTTCATGTTAACTTTTTAGTATCAGAGCACATGTTGAACCTATATTGATTTTAGGATTAGGACAAGGGTGACAAGAGACCAACATGATTAGGATGCTTTCCTCTTTGAACTACAATTTTCTAATAGATATGTGTGTGTTATGGATATGCAGATGGTAGGAAAGAGGATGTGGAATTGGTGAGGAACAAGTTGAGAGCCACAACGATCTGGATCCTCATGCAATGGATCAAGTTGGAGAAGACATGGATGATGTGACAAGGATGTACCATATTTTTCTAGAGTCAAGGGAAAACTATAAGATGAATAGTAGGTCTTAAACTTCTAGTAAGTATTTGATGAGATCCTATGGGATAGTGAAGAAACTCGATGGAACTGAGTTATCTGGAACAAAAAACCACTCATCACAACTGTGTGGCTCTGATAGTTAGAAAAGTTTTTTCAGTTAATGGAGTTACATGAGGATAAGTAGATCAATTATTTTGTCTATCTACTCAAAGGAGATGTTGTGTTGTGGTGGCGTGAGGAGGAATACATTGTTGACAAGGAAGGACTTTGTAGATGATATTCACCTTAAGTATTTTACTCCTACCTTCTTAAGAGAAAAGATTAGTCAGTTGGAGAATATTAGACATGGCAGTGTGTTAATTAGAGAATATGAGGCATAGTTCACAAGGTTGGATAACTTATGTCCTCATCCTATACGAGATGTTGTATGGAACTGTAGGATATTCCAAGGAGGTTTTAGATCCAATATTAGATATACCATATCTACTATTGGGATAAGAGATAGATAAAACTTTGGTGAGTTTGTGGAGGTTGCAAGATGTATAGAAGAATCGATTAATGCTTATAAGCAGTCTGAAGGTAGAAATAGATATAAAGACTTTAACAGAGGATAGAGTAGTGATGCATATAGAGGAGGTTGTGGTTTCTTTTGTAAGATTGGACAAGGACTTGGTTGTTTTAGAAGAGCAAGATCATTTCTTCATATAGTGGAGGAAGTTCAGTTCCAATAGATGGAATAACCATATAGGCGGGCACCTTCATCAAGGGCTTTAGGGCCATCAACATCAGTGACAGGTTCACAGAGATAGGATACAATTGAATGTGACAACTATGGTAGGATACATTCTGGTCAGTGTTGGTGAGCCCATACTCAAATGTGTTATCACTGTGGATAAATGGGACATATAAAAAGGGACTTCCCAAAACTTTAGTATATTTCAAAACAAGGTTCATAATTACAGTTTTAGACTCCACAGAGATAGGTTCTATTTAGAGGGGCAAAGTTTTCAGTACCTTCAAGCTCTAGAGGGGGGCGTACCTAGCAACAGTAGTGGGCCGAGAGGAAAATATGGAAGAGGGAGAGCTATGACACACTTCTTCTCAATGACACCATTTGAAGGTGTAGTTTTTCCCAAAGCTATGATAGGCAAGATGCTTCTCTTGAACATTGTTTCAATCATAATTTTTATTGATACCGGTGTGACTCGTTCTCTTATTCATAGGTCACTAATTAGTGGATTAAATCTTTTAACTCAAGATTTATCTTATGAGTCATTTTTAAGAGTGCTATTAGGCGAATCAAAAGTTTTGATAGAAGTTTGTCCTAGATGTATGTTGAGTTTTAGTAGGTATACCATAGTGGTTAATCTCATATCATTAAACATTAATCATTTTCAAATAATTTTGGCCATGGACCACCTTGAAACATACCATGTCCAATTAGATTATTGGAAGAAAGAAGTTGTCTTTCAACTAGGTGGCTTTTCATGTTTCTTTACTGGAGACAAAAAATCCTACCCACATGTATAGTATCAGTTCTTGTAGATAATACGATGATGAGAAAGAGGTGTGAGGACTTTCTAGAACATGCGGTAGATGGTAGGGTAGATAAAAGAATAACCAATTTAGAGGATGTTCCAGTTGTATGTGAGTTTCTAGATGTCTTTCCTAACGAGTTACCAGGTTTACCACCTAAGAGAGATGTCGACTTTGAGATACAAATTTTACTTTATATTCACCCAGTAGCATTACCTACCTATAGGATGGCACCTACAAAATTGAAGGAACTAAAAGTTCAATTAAATAGTTACTTGATGAGGGTTTCATTCAACCTAGTCCATCACCACGGGGAGCCCCAGTACCGTCTTTGAAGAAGAAGGATGGTACTATGAGGTTGTATATAGACTATTGGAAATTAAATAAGATAACCATCAAAAACAAATATACTTTGCCTAGGACTGGTGACTTGTTTGATCAGCTATGTGAAGTAAGAATTTTTTCAAAGATAGATCTTGAATCAGGTTATTATTAGTTGAGAATAAAGGCATCACATGTACCTAAGTCAGCATTTTGAACAAGATATGGACATTATGTGTTTGTAGTCATGTATTTTGGACTAAAAAATGCTCTACCAGCCTTTATGGACATGATGAATATAATTTTCAAACCCAACCTAGATCAATTTATAATAGTGTCCATAGACGACATTCTTATATGTTGTAGAGATACTAAAAACCTTGAATAACATCTAACTATAGTCCTAAGTTAGTGAGACAACATCATCTTTGTGCAAAGTGAAACAAATTGTGAGTTTTGCTGGTTAGAAGTTTCATTTCTTGGACATGTCATGTTCGGAGAAGGAGTCAGTGTAACCCTAAGAAGGTGAAATCACTTCTTTGATGGGAGCAATCAACTACTTTTACTGAGATGAGAAATTTTCTAGGGGTGTGATGTAGCCCTATTTTAGGGCTCCATCCTGTGCCATTTTGTACTTAAATCAGATCTAAACATGTTAGATTACAAGTGTTTGCCCCTAATGTGCTTATCATTGCAAATATGCTTATGGATGTTCTTTGCACTGTTTTTAGGTACTTGGACCGTGTTTAGATGGACGAGAGAGAAAGAAGGAGTTCTAGGGTTCCCCCAATCATAGAGGGACCCAAAGAAGGCCCCAAAGTCTCCCTCAACCTACCTCCAATGGCCAAGAGTCATCCCCAAGAAAATACATCCAAGAATGATGGAGTTTGAAGTGAAATCAATTGATGCAAGCCTCACCACGGTCGTGGACACAACACCACAGTCGTGCATTTTTTAGCAAAGAAGTGCCCTTTTCAACAGGGTTTTCCCACAGAATCCCACGGCCGTGGCCATTGAAGACACCACAGTCGTGGCCAGGAGAAGAGAAAATGGTCGTGGGCCTTCCCCATGGTCGTGGTAATTAATGACCAAAGTTCCAGTTTTCAACAGGGTTTTTCACCCAAGGTGCCACGACCGTGGCTAATAGCCACGACCGTGGTCGATGAAGTACAAAACGCATGTGGTGCTGCTCCATGATCACCTCTCCCTCCTCCAAAATGGTCGTGTTACCCAACACGGCCGTGGTGCCTCTCACCCACCATGACCGTGGCACTCCGCCATGGCTTTGGCCACCACCATACTTGGCTACTCCCTCCATACCATGACCATTTTGCCACCCCCACGACCGTGTCCCACTACCCTCACCATGGGTGTGGAACACCACCACGGTCGTGGTGATCCACCAACCCAACCCTACTTTTATACTATATTTCCTAAAGTGCCCCTACTTACCCTAGTGCCTCCCCACCACCTATATATACATAGGTGGCGGATGGGGCATGAGGTTGGCCTCTCCTACAGCTTCTCCAAGCTTCCACCTTCCTTCCTTGAGCTATTAGTGCAATTCCTTTGCATTTTGGCTCTCCATCCACCATCTCCACCCTCATTCTACCTTGGAAACCTAATTTTCTAGATTTTCATCCATAATTCTCCATATTTTCATGCTCCCCTGCACCCTTGGAGGAGGGAGGTCATCCACAACAGCTTGGAGGTGAAGAAGAAGGATACTACACCAAGTTCCATGGCGTTTCTACCTCTTCTTCCCCTTTCTTTTACTCTTTCTTTGATCATGTGTAGCTACTAAGCCCCTAGTGGTAGGATGTTTGGGGTTAAAATGTGACTTTGATACCATGTTGGGGAAAAGTTGCTTGTAATGAACTCAATTTATATCTATGATGATTGCCTCTTGGTTCTATCTCATTTCCTATTTTATTGCATGTGGTTTGTGCTTATAACATGGATTGCTTGCTTTGAGATGTTTGATGACACTTAGCTTCTAGGAGGAATTGGAGTGTATGTGGCAATCTTAGGATTGGCTCCTAGGTCCAATTAGTGGATCCCTAGCTAGCCCCCTTTATTCCTACATACACATCCCTCCTTCTACAAGTGAGTGTGAGATTTAAGTAGCTAGTGTAAGTGAGAGTGATGTAATTTCCTAGGGCCTTCTAAAGGCTAGAGTGGCAAGTGGCATGAGGTCAAATACCCTCATCTCTACTCCCATCTCTACCCTCAACCTTCAATTGCTCACTATCACTTACTCTAGAAACCTAGATTTGGCTAATCCCATTAAAATTACACCTAACCCTAGTCTTCTACTAGTAGTGTAGGGTATATTCTAATGGCATTGACCTTATTGTTTGGTTTGGTAATCTAGATGTGGAATGAGAACCATTATTGTCCAACTATCTTCCCCAACTAATATCAAAGTTACATCCCCCAAACAGCCCACCTACCCTAATCAACATGTTAAAACCCAAACGGCTTTTATCGCTTGTTAATGCTAGTCTAGTTTAATTGCTTTAGCTTAACGTAGCCAATTGCATAGTTTTGTTCTCTAGTGTTAATTTAGGTCCCTGCTCTTTTTAGTGGTTAACTTAGCTTCTTAATTGCTTCTTTCATGCTTAGTCTAGTGTAGCTTGTTCTTGTCCTTGCTTAGCTCGTTTGTTAACTTAGCTTGCTAATTCACTTTTTCAAGACAACTTAGGTTTAATTCTACCTTTCTTTCTTGTTCATCTAGAGTAATCAACAACCAAAACCTTTTAAAACCCTCAAACTCTAATCTATGCACTAGGAACATAGCTTACACTACCTAACTCTAGTGTTCCTTCTATCCATGTGGACCGACCCCGTATCTTTCCAATCACATATACTACGACAGTACCATGTACGCTTGCAGGCGACCTGTTTAGTCTTTGTGATCGACTTGGTTAGGGACAATATAAATATTGAAAGCAAAATCCCATCATGTGCGTTTCGACCTCGTGGAGTGCATCTAGCCATCCTATTTGGCTGGTGTGTATGCCTCTAGCGGAATCTGCACCAAGCTTTCTGGCGTCGTTGTCGGGGACAGAGGTACTCAGCCTAGTTAGATAGTGTAGCTTAGCCCTTCCTTTTGCCCTCACCATTGCTATTATTTATTCTTTGTGTTACTTTTGCATCTTGGTTTGCTAACTTGTCCTATTTTGTTTGGTTGTGCCTTTTGCATGTGACAAGCAACCCTTTGGAGTCAAGATGGTAGACCGAGATGCGCGAGCCCCTTCAATCCCTCAACCGTCCTACATGATGAAGATGTTGGAAGACATGCTATATCTCATGCAAATTCATGTGGGAGGTTTTTCTAATCACTCTACCAACTCCATGGAGGATCTTTATGAAGATGTGCAACTTCTACAATCCTATCACATTCAGAACAACCAAAGCCCCATGTCAAGCTCTTACATGGGAACCATAAGAAGACCGTGAGCCAAGACATAGCTCTGTGTTTGAAGAAGAAGTTCTTGCAAGATTGAGAAGACTTTATGAAGTGAAGAGAGAGGTGTCCTTTCAAGGACAAACCATTGATTGGCTAGAGCAAAGGTTGGATGAGATTTCCCCTTCACTTGCCCTTTGTGAGGAGGGAAGATCCCTTTCCCAAACCATAGCCAACCCAAACAATGTAAATAGTTATATGGGCTCCCCTCAAGTTATCTATGATCCACCACCTCCTCAACCTTCGTATAACTTCCAACACACCTCACAACCACCACCACAACATCAATCATAAGAACTACCCCCATACCACCCACCTCCACAACAACCATCCTACATCCTTCATAAACCTAATCCGCCACTACCACCAACACCACCACAGCCATCACTTGCTCTCCTTCTTCCCCATGAGCAAGTGGATACAATTTCAATCTTGAGGTGTGACAAGGTTATAGAGGAGCTCAACAAGGGAGGGAAGCAAATAGATGAAGATCATGATGGAGAACCCTTGCCGCAAATCCCTTGTGAGAGTGCTAAGTGCACTAAAAATTATGCAGTCCTGGCAGATTTGAGAGGATAATATATTGTGTCCCATCTTCCTTTGATATGACACCACCAACTTCTCCCATTGTTGATCCAATACATCCCAATGTGATATTTTTAGGATTGCAAGTGTCCAACAGGATGGAAACCCCTCTCTTTTATGCCTATAAAGACCCATTCCTCAAGGGAAGGCAAAACTATGGCATGAAAAGTTCAAAGGTCTTAAGATTGACTAAGGCAAACACCTCATTGCTTGCCATCATCAAGAAAAGTCCAACTTATGTAAGGTTCCATAAGGGTGTTTTCACCTTCAAGAATAAGATGAGAGGGGAGATGCCTAAGGAGTCTGTCTTAAATGAGCTAAAATGTTTTGTTGATGAGGATTCTTACTTTGGGACCTATGATGATGACCCTGGAAGAGAGACAAATGAAGAAAGACACTTGAGAAACTCACATAACCCTTAGGAGACAATGAAGGAATTTGAGAGGATTGCATATGATGAGGAAGAAAACATTTTGCTTGTGGACAATGGTTGATTGACGGAGGAGCAACAAGCCCGACTGAAGGCTATAAATTTAGCTTTAGTAGGAGGCAACCCACGTGGTTTGAGATTCTCAAACCTTGTTTTATTATACTTTCTTTTGGTTTCCAAGAAACACACACACACTATACTTGATTGTTTTTTTATTTGTGAATCATGTTAGCACAGGTATAAGGAAGAAAAGATGATGCAAAAAGGGTTTAGCCAAAGCAGAGGTCAAAATGGAAGAAGAGATTGCAAATCAATAGAGGAGCTACAAGAAGAAGGACAGAATGGTTGTGCTGTTTAGCACGGCTGTGGTGGCCCTGTCTTGCTCACCTAGTGTTACATTGACCACTCCAACTCTTGGCAGTTGTCTTTCACGACCCCACACCTTTTACCCTACTAGTCTAAACTTCTATTTTATGTTGAGGGCAGCATGATTTAAAAGTTTGGGGTGGTAGGGCAGTAAATCCTTCTCTCACCGCACTTTTCTCCATGTGCCTTGTGCTAAATTTTTGCAAGATGATCAAATAGTTTGACTGACATTTCATGCATACATGTAGTTTGACTGACACAAGAATGCCTTCAGTCGGGCTTGTTGCTCCTCCGTCAAGAGTTTGACATTCATGCATACATGTAATAGTTTGACTACATTTTTGCAAGATGATCAAATAGTTTGACTGACATTTCATGCATACATGAAATAGTTTGACTGACATTCATGCATACATGTAGTTTAATTTCATGTATTTTTGCATAATGTTTCAAAATTTTTGTTTTTCCATACCATGCATCGCATCTTCATGTAGTTTTTGTATAGCAAGCAGCTTATGGTCACTTGACTCACATCCAAACAACAGTCCCATGGGATCATATTACCTAAAACCAATACTTGACCCAAGCATGATCTCTAATACCCATATAGAATCCAACAAGATTACTGACTCTGAAAACGAACCTTATAACTCTAGATAATGGATTAGTTTGTTCTTTAGGTGTCCAGGAGTTAGAAGTACATGACATCATATCCATGTGGCCAAAAAGGAGAAGGCCCCCTCTATATATAAAGAGAGATATCAACTATAAAGAAAACAAATAAAATAAATTGGAAAAGAGCAACTGACATATTGTCACTTTCTTGGTGAAGTGGGGAATTATATAGTAGAGTTGAATATTCATGAAAAATAATGGGGTTAAATGTAATAAGAGATATATTGGCACGATATGGATTATATGTAGATCCTATATGGGTTCCAAAACCAATTAGGTATGTTACCTTCTTGTCTTAACATGGATATGCTTCGTTGGAATGTGAGGGACATTGACAATGATGTCAGTTGTTAACCAATCCTATAGGGTCAAGGCCCACTACTTATTAGGTGGTATTTGGAGACTATGGAATAAAAAACATAATGATGTTGTAGTTAATTGAAACCCTCAATAGTTCATCTGTTTCCATGTTAAATTTTGTTTCCTATAAGAAACACCATCACACAAAGAGACAATAATAAAAGTATATCAAAAGAGAAAACTCAACAACACAAAGCAGGAATTCAACATTAGAAATCACTGACTACATCTCTAAACCTCATAACCATCACAAGAAAAAGAAGAACACAATCATGGAAATCTGTTCATTGGCTAACATCACTATAGTTAGCTTGCAAGTAATGAATACAAAAAGATTAGGAGCAGCTTCAAGGATAAGGCATAACCCATATAGTAAGTGAAGTTGCATCTCTGTAACTCTTGACATGTCAACTGAGATCAAACCAAACAATGCATTTGAGTATCTATACAAAATTTTCATATAGAACTATTGGAACATGAAGAATAAAAAAAATCCACATTGTATGCTAGAGAACCATAAAAAATGAGGCATATGTAGAACTAAAACAACCAAATTGCCCAACAACACAAGGCAGTCATCCATATGTTAAATAAACAAAACAAATATTAGATGTAGATAAATTACCTAAATTTCTAGATCAAAATAGAGTAAAATAGTTACCCACCATAAGGGTGACAATGTCCTTCACATAAATGTAAACCCAAACCCTATTTTCTTAGTTATACAAAATCAAAAAAGAATTCATTTATATGAAATGCATAATCATGTCTAGGGTTCCAAATTGGGTACCAGGAAACTATGATAGAGTGGTATGAGACTAATTAAAGCAACAAAATATCAAACCAACCACATTTCTTTTAGCTCCATCATGGCAAACTCTATACTTGGTGAATGGACCAGTAAAGCATATTCCCTACAGTTTTAATTGAATTACACGATACTTGCCATCCTTCCTACTCTCAGCAACACAACCTAATAGCTTCGCGTCCTTCCAAAAATCCATTTTTTGTCATGAAAAACTTGATAGGACCTAATACCACAAGATCCTCATTCCCAATAGGAACCATATCTTTGACCATTGCCTAAGATCTCCTCAAATTCCCTACCCCCTACTCTGAGACACCAATATCAACCAAAAACAAATCCCCAAAACTAGCATGACGTAGGACACCTCATTTAAAGGCTCCAAGGATGTAACTATAGAAGTATCTCCCCAACTATGAATTTGGAGGCAACAAGATGATATTTTGTGATTTCAAACTCAACATACAAAGGAATAGTAGAAACTTTCAAAATGAAAAAAAAATATAGAATATTACTCATTGATAAATGTTTTTAAATCTTCATCTAAGATAGGCTTAGAGAATATATTAAGTTCTTGATTTTTTTTATGAAGTCAATTTTTGAGAAGAAGTCAGAGCATCTCCCAGTTCATGTTTCTTACTCTTGATTACTTGATTGCATAACATGAGGGAAATACACATTACATATTTGAGTATGGGGTCATGTAAGTTTCAATCATATTAAACATTTATCCCCAATGGTTGTCATTGACCATGAAACATGTTACAATATATTCTATTCAAACAGGCATATACACCATCTCACCTGCTTCTAGAATAAGAAGTGTTAGACTAGGGGGTTTTGTAAGACCCCTGACCTTGATTAAAGTATTGAACAAGCTTAATTATCATAATTTAGTGTCTTTAACCTTAATATAACCTTTTGATATGCTTTCATATCATGTGAGAAGTTTAATTTTCAAGTTTGGCCCAGTTTGGACACTATTTGTGCAAATTACGCAATTTTATGCACATTTTGGATTTTTCTATAATTTACCCACATGAGAGGTTTTTCTTGCAATTTTTCACATGTATTATGTTCCTTATATGTTTTCTTATCATGGTTGATCTTTTAGATCCATGGTATGCTTAGTTTTACATTGGTTGATGGTATTTCTCTTCAATAGTGAATTAGGGTTTACCCCTTCATGGATAAGCTACCTTTAGGAGCCATCAATCGATGGTCCCTTTGTTTTATTGACATCCTATGGTCATCAATGGGTGGTGACAAACTATGGTCATCCTATAAGGGCCTTAGGTCTATGGTTTTCTCATTTTGGTTCACTTGGACCGGTGGTTCACTTAAAGGAGGTGGTCCAATCGATGGTTAATCACTTAAGTGGCTAGGGTTCAAAGAATTGATCACTTCCCATGCATAACAAATAATGGTTAGCCTGGAGAGCCAAAAAACGATGGTCTAGAAGACTCACACAACCAGTGGAGCTGATGCTTGCATGTCCGTTGAAGCTCTTAGCCATGGACACATGGAGAGCTACTAGGACATCTCAAGCTTCTTCTCTCCCTTATCCATAAGCTTTATATACCTATCCTTAAGCACCCAAACGAAACCTTTGGTCCCATATCTCTTCTTCTCTCTATATATCTCGTATTTTGCCTACTTGGTGGTGGAGGATGTGCCCAAGATATAAGAAGATAGTTGATCTTCTTGTTGGAGCTTCAAGGGTTTGGATCTACCCTCATCTAGGGTTAATTAAGCTTCCCTTTTGGTGAACTTGACCTAAATGAATAAGTATCTCCTTCTCTCCTTCGTTTCTTTTTCTATTTTCCTTCCTCCTACCTTATTCTTGGACTTAAATATGTTGTTCCAAGGTAACGATTTCTCTAAAGCTCAAAGAACCTACCTTTCTTGCTCCTTCTACCTAGGGTTTGCTTCTTTTGTGGAGAAAGGTGCTACTTGGCCGAGTTCAGACCTAAATCTAGGGTTATTTACCTTCTTTGATCGATTTTTTCTACTGATTGGGATCTTATCTTCTTCCTAGAGACAAGTTTTATAACCCTCTTCACTTTTGTTTCTTACTACAAGCTTGCTTGCTCATGTTATTGATCTAAAATGAAGATCTAAGCACTTAGAAGCTATGCTTGCCTAGGGTTTCAATTTTTATGCTTTTTCCTGCTTGGTTTCCAGATTTAGATGAACCATAAACTATTTTCACATTCTTACTAAGGTAGAAGAATACTTAGATCGGGTTGGTATAGTGACCAATGGTGCTAAGAACCTACCAAACTATGGTCTATGCTTAGGTTTCTAAGATGTTTTCCTCTTTACACATGAACCAATGGTCATACCTTTGTGACAACTGATGATGTTGTATTCATGACATCTGATGGTGATAATCAATGATGACAATCGGTGGTATCAATCAATGGTCACACCTTAGGTCAGTGTTAGGATCTTTTAGAACCTCAATGATTAATGGTTTAAGCACCTAAAAGTTGGCATAAACGGATGGTGACATTAGCTAAACATCTGATGGAAACAAATGATGGTAGTGTTGACCCTATCAACCGATGATGACACAATGTGTCACAACCAATGGTGGTTCAGGTTAATACAACTGATGGTGAGTCAAGGTTTTAAATGTTACTTCATTTAAGCCCTAAACCAATGGTTTCTTGGGTCAATTGATTCAAGGGTTAGACTTACACTCTAATTGATGGTTTTGAATGATAAACCCGATCCAATGGTTGAGATTTTATGCTTCAACATCCAATAGCTTGGAATGAAGCCTATATAATAATATGTTGGTTCTAATTATGAGAATTCTATGGATCAATGCATTTAATTTATAGTCTTACCTTTGCCCTCGTATGAATATAGTTGATAAATCACCATAATAAGTGGATGTGTAACTTTAATGTGATGAAGCTTGTTACACCTAACCCTAATGTAACTAAGTGATGGTGATAGATTGTAATAATACCTTTTGAATGATTAAAGGTGATACTGAAGTACTCTCTTCTTGTATTAAACTGTAAATAAGATGCTAAATGGACATCATAGTTCCTTGCTATGTTAGTCTTATATGTCACATGTGTATTAATGATATGTTGAGACTTATTCTAAGGTATGAAATGATAATGTTGGACATGAACAAAATAATGTGATGGTTTTAATGACCTTTGGTAATGAATGCACCTTGAATGAGGTGTAACCCTCTTCATGATATGACAAGGGTTGAAACCCTGGAACCATGTGATTAGAAATTGTGTGTTGGGGTGAGATGATGACAAGTATGGTCTCATGTATGGAAATGAGTAGTACCATGTGGTGATTGTGATTTATAATTGTGTTCTCACATGTTTTATATCTTTTGAAGTTGTCATACTTATATGCTTGCTAGAAATGAATTAGGGTTTGTATGTCCACTTGAATGATGCAACCTTAATTTACTCAATTGGTGTAATTAATCAAGTAAAACCCTAATCATGTAGTCCCTTGTGCCATAGAACCATCTAAAATGTCAAAATATGTCGGATGCTGAAACAAGTATTCCTAAGGGAAACTCTGAGCGCATATTATTGAGTATGTAGGGTGCTTATCATCCTGACTCCAAGAGTATAGGGAGGATGATTGAGGTCATATCTAGCCCTTAGTTTGAGAATGGTTGCGGTCGTGTCTTAATGATTACTTATGACTTGAAATTTGAGGGCAACTACGGCTGTTCCTTGGATGGTAGGATTTGCATACCCCCTTCTATCACTAGTGCCATGACTTGTACCAAGGACAGACTTTTTAGCAGCTTGACCTTATATGTCATTATGACAGACTTCTACTGACCGAGGGAAGAGAATATCATAGGAACATGATTCTCCTAGATTGTGTATGGTAATGATTTCGACTTAGTAGTGGTTAGTTGGGACTTGAGTGGTATTACTCAAATCCCTCTGGGAATAATAAAGATGTAATACATTTGTGTTGTATATCTACTAGGGTTAAACACATTTATATTGGTTGAGTAGCCCTTACTTTGATTTTATACTACACAGTTGTCATATGCTCCAATCTTATGAAATCTGAGTAATAAATGATAGAAGAAATAGATTTATATGTTTCCTATATATACTATGACAATTATACATGTTGCTAAGATTATTTGTTTAATTGATTAGTAGGCCTAAATTGTACAATTTGATCAATTGCTTATTCAATAGTCAATATGCTCAGTCTTTTATTGTTAAAATAATTTGTTGTAATCAATATATGTTGGAGAGAGTTATATATCCCGCTAGGACATGGGTCTCACCCATGGGTCACCACATCTTTTTAGGTGGTCACCGACAACATAGTCTATATCGTTTCATAGAAGAGGAGAAGTCTGGGGATTAATAGACTCAGAAGATTGGACAACTGTAGGTTTTAGTAGTAGAGTCCTAGTGTTACTTGTACTCTTAGGTCTAGTTATGGGAAGTGTTTTGTATATGATAAACTTATATCGAAATGAGTTTTTTTTATATGCCAAAGTTTGTAATATATGTCTTATACATGTGGAAATATCTCTTTTGTTTACATGTTGTGGTTGAGACCATTGGATACAAATGTATATACCTATTGTAGTATATGAGTTATGATAGAGAATGGACCTTTGTACAAATGTTTTAGAACTTGTTTATGATGTAAAATTAGTTTTAATTCTTACACTTTTTTTACTATGTGATTTGTTAGTAGTTAATTGTGTTTATGTTTTAAGTAATCTCATTTAGCGTGACAAGGTATCACAATTAAGTTGGTATCAGATCTCTAGCTTCACTGAGTCTAGAAGGACATAGGACTTAGGTTTGAGTTTGTTCTTGTGATTTGTTAGTAGTTAATTGTGTTTATGTAATAAGTAATCTCATTTAGCATGACGAGGTACCACAATTAAGTTGGTATCAGATCTCTAGCTTCACTAAGTCTAGAAGGACATAGGACTTAGGTTTGAGTTTGTTCTTATGTATCCAACATATTTGATCATAGGTTATGCTTATGTAGAAATATATGGAGGACATGAAGAACATGTTGAGACCAGCTATGTTGCAAAATGAGGAGGTGCTAGGAGGTAGTCACGTGATGATAGAGTGCCAAAGACGGGGTTGGAGCAGCCCACAATGCCTCAGTTTGACCCGACAACTATTGCCAACCCTGTGTTTCAGTCCATGTTTAGATAGATGATGACCACAATTACACATCTAGAAGATAGAACATCAACACCTCAAGCTAAGATAGCCATCCCTAATGTGGAATCCCAAGGTGTCGGGAAGACATTTTACGTCTTAGACGTGTCGGGGCGATTGAATATGCTGGTACTTTAGACCTAGTAGATGCCGACACGTGGCTGAATGAGCTCAAAAAAACATCTAATATTCTAAACATCCCTGAATAGGACAAAGTTAAGCATGTTGTGTAGCTATTAAAGGGTACTGTTGGCCACTGGTGGGCCATAGAAGAGGAGAAAAGGCCATGAGTGGTGATAGGGTGGGAGGAATTTTGGCAAGAGTTTGTCAGCCGATACTTCCCAGTGACATATCTAGATGAGAAGATCTCTCAGTTTGAGAAGATTCATCAAGGAGCGATGACCACCAATGAGTATGAGTGAAAGTTTATGAAGCTTCTGAGGTTCTGTACTCACATGGCATCTACTGATAAGGAAAGGATCTATACGTTTGAGAAGGGTTTGAGTATGGAGTTGACTACAACAACATCAGCTTTAGGGAATAGAGAAAGGTTTTCCACCTTTATGGAGTCAGTGAGGCAGATTGAGAGGTATGCAATAGAAAAGTGTGAAGCCAATGCAATGAAAAGATTGACTCGGTTCTAAGTGTTGGGAAATATGGGCACAGAGTATAACAGCGGAAACAAAAAATATATCTATATGTATTCCCATAACAGCAAGATTACATCAACTATGAAATAGGAAGGATGGTTTAGCGAGTTATACCTAGTCTTGGAGAAAGTCTAACAACAAAACTAACTTCTTTGCAACTATCAACTAGTTGCTATTTGACTGTGGCTATGCAACTCTTGGTCTTCACCATGAACAACAAACATGAAAAACTTCTACAGAAGCTCATGTGGTCTTGCCACAGACTGCATGCTGACTTTGCTCTCCAAGCAGTAGCTTAAGGACTCCTGCCTCTAGATTTGTTCCTCCCACTAGTGTACTAGTCACCAAATTGCTCTCCCACAACAACAACGATTAGTTGTTCTCTCCCAATGCTATCTCTCCCTAGTCGGGTAGGACTTGTCTGGGCTCTCTCGATTACCACAACCAATGAGGATAATAGTTATCAGAGTAACTGATTCTCAATTGTCAGTGTTGTGTTATGGGAAGCCCCCAGTACCCCTCTACTTATAGGTGGGGTTAGGGTCAGGGTTCCTAGTCTGTATGGGATTGTGTGGGAGTGGAAGGGACTGAAAGATCTTGAATTTTCACAACATGCGACAGCTAAAATGGCCATCTGGTGACCTATAAGATCAACTAGTCACCTGAGATGGTCCTCTAGAATTGCCAGACAGCCGTCTAGCAGTTCCCAATTACACATGAATCTAGCAATTTTGATTCCAATTAATATTACATATTAATTCCTTGCACCACAAGTAAAGTGCAATCAAAACTATTCGAGAAACATCCAAAATATTTGTTCGTCCCAATTGAGTGATCTCATACAAGTGATATGCCCATCTCACTCACCCATACAGCCGTCTGGTGAGTCTGAGATGAGCCGGTCAGTTCAATCACATTGAACTGGTCGGTTTAAGGATAGAACTTAGCCAATTTGAACTATGATCAGTCTGACAAGCCAAACGGTCATATCAACACTTCAGACCCCCATCTGGCATGTCCAAATGGCTGTCTCAACACTTGAGATGGTCGTTTGGCAGTTCAATCAACCAATCTATCGATTTATTATGTAAATTGAATACCTAAACGCTTTAGTAATCAATCCAATCATCATTCAAGATAAACTCCTCTTCTAGATGAGTTCCTATGTGTGTGACCCTATAGGTCCCATATCACATTGGTAGTAAATGTCCATAACTAGCTTATGACATCGCAATCAAGAAGTGGTACCTAGTTGTACATTAGTGCTACCAAAGTGAATGGAAAGTTGGAGAAAAATTTCAACCTACAATCTGTATAAGGTGTTGCAGTGATTGTATAATTCCTTTGTCACTAATATCTGGAATGAACTTGACATATGGACTCGTCATCCTCTCAATGTTTAATCCATGTTCCTTGAACCAAGAGCAGATTGCTTGAGATAATGTGACCTTAATATCATATGTTGATTCACATGTGCATGCACATGTGTTTCTCAATCTTTCTTATCAAGTGGTCGGGATATCATACTCCAGTCAGAGGGACAAATCCCATATCTATCACTCATAGTATATCCCCGTGTGTTAAAGTCACCCAATCATCACTATTATAACAACCCATGTTTCAAGACTGTGTTTGATGATGTCAAATTGTACCCAACTACATGTGACGATTGTAGTGATCTCAGGTCTAATAATCACAATCACCACCTTCACTATGAGAGCTAACTATGACTTACCATATGATGGTTTTCATGTGTCACTCTCAAGGTGGGTCTGTCTGATACATTGTTCCCTAACATGTATCTGTGTTCTTGGTTTGATATTGCCATATCATGACTAATGAGATTCTATCATCAACCAACCCACACTCTAGTCTTAAGTGTTACGGGTGTCTATCTACCTTCCACTGTAACAACCGGCTGGGGACATAATAAGAATTTACACACTCTTAGCATTCGTATGATATCATTCTTCCAAATCATGTACTTAAAGACATTAGTCATTGAGTATTGTCATTCTTTAGACACTCATAATGTTTCCTAATTATCTCATAACTGAGTGAAATAGAATGAATTGGAAGCTTGCCTTTATGAGTATTAATCAATTCCGTTATGGTATATGCCATGTCAATCATCACAAGATTTTCTCTATGGGCATACCTTACCAACAGTAAGGGCAATCTTCTGGAGGATTAAATAAGCCAAGGTTTACTCCACCACAGTCGCAATAGATGTCAACCTTTACTGAGAAAAGGCCACTTACACCATCACAATGGTCTCTGAGTAGAGGTAGAGGCTGTAGTTTTCTGCCTGCAGGAGCTCACAGCACATCATCAGTTTTAGTGGCAGGGTCATCTAGGCCACAAAATGATAACTGGACATGTCATCAATGTGGACCAATAGGGCATATCGTATGGAATTTCCTTATGAAGAATTAGGAAGTGACCCAACAACCAAGGAAAAGTCAGTAGGGTTCACATCGATGACAGTTTAGTAGTGGTAGTGGTAGTGGTAGAGGATGCGGTCAGGTATCATAGGCAGGTTCCTTTGGATAGGTTAGCAGAGGACATGGATGGCAGTAGGCGATGGCTAGGTTCTATGCCATGAGCCAGCTAGAAATAGTAGTCAATCCATGGGTCCTGACAGGTCAGATGGAGTTATTTCATTTTGATTTGTCTGCTTCTTGTTTTGTATATGTACTAATTGACCTGGGTAAAACCAGAGAGGTGATAAATAGTTGTTATCTGCCTATTTGTAATAGATCTGATATTCTTCGATTATAGACTCCTATGGTTGATTCTGTTGAGTTACAGGAGGTGTGTTCCTCTTGTGTTCTTAATTTTTTAGGATGTTGCATTCAAGTGGATCTTTTACCACTTGACATGCATGAATTTGATGTGATCCTAGGGATGGATACCTTGTATAAGTACACGATAGTGTTGGACTGTAGTACTAAGGTGGTGATGTTCTATGATGGAGATATCTCGTGGAATTTCAAAGGTGATAGGAAGATTCTTCCTACATGTTTAATGTCATATATGGTAGGTGATAGGTTGATACGACAAGGGTGTGAGGCTTTCTTAGCTCATGTTGTGGATACTAAGGCCAAAGGTCTAGTATCAAGGAGGTATCAATGGTGTGAGAGTTTGAAGATGTTTTTCCTGACGAGTTACCTAGTGTCCCCCCTCTTATAGAGATTGACTTTGAGATCAATCTTATTTCTAGAACACAACCCATAGCGCAGTCACCGTATATGATGGCATCAACAGAAATGTAAGAGTTAAAGAAACAATTATAGGAACTGTCAGAGAAGGGTTATCGGGCCAAGCACTTCCTCACGGGGTGCTCCTGTGTTGTTTTTCAAAAAGAAGGACTGTTCAATTAGGTTGTGTATAGATTATCTATAGTTGAACAAGGTGACGATAAAAAATAAGTATATGTTGCCAAAGATTGATGATATTTTTTATCAATTGAGAGGTTACACTATGTTTTCAAAGATAGACCTCATGTTAGGATACCACGAGTTGAGAATCAAGGCGGATGACATACCCAAGTCAGCTTTTAGGACTAGGTATGGTCACTACGAGTTTGTGGTTATGTTGTTTGGGATAACCAGTGCATCGAAAGCCTACATGGATCTAATGAATAGGGCATCCATACAATATCCAGATCAGTGTGTGGTCATATTTATAGATGATATCCTAATATACTCTAAGGATATCTAGAAACATGAACAACACCTTTGATAAGCGTTGACCTTATTGAAGCAACATCATTTATATGCTAAGTTCAGCAAGTGTGAGTTTTGGTTGTCTAAAGTGTCTTTTGTGGGTCATGTCATATCAGCTAAGGGTGTTTGTGTAGATCCTAAGAAGGTTGAGTCAGTTCAAGGATGGGAATAGCCTAAGACACAGATAGAGATTTGTTGTTTCCTAGGTTTGGCAGGATACTACAAGAGGTTTATAAAGAACTTCAATTTTGTAGCATTACCCCTAACTAGGTTAACCAGGAAGGATGTTCCTTTTGCTTGGGATGACAAATGTCAGTGTTCTTTCTATTAGTTGAAAGAGAAGTTGACCAGTGTACTGATGTTAGTGCTACCAGAATAAGAGAAATGCTATATTGTCTTTTTTGATGCTTCGAAGCATGGATTGGGATATGTACTGATGCATGATAAGAATGTGATTTCTTTTGCTTCTTGTCAACTAAAGAAACATGAGGAGAATTACCCAAAACGTGATCTAGAGCTTGTAGTGGCAGTCTACCTTAAATATCTGGAGACACTACCTTTATGGAGAAAAGTGTCAGATCTTTACCGATCACAAGAATCTGCAGTATATCTTTTTGAAGCAGGAGTTTAACATGCAATAAAGGAGAAGGATGGAGCTAATCAAAGATTATGATTACACAATATACTACCATCTAGTCAACACAAATGTGGTAGTTGATGCTTTGAGTAGGAAAACATCTTCATCGTCATCGGCAGACAATGCACAATTATATTCCTTGGTATGCCATAAGGGAGATATGCGAGTGTCTCTTAGCTAGGTGAATGTACAGATGGAAGTTTCTTTGTTGATAGGGTTGTTGGCATAGTTATAGGTTAAACCTACCTTGACATATCAGATTCATGATGCACAATAGAATGATACTATGATATAGAATATCTAATTAGAGTTTCAAAGTGAGAAGCATGATGGCTTCCATGAGGCAGACGATGATACAGTTTGTTTCCATAACATGATAGTGGTTCCTGATGTTGATGGGTTGAGGAAGATGGTACTTGAGGAGGCACACTATTCTATGTATGCAATGCATCCTGAAAGTACCAAGACGTATCATAACATGAAGAATTTATATCGATGGCCAAGATTAAAGCATGATGTGGCAGAGTTTGTTGCCAGATGTCCAGTTTGTTAGCAGGTGAAAGTTGAGCACCAAAATCTTGTAGGGACACTACAATCATTGCCGATATTGTATTGGATGTGGGATCATATTACTATGGACTTTATAATTGGTATTCCTAGGACAACCAAGGGTCATGATTCCATATTGGTAATAGTAGACAGATTGACTAAGTCAGATCACTTCCTTCCAGTTAAGATGATGTTTACAGTAGAAAAGTTGGCACATGTGTATGTTGATGAGATAGTCCATTTGCATGGCATTCTAGTAACTATATTTTCTGATAGAGGTCCACAGTTTACAAGTTGATTTTGGTATTGTCAGCATTTAGTGATGGGAACACAGCTAAGGTTCGTCATAACTTTCCATCTGTAGACAGATGGCCAGTCTAAAAGGACTATTCAGACTTTAAAAGATCTTATGAGGGCTTGTGTGTTGTGGTTTCTTAGAAGTTGGGATGTACATCTAAGTTAATAGAGTTTGCATGCAATAACAGCTATTAGAGTAGCATAGAAATGGCTCCTTATGAGGATCTATATGGGAGACATTATCGATCTCCACTTTGCTGGTATGAGACAGGTGAGTATCAACTTTTGGGTCATGAACTTGTACAATAGACTATAGAGAAGATTAAGGTAATACAATAGCATATGAAAGCAGCCCAAGATAGAAAAAAGTCTTATGTAGATAACTGTTGGAGACCATTATAATTCCAAATGGGAGATAGAGTGTATCCCAAGGTTTCTCCTTGGAAGGGTGTGTTGAGGTTTGGGAAGAAGGATAACTCGGTTCCTAGATTTATGGGATCATAACCTATTTTGGCTTGTGTTGGAAAAGTAGCATACAAGTTAGATCTACCACTAGAGTTGCATAGGCTACATAACATATTTCATATGTAAATAATGAGGAAGTGTCATCTTGACACAGAGTAGACAATTCATCCTGTAGAGGTTGAGTTAGATGAGGATTTCTCCTATGTTTAGGGTCCTGTATTGATCCTAGATAGAAGGTGAAAAAGTTGAAGAAGAAATATATAGTATTAGTCAAGGTTTTTTGGAATCACTATAGTGTATAGGAAGACACGTAGGATCTAGAGTATGAGATGCGTAGAAAGTACCCATCTCTCTGCGTAGGATTTTGAAGGTGAAATCATTGTTAGGGGCTTATAGCTATAAGACACTTGACCTTGCTTAAAGTGTTGAAGAAGCTTAATTGTCATAATTGAGTGTCTTAAACCTTAATAAAACTTTGTGATATGCTTTAATATCATGTGACATACTTAAGTTTCAAGTTTGGTCCAGTTTGGACATTATTTGTGCAAGTTATGCAATTTTATGCACATTTTTGGACTTTTATGAAATTTACCCACATGAGAGGTTTTTCTTACAATTTGTGACTTTAATTATGTTCCTTACATATTTTATTATCATGTTTGATCTTTTTAATCCATGGAATGCTTAATTGTACATTGGTTTGATAGTATTTCTCTTCAATGGTGAATTAGGGTTTACCCCTTCATGGATGAGCTACCTTTAGGAGCCATCAACCGATGCCCCCCCTATTTGGTTGAAATCCAATGGTCACCAACAGGTGGTGACAACTGATGGTAATCCTATAAGGGACTTAGGTCTATTATTTTTTGGATTTGGGTCACTTGGACTGGTGGTTCACTTAAAGGAGGTGGTCCAATTGATGGTTCATCACTTAAGTGGCTAGGGTTCAAAGAACTGATGGCTTCCCATGCATAAAAAATGATGGTTGGCCTAGATATCCAACAACTGATGGTCTAGAAAACTTGCACAACCAGTGGATCTTATGCTTGCATGGACGTGGAAGCTCTTAGCCATGGACACGTGGAGAGTAACTAGGACACCTCATGCTTCTTCTCCCTCTTATCCACAAGCTTTATATACCTATCCTTAAGAACCCAAATGAAACCTTTGGTCCCCTATCTCTTCTTATCTCTCTAGAGATTGGCTTTCCCCTTCTTTATGTCATAGGAGGTGCCCAAGGTATAAGAAGACATCCGATCTTCTTACTGGAGCTTCTAGGGTTCAGATCTACCCTCATCTAGGGTTTATTAAGCTTCCCTTTTGGTGATCTTGACCTAAACGAGTAAGTATCTCCTTCTATCCTTTGTTTCTTTTACTATTCTCCTTCCTCCTACTTCTTCCTGGAATGAACTCTGCTTTTCCATGGTAAAGCTTGCTCTGAAGCTCAAAGAACTTACCTTTCTTGCTCCTTCTACCTAGGGGTTGCTTCTTTCGTGGAGAAAGGTTCTATTTGGCCGAGTGCAGACCTAAATTTAGAGTTATTTACCTTCTTTGCTCGAGATTTTCTACTGTTTGGGATCTGATCTTGTTCCCAAAGGTGATTTTTATAACCCTATTCACTTTTATTGCTTAGTACAAGCTTGCTTACTCATGTTATTGCTCTAAAATGAAGATCTAAGCACCTAGAAGCTATGCCTGCCTAGGGTTTCGATTTTTATGTTGTTTCTTGCTTGGTTTACATCTCTAGATGAACATGAAACTATGTACATGTTCTTCCTAAGGTAGAACAAGACTTATATCATGTTGTTATGGCAACCGATGGTGCTAAGAACCTATCAAAAGATGGTATATACTTAGGTTTCTAAGTTGTTTTCCTCTTTGCACATGAACTAATGGCCATACCTTTGTGAAAACTGATGGTTTTGATCAATGGTGATAACTGATGGTGTCAACCAATGGCCACACTTTAGGTCAGTGTTAGGCTCTTTTAGAATCTTAATGATCAATGGTTTAGGTACTTAAAAGTTGGCATAAATCGATGGTGACATTATCCCAACATCCGATGGAAACAAATGATGATATTGTTGACCCTATCAACTGATGGTGACACAATGTGTCACAACCAATGGTGGTTCAGGTTACCACAACTAATGGTGAGTCTAGGTTTTCAATTTTGCTTCATTTAAGCCCTAAACCAATGGTTTCTTGGGTCAATTGATTCAAGGGTTATACCTACACTCTAATTGATGGTTTTGAATGATAAATCCGATCCAATGGTTGAGATTTGATGCTTTAACATCCAATGGCTTGGAATGAAGCCTATAGAATAATATGTTGGTTCTAATGATGAGAATTTGATGGCTCAATGCCTTTAATTTATAGTCTTACCTTTGCCCTCATATGAATATAGTTGAAAAATTACCATAATAAGTGGATGTTTAACTTTAATGTGATAAAGCTTCTTACACCTAACACTAATATAACTCAGTGATGGTGACAGATTGTAATCAGCCCTTTTGAATTATTAAAGGTTACAGTGAAGTACTCTCTTCTTGTATTGAAACTATACATACGATGCTAATTGAACATCATAGTTCATTGCTATGTTAGTCTTATATGTCACATGTGTATTAATGATCTGTTGAGCCTTATTCTAATGCATGAAAAGATCATTGTGGACATGCAGGAAATAATGTGATTGTCTTAATGACCTTTGGGCATGAATGAGCCTTGAATGAGGTGTAACCCTCTTCATGATGTGACAAGGGTTGAAACCCTAGAACCATGTGATAAGAAATTATGTGCTGGGGTAAGATGATGACAAGTATGGTCTCATGTATGGCAATGAGTAGTACCATGTGGTGATTGTGATTAAGAATTATATCTTACATGTTTTATATCTTTAAAAGTTATTATACTTATATGCTTGTTAGAAATGAATTAGGGTTTGTATGTCCACTTGAATGATGCAGCCTTAATTTACTCAATTGGTGTAATTAATCAAGTAAAACCCTAATCATGTAGTGCCATGTGCCATAGAACCATCTACGATGTCAAAACTTGTTGGATGGTGAAACAAGTATTCCTAAGGGAAACTCATAGAAAACATAGTTGAGTATGTGGGGTGCTTGTCATCCTGACTCAAAGAGTACAGGGATGTTGACTGCAGTCATACCTAGCCCTTAGTTTGAGAATGGCTACGGTTGTGTCTCGGTGATTACTTTTGAGTTGAAATTTGAGGACAATTGTGGTTGTACCTTAGATGGTAGGGTTTGCATACCCCTCCTCCTATCACTAGTGCCATGACCTATACCAAGGACGGACTAGGCTATTAGCATCTTGACCTGATGTATTCTTGTGGTGGACTCGTACTGACTGAGGGAAGAGAAGATCTTAGGAATTTGGTTCTCCTAGATATTATATGTCACTAATTCAACTTAGTAGTGGTCAGTTGGGACTTCAGTGGTACTCCTCAAATCCCTCAGGGAATAATAAAATATGTAATACAGCCGTGTAGTATATCTTCTAGGGTTAAATACATTCACATTGGTTGAGTAGCCCTTGCTTTGATTTTATAATACACAGTTGATATATGTTGCGATCTTATGAAATCTGAGTAACCATTGATAGAATAAATAGATTTATATGTTTCCTATATATACTTTGACAACTATACTTGTTTCTAAGCTTATCTATTCAACTGCTTAGTAGGCTTCAATTGTACAATTTGGTCAATTTCTTATTCAATACTCAATCTGCTTAGTCATTTACTGTTAAAATAATATGTTGTAATCAATATATAATGGAGAGAGTTATATCTATTGCTTGGACATGGGTCTCACATGTGGGTTACCACATCTTTTTAGGTGGTTGTTGACAATGCGGTTGAGATCGTGTCATAGACGAGGAGTAGCCTGGTGATCAATAGACTCAGAAGGTTGGATAGATGTTGTTATTAGTAGTAGAGTCCTAGTGTCATCCATTGCTCTCAGGGTCGGGTATGGGAAGTGTTCTGTATATGATAAACATGTATCTACATGAGTTTTTGGCAGTATGTCATAGTTTATAATATACATCTTGTACATGTGGAACTATCTCTTTTGTTTACAGTTTGTGGTTGAGACCACTAGATACAATTGTAAATACTTGTTGTGGTATATGAGTTATGAAAGAGAATGGACCTTTGTGCAAATATTATAAAACTTGTTTATGATGTGAAATTGGTTTTAATTCTTCCACTTTTCTGACTATGTGACCAGTTAGTAGTTAATCATGTTTTATGTTTAATGTAATCTCATTTAGCGTGACAAGGTGTCACAGATTTGGACATCCCTCAGGTCATTGATTAAGTGAAGCTTCAAGTTATAATATATATATTAATGAATTTTAATTTAAATTTGGAGGGTATGATGAACAAGAAGATCTTCACTTCTAAAAAGAATTAAAAATAAATTTGTTAATGCATTTTGAAATAACATAAGATCTGTAAAAATAATCTAGAATAGTTGATAACTTAAATGAAGGTAAGAATAATAGATTCAAGGCAGAGAAACATGTAGTTAAGTTATAAGAGAAAAGGATATGTGATAGTTTGCAACTCGTGGTCTTGTGGTGTTGGTGCAATCACATGCAAATAACTTATCAAAGCAGCTATTTTTGTAGCCTTACAGTAACAATTTTATAGTAATACATTGTCTTGAAGCAACAACTATTGTGTTTTCCTTCAAATGTTGTAACCTTGCACTAAGAGCACTTCACAAATCAATAACATGTAAACTTAAGGACTTGTACTTACCCCAACTTACTGGTCTTCCCCCTACCCTTCCTATTTGTCACCTTCCTTATGAATTATACTTTTTGCCCCATTTCCTCTCACACAATAATACCTTCCTTCATCCATTGTTGTTTTTATTGTTGTGTGAATTTTATGTTGGATCTATAGTCTAGAGTTACATAAACTATATTGTGTGATGAGTAAAAAGTCCCTCAATATATGATTCATAAGGTTCCATCCCCCTCCAAATAGAAATTTTGTATTGGATGTTTGATTGAATTGATAACTAATTGTTAGTTGTGTGAGCAAGTCTTAAATTTATAACTTGAAGACTACCCCACAAGTATACGGGTGTGTGTAGTATAATAGAGGACATCCAAGTATCTAGGTAAAGTTAAACACAATATTATCTACTTTCAACAATCTAAATTAATTTTTAAAGAATGATTTGATTTCAACACAAGCAAACAAAACAAGTTAGAGAACTAAACTGAAAACAATGAACACTTGGCTCCGATTGCAATTATATTCAAATTTCTCAAGACTAGCGTGAGAACCCGTTGCACTAAATGAGATTACTCAAAAAATAAAACACAATCAATCACTAATTAATCTGTACCCAAAAATATGGGCAAATTAAAACCGATTTCACGTCAGCACCCGCTCAGAAACATTTGCATAAGAGCCCAATATCTTTCTTGTATCCATACTATGCCAAGAATTTGATACAAATTGTTCTATTGTCTTAGCCACCACATATATACACAGGAGAACAATATTCCTATATGCCACAAAAACAAGCATTAATATGCTAAGAAAAGTTTGATTCGTTTGAAACACCATATACAAACTTTTTCTCGCCTGGACCTGAGAGTATAGGGATGACTCTAGGACACACTAGACATCTAATCAAATTTCTCAAAGATTCATTACTATAGCTCCTATTTTCTGCCACATGTTTGTTTTTGTCACTTCTGATTACCTAAAAAAATGTGGCGAACCACAAGGGTGAGACTCATGTCCCAGCAAGAGATATAACCTCCAACAACATTTATTGATTACAACATTTTAAGTAATTAAATAGTTAAGCAGTTTAATCAGATATAAAAAATAAGCTCAACATCACTGATAGCTAACAAAATACATAAATGAGCAGATAATAACTCTCATCATTAGCCAGACTATCATCCTTTATCTTGTTGAAAACATAAGCAATTCAGTAGCATATGCATATCTAGCATCATGAGCAAGTCTAGTAACATAGAATCTCTATAATTATGAATAAGTCTAGCCATATAAGCATAGATAACAACATTAGCATGTCTAATAGGTTGAACATATCAACATCATAAAAAGAGCTAACAACAAAAGCACAACTATTTGGATAAGCACTCTAGTTATAAAGGCATGGCTAGCATGCTAAACATAACTAACAACATGAGATAGTTAGCATCATGATTATAATCAGCAGTAGCAGTATAGTTATCAACATAATCATGGCTATTGTATGTACGCATATACAATCTTAAGCATATCCACAACATAAGTATATCTACTATCTCTTAATTGCATTAAGCATCATCTTTATGTAAAGATAACAAACAAGGGTTATCATCCAATGTGAAACGTCGTGTATAACCCTAAACAAATATGCTACACGGGTGTATTACATCTTTTATTATGCCCTGAGGAAATTGAGGATACCACTCAAAATCCAACTGACCACTTCTAAGTCGAAATCAGTGCCATACAAGATCTAGAGAGTCAGACTCCTAAGATCTTCTCCGCCCCCGATCAGTACGGGTTTGCCACTGTGACACATAAGGTCAAGTTGCTAATAGACTAGTCCGTCCTTGGTATAGGTCATGGCACTAGTGAAAGGAGGTGGGTACGCATACCCTACCATCCGAGGTACAACCACAGTTGTCCTCCAATATCATCACATATATAATCACCGTAACACGACCGCAGTCGTTCTCAAACTAAGGGCTAGGTATGATCGCAGTCATCCTCCCTAAACACTTGAATTCAGGATGACAAGCACCCCGCATACTCATCAGTATGTGCTCTGAGTTTCCTTTAGGAATACTCATTTCACCATCTAGAAAATTCTGACACTCAGATAGATCTATGGCATAGGGTACTATATGATTAGAGTTTCACTTGATTAGTTATCCCTATTGGGTGAATTAAGGTTGCATCAAACAAGTGGACATACAAACCCTAATTCACTTCTAACAAGCATATAAATATCACAACTTCAAAAGATATAAAATGTGTGAAACATAATTTATCATATCATCGTCACATGGTACTATTTACTTTCCATTCATGAGGCTACACTAGTCATCATACTATCACAAGATATAAATCCTTTTCACAATATCATAGGGTATCAATCCTTATCAACACCAGAGGATTACACCTCATTCAGGGCTCAACCATGCCCAAAGGTCATTAAGACCATCATACTATCCCTGCAAGATCATCATTATCTTTGCATTCCTTATAACAAGGCTCAACAACATTACTTACATATAATACACCAGATCAACACAGTATTGCATTAATGATCTAGGAGATATTCATAAACAATCATAGAAGGGTTATATTAACATTAAGAACATTCCTTTATTACATCAACATGCAAGGAATCTAGATATGATTAACTCTCATCATATTCATTATGCACATGTTTAGCATGAGAAAGTATCAACCATGTGGCTATGATAACCACCAATTAACATATCAAGGTTATGATCATAGTAAGGAGGTTATTCCACCATCATTCCATCATATAAGAATGTTAAACATGAATAATCATTTTTATCTATTTGCATTAGAGTTAGGTTCACAAGATAAATTATATTAATGTTACTAATCAACACTCATACCCAAACCCTAACTCACGGCATCCCCATTGGATCATGGATACATAAGGTGAAGCATCACCATCACATTCCATACCATTATCAAGTATGAGCCCACACATAAATCAAGGTGTAACCATCGGGTTATAGCATACTAGGGTTTCAACAATAGTAACAGAATACTCCATGATTGTATTAGTCATTCAAGGACTATTCATACCGAATTACCATCATTTAGTTATATTAAAGCTAGGTATAACAAGCTATACCTCATTAGGTTTACATATCAAAACAATATGATTATCATCCCCTGTATTCATATGAGCGAATAGGTAATACTACCTTATTAAGTGTAACCCTCCATTTGTTCCATCATCATTCAACCCATATCACCATACCACAATGTCACCCAGAACCATTGGATGTTTAAAAGGTAAGACCATTGGTTGTTTACATAAGTAAACACCTTGAATAAACCACCTATGAAGTCCTTGATTTGTGCTCTAGAAAGAGTCATCATCTAACCCTATACATCCCTTGATTAACAACACAAAATGTTCCATTGAAAGTAAGGTAAAACCCACAATCGACCGTTCATTTAAAACAAGCCATCCATTGTCAACAAGTAAGCTCCTTAAGTTGATCATCTAAAGGAAACCATATAAATCACATTAATAGGACCAACATATTACATTAGCCATCATTACACTTTATTTTAGAAATAAACATTAGATCTTGATCATTGGGTCAGGTTCATATGTTGAAACCATCAATTACAGTATAGGTTCGGCCATTGCATCAAGTGACCCAAGAAACCATTAGTCTAAGGCTTAATTGGTGCTACAAATACAATGCTTAACTCACCATAGGTTGTATAGACCTAATCCACCATCATTAGTGATCATTAAATCATTATAGGTTGTTATATCAATACTATATTCATTAATCAGCATCAAGTATTAAGCTAATGTCATCATTGATTGATAACATCAATAGGGTACTGAATGGTTGATAATTATACTTATAATTGATCCAAAACCTGACCTAAGGGGGTGACCATAGGTTGTCACCATCATATGAAACCTTTGATCACGACCATCAATTGTCATGAAGACAACACCATAGGGTTGTTGCAATGGTACCATCATCGGGTCATGGGTTTATAGAAGAAATCAGCTTAAAACCCTAAAATTAACCATTGGTTGATATGTGCTTAGCACCATAGGTTGTCAAACCAACCTGATCCAAGTCATATTATACCTTAAGAATAATGTACACATGATCACAGGTTCATACAAAACTAAAATCAGAACAGGGAACATTATAAAAATCGAAATCCAAGTCAAGCATAGCTTTTTAGTGCATGGATCATCATTTTCAAGCAAGAACATGATCTAGAAAGCTTATGGTAAGCAATAAACGTGGAGCAAGTTATAAAACTTGCCTCTAATGAGAAGATGAAACCCCACACAGAAGAAATATCGAGCAGTTAGGGTAGAAAATCCAAAAATAAGATATGAATTCGTCCATCTAGCACCTTTCTTCAGCAAATGAGCAAACCATAAGCATAAGGAGCAAGAAAGGTAGGGTTTTAGAGCTTTAGAATAATTTATACCATGGAACAGAAATATTACGACCTAGAGTAAGGTCTAAGGAAGGATAATAGCAAGAGAAATAGATAAGTAATGAAGAAAATAACTTGCCTTGGTCGAAATCCCTAGAAGATGACCTTGGAAACCCTAGGTAGGGCTAAATGGAGCTCTAGGAGACCTTCTTCTCCAAAAAGAGGCTATCTTCTACCTTAGAGAACTTGGTTCCACAGAAAAACAGAGGGAATTCGTTGCTACAGGTTAAAGGAAAGAGAAAGCATGCATAGTTTCGAACTTGGGCAAGGAAGAGGTAAATATAGCCCATGGATAAGGATGGAAGCAAGCATGAGGTGTAAAAGTAGCTTCCCCATGTTTCTATGGCCTTAAACTATTAAGAATTTACAAGAACACACACAAGCAGATCCCTTACCATCCTTATAGACCTTATTATCTTTCCTTTGTCGAATTTCCCAGCCAATCACATAATTCATCAGTTGATAGCTACTAAAGGTAGCTCATCCGTGAAGGGGTAAATCCTAAAATACCCTTGGAGAACACACCTTCAAACCAAGGTTTAAATAGGCGCCCTATGGCTCAACAAGATCAATAATGATGATAAAATATCCAAGGAACATAATGCAAGGGATAAATTGCAAAGAAAACCTCTCAATTGGGTAAATTGCAGAAAAGTCCAAAATGTGCATAAAATTGCATAACTTGCTCAAATAGTGTCCAAATTGGACCAAAATTGAAAATTAAGCTTGTATTATGATTTAAAAACATATCAAAAGGTTATATTAGGGTTATAAGCATTCAATTATGGTAATTAAGCTTATTCAACTCATTAAGCAAGTTCAGGGGCCTTACAAGTAGGGTTTCACTTCTATGTCACAACATGTAGGAAAATGAAAATCAATAATGCTAGAAACGATACAAGGGAGGTTTGTATCATATACCCACCTCTTGGTAGTGTAGTACAATCCTAATTCTATGTAGCACTCCCATGCTTACACCATATTTCAAACTACAAATCTTGCTCCCCAACACTCTCCAACCACTCTTGTGGTCTGAAAAATGATGCTAAGATATATCTCCTTTATCATGTGCATATCTTCCCAAAAATTATACAAAGAGAATAAATCAAACATTCCAAGTGGCCAAAAAAGCATGTTAGAGTAATTCAACTCCAATAAACCTTACAACAGTAAAAAAACTAACATTAATAGTGAAATTCATGTTGAAATAAGTTATAACATAAGAGCTACACCCCCATGCCCAAGAATAAAGGTTCTAATCATCCATGGCAAAAGAATGCAGGAAAAAATAGTAGAATATGGTGCAGAACATAGTACAAGAAAGGAAAGAACAAAAAGTCTCCAAAAAAATTAGTACAACAAAGTGGAACTCCGGTGAGGAGACACAAATTCATCCTTGATATGGCTCTTTCTACAGAAACCTTCTCTCCCGAGTGACTAGAATGGAGACCAGAGACCTCCGTTGTAAGCGATGTAGAAGAATTGGGTAAAAAGGAGGTTCTCTCTCAATTAACCGCCCTTTTTTCTCCAAAATTGCCTTCTCTTCTTCTTGGATCTACTTTGGACGTATTTTTCTCCCAACAATGTGTCATACATCTCGCAAGTGAGTCTCGTTCGTGTATAAATATGATGGACAATTTTCTTTGAATTTGAACTAAAAGTATAGGAAACATGGCACGTTGGTTAGCCAACATGGAATATTGCTTGCGATAGAAGTTTAAATTGAAAAACCACTAGAGGGGGGGTGAATAGGGTTTTAAAGTTAATTTAACAATTATTTAACTCAAACAACCAACCACAAAAATATTGGACAAGGGGATAAGGATTTAGAGTGGTTCCAACCTTAGCAAATACTAAGGAAGTCAGTCCACTACCCGGTTGCTTACCCAACCGGGATTTTGAAAGAATTAAATTTTATTACCTCGCAAGGACTTTACATAAAATTACAATTCTTTCACCAAACCCTTCGAACAGCCTTCACCTAGAAGTAATTGCACCAACCTTGAAGCAGCCTTCTTGAAGTAACTTCAAGCTCCCCCTTGAAGTAGCCTTCCTCTTGAAGTAGCTTCCCGTTGCAATAGCCTTCTTGAAGTAGTTCCAAGTCCACCTTCTCCACCGAGAAGAACCTTCTCCAATCTGCAGCCTCCAACCCTAGGAGTAGCAAGGAGAATACAAAGGATAAAAGGAACAAGAAGGAAAATGGAAATTACACTTAACCTTTGAAGCACAAGGCTTGATTTGCCTATATCAAGCGTGTAGATCTCCTAACCAATGTATATGGAAGTGTGATTGCTGTGGATAGGAGATACTAGCTTATAGGACACGAAATTAGAGCAAGGAGAAGAATAGCCAATGCAAGTGTTGCTCAATTTCTCAAAATAGATTGACAATTGCAAGCATAAGCTCAAGTGTATCACAAGTGTAGAGTAGTGAGTTTAGGTGTCCTAAGGCATGTCCTATTTATATAAATGGCCTACAAGTGCTTAAGGACGTTCTAGACACTTTCTAGGGGGTTTTTAGTGCTCAACTAGCCGTTATGTGTCCACTAATTGCATTTGCAATGGCTAGTTAATTGACCCTGAAAAGTGCAGACAGAACTCTTCTCGGTCGAAGATTTGTCGACCGAGAGTCCTTCTCGGTCGAAGATTTGTCGACCGAGGGACTTCCTGGAGCAAGTGTTTACAACGTTCATTTCCAACTCCCAACCACCTTGTCTGTTGGGTCTAACGGCTAGTAGGGTCTATTCTCGATCAAAGATTTTGTCGACCGAGAGTTTCTCGGTCGAAGTTTTTTGTCGACCGATATTTTCTCGATTGACGATTTGTCGACCGAGAATATTACTGACTCAATGTATTCATTTACTAAGTGTGTGTATCAATGTGCAATTGTGATACTATCTTGGGGAATGACCTATCTAAGTGTTGTGAGTGGATAGGGAAGATCTAAATGCTTGATTTACATGATATCTAATTACTTGTACATTATATACTTGTACAAGCATTTACATTTGATTACAATCATGAAAATAAAGCAATTTTATCAAATTGTTCTTCCAAGTCTTTGTTATCCACCACCTTATTTGCTTGTTCCTGAAATACTCAAATAGCACGTTAAAACCACAAGAATGAAATGTTTTCATCATCAAAACAAAGAGATTATAATAATGTCCAATTTAGCCAACAATCTCCCCCTTTTTGAAGATGACAAACATTTCCTAAATATAAAATAAGGAAATATAAATCATATGAGTTTCATACCTGAAGTTTACCTTTTGTAGCCATTCTTGTTTTTGCAAGTGGGTGCTGGCCGAGATATTATGAAACTCATTATGTTTTTGATTTTATATTATTTCTCCCCCTTTGTCATTTCAAAAAGATATCCAAGATAATCATTTTATGCTATGCTCCCCCTTAAAGATATATTTAATTTAAAATCAAGGGATTAATGCAATCCAATTAATGTTAAATTTAGCCACAATTTATTTCTCAATCATTTGCAAAGGATGTTAAGCCTTGAAATGCTATGAGTTCCTTTTAAGTTCATGGCATGTGTGTATTGATTTCTCACCCATTTTACAAGGAATGCTAAGCCCTGAAATGATGTGAGATTCTTTTAAGCTTATAGTAGAAAGTACCTCTAATCAAATGCATGGGATGTTAAGCCCTAATTTGTTTAGAGAATTCCATTAAGAACAATATATATGAATTTTTGTAGATTTCTTTGTTTTCATAAAAATTACTTTTAAGAATACTAAGGTCATAACAAGATTCAAAGTTTTGTAAGCTTCTTAATCTTATAATCAAAATTGTTTTTGTGAGCTCCCCCTTAATCTTATAATTAAGACAATTTAAGGATTTTAATGTCACAAATGATTTGTAAGATTTGATTTTGTTCTTTTATTAGAACACATATTTTGAATCAAGATACTAAGGTTGAGTGCAGTAAAAGGATGTACAAAATAAGCATTTTGTCAAGCTTATTTTAGGTCGACCTTGACTACGACCATAGCGCCCCTTGGTCAAATTTGATTTCAACCAAGAGGCAATTTCTGCAGATTTACAGTTTAAGCACTTTCATTGAATTACACATTTATGTTAATATATGTGAAATATACAGTTTTTATGTAATATGATCAAATGTATATTAAATTGAAGAATTTTGAGTGATACCTATTTTGAAGAAGTTTTATCAATTGAAAGCTTAATATAGGCATCACAATGAAGTCTTTGTCTTTAATTTTCCTAAACTGTATGTTTTACATTCATTTTGAATGATATCTCATAAGCTTTGCTATAGGTACATAAATATCAATTCCCATTTCTTTTTGTACCCTCATTTTCAGATTAATAATAAGATTCTTTAGAGACATATATCCTTGAAAGCAAGATTAATATCTTAAAATCAAGATTTTGCTTTTGATTTCTTAGAACAAGCAAATAGATAAAACATTAATATTTCTGTTGTAAGAGACACTGTTTGTCTTGTCATAGCATCATCATTCACAATAATCATTATCTATTATGTCAAGATGCATTTATGCTATGGCATTTTCAATGATCTTGAATAGTATCCATTCATGGTTTGTATATATGCATCACAGATTATTTTAGACAAACCAATGAAACACAATGATCATGTCACAACAAATTATGATAGAAAAGTAGAAGCATATCCATAATACAATGATCAGCATATAAATGCAATAATTATGATCATTTAAGCTAAATTTCAACACACATGGTTCCTATATAGATATACCAAGAAGTACTTAGGAAAAACCATGTGGATTATGATAAAACAGTAACTTCCTTGATTAAACCCATTCATAGTTTTCAGTTTTAAGTCAAACCATGTAGAGGATAATACCAAGATAATCTCATTTATGGTTCATGGATTTTCAAATTTAAGACAAACCATGTAAATGAATATGCTTAATAAACTTTTTCAATAAATGAATAAGGTTTGTTCAAAATCAGTCTTCATATAACACTTTTGCAATATGTTTAAGGATTTCATATAGTTTTATATCTTAATTCATGATGCAAAAGATCAATATGTCTTGTTTCAAAGATGATCTCCAAGATGTGTTCTTGATTAAAGCACTTTTTATTATTACTGAATTGATAGCAAATAAGAAACAACAGAACATATTTTCCAGACTTGTGCTCGGTCGAACAATTTGTCGACCGAATTATTTTCGGTTGAAGTATTTCTCGACCGAGAATGTTTCTGCAGATTTTATTCAGCAATATGTATGTTCTAGTTTATGTGTTGTAATACTTTGTTATTCAATTGTGTGAAGTTGAGATAGATATAAGGTTACTCAATTCAAGATTATTGATCATATCTCAGACTTAATTAGTGCATATACATTTTGATGTCACAATGATATTTATTCTTTTGATTTTCTTAGAACAAATTATCTTTATCATTCTAATGGAAATTTTAAGATAGACTATTTATGCTTAATCATCAAGAAAGTAGCAATTGAAATTTGATAACATTTGAATTTTCAAAGAAAGCATAATCAATTTCAATTTGCATATAGATCAAAATTTTACAAGTTGTGGTTTGCATCAAGTTTAATAGGGATGTTATTAACATATATGTAATGATGCAAACTACTAATATGCTTGAGAAATTTGTCTTCAAGATATGTGACTTATTTTTCCAATCAAGTATGTCTACTTCTAGTAAGAGTATAGATTTCAGTATCATTTTTCTTTGCAAGCATCATTTTTGCAGCAATTTTAGTAAAATCTATCTTTTTCTCTTGTATACTTGATAATTTAATCACGAAAAGTATTTAGTTTTGATGCTCATATATTCTTCCTTTTGATTTGGATCATTCAAATGTTTAAAGCACAAGAATATATAAAGTTCATTATATGCTTAAGTTGATTGTGATTTAAGTGTCTTTTATTTAAACAGTCTTGCCAGAGTTTTACTCGGTCGAAAAAGTTTTCGACCGACATTGTCTCGGTCAACAATTTCTCGACCGAAATTGTTACTGTTTCTGTATTGTTTTCAGTAATTTTTTCTAAATAAAACATATATCACTTCCAATTCAATTATGCAATTTAAAGCTCAGTTTAGTTGAGATAAAACATATGAATATCAAGGCAACATTTTGATCAAATCTCAACTAATATTATTTAAATCTTTAGATTTTAAGAACTCTAATTAAGACAAGTTTTCAAGGATGTGTCTCTGCAGATTTGTAGATTTAAAAATTTTAATTACTTGAATCAATTTGTTATTTCATTATGTGAAGTTGAGATAGACATAGAGATATAAAACTAGAGTCTTTGGTCATATCTCAACTTAAATTTATTCATTTAGTTTGGGGGTTTTGGAACCCATACTAACTCAACATCCTTTTTCTTGTATGGACATGAGAAAGAATAATGTCCAAGACGCAAACAATAGTGACAACATATGGAATCAACCTCATATGTATTTCTATGATTTTGTTCAAGGTTTTTCTTGGGTATGTATTTGCCTTTGGGTACATACATAGATTGACTCTTTGGCACTTGTGTTCTTCCCCAACTAGGTTTTTGATAAGATTTTCCTTTAGAATCATATCCTAGTCCTCTCCTTCCAATTTTATGATAAGAATTATTTAAAATTTTATCAAGAGTATCATTGTTACTCAAACTATTAACTTTTTGTTGTAGCTTAACAATCTCATCCATTCTTTTATTTATGTCTAACTTTGCTTGATCTAGATTAGATAACAAGAAATCTCTTTCTTTCACTATAGTATCATAATCTAGATGTGTACACAGAACAGGTTGTTTTTGAAGATCATTTACTTGAGTTTGCAAATTTAACTTTCCTAGAGAAAGAAGATTGCAATTTGCTTCTACAGATTTTAGCTTAATTTCATGACCTTCAATAACCTTTTTGAGATCTTCATTTTCAGATGTAAGAGCAAGAAGCTTAGCATGTAACTCATCATTTGCTTTATTAGATTTCTTCAATTTCTTCTTGCATTCAATATATTTATTATGTGTCTCTTCAAGACTAGCAACTACTCTTCTTTAGATAAATAAAAAAGGCTCACCTCTTCTTCTTCTTCACTTATTGTAGCAATAAGGCATTCTTTATGCGTATCTTCCTTCTTTGACCTCCATGGGCAACCAAGTGTTGTGTGGCTTGTTCCTAAGCACCAACTGCAACTTGTTGAAGATTGGTCCATACTTTTCCTTTGTTTGCGGTTGTAGACACCACCACCCTTCATACTTCAAGACACGATTAGAGCTCCTTGAAGCCTGCTCTGATACCAATTGAAAAACCACTAGAGGGGGGGTGAATAGGGTTTTAAAGTTAATTTAACAATTATTTAACTCAAACAACCAACCACAAAAATATTGGATAAGGGGACAAGGATTTAGAGTGGTTCCAACCTTAGCAAATACTAAGGAAGTCAGTCCACTACCCGGTTGCTTACCCAACTGGGGTTTTAAAAGAATTAAATTTTATTACCTCGCAAGGACTTTACATAAAATTACAATTCTTTCACCAAACCCTTCGAACAGCCTTCACCTAGAAGTAATTGCACCAACCTTGAAGCAACCTTCTTGAATAAACTTCAAGCTCCCCCTTGAAGTAGCCTTCCTCTTGAAGTAGCTTCCCATTACAATAGCCTTCTTGAAGTAGTTCGAAGTCCACCTTCTCCACCGAGAAGAACCTTCTCCAATCCGCAGCCTCCAACCCTAGGAGTAGCAAGGAGAATACAAAGGATAAAAGGAACAAGAAGGAAAATGGAAATTGCGCTTAACCTTTGAAGCACAAGGCTTGATTTGCCTATATCAAGCGTGTAGATCTCCTAACCAATGTATATGGAAGTGTGATTGTTGTGGATAGGAGATACTAGCCTATAGGACATGAAATTAGAGCAAGGAGAAGAATAGCCAATGCAAGTGTTGCTCAATTTCTCAAAACAGATTGACAATTGCAAGCGTAAGCTCAAGTGTATCACAAGTGTAGAGTAGTGAGTTTAGGTGTCCTAAGGCATGTCCTATTTATAGAAATGTCCTACAAGTGCCTAAGGACGTTCTAGACACTTTCTAGGGGGTTCTTAGTGCTCAACTAGCCGTTATGTGTCCACTAATTGCATTTGCAATGGCTAGTTAATTGACCCTGAAAAGTGCAGATAGCACTCTTCTCGGTCGAAGATTTGTCGACCGAGAGTCCTTCTTGGTCGAAGATTTGTTGACCGAGGGACTTCCTGGAGCAAGTGTTTACAACGTTCATTTCTAACTCCCAACCACCTTGTCTGCTGGGTCTAACGGCTAGTAGGGTCTATTCTCGATCGAAGATTTTGTCGACCGAGAGTTTCTCGGTCGAAGTTTTTTGTCGACCGATATTTTCTCGATCGAAGATTGGTCTACCGAGAATATTACTGACTCAATGTATTCATTTACTAAGTGTGTGTATCAATGTGCAATTGTGATACTATCTTGGGGAATGACCTATCTAAGTGTTGTGAGTGGATAGGGAAGATCTAAATGCTTGATTTACATGATATCTAATTACTTGTACATTATATACTTGTACAAGCATTTACATTTGATTACAATCATGAAAATAAAGTGATTTTATGAAATTGTTCTACCAAGTCTTTGTTATCCACCACCTTATATGCTTGTTCCTGAAATACTCAAATAGCACGTTAAAACCACAAGAATGAAATGTTTGTCATCATCAAAACAAAGAGATTATAATAATGTCCAATTTAGCCAACAATCTCCCCCTTTTTTAAGATGACAAACATTTCCTAAATATAAAATAAGGAAATATAAATCATATGAGTTTCATACCTGAAGTTTACCTTTTGTAGCCATTCTTGTTTTTGCAAGTGGGTGCTGGCCGAGATATTATGAAACTCATTATGTTTTTGATTTTATATTATTTCTCCCCCTTTGTCATTTCAAAAAGATATCCAAGATAATCATTTTATTCTATGCTCCCCCTTAAAGAGATATTTAATTTAAAATCAAGGGATTAATGCAATCCAATTAATGTTAAATTTATCCACAATTTATTTCTCAATCATTTGCAAAGGATGTTAAGCCTTGAAATGCTATGAGTTCCTTTTAAGTTCATGGCATGTGTGTATTGATTTCTCACCCATTTTATAAGGAATGTTAAGCCCTGAAATGATGTGAGATTCTTTTAAGCTTATAGTAGAAAGTACCTCTAATCAAATGCATGGGATGTGAAGCCCTAATTTGTTTAGAGAATTCCATTAAGAACAATATATATGAATTTTTGTAGATTTCTTTGTTTTCATAAAAATTACTTTTAAGAATACTAAGGTCATAACAAGATTCAAAGTTTTGTAAGCTTCTTAATCTTATAATCAAATTTGTTTTTGTGAGCTCCCCCTTAATCTTATAATTAAGACAATTTAAGGATTTTAAGGTCACAAATGATTTGTAAGATTTGATTTTGTCCTTTTATTAGAACACATTTTTTGAATCAAGATACTAAGGTTGAGTGCAGTAAAAGGATGTACAAAATAAGCATTTTGTCAAGCTTATTTTAGGTCGACCTTGACTACGACCATAGCACCCCTTGGTCAAATTTGATTTCAACCAAGAGGCAATTTCTGCAGATTTACAGTTTAAGCACTTTCATTGAATTACACATTTATGTTAATATATGTGAAATATACAGTTTTTATGTAATATGATCAAATGTATATTAATTTGAAGCATTTTGATTGATACCTATTTTGAAGAAGTTTTATCAATTGAAAGCTTAATATAGGCATCACAATGAAGTCTTTGTCTTTAATTTTCCTAAACTGTATGTTTTACATTCATTTTGAATGATATCTCATAAGCTTTGCTATAGGTACATAAATATCAATTCCCATTTCTTTTTGTACCCTCATTTTCAGATTAATCATAAGATTCTTTAGAGACATATATCCTTGAAAGCAAGATTAATATCTTAAAATCAAGATTTTGCTTTTGATTTCTTAGAACAAGCAAATAGATAAAACATTAATATTTTTGTTCTAAGAGACATTGTTTGTATTGTCATAGCATCATCATTCACAATAATCATTATCTATTATGTCAAGATGCATTTATGCTATGGCATTTTCAATGATCTTGAATAGTATCCATTCATGGTTTGTATATATGCATCACAGATTATTTTAGACAAACCAATGAAACACAATGATCATGTCACAACAAATTATGATAGAAAAGTAGAAGCATATCCATAATACAATGATCAGCATATAAATGCAATAATTATGATCATTTAAGCTAAATTTAAACACACATGGTTCCTATATAGATATACCAAGAAGTACTTAGGAAAAACCATGTGGATTATGATAAAACAGTAACTTCCTTGATTAAACCCATTCATAGTTTTCAGTTTTAAGTCAAACCATGTAGAGGATAATACCAAGATAATCTCATTTATGGTTCATGGATTTTCAAATTTAAGACAAACCATGTAAATGAATATGCTTAATAAACTTTTTCAATAAATGAATAAGGTTTGTTCAAAATCAGTCTTCATATAACACTTTTTCAATATGTTTAAGGATTTCATATAGTTTTATATCTTAATTCATGATGCAAAAGATCAATATGTCTTGTTTCAAAGATGATATCCAAGATGTGTTCTTGATTAAAGCACTTTTTATTATTGCTGAATTGATAGCAAATAAGAAACAACAGAACATATTTTCCAGACTTGTGCTCGGTCGAACAATTTGTCGACCGAATTATTTGCGGTTGAAGTATTTCTCGACCGAGAATGTTTCTGCAGATTTTATTCAGCAATATGTATGTTCTAGTTTATGTGTTGTAATACTTTGTTATTCAATTGTGTGAAGTTGAGATAGATATAAGGTTACTCAATTCAAGATTATTGATCATATCTCAGACTTAATTAATGCATATACATTTTGATGTCACAATGATATTTATTCTTTTGATTTTCTTAGAACAAATTATCTTTATCATTCTAATGGAAATTTTAAGATAGACTATTTATGCTTAATCATCAAGAAAGTAGCAATTGAAATTTGATAACATTTGAATTTTCAAAGAAAGCATAATCAATTTCAATTTGCATATAGATCAAAATTTTACAAGTTGTGGTTTGCATCAAGTTTAATAGGGATGTTATTAAGATATATGTAATGATGCAAACTACTAATATTCTTGAGAAATTTGTCTTCAAGATATGTGACTTATTTTTCCAATCAAGTATGTCTACTTGTAGTAAGAGTATAGATTTCAGTATCATTTTTCTTTGCAAGCATCATTTTTGCAGCAATTTTAGTAAAATCTATCTTTTTCTCTTGTATACTTGATAATTTAATCACGAAAAGTATTTAGTTTTGATGCTCATATATTCTTCCTTTTGATTTAGATCATTCAAATGTTTAAAGCACAAGAATATATAAAGTTCATTATATGCTTAAGTTGATTGTGATTTAAGTGTCTTTTATTTAAACAGTCTTGCCAGAGTTTTACTCGGTCGAAAAAAATTTCGACCGACATTGTCTCGGTCGACAATTTCTCGACCGAAATTGTTACTGTTTCTGTATTGTTTTCAGTAATTGTTTCTAAATAAAACATATATCACTTCCAATTCAATTATGCAATTTAAAGCTCAGTTTAGTTGAGATAAAACATATGAATATCAAGGCAACATTTTGATCAAATCTCAACTAATATTATTTAAATCTTTAGATTTTAAGAACTCTAATTAAGACAAGTTTTCAAGGATGTGTCTCTGCAGATTTGTAGATTTAGAAATTTTAATTACTTGAATCAATTTGTTATTTCATTATGTTAAGTTGAGATAGGCATAGAGATATACAACTAGAGTCTTTGGTCATATCTCAACTTAAATTTATTCATTTAGTTTGGGGTTTTGGAACCCATACTAACTCAACATCCTTTTTCTTATATGAACATGAGAAAGAATAATGTCCAAGACGCAAACAGTAGTGACAACATATGGAATCAACCTCATATGTCTTTCTATGATTTTGTTCAAGGTTTTTCTTGGGTATGTATTTGCCTTTGGGTACATACATAGATTGACTCTTTGGCACTTGTGTTCTTCCCCAACTAGGTTTTTGATAAGATTTTCCTTTAGACTCATATCCTAGTCCTCTCCTTCCAATTTGATGATAAGAATTATTTAAAATTTTATCAAGAGTATCATTGTTACTCAAACTATTAACTTTTTGTTGCAGCTTAACAATCTCATCCATTCTTTTATTTATGTCTAACTTTGCTTGATCTAGATTAGATAACAAGGAATCTCTTTCTTTCACTATAGTATCATAATCTAGATGTGTACACAGAACAGGTTGTTTTTTAAAATCATTTACTTGAGTTTGCAAATTTAACTTTTCTAGAGAAAGAAGATTGCAATTTGCTTCTACAGATTTTAGCTTAATTTCATGACCTTCAATAACCTTTTTGAGATCTTCATTTTCAGATGTAAGAGCAAGAAGCTTAGCATGTAACTCATCATTTGCTTTATTAGATTTCTTCAATTTCTTCTTGCATTTAATATATTTATTATGTGTCTCTTCAAGACTAGAAACTAGCTCTTCTTTAGATAAATAAAAAAGGCTTACCTCTTCTTCTTCTTCACTTATTGTAGCAATAAGGCATTCTTTATGCGTATCTTCCTTCTTTGACCTCCATGGGCAACCAAGTGTTGTGTGGCTTGTTCCTAAGCACCAACTGCAACTTGTTGAAGATTGGTCCATACTTTTCCTTTGTTTGCGTTTGTAGACACCACCACCCTTCATACTTCAAGACTCGATTAGAGCTCCTTGAAGCCTGCTCTGATACCAATTGAAAAACCACTAGAGGGGGGTGAATAGGGTTTTAAATTTAATTTAACAATTATTTAACTCAAACAACCAACAACAAAAATATTAGACAAGGGGACAAGGATTTAGAGTGGTTCCAACCTTAGCAAATACTAAGGAAGTCAGTCCACTACCCGATTGCTTACCCAACCGGGATTTTGAAAGAATTAAATTTTATTACCTCGCAAGGACTTTACATAAAATTACAGTTCTTTCACCAAACCCTTCGAACAACCTTCACCTAGAAGTAATTGCACCAACCTTGAAGCAGCCTTCTTGAAGTAACTTCAAGCTCCCCCTTGAAGTAGCCTTCCTCTTGAAGTAGCTTCCCGTTGCAATAGCCTTCTTGAAGTAGTTCGAAGTCCACTTTCTCCACCGAGAAGAACCTTCTCCAATCCGCAGCCTCCAACCCTAGGAGTAGCAAGGAGAATACAAAGGATAAAAGGAACAAGAAGGAAAATGGAAATTACACTTAACCTTTGAAGCACAAGGCTTGATTTGCCTATATCAAGCGTGTAGATCTCCTAACCAATGTATATGGAAGTGTGATTGCTGTGGATAGGAGATACTAGCCTATAGGACACGAAATTAGAGCAAGGAGAAGAATAGCCAATGCAAGTGTTGCTCAATTTCTCAAAATAGATTGACAATTGCAAGCGTAAGCTCAAGTGTATCACAAGTGTAGAGTAGTGAGTTTAGGTGTCCTAAGGCATGTCCTATTTATAGAAATGGCCTAAAAGTGCTTAAGGACGTTCTAGACACTTTCTAGGGGGTTCTTAGTGCTCAACTAGTCGTTATGTGTCCACTAATTGCATTTGCAACGGCTAGTTAATTGACCCTGAAAAGTGCAGACAGAACTCTTCTCGGTCGAAGATTTGTCGACTAAGAGTCCTTCTCGGTCGAAGATTTTTCGACCGAGGGACTTCCTGGAGCAAGTGTTTACAACGTTCATTTCCAACTCCCAACCACCTTGTCTGCTGGGTCTAACGGCTAGTAGGGTCTATTCTCGATCAAAGATTTTGTCGACCGAGAGTTTCTCGGTCGAAGTTTTTTGTCGACCGATATTTTCTCGATCGACGATTTTTCGACCAAGAATATTACTGACTCAATGTATTCATTTACTAAGTGTGTGTATCAATGTGAAATTGTGATACTATCTTGGGGAATGACCTATCTAAGTGTTGTGTGTGGATAGGGAAGATCTAAACACTTGATTTACATGATATCTAATTACTTGTACATTATATACTTGTACAAGCATTTACATTTGATTACAATCATGAAAATAAAGCGATTTTATCAAATTGTTCTTCCAAGTCTTTGTTATCCACCACCTTATATGCTTGTTCCTGAAATACTCAAATAGCACGTTAAAATCACAAGAATGAAATGTTTGTCATCATCAAAACAAAGAGATTATAATAATGTCCAATTTAGCCAACATAAATGCCTTGATCAAAGAAGACACACCATGTTGGTTGGCTAACACATCATGCTGGTTAGGGGATTCCTATGCAATTCTAGAGTGAGTGAACATGACGTGTTAAAATAAAGAAATGTTGTGTTGTTGCAATTCAGTGACTCCTGACTTCTTTTGGATCGAGAGGACATGACGTGTTTATTTGTCAACATGTTGTGTTTCTTCACATTGGGGAGAACTAGAAAATCTAGATTAAGTGTGCATGCCTTGTTGGTTGGCTAACACGTTGTATATCTGGAATCCAGTGAAATCTAAGTTCCATGTATCTGAGGTGACACCACTTGTTTGATGGCCAACATGTCGTGTCTCTGCTGGCCTATAGAGTGCATTTTCCTACTATGAAAACACCATGTTGGATGACCAATTTGTTGTGTTTCTATCATATTTCTTAGGAATTGCTCCATCCTTGAGGAATCACTTGGGAATGTGATGAAGGTCAAAATATGATCATTACATCCCCATTTTGGTTCAAATAATGGTACATGCAGTTTGAACCATGGAACAACTAAAGAACTATAAAAAGAAGAATTTAGCATGATTAAGAGTGATAATTGGGTGAAATTGAATTTAAAATGCAATCAAAAGTGGTTCGAAAGATCATATAAAATGTGAATATCAAATCCACCTAAGCTTGAACCATTTCTTTTCCTCAAGAAAAAAGGAACACAGATATTGTGGCGACCGTCCTGTGAAAAACATGATTAACTTAAGCTGAAGTGAATTATTTGTAGTGGATTACTGAAAATCACTGAAAATTAAAACTTTTTCAAGAGATCTATTCACAGGGAAACTCTTTAACCAAGAACCAAAGTATTTCAAATTCATCCTGGTTCACAAGTACACAACCTGTACCATTCATTCTCAAAGATTACAACATCAACTGTCTTATAAACATTATATACAAACAGTATATGAATCTCGAGGCATCAAGCCAAAACCTCAGATTGATTCATAAGACACTGACTAAAAACTCTGAGGACCTGAGCGTACAGAGACGACACATAGGACTACTATTTGTATGAGTAGACAGACAATATCTCCACCTGAGATCTTATTGTTGTCCCTGTTGTTGTTGTTGTTGTTGCTCTTTCCTTATTCTAGGATTTCTGCTTTGCCTCCCATGCATACCTAAAAATGTTTCCCACGGGGGTGAGACAATTGAAAATTGCCCCAGCGAGAGATATAACTCTCCGCCAAAAACATTGTTATTGCAGTTTATTAAATTAAAACTGAGCAGGGGTTATTTTTACATTATCAGGCAGAGTTATTCATCATAGAACATAATAAGATAATCTCCATTCTCAAGGAGGTCATTGCATCTACCCATGGTAGATAAGTAATTCATATGTCTACCTTGCAGAGAATATAAAGAAACATAATTAACAGTTAACTACTAAGGAATGCACAAAGAAATGCAACATCAGCCAATGAATCTCCGTATTCAATCCTTAAGCAAACATGCTATACGGCTGATTACATTTTACAATCACACTTATGCTCTGAGGAGATGAGATATACCGCTCATACTCCAACCGACCATTACAAAATCACCTCGGTACCATACCTAGGTCATCAAAAGAGCCAGATTATTATGACCTCATCTGTCTCGGTCAGTACGAGACCACATGCATGACATCTCGTGTCTCTGCTAACTAGCTAGCCAAGGTATTCTGGCACCTTCGCTACAGAGTTACAGCGTCAACTGCACTCTCATCGCCAATCGAGAGATTTCTTGTTTATCTCCTCGATCCGACATTAAGTATCATTGGGAGATTCGTGATACATCCATCCCGACATATTCATGAAGGATTGAGAGGTTTCTTGTTTACCTTCCAACAATCTCTTCAAGAGGACGTAAGGATATTTTTGCCCATTTACCCCCACATATTCAAAATATGTGCTCCGAGTTTTGCCGTGGGCACCCGTTTCACCATCACCTATTCCTGACAATGATGGGTCTATGGTCAGAGCACTACATGAATAGATTTCTCTTGATTTATTAAGTACATTCTCATATTCTTTTAGCATCATCCAAATTCTCAAACATAACTTATTACAACAATGCTATAAAGAGACATGCACTTCTTTTATCAGATATTTATTAGTCTTTCCAAGACCCTGGGAACTCAGTCCCTCATTTCAATACTAGGAATTCTCATCCATTCACATTCTCATCACCATAATCATATGGTTCTAGGTATTCAAACCCTTAACTCATCATTGAGCATTATTATACCTTTTTCAGGTAACTATCACCTTCAGGTCATCTGACCAAGGCATTCATGATACTTGTTACACAAGCATCACACCTAGCTCACAAGGCCATGAAATATCTTGTCACCTCTCACTAGGTAACAACTTACTCATGTGACTCATAAAAGTCCATGCATATTGCTTCTTTTACTAAGAAACAACAACATTAAGGCACATAATGTCTATCAACATTTATTATATAAATGTCACATCTCAAACTAGCTATATACATCACCTCATAAATCTGTATGGTTATTAGGCATGATAACAGTCATACAAGATATTCATCACATCATGTGATGCAATAGTAACACCATTATTCCTCTACCAGGAATTAGGGTTTACTATCAAATAGGGCTTTTCATTCCCTTTACCCAAATTAGGGTTAGGGTTCCCCATTTCTCATTAATAAAGATTTCATGATCTCATTATCTGTCCAACCCTTAATACATTATTCCATACCTCTGGGGCATTCAAGGATATCATATTTTATTATTCTTAGAACATTACTTTCATCATATAGCATTAATGATCATCAATTCAAGGTATGAGTTCATTTCTCATCCTCATCATGGTATGATTATATCATACACATCATTTGGGCTTAACCCCATTCTCAAGGTACATTAATTAACACTCAACAAGGTGCAACAACTCATTACATTTCATTATAATAGTTTCATAACACACTTCATATGTTTCTTACCCAATTATATTGGATTTGGAGTACATCAAGGCATATAAACCCTGAAGTGTTAAATATGATAACTATCATATTTTGATGTATCACTTTCTCATCACTTCAGACTCTCCTGAATTATCCATCTTATCTTGTATTAAGGTATTTCCCTTCTTAATACATTCCATCACTAATCACTTACCTATAGCATATAATGCATAGGCCACACATTAGAGTTGTCCAACTATCTTTAATGATATGGACTTGTCTAATGGTAAAGACATTGCTTACAATTAGGTTGCATATATTCAACCACATGAAATGTTTCACCTTTATAAGGCCATTCCTTCTATCTCATCATTAGGGTTTCTTTATACCCTTACTTAAGATTAGAATTATGATTCATTGTCATATTATCCAAGATTAGGGCTTTATGTATTATGACTCCTCATTAGAGTCTCACATGCCTTCACCCTTCTTAGGGCATCTTATCACAACATAACATTAGTACGTCATGTGGTGTTAATACTTAGTTAAGGTTTCTCATGGAATCACCCTCAACTAGGGTTTCTCTTGGAATCACCCTCAACTAGGGTTTCCACCATAGTTTCCCACAATTTGGGTTTACTATTCATCTCTATTAGGATTTCATTCAATTATCCATAATTGGAGATTCACTATTCATCCCAATTAGGGATCTACATCTCTTTTTCCTAAATTATAGTTTCGCTTATGATTACCCTAGATTAGGGCTACATCCTTACCCTGGATTAGGGTTTCATTTAGAATTGCCCTCAATTAGGGTTAGAATTCAATAACCCTGTCAATTAGGGTTTATGTTCACGGTTAGGGTTTCATGATCTCCTTACTTAAGGATCATACCCTTAATCACCACATGAATCATATTCATGTTATGAATTCATGCTAACATCATCTCAACTTTATAAGGTCATATCATCCCTTCAATCAAGTACATACAACTATGAATGACATAGTGTACCAAGTCATTGATCCTATAAGCAATTAGGGTTCATCCCTTAATTGGCACTAATCACTTAGGTACTAATAGGGTTTCAATCTTTATACCTTCATTGATTATCATTACTAATCATCATTATATCAATGAGTCATTCATCATCTCTATTCTCGAGAGATTCAATCACCTTATACCTCCATTACATAAGGTATCCAATTGAATTGATCAATTGAATCTACAATCAACTTTGACTACTTGACCCCCAAACGGTCTTGGTCTTTCAAAGTTCAAACGGTTTGAAACCGTTTGGTAAAGGTGGTGCTTGAGACCGTTTGCCCAAGTAGGTGAAGACCGTTTGCCCAAGTAGGTGAAGACCGTTTGGCCAAGTAGGTGAAGACCGTTTTCCCATCACATCATAAAAATCCAAGTCAACCAATTAGGGTTTGGATCATTGGATTGATCACCAAATCAGCAATTGATTACACTTTAACTTAGTATCATTGGATCATCAATTGCTTAACCATACTCACCCCTAGACCTCCAAACGGTCTTGGGTGACCTCCAAACGGTCTTGAGACCGTTTGGATGAGCTCCAAACGGTCTTGAGACCATTTGGCTCATCCAACCCTTGGATTCTAGTGAACAATCATTAGGGTTTGAGCTATTGAGTTGATCGTCAAATCAGCACTTAATTGCAAAGTGGTTTGGTACCTTTAGACCTTCAATTGGTCAACCATGCTTAACCCTAGACCTAAAAATGGTCTTGGGTGATACCCAAACGGTCTTGAGACCGTTTGGGTGATTCCCAAATGGTTTTGAAACCGATTGGGTCAATCAACCCAAAACATCAACTCATCCAATGCAAAATCAGCACTTAGCCGATTAGGGTAAACACCATATATTTGGATCTTCAAACACATATCTATACTTGACCCTAGACCTTCAAATGGTCTTGGGTGACCACCAAATGGTTTTGAAACCGTTTGGGTGATCCCCAAATGGTTTTGAAACCGTTTGGGCTAATCAACCCAAAATCTCAAATCAACTCATTGGAATTTCAGCACTAATTCCAATTAGGGTTTGCCTAATTGATTAGCCTTCAACTCACGATTCCTTGGGAATTAACCCCTCAAATTTGGTGAGTTATTAACCAACATAAATAGGATCAGTAATATCAAACTTTAAACCCTTGTTCAACGCTCTAAAACAGTTTTGCAACCGTGTTCCCAAAACGTCGAATTAATCAAGCTGAAAAATCAGCACTTAATCCAATTAGGTTTCCCTAATTGATTAGCCTTCAACTCACGATTCCTTGGGAATTAACCCCTAAAATTTGGTAATTTATTAACCACATAATTATAAACAGGAATATCAAACGTTAAACCCTTGGTCAACTCCCTCAAATGGTTTTGAAACCGTTTTCCCAAAAAGGTCAAGTTAATCAGGTTGGAAATCAGCACTTAATCCAATTAGATTTACCTAATTGATTAGCCTTCAACTCACGATTACTTTGGAGTTAATCCATAAAATTTGGTGGGTCATTAACCAACATAATTAGTAACAGTAATATCAAACGGTAAACCTTTGTTCAACCCTCTCAAACGGTTTTGAAACCATTTGCTCCAAAGACACCAAGGTCAAATCTAGCCCAAGGAAAGAAGCAAAGAAGCTCTTGGCCAAACCAAAAGAGAAAAGGAGAATGAGAAATATGTTAATTTATGAATTCCTGGATTAACTGAGAAAGGAAATGATTGAACTTTCCTTGATTAGTCCTATGAGGACTTATGTTTTGCATAGTAAAACATTACAAATGTTTTAAGTTGTTCTTACCTCCTTGAGAAATAATGAGGTATAGAAGAGATGCCTGAATGAAATTCAGGGATGATAAGTCTTATGCTTGTAATAATATAAAAAGGAGGAATATGATAGTATACAAAGTGCATACCACTTAATCTTAGTATTTATATACCCTGGCCAGGTATACAACTATTGATGATAAAGTGGGTATGGAAACTCTTAGATTGTTGTCTTTTTGATTGCTCTGATCAAGTAGTCATTCTGAGACAATCTAATGAGTATCATGAAATCAAAAATCTGGAATGAATAAATGTGGCATATCCCATGCATAAGAAAGATAAGTCTGAGATAATCTCAGATGAGCATGATTGTATGAGGAACTAAAAATGTACTCCTCATAGGATAAGAATAAGAATAAGGGAGATGAACCCTGTTCAATTTTGCTACCCACATAATACAGATCTTTCCCATAATGAGGAAATGGGAGATGTGATGAGATCATGAGATGGTCATACACATACTAGATAATAATAAAGAAAGGGATAATGACATGTAATCATCCTTACAAATTCCAATGCTAAAGGCAAGGAACCTAGGATGAGATAAAGAGTAAATGGTTCAAGAATAGTTGAAAATACATGAATTAATAAGAGGAATATGAATCCTTGTTTTCTTTCCTTTAAGGGACATGGCAATCAAGTGGGTCTTAGGACACTTGATGTGCATAAGATAAAGGAGTTCATGTATTGGATACTTATAAAAGTATCTGTTATCTTGGACTTTGGTCCCAAGATGAAGACATATGAAACAATTAATGTTCCAAGATGAAAGGAAGAGATATATATGATGCACTTCCAACTCATGTGATAGATACCAAGGTGAAATATTTTGGTATCTGAGAGTTATCAGATGGGTTAGGTTGGCTACCTGGGGTGGTCAACTGTGAAATTAGTCTGGATGTATAAAACAATATGAACATCATATGTTAGGGGTTTATGCTCTGCATAAACATGATATTAATAAAGAATGTATGATGTTTCTCTGAATAAGAGAAGTGTTTTTTGACACAAATTTGACTTTATAGTCAATGATGAGGAACAATAGAGCATGTGCCTTATGTGTTGATTCTATGAGAATCTTGTATGGAAACACTTTGTGCCGATCAAAGTTTTATGGTGCCTCCATATTAAGGAGATGTTATGTGAAGACTAGATAGTATGATGAATGAAATACATTTGCCTTCCTTTATCTGGGATTTTGGGGACGAAATCCTTGTTAGGGGTTTATAATTTGTAACACCCCTGACCTGGTTTATACTTTAACCCTAGGTGTTTTGATTTAGAAAGATGATTAAATTCTTAATCTCATCTTGTGAAAGGTAATTAGGGCTCAAGAGGAACTTATATTGCAATTCTAGTCCTTTTTGAACATTGTTGAAATCAATGTTTTGTTTGTTTTGGACTAATGTGCAAAATACCCAAGTTGAGGGGTTTAAGTGCAAATTGTGAATTATAATATGTTCCTCATGTGTTGAAGCATCATGAGAGTGAAGGTGATGCTGAGGTGTGGCTTATAGAAGCCTGAATACCAAGAAAGAGCTGATAAAGCAATGTTTGTGCATTAAAACCTAGTTTTGGTGTAAAGTGCAATTTATCCAAAACCTAGGGTTCAATATGCAAATTGCCACTTCAATAAGGTCCTTAATGCTTCTTGGAATCATGTAGAGCAAATAAAATGAGAGGGACTTCTCATTTGAATTAAGATGGATGAGAGAGAATCTTGATATTAAAATAATCAAGATTTAATCCTAAGTGAAACCCTAATCCAATTTAGGGCAAAAATGAATGTATTAATTAAAGGGCCTTCAACCAAAATTAAAATGGTTGGATTAAGATGTGTGTGGATAAGCCTAAAGCCTTGCAAAGGCACGAGCATATCCTAAGGAGGTGAAATTCCACTCACCATTATTATAAGAAAAAGAATTTCCACTCAAATAAGGATATTCTTATTATAAGGGTTAAGGTGCTTAATTTCTTTTCCCTTAATTCATGGATAATGGAAGGGAGTTCGGTGGGGATAGAGATGCCCTTGAATGCAAGAAACCAAGGGGGAAGTGGTGGCAACAATTTTGGAATTAAAAAACTTTTATAAAGTATCTTCTCTCTCCTCAATTTTCTTATAAAAGTACCTTTTCCAAGCCAAATGAAAGGCTTTTACGACCCCACTTCTTATCCTTGCTTGCAAAACCGACCAAGAAGGCTAAGGACAGCAGGGAGAACGTCCCCAACCTGTTGGTAAGACTTTGATCTTCGTTCTTCATGATTTCATGGTGAAAATCATAAAACAATATGTAATTCCTTCATTTCTTCACTCAATCTTCAATTCTAGCCGATCATTTCACTCCGAATCTTGAAGTTGATCCTTGGAATAGTTGGAGAAGCTTCATCCACCATTAGATCAGTGTATCGTGGAGCTTGGAGATCAGATTTGAGGTGGGTTTTATAACTTGAACCCTTTTTCATTGTTATTCAACCATTAATCTTGTAATTTCAATGATTCCTTCATTATCTTGATTAATTGCTGGTTGAAATTGATTAATTCATGAAATAAGAAGTTGATAGAACTTCAGGGACGAAGCTTGATGATGATTACATCATCATAAGCACACACATACCCAAATATCTTGGGCAAACAGTTTGGAAGTTGGGACCAAACGGTTTCACCAAACCGTTTGGTGACCAAACAGTTTGCAAACCATCACCACATGAATCATATTCATGTTATGAATTCATGCTAACATCATCTCAACTTGATAAGGTAATATCATCCCTTCAATCAAGTACATACAACTATGAATGACATAGTGTACCAAGTCATTGATCCTATAAGCAATTAGGGTTCATCCCTTAATTGGCACTAATCACTTAGGTACTAATAGGGTTTCAATCTTTATACCTTCATTGATTATCATTACTAATCATCATTATATCAATGAGTCATTCATCATCTCTATTCTCGAGAGATTCAATCACCTTATACCTCCATTACATAAGGTATCCAATTGAATTGATCAATTGAATCTACAATCAACTTTGACTACTTGACCCCCAAACGGTCTTGGTCTTTCAAAGTTCAAACGGTTTGAAACCGTTTGGTAAAGGTGGTGCTTGAGACCGTTTGCCCAAGTAGGTGAAGACCGTTTGCCCAAGTAGGTGAAGACCGTTTGGCCAAGTAGGTGAAGACCGTTTTCCCATCACATCATAAAAATCCAAGTCAACCAATTAGGGTTTGGATCATTGGATTGATCACCAAATCAGCAATTGATTACACTTTAACTTAGTATCATTGGATCATCAATTGCTTAACCATACTCACCCCTAGACCTCCAAACGGTCTTGGGTGACCTCCAAACGGTCTTGAGACCATTTGGATGAGCTCCAAATGGTCTTGAGACCGTTTGGCTCATCCAACCCTTGGATTCTAGTGAAAAATCATTAGGGTTTGAGCTATTGAGTTGATCGTCAAATCAGCACTTAATTGCAAAGTGGTTTGGTACCTTTAGACCTTCAATTGGTCAACCATGCTTAACCCTAGACCTAAAAATGGTCTTGGGTGATACCCAAACGGTCTTGAGACCGTTTGGGTGATTCCCAAACGGTTTTGAAACCGATTGGGTCAATCAACCCAAAACATCAACTCATCCAATGCAAAATCAGCACTTAGCCGATTAGGGTAAACACCATATATTTGGATCTTCAAACACATATCTATACTTGACCCTAGACCTTCAAATGGTCTTGGGTGACCACCAAATGGTTTTGAAACCGTTTGGGTGATCCCCAAATGGTTTTGAAACCGTTTGGGCTAATCAACCCAAAATCTCAAATCAACTCATTGGAATTTCAGCACTAATTCCAATTAGGGTTTGCCTAATTGATTAGCCTTCAACTCACGATTCCTTGGGAATTAACCCCTCAAATTTGGTGCGTTATTAACCAACATAAATAGGATCAGTAATATCAATCTTTAAACCCTTTTTCAACGCTCTAAAACAGTTTTGCAACCGTTTTCCCAAAACGTCGAATTAATCAAGCTGAAAAATCAGCACTTAATCCAATTACGTTTCCCTAATTGATTAGCCTTCAACTCACGATTCCTTGGGAATTAACCCCTAAAATTTGGTAATTTATTAACCACATAATTATAAACAGGAATATCAAACGTTAAACCCTTGGTCAACTCCCTCAAATGGTTTTGAAACCGTTTTCCCAAAAAGGTCAAGTTAATCAGGTTGGAAATCAGCACTTAATCCAATTAGATTTACCTAATTGATTAGCCTTCAACTCACGATTACTTTGGAGTTAATCCATAAAATTTGGTGGGTCATTAACCAACATAATTAGTAACAGTAATATCAAACGGTAAACCTTTGTTCAACCCTCTCAAACGGTTTTGAAACCATTTGCTCCAAAGACACCAAGGTCAAATCTAGCCCAAGGAAAGAAGCAAAGAAGCTCTTGGCCAAACCAAAAGAGAAAAGGAGAATGAGAAATATGTTAATTTATGAATTCCTGGATTAACTGAGAAAGGAAATGATTGAACTTTCCTTGATTAGTCCTATGAGGACTTATGTTTTGCATAGTAAAACATTACAAATGTTTTAAGTTGTTCTTACCTCCTTGAGAAATAATGAGGTATAGAAGAGATGCCTGAATGAAATTCAGGGATGATAAGTCTTATGCTTGTAATAATATAAAAAGGAGGAATATGATAGTATACAAAGTGCATACCACTTAATCTTAGTATTTATATACCCTGGCCAGGTATACAACTATTGATGATAAAGTGGGTATGGAAACTCTTAGATTGTTGTCTTTTTGATTGCTCTGATCAAGTAGTCATTCTGAGACAATCTAATGAGTATCATGAAATCAAAAATCTGGAATGAATAAATGTGTCATATCCCATGCATAAGAAAGATAAGTCTGAGATAATCTCAGATGAGCATGATTGTATGAGGAACTAAAAATGTACTCCTCATAGGATAAGAATAAGAATAAGGGAGATGAACCCTGTTCAATTTTGCTACCCGCATAATACAGATCTTTCCCATAATGAGGAAATGGGAGATGTGATGAGATCATGAGATGGTCATACACATACTAGATAATAATAAAGAAAGGGATAATGACATGTAATCATCCTTACAAATTCCAATGCTAAAGGCAAGGAACCTAGGATGAGATAAAGAGTAAATGGTTCAAGAATAGTTGAAAATACATGAATTAATAAGAGGAATATGAATCCTTGTTTTCTTTCCTTTAAGGGACATGGCAATCAAGTGGGTCTTAGGACACTTGATGTGCATAAGATAAAGGAGTTCATGTATTGGATACTTATAAAAGTATCTGTTATCTTGGACTTTGGTCCCAAGATGAAGACATATGAAACAATTAATGTTCCAAGATGAAAGGAAGAGATATATATGATGCACTTCCAACTCATGTGATAGATACCAAGGTGAAAGATTATGGTATCTGAGAGTTATCAGATGGGTTAGGTTGGCTACCTGGGGTGGTCAACTGTGAAATTAGTCTGGATGTATAAAACAATATGAACATCATATGTTAGGGGTTTATGCTCTGCATAAACATGATATTAATAAAGAATGTATGATGTTTCTCTGAATAAGAGAAGTGTTTTTTGACACAAATTTGATTTTATAGTCAATGATGAGGAACAATAGAGCATGTGCCTTATGTGTTGATTCTATGAGAATCTTGTATGGAAACACTTTGTGACGATCAAAGTTTTATGGTGCCTCCATATTAAGGAGATGTTATGTGAAGACTAGATAGTATGATGAATGAAATACATTTGCCTTCCTTTATCTGGGATTTTGGGGACGAAATCCTTGTTAGGGGTTTATAATTTGTAACACCCCTGACCTGGTTTATACTTTAACCCTAGGTGTTTTGATTTAGAAAGATGATTAAATTCTTAATCTCATCTTGTGAAAGGTAATTAGGGCTCAAGAGGAACTTATATTGCAATTCTAGTCCTTTTTGAACATTGTTGAAATCAATGTTTTGTTTGTTTTGGACTAATGTGCAAAATACCCAAGTTGAGGGGTTTAAGTGCAAATTGTGAATGATAATATGTTCCTCATGTGTTGAAGCATCATGAGAGTGAAGGTGATGCTGAGGTGTGGCTTATAGAAGCCTGAATACCAAGAAAGAGCTAATAAAGCAATGTTTGTGCATTAAAACCTAGTTTTGGTGTAAAGTGCAATTTATCCAAAACCTAGGGTTCAATATGCAAATTGCCACTTCAATAAGGTCCTTAATGCTTCTTGGAATCATGTAGAGCAAATAAAATGAGAGGGACTTCTCATTTGAATTAAGATGGATGAGAGAGAATCTTGATATTAAAATAATCAAGATTTAATCCTAAGTGAAACCCTAATCCAATTTAGGGCAAAAATGAATGTATTAATTAAAGGGCCTTCAACCAAAATTAAAATGGTTGGATTAAGATGTGTGTGGATAAGCCTAAAGCCTTGCAAAGGCACGATCATATCCTAAGGAGGTGAAATTCCACTCACCATTATTATAAGAAAAAGAATTTCCACTCAAATAAGGATATTCTTATTATAAGGGTTAAGGTGCTTAATTTCTTTTCCCTTAATTCATGGATAATGGAAGGGAGTTCGGTGGGGATAGAGATGCCCTTGAATGCAAGAAACCAAGGGGGAAGTGGTGGCAACAATTTTGGAATTAAAAAACTTTTATAAAGTATCTTCTCTCTCCTCAATTTTCTTATAAAAGTACCTTTTCCAAGCCAAATGAAAGGCTTTTACGACCCCACTTCTTATCCTTGCTTGCAAAACCGACCAAGAAGGCTAAGGACAGCAGGGAGAACGTCCCCAACCTGTTGGTAAGACTTTGATCTTCGTTCTTCATGATTTCATGGTGAAAATCATAAAACAATGTGTAATTCCTTCATTTCTTCACTCAATCTTCAATTCTAGCCGATCATTTCACTCCGAATCTTGAAGTTGATCCTTGGAATAGTTGGAGAAGCTTCATCCACCATTAGATCAGTGTATCGTGGAGCTTGGAGATCAGATTTGAGGTGGGTTTTATAACTTGAACCCTTTTTCATTGTTATTCAACCATTAATCTTGTAATTTCAATGATTCCTTCATTATCTTGATTAATTGCTGGTTGAAATTGATTAATTCATGAAATAAGAAGTTGATAGAACTTCAGGGACGAAGCTTGATGATGATTACATCATCATAAGCACACACATACCCAAATATCTTGGGCAAACAGTTTGGAAGTTGGGACCAAACGGTTTCACCAAACCGTTTGGTGACCAAACAGTTTGCAAACCATCACCACATGAATCATATTCATGTTATGAATTCATGCTAACATCATATCAACTTGATAAGGTAATATCATCCCTTCAATCAAGTACATACAACTATGAATGACATAGTGTACCAAGTCATTGATCCTATAAGCAATTAGGGTTCATCCCTTAATTGGCACTAATCACTTAGGTACTAATAGGGTTTCAATCTTTATACCTTCATTGATTATCATTACTAATCATCATTATATCAATGAGTCATTCATCATCTCTATTCTCGAGAGATTCAATCACCTTATACCTCCATTACATAAGGTATCCAATTGAATTGATCAATTGAATCTATAATCAACTTTGACTACTTGACCCCCAAACGGTCTTGGTCTTTCAAAGTTCAAACGGTTTGAAACCGTTTGGTAAAGGTGGTGCTTGAGACCGTTTGCCCAAGTAGGTGAAGACCGTTTGCCCAAGTAGGTGAAGACCGTTTGGACAAGTAGGTGAAGACCGTTTTCCCATCACATCATAAAAATCCAAGTCAACCAATTAGGGTTTGGATCATTGGATTGATCACCAAATCAGCAATTGATTACACTTTAACTTAGTATCATTGGATCATCAATTGCTTAACCATACTCACCCCTAGACCTCCAAACGGTCTTGGGTGACCTCCAAACGGTCTTGAGACCGTTTGGATGAGCTCCAAACGGTCTTGAGACCGTTTGGCTCATCCAACCCTTGGATTCTAGTGAAAAATCATTAGGGTTTGAGCTATTGAGTTGATCGTCAAATCAGCACTTAATTGCAAAGTGGTTTGGTACCTTTAGACCTTCAATTGGTCAACCATGCTTAACCCTAGACCTAAAAATGGTCTTGGGTGATACCCAAACGGTCTTGAGACCGTTTGGGTGATTCCCAAACGGTTTTGAAACCGTTTGGGTCAATCAACCCAAAACATCAACTCATCCAATGCAAAATCAGCACTTAGCCGATTAGGGTAAACACCATATATTTGGATCTTCAAACACATATCTATACTTGACCCTAGACCTTAAAATGGTCTTGGGTGACCACCAAATGGTTTTTAAACCGTTTGGGTGATCCCCAAATGGTTTTGAAACCGTTTGGGCTAATCAACCCAAAATCTCAAATCAACTCATTGGAATTTCAGCACTAATTCCAATTAGGGTTTGCCTAATTGATTAGCCTTCAACTCACGATTCCTTGGGAATTAACCCCTAACATTTGGTGAGTTATTAACCAACATAAATAGGATCAGTAATATAAAACTTTAAACCCTTGTTCAACGCTCTAAAACAGTTTTGCAACCGTTTTCCAAAAAAGTCGAATTAATCAAGCTGAAAAATCAGCACTTAATCCAATTAGGTTTCCCTAATTGATTAGCCTTCAACTCACGATTCCTTGGGAATTAACTCCTCAAATTTGGTAAGTTATTAACCAACATAATTATAAACAGGAATATCAAACGTTAAACCCTTTTTCAACTCCCGCAAATGGTTTTGAAACCGTTTTCCCAAAAAGGTCAAGTTAATCAGGTTGGAAATCAGCACTTAATCCAATTAGATTTACCTAATTGATTTGCCTTCAACTCACGATTCCTTTGGAGTTAATCCATAAAATTTGGTGGGTCATTAACCAACATAATTAGTAACAGTAATATCAAACGGTAAACCTTTGTTCAACCCTCTCAAACGGTTTTGAAACCATTTTCTCCCAAATGGTTTGCAAACTGTTTGGTCACCAAACGGTTTGGTGAAATCGTTTAGTCCCAACTTCCAAACCGTTTGCCCAAGATATTTGGGGATGTGTGTGCTTATGATGATGTCATCATCATCAAGCTTCGTCCCTGAAGTTGTATCAACTTCTTATTTCATGAATTAATCAATTTCAACCAGCAATTAATCAAGATAATGAAGGAATCATTGAAATTACAAGATTAATGGTTGAATAACAATGAAAAAGGGTTCAAGTTATAAAACCCACCTCAAATCTGATGTCCAAGCTCCAAGATACACTGATATAATGGTGGATAAAGCTTCTCCAACTATTCCAAGGATCAACTTCAAGATTCGGAGTGAAATGATCGGCTAGAATTGAAGATTGAGTGAAGAAATGAAGGAATTACACATTGTTTTATGATTTTCACCATGAAATCATGAAGAACAAAGATCAAAGGCTTACCAACAGGTTGGGGACGTTCTCCCTGCTGTCCTTAGCCTTCTTGGTCGGTTTTGCAAGCAAGGATAAGAAGTGGGGTCGTAAAAGCCTTTCATTTGGCTTGGAAAAGGTACTTTTATAAGAAAATTGAGGAGAGAGAAGATACTTTATAAAAGTCTTTTAATTCCAAAATTGTTGCCACCACTTCCCCCTTGGTTTCTTGCATCCAAAGGCATATCTATCCCCACCGAACTCCCTTCCATTATCCATGAATTAAGGGAAAAGAAATTAAGCACCTTAACCCTTATAATAAGAATATCCTTATTTGAGTGGAAATTTTTTTTCTTATAATAATGGTGAGTGGAATTTCACCTCCTTAGGATATGCTCGTGCCTTTTCAAGGATTTAGGATTATCCACACACATCTGAATCCAACCATTTTAATTTTGGTTGAAGGCCATTTAATTAATACATTCATTTTTGCCCTAAATTGGATTAGGGTTTCACTTAGGATTAAATCTTGATTATTTTAATATCAAGATTCTCTCTCATCCATCTTAATTCAAATGAGAAGTCCCTCTCATTTTATTTGCTCTACATGATTCCAAGAAGCATTAAGGACCTTATTGAAGTGTCAATTTGCATATTGAACCCTAGGTTTTGGATAAATTGCACTTTACACCAAAACTAGGTTTTAATGCACAAACATTGCTTTATCAGCTCTTTCTTGGTATTCAGGCTTCCATAAGCCACACCTCAGCATCACCTTCACTCTCATGATGCTTCAACACATGAGGAACATATTATCATGCACAATTTGCACTTAAACCCCTCAACTTGGGTATTTTGCACATTAGTCCAAAACAAACAAAACATTGATTTCAACAATGTTCAAAAAGGACTAGAATTGCAATATAAGTTCCTCTTGAGCCCTAATTACCTTTCACAAGATGAGATTAAGAATTTAATCATCTTTCTTAATCAAAACACCTAGGGTTAAAGTATAACCCAGGTCAGGGGTGTTACAAATTATAAACCCCTAACAAGGATTTCATCCCCGAAATCCCAGATAAAGGAATGCAGATGTATTTCATTCATCATACTATCTAGTCTTCACATAACATCTCCTTATTATGGAGGCACCATAAAACTTTGATCAGCACAAAGTGTTTCCATACAAGATTCTCATAGAATCAACACATAAGGCACATGCTCTATTGTTCCTCATCATTGACTATAAAGTCAACTTTGTGTCAAAAAACACTTCTCTTATTCAGAGAAACATCATACATTCTTTATTAATATCATGTTTATGCATAGCATAAACCCCTAACATATGATGTTCATATTGTTTTATACATCCAGACTAATTTCACAGTTGACCACCCCAGGTAGCCAACCTAACCCATCTGATAACTCTCAGATACCAGAATCTTTCACCTTGGTATCTATCACATGAGTTGGAAGTACATCATATATATCTCTTCCTTTCATCTTGGAACATTAATTGTTTCATATGTCTTCATCTTGGGACCAAAGTCCAAGATAACGGATACTTTTCTAAGTATCCAATACATGAACTCCTTTATCTTATGCACATCAAGTGTCCTAAGACCCACTTGATTGCCATGTCCCTAAAAGGAAAGAAAACAAGGATTCATATTCCTCTTATTAATTCATGTATTTTCAACTATTCTTGAACCATTTACTCTTTATCTCATCCTAGGTTCCTTGCCTTTAGCATTGGAATTTGTAAGGATGATTACATGTCATTATCCCTTTCTTTATTATTATCTTGCATGTTTATGACCATCTCATGATCTCATCACATCTCCCATTTCCTCATTATGGGAAAGATCTGTATTATGCGGGTAGCAAAATTGAACAGGGTTCATCTCCCTTATTCTTATTCTTATCCTATGAGGAGTACATTTTTAGTTCCTCATACAATCATGCTCATCTGAGATTATCTCAGACTTATCTTTCTTATGCATGGGATATGACACATTTATTCATTCCAGATTTCTGATTTCATGATACTCATTAGATTGTCTCAGAATGACTACTTGATCAGAGCAATCAAAAAGACAACAATCTAAGAGTTTCCATACCCACTTTATCATCAATAGTTGTATACCTGGCCAGGGTATATAAATACTAAGATTAAGTGGTATGCACTTTGTATACTATCATATTCCTCCTTTTTATATTATTACAAGCATAAGACTTATCATCCCTGAATTTCATTCAGGCATCTCTTCTATACCTCATTATTTCTCAAGGAGGTAAGAACAACTTAAAACATTTGTAATGTTTTACTATGCAAAACATAAGTCCTCATAGGACTAATCAAGGAAAGTTCAATCATTTCCTTTCTCAGTTAATCCAGGAATTCATAAATTAACATATTTGCATGACATTATCTTGTCTAACTTGTCATAATACATAAATTATTCAATGCCTCAGGCTAACTCTGCCTCAAAGGTTGATTCAAAAGGCTATGGTTGAGCACAGACTCAATTTAAGTCCAGAAATTCATCATTTCCTTTTGCTTCAACCTACTGATGCTAATTACAAATCATGTTGATATCTATAACATCATCATTGGGACTGGTAATCTAGGTTACACTGCCAAAACTTGATCCACTATATACATTACTATTGCCCAAAGTTCTCCAACATTAATACTTAAAGAAGGATTTTTTTATTATAGTTGGATCAGCTAGGGGATTCTCAGGCAATTGAATCTCTCTTGCCTATTCCCATGCACCTCTTCTTGGTGCAACATTGCTGCTCTCAGCAGCAATCTCCTCATGGGACCGAGTCATCTTTAAGTTCTTCTTCTCTTATATGAGAAGAAGACACTTATCAGATACACTGGATGACACCAGAACAGACTCTACTATCTTAGTCCTATGTCTCTGTAGACTCAGCGAACCTAGAGCTCTCATACCACTAATTGTGGTGATCGTCTTGTGAAAAATAGGATTAACTTAAGCGGAAGCGAATTATTTGCAGTGGATTACTGAAAATCACTGAAAATTAAAACTTTTTCAAGAGATATATTCACAGGGAAACTCTTTAACCAAGAACCAAAGTATTTCAAATTCATCCTGGTTCACAAGTACACAACCTGTACCATTCATTCTCAAAGATTACAACATCAACTGTCTTATAAACATTATATACAAACAGTATACGAATCTCGAGGCATCAAGCCAAAACCTCAGATTGATTCATAAGACACTGACTAAAAACTCTGAGGACCTGAGCGTACAGAGACGACACATAGGACTACTATTTGTATGAGTAGACAGACAATATCTCCACCTGAGATCTTATTGTTGTCCCTGTTGTTGTTGTTGCTGTTGCTCTTTCCTTATTCTAGGATTTCTGCTTTGCCTCCCATGCATACCTAAAAATGTTTCCCACGGGGGTGAGACAATTGAAAATTGCCCCAGCGAGAGATATAACTCTCCGCCAAAAACATTGTTATTGCAGTTTATTAAATTAAAACTGAGCAGGGGTTATTTTTACATTATCAGGCAGAGTTATTCATCATAGAACATAATAAGATAATCTCCATTCTCAAGGAGGTCATTGCATCTACCCATGGTAGATAAGTAATTCATATGTCTGACTTGCAGAGAATATAAAGAAACATAATTAACATTTAACTACTAAGGAATGCACAAAGAAATGCAATATCAGCCAATGAATCTCCGTATTCAATCCTTAAGCAAACATGCTATACGTCTGATTACATTTTACAATCACACTTATGCTCTGAGGAGATGAGATATACCGCTCATACTCCAACCGACCATTACAAAATCACCTCGGTACCATACCTAGGTCATCAAAAGAGCCAGATTATTATGACCTCATCTGTCTCGGTCAGTACGAGACCACATGCATGACATCTCGTGTCTCTGCTAACTAGCTAGCCAAGGTATTCTGGCACCTTCGCTACAGAGTTACAGCGTCAACTGCACTCTCATCGCCAATCGAGAGATTTCTTGTTTATCTCCTCGATCCGACATTAAGTATCATTGGGAGATTCGTGATACATCCATACTGACATATTCATGAAGGATAGAGAGGTTTCTTGTTTACCTTCCAACAATCTCTTCAATAGGACGTAAGGATATTTTCGCCCATTTACCCCCACATGTTCAAAATATGTGCTCCGAGTTTTGTCGCGGGCACCCGTTTCACCATCACCTATTCCTGATGATGATGGATCTATGGTTAGAGCACTACATGAATAGATTTCACTTGATTTATTAAGTACATTCTCATATTCTTTTAGCATCAGCCAAGTTCTCAAACATAACTTATTACAATAATGCTATAAAGAGACATGTCTTTTATCAGATATTTATCAATCTTTCCAAGACCCTAGGACCTCAGTCCCTCATTTCAATACTGGGAATTATCATCCCTTCACATTCTCATCACCATAATCATATGGTTCTAGGTATTCAAACCCTTAACTCATCATTGAGCATTATTATACCTTTTTCAGGTAATTATCACCTTCAGGTCATCTGACCAAGGCATTCATGATACTTGTTACACAAGCATCACACCTGGCTCACAAGGCCATGAAATATCTTGTCACCTCTCACTAGGTAACAACTTACTCATGTGAATCATAAAAGTCCATGCATATTGCTTCTTTTACTAAGCAACAACAACATTAAGGCACATAATGTCAATCAACATTTATTATATAAATGTCACAGCTCAAACTAGCTATATACATCACCTCATAAATCAGTATGGTTATTAGGCATGATAACAGTCATACAAGATATTCATCACATCATGTGATGCAATAGTAACACCATTATTCCTCTACCAGGAATTAGGGTTTACTATCAAATAGGGCTTTTCATTCCCTTTACCTAAATTAGGGTTAGGGTTCCCCATTTCTCATTAATAAAGATTTCATGATCTCATTATCTGTCCAACCCTTAATACATTATTCCATACCTTTGGGGCATTCAAGGATATCATATTTTATTATTCTTAGAACATTACTTTCATCATATAGCATTAATGATCATCAATTCAAGTTATGAGTTCATTTCTCATCCTCATCATGGTATGATTATATCATACACATCATTTGGGCTTAACCCCATTCTCAAGGTACATTAATTAACACTCAACAAGGTGCAACAACTCATTACATTTCATTGTAATAGTTGCATAACACACTTCATATGTTTCTTATCCAATTATTTTGGATTTGGAGTACATCAAGGCATATAAACCCTGAAGTGTTGAATATGATAACTATCATATTTTGATGTATCACTTTCTCATCACTTCAGACTCTCCTGAATTATCCATCTTATCTTGTATTAAGGTATTTCCCTTCTTAATACATTCCATCACTAATCACTTACCTATAGCATATAATGCATAGGCCACACATTAGAGTTGTCCAACTATCTTTAATGATATGGACTTGTCTAATGGTAAAGACATTGCTTACAATTAGGTTGCATATATTCAACCACATGAAATGTTTCACCTTTATAAGGTCATTCCTTCTATCTCATCATTAGGGTTTCTTTATACCCTTACTTAAGATTAGAATTATGATTCATTGTCATATTATCCAAGATTAGGGCTTTATGTATTATGACTCCTCATTAGAGTCTCACATGCCTTCACCCTTCTTAGGGCCTCTTATCACAACATAACATTAGTATGTCATGTGGTGTTAATACTTAGTTAAGGTTTCTCATGGAATCACCCTCAACTAGGGTGTCTCTTGGAATCACCCTCAACTAGGGTTTCCACCATAGTTTCCCACAATTTGGGTTTACTATTCATCTCTATTAGGATTTCATTCAATTATCCATAATTAGAGATTCACTATTCATCTCAATTAGGGATTTACATCTCTTTTTCCTAAATTAGAGTTTCACTTATGATTACCCTAAATTAGGGCTACATCCTTACCCTGGATTAGGGTTTCATTTAGAATTGCCCTCAATTAGGGTTAGAATTCAATAACCCTGTCAATTAGGGTTTATGTTCATGATTAGGGTTTCATGATCTCTTTACTTAAGGATCATACCCTTAATCACCACATGAATCATATTCATGTTATGAATTCATGCTAACATCATCTCAACTTGATAAGGTCATATCATCCCTTCAATCAAGTACATACAACTATGAATGACATAGTGTACCAAGTCATTGATCCTATAAGCAATTAGGGTTCATCCCTTAATTGGCACTAATCACTTAGGTACTAATAGGGTTTCAATCTTTGTACCTTCATTGATTATCATTACTAATCATCATTGGATCAATGATCCATTCATCATCTCTATTCTCGAGAGATTCAATCACCTTGGACCTCGATTACATAAGGTATCCAATTGAATTGATCAATTGAATCTACAATCAACTTTGACTACTTGACCCCCAAATGGTCTTGGTCTTTCAAAGTTCAAACGGTTTGAAACCGTTTGGTAAAGGTGGTTCTTGAAACCGTTTGCCCAAGTAGGTGAAGATCATTTGCCCAAGTTGGTGAAGACCGTTTGCCCATCACATCATCAAAATCCAAGTCAACCAATTAGGGTTTGGATCATTGGATTGATCACCAAATCAGCAATTGATTACACTTTAACTTAGTATCATTGGATCATCAATTGCTTAACCATACTCACCCCTAGACCTCCAAACGGTCTTGGGTGACCTCCAAACGGTCTTGAGACCATTTGGATGAGCTCCAAATGGTCTTGAGACCGTTTGGCTCATCCAACCCTTGGATTCTAGTGAAAAATCATTAGGGTTTGAGCAATTGAGTTGATCGTCAAATCAGCACTTAATTGCAAAGTGGTTTGGTACCTTTAGACCTTCAATTGGTCAAACATGCTTAACCCTAGACCTACAAACGGTCTTGGGTGATCCCCAAATGGTCTTGAGACTGTTTGGGTGATTCCCAAATGGTTTTGAAACCGTTTGGGTCAATCAACCCAAAACATCAACTCATCCCAATGCAAAATCAGCACTTAGCCGATTAGGGTTAACACCATATCTTTGGATCTTCAAACACATATCTATACTTGACCCTAGACCTTCAAACGGTCTTGGGTGACCACCAAACGGTTTTGAAACCGTTTGGGCTAATCAACCCAAAATCTCAAATCAACTCATTGGAATTTCAGCACTAATTCCAATTAGGGTTTGCCTAATTGATTAGCCTTCAACTCACGATTCCTTGGGAATTAACCCCTAAAATTTGGTGATTCATTAACCAACATAATTAGAATCGGGAATCGCAAACGGTCAACCCTTGGTCAATGCTCTCAAACGGTTTTGAAACCGTTTGCCCAAAAAGTCAAATTAATCAAGCTGAAAAATCAGCACTTAATCCAATTAGGTTTCCCTAATTGATTAGCCTTCAACTCACTATTCCTTGGGAATTAACCCCTCAAATTTGGTAAGTTATTAACCAACATAATTATAAACAGGAATCTCAAATTTTAAACCCTTGGTCAACTCCCTCAAACGGTTTTGAAACCGTTTGCCCAAAAAGGTCAAGTTAATCAGGTTGGAAATCAGCACTTAATCCAATTAGATTTACCTAATTGATTAGCCTTCAACTCACGATTCCTTTGGAGTTAATCCACAAAATTTGGTGGGTCATTAACCAACATAATTAGGAACAGTAATATCAAACGGTCAACCTTTGGTCAACCCTCTCAAACAGTTTGCAAACCGTTTGGTCCCAACTTCCAAACCATTTGCCCAAGATATTTGGGGAGGTGTGTGCTTATGATGATGTAATCATCATCAAGCTTCGTCTCTGAAGTTATAACAACTTCTGATTTCATGAATTAATCAATTTCAACCAGCAATTAATCAAGATAATGAAGGAATCATTGAAATTACAAGATTAATGGTTGAATAACAATGAAAAAGGGTTCAAGTTATAAAACCCGCCTCAAATATGATCTCCAAGCTCCAAGATACCCGGATATAATGGTGGATTAAGCTTCTCCAACTATTCCAAGGCTCAACTTCAAGATTTGGAGTGAAATGATCGGCTAGAATTGAAGATTGAGTGAAGAAATGAAGGAATTACACATTGTTTTATGATTTTCACCATGAAATCATGAAGAACGAAGATCAAAGGCTTACCAACAGGTTGGGGACGTGATCCCTGCTGTCCTTAGCCTTCTTGGTCGGTTTTGCAAGCAAGGAGAAGAAGTGGGGTCATAAAAGCCTTTCATTTGGCTTGGAAAATGTACTTTTATAAGAAAATTGAGGAGAGAGAAGATACTTTATAAAAGTCTTTTAATTCCAAAATTGTTGCTACCACTTCCCCCTTGGTTTCTTGCATGCAAGGGAATCTCTATCCCCACCGAACTCCCTTCCATTATCCATGAATTAAGGGAAAAGAAATTAAGCACCTTAACCCTTATAATAAGAATATCCTTATTTGAGTGGAAATTCTTTTTCTTATAATAATGGTGAGTGGAATTTCACCTCCTTAGGATATGCTCGTGCCTTTGTAAGGCTTTAGGATTATCCACACACATCTGAATCCAACCATTTTAATTTTGGTTGAAGGCCCTTTAATTAATACATTCATTTTTGCCCTAAATTGGATTAGGGTTTCACTTAGGATTAAATCTTGATTATTTTAATATCAAGATTCTCTCTCCTCCATCTTAATTCAAATGAGAAGTCCCTCTCATTTTCTTTGATCTACATGATGCCAAGAAGCATTAAGGACCTTATTGAAGTGGCAATTTGCATATTGAACACTAGGTTTTGGGTAAATTGCACTTTACACCAAAATTAGGTTTTAATGCACAAACATTGCTTTATCAGCTCTTTATTGGTATTCAGGCTTCCATAAGCCACACATCAGCATCACCTTCACTCTCATGATGCTTCAAAAGATGAGGAACATATTATCATGCACAATTTGCACTTAAACCCCTCAACTTGGGTATTTTGCACATTAGTCCAAAACAAACAAAACATTGATTTCAACAATGTTCAAAAAGGACTAGAATTGCAATATAAGTTCCTCTTGAGCCCTAATTACCTTTCACAAGATGAGATTAAGAATTTAATCATCTTTATTAATCAAAACACCTAGGGTTAAAGTATGACCCATGTCAGGGGTGTTACAGATACATCATAGACAAACTAGCATGACACATGCATCAATTCAATGAAATGCAAAAACTCAATCATAACATGCCAAACATTTTCAAGATATAGAAACTAGGCATGTATTCATTTCAATCACTCAAAATTGGAAGTTAAGTTCAAAAAGAGTGTCAAATTGCTTTTAAAAATCAACAAGATAGCAATGAACAAAGTTATGATACAAAGCCAATAATGTTATGAAAATGCAACCAAACCCTTCTGATTACATGGATGAATAAAATGAAATTATGGTTTGATATCAACACATTTGCAATGACTTCTTCATAACCATTAAGATTTTAAAGATAAAATCTAAAGTGATTCCCTTTAGATTTGGCAGATCAATGTATTCTTCATTCTCATGATATATTTCCTAAACTTTCTCTCATCATAAGGGTCCCTAGTAATTAAGCTTGAAGAAATTGAAAAATTGGAGATCAACTTTGTTATTCCCAGTATGGCTTTCAACCCTGTCAGGTCAACATGTTCAACTTGTGGGAAATATGGGTTATCAATCCTCCAATCAATATGACACCTGAGTTTTCTTTTCTAATCTTGAAGAAATGTTGGAGGATATAATAGACTGCATCAATTTTGTAGTTATGTGGAAATGCCCATAAGAAGAACAAATCCAACTTTCCCAACACCCCTTATGTTTCCTTTATAGCAAAAACACAGGAAATAAGAAGTCTCTAAATATAGCAGAAGATCAAAATATGGATATGTGATGCTCTTACAGAAGTGGGTGGGTGCGATGTGTCTTCAGTTATCATAGCCCACTATTCATTATTGTTGAAAGTGTCAAGTTTCACTATGCTACCTCCATAAGTACAATGTATGCTTCATAATGTTGTTTGAATGTGAATCTGTAACCCTTACTAAGTAGTCAGAAATATATTATACCAAAAGGCTCAACCTGGTTTCTTAGATCATCTTCTACTCTTAAAATAGTCCAAAATTCATATGTAACTTATGGGTATGTGAAGCTGACCTTGCAGAAGAAATGTGAAAAACCAAGCTCGTCAAGGATCCCTTGTACCCACTAGTACAGAAATGATGTATAATGTCACCTTTGATGGAATCAGTTACACACAAAAGACCGATGCCAAAGAACAATGACGTCAGTTATATAAGACAATCGTCACCATATGTGAAGTCCTGCCAGTTTAGAAAAGACATGGGTACCACTTTTACTTTAACGTCAGTTTCTTATAAAAGAAACTGACGTCTAAAATTACCCACAAAATACAATTTTCCAGGGAAAAAATTTGCCTCCAAAATTTTCAATACGGCGTCAGTTTTTCTCAAACCAACGATACATGGTTCTTGCCATGTCCCCATGAAAAAATGTATCCCCCCATTAGTCGTCAACTATTCCTAAAAACCGATGACTAATCACCCTTCGCGAGATAAACTTTTTTTAAGGGGATAGGTCTATTGCATCGATTTTTTACTAGAAACTGATAACTAGGTGTTTGTGCACCTTGTCCCATGAAAATAATCCCCCCCCAATTTGCTCCTTCATCGTCAGTTTGTATTGGGCAACCGAAAACTATGGTCCTAACACTAGAACAAAAAAACTTTATATGTAAATAGATGTTGATTTTTATCTCTAGCAACTGACGACGAAAACTCTAACTGGGTGCAACTTTTTTTGTTTATATTTTCACTTAGTTGTCAGTTTTTCACAAGTGATAAGCGACTATAAGAGTTAGGTTGAGATTTTTTTTAACAACTGACGACTATAGGTAACTTAATAGCACCCGCACGAAACAGACTCTTCCTCATTCTCTATTTCATTGCAGTTCAGCTAGATCTCTCTGGTGATTTTCTCCTCCATCTGTTGTCGCTTCCTCACTAGCCGCCGCACTTCCTCCAGTCATCGCCACCGTTGTTGCTCTCTTGAGAGGACATCAGAGCTTGGGAGGATGTCGGAGCCACCACTGCTATTTCCCACCCTCCAACTGCTGAGTTCGTCATCGCCTCCGCCGCTCTACCTCCACTGCCTCTAGCTACAGAGTTGGCCGCCACTGCCATTCTACCTCTATCTTCTCCACTCTGCCTCCACTGCCCAAGTCTAGTAGAGAGGATCTCTCTTCTCATCCTTGTTGCTTTGCTGCTCTCCTTAGATTTAGGTGATTGTCTTCTCTCTCTCTATCAATGATACTTGCAATATATTTTTCACATTTGATTGATGATAAATATGCCTAATGATAAATTACTTAGTTCTTAATGATACATTAATTCAAAATGCTTCTTAATTATAAAAGGTTAAAATACTTCTAAAATTGAATGATGAAATGTAACTAGGGTTTTAATTTTGAATTGGAGAAACTATTTGGATGCATTGTTCAATTTGGATATAAGTACTTGTATGTTTGGGTTCATTGATCAATTTGAATGTTTTATCGATAAATAATTGGTGTGTTTAACTATGTTGGATATCAATAAATTTGTGATGTTCCTAAGATCTAACATGTCTATATAAAACTTAACCTTACTTTCCCTATTATCTGTTATCCTAGAAACTCATCTGAGATTTACTCATTAGGAGTAAATCTTGGATAGTCCCTAGTTTGGGACTGTTCTTAAACACTTAATGTCACTTAGGATGTAAGTGTATAATGTATATTCGGTTTCCAAGATGTTTCAGCAGCACTTCCCCATTTGTTCTCTAAGAAAATATGTTGGTGGACATTTGCCCATCTACATAGGTTTACTTGGAGAACTGTAGGGAAATGATGCCGAAACTTTCTTAAAAACTGAATACACATTATATACTTACTAGTGAGATTAGGTGTTCAAGAATAGGATAGGTGGTACACACATTCATTATAAGACCCTGAACCCTAATCTTTTAACCCTAAACCCTAATCTTTTAACCCTAAATCCTAATCGGTTAACCCTAAACCCTAATCTTTAAATCCTTAACTTAATATGTAAACCCTAAACCCTAATCTTTTAACCATAGACCCTAATCTGTTAAACCTAAAACCTAATTGTTAACCCTAAACCCTAATCTTTTAACCCTAAACCCTAATCTTTAAATCCTTAAGTTAATATGTTAACCCTAAATCCTAATACTTGGTTTCTCTTTGATCATGGAATGGATAGATCATGGATGTCCATTCCAAATCATTGCACCCCAGAATTTATTGTTGGTCTTAATTAGTTTATTAGATTTGCGAACGAACATAGGAAATAACCTGGAGATAGGTTCTATTGTCCATGTAGGCATTGCGGTAACAACTTGAAAGTCAACATTGGTGACAAAATCAAAAGTCATGTCATATGAAACAGGATTGTACAAGGCTATACAGAATGGTACTGGCATAGAGAGATTTCAAACCTAAGATCAGTAGATGTCAATAGCAGTGCTTGTGTTGAAGAAGAAACTGTCGTCGATGACGTAGATGTGGACAAACTGATTCTAATAGACATTGTTTATGTGATGATGGATAATTGTGGGGTAGAGCACACTGATGCGATGATTTTGAGTTGCATATATAGATACATTTTACTTGTGTTTTATGCATTTATTGGTCATTTTTGTGGTTAATATTGCATAATTCATCTACTTTGGTCTATGATCCTTCTCTATGTCAAATATCCCTTATTTTGGTATTTTGAGCATAAATGAGTACAATAATATGTTTTATTTCGGCTTATGTGGTTTTGTGTTGCAATTTCAGGAAAAACGAATATTTGCTGTTGTCGATACCATCGACAGTGGTCGATACCATCGACACGACCACAGGTTGCCAGCCGCAAGGAGTATCGTAAAGTCGATACTGTCGACACAGAAGTCGATGGTATCGAGATACCATCAGGTTGCTGGCGAGAAGACAGTCGATACTATCGAACCTAAAGTCGATACTATCGACACGAGGAGCTTCAGCGACGGAAAAAGATAAAAGTGACGCCTAAGAGAGTCGATACCATCGACCCTCGTCGATGGTATTGAGTTAGCATCAGTCACGACAAAGAAAAGAAAAGGAGACCAGCCGATACAGTGCAGGGTCGATACTATCGACCCGCGTCGACAGTATCGACACCGTCAGATACAAGTTTGCTTCAGATCGATCCAAATCTGATGGTTGTGATATTTTGGCGACCTGACTCGGTGATTATACCTAATGACGGCATCCAAGAGCAATCTATCATGTCATTAGCCACTGCACACGTCTCGAGAAGGTGTGGAGAGAAGAACGAATCCCAGAAGCATGCCCCAGACGTTCCGGACGCCGAAGAAGACATTTTCCACCACCGAAAGGCGGGAGAACGCGTATTCTACGCCACAGAACACTTGGATCTTCTCTGTTTAGGGGTTTCACCACTCAATCACGTTTTTCCCCATGTTTCCCTTTTTCTCTACCATGTTTTGCTTTGAGATGAACATGCGGGGCTAATCCCCTTTATCTTTAGGACTGGGAGTAGCCCGGGGAAGCATTGTATGACAATTTTATCATAGTAATTCATCATTAATCTCTTAAATCCGTGGTATGAATTCGTTTTCTCAATTATATTGTTATGCTTGATCACCATATTAATAATCTAATGCCCTTAATTACTTTAAAAGAAGGATTAACGGTTGAAAAGAGACGAATTTCACATTAATTGACAAATCCCTTGAACAAGGTGGTGTAAGGTTAATGGTGGATACCCAGAGGTTGATATTAATGCACCTAGTTTAGGGTATAGGTTACCTCGACGGTGGAACCAACCTAAACATAGGTAGTGAATTGTACCATGACAGTGGGCAATTCTGACTACATGCCACTACCCGGATAGAGAGATGAATCTGATTGACTATATAGAAATTCATACAATGATAACCTGCGGTGAAACCGCAATCCTAAAGATCTCCACCTGAATTGATTAAACTAAACCCTTAATCGATTATTTTGTTTTGTTTCATTTTATTTTCTTTTAATTTTACAACAACTTCCAACTCTTTAGCCGGTCTAGCTGATTGCGAGTAGTTAGTAGTAGTCTCTGATAATTCACGTGTCCCTGAGTTCGACTCGGGCCTCACAAAGGCCTATATTACATTGACGCGTACACTTGCGTTTCTACACACGTAAAAAGTGTGTCAAGTTTTTGGCGTCGTTGCCGGGGACATGGTAATTGTCGGCACTACGAGTGTTGCAAGTGGCCACTCTAGGCCACTTTTTATTTTTTATTAGTTTGAAATCATTTCAAAAATTCATAGTCTATTTTCTAATTTTTGTAATCATCTAGCACGGTACTGAACTTAAAATTTCATTTTGCAGGTACTGTGTATGGTGCAGACGCGTAGCACCGACTACACGTAACCAGCACCAGAGGTTCCACTACCGGAACCGAACGACGAGGAAGACTACGAGAAAGGCCAATAAGAAGAAATAGATTCGGAATCCGAACAAGAAGAAATGGAAGAGGAACAGACGATATGGGAGAAGATTAAGGCTTCTTCTTCATCTGCTTCAAAGGGGCCAATCAAGAAGCAGGCGATCAATATTCCAACTTACAAGATTGATCCTGTGTTAATAAACTTGGTCAAGTCAAATGCTTTCCATGGGCTCAAGAACGAAGACCCAGTCACTCATATAAGCCAATTCGTGGAAAACTGTGATATGATAAAAATTGACAGATTTCCACAAGAGACGCTCTACTTGAAGCTATTCCCGAGTTCTCTGGCAGGGAACGCACGAGAGTGGTTGCATAATCTGGACGATGAATATGTGGAATCATGGAACCACATGGTGGAGGTTTTCTTTGAAAGGTTCTTCCCGCCCGAGAAGACAAACGACAAGATCAGGAAAATCCACAATTTTACCCAGAAAGTAGGAGAGACCTACTCTACGACCTGGGAAAGGTTTCAGATCATGCTTAGGAGGTGCCCACATCACGGGATTAACAAGGAAAAGTAGGTCAAAATCTTCTATTTTGCTCTTTCCGAGCATGATAGAAGTAACCTAGCTTCGGCAGGTTCAGGATTTTTCTTGAACAACTCAGGTACAAGGTGTTGGGAGATCTTAAAAAATATGGCAAAGAAGCAGTCTTGGGGCGATAGGGATGCACCAGAACAAGTTAAAGTCGTAGGTGAATCTAGGGTCATCAAGGAGCTGAATGATAAACTAGATCTTTTAGCCAAGAAATTGCTCACCAAGGAGGATGCAGAGTCCGATGAGGAGGCCCAGGTCAAATTCATGCAACATCAGGGCTATAGAAATAATGATTATGCTTGGAGGAAGGATAGGAAATTCTCATGGAAGGATCCGAACAACTTCCTACAAGATCCAGATGCAAAGCCACAACCAAGAGTTGAAGATAAAAGCACCGAGTTGCTTAGTCAAGTGGTGCAGCAAAATTAGGAGATGATGAGCATGTTTAGTAAGCAACTGCAGTCCCAGGGTGATATTTTGACCAAGTTTGGACAAACACTGCAGAGCCATGGAGCACAAATGAGGGTACTAGAGACGACTGTGACCCAAATTTCTAATGAAGTGGCGGCCATAAAGCATGCCAATCATCAGAGACGAGCAGGGAATGCAGAAGTTGCTCAAGATCATCAAGTAAAATACATATCCGTGATTACTGAGGTAGAACCCCCGGTGGTAGAGGTCCAGGACAAAGGTAAAATGATTTTTGATACGGTGGCTATATCAAAAATACCGTATCCTCGCAGTCATTATGGACTACCGGGCGGGTATTGTTCAGTCAGAAAAGCCCGCAATGCATCCATCTCAGTCGCACCCACACCTGTGCAAGAAGAGCAGGTGAAGGCCATGCATCTAGGTGAAGCTACATCCACTGCGAGAGAGTAGCCACTACAAGTTAAACATGTTGAAAATGATCTACCAAAGTCCACGCCGGAGGGAGTCATTGAAGCAAGCTTAGGGGAGTTTGCCCCAAAAAGCCCATATGTGCCACCTCATCAGCGTCTAAATGAGGCAGTTGTGTCTTATCCGGATACCACAAGGCCGAAGAAAGAGCACCGACACTTCAGGAAGTTCTTGGAGATGTTTAGAAAACTCCATATCAATATTCCGTTGGTGGAAATGATAGAGCAAATTCCTGCATATGGGAGGTTTATCAAAGAAATCATCACCAAAAAGAGGCGGATACAAGACACGTACGTTTGCCGGGTAAATGAGATGGTGATCTCAATTATCCATGGGAGTTTACCACAGAAGAGGAAAGACCCATGAGGCTTTTACATTCCATGTTCCATATGCGGTCAATTCTTTCCACAAGCACAGTGTGATTCGGGCGCCAGCATTAATCTTATGCCTCTGTCCACATTTCAAAAGCTTGGGTTGAAGGAAATAAAGAAATCAGCGGCAATTATTGAGTTGGTGGATGGGTCCATTGTAAAACCATACGGAGTATGCGAGGATGTACTCGTCAAGGTAGACAGGTTCATTTTTCCGGTGGATTTCATCGTCATGGACATGCCACAGCTTAAAAGTTGTGAGATGTTATTAGGTAGGTTGTTTCAAGCAACGGCCGATGTTGTTACTACCATTGGGAGAGGTACATTGACCTTGGGGATTTGCCAAGATCGAGTTGAGTTCAAACTGCCGCACGATCCCCTGGGCACACTCTCCAAAGTTCTAAGTTGATGAGAAGCTTGATGTCATCTAGCCTAAGACGTTAAATAAGGGCGCTTGTTGGGAGGCAACCCAACCATTAGTAGTTTATTTTAGTTTCTTTCACATTCGTACTTTGGTTTGATATGACTTTGTTTTTAGTGTAAAAAAGGTACCGTGGTCGTTTGTGCAATGTGCAGGACTGAGGCAGAGTCGATATCATCGACCCTTGAGTCGATGGTATCGAGTTGGGTACAGGTTGGCGGCTGCAGAAATCTAACTGTGTCGATACTATCGACGGCCTCGTCGATGGTATCGACATACCAACAGGTTGATCGCAAAAACAATGTCGATAGTATCGACAAGGGTGTCAATACTATCGAGATCTCTGGAGATATTCAGACGAAAATTGTCTCAGTGAAGTCGATACCATCGACGGGCCTATCGATGGTATCGACCCAATTACAGGAAGAAGAAGGCGGTCGGGCCTCGCGAGGGTGTTGCCCTAACCAGAGGTCAATACCATCAACCCGCGTCGATGGTATCGACATGACACGTCACCGATCCGCGAGAGGAAATCAAAGGCGATCGCTACATCGAGAGGGTCGATCTGTGGGACTGGTCGATACCATCAACACGTCATCAATTTGGGCCCCCAAATCCAACCATTGATGGTCACACAGCAGCGCCGGCGTCAGTTATATAAGGGAGGGTTTGTCATCATATGACGTCACACCTTCAGTGATTTCTTCCTCTACTTGTGTCGTGCGTCTTCCAGAGCAATCCGAGCCAGTGACGAGCACCACAGGAGCACATTCTTCACCAAGCAGAGATTTCCTTCTTCGACCTGCACCGAGCTCCTTCTGCTAATCTTTCTTCTCTTCTACGACAATGATGCATGTTGCTGGCACGTCCTCTTCCTGGGCGAATCCAATGGAGATCCCGGAGTTCGTTCCTCCACCGATCGCGTCTATTCCGCGTCCGCGGATCATTCATCCTTCTACGGAGGTTCGGAAGATTTATGAGGAGATCATGAAGAGGAAGATTGAGCTGACCTGTTACGTCGACCGTGACATGATTCGTAACCTGGGGTTCGAGGCTAATCTGGATTATGTGCTCAAGGGGCAAGCAAGACACATGAGCAGGACACCCGATGAGCTGGAGTACCATGTTGATGGCCAGCCGTTCTTCGGTGACTGGCCGACATACAAGGAGCTGGTAGCGGAATTCACGGCGTCGCTGGACGTATGTGTCGTTCCCAATGACATCATCGCCACAGATCGCGAGTGGATCAAGGGTCGTGTTTCTTTCCAGCTATACAATAATGACTACAATCTCACACTCCGGAAGTTCAATAAGATCTACAACTAGAACCATGGGAGAACTGACTACCGACGGCCAGACAACCGGACCGACTATGACGCTATCTTCGCCAAGCTCGTGACGCTGCCGTCGGGCAAATCAGTGAGCTACCACAACGCAGCGGTTGCAGACTTCGAGCATCCGTTCATGCGGACTCTTCATCGGATGCTGTGTTCCACTCTATTTGCTAGGGGTGATCTGTCTCTTAGCACATTCCAGTAGATGGACTTGTTTTTCTTGCATAAACTCCTAAGTGCCAAGAGTGCAACTGGGGAGCTTTCTTTCTGCAGCGGGTGTTGGCGGTCAAGCGGAGTACACAGAAGGCTCCAATTCACTTTGGAGGACTCATCACACTGCTGGCCCACTATCTTGGGCTGAACTTCTCATAGTTGACTCCTCTCTCCAATAGAAGCAAGGTTAATTTGTAGCATCTTCACAGATCCAACCTTATCTTGCTTCGAGATGGTTTACCTTATGCTCACTGCCATGTAAACCATGCATATCAAGAATGTTCGCTTCATGACCCTGTCTTCCATATCGAGGGTGCTCAACATTTCCGATGGCCCATCATAGCCATTGATTACTCCGAGGAAGATGGCGGCAACGACGACAACAATGATGATGACGAGGCTGAAGAGGAAGAGGAGGCCTACATTCCTCTTCGTGCACGAGTGGCACCTAGGAAGCGTCCTCGCATGCATCTGGGTGCATCTTCATCTTTGCAGCCTCCACCACCACCACCGCCCTCGCAGCAAAGCGAGGATGTCTACTTAATGCAAGGTATGTATGCCATGCTACAGGATATACAGTAGACGTAGTAGCAGCATACAGTGACATACGTCGGTATTCATCATACAACGAACCGGCTTCTTGACAACCAGAGGGCTATGTTTGAAAATGAGCACCTCCTCTTCGACAACCAACAACAGATTCACGACAGGTTGCATAGGATGGAGATGCAGCAGTAGCCCTTCTATGATCATTACTGGAGCCAGAACTACTTTGGGGGGTATCCACAACCTCCGCCCATGCCCCAGTATGATCCGAGCTTTCAGGGGAAGTACCCATCTTGGGACCCCACGGCCCCACAGTACCCGCCTCTGCCAGAAGAGTGATCGGTACCTCTGTTCCAACCTTTAAGATTATTTTTGACTATGGGGCCATAGTCGAATTCAAGCTTAGGGGGGGTGTTGGAACAGCTCTATCCTTTAGTTTTCTTACTTTTTCGTTTTTATTGTTTTGTTTCTTGTCATTTTGTTTTTGCAATCTTAGTTTGTTTGTAGGATCCACACTTTATCTAGTGTAATTGTGGATGTCTTAAGTCTTGTGTCATCTCAATGGCTTGTACATGGGAATTAAGGGAAAATTAAAAAAAAAATTGAGTGTTCACAAGCTTGTGTTGTTTAACTTTGAGCACATAACTTAAGAAAATGATTGGTTTTTTCAACTCTAAAACAGAAAAATCACAACTGTACATTCCTAATGATTCATGAAAAGTGGACGGAATTGGTTTTGTGAGCCTAAACTGACCAAATGATAATGAGACTCTAATTTGAAGTAAGAGAGAGAAACCTCTTAACTACTACACAGGTCAGTAAGGAGGGACACATAATAATTTTCAAAGGTTTAGTCAATTAGTCTTGTGATCTTTCCACCTCATTGTTTTTCACAATCCACCATAAGAATTGGAAGTACATTATGGTTTTAACCTTTTTTATTGCATCTCATGTAGATAGGTCTTGCATTGCAACGTATTCTCACATGTCTTGCATGAAAAAAAAAGAGTAATTATACATGCACATTATCCTTAGGTGTGTGTCATTTAGCTGCATTCATAATTTTTATGCATATAGTACATCATGTATCTTATTTATTCTGACCCATTAAGGGTGATTAACTTGTTCCATACCTTCTAAATGCTTCAAACATGTGTGCTATGTAGAAAAAGTGAGCCCAACAAATAATTCATTGTCATTAATGGATATAAAGGGCCTTAAAAAGAGAAAAAAAAGAAGAAAATATGAAAATGGAAGAAAAAAAGAATTGAGAAGTAAATAGGAATGAGAGGGAGAAAGGAACATGTTTTTCACTGCATTTTAAGAAGAATAAGTACATGATGTAGCTCAGTTAGATATTCCTTTTCATCTTGAGAAGGGATGTAGTGCATGCATCATTCCACCCAATTATAGGCATTAGGGCATTTTCATGTGCAAAAACATCATTTAGGGCATTTTGTTTTATGCATGTTGAAACCATATAATGCTTCCATTTCTTCCATTAGCCACCCATTCCATCCACCCGTTGCTCGAATTGGTAGGCCACTGTGATTTTCTTGTCACTTATGAATATCAAGAGAGATGCTTCCATGTAGATGGTAGTTAGGGCGAGCAACGTAGAATAGGAGATCACAAGATGCATAGAGTCTGAACCGGAGAATTTTATTATGTTAACTACCTTATATGATAGTGTTCATCAGTTTTGAGGTGGATATCTTTTATGGATGATTACTATCGCCTTTAGGGTAATTATCATTATGTGGTTAGTGAGGGCCGGAATGTGAATGTCCGGTGGGGATCATATGGTGATGTTTGTTGTGATGAGCTGTTCTTTAGTTGACCCTAGCAATTCTATTCTAAGGTTTTGTTGCTCGAGGGCGAGCAATGTTCACACATTGATCCACCTTCCTTGTTTAGGAACATTGTGCATGATTTTGAGAGACCGTTATATAGGTTCTACTAAGTTTACGAAGTTAGCCGTTGTGTTGAGATTGTATAATCTGAAGGCTAACAATAGATGGAGTGACAAAAGCTTCACATCATTGTTGTCTTTGTTGAAAGAAATTCTTCCTGAAGGAAACAAGCTTCCAAGCTCAACATACGAGTTAAAGAAAATAGTATGCCCAATGGGAATGAAGCATAAGAAGATGCATGCATGCCTGAATGATTGTGTATTATTTCAAAAGGACTATGTGGATTTGAAAGATTGTCCAAAATGTGGGGCGTCAAGGTATAAAATGACGACTTTAGGGAAGTCCAAAACTGGCTCTCCTGTCAAGGTGATGTGGTATCTACCTATAATACCACAGTTTCAACGCTTGTTTGCCAATTTGATAGATGTGGAGAATTTAAGGTGGCATGCAGAGGTTAAGAAAAAATAATGATGGGATCCTACGACATGTGTTTGATTCCCCACAGTGGAAGAAGATTGAATTATTATACCCTAAATTTGGTGAAGAATTCAGGAATCTAAGACTTGGGCTTTGTACCGATGGGGTGAATCTGTATGGCACATTGAGCAGCCAACATAGCACTTGGCCTGTTATGCTTGTTATATACAATCTCCCCCCTGGTTGTGTATGAAAAATAAGTATGTTATGTTGTTGTTGTTAATATCGAGCCCTAAACAACCTGGAAATGATATTGTTGTTTATCTTGAACCTCTTATTGATGACTTAAAGAAACTCTGGGGTGAAGGTTTGATGACCTATGATGCTTCACATAGAGAGACATTTTGTTTGCATGCTATGTTGTTTTTCACTATTAAGCATATGGGAATTTGTATGGATATAGTGTAAAAGGATCCAAAGTATGCCCTATATGTGAATAGAACACTGATTCAATACGACTAAAACATGGTAGAAAGACTGTATATCTTGGTCATCGAAGGTTTCTTCCAAAATTCCATCTATATTGAAGGTTGCGTAAAGCATTCAATGGAATAGAATGAGGAAAGGAATGCCCCTAAACCTATACTAGGGGAGGTTGTTTATGAAAGAATAAAAGACTTTGTCAATGAATTTGGTAAGAGATCACAATGTATCATTCCCACACAAAGTGACAAATCTTTATTCAAGAAGAAGTCAATATTTTGGGATCTTCCTTATTGGAGTTCTTTGGCAGTTAGGCATTGTATCGATGCCATGCATGTTGAGAAAATTATTTGTGATAGCGTCATTGGTACTCTGTTGAATATACCAGGTAATACTAAAGATGGCATCAAATCCAGAATGGACCTATGTGAAATGGGAATAAGGAAAAATTAACATAAGTAGTTAGTAGTGACCGGAGAACATATTTACCTCCTACTTGTTTCACGTTGTCTAGAAAGGAGAAGAAAGCTTTTTGTGAGTGCTTAGTTAATGTTAAGGTACCACAGGGTTACTCTTCCAACATCTGAAGATTGGTATGAATGAAAGATGTGAAACTTATAGGTCTTAAATCTCATGATTTTCACACTCTAATGAAATAAATATTGCCTGTGGAAATTTGATCTATACTACCGAAGCATGTAAGGTTTGCAATCACCAGACATTGTTTCTTCTTCAATGGTCTATGCAACAAAGTTATTGATCTTGAGAATCTTGATAAGCTGCAAAGAAAAGTGGTTGTTACCCTATGTAATTTTGAGATGTATTTTCCTCCTTCATTCTTTGATATCATGGTCATCTTGTCGTCCACTTGACTAGGGAAGAGAAAATATTGGGACCAGTTTTCTTGCATTGGATGTATCCTTTTGAACGATATATGTTCAAAATCCTTATCATCCTAAAGGGGGTATTATTAAGGGTTATGTGGAGAGAGGGGTTATGGACTTTTGCAATGACTTTTTGAGTGGTAATGACGTTCTTGTAAATGAGAAGAATATTAAGGACTATTTTGGAAAAGGAACCTTAGGAGCACGAATGAAAGTAATCAGCCGTGAGCTGTGGGAACAAGCTTACTTGTATATTTTACACAACATTGATGAAGTGAGTGTTTATATCATAGAACATACCAATTTCATCAAGAAACAATATCCTTGAGCCAATTCAATGTGGCTTTCTAGAGAGCATAACAAGACATTTATTAAGTAGTTTGAAGATAAAGGCTTACATCAACTATCTCAAACACCAAATTATATTACTAAAAATATCAAATGCCTCACCTTTAAACCAAAAATGAATGTTATGTCTTATGAAGAGTTTGACATAAATGGGTTCTCATATTACACAAAGCGTCAAGATGATAAGAGCATCATCCAAAACAGTGGGGTCACCCTTCAAGCGTCTTCATTGTTTTTGTCTAGTGTGAAAGATAAGAGTCCACGTGAAGCTAAAATGTCATATTACAGTGTCAATGAAGACATATGGGAGTTTGACTGCATAGATTTCAAAATTCCTCTCTTTAAGTGTAATTGGGTTGATAACACCAAAGGAGTTATAGTGGATGAATTGGGTTTCACATTAGTGAATTTTGAAAAGATTGGTTAGAAGGGTGAACCATTCATATTGGCATCATAGGTGAAACAAGTATTTTATATCGATGATCCTATAAATGAAAAATGGTCAGTTGTTCTTCATGGTAAAAGATAGTTCATTGAAGAACCTATAGATGAAGAAGAGTACTATGATAAGTATGATGACTCCAGTCTATTCTCAGTTGGCTTACCAATACCAAATATTGAAGCTAACGATGACTTATATGTGCATGGAGATCACACCAAAGGAATGTTAATTGATAAAAGATCACAATATTAAAGGCATGTTTTCATTAAATGTTAACTTTAATGAACTTTACAATGTTATATTAATTTCATTAAATGTTACATGTTACATGTTAAATGTTAAATGTTTGATTGTTTTTATATGACACTTTTTCATATGGTTGACCATGACTATGATTATCATGATGATGATTACCATGAGGGTGAGGGGTCGTGTCACAATGCAAGTTTTACTATCTATCTAGCTATTTATATGTTCATTTATAAGTTATATCCTATATGAGTTTTTTTTGTCAATTTTTAGGTTGAGGATGTACCCCCTGAAAACCTTGTGCCACTTTATGAGCAGCATAAAAAATTGAAAAAATCAGGGGCATCAATGTGATGAACAAGTTACTACAAAAAAAGGGCAATGGACCAAAATTTGTTGTGGATTTTGATCATTCAAGAAATCCAGTTGGAAAGAACCGCAGCTCATTTGTTTCACATCTTAGGGTTCTTACTCGTAGCCATTGTAGTGTTAATGCAGAATCTTGGCATACAGTTTCTAAAGGGAAGTAAGACTTAGTATGGAAAGAACTATGTGTGAGATTTTATCATTTGAAATTATATTTTTAAAGTTATTTACAATTCTATTTTTTAGAATACTCTATTAAATATATGAAATTTTGCAGAGTATATTTGAAATGGATGATATCCTACATCGTAAAAAGGTGATGCAACACTGTGGGAGGGTCCTAAGGAATGATAGGACAACTCTCAACTGACAGTACATACGAGAGGCTGATAAGAGGAATAAGACAACCCTTGAGCAATGGAACTACCTGGACTCGATTGAGTAGGAGGCATTTGTTACCAAGAGATAAACCGATGAATTTAAGGTATTAATCATCACTCTTAATTTAATTGATATACATTCTTACGAATTTACCTATTTATGATTGACCTTGATTGTTACTAACCAATTTGATGTGCCTACTAACAAGGCTATCGGCGATGCTCAAAGAGCAAGGTGTGCATTGAATGTGCATGACCACACCATAGGTCTAGGTGGCTATGTATCCCTTTGCCAAAAACTACAGACGTCTTCCATTCAGTAGCCTACTACTCCTACTATTGAGACTATTGAGTCCTCTACTACTCCTACACCTCTGCATCGCCATGATGTGTGGATAGCTGGGAGGCAAAACCAAAAAGAAGATATAACCAACCCTGCAACTACTGAGGTGGCTAAAAAATTGGTAAAATTCAACTCTCAGGGCAATTAGTATTGATGATTGTTGTGTTAAATTACTAATTATATTGATGATGATTAGAGGGAGCTTCATGAGCAGAGAAAGCAAGGCTCGTTTATCCTTGAGGGCACAAGGGATGAATTGATAATTTCTCTCAGTAACCCAGATCATCCTAGACATGTTAGGGTTGCATGTGCTGGTGTGGGCCTAAGAGCGTTCTTTAGGCCATCACAACGCAAACATGTCTAAAAAGGGGGATTTTCAAAAGCTGAGGTAACCTGTTCTTTTTTTTTAATGTTATTGCAAAGGAAATTCAGGAATCAAAAAGTGTTTCTTTGGCCATGTATAGGTAGATGAGTTAATTCATAAGAGAGTCCAGGAAGCAATGAGCAAGTGGCAGGCATCTTAGGTTGCCACTCAGATAGTACATGTGGCGTGTTTCTCTTCCCCTACAATAGAGGTGGTTGGGAGTGATCCTGTAGAGGTGGTTGGGATTAATCCTGTAGACCCACCACCTAGCACGTCTGTTGTAAGTATTTTTATGACATAGTAGCTAGTCTTTTCAAGATGATATGTTTATGTATATATATAACATACTCTATGTAATTTTGTAGGGGTTGAGGCTATACCGTCTAAAATTGAAAGAATTCATTGTTGCAGAGGGTGAGTCTTACTCACGCCTTCCAGGGCACACGATTCATGGCACTCCAGTACCTGAGGTGCGGTTTGTTTGAGCCCAAGGCTTGACTTCCCCACTTAGAGTCAGCATCCATTTCCATATGCCCACCCGGATGCTGACATGCTTAGAGAAGCAGAAGGCATAGTGGTCTTGTGGCCTAAAGCGGGAGTCATCTATACTAATCATGTATGGTACATTTACATTACGTTAATTGGTATATGTATATACATGACAATTGATATGAAATTATATATGCATGACAAAGGGAAGAAACCCACTATAGCTCATCCTCCTCTACCTCCACCTCTTCCTCAAGTACCTAGTTGGCTTCCAAAGGACCTATACGACTTGATAGGTCCTCAATGCAAGGGTACGGAAATATGGATAGGTGAACATTCCAAAACTTCACCTATTGTTGTTTCTATAGAGGAGGATGTTATAGGAAAATCATATGATAATAATATATTTCTACAAGATATTTTGGAGTTGTTTCGTTATGCTTGGCTTAATTCATCTATGATAGAACTATGGATATGGTGAGATCTTATTTATATATATATATACCTCATTTTATATATGGTGATCTATTTTCTTATATATTAATGCATACGTAATATATGTTTTGCAGCCACTTACATAGGTTCTGTAAATATTTTTCAATGACTCATGTGTAATTTTTAGTTCCACCCTTGATCAGTCTTGTAAATGAAGACCCTACATTAGTTACATTATATTGCTCTATCGATTTAAAATATTTTGGTGAAAAGAAAAATAGTGTGATAATAGCTCCATATAATGTTTAGTAAGTTTACTTTGCTTATATATTTTACTTAAGAAAATTACATTTCATTGTGGATTCTGAGTTATATATTATTTACTTTCTTATCACTAGAGGTAAGCATTGGGAGTTACTAGTTGTTGTCCCTAAAATGATGATTGTTTATTATCTAGATTCTAAGGGGAACAAGTTAGACAGTTTGGGACACAATTTGAAAAGGCCATTATACATGTGAGAAACTTTTATATTTATATTTGTTAAAATATATTATTACATGACTATTTACTAATGCAATTCAATGTGTTACATTAACGTGCTTTAAAAGATTTCAAAAATACTGGAGGAAATGTGGACAAGAAAAAGAAAGCGATAGTTTGGAAGAATGTGGATGTAGTTTCCTGACTCCAATGCATATTTTATTTATGTGAATTATGCTTATTTTTATTTACTAACATTTTATATGTTGAAATTTATAGTTTGTTGTACAAAACAATGGTTGGGCACGTGCGTACTACGTGATGCGGTACATGGACATGATTGTCAGATATGCTGCATAAGACATCAAAAACATACAACATGTAATATATAATCTTGATCATCATAAGTATATATAGTCTCATTAGATAATATAAAAATATCAAACTTATTAATTATATATACGTCATTCTCTTTACCGATGTTTAAAACTAGTGACTTCAATACATGGGAAAAGCTATTAGATGTACATATGCCATGTACGATAGAACAATTAGATGACATAAGAGAACAATGGGCAAAAGCCTTTGAAAGGGAGGCAATATTTGGTTATGATTGGGGTATTGATGATAAAGAATGACATTTCTAAACTTTGATGTATATGTGGTGCTTATGTATACATTTGTGAATGATTTTTTTTATTGTCTTATTGAAATTTGATTTAAATACATGTGTGTGAATGTGAAGATGAATGAATGAATGTGCTTCTACATGTGTGTGAATGTGAAAATGGATGAAATGAATGGAACTGTAGGTTTCTACATGTGTGTGAATGTGAAAATAGATGAATGAATGGAACAACATGTTTCTACATGTGTGTGAATGTGAAAATGGATGAATGAATGGAACTATAGGTTTCTACGTGTGTGTGAATCATGTGAATGAATAAATTGTGTTTCTACATGTGTGTGAATCACATGATGTATATATATAGTCTTGATCATCTTGTTATTACAGGTTTGTGGCCTGTTGTTAGACTAAAATCACATGTTGTTGTAAACAAGTAGTTCTAAACTAAAGTGTAGGTTTTGCATCTTAGTGACCAGGTGGACAGCAGGCCTGCAAGCTGGTATTAAAAAAAATGACACTTAGTCATCGGTTATTTGTAATAACCATCAATGAAGGTATACGTTGTCAGTTGTCTATAAGAAACCGATAACTATGTCCTAACTCGGCCGAAAAAAATTCAAGTATGGAGATAGGCGTCGATTTATGAACTCATAACTGATGACAATTTGTAGCTATATTGTTGGTTTAACCCTGAACTGATGACTATGAACCAAACACTTTTTTGTTTGGAAATAGAGTTAGTCGTTGGTTTTTACATAAATAACTGACAATAATGTTTTGAGATAGGCATCAATTTTGTTTACATAACTGACAACTATGGATCCTACCGGTGTCTGTTCTTTTTTGTTACAATCGGGGCTGGATCTGAGTTGTCGATTTTGGAACCGATGTCGTAGGATTCTACCTTTACTGTCACCCACTTGGCTGTCGCTTTTACATCGACGTTAAAAGGCCATTTTAACTGACATTAAAGGTAGTATTTGTACTAGTGACCTCATCATGAAGATCCAAAGCTTTCATCCTCAGCACAAGCAAAGCAAGTAGGTATAACCCTACATGTTATCATTTTTTATAGATAGAATCTTCTTCCATTGTGATGTTGAACTGTGTGGAGCAGATATAGGTAGTGGCAGATGAAGATCTCTCTCCCCCATGGTGCTTTGAAGCTTGCTTCATTGGAGCCATTGATTTCAGTGAAGAAAGTATTTTAGTAGAAAAACACAATGTGTTTGGGAGGAAAAATGACATGTTGTTGCATCGAAGGTAAGGAAGAGGGTCCAACAACATGACATGATCTTCCATGCTTTATGGTGTATTGAATGGATGTTGATGGGGCTTGAAGTTAGCGTGAAGCTTGAGCGGCTAGCTTTACTTGCTTGAATTATAGAATTCCTTGAGATGGTGCCTTCTTCAATGGTGGTGAACCACAATAGAGAAACTAGAGGTTGTGCTTGAATGGGGGCTTGGAGTTGAGATTTGAGGCTTCGACGACACGGAACCAATATGTGGTGGAGAATGGCTTGGCTATGCCATAGTGACAGAGGGGAAGAAATTGGTGGCGATTAACTACGATTGGTTGATGACATAGGAAGCAAAGATAGTCTAAAAGATGTGTGTTTCTATAGACGATGGTGGAGAAGATGGCAGGAGTCACCAAGATGTATGATATGCATCCAGGAGTCGCCAAGATGTATCACAATCTGAAGGACCTGTATTGGTGGCCTGGCTTGAAGAAAGATGTAGCCGAGTTTGTGGCTAGATGTGCGGTATGCTAGCAAGTCAAGGTTGAGCATCAGAAGCCAGCAAGTACATTGCAACCCCTGCCAATACCGCAGTGGAAATGGGATCAGATAACTATGGATTTCATAGTTGGTCTGCCCAGGACAGCTAGAAATCATGATTCCATTTGGGTGATAGTAGACAGATTGACGAAGTCTGCCCATTTCATACCTGTAAAGACAACGTATACAGCCAAGAAGCTTGCTCGGGTATATGTAGATGAGATAGTACGTTTGCACGGCGTGCCAATAACGATAGTTTCCGACAGAGGTCCTCAGTTCACGAGTCATTTCTGGGAACAGTTGCACAAAGCGTTGGGAACACAGTTAAGGTTCAGCATCGCTTTTCACCCACAAACAGATGGACAGTCTGAGAGGACTATTCAGACTTTGGAGGATCTTCTTCGGGCTTGTGTTTTGTAGTTCCTAGGCAGTTGGGATGTACATCTCAGTTTAATGGAGTTCGCCTACAACAATAGTTACCAGCGGAGCATTGACATGGCTCCCTATGAGGCCTTATATGGCAGGAAGTGCAGATCTCCTTTATGTTGGTATGAGTCTGGTGAGTATCAGCTTTTGGGTCCTGAGTTAGTACAGCAGACAATAGAAAAGATCAAAGTGATACAGCAACAGCTGAAAGCAGCACAAGACAGGTAGAAATCTTATGCAGACAATCGCCGACAACCTTTAGAGTTCCAATTGGGAGATAAAGTGTATCTTAAAGTCTCACCTTGGAAAGGCATGCTAAGGTTTGGTCAAAAAGGTAAGTTAGCACCCAGGTATATGGGACCATACCCAGTAATAGCATGTGTTGGCAAGGTAGCTTACAAGTTAGAGCTGCCACCAGAGTTGCACAGGTTACATCCAGTGTTCCACGTCAGCATGTTGAAGAAAAGTCACCCAGATACAGGGATAGTGATACAGCCGGTAGAGGTTGAGCTTGATGAAGATGTGACCTACGAGGAAGGTCCTGTGATGATCCTTGACAGAAGAGTAAAGAAGCTGAAAAGGAAAGACCTGGTTCTGGTAAAGATTCTTTGGCATCATCGTGGCATTGAGGAAGCCACGTGGGAGCTTGAGGAAGAGTTGAGGAGGAAGTATCCCTTGCTTTCACTTCAAATTTTAGGGATGAAATCCCTTTGTAGAGGGTTATCTTGTAAGGACCCTGACCTCCGTTTCGGGCCTATCCTGTTTGCTTTGCCTAACCCTGATGCTTAATTTCCTATTAATCACCTTTACTGGTGATTAGGGTTTTGTTTGTGCTTTGTTGAGAGCTGGAGGTGCTACTTGCAATTAACCCAAGCCTAGGGTTGTTGAGCAAGTTTGTCACCTTGAGAGGTGTTCCTCTCTCTCCTTGCTTCCTCTAGTGTTGAGAGAAAGGGTTGGGCTTGTTGCTTGAGTTGCTTTGGGCTTGGATGAGCTTGTTGGGCCTTGAGATGCCTTGTTTGAACCTTGCCCTTGCTTTGTTGGATCTTGTGTCGGGCAGGAGTGCCTTGTATCAGCCTGAGTGTGTCGCCCAGGGAGTGTGTCAGGCATGGGATGGGGTGTGTCGCCCATAGACCTCTCTTTGACCCTTTGACCTCGTTTGTGTCACCACTAGTGGACACTTGGCGCTTGATGCTTGTATGTGGCAATGGCCTTGGACGTGTGTTTAAGGCAAGTTAGAGAGATGGCATTGCCCTTAGACAAGTGTCCCTAGGTGGGTGACACCTTGCCTTATCTTACCTTGGTTTCTCCTCCACCCTCTCCTGTATATGCACCTTCTTTCTCTTGCTAATGATCCCTTTAGTTCTTTAGTTCCCTTCTCCCTTGGTTGCACGGCACCTCTTCCTTTGCAAGCTTGGTGGACGATCCTTCTCCTTGGAGTCTTCTTCTTCTTCCTCTTGAGGTGGTTGAAGGTGTAGTTTGGTGCTAGGAGCTTGGAGCTTGCTTAAGGCGGGTTACATAACTCCTAACCCTAACCATATTACCTTCTTCTATGATCTTGTATGTTTCATATCATCATAATCGGCCATGTATGTTCTAAGATAACTTCTTTCTTAAGTTACACCTAGTTGGCCGAACTATGTTTTAGGGTTTCCTTGTTGAGCAACACTCCTTTCCCTCCTTGGTCTAGAGAAGTGAGCTTGAGCTCTAGTAATATGAGAAATACCCCTCTCTCGTTTAAGTTGAGAGGTGAGCTTGTGTTCTAGTTGCTTGAGCAACACCCTCCTCTCACCATGGATGCGAGAGGTGAGCTTTCTGGTAGATGTAGACCCATGTTGAGGTTGATCCTTGTGGTTACCCGAGTTGTGATAGAGATTGTGCAAGACCCCTCTCTCATGGTTTTTGAGAGGTGAGCCGATCTTCTTGATCAATCTAGGGTTTGGTACCCTTGTGCTTGAGGTTGAGGACAATCTTGTTGGGTTGTACCTTGCACGATATGGCTTGGGGATGGTGTTGCCTGATACCCTCTCTTGATCTAGAGTTTGTGTTGATGTGATGAGGTTGTGTTGGGTGACATACCTTGTCCTTTTCCTTGTGTGTTGGCCGATAGGATGAACTAGCTTGGTTGGATGATAGGCTTCCTTTGGTGCCCGTTTGAGTTGTACCTTTGGGCATTATTCCTTGTGAGTGCCCTGCTTGATACACTTAGCTTGGGTAGTGGCTTGGTGCCCGTTACACCTTGAAACATCATGGAGCTCAGTGGGCTAGCCTTGTGTTGGGCGACATGGTTTGGTGGTGATGCCCGGTGTAGTGATATATGGTAACCCTAACCCTATGGTTGCACAATACTCCCCAACCTAGCTGCCTGATACATGGATGCATGACACATGCATGCACGATATACATGGTTGCACGACAAGCCCCATAGACTTAGCTACATGTTAGGCTTTGTGGCCGTTATACCCTGGTTGCACAATACAGTTGGTTGCATGATACACCTTGAGATGGTAGACCGATACCCTTGCTATGTGCTTGGTCGATATGTGGCTGGAGTGTTTGGGCGATATGATGGAAGTACCTTGCCCGACACCACCTCAAGTGAGGGTGTCCTGCCCATCACACTTCTTGTGAGGGTAGTGGGTACTTTTAGTGAGGGCCATGTTCCACCCAGAAACTCATCTGTTAGTCCCTTATCATGCGATCACATCTTTGTTGATTAAGAGTTATGGTTTATGGTTCGTGAACCTTTGACATGTTTGGTAATGGTAAGGTGGTTGATATAGTAAAACGCACATATGTAAGCATGACATATCTGAAACCCTAATGACATGATATTACATGTGTTTATGATCATTTTGAATCTGGTATATATAATGATGAGTAAGTGTTAAGCTTGGAAGTATATGAGCTACTTCACATGATGATATGACCTATGTCTATGGTCACATGTTGAGGCATGAATGATAAAGCATATAATCATTGATGTTGCCCTATGTTTGATAGCATGATCCTTCTATTAATCTAGGATGGCTTCGAATATCTTTATGAATGTGTATACTAACCACATAGGTGTTTTATGCAAATGCACAGCCAGGTAAAGGGTTATGAGGTATATATGTTTGAATAACACTGCTTTAATGGTCAATCTTGATGATGAAATAACACGCATCACTAGTCTTATGTGTTTTGGTCTGAGGACCTGAGTTGGCTAAAGTGCCTAAGTTGAGGTGTTACCCTCTGATGATGAGATTTGGGATTGTTATCCCCAGTGATGAGAATGCCTTATGAGGTAGTGGTTCTTGTGATGTGGGATTGAGATCTCGGGATATTGTGATAGTGGTGACAATAATGTAACTTAATGTTATGTATGTGTTACAACCTGGTTGCCTCAACAATGCACTTAAAATATACTAACTAATCACATCAGAACATATCATGTAGTTTTCCCTGGCCATAGATCCATCATCGTCAGTAGCTGGTGATGGTGAAATGGGTTCTCCTGCGGGTTAACTCGGAGCGCATATTGTTGAATATGTGAGGTTTCTCCTAGCCTAAAATAGAGAGGATTCGAGTGCAGCTGCGGTTGTAGACTTAGGATAGATAGAGCATGGTGAATAGGCCCATGGCTTAGTGTGATAGAGCATGAATGTGTTCATGGCTCAGGGAGCACGGTGAACTGGCCCGTGGCTCAGATATACTAGCGCCGAGACCTGTACCAAGGTGGGCTAGAGAAAGGGTAGCCTGCGGGAGATGACCCTGTGGCTGAGGCCACTTAAGCATGAGACTATGGTCCTACTTTGGTTCTCGTGCACTAACCATGAGGTGAGAGGTCGTAGAGTCCGGCTCTTCCATTGACCTTGTATGGTACCGGCTCTGGGTTTTGCAGTCGTCGGTTGGATTTGAGTGGTGTGACTCACTTCCTCAGGGCATAATAACACGTAATCTAGCCGAATAGTATTTATTGCTTAAAGCAAAACACATAACATTGGTTGAGGCCCTGCTTGTGTACTTAATCTTGTTATACCTTGAAGTTACTCATACGTTCCTTATGATATATGGTAAGATCTTATAAATCTTATCTTGTCAATCATGTTCCATAAAGAACTACTTGGTTATATGCCTTCCGTACACCATGGTAAGCTCAATGATAAATCTTGCTCTATAGACTGTTCTTACTATACGTTTTATCAGTTATCTGATGTTGTTGCTTTAACCTTTCTGAGGTTTTATGGTTCTTGCGGGGAGTTATGTTTCTCGCTGGGACTGTGTGTCTCACCCCATCGGTTTACAACCTTTTTAGGTGTTCGCGCTAGACGTGGTGGTGGTCGTGGGGTTGTGGCCGAGCAACAAGACGAGCACTAGAAGGCAAGAGATGGATATGTTGTTGTTTTAGTTGTTTTGTAGTAGAGTCTTAGAGTCATCCATGTACTCTCAGGTCCTTGGAGGCATTTTGAAGTTGTTTTACGATGTGTAGCTAATGAAGCTTTATATATCCCGCCGTTGGCCGGATGTGGCCCGTTATGTAAATAAATAGGTGATGAACTCATGTGATGACAAGACAGATGATCTGATAAGTTGTGGACACGTATCTAGGCTTGTAAATGTTTCTATAAACTATTTTCTTACAGGGTGAGGATCTGAATGTAATAGTTTCTTGGTTTATCTGCTTTCCGAAATTGGTTTTAATTAACCCGTGTTTTTGGTAATAAGTGGTTTATGGTGTTTTCCGCACGTTTTCGTGTGGCACCTTGTTGTATGTGTGATAGCGGGATGTGTCGCCACAAGCTTGGCATCAGAGCCCTAGGTTCACTAAGTCTACAGGGATTTAGGTTTAGGTTGCATCTGTTCTTGTGAGTCCTCCAGATTTTCTTACGATTATCTTCTGCCCTCAGCGGAAGAAAAGCCAAGATGTCTGGAAATCATGAAGAACATGCTACTGAGAGCAGTGATGCTGCATCAGTTGATGGAGCAGGAGGGCAGGCATATGGAGATTGGGTGCCTGAGGTTCCCCAACTTGACCCAGCCATTCTCGAAAATCATGCCTACCAACAGCTTATGGGGCATATGATGGCTATGATGAATCTCATGGTAGAGAGATCGCCAGTGCCTCCTCCGAGAGCACAGGCTCCCCATGGTGAAACATCAGGGATTGGGAAGACCTTTGAGCAGCTTCGCCGAGTCGGAGCTTCAGACTATGTTGGGACGACTGATCCAGCGAATGTAGATCTGTGGCTGACAGGTCTTGAGAAGGCCTTCCGGATCCTCAACATCCCCGAAGCGGACAAAGTCAAGCATGTTGTCTACCTTCTGAAGGGTAGTGATGGTCACTGGTGGACCATCGAGGAGGAGAAGCGACCCGGTGAGGTGATTGGTTGGGAGGTTTTTCGGTACGAGTTTGTCAGTAGATACTTTTTGAAGACGTATCTAGACGAAAAGATCAGCCAGTTTGAGCGCCTGCACCAATGAGCGATGAACATCACCGAATATGAAGCCAAGTTCATGGACATGTTGAGGTTTTTTCCTCACATGGCAGCAACAGATGACGAGTGAATCAGACGTTTTGAGAAAGGCATGAGTGTTGAGCTGACAACACCTGCTTCTCCATTGGAGAATCGAGAGTGGTTTGCCATGTTTGTGGAATCTGTCTGGAGGATCGAACGGTCAGTCCGGGAGAAAAGAGAATCCATGTCTAAGAAGAGGTCTGCTCAGTTCCCGAGATAGAGGTTTGGTGGCTTCAAGAAGCTGAGGTTTTCAGCACCTTCTGGGTTAAGAGGTTCCAGTACACCGTCACAGTGGTCCCCGAGTAAGGGAAGAGGATATGTTTCTTCACCGTCAAAATCACATAGTACAGCTTATGTAGCAGTGCCAGGGCCATCTAGGCCACAGTTTGAGGATAGGGAATGCTATATCTGCGGTCAGATAGGGCATTTCAATTCGAATTGCCCAAGTAAAGATGTTGAAGTGACACAGTAGCTGAGGCAGAATCAACAAGGGTCAGACCGACAGCAACCCAGTAGTAGAAGAGGGTGAGGACACGATCAAGCATCACAAGCAGGATCGTCTGCTTAAGGAAGCATAGGACGTGGACAGTAAGCAACGGCTCGATTCTATGCTATGAGTCAGCCGGAGGTGATAGTCAACCCGTGAGTGGTGGCAAGTCAGATGGAGTTATCTCATTCTGATTTGTCTTCTTCTTGCTTTATATCTATTTTGGTTGACCCAGGTGCTACGCACTCTTTTATCGCACGTTCTATGCTTGATAATTGTCTGTTACCTATTAACTGTAAGAAAGATAGCTTGTTGTTAGAAACCCCTCTTGGTGGTTCCTTGATGCTTCGAGAGGAGTACCCATCTTGTGTCTTATCGTTTTCGGGACACAGTATAAAAGTGGATCTTATACCACTTGATATGCATGGATTCGATGTGATCCTTGGGATGGATACCTTACAGAAGTATAAGGTTGTGTTGGACTGTGGTTCCAAGTAGGCAGTGTTTGTTGATGATGGAGAGAAGTGGATCTTCTAAGGAGATAGGAAGATTCTTCCGACATGTCTAGTATCAGTGTTGGTGGTAGAGAAATTGTTACGACAAGGATGTAAGGTGTTCTTAGATCACATTGTGGATACCAAGGCAAAAGGCCCTAGCCTTAAGGAGGTGACAGTTGTCCGAGAGTTTGCAGATGTGTTTCCTGATGAGTTCCACAGTGTTCCCCCACCTCGAGAGATTGATTTCGAGATCAATCTGGTTCTAGGAACACAACCAGTTGCACAGACACCATATAGGATGGCTCCAGTAGAGATGGCAGAGCTAAAGAAGCAGTTACAAGAGTTGTTGGAGAAAGGTTTCATCTGATCGAGTACATCGCCTTGGGGTGCTCCAGTGTTGTTCGTTAAGAAGAAGGATGGATCGATGTGGCTATGCATAGATTACCAGCAGTTGAACAAGGTCACGATCAAGAACAAGTACCCGTTGCCAAGGATAGATGATCTATTCGATCAGTTGTGTGGTGCTACGATATTTTCAAAGATCGGTCTATGGTCCGGATATCATCATTTGAGGATTAAGGCGGATGACATACCAAAGTCAGGTTTTAGGACGAGGTATGGTCACTTTGAATTTGTGGTTATGCCATTCGGGATAACCAATGCGCCTGCTGCTTTCATGGATTTGATGAACAGGGTGTTCCGTTCATTTCTAGATCAGTTTGTTGTAGTCTTTATAGATGACATTTTGATCTACAGTCAAGACAGTCAGAAGCGTGAACAGCATCTTTGACAAGTGTTGACTCTCCTTCGCCAACACTAGTTGTATGCCAAGTTTGGTAAGTGTGAGTTTTGGTTGGAAGAAGTAACTTTCTTGGGTCATGTGATATCTGCAGAAGGAGTTAAAGTGGATCCGAAGAAGGTGGGGTCCGTTGCAGAATGGGAACAGCCAAAGACGCTGATAGAAGTTCGTAGTTTCCTGGGTTTAGCATGATACTACCAGAGGTTTATAAAGGACTTCAGTGTGATTGCGTTTCCAATGACAAAGATGACCAGAAAGGATATACCTTTTGTCTGGAATGATCGTTGCCAGCAAGCTTTCCAAAGTTTGAAGGAGAAGTTGACTAGTGTTCCAGTGCTAGTACTGCCAGAGCCTGGGAAAGGCTATGTTGTTTTCTGTGATGCTTCCAAGAAGGGCTTAGGATGCGTGCTGATGCAGGAAGATCATGTAGTTTCTTTTGCTTCATGACAGCTTAAGAAAAATGAGGAGAACTACCTGACTCATGATTTGGAGTTGGCAGCAGTGGTTCATGCATTAAAGATTTGGAGATACTATCTTTATGGGGAGGTGTGTCAGATCTTTAAAGATCATAAGAACTTGAAGTATATATTTTCACAGAATGAGCTGAACATGTGACAACATCGTTGGATGGAGCTAATCAATGATTATGACTACACCATCGAGTATCACCCTGGTAAGGCGAACATGGTAGCTGATGCGCTTAGCCGAAAGTCTTCTTCTCTCCCCACAAAGAAGGTACAATTGAGTTCCTTAGTATGCCATAGACGGGATATGTTTGTCTCCTTGTGGCAGATGAATGTGTAGATGGAGGTTTCCCTATTAGCAGGACTTTTGGCATAGATGCAAGTCAAGCCTATGTTGAGACAGCAGATCAAAGATGCATAACAAATAGACGATACAGTGCAGTTGATCAGGTCAGAGCTCGGCAGCAAAAGGCGTGATGGGTTCCATGAGTCCGAGGATGGACTAGTTTGCTATCATGATAGGATGGTGGTACCCGATGTTGATAATCTGAGGAAGCTAGTGCTCGAGGAAGCACACACATCAATGTATGATATGCATTTAGGAGTCACCAAGATGTATCACAATCTGAAGGACTTGTATTGGTGGCCTGGCTTGAAGAAAGATGTAGCCGAGTTTGTGGCTAGATGTGCGGTATGCCAGCAAGTCAAGGTTGAGCATCAGAAGCCGAAAGGTACGTTGCAACCCCTACCAATACCGCAGTGGAAATGGGATCAGATAACCATGGATTTCGTAGTTGGTCTGCCTAGGACAGCTAGAAATCATGATTCCATTTGGGTGATAGTAGATAGATTGACGAAGTCTGCCCATTTCATACCTGTAAAGACAATGTATACAGCCAAGAAGCTTTCTCGGGTATATGTAGATGAGATAGTACATTTGCACGGCGTGCCAGTAACGATAGTTTCCGACAGAGATCCTCAGTTCACGGGTCATTTCTGGGAACAGTTGCACAAAGCGTTGGGAACACAGTTAAGGTTCAGCACCACTTTTCACCCACAAACAGATGGACAGTCTGAGAGGACTATTCAGACTTTGGAGGATCTTCTTCGGGCTTGTGTTTTGTAGTTGCTAGGCAGTTGGGATGTACATCTCAGTTTAATGGAGTTCGCCTACAACAATAGTTACCAGCAGAGCATTGACACGGCTCCCTATGAGGCCTTATATGGCAGGAAGTGCAAATCTCCTTTATGTTGGTATGAGTCTGGTGAGTATCAGCTTTTGGGTCCTGAGTTAGTACAGCAGACAACAAAAAAGATCAAAGTGATACAGCAACAGTTGAAAGCAGCACAAGACAGGCAGAAATCTTATGCAGATAATCGTCGATGACCTTTAGAGTTCCAATTGGGAGATAAAGTGTATCTTAAAGTCTCACCTTGGAAAGGTGTGCTAAGGTTTGGTCGGAAAGGTAAGTTAGCATCCAGGTAAATGGGACCATACCTAGTAATAGAACGTGTCGGCAAGGTAGCTTACAAGTTAGAGTTGCCACTAGAGTTGCACAGGTTACATCCAGTGTTCCACGTCAGCATGTTGAAGAAAAGTCACCCAGATACAGGGATAGTGATACAGCCGGTAGAGGTTGAGCTTGATGAATATGTGACCTACGAGGAAGGTCCTGTGATGATCCTTGACAGAAGAGTAAAGAAGCTAAAAAGGAAAGACATGGTTCTAGTAAAGATTCTTTGGCATCATTATGGCATTGAGGAAGCCACGTGGGAGCTTGAGGAAGAGTTGAGGAGGAAGTATCCCTCACTTTCACTTTGGATTTCAGAGATGAAATCCCTTTGTAGAGGGTTAGCTTGTAAGGACCATGACCTCCATTTTGGGCCTATCCTGTTTAATTTGCCTAACCCTGATGCTTAGTTGCCTGCTAATCACCTTTAGTGGTGATTAGGGTTTTGTTTGTGCTTTGTTGAGAGTTGGAGGTGCTACTTGAAATTAACCCAAGCCTAGGGTTGTTGAGCAAGTTTGTCATCTTGAGAGGTGTTCCTCTCTCTCTCCTTGCTTCCTCTAGTGTTGAGAGGAAGGGTTGGGCTCGTTGCTTGAGTTGCTTTGGGCTTGGATGAGCTTGTTGGGCCTTGAGATGCCTTGTTTGAACCTTGCCCTTGCTTTGTTGGATCTTGTGTCGGGCAGGAGTGCCTTGTATCGGCCTAGGTGTGTCGCCCAGGGAGTGTGTCGGGCATGGTATGGGGTGTGTCACCCATAGACCTCTCTTTGACCCTTTGACCTCATTTGTGTCACCACTAGTGGACACTTGGCGCTTGATGCTTGCATGTGGCAATGGTCTTGGATATGTGTTTAAGGCAAGTTAGAGATATGGCATTGCCCTTAGACAAGTGTCCCTAGGTGGGCGACACCTTGCCTTATCTTACCTTTGTTTCTCCTCCACCCTCTCCTATATATGCACCTTCTTTCTCTTTCTAAGGATCCCTTTAGTTCCTTTGTTCCCTTCTCCCTTGGTTGCACGACACTGCTTCCTTTGCAAGCTTGGTGGCTGATCCTTCTCCTTGGAGTCTTCTTCTTCTTCCTCTTGAGGTGGCCGAAGGTGTAGCTTGGTGCTAGGAGCTTGGAGCTTGCTTAAGGCAGGTTACATAACTCATAACCCTAACCATATTACCTTCTTCTATGATCTTGTATGTTTCATATCATCATAATCGGCCATGTATGTTCTAAGATAACTTCTTGCTTAAGTTACACCTAGTTTGCCGAACTATGTTTTAGGGTTTCCTTGTTGAGCAACACTCCTTTCCCTCCTTGGTCTAGAGAAGTGAGCTTGAGATCTAGTAATATGAGCAATACCCCTCTCTCGTTTAAGTTGAGAGGTGAGCTTGTGTTCTAGTTGCTTGAGCAACACCCTCCTCTCACCATGGATGCGAGAGGTGAGCTTTTTGGTAGATGTAGACCCATGTTGAGGTTGATCCTTGTGGTTGCTCGAGTTGTGATAGAGATTGTGCAAGACCCCTCTCTCATGGTTGTTGAGAGGTGAGTTGATCTTCTTGATCAATCTAGGGTTTGGTACCCTTGTGCTTGAGGTTGAGGACAATCTTGTTGGGTTGTACCTTGTACGATATGGCTTGGGGATGGTGTTTCCTGATACCCTCTCTTGATCTAGAGTTTGGGTTGATGTGATGAGGTTGTTTTGGGCGACATACCTTGGCCTTTGTCTTATGTGTTGGCCAATAGGATGAAATAGCTTGGTTGGACGATAGGCTTCCTTTGGTGCCCGTTTGAGTTGTACCTTTGGATGTTATGCCTTGTGAGTGCCCTGCTCGATACACTTAGCTTGGGTAGTGGCTTGGTGCCCGTTACACCTTGAAACATCATGGAGCTCAGGGGGGCTAGCCTTGTGTTGGGCGACATGGTTTGGTGGTGATGCCCGATGTAGTGATATATGGTAACCCTAACCCTATGGTTGCACAATACTCCCCAACCTAGCTGCCCGATACATGGATGCACGACACATGAAAGCACGATACACATGGTTGCACGACAAGCCCCATAGACTTAGCTGCACGTTAGGCTTTGTGGCCGTTATACCCTGGTTGCACGATATAGTTGGTTGCACGATACACCTTGAGATGGTAGCATGATACCCTTGCTATGTGCTTGGCCGATATGTGGCTGGAGTGTTTGGGCGATATGAGGGAAGTACCTTGCCCGACACCACCTCTAGTGAGGGTGCCCTGCCCGTCACACTTCTTGTGAGGGTAGTGGGTACTTTTAGTGAGGGTCATGTTCCACCCGGAAACTCATCTGTTAGTTCCTTATCATGCGATCACATCTTTGTTGATTAAGAGTTATGGTTTATGGTTCGTGAACCTTTGACATGTTTGGTAATGGTAAGGTGGTTGATATAGTAAAATGCACATATGTAAGCATGACATATCTGAAACCCTAATGACATGATATTACATGTGTTTATGATCATTTTGAATCTGGTATATATAATGATGAGTAAGTGGTAAGCTTGGAAGTATATGTGCTACTTCACATGATGATATGACCTATGTTTATGGTCACAGGTTGAGGCATGAATGATAAAGCATATAATCATCAATGTTGCCCTATGTTTGATAGCATGATCCTTCTGTTAATCCAGGATGGCTTTGAATATCTTTATGAATGTGTATACTAACCATGTAGGTGTTTTATGCAAATGCACAGCCAGGTAAAGGGTTATGAGGTATATATGTTTGAATAACACTGCTTTGATGGTCACTCTTGATGATGAAATAACCTGCATCACTAGTCTTATGTGTTTTGGTCTGAGGACCTGAGTTGGCTAAAGTGCCTAAGTTGAGATGTTACCCTCTGATGATGAGATCTGTGATTGTTATCCCCAGTGATGATAATGCCTTATGAGGCAGTGGTTCTTGTGATGAGGGATTGAGATCCCAAGATATTGTGATAGTGGTGACAATAATGTAACTTAATGTTATGTATGTGTTACAACCCGGTTGCCTCAACAATCCACTTAAAATATACTAACTAATCACATCAGAACATATCATGTAGTTTTCCCTGGCCATAGATCCATCATCGTCAGTAGCTGGTGATGGTGAAATGGGTTCTCCTGCGGGTTAACCCGGAGCGCATATTGTTGAATATGTGAGGTTTCTCCTAGCCTAAAATAGAGAGGATTCGAGTGCAGCTGTGGTTGCAGACTCAGGATAGATAGAGCATGGTGAACATGCCCATGGCTCAGTGTGATAGAGCATGAATGTGTTCATGGCTCAGGGAGCATGGTGAACTGGCCCGTGGCTCAGATATACTAGCGCCAAGACCTGTACCAAGGTGGGCTAGAGAAAGGGTAGCCTGCGGGAGATGACCCTGTGGCTGAGGCCACTTAAGCATGAGACTATGGCCCTACTTTGGTTCTCGTGCACTGACCATGAGGTGGGAGGTTGTGGAGTCTGGCTCTTCCATTGACCTTGTATGGAACCGGATCCGGGTTTCGCAGTCGTCGGTTGGATTTGAGTGGTGCGACTCACTTCCTCAGGGCATAATAACACATAATCTTGCCGAATAGTATTTATTGCTTAAGGCAAAACACGGAACACTGGTTGAGGCCCTGCTTGTGTACTTAATCTTGTTATACCTTGCAGTTACTCATATGTTCCTTATGATATATGGTAAGATCTTATAAATCTTACCTTGTCAATCATGTTCCATAAAGAACTACTTGGTTATATGCCTTCCATACACCATGGTAAGCTCAATGATAAATCTTGCTCTATAGACTGCTCTTACTGTACGTTTTATCAGTTATCTGATGTTGCTGCTTTAACCTTTCTGAGGTTTTATGGTTCTGGCGGGGAGTTATGTTTGTCGCTGGGACTGTGTGTCTCACCCCGTTGGTTTACAACCTTTTTAGGTGTTCGCACTAGATGTGGTGGTGGTCGCGGGGTTGCGGCCGAGTAGCAAGACGAGCAGTAGAAGGCAAGAGATGGATATGCTGTTGTTTTAGTTGTTTTGTAGTAGAGTCTTAGAGTCATCCATGTACTCTCAGGTCCTTGGAGGTGTTTTGACATTATTTTACGATGTGTAGCTGATGAATCTTTGTATATCCCGCCGTTGGCCAGATGTGGCCCGTTATGTAAATAAACAGGTGATGAACTCATGTGATGACAAGACAGCTGATCTGATAAGTTGTGGACACGTATCTAGGCTTGTAAATGTTTCTATAAATTGTTTTCTTGCAGGGTGAGGATCTGAATGTAATAGTTTCTTGGTTTATCTGATTTCCAAAATCAGTTTTAATTAACCTGTGTTTTTGGTAATAAGTGGCTTATGGTGTTTTCTGCACATTTTTGCGTGGCACCTCATTGTCTGTGTGATAGCGGGATGTGTCGCCACAATTGTAGTCATACTTCACATGATATTTGTAAAATAAAGCACAACGTGTTATGCTTCAGGTCAACCCTTGAGTAATTTCTTCAAACTTGGCACGTTATGTTGGTGATAGACATGTCATGTATCTACTTTATAGACTTTTGGGATGTTGAACTTTTTGAGTGCATGACGTGTAGATGTTGGCACACAATGTGTAGACGTTGGTACACACTGTGTCTTCTATACTTAAGCTCATAGAAGTTGTTTTTTCTGAAATGGACACATCATGTTTCTTGATTGACACACCATTTTGAAGCTAAATTATTACAGAATGTTGGTTTTTATTTGTATTTAGTTGTGTTTGCAATGATATTCACATAATAACTATGAGGGCCTAATATATTACATTCAACAATGATGAGTTTATTTGGAATGAAAATATAGTTGAAGAAATAACATAAATTAAATCTATGCTAATAGTGAGTTAATCTCCCACAAAGGTCCCCCATTTAGAGTCTGGAGTGAGACTCTTCATTTGCATCATCTTACATCTGAAAGGAGGTACAAGGCTCCCTTGTCGACCTTGTCTCTTGGAGTGTAAAACTTACATATTTGTCCACTAACTTTGAAAGTAAACTCTTTGCCTTGAAGTTCTACAACTCCATATAGAAAAACCTTCAAGATTAGGAATGGTCCATACACATTTAGACCATACCTTTCCTAGAAAGAGCTTAAATCTCGAGTTGGAAAGTAAAATATGCTCTCCTTCTGAGAATTCCTTCCTTCTAATCTTCTTATCATGCCAAGATTTTATCCTCTCTTTGTATATTTTTGCATTCTCATAAGCATCAAGAGGGAGTTCTTTCGGTTCTTGCAATTGCAGCAGTCTTTTCTCTCTAGATTATGACATTTTAAAGTTTAGAAATTTTATTTCCCACAAAGATTTATGTTCTAACTCCAGGGGAAGGTGGCACAAATTTCCATAAATAATCTTGAACAGAGTGGTGCCGATTGTGGTTTTGTAAGCTGTGAGATCCCTAACTTGCTTAAATGGTTTAACATGATTAATTACCATAATTTAATGCTTAGAACCATAATCTAACCTTGTGATATGCTTTGGAATCATAATGCATGCTTAAGTTTCAAATTTGGTCCAGTTTGGACATTGTTTAAGCAAGTTGTGCAATTTTATGTACATTTTGGAGTTTTCTACAATTTACCCAATTGGGAGGTTTTTCTTGCAATTTGTTAGTTTCATTATGTTCCTTGTATGTTCTCTCATCATTATTGATCTTGTTGATCCATGGGGTTCTCAATTGTACCTTGGTTTGGAGGGGATTCCTTTCTATGTTGAATCAGGGTTTACCCTTCATGGATGAGCCACCTTTGAGGATATCAAACGATGCTTCCACTAGTGTGGGCAACATTCTCTGGACAAAAACCAATGGAACATCTTGTGGTCATAACTAGAAGGCTCTATGTCAATGGTGCGTGTTGGTTTGGTTCACTTGAACCCATGGTTCACTTATAGACATGATCAACTGATGGTTCACCCATCTATTGACCTAAACCATGAACAAATGATGGTACCTTCGACCAACAGATAGTGTTGTACCTTGGAGGTCATCAACTGATGGCCCAGAAGTCCCCAATAGCCAGTGGACCTGCTGATTTCTCATCCATGGAAGCATTAGGCCATGGATACATGGAGAGATGCTTGTACACCTCATGCTTGCTTCCATCCTTATCAATGGGCTATATCTACCTCTTCCTTTCCCAAGTACAAAACCTTTTCTTTGTCTCTCTTTCCTCTAACCTATAATGTTGAACTTTCTCTATTTGTTTGTAGAACCAGGTGGTCCAAGGTAGAAGATGACCCTCCTTTTGAGAAGAATGTCTCCTAAAGCTCCATCTAGCCTAACCTAGGGTTTCCAAGGTCATCTTCTAGGAATTCTGACCAAGGCAAGTGGTTTTGTTCTTTCCTTCTCTATTTTCCTTGTTCTTCCTCTTCCTTCTACCTTCCTCCAGGTCAGATCCAAGGCCATCTGTAATACCCCTGACCTAGGTTATGGCTTAACCCTAGGAGTTTTTCTTAAGTAAGTTACTTATAAACTGATTCTAATCTTTTGAAAAGTAATTAAGGCTTCTTGTGAAGTTTATTTTTAGGTTTGAGATTAATTACAAACTAAGTGTGCATTATTTGATAGTCTGAGTGAAATGTGAAAGATAAGGGGTTACATTGCAAAATGTCACATGTTGAATGTTTTCTAAGTGTTTTAGTATCATAAGAGAGAGTATGATGCTAAGTGGTGGCTTGTGGAAAGCCTAAATCCCAAGTTATAACTTCTTTAAACAATACTAGCACTTTGTGCACCAATTTTGGTACAATTTGTACTTTACCCAAAATATAGGGTAGAAGTGCAAATTACCACCTCTAGAGTGTCCCTACTACCTCTATTTATCTTTTAGAGGAAAGAGAAAGAAGGAGACGATATGTTTGGATCATCCCTGAATGATGATACTCCTGGTGATGAATAGACCAAGGAAGAATTTAAGGTGAAGCCTTATATGTGTTGTATCGAGTTGTGGACTTGATATAGGAGTCATGTCGGCCAAGGAGCCATAGTAGAAGTCTCCTATCGGTTTGTTGAGCCTTAGCAAAGGCCATGACGGGCAAAGCACCTCAAGGGGGGTGACCCATGATGAGTTGCAAGTTCCTTGCAAAAAGTGTATCAGATTGTCTTAATGATGAGATAAAGATGAGGAAACTTATCCAACAAGATAAAGGAGGACCTAAATATCATCCCTAGCTTATCCTCAAGACTCTTGCATATCAAGATATGTATGTGTGCATGCATGGCCACGTGTCAACCATGCATGGCCACATGTCATCAAGTAGCATGAGGTGAAGACACCTCTTATACAGTTGATGGAGCTTCCACTTACGTGGAATTGCGTGCACCAACTAAAAATCCTAAAGATGGTAAGTCTTTAGGTTTATCCTTGCATATACTAGATAGAGAACTCCACCCACGTATGCTAAGATACATGGAAGTCTTATCGTAGTATAGTTAAGGGTCGAATCCTTAGGACAACGGTCTTGTTGCAAGCAACGAGATGGAAAACGTTAGAATTTCACTTAATCACTCAATCGTTGGTATTTAGATCAAGAAGTTGATTTTGTTGTTTTTAGACTAAGAGCAAGTAAAGTAAAGGCGATAAAGTAAACTTAGGTTGTTTAACAATGATAAGGGATCACTAGGATGTGATCGGTTTTCACCACCACTACACATGGATCAACACATGCAACATAAAAGCACAACCTGCAATAAGAGTTAGATCAGTTAGTATCTTTGTAGACTTAGCTTCCTTTCAGATAACTAACTACGAGGAGCATGGGAATGTTGTAACGTCAGCCATCCATGTAGGTATGGCCACTTACTTTCAACATTCCCTCCGCAAAGTGTGTTCCTCGACTCATCAAGGTTGTACTTTCACACGTCAACTGATTCCATTTCATAGCATGAAAGTACAACGGTGGGAGTGAGTATACTCCACTTCTTGAAAGACACTCCTAGATACTGAAACAGATGCATGGTGGATACATGCACCAAGAATCAACATGCAAACGAGTTTCAAATCTGATAGTACAAACGTAGACAATTCATACTAAAAGATAAAAGATAACACAAGTCGGTGATCAAGCAACAAGTATTCATTAAATGTTTGATGTTGAACTGAAAAGATATAAACTCTATATTACAAACTATGGATTACATTTACATTATATAAAAACATGGGTAGCGGGGCTACTCCCCGCACGCTAGTGAGAAAGACTACTCGCTCATGACTAGGACAAAGGAGGCAAGAAGAGAGAGAGAGAGTGTCATCCCCACAAAGGAGAGAGGAAAGTCAACCCCTTGGAGAGAGAGAGAAACGATCCACCAGCTTCACAGGTTGCTTGATGACGAGATCCCCTCTTCCCACCTTCTTTGGTAGAGAGAGAGAAAGCAGCTTCGAGATGGAGTGTGGGTCTCAGACCGGCAGCCCCTGGGCGGAGGATGGAAGTTGGATTTGCTCTGGAGTGATTGAGGCAGCCTTTTGACGTCTGAAAACTTCCCCCCTGGTGGAGGACCCTTGGGGTCTTATTTATAGGCCTTAAGTGAAGTCCAAACGGTTTGGAGACTGTTTGGACCTCAAGACCGTTTGGGCCTCAAGACCGTTTGAACCTTGAGACCGTTTGGACCTCAAGACCGTTTGGACCTTGAGACCGTTTGGACCTCAAGACCGTTTGGACCTTGAGACCATTTGGACCTCAAGACCGTTTGGACCTTGAGACCGTTTGGACCTCAAGACCGTTTGGAACTCAAGACCGTTTGGATCTTGAGATCGTTTGGACCTCAAGACCGTTTGGTTTCATGCGGTCTTGGGACCGTGTGACTCCATGCGGTCTCGGGACCGGTTGGCTTCGGGCGGTCTCGGGATCATGTGACTCCATGCAGTCTCGAGACCATTTAGCTTCATGCTGTCTCTGGACCGTGTGACTCCATGCGGTCTCGGGACCAGTTGGCTTCATGCGGTCTCGGGACCGTGTGACTCCATGCGGTCTCGGGACCGGTTGGCTTCATGCGGTCTCGGGACCGTGTGAATCCATGCGGTCTCGGGACCGGTTGGCTTCATGCGGTCTTGAGACCGTGTGACTCCATGCGGTCTCGGGACTGGTTGGCTTCATGCGGTCTTGAGACCGTGTGACTCCATGCGGTCTCCGGACCGATTGGCTTCATGCGGTCTGGGGACCATTTGAGTCCATGCGGTCTTGAGGCTGAGTTAGTCTTTTGTGATCTTTTTTTGTGTTTTCTGCATATATAAAAGGGAAAAGTTAGTCTGATAGTATATTTACAATAAGAGGGAAAATTTAGGGATTATGTATAATTTTAATTTAAAAAGAGTATGGAAAACTAAAGAAAAAGACTAAGATAATCATCCAAAATTGGAGGTTATCACCCCCCCTAACTTAGATTCTAGCTTGTCCTCAAGTTAGATAGAGCTGAGACATGTAATGGCGAGGCGATTTTATTTAGTTGGGATTTCCATACTCTTGCTTCAATTCTCAACCTGAGTTCTCCTAAGGTCATATCATGACTTATTGCTTGCCTTGACTCCTTCAGATTTCGAGAGTCGCTTGGGTCTCAGGTTCCTTCCGTATCTTGTAGCTCGCATCGGGACCACCTTTATATAGTGCATGTCGTTGACTCTAATCAGCTTTATACCTCTCTGAAGGACCTACTGGAAGCTAGAGAGGGTATGAGGGTTGGCTAAAGGCTTGAAGTGTAACTCCCCCTTCAAGTGGGGGAGGGGTTTTCTATGCTTTTAGGATCTCACTACCGGGCACAACACATCTGCCTTTGTGAGGGCAGCTGAATGTACCGGCCGGGTGAGTCCTTTATAAGCCTTTCATATATTTAGATACCTTAGGGTTTCACTACCGGGCACGACACATCTGCCTTTGTGAGGGCATTTGAATGTGTCGGCCGGGTGAGACCTTCATCAATTCTTTATATAGATCCTTATTTATGGCACAACTCTCATAATTTTATTCAACTCTCTGGCTTTTATTCGAAAACTCGCAGGCTTGGGTTTTGGGGTTTTGTTCGGGAAATTATTTTGGGCGGCCAAGCCTCTTTTATTTTGAAGGGAGGAAAGTTGTTCTTAGAGTTTTTCAACATGCACTTATTTGGTTTGTGGTCCACTTGCAGACATTCTTGATTTGGAAGTTGCCTGATGCCCCTCTCATCCTTAAGAGACTGGCTTATTTCTATCTTAATATTGACCTGTGGAGAGTCAGATAAAGAAGTGAAGCAAAAGTATGAAAATCAATAGTGGAGAGACATTATTAAATTGCCATTAAATTTCTAAGTGCTATTTACTTTTGGGGACTACCATGATTCTAAGGTTAGTTGGGGGTGACTTTATTCCAAAAGAATTGAGTTAAAAAGAATTGTGTAAAGAAAAAATAAAAGAAGAGAAAATATGTACTAACAGAGAAAGGAGAAAAATGGGAAAAGAGGGATTTAGAAATGATACCTCGCCCTTGTCTAATGTACCCCCCCTAACTTATCACTCACTCTGTCCTCAGAGTGTCAAAGTGAGAGGTTGAGAAATACGATAACAAGGGCTACAGGCTAAGTTAATTCTGAATTTGCCCTTGGTGATTGAATTAGATTTGCTGCGAACTGTCCTCGTAGAGCGTGGTAGTCCACGTCAGTCATATCTTCTACTGGTCTTTGAAGAACAATGATGGTGTATATCTAGTAGAGGATGTGGAAGCTGCAGTCGTTTGATTCTCAGATTTGTTGGGGACATTTGTGGCTGAAGGAAGGGAGATGAAAATGCTCTTTGTCATAAGCCCTTGTATGCTGACTGAGAAAAGCGATTAATTTTTCAACGCATTCCTTCGCCACTACCTCTGTTGGCTTCCTTGGTGTCAGGACATAGTTCTTCTGCCATGGATTGTACTGGCTGTCAGAACTGTTATAAATTGTAGTTGTTCCTTCTGGTAGGTTTGTTGCCAGGAGAATCCAGTGCTCATGATAAAGGAAGGGTAACATGATGAACTTCGGCGTTGTGTGTTGTAGAAAGGAGATCAGCGCTTCAGTTGTTCCGAAGTTCTTTAACTTTAGAAGATCATCCTTCATGTATAGGGACGCCATGTAAGTTGTGGGGTTATTTTGGCCGAGCAGAAACTGATAAGCGGCCATTAGGCTTACGGATAGGGATCCTTTAATCTGTAAAGTCTCTCGAAGCATGTCTGCCATAACTAGAATGTCCCTAGACATGAATACGAGCTCATCCTTCTCGGCTGAAAGCCGCGCCATAATGAGACGTAGTTCGATGTCGGAGAGACCTTTGCAAGCACTGTGATTGAAGTCAAGAAAGGTTGGTTCTATGGCAGACAAAGGATCAATGTCTCTTTTACTTTGCTCGGTAGAAAAAGTCGGCTCCTTGGGTGTCTCCAACCCTTTCAGAGTTTGTCAGAAAGGTTGCCTCTGCGGCCGTTGTATTGCTGAAAAAAGGTAACGAGGGACGTCATCTGGTGCCATTGTCGGATCCTTGAAGAACCTTCTGTCACAAATGAGCTCCATGGCGTAACGTCCTCGTAGGGAGTGAAAATCTTCAGCGACTAGATCAGCAAAGGGGATTTCTTGGTTCAGCGCTTGAATGTGACGGATGGTGCAAAAAGCGCAGTCCCCAGATCCCTCGGTAGCTTGAACATGTGGGTTAATGATTTGGAACTAGGGTTGGCTCCAGTCTTGGCGGAGGGACGGGCGCGCAGCCTAGATTAACTTGAGAATCCTGAAGGGTATACAGCATGCTTCACCTACTTCTTCACCAACAAAATTTATTGTGTTGGCAGGTAGCTCAGTTCCACAAAAATTATAGACCTTGGCGTCCCGAGCCTCGATGTCTACAATCATAAAAAGCCAGTGGTACGAGACTTGGAAGGGCACTGTGAGATAACGTGCCCACCGTGCTAAACCAGCACGCAGCTGCTCTATGGATTTTATTCTTATGTCTTTGTATAAAAGGCCAATAGACAGAGCAGGTGAGGCGTTGAAAACCGGTTGCTGCCTCTTAGAACTTTTGTACACCTCTATACAGTTGGCGAGAAGGATACGGAAGATTGCCATTGGCATCGTGGACCGAGGTCGCAGGATGTTGCAGAAGTCTTCTCGTGTCATCTTGCGCTTAGTTTTGGTGTTATGGTAGAGGATGTCTTCCCCTACCTTTGCATCGTTCACAATAGTGTTTAGTATAAAAATGTCCTGAGCATCTAATGTGGAGATGGCCGTCATATCCAGGTCATGTATTTTGTGCGGTAGAGGTGGTGGTAGGGGAAGCTCCTGCGGAGGGGGGGAAAGAGGTTGTTCCAGGACTTCTGCATAGCCCTGTAGATCGTCATTCGAATCGGAGGTAGAATCGAGTTCTTCATCTATATCTAAACTTACTCGTTCTGCCTCGTCTTGGTCTTGTGGGAAGGGCACTGATGTGGCAAGTGCGGAGAAGGGAGGAGCGGTTGTTGTGGGTGGGCTTGCGCTGGTTCCTAATATACATTGGTGGAACTCAGTGAAAGCCGCATCCTTAGTTGACTCCCCGATGGACCCCAGAGCAGAATAATCAAGGAATTGGTCCCCATATGACATGTTTACATTATCATTGTGGGGGGACTTGGGGTGATGTCCACCGTCTTGTTGACCTTTGTCGAAACCTTTCTGAGAAGGTTCTGCTTCTTGACCTGGGTCCTCCCCATCGTCAGATTTATCACCTGAGGAGGTGGTATCATTGTTTGAATTAGCAGATGAGTCGGAGTCTTCTTCTTCGTCACTATCGCCATCTTTGTCAGTCGCTACCTTATCTGCTGGCTTTTTGCTTGCGGTCTTTTTGCACCGCCGGTGGGTGGCTTGTAACTCATCGAAAGCTACTTGCACATGCTCGTGTGTTTCGAGCAGTGCGTCGTAGGTTTCTTTGAGGTCGGTATATCGGCCCTCGGTAGAGAGGAGACGTGTTGTAAGATCTATTACTTTAGCACGTAGTTGCTGGATTTCATTATTAGTTGACTCCTCTTGGCGATTATGTAGTTGTGTGAGGGTGTTGCTGATGGTGTCTAAGCACGTGCTCAAAACTGCTTGTTGTTGCTGGAGCTCGCGGAGAGTCTCGGGCAGAGGTTGAGTCTGTGAAGAGATCTCATCGACTTGCTTTGCCGTCGCTTCTTGTTGGCGCTTTGCTCCAAGGACCAGTTCCGGCAAGTTGTTGTAGTGGCTGTTGATGTGCTCAACTTGCTTAGCCACCTCATCTTGTCGTTGCTGAAAACCTTGGAGGATGTTGGGCAAGGCTCGATTTTGTTCGTTGAGTGTGGCCACCTGTCTGGATAAACCCTGCACACAAGAAAAAATAGAATGTAAAATGTTAGAAGGATCGGTGAGGAGGTTTCGGACGACGTCGAATTGACGTCTGAATTCCTCACCGATGTTGGAAAAGGGGACCCCAGAAGCGGAAGGGTGGGATGACTGGGGTCTGCGTGGGATGGTGGTAGTGTCTTGCGGAAGAGACACTGATGATGCCCCAAACTGCGTGGTGACTATGGATGGGGTCACCAGCGGTGTCGGGGTGGTGGTGGATGTGAAAGGTGGTGGTATCTCAAGTGAAAGTGGGGGGAGTGATAGCGATGGGGTAGCGATTGTGGAGGTGGGTGGGAAAGTGGTAAAGTCGGGCATAGGGGTGGAGAAGGGAGAGCCCGAAGGAAAAAGGGGTGAAGAAGAGGGTGTGAGTGGTTGCGTGGATGTGGTGAAGAAAGGAAGAGTGGTGGATGTTGGAAAGGTGGAGGGTGGAGTGGTGGTGGCGGTTAGCTGATCATTTGGACTCTTAATGAAAGAGTCGATTGATGAGGTGGTGATGTGTTCTTCTTGAAGGGGGTCGATCACTGGATGTGGTCTTGATGTCGGTGTCCCCGAAAGCTGTTGTGCCTGCAACAGCCTTCTGGAAGGTCGTTTTGCAGGTATTTTTTATGGTCGAGCTGTCGGGACTGTGATACTTAGCTCTGTCTGTCCCACTTTTGCTTTCTTTTCGATTGTTTTAACCGAAGCTAAGAGTTTGGTAAGTTCCTCGTCAGTGAAGAGGAGCTTTTCCTTATCGTAGTCTGTGAGCTCCGGGAGCGGGAGGAGAGTTCTAGACGATTTGACTGTAGGGCAGAAAACGTAATGCAGTTTCACATCCTTCTCCTTGATAATGAAGGAGTTCTTTAAGGTTTTTTCATTAGTGAGGATGTCGCCCTTTATTTGCGTGCATCTAGGTAGAGGTTTGTCCATCTTGAGATATTTGATGATGGATGTGACATGACCTCCGATGCAGATTTCCTTCCCCAGGGCGTAAGCTGATAGTTTCTGGATCATAAGACGTCCAATGTTGACTGGCATCTCGTGTAGAATGGACCAGAGAACAAAGAGATCCGAAGTTATAGCATTTCCTCCTTCTGTCCTGGGGAAGAGTGTGCCTGTGAGGATTTTGTGTAAAGTGCGCACTAGTCCAGATTGTATATTGGATGCCTTGCATGTTTTTGCATCGTAGGTGGGGAGCCCTGTCAGAGATTTCCAAAAGTTGTGCCTGTTGAAATTTGGATTCTCAATTCCCACAGCCTTGGCTTTATTTAGCTGCTCCTGGTTGTCAATAAAGATTTCATTCAGCATATTTTCTGTGATGACAACCTTGCTGCCGAAGAGATTGGTGACCAGCCTACGGTCACCTCCATCCCGTGATCTATCCATGATGTCGACGGTCTCTTTGGCAAGGAAGGTGAAGAATTCAGTAGTAGGCTCAATAAAAGAGGGTTCGGGGACAAAACACAGTTTTGACAGATTTGCATTGTCAAGAAGTGTGAGGATTCTGTCATAAATCCCCATTTTTAGCAGTACGCTTGAGCAAACGTATTTTGTGGGTTTGAGGATTTTGTCAGTGGATTGGATGGTGTGGATGTAGAGGTTTTCTAGTGGTGGTGTGGCGGTGGTGGTAATTGAGAAAGTGGGGGTGGTAATAGGGATGGTGGTAGTAGGTGTTGCAAGGGGTTGGTCCCTAGCAGAAACAGGTCGGACTTGCTTTCTGGCTCGTTTCTTGGAGGGTTGTCCGGTTGCAGTTTCTTGGACCTTGCGTTTCCCCTTTTGTTCTTCGGCTGGGGATTCCTCCTCGGGGTTTGGCTCGTATTCTGAGCTTTCATCATCATCAGAAGAGATTTCTTCTATTTCTTCTTCAGGTGCCTCTGCTAGGCATTTGTTGATTCGGTCGATTTTGCACAGAACCTCCATGATTTTGACGTTTGGAGGGGCCTTTCCGGTCGCGTTGTACTTGTCAATGATCATTTGAAGCTTGGCGCGATCCTCGATCAGTTCCTGAGTTGTCCAAAAGGGTGCGTCTTCGTCACCTATTGGTTGCTTTGCTGGTGCAGCCATATCTAAAAATAGAGAGTTGTGTATTAGAATAACAAGTTTTAAAAGAAAATTGTATGTGTATTTTTTGTGTATTTATGTTTTAATAAAATGTGGGTGTGAAAAAAACCAAACGGTATCAGGATCGTTTGGTCCCAAATGGTTTCAGGACTGTTTGGTCCCAAACGGTTTCGAGACCGTTTGATCCCAAACGGTTTCGGGACCGTTTGGTCCCAAATGGTTTGAAAACCGTTGGGAAGCCGAAACACTAGTAGTGCAGCGCGTAATGATGGTAAGGTGAAACGTCGGTGGTAAGGCGAAGATGGTGGTGATGGTGAAGATGGCGACGATTGCGGTGGTAGAGGAAGAGCTTGCGGGGGCGTTGAAGACATCGGCAGCGGAAAAGACAGTTGCAGAGGTGGTACGGGAGAGTGGGAAACTGCGGCGGTAGGTAGGCGTCGGCGACGGCAGAGCGGTGTGTTGAACTACCTTGCAGAAATGGTCGGAGATGACTATGGTGATGCGAAGGGAGACGGCGACCGAGGTGCGATCACCGTGAAGATGCACGAATCTGGAAAAGAGGATGGCGGAAATCACAAGCTGCACGGGAACGGGAGCAGAAGCGATGGAACAGCACTTGCGTGAGGAAACTCAGGAGTTGAAGAGAGAAGAAGAAAGGAGGAGGGTTAATATTTATAGGAAACGGGGGGGTTGACCTTGCAAAACCCGCAGGTCAAACGGTTTGGCGACCGTTTGGATGCCAAACGGTTTCCAAGACCATTTGGCTCCAAATGGTTTCAAGACCGTTTGGCTCCAACAAGACCGTTTGGCTCCAAACGGTTTTAAGACCGTTTGGCTCGACTGTTTGGCTCCAAACGGTTTCAGGACCGTTTGGGAGGGTTAAGGTTATTTTGATATTTTATATTTTATGAATGTTTTGGTTATGTGAATTTTTATAATTTTCAGATGATAAATAGAAAATAAAAGCAAAATTTTAGATCTTGGGTTGCCTCCCAAGTAGCGCCTGGGTTTTACGTCGCTGGCTCGACAAAGCTTTAATGTTTTTATGCTGACGGCGTGGCGTCTTTGATGTCAATGGTTTGTCTTGGAATTTTGTCTGTCGGAGAGTAGTATTTTTTTAAACGATGACCGTTGACCGTCCTTTCTCTGTTGTTGTCGACAATTATGACAGCTCCAGTTGGGTAAATATGCTTTATGGTGAATAGCCCGGACCATTTTGTTCGAAGTTTTTCGGAAAACAACTTGAGCTTGGAGTTGAAAAGGAGTACTTTGTCGCCAACGGTGATGTCTTTCCTCTTGAGATGGTTGTCGTGCCACATTTTTGTCTGCTCCTTGTAGATTTTGGCACTCTGATAGGCAGTCATTCGGAGCTCTTCTAGCTCCTACAGCTGGAGTTGTCTATTCTCTCCTGCACTTTTAAGATCGAAATTTAGTTGTTTGATGGCCCACCATGCTTTGTGTTCCAGTTCTACTAGAAGATGACATGACTTCCCGTATCAATAGGGCTTCAAAACTTTGTTCTAGGAAATGGGTCCCGCCATCTGATATGACAGTTCTGGGAACTCCAAATCTGGGGAAAATGATATCTTTGAACAATTTAATAACTAGTTTGGAATTGCTGGACACAGTGGGTATAGCTTCGACCCATTTTGAGACATAGTCCACCGCAACCAGGATGTAAGAGAAACCATAGGAAGAAGGGAAGGGGCCCATATAGTCTACCCCCCACGCGTCGAAAAGTTCAATTTCTTACCACATTGTGAGGGCATTTCGTCCCTGTTGGATATGTTACCGGAAAATTGGCATTTGTTGCAAGCTTTCACAAAATCGTAGGAGTCCTTTGCTATGGTGGGCCAGCAGAAACCTGACTGCATAACTTTTATAGCGGTTTTCTTTGCACTCATGTGCCCCCCCCCCGTGGGTCCTGAATGGCAATGCTCTAGGATGGGGGTAATCTCCTCTTCTGGCAAGCAACGACGGAAAAGTTCGTCAGCACATAGGTGAAACAGGTAGGGTTCATCCCAATAATATTGTTTTATATCATGGAGGAACTTCCTTTTGTCATGGTAGGAAGCGGAGGGGTGAATGATCCCTGTGGAAAGATAATTGACAATATCCGCATACCAAGGGAATCCATGAATAACCTTCATAAGCTGGTCGTCTGGAAGAGAATCCCGGATAGGGATTTTATCGTCATCTTCAACTTCAATACGGCTGAGATGATCGGCTACAACGTTCTCTACTCCACTTTTATCTTTAATTTCCAAGTTGATTTACCGAAGCATCATCACCCAGCGGATAAGCCTGGGTTTGGCATCTTGTTTCTGAATCAGGTATCGAATGGCAGAGTGGTCGGTGTAGACAATGACCTTAAATCCAATCAAATAGGAGCGGAATTTTTCAAATGCGTAGATGACTGCCAGAAACTCCTTCTCTATGGTAGTGTAGTTTTTCTATGCTTCATCTAGCATTTTGGATGCATAGTAGATGACGTAGGGTTTCTTGTCAATCTGTTGTCCTAAAACAGCCCCTATAGCGTAATCGCTTGCGTCGCACATGATTTCAAATGGCTGTGACCAATCTGGGGCTCTCAGAATAGGTGCGGAAATTAGATCATTTTTTAGGGTGGAGAAACTTTGCATGCATTCTTGATTGAAGATGAACTCAGTATCTTTAGTCAAGAGTTGGGTCATGGGTTTCGCTATCTTCAAAAAATCTTTGATGAATCTTCTGTACAACCCTGCATGACCCAAGAAGGCTCTTACTCCCTTTATATCTTTCGGTGGTGACAGTTTCGAGATAACATCAATTTTTGCTTTATCCACCTCGATCCCTCTATCACTCACCGTGTGCCCGAGGATGACACCTTCCATTACCATGAAATGACATTTCTCCCAATTCAGGATAAGGTTCGTTTCCTCGCAGCGTTGTAAAACTTGTCCAAGGTTGATTAAACAGTTATCGAAAGAATCTCCGTAAATTGAGAAATCATCCATGAAAACTTCCATTATGGATTCTGTTAATCCTGCAAAAATGGCGGACATACACCTTTGGAAAGTAGCGGGTGCGTTACACAACCCGAACGGCATTCTTCTAAAGGCATATGTCCCAAAAGGACAGGTGAAGGTAGTTTTTTCCTGGTCTTCCGGGTGTATGGGTATTTGGTAGAACCCAGAATAACCATCGAGATAGCAAAATTATTTCTGATGAGCTAGGCGTTCCAGGACTTCATCGAGGAAGGGTAGAGGGTAGTGATCTTTCCTCGTGGCTTTGTTCAGCTTCCTATAGTCAATACACATCCTCCACCCTGTTACAGTCCTGGTGGGCACTAACTCATTTTTGTCGTTAAGCACGACAGTAGTGCCGCCCTTTTTAGGAACAACCTGAACAGGGCTGACCCACTGGGAGTCAGAGATAGGGTAGATTATGCCAGCTTTGAGTAATTTGAGGACCTCCAGGTGAACTACCTCTTTGAGATTAGGGTTCAGTTTCCTCTGATGTTCGCGAGATGGCTTGAATTCTTCAATCATTGGAAGTTTGTGCATGCATAGGGCAGGATTTATGCCTGTCAGGTCAGTTATCTTATATCCAATGATCTTTTTGTGTTTCTTCAGTTCTTCCAGAAGCCTTTCTTCCTGGTCTTCTGTTAAGTTGGAGCTGATAATAACTGGGCATAATTTTTCTTCATCCAAGAAAACATGTTTAAGCCCCATGGGTAAAGTTTTCATTTCAGGGGCCTTAGGTGGCTCAGTTGCTTCTATAATGGTGACAGCTTTGAGTTCTTCAAAAGTGGCCGTCGGTGCTTCTTCGACCTTGTCCAAGTGTTGTAGGCACTGTTGAACTAGTTCGTTCACAGAGAATTCGACATCCGGATTGGTTAGAACATTCTCTAGTTCGTCAGCTGGCTCGAATATTTCCAATTGAGACATTTGTTGTACTGCGTCAAGAAGAAAGACCTCCTCTTGGATGCTAGGGCCTTTCATGCTATTTAGAACTCGGAATTGAATTGCTTCTTTTTCGAGTCTCAGAATGATGGTACCAGCTTCAACGTCGATAAGTGCTCTGGCAGTAGCGAGGAAAGGTCTGCCAAAAATTATTGGGTATCGCAGATCTTCTTTGATATCCATGATAACGAAGTCGCACGGGATATAGGCATCATTGCCTATCCTAACTGGAATATCTTCAATGATCCCCAGAGGTGCAGTGATGGTAGAGTCAGCTAGTTGAATTGTCATTGTTGTAGGCAGCAATTCGGTAAAACCTAATCGTTTGCACATAGAATAGGGCATAATGGATATACTGGCCCCTAGGTCAGCTAGTCCCTTTTTGGTAGATGCATTTCCAATGCAACATTGAATTCCGAAGGAACCTGGATCTTTCTTCTTCTTTGGCATTTTATTCAGGATGATATCATAGGTGGTTTGGGCAAGCTTGACAGTTTCTTGTTCCTCGGTGATGTACTTCCTTGATAACAGAGTTTTAAGGTATTTTGCCCAAGCTGGTACCTTAGAGAGGGCATCGAGGAGTGGGATATCGATGTAAAGTTTCTTCATCGCCTCCTTGAATTTTTGGAACCTGGTGTCCATTTTTGTTTCTCGCAGTCTTCCTGGATATGGGATCCTTGGTTTATACTGCAAGACATCTGGCTCTATGGACACTTGTTCTTTATCTTTCCCCTTTGCGCCTTCTGTGGGCTTCTCTGTTCCTTGCTTCAGGCTCTCATTCGTCATAAAGGCAGGTGTATCATTGTTATCAAGAGTGATCCTTATTGTTTCATGAAGAGTGCATCCAGATCTCGTGGTGACAGCATTTAACTGTTCAGGCTTATTCTGCCCATGTCTGGGGTTCGATTCGGGTTGCCCTACAAAGGTGCCTGCTGGAGGCTTCAGTTGTGCAGCAATTTGGGCAAGTTGAGCTTCTACTGTCTTCTGCTGAGCCTGTTGATTAGCAAGCATAGTTTGCTGGGATTGCAACATCTGCCTTATCAAAGATATTTCGTCTTCCGGCTGAGAAGGAGCATTTTTCTGAGGAATTTGTTGTTGTCCTTGCTGAGGTTGTTGTGTAGGCAGCGCTAGCTGAGGTTGCTGCAACTGAGTATGCAGCTGTGGGTGGAGTGGAGGATGAGTATACTGATAATAAGCATATGGGTTCCTGGGGTAGTTAGCTCTCAGAAAGTTATTCCTGGGATCCCTTGATTCTGATTGAAATTGTTTGGGAGTCCAGGTGGTAACCTACTAGAGGATCCTCCCTGCGTCTGGTGCTGCGGATTTGTGGTCCCAGCAGGGTTCCCATGTTGGAATCCTAGATGGTTCCTTGGCTAATTAGGATTGTAATAGACTTGTCCAGGGATAGAATGGATAGAGTTGACTTGTTCTGGCTGTTATTCTTCAGACTGATCAATAATAGGTTCATATTGTTGTGGTGGTGGATGCAGATCCATCATCACATAATAAAGCATACCGCAAGAAAGGGTCGGATGGTCAGAAGCATGACAGGCCTCACAGGTTCCTGTGGCGGCCTTGACTTGTTGAACCAGAGGATTTTTCTTCTTATCAAATTCTCCGAGAGAAGTCTCAAGAGCTTGTTGTTTGTGAACTATGGTTTTCAAGGCTTCAGCTATTGCCTTCATCTCTATTGATTCTTCAGCTTTGTAGACCTTGAGGACACCTTTACCGGCTGATCGTCCCCAGTTGGACTGATTCTCAGCTCTGAGTGTGATAATTTTCCAGGCGTCCTCATAATTCTTTCTCATAAAGTTTCCTCCATATGAGGAATCCAAAAAATGTTTGATATCATCACTCACTCCCCGATAGAAGGTTTCTATCAATTGGTTCTGAGAGATTCCATGATGAGGGCACTTTCACAAAAGTTCTTTAAACCTTTCCCATGCTTCAGCAAGGGATTCTCCGGGTAGTTGAGAAAAGTGGTTGATCTGCCCCCTGATCTCATAAGTCAGTGAAGGGGGAAAGAACTTCTCCAAGAACTTTTCTTCCAGGGGAGCCCAAGTGGTTATTATAGGTTCCCTTTCAAGCGAGTTGTACCATCTTAGAGCTCTCCCAAATAGAGTGAAATGAAATAGATGAAGCATTATTGCATCAAAGGCAACTCCGGCTTGCGGGACCAGGCGGCACAGTGCCTTAAACCTTTTCAGATGATCCATGCAGTCATCTCCAAAACCTCCAGAGAATGAGATGCCCAGCATGATCTGGATCCATTGGGTCCGAATCTCAAAGTTGGGAATATTGATGATCAGAGGTCGGACCGGATGGTTATCTTCATAGTTCTTTGGGACAACATAATCTCTCAGCTGCTTATTCCTTAGTTCCAACTGAGCAGCTTGGGTTGCTGCCTCATTTTCAGCTCTGATGTGGGCCTATTCTTCAGCATGAATCTCCACTTGAATCTGGGCGCGAGTATCAGCGATGAGTTGTGCCCTTTGAGCGACGATGGTGGCGTTGACCCTCTCCATCACCAATGCAGCCTGGCGTTGATCTTCAGCCATTTTCCTGGCCCTTTGGCGGTTGAGTCTAATGCGGTGATGGAAGCTTCTCTCTACCTCAGAGTCAAACTCTGGATCAGGAGAGAATCTGCGGTTATGCGATGATCGCATACACGTTTTCTACCTGAGTAGAGAAAACAAAACACCTTTTAGATAATGGTAAAAATATAGTGGTTTCAAGTGGATATGGACTAATGATTAAAAAGAAAGTGTAAAACCCTAACCAACTAGGAAGGTACTAAATGAAATTAAAATGTTTCGTTGTCCCCGGCAATGGCGCCAATTTTTGATGGAGCTTCCACTTATGTGGAATTGCGTGCACCAACTAAAAATCCTAAAGATGGTAAGCCTTTAGGTTTAGCCTTGCATATACTAGATAGAGAACTCCACCCACGTATGCTAAGATACGTGGAAGTCTTATCGTAGTATAGTTAAGGGTCGAATGCTTAGGACAACGGTCTTGTTGCAAGCAACGAGATGGAAAACGTTAGAATTTCACTTAATCACTCAATAGTTGGTATTTAGATCAAGAAGTTGATTTGGTTGTTTTTAGACTAAGAGCAAGTAAAGTAAAGGCGAGAAAGTAAACTTAGGTTGTTTAACAATGATAAGGGATCACTAGGATGTGATCGGTTTTCACCACCACTACACATGGATCAACACATGCAACATAAAAGCACAACCTGCAATAAGAGTTAGATCAGTTAGTATCTTTGTAGACCTATCTTCCTTTCGGATAACTAACTACGAGGAGCGTGGGAATGTTGTAACGTCAGCCATCCATGTAGGTATGGTCACTTACTTTACAACATTCCCTCCGCAAAGTGTGTTCCTCGACTCATCAAGGTTGTACTTTCACACGTCAACTGATTCCATTTCATAGCATGAAAGTACAACGGTGGGAGTGAGTATACTCCACTTCTTGAAAGACACTCCTAGATACCAAAACAGATGCATGGTGGATACATGCACCAAGAACCAACATGCAAACGAGTTTCAAATCTGATAGTACAAACGTAGACAATTCATACTAAAAGATAAAAGATAACACAAGTCGGTGATCAAGGAACAAGTATTCATTAAACATTTGATGTTGAACTGAAAAGATATAAACTCTATATTACAAACTATGGATTACATTTACATGATATAAAAACATGGGTAGCGGGGCTACTCCCCGCACCCTAGTGAGAAAGACTACTCATTCATGACTAGGACAAAGAAGGAGGCAAGAAGAGAGAGAGAGTGTCATCCCCATAAAGGAGAGAGGAAAGTCAACCCCTTGGAGAGAGAGAGAAACGATCCACCAGCTTCACAGGTTGCTTGATGACGAGATCCCCTCTTCCCACCTTCTTTGGCAGAGAGAGAGAAAGCAGCTTCGAGATGGAGTGTGGGTCTCAGACCGGAAGCCCCTGGGTGGAGGATGGAAGTTGGATTTGCTCTAGAGTGATTGAGGCAGCCTTTTGATGTCTGAAAACTCCCCCCCTGGTGGAGGACCCTTGGGGTCTTATTTATAGGCCTTAAGTGAAGTCCAAACGGTTTGGAGACCGTTTGGACCTCAAGACCGTTTGGGCCTCAAGACCGTTTGGACCTTGAGATCGTTTGGACCTCAAGACCGTTTGGACCTTGAGACCGTTTGAACCTCAAGACCATTTGGACCTTGAGACCGTTTGGACCTCAAGACCGTTTGGACCTTGAGACCGTTTGGACCTCAAGACCGTTTGGAACTCAAGATCGTTTGGATCTTGAGACCGTTTGGACCTCAAGACCGTTTGGTTTCATGCGGTCTCGGGACCGTGTGACTCCATGCGGTCTCAGGACCGGTTGGCTTCAGGCGGTCTCGGGATCGTGTGACTCCATGAGGTCTCGGGACCGGTTGGCTTCATGCGGTCTCGGGACCGTGTGACTCCATGCGGTATCGGGACCGGTTGGCTTCATGCGGTCTCGGGACTGTGTGACTCCATGCGGTCTCGGGACCGGTTGGCTTCATGCAATCTCGAGACCGTGTGACTCCATGCGGTCTCGAGACCGGTTGGCTTCATGCGATCTTGAGACCGTGTGACTCCATGCGGTCTCGGGATTGGTTGGCTTCATGCGGTCTTGAGACCGTGTGACTCCATGCGGTCTCGGGGCCGATTGGCTTCATGCGGTCTGGGGACCGTTTGAGTCCATGCGGTCTTGAGGCTGAGTTAGTCTTTTGTGATCTTTTTTTGTGTTTTTCTGCATATATAAAAGGGAAAAGTTAGTCTGATAGTATATTTACAATAAGAGGGAAAATTTTGGGATTATGTATAATTTTAATTTAAAAAGAGTATGGAAAACTAAAGAAAAAGACTAAGATAATCATTCAAAATTGGAGGTTATCAACACTTTATCTCATGAACCCAAGTATATATACTTCACCTTCCACCTACTTATGGAAGTTTACGAACCCCATAACCATATCCCTTGGAGATATCATGCAATGCCCATTAGGTATCATGCAAAGTATCTCAAAGAGTAAGGGGAGCTCGAGCACCAAACTTTAGGTAAGGCTTTGGTCATCCTCAACCTTGGTTGAAGATTGATATCAGGTTATGGATATTCCTCTCTTTCCTTCTTCACCAAGTTCTTAACTATGGTGATTTCTTATATATGGAGGATCGGTGAACGAGCCTTGGACCTGGGAGAAGTTCATCTTCATCCTTAGGAACGTGAAGCTTTGGATCTTGGAGCTTTGAAGTTGTTTATAAGGTGGGTTATATAACTTCAACTCAATCATGTTATTATTCATCACCTAACTTGCTATACTTAATGATCTACTTTTAATTCTGAAATCTTCTTGAATAGTTGATGAAATTATGAGTTCTAGTAGTTGTTGGACCTGTTTTCCTTGAACTATAGCAGTTAGAACGAAGTTCTAGATCTTAAAGAAGATAGTATCACTTTATAAAGTGATATCGGGTTCAAGCATGCACACAAGTACCTCTAACCTGATATGGGTATGTGCAAACCTCACTTGCACGATATGTTTAAGAGTATTATATCTCCTTGCATGATATGGAGATGAAGATTACACTTTTAACATGATATGGTGTTAATTATACATTTTTTGCATGATAGGAAGTCAAGCAAGGACTCTGTGCACGATATAGTGTCAAATACACACTTCTAAAAGTTGATATGCTAAAACCCTAGTTTGGGTAACCCGATGTGAGTAAAGTTAAGCAAGTACCTCTTGTACAATATGATCATGTAGTACACACTTGGTACACAATATCTTGAAGCACACATCTTGTGCACGATATGATTGCTTGAGCATACACTTGTATACAATATATGACATGGATTCAAATACATGGTATAACCTGATATGGTTGAAATACCTTAAAAATGATATGGAACCCAAGATGGTGGTTCACCTGATATCAAAGTAAGTGATATCCCATGTACGTTATAAGACATACCCTATGGATGATATAGGAGATACCTAGCACCTTATACACAAAACAAGGTAAAGCTATACCCTTATATGATATGGGCAAAACACTAGATGGAGAAGTGGAAACCCGATATGCTTTGAAACCCAATTGACTTTGAAACCCGACATACCCTACCACCTTGTCATGGGTTGATGAGTAACTAAGTATCTATCTTATCGTGTAACCATAATGAATGAATGGAATCTTGAAAGCATGCAATGGTATGAGCTCAAGGGTTTAGGTAACCCGATATGATATCCAACACATAACTCGATATGATACCTGAGATAAGGAAACCAATATGATACCCGATATGGGGTCAAGCACCTAACTCATACCCGATATGAAGTCACCTTAAGATGATAAGAACTAAGTGATAGTCAATTTGATATGGGTACACAATATGATGATTAGGGGATACACCCTAAAACATGACATGGTAATGTGGTTATACCACATGCCCGATATGGATACACTACAAGAAATAAGAATGTATCTTAAAGCATTATATGTTAGCATACACACGTCTTGATACACGATATGGTGGGGACACTTCAATCATATGTGATTGATTGAGTGACTTATGTTGCAGGTTGTGTTAATTGCAATATAAAAGATGATGTGAATTGTTAATGATGATCTAATGTTCCTCAAGAGGAGGATTGAACCAAAAATATGATGTAATCAATATCCTAGTGAGGATGAGAGAGAAACTCATACTTTGTGTTGATAATCATTTAATGATAAATGATGAGAATAAATAAGTATGATTGAATACTTATGATATCAATGTATGCTCCTAGATGTGTGGAGCAATGAATTAGGGTTTGGATTGATAATATGAACTTGAAACCCTATTCGGCTATAAAGGGAAACCCTAACCCTAATAATGGGAAGGGTGTATTTCCCTTATTGAATAAGCCTTGTAAAGCATGTTAAATACTTGTATAATAAGTATAATGCTTATGTGGTCTGATGACCTAAAAGATAATTGTTGCCTAGAGAGAGGTGAGAAGATGTTTAAATGGCCTTGTGAGCCATGAGAATAATTGTTTCCTAGTGAGAGGTGACAAGATGTTTAAATGGACTTGTGAGCCATGTGAATAATTGTTGCCTAGTGAGAGGTGACAAGATGTTTAAATGGCCTTATGAGCCATAAGAATATTTGTTTCCTAGTGAGAGGTGACAAGATGTTTAAATGGCCTTGTGAGCCAGGTGAAATACTTGTGCAACAAGTATGATGAATACCTTGGTCTGAGGGCCTAGAGGTAATAGTTACCTGTTACAGAGGTAACAATGCTATGTGGTGATCTAAGGGTTTGAACACCCAGATATAGTAATCATGATGATGATGATGTGAAGGGATGAGAATTCCCAGTAATGTGGCAAGGGACTGAGATCCCAAGTGTTATGCAACTAAATGTTTTCTAAAGATTAGAAAAGTACTTGATAGATGCATTACATCTTTCTTTATGGCATTTGTTTATTATGTATGCTTATAACTTGTTTGATGCTAAAAGAATATTGTAATGCACTTAATATATCATTAAAAACCATAAAATGTTGCCCTGACCATAGATCCATCAGCGTCAGAATTTGTTGAATGGTGAAACGGGCTTTTCCCATTATATAACTCGGAATGCATATTTTTGAATATGTGGGGGGAGTAAGCTTGGATGGCATTGTGTGAGCCGATCCCCTTACGAACTCGAAATAAATGGGGATTTGGATGTGTGCCATATCCTGGCTCGAGTGTGACTACGATCATAGACTCTTATGTTGAGCATGGTGAACTGGCATGTGGCTCAGAGTATGGCTATATGCCATGACTCAGTAATTTCATAACTGGGGATGGTTGTTAGTAGATGTTCCCCTAAGAGAGTACATGTTGACATAGTAACTCTAAGCAAAGATGCCTTGTACCCTAGCACACTCTTTTTGTAGTGACACAAGATGTCCTGCCAGCATATGATACAAGATGTCCTGTTGAATCTGTGTGGTCTCGTACTGACCGAGACAGGAGAGGTCTTGGCAGTTGGCTCTTCCATTGACTTTGTATGGTATCGAATTGTGAGAAGTTTGTGGTCGGTTGGAGATGAACGGGGTATACTTCATCTCCTCAGGGAATAAGTGTGATTGCAAAATATGATCACCCGTTTAGCAAATTTGCTTAAGGATTGAATACGGAAAACATTGTTTTGATGCGCAATTCAGTTATACATATTAGCTTGATAGATGTTATTTATGTTTCTTTGCATTCCTTGTAAAGTAGATAGATGGTTTATTACTCTACCATGGGAAGATGCATCATTTTCCTTAAGTAAAGAGATTATTTGTTCTGTTCATACAATGATTAATCCTTCCTGTTAATATAAAAGAACCTCTGCTCAGTTTTATAATGCTTATCTGTGATAATAATATGGTCGGCGGAGATTTATATCTCTCACTGGGACAATTGTCTCACCCCGTGGGATCCACAATTTTTAGGTGGGTGTGCACGAGGCAGTAGAGACCTTTTTGCAGAAGAGGAACAAAAACTGGGGCAACATTAACAGCTCAGGTTGAGTATATTGTCTGTCGTGTCTTGTAGATATAAGTCCTATGTGTCGTCTCTATACTCTCAGGTCCTTGGAGTCGGTTCGTAATGGTTTCATGAACGATCTGAGGATTTTGGCTTGTATGCCTCAAGGTTTTATGTTGCTTCAATTTATGTTTTGATAGAGCAACTATTATATGATGTCCTCGAGATGAGTAAAAATTGTGTTTGTATAATGTGAATCATGATATGTATAAGTTTTGGATCTTTTAGTAAGAGTTTCTTGGAAGAAGATCTCCTTGCAAAATGATTTTAAATTTTAGTGATTTTTGTTAATTCGTTGTTTATGATTATTCCGCATAATTAGTAACGATATGGTTGTCGGTTTGGTGGCGGTCGTTACACCATCCATGGAGGAATACCACATAGAGCCCTAAAACACCTCATCTCCATACTCTTTTGCTAGGGTTTGTACCTCTTAAGTGGAGAAGGTGATCTTTGCTCGAGAAAGGAGCTTTGTTTGGAGAAACTAATCCTTCTAAGCTCAGTAGCCTGCTACTTGGGCCCTGATCTACTTAATAGAGGTAAGTTATATAACTTTCTCCACGTTTGTTTCTTACTACATGCTTAAAGATCATGTTTCTATCATTAAAATCGATGATCTCCACTTGTAGATACTATGCTTGGTTAGGGTTTTGATTTCATGTTGTTCAATACCTTCTTTGTAGTAGTAAATGAACCTATTTTCTATGTCATGTCCCTCCTAGAGTGGATAAGGACTTATATATATCATGTGGCAACAACAAATGGTGTGAGCTATAGATGCTAGAAAACCATAGGTCGATGACCCTTTTCTTAGGTTTTGCCATGACTGGATGGTGGCACCATTGTAACAACCGATGGAGTTGTCTTCATGACAACCAGTGGTGGCAACCAAGGGTGTAAACTGGTGGTAACAACTTATGGTCACCCCTTAGGTCAGATTTTGGTTCAATTGGAAGCTTAATGATCAACAAATAAGTACCCTAATGATGCTATCAATCAATGGTGACATTAGTTTAGTATCTGATGGTGATTAATGAATATAGTGTTGATCTAACAGCTGATGGTGACTAAATGTTTACAACCAATTGTAGATTAAGTAACCACAACCGATGGTGAGTCAAGGCTTTAATTTTAGGTATCCATTAAGCCCTAAACCAAGGGTTTCTTGATGCAATTGATATAATGGTTAGACCTATAATCCAATTGATGGTTTTAACATATGAACTTGACCCAATGGATAAGATCTAATGCTTCTTCATCCAATAAATTGGAATGATGCCTAATTTAATATTTTGTTCCTAGTAATGTGATTTAGAATGTTCCTTTGTGTGATCAACTTAAGGAGCTTACTTGTTGACAATCGAAGGCATGCTTTAAGTGAATAATTGATGGTGGGTTTTGCCCTACTCTCAATGGAACCCTTATGTTGTTAATCAAGGGATGTCTAGGGTTAGATGGTGAATCTTTATAGAGAACAATTCTATGACCTCATAGGTGGTGTATTCAAGGAGTTTACTTATGGAAACAACCAATAATTTTATCTTCTCAACATCCAATGGTATGGGTTGTTGCTTGTGGTATGATGGTATGATGTGAATAATGTTGGAACCAATGGAGGTTTTTTCTTACTTTTATAGTCTTACCTTTTCCCTTGTATGATTATAATTGATAATGACTATAATGAATTAATGGGTAACCCAATGGGATATGGCTTGTCATACCTAACTCTAGCATGACCTAGTGATGGTAATTGATTATGGATAGTCCTTTTGAATAATAGAAGAATGAAGTGCTCTCTTATTATTGTTGAACTAACCCTAGTATGCTATAACGTGATGGTTACACCTTGAGTTATGTGTGGATCCATACTTGAGGATGGTATAGAATGTGATGGTGATGCTTCACCTTATATATTCATGATCCAATGGGGATACCATGAGTTAGGGTTTGGGTATGAGTACTGATTAGTAATATCAATATAATTCATCTTGTTGAACCTAACTCTAACGCAAGTAGATGAAGATGGTTATTCATATTTAACTTCCTTGTACTTATGGAATGATGGTGGAATTATTGACCTAGAGGTTATACATTGTCCATATTTTGATAATGACTCAACCATTTCATTCACATGTATCTAATATGTGTATTCAAGATTGATCTCAGGTGTTAGGTACATGAAAAGGATTAATTTACACAAGCCCTAGCTTGTCAAAGTTCAAGTCAAATACAATGCAAGTGTGCTAATAAGTAAATCCCTTCAAATGACCTTAGAAGAATTTTGTAATCACTTGTATTGATGATATGACTTATAACTAAGATGAGAAAAATATGTGGGACACTTAGTACCAAGTTTTAATCACTTTTTAGCCAAATTAGAAAATTGATCACATGTTATTGATCGGTCGAGTTTCAATCTCGACCGATCCCATGGATAGATTTTTTGATGATATGCATCAGTCGAATTATGCATTCACAGAACTCGACCGAATGGGTTACTGACCAAATGCAATTTTGGCTAATCGGTCGAGTTTCCCAAGACAAACTCGACCGATAGTTTGAAAATTAGGTTTGTCTTTTAGTCGATCGGTCGAGTTACCTTTATTGAAACTCGATTGAATGCACTGTACAGAAAACATAGAAAAAATTATTATAACCTTTGGTGAATTGTTTGGACGAAAATAGATTTGTTTCCTTGAGCAAAAATGGTTTGGCCCTAAGTGTTTCCCAACTCAAGGGAGAACCCCCAGCTATAAATAGGACCCCTTGGAGTTCATTCCAAGTTTGCTCATTCACTATATTCAAAGTCCTTGCTATAGTTGAGTGTGCTACTACTCCTTGAGCCCCTTTCTCTCTCTAGTTTACACATCATTTCGTGATTTGTGAGTGAGTTAGGATTATTGTAAGAGAGCTCCACCTTTGTGAATGTAATGCTCTCAATCTTCCACTACTTCCCTATCCCCTTCTCTCATGAAGAAAAGCTAAAGCAAGCTCCATCAAGTGAAGAAGGAGTTGTAGCTGGTCCTCTTCAAGGTTGATGAAGAGGTGGTGATCTTCTCCAAGTGAAGGAGAAGGCAAAGCTGAAGATCCAAGAGGAGAAGCAAAGTCCTTCAAGGTAGAAGACTTGAGCTTGAGTGGGTAAGACCTTGGTGAAGGCTGAAGACTCAAGCTAAGTGGGTAAGTTCCTTGTTAAGGTGGAGATCTCCTTGTGGTTGGATGGGTAAGTCCTTTAGTGATCTATTGTTGTAAATCGTTGTGGTGATATAATAGAGAAAAACAATTGCAAAGTTCTAGAGGCTGACCTCTCTAGGTAGTGGACTGACTCACTTCTAGTTTGAAGTGTGGAACCACTCTACATCCCTTTGTCAAGTGCTTTCTATCAATCTTTCTCATCCTTGCTATGCTTTTCTAGATAGGATTTCAAATTGCCATTAAGCTATTGCTCCAATTTGATATATTTTGAAGGTCTAATCTATTTTTTGAGAATTTGTGTAGCTCTATTCACCCCCTCTAGAGCCCTTAGATCCAACAAGTGGTATCAGAGCAAAGGATCTTCTCCAACAATCTCCCACGAGATGAGAAGATGGGCGACAACCTACTTAGTTTACTCAACCTAGAGGGGGGCTTCTCCATGCGTCCTCCGGTCTTTGACGGCACCAACTTCCTCTATTAGAAGAGGCAGATGCAGTTCTGCATTCAAGGGATGAACTTTGATATGTGGAAGGTGATGATCACACCTTACAAGGAGACAACTGGAGCTATTACTACATGGAGTGAAGCTGCTCTCAAGGAGGCTCAACTCAATGCAGAGGCCATTAGCATCCTCTACACAGCCCTCACCCCCACGGAGTTCAAATGAATCTCATCATGGGATACCACCTATGAGATTTGGGACAAACTGTGCATCACATATGAAGGCACAATGCAAGACAAGGAGGCAAATATCTACATGTTGAACAGCCTCCTAGACAAATTCAAGATGGGAAATAAAGAAGGCATTATGGAGATGTATTCAAGGTTCGATGTCATCATCAACGGGCTGGCTACATTGGGCAACACTTTGGATAGAGGTGTCATCAACTCAAAGATCTTGAGAACTCTTCCAAAGATATGGGAGTCAAAGGTCACCTCCATTGAATAAGTGAGGAGCCTTGGTGACATCCCAACTGAAGAACTCATTGGCAATCTTCAAGCCCATGAGCCTAGACTTTACAAGCAAAGCAAGAAGAGAAGGAAGCCAAGAAGATTAAAGATAGTGCTTTCAAAGAACAAGTGGAGGTTGTCATCCTTCACCAACAACTTGCTTTCCAAACTTATCCATCCTCCTCTAGTAAAGATGAAGGCCCTAGTGAGCATGAAGCTAACTACATCAAGGGTAAGCACTTCAAAGGAAAGCAAGCTTACTCATCCTCTACTCCGAGGAGCTACAAGTGTGGTCAAAAGGGGCACTATAAGAGTGAATGCCCAAAGTCAAGAAACTCTCACCACAAGAGTAGCTCAAGGAAAGAAGAGGATTATAAGAAGGAGAGCAAGCACAATAGGAAGGGCAAGAAGAAGAAGAGACACAAGAATGCAGCTCATGCAGCTTGGGAAGCTTCATCTTCAAGTAGCTCTAGCTCCAAAGAAGATGGAGAGTGCCCTCTTGCTCTCATGGCCTCTACAAGTGAAGATATTGGTGAGGTAAGTGAGGTAAGCTTGCATGAATTGTCTAAATAAGCTATTATTGACATTCTTGTTACTACCCGTTCTTCTTTTGCTAAATGTAAATCTAAAAGAAAATGGTTAGGAAAAAATATCAATGATCTTTACGCTAAGCTTGAGATTTTAGAATTGAATGAAAAAACCAATCTTGAAAGTATTGATAATTTGCAAGGGCAATACCTTGATCTTGAACTCCACTACAATGGGGTTGAAGTTGAGAATGGTATCTACCTTAAGAACATTGAAAATCTTAAGGAAGAGAACCAAAATTGCCTTAAAAAACTTGAATTGCTTAAAACTAAAAATGATGAATTTAAGTTGCTTATTGATGCTCGTAGAGAAGAGAGAGATTTCTATATCAAAGAGATTCAAATGCTAAAATCTGAAAATGCTAGGTTGCTTAGTCAAGTAAATGATCTATCCTCTAGACCTTTGTTTCCTAGTGTTAATGTTGCTTCTATCTCTCTTGAAAAGGATTCATATCTTACTAAAGCTTTATGTCTTGAGGCTGATCTTGTGCATGCTAGGGATGAAATATCTAGTTTATCTTCTACTATTATTTCTTTGAATGATGATAACCATATATTGAGAGCATCCTTGTAGAAATTCCTTAAAGGGAAGAACTCCCTAAATGAAATCCTTGATCATTCTACTAAACAAAGTGGTACTAGTGGTTTGGGATTTGTAGGAGGGTGCAAAGGGCAAGAGTAAGGCCAAAGGTAAGAAAAAGAGCAAGGAGATCTCTTTCTTTATAGGAGAATCTTCAGGCACTAAGAATCCTATGGTTTGTTCTTATTGCAAATGTGATGATCATTATTCCACTTATTGTCCTTACAAGCCTAAGGGGACCAACCCAAAGATGAAATGGGTCCCCAAGCTAACTCTAAATCCCAAAGTTTGAGTTGGGAACCGACATTCTCCTTTCTTGCAGGGAAACAATATATGGATTGTTGACAATGGTTGCACAAAGCACATGATCGGTGACATAAGCCATTTCAACATAATTTCACAAAGAAGAAAGGAGGATTCATCACCTTTGGGGATAATAAGAAAGGTAAAGTCAAAGGTGAGGGTAATGTAGGTGAATCCTTATGCATCAAGAATGTACTTTTTGTGGATGGCCTACATCACAATTTAATAAGTGTTAGTCAACTTTTTGATAATGGTTACCTTGTATTATTTACTTCTCTTGAATGCTTGATTCTAGATTCCCTCACTTACCAAGTTATATATAAGGGAACTAGAAGTGGCAATCCTTATGTTATTGTTCTTAACTCTATTAAGCCTATGGTTGGTATATGCCTTGTACCCAATTCGAATGATATTTCTCTTTGGCATTGCCGGCTTAGTCATGTAAATATGCATCAATTAAAGAAGTTGAGCAAAAAGGACTTAGTCAAGGGACTTTCTAAATTGGATTTTGAAAAGGATGAGGAATGCCAACCTTGTACACAAGGAAAGCAAACCAAGTCCTCCTTCAAATCCAAAGGAGTCCTTAGCACTAAGAGAGCTCTTAAGCTTCTTCATATTGATCTATTTGTACCAATGAGAATGCAATCGCTTCATAGTTCCAAGTATTGCCTTGTTATTGTCGATGATTTCTCTAGATATACTTGGACCTTCTTTCTCATTTCAAAGATTGATATGCTTGATGTTTTCTCTAGTTTTTGCAAATGAGTTGATAATGAAGCTTCTTGTCGAATTGTTTCCATCCGTAGTGACCATGGGGGAGAATTTGAAAATGAGCTTTTTGAGCATTTTTGTCAAGAATCGGGTTATGCACACAACTTTTCTTCACCTCGAACACCTCAACAAAATGGGGTTGTAGAGAGGAAGAATAGGTCTATTCAAGAGATGGCTAGGACCATGATTCTTGATTATGATACTCCTAAGAAGTTTTGGGCTGAAGCTGTCACTACCTCTTGTTTTGTGTAAAACCGTGTTTTCACACATCCTTCGCTTAAGAAAACCCCCTATGAGCTATGGTGTGGTACGAAGCCTTCTATCGAGTATTTCCATGTTTTCGGATGTCCTTTTTTGTTCTAAACATGAAAGATTCTCTTGACAGGCACTACTACAGAAATGGCTTTTAACGTCAAATTTATAGGCATCGGTTGTATACAAGAAACCGACAGCTAAACCCTACAATGTCGGTTGAATACAAAAACTGACATCTATCTGTGAAGAGCAACCAGACACGAGTATCACTTTTAATTTAGCGTCGGTTCCTTAATAAGCAATTGATGCCTAAAATCGACTGCCAAATCTAAATTTTCCAGTGGAAAAAAATTACCTCTAAAATTTAACATGCGGCGTCGATTATTAACTAACAAACCAACGACTAAAGGTTTTTCACAAGACAAAAATTGGGCACATTTTTGTCATCAGTTTACTTGTAATAAGCGACATCGATGTGTTTTCACGCGTTGTCCCTGTGAAAATTTCCACCCCCCTTTGGCGTCGGTTCTTCTACGGAAACTGATGATAATGGTCATTAATCGAGAACATTTTTTTGTCGGCATATGTAGATAGACGTCAGTTTTTCCAGTTGGAACCGACGACTATCATTGAACATAGGTGTCGGTTTTTTGGTGGTAACCGATGCTTGTTGTTTTAAGCATCATTTTTTTCAATAACTGATTCCTATTGTTAACTTAACCTGTGCGAGCCATACTCTTCCTCTTTCTCTGTTTCATTGTTGATCAATTACTCTCTGCCTGTTAGGTCTCTAGAAATTTCTCTCTACCACCGTTCTCTCCTCTGTCGTTGCGCCTGCCCTGCCGCCACTGTGCTACCATTCTCCTCCACCATTGCACCTACCCTACCGCCATTCTCCTCCACCGCCATTCTCTCTGGAGCTTGCCTGCTCGCTGCTCGCACCTGTTGGTCGCCGCCGCTGCTTGAGGTACCCTCTTCCTCCTCTTCTTCCTCCTCTTCTCCCTACACTAGAGGAACCAGAACCACTTCCAGAATCCCTCGTCAAGGAGTAGGTGAAGGAAGTAAGGTCAGGCGGCTGGAAGAGTTTGTGGACTCTTCTGTTGTTGCCCACGCCTGGGAGCGTGGTGGTGAGCTGACTTGATGACCTCTCCCATTGAGGGAGTGTCTGGGCGAATGGTGGTTGAGGTAGTTGGTTAGGACCTAGGGGAGAGGCCAACTGCAGGATGTGGTGGGGAGCATCTTTGTTGCCTTTGTCATTGTAGTTGCTTCTGTTTCTTCTTATTGTGATGTTGGCAGTGGTAGGGTGTGAGAGGAATGAAGCAGATAGGGAAATAGATGAGATGAGGACAACATGATGATGATTTCATATCACCGCCTGCTGAGAATCCAAATCCCAACCTAGAGAGGTGCAGCCAGCGACGAGAATCAAAATCAATGGAGAATTGTGTCCTTGTGATTTACATACTCTAACAAGATTTGGAATGTGTTTGACCCTTGATCTAATATCCAAATTATGAGTGATGCAATGTAAGTGAGCAAATACATGTATTAAGTCAATCCTTAAACCACAGTAGATTAGATATGTATATGAGTGTTCTCATCGAAACAGTAGGCTTTTTTAAAGGGAGTGTATATTAAATGACTGCAGAAGACATAATATTAACTCCAGTATAATCTCATGCGTAGGTGATATTAATCTTTGAGATATTATTTTTTTCTCAGACCTAGGTGATATTTTGTTTGATTTAAATAGGATTGGAGGTATGTACTCTATTATTATAATTGGGCATTATTATGACTAATTTTTCCCATAATGAGGCAATTTTTACAATACTTTCTCTTGTTCCAATTGTTGGACAATTCATATACTCTCAATTGGGAAATATTATTACTCTTCTAAAATTATTCTTATCATGTTGAATCGGGTCAATGACCACACCTGCTATTGTGCTTGAATTATGTCATGTATGTTTGTAAAAAGTGAATCTTGTCGCTCTAATTGTGAATTATTGCATGTTTGAAACTATTGAATTCTTGATTTATTATTTAATAATGCTCTAATTGTGGGTGATGCAATGTAAGTGAGCAAATGCATGTAGTGGTGGTGAAATCTTATGTCTATGTTCTTTTACTCATTAGCCTAGAAACTCGTCCAAGATTTACTCATTAGGAGTAAATCTTGGATAGTCCCCGATTTGGGACTGTTCTTGAACACCTAATCTCACTTAGGATGTAAGTGTATAATGTGTATTGGGTTTTCAAGAAAATTTCGGTAGAATTTCTCCATATGTTCTCTAAGTACATATGTACTTAGAGAATAGCGAGGAAATGTTGCCGAAATTTTCTTGAAAATCGAATACATATTATACACTTACTAGTGAGATTAGGTGTTCAATAATGGAATAGGTGGTACACATTTATTATATATAAGAATGACATCACATGTATTTGTTGGCCTAGAAACCCGTCCAAGCTTTACTCATTAGGAGTAAATCTTGGATAGTCCCCTATTTGGGACTGTTCTTGAACACCTAATCTCACTTAGGATTTTTAACCATTAATTATATATAAGACCTTAAACTCTAAAGTTGTAACCATAAACTCTAATATGTTAACCCTAGACCCTAATATTGTTCTAATATATACTTGTTTTCTCTTTGTTCATAGAATGGATAGATCATGGATGTCCATTCCAAATCGCTGCACCCCAGAGTTTATTTTTGGTCTTGATCAGTTTATTAGATTTTTCGAGGAACATAGGAAACAATCCGGAGATAGGTTCTACTATCCATGTAGGCACTGCGGTAACAACTTGAAAGTTAGCACTGGTGACGAAATCAAAAGTCATGTCATGTGCAATGGGATTGTACAAGGCTATACAGAATGGCACTGGCATGGAGAGATTTAAAACATGAAATCAGTGGATGTCAATAGCAGTGCTTGTGTGGAAGAAGAAATTGCCTCAGATGACGTAGATGTGAACAAACCAGTTCCAGTAGACATCGTTGATGCAATGTTGCATAGTTGTGGGGTAGAGCACACCGGTCCACCTCCCATGTTTAGAAACATTGTGCAAGATGTTGAGATACCGTTATACATAGGTTGTAAGTTGATGAAGCTTAGCGATGTGTAGAGATTGTATAAGGTGAAAGCTAACAATAGATGGAGCGGCAAAAGCTTCACGTCATTATTGTCTTTGTTGAAAGAAATTCTTCCTAAAGGAAATGAGCTTCCAATCTCAACATACCAGTTAAAGAAATTATTATGCCCAATGGGAATGGATGCTAAGAAGATACACGCATGCCCAAATGATTGTGTATTATTTCAAAAGGACTATGTGGATTTGAAAGATTGTCCCAAATGTGGTGTGTCAAGGTATAAATTGACGACTTCGGGGGAGTCCAAAACTAGTTCTCCTGTCAAGGTGATGTGGTGTCTACCTATAATACCATGGTTTCAACGCTTGTTTGCCAATCCGATAGATGCAAAGAATTTGAGGTGGCATGCAAATGTTAAGAAAAATAATGATGGGATCCTACGACATGCATCTGATTCCCCACAGTGGAAGAAGATTGATTTATTGTACCCTGAATTCAGTGAAGAAATTAGGAATCTAAGACTTGGGCTTTGTACTGATGGGATGAATCCGTACGGGACATTGAGCAGCCAACATAGCACTTGGCTAATTATGCTTGTTATATACAATCTTCCTCCCTGGTTGTGTATGAAAAATAAGTACGTTATGTTGTCGTTGTTGATATCGGGCCTTAAACAACCTAGAAATGATATCGATGTTTATCTTGAACCTCTGATTGATGACTTGAAGAAACTCTGGGGTGAAGGTGTGATGACCTATGATGCTTCACGAAGAGAGACATTTCGTTTGCACGCTATGTTATTTTGCATTATGAATGACTTTCCAGCATATAGGAATTTGTCTGGATATAGTGTCAAAGGATCTAAAGTGTGTCCTATATGTGAAGATAACACTGATTCAATATGACTAAAACACGGCGGAAAGATTGTATATCTTGGTCATCGAAGTTTTCTTATCATAGGTTGCGCAAAGCATTCAATGGACGGAATGAGGAACGGAGTGCACCTAAACCTATACCAGGGGAGGATGTTTATGAAAGAGTAAAAGACATTGCCAATGAATTTGGTAAGAGATCACAATGTATGATGGCCACACAGAGTGAAAAGTCTTTATTCAAGAAGAAGTCAATATTTTGGGATCTTCCTTATTGGAGTTCTTTGGCAGTGAGGCATTGTATCAATGTCATGCACGTTGAGAAAAATGTATGTGATAGCGTCATTGGTACTCTGTTGAATATAGCAGGTAAGACTAAAGATGGGATAAAATCAAGAATGGACCTATGTGAAATGGGAATAATGATAGAATTAACAGAAGTAGTTAGTAGCGATCGGAGAACATACTTACCTCCCGCTTATTACACGTTGTCTAGAAAGGAGAAGAAAGCTTTTTATGAATGCTTGGTAAATGTTAAGGTGTCATAGGGTTACTCATCCAACATCTGTAGGTTGGTATAAATGAAAGATCTGAAGTTGATAGGTCTTAAATCTCATGATTGTCACACTCTAATACAACAAATATTGCATGTGGCAATTCGATCTATATTGCCGAAGCATGTAAGGTTTGCAATCACCACACTTTGTTTCTTTTTCAACAGTCTGTGCAGCAAAGTTATTGACCCTGATACTCTCGATAAATTACAAAGAGAAGTGGTTGTTACCCTATGTCATCTTGAGATGTATTTTCCTCCTTCGCTCTTTGATATCATGGTACATCTTGTTGTCCACTTGACTAGGGAAGTGAAAATGTTGGGACCAATTTTCTTGTATTGGATGTATCCCTTTGAACGATACATGAGCATTTTTAAAGGTGATGTTCGAAACCGTTATCGGCCTGAAGGGAGTATTATTGAGGGTTATGTGGCAAGAGAGGTTATGGGTTTTTGCAATGACTTTTTGAGTTCTAATGACACTCATGTTAATGACAAGAATATTGAAGATCATTTTGGCAAAGGAATTTTGGGGTCATGGATGAAAGTAATCAGCCATGAGCAGTTGGAACAAGGTCACTTGTATATTTTACACAACATTGATGAAGTGAGTGTTTATATTGAGGAACATACCAATTTTATCAAGAGACAATATCCTTAAGCCAATTCAATGTGGCTTGCTAGAGAGCATAACAAGATATTTATTAAGTGGTTTGAAGATAAAGTATTACATCAACTATCTCAAACACTAGATAATCTTACTGAAACTGTCAAATGTCTTGCCTTTAAACCAAAATTGAATGTTATGTCTTATGAAGGGTTTGACATAAATGGATTCTCATATTACACAAAGCGTCAAGATGATAAGAGTGTCGTCCAAAACAGTGGGGTCACCCTTCAAACGTCTTCATTGTTTTTTGCAAGTGCAAAGGATAAGAGTCCACGTGAAGCTAAAATGTCATATTACGGTGTCATTGAAGACATGGGAGTTTGACTACGTGGATTTTAGAATTCTACTCTTTAAATGTAATTAGGTTGATAACACAAAAGGAATTATAGTGGATGAATTGGGTTTCACATTAGTGAACTTTGAAAAGATTGGCGAGAAGGGTGAACCATTCATATTGGCATCACAGGCAAAACAAGTATTTTATATTGATGATCCTACAAATGATAAATGGTCAATTGTTCTTCATGGTAAAAGACAGTTCATTGAAGATCCTATAGATGAAGAATAGTACTATGATAAGTATGATGACTCCAGTCCATTCTCAGTTGGGTTGCCAACACTACCAAATATTGAAGCTAATGATGACTTGTATGTGTGCGGAGATCACAATGAAGGATTGTTAATTGATAAAAAAAATTGCAATATTAGAGGCATGCATGTTTATATTTTTTTATATGTTTTATTTTTCTGAATGTGAACTTTACAATGTGAATACGAACTTTACAATGTGAATTACTTTACAATGTGAATTTGAACTTTACAATGTGAACTTTACAATGTGAATTACTTTACAATGTGAACTTTACAATCTGAATGTGAACTTTCATATGGCTGAGTTGACGTGGCTTATATTATCGCACTAACAAACTCACTTACGGTTGAAATCCCTAAGTTTTTAACCAAAACAACGTGCAATAATACCACCCGCAAGTAGACGGGTCTTATTGCAGTATAGTTGAGGATTGAATCCCAAGGGACAACATTTTTAAGAATCTTTCTCTAGTCAAATCTAGTTGAATCAAGACTAATATTTAGAGCAAGGTTGATTGAATTGGGTTTAATTAAACTAAATGCAAGGAAAGTAAAAGAGCAGGATTAAAGGTTGATTAAAGATTAATGAGGGAAATCGCTGGGATGGTCCCGGATAGATGGGGATGTCCAAAATGATGTTTGTCACCGGATCACTGCAGGATGGTTGAAATGGAGGAGTGCAATTGGAGTTTTATGTGATCAGAACTACACATGCAATCACATCCAAACATCAACATCCAGGTAAGATATAACCATTCAAATAGAGCTGCTGCGAAACCCCCCGTACGGGCGTCAGGTCCGCGTAAGCATCACCTTAGGTATCAGATGTCTCGTCACCATCCAGATCACATACTTATGGCTCCGAAGATACAGAAATCCAAATGAAGTTGTGGGTCCCCTATACAGGCGTCAAGTACACAGAAGCGTCACCGTGAGCTAGATGGCTCGTCACCACACGGATAATACACTTACGACCTCAAGGAACCCCATTCTATTTCTAGTTTGGGAGACAACCGCATTAATCGACATTCAAAACCTACGCATAGAAGTTCTCACAACATAGGAAACGAACAAGATATATGCAAGCAGGTGATCAATCCACAAGCACTCATCGACGATTAACAATGAAATGAAGGATTATATACATGCCATGGAATGTTTAATAGTGAGATATGAAAGCATGGGAAGCAGGGCTAGTCCCTGCACCCCAGTGAAAGTAAACTACTTGCTCATGGTGAGAGGAACAAGAAAAACAAGAGAAAGAGAAGATTCTGCCATGAGCATGGTAAAGAAGATGATCGCAGCTCGATGGAGAAACGGTCTTCTACACGATGTCGGGGCAGATCTGGACGAGGAGGGAAGAACACCATGGCATACGGGGCAGATCTTCTCTCTCCACCTTCTTCTCCTTATCATAGTCCTAGCTCACAACAGAAGCAGCAGCTCGTGGACGAGATGGTGGTGTGGACGCAGCAGATCTAGATCCAGATCTAGATCTAAACGAGGTGGCTTGCAAATCTGAGTCTTCACTCGAGATCTGGGTGAACAGGCCACAAAACCACCATGGGGGCAGGTTCTTGGCTATGGAGATCGTCTCCTTAGGCCCAGGACAATCCTGTAGCCTAACGGCATCCGGAGATGATGCTTTGGCTGATTGGAGCCGTGTCCTATTTATAGGCAGGCTGGGCACCGACTTAATATCACGACCTTGTCATTTCTGCAGTGGGTTGTGGCTTTTATCGTGGTCGCGGCACTTTTTGTGGTCGCGGCTTTTGTCGTGGTTGTGGCATTTTTCGTGGTCACGGCATTTATCGTGGTCGCGGCTTTTGTCATGGTCACGCATTTGTTGTGGTCGCGGCTTTTGTCGTGGTCGCAGCTTTTGTCGTGGTCGCGGCATTTGTCGTAGTCGCGACATTTGTCGTGGTCGCATCTTTTGTCATAGTCGCGGCATTTGTCGTGGTCGCGGCATTTGTCTTGGTCGCGGAATTTGTCGTGGTCGCGGCTTTTGTCGCGGTATGTGTGGCTGGGGGAACCGCGGTTGGGAATAGAAGAGAAGACCGCAGACTACTGGCTTAGAAATGATTGCGAACATGCTCTATGAATCGCGATTAGGTCAAGCTGGGAGAAGAAGGGGATCTACTGACTGCTACTGACCCCAAACACGCTCGAACAGACCAAGGCCCATAATAGAGTATTGGGCTGTGGATACAAGGCCCAAATGCCCAAAGTGACCTGCACAAAGGTGCAAAAATTCAATAAAAATAGGGATCATTCTAATTAAGCCAAGTGAATGAACATATTAGAAGATAAAGTCGATAAATGCATGAATGCAACCAAAACTGGGCTAAACGAGATGATTGAACCAAGATGAATATGCATTCATCATGAGCATTCATATGATGACTGTGATGATGATTACCATGAGGGTGAGGATGTCAATGTGTCGCCTCAAAATGTAAGTTTTAAAAATATATCCCTCCTCACATTTATAGTTATATCATGTAAGTGTGTTTTTTGTCAAATTTTAGGTTGGTGATGCACCCCCTGAAGAAATTGGGGCAATTGATGAGCAGCAAAAAATTTGAGAAAGTGAGGGGCATCACAATGATGAACAAGTTACTATAGCAAAGGGGCAATGGACCCAAATTGGATGTGGATTTCGATCATGCAGGAAATCCAGTTGGAGTGAACTGCAACTCATTTATTTCCTATCTTGGGGTTCTTACTCGCAGCCATTATAGTCCTATTTTTTAATCCTGGCATAGAGTTCCTAAGGGGAAGAAAGACTTAATCTGGAAGGAACTATGTGTGAGTTATCATTATTTGCAATTCTATTTTTGTAGATTACTAAATTTTAGGATACTAGTTAATAGAAATTCTATTTTGTAGAGTATATTTGATCTGGATGAAAAGTTGCATCGTAAATGCGTGATGCAACGTTATGGGAGGATCCTAAGGAACTATAGGACAAATCTCACCCGATATTACATATGTGATGCTGAGAAGAGATTCTTGATTGATTTCCATTTCTAGACATTGATCACTTTTTGACTAACTCTACACTAATAATTTTGTTTGTATTCTCTTTAAAAAATAAATTTAGGAAGAAGGCAGCCCCTGATCAATGGAACTACCTGGACCCAAAGACTGGGAGGAGTTTGTTACCCAAAGAAAAATGGATGAATTCAAGGTATTAAGCGCCACTCCCAATTTAATTAATATATGTTCTTATGTATTCACCTATTCAAGATTAACCTTTTGTGTTACTAACCAAATCAATGTGCTTACTAACAAGGCTATCAGTGATGATCAAAGAGCAAGGTGTGCAGTGAATGTGCATGACCACGCAATGGGTCCAAGAGGCTATGCATGCATTCGCCAAAGACTACAGGCTGAGTATACTGCTCAGTCTACTGTTCATTCTGCTGCTACTCAGGAGTCCTCTACTATTGGTCCCGCACCTCTGCCTTGCCATGCTATGTGGATAGTTGAGAGGCAAAACAAGAAGGGAGATATAAATAAGTCTGCAACTACTGAGGCGGCTACAAAAATGGTAAAATTCAACTCTTAGAGCAATCGATCGATATTGATTATTGTTATGTTTACTTACCAATTTCTATTCATGGCGATTAGCGGGAGCTGCACGAGTAGAGGAAGGAAGGAAAGTTCATCCCTGAGGGTACAAGGGATGAATTGACAGTTTCTCTGGGTAACCCAGAGCTCCTGAACGTGTTAGGGGTGCAGGCACTAGTGTGGGCATCAAAGCATTCTTTGGGCCATCCCAGCGCAAACATGTCCCAAAAGCAGGACTTTCACAAGTTGAGGTAACATATTCTTTTTTTAGAATGTTATTGTGAAAGGGAATTCAATAATTGATAGCTAGCATTTCTTTTATCCATGTATAGGTAGATGAATTAATTGAGAGGAAAGTCCAAGAATCAATGGTGAAGTGGCATGCATCTCAGACGGCCACTCATACGGTACATGTGACGTGTCGCGCTTCTATTACTCCTACTATAGAGGTTGGGAGTAATCATGTAGACCCACCACCTAGCACATCCTCTGTAAGTATTTTTATGACATAGTAGCTAGTCTTTGCAGAGGTTGGGAGTTTGTGTATATATGCATATAACATTCTTTACGTAAATTTGTAGGGGTTGAAGACATGTCGTCTAAAAAGTCAAGAATATATCGTTGTAGATGCGTCAGCTTACCCACCCCTTCTAGGGGAAATGTTTCATGGGACTCCAGTACCAGATGGTGCAGTTCGTGTGAGCCCGATAAGTGTAGTCCCCAAATGGAGGGATTTTACATTGCCATATGTCCACCTAGATTCTGAAACGCTTGGTGAGGCAGAAGGCAGAGTGATATTGTGGCCCAAAGCAGGTGTCGTCTATACTAATATTGTATGCTAAATTTACATTACATTAATTGTTAGTGTGTACATATATATGAGTCAATTGATATGAAATTATATATATAGGTCAAATGGAAGACACCCGCTACATCTCGGCCTCCACCTCCACCTCCTGAAGTACCAAGTTGGCTTCCAAGGGACTTACACACCTCGTTAGGTCCTAATTGTAGGGGTATGTCAGATCGGATAGGCAGACATTATCCAAATTGCCCTATACATGTTACTATTCCGGAGGAAGCTGTAGGTCAATCATATGATAACAATCTATTTATAAAAGTTTTGCATACATATTAATGCATATGTAATACAAGTTTTGCATATGTATTAATGCATACATATTAATGCAAGTCAATCATACGATAACAAGATATTTATACAAGATATTTTGGAGTTATTTCATTATGATTGGTTGAACACATCTATGATAGAGTTGTGGATATGGTGAGATCTTGTTTATACATCCATATACCTTGTTTTATATATGGTGATCTGGTTTCTTATATATTAATACATACGTAATACATGTTTTGCAGCCACTTACACAAGATATGTATAGATTTTTCATTTCTCCATGTGGGCTTTTTGGTTCCATCTTTGATTAGTCTTATAGTTAAAAACCCTAGGTCAGTTACTTCATACTACTGTGATGTTTTTAAATATTTTGGTAAAAACAAGAAGACAGTGATAATAGCTCCATTCAATGTTGGGTAAGTTTACTTTACTTGTAATTTGGACTTAAGAAATATACATTTTTATTGTGACTTTTGAGTTGTTAATTTATAACTTTCTTTCCTCTAGTGGTAAGCATTAAGAGTTACTAGTTATTGTCCCTGAGACATTCACTGTCTATTATCTAGATCATGCGGGGAAGGAATTGAATATATATGGACACGTAATGAAAAGGCCACTATTCCCGTGAGAAATATTTCATATTTTTATATCCGTTAACATCTGTTATTACATTACTATTTAATTATGCAATTTAATGTGTTACATTAACATGTAGGGCTTTACAAGAGTACGCCAAAGCTAGAGGAAAGATCCCTAAGAAAATAACCAGCCACTAACTTGGCAGAATGTGAAAGTAATTTCCCGACTCCGATGTATATATTATTTATGTGAACTATGCTTATTTGTATTTTTTAATATTTTGTATGTTTTAATTTATAGTGTGCTACACAAGACAATGGTTGGGCATGTGGATACTATGTGATGTGATTTATGAGCATAATTATCGAACATGCCGCGATGGAAATCGATACCATACATTAGGTATTATATGTAGTCTCATTAGATAATATGAAATATATCAATCTTATTATATATTATTACTTATATATATACATCATTCTCTTTGTAGTTGTTTAAAACTGACTTCACTACAGGTGAAAAGTTATAAGATGTACATACTCCCTATACGATGGATGAGTTAAATGATGTAAGAGAACAATGGGCAGAAACCCTACAAGTAGTGGGAATTTTTAAATATAATTGGGATACTGACGATGATGAATAAAGAATGATATTTCTAAACTTTGTTCTCATAATTATTTTCATGTGAATGTGAATGACTTTTTATGAATTGCCATATGTGTGAATGTGAAGATGATCAATACATGAATGTTTCTACATGTGTCTGAATGTGAAAAGAGATGAAATGAATGGAACTGCAGGTTGCTAAATGTGTGTGAAAATGGAGGAAATTTGAAATGGAACTTCTGGTTTCTACATGTGTGTGATGAAAAAAAATATGAATTAAATGTGCTTATACATGTGTGGGAATCACATGATAAATATATAATATTGTCTATCTTGTTAATTTTATAGGTTTGTGGCCTGTTGTTGGCTGATATCAATGGATGTTGTAAACCTACAGTTCAGAACTGAACTGCAGGTTCTGCATCCTGCTGACCAGCCATATAGCAGGCCTGCAAACTGATACGAAAAAAAATTAGAACATAGGCGTCGGTTATTTGTATAAAACTGAAAACAAAACACATAGGTGTCAGTTGTTAGTGTAAAACTGACGTCTTTATCCCCTTCTGGCGTCGGTTATCTGTAAAACCGACACACAGTCGTGGTGGCAGGGATATGGCATCAGTTATTAGTATAAAAACCCACGTCGATGGTGTCAGTTATTAGTAGATTCTGGCCAGGTACCACGGCCGTGCTAGGTAGTACGACCGTTGTGGCTGTGGATATGGTGTCGATTACCTATATAAAGCCGACGTTGATGATGCCCTTACTGGCACCTTTTTGGTGGTGGGAAGGGGTATGGTGTCGGTTGTTACTTAATAACTGGCATTTTTAATAAGGTTATCATGTCAGTTTTCTTTAAGAACCGACACCGATAGTCCCCTTGCTGGCGTGTTTTTGGTGGCGGGAAGATTTATGGCGTCGGTTGGGGGATCGACGCTAAAGGTGTCGACTTTTAGCGGCTCCCACTTGGGTGTCACTTGGAAACTGATGCCTTAGGCCTTAAATAACCGACGCCAAAGGTTAATTATGTAGTAGTGAAGTTTGATCCAAAATTGTATAAGGCTTTCTTTCTTGGCTATAGCACTACTAGAAAGGCATATAGAGTTTATAATGTTGATCTTGCTAAGGTAGAAGAATCTATTAATGTAAAGTTTATTGAGACTAACCCCTCTATTCCCAAAGATATTGTTTCAAATGATGATTTTGCAGATGAAGTAATTTCTGTCCTTAAAGAACTCAACATCACCCAAAAGGGAAAAGAGGTGGCTGCTGAAGAAGAAGAAAAAGATGATGAAAAGAAGGATCCAACTCCCCAGTTTGCAAAGAATCATCCTAAGGAGTTGATTTTAGGTGATCCATTTGAGAGAGTGAAGACGTGGGTTGCATTCAACAAAGAACAAGCCAACAACACTTTCATCTCACAACTAGAGCCTAAAGATGTCAAGGAAGCTCTTGAAGATGAAGAATGGATCCTAGCTATGCAAGAGGAGCTGAAACAATTTGAGAAGAACAAAGTTTGGACCCTTGTGCCAAGACCAAGTGATAGAAAGATCATTGGCACCAAATGGGTCTACCACAACAAGCTAGATGAAAGCGGCAAAGTGGTAAGGAACAAAGCAAGGTTAGTGGCTCAAGACTACAATCTACAGGATGGTATTGACTTTAATGAAATATATGCACATGTAGCTAGACTTGAGTCCATTCGTATGTTGCTTGCTTTTGTTAGTCATAAAAACTTTCTTTTGTATCAAATGGATGTTAAAAGTGCATTTTTGAATGGTACAATTGAGGAGGAAGTGTATGTTGCACAACCTCCAGGCTTTGAACTTGATAAGCTACCTAACCATGTTTATTTGCTACAAAAAGCTCTCTATGGACTCAAACAAGCACTAAGGGCTTGGTATGAGAAATTAAAGAACTTTTTGTTGGATCATGGTTATATCATGGGCAAAGTGGATTCTACCTTATTTCTAAAACACACTTATAACAATTTTCTTATCATTCAAATATATGTTGATGATATCATTTTTGGTGGAACTAACCTTGATCTTTGCAAAGAATTTAGTGATCTTATGCAGAGTGAATTCGAAATGAGCATGATGGGTGAACTCACATTCTTCCTCGGCTTTTAAATCAAACAAACAAAAGATGGGAACTTCATCAGCCAAGGCAAGTACACCAATGAACTACTTAAGCACTTTGGGATGGAGAATACCAAGCCAATTAACACACCCATGTCAAACACCACCAAACTTGATAAAGATGAAGAAGGTGAAAAGGTAGATGAGAAGCTCTATAGAGGTATGATTGGAAGTTTACTTTACTTAACTGCCTCTAGACCTGACATAGTGTTTAGTGTTGGCTTGTGTGCTAGATTTCAATCCAATACTAAGAAATCTCATCTTATAGCTGTTAAGAGGATTCTAAGGTACTTAGCCAAAACCCAAAATTTTAGACTATGGTATCCCAAGTCAAGGGACTTTACTCTTACTACCTATAGTGATGTCGATTATGCAGGCAGCTTGATTGATAGAAAGTGCACAAGTGGCACTTGCTTCCTCCTAGGACCATGCTTGGTGTCTTGGTTCTCCAAGAAATAGAGCATCATGGCATTATCAACCACCGAGGATGAGTACATTGCAGCCGGGAGTTGTTGTGCCCAGGTCCTATGGATGAAGCAAATGCTCCAAGATTTTAACATTCATTTTGATACTTGTCCTATCTATTGTGATAATACTAGTGCAATTAACTTGTCTTACAATCCTATATCGCATAGTAGAGCTAAACATATAGAGGTTTTCCATCACTTTCTTCGTGATCACATTGCCAAGAAGGATATTTATATCATGCATATGGACACGGAAAATCAGTTGGCATACATTTTCACTAAACCTCTAGCTAGAGAGCAATTTAATTTTATTAGATCAAAATTGTTTATAACTGCTTTGAATGAATCTAATATGCCTTCTAGCTAGTAGTCATCTATCATATATGTTTTGCATCTATCTTGATCATCTTTGCTTGCTAATATGCTTCAAATTGGTTTTTCATGTTCATATTTCCTTATTTCCTCTTTTTTGGGTATTTTTTGTAAACATTTATTTTATCATAAAATAGTACCCAATGATGAGTGATATGTGCCTATGTTCAATATACATAATGGACTTGAAAAATAATTTTAATTAGCATTCATATGGCTAGAAATTAAGTTTGATGGTTTTAGGTCAAGTTGACGATCGGTCAAGTTTCCCTAGGACAAACTCGACCGATCCATGGTCGAGAGATTTTTTTAAAAAGGACCAATCGATTAAGTTTCCACCTCATATAACTTGACCGATCAGTGGGATGAATACAACTTAAGTTGGATTCGGCCGACTGTTCTCCCTCTCAACTAGAGAATATTCAGACGATTCCACTCCTCCTAGCCCTAAGCTCTCAACCCCTGGCCTTCCCTTCCCTAACCTAGCCCTTATCCGACCTAGGGGGACCTTCCTAGACCTTCACCCTAGCTTAACCTAGGGGTGTGAACATTTTTGGTGGAGTGGTTGGTGCGTTTGATCTCTTTTTCCCCTCCATTTCACCTCCATGGCTTCAAATAGAAGGAACAGAGCCGCCCCTAGCAATGCACCATCCTCCTCCTCATTTTCCTGCTTGATTCCCTTCGATGAGACCCTTTTTGTCTCAATTGAGGTTGTAAATCGATATAAGGACCTTCTTCCTAGGAGTCATTTTCCTTTTAGATCCCTTTTTGAGCCTAGCCCTAGGCGTCAAGCCATCATCGATCAAGTGGCGAGGTTGCTCCAAGTTCACCACCTTTCTACCCTGGCTGTCAAGCATGATTGCCTTTTCAATTCCCTTACAAGCATGAAAGTAGTTCATGAATTCTATGCAAATTTGTGTTGGAATTATGAATCCCTTGTACCCCCTATGAATACTCAAGTTATCCTTACTTCTATGATCGTCGGGAAGAAATTCCAAACCTCAGAGGATATCCTAAATGGCTTCTTTTTAGGAGCCAATGAGAATGATACCTGGCGTAAGGATTATGGTGAGTATTTTGACATGTTGGACCTCGAAGGTTTCTATAAGCAAAATGAGATTACTCTTCCTGATATCCATCACTATCTGAAGAAACCTGACATTCCCTATAAGAAGAAAAGCACCCCCACCCTACCCTCCTCCTCCTTAGATCTCAAGAAGTGTATATTAGCCCTAGTGGTCAACTGCCACATCCACCCAAAGAAAAATCAAACGGATATTGCAGATAACACTATGGTGATAATGTAATGCATCTTAGATAATGTCAGAGTCAAGTGGTCTAGATATATCCTCCACCACATGACTTGCTTTGACTCTAGAAATAATACCTGTGGCACCCATCCTCCTTATCCTGCCCTGATATGTGGTCTTTTCCAGTTCATCACTGAGAAATCACTCTTCTCTGACTTCCACTACAGACCTGCCAGGAAGGGAGTGTATCAATGACTCCACTATTCATAAATGCATGCCTGTCTTTTCCTCCACCACATCTAGTGCTTCACCCTCTGCCCCTGCCTCTGCTGCACCTGCCTCTACCTCAACCCGAGCTCCTCCATCTCCTCAGCCTACCCAACCTAGCTGTGCCTCATTCCGTGTGTCCAATGAAGCCCTCATGTGTTACATGATACACCAACAAGCATACAACCTCTAGGTCCAGGAGCATTTGCACTAGGATTTATGTTCAATCATGTCTAACATGAACTTATCATGTACACACCCATACCCCACCTACCATCCATAGCCCGGTAGTGATTATGAATCTTATGCATACAATCACTTCTACACTGCCCCTCCACCTGCACTGAGCCTTCTGCTTCTATTCCCACATCTTCTACTATTGGTGGACCTACTCCAATCATCCTACCGCTACCTACTGGCCCCTTGGCCACTCTGCTTGCCAGTCTTGGCGATTTTGCTCCCTCCTTCCCTCAGGACAATGGGCTATATGCTCTTGGTATGACTTGGGATGAGCAGAATACTCGTTGACCCGGTCGTCACTTTGGACCCTCTGTGGATGAAGAGATGTCAGACCAGGCTGATGATGAGGTTGTTGATGCTGATGAGGATGCTCGTGATGGTGAAGATGATGGTGATGGCTCTGATGGCTTCACTGGTGACTCCGGTGATGAAGGTGTTGTTGTTGCACCTTCAGACGGAGATGATGACTACGAGCCTGATGCTGAGGATGATGATGATGTTGTGGATGATGTAGATATAGATAACCTAGATGTCTAGATGCACTTAGTTTTTAGTCTAGTTTGTTGATCATATATATCTTTCTAGGCTATTTTGTATCAGAAACATCTGGGCACATGATCTGAGGTGTACTATTTTATCTTTAGCATTCATCACTTCTTTCTTGTAGTTGTTTTTATGAGAACATGCATCATGAGTTGTAATCTATCTTTTGTGCACTCTTACTCTTTGATCTGTTATATCCTATGAGTTGGTGCCATGCTTTTTACCATATTTTGATTATGACCTAGCTTGTGTGTTTCTCTCATCTCTGTTTGATATATGTTATGAGATTGCGTGTTTGGATATCTACTTGGTTGTATTTGGAGAAGACATGCTTATATGCTCTTCTACCCCCCTTCCTTTTTGATAATGTCAAAAGGGGGAGAGATAATTTCAATGTCTTGAAACTCAATCATATTGCTATTCATTGTCATATTGCTATTGTTGCTTATGTGATCCTTTTCTTGTTCATTATATGCTTTATCATGTGACTTTCTAAAGGACCATATAGTACATGCATGTTTTATTGCTTTGTGTAGATAGACTAACTATGCAGGTTAAAGTAAGCATAGATTAAGGGGGAGCAATCCAAATTGTTCAAATCTTGAATCCCCCTAATTCACAAGGAAAAGGTATAAATTTAATATCCTTTTCAATATGTTTGAGGAATGGTTTGTCATTGTCATAAAGGGGGAGAATGTTGACCTAGAGGTTATACATTGTCCATATTTTGATAATGACTCAACCATTGCATTCATATGTATCTAATATGTGTATTCAAGATTGATCTCAGGTGTTAGGTACATGAAAAGGATCAATTTACACAAGCCCTAGCTTGTCTAAGTTCAAGTCAAATGCAATGCAAGTGTACTAATGAGGAAATCCCTTCACATGGCCTTAGAAGAATTTTGTAATCACTTGTATTGATGATATGACTTGTAATTAAGATGAGAAAAATATGTGGGACACTTCGTACCAAGTTTTAATCACTTTTTAGCCAAATTAAAAAATAGGTTGTTGATCGGTCAAGTTTCAATCTCGATTGATCCCATGGATTGATTTTCTGATGATATGCATCGATCGAGTCATGCATTCACAGAACTCGACCAAACGGTTTACTGACCAAATGCAATTTTGGCTAATCGGTCAAGTTTCCCAGGACAAACTCGACTGATAGTTTGAAATTTTGGCCCGAAGTGTTTCCCAACTCAAGGGAGCACCCCCATCTATAAATAGGACCCCTTGGAGTTCATTCCAAGTTTGCTCATTCACTATATTCAAAGTCCTTGCTATAGTTGAGTGTGCTACTACTCCTTGAGCCTCTTTCTCTCTCTAGTTTACACATCATTTCGTGATTTGTAAGTGAGTTAGGATTATTGTAAGAGAGATCCACCTTTGTGAATGTAAAGCTCTCAATCTTCCACTACTTCCCTATCCCCTTCTCTCATGAAGAAAAGCTTAAGAAAGCTCCATCGAGTGAAGGAGTTGTAGTTGGTCCTCTTCAAGGTTGATGAAGAGGTGGTGATCTTCTCCAAGTGAAGGAGAAGGCAAAGGATGAAGATCCAAGAGGAGAAGCAAAGTCCTTCAAGGCAGAAGACTTGATCTTGAGTGGGTAAGACCTTGGTGAAGGTTGAAGACTCAAGCTAAGTGGGTAAGTTCTTTGTTAAGGTGGAGATCTCTTTGTGGTTGGATGGGTAAGTCCTTTGGTGGTCTATTGTTGTAAATCTCTGTGGTGATATAATAGAGAAAATCACCTGCAAAGTCCTAGAGGCTGGCCTCTCTAGGTAGTGGACTGACTCACTTCTAGTTTGAAGTGTGGAACCACTCTACATCCCTTTGTCAAGTGCTTGGTATCAATCTCTCTCATCCTTTCTATGCTTGTTTAGATAGGACTTCAAATTGCCATTAAGCTATTGCTCCAATTTGATATATTTTGAAGGTCTAATCTATTTTGTGAGAATTTGTGTAGCACTATTCACCCCCCTCAGATCCCTTAGATCCAATCGGAATAATCTTCATAATGTAATTATAACCTAATGTGTTAAGTGGTAATTATCATGGACTTATGATTGATACTCTCTTATGTTAAACATGTGCATTATGAGTATGATGATGGTTAATCATACCTAGCTTCCTTGTTTGTTGATGTAATAAATAAATGCTCTGAATGCTAAAATAGCCTTGACATGTTATGTTATGAATATCCCTTGGCTCTTTAATGCTATATTGTGTTGAGCTTGTGAATCACATGTAAAATGGCATTGTTGAGCCTTAATATAAGGCATGGAAGGATAATGATGATCTTGTAGGGTATAGTCTGATGGTCTTAGTGACCTTTGGGGATGGTTGAGCCTTGAATCAGGTATAATACTCTTTATAATGTGATAAGGGTTGGGACCCTAGAACATGTGATGAGGAATTATGTACTGTGGTGAGATGATGACAAGTGTGAAGTCATGTATGATAATGAATAGTACCATGCAGTAATTGTGATCAAGCATTATGTCTCATACATTTTATATCTTCTGAACCTGTTATATAGAAATGGTTGTTAGAAATGAATTAGGGTTTGTATGTCCACTAGTATGATGCAGCCTTAGTTCACCCAAATGCCATAACTAATCAAGTGAAATCATAGTCATGTAGTGCCTTGTGCCATAGATCCATTCCAAAGTCAGTAACTTTGCTAGATGGTGAAACAGGTCTTCCTAAGGGAAACTCAGAGCACATACATAACATGTTGAGTATGCGGGGACTGTTTAGTACTGTAATATCAAGCAATTGAGGGTGAATGTGGCCGTGTGAGCCTTAGATCATGCCTTGGGATTTGTTATATATGTGATGTGATTAGAGGACAATTGCGGTTGTACCTCAGTGGTAGGTTTTTGCTTGCATACCCTGGCGACTAGTGTCGTGAACATGTATCAAGGGTGGACTAGGTGTTAGCAGCTTGATTATATGTCATTGTAGTGGCAGCATTGACTGATATGCCACTACCTTTTTAGTCATACTGACCGAGATGAAGAAGATATTGGAGTCCAGATCTTTCTAGATCTTGTATGGAACTAATTATGACCAAGTGGTGGTCACTTGTACTTTGGGTGATACAACTCAAACTCCCCAGGGCTTAATAAAAGAAATAATACAGCCATGTAGCATATCTATTTAGGGTTATACAAAGTGTTTCACATTGTATGGTAACCCTTGTTTGATCTCTTTTCATAGAGATGATGTATAGCATTATAAAAGATAGTAGATATGCTTATGTTACCGATATGCTCATAATGTATATATGCATATGCTAAAGACATGTTTATGTTATTAGACTTGCCTATGATTATAGTCAACTCATATTGGTGATCATGCTTAAACTGTTAGCTATGCCTCTATATTTAGAGATGTTGTAATTGCTATTTATGCCTCTATAACTAGAGATGTTTAAATTGTCAATCATGCTTATACAAATAGAAGTACTTATGATGTTAGTTCTACTTTGATGCAGATCTTCTTAATCTGATATACATGATAATTTTATTAGCTATGCATATGCTTATGAGCTTATTCATGATGTTAGAGATGCTCATGATATTTAGACCCCTTATGTTGGTAACAAGGATATATGAATAGTCTGGCTAATGATGATAGTTGTTACCTACTCCTTTATGTATCTTGATGAGCTTATCCTTTGCTATGTATATTTGTTTGACATACTCAATTGCCTTAAATTGTTTAATTATTAAAACTGATATAATCAATAATCGTTGTTGGAGGTTATATCTCTTCCTCAAACATGGGTCTCACTCCATGGGTCACCATATCTTTTTAGGTGATTGGCAGCATCGACAACATACATGTGGTGTGAATGAGGAACCATGAAGTTGAACCTTTGAGAAGGTAGTTAGTTGCCTAGTGTGCCTAAAGTCATCCTTGTACTCTCAAGTCTTGGCGGGAAAGTTGCAAACGGTGTTTCAATAGAATCAGGTTTTTGGTAGCATATTATATGCTTGTTCTAGTGATAAATGTGAAAATGTTTATCGTGTAATATGTATATATGGTGGTTGAGGTCATGGAACAATTGTAAGATATTTAGGCATTGTGTGAAAGAAAAGTAAGTTGATGGGATTTTATGAAAATGTTCCTGAGCAATTGGGAAAGGTTCACATTGGTTTTAACTTACCCTATTTTCTGGGTTTGTAATTAACTAGTGAAGGATTGTGTTTTATGTTTTGAGTAATCTCATTTAGTGAAATGGGTTCTCTCAAGTTGGTATCAGAGCTTTAGGTTTGCTGAGTCTACATGGACACTAGGATTTAGGACTAGGATGATGTCTAAGTTAGGAACATGACATAAAAACACGGTGCATACTTCCTAATCTCAGTACTTGGATGCCCCAGACAGGTATTCAGGTATTGAAGGAAAGGTAAGTATGGAACTCTTAGATTGGTTTCTTTATTATTACTCTGATCAAGTAGTCATTTTGAAACAAACTAAAGAGCATAATGAATAAGGAATCATGGTGTAGAAACCTCAAACTTACTCTAAAGAAGTTGAGAATTACATCATAACCTATTAAAACTTGAATGTTTGGTAATTCTAAGGGAAAGATACAACACCATGAAACCTAAATGTGAATACAAATAAGCTAAAAGAAGAGCTCTTGAATCAGTAATTCAAGAAGATAATAAAGTAAAAGATAGATAAGTATGTAGTAATAAAGTGATTCAAGGTATGAAATTCACATAAGATGGAGAGGACTCATGTGATAAGTATAATATGAGAAGAAGAATGAGGACAATGACATAGGAATAAAGTGGAACTTGGGTTAATATCATACCAACCTATGTGTGTTAGAAAGTGTTAATGCAAAATCTGCATGGCATGTGAAAGAAATTAAAGGGAGACGATCCATGTTTAATGAAGAAAATGTGGAATATTATGATCTATTCCGTGATCAGTGATTGAAAAAAATGGTAACATGAGAGGACATATACAAGAATGATGAACAATTAATAAGAAAAGAGCAAGGAGGTATGATAATCTTAATAATTCCTATGCTAATGGCAAGGAACCAGAGACGAAAGAGGGTAAAAAGATACATAAGAAGTTGTAACCTTCATAATGACAGAATTGGATACCTTTTTGTTGGTGACCCTTGGACTATGTTGTTGTGTTGTGGGAAGTGTGTTTCCCTTTATGTCCTTCCTTTCTAGGGCACAAATTTCAAGTGGATTTTATACCACTTGGTAGGTGTGGTTTCGTGGTAAACATGAGGGTGGATAGCTTGTTATAGCATGTGGTTACTTGGACTATGGTTCTAAGATCATAAAGTTTGTGATGAGTATGCTTTTGAGCCTTCTATTAATAAGGAATACTCCTCTTATATGTCTTGAGATTTGTTATGTTGGTAAAAGTAGATGACATAAGGATGTGAGTTCCTTATAGCATAGGAGGTGGATACCAAGATAATGAATCCTAGTATCCAAGATGTATCAACAGTATGTGAATATTGGAGATGTTTATTAGATAAACTTTATTGAGTGTTCCTCCCCCTTAGGGAGAGAAATAGAGTTGATGTTGAACCTCCAAGTGTTGTTGGATAGAAGAATAGTGACTCCATGGTGTTTAATATGGGTTTCTAACAGTCTATCAAGGATAGATGGTTTGTTGATCAACAGACATGTGCTATCATGTTCCTTTAAGATAAACTTAGGATCAGAATAGCAATGAATAAGAATTAGAGTGGATGATGTAAGTTACATGACCATAATGATTTTAGGGTTATGTCATTTAGACTAACCAATGTATTAGTAGCATGGTCAACATGTTTGCTAAACCTTGAGAATGGTGAAGTAGTTATACTTATGTCTCACAAGTTTGATAAGAGTGAGTAGGGGGTTAACTAGAGTATCCTCTTAGAGTCATAATACATCTGCTAAGAGTATTGTTGTGTGAATCTTGGTAACATGAATACAATTTTGTTGCCTTACCCCAAACAAGGTTAACCAGGAAATTATAATTGTTAATGGTTGCAGACAAGTGTATGATTCTTCAACTAGATAGATAGCTAGTCCACCATTGAGATGATTGGAGAATATACTAAAGACATGTGTCTTATAGTTCTTGACAATTAGGGGATGCCCACTTGATTGATTGAGTTGCTAATTACAACAACTATCAAAGGAGAATAGAAATGAAACTTTGTAAAGTTACATATGATAAAAGATACATGATGTTTCATGTTCTGTAAGAGACAGCAAGTATGATCTCTAAGTGATGTGTGATACAATATATACAATATTTTAGGACTACAATTAGAGTCCCAAGTTGAAAGGTACTACCATACCTATACAAGTGGCACAACAGTTCCTATGTTGAACCTAGGTGACACATGCAGAAGTTGAGGGAGAAGAATATGACTTCCATGAGAATGATGTGACATAACCATGAGATGAAATTAACCATGTGTAAGTTTGAGGATGAGGTGCATAATAAGTACCCATCTTTGTTTACCTTGGATTTCAGGGGCAAAATCCCTATTAGGGGTTTATGCTTGTAATACCCCTAACCCTGCTTAAATGATTGAACATGCTTAATTAGCATAATTGAATTCTTATAACCATAATACAACCTTGTTATATGATTTTAATAATAATACAAGCTTAAGTTTAAAATTTGGTCCAATTTGGACACTATTTGAGCAAGTTATGCAATTTTATGTACATTTTGGACTTTTTTACAATTTACCCGATTGGGAGGTTTTTCTTGCAATTTCTCACTTTTATTATGTTCCTTGTATGTTCTATCATCATTATTGAGCTTTTTGAGCCATGGGGTTCTCAATTGTACCTTGGTTTGGAGGAGATTCCTTTCTATGTTGAATTAGGGTTTACCCCCCATGGATGAGCCACCTTCAAGGCTATCAAATGATGGTTCCACTGGTTTGGGCAACATCTCATGGAACATCTGGTGGTCATCACTAGAAGTCTATAGGTTGATGGTTCATGCTAGTTTGGTTCACTTTAACACATGGTTCACTTATAGACATGATCGATTGATGGTTCATCCATCTATTGACCTAAACCATGAACAAACGACGGTACCTTCGACCAACAGATGGTGGTGGACCTGGGAGGTCATCAACCAATGGCCCAAAATTCCCCAAAATCTGTTGGACTAGATGCTTGCTCGTCCATGGAATCTTTAGACCATGGACACATGGAGAGATTCTTGTACACCTCATGTTTGCTTCCATCCTTATCTAGGGGCTATATCTACCTCTCCCTTGCCTAAGTACTAAACCTTTGCTTTATCTCTATTTCCTCTAACCTAGAGCACCGACCTTTCTCTTTTTGTATGTGGAACCAGGTGGTCCAAGATAGAAGACAACCCTCCTTTTGAGAAGAAGGTCTCCTAGAGCTCCATCTAGCCCAACCTAAGGTTTCCAAGGTCATCCTCTAAGGTTTCCGACCAAGGCAAGTGGTTTTCTTCTTTTCTTCTCTATTTTCCTTGTTCTTCCTCTTCCTTCAACCTTCCTACAGGTCGTATCCAAGGCCATCCATGGCAGAATACCACCTAGAGCCCTAAAACACCTCATCTCCGTACTCTTTTGCTAGGGTTTGTACCTCTAAAGTGGAGAAGGTGATCTTTGCTCGAGAAAGGAGCTTTGTTTGGAGAAACTGGTCCTTATAAGCTTGGGAACCTGCTGCTTGGGACCTGATCTACTTCATAGAGACAAGTTATGTAACTTTCTCCACGTTTTTTGCTTACTACATGCTTAAAGATCATGTTTCTATCCTTAAAATCGATGATCTCCACTTGTAGATACTATGCTTGGTTAGGGTTTTGATTTTGTGTTGTTCAATACCTTCTTTGCAGCAATAAATGAACCTGCTTTGTAAGGCATGTCCCTCCTAGAGTGGATAAGTACTTGAATCAAGTGGCGACAAGAAATGGTGTGAGCTATAGAAACTAGAAAACCATAGGTCGATGACCCTTTTCTTGGGTTTTGCCATGACCAGATGGTGGCACCATTGTAACAACCGATGGAGTTGTCTTCATGACAATCGATAGTGGTAACCAAGGGTGTCAATTGGTGGTGACAACATATGGTCACCCCTTATGTCAGGTTTTGGTTCAATTAGAAGCTTAATGATAAACAACTAAGTACCCTAATGATGTTATCAATCGATGGTGACACTAATTTAGTATCTGATGGTGATTAATGAATATAGTGTTGATCTAACAGTCGATGGTGACTAAATGTTTACAAAAAATTGTGGATTAATTAACCACAACTGATGGTGAGTCAAGGATTTAATTTTAGTATCCATTAAGCCCTAAACCAAGGATTTCTTGATGCAATTGATGTAATGGTTAGACCTATAATCCAATTGATGGTTTTAACATATGAACTTGACCCAATGGATAAGATCTAATGCTTCTTCATCAAATAAATTGGAATGACACCTAATGTAACATTTTGGTCCTAGTAATGTGATTTAGAATGTTCATTTGTGTGATCAACTTAAGGAGCTTACTTGTTGACAATGGAAGGCATGCTTTAAATGAATAATTGACGGTGGGTTTTGCCCTACTCTCAATGGAACCCTTATGTTGTTAATCAAGGGATGTCTAGGGTTAGATGGTGACTCTTTATATAACACAACTCAATGGCCTCATAGGTGGTGTATTAAATGTGTTTACTTATGCAAACAATCAATAATTTTATCTTCCCAACATCTAATGGTATTGGGTTGTTGCTTGTGGTATGATGGTATGGCGTGAATAATGTTGGAATCAATGAAGGTTTGTTCTTACTTTTATAGTCTTACATTTTCCCTCGTATGATTATAATTTATAATTACTATAATGAATTAATGTGTGACCCAATGGTATAGGGTTTGTTATATCTAACCCTAGCATGACCTAGTGATGGTAATTGATTATGACAATCCTTTCAAATAATAGAAGAATGAAGTGCTCTCTTATTATTGTTGAAGTAACCCTAGTATGCTATAACTTGATGGTTACACCCTAAGTTATGTGTTGATATATACTTGAGGATAGTATGGAATGTGATGGTGATGCTTCACCTTATATATTCATGACCCAATGGGGATACCATGAGTTAGGGTTTGGGTAAGAGTGTTGATTAGTAATATCAATATAATTCATCTTATTGAACCTAACTCTAATGCAAGTAGATGAAGATGGCTATTCATATTTAACTTCCTTGTACTTATGGTATGATGGTGTAATAATCTTCATATTGTAACTATAACCCTAATGTGTTAATTTGTAATTATCATGGACTTATGATTGATACTTTGTTATGCTAAACATGTGCATTATGAGTATGATGATGGTTAATCATACCTAGATCACTTGTTTGTTGATGTAATAAAGAAATGCTCTTAATTCTAAAATAGCCATGTAATGTTATGTTATGAATATCTCTTGTCTCTTTAATGCTATATTGTGTTGAGCTTGTGCATCACATGTAAAGTGACGTTGTTGAGCCTTGATATAAGGCATGGAAGGATAATGATGATCTTGTAGGGTATAGTGTGATGATCCTAATGACCTTTGGGCATGGTTGAGCATTTAAAGAGGTATAATACTCTTTATAATGTGATAAGGGTTGGGACCTTAGAACATGTGATGGGGAATTATGTATTGTGGTGAGATGATGACAATTGTGAACTCATGTATGATAATGTATAGTACCATGCAGTAATTGTGATCGAGCATTGTTCTCATACGTTTTATATCTTCTGAAGTTGTTATATAGAAATGTTTGCTATAAATGAATTAGGGTTTGTATGTCCACTTGTATGATGCAGCCTTAATTCACCCAATTGGAATAACTAATTAAGTGAAATCTTAATCATGTAGTGCCTTGTGCAATAGATCCATTCCAGAGTCAGGAACTTTGCTAGATGGAGATTTGAGTCTTCCTAAGGGAAACTCAGAGTGCATACATAACATGTTGAGTATGCGGGGATTGTTTGGTAGCCTAATATCAAGCAATTGAGGGTGTCTATGGCCATGCGTGAGCCTCAGATCATGCCTTGGGATTTGTTAGATATGTGATGTGATTAGAGTACAACTGTGGTTGTACCTCAGTGGCAGGGTTTTGCTTGCATACCCTGGTGACTAGTGTCATGACTTGTACCAAGGGCGGACTAGGTGTTAGCAACTTGACTATATGTCACTGTAGTGGCAGCATTTACTGATATGTCACTGCCTTTTTACACGTACTGGTCGAGGGGAAGAAGATCTTGGAGTCCGCCTCTTCCTAGATCTTGTATGGAACTGATTGTGACCAAGAAGTGGTCAGTTGGACTTTGGGTGGTACAACTCAAACTCCCCATGCCTTAATAAAAGAAATAATATATTAGTGTATCATTTTTTTAGGGTTATACAAAGTGCTTCACATTGGATGATAACCCTTGTTTGATATCTTTTCATAGAGATGTTGTATAGCATAATAATAGATACTAGATATGCTTATGTTATAGATATGCTCATAATGTAGATATGCATATGTTGAAGACATGTTTATGTTATTAGAATTTCTTATGATTATAGTCAACTCATATTGATGATCGTTCTTAAACTGCTAGTAATGCCTCTATATTTATAGATGTTGTAATTGTTATTTATGCCTCTATTACTAGAGATTTTTTAAATTGTCAATCAAGCTTATACATATAGAAGTACTTATGTTATTAGTTCTACTTTGATGTAGATCTTCTTAATCTGATATACATGATAATTTTATTAGCTATGCTTATGCTTCTGAGCTTATTCATGATGTTAGAGATGTTCAGACTATTAGAATCTTTATGCTGGTAACAAGGATATATGAATAGTCTGGCTAATGATGATAGTTGTTACCTGCTCCTTTATGTATCTTGATGAGTTTATCCTTTTTTATGTCTATTTGTTTGACTTACTCATTTGCCTTGATTTATTTAATTACTTAAACATATGTAAGCAATAAGCATTGTTGGATGTTATATCTCTTGCTGGGACATGGGTCTTACTCCATGGGTCACCACATCTTTTTAGGTGATGATAGCAGCAGTAGAAGACCTATCGCATGAATGAGGAACCTTAGAGTTGAACCTTTGATAAGGTAGTTAGTTGTCTAGTGTGTCCTAGAGTCATCCATGTACTTTCAGGTCTGGGCGGTAAAGTTGCAAACGGTGTTTCAATCGAATCATGTTTTTGGTAGCATGTTATATGCTTGTTCTCGTGATAAATGTGAAAATGTTTATTGTGTAATATGTATATATGGTGGCTGAGACCATGGAAAATTGTAAGAGATCTTGTAAGTATGTGAAACAAAAGCAAGTTGTGGGCTTTTATGAAAATGTTCTTGAGCAATTGGGAAAGGTTCAAATCGGTTTTAACTTTCCCTATTTTCTGGGTTTGTAATTAATTAGTGAACGATTGTGTTTTATGTTTTGGGTAATCTCATTTAGTGAAATGGGTTCTCTCATAAGCTTTCCACTATGACCACAATGAGTCCTCTAGTTTCAACGCCTAAGCTTTCCTCAAGATGGATATTGTCTTATCTAGTATCCCTTTCAGTTGTTGGTTTGAGACTTTGACTTGCTTGGTTGTCTGTGGATGATATGGAGTTGAAATTTTATGTTTGCCTACATATTTTCTTAATAAATTGTTGAAGTTCCTCTCATTGAAATGAGTGTCACCATATGAAATTACATCTCTTGGAACACCAAAACAAGGAAAGGAAATTTTATGAAATAATCTGATCATAGATTTTGCATCAGGAGTCTGGGTAGGGTTGACCTCTACCCATTTGGACACATAATTATAAGCAATAAGAATGAATTTATTACCATATTACAATGTAAATGGCCCCATATAATCAACTCCACATACATCAAAGTCTCCAAATTCAAGAATTTAATTAAGGGGTATTTCATCTATTTTTTAGATTCCACCGATTCTTTGGCATCTATCACATGCTTTCACAAAGGCATGACATCATAGAATAATGTAGGCCAATAAAAGCATGCATGAAGAATCTTTAATGCTATCTTCTCTCCATCAAATTGTCTCCACATGGGGAATAATGACACTCAACTATGATACTTGTAATTTCCTCATCTGGAATGCATCTTATAATCAGCCTTTCAATCATGTGCTTAAACAATAGCAGATCATCCCTATAATAGAAGTTAGCATGATGGAGGAATTTCTTCTTCTGCTGATAGGTAAGATCTAGTGGAGGTTGTCTGGTTGCAAGATAATTTGTAAAATACAAAAACCAAGGTACATTAAGAGACTGACGATGTATAACTTCTCAATAGGAAAGAAATCATCAATAGGAAGAGAGTCTTATGCAGTAGTGTTTAGACAGGAAAAGTAATCAGCTACATTGTTTTCTATCCCTTTCCTATCTTTAATCTCTAGATCAAATTATTGAAGTAACATAATCCAACAAATAAGTATAGTCTTTGCATCCTTTATGCCCTAGAGGTACTTTATTGCAACACGGTCTATGTAAACCACAACTTTGAATCCTAGAAGATATTGTTGGAACTTATCAAAAGTGTATACTGTTGTAAGCATCTCCTTCTTTGTGGTTGCATAGTTTATTTGAAATTCATCTAAAGTTTTTCTTACATATTGAATGGCATGAAGTTTGTTGTCTCGCCTTTATCCTAGCACTACCCCTATTGCATAATCATTGGAGTTGCACATGATTTTAAGTAAAGAGATCTAATGGATGACTGAACAATGGGGGTTGAGATGAGAACATCTTTTAATTTCTATAAAGTTGCTTAGCAATCATAATTGAATATGAATTCATCATCATTTTCTAGTAAGGAACATAGAAGATTTACAATTTTTGAAAAATCCTTAATGAATCGTCTATAGAACCCTATGCGTCCTGAGAAACTTCAAACTTCTTTTACTATTGATCGTACATACAACTTCTCGATAGCTTCTATTTTTTGCTTTATCAGCCTCAATTCCTTTACTTGATATGGCATGACCAAGTACAACTCCAGATTGTACCATAAAATGGCACTTCTCTCAATTCTAAACATGTTTGATCTATATATAACATTGCAAAATTTTGGTTATACTTATCAAGAAATCATCAAAGGAATTACCATATACACTAAAACCGTCTATAAATATTTCCATGTTTCTTTCAATGAAATTGGAAAATATGGCCATCAAGCATCTTTGAAATGTAGTGAGTGCATTATATAATCCAAAAGGCCTCCTCCTATAGGCATACGTCCCATAAGTGCATGTGAAGGTGCTTTCCTCTTGATCCGATAGGTATATTGGGATTTGGAAAAATCCAAAATATCCATCTAAATAGCAAAAGTATGAATGGTTCACAAGTCTTTCCAACATGAGGTCAATAAAAGGCAAGGGAAATGGTCTTTTCTAGTGGTCTTGTTTAACCTTTATAATCAATGGACATGTGCCACTCGGTGACTACACACATTTGAATTTATTCATTATTATCTCCTTCCATTATAGTGGTCCCCCATTTCTTAAGTACAACATCAATGGAATTTACTCAAGGGATTTCACTGATTGGATAGATTATTCCATCATTGTTTAACTTAAAGTTTCTTTCTTTACCACCTCCATAACGTTTTGATTTAATATTCCAGGTGTTTACTGCATGGTTTGGCATCATCTTTTAAACCTATACAATGCATGCAAATAGGAAGATTGATCCCTTTTAAGTCATCTATGGAATATCCAATTACATCTTTGAAAAGCCTAAGTTCATTCTGTAATTTTTCTTCCTATTCTTGGGTCAATTCATAATTTATTATGGTAGGCTAAATAAAATTTGGTTTTAAAAATGCATACCTCAAACCCAAGGAAGGGGTTTAAGTTCTACCTTTTTCTCCAGTGTAGTGGTGTCACTTGCCTCCTCTTGTGATGCTTCTTTAGAAATTGAGATTGGTGTTGTTTTAGAATTTTCTTCGTGAAGATTAATCATCATGTTTGTGTTGTCACCCTCATCTTCAAAATCATCAAGAACTAGTTCAAGGATATTCTTGCCATCCTCCAACAAGGTATCAATGCTATCAATCAAATAAAGATATTCCTTTTGTACTCGGTGCTTTTATACCATCATAGTCAAAAAATACTAGGGCTTCATCCCCTACTCTGATAGTCAACTTCCCTTCTCTAACATCTAGGATGCATCTAGTAGTCTTGAGAAATAGCCACCCAAAAATAATAATATTTTCTGGGTCTTCATGCATATCAAGGACTATAAAGTCACAAGAATGTAATATTTCCCTCTTTGCATAGGAATGTCTTCAACAATTCCTCTTAGATATTTGATAGACATATCAGCTAGTTGGATCTCCATTGAAGTGGGTTTCAGATCTCCCATATCAATTCTTTGCCATAAAGAAAAAGGAATCAAAGTAACGATAGCATCAAGATCTACCAGTCCTTTGTCAAAATTTGAATCTCCAATTTTATAAGAAAGAGTAAATGCTCAAAGATCATCTAAATTCTTTGGCAACCTATTTTGAATGATATACATAATTCTTTTGGAAAGCATAATATTTTCAACTTGATGAAGACTCGTTTTCTTTGTCAAAATGTCTTTGAGGAATTCAGCAAATCTGTGAGGGGAAGGGGCAATAGGATTGCTAGAAGATTCGCCATGTTGAGAATTTCCAAAAAAAATCTTTATTTGGTTTCCATATATCTCTTCTTCATTGGTATCAACAACTTCATCATATTATCTATTTGAAGGTGGTGAGGATCCTCCAATTACAACTCTACTCCTCAATATCACAAGACTTACAAGACTCCCTTGGATTCATCTCCAGTTGACTAGGCAAGGAACCGGACGTTGCTTTTTTATTAGAAAGGGCTTGATGTGCAATCTAGTTCTCCAACACTCTAGTATGAGTAGTAATTTCGTCCACCTCAGAGGAATTTGATGAATGACATCCTTCATGAGCTGTCCTTATTGGCGGAACTCCTCATTTTGCTTCATTTGAGATGAAACAAAACTTTATAGAAGGGACTTCAAATTGGACTTCGGTTGTTGTTATTGAATGAAATGCTTGTTTGCATTGTTGTTGAAACCCGGTGGTTGCCATTGGGGGCCTACTCCCCATGTGCAATGGTTGTTGGCTTTGTGGTTGTTGAGGATTTTGAGTATTGTTGTTGTAGGAAAAATTGGGATGATCCCATTACCTAGATTGTAGGTGTTGGAATATGGATTGTAAGGATGTTTGTTCCCATAATTCTCTATCACATTGCATTGCCCCATAGTCTCTTCAAAAGGAATAAAAGAAGGGTATCTTGAAGAAGCTACTTACCTTAGAAATTCATTTGCTTCACAAATAATATTGTTTGGATGAGCCGATTGAGTGCTCAACCTCTGAAATTTTTGGGTGACAGGGTCTAGCTTAGATGTAACCAAATCTAGAAATCAACATCATGTATGCCAAATTTCTTCCCTGAAGCAACAGAGGATGAGGAAGATTGGTTGTTCCTCTCAGTCGTCCATTGATAATGATTAATTGACATGTCATCGATGATTGAATAGGCTTCCCTGTAGGACTTGTTCATCAAAGCCCCATTGGCTTCAACATCTATGGACATCATGGTGTTGTAAAATAGCCAATATTATAGAAGGTTTGAATAAGTAGCCATTTGCTAAGACCATGGTGAGGACAAAGACGTTGAAGATCTTTGAACCTCTTCCATATTTTGTAGAAAGTTCATCCATCCCTTTGATAAAAAAAATTAAGTGGACTTTGATGGGACTATGAACTTCACACCAATAAAAACCCCAAGGGAATATACCCTTAGGTTTAACCAAAAGGTGTGCACTAATTCCCCATTCCACATGAATGGAAGCCATATTACAGTATACTTAAGGATCGAACCCAAAGGACAACCTTTTTAAGTATTTATATATATATATATATATCCAAAAGTATTTAGGAGTAATATTTATCACTGAGAAAGTTGGTCGATTGATTAAACTAAAGTGTTTCCGATAAACAATAAGGATTAAGAAAGTAATTAAATGATGATAAAAAGACCAAGGCATGGGTTTTTGCTCATCAAAGCCTACATAATTATTCTGGCAATATCAACTCTTAAATAAGAGTTTACTAAATAGAGTCTTAGCTACTACACCCTCACGGGATACAAATCATTGCATGAATCAAACTCCCTTGGAACCGACCAGTCTCGGTACCCAAGTTTCTAATTCATCCAATCGGATCCCTAACTATGACCGACCAGTCTCGGCACATTACCCATTCATCTCACTACCCCTTGCTGACAATTTAGGGGGATAACAAGATTGTTTTGAAGTACTAATCACAATTACAACAACCTGCATTTCCACGATTATAACATACATGCAAAGCAAGTGTTCAGTTTGCAAGGCAAGGAGATAAGCATAAGGATACTTTATTTAGCAATATCATTGTTGAGTTTAGATACAACTAGAATAAAATACAGGATGTTGGGGCTAGTCTCCATGCCTCATAACAAATGTCTACTCACTCATGGGGAGAGACAACAATAGAAAGATATAAAGAATGATGGAAGGGGCCATGACGCCTAGTGTAGGAAGACTAGTCTCTCCACTGTGTCGCAACCTCCTTGTTCCTTGCTAGGGTTTGTGTTGTGCAATATGTGGCTAATAATAACCAATTATATACCCTTAGAATGGACAACAACATACCCTTTTATAGATGCATTCCTCACTGCCAAAACCTAATGTTAGATACTTCTAGTCAAAGCCAACTTATTGCATGGCCCGTACTTGGTCCACCAGGCACCTCATGTGGATTACTCAATCTGGAACTCGTGTCCAGTTCTCTAGCAAACTAGTATGGGTTGAATTGGGGTAGGCTGGATGTAGAGAGCATATGTAATGACCCCACCTCCCGGTAACCCCCAATTAAGGGAGACCAGAAGGTCAGAGCCATTATCCAATAAACAGGATCAAAGGTTCGACAAATAATCAATAATAATTAATAAACTTTACCGACTAAACTGAAAACGGGTATAAAATAAAACTTTGCTTACCTTTTAAAAATTGGGATTTCTAAACTTCTAACCATGAAGATGTTGATCTAACTAATCCTCCCATGCACGTTAATTCTCATTTAATTCCACATATGCCACTTTACTGTTTGTTCTTTTCATTGTACCTAAAACATCGACAACCAAAACGTCGGTCAGCAAGAAGCTGGTATGTGGGGGAAACAATAATCATGCAACTATAATAACAATGTAATAAGCCAATTATCATTTAACAGCCAAGATTACATTTTAAACCATACTACTCAATCCTTACCTATCCCCTAACTCTGTGCTATCCCTACATCGGACTTGTATGCTACCTCTCTTTTAGGTAGATTCTTACCCCCATGGTCCTACCTTACAAGTAGCCAATACCTAGGGTAATAGAGTCGCATGGCACTACCTGAAGGTAGCCCAATATCTAACTCAATGTGACTTGATGGACCTACCCCATTGGTAGCCATGTACTAAGTTATCCAATGACCTGATGGGCCTACCCCATTGGTAGCCATGTACTAGGTCAACCCATTAAGCTACAGAGGGGACTACGATCTAAGCTAGTAGGCACATCTCTTTTGTGATAGTCATATTCACATTATAATTTGCAAGAATTAAATGCAACCAACAGTTTAACTCATGTCATCGATAAAACCTCAAAAATCCTCGGGAAACAAATTCGGGATATTCATAGGCGTAACCACATACCTGTCAGGAAGACTCAGATGCATGAATAGTCCAAACAAGCAAGTAATCTAGAATCAAGCAAGCAAGCACAATTCAGTCCTGAAATGTACATCCAATTCCTTTTTATCAAAAACTATCCAAACCATCTACTACATATGGTTTCTATTCCTTTTTAGGGTTTCTTCCTCTTTTTAGGGTTTACTTTGCAATTAGGGTTTCACTTCCTTTTTACCATTTTTACTTTATTTTTATCAAAATATCCATCAAACCCTAATTATCTCAGTTTCTTTCCTATTAAGATCTTAAGATCATATTTGAACCACAAAACCCTAATTTTTGGATTACTATATCTTTTCTTCCCTTTTTCCCCACTTTAGGGTTTCTAAGGGTACTAATTACATTATTAGGTTTAAAACCCTAATTCTTGTAATTCCCTTTTCAAAACAGGTTAATATCCATCTATATCATTAAACCAGTTAATAGTGCTCGAATTTATTCACTTGCAAGATTAGATCTATTCTTTATAAACAATTAGGGTTTCTAACCACAAATTATTACTTTTTCCCTCAAAATAAAACACTTTTACAAAAGTGTGCTAATTTAAGCTTCCAAACCATTTTTAATGCATTCCTCGTATTTTTCTGATCAATTTACATGTATTAACTTTTCTCATCTGAGTTTTCTAGCTCAAGATATTATTTTAGCAAAGAAAAACCTTTTTATTGCTTTAGTTGCTAATTCCAGAAAAATATGGATCGTTAGATCGATGGCCCATTGGTCCATTCAAAATCCAATGTCCAGGGTCTCACGTGCCTATTCTAGCGATTAAAATATGCAAAGGGACCAAGTTTCCCTTACCTATACTGAAGGGGCATCGGGGTATCTTGGTAAATTGCCAACTGTCCGTCTTCAACCTCTATTCTTTGCTTCTTGCGAGCAGATGGTCAACCCAATGGTTGACTCGGAGATCCCGTCCACCGGCAGGCAAGCTAGGAGGTTAGGAAGCTGCGTCTTCCTCCCACGAACTCGACCCGGGGTCCAATTGCTTTCCGTGAATGCTCCGCAACTCCATCCTACTCGCCGGACTCCGGCGAGGTGTGCTGATGCGTCAAGATATCAGGTCAGGGTGACTGGGGAAATTGAAAGCACGTGAACAAAGCGTATGCTCCGCTGAAGCATTTGGGCTAGAAAAAAGATATGATGATACCCTCCATCACCGTCCCCCTATATATAGGGTGGGTAGCAGGCTCTCGAGGTTTGTGTATTTCCGAAACGACGACCAAACCTAGACAAAGTCAGGATTAAACTCTGCGGTTTCCTCTCCTGAGTCCAAAGGAAGCAATGCCAGCTTTGCACCTACTCTGGATCGCAAGGAATCCAAGAGGGAAAATCCCTCTGACATTGGCAGAGTCCTAGTCTGCGCGGGACTTAGACGATGATCGTCCATCGTTGGATTAAGATCCAACGGATCTCATCGCTCGCGATCAAACACAGGGGGAAAGTATATTTCTAAATTCAGATTAATTCCCAATTTTGGGGATAACTTGCTAAATTCGTATCTCCCAAACCCTTCCTCCTTTTTAACTCAAATTTTAAGGGAAGGTTTGTCTTGGCATTATCTTGCTTTATACGAAATTTGTAAAATAAATTGCAATGGATGAGAAGGCTTCCTTCTCTCCCAAGTTATTCATTAATTTATTCAAAATTAATTATTAATCCTTTTCCCTTTGTCATTAACTTGTTATTTTGGGTCCCTTGGACCTCAAGTAAACCTAAAGGCACGAATTCCCATATTGGAGAATATTCCTTAGCCTTTTATTTATCTTTTATCCATTATTTCTCATATCTAGTTTATTTCTTATTAACTATCTCTTTTTGAGGATTTCTCTTTATCTTTCCTTTTATTTTCCTCATTGGCATTCCATTTATCATTAGGAATCCTTTGGATATGAAAATCCATCAAGGGTAACTCAATTATACATCTTTTTACTTATTTTCCACATTTTACCATTGTTTTCAATTTCTTTCTTAACAAAGAAATACTTAATTGATCTTTTCCTTTCTTATTGTATTTTCTTTGCTTATTTGGATTCCTTGGGACCCAAGGAACCCAAGAGGCACGAAATCCATCTTTGGATTTCACTCTTTTGCCTTCTAGAGGTTTCTACATTTTTCTTTTCTCCATTTCTTATTAATAATGGAGTTTCTTTTGTCTTTTCCTTGTTATTGGGCCCAATAGCCAATAAAGCCCACAAGTAAATCAACAAGGCTATTTTAAACAAAATTCATGCATTCAATCAAAAGACATCATTATTTGTTCATTTATCTTTAATATGAGAAATTACATTTCTCAGCAAATGAACCCAAAATTGGGGTTGTAACATCCTTCCCCTCTTATAAGAATTTTGTCCTCAAAATTCCATCAAGCAAGCAAACAAATAGGATAATCCTTTCTTATGTCCATCAGGGCTCCCATGTGGCTTCACCCTTGCAATGGTGCTTCCCAAGAACGTTCATCATCTCATATTCTTCCATCTGAGTTCTTTCTTACCTTGGTATTTCGTACCCTCATAGGTGACTCAGGACTTTTCAGCCTCTCAAACAGCTGAATAGGTTCAGGGCTCAGCACATGGCTTGGGTACCTCACATAGTGCTCTAGATCAGACTCATGTAACACTTTATACATCATGTTATCCTGAGGGGTAAGGCTAAACACAACCTTCTCCACCAATCCATCTCAAATGGACCCATATATCGGGGACTCAGCTTTCTCAGTTGTAGCACAGAGGGGTCAGATTTTCACATTATATTCTCCCACAGTGAATTGCATGTCAGTCTGCTTTGCATCAGCTCGTGACTCATGTCACCCTTGGGCTCTCTCTCTCAGCCATTGCATGATCAAGCGACTTCATCTGCACACATTGTGGTTCTTTTCTGACCTTCGTGATGCCTCCTTCACCAACATCATCATAATGAAGTGGTGACTAACACAACCTCCTTATAGAACTTCTTGCATCCCGATAAAGGCTATGGTGGTTAACATCACATCTTAAGAACTATCTCTTTGTATCACCTTGAACAAGCACACTTTCTCTCATTAGACCCTCTAGTCTGGATCATACTAACCATTAGTTAGAGGTGATAAGTGGTACTAACATTGAGTTCTTCATGTATCTACTTCCACCTCATGGAAGTGAACCTTTAGGTCACATCAAGAACTTTTGAACTCGCATCATGGTGTAGTTGAACTGTCTCTCTCTCTTATGTAGTTCAACAGAATCTGTCCCTTGACAACATTCTTTCTTTCTCGTGTTATCTAGGTAAGGTGATCTACCATAACCCATATTGCATCTTGACCTTCCTTGGTCAAGGGGAGACTTACCACAACTTCCATGATGGTGAACTCCCACTCCATTTAGGGGACTCTTTATCCTCTATGTCAACGCATTGGGTTACTGGTGTTCGTCCTTCACCTACTATCATGCATGGCCACAAGCCACATGCATCTTCATCTTAAGCATCCAAAGTACTACTATCTCTGTAGTATCACGGTGTATGGTGACCTTAAAACCATGGTATCATGTATGTCATAATTCCTCAAGTTGGATACCTCGGAAACCCTACACCATTCTCATCAGGGTTTCATCACTTTCCTTTCCAAAGAAGTGCATCTGAGGTTCTACAACCCTCCTTTCATTACATCACGGACTAGGCTGGCTAACCAAACAATCTTGATTAATCGCTCTTGATACATCTGGGTGTTAGCCAAACTTATCTATTTTTCTCAACTTAAGGTTAGCCTAGCAACCTCAACTTCTTCTAGCTTCTAGCTAAACTAGACAACTATTTCTCAACAAAAGCATTCATTACCACTTCACATCCTTAGGTATTAGGTAATGTTTTAAGACATACACTTCCATGTATTCCACTTATCATCTCGTCTCAAACTCTAAGTCTATCTTCATCAGAACACTCTGAGCTCATCCTCTTGATTATCAAACTCGACTTTGCATAACTTGCAAATTTCACATAGCTCATGATAAAAAAACATCCTTATAAGATGACTACCTTATACCTTTTATTGTTTACAAACCATCCATGTATCCTTCACTCCACCAAGGTATGTTATCATCTATGTCCTCATACCTCGTAGCAACGTCCCAACTTGCATCATATTTTATCCTTGGTGTATGTCATGCGTACTATCCCATCTCTCCCTCCCATAACAAGAGGAAATAAGCATTTGGCGGCCATCCAAACACAAAGTTCTTCCTATTCTAAGAGTAGAGATGGTACATCCCACATTGCCAGTACACCTTCGAATCTAAGATGAAACGTGCAACTTATGTCTCCACATCACCATCATCTTGATATCAAAGTTGCTTCCATGGAAAACTCGTCTCGAACCTACTTGGGTCCACACACCTTCCTTGGTCATCTCCTCTAGGTCTATAGGGTGCCGGCACTTTTGGGGTCATCCCTCTTCCCTCATGCATCCAGAGAGTGCCCTACTCATCTGCCCTTTGGGTCCCATGAGTCCTTGAAGGTGATCAATCTCCTAACCCATGGCCCTCAGACAATGATAGTTGTTACTTCCCGACCCTATGGTCATGTGCAACTAGGGAATTAGGCAACTCCTACTTCCGTCGGTCTTATCCCTACCTGACCCTCGGATAGACTTAGGATTCTATTATAGTACATGTCCAGCTTAGAACCTCACCCAAGCCTTCATCATCTCTCTCTCTACATTCATGGGCTGACTTCCATCTTTTTATAGGGTCATGGCAACCTGCCTACCTTGGTCAAGCCCCATACATGTTACCTCCATGGTAACACATCCACATGCACATAGAGATGGTTATCTATGGGTCCGCAGGTTCATTCTCATACCATGTGCTCTTCACTTAGCTTCATAAGGTCCTCTGAAACCTCTTTAGGTTACCTCAAAACAAAACTGGTATACACCCTTAAAAAAAAGGTCCCTCTCCCAGGATGGGAGGAAACTACACCTTGATAACAGCGGTCACAAACGTCCTTATGTTTAGGGTATGCATCTACATGAGCACGCTTAGCCCTAGAAAGCTACTAAGGCACAAGAAGGCACTTACCAAACCATGCTAGGTCACACTTGTTCTCATCCTCAACCTTAGACCAACTTAGTTGTGAGGGATTCATCACTCATACCTTTAACTCAAGGGGTTTCTTTCACCTCTACACATGAGGAGCACCATGCTCGAAACTATAGAGACTCAAATCTCATCATGAACATCGGGTACACTACTTCCCTTCTTAGGCCTAGGAACCCTAGGTTCTCCTTTGAGTATCCAACTGCATGCTCGATCTCTTAACCATGAATCAAGCATGTCCAAGGTATGTCATGTACTCCCATGATCCTTTTATATGAGCAACACTTCCGAGTTGAGTCTTCCTCAAGGACAACCAACTAGGTATAATACCTCACAACTGGTTACCTAACCTCTCTAGGTCTAAGGAACTCTTCTTCCTATCTCATAAGGTAAACACCTATACCACAGGCACATAGGTACCAGAAGCATCATCCTCACTCTAGGGTTTAGTTCCTCTAAAAGCAACCAAGATATCATCAGCCTCCAGGGATCATGCATGAGGCAACCACTATCATCCACTTAGGTCGCATCATTCTCGACTCCCCATTGTTCCGCACATTTTGGGATTTTAGGTTTCCAACCTTCTTGCTTGAGTCCTACTTTATCTCTCTAGAGCTAACTCAGCCTCCAGCCTTACTACTAGAGGTCCTCTCTCCATGAAGGATCAAACTCACAATCATACCTCTACAAGGGTGATGCCTATGTTCAACCTTATGTTTGCTCATGATTATCCATAGCCCCTTATGCTTATCTCATAAGCCATCCATCCTATCCTTCTGGTCTCAGTTTTAACTTACTACTCGTACTACTTGATGTACTCTGGGTGCAAGCTATATCCTCCTTGCAACAGCCCATAAGGTTTCTATAGGTTCTTCTCTAACCTCATCCATGAAGGAGCTAACCTTCGCTCAAACATGCACGACCCTTCCCAGGGTTGGGTTGCCAAAGGTACTCGGTCATCAACTTCTCATGGCTCATATGGAATCCAAGGCATGTCTATCCAAACACCTGGTCTCCCATGAAATCTAACCCATCATGTCATCTCTCTCTAACCTCCACTTAGGGTTAGGGTTAACTTCATCCTCAGAGGATGTGCTAGGTCTCTGCTTTTAATGGAGGTCTCTACCTCCAAGAATAACTCTTTCTACTCATCCTCCTGACAATGAGGTCTATCCTCAGGTCTCTCCTGAGGGTAATGACAACTCGTGCCATATGACCTAAGCATGTATCTATTCTTTTACGCTTACTCTATTAAGCTTATGTCCATGACATCTTGTTTACATGCTTTTTATTAATTTGGTGGAGGATCCCTTAATCCTTATCAACCTTACCCATACCTCAACAGGGTGAGGAAAAGAGAGAAAACCTAATCCTTAAGGTCCTTAATAGAATTTGAGTTGAGAAGGGATGAATAAGATGAGAGAGTCCTAAAGGTATCTTATATCTTATTTTGAATCATACCCTAAGACTTTGGCCAGGCAGTCACACAGTTCTGGGAGTCCTCGTATTCTGACTAGCGGTGCGGGGGAAAATATTGCCAGCCCCCGGTCATGATCCTTTTCTAGACACCTCTGTCTTTCGGATAATCCTTTAATAACTCCTTCAGTTCTATGGAATTTGTAAAATTTAATAATTATTAAAGATTAAGTGAGGAACATATGCTCTGATACTATTTGTAACGCCCGGGCCCACTACCCAAGGCTCTAGTAGAGTTTTAGGAATGACGACTGGCCCCACATACCACCACTAGCCTTAACTGCGTGCTTTGTCCTCATGAATGTGCAAGCCAGGGTCAACTTCCCGACTGGTCACCCATCTTAGTACTACTCCAAGCTGAGCACGCTTAACTATGGAGTTATTTAGTGATGGGCTCCTGGAAAAGGAGGTGCACCTTGGTGAGATGGGTAGTCCAATCATTCCTTTTAAGATCATGTTATCTGAGGCATCAAATCCCGGGATGTTACAATCTCCCCCACTTTAGACTCTTGACGTTCTCATCAAGGCTCAACCATATGGCCTCATAATCGGACCCCATTTCAGTGCAGACCCACAATGGCCCATGAACACCTAGCTCCCGATCACGGAATACCAGCGCAAGGGTGGCTACGTCAACCATGGACAGCCCTTTCCTACATGCTTGGACCGTATGGCTCAAGACTGGCATGCCACATGCCCATGCGGGCCCCACCTACTGGAGGGGTTATGGCTCTGATACCAATTGTAACGACCCCGCCTCCCGGTAACCCCCAATTAAGGGAGACCAGAAGGTCAGAGCCATTATCCAATAAATAGGATCAAAGGTTCGACAAATAATCAATAATAATAATAAACTTTACCAACTAAAGTGAAAACTGGTATAAAATCAAACTTTGCTTACCTTTTAAAAACTGGGATTTCTAAACTTCTAACCATGAAGATGCTGATCTAACTAATCCTCCCGTGCACGTTAATTCTCATTTAATTCCACATATGCCACTTTACAGTTTGTTCTTTTCATTGTACCTAAAACGCCGACAATCAAAACGTCAGTCAGTAAGAAGCTGGTATGTGGGGGAAACAATAATCATGCAACTATAATAACAATATCATCAACCAATTATCATTTAATAGCCAAGATTACATTTTAAACCATACTACTCAATCCTTACCTATCCCCTAACTCTGTGCTATCCCTGCAGCGGACTTGTATGCTACCTCTCTTTTAGGTAGATTCTTACCCCCATGGTCCTACCTTACAGGTAGCTGAAAAACACTAGAGGGGGGTGAATAGATTTTTTAAATATTTTAGCAATTATTTAACTCAAACAACTACAAATGAAGAATGGAAGAAGGAGACATGTGTTTAGAGTGGTTCCAACTTTAGCAAATACTAAAGTTGTCAATCCACTACCCGGTTGCTTACCCAATCGGGATTTTGAAAGTATTAATTTTATTACCTTCACAAGGATTTACACAAAATACAATACTTTCTTTACACCCCTTGAACAGCCTTCACTTGAAGTAGATGCACCAACTTGAGGTAGCCTTCTTGAAGTAACTCCAAGCTCCCCCTTGAAGTAGCCTTCCTCTCTAGAAGTAACCTCCCGTTGCACCAGCCTTCTTGAAGTAGCTCAAGGTCCCCTTCTTCACCAAGAAGATCTTCAACCTCTCCAACCCGCAGCCTCCAACCTAGGAGTAGCAAGGAGAGTACAAACAACAATAGAGAACAAGAAAGAAAATAGAAATTACAACTTATCCTTTTGTAGCACAAGGCTTGATTTGCCTAGATCAAGCGTGTAGATCTCCTAACCAAAGTGTATGGAAATGTAATTTCAGTGGATAGGAGATGCTAGCCTATAGGACACGAAATTTGAGCTAAGAGAATAAGTAGCCAATTGTCACTATGCTCAATTTGCTCACAAACAGGTTGCTCAAAGTATGCTCAAAGATTTCTCAAGTGTAACAAGTGAGTTTAGGTGTCCTAAGGCATGTCCTATTTATAGGAATGTCCTACAAGTGCTTAAGGACGTTCTAGACACCTTCTAGGGGTTTCTAAGTGCTTAACTAGCCGTTAGGTACAAGTTTGTTGCTTTAGCAACGGCTAATTAATTAATTCTGCAGTTGCTGTCAGAGTCCGTCTCGGTCGAGAAATGGTCGACCGAGACACCTACTCGGTCGAACTTTTGTCGACCGACAGACTCTCTGGATCAAGTGTATGCAACGTTTATCTCCAACTGCCAACCACCTTGTCAGCTGTGTCTAACGGCTACTTGGGTCTTTCTCGGTCGAGAAGATTGTCGACCGAGAGTGTCTCAGTCGAGGAGTTAGTCGAACGAGATTGACCCTATTTCAATTTTTCAATTAAGGCACTAAGTGTGTGTATGAGTGTGCATATGTGACACTTATTTGAAGGGGATGACCTATCTAAATGTGATGTTTAGCTAGGGAGAATCTAACGCTTGATTTACATGAAATCTAAGTACTTGTACATTATATATTTGTACAAGTTTTTACAAAGTGATTACATTTCATGAAAATATAAATATGTAAGCATATGGATTTCCCTAATTGCTTTGTCATCCACCTTATTCCTGCAACACTCAAGTAGCACGTTAGATTAACAAGAATGAAATGTTTGTCATTATCAAAACAAAGGGATTTACAAATGTCCATTTATCCAACAATCTCCCCCTTTTGAAGATGACAAACATTTCCTAAATATAAAATAAGAAAGTATAAAACATGTGATTTTCATACCTGAAACTTACCTTTGTAAATTTCTTCTCTTGTTTATAAAATGTGTGCTTATTATTCCCCATGAATTATGGAACATGAAATCCAATCCTTTAGGGAATATAGCAACTTTCAATGTAAAGCTAAGAGTTTATGAAACTCATTGATTGAGTTTTGCACAAATACTAAGTTTTATATTTATTTATTGTTTTGCACAAATACTAAGTTTTATATTTATTTCTCCCCCTTTGTCATTTCAAAAAGATATCCATTTAAGAATAAAACTCCCCCTTAATTAGATGTCCCAAAAAAAATGTCCATTAAAAGCCAAAATGATGTAAGTAAAAGTTATTTTTAAGAAGCACAAATATCAAAGAAGACATCTTCCAAAGGAGTGATAAGCAATTGCTTCCTAATCTTGTTAAATTGGTCTAGTGGAAGCGGTTTTGTAAAAATATCAGCCAATTGATCTTCCGTATCAACATGATGAAGAGAAACATGATTTTTAGAAATATGATCCCTTAAAAAGTGATGACGGATTTCAATATGTTTAGCTCTGCTGTGTAAGATAGGATTATGTGCTAAGTTTATAGCGCTTGTGTTGTCACAAAAAATAGGTGTAGATGAAAGAGTAAAACCATAATCATTGAATACTTGTTGCATATAAAGCACTTGAGCACAACAAGATCCGGCTGCCATATATTCAGCTTCAGTTGTAGAAAGGGCAACCGTGTTTTGTTTCTTGCTAAACCAAGATACTAAAGCTCTCCCTAACAAGAAACAGCCACCACTATTGCTCTTGCGATCAAGTCGACAACCAGCACAATCAACATCAGTATAAGCTTTAAAATCCAAGGATTGTCCTTTTGGATACCATAAACCAAAACATGTAGTGCCGGCTAAGTATCGAAGAATTCGTTTAACTGCTTGAAAATGAGAGTGCATAGGTTGGGATTGAAATTGAGCACAAAGACCAACGGAAAACATGATGTCCGGTCTAGAAGCAGTTAAGTAAAGCAAACTACCAATCATGGCTCTATATAAGGAATCATCAATAGGTTCCCCATCTTCATCCTTATCAATTTTAGTAGAAGTGGCCATAGGAGTAGTAGCATGTTTGCACTGATCCATCCCAAAACATTTTAAGAGTTCTTTAGTATACTTTTCTTGGCTTATAAAAATCCCGGCAGGTGTTTGTTTAATTTGGAAACCAAGGAAGAAGGTTAGTTCACCCATGAGGCTCATTTCAAATTCTTTTTGCATAATGTCACTAAATTGTGTACACAATGATTCATTTGAAGCTCCAAAAATAATATTATCAACATATATTTGAACAACAAGAAAATCAGATGTATATGTTTTGAAAAATAAAGTAGAATCTGAATTTCCAATAGAAAAACCATTATCAAAAAGATATGTCTTGAGCCTTTCATACCAGTTCCTAGGTGCTTATTTTAAACCATAAAGTGCTTTCTTAAGTTTATAAACATAGTCACCTTTTTCCGGTATTTCAAAACCGGGTGGTTGGGTAACATAAACTTCTTCTTGAATGATTCTGTTTAGAAATGCACTTTTTACATCCATTTGGTAGAGTTTGATGTTTTTATGTGCAGCAATAGCTAGTAACATTCTAATAGCTTCAAGTCTAGCTACTGGTGCATACGTTTCATCAAAGTCTATTCCTTCTTGTTGATTATATCATTGTGCTACTAACCGAGCTTTATTTCTTATTACTTCTCCTGCCTCATTGAGCTTATTTCTAAAAACCCATTTAGTTCCAATGATGGTTTTATCTTGTGGTTTAGGAACTAAATCCCATACATCATTTTTTGTGAATTGATTTAATTCTTCTTGCATTGCTATTATCCAATAATCATCTTTAAGAGCTTCAGATATCTTCTTAGGTTCAATGATAGAAACAAAAGCCATGTTTGCAACATCCTTAAAGGAAGACCGAGTTTTTACTTTATCATTTGGATTTCTAATAATTAATTCTTGAGGATGATCCTTAATAAGTCTAGGTATAGTTTGTGTTTCACTTTGGTTATTGTTTGTAGTATCTTTCTCACTATCATTTGGTATGTTTAAGTTTTCGAATTGATTAGTAAGATCAATTATTTCTAGATTTTCTGATTTGGACTCTTCATGAAAAGAGACATGAATAGATTCCTCAACTTTTCTAGAGATAGTGTTGTAGACTCTAAATGCTTTGCTAGAGGTAGAAAGAATGCTTTGTGTGATTTAGAATCAAACTTATCTCTATCATCTTTGGTATTTTAGATATAACATGTAGATCCAAAGGTATGAAAATAGTCAACTCTAGGTTTCTTAGAATGTATTATTTCATACGGAGTTTTCTTCAAATGAGAGTGAACAGTTACTCTATTTAACACATAGCATGCGGTGTTTACAGCTTCAGCCCAAAAGGTTTTGGGGGTGTTATGTTCGAGCATCATAGTTCTAGCCATTTCTTGTAGTGATCGATTTTTCCTTTCAACTATGCCATTTTGTTGTGGAGTGCGTGGAGCAGAAAAATTGTGAGTGTACCCTTGAGATGTGCAAAATTCTTCAAATACATGATTTTCAAATTCTCCACCATGATCACTTCTAATGGTACATATTTTGCTTTGTAATAGATTTTCAATCATAGGGCAAAATTTTATAAAAGCATGAATAGTATCATCTTTGGTTGCAATAAAATGTACCCATGTATATCTACTATAATCATCAACAATAACAAAACAATATCTTTTGCCACCGATAGATTGTGTCCTCATAGGTCCAAATAAATCCATGTGAATTAATTCTAAAGATCTACTGGTGCTAAGTTCATGTTTAGGTTTAAAAGAGGTTTTTGTTTGCTTTCCCAATGTACATGGTTCACAATTTTCAACTTGATCAAAGGATAAAGTAGGCAAACCACGAACAAGATCATATTTCACTAACTTTTTGATAACATGTGAACTAGCATGTCCTAGCTTTTTATGCCATAATTGTAAAGTATTTTCATTTGCAAGCAAGCATTTTCCTACTACAGATTTCATAGAGTTAGGTCTAAGAATATAAAGATTTCCAACTCTTTTTCCTTCATAGACAACATTTGTAGTGTTTTCTATTAATTATTTGCAGCAGGTTTTGTTAAATAAAACATCATAGCCACTATCACACAATTGACTCACACTTATTAAGTTATGGTGCAAACCATCAACAAGTAGAACATTCTTTATTTCGAGGTTTGTGCCAATATTACCTATTCCAACAATTTTACCTTTACCGTTATCTCCAAAAGTGACTGTTCCACTCTTCTTTTCTTCAAAAGTTTGAAATGCATCCTTATTTCCGGTCATGTGTTTGGAACATCCACTGTCAACCACCCAATCCTGCATTAGAATGTAGGTTTTGGTACCCATGTGATGGTCCGGTATGGTTAGAAGCATTTAAGTAGAGACTGTATAAAAATTCTGATTCAGAACTTCAATCGGTCGACAATTGTTCGACCGACATCTTTCTCGGTCGACTAATAGTCGATCGAGAGGGTTGTTGTATTGCAAATTAAAGACAGAAATTCAGCAGTTCAAAAAATTATTATAATGCATAAAACCTTTTATTAAGTTGAGATAAGACAATATGAATTGCAAAATTAAGCATTTGATCATATCTCAACTGAATTGCATTCGACTCTACTAAGTTTGGGATTTTGGGACCCAAACTAAGTAGGAATCCTTGGTCTTATACGGGCATGAAAATGAATAATGTCCAAGACGTAGACAAAAATGACAAGTAATAGAGTCAACTTCATTTCTCTTTCTAGGAATTGTATTCTTAGGTACAAACATAGTCCGAGTTCTTTTGGTTTGATTTTTCTTTGGATCATATCCCAAACCTTTTCTTCCATTGAAACTAGAGGAGGCTTTTAGGATGTTTTCAAGGATATCTTTTCTTCTTAACTCATGTAGGTTTCTTTGTAGCTTAGCAATGTCATCCATCTTCTTGTGTAAATCTTTTCTAGCTTGATCTAAATCAAATAATAGGGAGTCTCTTTCTTTTACAACATTGTCATAGTCTAGATGGTTACACAGAATTGGTTGAGTCTGAAAATCTTTTAGTTTAGCTAACAATTCAGTCTTTTCTTGAGAGAGAAGATCAACATTTGTTTCTAGAGTGAGTAGCTTGTTAGTACAATCATTTAAAGATGTTTTTAAAGACAAATACTTAAGATCAATGTTGTTCTTTTCAGAAGAGAGATCATTTAATTTAGCATATAGCTCATCATTTGTTTTGATAACCTTCTTTAGTTTCTTCTTGAGATCAACATACTTATCATGAGTTTCTTGTAAACTAGTAATTAACTCTTCTTTAGGAAGATCAAGTAGGCTTACCTCTTGAGAGTCTTCATCATCTTCTCTTTCCATTAGACATTCCACCTTTTCTTCTCCACTTTCACTTTCACTTGACTCATCCCATGCAGCTTTATAGGCTTTTTCTCCCCTCTTCTTGTGTGAGCTTTTCTTTCCTTTCTTTGCTTTAGGACATTCATTTTTGAAATGTCCTTTCTTTCCACACTCAAAGCACCTAGGAGGAGAAGAAGAACTAGAAATTTTGTTAGATTTAAATCTTCTATATTTCTTACCATTGACAATCAATGCTTCTTCTCCTTCTTCTTCACTTGACTCCTCACTTTCTGGTGTAATTATCCTTGAAGCTTTTAGAGCCACATTCTTCTTCTTTCCTTGTTGAAGTTCACGTTCTCTTCTTTCTTCCTCTTCTAGGGTTGCTTCATGAGCTTCTAGATTGCCAATGAGTTGCTCCATTTTCAGCCGAGTGAGGTCATTAGCTTCTTCAATGGCTGTCACCTTTGGCTTCAATTTAGGAGGAAGTGATCGAAGGATTTTTGATACCTGATCTTCTTCAAGAAAAGTTTTTCCTAGAGCATTTAAACCATTAACAATAGAAGAGAATTTTGCAAACATTTCACTAATAGATTCATTTGGATCCATACAGAAGTGTTCAAACTTTTGTTTAAGCATGCTAATCTTAGAATTCTTGACTTGAATTGTACCTTCATAAGTTATGGACAGTCTATGCCAAATGTCATAGGCTGTGTCACAGTTTGATATCCTATTAAATTCTCCTACTGAAATTGAACAATATAAAATGCTTACAGCTTTGGCATTCATTTGATCCAACTTTACCGTGTTTGCATCCCACTCTGCATATTGTGTTTGAGGAAGCTCGTATGGGGTTGACACCATCCTCCATAAGTCCCAATTGATGCCTTGGAAGTAGAACTGCATCCTTCTCTTCCAATATGTGTAGTTTGTTCCATCAAACGCTGGAGGTCTAGCAACAAGTGTCCCTTCAAGGTTAAGATTTAAGCACCCCGTCACCCATTCTTCAAGACCTTGTTAAGGTTCCTTGAAGCCTACTCTGATACCAATTGAAAAACACTAGAGGGGGGTGAATAGAGTTTTTAAATATTTTAGCAATTATTTAACTCAAACAACCACAAATGAAGAATGGAAGAAGGAGACAGGTGTTTAGAGTGGTTCCAACTTTAGCAAATACTAAAGTTGTCAGTCCACTACCCAGTTGCTTACCCAACCGGGATTTTGAAAGTATTAATTTTATTACCTTCACAAGGATTTACACAAAATACAATACTTTCTTTACACCCCTTGAACATCCTTCACTTGAAGTAGATGCACCAACTTGAGGTAGCCTTCTTGAAGTAACTCCAAGCTCCCCCTTGAAGTAGCCTTCCTCTCTAGAAGTAACCTCCCGTTGCACCAGCCTTCTTGAAGTAGCTCAAGGTCCCCTTCTTCACCAAGAAGATCTTCAACCTCTCCAACCCGCAGCCTCCAACCTAGGAGTAGCAAGGAGAGTACAAACAACAATAGAGAACAAGAAAGAAAATAGAAATTACAACTTATCCTTTTGTAGCACAAGGCTTGATTTGCCTAGATCAAGCGTGTAGATCTCCTAACCAAAGTGTATGGAAATGTAATTTCAGTGGATAGGAGATGCTAGCCTATAGGACACGAAATTTGAGCTAAGAGAATAAGTAGCCAATTGTCACTATGCTCAATTTGCTCACAAACAGGTTGCTCAAAGTATGCTCAAAGATTTCTCAAGTGTAACAAGTGAGTTTAGGTGTCCTAAGGCATGTCCTATTTATAGGAATGTCCTACAAGTGCTTAAGGACGTTCTAGACACCTTCTAGGGGTTTCTAAGTGCTTAACTAGCCGTTAGGTACAAGTTTGTTGCTTTAGCAACGGCTAATTAATTAATTCTGCAGTTGCTGTCAGAGTCCGTCTCGGTCGAGAAATGGTCGACCGAGACACCTACTCGGTCGAACTTTTGTCGACCGACAGACTCTCTGGATCAAGTGTATGCAACGTTTATCTCCAACTGCCAACCACCTTGTCAGCTGTGTCTAACGGCTACTTGGGTCTTTCTCGGTCGAGAAGATTGTCGACCGAGAGTGTCTCGGTCGAGGAGTTAGTCGACCGAGATTGACCATGTTTCAATTTTTCAATTAAGGCACTAAGTGTGTGTATGAGTGTGTATATGTGACACTTATTTGAAGGGGATGACCTATCTAAATGTGATGTTTAGCTAGGGAGAATCTAACGCTTGATTTACATGAAATCTAAGTACTTGTACATTATATATTTGTACAAGTTTTTACAAAGTGATTACATTTCATGAAAATATAAATATGTAAGCATATGGATTTCCCTAATTGCTTTGTCATCCACCTTATTCCTGCAACACTCAAGTAGCACATTAGATTAACAAGAATGAAATGTTTGTCATTATCAAAACAAAGGGATTTACAAATGTCCATTTAGCCAACAGTAGCCAATACCTAGGGTAATAGAGTCACATGGCACTACCCAAAGGTATCCCAATATCTAACTCAATGTGACTTGATGGACCTACCCCAATGGTAGCCATGTACTAAGTCATCCAATGACCTAATGGGCCTACCCCATTGGTATCCATGTACTAGGTCAACCCATTAAGCTACAGAGGGGACTAGGATCTGAGCTAGTAGGCACATCTCTTATGTGATAGTCATATTCACATTTTAATTTGCAAGAATTAAATGCAACCAACAGTTTAACTCATGTCATCGATAAAACCTCAAAACTCCTCAGGAAACTAATTCGGGATATTCATAGGCGTAACCACATACCTGTCAGGCAGACTCAGATGCATGAATAGTCCAGACAAGCAAGCAAGCACAATTCAGTCCTGAAATGTACATCCAATTCCTTTTTATCAAAAATTGTCCAAACCATCTTGCTACTTATGGTTTCTATTCCTTTTTAGGGTTTCTTCCTCTTTTTAGGGTTTACTTTGCAATTAGGGTTTCACTTCCTTTTTACCATTTTTACTTTATTTTTATCAAAATATCCATCAAACCCTTATTATCTCAGTTTCTTTCCTATTAAGATCTTAAGATCAGATTTGAACCAAAAAACCCTAATTTTCATATTACTATATCTTTTCTTCCCTTTTTCCCCACATTAGGGTTTCTAAGGGTACTAATTATATTATTAGGTTTAAAACCCTAATTCTTGTAATTCCCTTTTCAAAACAGGTTAATATCCATCTATATCATTAAACCAGTTAATAGTGCTCGAATTTATTCACTTGCAAGATTAGATCTATTCTTTATCAATAATTAGGGTTTCTAACCACAAATTATTACTTTTCCCCTCAAAATAAAACACTTTTACAAAAGTGTACTGATTTAGGCTTCCAAACCATTTTTAATGCATTCCTCGTATTTTTCTGATCAATTTACATGATTAGATTTTCTCATCCGAGTTTTCTAGATCAAGATATTATTTTAGCAAAGAAAAACTTTTTTATTGCTTTAGTTGCTAATTCCAGAAAAATATGGAACGTTAGATCGATGGCCCGTTGGTCCACTCAGAATCCAACGTCCAGGGTCACGCACGCCTGTTCTAGCGATTAAAATATGCAAAGGGACCAAGTTGCCCTTACCTATACTGAAGGGGTGTCGGGGTATCTTGGTAAATTGCCAAGTATCCGTCTTCAACCTCTGTTCTTTGCTTCTTGCGAGCAAATGGTCAACCCAATGGTTGACTCAGAGATCCTGTCCACCGGAGGGCGAGCTAGGAGGTCAGGAAGCGGCATCTTTCTCCCACGAACTCGACCTAGGGTCCAATTGCTTGCCGTGAATGCTCTGCAACTCCATCCTACTCGCCGGACTCCGACGAGGCGTGCTAATGCGTCAAGATATCAGGTCAGGGTGACTGGGGAAATTGAAAGCACGGGAACAAAGCTCGTGCTCAGCCGAAGCATTTGGGCTAGCAAAAAGATATGCTGATACCCTCCATCACTGTCCCCCCTACATATAGGGTGGGTAGCAGGCTCTCGAGGTTTGGGTATTTCCGAAATGATGACCAAACCTAGACAAAGTCGGGATTAAACTCCGCAGCTTCCTCTCCTGAGTCCAAAGGAAGCAATGCCAACTTTGCACCTACTTTGGATCACAAGGAATCCAAGAGGTAAAATCCCTCTGACATTGGCAGAGTCCCAGTCTGTGCGGGACTTAGACGATGATCATCCATCATTGGATTAAGATCCAACGGATCTCATCGCTCGTGATCAAACACAAGGGGAAAGTATATTTCTAAATTCAGATTAATTCCCAATTTTGGGGATAACTTGCTAAATTCATATCTCCCAAACCCTTCCTCCTTTTTAACTCAAATTTTAAGGGAAGGTTTGTCTTGGCATTATATTACTTTGTACGAAATTTGGAAAATAAATTGCAATGGATGAGAAGGCTTCCTTCTCTCCCAAGTTATTGGTTAATTTATTCAAAATTAATTATTAATCCTTTTCCCTTTGCCATTAACTTGGTTTTTTGGGTCCCTTGGACCTCAAGAAAACCTAAAGGTACGAATTCTCATATTGGGGAATATTCCTTAGCCTTTTCTTTATCTTTTATCCATTATTTATCATATCTAGTTTATTTCTTATTAAAATATCTCTTTTTGATAATTTCTCTTTATCTTTCCTTTTATTTTCCTCATTGGCATTCCATTTATCATTAGGAATCCTTTGGATACGAAAATCCATCAAGGGTAACTCAATTATACATCTTTTTACTTATTTTCCACATTTTACCATTGTTTTCAATTTCTTTCTTAACAAAGAAATACTTAATTGATCTTTTCCTTTCTTATTGTATTTTCTTTGCTTATTTGGTTTCCTTGGGACCCAAGGAACCCAAGAGGCACGAAATCCACCTTTGGATTTCACTCTTTTGCCTTCTAGAGGTTTCTACATTTTTCTTTTCTCCATTTCTTATTAATAATGGAGTTTCTTTTGTCTTTTCCTTGTTATTGGGCCCAATAGACAATAAAGCCCACAAGTAAATCAACAAGTCTATTTTAAACAAAATTCATGCATTCAATCAAAAGACATCATTATTTGTGCATTTATCTTTAATATGAGACATTACATTTCTCAGCAAATGAACCCAAAATTGGGGTTGTAACATCACTTGTCATAACTAAAGAATCTGGGAGACTTTGAGTAGAGAGTGGCTCGAGACAGGAGACTGGCGAGGCCTGTCAACTGACTGGGTGATTGTATGGTGGATACTAGATGGCTTCTGGGGCCTTCCTTCCCTTAAGGTATGACATCTTGAGGGCTTGATCATCCTTCTAGGCAATGAAGTGTATATGTAGTTGTTTCTGGATAAAAGTATATAAAATGTATTAAAGTCTAGAAAAGGGAAGATAATTGCATGTAAGTAAATCTAAGGCTAAAACTAAGGAATAAAAACACAACAACTCTTAAGAAACAAATAAAATTGCATGCAAAAATTGGTATAAATATACACATCAAAACACCCTGAACGTAAACCTTTGCTCATCCTGAGTGAAGCAAAATAAAAAGGGGACATACAATTGATACTATGATCCAAGCTTCCTCACCCAACTGAGCATACTTTTTAGCCCCTTCCATCAAACTCAATCAAGTGACCTAATCATTTGATGGCATGTAGCCAAGCTTTGATATCCCCCGATTGGAGCTTGTTTCACCATTTGCTAGACTTCAGAACCTACAAAGAACTGATTTCATCTCAATAATACTCTTGATATGTCCATGCAAGGTAGAAGGGATCACAAGTCATGGATAATTGGCTATTTTTTGGGGGGTAGGTATAAAATTTGGAAGAAGGGGGAAGAAGAAGGCATGGCATAAACCCATTTCCCTGGTCTCTCCTTTATTCGACTTGAGACCTTTTTAGGATACAATTTTTTTATTTGTCTCTCCTCTATTTGACTCGAGACCTTATTGGTTGTAGTTACATTGACCGCATGTTTCTTTGGGATCATTAGACTTTTTTATTTATATCATCCAGTAGACAAAAATGAAGATGGATTTTCTTTGAAAAGGATGCCACCCCAAACTTAGGGTTCAACATATAATAGATATTTTGTTTTCCCTTTATGGATAGCGAAGAGACGGGAAATGATGGAAGAAAGGTGGAAACAAAAGGCTAACTTATGCTTCTTTGTTTTATTACTACATTGGAATCAGATTGTGACACCTCCTCATGCTAAATGAGATTACTCAAACCATTACACACAATTAATTACTAACTAATCACATAGCTAGAAAATCAGCAGAATTAAAACCAAAATTTCACATCATGAACAAGTTCTGAAACATTTACAAAAAGGTCCATCTTTTACCATAACTCATATACCATAATAGGTATTTGGAACTGAATCTACTGGTCTCAGCCATGTCCTGTATATAAAACATATATTTCCACATGTACATGCCATATATTACAAACACTAGCATACTGCCAAAAACTCATGTCGATACAAGTATTTTATCTATAAAACACATTCCACACCCGGACCCAAAGGGTACAAGAATGACACTAGGATTCTACTACTAATATCTATAGCTATGCAACCTTCTGAATCTATTGATCACTAGATTGCTCCTCTTCCACGACACGACCTCAACCACGTTACCTGCAACCACCTAAAAAGATGTGATGACCCACGAGGTGAGACCCAATCCCAGCGAGAGATATAAATCCCTTTAATAGATATTGATTACAATAGAATAATTAATAGTAAGTAGGCTGAGCAGACTGAGTATTGAATAAGAAATTGAGCAGATTGAACAATTTAAGCATAGTAAGCAAGTCAAACACATAAGTTTAGCAACAAGTATAATTACTCATTTTTCATAAGATTGCATCTTGTAAGAACTGTGTAGCATAAAAATAAGGCAAGGGCTAATCAACCAATGTGAAATGCATTCAACCTAGCAAGTATACTACATAGTTTGTATTACATCTTTTATTATATTACCCTGAGGGATTTGAGGAATACCATTCAAGTCCCAACTGACCACCCTAAGCTACATCTTTTATTATATTACCCTGAGGGATTTGAGGAATACCATTCAAGTCCCAACTGACCACCCTAAGCCGAAATCAATGCCATATAAGATCTAGGAGAACTAGATTCCTAAGATCTTCTCTACCCTCAGTCAGTATGAGTCTGCCACAACAACACATTAGGTCAAACTGATAACAGCCTAGTCCGTCCTTGGTACAAGTCACAACACTAGTGATAGGAGGTGGGTATGCAAACCCTACCATTTGAGGTACAACCGTAGTTGCCCTCAGTTTCATCTCATATGTAAACACCAAGAAATGACTATAGTTGTTCTCAAACTGAGGGCTAAGTATGACTGCAATCATCCTCCCTATATAGTTGGGGTCAGGATATCAAGTACCCCTCATACTCAACAATATGCGCTCTGAGTTTCCCATAGGAATACTTATTTCACCATCCAACAAGTTCTGACACTGAAGTATAAACACACCAAAAGGGAGTGGAAGATTAGACTACTACATTATTACATGATATTTAGATTACGTTGTTCCTAACTATAAGGGTGTAACTGTAAAAAAGGAAATTTAGAACTACTTACACAAAAGGACCATTTGTAGAGACAAGATGTGCTCAAAGCTTACATTCCTGGTACACGTTCCTCTCGATTCATCTTCCTCTAATCCACCTACATGTCAGTGGTTTGGGAAAAAACATTAAGGAAAGAAATAATAAGAAAGGTATGTGTTAGTAATATATTATTATGTGTAAATGAAACATTATCTGAACACTAAAGAGTAAAGTACAAGTAAGAAGTTGTCCCCATTCAATGAGAAGGCCATAATAGAATAGGTGGTGAAAGTCAAGAGAAATGACAACAAGAGAATGAGTCATTTTCTTTTTGAAAAATGATTAATTCATATGAGAATATTGCCTTTATATTTCATTCCATAACATAATAAATACTAGAATTCATGTATATTACATGTATACTAATACTATATACGTCAGGACCAAGACACCAAGGATCTCAAGCCAGAGTTTCCTAGAAGTGGCACGATGTGGTGGAAATGGTGTGCCCAAAATAATAATTCGTTGGAGATAAGGAACCATAGGCGTAAGTAGTGTGGCCCATTGTATGGTTGAGAAGAAGCACTACTACCCTAAATATTATTTGTCTAATCTTCTTAATTGCAAATATAATGGACATTAATGAAGTTTAATCATTTTTAGGGAAAAATCAAGTACAGATGGATGTGAACATCCATGTCAAAGCAATTAGGGTCAACGGACTTGTAAATAAATATTCAATAATCCCATTGTCTAGAAAGAGCAAAAAAATCATAATTAAGGATGTTTCGATAAGAATTTCAAAATAGATGCAAATAGAATTCAATTCAAGATTTATGACTCGTTAAAAGAAATTTGGGTTTCAAGTCACTAGATGTCCCAAATAAAAATAGGGAAGATGCACATAACTAATGTTTGACTGTTACTAGTATTAAACACCAGTCTCTAACACCTTTTATCCTTATATGACATGCATTTTACATATTAGTCAAACATATTCAAAAATATATAATATCTAATTTAGTAAAATTCTCCTCTTAAAACCTAATATTGGTCACCTGATAAAAGGTTAGGGTTTGTCACTATACGTACTTAAAAATATGGATAAGGTGTTGGTTCATTTTTTTAATACTTAGATATTGGATATGTTAGATGATTGGTGGTATCACAGTGAAAGGAAACTAATCATATTAACAGGAGACTGATATGTATAATTTATTAAGTTACCAGTCATCAAGCATGTTATTGTACTAGAGATATAAGGAACTTCATATTACATCTTATATCAAAAATGTCAATATCCAATATGTTTCATGAACTACCGCTTTGATTTAACCTATTCTGCAATAATAGGTCCAATAATATATATATATATATATATATATATATATATATATTACTATATTTCTTGCTATTATTATTTTCATGCCTAAAGTGATTGAAATAAATAATAACATATTATATGAAATGTTATACTTTGTAAATTAATTAGTATGAAATTTTTGTATATAAATTCAAGATTTTCAAATAACGTTAACCCAAAATACCTTCTAGTCAGATGTTTGAATGGATAAATATAAACATGGGCCTACTAGTTTGATTCTCGACCAACAATCAAGGATAGTGTGGACCTTGGTGGGTTTATTATGAAGGTAACAACAGATATTGGAACATTTAGAAAATCTTTTAAGAAGCATAGAGAATTGGATATGTGGGTTATATATTAGTAGGTAAACAAGATAGTGTGTTCATGCATTTATTCATATATCAATCTCTTATAGATTTATTAGATTTGTTGATTTTTTTACGATCAAATAAGATAGTAGTTATCACCTAGGCAATGTGAGAGACTTGATATGTGTTATATGGGAGGCTATAAAGTTGAATAGAGTAACATGATTTTCACGACTTCATGGAAGGTCATGGTCTTCAAAATATGGGAAAAGACGACGAAGAACCTTGCAAAAGCCTATATTCATTTTTCAACAAACTCCTACGATGAGGATTTTCTTCCTATAGAAACACATGATCTACATGTCTAAATAGAGTATTAGGTCAAGCATGTATGATCATTAGATGTATAGTAGAGACTTAGGGAGGGAACAATAGAACAAACACATGTTAAATGCCTTTTATGGCTTTTTAGTGTAGACGGTAGGAAAGTTTAGAACATTGTTTCTCCAAAGAGCTCATAGACATGGCATAAGGGTGGAAGATTTCATTGGAGGACTCAGGGCAAGGAACTTGAGGATCATGTCACTATTTCTTGGTTTATGTTGACCTAATGGACAAGGTGTAAGTTTCATGGTTTGCCTCCAAGGGAACTTCTTATGGACAAGCTTGGGTCAAACTTGTCATTGTATCCCATGGATATGTGTTGAAGTTAGACTCATCTCTCATTGGGAATTAGGTGGTGGTTACTATGTTTGTACATGCATTGTTGTTGTCATCAGGTGTTCCTAGAGCCATAACTGGCCACAACAATAGCCGAAAATAGTTCTATTGGGAGTGAGACCTGATTGGGGAGCCACTCACTTGCTTTGAGAAAAAATAGAAAACCATCCCATGCAAAACATGATAATAATTTTTCATAAAGGATGATAAACTAAAATCCAAGTATGAAATGTATCATTCACCAAATATTTAGCAACATAAGATAAAAAGATCTAACTATTACAATATTTATGTCTAGCGTTGTTCTTCACTATGTAGGTTGTATATAAAAGAAAGCCATAGGAAATAATAGAAAACCATCCAATGCCAAACATGATAATGATTTTTCACAAATATGATAAACCAAAATACAAGTATGAAATGTATCATTCACCAAAATTATAGCATCGGAAGATAAAAAGACCTAACAATTATAATAGTTATGTCTAGCATTGTTGCTTACCATGTAGGGTGTATATAACATAAAATTATATGAAATAAGTCATAGAGGGTAAACCAACTACTTCAATCTACCTCCCTAGAAATATCATCTATACTTAGATAAGCCCTGATCAACTTTGATCCACACCTCTGTGTCCTCTACCTAAGGGATTGGAAGCATACCCCACAAGAGAAGACAAAGTGGAGCCAATATAAAATGTCGGTATGTGCATATCGATAGAGATTGAGCAATTATACGGGAAAAAGGACAACAAATATAACAATGCTTCCCAAATAAATATGAAAGTATTATACAAGTGGATATCAAAAGAAACATTCTAATAAGATGAAAATAAACAGGTTTACTTGCCATGAATTAAAATAACATATACCTCAAGAGCATACAAAGAGAAATTAGGGCACATGACCCATCAATTAATGAAATAATTAGCATATAGGTGTAATAAGCATAACACTGATGAAATATAATAAAATAATGGCGACTAGAGCAAATAGCGCATATACCTGATAGATCATGGCACGTGACAAAATTCCCAAATATATAAAGGTGGACACAAAACCTCATGTATGGGGCACAGGACCTCCATCCTGAAAACATAAAGGGCATATAACCCAAAAATCAAAGAATACTAAAAAAATCCTAGTACTACTGAATCAACAAGCATGCAATGTAGAGGCAAGTAAAGTTTAGTTATCCTATTGATTAAATAAGACTGTCCAACTTGTGGAACATCTAACCATAAAAATTCATATGAGCAAACTAGCGTTCCAATGGACAAATAGCATAATATAGATGAAATGCACCAATTAGGGTTCAATTAGAGATGGCATAAAAAAGATCACAAATCTTATATGACAAAATGCAATATCAACTAAGCAGTGTCAATATATAATTGATTTCAATTTGAGACTCAAAAGGATTCAAATAACTCTCAAAGGATGAATTTCACATATGTTTTCAATTAGGTAAAGAGAGAGAGTGTGCGTTACATCCCCAATTTTGGTAAAATTGGATGATATAAATATAAAGCATGTTCTGTCAGATAATTTTTCCTGAATGATATTATTTATGGAATAATATTATCCTTGTGACAAGTTAAAGAAATAAAAAGATTTTTGTTTGCAATAATCCATTAAAATGTTGAACAAGAGAAAGAATGGAAAATTCTAGAAAAAGAATATATCGTGGGATAATGGAATTAATGTTCAAAAGGAACAAGCTTTGTATGGAAAAGGTATCACTTTAGATCCCAAAAGAATAAATATAATTTAAAAAGGAAATTAATAAGTTCCTATAATTGATGCAAGGATATATCAAGTAGAGAAATAGATGAATAATCCAGAATCCATTACCCAATATGTGTCATGCTTTCCTTTATGGGTTTTTGGTGTAAGAGTTATGGACATTGGTGTCTATATATTGGGAATCTCTTAATTTCGTTGCTTTTAACAAATATAAATACTTATTTCCTTGGAGGACAATCCAATAAGAGTTGTGTATAATGGGGGAAAACATTTCCACCTTTTGGACTTTACCAAGGATAGGAGTCCCCCCATTCTCCACCTCCTTGCTTAACCGTGGTGTACCCCAAGAAGGAATCTGCCAAATCCAAGAGTTTGACCCGCAATAACCATGTTCCTTTTCTTTATCAACACGGCTGTTGATGATCCTAGGTCAGGGCTACCCTAGACGTTAGGATTCTCATTCTCGTTGATGTCATCGTGGCCTATATAAGGCAGTAGGCTCCCCGTTCCCAGCAAAAACGATAGCAGACACCCCGCCGGTGCTCTTCCCGGAACTCTGCTAGACGCCTTCCCAACCAAGGGGTAAGAGATAGGTGGTCGCGACTAGGTCTCGCTGGGATAGACTGACTCAAAGACGCCCTAGTTAGCTTTCCCAAGTGGCGTCGTAGGTGGCACCTTATGTTCTGAGGACGGTGGCGGCAGGTGGTGGTGACACGCTGCTGGCTGATGGAGGGAAAGATTCAAGGACAAAAAACCCAAATAGCACAGTTTCATACTTTTACCTAAAAACACCAATTAATTGGCGTTTTTCTAGTACTACTTGCCTCAAAACGCCTCGTTGGCTGGCGTTTCTTTGAAACACGCCAAACAAGATGGCGTTTCTTTGAAACACGCCAAACAAGATGGCATTTTTTACTCCCTTGATGCTACAGCAGCAGCTGCTCCTTATGTCGTGTCGGTGTGGTGATCCTGAGAACAAGGCCCGGGTACATGTCCCAGTCGTTGGCCATATAAGGGTTCTCCTCCATGATGTAACGGTCGTTGCACTTGGCGCTGATGCTGTGGAGCGTCTCGCCTTCACCCACCACGTACATCTCCTCGCAGGGCGGCTCTGTCTCTGCCTCTACTGCTTCTGCTACCACCACGCTCGGCTGCGATTTGTCCTTCGGCCCCTCTCGGGCATGCGCGGGCTTGGGAGACAGAGCGGCCAGCACCAGCAGGACTATGAGCAGTAGGGTGCCGTGGCAGAACGGAGATGCTGACCGTGATAGCCTCATCGTCATATCGATTTGCTAGTTTAGCTGCCTTCAGAAGCTGTCGGGAACCGAAAGATAGGAAGGGGAAGGGAGGATGGGGGCTTATAAACAAGGAAAGATATATGGCTGCCGGGTGGAAGGGGTGTCTTGGCATGTACGAGATCGATGTGTTAGCTATTGGGTAGTTGGTTGGGTACAAACAAGGCACAAGGCCGGCGACGCCCCCACTGACGACAAAACAAGGACTGAAGGCGCTTTCAGTTCCTGCACCAGAGGCGCTTTTAGGTAAAAGTACCAGAAAAACGCCAATTAATGTGGCTCTTTTAGGTGAAAGTGTGCTAGTTTGGCTATGTGGAAGAGACGGCGGCGAGACCTACGATCTGCAAGAGGGAGGGAAAGTACGACTGGTGCTTCATCCACCATAGGGTGAGAGCCGGAGCAGCACGACTGTGGGTGTCGTGTCTCTACATCTGTGGAGATGCCTATGCTAGACGACGTGCACGGATGAAGGCGGAGGGTAGGTCGGTGGTTGTGGGCGAGGAAGCACCCAGGGCATGGCCCTACTGGTGCGGCCAGAGGGAGAGGACATCCAGCAGGGGCGGAGCCAGACCTTGATATGTGGGGGGGGCCAAAATAATAGTACTACCCACCAAGAATCGATCCAAAGACCCTTTGAAAGTAAAGGCCATCTGAATCCACTGCACTACGTTCACATGTTGATGAGTTTGTATTATAACCGTAATATAAACACATCGTTTGCACATTTGTTGGAAAAATAAAATACATATGTGCGCATGGGGTATCGAACCCGCGACCTCATCCAAGGGAGAAGCTCCACTAGCCGCTGAACCAACTGTAAACTTGGTGTTGTATACACATTGTAATTATATATATTATTATACCATATCATAGACATATGTATATATATACATATATATACTAAAATTTTATTTTTTTGGGGGGGGGGCCATGGCCCATGCTTGCCCCCCTGGCTCCGCCCCTGACAGCCAGGGTCCCCGTGGACGAGGTTGCAAGAGGTTTGAAATCTCTGCCAACCTGGTCGGAGTGAACTGAGGAGGATCAGGCGGAGAGCAACCTGCCGTTGCAGGCGACGAGGCGCAGCTCCACTGGGCTGCTTGCGGGAGAGGAAGATGGCCGCTGCGCCGCGGCTGGGCGCGCCGCTCGCGGAGACGGCGTACGGCTCGCGAGACTGCGGGGAAGGAGACGCGGCATCGGGATCTGAGAACGCAAGGGAGATGACCCGTTGGACAAAGTCAAAAGTGCCCCTGCCTGTACGTGTAAGGTGCGAGGCTAAGAAGGTCTTTTTCCACGGAAAACCTTGGTGGCTCGGCTACAAAGGGATAGCCATATAATCGCTGACGTGTCAAGCCCTGATTGGGTCAAATAAGGTTAGTTTGCAAAATTTGTAAATAATGATTGGTAACTCGGATTGTAATATATAATATATAAAAATTGATTAGGAGAATGAGAGAAATCCAAATAAAATACTATCAGAACCTGATAATGCTTACTGTTCTAAAAGTATAGGTTATACATGTCATAATGTGTTTAATGAGAAGGAAAACATGGATTTGCCTTAATCTGATGATTAATTGATTAACATTGGTTATGTTATGTTCATACTTGGTCTAGACAGGTATAATGAGTAAATTCTTGATAATGATGTATAACCGATGTTTCTACATTAGTAAGCTTATATATGTTGATTTAGGGTTTGAAACCAATGTAGACATCATGATATGATCCTAATGCTAGTAATGTCATCTAGGTATCATGAGTAGTCTTATATGTTTAAGATGATGATTAAGGTTTCACCTAATATGCATAATTGAATTGATAATCTTAGAAACCATAATATGATTGGATTAAGGTTTGTAACCGTAACTTATAGTCTAAACATGAGATAGTCTTAAACCCTAGTTTAGGAGCGCATCTAGATCTGAATAATATAATATGAATACATGGTGACACATATGCAATATGCTTTGTTTCAGATACTTTTTTATTACATGCTTTGTTGCTTGGATGTTTGGAAACATTCTTAAAGTATATGATGTTTCGCATGGTTTCTGTGATGGCATAAGGTACCAGATATACTTGATAGCATGGACATGAGGGTACAGATAAAGATGTTGAAGACACTAGAGTTATTCCTGATGGTTTAGTTGTAATGGTATATCTTCACACTTGTATAAGTTAGTTCTATTTAAAAGTTATCTAACTCCTTAGAGGAGGTTTTATGCAAACATGTAAATATTTGATCATTAATGGAAATTGTTTATTATTCTGTATTATTTCATAGATCTGATCCTGGAATTTATGAGTGACGATTCACAACTTTAAGGTCTTTTAGACACTCAAATGTGCGGATCATTACAGAGAGAGAGAAAATGGGAAAATTTCCCAACATAGACTTAAAGGGATGCAACATAACCCAATTATGCTTGTAAAAGGTCAGGGTCCAAACCCTAGATCCCGATTATGTACTTTCACCTAATAACACATTAGTATATGGATCATCAATTTAGGTGTATATTATAAACCCTAAACTTTTGACTTCTTATTACATTGGATTTAGGTTATGAAACCCACCATGGGATAGAGTTTGTTTTTTATTCAATATATATATATATATATATATATATATATAGAAAGAGAGAGAGAGAGAGAGTCAGGCTAGTGTACACTCGAGTGTACCGGAGGCACCGTACACCTCAGTCATTTTTGAAGATAGAGTAACTTTTTGATAAATCTAAACCGTTGATCTTCTTAATTATCTTAAGAACCTACTATATAATAAATTTTAGCTCATTTGGACACTTATAGGTCGTGCATCTAAAGGAGGCAAAAATCATACATTTCAAATTAGTTTTGTGTATCAATTTTGTTGTCCTTAGATGAGTGACTTATACTTATCCAAATGAGCTCAAATTTGATATGTGGCCTATTATTATTGTAACCATGAAGATCAATGAATTAGATTTTGAAAAAACATGGTCTAGATAGGCAAACACCATTGAGGTGTACGGCATGATCTGTACACTCGAGTGTATTCTAGCATGACTCTCTCTCTCTCTCTCTCTCTCTATATATATATATATATATATATATATATGTATGTATGTATGTATGTATGTATGTGTATATTTCTAACTTATAAATGAATTACTACAATTTTTCTTAGATAACTCAAGTTATCGGTTAGTTTAAACAAAGCAAAATGCCAACATTGCAGCCCCTACATTAAGGTGGCCCAATAGCTATCTTCCAATGGAGTATTACCTGGATAGAGACCGGTAGTGGTGTGCCCTCCCAAATTAAGGCAAAAGGACCATTTTGCCCCCCGAAGAAAAATAAAACAAAATAAAACAATGAGGGCTAGAATGTGAAATATCAAGATGTCGTATTCATCATCTAGACATACATCCCATGAGATTTAACATTGCAACTTTGGCCAAAGTCCAAAACAAATACTTCATCCTTCAGTGCATATCGGAAAAAATGAAGGTCGAAACTATCTTCCTCCAAGATTGCCAGTCTCAGGAAGACTAATAAGAGGGTGGATACCTCTAGCAACCTCAGTTATGGCTCTAAAATCTAGGGACCAACCTAACACAATACAACATAGAGGAACTAAAAGGTCTGAGATGACTTTCATAGCTAGTTTGAATACAACTAGAGGCAAAACAAGTAGAGACGATGATTGGAGATCCAAAAACATTGACAATTGATAACAAATAAAACATCAAAGGCATCAAAAGAGGGAACTTTGCTTACCGTGATATACACATAAATGGAGACATGTTTGCTTCTGAGTGAACTCCCTAGAGTACTTCGATCGACCTCCCAAGGTCTTTAGTGCTTTCCAAGGCGGTGACCAAGTTTGTGTTGTTGTCATGGAAGATTGGAGCTGATTAAGATGAATGTGGGGGTGATAATACTCAAATTAATGATTGTGACTGGTTCATATGGGTTTTGCTGAGGTCACAGAAGTCTTACTTATAGATGAGGAGTCACATAGAGGCAAGGAGTCCTAATTTTAGCCGAAGGTAGGGGAAGGAAGGAGCTGAGATGGTGAGGAATCCTATGGAGCTGAAACCAACTAGTGATGGGAGTCCCTAGACTTGGAAATATGTTGGAAATAGAAAGAGATTGAGAGATGAGGGAGAGGAGGCAAAAAGAGAAAGAGAAATTGAGGGAGAAAGGATGTGAATGTTGCTCAAACTGTAGAATCTAGGAAGGGAAAGAATGTGAGGTAGAAGAAAGGTCCAGACATTGTAGGGTCAGAACCCAAGGGTTGTTTATGAATCCAGAAAATAAAGCATGTGACATTGGAAAATAGGGAAGTTGATAAATCTATGATTAAACAGAAAGTCCGATGAAAATTAGGAATAATATCTAACATTATCTTCTTTGATTAAATTAGGTTAGATAGGACTATCCAATTAGGTCAAAACTTGGCACCTAGACTGACTAGGACCCAAGGAATCTATTTTTACACTTAGATTTAGGTTTGAGATTATCAAGTATGAATTTTAGTACAATTCGGGTTTAAATCAGTTATCTCTATATTTAATATTATATATTAACATTATCCTAGATATTTAAGATTTAGAGACCTATTATCATTATCTTACTACAAATTGAGTTTCATGATATTAACTTGCATGACTCAAGTTATTTTAAGCAATTACTCAATAGGTCTATCAATGTCAAGATCAACTTAAATAATGGCACATTAATTACTTCCACTTACATCAAACATACATTTATTGTCACATTATAACTTTTACCCACATTAATGTCCTCATTAATCATCCACTAATATTTATTCACCTTTGGTGACTAATTATGCACATGTAAGTCATTAGTTGCATTTTTAAGTAAAAAAATTGCACGTGTTACAGAATTGATGAACTTATTTACATATTAAGCCATAGTTAGGTTACTAGGATCATTTCGTGAGTATTAAGCTATATTTTGTGATTAAGCACCAAATATCACTGTTGTATCACATGGGTTACCAAACATGTACATGTTAGATTTAGTAGACTAGCACTTAGGGTTTAGGTCAACATGGCTACCAACCATTCGATACCAATCACTATCACGTCCATGGTTTAGGGTTAGGTTCCATACATCCAAAACATAATCTTGTTAGGGTTCACTTATTCATAGCATGGTCAAGATCATATGTATCCATAATTAGGGTTAACATGTGAGCTACTCATATTATGTGCATTAAAGGTTCATTAGTGTACAAATAAGCATGTCAAGATATAACTCTAACATTGTTTGGTCAATTCTAAAGATATAAGTACAATAACCTCCTAAGCATGGAATTAGGATTTCTAGAGTCAGGATAGCCAAACCTCAATATGTCACAAGTCCCCTTATTTCTATGACTGTCGGCACAACGAGGAAGGTATAACATGTGGTTAGGGTTTAGGGGTGAGGAAAAGTGGGGTAAAGTATGAAATAGAGAAGAAGAGGATGAGAAGAGGAAGTAATGATGTTCGTTTCCCAGCTTGTCTAGTGCTTGTGATCACCATCTTAGTGCAAGGGGTGCCACAAGGGAGAAGGATAGAAAACTATGGATTGTTTTTATGTGGATGGGAAATATAACATATTAAGGTGTAGAGGGGAAAAGTCATGAACATTATGTACTTAAAGTACAATGATTTGTATCAAATAATTGAATGACCGGCTAAACAATAAATATAGACAATTTTTTAGGAGAGTACAACTACATAAATGAAATGTTATTTTTTTTATTTTGGAATTTTTAAGCTCTAAGATAGGTTAGGGTCAATATAATCATTTTAGGGCTCCCTGTTGTTATAAAGGTTGGTTCACTATTTAATATTATTCTACATGCTAATGTATATATATATATATATATATATATATATATATATATATATATGGGCCCATCTTTATTGCCCACGCGGGTAGCTACCCGCCCACCCTTCCGACCACTTTTTTTCAAAAAAAAAAATTCGTTATTGTAGAGGACTATTTTGTCTAGCTCTCCAAAAAATTTTAGCCAAAAATAATATCATTTGCCCCTCCAAAATAAAAAAAACCCGTCCTTATATATATCTGCTGTATATTTTGTACAGAGTTACTTTTTTGGCCAGCAGAGTTACTTTTTTGACACCATAGTTACTTTTTTTACAGCAGAGTTACTTTCTTAGCTAGGAGAGTTACTTTTTTGGCTGCAGGGTAGCGAAAATCCATGCTACCTGTGCGGGCAATGAATGAACACCCTATATATATATATATATATATATATATATAGAGAGAGAGAGAGAGAGAGAGAGAGTCAGGCTAGAATACACTCGAGTGTATCCAGAGCAGAATATAGTCAAGTAGTTTTCCATGATGCAATATTTTTTTCTTAAATCTAATTTGTTGATCTTCTTAAACATCATGTGAATAGCTCATATATAAAATTTGAGCCCATTTGGACATTTATAGGTCATGTTATGAAGACCACAAAAATTATGCATTTCAAATTAGTTTCGTGTGTCGATTTTGTTGCCCTCAAATGAGTGACTTATACTCATCCAAATGAGCTCAAAATTTACATGTAGCCTAATTATAGTATAACAATGAAGTCCGGCCATAGTAGCCCAGGTGGTAAGAGCTCTGTAAGTCCCAATGAAGGACCCGAGTTCGAACCTCACCGAAGGCACTTTGCGAACGGCAATTCACGCTGATTATGCATGGGAGGGGGTGACCGAACCACACCCTCTCATGCCTCGAGAGTTTACCATGTCGTCGGCTTTGGCCGGGGGGGGATTCTCTCGGTCATAAAAAAAAGTATAACAATGAAGATCTATGGTTTACATTTTACAAAAAAATAGTCTTGATATGCAAACACCACTTGAGTGTAGCGTGCGATCTGTACACTCGAGTGTATTCCAACATATATATATATATATATATATAAATATATATATATAAGCTATTTACTATGTTTTAAAGTATATATAATGTTTTTTACAAAAAAATGAGGAGATAGTATACTAGACATATATGACATATATAAAACATTATGTTGGGGTTTGTGCTACTTAATTCACTTACTTATATTAGGGAAAAAAACTAATTCAAGATGTGAATTTAAGGTTGTAAATGAGCTCTATCTCAAAATAAGTTAAATACAAATGTATCGATTTAATTTAAGTGTATTAACTATTTTAAAGTGAATACGATTGTTTTTGTAAGTAAAGAAAATTAGTTATTAAAAATAATCACCCGGACTTAGATTTACCAAATTATTTCAATAAGGGTAACTAAAATTGTTTATAACATGGAATTATTGAATTATCATTTGTCTAGGTATTTCATGCCTATTCTGACAAATACAAATATTTAAACATGTTTACTCACAACCATGTGATTTTACCCAATTTAATTTATTATCTGTATAGTGGTAAATGTTATAAACTAAATGGGGTCTAGCTTAATACTGAGACATGTATGATGATCTAGTTTAGGTCCAAAATAGTTTGGAACCAATCCTAGAAGAGAAGGAATAAAAAATAAAGTCTTACTATGTCTCTCTCTCTCTCTCTCTCTCTCTCTCTATATATATATATATATATATATATATATATATATTCTCCTATGTTATAGTTTGTGCCTCTAGGGTGTCTAATTAGTTCTTTAGCTTGATCATGCTCTACAATCATTATAGTGAATTAGGGATGTTGCACAAGAACTAGTCCTACTTATTTACATGTGAAGCTCCCCATATTTTCCCAATATCTTCTGTCTCTCTCTCAAATGTTATGATTTGAATATATTCCTTGTCTAATAAAGAAAATATAAAGGGAAATTGGACCAGTGTAAGATGGAGAGTTCCTCTATAGGGCTATTACCTCCCTTTCCCAGGGAGGAAAGCTAGTTACTCTTGAACTAAAAAGAGGGGCCTCTTGGTGTAACATCTTATTGTGGAATATACAATGATACTCAAGGCTACAAATCTTGATGGTTGATATCTCTATGTAGTGAATCTACTTCCTTGTGAGATGTAACCACCATACATGTTTGCCTTCAATTGTATTTTTCAAATATCCCTCCCCTTACTTTTAATACTTACAACATTTATTTTGGTGTATATTTTTAAGTATAATATATTTGGATTAAGTTTTTGCAACTCAATTAAACCCCCCTCATGAGACCACAGATCCAACATGTTCATCCTTCAAAATTTATGGTTGTACCTCTATCCTTTGTTTACACTAAAAGCTTGAAATATTGTGCCAAGGAGGGCTTTTTGGAGGCAAAATTGCTCATTCTTCTATGTATAAGGCCATCATACTTCATGGAAGATCATATCCTCACTTGTTTGTTTCATAAAATCCACCCTAAAAAAATATCCCTACATATGTTTTTTTATATGTCTAGTACGATTTTTTTGTGATTTCAATGGGGGCTTGGAAGGTGAATATATATCAAATAGGGGATTGATGTCTATAATGGAGACATGAACCTAAAGAAGTGTTAAAACCTTTTTGATTGCTACTATTGAAGTTCATTTGATACATCCTTCAAGATTAAGAACTTTCTACTGAAATCCTTGTTCTTAAACTTAACATAGTACTAACAACTAAAGGTATCTTCCACTGGGCCAAATATTAAAATATGTAATTTGCAAAATTATTTAGGATTTCTCAAAATTTAAATTTTCTAGAATTATAAGGGTGTAGATTTTGTTCATATTTTGACACGATTTTTTTATATCTAGAAACTACTCACATTAGTTTTCTAGTATTTTGGACTATTACAAGAAGTACTTTAGATGGTTCTCAATAAAAGGCCTCCTTGCAAATACAATCGGTTCATATATTCATAAAACTATTCATTATATAATCTTGGGATGAATCCCAAATTTGAATACAAATCAAGGCTTTCTTGAATTTTAGTAATTATGGATAAAAGATTTTGGAAACATACACTGTCACTTAAGAAGAAATATAAGGGGTGAGACTACATGAGGGAACCATTCCTTAATCAAATAAGAGGGATAATCCTAATTCCAAACACCATTGCAATTTTTTTATTCAACTAGTGTGATCAAAACAAAACAAAATTAGCAACAAACAACAACAATTATAATTATTACAATTTTACAACTTTACATAACACCCACATGGGTGAATACATGAGGCAGAAGTTATAACATTATTCATGGATGTAGATGGTAATCCGACCACTCTAATTCTATCTCCTAAGGAGCATTGATACATTGGTCATTCTTCCAAAGTATTATGTACCTAAGGGGTTGGAAGTAAACCACACAAATAAGAAAGGTGAAAATTTATCCCAAACATTGGTATGTGCATAATAGGAAATTAGAAAACAATAAGGAAAGAGTATGATAATTAGCATATTATCCAAATAGATGCCAAAAACAAATATCACAAGAAAGTGATAATCAAAAGTCCTAATCAAAGTTCAAAAGAAAACTTGCCAACTACTTGCATATTAAACATGAGCAAAGCATTTATGTGATTAACTATAAAACATGTCAGTAGGAAATAACACATTTATCATAAATCTAGAGTGAGTAGGAGGAGGAATACAGATCTACACTATAATATATGATTAGTAGGAAAAAGACATATGCACTGTTATATGGTGCTCTATAATATGGTGTGAGCATGAAAAGATACACATATGCTTTGGGTAGGACGTGATACACATTTTCTCTTTTAAATTATCACCTCAGTACAATTATAAGGTGTGGAAATTTATCACATTTTCACAAAATATCACATCTTAAATTTTGCTAGAAAGTTTCCACATTATGCATAATAGGAGGATAATTACTCTTAATTTAAATACAAGATATGAGAAAATTCATATTGTAACAATTTGGGGTCAAAGGACTCATAATGGAATGATTCCATGATTTATGTAATCAAGTGGGGGGAAATGTCTCGTATTGAGGGACCATTCAGAAAATATTTCAAGAGATAATAATAAGAAAATTATTAAAAATATATGCCTATATCAAGAGAGAGGAGATCAGATCCCAATATGAATCAAAAGAATGTAACATACCTAAGTTCTTTTATTCCAAGATAAAAACCAAACACTAGGCCTAGATCAGAGTGTTCCTACACCTACCATTCAAATGAATATCAAGATGATTATACATGTATTAACCAAATCCTAGAAATGAATTTGCTTATTGTATTGGATTAGGCCGTGAAACTTATCTAGTTAAGTAGAGGATAAGTTCATGATTCCAACGACAATTTTTTGTATTTTTATTATCTTCATGAAATTAGTTATTTTTTATGAAACAATTAATATATAAAGTATAAAAGAAAAAAACACAAAATACATATACATTTGTGCATCACACATTAGGTCCTAGGTCTAAGATAGGAAAATCACCCACATAAAGAATAACATAGGAATTATAGAAAGATTAAACTACCCAAAAAAGGAGAACATTAAAATCAAACATGACAAGAGCATGATGGACCCTTCTGCCACCCATGTTCTTCTCCTTGACCACACAAAGGACCTCGTATAACAACAAGTTCTCATTACTACTTTCCATGAGATTGGAGGATCAAATACGAGGAAGCAAGCACTCTACCACCGACTAAGGTTAACGATGAGCTTCCTACTGAGATTTTTGGGATTAGAGCAATGACTCGATAATGATAAACAACCAAAACCTGGATGACGATGGACCACTGGAATTATATGGGTACATGTCAAAGGATATCCAAATGAGTATGAAAAAATACCACACAATTCAATCAAAACATCAAATTCGCCCACATACACTTCACAAAGGCAATCAAGCGAAAACCAATGAACAAAACATATGGTTGATAATACACAATGTAACACCATTACAAAGGAACTGAGATGGATTTGTAACTTGGGGTTATCTTGAAAGAGACAAAAGGATTAGGGAAGCTTCTAGGATCAAAATTGGGCCTATTGGTAATTCCCCATTGCTCTCATGCCCTATGACGTTGGCTGCCAAACAAGCCCAATTGTCCAGGTGTGAATGAGGTTGGGTGGATATATGGGGATGACCCAGAGTGGAACAAGCATGGGGGTTTACTTTTGGTGTTGCAAGATGGTGTACATAATACCATTTAGAAAATAATTTTGTTTACTAGTACTACTAGATTCAAGAACTAGGAAATTCAAGTGGAGGTGGATACTATAAAAGAAGGAGGCACAATGAAATTGCAAGAATGTAAAAGGGTATTTGGGTTGAAATATGCTCAATAGGGCATCATATATATATATATATATATATATATATATATATATATATATGATTTGTACATGTATGACTTCTACAATAAGAGATGGTGATGAAAAAAGAGGTGTTTTAGAAAATTTCTTAATTTTGGCGGTGTTCGGGTTGATCAGGGGTTCAACCTATGTGGAATTCAGATATAAAATTTATGGATAAAGAATCACAAAAATATACAAAGAAGTAAACAAAAAAAATTGAGTGACAAAAAAACTCCATTTCTGTTGTCGCAAAACCACCTCCGACTACAGTAGAAGATGATCGTTCTAGCGGTTAAATGAGTGTGGCTATATCATAAAAAGTAGAGAAGGAACCACATATATTGGATGCATAGTCTAAGAATGGAGGAAAGAAGATAGACATCAAAATAAATCACGAGAAAATTTACAAAAACTTGGTAAATCAATTAAATTTGATAATTTAGTTATTAAAAATACATTTCCTTTCCAATATGATTGGATTGAGCATATACAGTCCGAATGGGATGAAATTTTACATGGTGGACAACTAAACTATTTAGTATGTATATTGGGAATTGTTTTCTTATCTTTAAATCATCCATCGAGTTAACATATTATAATGTAAAGCTATTGTTGACAAATAAAGTATTCTAATCAATGCATTTCTCTAATAATTTAGGAATCTATTTGTTTTGGGTTTATATTCCTACGAAACACTTACGTAAAAACCTTTTTCTAACTATCCTTATTAATTTATTCAAGTTTTCATTTGTAAAGTTAGGTGTATTAGATGCCTATAGTATACACGGTCGAATTTAACATGAAAATCCATATGATTTATTAACATTAGTGTTAGTCTGTTAAGAATCAACAAATCTACATGATTCACATTATATATTCATAGTATTTTCTTTAAGTCGTATGAAGTATCAAAGGTCATCTAAGATCATTATGGGATTAAGAGAGGCATTCTCTCCCCCTCTCCCATGACCGTGACGGAGGTTGAACGTCTGGGAGGGTGGTAAGCCCATTATGTATTAATGCCAAGATATATCATATACCTTCTTTGGGGGATAGGTTAGGGACTATGCCCACTGAGACCTAATTTAGGGAATCAAGGTTTTGGAGATTAGGAAATCAAGGTTTTTGTATGTTACATGCATGGACACTTCTCTAAGGTTGTTGTGACTGTCTTTGACATGTGTTCAACTTGGGAACACTATGGACATGTGATAGACACACAAGAAATGTGTACAGGGTGTGTCCATATTAGACACATGTCTATAGGAGGGCCACAACAACCTCAAAATCCTTGTTCCACCTATGTTCCCTCATCCCCATCAACCCATCCTCTTCTTTATTTTCTTTACATGTCTTTCCCTCCATTTACTCATGCCCCACTAGTGGTCTCTTCCCCTTCCTCGCCACCATGTATATATGTCCAACAATGCCACACACCCTCCACTATGTGTCACGTAACCTTCCACTCCTCTTCCATCCACTACTTCAACACACAATACCCTCAATTGCACCACTACATGCATAACGAAGCTTCGATACAACACATATATTATTCTCTTATGTCATTATTGTCTCCTATCTTGCCTCTTCATTTTACTATTTAATAAGCACATTATCTTCCTCCTCTTTATGACCATTAATTGTAAATTTTCACTATTCTCAAATATGCACAGTTCTAAAAATTTTGTGTTCTTAGATTGCTAATACATTTTTGTAGGCTATATATTGTGGGATTCATTCATATTTTGATTTTCTAAATATATTGTTGGTTTGAATTTACAGTGAAATCCACAATGAGTTTAACTATATGTATGCAAAAAATTATGTTACATATTGTATTTTGTATCTTTGTTTGCTACTTAAATTGGGAATTGAGTTAGATTGAGAGATAACTCTACCAGACACACATATATTTTAACTATATTTGTGTATTATAATATATACATGAACACTCATTTTACCTTTAACACCTCTTCCATCAACTATTTCAACACATGTCACACTCATACACACCACATGAATAATTAAATTGCGATCCAACACATCTTTTTATTTTATGCCATTATTCCTACCTCTCTTACCTCCTCACTTTAATATTTTATATGAACAACCTCTCCTCTTTCACACCTTTTATTGTAAATTTCTACTATTATCAGATATATATAGTTCTTAAGTATAACGTTCTTAGATTGTTACTAAAATGTTTTGTGTAGGTTATATATTGTGGGATTCATTGATATTTTGATTTAATGAGTATATTGATAGATTAATTTTATAATGATTGGCATAGTGGGACTTGATATATATATATATATATAAATATATATAAATATATATATATATATGCAAATAAATTATGTTATTGATTGTATTCTTTATCTCTGTTTGTTACTTGAATTGAGAAACGAGTTAGGCTGACAAATGACTCTCCCCACACACACATTTTTTGAATTAGAAAACATCATTGAGTTTCTTTAAAATCTTGTAGATATATTTGTGTTTCTATATTAACTATATACAAGCACACTCATATATATATGTACACACACACACACACACACACACACACACATATATATATATATATATATATATATATATATATATATATATATATATATATGTATATAGCGAGAGAGAGAGAGAGATTTGTGTGTATGTGCACTCGCGTGTGTATAGGATCAAGAGAGCAATATTTCTCCACCACATCTCTCACAACTTACAATGCAAGCCATACGTCTGATGGGTCAAACCCCGGTTCCTTTATTGGAAAACACCTAAATTTGTCAACTGCACTATCCTTCACCGAATACATACATATATGTATGTATATATAAGTTGTTTTACTGTGTCTCTTGTTTGTGTATATGCCCCTACTTCCTAGAATCTTACTGTACAAAGAGCACCGAATCTTGAAATTGAGCAAAAGGAAAATTTTGTTCAAAACTATTGTTTTTTAGAATTCAAGTATGCAGCTAAAAGCTCAACTAAACATGTCCAATATAGTATAAGGTAGCTACTTTTTCAATGTTGTTAAAATTACGAAAAATCACTTCATAAACCATGCAATTAGATTTACAAAAATGCCTCACAGAATCACACACAACAAATTGGGATGTCGATCCTTTTGGATGAAAAATATATAGATTAAAGACAAAATAAGCAGATTTAGATGATAATAACATAAGATTTATCCTGGTTGCATGTTTAAGAGGTCATAGAAAAAGGTAGCATCATCAAGAAGCACTCCAAAAATATCAAAAGTAAAGTAAAAAAAGATGGTGATTTGTCATACAAGTTTCTATGTACTTGTTTACCTTTTGGGAAATGGCTTCACAAGATGCCTGGATTTTTTTAAATATATTTGAAAGAACGTATAATAGGGGATAGACTCCAGTGAGGTCAACACATGTATGCCTGACACCTATCCAATTAAATAATAAGATGTAGTAGGATGTCGAGAGTAGAGCCTATCAAGTCGTGTACTAAAGAAGGCCACATGAGCTTCCTATAGGACCATTAACCCATCTTGAGAGGCAAGGTAACAAAGAATTTCACAAACTACATCATTTGTAAACTTATAGCCCGGTCTTGTACAAAAATGCGCAATATGATCACTAAAGGTGTCAAGGTCTGTGGTGTTGCAAAGAGGGCAATGCTCATCACCTAGGTATAAAGGGATCATGAGTTGATACCAAAGGATAAATAGATACCTAACAAGTGACAGAGAGAAATTGATACCATCAATTGGAACAACAAGCAAAAAATCTTTTGATGATCAGCTTGGTGAGAAATAGATATAGCTAGTTACTGTTAGAAGAGGCATGTGATGCCCAACGCCACACCAACCGAGATTAGTAAAAAAAATAGTGATCAACAACTAAACATCAAATTACCAAAAAAAGTTAAATCAAAACTGATTTAAGCAACAAACATTTGCATAAAGGTCCATACACTTTGCATTGCAGCATATACCATGTTAGGAAATCACATAGTGGTTGAGGCCACAACCTGTATACAAAAGACTGTGTTCCATAATTACAAGCCATATAAACATCCACATATTCCAAAAACTCAAGCCATGCAAATATCATCTACAAAACATCCCCTACCGAGGCCTGAGAGTACAAGGATGACTCTAGGACTCTACAACTACTAGAACTACTAGCCAACCTTCAGCACTGATATCCAAGCTGATCCTCTTCAGCACCTTATACCTACCCACATCATTGGCAACCACTTAAAAAGATGTGGTGACCCATGAGGTGATACCCATGTCCCAGCGAGAGAGATAACTCTCAACAACGGTTATTTTTACCACATATTTATTACTATTAAATAAGATGGGCATATTTAGCTAAATGAATTATTTAAACTAAATACACATGTTAAGCAGGATGAGTAGCTACAATAGTAACTAGAACATCATATGTAATTAGAAGGAACATGAAGGTCATGTATAATAGTTGATTAGTTATTTCCAATTGGGTGAACTAAGACTGCTTCGACAAGGGGACATACAAACCCTAATTCATTTATATGAAGCATCGATATACAACAACACCATAAGATATAAAATGTATGAGGTATACACCTTGTCACATCACTACGTAATACCACTCCCTGTTACATAAGCAAGAAGATTACACCTCCAATAGGGCTCACACCATGCCTAAGGGTCATTAAGACCATCACATCATAATCACTTACAAGAACATTATATCTTTCCATGCCTTAGCAAAGGCTCAACAAACTATCACCATACTTGTGATACACATGTTTAGCATGACATTGTATTAAGATGTTCACATAATATCATATTAGGATTACAACGACATTGAGAGGATATTACATCACCACAAGTTACACAAGGGGGGTTAAGTACAATCAATCATCGTCATTGCATTACATTAAGGTTAGGTTCAACAAGCTAGATTTAGTATGATCAACTATCACCACTTGGTTGTATGGTGATCATAAGTTTACATTCATACAAGGGAAAAGGTAAGACTACATGGTTGATGGCATATCACCATTGAATCTTAATCATTAAAACCAAAACATCATACCTTGAGTAAAACCATCAGATGTGAGAAGGTAAAACCATTGGTTATAACACAAGCAAACACCTTGAACAAACCTCTTAGAGAACCATCGAGTTGTGACCTACAAAAGGGATCACCAACTAGACCTAGTCAAGCCATCATTTAATCATTCAAAGAAGCCATATGTTGAAGACACACTAAGTACCACCAGATGTTGACTCAAAGAAAACCACAGGTTCTGGGAATGCAACCCACCACCAGTTGTGACACAATGGATCACCATCGGTTGTGGTGGGCAGGATACCATCAGATCATGGAGTTAGAACCTACACTGGTTGACACCATCAAGTGTTGAACCAGAAGAGCCATCAGTTGATGATCATAGTTCACTGGACCATCAAGTTTGGGAGTTAGAAAAACCATTGGTTGATGGACTAGGAGGTCCATCGGTTGTTAGACTCAGAACTCCCATTGATTGTCATCAACATGTGAGAAAACTAGACAAAACACAAGAGGAAACCCATCGTTTGGTGAAGGAAAGGAGAACCTTCAGTTGAAGTCACACTAGGACACCAAAACCACCGACTCTTGAGCACCAAAAGAGTCAAAATAAAACTTAAGGTAAGACCATGGATTGTCATGAAAACACAAGTAAATCAACACCAAAAAGCAAGACCATCGGTTGGCATGAAGGCAACCATCGAGTTATGTACCAAGGTGAAAAACAACCTTAAAACCCTAAGTAAACCCATCGTTTAAGAGATACCAAGAACCATAGTTTGTTATGTAAGTAAGCCATAAATAATCCTCTACCATAGGCAGATCACACACGAGGTTTAGAATACATCCAATAAGATAAACCACCCAAGAAACTATCACTTAGGATCAAACCCTAGGCAAAGGGGTGATCTTTATACTTAGAACTTAGTTTTAGATCAAGATCTAGCACATGAAAGCTATAAGTAAGCAAAAATGTGAAGAAAGTTATAGAACTCACCTCTAGAAATAAGAGTAGGCTCTAAACATCAAGGTATATCAAGAACAAGAGGGAGGAAACCCTAGTTTAGCACTCCACATGACCAAGCAAGCTTCTTTTCTGAGAAGGAGAGCAAACCCTAGGTCAAGAAAGCAAGAAAGAAAGGGTTCTTTAAGCTCTAGAGCAAGCTCTACCATGGAACACCATGGCCACGACCAATAAGAAGGAAGAAGGAGGGAGGGAAGCAAGGGAAATGAAGAGAAAAAGGGAAGAGATTACCTACTTAGGTCAAGAGCCAGTAAGGAAAGCTTCACAAGCTCCAATAGAGGGTAGATTTGAACCTTAGCTTCACATGCAAGGAGATCGACTACCTTCTTCTACCTTGGGCACCTTCTTCTCCATTATAGTAAGGAGGACAAAGCTATAGATAGGAAGGAAGAGAAAAGAGTCCAAAAGGTTCGTTTGCATGGAAGGTAGGAGGTTTATATAGCTAAGGGTGAGAGAGAAGAGAAGACTAAGGTGTCCTAACATGTTTGCCAAGTGTCCATGGCCAAGGGACATCGCATCCATGCAAGAAAGAGATCCACAGGTTGTAGAGTCTTCTACTTCATCGGATCTTGACCCTCCCAGGGTGGCCATCGAGTTTCATCACTTGGTGACTGTAAAGAGGCGAGATCACCTCCTTACTAAAATTTAAAGGAAATACAAAACATGCACTCTTTCCAAGAAAATAGATATTATGGAATGCATGTAGAATAATCCAAGTAAATAAGCATGTTTCAGATACATGTAAAATGTCAACAGAAGCCAAAAGAAACTAAGTTATTACAAGCTTTTTGAACTCAATTCACTACATGAGTTTCTTTGAAAAGGAAAATATAAAAAGAAACTATAGGATCTACCAATAAGCAACCTAGTCATCCTTGACTGCAAAACTTGAATCTACTACTCCTGAACTTGGTCACCTTGGCCAAAACATAATATGGAAATAAAGGCTATGTTTTCATCATAAGATGAAGATTATAAAAAGAATGAGGCATACATAAATAGATGCTTGCCATAACAAAAATAGTAAAAGGTTTGCATGCATGATTAATATTGACTACCTAAACTATGTAGGGTTGAGGCACCTACATAACCTCAACCAATATGTGTGGGAGAGTAACACATTCCAATCACCTACAAATATTCTATATTGGGGAGAGTAACACATTCCCCTGGGTGAATTTACACATGCCCTATCTATGGGTGGTTGTACCAAAGTACCACTATACTAGTTAAATAGTCTAATAAAATAAACATGCTACAAACTATGGCAAGTATAAGCATCAAGTAAATGAAGACATGGTAGTGGGGTAGAAGACCCAAGAAACAAATAATAAAACTAATTTTGAGGCAAATATAGGAAAGGAATTAACAAAAGAGAAATTAGGGTTTCATAAAAGCCTCACTAGGGAAACTAGGTTAGGGTTTGCAATTATTCCCAACTTAGGTGTAAGGAAAGCACATACCTTTCTTAATGAGATTCAATTACTTCTCTTTCACTACTTTATTCAATTCCAAAGCCCACTTTTCCTATTTTAAATATATGATCATGTATTAGGGTTTTACATAAGTATAAAGGTAAGGAAACCCTAACTTTTGAACTTTTTGAAAAAAAAACCTTGATTTAGACTATGAAATTATCACAATTGATCTCATTAGGTTCTCCTGATTAAGAAAACATATAATTTTGTCTATTTTTGGAGTTATGAGGCTAAAAATGCATTTTTTGTGATTTTTATCTATTAAATTCATTTTTAGAAAACACCTTCCTACAAAACTCAAAACCAAGTCTCCAAAACATTTTTATTAGAACTCTTACATTTTTTGATTCCAAAACATATTTTCTTTTTAGTTTTGGATAAAGGAATAAAAAAATATGATTCTTCCTATTCTGACCAATAATCGAGTGCCACATCACCAAAGACATCACAGAGAGGCGAAGAGAGAGTGAAGAATGGGCCCGCCTTGCTGACTTGGCCCAATCAGAGCAGGCGAAGTCAGGGGTCAAGGGCCCAACTTTGACTCACTCAAAGCAAAACAAGTAGTGGCAAAAAGATAGTACTACCCTTAAGTGAAAAGCAAAGGGAAAAAGAAAACAAGGAGGGCAATAGTGGGAAAACACACAGGAGATTCATCCCCTTCATCGAGCCTCTCCATGGCCTACGAACAAAAGCTTGAGTTTTGGGTGAATTTGCGAGAGTTGAACAATATCAAAAGCAAGAACACAAAAAGAAAGAGGGAAACACTACAAATTTGAGGGACTATTCAATTTGAACCGAGGTGCCGAGGAGAATGAGCATGATCCACCACAATCTCTGGATCAAAATTGAACACTAGAGCATGAAGAAGCTAGCAAACAAGCAATTGGAGGGTGAAAGTAGTTGCAAGGGAGTTGGCAAAGACTGGGGTACCAATATTTATAGAAAAGGTTGAGTAAGAAAGCGAGAAGGAAGTGGCCCGAGCTTGCTTGGAGAGCAAGGTTTGGGGATTTCTTATTTCTCCATGAAATATGAAATTAAGGGATCATTAGATGTGGTTTCCTATTTGGAAGCATTTGCAAAATATTTCGTGTGAATTGATCGAGAAATCAAGAAAATACGATCCACATAAATCGGTCCCTGTTTCCCGATCGGTGGGATCTAGGAGACGATCCAAGAGCCATTGGATTATGGATCCAACAGTTGAGATCACATGGGTTAAAGGTCAAATCGTGACTCAAATTGAATTCCCAATCTTATTAGAATATGATGTATATGTGCATTAATTTTCTTTTTTCTCTTTCCTCGCTTGAGGGGGTAAACATGCTCCAAATTAAATGAAAATTGACACCTAACTTATTTTTCATGAGGAATCCGAATATGCAATTAGTTTTTCCTTTTGGAGTCATTTAATATGTTAAATAAATCAAATCTTAGTTTCTCTTTCCTCCCCCATTAATGGTTATAAAATTATCCAAATTTTATGAAACTTCACCCACAAGTCACACAAAGTGCCTTGGATATGATTTCCCATCAATTTTATATGTTGGAGTTATTTGTTCATTTATTTAATATTTTGAAGGTTATACACACTTTCTCTCTCTTGATTTCACCTTTTAATAAAATATTCCCCAAATTGAGTGAAAATTCACCCAAAGGCATATTTTAATGTGTAGATCATGAATTTTGCATCAACTATTACTTTTGGAGTAATTAATGTTTTTATTTTGTATTTTTGAGTTATCTCCTATTTTCCCATTCAATTATTACAATTATACTTATTAATTTTCCAAAAGTTGTAAAACTTACTACCCAAGCAAACTTGTACTCAAAGAAAATAAATTTAGATTTAGAAATATCTTTTGAGTTCCACTTTTATGATATTTAGGCAATTTACTCTTATTTTCACTTAATGGGAAAATTAATTCATTTAATGTCACATTATCTTAATTTTAGGATTTTCTTTTCTTTTTCCCGCACAAAAGGGCATAGAAACTTCTAGATCAATTTTATTTTATCATTATCCCTCTTAAGTGGATATTTTGCAAATTAAACCTATTAGTAAACTTTCAATAAGGTATTTGTGATTAACTCCTTATAAAGTAAAATATTGGGAACAAATGTACACCAAACCTTTATAATTTCCACTAATTCAACATCAAGGACAACATGAAAGGAAAATCTTTGGAAAAGGCTAAACTAAGATTGTACATGTAGCATCCCTGGCCTGGGTTATGGCCTAACCCTAGAAGTTTTGCTTAAGTAAGTTGTTTAAAAATTTGTTTTAATCCTTTGAAAAGTAATTAAGACTCTTGTAGAGTTTAAATTTCAAGTTTGAGCTTATTTGCAAATTGTTTGTGCATTATATGATAATTTGGGCATAAAGTGCAATTTACCCAAGATGAGGAGCTATATTGCAAAATGTCACATGTTTAATGTACCTCATGTGTTCTAACATCATAAGAGAGAGAATGATGTTAAAGGATGGCTTGTGGAAAACCTAAATTCCAAGTTGTAGCTTGTTTGAATAATGTTAGTGCATTGTGCACCAATTTTGGTAAAAATTGTAATTTACCCAAAATGTGAGGTTAATATGCAAATTACCACCTCTAGAGTGTCCCTACTCACTACTAGTATCATATAGAGGAGAGAGAAAGACCTAGACACCATGTTTGAATCATTTGGGAATGATGGTAATCTTAGTGAAGAAATGACCAAGAAAAAGGGTTGAATTTGAAAGCTTAACTTGAGTTGTATCAAGTTGAAAAGCTTATATATGAGTGCCTATCGGCCATGGAGCTCAAGGAGGTGTCCCATATCGTTTTGTGAACTTTTGGCAAAGGCCATATCATGCAAAGCACCTCAAGGAGGTGAGTTGTGTCGGGTTGCAACTTCCTTAGCAAAATTGTGACGGGTTGTGCATAAAGTGATGAATTAATTTGCCTCAAAAAAAAGTGATGAATTAATTAATATATATTATTCAAAAGGATATGTAATGACCGAATCTTTATCTCCAAATGATACTCAACTTTTTTGCATGTCAAGATAAATGTTTATGCATGCATGTACACGTGTCACCCATGCATGGACACGTGGCACCTACTAGCTCAAAATGTTGACACCTCATTTTTACCTTTCTTCATGTGCAACAAGTATATATACCCCTAGTTTCACCCTTAAGTGAAATTTTTCGACCCTTACCACCCTCCTACCTTGTGGTATCATGCATGGGGATCTTGTATCGTGTAGGAGAGCAAGCATATCGTGCATATGCCCTTGTATATTGCCCATAGCAAAAGCATATTGGCCAAGTAGGTGAAATTGGCCATATAAGGTGATATCGGCCAATAGGTGAAGAGTTGAGTGCCATATCGTGCAAGTGAGTGCCATATCGTGCAAGAGGGTTGTCATATAGTGCAAGAGAACAAGGTTATCGTGCATAGGCCTTGGGTATCGGCCATAACAAGTGTATCGGCCATACCATGTTGATATTGTCCATAGTAAGTTGATATCGGCCAATTGAAGTGATTTTGGCCACAAGTGAGGGGGTATCGGCCACAAGCAAGGTTGTGTAGGCCAATAGGAATTCCATATCGCCCAAGAGTGGTGGGGTGTTGGCCAAGGAGCTAAGGAACTCCAAACTTAACCCTAAGGTGAGGCAATGATCATCTTCAACATTGGATTGAAGCATGAATTTAGGGTTTTGATCTTCTTTTCTTTTCTTCTTCACAAATTACTTATCCATGGTGATTCTTTGCATATAGAGGAGTTGTGAAGCTCATCTTCAACCTTAGTAACTTGGAGCTTTAGAGCTTGGAGCTTTGAAGTTGTTCTTAAGGCGGGTTATATAACTTGAACCCAATTATATTATTATGTACCTTCAATTTTGCCATACTTGTTGAACTACTTGCAATTCATTTTCTCTTGAATAATTGTTGAACCTTTGAGTTATAAAAGCTTCATGGGACTGTGGTCCATGACTTAGAACAGTAAGAACAAGGATCTTGAGGTTGATAATGATGACATCATCAGTATCGTGCAAAAGCACACAAGCACACACCTTCAACCCGATATGGAAAAGTAGCTCTAGTTTACTTGGAAATCGATAGTGGTGCGCATTGGTTTGTACTTTGGGTTGATAGTGGTTCAAACAGTTGTATAGCCTGTCACTTAACCCATGGTGAAGGGAAGGTCGTGGCCATAAAGGTTTGAAGAGGTCAAGCACTCAACCACACACCTTCAACCTGATATGGGCTAAGCTAGCATACATACACCTCTAAAATGATCTGGTGTGGAAGTACCTTAAATTGCAATATACTTGATGGAGAAACACATGGAGTGTTTTATATCAAGTCATACATTGAGTAGTATGGAGTTTAATGATTAATGATTAAGTAGGCTAATGTACCTTGAAGGAAAGGTTGAGCCAACTTAATAAAGTATGAAGTGATCAACATCCTAGAGAGGATGAGAGAGAAACTCATACTTGTGAACCAAACATGTAATGTGCATTTATTAATGTTTCTAATATGTGTAAAGTATGAATTAGGGTTTAATCCTTGATAATGTGATCTTGAAACCCTAATCAATAAAGAATGGGAAACCCTAACCCTAATAAGGGAATAGTGGTGTTACCCTTGTTTTGCATGGTGTTGATATATAATTAAGATGGTTGTTATCATGTATACTAACCATGCATGTATCATGAGATGATGAGCATAGACAGGTATGAGCTATGATGTTTATTTGATAAAGATATTTAATGGGCCTTGTGAGCCATGTGAGATGCTTGTGTAACAAGTATCATGTATACCTTGGTCAGATGACCCAGGGGTATTAGTTACCTAGTAAGTGGTAACTGTGTTCTATGATGAACTAAGGGTTTGAATACCCAGATTTGGTAATAATGATGATGATAATGTCGAGGGATGAGAATTCACAGTAATGAAATAAGGGATTGAGATCCTAAATATTATATGTGTTTTAAAGATTTGAAAAGTACTTGATACATGTATTACATCTTTCTTTGTAGCATTTATCATAATAAATGTTTGAAAACTTGACTGATGCTAAAAGAATATGGTAATGTACTTAATTAATAAAGTGGAATCTTATCATGTAGAGCCCTGACCATAGATCCATCATCGTCATCAGCTGGTGATGGTGAAATAGGTTTTCCCACGGGATCTCCTGGAGATCGCATATTTTTGAATATGCGGGGGTGATGGGCGAAAATATCCGTACGCCCTAATGTTGGATTGATGTGAGATAAACACGAAATCTCTCATTCCTTCATTATATGTGTTGGGATGGATGTATCACGAATCTCCCGATGATGTTTAATGCCGAGATTGATGGTAGATAAACACGAGATCTCTCAATCGCCGAAGGAGTGCAGCCGCCGCTGTAGCTCTATAGAGAAGTTGCCAGTATACCCTAGAAATCTATGTAAGCAGTTGACATGGTCCTGCTTGTGGTCTCGCACTGACCGAGATGGTAGAGGTCTTGGAAGCTGGCTCTTCCATTGATCTTGTATGGTACCGATTTCGACTTCGCAATGGTCGGTTTGAGTATGAGCGGTATACCTCATCTCCTCAAGGCATAAGTGTGATTCAAAAATGTAAATTAGCTGTGTAGAGTATTTGCATAAGGATGAAATACGGAAATCATTGGTTGATGTTACATTGCTTAATGTATCCTATATGGATAAATGTTACACATGTTCTTCATATTCCTTATTAAAATGAATAGATGATTTACTGCTTTATCATATATAGCTGTAATGCTTCAGAAGATGATATTGCTATACTCTGCTTAAATAGTGTTTGAATCTTTTTAATTAATGTAAATGAATCCTCTACTCAGTTTTATACTATTTAACTGTGATAATAATATGGTCGGCGGAGAGTTATATCTCTCGCTGGGACAATTACAATTGTCTCACCCCCGTGGGATCCAAATTTTTAGGTGGACGCGGACGAGGAGGTAGGAACTATACAGCAGAGGGAGGACAACAACATCAGGAGCAGCAGTAACATCTCAGGTGGAGTTACTGTCTGTCGTGTCATGTAGATATGAGTCCTATGTGTCGTCTCGGTACTCTCAGGTCCTTGGAGTCAGTACTTAGTGGTTTTATGATCGATATGAGATTTTGGCTTGTATGCCTCGAGGTTTTATGTTGCTTGTGTATGTTTGGTAAAGCAACTATTGTATATATTCCTCGAGATGAGATGGTACATGGTGTGTACAATGTAAACCATAATGTATGCAGTACTTTGGTTCTCTTCTTAAGAGTTTTCTAGAAATGGAACTCCTTGCAAATGGTTTTAATTTTTAGTGACTTTTGTTAATCTACTGTTTATAGTAATTCCGCATTTATTTACTGGTGATGATTTGATTTGTGGTCGGATCATCACAGTACATGGATTTTAGTCCGTTACAATGACCATCGTTTGATGAAACCCTAGGTCACTATGTGGAAAACCATTGATTGGTCACCCCTTCCAAGCAAACCATCGGATCAAGAGACCCCAAGAGAGAAGACCATCGACCTAGCACCTCTAGGGAGCACCATCAGTTGTACCCACCTAAGGATGACCATAAGTTGTCATACATCCTAGGGGAACCATCGGTTTACGACCTCTCAAGGCAGCTCATCTGTGAGGGCTAAACCCTAACTCACTCTATAGAGATAACACTACCAAATCAAGGTACACCAAGGCGCCCCAAGCCACAACCAACTCAGGAATGGTATGAAAACATGAAAGGAACATAAAGATTGTGACAAATTGTAAGAAAAATCTCAGATATGGGTAAATTGTAGAAAAGTCCAAAAAAATTGCATAACTGGCACAAACAATGTCCAAACTAGACCAAACTTGAAACTTAAGCTTTTCACATGATATAAAAGCACATCACAAGGTTAGAATAAGATTTTAAGCACTTAACTAAGGTAATAAAGCATGCTCAACCACTAAAAAAGGTCAGGGGTCTTACAAGACCACTTGTAGTGAATTGCTAAACGACTATTTTGCAATAAGCACTTCTAAAATAGACTAGGTCTTTGGAGAGAAAATGTTGTAGATAATAACTTGGACTAGCCAAAAGGCTATCCTATATTATAGATGGAACACATGCAGTAATAAAGGAGGCTCTTGTAGGCACAGATTCAACATTCGTACAATATAGTCATGGAGTTTCCTGCTATGGATCCAAGAGGAAACATAAGCAAAGTTACTAACATCATGGGTAAATTTTATGTTAGAACCTCCAAGATGCATAATAATTGTGTCTAAGTTCCACCATTGAATACTAAATCCTAGGCCATCCAACCGCATCGTGTGCCAATAGAAGTTGGCTTGTCATTTGAAGAGCAATTGACAACTTAGACATCCAAACAAATGACATGAGAATAAAAATACCACCTTTTGGGTCCTAAATAAAAGCCAACCAATTAGTCACTGAAAGAATTTTGGTCACACATATCTTAATAAGCTTATGGAAAAACCCGACTTTGTGGAGACAAGACCTCCTAAAATCTTCACTCCACACATGGGCCGAGAGATGTTAGAGAATATACCGCTTGGGGTCATCTAAAAGCCAAAAGATTTCCATCATCTTAATTTTGATATTAAAACCAAAGTTTGGGCCTTGTGCTTTGTAATAGATATAACCTCAGACTTCCTCAATGTCGCAAATGAGGGTGTGATCATCAAAATATAAAGCAAGAAGGTCAATGCACATACGTCCTTCATAAGAGGATGGATAACTAAAAACAGGGGTGGCCCCAACAAATCATCTTGTTGCACACCAGTTGGGGAGAGAAGCGGCTCACTTTGATCCATGTAAAGAGGATCTATGGAGCTATAACAAAATTCAACCCGACATGTAATAGCTGGGTAATGAAGACAAACCTCCTAAAATTTGTTGGTTCTGTCATCCATAATAAATGCATCAATGAAGTCAACAAGGGCCATCATGAGGGTGGTACAATTTTGTAGCTAATGGACAAGATGATTGACAACATGTAGAAAGGTTTCAACACTCCATAAATTCCAACACCGAATCTATGAACCTTAAAATAAGCAATTGCATCTAACAATACACCTTTCATTGCAACCTTCAAAACTAATATGATGCCAAATATTTCCCCAACAAAATTCCTTTTTATTTGGGACCGCTTGGCTTTGCAATGATAGATCTCTTAGCTATGCTTTAGGACCCATAATGTGATATTTTTCTTCTCTAATCATGTATTGTGGTGTCCAAGCTATTTTTTGTTCTTCGAATGATACCCCCAACTTCTATAGGCTTAGCATTAGATGATTTTATCATGGATTTCATTGATGTTGTGCATGCATTGTGATTGGTGATAGTCCATACATTGGAGATCTATAATGGTACTTGGCCACACTTCTGATGCACCTCAGAGGTTTCAACATTAAATATTTTGATGACGTTGATAACTTTGCTTATGTTTCCTCTCATATCCACACCTAGGAACTCTAAGATCATATCATGTGAGAGGTTGGATCTGTGCTTATAGGCGCCTCCTTCAATACTGCACATACCATCAATTGTCATATCTCGTGTCTTTTTGTTGTTCAAGTTATCATGTCCACCTTCTTCCACTCTAAAGACTCACTCCAATTTGGCATATGCTTACTACAAAACCATCATCCACAAACTCACTACAAGTGGTCTCTCCAAACAACATCTAACTATCCTCACTTTTCTTCAAGCCGACCATGCTCAAGACTTCCTGTTTGTCATTCCCATTAATGGTCTTGGTTTGTTCATGTTATTGAGTATCGAGCTATCTTTATATATTGACTCATGATTTATTTGTACCTAGGTGATGAAGGTTTCCAACTTTGCAACACTCCAAACCTCGACACCTTCAATGATCATGCTATACATTACCACAAAAAACCATGCTGTAAATTTTGACATGTCATAGTCTGTGACATTCTTTTTGACATCGCCTCTCAAGTTGAGTTATAGGTCCTAAAGGAATCTACCGTGGCCTTCCTTGACACATGACAAGATGGTCTTCACTCCTAACGTCTTACTGATATTTTGTTATATGATTAAACAAATGAAAAACACACACGTGTCGATCTCACTGAAATCTCTCTCCTGGTGCTCTTCTAAGTAACTTTAAAGCAGACGAAATAGCATGTGATGCCTCTTCATAAAAGATACAAAGAACGAAACAACTTGTATAGCAAACACTATCATTTTTTACTTTTTTTCCGACACCTTTGGAGTATAGCTGATGAGTGATCTCTCTCCTGTGACGCCTTCACACATAACCAATAGGAACCTTGAGCTGCCATCATCTATATTGTACAATTTTATTTTTAGATCTACAAGTTCCACTATCCAGAAATGATTGATAGTTCAATTTGTTGCCCGTGATATTGTATATATATTTTTGTAAATTTTTCTAATCCCACATATAATAATTAGCTGAGATTGCCACTTATTTGGGAGTAGTTCAACAAAATCGAAAACGCAAGGGTCAGAAGTGTGAAATCTCTTCCTTCTGTTCGCGAACCGGAGCCAGAGCTGACCCGCACCTTTCCCCAACAATCTAAGAATCAATAGGGAAAGACGGCGATGGCCATGGCGATGGTGGCGAGCAGCGGCGGAGCAGGGGTGTCTTCGGCGGCCGCTGGCGAGGTGGAGGCGGGTTTTGCGAAGCTTCAGGGAGAGGACTTCGAGTACTATATGCAGACATACTCGATCGTACTCGGGCGCAACAGCAAAAAGTCGACGGTGGATGTCGACCTGGCGAGTCTTGGCGGCGGGATGAACATCTCTCGCACCCACGCGCGCATATTCTACGACTTTCCCCGCCGGAGGTTCGCGCTCGAGGTTACAGGAAAGAACGGGTGCCTCGTTGAGGGTGTCCACCACCTCCCTGGCAACCCCCCGGTTAAGCTCGATTCCCAGGACCTGCTCCAGATTGGAGATAAGAAATTCTACTTTCTTCTTCCGACGCGCTCCATACTTAGCGGCTCCCCGCTCACCTCTCGTCATCACCTACACCACCCACACCCGTCGCATGCTGTACATCCGCCGCCTCAAGCTCTGATGCCGCCACCCCCACCACCACAGCGGGGAGGTATGGTGCTGTTTGGGGGTAAGAGGGGACACCACATGAGGCAGCTAGAGTACGAGGATGGTGGGTATGAGGATGAGGATGGGAGGGATGAGGACGAGGAAGAAGAGGATGATGGGGGTGGTGGAGGGTTTTTGATGGGTGGGCTTAGCAAAAAGATGCGCAGAACTCATGGCGACGGAGGGCAACTGGACATGTATGCGGGGTATGGAATGACTGCTGCAGCTTTGACTGCGAAGGCCGGGCCTTCCTCCCAGCTAGGTGTGCTTCTCCATCCACCTTCTATTAGCAACCTCTTTTTGTTGCCAAATTATACAAGCACCATATCTGATTGCTTAGGAGGAGTTTTAGGTTGCATTTTGAGTTAATCTGAAGATATTATAGTACGAATATTGCCTGGAAGGAGTTTCAGCTGGCATTTAAGTGCCTCAAAGATATCACATGAGTAATGTTTTCAAAGTCCTTGTCAAACTAGAAATGAGAGCTGTTCTCTGAACCGACAAATATAGGCTGAAGCTCCTCACGGCAGTCGGACATGTTTGCCTTCGAACTATGAACTCCGCTGAATCTAATAAATTAGGTTATACATAACTGGCAGATTTACAACTACTCTTTTTTATGCTAGTTTCAGGACGGAGCTGCATATATTTCAATAGGATTTGAATTTAGTGATGAACCCAGCTTTACATGGCTTTACTGTCTGCATCATATGATATGGTTTATATTTCTAGCAGGATGCTTTCTGAAGTTGGGTTTCTTAGATATGATTTAAACCTGAATAATGCTCATAGTTGCCGACAATAGTAGTAACACATCCCGTTTTTATCTTGAACAACTTGGTATAATGTATTATATTTTGATGCACTGCATCTTATTGGTGAATGCTTCGGATTTCCAATCAAGATCTAAAATCCGCTCATTACTCCTCAATTAATCGTGTGCTCCCCTTTTATTAATCTATTATTCCCGTATAAAGCACACATTCATTCAGTTTTAATATTTGTAAAATGGTATTATCTTTATCATTTCTTTTTTGTTGAAGATTGATTTTGATTTTCTTAACGTGCTGTGCTTTCTAGGTCATCATCATCTAAGTCTCATTTTCTACAATGCTAGGGCCGGCTGAGTTTATATTTGCTAATATTATGAATTATATTATTGCTAATCCGAGATATTCCCTAGATAGCAGCTGACCACTTTATTGCTGGTTTTCCTCACCGGACTTTCCACACAATTCCCGAGTTTAAGTTTCAACTAAACTAAATGAAGTCTTTGAACCCCAGATCTTGTGATTGTTGGCAAATAACTGCCTTTGAAGTCAATGCAGGTGAGATATTAATTATACCCATCCACCACTAGGCATCCTATGTCCTTAGTGCTTGGGATTGACCCCACGACCTCCCATCCGCCCGCTGACAAGGGCAGCCTTCACTAGGTTGGAGTGCTTGGACAACATATTTGATAATTTTATCACATTATCACAGTCAGTGCTATACTATTCATCTGGAATTTCATTTCTACTTTCTTTTCCCTTGGACTTCTATTATACAAATGTCAGCTTTCTTCAACAGTCAGCACCACCTGAGTGTGCACCACAAGCTTTAAACCTATATTCTCATGTCTTTCAGTACTTGCATTTATTGTTGATGGCGAATCTGTTAGCATTGTTGCTGTTGCATATGCTGCTGCTAATCTAAAACACACCATTTTCAATCTGTCCTGATGAAGTGCAGTTTATAATCATGAATAGCATTTTGATAGAAAAATTCAATTCGAAATTGATCTCTCCTGCCAAGGAAAACTCTGTCCCTACCTGATAATGATACTTCATCAATAACAGTGGCGATGATATTGAGACTAGATTGGAACTAATGACATCTGTTATCGGTTACCACTCAAAAGTGTTTCTCTCATTCTATATTTATTGATGCATGGTCTATTTTAGCAAATATAACTTACAGTTATCAAAATATTTATGGTATACTTGTAGGAAAGAAGTCTGACATCAGACCTCGTATTGATAGAGAAGCAGACAATCAGCAACTTTTGCAGTTAGAAGAGAAGGATGTTGTTTCCTGTGTAGCTACTGTGCTGTCTGATCTGTGTGGTCCAGGAGACTGGATGCCTATGGCAAAACTTCACCATCAGGTTAGTTATTATATGTTATATTCCTGTTATAACTCTCTTTTCCTACATCCTGGTCATTACTTGATGACTCATACAAAGCAAGTTGAAAGGAATTAAGGAATTCGTAGTATTAATTACTATTTCATATAAGAAACCAATAGCACATTGAAGTGTGAGAAATTTAAAAGTGTAGGTATATATAGTTTCTTTACTTACATCCTGGTCATTACTTAGTTACTCATAAAAAGCAAGTTGAAAGGAATTAAGGAATTTGTAATATTAATTACTATTTCATATAAAAAACCAATAGAACATTGCAGTGTGAGCAATTTAAAAGTGTAGGTATCTATAATTTCTGTATTCTTGTTTTTCTTAAAGGCTCTACTTCACATAGTTCTCGTTATAGTGTTATACTAAAATAATTATGTTGAATATTGCAAAAGTTTGGCAAATATAGAGAAATATACAAAATAAGAAAGACTATGCTATTTTAATTTTAATCCTATGAAACTATACATGTGAGTTTTTTTTAATTAAAGAACATTGTCCCTTGGAATATTCAGGTAATAAGAAAGACTGCTATTTTAGTTTTAATCCTATGAAGTTATAAAAGTGAGTTTTGACTAAAGAACATTGTCTCTCCTTCCAGATTCAGCCAATAGTGCTTTGAGTACCCTTGTTCTTCATAACAGTCTACCTGCATCTCTGCCGACAACTCTATGTTCCCCTTATGTTCGTCATAAGAAATAGTTCCCTTCTTGATGCATGAACTTATCATTGTTATAAATGAACGTGCAACCTGGGTTGTTGACCCAGACCTTGCTGAAGATTGATAGTCTCCTCATCTATGGATGTGGTTATTCTGTTACGGCTTCTTCCTTGTGATCCTGGTTGTTCTGTCCAAGCCTGCATCCTTCTGTGCATTGTAAATTGCTCTCCTTCTGTTAACCTTGTTGTCTACGGCAGTGAGAAACAGCCCTTGAACCCCTACTCTAGCAGTAGCAATTTATAGGCTGTATATCGTACAGTTTCTGTGTGCTTTTGCAGTCTCCACCTGGCCTGTAGTCATGATATTGGATCCTGTTGGAAATTAAGAAATTGGCTAATAGTCTGCTAACCCAATGAATATTTCCAGAGTTGCTGGTATATCTTTCGGATTTCAGAAAATGTGTGGGAAGTAAAGAGCACCTTTCAAGAAAGAGTACTATCAAGCGTCAGAAGTTGCTGCATCAATTGTATTCTCACTAAGAGGAGGGTTGGGCCATGGCATTGGTATCTGTTGAGATAATTAGTTAAGTGGTTATTGGGCTTGGCCCAATTAGATCCATATATCCCTATAATGCTCTCTCCCTCTATAAATAGGAGAGGGGTCTTATTGTTTTATTAATTAAGAGAATTCTTTCCTTTATGTGATTTTCTCATGGTATCAAGAACGTAACCGGTCTGACGGAAGGAAAAAATGCTGCGCACGTTTGCGCTCCTTCCGCCTCCGCTACCTTCCGCAAACCCCTCACCCCCGTTCCCCCCCTCTCCCCTTCTCCAGCGGCTGTCTCTCGGATGGGCTAGCAGCCTGCAGCCTGTCGGCAGGAGGAGCACACAAGGACAAGACATCTGCCGCAAGGAATACTTCGGATGTTCTAAATCCCTGTTCCGTTCTTCTTTTCCCTGCTGCTTGCTTATTGTAGTTGCGTTCTGAAAAAAACAAAAACAAAAAAAAAGACAAGACCCCCTGTTGTTCTTATAAAGCAAAAAAAAGAAAAGAGGGGCACCACTTTACTTCTTCATTCCTCACCACGTGGATCCCCTAAACCACATGGTTGAGTGTATTTTTCTAAATTTTTAGGGGATCTATGCTTTTACATCACAGTGCTACATTCCCGTGATTGCATTCCTACCGTGCAAAACATTCCGGTAGCGCTTTCTTGTTATTCCTACCGTGCTTCTATTACCGGTAGTGCTGTGCCTTCCTTTTTTTTTTGTACCGTGCCTTTATTCCGGTACCATTGTCTATCTTAATGGCTGAAAATAAGGCCCCTTCCACCTTCATTAACAATGACATGCCACAGATTTCTGCAATTAAATTCAATGGCGACAATTTTTACTCTAGATGAATGCCGTACAGACTTTTCTAGAGTCGCGAAGCAAATTAAAATACATCAAAGATGCAGCACCAGCAACACCTGATGACGCTTGGGTCACCGGGAACAACCAAGTCCTGTCTTGCCTCTGGGCATGGATGGAACCAGATATTGCAGTCAAATACATGTGGCATCGGAATGCAAAAATAATGTGGGACGAGATGAAACAATTTTACACTCAGGAAGATAACTGCCTCCGCCTCTACGACGCCATGGACAAGATCTTCACCGAGCAGCAGGGTGACTGGCCACTCTCCAAGTACTTTGACTCGATGAAGGCACTTGCCAACCAACTCAACTTCTTCTCGCCCACTACATCTGCTGAGGTTACCAAAGAAAGGGAGTCTCTTATCACCGGACACTTTCTGCACTGACTCAATCCCCGGTATGCTGCAGTTCGACAACTCCTGCTTGTTGGTGCCACACTTCCCTCCATGGACCAGGTGTATGCTTGTTTGTCCCAGTCTGTATGGCGATGACCCGCATCCTAACAATGATGTCTATGAAACTCAAGCCACGATTGTTGCTGCAGCTCGTGGATGTGGGCGAGGACAACGCCCTAAATGTACCTATTGTGGCAAGCTGGGCCACACTGAAGATGTCTGCCATTCCAAACATGGGTATCCGACCCATTATGGACGAGGACGTGGCAGAGGTACTGCGCATGTTGTGCAGACTCCGCCTACCCCTATCGGCAAAAGTCAAGCTCCAATGTCCGCTTCTCCTGCACCTTCTATTGGGAACTCTTCTCATGTCTCCTTACAAACGAGGAATATGCACGCCTTCTACAATCTTCACAACAAGTTGGTGATTCCCCACTGCACTCTCAGCCGGGACTTCATGCGACTTATCATGCACAAACAGATTGATAGATTGGTGATTCTCCTGTGTATCTTCAACATGCTTCGTCTTCTCACCTCGCAGCTACACACCAAGGTAACTCTGGGTCAGCCATGATTGCAACACACCCTGATTGGATTGTTGACTCAGGTGCTACACAACACATGACAGGTATGCAACATATTCTTTAAACAATTGACTCTCATATTCCTCACTCGTTTGTCACCTTGGCAGATGGGTCTACCAAAAAGGTCACCAAATGTGGCTCTGTCCCACTAACTTCTTCCATAAAACTACAATTTGTTCATTATGTTCCCAAATTTCGTTTCAATTTACTTTCTGTTGCCAAACTCGTTGATTCTTTGAAATGTTACGTAACTTTTGGCCCTACGGGCGTTGTGTTACATGATTTGCTGAATATGACGACGATTGGACGGGGGCACACTCTGGTGATCTATATTACCTACCTTCTCAGCCGACCTCTTCTGCTGCCTTCATCGCAAGTTCTCCGCTACACCAACATCTTCGTTTTGGTCATCCGTCTCTCGAAAAATTAAAAGTTTTAGATCCAACTTTATCTTCTATTTCATCATTATCATGTGATGCATGTTAGTTAGGCAAACACCATAGGGTGTCTTTTCTTGCATCTAAAAACAAGCAGTCTGTAAAACTTTTTGATTTAATTCATAGTGATGTTTGTGGACCATTCCGTACTACTAGTTATAATGGGTATAGATATTTCTTGATCTTTATTGATGATTTTTCCAGAATGACTTGGCTTCTCTTAATTAAAAACCGTGAAGAAGTTTTTCCCTTAATTAAGGCCTATCATAAAATGATACTTGTTCAATTTGAAACATCCATTAAAATTCTTAGAACAGATAATGCACTTGAATATGTTCAAACTGCTGTTGCTTCCTTTTGTCGTGAGGTCGGTATGTTGCATCAACGATCGTGTGCTCATACCCCTCAGCAAAATGGTATTGCCGAACGTAAAAACCGCCACTTGCTTGATGTTACTCGGTCTTTGGCAATCCATGCACATCTACCAAAACGTCTTTGGTCTGAGGCAATTTTAACAGCATGTTTTTTGATAAATCGACAACCATCTTCTGTCCTCAAGGGTAAAACACCTTTTTCCATTCTCCATCCTAACAAACAACTGTTTGTTTGCTCTTCCGGCTCGAATTTTTGGATGCACCGCTTTTGTGCACAACTTTGATCCAAAAGCAGACAAACTTTCTCCCAGATCTATTAGGCCTGTCTTCGTAGGATATTCACAAGTCCAAAAAGGCTATAAGTGTTTTGACCCAAAAACCCAAAGGGTATATGTCTCTGCAGATGTAACTTTTCACAAACATGAATTGTTTTATACGTCCACTATCGCAATTCCGCCCAGTTCTCCGTCGGAGTTTGTTTCATTACCGTTGGATTGTCATTTACCTTCACCTCCCTCTTCAGATAATTCATCTACACCACCAACACCAATCCCACCAGCACCACAATTTTATCCTAAAGTATATCAACGCAGGATAGTCACTTATTCATCAAATGTTGCTCCCCCATCATCGTCTACTTCAGCAGATTCTGACAAACCGATGGCCCTTCGACGAGCTCCTCGTACATGCAACAGTAAATATCATATTTCTAACACTTGTTGCCTTACTCGTTTATCTTCTTCGGCACACACTTTTGTTGTTTCTCTTGATTCAGCCACTGTCCCTAAAAATCATGTGGCTGCCCTTAGTCATCCAGGGTGGAAATCTGCAATGGACGATGAGATGGACGCCCTCTGCGAGAATCACACATGGGAATTAGTCGATCTGCCTCCTGGAAAAAATATTGTTGGGTGTCGTTGGGTCTTCTCCATCAAGCACCATTCAGACGGAACTGTTGAACGCCTAAAAGCACGTCTAGTCGCCAAAGGGTACACCCAAACATTTGGGGTGGACTTCTTCGACACCTTCTCCCCTGTCACTTGCATTGCCTCAGTACGCATATTGATATCTCTGGCAGCTACCTTTGATTGGACTTTACACCAACTCGATATCAAGAATGCCTTCTTGCATGGTGATCTCTCTGAGGAAGTGTATATGCAGTAGCCTCCCGGTTATGTTGCTGAAGGGGAGTATGGTACCAAAGTTTGTCGCCTAAGACGTTCTCTGTACGGCCTAAAGCAATCTCTCGTGCCTGGTTCAATAAACTCAGTGGTGTTCTAGAACGATTGGGATTCCGGAGATCTGCAAGTGATCACTCACTGTTTTCCTCCAATTCCAACCAGGGACATGTCTTGGTTGCAGTCTATGTTGATGATATTTTGATCACTGGGAATAATACAGAAGGAATATCTGATCTGAAGGAGGCTCTCCAACTCAATTTTCATACTAAAGATTTGGAGAATCTTCGGTATTTCCTTGGCATTGAAGTCCTTAGATCCAAGCAAGGGATCAATCTGTCTCAAAGACGATATGTACTTGATCTATTGAAGGAGACAGGCATGACAGACTCAAAGCCGGTATCGACTCCAATGGACTACCATGTGAAGATGCCAAATGAGGGGGAGATCTATCCTAATGTTGAGAAGTATAGACGGATAGTTGGAAAACTAATTTATTTAACTATTACACGACCAGATATCTCCTATGCAGTTGGGGTCGTTAGTCAACACATGAGCACACCTCTTCAGGCTCATTGAGCTACTATACAACGCATACTGAGCTACTTAAAGTGTTCACCAGGGAAAGGCCTATTCTATAGACGACCCCAACATAAATCAATGACTATTACAGGTTATGCTGATGCAGACTGGGCAGGTGATCCTCAAGATAGAAGATCTACCTCGGGATATTGTATCCTACTGGGTAATCACCCAGTTGCTTGGAGAAGTAAGAAACAAACAGTTGTTGCCCGATCAAGCACTGAAGCCGAGTATCGTGCCATGGCACATGCATGTTGTGACTTGCAGTGGGTCCAATCCACTCTATCTGAATTTGGAATTCATATTCAACAACCAACATCACTGTATTGTGATAACCAGGCTGCCATTCATATTGCCAACAACCCGGTCTTCCATGAACGCACAAAACATATTGAAGTTGATTGTCACTTTGTACGTGATCTTGTCTAAGCAAAGAAGATTGTTACGCCCTATGTGAAGACGGGAGAGCAATTGGCGGATATCCTCACAAAACCACTACCTCCTAGCCTTTTTCAGTATATGAATAACAAGCTAGGATTATATGATGTATACTCTCCAACTTGAGGGGGAGTGTTGAGATAATTAGTTAAGTGGTCATTGGGCTTGGCCCAATTAGATCCATATATCCCTGTAATCCTCTCTCCCTCTATAAATAGGAGAGGGGTCTTATTGTTTTATAAATTAAGAGAATTCTTTCCTTTACGTGATTTTCTCAGTATCCAATAGAGAGAGGGGGGGGGGTATTTGAAAGATGTTACTTTGGGTAGATCTGGGGGGGGGTTTCGTTCCCTTCTTATCTTTTCGTGTCTTGCGGTTGTGGTGCTAGGAGGGATATTGGTCTTTTTGCTTGATCTACTTTATGTTTTTCTACTGCCATAGAATTGCTCTTTCTTCCTAATTTGAACTACCTCTTTAGAGTTCATCAAAATAAGTGGGCTTTAAGAAGGATGTCTTTCTTTTGAAAGATTAAAGGTATCTAAAGTTTGCTATTGAGTTTCCAACCCTCAAATTGAGGATTTCTAGTCACTTGATCTTTAGATGAAATGTAGAGTCAACCCCAATTGAGAAACTGGTACTTTTTGGGTGTGTTTGGGTACGGATGAGATCTTTTGAAATACTTCACATCATCATCATCATCATCTAAGCCTCAATCCCCACCATGTTGGGGTCGGCTACATGGATCCTTCTTTCCCAATCAGCTCTGTTATGAGCCATACTCTAGTCAAGATGTAAAGATTCAAAATCTCGCTTTATGTCTTCCCAAGTTGATTTAGGTCCGCCTCTGCTTCTTTTCATTGTGCTTGACTCAATAACCTTGCTTCAGATAGGTGCGTTTGTCGATCGGCGCTGCGCATGTCCATACCATTTTAGATGGCCTTCACGCAACTTGTCCTTGATGTTCATCAACCCCACTTTGTTCCCAATATACTCGTTCCTCAAACGATCTTTTCTTGTCTTTCCACACATCCATCTCAGCATACGCATTTCCGCCATATTCATCTTGTTGAGACCTTGTTTCTTCACTGCCCAACATTCAATCCCATATCATGGTTGGCCGTATAGATGTTCTATAAAACGTGCTTTTTAATCTGAGTGGGATCTTCTGGTCACATACTACTCTAGTTGCACTCCTCCACTTCAACCATCCTGTTGTGATCCTCTGACAAACATCATCTTGGACCTCACCCTCCTTTTCAATAATAGAACCCAAGTAATGAAATTTATCACATACTAGTACATCCATTCCATCCAACTTGACTTCACCATTCAGAATTCTAGATTGGCTAAAGTTGCAATGCATATATTCAGTTTTGCTTCTATTGATCATAAATCCGTTAGATTTTAATGCATTTCTCTATAATTCAACTTTAACATTCAATGTTTCTTTTCTTTCATCAATCAACACAATATCATCAACAAATAACATGCACCAAGGGATATTATCTTGAACATGCTTTGTCAACTCATCCATAACAAGAACAAATAGATATGGGCTGAGTGTCGATCCTTGATGTACCCCAACAGTGATAGGAAAAGTCTGTGTCTCTCCTTCAAAAGTCCTAACACTTGCAGTTGAGTCATTGTACATGTCTTAAACATGTCAATGTATTGAATAAGCGCACCCTTTTGATGCATAACCCTCCAGAACACTTCTCTGGTACCGTTATAGGCCTTTTCCAAATCAATAAACACCGTATGAAGATCTCTTTTGTTTTCTCTATACTTCTCCATAAACCTTCTTATCAAAAACTTCCAAGCATAAACCAAACTGGTTGTCTGATATCTGTGTTATCGATCTTAGCTTTTGCTTAATAATCCTCTCTCAAAGCTTCGTATTGTGACTCATCTACTTAATACCTCTGTAGTTTGTGTACCTTTAGACATCTCCTTTGTTCTTGTAGATCAAGACTATAATACTATTTCTCTATTCATCTGACATCTTTGTCTTCATAATCTTGTTAAAGAAATTTGTTAACCACATAGCTCGTTCATCCCCCATACTCTTCCATACATCAATGAGAATACCGTTGGACTACATGCCCTATTCATTTTCATCTTTTTCCAAAGCATCCTTGATCTCAGATAGTGAACTCGACGCGTGTAAGTGATATCTCTGGCATTCATGTCACTCGAGTCTCTAACATTGTTCCCAGTATCTTCATTGATAAGCTAATGAAAGTAGTTTCTCCATTGGTTCTTTATATCATCATCCTTCACCTAGACTCTGCCATCTTCATTCTTGATGCACTTAACTTGACACAAGTCTCTTCCTTTCTTTTCTCTTATACGAGCCATTCTATAAATATCTTTTTCCCCTTCTCTAGTGTCCAACTTCTTATACATCTCATCAAAGTATCAGGACCTTGCCTCTTGAACTGCCTTCTTAGCATCTTTCTTTGCTTGTTTGTATCTCTGAAAATTTGCATCATCTCTAGATTTGGACGAGCTCCTATAGATCTCCGTTTTGGGTTTAATAGCCTTTTACACTTCATTAGTCCACCACCAAGTCTCTTTCTGTGGAGGCCCACGCCCTTTAGACTCTCCTAAGATCTCTTTGGCGATTTTTGTTATGCAGGAACTCATACTTTGCTACATAGAGTTAACATCAGTCTCCAAGTTCCAAATTCTCTCCTTGATAAGTTTATCATAAAATGTCAATTTCTTTTCTTCTTTAAGATGCCACCGCTTGATCCTTCTATCTCGTCTTCTGTTATGCATACCTTTGTTGAACTTCATGTTCACATCCAAAACTATCACTCTATGTTGGGTGGTGAGTTCTTCCCCAGGAATCACTTTACAATCTTTGCATACTTTTCGATCCGACCGTCTTATAAGGAAGTAATCAATTTGGCTACAATTGCGCCTAGTCTTGAAAATAATAATATGAGGATCTCTTTTCTTGAAATGTGTATTTGTCAAGATCATATCATAAGCAAGTGCAAAATCTAAAATCCTCTCTCCTCCATTTCTGCTGCCATATCCAAAGCCTCCTTGAACTCTCTCATATCCGACCTTGCTACTCCCCACTTGGCCATTGAGTCACTCCCAATTGTTCTTCTCCATCGACATTCCTTGCATCAGTACATCCATGTTATCCCAAAAGTGTTTCTTTGCCGCCTCACTAAGGCCAACTTGGGGGACATAAGTGTTGAAAATATTAAAAAATCTTTCCCCGAGAACAACCTTGATAGCAATGATTCTATCGCCCATCCGTGTGATCTTGATGACATCATCCTTCGACATCTTATCAATAATGATTACAACGTCATTTCTATATTTGTCAATACATGTATACCAAATTTTATACCCTGTGTCTCCAATCTCTCTGCATCGTTCCCTTGTCCATTTGGTTTCCTGCAAGCAAACAATGTTAACTTATCTTTTAATCATGGGATCCATTATCTCTAAAGATTTTCATGTCACAGAGCCAATATTCCAAGATCCTACTCTAATCCGTTTTTGCTAAACTTGCTTTTTTACTAGTCTCCTTCAAAAAGATTGCCCTTGCACATTTTTCACTACATCCGAGAATGGTGTAGCGGGACTAGCTTCTTTACCCACGCACGTCTAAGATGTGGAAACCCTTGCTTTTTCTTCAACACAACCGGGCGTCATTGCGTTAAAACCCCTTGCATATTTACCAATGTGTTGGATCTAGGGCTCTAGGGGGTGAATAGAGCTTAAAAAATTCTCACAAGATAGATTAAACCTTCAAATTATATCAACCAATACCAATAACTTAAGTGCAATTTGAAGTCCTAACTAACAAGCATAGCAAGGATGAGAGGAATTGATAGCAAGCACTTGACAAGGTCGTTTAGAGTGGTTTCACTCTCCAAACTAGGAGAGAATCAGTCCACTATCTAGAGAGGTCAACCTCTAGGACTTTGCAAGTGCTTTTCTCTATATATTCACCAATGAGAGTTACAACACAAGACCACCAAAGGACTTACCCATCCAAGCACAAAGAGTCTTCCACCTTACCAAGGACTTACCTACTTTGCCAAGAGTCTTCAGCCTTCTTCTAAGGTCTTACCTACTCTTGCACAAGTCTTCCGTCTTCAAGGGTTTACCCACTCTTCTTGGATCTTCAGCCTTTGCCTTCTATTTCACCTGGAGAAGATCTTCACCTCTTCTTCAACCTTGAAGAAGAACAACAACAACTCCACCTTCACTCGGAATAGCTTGCTTCACCTTTGCTTCATGGAGGAAAGGGGGAGGGAAGATGGAATGTAATGAGAGCTTTACAAGCACAAGTAGCTCTCTTACAACTGGCCTATCTCACTCATAATCACGAAATGAAGTGTAAACTAGAGAGAGAAAGGGGCTCAAGGAGTTGCAACACACTCAACTATAGCAAAGACTTAGAATAGCATGAATGAGCAAACTTGGAATAAACTCCAAAGGACCCTATTTATAGCTGGGGGGTTCCCTTGAGTGTGGGATCACTTAGGGTCGAAATATAGCCTTTTTCAAGATGCAACAGATCTATTTTTGCCCAAAACAACTCACCAACGGTTATAATTACTTTTTCTGCATTTTCTGTACATTACATTCGGTCGAGTTTCAATAAAGGTAAATCGACCGATCCACTAAATGACAGCCAATTTTCAAACCATGAGTTGAGTTTGTTCTGGAAAACTCGACCGATGAGCTAAAATCATTTTTGCTCAGTGAGTCGGTCGGTCGAGTTCTATGAGTGTGCAACTCGACCGATGGGTCATCTTCAGAAAATCCATCATAGGATCGGTCGAGTTTCCAACTCGACCGATAAACAACCTGTGACAAATTTTCTAAATTGACATTTGAGTGATTAAACCTTGGAATTAAGTGTCCCTGATTTTTTCTCATCTTAGTTACAAGTCATATCATCAATACAAGTGGTTACAAAAACCATCTAAGGTCATTTGGAGTGATTTCCCAAATTGCACACTTGCATTGCATTTGACTTGAACTTGAACAAGCCAGGGCTTGTGTAATTCGATCCTTCTCATGTGCCTAAAGCCTGAAAACAATCTTGAACAAACATATTAGATACATAGGAATAGAATGGTTAGGCCATTATCAAAATATGGGCAATGTATAACTCTCAAGTCAACATTCTCCCCCCTTTTGACAATGACAAACCATTCCTCAATCATATTGAAAAAGATATTTAAAATTATACCTTTGCCTTGTGAATTTCAAGGGGATTCAAGATTTAAATGATGTGAATTGCTCCCTCTCAATCTATGCTTACTCTTATCTGCATAGTTAGTCTATCTACACAAAGCAACTTGACATATATATACTATATGGTCCTTTAGCAAGTCACATGATAAAACATATAATGAACAAGAAAAGGATCACAGGCAATAAAGCAATATGGTTGAGCTTCAAAACATTGAACTTCTCTCCCCCTTTTGACATTATCAAAAAGGAAGGGGGGTAGAAGAGCACAGAAACAAGTCTTCTCCAAGCACAACCAAGCATACAAGCACAACATGCAATCTCAAAGCATACACCAATCAGAGACGAGAGAAACAAACAAGCTAAGTCATAATCAAAATATGGTAAAACACGACACCAACTTGTGAGATATAGTAAATCAAAGAGTAAGTGTACAAATGATTAAGATTACAACCCAGAAAACAAGTTCTCAGAAAACTACAACAAGCTAGAACGATGAAAGCTAGATGATAAAATAGTACAACTCAGAACATGTGCCCAAATGTTTTAATACAAAATAGCCTAGAATATCAACAACTAGACTAAAACTAGAACAACTAAACATCTAGGTCATCTATGTCGACATCATCAACATCAGGCTTGTAGTCGTCATCTCCGTCTGAGGGTGCAACAGAGAGAACATCATCGCCTTCATCACCGGAGGCACCAACAAAACCATCATAGCCATCATCAGAAGCATCACCATCATCCTCATCAGCCTCCTCGTCAGCAATAACCTCCTCATTCGCTTGGTCTGGCATCTCCTCTTCAGTAAGAGAACCAAAACCTCGACCGGGTCAACGATCATTATGCTCATCACAAGACATACCAAGAGCATGGAGCTCATTGGCCTGTGGGAAGGAAGGAGCAGAACTACCGAGGCTAGCAAGCAGAGTGGCCAAGGGCCAGCAGTCAGAGGCAGCACACAGGAGAAGATCCACCAGCAGCAGAGGGTGTAGCAGCGGAAGGTGCAGGTGGAGGGGCAGGGTAAAAGTGATCATATGCATAGGATGCGTAGTCACCTCGTGGGTAGGGCTGATAGGCAGGGTAGGTGTGTGCACAAGACATGTTCATGTTAGACATCATGGAACATAGGTTCTGATGCAGGTGTTCCTGAACTTGAAGGTTGTATGCCTGTTGATGCATCATGTAGCCCATAAGGGTTTCATTTGACACATGGAACGAGGCACGTGCAAGTCAGGTAGACTGAGGTGGTGGAGGTGCTCGGGTAGAGGCAGAGGTAGAGGCACCAGGTGTGGTAGAGGATAGGATAGACACAGACTTCTGAAGAGTGGTCTCACTGATGCAAACTCCTTTCCGGGCAGTTTTGTAGTGAAGGTCATAGAAAAGAGATTTGCCAATGGCAAGCTGAAATAGACCACAGATCAGGGCTGGGTAGGGTGGGTGGGTGCCACGGGTGTTCTTGCCTGAGTCAAAGTAGGTCATATGAAGGAGAACATATCTTGACCACTTGACTCCGATGTTCTTCAAGAGATAAGGGCAAGGATGATTCTTCTTCGGGTGAATAATGCAGTTAATGATTAGGGCAAGGATGCGTCTCTTAAGGTCCAAGGCAGAGGAGGGAAGGGTGCACTTCTTCCTATACGGGAATTGAGGCTTCTTCAAGAACTTATTAATGTCAGGGAGAATAAGATCATATTGTTTGTAGAAGGCCTCAGGCTCAACTAAGTCAAAATACTCTGGGTAGTCCTTACGTCAGGTGTCAGTCACTTCAATACTCGAAAAGAAAATGTTCAGGGTATCCTCAGAGACTTGAAATTTCTTCTCGGCTATCATAGATGTGAGGACTACTTGAGTATTAGGCGGGGGTACGAGGGTGTCGTAATTCCAACGCAAATTAGCGTAAAATTTGTGAACCGCTTTGGTGCTTGTGATGGAATTGTATAGCACACACATTCAACATCCAAGGCTGAGAGATGGTGATCATAAAGCAACTTTGCTACTTAATCTATGACCTCTTGTCTCCGTGGTCTAGGCTCAAATAGGACACAAAAAGGAAAAAGGTTCCTAGGAAGAAGCTCCTTATACCTATTTAGAGCCTCATTTGAAACAAAGGTGTCATCAAACGAAATCAAGCGGGAGTTGGACGAAGATGAAGGTGCATTAGCTGGGGCGGCCCTCTTCCTCCTATTGGATGCCATAGAGACGAAAAAGAGAGAAAGGAGAGAGCAAAAGCTAAGGAATCACCACCAAAACTCATCCACAGACCTAGGTTAGCAAGGGGGAAGGTCAAGGGATGTCGAGCTAGGTCGAACTAGGGCTAGGGAGAGGAAGGTCGGGGCTAGGGTTGAGAGTTGGAGGTCGGATCAGTCGACTTTTCTCTAGTTGAGAGGGAGAATAGTCGGCCGAACCCATCTTAAGTTTGCTCTAGCCCGGCATCTGTCGAGTTCTGTGAACTCGGAAACTCGACCGATAGGCTCTTTTAAAAAGCTTTCAGCCTCCGATCGGTCGAGTTGGCAACTCGACCGATGGTCAACCTGACCTACATTTAGAAATCCTAGTTTCTAGCCATTTAAGTGCTAATTAAATTTATTTATCAAGTCCATTATGTATTTTGAACATACTTAGGCACATATCACTCATCATTGAGCACTATTTTGCAGTAAAATGTGCGTTTGCGAAAAATACCCCAAAAAAGAGAAAAATAAGGCAAAATAAACATGACAAATTGATTTTTAGCATATGAACAAGCAATGGTGATCAAAACATAGTCAAAACATATAGGATAAATGACAACTAGCTAGAAGGCATATCAGATCATTCAAAGCAGTTATGAGCAGTTTGGATCTAATAAAGTTAAATTGCTCTCTAGCTAGAGGTTTAGTGAAAATGTCCGCCAACTGATTTTCCGTGTCCACATGCGTGATATAGATATCCTTCTTGGCAATGTGATCACGGAGAAAATGATGGCGAACCTCTATATGCTTAGCTCTACTATGCAAGATAGGATTATATGACAAGTTAATTGCACTAGTATTATCACAATAGATAGGAGAAGCATCAAAATGAATGTTAAAGTCTTGGAGCATTTGCTTCATCCATAGGACCTGGGCACAACAACTCCCGACTGCAATGTGTTCAGCCTCGGTGGTTGATAATGCTACTGTGCTCTGTTTCTTAGATAACCAAGGCACCAAGCATGGTCCTAGGAGGAAACAAGTGCCACTTGTGCACTTTCTATCAATCAAGCACCCTGCATAATCCGTATTACTATAAGCAGTAAGAGTAAAGTCCCTTGACTTGGGATACCATAGTCCAAAATTTTGAGTTTTGACTAAGTACCTTAAAATCTTCTTAATAGCTATAAGATGTGATTTCTTAGGGTTTGATTGAAAGCGAGCACACATGCCAACACTAAACATTATATCAGGTCTAGAGGCAGTTAAGTAAAGTAAACTTCCAATCATACCTATATAGAGCTTCTCATCTACCTTCTCACCTTCTTCATCTTTGTCAAGTTTGGCGGTGTTTGACATGTGTGTGTCCATCGGCTTGGTGTTCTCCATCCCAAAGCGTTTGAACAACTCACTTGTATACTTGCCTTGGTTGATGAAGTTCCCATCTTTTGTTTGCTTGATTTGAAAGCCGAGGAAGAACGTGAGCTCACCCATCATACTCATTTCGAATTCACTCTGCATAAGATCACTAAATTCTTTGCAAAAATCAAGGTTAGTTCCGCCAAAAATGATATCATCAACATATGTTTGTATGATAAGAAAATTGTTAGAATTCACTCTGCATAAGATCACTAAATTCTTTGCAAAGATCAAGGTTAGTTCCGCCAAAGATGATATCATCAACATATGTTTGTATGATAAGAAAATTGTTAGAAGTGTGCTTTAGAAATAAGGTAGAATCCACTTTGCCCATGATATACCCATGATCTAACAAAAAGTTCTTTAATTTCTCATACCAAGCTTTAGGTGCTTCTTTGAGTCCATAGAGAGCTTTTTGCAACAAATAAACATGGTTAGGTAAACCATCATGTTTAAAGCCCGGAGGTTGTGCAACATACACTTCCTCCTGAATTGTACCATTCAAAAACGCACTTTTAACATCCATTTGATACAGAAGAAAGTTTTTATAACTAGCAAAGGCAAGCAACATATGAATGGACTCAAGTCTAGCTACATGTGCATATGTTTCATCAAAATCTATACCTTCCTGTTGATTGTAGCCTTCGGCCACTAACCTTGTTTATTCCTTACCACTTTGCTGCTTTCATCAAGCTTGTTGTGGTAGACCCATTTGGTGTTTATGATCTTTCTATCACTTGGTTTTGGCACTAGGGGTCAAACTTTGTTCTTTTCAAATTGCTCCAATTCTTCTTGCATAGCTAGGATCCACTCATCATCCCTAAGAGCTTCCTTGACGTTCTTAGGCTCGAGTTGTGAGATGAAGGTGCTGTTGGTTTGGTCTTTGCTGAATGCAGCCTGCGCCTTCACTCTTTCAAATGGATCACGTATAATTAGCTCTTTTGGATGGTTCTTTGCAAAGCGGGGAGTTGGATCCTTCTTCTCTTCATCTTTCTCTTCTTCTTGAGTGACCACCTCTTTTTCCTTTTGGGTGATGTTGAGCTCTTTTAGAATATGAATTACTTCACCTGCAACATCATCATTTGGAACAATATCTTTGGGAATAGAGGGGTTAGTCTCTATAAATTTAACATTTATGAATTCTTCTACTTTAGCAAGATCAACATTAAATACTCTATAAGCCTTGCTAGTAGTGCTATAGCCAAGAAAGAAAGCCTTGTAAGATTTCGGATCAAACTTGTCGAGAGAATATTTTGTATTCAAAACAAAACAAGGACATCCGAAACATTGAAAGTACTTGATAGAAGGCTTCCTACCACGCCATAGCTGATAGGGGGGTTCCTTCAAAGTCGGATGTGTAAAAACCCGATTTTGCACAAAACATGAGGTACTAACAACTTCAGCCCAAAACTTCTTTGGAGTATCATACTCTAGAAGCATGGTCCTAGCCATCTCTTATAAAGACCTATTCTTCCTCTCTACAACCCCATTTTGTTGAGGTGTTCGAGGTGAAGAGAAGTTGTGTGCATAACCAGATTCTTGACAAAAACGTTTAAAAATCTCGTTTTCAAATTCTCCCCAATGATCACTACGGATGGAAACGATGCGGCAAGAGGCTTCATTCTCAACTTGTTTACAAAAGTTTGAGAAAACATCAAGCGTATCACTCTTGGAAACGAGAAAGAAGGTCCAAGTATATCTAGAGAAATCATCGACAATAACAAGACAATACTTGGAACCACGAAGCGATTGAGTTCTCATTGGTCCAAATAGATCAATGTGAAGAAGCTCAAGAGCTCTCTTGGGACTAAGGGCTCCTTTCGATTTGAAGGAGGACTTGGCTTGCTTTCCTTGGGTACAAGGTTGACATTCCTCGTCCTTTTCAAAATCCAATTTAGGAAGTCCCTTGACCAAGCTTTTTTTGCTCAACTTCTTCAACTGATGCATATTTACATGACCAAGCCGACGATGCCAAAAAGAAATATCATTCGAGTTGACTACTAAGCATCTACCAACAACCGGCTTAATAAAGTCAAGAACAATAACACAAAGATTACCACTTCTAGTTCCCTTATATATAACTTGGTAGGTGAGGGAATCTAGAATCAAGCATTCAAAGGAAGTAAATAACACAAGGTGACCATTGTCACATAATTGACTACACTAATTAAATTGTGATGGAGGCCATCCACAAAAAGAACATTCTTGATACACAAATATTCACCTACATCACCCTTACCTTTGTCTTTACCTTTCTTATTGTCCGTAAAGGTGACCGAACCTCCTTTCTTTTTGGTGAAGTTGTTGAAATGACTTATCACCTGTCATATGCTTAGTGCAACCACTATCAACAATCCATCTTCATTTTTCCTGCAAGAAAGGAGAATGTCGGTTCCCAACTCAAACTTTGGGATCCAGAGTTAGCTTGGGGACCCATTTCATCTTTGGGTTGGTCCCCTTAGACTTGTAAGGACAATAAGTAGAGTAATGATCATCACACTTGCAATAAGGACAAACCATAGGATTCTTAGTGCCGGAAGACTCTCCTACAAAGAAAGAGGTCTCCTTGCTCTTATTCTTACCTTTGACTTTGCTCTTGCCCTTTGGAGCTCCCCCTACAAATCTCAAACCACTAGTACCACTTTGTTTGGTAGAATGGTCAATGATTTCATTTAGAGGCCGTTTGCGTGCTGACTTTAGGATTGCCGGTATTTAATGTAGAAATTCTGTATCGGTGATATTTCGGCTCCTCAGTTAAATAGTTTTTTCTACAAAGATGATGTGCCTGAGCTCCGCCCGTGAGCCCCGTCGCAATAGAAACGTGGTTGTCAGAAAGTCCGTCAATTTTGATGTGTTTTATGAATGCTACTTTTAGCTATTAAACTTGAATAATATTGTATTTATGATCACCACTTACTGAGTATACAACAACTCTTACCGTACAAGACTGCGGCATTCTAAAAATTTTCTCCCAAACTAGGCCTTAGGGAATTTTTCCCTTTGCGGAATTTCTGTAGAGATGCTCGTATTCTATGATTATCATCATTTAGAGAAATAATAGTAGAAGATAAACTAGCAATGTCATCTCTAGCATGAACAAGGACGACCTCAAGACAGAGGGCTTTAGTTAAATATGAATCCTTCTTAAGAGAAATAGAAGCAACATCATTACTAGGCAAGATAGGTTTAGAAGATAAATCATTAACTTGACCAAGCAACCTAGCATTTGCAGATTTAAGCACTTGAATTTCCTTAAGATAGACATCTCTTTCATCTCTACGAGCATCAACAAGAAGCTTAAATTCAACATTTTCAGTTTTAAGAGTTTCAAGCTCCTTTAGGCAATTTTGATTTTTTTCCTTAAGAGTTTCAATGTTCTTAAGGTAGACACCATTCTCTACTTCAATTCCATTGTATTGGAGCTCGAGATCAAGATATTGTCCTTGCAAATTATCAATGCTCTCAAGATGAGTTTTCTTATTAAGCTCAAGAATTTCAAGTTTAGCATACAAGTCATCAATAATTTTTCCTAACTGTTTTTTTTTTAGATTTACATTTAGCAAAAGATGAATGGGTAGAAATAAGCATGCCAATAATAACTTCTTTAGATAACTCATGCAAGCTTACCTCACTTACCTCACTTATCTCACCAATTTCTTCACTAATAGAGGCTATGAATGCAAGGTGGCACTCTCCATCTTCTTTGGAGCTTGAGCTGCTTGAAGATGAAGCTTCCCGAGCTGCTTGAAGATGAGCTGCATTCTTGTGTCTCTTATCCTTCTTGTCCTTCCTCTTGTACTTGCTCTCCTTCTTGTATTCTTCCTTCTTGTATTCTTCCTTCTTTGAGCTACCCTTGTGGTGTGACTTTCTTGACTTGGGACGTTCACTCTTGTAGTACCCCTTTTGTCCACATTTGTAGTATCTAGGAGTAGAGGAGGAGGTGGTTTGCTTTCTCTTGAAGTGTTTGTCCTTGATATAGTTGGCTTCATGCTCAATTAGGCCATCATCTTCACTAGAGGAGGAAGGAGAGGTCCGACAAGTAAGTTGTTGTTGAAGGATGACCGCCTCCACTTGTGCTTTGAAAGCACTATCTTTGATCTTCTTGGCTTCCTTCTCCTCTTGCTTGGCTTCTTCTTCTTGCTTGTCAAGCCTTGGCTCGTGGGCTTAGAGGTTGCCAATGAGTTATTCGGTTGGGATGTCACCAAGGCTCCTCACTTCTTCAATGGAGGTGACCTTTGACTCTAATAATTGAATATCTCCTCTATAAGGGAAGCCATAACTTTTACCAAAAGTTCATTGTGATCTTTTTGTTGGTAGAGTCCTCAAGATCTTGGAATTGGTTACACCTCTATCCAAAGTGTTGCCCAATGCAGCCAGCCCATTGATGATGACATTGAGTCTTGAGTACATTCCGCAATCCCTTCTTTCTTGCCCATCTTGAAGTTCTCTAGAAGGTTGTTCAACATGTAGATCTTAGCCTCCTTGACTTGCTTTGTACCCTCATAAGTGATGCCCAATTTGTCCCAAATCTCATAGGCGGTGTCCCAAGATGAGATCCGATTGAACTCCGTTGGGGAAAGGGCTGCATAGAGGATGCTTATGGCTTTGGCATTGAGTTGGGCTTCTTTGAGTGCAGCTTCACTCCATGTTGCAACTGCTCCGGTTGACTCCTTGTATAGTGTGACCATCACCTTCTACATGTCAATGTTCATACTTTGAATGTAGAATTGCATACACCTCTTCCAATAGAGGAAGTTGGTGCCATCAAACATCGGGGGACGCATGGAGAATCCTCCCTCTAGGTTGAGAGAACCAAGTAGGTTGTCGCCCATCTTCTCGTCTCGTACGATATTGTTGGAGAAGATCCTTAGCTCTGATACCACTTGTTGGATCTAGGGCTCTAAAGGGGGGGTGAATAGAGCTTCAAAAATTCTCACAAGATAGATTAGACCTTCAAATTATATCAACCAAAACCAATAGCTTAAGTACAATTTGAAGTCCTAACTAACAAGCATAGCAAGGATAAGAGAAATTGATAGTAAGCACTTGACAAGGTCGTTTAGAGTGGTTCCACTCTCTTAGGAGAGAGTCATTCCACTACCTAGAGAGGTCAACCTCTAGGACTTTGCAAGTACTTTTCTCTATATATTCACCAATAAGAGTTACAACACAAGACCACCAACGGACTTACCCATCCAAACACAAAGAGTCTTCCACCTTACCAAAGACTTACCCACTTTGCCAAGAGTCTTCAGTCTTCTTCCAAGGTCTTACCTACTCTTGCACAAGTCTTCCGCCTTGAAGGGTTTACCCACTCTTCTTGGATCTTCAGCCTTTGCCTTCTCCTTCACCCGGAGAAGATCTTTACCTCTTCTTCAACGTTGAAGAAGAAGAACAACAACTTCACCTTTACTCGGAGTAACTTGCTTCACCTTTGCTTCATGGAGGAAAGGGGTAGGGAAGATGGAATGGAATGAGAGCTTTACAAGCACAAGGAAGTAGCTCTCTTACAACTGGCTTATCTCACTCATAATCACGAAATGAAGTGTAAACTAGAGAGAGAAAGGGGCTCAAGGAGTTGCAAGTGCAACACACTTAACTATAGCAAAGACTTAGAATAGCATGAATGAGCAAACTTGGAATGAACTCCAAGGGGCCCTATTTATAGTTGGGGGTGTTCCCTTGAATGTGGGATCACTTAGGGTAGAAATATAACCCTTTTTCAAGATGCAACAGATCTATTTTCGCCCAAAACAACTCACCAACGGTTATAATCACTTTTTTTGCGTTTTCCGTACAGTATATTCGGTCGAGTTTCAATAAAGGTCGGTCGCGTTTTGTGAGTGTGCAACTCGACCGATGGGTCATCTTCAGAAAATCCATCATAGGATCGGTCGAGGAAACTCGACCGATAAACAGCTTGTGACAAATTTTCTAAACTGACATTTGAGTGATTAAACCTTGGAATTGTCTCTGATTTTTTCTCATCTTAGTTACAAGTCATATCATCAATACAAGTGGTTACAAAAATCATCTAAGGTCATTTGGAGTGATTTCCCAAATTGCACACTTGCATTGCATTTGACTTGAACTTGAACAAGCTAGAGCTTGTGTAATTCGATCCTTTTCATGTACCTAAAGCCTGAAAACAATCTTGAACAAACATATTAGATACATAGGAATGGAATGGTTAAGTCATTATCAAAATATGGACAATGTATAACTCTCAAGTCAACACAATGTACCTGGGTACCGATGCAACGTGTCGCTAGGAAGGGACGCTCAAACAATTTTTTTTATAAGGATCCATGTTATAAAAAGTGAAAGTTTTATGGTTGGTTGCCAACCTACCACCAACCCTCCTTTACCCGGGCTTGGGATCGACTACATTTGCATAAAATATATGAAAACATAGGTGGAGTTTTTGAAATACTTCACATCAATGGGAATAAATTTAAAACGTGTTTGGGTGGAAAAGTAGGAATGAGGTTCAAATATGTTTAATTGAGATTGATTTTTGAAGTGATAAATCTTTTATTTTTTTCCCTCTCCACTATACCTGCATTTACTTGGTATAAATATAACTCCCTATAAGGAATAACTTTTGATGTAATACCTAGGGATATTCCCTGAGAATGATACTTTGTATTAAAGAATAAGGTGGCTTTATACCAGGATCAAACACAATGTTCAAGGTTATTTTCAGATTTTCTCTTTTGATTGTCTTGATCTTTATGTTCCTTTTATCATGTTTCATTTGATTAAAAAATAGGTTTTTGTTTTATCTTAGAGACAGTTTGTAGGGAATATCGACAGAGGAGAAGATTTCATGTGGGGAGTAGCAATGTGGGGAGTAGCAATGCTGAATACGAGAGAGTTCATAGTGATTTTGGATATGGCAGCCGAAATGGAGAAGGAGAGGATTTTAGAATTTTGCAGTTGCATATGAAATGATTTTGACAAACACACATTTCAAGAAAAGAGAATCTCATAAGATTACTTTCAAGAGTGGGCACAGTAGTAGCCAAATTGATTATCTCCTTACGAGGCGGGTAGATCGTAATATATGCAAGGATTGTAAAGTGATTCCTGGCGAAGAACTCACGACCCAACATAGGTTGGTGGTTTTGGATATTAACATAAAGATCAATAAAGGCAAGCATAACAGAAACTAAGATAGCAGGATCAAGTGGTGGAATCTTAAAGGAGAAAATAAATTGACTTTTCATGATAAACTCAGCAGAGAGGGAATTTGGAACTTGGAGTCTAATGTTAACACTATGTGGTATAACATGAGCTCCTGCATAATTTTTTTTTCCAAAGAGGTTTTGGGGGAGTCCAAAGGTTGTGGACCTCCACAGAAAGAGACTTGGTGGTGGAATGATGAAGTACAGAAGGCTATTAAACTGAAAAGGGAGATCTATAGGAGCTTGCCCAAATTTCGAGATGATGCAACGTTCCAAAGATACAAGCAAGCAAAAAAAGAAGCTAAAAAGGTTGTTCAGGAGGTAAGGTCTATATACTTTGATGATATTTATAAAAAGCTGGACACTAGAGAAGGGGAAAAAGATATATATTAAATGACTCGTATAAGAAGGAAAGGAAGAGACTTAAGTCAAGTGAAATGCATCAAGAATGAAGATGGCAAGGTGTTGGTGAAGGATGATGATATCAAGAACCAGTGGAGAAATTACTTCCACACGCTTTTTAATGGAGATACTGTAAATAATATTAGAGACTCGTGTGACATGAATACAAGAGATATCATTTACACACGACGAGTTTCAACATTTGAGGTCAAGAATGCTTTGAAGAAGATGAAAATGAGAAAGGCATGCAGACCAGACGGTATTCCCATTGATGTATGGAAGAGTATAGAGGATGAAGGAATTATGTGGTTAACAAAGCTCTTTAACAAGATCATGAAGACCAAGAAGATGTCGGATGAGTGGAGAAATAGTACTATAGTCTCTATCTACAAGAATAAAGGTGATGTTCAGAGCTGCACGAACTACAGAGGTATCAAGTTGATGAGTCACACAATGAAGCTTTGGGAGAGGATTATTGAGCAGAGGCTAAGATCTATGACACAAATATCAAACAACCAATTTGACTTCATGCCTGGAAGATCAACAACTGATGCTATTTTTAATGATAAGGAGGCTTATGGAGAAATATAGAGAAAGCAAAAGAGATATTCATATGGTGTTTATTGATTTGGAAAAGGCCTATGATCGAGTATCTAGAGAAGTGTTGTGGATGGTTTTGAAGAAAAAGGGCGTGCCAATCCAATACATTGACTTGATCAAAGACATGTATGATAGCTCTACTGCAAGTGTGAAGACTCCTGGAGGAGAGACACCAACTTTTCCTATCACAGTAGGGGTTCACCAAGGATCTACACTCAGTCCATATCTGTTCGTTCTTGTTATGGATGAGCTGACAAAGAATGTTCAAGATGATATTCTTTGGTGTATGCTATTTGCTGATGATATTGTTTTGATTGACGAAAGTAAAGATGAATTAAATGATAAAGTTGAACGGTGGAGAGAGGCATTGGAATCAAATGAATTGATGATTAGCAGAAGCAAAACTGAGTATATGCATTGTAATTTCAGCCAATCCCACAATGTGAATGATGGAGCCAAGTTGGACGGAGTAGATATACCAAAATGTGGTAAATTTCGTTACTTGGGTTCTATTATTCAAATAGATGGGGACGTCCAAAATGACGTTTGTCATAGGATCACTGCATGATGGTTGAAATGGAGTGCAACTAGAGTTTTATGTGATCGGAAGATCCCTCTTAGGTTAAAAAGTAAGTTTTATAGAACAACTATACGGCCAACCATGCTCTATGGGAGTGAATGTTGGGCGGTGAAGAAACAAGGTCTCAACAAGATGAACGTGGCTGAAATGCGTATGTTGAGATGGATGTGTGGGAAGACAAGAAAAGATCGTTTGAGAAATGATTATATCAGGATTAAAATGGGGTGGCGAGCATTGAGGACAAGTTGCGCGATGGCCGACTCAGATGGTATGGACATGTGCAACGCAGACCGACTAATGCGCCTATACGAAGCAATGCTATTGAGTCAAGCACAATAAATAGAAGAAGAGGAAGACCTAAATTAACATGGGATGAGCTTATAAAGAGAGATTTTGAATCTCTATATCTCAACCAGAATATGGCCCATGATAGAGCGGAATGGAAAAGAAGGATCCATGTAGCCGACCCCAACATAGTTGGGACTGAGGCTTAGATGATGATGATGATATTGATGTTAGAGACAGTTTGCCAGTACTGGCACCCTATCTCTCGAAAAGAGCTCTGCCTGCCTAGAGATAAAAGTTTTGCACTGGTGTTTTAATTAGATTTTGTTAATGGTCTTTCTGTGAAGTGGTTTGAGGTTTGGGGGCAACGAGCAACAAACTACTACATCGTTGGATCAAAGCTTCCACATGACGAAGTTTTGTAGATCGAATCTGGACATTGTCCTTTCATGTCTAGTCAAAATTATTATATCCTCAGCTTGTGCTGTACAGCTAGAAGTAATACACGTAACGAAGCTTTTAACTTTACTGATATTATCAACTGATTAGTATTTACTTATCTACTGATTTGTATTTACTTATCTACAAATTTGTATTTACTTATCTACTGTATTTACTTATCTACTAATTTGTATTTACTTATCTACTGATTTGTATTTATGTATCTACTGATTTGTATTTACTTACCTACTGATCTGTATTTACTTATCTACTGATTTGTAATTACTTATATACTGATTTGAATTTACTTGTCTACTGATTTGAATTTATGTATCTACTTATTTGTATTTACTTATCTACTGATTTGTGTTTACTTATCTACTGATTTGACTTTTTGTATCTACTGATTTGTATATACTTATCTATGGATTTGTATTTACTTACCTACTGATTTGTATTTACTTATCTACTGATTTGTATTTATGTATCTACTGATTTGTATTTACTTATCTACTGATTTGTATTTACTTATCTACTGATTTGTTCATCTACTGATTTTTTATTCATCACATTATTAAATTTAAGGCTTTGTATTTGTTCATCTACTTTTTAAAATTATTTAATCTTCTACTGATTTGTATCTATTATCTACTTTTTTTTATTTATCTACTGATTAGTATTAATGTACTGTTTTAACTTTTCTACTCTGACTTTATTAATCTACTGTTTTGTTTTATATATGTACTGCCTTATGAATAGAAATACTAATATAGTTAACGTTTCTGATTTCTGATTTATGAGTAATCCATTTGTTATTAACTCAAATCGGCTTTACAAAAATTCAATAAAGGAAAATGGCAAATATCTCCTAAAAATACTAAAAAATTCAGGTTTTTGAATGTACAATTTTGCTATATATGCAATTTAGATATATCTATTAAAATACATGTATATATGTTAAAATAATATAGATATAAAAATGTCTGGAAACGTCTTGGGCCTCCGCCTGGGCATCCATATGGAACGCCTGGTCGCCTATACAACCATGTCTACAGCTGCTGTAATCATCCAGACATTTATTTTCAGGTAGAGCAAAGGGAGATTGTATCTTTCTGGTATATTGATTGTGATGACGCCACATGCTGCCATCAATTTGGTGCATAGAAGTGTGGCAATCCGTCTCATCTTCTGATATCCAATCTCCGTTTGGTGGGATTTTTATAGGAGGATAACCTCTCTTGAGATCAACCAGTATCGCACAATGAAGCAAGACATGCATGTTTTTCCGTATTTTTTTGAAGAGGATGTTTTATGTTCCACTCAAAACAGACCTGAATAGAAAAGGATAGATGAAATCTACCCCAACATGGCTAGAATTGGGCCTTAGATGATGGTGGCCGTGATGATGATATATTATTTGTTCCTCGGCCACTTTCTTTGGTATGTACTGTCAGCATTGAGCAACCATGCTTCAGAGGCGCCAGATCTAGGGGGAGCTATACACTATGGAGTTTGACAAGTCTTTGTTTGGTGCGAGCCTAGGAAGGCAAAAAATGAGCAATGATTTAAACTTATTTTTCCTGGGTATGCATATTGTCACGAGAGAATTGATAGATGATTACTCGTAAATTGTGAAACATTTTATCTTGATTTCCCTGCTTAGGTGTCTTCTAATTGAATGTTTGGTTATCTGAAAAACTAATTTAGATCCAAAGATGGAAGCAGCCATTGCCTCTGTGGATAGATCTGCAGGATGACAACTCAACAAGAACATGATCCTTGTCACTACACATCTTCGAAGTAACAAATACACACATCAGTCCTGACCACACTGACAAATTTAAAATTTGATAACTTTTGGCTAATTGATGTTATATGAATTCAAGAAAATTTGATCAGGGAAGAATAGTTAAAGTTGGTCACACACTGGGAACAAAATTGAGACTAAGCTGGTGGTGTATGACAAGGAATCATAGAAAACATAAATTCCATCAAACATGGATGAGACCAGTTTGTCTTGAGTGGGGAAAACCATGGACTTGTAGTGTGGGAATCGGAGGGGGGACTTGATGCTGGGTTGATTACTCTGCAACCTGAGAGTGCCAAGAAACATATATAAAATATTGAACTTAAAAGAAAGTATTATGCCAAATAATTGTGAAATTTTGGAAAAGATCGTTAAGAGCCTCTGAAGCATTTTCTTTGGGCACAACAGTTGGCCAACCAAACAATTGTGACAAATCATGACCTCTTTGTCGTTTTTTGTTACTACGGGTTTGACCTTTTTTCATTATTCTTATCCTTGACATTCGACGATTGATCCTAGATATTCTTCATGCCCTCAAATGTCAAATTTCCTTGTTCCATCACTCCTCCACATAGTTTTGGACCTATGCCGACGACTTCAGCCTAGTTGCCGATGATAATGGCCTAGCCTAATTTAAAATGTTCATTGTGTTGGAGATACTTGTCGCTTTGACCGACAAAGTCGAGAAATCTTTAGTTGCTGCTTTAGACACTGTAAAGGCTTAGAGAAGCTTGGCAAGGAACTATTCTTGAGCTTGAGTGACCATTTTCTTAATTTTTTAGCTAAGTAGTAGATCTACCTCTTTACTAGATATACCAGAAGTTTTACAAGATTTAGTCTAGACCTAACTCTGTTGAAGATTTTCACCTCTCCCATCTTATATCCTTTCTTTTTCATTATTGTTGAAATAACTCATCTCGAACATTTGTCCTTACTATGATTTTTTTGTATCCAGAACACCATAAATAATGAATTAATGCGAGTTGGGAACTTTTACTATCGAAGATAATACATGGATTATGTTAGTACATTTGATATTTTATATCAGATCCCCTTGCAAAATCACATAGTTTTTAGTTCGGTTTGCATTTATGCAACTTCCGTGAAGTTTCCACACACTTCCACTTCCACACCCATCAAACAAAGTCCTTGTCATAGCTTGCGCAACCCTAATATGAGGGTAGTTACTATTCTCAAGTTTAATCCTGACTAGCTTCAAGTCAAGGTTTCATGTTCAAAGAAATGTTTTCCAAATAAAATACAAATATAGATTAAAACATGTAAGCAAATTAATGCATTATAACCTATATCATTCATTGGATCCTGATTATATAAAATGTCTAAGCGTAAGAGAAAGAAAAGGAATAATTTTAAAACGAATGGTAAAATTTGAAGGATGATTATCACATTTTTAATATAAAACTTCTTCGACAATATTTAATGGAGATTTGTTAAGAAAATTTCAAAGACTTGCATGCTACGGAAAGAGGAGATATCAATTATAGACGAAGGGTAGTGCAATCAGATGTTAAGACTGTTTTGAAGAAGCTGAAAATTGAAGAGGTGTATGCTCTACGATATCCTTATTGAAGTCTAAAAAAGGATTGTAGATAAAGGATATATTTATGTAACAATTATCTTTGATAAGATTATCAAAACAAGAAAATGCATAGTAAAAGTTACCCAAAGTTGCACAAACAACAAGTGAGAAATGGTTATATAAGAAATTAAGTGAGTGACTAGTATTGAGGACAAATTGTAAGAGGGTACCTTAGAGGGTTTGGACATCATATCGTCGTCGTCATCGTCGTCGTCATCATCATCATCCATGTTGGGGTTGGCTACATGGATCCTTTTTTCCAATCAGCTCTATTATGGGTCATTACTCTAATCAAGATGTAAAGATTCAAATCTCTCTCTATAAGCTCTTTCTAAGTTAGGCCTGCCTTTGCTTCTTTTAGTTGTGCATGACTCAATAACCTTACTTTGAATATGTGCATTTGTCAGTCTGTGCTGCACACCTCCATACCATCTTAAACGACCTTCATGCAACTTGTCCTTGATGCTCACCACCCGAGTTTGTTCCTGATGCTCAAAGAATCTTTTCTTGTCTTTCCACGCATCCATCTCAACATACATATTTCGTCTACATTCATCTTGTTGAGACCTTGTTTCCCCACTGGGAACATTCACTATCATATAGCATGACTAGCCGTATAGCGCTATAAAACTTATTTTTTAATCTGAGAGGGATCTTTTAGTCACATACTACAGTTGCACTCTTCCACTTCAACCATCCTGCTGTGATCCCGTTATGAACATCATCTTGAACCTCACCATCCCTTATCACATATTGGTACATCCATTCCATCCAACTTGACCCCACCATTCGCAAATTCTATATTGGCTAAATTGCAATGCATATGTTCTAGTCCCGCCACATCATTGCCCGGATGTAGTGAAAAATGTGCAAGGTCAACATTTTCGACGAAGGCAGACAAAGAAGCAAGTCCAAGAAAAAAGGATTAGAGTTGGATCTTGGAATATTGACTCTTTGACAGGAAAATCTTTGGAGATAGTAGATACCATGATGAGAAGAAAAGTCAATATAGCTTGCTTGCAGGAAACTAAGTGGACATGGGAACGTTGTAGAGAGATTGGAGACAGGATATAAAATCTGGTACACAGGCATTGATAAACATAGAAATTGCGTAGGTATTATTGTTGATAAGATGTTGAAGGATGATGTTGTCAAGATCACTAGGATTGGTGATAGAATCATAGCTATAAAGGACGTTCTTGGGGGAAAGATTTTTAGCATTATTAGCGCTTATGCCCCCCAAGTTGGCCTTAGCGAGGAGGCTAAGAAGGATTTTTGGGATAACATGGATGAATTGATGTAAGGAATACCGACAGAGGAGATCATTATTGGGAGTGATTTAAATGGTCATGTGGGGAGTAGCAATGATGGATATGAGAGAGTTCATGGGGTTTTTGCATATGGCAGCAAAAAGGGAGAAGGAGAGAGGATATTAGATTTTGCAGTTGCATATGATATGATTTTGACAAACACCCATTTCAAAAAAAGAGAATCTCATAAGATTACTTTCAAGAGTGGGCACAATTGTAGCCAAATTGATTACCTCCTTACAAGGCGGGAGGATCGTAAAGTATGCAAGGACTATTAAGTGATTCCTGACGAAGAACTCACAATACAACATAGGTTGATGGTTTTGGATATTAACATGAAGATCAATAAAGGCAAGCATAACAAAAATCATGATAGCAGGATAAGTGGTGGAATCTTAAAGGAGAAAAGAAATTGACCTTTCATGATAAACTCATCAAGGAGGGAACTTGGAACTTAGAGTCTGATGTCAACACTATGTGGCATAACATGAGCTCCTGCATAACAAAAGTTGCCGGAGAGGTTTTGGGGGAGTCCAAGGGTTGTGGGCCTCCACAAAAAGAGACTTGATGGTGGAATGATGAAGTACAGAAGGCTATTAAACTGAAAAGGGAGATCTATAGGAGCTTGCCCAAATCTTGAGATGATGCAACGTTCCAGAGATGCAAGCAAGCAAAGAAAGAAGCGAAAAAGGTTGTTCAGGAGGTAAAGTCTAGATACTTTGATGATATTTATAAGAAGCTGGATACTAGAGAAGGAGAAAAAGATATATATATATATATATATATATATATATATATATATATAGAGAGAGAGAGAGAGAGAGAGAGAGAGTCAGGCTAGAATACACTCGAGTGTATCCGGAGCGGAATACACTCAAGTAGTTTTTCATGATGCAATATTTTTTTTGAAAATCTAATCCGTTGATCTTCTTAAACATCTCGTGAACAACTCATACGCAAAATTTGAGCATATTTGGATATGTATAGCTCATGTTATGAAGACCGCAAAAATTATGCATTTCAAATTAGTTTCACGCGTCGATTTTGTTGCCCTTGGATGAGTGACTTACACTCATCCAAATGGGCTCAAAATTTGTATGTAGCCTAGTTATAGTATGACGGTGAAGATCAATGGTTTACATTTTGCAAAAAATAGTCTTGATATGCAAACACACTTGAGTGTATTCATGCGATCCGTACACTCGAGTGTATTCTAGCCTGACTCTCTCTCTCTCTCTCTCTATATATATATATATATATATATATATATATATAATGGCTCGTATAAGAGAAAGGAAAGGAAGAGACTTGAGTCAAGTAAAATGCATCAAGAATGAAGATGGTAGAGTGTCGGTAAAGGACGATGATATCAAGAACCAATGGAGAAATTATTTCCATAAGCCTTTCAATGGAGATACTGTAAATAATGATAGAGACTCGTGTGACAGGGATACGAGAGATATCATTTACACATGACGAGTTTCACCTTTTGAGGTCAAGAATGCCTTGAAAAAGATGAAAATGAGAAAGGCATGCGGACCAGACGGTATTCCCATTGATGTATGGAAGAGTATGGGGATGGAGTTATGTGGTTAAATTTATTTAACAAGATCATGAAGACAAAAAAGATGTCGGATGAGTGGAGAATTAGTACTATAGTCCCCATCTACAAGAACATAGGCGATGTTCAGAGCCGCACAAACTACAGAGGTATCAAGTTGATGAGTCACACAATGAAGCTTTGGGAGAGGATTATTGAGCGGAGGTTAAGATCTATAATGCATATATCAAACAACCAATTTGGTTTCATGCCTGGTAGATCAACAATAGATGCTATTTTTCTGATAAGGAGGCTTATGGAGAAGTATAGGGAAAGAAAAAGAGATCTTCACATGATTTTTATCGATTTGGAAAAGGCTTATGATCGAGTACCCAGAAAAGTGTTGTGGATGGTTTTGAGGAAAAAGGGTGTGCCAATCCAATACATTGACTTGATTAAAGACATGTATGGCAGCTCTACTGCAAGTGTGAAGACTCCTCGAGGAGAGACACCAACATTTCCCATCACAGTTGGGTACACCAAGGATCCACACTCAGTCCATATCTGTTCGTTCTTGTTATTGATGAGTTGACAATGAATGTTCAAGATGATGTTTCTTGGTGTATGTTATTTGCTGATGATATTGTATTGATTGACGAAACTAAAGATGGTTTGAATGATAAAGTTGAACTTTGGAGAAAAGCACTAGAATCAAATGGATTGATGATTAGTAGGAGTAAAACTGAGTATATGCATTGCAATTTCAGCCAATCTCACAGTGTGAATGGTGGAGCCAAGTTGGACGGAGTAGATATGCCAAAATGTGATAAATTTCGTTACTTGGGCTCTATCATTCAAACAGACGGGGATGTCCAAAATGACGTTTGTCATAGGATCACTGTTGGATGGTTGAAATGGATGAGTGCAACGGGAGTATTATGTGATCGGAAGATCCCTCTCAGACTAAAAAGCAAGTTTTATAAAACTGCTATACGACCAACCATGCTCTATGGGATTGAATGTTAGGCGGTGAAGAAACAAGGACTCAACAAGATGAACGTGGCTGAAATGCGTATGTTGAGATGGATGTGTGGGAAGACGAGAAAAGATCACTTGGGAAATGACTATATCAGGAATAAAGCGGGGGTGGCGAGCATTGGGGACAAGTTGCGCGAGGGCCGACTTAGATGGTATGGACATGTGCAACGCAGACCGACTAATGCGCCTATACGAAGCAATACTATTGTGGCAAACACAATTAATAGAAGAAGAGGAAGGTGTAAATTAACATGAGAAGAGCTTATAAAGATAGATTTTGAATCTCTACATCTCAACCAGAATATGACCCATGATAGAGCTGAATGGAAAAGAAGGATCCATGTAGCCGACCCCAACATAGTTGGGATTGAGGCTGAGTTGATGATGATTATGATGATGATATTCAATTTTACTTCTACTAATCATTAATCCATTAGATTCCAATCCGAAGTTCACTTTATTTTCAATATTTTTTTCTTTCACTAGTCATCACAATATCATCAACAAACAAAATGCACCAAGGGATATTATTTAGCACATGCTTTGTCAGCTCACCATAACAAGGACAAATTGATATGGGCCAAGTATCAATCCTTGGTGGATCCCTATGGTGATAGGAAAAGTTTTCTCTCTCCTCCATGAGTCCTAACACTTATAGTTGAGCCATCGTAGATGTCTTTAATCAAGTCAATGTAGTGGATAGACACACTCTTTTATGCAAAAACCTCCATAACAATTCCCTGAGTACTTGATCATTGGCCTTTTTTCAGATCAATAAACACCATATGAAGATCTCTTTTGTTTTCTCTGTACTTCTCCATAAAGCTTCCTTTTTAGAAAAATAGCATCTGTTGTTGATCTTCTCGACATAAAACCAAATTGGTCGTATGATATCATGTTATTGATCTTAACCTTTGCTCAATAATCCTCTCCCAAAGCTTCATAGTGTAACTCATCAACTGGATACCTTTGTAGTTTGTGCAACTCTGAAGATCTTCTTTGTTCTTGTAGACAGAGTTATAGTAGTATTTCTCCATTCATCTGGCATTTTCTCTGTCTTCATAATCTTGTTAAATGAATTTGTTAACCATATAGCTCCTTCATCCCCATACTCTTCCATACATCAATGGGAATCCCGTCTGGACCGCATGCCTTTTTGATTTCATCTTTTTCGAAACAGCCTTGAATTCAGATATTGAAACTCGTGTGCAAGTGATATCTTTTGCATTCATGTCACTGGAGTCTCTTGCATTCGTTGAAAAGCTTATGAAAGTAATTTCTCCATTGGTTCTTTATATCACTATCCTTTTGAATACTTTACCATTTTCATTCTTGATGCACTTTACTTGACTCAAGTCTTTCCTTTTCCTTTCTTTTATACGAGCCATTTCATAATTCTTTTTTCCCTTTTCTAGTGTCCAATTTGTATATCTCATCAAAGTATCTGGGCCTTGCCTCTTGAACTGCCTTTTGAGCATCTTTTTTACTTGTTTGTATCTCTAAAAAGTTGCATCATCTCTAAATTTGGCAAGCCCCTATAAATCTCCATTTTGAGTTTAATAGTCTTTTGTACTTTATCACTTCCACCACCAAGTCTCTTTCTGTGAAGGCCCACACCCCTTGGACTCACTCGAATTAGGGATGGCAAATTTCCCTATATACCCAATACCCACCCAACCCACAAAGGCCGGACCCCATTATTAGCAGGTCATATGGGTGTGATTTATCTAATGGGTCTTTAGTGGGGATGCAGTGTCCAAGGCATGATTACGCGGGGTTCCCATTGGTACCCATTATCCCCCATTTTAAAACCTAACACCACGACTGGAGGACATCCTCTTCCACGATGCAGTCCTTCTCCGTCCTTGGCGGCAAGTCGGTGTTCCTGATATCTTCCCTTCCCTACGGATTCTCCCACCGACCGATCTCCTCTGACCTCTCCTCCATCCTGACTTCTAAGGTGCCGTAAAGGAGGGATCATCAATGAATAGACGCGAAGGAGTTGCTACAAAGGAGGACCTGGCGGCGAAGAAGTACATGGTCAGCAACCTAGCAAGCTTGGACCAACAAGATCTACCAGCGTGCAAGAGTGGCCACGTGAAGGAGGTGTCACCCCCGACGACCGAGTAGGCTCAGGGCGTGTAGATCTACAGGCGCGGTTGTCGTCAAGTTTGGACAAGGTTATTGCTTGTAGCAGGAAGTGGGTCAATGTCCCGTCAGCCGGGATCAACATGAGGCCAAGGTTCTTGCTTGTAGAAGGTGTCGACACGGCCAATCTGCTGCTAAGATCATTACACGAGCCTGACTTCTACAGCAGAACCTGACCAAATCAGATTGGATTTGAATCCAGTCAACTGCTAGGATGCTGCTAGGCGAGCAAATATGTGACCCATGGTGCCAGCACGCTTCAGATGACGACCTTTCTTCTCCAATTCTTGTATGTACTTCCTTCCCCTTGTTCCCAATCCATTCCGGCGTGCTTCAAATGAATGTCAATGGTCTTTTCTGTTTGTTTATTTTTGACACTCTGTAGTTGTTTGACGAAATGCTGGAGTATATTGTACTGAAGTCAGGGCAGCTTCTATGGAAATTCTGTAGATGAGAATGGATTTGGCAAAATTTCTGTGCAGTTCTGTAATTTTAGTGTTCTATGGAAATTTGTGATTTTCAGTTCGAGCTACAGTTGTAAAGTGGTTATATGATTTTATATTCTTATATGAGCCGACGCTGTCGTGTTATTCGTAGCCTTGATGTGATCCATTTGAAAAAGTAGCAAACGAGTCCAGCGTTACATATAGTATGGTGGGTAATAATGGGGGCCCAGTTCCAAATGGGTTGGGTATGGGCGGGGCTTTTTTACACTAGATTTATTTGGGTCAAAATGGGTATAGGTCCTAAAGTAATGGGTTGTGGTGGGTTTGGGTATGGGTCTGCAAAACCTGCCCAATTGCCATCCCTACACCCAATACTTCTGTGGCAATTTTAATTTTGCAGGAGCTCATACTTTGCCACATAGAGTTAACATCAGATTTCAGAAGGTTTGGACATGCACGATGAAAATTGTCCTGTTGGAATATTGTTATTTAGTCTGAAAAAGTTAAAAGAAGAGGTAGATCTAATCAACTTGGAGAGAGTATTGAGATACCAATCTTTGCATCTTCTTAGATGATGATGACAACAGTGACCACCAGTGTTCTCATATGCCCCGCATGAGGCCGCTTATGCGGCCGCATATGCTTATGCGGCCCTCAGCCGCTCCGCATATAACTATGCAGTGCTATTTTTGGGCGTGGACCGAATATGCGTCCTGCGGTCCGCATATGCGGCCGCTTAGGCCCCACATTTCATTTGATGACTTAAGTAAAAAAATTAAATAGAACCTCAAATAAAATCAACCAAATTAAATGACAACTTCTATATAGTTGGTTTTAGATCAGATATTGAAATTTTGCTACCTCAGAAATAATTCTATTTTGAATGAGTGGTGCAAAATATATTATTACATTTTACAATTGTCAATGTTTCATTATGCTTTTTCCTTTTGCTATCTTTTTCTCTTCTATTTTGCTCTTAAGATTAGAGCCTGTTGCACATGCAACAGTTCTGATTTTGTCTTGTATAAAAGGGGAATCTATTGCAGATATTAATTGGATGTGATATTTTCTTTTACAAAGTTTCAAATTTTGTGTGCTGCCTAGGGAGTAATTTATATTCCCTACAACTTTTTCTTCTCTATTTATTACTGAGTTGATTTCTTCATATCATTTTGATGTTTTGATTTTGTTTTTGATGTTCTTTTTCTGTTTCTACTTTGAACTACCATGTTTTGTGTTACTGTGGTTATTCTTATTGTGTTCATTCAATAAATGTTCTGCTATGAACTGCATGTGTTAGTGTGTTTTGTGACTTTTATATTTTAGTACATTATATAAACTTAGGGTTTTGTTGATTGATTTTTCTTCTTGATCATTGGAAAATATGTGTTTCTTCTTCCATGATGTAATGATCCATTGGTACATTTTGGGCTATTAGGCTACAAAACTAGATAGCATGAAATTTATGATTATGATTCTATTTTTTTAAATAAATAGATGTATAAAATATAGAATTAATTAAAAAAAATCCAAAAACGCATATGCCTCGCTTATGCTCCCGCATTCCGCTTATACTCTATGCGGTACCTTGACTGAACACATACCGCATAACGCATTTCAGAACATTGGTGACCACAAAACCCATATTGTAGATCAATATAGCTGGTAGCATATGCTTAAAATAAATTTGGCAAGAGAAGGGAACATACAACAAAGCTTTGATTGAAAATGTGCTCTAAGTTAGTAGAATTGACTCCTTGGATTAATTGAAGACAGCAACATTCTGAGAATTGAAACTCCTATGTGGATTTTTACATGATTTACTGTCTGCGGGCTAGTCGAGTTTGTCGAGGTACCCAATTGTTGAAATCAATCTACTGAATGCACAGTTAATTTTGCCTCAAAAGCAAGTGCCTAGCACTTTGTTCATCCTCAGTTTCTTTCAGCATCATCTTGAATGCACAGGAAAAACAGTAGAGAAACAAATGCCTAGCATTTCATGCATCTTGAGGATCTCTTTCGCCCAGGGGGTTAATGGAAATCGGTGTTCTTATTGTATTGAACCTGGACTAGCCTGCAGTATAAAAGAGAAATCATACCAGCAAGTAAAGGGAAAAAAACTGTAGGTGGTCATTTTTTATTCTGCACTGGTACAAATGTGTTAGGTACTTGAAGCTCTGTTCTTGGAACAATAGGTTTGCCAATTTGCATTCTGGAAGTGTGTTACTCTGGTTTCATTGTTTCTCCCTATCAGCTCTAGCTGCATAGTTTCTTAAATGTTTCATGTAGATGGCCAGTGATTACATGGAGAAAATCTTCAGCACCATGAACTTTTTATCATTCAACTTCTAACTAATAACCCATTTCATGACTTAAGAGTTGTGGTTGCAAGTAATGAATATCTTCCTCTTGATTTTGTCTGTAGTAGTGGTTATTTTGCTGCAATTTACATCTGACGGCAGTATCTGATGGCATTTTTTCTTACCTGCAGCTAATGGAACAATATGGTAGCATTTGGCACCATAGTAGAGTGAGGAGGTACCTAACATCGGAGGAGTGGCCCAATAACGAAACCAAAGGAAAACCTTGGCTTGGGTTGCTCACATTACTGAGAAAATATCCCGAACATTTCGTGATAAACACAAGATCCAAGGGAAAGGTGACATCAGAATTCGTATCACTAGTTTCATTGCTGTCGTAGGACAACTGGAAGAACTTGTTGACGACTGAAAGAGCTCGTTGACATCTTGAAGAGTTTGGTGGCCTGTCTAGTGTGAAAGTTACACTCTTACCACTATTCTACTGGAACAATTAGCCATTGGATCTGTATGCTCCTCAGGCTATCTATTGTATGGATGGCTAGTTGATTAGATTGTCCAATAGTTGTACTGTGTCAATCGAGCATCAGCTCTTATTGCTGTTATGTCATCATCAATTCATCATATTGTAACTGTATTTTTCTGCATATAATCTGTAATTATTTTTATCTTTGTAGCTTTTAACGAAATTTTTTTCTTTTGCCATATTTTGTTTTTACGTTGTGATTAAAGTTCAAACTAATTAACTTGAAATTTCTTGGATTAACCAATCATCAAAGACTTCGCAAATTACAGTCTGACTTGAAACCACCCAAATATTGTTAAATCTATTAATTAATGGTTTGGAGTTCCTAGTGAGTTGCTAGCGTAATTATCTCAAAACCACTCATTTAAACATGTAAATAAACTTTCAATTTCCATTTATTGACTAGGGCGATTAAACTGTTGTCGCCACAGGCCCACAAATGGGGATACTTAATGAGCATGACTATGATCCACTGGCGTGGGCGTATTTGCCCAAGTACAAATGTGGTCACGAGTAACCCAAAACTACACTAGACTCCATTGTCCCTGAGTAGGCGGCGTAGCCTTGTGCGCCGAAGGCGGATTATACGCCCAAGCAAGGCTGCTCGTGTTTGGATCCGATGACATACGAACCTCTCATGCGGCTTGGAGTTGTCCCTCTGAGTTTGTGTCCTCTTGGGATTCATGGAGCAGGGTTTTGTGACCTGAGAGGAGTTTCTTTCTGATGCACGGTGTTGTCGGTGCTCTTTGGGATATTGTGCATGGCAGCCAATTATAGTTCAATTTCCAATGGTGGCCACGATCAATCCTCTAACGCGGTGCCAGTTCTTTGTCTCTGGCGGCTGTGGTTTCTTCTTTAGCGGCTCTACGATTTCTCCTCCACGACACTTCTCGAGCTGCTAGGGCTTATTCTTGTCTCCCCACTGTTGCACTCACAACTCCAATACAACCTCCCTCTTTGTTCTTGAGGCCAACCTACAAAGTGAGTGTGGAGCCGACGACGAAGATCATGAGTTTCCTTGCTATTGCGGATTCCCATGTTACTGAGAGGGAAGATGAGGAATTAGACGAAGCCCTAGAATAGTCGGACAACGTTCTGGAGCAAGGAAAGAGAATTGCTCGGCGCTGTCGCTTTCCCATCCGATGTCCTCAGTCATCACGTGTTGGTGCGGGTACACCTTCGGGTGGTCTTGTGGTTACGAAGATGGACAGGTACAAGGGCAACATGTCTGATCTAGAAGGAGAAATTCCTCGTGCTAGTGTGCATCATGTATCCAGCCGCCAACCACAGTCTTTGCGCCCTTCTCAGAATTCTGATAGAGGGATCTTATATTGTCCTTTTTAGAATTTTCATTGTTGCCCGGATGGTAGAGAGGGTAGCAAAGGCTTCACACGTATGATCTCTCATCTCAAGAGAGCGCACCTCTCCGGTGAGGAGTGCTGTACCATGTTGTGGGGAGCTCTTCAAAAGGACTATGGCTTATTTCTTGTCGTAGATGAGACCTTGAGGGTCCTTGATCAGTGGTTGTGTGAAGTGTATGAAAATACAAGCCACGAGTCGTGCATGTCATCATGATGATGTTATTGTTCGGGTCACTAATGAGACAAGAGAGATTGAAAGTCACATTGTAGGCATCTTAAAGCCTCTTCAAAAGAGTCTCGAGATCTCTACTGCTATGTAGGGGCTGGTCCTGGATATTGGGCTTCTCGACCGGGTCTTTAGAGCAACTACCACGACAGTGAAGAGCATTCCTCATAGTTGTCGACTTGCTTTCTCTTAAGCCTTGAAGACATCTCTTTACAACGTGATCGCTGAGCCATGATCCTTATCTGCTTGGGTGAGACTACTGCTTCTTCCACGTTGTACTTTGTAGGTGTTTCGTCCTTAGAGCAGACGAGATAGCAGGTCCGACAACATGAAATCTCTACAACAACACCTTATTCTTACCTCACTTTCTACACGGGGAGAAGTTGACAGTATTGTTAAGCCAAGGTGTTGAACGCTCCTGAACCTGAGGCTATGGACCATGACGATGTCTACTCTGAGAAGGTAGATAAAAAGTAAATCTCAACATCAGTCAGTGCCTTCATAAGGTTGCAGATGGTCATTTTACAACAGTCGTAAACATATTGTCTTCATCAGGCATGGCACCGTACAATGAAGATACCATAAGGATTCTGGAGGCAAAACACCTATACAAGCCACCTCCTTCCTTGCCAGATTCTTCTCTCTGAAGCTCCTCTTGTAGAAGAAGTTGACACTATTCTTGGATGTATCAAGTCTTTTCCTAAATGGACTTCCTATGGTAGAGACAGTTTGAGGGCCCAACACACCTTTGACGCTATGTGTGGAGAGGGATCTGTCGTGGCCACTGACCTCCTACATACCATCACCCTCATGATTAATTTATGGTTGGGAGGTAGATGTCCCTTGTGCTTGGTAGAGTTTATAGCTTCTGCACCCCTTACATCGCTACTTAAGCATGACAATGACATGCGCCCTATCACAGTTGGCACAATTTGGAGACGCCTAGTGTCCAAAGTTGCTATGGCAGGAGTGAGTAAAGATATGGCCAAGTATCTTAATGACTTCTGGTTTGGAGTGGGTGTATCTGGTGGGTAGGGACTATTTTGCACAGTGTCAACAGATTGTTGTACGCGCGACATAGTGATGGTTCTCTATCCATGCTCACAATAGATTTTTCTAATGCTTCAATCTGGTTGATAGGTCCACCTTCGCAAGGTGAGGACGAGATGTCCATCTATTTCCTTGTGGGCGGAGTTCTTGTATGTCCAGGCAACAAGGCTATACCTTGGGGACAGACATATCTGGTCAGCCACTGGGGTGCAACAAGGTGATCCTTTGGGCCCACTTCTTTTTTCCCTTGTACTGCATCCACTTATCCATCATATCAGGGATAACTGCAAGATTCTATTTCATGTGTGGTATCTTGACGATGGAACAATTATTGGGGGCACAAAGGAGGTGGCCAAGGTTCTGGGCATCATTCAACGGTGTGACCAAATTTGGGTCTGGTTTTAAATATTCGTAAAACTGAGCTTTTCTGGCCTACATGTGATGGTAGGGAGCTTCACAAAGAGCTGTTCCCAACGGATATTGGAAGACCTTTGTTAGGGGTGTAGTTTCTTGGAGGAGCTGTTAGTAGAGATAGAAATTTTATTGAGGGTTTGGCTATGGAGAGGGCTTCTAAGGTTGTGAAGTCGATGCCTCTTCTACCTCAGTTGGGTGACCCCTTGAGTGAGCTTCTTTTACTCCGATCGTGTATGGATATTGCAAAACTTTTATTTGGCTTGAGGACATGTCAACCTACGTACATGGAGGAGACAACAATATTGTTTGACAGAGGCTTACGAGGGTCTATTGAAGACATTATAGTTTGTGGAGGTCCCTTTTTTAGAGACCACCAATGGAGGGTGGCTTCATTGCCCATTCAGTTTGGTGGATTGAGACTATATTCAGCAGTTGAGGCTTCCTCGTATGCTTTTGTGGCATCTAGGGCCCAATCTTGGGTGCTTTAGGATCACATCTTGCGAGATAGCGAGATTCACGGTATGGACTCTGACTTTGATTATGCTCTAGACCGTCTTTGTATCACGATTCCCTCCTTCGACCTCACTTGTTTTTCTAGAAAGGACACTGTCCCCCCAAAGGCCCAAAATGCTTTGGTGAGTACTCTTTTTAGTAAAATAATTGAGGACATGGAGGTTAAGTTTGACATGACCGTTAGACAAAAGGCAGTGTTTGGGTGTCTTCAAGCTGGTCATGCTCAAGATTTGTCCTTGCTATTCCTATTGATGGACTTGGTCTGCACATGTCACCAGTGAAGTACTGTAGTATCCCCAAATATCATCTCATGATTCCTTTATTTCCAGTTAATGAGATATGTCCAATTTGTCGTAAGGTGTGCTTGGATACTTTTGGGGAGCATGCGGTTCATTGTAGAGAGCTCCCAGGTTTTAAGTACAGACACAATCTTATTAGAGACGTTTTATTTGATGTACTTAGACGTGTATGTGTTGCTGCTAAGAAAGAAGCACATGTGAACTTTTTAACTGATCCACAAGAGGGGAGATCCACACTGAGACCTGCTGATATTTTGATTTTTGGATGGGCAGGAGGGAAACATGCGTGTGTAGATTGACAAGAGTTTCTCCGCTAGCGGGGATTGAAAAGTGAGGCCTTTACAGTGGGACATGCTGCCCTCAAAGCTGCTTCAGCCAAAGTGGTCAAGTATGAGAAAGCGTGTATTGAGAATCAACACACCTTTATCTCTTTTGGATTTGACACTTTGGATTTTTAGCACCAGAAGCTATGGAGCTTATGAAGAGGGTCCAAAAAATTATGAATAGTAATATTATGGCTCCTAAGTGTATGAATGTAGTGTTTCAAAGGATTAATTTTGCCATCCAAAAAGGACTAGCGGCGTAGCTTGTTGTCCGCTTATCTTCTATTTCGATGTAAAACTCTTTTCTAATTGATTAATCTTCTAGGAGAAAATGCTGAAATTTTACAGTTGTTTTTCTTTTGTTAGAATGAAGAATTTTCTCCCCCCTCCTCCAAACCCATCAAACTCGTGGCTGAGCACAGTCTGTTGCTTTGGGTAGTAAAGTGGAGGTCCCAGTGCAAGATAGCACAATCTTTTTAAAATGACAGGAATGTGCATTCCATTCAGCTGGGTCACGAGTCTGACGTCATGTCCTTATATTCACATTAAGTAGTCATCTTCCCTTGCTCTCAGTTCTGAATTGAGTGCATCTACTTCTACAGAGAAATCATCTACTCTCTGTGCTTTCCTAAAATATAACAAATTTTCAATTAGCTCATTAGATTTCTCAAAAAAAAAACACCAGTGTTTGGTTTCTAGAACAACAGCATATAACTTTTTAACAATATTATAGTAACTACATCATTTCAGCAGGTTAGTTAACACCAATTGGAAAGGTATTGAGAAGAGGGTGTGCAAGTATGGTGGTGGCCGTGATGCAGTGATTCTAGAGCTGTCTTGATAGGTGACATCCGGAGAAGAGATGTTGGTTGGTTTGTTCATTGTTGTTACATAGCGAGCATCTGGATGGTCCCTGGAACCCGCTAGTTCTCATCATCATGTCATTTGGGGTTCTATCATGTCAGTTGGCATTGATGATATATTGATATGGTCTACCCATTTTTCTTTGTACATTGGACTACTCAAATCTTCTTGTTCACCGTCCAACACGACCATAACTACCACAACCGAACCATGTGAGCTATTGCAACGCCAAAATATTGTTCTTTTTAATCCATCTTCACAATTCTGATTCAACCTGATTTATTTCCATTCTAAATTGGGATCTTTCTTCGTGACATAATAACAAAACAACACGCGATTGGCATTTCTCATAATCATGACTAACAACAAAGAAAATAAGGAAATAAATGCATAAGTAAATCAAAATTTGAAGATAGAAAATTAAAATAGATCTTAATCACATATCCGTGTGCTCAGTGTTATCGTCAATGGCTTGCCATTGGAATTCAAATACTCATGTTGGATATTCAGTTAATGATAGTATATGATACTACCACTCAATGAAGAAGCTTAATGATAATGAGTTCATCTAGATTTTCTTATAAAGAAACAATACATTATTTCATATAATGAATTCTCATAATTCTTAACGCTTAGATATACAACTCTTCTTGGCAATTGACTTGCACATTTTGGATTCACGGGGGCATTGTAGTATTAGGAGTTTATGGACTAATATTATAGGAGGTGTCCCGAATTGTTGTTGTTGTATATCCTAATAAACAATAAATGATGTATATTTAGAAAATTTTGAGGACAAAGAGTGTGACATAGTGAAAACTGAAATATCAAATGCATTTACTCTAATTCCAAGTAAATGAGTCCTATCAATAACATCATGTGGGTTATAATCTAATGAGCTGAAATTGTTGAAGTGTGCTCATTAACGATGAATGTTTTCCAAAAGGCGTGTTTAAGGATTCTAATGCATAAGTGACCCAAATTCAATCCTTAATAATACCATTCTAGAAGTTTTTCTTCAACACATAAAAAATAAGCACATATGCAATATGTCACACAAGTCCGCAAATCAATTTTAGTGTGTCACATATAACATTTTAGTGATAACATGAATAAGTGACTAATTAATAATCAAATATTGAATCACAAAGCTATCTACTGGTGATGAAAATAACTACCAATGATACATAAATATTTGATAACTAAAAATCATTATAATATGTATGTAAACTACAAAGCACTTCATGAACAGAGTTATGCAAATAGGTGGTTACGTACCCCAAAATTTGAATATATTTTAGAGTATTAGAAGCTTCATGGGACTCACTTTACAGACTTACATAATATGTATTTGTTTTGGCAACAAACAATTTAAAAAGAAACACAAGGTAAATGTAAATCTCATTAATAATGAGATATGAATAATGTGTATCTATCTAGTGTATGTATCATGTGAGACACACACTAATTTTAGAGCTTCATTAGAACTCTTCTTTGCTATTAGATCTCAAATGGTTTATCTTTTACACCAATAAATATGCAAAATGGGTCATTGATTTGGTGTTTCCATCTATCCTAACTGTCTAACTAAATGCATCAATTGTGTTCAATCCCAGCCCCCGAAAGGACTTAAATGATATCCTTTGAACATTGATCTCTACTTCTCTTTTGTTAATCCTTGAATTGTCTATTTTGTTATCTTCATTCTCATTTGCAAGGCTCAACAAACCCTTACACATCTCCTAAAATCATGTATTTGTGAAACATACTTTATGTCAAAGACTCTCCTCTCCATTAGGTTTTATCCATGTCATGGGAAGGGTCACTACAAATATATGCACTCAAATTCCATAATCATATACTACTTTTAATTTCATGTATTCCATATCATTGTTCAATTCCATTTTGTATGTGTTCCATGTATCTTCATAATCAACATCACCTTCATACCAAGCTCCAAAGTCATTGTACCCCTGTTGGAAAAAATATTGTCTCAATCACACATATATAAGTGTAGAAAAGTTATTTTAATTATTCTATAAGCATGTCTTGGTGTATATACTATTTCGGTGTAGGGTGTAGGAAGATAGCCCAAGAATCCTATTAAACTTATTTTAGGCCATCTCAGGGAACATGAGAACATGAATCAACTCATTAATACCTCACAAAGCTTCATGCCATGTGAATTCATATGTCATGGTGGGAAAGTCCACTCGACAACACCTCAATTTTTGAGACAACATATACATGAGAAAAAGCTTCAATCCATTCACATAAATTTGGAGGTGTCACAAAACTTGGAAATCATTACAATAGTATAGTCAAGAACCATTGAGAATAAAGGAGTTATGTTATGAACTTTATTATTGGAGCTAAAGTTAAAGATACATATGATTACATACAAAACTATATACAAGATTACATGAACTTGCCGACAAGGAGTGGCTCAAGTGGTCAAGCATGGTGTCTCCTCACAAAGGGACCCGTGTTTGAATCCCAGCTGCCGCCTTTATTTACCACCCTCCCAGACATTCGACCTCCGTCACGGGCGTGGGAGAGGGGGAGAGAATGCCTCTCTTTATCCCAAGATTACATGAACCTAAATACACAATTTTTGAATGTATATAATGGCCCTGCCATGATAACTCTCATGAAATCTTGGTTGAAGTCACAATCTTATACTTTTAAAGATCCATTCATGTGAACATATCATTATACATGAAAAAATAGAACATATGTTAATGTAAGTTGAATTGACATGTACATAATTATTTGGCACTTTTGGAAATTTAGATGTACCTCTAGATTTGAAAGCAAGAAGATGAACCTGGAAACCCTTTGAGAATCTATCCTTTTAGCTATCAATTGAGGGTTAGAGAAGAACACTTCAAAAATCTTGAACCCCTTGAGTTCTACATGACTTTGCAAGAATGTGGGATCATTGCCCTAAGATTAAAGATCAGACATATCACCACCCTTAGATGGCAGCTCTCGAACATGGCTAATGTAAATATCAACCTTATTGTTGGACGTTCTATCCATCCCAATTGCTCACACATACAATGGGTAGCTGGTCATGTGAGAAACCACCACAATTAGATCAGAATTGCCTTCAGATTTTGGGTCTATGGCAACAATTTTTTTGAAGCTTATGTACAGGGTTGTATCATTGCCTTAAAACTCATAGATGATCACAATCTAACCTTTTCAGATATGGATATGGATGAAAACATGTCATTGATTATATTTAGGGACAAGGATCATGCCCATGGAGAATGAGAGTTTGGATTAGAGAAATCAAGCACGTGGTCGAGGAGTTCTCCATCATAGGTCAATATTGTCACAAATTCTAAACTCAGTTCCTGGAGAGCTTGGGTACTGGGGTGTTGATAGTGATAATTTTTTCATGGTAAGTGATCCAAGCTTGTTGCATATGCAAGATTGAGGTCTTGCTATCTTGGAGAGGAGAGGCACAACATACATAGTGACAGTCTAGACAAATGCTTAGACCTTTTACATAGTGATAGGTTGTTTAATTACTTTTGGTTTTGGGGCTATTCCAGTAGTTTTTTTTGTCTCAGATGGGGTTTGAACCACTCTCTTTAAGCGCAGATGTATATCATCTTTGACCAATTTTTCCTACATGAGGAGGGTAGATGAATAAAAGTATTTGCTAACTTAATTCGAAAAAAAGTTGAATTGAGAAATGCTATATTTTAAACACCATGATAAGAAAAGAAAACATATACTTCTTTTAAAGAATTAAATATAGACATGAAATAAGGTAGACCATATCTTATAACTACTTCAACATTGATCTCTTTAAAAATATTTATTTTTTATTCTCTTGGACACATGTAACTCTAGCTTTAAAGATAATTTGTAACACCTGACCCCACTACCCAAGGCTCTAGAAGAGTTTTAGGAATGACGACTGACCCCACAGACCACCACTAGCCTTAACTCACACTTTTTCCTCACTCACGCACAAGCCAAGATAAACTTCCCGACTGGTCACCATCCTAGTACTACTCTGGGCTGAGAACACTTAACCACAAAGTTCTTTGGTGATGTGATTCCTAAAAAGGGGGTGCACCTTGGTGATATGGGTAGTTCAATCATTCCTTTTAAGATCATTTTATCTGAGGCCTGAAACCCTGGGACATTACATATGTACTCCAGTAATGGATCTCAATGACCTATCGTCGGGTCCTTGGATCATTTAAATATGTAAGCTGACCTATGTCCTTAGTCTCCTCCTTGTAGGAAAATATGCATCAACTTGATTATTAATTTCTTAACATGATATTTTCTTACGCATAACACTAAACTTGGAAAAAAACATATACTAAATTCATAGAATATTTCCTTAACCTTATAACAAAAGAATAAATTTAACTTAACTTGAAAACTTGAAAATATTTGAATCTTAAGAAACTATATATGTAGGCATAATTAAGTAACGTGTAACTTGATCATGATACTTAATTGCTCAAATCACATGATTCACTTAACTTCGCCAAAGAGAAACCCAAATATACGCCCAAGTCTTGCTCAAGCATTAGCTTTTCTAAAAAGTCAAATTTGCTAGACATATATCAAAACCCATAATGCCTAGGTTTCCTTAATATAGACTCCATGGTTTACATTACTATTACTTGGGTGATGACATTACCATTCCATACATGTGTATAAAATGTTTCTAATGACATAATTCTAGATTGATAGACGATGAATAAAATCCCATAGAATTGGATAAAATAAGGCAAATCATGCATAAAGACCAAAGTTGAAGAATAGATACAAGTCTTTATAGATATTTAAAAATCATTTATATTGAAATTAAACTAAAATGTGTAATGGATTTAATTCCAACATAGTTTTATTGCATTTGGGACATTTGAAAAAACCTCAAACAACAAGGTACATGATGGAGTTTTCTGTGAGGAAATTATAATTATGCCATAACTCTGATGATTATGGCTATGGGTTTTAGTTAATATGTTTTGTATTTTTCATTGAATTTTTGTTGATGTGGGTTGTCTTAAAGGATATTGTACCATTAATAGCATAACAAACTCCATGTATTGGTTGTGGGTTGATGTAAGGGTACCCATCCCTTGGCCTACACTTTTGTCCATCTCTCCTAACAAATTTTCATTTGAATTCACTTCTGGAATACACAATAAATTTACTACGGGTTTTCCTATAACAGTTTAATGGTCACATTTTTTGTCTTTATCTATATCTATCATATAAGAAAGCTTGCATAGGGATTTCTTTGCAATATTTTCTTATACTATTTTAAAATACAAAGCAATTCATGTATTCTAATATCTACTATATAAAAAAGAGTGTGATAGATATTGTATGAATTTTTTTGTTTTTCAATGTTAATTAGTTATTTATTCTAATAGGTTAGGCGTGCAAGAGTTAGAAGGATTTGTATGCATTTCCCTGTAGTTGTTTTCTAGATTACAAATTGATCTGTGTGCATTCAATAAGGCTATAAGAAAGGTTGTAGATGGGTCGAATGCAATTTTTCTTTCTTTATTTTTTTAAATTTAAGAACGACCCTTATCTTACTATATATGAAAAATTGTGTGGGAATGATTGCATGAACTTTTTTACCTTTAGTATTTTGAATTACTAATTGGGCCTTGTTTATGATAATAAGGTTGTATGTACCACTACAATGAGTGTTGACTCCTCTCAGTCTCAAAAATGATGTCATCTTTTTGTGGCAGTTAGGGTCGGGGGTGTGGTGAAACCAATGTTGGATGAGTTGAAGGATGTGGTTGTAATGATCCGTTTCTACATTAACCAAACAATTAGGTTTTACTTGGATGATTGTATGCTTAACTAGATTGATGATTGTTTGAGCTCAAATAATGATGGTTATCTAATTATAATTCTTTAAACATAGTGAGGAACTCTAAATATGCTATAATTTCAAATAATTAGGGTTTGAGAATTGAAAACCCTAATCAGATAAAATTAGGGTTTTGGTAGCATATTAATACCGAATTTTAAAAGTTAGTGGTACACTAAATGATTTTTACTATTTTATATATAATTAGAATTTAGTTGGAATTTGGATATGGTTCGAATAACTCAAATTGAAGCATTCTTAAAAAATATATATATTTTTGAATGTTTTATGACTTGCTTGTCGGCCGAGTTTTCGCAGGACAAACTCAGCGAACCATGCTTTCAGGCTAAAATATAGCATCATGGTGTTTGAATTTTATCTTTTATATGGTACATCCAATTGATCTAAAATTTTAACTGGAGCCCTAAAAATCTGTCTCCCACAATATGTTAGATTTCATAATTTTTGGAGGAGGTTTGACATATTAAGTAAACGATCTTCAGCAATATTTGTAGGACAAAAAATTCTATAAAATAAAAGAAAGTGTAATGTTGGGCCAATTTGCAATTGACCCAAGCACCTTAACTGGAATATATTACTAACCTAGAAACCAAGGAGCTAACATATTTCATGATCCATTCTAGAGAAACAAAATTATACAAAGAGAGGAGCTAGGGTTTTGATAGGAGAAAGTGATGGAGATGTTGACCTAGGGTTTCACTATCCAAGAAATGATGAAATCAAGTAAGTTTAGATTCTTTGCATAGTCTTTTATGGTGAATATTCTCTCACATGTAAATATTCTGTTCATCCTCTGATTTGATTCAAAATGATATCAAATAACCTCCTTTTCTCACTCTTTCTCTCCTATTCTCCATTTTTAGGGTTTCTGAGATGAGAGGAGGAAGAAATGGATTCAGTTGCTAGAGTCTAATTGGATTTATAGAAATTCAGAGTTTGACCTACGTTTTTAAGGTGCTTGTCACGTTAGATGAGTGTTTATCTCCGTATTGATCTCTATATTCATGTTGAAAGCCAAATTCTATCCGGCTAAAATATTCAGAAACATTGCTTGGAATTGCATGTGATTGGGTATTGATTTCAAAAGATATTAGAGAATTAAATTCTACTGATTTCGATTATTTCTCATTGAATTGAACTTGCTTAGTTCCTGGTATATTGATTGACGCTCCATCAAAAATTCTATGGATAGAGGACAATGCTATTTCATGTGAATATTGCCTAGAAATCAGCCCAATGCCCGATATGCTTGGGAATTGAATTGACATGTATAGAATCATGTTTGAATTGTATCAGAATGAATCATACAAGTGTATTGTCGAATATTACTGAAATTGAATATGAAATATATATAAGTATCAATATGACATGGCAAATTCCATGTTTAGGGTTTGTGATGAAGTATTGAATCAAATGAGTCAATTAATCAACATATACTTATGATTGATGAATAAAATATGTGGAATGGGAACCAGGGTTTCCATGTGTTTGAATAAACCTAATGAAATCATCTGCACCATGATGGAATTAATGAATGATATGATTCTTATGATATGTTGAACTAAGAATGTATCTTGAAAACTCTAGAAGTTTAGCATTGAGACGAGTATGAGTGATATAGCTAGAACTGGTATATAATGTTGTAAATGTGAAATCGTAGGTATTACTAATTCAATTGAAGATGATGAGTATAATAATATGATATAAGCCTAAGCAATCTATTTTAGTATGATTTATAAAATAATGAGAAAACCCTCACATGAATGTGGGTCCTTTTATACAAGCTACAAAACAATAAATTGGGAAGGATGATTAGAGATTATAATGTAAGAAGATATAACCTAATCTGTACTTTTAAGCTAAAGTGAGTAGTATTATAAGATAAATAATGATATTTTTTAATTTACAATAATGCTATTGGAAGTCAATGACATGGTACACTCATCTAATTACAAGAAAGGAAATGGACAAGAATGAATTGAATGGTGATGGTAAGTTAAGACTGAAATTAATGAAATGGGTATGATAAAGTATATAGTCTATTTATTTAGTTACATATGGGTTGACCTAATCATATTATTAAGGAATTCAATGAGAGAGAAACTTTATGCATTCACTAAATTTCAAATGTTTTGATTCCAGTAGTAGCAGTGAACATGATATCAAAGAAGTTATGACTAGTGATTATGGAATAAAGTAAAAATGAAGAAAGAAAATAATTGGATGTGAGAACTTAACTCTAACTCTAGAGTTTCAACATACATGATAATAATCGATAATACTCTTAGACAAGGGATTGGAGAATGTACAAAAGTATAGGTTAATTCAATTACAAGATGAAGTCAAAGGATGTGAATTGATTTATTAAAAATACAAATTTGGAATGCAATTGTATGTTAGGATACTTGTATTATGAGAATGATATTCTCTAATGGATTTCAAATGAGATCATGTATATTTTGAACAATGTCTTAATTGAATAGTGGTAAATAGTAAGAGAGAAGTATTAAGTGTGCTATGTGAATTTATGCTTAGAGATTTATTCATATGCATAGAAATTGAACAAAATAAGTATATGTTGCATTAAAACTTTGTTATGAGCATGGTGAATGACATGAGATGTTTATATGCATATATTGTTGGTAATTCTAATGAAAACTATGATATAGAATGAACTGATAAGAAGTAGGTTGAGATGAAATTATCATTCTTTGATTACTTTTAAAAAGCCTTATTTAGGGTAAATACCGGATGATGAGATTATGTCTCGGGATGAAAGCCCATTGATGATGATAAAACCCTAGGAGGGTAAATGTTGGACAATGAGATTATGTCTTGGGATGAAAGCCCACTGATAATGACTGGTATGAAATGATGTGGAAATGTAAAGAATTGTATGTGCTACAAATTAAAGATTATTATGCTTCTTCTTTTGGTCATTGCCTTTCTTGATAAGCCTAAATCATTTCAAGTAATTCTAGTTATGCGAGAATACACATATTATACATGATGTTTTGAATTCTTTTAAGATGAGTAAAAGAGATTAATAATAAGTGAAATGATGACACATCTAGTTATGTACCATGAAGACCATGACTTTCCCCTGAGGTTCATACTGGGGAAACAATACAGATCTCCTTATAGTAATTGATGAATTATGAGAAGGATTTTCAAAGTGTGGATCGAGAGCTTAAAGGTTGGACCACCAGGATTTAGGAGTGAGTCATATGGAGTGGCTCTTGCCCTAAATCCTTATTGTGAAAGTCTATATCCGTGACGAATAAACTTTGATGAAATGAAATATGTGAAATGTGAAAATATGAGAAATGTTGTGATTTATGATACAATATTTTTCTGAGTTCCTATCTCGTGTACCTAAGATGAGGACGTGAGCCTCATTAGGAAATCCTAAGGTGGATATGGTGTGTTGTTGATATCTTAGGGTGGCTGACTAAACCCTAAGATAGTGATGGTGAGTCGTTGACACAAGAATCAGGCGGGGTGACTTCTACTCGGTGAGGTACAAGCCAAGTAGTTTTAGGGAAAATGAATAAAAGATGACAAGTCATGTAAAATATGACTTGAATGTTTGTTACATTCCTTGTACTGCTAGATGATACTTTTCCATTGTTGATTGTTACTAATTGTGGAAAATAATCATTATGTTATAGAGATTATATGTTTCATATTTTGATATGTCTTGTAGACAAGTAGTAAATGTTGAAATTTATATCCAATCTAAATATGATTTTCATTGCTAGTCATTTGATAGTATTATTTGCTAGACATGTATCATGTGTACTTTAGCTCCAGGACTACAAGATGTATTCCTGGTCCAGCTGGTGGGGTGTCACAAAGATGATGTTATTGCTGTGCATTGATTTAAAATGCTTAGATCTTTTCTTGTTACTCATGCACAAGGATTGTTAATCTGAACAAAGAAGTATCCATTGATTTATTCATAAACATTCTTTGAAAGATATTTTAAAGTTAGATTAGGTCTAAGTGATTACCTTTTCTGATTTATCAGAAGATTATCATAAACCATATTTGAGTACATGCTAGAACCTATTTCTAGATTTTTCAATATCTGTAAGTTTCTTTTAAGTTCATTATACTTAATATGATGTTGATGCATGGACCTAGCTTGAGTGGGAGGTATCCATTCACTGGGCTCTATATGAGTCTCATGAGGTTGTTTCCAATGTTTTTAGGTATAATGATATTCGTGAATAGGTTGTGACAAAGATGTACATAGAAGGATAATCTAGATAGAATAGAATGTCCCTATACACTCTCTTTCTTGGGATGAGTACTATACAGAGTTTGTTGTTTCATGTACATGTAAGTGAAATAAACTGAACTGCATATGAGTAACATGATTTTGATTAGCTTAATGGAGTTTAATAAGTTCTTGTGATAGTTTGACATTGTTAATGATGTTTTACGAGAATGGAAAGCGGAAAAAGTTATGTGCATTTTTTAAAATTGTGTGTGTTGCTAAGAATCAGTTGTTTTGCTTCATAATCTAGGTTCATGTTTTGGGTTTTCCTCTAATGGTTCACATTAATGTTGATCAAAAGAGAGGTTCAGACAACGTGGCATCAGAGCCTAGGTTAGATGAGTTTGCAGGGACAACAAAATCTAGGACTAAATGATAATATAGATGTTGAACATCACCTGAATAATATGCATACTGACTGAACTTAGTATCCAGATACTCTGGTCAATGATTTGGGTGTTGAGATAAGCTAGTATGGTATTGCCAACTGTACTTATTTTGGATTCCATGACCAAGCATCCAAATGACTATAGTTTGGGAGTATAATAAGATGCATGATGAAAAAAGAATGATGATAAAATGATAAAATATATTTTATAATTCAATATGGAACCTATGACAAGCATGTAATTTCATACGAGAAAGATGAAAGTGCAATGGATTATGGAGATAATTCATAACGTGCTTGAATATGAAATTACAAGAAAAATGAGAAGTGAGAAAGATGCTCACTAAATGACAGTCTTTATGAAAAAATATTGATGGAGGATAATAATACATACTAAATTATAATCTTAATCCATGAGATACATAATCAAAATTTTAAAGAATATAAAGGTTACACAAATCACATATTGATAAATAATGTATTACTAAGATTTGTGAAGTAAGTGTTTGTAATTCTCAAAGAGAGATATGATGATGATAAGGGATGAAATATCCATCTAATACCACAAAAATTATGTCATATGAAAGAAAGATAAAATGGAAATAATTATAACCTAATATAGAGAGAGATAAATGATTAGATGATATCATATACTTCTAGATCTCTTCATGAATTTCAGGATGAAATCCTAAAAGGAGGGGAGAATTTGTAACGACCCATTTCCAGATTAACCAAACAATTAGGGTTTACTTGGATGATTGTATGCTTAATTAGATTGATCATTTTTAAACTTTACTAATGATGGTAGTCTAATTATGATTCTTTTAATACACTGGTAAATTAAAAATACACCTTTATTTCAAATAATTAGGGTTTGAGAATTCAAAACCCTAATCGGCCAAAATTAGGGTTTTGGTAGCATATGAATACTGAATTAGATAAGTGTAGCGGTGCACTAAATGATTTTTATTGTTTTATATATAACTTGGATATAGTTGAAATTTGGACATGTTTTGGGTAAATTGAATTTAATTATTCTTGAAAAATATTAGTATTTTTGAATGTTTTGTGCCCTGCTTGTCGACCAAGTTTCCCTAGGACAAACTCAATCAACGATTTCCATGATTTCAGGATGAAATATAGCAGTCTGGTGTTGAATTTTATTTTTTAATTGGTACATACAAATGATCTAAAATTTTAACTAGAGATATAAAAATCTATAGCCCATAACATGCTAAATTTTCATAATTGTTAGAGGAGGTTTGACCTATTAAGTAAATGATCTTTAGTAACATTTGTATGACAAAAAATTCTGCTAAAATATATGAAAGTATAAAGTTGGGCCTATTTGCAATTGACCCAAGCATCGTAATTGAACTATATGAGTAACCTAGCACCAAATGAGCTCTCATATTTCGTGATCTATTCTAGAGAAACAAAATTCCAGAGAAAGAGGAGAGCTAGGGTTTTGAGAGGAGAAAGTGGTGGATATGCTGACCTACATTTCACTATCTTAGAAATGATGAAATCAAGTAAGTTTAGCTTCTTTGCATAGTCTTTCATGGTGAATCTTCTATCACATGTAAATTTTCCCCCTCCTCTGATTTGATTCAGTATGACATCAAATCACCCCCTTTTCTCACTCTTTCTCTCCTATTCTCGATTTTTAGGGTTCCTGAGTTGAAAGGAGGAAGAAATGGATTCAGTTGTTGGAGTTTGATTGGATTTCTAGAAATTAAGAGTTTGACCTACGTTTATAAGGTGCTTGTTACCTTAGGTGAGTGTTTATATCCCTATTAATATCAACATTCATGTTGAAAGCCTAATTCTATCCAGATAAAATATTCAGAAACCTTACTTGTATTTGTATGACTGGATATTGATTCAGAAAGATATTAGGGAATCAATTCTACTGATTTCAATTATTTCTCATTGAATTGAACTTGCTTAGTTCCTACTATATTGGTTTATGCTCCATGGAAAATTCTATGGATAGAGAACTATGTTATTTCATGCGAATATTGCCTAAAAATCAGCCCAATGCCCGATATGCTTGGGAATTGAATTGACATGCATAGAATCATGTTCGAATTGTATTAGAATAAATTATACAAGTGTGTTGTTGAATCTTACTAGAATATGATATATAAATAAGCATCAATCTGAGGTGGTGATATTCCCTATTTAGGGGTTTTGTTGAAGGATTAAATCAAATGAGTCAATTATTCAATATATACTTAGGATTGATGAATGCAATATGTGGAAATGGAAACTAGGGTTTCTATTAGAAACCGTTATGCTGAACAAGATTACTCAAAACTCAAAACATGATCAATCGTTAATCAACCTCATAGAAGAAAAAGGGGTTAGTTAAAACTGATATAAACACCACCAACCTGCTCAGAAACATTACATAAGAGCCCAATATCTTGCTTGTATTCATATATAATGTCAAAAATCTTTTACAACTGATCTATAGCCTCGGACACCACATATACATATACAAAAACATTATCGATATATGTCACATGTACAAGCATCATAAGGCTACCAAAAACTCGAGTTGATTGAAACATCATATACAAACTTTCTCGCCTGAACCTGAGAGTACATGGACTACTCTAGGACACACTAGATGACTAAACAACCTTCTCTAAGATGCATTACCTCATCTCCTCCTTGCTTCCACTTGTCTTCTTCTGTTGTTTCCGGTCACCTAAAAATATGTGGTGACCCACAAGGTGAGACCCATGTCCCAGCAAGAGATATAACTCTCAACGCTGCTTCTTGAGTACAACAAGTTAAGTAATTAAATATTTTAAAAAGATTAAGCACATAAAACATATAGGTATAGAAAAGGATATGATTAATAAGATACATAAAGGAACAGATAACAACTATCATCATTATATTGACTATCATCATATAGTTGACTATCATCATATACCTTGCTAACTGTATAAGCAGTCTAGTAGCATAAGCATATCTAACATCATGAATATGTCTAGAAGCATAGGCATATCTAACGGTATAAGCATGTCTAATAGGTTGAGTAGATCTACATCATAAATAGAGCTAACAACTTAAGCACAACTATTTGCGTAAGCATGTTTAGCAGTTTAACCATGTTTACTTACAGAGGCATGGCTAGTAATGTAAGCATAGTTAATAGCAAGAGATATCTAACATCATAATCATATCCAACAGTAGAATTATATATCCTCACCATAAGCATGGCTACTACTCTTATTGCACTATACATCAACTATGTGTGAAAAGAACAAACAAGGGTTATCATCCATTGTGAAGCATTGTGTATAGCCCTAACAGATATGATACATGGTTGTATTACATATTTTATTAAGCCATGGGGAGTTTGAGGCGTACTACCCAAGCTCCAACTGACCACTATGAAGTGCTATTCAGTTCTGTATAAGATCTAAAAGAACTGGAATACTAAGATCTCTCCCCCTCGGTCAATACGAGTGAACTATAGTGACATTTCAGTCAAACTGCCTGCAACGACATATAGTGAAGCTACTAACACCTAGTCCACCCTTGGTACAGGTGGTGACACTAGAAACCAAGGTATACATAACCCAATCACTTGAGCTACAACCGCAACATCCTCAACCACATCACATATAACAAATATCCAAGACACGACTACAAATGTTCTCAAACCAAGGCATGACCACAACCATTCTCCATAACCTAGGATTGTGGATGTCAAGGACACACTCTCTTGCACCCCCAACATACCCAACAATATGCACTCCTAGTTTCCCTTAGGAATACTCATTTTACCATCCAACAAGTTATGACATTGAAGATGGCTCTACGACACATGGCACTACATGATTAGAGTTTCAATTGATTAGTTAATGTCAATTGGGTGAATTAAGGTTGCATCAAACAAGTGGACATACAAACCCTATTTCATTTCTAGAAAACATAGATATATAATAACTTCAGAGGATGTAAAATGTATGAGTCATAATTCTTATCACAACTGTAACATCCATGACCTGGGTTATGCTTTAACCCTAGGTGTTTTGATAAAGAAAGATGATTATATTCTTAATCTTATCTTTTGAAAAGTGATTAGGTCTCAAGAGGAACCTATGTTTCAATTTTGGTCCTGTTTGAACAATGTTGAAGCAATGTTTGCTTATTTCGGACTAAAGTGCAAATTATCCAAGTTGAGGGGTTAACTTGCAAATTGCACATGATAAGATGTTCCTATGATGTTGAGACATCATAAGAATGAATATTATGTAGTGGTATGGTTTCCACAAGCTTGGACACCAAGATTAAGCTTGTAAAGCAATCCTTGTGCATTAAAACCTAGTTTTGGAGTAAAGTGCAATTTACCCAAAATCCAGGGTTCAATATGCAAATTACCACTTCAATAAGGTCCTTAATGTTTCTTGGCATCATGTAGAGAAAATAAAATGAGTGGGGCATCTCATTTGAATTAAGATGGAGGAGAGAGAATCTTGATATTAAAATAATCAAGATTTAATCCTAATTGAAACCCTAATTCAATTTAGGGCAAAAATGAATAAAAATAATTGAAGGGCTTTCAACCAAAATGTTTTTGGTTGATTTTGAATAAGGATGGACGTTCCTTTTCCAAGATAAGGAACGAAAATATCTTAAGTAGGTGAAATTCCACTCACCTTATTATAAAGAAAAGTAGTTTCCACTCACATATGGGATATTAATATAATAAGCATTAAGGTGCTTAATTTGCTTTTCTTTAAATTGAGGATAATGAAGGAGAATTAAAGGCAAAGGTATATGCCTCGTATCCATAGAGTTGAGGGGGAAGAGGCGGCCATAATTTTTGGATTAATTGGATTTTTATAAGGCATATTCTCTCTCATCAATTTCTTTATAAAAGTGCCATTTCCAAGCCCAAACCAAGGCCTTTTTCGGATTTTCTTCTTCCCCTTGCTTGCAAAACTGACCAAGGAGCTAGGGAGGAGCAGGGAGCACGTCCCCAACCTGTGGGTAAGCCCTTGACCTTCGTTCTCCTTGATTTCATGGTGGAAATCGAAAATAAATTATGGATTCCTTCTTATTTCGATCTCCTCTTCAACCCTAGCCAACTTTTGCAATCAAAAGCTTGAGGACGAGCCTAGGGGGAGTTGCTAGAGCTTCATCCACCATTAATGGCGTGAGCTTGGAGCTTTGGAGCTCAATTGGAGGCAGGTTTTATAACTCAAACCCTTAATCATTGCTATTGCATCAATCATCTATGCTTTGTTGATTGTTTTCTTCAATTTGTTACAAACTTGATTCTTTGCTGCAATTTCCATCAAGAATGGTTGCTGTTCTTGGGTGAACGAAGGAATATTATGATGAAATCATCATAAGCAAGCACCTCACCAAATATCTTGGGAGAAAACGATCTCAAAGGTTGGGACCAAACGGGTTCACCAAAACCGTTTGGTGACCAAACGGGTTGCAAACCGTTTGGTGGAAAACGGGTTCAAACCCGTTTGAAGGAGTTTACCAAGCGTTGACCGTTTGGGAATCTCGTTTCTAATTATGTAGTCTAATGAACCTCCAAAATTTAGGGGTTAACTCCAAAGGAATCATAGGTTGAAGGCAAATCAATTAGACAAATCGAATTGAATTAAGTGCTGATTTTCAACCTGAATAACTTGACATGTTTGGGCAAACGGGTTCAAGACCGTTTGAGATGGTTGACAAAGCGTTGAACGTTTGGGATTAATGATCCCTATTATGTTGGATAATGACTCTACAAATTTTATGGGTTAACTCCCAAGGAATCGTGAGTTGAAGGCTAATCAATTAGGCAAACCCTAATTGAAAACAGTGCTGAAATTCCAATGAGTTAAGTTGAGATTTTGGGTTGATTAGCCCAAACGGGTTCAAACCCGTTTGGGGATCACCCAAACGGTCTCAAGACCGTTTGGGGATCACCCCAAGACCGTTTGGAGGTCTGGGGTCAAGTATAGTTGACCAATTGAAGGTCCAAAGGTACTAATCTTATTGCAATGAAGTGCTGATTTGTTGATCAACCCGATAGACCAATCCATGATGATTTTTCACTAAAGTCCAAAGGTTGGATGAGCCAAACGGTCTCAAGATCGTTTGGAGCTCATCCAAACGGTCTCAATACCGTTTGGTGGTCACCCAAGACCGTTTGGAGGTCTAGGGTTGAGTATGGTTAGGTGTTTGAAGGCCTAAAGGTACCAAGTTGATCTGCAATAAATTGCTGAATTGGTGAGCACTTCAATGATCCAAACCCTACTTGGATGGCTTGGTTTTGAGTGACATGATGGGCAAACGGTCTCAAGACCGTTTGGAGGTCATCCAAACGACCTCAAGACCGTTTGGGGTCAGGTCATACCCAATTTGGATGATGGTTCAATGGTTTCAAAGTAACTAGTCTTACATTGATTAGTGTTGTTGAATCATCGATTCTAAACCCTAATTCAATTGAATCAAACCCTAATTGATGACCAATTGAGGGTCAATTGAGGGTCAAATCAGTTGAAGGTTGACCTATTAAACTCAATTGAAGTATGAGGGTAGGTCCAATTGATGACTGGTTCCATGAATCCAATGATTGAAGGAATCAACATTGGAAACCCTAATTCAATTGGATGCTTTATGTAATGGAGGTCCAATGTGATTGAATCTCTTGAGAATTAAGATGATGAATGATCCATTGACCCAATGATGATTAGTAATGATAAACAAAGAAGTTACAAAGGTTGAAACCCTAACAATACCTAAGGGACTAGTACCAATTAAGGAATGAATCCCTAATTGCTTATTGGACCAATGACTTGATACACTACGTTAATCATAGTGGTATGCTCTTGATTGAAGGGTTGATATGACCTAATCAATTTGAGATGATGTTAACATGAATTCATACATGAATATGATTCATGTGGTGATTAAGGGTATGATCCTTAATAAGAGAGATCATGAAACCCTAATCATGAATATAAACCCTAATTGATAGGGCTTTTGGGTTTTAACCCTAATTGAGGCAATTCTAAATGTAACCCTAATCCAGGGTGAGAATGTAACCCTAAGTCAGGGTAGTGATGTGTGAAACTTCAATTTAGGGAAATGAGATGTAAAATCCTAATTGGGATGAATAGTGAATCTCTAATTATGGACAATTGAATGAAATCCTAATGGAGATGCATAGTAAACCCAAATTGTGGGTGACTAAGGTGGAAACCCTAGTTGAGGGTGATTCCATGAGAAACCCTAGTTGAGGGTGATTCCATGAGAAACCCTAGTTGAGGGCGATTCCATGAGAAACCCTAATTAAGAGTTAACATCACATGAATCTCTAATGCTATGTTGTGATGAGAGGCCCTAAGAAGGGTGAAGGTATGTGAGACTCTAATGTGGAGTCATAATACACAAAGCCCTAATCTTGGGCAATATGACAATGAATTATAATCCTAATTTTAAATAAGGGTATAAGGAAACCCTAATGATGAGATAGAAGGAATGGCCTTATAAAGGTGAAACATTTAATGTGGTTGATTATAGGCAAGCTTATTGTAAGCAATGCCTTAATCTGAGATGAGTCCATATCATTAAAGATAGTTGGACCATTCTTATGTGTAACCTATGCACTTTATGGTAAGAGTGATAGGTTAGTGGATGAAAGGATTAAGATGGGAAATACCTTAATCCAAGATAAGCTGGTAACTTAAGAAAGTAGTATGTGATGATCAATGATGAGTTAAAGGAATTAAATTCCATGAACTGTGTAATCAGGATTGGTTACGGACCAATGCCTGGCGGTGTAATCAGGTTTGGTTAAAGTCCAATACCTGGCAGAGGCTTAATGCCTGTAATCAGGGTTGGTTAAAGTCCAATGTCTGGCTGTGTAATCAGGATTGGTTACGGACCAATGCCTGGCTGTGTAATCAGGTTTGGTTAAAGTCCAATACCTGGCAGAGGCTTAATGCCTGTAATTAGGGTTGGTTAAAGTCCAATGCCTGGCTGTGTAATCAGGATTGGTTAGAGTCCAATGCCTGGCTGTGTAATCATGTTTGGTTAAAGTCCAATACATGACAGAGGCTTAATGCTTGTAATCAGGGTTGGTTAAAGTCCAATGCCTGGCTGTGTAATCAGGATTGGTTAGAGTCCAATGCCTGGCTGTGTAATCAGGATTGGTTAAAGTCCAATGCCTGGCTGTGTAATCAGGATTGGTTAAAGTCCAATGCTTGGCTGTGAAATCAGGGTTGGTTAAAGTCCAATGCCTGGCTGTGAAATCAGGGTTGGTTAAATTCCAATGCCTGGCTATGAAATCAGGATTGGTTAAAGTCCAATGCCTGGCTGTGAAATCAGGGTTGGTTAGAGTCCAATGCCTGGCTGTGTAATCAGGTTTGGAGAAATCCAATACCTGGCAGAGGTGTAATGCCTGTAATCAGGGTTGGTTAAAGACCAATGCCTGGCAGTGTAATCAGGTTTGGAAGAGTCCAATACCTGGCAGAGGCTCAATGCCTGTAATGATGACACAGGATTGGTAATAACCCAATCCCTGTATTAATGATATATGAGGACATGGTAGATGTAATTCCTTATCTGTTTAGCAGACTGACTAAGGCCAATAAGTTGAAACAAGAATGTCTCATGGGTGACATATCAAGATACTGAGTGTCACAAGAGAAGTTTGACATGATGGTATAATATGGAGGATAAATGATATACATGTTCTTCCTATTCCTTATTAAGAGAATGCTTTAAACTACTTATCATCTGCCTATATTTATCTTCTTACGATGCAATAATAATGTTTCTGGCAGAGAGTTATATCTCTCGCTGGGGCAATTTACAATTGTCTCACCCCCGTGGGATCCAACATTTTTAGGTGGACGCGGACAAAGAGGCAGATACTCTTTTGCAGGAAAAGGAAAGCAACAACTTGGACAGCAGTGAGATCTCAGGTGGAGGCACTGACTGTCAAGTCATATAGATAGTAGTCCTAGGTGTCGTCTCTGTACTCTCAGGTCCTCGGAGTTTTCAGTCAGTGTTTTTGATATATCAAACTGAGGTTTTGGCTTGATGCCTCGAGATTCATATGCTGTCTGTATATAATGTTCATAAGGCAGCTGATGTTGTAGTCTCTGAAAAGAGATGGTACAGGTTATATATGTTTGAACCAGAATGTAAATGTTATACAATGGTTCTTGTTGTAAAGGATTTCCTATGTGTGGATCTCTTTGCAAAAAGTTTTAATTTTTAGTGATTTTCGCTAATCCGCTACTTGATGAACGCTTCCGCATTAGTTAATCATGTTTTCACGAGACGGTCATTACAACAACATCACATGGTACTATTTTAAGGTCACCCATGTGACCATACTTGTCATCATATCACCACAGTACACAATTCCTTATCACCTTGTCCTAGGGTTCCAACCCTTGTCACATCATGAAGAGGATTACACATCAGGTAGGGCTCAACCATGCCCAAAGGTCATTAAGACCATCACATCATTCCCTACAAGATCATCATTATCTTTCCATACCTTATATCAAGGCTCAATAACCATCATAATACATGTGATGTACAAACTCAACATGATATTGCACTAAAGAGATAAAAGCTTATCACAAGAAAACATAGTAGGGTTATCTTAGAATTAGAACTAGGTTTGGTACGTGGTAAATGAAAGGGAGGGGAGGGGAGGGGAAGGGAAGGGAGGGGAAGGGAAGGGAGGGGAAGGGACACTTATTTTACTCTATTTGGTTAGCATGGGGAAGGGAAGGGAAGAGAACATAAAAATATTAAAAAACATGTCATTTTTACATGCCATATTATTCCAAAAGGTTACATACACCACACACATATTAGTACATAAAAATCAAGATAAATTATACTCACGTCTCGTCATTAAAATAAAATCATTAATATAATTGTTTTGTTAACGAAGAAGATACATTTCTTATGTCTAACATGATGTAAAACATTGTTGATGCAAGTAGGGACTACCACTTCTCTTTTTATGGCCATTTTGTTTATATGCGTACTTCCCTCGATATTTATAACTTTCACTCTATTTATTTAAATTCCCTCCATAACTTGAGAGTTCCCTCCACTTTCCTCCACAATTCCCTCCCTTATTCTATTTATCCTTATGTTATTATGTTAAAAACTTATTTATCACAAACTTTCCCTATTATCTACCAACATTTATTTCTTGATATTCTAAGATTTTTTAAAATTTTTGTGCTATATTTATTGTAGTTTCCTTTTATTTCTAATTTTCCCTCAAACTTCCCCCCAACATTTTGTATTCCCTCCAAGTGAGGTGAGATACTACATGCTCTTTTTTCTCATTGGTTGTGAGCTATACAAGTATTTCTCATCATATTATTTATATTTTTCCTCCACATTTCATATTTCCCACCAAGTCTTTCCCCTTCCCCTTGTCTCCACTATGATTTGGTGGGGAGAAAAGTGGTTGGAAATACACTGGATTCTTTCCCCTCCATTCCCTTCCCTTCCCCCTCACCATGTGCAACCAAACAACTTAATCTCTTTCCCTCCCTTCCCCTCCCCTCCATTCACCGCGTACCAAACATGTTGTAAGAGCATCCCTTCATTATATCAACATACAAGAAGGCTAGGTATGATCGATCACTATCATACATATAGTACACATGTTTAACATTAGAGGACATCAATCATAAGACTATGATAACCACCAGTTAACACATTAAAGTTACAACCACATTAAGGAGAATATTCCCTCATCATACCATCATACAAGGAAGACAGGCATTATTTACCACCATCATCTATTTGTTTTAGGGTTACATTCAACAAGGTAAGTTACATTGAAGCTACAAATCATCATTGAACACAAGCCCTGACAGATAGCATCCCCATAGAATTATGGATGCATAAGGTAAAACATTGCCATAAAATCTCATGCTATCCTCTATGGATCCATGCATAACATAAGGTTTAGCCTATAGGATTATATTATCCCGAGGGAAAAGGTAAGAATACAAAGTCAAGGCATTGAAGCATCGATTTAACATCATCAAAACCAAACCATCAAACCATGAGTTTCACTCAAAACCATCAGATGTTGGAACATCAAACCCTAGCCATCAAATCATGTTCTTCATTCAAAACCATCAGTTGAGATATGGGCCAAAATGCTTGAATCATTCAACTAAGAAAACCATCATATTAGGACCTAAAAGATTCATCACATAAGACCCATTCTCACCATCGATAGTGGTGTCTAGGACCACCATCGATTGTGGTGACCAAGAATACCATTGGTTGTGACCATGGGATCATGAGCTAGGCGAGCCACCAGTTGATGAACCAAAACAACCATTGGTTGATGACCCAGAGAGGCCATTAGTTATGAGACTCAGAGCGATCATTGATTGATGTCAATAGGTGGAAAAACTAATCCAAAACCAAGGAAAGACCATCACTTGTTGACCCAAAAGAACCATCATTTGAACACCACATGTAAGCACAAAATACTGTTGAATGTGGGAACCCTAACCAGCATTTGATGAGCACAAAAGAGTCCAAAAAGGAGTTAAAACAAAGCCATCAATTGTTCAAGAAAGCAACCAAATCAGCATGAAGCACAAAACCATCGAGTTCCATCTTAAGGAAGAGAAGTGAGCACAAAACCCTAGAAGAATACTATCATTTGAGAGAGGAAAAATGATAGTTTGTAAAGGAAGATATGACCATAGGTTGTGTGCTCATGATAGAACCCAAAACAGTATCTAAGGCATGGCCATCGGTTGGCATAAGAAAGCCAAGCAAAGCAGTAACAAGAACAAAGCGATCGGGTTTGCAACAAGGCAAACCAACCCTTCCAATACCCGAGTAAGGTCGTGCAAAAGGTTTCATGTTCATCCATGGTGATAAGATACTCAAGAAACATCACTTAAGCTTAAACCCTAGGCAAAGGCAACATCTTTATACTTAGAACTTCATTTTAGGGCAATAACATGTGCATGCATGGTAGTAGTAAGCAATAAACGTGAAGAAAGTTATATCACTCGCCTCTAGGAAGAAGATGCAGCTCCTAACAATAAGAAATCTTGAGGAAGAAGGACGGAAACACTATCTTGAGCTCTCCACTCAGTCAAGCTAGATCTTCTCCGTAAAAGAAGCAAACCCTAGGTCAAGGAGGCAAGAAATATGGTTTCTTTAAGCTTTAGAGAAAGCTATACCATGAAACACCAAGTTTCTGACAAAGAAGAAGGAAGAAGGAGGTAGGACAGTAAGAGAAACGAAGATAATAGAGGAGGACTTACTTTCTTTGGTCAAGAATAAGCAAAGGAAGCTTCACAAGCTCAAAAGGAGGGTAGATCTGAACCCTAGCCACACATGCAAGGAGATCGGCCACCTTCTTCTATCTTGGGAACCTTCTTCTCTACCAATCAAGGTAGGAAAAAGCTATAAATAGAAAGGAAGAGAAAGGAGTCCAAAGGGTTTGTTTGGGTGCAAGAAGGAAGGTATATAAATCTATGGATGCAAGGGGAGAGAAGGTTGAGGTGTCTTACTAGGTTTACCATGTGTTCATGGCCTAAAACCATCACATTCATGCAAGAATGATATCCATAGATTGTGAAAGTATTCTAGGAAATTGGATGTTGGTTTCCCAGGACAACCATCGAGTTCTATGCATGGTGACCATCGGTATTGGCTACCTTAGGTCACAAGGGTCAAAACTGTCGTTTGAGCACCCTCCTAGGTGAACCATCGACCAAAGGAGTCTCAAGAGGGGAAACCATCGACCATCACATATATAGGAAACATAAAGTACTCACCATAGGATCCCATCATCATAGGATCCATACAAATAGGAGGACCATCGAGTTATGGCCTCAAAGGTAGCTCATCCATGGGAGGGTACCCCCTAACTAACCCTAGAAAGGTATCTCCACCAAACCAAGGTGCAACAAGGAACCCCATGGTCCAAAAAGCTTAATAATGATAAGAAAACATATAAGGCACCAAAATCATGTGAAAAATTGCAATAAAACTTCATATATGGGTAAATTGTAGAAAACCCCAAAATTGACATATAATTGCATATTTTGCACAAACTGTGTCCAAACTGGACCAAATTTGAAACTTAAGCTTGTCACATGATATAAAGTCACATCAAAGGGTATAGTTAAGTTAATTATGATAAGAAAGCAGGTTCAACCAGAAAGTAATGTCAGGTGTAACATACTAGATCTTGGACCATACCCTAGATCTTTGACCTTTTGGACTTGGCCAAACAGGGATAAGGTTCAGACCTAAAAGATGTTTAGTATAGACTTAATAAGATAATATATGTATAAAATCACCCACACACATCAAATATGTCACATGAGGTAAATAATGAATTATATAAAATTCATGCAAAATAATCATACATCACTCTTTAGGTGGAATATAGCATTTTGGAACTTAATTGGATGAATAAAGGTAATAGTGGTGATAAATGTGATAACTAAAAGGATAATAGGCCCCAAATAATAAATGTCTCATATCTCATAAAGGGAAATCTCAAAAGTGGAAATAAACTCCAAATTCATAATCTACATCCTAAAATAGCATATATGTCAATTTTCATCTAAATTGGACAACCTTGAATATTTAGGGTAAGTTTAGGAGAGAGAAAATGTGTAAAAGCCATATAAGTGGAATAATAAGATAAATAACTCCAAAGATGGAAATAAAGAAAAATTTGTATTCAACACTAAATATTACTTGTGGGTGAAGTTTCACCAAATTTGGATATCCAAATGTCATTAATGCATGAGGAAAGAGAAAATATGACTTGCTTAATTAACACATCAAAAGTTTCCAAATATGAAATCTAATTGCATAATCAGAATCTACATGCCTTAGTTGACCTCTGTGCAAAATTTCATGTAATTTGGATAATATTTGGACCTTCAATTGAAGAGAGAGAAAAAGGAAATAATTTTTTAGTCACCTCTGTTGAATCAGATTTGGATATGTATTTATGTCACGCTTTACGTGGACTTTGGTTGATGTGCACGCTTATCTCCACCCTTGAATCCAGATCGAACGCCTGATCACCTGCATTTTTTTAGCAGGCCGCGTGTGGGCCGTTGGATCCCATTTTGGCTGCGAGGATTTCATCTCCTACCTTGAGTAGGAGATGTTTTCGGTGGCTTCAGTACCATGCCCATGAAGTGTCCAAAGTTTCGTGCTTTTCTCGCTCGACACTTGACCCTTTTTTGTGAATGCTTTTACGGTGAATTTGTGAGACAATTGCAAATCTAACAAGCTAACTTTTAGATCCTATTCTTTAATTTTGAGATATCCACAAATCCTTCTCCGACTTCCTTGAAGCCCCAACTCTGAAACTCTTATAACAAGACCTTTATAAATAGATGAACCTATGCACACCACTATGTGTCTTTGGGAAATCATTTCCTCCCTCTAATTTTTCTTATGTGCTTTGCTCCCTACCATCGCAAAGACACAGACTAGTTCTAGACATTGGCTCGTTATGCTTCCTCTTCAGAGCACTCTGGTTCAATTCTCTTCATGGTATGGTTCCTTGAGGTCCCCTATTCATTTACGTGATTTCACTTCTTGCTATTGCTTTGCGGGGTGATTTTCCCCAATCCGTTGCTTGAGCTGCTGCTCCACAACTTGTGGCCATGGTGCATGCTAGTGACGGGATGAATCCCCTATGCTCAATTACTCATGTACCATCTTGTTTTTTCCTTCTTCACATTTTTTCGTTTAGGGGAAAATCTGTCTTTTTACATCCTTTTCTTTTGCTCGGAGCGAGGTCCAGTTGGCGTTGACCATGTGATATGGACACAACCGATTGGGCCAAGTCACATGGGCCCCGATCTCTCCCTCTCTTTTTCTCATGCAAATTCACTGCGATTTTATATTTTTCTATCTAAAAAAGTAATTTTTTTAGTTTAGTCTGATTGGTCAATTTTACAAAAATCATAACTATTTACTTGTTGGTCCAAAAATTACAAATGAATAGTCATTGGATTCAAAAAAATATTCTCTATCTAATGGTACTAGTTTCATAACCTAATTCAAAATTAATAAATATATGATTTTCAAGGATTTTCTTAATTGGATTAGTTTTTCTAAAATTCATAACTAATAATTTGTAAGTCAGAAAAATAAAGTAAAATGTGTTTTGAAATTAGAAAAACATAACCTACAATATGACATGATTTTGATAACCTAATTCACAGATATCAAAAGGTGATTTTTATGGTTTATGAAATAAATGTAAACCTAACCCTAAATCTACATATATGCTTAATAGGTGCTTTAGAGTGTTAGGTTCATATCTAAGACTATCTTTAGACTATTTAGATTCTTAAGTGAGGTATGCTTGCATCCCCTATTATTCCTTTTGAGCAATTAACAAACTTTCTTCTTTCTCTTGGTCCTAAGGACATTAGCCTACACCATATCATGTTCTTTTGGAAAATATGCTTCATATGAAGTACCTTATATTGTTACTGATATTGTGATCATATTATCATATTTGGACATTCTCTTAGTCTATTTCTTATGCTTTGCCCATGGTGGAACATTCTTTTGTGAATGTGCTTCTTTGCCCACCTTTGTAGTGGATGTTTATATGACACATTTTGTGATGGCATGGATCCTCTGATCCCACTTTATTTTGTTGGATGTTCTCATCTCTCTTATTCTCTTTTATACTTGCTTATTCTTTTGATATGCATCATGTGGTGACTGTAAGTATAATGTTACATGATATTTTATGTGGATGTGAACATTCCTACATATGAGTGCAGATGTTAAAAGTTCCTACATATGAAAATATTTTGAGTAGATGTGTATTTCCTACTCAGGGCAGATGTATATAGTTCATGTCCACTCTATATTTAGAGTGGATGTATATAGTTCCTGCTCACCTCATATTTTTGGTATATGTGTTATTTCCTACTTACATGTTTATATTTTCTAGTATTGTCACAGGTGAAACACATGGATGCTTTATTCTTATACTTTTCTCTTACTTGTCTCTTTTATTGTTGTTCTTTCCTTTTATGCCCCTTTTGGGTAGTACTTTTCTCTTCTCTATGGGAAGCCTTTTATTTTGACGTCCTTTATTCCATACATTGCTCAATTTCCTATTTAGTATGCACATACCAGCCTTTTCTGATGTCATCTACTTTTCACTTCTTTTTGTGGTATGCTTCCAACCCTATGTGAAGGACTTGGATGATATAGCATGAAGACTTGGACTTAGCTTAAGGAGTTAAAGATTGGAGACAATTTTGATATGGGTTAGATTTCCCTCTACTTGGATCCTTATGTTGTACCTCTTAGGAGAACCCTTGTGGGATATTATGATGTACTTTTGTAATCTTGATGAAAAATTGAATATAGTCATTATTTTTATTCTACTGTTGTACTCTATGGTCTTTTTTATATCATTATATAATATTTGCAAATTTTGCACATGTTCTAGCATACCAATTATGTGTGTGTTTGAATGGATGTCTTATTCTTCAATTTTTTAAGTAGGGAGTGGATCCCCTCTCGGCTCCCATTTCTTACATCAGGGGTCTCACAACCATAAACCCATAACAAGGATTTTGCCCCCAAAATCCAAGGCAAATAAAGATGGGTACCTCCTATGCACTTTGTCCATAAACTTTCACATGGTTACTTCCATCTCATGGTGATGTCACATCACTCTCATAGAAGTCATGTTCTTCTCCCCCCAACTCCTCTATATGTCACCATGGTTCAACATAGAAACCTCTTCATAGAAAACATCCTCATGCAACTCCACCTCTACTATTTTTATCACTACTCCTGTACCAGGATGACACTCCCTCAATCATGGAATATAGAAACTATTGTGCAACATGTGCAACTCTCATAGTAAGTTCCAACTGGGAACTCTAGTTGTCATCCTGATCTGGTCCCATTTGTTGTTGAATCATAAAGTCCCTTATTGTAGTATGTTGTATCAACACAACACTCAAAATCCATACTTGCTTTTACCGATCATGGAAAGTCATGTATCTCTTACCACATGTAACTTCACAAGGTGTCATGTTTATGCTCCTCTAATGGTTCTCGTAGTAAGAAACTCAATCAATCAGGTGGATATCCCCTAACTCCAAGAATTGTAGGGCATATGTTCTTAGAAGATTCTCCAATTGTCTGATTGGTAGACTGACCATTTATCTACCATATAAGGCTACATTGAACCTTCACTATATCCTCATATTTTTTGGATTCTAATGTTTCTTATTAATTGGATGACAACTGTGCTCTTGACCATATATGTGCCATACCCTTTTCCATAAGTGGTTGCCATTGCATGTTCTTCACTTTATGATACATCTGAGTAGTCACCAGATACATCATGTGTGTCGAAGATGAGTCTCCTCATGTACTGTATCACTTAAACAATCAACATCTTGAACCATTGTATGGTCGAAGAATCATGCACTGTCTTGTCACCTAAACTATGGAAGCTATCATGCTCCCCATTGTGCTACTCTGATCTGATGTTCTGCATCATGATATCATCCACCTCCACTTCTCTGTCATGTAGTAGTAGTGTCGATTTGACTTGTAGTTGTGTCCACGATCCTTCCCATTGAGATACTTTCAATTGTACCTCCTCTTGCTGAAGCGATGTTCGCATGTCTTGTTTCATAATATGTCAAAGAGCATAAATATGTCTTGTCTACAAACATTGACTAAGACTAGTTGACCATATATTTTACAATCATAATCCTATGTCGGTACGTACCCCAAACCCTTCCTTGAAGCATCACAAAAGAAGTTGTATCCTTCCCTTTATTATGGAAACAATAACACTAGATCACTTATCAATTTCTCCATTAGCATCTAGAAAGAATGTTGATGCCAATGTTGTCACCTATCATTCTGTGCAAGAAGGAACACCTTTCCTAGTCGACCTTGTTAGGGGTAAAGCAAAAGTGTTGACATTCTGAATGGACTTCCCTGTAGTGTCCTTCTTGGCATAAGAGGCTTTGAATCTCAGTCAGTGTCTGTGGTTGTTCCCACTCCAGAACTGTCTACACCTTGTTTGGATTCACACACATACTTAGCAGATATATCATAACCTTGATAAGACACTTTAACCAACCTTAAACTCACTCTTGTTGAACTTGACACACGGTTATTGCTGTTGACCATCTCTTAAATGCATAGAGATGTTATCTAGAAAACTTGCCACAATTCATGAAGACATGACCTGAGCACTCTATTCATCAAGTTCATAAATGTCATTGATGCATTGGTTAGTCTTATATGGCACAACAATGAATTATAGTGACCATACAACTGATGTTATTAACTCTGATTTCACCTGATGATATCCCGATCTCAAGTTTATGAAGGAACAATGGAAAGCTCATCTGATAAACATCTTCAAACTCATATACTACCTGGATACGATGATTCGTCACCTTGGTATCCACTACATGTGCTATAAGGAATTCACATCCTTGTCTCAACAACTTTTTCCATCATCATAACCAACTCAAAACGTACATGAGGAGTCTTCCTAACTCTTGGAAGGCTAAAAAAGCATGCTCATCACAAACATTAAGATTTTAGAACCATAGTCCAAGCAACAACGTGCTATATCAAAGATGAACATATCTCATTGCTCTTTCCTCATTAACTATTCATCATTCTTGTGTATGTCCTCTTGTATTATCATGTTTTTCAACCACTTATCAAGGGTTAGATCATCATATTTCAAAATTTCTTCCTTAATTTCCTTTACATGTCATGATAGTTTTTCTTTAATACTTTCTTACATGCATAGGTTGGTCTGAGATTAACTCAAGTTCTACTTTATCCATCTACCATTGTTCTTATTCATCTTCTAATATCACACTTGTAAGACCCATGACCTGGCTTTTTGTTTGACCTTGATTGTTTAGCATAATAAGATGCTTAAAACCTTAATCTAATCTCTTGAGGTGCTTTAATAACATGTGACATGATAATGCTTTAAGTTTGGTCATGTTTGGATGATGTTTGAACTAGTTATTCTATATGTGTGCTTATTTTGGACCATTTTGTAATTTACCCTTATTGAGGATTTATCTTGCAATTCGTCACATGTTGGATGTACCTCCTATGTTTTTGCATCAATAGAGAGAGAATTATGTATAGTGATGCCTTGTTGGACCTTTGTTGATGAGATGACATCATGTGTGTGTTGAAGTTAGGATTTGCATGGGTTGCATGGATGCTTGAGTTGATGTTGATGTAGATGTTGATCCTTTGTGTGTTGTGACCGAAGTACTTCCCTTGGAATTGTTTGTAGCAACCAATGAGCTTTTCTTGGACCTTATTTTTTGCAGTTATAGGTGCTTTGGGCATGTGCTTTTGGTTGTGGCAATCATTGCTCGTGCACCATGGTGATGGTGGTCTCTACCATGTTGGTAACCATGCCTCTGCTTCAACTAATGGGTTTTATGGATAAGTGGTCACTACCCTACCTTGTTTTTAATGACCTTGTTTCATGTGCATTCTTAGTGCTTACAAGGCTGAGTTTTGGAGGGATAAGTGTCACTAGTGTCTTGACATCTCACCTCCGTCACATGCCTCCTACCCTTGGGTATTTATACCCCTCTCTTAACATGCAAGTAACCTCTTTGCACACTCTTGTTCTCTCTCAACCTTAGAGCTCGTCCTTGTAGTCTTGGTGGTGGATAAGAGCTCAACGTTGGAGCAAGGAGGCCTAACCATTACATGTGGTGATCTAGGGTTGGAGTATATCTCTTTTGGTGACCATTTGGTGACCCTTGATCGTGGTAAGTGTTTTATCCTTCTTGGTTTTGTTTTCTATCCAACCCTACCCCTCTCTTTCTTCTCTTAGTCGATCCATGGTTCTCCATGATGGTTCTCTTGAGGAACTTATCTTTGTGTGGTCGAATCCATGGTTCTCCCATGGTAGTACCTATGACGATATGAAGATCTCCTCTTTTCCCTTTCTTTTTTGGCCTAGGGTTTGATGTTCTCTTTCTTTGATCTTTCTTTTGACATTAGGTTGTTCTTCTTCTCTTGAGGTGATATTTCTTGGCTATTGAGTTGAACCAAGCTCTAGTTTTCCCTCTTCTCTTAGAGCTTCTTGGTTTTGAAGTTGTTTCTTCATAAACCAAGGTGATTTATAACTTTCCCCTCAATTATTGTTGCACTCATCTTGCATGCTAATTATCTATCTTTAAAATGTGATTATAAGTTGTGTAGTGAAGATATCTTGATTTAGGATTTATGATTATGTCATGATCTTGTATGGATTAGCCATTTTTCCTAAACCCTAATTCTTATACCCGAGACTTTGTTGATGGTGGAGTTGTTGTTTCTTACATGCACATCTTGGACATGGGTTTTATCTTCATGAGAATGACTTGGCTATCATATGAAAGATGGAGATTTTGACTCTTGTTTGCATGTGTCTAACACATGGTTTTCTCTCTAATTTTCTAATTTCTATGATGATCTTCACGACGACCATCTTAGGGTTTTAGTATTCTTCTTCATGTGCTTTTCAACTTGGTGACTCTTCAGATTCTTGATGTTACACCAGCTATTTTGGTCGTTACATAACTCTTATTTTTAGGTGACCGCTAGGCCATGATGGTGGTTTAGGATTGGGTTTTGGTTTGGTCTCTATAATCCTAACCCTAACTCCTTTGATCCTTGTGTTTCCATAATAGTAGCTATGGTTTGTTGGCCTCACTTGGATGTTGTGTTTCCCTGATGTTCTTGGCCAATATGAGATGGTCGAAGTAGTTTTTACGTTGCTATGGTTTATGCTTGGTGATGGTCACTACGATTGATGGGTTGTGTTGCAGTCACCATGACCTAGTGGTCTCTATGACTGACCAAACCCTAGTGGTCGCTAGGGAAACCAATGTCTAGCTTTCGCTAGAGATGTGACATCTTTGGTGGTTGCTACACTTTGTTAGATTCCATGATTCATTTGGTTTTGATGATAAAGTTTGTTCTATGGCTTCCAAGAATGTGGTAAAGTGATGAACATTAGGATTGATTATTAGTTTTGGTTATGAAAACCCCAATTGTCTATGAGGAACCCTAACCTTAATTTGAGTAACATGGTGATTAATGCTTAGTTGCTTGAGTAATTAACATGTTGATGAATCACTTTTCTCTCTCCTATTTGTTGTAACTTAAATGGCAGGTTGAATAAACATCATAGATAATGCTTTCTTGTGATGATATATAAGTGACATGTGTGTGGTGATTATGAGATTTGATGAGGTATAGAGAGATAATGATGTTTCTTACATGTAACAAGTAAATGGTCTCATGAGGAGATATCCTCTATGTAATGTGATAAGGGATTAATATCCTATGGTGATGTGACTTGATTGATGTTGTATAAAAGATACCCTATTGCCTTAGCTAATCAAGTGAAACACTAATCTTGTAGCTGCCTTGTGCCATAGATCCATTCCAATGTCAGAACTTTTTGGATGGTGAAATGAGTATTCCTGAGGGAAACTCATATCACATACTATTGAGTATGTTGGGTGCTTAGAGAGAACATCCTTGTCATCCAGATCTCAAGTGCTTGAGAAGGACTGTGGTCATCTATCATATATTGGTATATGTGATTTTGTGAGGCAGCGGTGAGAACAACTGTGGTAATGTGTTGGGGATATAAGTGAGTACAACCTGGTTTCTAGTGTCATGACCTGTACCAAGGTGGGTCAGGTATTTTCAGCTTGACTATATGTTGCTAGTGGTAGTTGACTGTTATGTCTTTGTGATGTCTCTCGTACTGACCCTGAGGTGGAGGTGAGATCATGGATTCCATCTCATCCATAGATCTTGTATGGTACTGATTTCAACTTAGCCCTGGTCAGTTGGATTTGGGTGGTATGACTCAAATCCTCAAGGCTAATAAAAGACATAATACACCCGTGTAGTATATCTACTTAGGGTTAAACACAATTTACATGGGTTGTTTCCTTTGCCTTGCTTTTGTACTGCTCAGTTGTATTATAAGACGGTAAGAGAAATCAACTATTATACATGTTATTCATATTCCTTCTAAATGCATAACTTGTTCTACTTTTCAGTTGTAGTTACTTAACCTTCTTAGCCTATATAATCAGTTATAAATCATTCATTTAGTTGAATCTCTCATCCTATTAATAATGTTACTTTCATGCTTAAGAATAATCTACGTTTACAATAGTTGTTGGCAGAGAGTTATATATCTGGCTGGGACATGAGTCTCACCCCTATGGTTTGCCACATGTTTTTAGGTGGTCATGCACGGTGTGGTAGAGATCATACTATTGTGGAGGAGAAATAAGGAGATCAGTGAACGTAGAAGGTTGGATATGTTTCTAGTGCTTTGTAGTAGAGTCATATGTGTCTCCCTATACTCTTAGGTCCTATAAAGGGGTATTCTATAGATGTTGTATTGACACAATTTTTGGCAGTATGCCTTGGTTGTATATATGTCTTGTATATGTGAACATGTTATTTTTTGTAATAGGTGTCAGTTAGCCACTATACAAATGTACACACCTTTCTTGATATGAGATATGGTACAATATCTGGACCTTTGATGTTATATGTTCCACACATAATGGTTATATGAGATCATTTTTAATTTACCCTATTATGTGGTTGCTTTGTAGTTGATCACACTTTGGTTTTGAGTTATCTCGGTCGTGTGGCATTGGTGTGCCATGGTTTGGTTGGTATCAGAGCTCTAGGTTCACTGAGTCTTCAGGAACATAGGACTAGGCTTGTGCATGTTCTTGTGCTATTCAATATATTTGATTGCATCTTTTGCTTGTGCATAAGAAGAAGATATGTCTGGAGAACATGAAGAATATGTTGAGAGTAGTGTTGTTGCCCCAGGAGGTGGTGCTAGGAGGTAGGAAAGAGTAGATGGAGTGCCTAAAGTGCCTTCGTTTGACCTAGAAACTATGACTAATCCCACTTTTTAGTCCATTTTTGGACAGTTTATGGCCCCAATTTTACATATGGCAGATAGAGTGCATGTACCTCAAGCGAGGGCAGTTGTCCCCAATGTAAAATCCCAGGGTTCTAGGAAGAGTTTTGAGAGGTTTTGGCACATTGGAGCATTGGAGTATACATGTATGATAGACCCAACAAATGAAGATATGTGGCTGATGGAGTTGGAGAAGGCCTTTAAGATCCTCAACATCCCAGAAGAGGATAAGGTGAAGCATGCAATTTACCTACTAAAGGGTAGTTCTAGCCATTGGTGGTCCATTGAGGAGGCATTGTGTAGTGATCATTTGGGAAGATTTTCAACGGGAGTTTGTGAGTCGATACTTCCTAGAGACATACCTTGATGAGAAGATCTTGTAGTTTGAGAAGATCTGGTAGGGATCGATGATGATCAACGAGTACGAGGCCAAGTTCATGGAGTTGTTGAGGTTTTTTATATGGCTGTAATGGATAAGGAGAGGATCACACAATTTGATAAGGGGTTAAGTAAGGAGTTGACAACAACAGTGTCTGCTTTGGAGAATCGAGAGTGGTTTGCTATCTTTGTTGAGTCTTTGAGACATATAGAGTGGTAAGATGTGGAGAAGCAAGAGGCTAATGCTACAAAGAGTTTACTCAGTTTCAGGGGCAGTCTTCTGGAGGCTTCAAGAAGCATAAGTTTTCATCACCTCAGTCATAATAGAGATCTGGAGCTCCATCTTAGTGGTCACTGAGCAAGGGCAGAGGTCATACTTTTCCGTTGGTAGGAGCTTGCAGCACATCATCGGTTTCAGTGACAGGGTTGTATAGACCATGGTATGAAGATAAGACTTGTTATAGGTGTGGGTAGCTAGGAAACTTGAAGTGGGCTTGCCCAGTGAAGGATGAGGAGGTGACCCAGCAGCCAAGCTAGAGTCAGCAAGGTTCCCAACAACAACAACTCAGCACTGGCGGTGGTAGGGGACACAGTCAGGCGTCACAGGCAGGATCTTCAGGGTAGGCCAACATAGGATGGGGGTGACAACATGTGATGACTCAATTTGACGCATGAGTCATCCGGAGGGAGTGATCAATCCACAGGTTGTGACAGGTTAGATGGAGTTATTTCTTCTGATTTGTCTGCATGTTACTTTATATCTATTTTGGTTGACCTGGGTGTGATACGCTCTTTTGTCACCTGAGAGATGATTTGTAGTTGTTCCTTTCTTGATAGTCATAGATATTATCATCTTCTTCTAGAAACCCCTCTTGTTGGTTCCATTAAGTTGCATGAGGTGTGTCCATCCTGTGTTCTTTCTTTCTCGAGACGTTGCATTCAAGTGGACCTTATGCCACTTGACATGCATGGATTCGATGTGATCCTTGGGATGTATATTTTGGAGAAGTACTGGGTGGTCTTGTATTGTAACCCCAAGGTAGAAAAATTCTATGACGGTGATGTTTTGTGGGTCTTCCAAGGAGATAGGAAGATTCTTCCAATGTTCTTGGTGTCAGTAATGATGGTAGAGAGGTTGACGAGACAAGGTTGTGAGGCTTTTTTGGCACATGTGGTGGATACTAAGGTGAGGAGTCCTACTATTCAAGGGGTGCCTATTGTTTGAAAGTTTGAAGATGTGTTTCCTGAGGAGTTTATCAGTGTCCCTCCTCCTAGAGAGATTGATTTTGAAATCAATCTGGTTCCCGGTACATAGCCAATGGCACAATCACCATACAAGATGGCACCAATTAAGATGTAGGAGTAGAAGAAGTAGTTGCAGGAGTTGTTAGAGAAGGGCTTTATCAGACCCATCACTTCCCCTAGGGGTGCATCCATGTTGTTTTTTAAGAAAAAGGATGGATCCATGAGGTTAGGCATAGATTATCGATGGTTAAATAAGGTGATGATCAAGAATAAGTACCCTTTTCCGAGGATATATGATCTGTTTGATCAGTGGAGAGGTGTTGTAGTGTTCTCTAAGATAGATATAAGGTCAGGACACCAGTAGTTGTGGATCAAGGTGGATGACATACCCAAGTCACCTTTTACGACTCAGTATGGTAACTATGAGTTTGTGGTTATGCCGTTTGGGCTAGCCAATGCACCAAAAATGTTCATGGATCTAATGAACAGAGTGTTCATGTCCTATCTTGACCAGTTAGTGGTTATGTTCATTGATGACATCTTGATATACTCTAGAGACAGCCAGCAGCATGAGTAGTACCTACGATAAGTGTTAACATTGTTGAGGCAGCACAAGTTATATGCTAAGTTTATCAAGTGTGAGTTTTGGTTGAAAGTGGTGTCTTTTCTGGGGCATGTGATATATGTTGAAAGTGTTCGTGTGGATCCTAAGAAGGTATAGTCTATGTTAGAATGGGAGTAGCTAAAGATGCCAATGGAGGTTCACAGTTTCCTAGGCCTGGTAGGCTACTACATGAGGTTTATTAAGAACTTCAGTGATGTGGTGTTACCCCTAACGAAGTTGATGAGGAAAGATGAACCGTTCATTTGGGACAGCAAGTGTCAGTGGTCTTTCAAGCTTTCAAAGGATAAGTTGACCAGTGCACCACTGTTAGTGTTTCCTGAGCAAGGGACGTGTTATATCATCTTCTGTGATGCATCGAAGAATGGTTTGGGATGTGTGCGGATGTAGGATAAGAATGTGATTTCTTTGGCTTTGCGACAGCTTAAGAAACATGAGGAGAACTACATGACACATGATCTAGAGCTTGCAGTTGTGGTCCATTCTTTGAAGATTTGGAGACACTACCTTTACGGCAAGAAGTGTCAGATATTCACCAACCATGAGAATCATTAGTACATCTTCTCAAAGTAGGAGTTGAACATGCAACAACGACACTGGATGAAGTTGATTAAGGACTACTATTGCAATATAGATTATCATACGTGGAAGGCAAATGTGGTAGCAGATGCACTTAATAGGAAGTCTTCTTCTTCATCATCTACTGATAAGGCACAATTGAGTTCCTTGGTGTGCTATAAGAGATGCATGTTGGTGTCATTGCGTCAGATGCACGTGAATTTAGAAGCTTCCTTGTTAGCAGGCTTGTTAGCACAGTTACATGTGAAGCCCACGTTGGGACAAAAGATTAGAGATGCACATGATGATGATACGGTGATACAATAGATCCAATCAGAGTTTGGTAGCGAGAAGCATGAGGGCTTCCATGAGACAAAGGATGGGATAGTTTGTTTCCATGGTAGGATAGTGGTTCTAGACGTTGATGGTTTGAGGAAGTTAGTTCTCAAGGAGGCTCACTCTTTGATATATGTGATGCATCCAAGTAGTACTAAGATGTACCACACCTTGAAGGATTTGTATTGGTGCCTAGCTTGAAGTGTGATGTGACTGAGTTTGTCGCAAGGTGTCATGTGTGTCAGTAGGTCAAGACTGAGCATCAGAAACCTACAAGAACGTTACAACTGTTGCCTATACCCTAGTGGGAATGGGATCATCTCAGTATGGACTTTGTGGTTTGTCTCTGTAGGATAGCCAAAGGTCATGATTCCATCTCGGTGATAGTTGATAGGTTGACCAAGTTAGCACACTTCCTTCATGTGAAGACTACTTATACAGTTGAGAAGTTGGCACATGTGTATGTGTAAGGAGTGGGACCCACTAGGGGGACCACTCCCTAACACTATTATCTTGAGGCCACTATAGTGAATCCCATACATTGGAACACAATAGATAGATAGAAGGGAAGCTATATCGTTCTCAACATAACATGGATAATTGAGCATAAAGCAAAAACAACAGAATGTAAAGTGTAAATTTATTACATGATCTAATTATTTCTAAGAATGGGTCCACATGGACATCAAAGAAATACAAATGAAACTAAGTCTAATGGGTCGGTCGTAGAGGGAAACCTAGGCATCTTAGAAATTCATGAACTACTGCCGATCAGGTTCCTCGAACCCTGGGTCCTCAAGTGCAGGCTCCTCCTCTAAGGTCACCACAAGATCCTCTTCACCTGGGTGGAAAGGAACATCACCCAGAACATAGGAAACAATAAAGAGGTCAGCAAAGGCTGAGTATGTACATATATGAAACACTCTGGGCATTATATAGGGTTAAAAGTGCAAAAAGAGATGTTCCCACAAGAAAAGGGGGCTATTTACAAGTAGGTATGTTCAAGAGAAAAATAACAAAAGAAATGAGCCATATTAAATTTCAGATTACAAGCATGATAATAAAAGAGTGTCTTGCCATAACAATCATCCACATATTCATATTAAAACAATGAATATTTGCATGCATAACAATGTAGACTAAATATACCTAAAATAGGTCCATAACACCATAGGATCATGGCCTAAAAGTAAACAAGGGTGGAAACGCACACCCCGGGCGGAATACACACACCCTATATAAGTATGGTTGTACATAAGTACCACTATTCTAGATAATCTAGTCAAACACATAGCATGCTATAATAGAGTGGCAAGACTATCATTTTAGTCAATATCAAACAAAAGACAACAAGGCAGGAGGGGTCTAAAGACCCATATGACATGTAAAATTAATAATCACAACAATAAAAGAGATTTATATCAGGAATTAGAAATGTCCATGAATATTATATTTCCAAGAGAAACAATATTACAAGAGATGCCTCATTAAAAGAAATTAGGTTTTAGTCAAATAATGCCTAAAATCAAATAGAGGATGTACATACCTTATTATCAGACCTAGATATTCGATAACACCTCCTAAGCACAAGGTCAAGGTTGTCTCAACCTAGTCATAAATGTGTGCATTCGATTAATATAATATGCATTAAATCTTTTTCTTAAAAATCGACCCTACATTAGGTTGTAAATATGGGCGTGAAACCTGTCCCAATAAATCATTCATATTTTTCTGATTTCAAATATATATATATTTATATTTTTCTGACGAACCAATAATTAGTTATGATTTGTATAAGTTAAAATCATTTACTCCTTAAAAGGAAAATAAACTGTGAATTGCCTGAAATACCCTCGAATGAAAAGCATATATCAAACAGGGCGATACCCAGCACCATAGTAATACACTTTTGCATTATTCTTGGTCAACGATGAGTCAGATACGGTAAAAAGACGTTAATACCCATGGTCAGGCGTGACAGGAAACATCTTCCCCATGGCCGATACTGGGTTTTCACCCCAGGGATTGACCTCCCATCTCTTGTGCAATGGGCGAGGTCCATGACCTCGGTTCCCAGACTTAGTTTCAAGGGATCGGTACCAGTTCTTCCACCGGGAGGCAAGCTCATCCAGACCCCTGGATGGTATGATCTGGGTGAGTTTGCAGGGTGGTGATTGAACAAGGGAGACCAGTGCTCCAGGTTTGTGAACAAGGAATACCAGATGGTCATCCCTATCGTGAAATCGAAAAAGATGACCTGAAGAATGGTCATCCAGCAAACTGAGGGAAAACCGGGGACACCAGGTTGCACTACAAAAAATTTGGCCTTTGTTGAAGAACATTTGTGAGGAACCATAGATTGTGAATAATGATGGCTATTTGTGAGGGCTCATCCTTCAAATATGGGACCAAATCCCTCAACCGTTTTTTTAACATCTTTACAAATACTAATCCCTCACAAATACATTAGTCACTAATCATTCCTTGAAAAATACCATGACAAATGATTCCCTCCATCTCATATCCCTTCCCTCCATCTCATTTCCCTTCCCTCCATTCTAAAATACAACATTTGGATATCAAAATTAAAAAGGAAAAGAAAAACCCTCCCCACTCATCCCTCTGCACAATGACGAACTAGGGAAGCACTGATCACCTGCCACTCGTCCTCGACGCCTCCTTGATTCCATCGACCACGCCTTCAGTCCGTCGACCAGGCCTCACTCACTCCATGGCCAGGGTCTGCTCCAGCTTAATGCCGCCCAGCCTCAGCAACCCCACGACCCCAGCCGCTTAGCATTTCCCAAATCCCACCGGTCGCACCCAGCTGCAACCGCGCCTACCTCCCGGACGGCGCCCCAACTACCTCCCGGATGGCACCCCAACTGCTCCTACCACCCCAACTGCAGCAGGTCGTAACTCCAATCGTCGACCGGCTTCCAATTCCACGGCCAGGAGTAGCCATATCGTGCCGGATCCCAGCGAAACCAGCGGCACCTGACTCAGGCGGCGCCCAGCAGGAGCTCTGAAGAATACTTCAACCTTGGATCAAGCTACTGGTCTCTTTTCCTTGATCTGACGCCCATAAGCTGCCCAACCGCCTCTGCTCCAGTTCTTCTCTTGCAACGTCCATTGTTCTTCTTCTTTAGTTTTAATCTCGTTGCTTCTGTCCATTGACCGGAAGCGTGGGAAAAGGTACTGCTACTAAAACTGCATCTTTTTTCTGTGCTACTTGTTTTATTATTCTCTTGCAACTGTTGTGCTTGCTTGTTGTTATGATGTTTGATTCAATCATGTGTTGGTCATTTAGTTTTAGGTAACGATTCCAATGTGCATCCTTCTTCATGTATATCCCAGATTTGAGTTCACTGTAATGTATTGTTCACTGCCAATGCTTACTTATTTCTTCATATGTGTATCCCAATAGTTTACTGTAATCTGTTAATTACTGCCAGTGTTTGCTTCTTTCTTCATTTGCGTATCCAAAATTTGAGTTTCCTATAACGTATCTCCTCTTTACATAAAATAGACATATAAATTAAATCTCAAACCTTATAGCCTTCATTCGGAACTCACATTATGATGTTTGATAAATGGGTAATATTACTATGGACTGAGAATGGGTTGATGTTTAAAAATAGACATGTAGTAAGCTAAGTGTAATGATTTATTAAAATTATATGGGTCAAATGGAATATGTAAGAGTCTAGTCACCACTTAATTTTGTTTTTGGTTGTAAGTATAATATAGCCTGGTGTTTTTGCATTTTGCAGAGGCACACTAAGTCATTGTCAACATCTCAGATCTGGTTGAGAAGTCTAGGCAGAAGCCTCAAGAACGAATGAGTGTTCTTAGTAATGTGGGTTCCTCCTAAAACAACAATTGGATATATTATATGTCTTTTTTTCCTTTACCTCCTCCATCTAAAATAATACCCTTTCTGTAACATGTGGTTGTGATGTATGACCTAAAAGCCAATAATTATGGTAATGATCCTCTGGTAAGTGCAGCTCTGTACTTAGAGATTAATTAAAGGCCGACTGCCCAGGGCTCCCATGGGACACATCCATTCCTAATATAATAGTTGGCACTTTGGAGATCTTTGGCATGGATGGAGGATGCTCAGCTGTGGTGAATTTCTCTGCATCTTCCATCCATGCCAAAGATCTCCTAAGAGCCAACTATTATATTAGGAATGGATGTGTGCCATGGGAGCCCTGGACAGTCGGCCTTTAATTAATCTCCAGGTACAGAGCTGCACTTAGCAGAGGATCATTATCATAGTTATTGGCTTTTAGGGCCTGCATCACAACCACATGTTAAAGAAAGGGAATTATTTTAGATGGAGGGGGAAAACGAAAAAAGACAAATATACAAATGTTGTTTTAACAACAAAGGGATCAAGGAGGAACCCACATTACTAAGAACACACATTCGTTCTTGAGGCTTCTGGCTAGACTTCTCAACCAGAGCAGACCTTTTATTGAATGCATGTCTGAAGCTTTCCATGGTCATGATAGACATTCTATTGATGCTAAGCGTGCACAAAGATGGTATGCTACTAACTTATAATGATACATATCATACAAGTGAACCATAAGTTACATTCATTTCACGCCCATGCTTTAGTGCTTCTATGCCCATCATTTGATTTTTAAAGATAACAAACTTATTTACATATCATTTCAGTTTCCATTGGAGACTAGAACTTTGTAATTCTACTATGTCCGCCAATCAAAAATTCTGGTCCTCTTCCTTTTCACTTCCTACTTCTATCTGTGATGAAGTGGAAATAATTATTATAAATTTCTTGTGGGGATAGTGTGAAGGCAAGAATGATATCCATCTTCTTAAGTGGGATTATGTAACCATCTTCTTAAGGTAGTCTATGGATCAAATTGATCCATGAGAAATACCTTCTTAAGGATTCCATCTAAAATATTGATATCTATGGTCAACTTTCTTGGTATTTATTGTACTCCCAGGTTGGAGGCTATTTCTACTCATCTCTGTATCCAAATTGCCATTTTTTGGAAGTGGGTATTTTCCTCTTTTGATATCTAGCAGCTATCAATGAAAGTAATCTTTTTAGATGGGATAGACACTTCTACAATGTTTCTCTTGGGAGGAAACTTCTTTTCTTTTGTAGTGGTTGGTATATATGAACTGTTTTCTTCTGCTAGTCTATTGTTCTGCTGGTTTACAGTCTCCTACTATCATAATTTGAGTGGTGTGTTATTAACAAGATACCAAACAATGAAATTGTCCCTGTTGTCCTGGTCTGCATGTCATATGTTCTATCTTGGTTGGTGTTAAGTCTTATGCAGCTGACTTATTTTAAGTATTTCATTTCTTAATTTTATGAGATGTTATACATGATATCATATACTTATATGTTTAAGTATTTCAGCTGACTTATAGGGACAGTTAGGTATTTGTCTCATAATGCTTGTTATAAGTAATAACAATATGTTGATATCAGATCTAAGAAGAAATAGACTGTCAGTGCCTTTATGCATAGAGATCTGCTACAATATTGAGATTCTATGGGATATGTTGGACATAACCCATAGCATCAGGACCACACACAGCTTTGAATCTCCTTTGGTAGAGTCTAAATAGCCATGTGTCAAAATACTCCTTTGTAGTAGAGAGATTGCCTAGTTTGAGAAGAGAAGCAGCGTAGCTAGTCTGATAGTATAAGTAGCCCCTGTAATCGAGTATATGTTGAGACATGTGAGCAAAAGTTAATGGATGGATCTGTGAACTATTATTGATTAGGTGGGTACCTATGCTATTGCAGTTCTTGAAGGATTTTTCTTGAAGGATGTTTCTTCTGCCTCTTTTTTTGCTTCTTGTATATTGATAGACTTCATGTATGTCTTCTCCCTTCCCTCCCCTTTTCTCATTTTCCTTTTTCATGTTTTATATTCGACCCCCTTTTGCTGCAATTGTTGCAAAAAAATCAGTCCTTTTATACTACTATTTCTTTGATTTTTTTCTATTTCCTCTTGTGTCTCCTATTCTAGCTTCTTTTCTTTTCTTTTTTTGCAATTTCTCCTTCATTTCCTGTTCCTGCTATTGCATCTAAATTTTTTTTACTTCTATGTCCCCTCTTATTGCTACTTTTTCTTACTTCTTGCTCCTACATGACTACATCTCCTACATGACTACATCTCAAACAGCTGTTCCTCTACTTATTATATATTTTCCTTCATGTAGATGGATTTTCTAATAGATCGGAGTTGGATGTATATTGGGAACAGAGTGCGCATTGATGTATTCAAGGTAGGGTTACGAAAGTTCATTGAGTTTGCTCTTATCCATCAGAGACCAACTAGACAGGGGAAATTAATATGTCCTTGCAAGGTATGTTTGAACAGATACCTTAAAACAGACGAGGAGGTATTCTCACATGTATTACAAAAAGGATTTGTGCATAGCTATGATGTTTGGACGTTTCATGGGGAGGTGATTGGTAGGAGCAATCCTGTTGTGGCACCAAACATGCCTAGCACCGACAATATGCATCAGATGTTGGAGGATTTGTTTGGTATGGGTGACACAACAAATGACCACTCTACTGAAGCTACAGAGGAACCTGCAAATGTAGATGCACAAAGATTTTACAAGCTACTAAAAGAGGCAGATCAACCACTCTATAGAGGTTGCACAAGTCATTCTAAGCTATCGTATTTGGTTGCCTTGCTATTTCTGAAGGAGGAATCTGGATGGTCCAACGATTCTTTCACAAAGTTGTTACAGTTGATTGTTTCAGGATTTCCGAAAGAAAATTGTCTATTCCCAGAGACGTACTATGAAGCAAATATGACCGTGAAGGATTTACGACTTGATCATTCTACTATAGACGTATGTACAAATAATTGCATGCTTTTTAGCAAAGATGCAGCTTCAAAAGAAAATTGTGATACTTGTGGTGCTTCAAGATGGAATGAAAAGCAATACAAAAAAAGGGAAAGAAGGTAGCTGCTAAGTTCATATATCACTTCCCTTTGATACCTCGGTTAAAGAGGCTCTATATGTCTTCATCTATTGCTAAAGACATGATTTGGCCATCAGAAGTAAAAGGCAAGGATGGTCGTATTCATCATCCTTCAGACACACCAGAATGGTTGTCTATTGATGCCAGGTATCCAGACTTTGCTGCTGAACCACACAATGTTAGATTGGCATTAGCAATAGATGGATTTAATGCATTTGGCAATATGAGTGCATCACATAGCATCTGGCATGTGTTGGTGACACCTCTCAATCTTCCGCCTTGGCTTCTTATGAAAGAACAATTTATTATGATGTCCCTATTAATCCCAGGTCCACATATGGTTGGCAATGACCTTGATGTATACTTGGAGCCATTAATTGAGGAGTTTCAACTACTTTGGGAGCTTGGAGTCAAAGTTTATGATGCATATAGAAAAAGGAACTTCACTATGCGGGCAATGATTTTATGGACCATTAACGATTTCCCAGCATATGGTGACTTATCTGGTTGGAGCACTAAAGGTAAGAAAGATTTGGGATGTCCTTGTTGTAATGTGGAGACTGTATCAAAATGGTTACAGTATGGGAAAAAGCAATGCTATGGTTTCCATCGACGTTTTCTTCCAATGAATCATCTGTATAGACGTGATAGGAAAAATTTTGATGGTGAAAAAGATTTTTGACTTCCACCTAAGCCACTATCTGGAGAAGATATACTGAGGCAATTTGATGGGTATGAAAATATCACATTTGGAAAAATGAATAAGCGCAAGAGGCTTGGAGATCAAATTCAACCATTACCTCCTGGTTGGAATAAGATAAGCATCTTTTTTCAGCTACCTTATTGGAAGTATTTATCTGTTAGACACAATCTGGATGTGATGCACATAGAAAAGAATGTGTGCGAGAATATTTTAAACAAATTATTGGGTGATTCTAAGAAAAGTAAAGACAACTTACAAGCTCGTCAAGATTTGAAGAAAATGCACATTCGAAGAGATTTATGGCCAGTAGATGCAGGTGACCGCTATTACTTGCCTCCAGCATCTTACACCATGACTAATGCGCAGAAAGATAAGTTCCTATCTGTGTTAGAAAAGTTGAAAGTTCCTGATGGCTATTCTTCTAACATATCTAGGTGTGTTAGCAAATCTGATAGAAAACTTGTTGGGCTGAAAAGTCATGATTGTCATGTTCTTATGCATCAACTTCTACATGTTGCCTTGAGACATTGCATAAGCTTAGATGTGTACAAGCCTATTGCTAATTTGTGCTCATTTTTCAACAAGCTTTGCTCTAACATTATTGATGTGGAGGAATTCAAAGAATTGGAACAAGAAATTGTTGTCACTCTTTGCCAGTTGGAGAGAATCTTCCCTCCTTCTTTCTTCACCATCATGATGCATTTGCCCATTCATTTAGCTTATGAAGCCAGGCAAGCCGGATCTGTCCGAACTAGGTGGATGTACCCAATAGAGAGATACTTGAAGAAATTGAAGAAGTATGTAAGAAACAAAGCTAAACCGGCTGGTTGTATTGCTAGTTGCTATTTAGCTGAAGAAAGTTTGACATTTTGTGGTAGGTACTTGCATAATTTTGAGACAAAACTGATCCGCACTCCTCATAATGTTGATGGATCTCCAATTAGAGTTGGAGTGTCAAGAAATTTCGACATCCACACTTTGGAACAAGCCCATCGTTATGTCCTTTTCAATAAAGAGGAATTGGATGTTTACAGAAGGTAAGATTTAATTACGTCCTAAAATTCTTGCTGATATTTGTATATATGTTGTACATTAATTTAGACACTTCTTATAAAGCAGTGAACACATGTGTATTCTTCAAGATATGGAACCCAACATTGCCCCACGAACCCTAGAAACAAAACATGCAAAGGAGTTCTCTAAGTGGTTGAAAGAGCATGTAAGTCTCAAACATAAATATTGTTGTCACTCTTAATGTTCAAGTTAGTGTAGATTACATTAATGTTTTACTTTTTTATGAAGGTAATGCAAATGTGAGAGATTAGGCCGAACACTATTAGCGATGATTTGAGATGGTTATCCCAAGGCCCCTGTGCTGAGGGAATGTCTTATGAAGGATTTTCGGTCAATGGATATCGTTTCCGTTCAAAGCCCATTGAAAGTACATGTACTACACAAAATAGTGGAGTGTATTTGTGTGCTGACACTTCAAGTTATTCAAGTGGTAGAGATCAAAATCCTATAAATGCTGAAGTCACGTACTATGGCTACTTAGAGGAGGTTATTGAGCTAACTTATGGTCCAGGAATCAAAGTTCCGTTATTCAGATGTTCTTGGTATGATGAAAGCACTTCTAACGGGTTGCGAATTGATGAGTATGGGTTCACACAAATCAACACTTCAAGGATAAAAAAAAGGAGGAACTGTTTATCCTGGCTTCTCAAGCATTGCAATGCTTTTATGTGAAGGATCCTAATGATGATGATTGGTGCACAGTGCTAAAGCATCCTCCTAAAGATTATTCTGAAGTACATCTTATTGAGAATTGTTTGACTGGTTTACAATCTGATGGTGGTGTAACTAGTGATGTGTCTTGGACGAGGAGTGACACCGGGGGATCTTTTGTTGATAGAACTAAAAAAAAGAATGATGGGGCTAATGTTTAGTTCATTAATCTGTCTGCTTTGTTTGCAAGTCTAGAATAATTTACTTGGGGAATATGTTGTATTGCATTTTTTTGGCAAACTGTTACTATATGGCATATTCTTTGCAATTTATTTAGTCTTGTTTCATATACCAGCAAGTAGGACATCATTATTCTTTTTTGGGATATGAAACCAAGGTACTCTACAAGTTATATGTTTTTCAAATGTTGAATATTCATATGTTGGTGTCTCATATTCTCCGCAATTTATTTGTTTTTCAAATGTAGCTACTACTTTTGTTACTGACATTTCTGCACTAATAATCTAATTTTTTTTCCTTGTCAATTGAAGGATGGCAGGAAGAAGATTCACTAGATCTAGTTGTAACAACACACCCAGTCAACCTATTGGTGTCCCTCCATCCACAATTGAAGAAAATTGTGAGGATGAACCTACTCTACTGTCCAACAATATTGAAAATGATGTAATAGTTGAAGAAAATGTTGAGGATGAACAGGAGAATAGGAAGTATGGACGTGGGCCTGCAAGTGAGCAAAGCCTACTTCCTAAGCAAGGGCAGCCACATCACAAGGTCCAATGGGATGATGAAGGAAATGCTATTGGGGAGAATGGTGCCAAATTGAATCGTTATTGTCATATGCTAGCAAGGAAACCACACATATGGCATCTAGACTTGAAGTGGAACGAACAACCAGAACAAGCTTTTGCAGATAGAAAATCATTTATTGAGGTAATCTTTTTCATAAAAAGACCAACAAATTGTATGATTGTTATATCTAAAGTAATATTTTCTATGTTTTTGTAGAAATACTTTGATTTAGGCAGTCACCCTAATGCATGGAATCACATTGATGAACACATTAGCAAAGGGATATCAGTATGGAGGGCACGTGTAAAGAAAGATTACTATGAAAAGTACAAGATTGAACCAAAATTGATGATGAAGAAAGTTGAGAAAAATGCTTCCATAGATATGGACCAGTTTAAAAATCTTGTTAAAGAATGGGGAACCGAGAAGTCTAAGGTACAATGGTTTCATATAACTTTTTTTTATCAATAAGCGCGTTTCTCTTTCATTACTCACAAAATTTACAAAGGGGAGCAAAGCTCAATACATCTATAAAGATAGATATCAAAAGTCAAAAAGAAGGATGCAATTTATCTATGCAAACTTCTATAATCAGTATTTATGCAATGCCACACACTGTTTGGTTTGCTCCTACTGTCTTCAAAAACACATCTGTTTCTATGTATCCATATGTGATAAATGATAAGAGTAGCAAGAAGAGCTTCATTTCTATTCTTTAGCAGGTGTACTTCATTTCTGTTCCAGCAGCAGGTGTACTTCAACGCTGCTGCAGATTTTTTGAATCTGCTCAATTCCTCTGATCTCAGGGAGCTTCCACACTCCACACTTCACATAAGTCCCCTTTCCAATGTGGAATTGGACATTATAGAGATATCTATCTCTTATATTGAGGATGTTCTTCCACATCCAGCTATTGGCTTCTTATATTGAGGATGGTTTCATATAACTTGCATGTATACCTATCTACTTTTTCTAATTATATGTTTCTTATGGTTTAGAAAATTTCCGAGATCAACAAGGCAAACAGAGCAAAAAAAGTGATGGATCATACCACAGGATCAAAGCCATGGATTTGTTATCGGGCAGAAATGGTATTAATAATGGACACTTGTCTTTCTTAGTAGGAGTTGAACATATAACATGGACAATTATTATGTTATCTATCATGTGTAGGTCAGTGAAGATCAACCCGTTGTGCCTCTTAACAAATTTTTGGAAAACGTTTACGACAAAAGCCCACAAGTGGTTAGAAAATGGATATTTGCTTTCCTATGATGTCTACAAAGCTACATATGCTTAGATATCTCAATTTAAGCTTTCCTTTTATGATGCTTTCTAATTACAGCTTGAAATCTCTGATATCGTGGAAAACCAAGTAGCAAACCAAGAAGAAATAGATCCTAGAAGTGTTGATAATCTAACACGTGCTGCTTATTTGCAAGTTTTAAATCCTTCCAAAAAGGCTAGGATCCGAGGTGTTGGAATTGGGCACAAAGAGATAGGACATAGGGAAAAAGCTGCCCGTATAAGATATGAAATGCTTCTTGAGGAAAGCAATGCAAAGGATGTATGTTGGAGAGAATCTAAACTTGAACTATTAGTTACAACTAGTCTATTAGATTGATGTTTGTAATTTGTTTTCTATTTCAGGATAAACTTAAGGAACTTGAAGAAACAGTAAATGGATTGAAGAACTCCGTCTCCCAATTAATGACTTGGTATAATCAATCACAGGTAACTCAGATTCAGTTGTCTATGTCAATGTAATATATAATTTTTTTTTGACATTGTTGATGTATTTGTTATAGGATGGCGGTATTAATGTTGATTGTGCAGCTGAATACCCCAATCAGAATACTACAGGTGTCTTACACATGCAAAGTGGCACAAATAGGTCGGATGTGGGTTCTTTTCACATACAAGACAATACAAGTAATGGTGCAGATGTAGGCATGTTTCCCATCCAAAATAATTCAAGCGGGGATGGCTTAGGAAGACTTTCTAGATCAAGCAATTCAAGGGAGACTGGAGTAGGCATGCTTTCCATACAAGGCAATTCAAGGGAGAATGGAGTAGGCAGACTTTCCATACAAGCCAATTCAAGGGAGAATGGAGTAGGCAGGCTTTCCATACAAGGCAATGGACATCCACGGATCTTTCCGCCACAGGTAACTCATTACAGCTATAGATTATTTTCAATATTCATACACATAAGAATATTAACATGTACGCTTTATTAAAGGCTGCAGTTGAAAGTTGGTCCCCTTCTTCTGGTAATAATCGACAAAGTTATCCTCAAATGCAGAACACACCAACCACATCTTCATCGGTGTCTTTCACACCAAGAAATCAGTGTTTAAATCCTGTAAGTAATTCATTTCAGCTTATCTACATTTTAGCCATATCTTGGTCAAGCCTCAATTCATAATATTTCAGATACAAAGTTTATAGTGACTTTTCTTTAGTCAGTGCTGAAGAAGTTGCACATGTTTAGTCTAAACTTTGAATCAAACCTCTATTTTCTAGACTATCTAAATAACTAATAGTTGAGTAATTAATATAGAGTGGTCGTTCCAGATTTTGCTTAGGAACAGAGTGAATCTTTTGCCTACTTCTGAGTGGACCAACACTCTCTAGGTTATACCTGCTTTTGCACCAACACTCCACGAACTTTAAAGATGGTAGTAATTGTGATGATGAATACTGTTATTGCCTACTATTTCTGCTCCAGATGCCCTTGTCCCCTGCTTGTCCCCTTCTTTTGAGTCATTTTCTTAAGGGGCTGTTGATATTAATAACCTTGGGAATGGCCACTCTCTGTATGGGCTAACTCTATCTACTTTGTTTTTAACTTTTAGTTGTCCAAGCTGCTCCAAATTTTTGGGAATTGTTCAAAAACATATATTTGTTATTCTTATTATTCTGCGTTGTAATATGGGTCTGAATTGGTTTGTGGCCATATGTGATAAATGATAAGAGTAGCAAGAAGAGCTTCATTTCTGTTCTTTAGCATGTGTACTTCATTTCTGTTCCAGCAGCAAAGTATTGCTCTTTTAGGTGCTCGACTCTTCCACAACCACTTGGTCCAAGGCAAGACCTCATGTTTAGACCTGCAGACCTCCCAAGCGTCTTTTAGAGAGATAGTTTTTAGTTTCCCGAGCATGCAGATATCATCTCCACTTCCCAGCTCAACGCTGCTGCAGATTTTTTGAATTTGCTCAATTCCTCTGATCTCAGAGAGCTTCCACACTCCACACTTCACATCAGTCCCCTTTCCAATGTGGAATTGGACATTATAGAGATATCTATCTCTTATATTGAGGATGTTCTTCCACATCCAGCTATTGGCTTGCTTATATTGAGGATGGTTTCATATAACTTGCATGTATACCTATCTACTTTTTCTAATTATATGTTTCTTATGATTCCTTTTTGTATTTATATTGATAGGGTAGAATTACTTTTAATGATGGATTTCAACGGACAATTCACCTTGGAGTAGATCAAAACCGAAATATAAGGGTAAGTTGTTTGTTGTACTATGATTTATGTATTAACTTTAAATTCTATTAATATAATGATTTGTCATTTTTAGGAGAAGAATATTCAAGTACCTAACCGTATGAGGAGTGGCATTGATGAAGAACACAACACCATTTGAAGGAATATGGAGACATTATAGATCTTAAGAGTTTCTAGCATGATATGTTGATTGTCATCAATCTCAAATTTTAAAACCATATGTACTCTTTATTTATATCAACGTTGAGCACGCAATGTATGGATAATATTTTGCTTCAATATCAAAAATTGGTTTGAGGTGATTTAACATTTTTATGTGTCATTTTGGTGTTGAATCTTCTTATGATGTCATGTGAATTGGTATAAAAATATTGCTTGAGGTTATGTATACAAAGTTTTCATTTAAAATTTGATATTCACTATAGTAACAATTAATTAACATTTAATAAATCATTCAATAATCAATAACCAAATCATTTACAGTAGTCCCTCATAAATATATTGATGAAGGTCCAGATTGACCATCAAAATTGCATTCATGACTACCACATAGCCCCTCAAAAATATATTCTCCAGGACCATCAAGTCCCTCAAAAATGTATTCATGAAGGCTAAATAGTCCCTCAAAAATGTATTTATGAAGGCTAAATAGTCCCTCAAAAATGTATTTATGAAGGCTAAATAGTCCCTCAAAAATGTATTTATGAAGGCTAAATAGTCCCTCACAATTGTATTCGTGAGGGCCACTGGTATTTTTCACGTGAGTTCTCTTCACGGACCATTTGTGAGGGTCAGACCCTCAACCGTCCCTATTTCTGAGGGCCTGTAGAGAGGGGTTTGTGACAGGACTCTCCCGTGAATAATGGCCCAATTTTTTGTAGTGCTTCCACTCTCGCATCGACCGGGAACCTGGACTCAAACCCCGCCTATAAATAGAGGGGCACTGGGGGCTTCCCAAAACACAACACATACAATTGAGAATCAGTTGCTCTGACAAACGTTTTCCTCTCTAGTTGTGATAACCACGAGATCCCACCAAGTTCTACCTGACTAGGGAGGAACAACAGGGGAGAGAGAAATTGAGATCATTGTTGTAGGAGAGCAAGTTGGTGACTAGTACACCAACAGAAGGGACAACTCCTTCCTATCTGTTCTAGTAGGACGACCTGAGTTCTAGACAGTCTGTGTGGACTTCTCTAGAGGTAGGGGGCGTTGTCTGCGGCTAAGAGGACAATGTCAACCAACATTCTGTGATAAGAGGAGTTGTTGAAGAAGATGAGATTCGTGACTGCAGTCTATGGTGCAGACCAGGAGGCACAACAGTCAGATGAGTCCCAGTACAACTAGGATTCATAGTTGCACAACTACAATGATGAGGATTGTCATTGGACTTGTTCCACGACCAGGTATATCCTCCAAACCATCCTTCTCATATTATAGTTATTGACGTGATCCGCTGGTTATGGGGAATGTGGTGGAATTTTTTTGTTTCCACTTCCTTCTTTGTAGCCATATTTCCTAACATCCATCCCTTTAATCTGGATACACTAACACTAGAACACTTGTAAACTTCTTCTTCAGCATCTAGATAAAATGTTGATGATGACACTTGTCGTTCCATACAAGGAGAAACATCATTCCTAGTCAACCTTATTAGGGGTAAAACAACAACATTTTCTTCACCTTACTAGGATTTACACAACATACTTTGCAGACATATCATAATCACAAGAATGCATTTTAGTCAACCTCCAACCTGCTCTTGTTCAACTTGTCACATAGCCACTGCTGCTTCAACAATCCTAAGGTTTTTACAAAGATGCTAAGCATGCTATTGACCATCTCTAAACTACACTAAGATGTTATTAAAACTGGCCACAAGTTATAAGGACACAACATGAGCACTCTGTCCCTCAAGTTCATAAAAATTGTTGATTCATTAGTTAGTCTAAATGACATAACCCTAAAGTCACCATGAACATGTAACTTATGTCATCCACTCTAAGTCATATCCACTAATATCCAGATATAAGATCTATAATGAAGAAACACTATAGCTCTTGTTTACTGGTCAACCAACCATCTATCCCTAGTAGTGATCTTACCCGACTGTCAGTAGCCCATATAAAACATCAAAGAATCACTCTCCTTTCCAATAAACACTTGGAGGATCTCATCATCACTCACTCTCTCTCTAAAGGAGGGGAACACTAAAGCTCATATGATACATACCTTAAAACTTTAGTACCATAGGTACACCCTAGATACTAGGATTCATCACCTTAGTATCCATATATGTGCTATGAGGAACTCACATCCTTGTCTCATCCCTTTTCTCCACTAACATAACCAACTCAAAACATATAAGAGGAGTCTTTCTAACTCTTGAAGGACTCAAAAAGCATACTTATCAGGAACATCCAGATCTTGGAACCATTTCCCAAGAAACCACATGCTATTGCAGGATATACACCCCCAGTATTACAATGAATCCACACGTACCAAGTGTCATTAGATCCACTTGAAAATTGTGCTCCAAAAAGAAAGAACACAAAGGGAAACACACTTTCCATGGCACAACAACACTGTATTGGGGTTGCTAGCAAGGGGTTACCGGTTCTATCTTTATTATGCGGGTTGCAACTTCTTATATATCATTTTACCTTTTTCAACTTTGGTTCCTTGCCATATGCATAGGAATTATCAAGATCAATGTATCTCATTGCTCTTTTTATCATTAAATATTCATCATTCTTATGTATGTCCTCTCATGTTATCATATTTTTCAACCACTTATGAAGAGGTAGATGATCATATTTCACATTTTCTTCATTAAGCAGGGATAATCTCCCTTTAATTTCTTTCACATATCATGAAGATTTTACATTAACACTTTCTTATTCATAGGTTTGGTCTAAGATTAACTCAAGTTTCACTTTATTCATCTTTCATTGTTCTTATTTATTTTCTCATACCATGATTATCACATGAGTTCTCTCCATCTTATGTGGATTTGTACCTTAAATTACTTCATTACCATATATTTCCTCTCTTTCACTTCCTTATCTTCTTGAATTATAACTATAAGAACTCCTCATTAGCTTATTTGTATTCATATTCATGTTTCATGGTGTCGTATTTGTCTCTTATAGTCATCAAACATTCAAGTTTTGATAAGTTACAATGAAATTCTCATATTCCTTAGGGTAAGATAGAGGTTTTAGCACCATGACTTCTAATTCATTATTCTCTTCAGAGTAATCAGAAAGATAACAATCTAAGAGTTCCATATTTACCTTTTCTTCAATATTGGAATACTTGTCCAAGGCATCCGAGTACTGAGATTAGACAGTATGCACCATGTTTTAATGTCATGTTCTTATCTTAGACATCATCCTAGTCCTAAGTCCTAGTGTCCCTAAAGACTCAACAAACCTAGGGCTCTTATACCAACTTGTGAGAACCCCTTACACTAAACGAGATTATTCAAAACACAAAACACAATCGATCACTAACTAATCACATACCCAGAAAATTGAGTAAATTAAAATCAATTTCAACATCATCACATGCTCAGAAACATTTGCATTGAAGCCCAACATCTTGATTGTATTCATACTATGCCAAAAAGCTGATACAATTTGTTCCACGACCTCAACGACACATAAATATATATAGGACAACATTAATCATATATGCCACATAAACAAGCATCAACATACTAACAAAATCTCTAACCTATTAAAACCTCATATACAAACTTTAGTGCCCAGACCTGAGAGTATAGGGACGACTCTAAGACACAATAGACACTAAAAACTATCTCTAAGGTCCATCAACTCAGCTCCTCCTCACTACTACGGGTCTTTTGTCGCTATTGTCAGCCACCTAAAAAGATGTGGTGACCTACGGGGTGAGACCCAGTCCCAGCGAGAGATATAACTCTCAACACCGCTTATTGATTACCATAGGTTAATCATCTTAAGCAAATTAAACATGTATAACAAATAGGCTTAGAAGCAATGATGATTGACAAGATACATAAAGGAGCAGATAACCACTATCACGATTAGCCCGATTATCAACATATGCACTGCTAACAATATAAGCAGTCTAGTGGCATAAACATGGCTACATCATAAGCAAGTCTAGTAGCATAGCATTTCTATTATCATGAATAACTTTAAGAAGATAAGCATGGCTGACAACATTAGCATGTATAACATATTGAGTAGGTCTACATCACCAAAGTAGAGTTAACAACATAAACACAACTATCTGCATAAGTATGACTATCATTATGAGCATCTCTAATATAGAGGCATGGCTAGAAGTATAAGCATAACTGACTGCATGTGATAACTATCATCATCAACATAATCAACAATAACAATATATCTATCAACATAAGCATGGCTACTGTATGTACAATCTATATCATGATTATATTGATGAATGCATATTCATCATAATTCAATCATCTCGTTTAGCCCAGTTTTGGTTGCATTCGTGCATTTTCTGGCTATATCTTCTAACATGTGCATTTACTTGGCTTAAATGCTTCATTGAGCTTTTATTTGGCCTTATCTTCTTATATGCGACTCATACTGGCTTAATCGATTTTACTCCTATTTTTATTGTTTTTTTGCACCCTTCTGCAGGTCGTTTTGAGCTTTGGGCCTTATCTCCTAAGCCCATATCATTTTCTTTTGGGATTTGCTTATGTTCTATCCAGCAGTGAGCGCCACCCCCTTCTTTCCTTTTCTTCACGCGCCCCTCACCTATCCGTTGGGCCCCACCATCCATGACCGATGCCCTTCTCTCCCTCCTCATCCCGATCGCGATACTTAGGTTTATAGATCCTCACACCTGTGACCAGGAAGACTCCCGCGACCGTGGCAAAGTGAAGACCGCGATCCTCCCTCCGCCCGCGGCCTCTCCTATCCAGAGCCGTGACCTGCAACTAGCCGCGCCCGCGGCAATACCCGCGGTGTGCCTCTAATCACCAACAGCCTAGCCTCCTACTGCGACCTGCTGCACTCACGGTCCCTTCACCCCTCATGCCCGCAGATTACCAAAGCAGCAACAAAGATCACGACCTGCCTTAGCCGCGACCACGACAAAGGCCGTGACCACGACATTTGCCGCGACCACGACAAAGGCCACGACCACGAAAAAGGCCGCGACCACGACAAAAGCCGCGACCACGACAAAAGTCACGACCACGACAAAGGCCGCGACCATGACAAAAGCCGCGACCACGACATTTGCCGCGACAACAACAAAGGCCGCGACCACGACAAAGGCCGCGACCATGACAAAAGCCGCGACCACGACAAAAGTCGCGACCACGACAAAGGCCGCGACCACGACATTTGCCGCGACCACGATAAAGGCCGCGACCACAACAAAAGTCGCGACCACGACAAAGGTCGCGACCACGACATTTGCCGCGACCACGACAAAGGCCGCGACCAGGACAAAGGCCGCGACCACGACAAAAGCTACGACCACAAAAAAGGCCGCGACCACGACATTTTCCGCGACCACGACAAAGGCCGCGACCACGACGAAAGCCGCGACCCGCTGCAGAAATGACAAGGTTGCGATTTTAAGTCGGTGCCCAGCCTGCCTATAAATAGAACTCGACTCCAGTCAGTCAAATCATCATCTCCAGACGCCGTTAGGATACAGGTCTGTCCTGGGCCTAAGGAGACGATATCCATAGCCAAGAAACTACCCCCGTGGTGGTTTTGCGGCCTGTTCACCCAGATCTGGAGTGAAGACTCAGATCTGTAAGCCACCTTGTTCAGATCTAGATCTAGATCTGGGTCTAGATCTGCTGCGTCTACGCCATTTCTACGCCGCCATCTCATCTACGAGCTGCTCCTCCTGCTGCAAGCAAGATCCGTGAGAAGAAAGAGAAGGTGGAGAGAGAAGATATGCCCCGTCTGTTGTGGTGTTCTTCCCTCCTCGTCTAGATCTGCCTCGACCTTGTATAGAAGACCGTTCCTCCATGGAGCTGCGATCATCTTCCTCACCATGCTCATGGCGGAATCCTCTCTTTCTCTTATTATTCTTGTTTCTCTCACCATGAGAGAGTAGTTTACTTTCGTTGGGGTGCGGGGACTAACCCCGCTGCCCATGCTTTCATATCTCACTATTAAACATTCCATGGCATGTATATAATCTTTCATTTCGTTGTTAATCATCGATGAGTGCTTGTGGATTGATCACCTGCTTGCATATATCTTGTTCATTTCCTATGTTGCGAGAACTTCAATGCGTAGGTTTTGAATGTCGATTAACGCGATTGACTCCCAAACTAGAAATAGAATAGGATTCCTTGAGGTCGTAAGTGTATGATCCGTGTGGTGACGAGCCATCTAGCCCACAGTGATGCTTCTGTGTGCCTGACGCCTGTATAGGGGGCCCACAACTTCATTTGGATTTCTGTATCTTCATAGCCGTAAGTATGTGATCTGGATGGTGACAAGACATCTGATACCTAAGGTGATGCTTATGCGAACCTGACGCCCGTATGGGGGGTTCTGCAGCAGCTCTATTTGAATGGTTATATCTTGCCTGGATGTTTGACGTTTGGATGTGAATGCATGTGTAGTGGTGAAACCCGGGACCATCCCAGCGATCTCCATCATCAATCTTTAATCAACTTTTAATCCTACTCTTTTACTTTCCTTGCATTTAGTTTTATTAAACTCATTTCAAGCAACCTTATTCTAAATATTAGTCTTGATTCAACTAGATTCGACTAGAGAAAGATTCTGAAAAACATTGTCCCTTAGGATTCGATCCTCAACTATACTGCGATAAGACCCGTCCTCTTGCGGGTGGTATTATTGCACATTGTTTTGGTTAAAAACTTAGGGATTTCACCCCTAAGAGAGTTTGTTAGTGTGATAATATAAGCCATGTCGAATTCTGGCACCGTTGCCGGGACAACGGAATCATCTAGTTAAATCTAGTTCTTTTGAGACTAATTTAGGTTTTTCTTTTACTTTTGATACTATCGATCATATATACTTGAATTTGGTTCTACTCCATCCGTCTTACCAGCAAAAGATCTTTCCATCCTAGGTACCCACAAATTCTAGTGTATGCACCGCTCAGACAGTCCCGGACTCTCTGCTAGCTTTGACCCTGAGATAGACAGAACCTTTCATCATCAGTACAGAGAGAACCAAGCAAGGATGGCTCAAGAGGAGGAAATTGCTCGAAGGGTAGCTCAAGCCCTTAATGCACAAAGAGATAGACTTATGCAAGAAGCCCGAGCTGCAGTCGAAGAAGAAATCCAAGCAGCCCAAGCAGTAGCTCAACAAGCAGAGCTACAAAAAGACCTGAGGGAGTTCTCAATCCCTAAAGCTACTGACGTTCATCACCCAGTGCAACCTCCTCCCATCAACGCTCTGAATTTTTAAATAAGAGCACATTGGGTCACTTTGCTTCAAAACGGTCCTTTCTATGGTAAGCAAGGAGAAGATAGTCAAGAACATCTTCTGAGATTCATAGACTTATGCACCATGACAAAGCAAAATGGAGTCACTAATGATGCCATCAGACACCGTCTCTTTAAATACTCTCTGGGCGATAGAGCCATGAGTTGGTATAACTCCTTGCAATGCGAACCCATCACCACTTGGGAACAACTTCAAAATGTTTTTCTGGAAAAGTTTTATCCACCTTTACTCACCTATGAAATTAGGGGCCGAATAACACAATTCACCAAGGCCCCTGGAGAATCCCTAGTTGAAGCATGGGAAAGATACAAAGAGCTTCTACGCAAGTGTCCACATCATGGCATTCCAAAGAATTAGCTCATTGAAATCTTTTATAGAGGTGTGGACAATGATATCAAGAGGTTTTTGGATTCCTCATCTGGAGGAAACTTCATGCGTCAGAGTTATGATAGCGCATGGAAGGTGGTCACCCTTGGAGCTGAAAACCAAGCCAACTGGGGTAGACCTGTTGGCAAAGGAGTGCTGAAGGTAGCTATGGCTGAAGCAACACCCGAGTACAAGTCTATCGTTGAATCTCTCAAACTCCTAGTTGTAAAGCAAGACCATCTAGAATCGTCTCTCGCAGCTTATGAAAGAAGACGTTCTCCCCCTCGACAACAAGAGAAAGTTAAGTCAGCCTCACTCTTCTGCGAAGCATGCAAAGGAACTGACCATTCTACTCTAGCTTGTAACATTCTCTATGATGTTGTTTTGAGCAATACATGTGCCCAAGGAGATAATGGTCAAATGAAAAATCTGAATGTTGTCAACACTATCCCTGGTCAAGGGTACTATAATCCGAATCAGAATAGGAACCATCCAAGTTTTCAATATGGGAATCCTTCTGGAGCGGAGAACTCACAACAACTTGATTCAAATACTCAACAACGAGGCCCGCCAGGATTCCAGTATAACCAACAACAGAATTTTGGGAATTAAGGGAACTTTAGAGGTAACTTCCAGAATAGAAACTACAACAATTATCAGAACAATTCTCAGTTTCAAAACCCCAACTAAGTCTCCTATCAACAGCAACAACAAGGGCAACAAGCCGGTCCCATCTCTCCTGAAGACAAATTGTCAACTATTGAGAAGATGCTGCAGTCACAGTAGACTATGATAGCTAACCAGCAAGCCCATCAGAAGGCTATTGAATCTCAACTAGCTCAACTTGCGGCTAGCATGAAGCCACCTGCTGGAACCTTTGCTGGACAACCCGAAAACAATCCTAAACATCATGAGCAATTGAAGGCTGTCACCACCAGGTCTGGAAAAGACTATTCTGACTCCCCTGCTAAGATACTAATAGCGGAAACAAACGATGATAACTTTGCAAATGACCAAGACTCTACAACACCTGAGTCCCAACCGAAGGAACAACCAACTGCTGATAATACAAACAAAGCAAGGTTGGAGGAACCATTGAATGCAGAGGTTGAAGACACACCTGAGTCGGATGTGCCAGTATACAAGCCTCGTTCTCCTTTCCCAGCCCGTTTAAAGCAGACAAAGCTCGATACTCGATTCAACAAGTTTAAAGAAGCTATGAAGAAGCTTCATGTAGATATACCCTTTCCAGATACGCTGGCCGAGATACCAGCCTGGACTAAGTATTTAAAGTCTCTCCTCACAAGGAAGTACATAACTAAAGAATACGAGACTGTTAAGCTAGAAACAACCACTTCCGATATCATCCAGAGCAAGATGCCCAAGAAGCAGAAAGACTCGAGATCCATTGGGATTTCATGCCATATCGGTGACTCTTCATGTAAGAAGGGATTAGCCGATCTCGGTGATAGCATTTCTATCATGCCGCTTAGCCTTTGCAAGAGGCTAGGGTTTGTAGAATCACTCCCAAACTAGAAATAGAATGGGATTCCTTGAGGTCGTAAGTGTATGATCCGTGTGGTGACGAGCCATCTAGCCCACGGTGACGCTTCTGTGTGCCTAACGCCTGTATAGGGGGCCCACAACTTCATTTGGATTTCTGTATCTTCGGAGCCGTAAGTATGTGATCTGGATGGTGACGAGACATCTGATACCTAAGGTGATGCTTACGCGAACGTGACACCCGTATGGGGGGTTCTGCAGCAGCTCTATTTGAATGGTTATATCTTGCCTGGATGTTTGACGTTTGGATGTGAATGCATGTGTAGTGGTGGTGAAACCCGGGACCATCCCAGCGATCTCCATCATTAATCTTTAATCAACTTTTAATCCTGCTCTTTTACTTTCCTTGCATTTAGTTTTATTAAACTCATTTCAACCAACCTTATTCTAAATATTAGTCTTGATTCAACTAGATTCGACTAGAGAAAGATTCTTAAAAACGTTGTCCCTTGGGATTCAATCCTCAACTATACTGCGATAAGACCCGTCTGCTTGCGGGTGGTATTATTGCACGTTGTTTTGGTTAAAAACTTAGGGATTTCACCCCTAAGTGAGTTTGTTAGTGCGATAATATGAGCCACGTCAAATTCTGTCGCCGTTGTCGGGGACAAAGGAATCATCTAGTTAAATCTAGTTCTTTTGAGACTAATTTAGGTTTTTCTTTTACTTTTGATACTATCGATCATATATACTTGAATTTGGTTCTACTCCGTCTGTCTTACCAGCAAAAGATCTTTCCATCCTAGGTACCCACAAAGTCTAGTGTATGCACCGCTCGGACATTCCCGGACTCTCTGCTAGCTTTGACCCTGAGATAGACAGAACCTTTCGTCGTCAGTATAGAGAGAACCAAGCAAGGATGGCTCAAGAGGAGGAAATTGCTCGAAGGGTAGCTCAAGCCCTTAATGCACAAAGAGATAGACTTATACAAGAAGACCGAGCTGCAGTCGAAGAAGAAATCCAAGCAGCCCAAGCAGCAGCTCAACAAGTAGAGCTACAAAAAGACTTGAGGGAGTTCTCAATCCCTAAAGCTAATGACGTTCATCACCCAGCACAACCTCCTCCCATCAACGCTCTGAATTTTGAAATAAGAGCACATTGGGTCACTTTGCTTCAAAACAGTCCTTTCTATGGTAAGCAAGGAGAAGATAGTCAAGAACATCTTCTGAGATTCATAGACTTATGCGCCATGACAAAGCAAAATGGAGTCACTGATGATGCCATCAGACTCCGTCTCTTCAAATACTCTCTGGCCGATAGAGCCATGAGTTGGTATAACTCCTTGCAATGCGAACCCATCACCACTTGGGAACAACTTCAAAATGTTTTTCTAGAAAAGTTTTATCCACCTTCACTCACCTATGAAATTAGGGGCCGAATAACGCAATTCACCCAGGCCCTTGGAGAATCCCTAGCTGAAGCATGGGAAAGATACAAAGAGCTTCTATGCAAGTGTCCACATCATGGCATTCCAAAGAATCAGCTCATTGAAATCTTTTATAGAGGTGTGGACGATGATATCAAGAGGTTTTTGGATTCCTCGTCTGGAGGAAACTTCATGCGTCAGAGTTATGATAGCGCATGGAAGGTGGCCACCCTTGGAGCTGAAAACCAAGCCAACTGGGGTAGACATGTTGGCAAAGGAGTGCTGAAGGTAGCTATGGCTGAAGCAACACCCGAGTACAAGTCTATCGCTGAATCTCTCAAACTCCTAGTTGCAAAGCAAGACCATCTAGAATCGTCTCTCGCAACTTATGAAAGAAGACGTTCGCCCCTTCAACACCAAGAGCAAGTTAAGTCAGCCTCACTCTTTTTTGAAGCATGCAAAGGAACTGACCATTCTACTCTAGCTTGTAACATTCTCTATGATGTTTTTTTGAGCAATACATGTGCCCAAGGAGATAATGGTCAAATGGAAAATCTGAATGATGTCAACACTATCCCTGGTCAAGGGTACTATAATCCGAATTGGAATAGGAACCATCCAGGTTTTCAATATGGGAATACTTCTGGAGCGGAGAACTCACGACAACTTGGTTCAAATACTCAACAACGAGGCCCGCCAGGATTCCAGTATAACCAACAACAAAATTTTGGGAATCAAGGAAACTTCAGAGGTAACTTCCAGAATAGAAACTACAACAATTATCAGAACAATTCTCAGTTTCAAAACCCCAACCAAGCCCCCTATCAACAGCAACAACAAGGGCAACAAGCCGGTCCCATCTCTCCTGATGACAAATTGTCATCTATTGAGAAGATGCTGCAGTCGCAGCAGACTATGATAGCTAACCAGCAAGCCCATCAGAAGGCTATTGAATCTCAACTAGCTCAACTTGCGGCTAGCATGAAGCCACCTGCTGGAACCTTTGCTGGACAACCCAAAAACAATCCTAAACATCCTGAGCAATTGAAGGCTATCACCACCAGGTCTGGAAAAGACTATTCTAACTCCCCTGCTAACATACCAATAGCAGAAACAAACGATGATAACTTTGCAAATGACCAAGACTCTACAACACCTGAGTCCCAACCGAAGGAACAATCAACCGCTGATAATACAGACAAAGCAAGATTGGAGGAACCATTGACTGCGGAGGCTGAAGACACACCTGAGTCATATGTGCCAGTATACAAGCCTCGTCCTCCTTTCCTAGCTCGTTTAAAGTAGACAAAGCTCAATACTCGATTCAACAAGTTTAAAGAAGCTATGAAGAAGATTCATGTAGATATACCCTTTCTAGATGCGCTGGCCGAGATACCAGCCTGGACTAAGTATTTAAAGTCTCTCCTCACAAGGAAGTACATAAGTGAAGAATACGAGACTGTTAAGCTAGAAACAACCACTTCCGATATCATCCAGAGCAAGATGCCCAAGAAGCAGAAAGACCCAAGATCCTTTGGGATTTCATGCCATATCGGTGACTCTTCATGTAAGAAGGGATTAGCCGATCTTGGTGCTAGCATTTCTATCATGCCACTTAGCATTTGCAAGAGGCTAGGGTTTGCATAATTACTCCCAACTGGAATGACCATTCAACTTACAGATAACTCTATGACTCTTCCTTTGGGAATCATCGAAGATGTCCCTGTCAAGGTTGGAAAAGACTCTTATGTCCCTTGTGACTTTGTCATCATGGACATAAAAGAAGACGCCAGATACCCTCTTATCTTTGGCCGTCCGTTCCTCGCCACTGCAAGAGCTTTGATTGACGTTGAAGTAGGGACCTTGTTGCTCATACTAGGGAAAGAAACCCTCGAGTTCAAAGTTTTTGAAAGAATGTGAAGACCGAGAATGCAGGAAGAGGTCTATCTGATTGATTGCATTGAGCAGATGTCTCTCCTCACACAAGAGGAAAAGACCGAGCATGCAGGAAGAAGTCTATCTGATTGATTACATTGAGCAAATGTCTCTCCTCACACAAGAGGAATATGAACAAGACGATCCTTTAGAAGTGTCACTAACAAACCCATCTGCCGAAATTTTCATCAACAAACAAGTTAAGGATTGTATCCTTCACCTCGACTCTATAGAAGAAGACCCTAAAGCTAAGTTCGAGGAACTTAAAGCTGTGAATGTAACTGAAGAGCCATGCGAGAAGCCAGAATCCCATGAAATGAAGCCCCTGCCGAAGGGACTTAAGTACGTGTTTCTGGATGATCTCAAGGTTTGTCTAGTTATTATAAATTCTAATCTAACGACAGAACAAGAAGATAAACTCCTGAAAGAATTAAAGGAAAGAAAGAAAGCTATCGACTATAAGATGAGTGATCTCACCGGGGTCAGTCAAGCGCTTTGCATGCACAAAATCCCTATGGTGGAAGACCACAAGCCGACTGTTGAGCATCAACAAAAATTTAATCCTAATATGAAGGAAGTGGTCTGCCGTAAAGTTATCAAGTTGCTCACTTCTGGAATCATCTATCCGATATCTGACTCACCGTGGGTGAGTCCTGTGCATGTCGTTCCAAAGAAAGGTGGCACTACTATGATATGAAATGAAGAAAATGAAATCATCCCCACTCGAACAGTAACCGGGTGGAGGATGTGCATCGATTACAGAAAATTGAACTAAGCCACACACAAGGTTCATTTCCCGATGCCCTTTTTAGATCAAGTCTTAGAGTGATTGGCTCACCAGGAATATTTATGCTATCTCGATGGTTACTCTGGATTTTATCAAATCCCTATACATCCAAATGATCAAGAGAAAACTACATTTACCTTCCCTTTTGGAACATACGCCTTTAGAAGGATGCCATTTGGACTCTGTAATGCGCCTGCAACCTTCCAACGCTGCATGTCGGCCATATTTGCTGGTTTAATCGAAACCATTATGGAAATTTTTATGGATGATTTCTCTGTATATGGGGATTCGTATGATTCATGCCTAAGGCACCTCTCCCTTATCCTCAAACGATGCGAAGAAACACATCTGGTGCTTAATTGGGAGAAATGTCATTTTATGGTAAAAGAAGGCATTGTCCTTGGCCATAGAGTTAGTAATCGAGGAATTGAAGTGGACAAGACCAAGATCGAGGTGATCTCCAAACTATCTATCCCTACCAATGTAAGAGAAGTCCGTGCATTCCTTGGTCATGTGGGTTTCTACAGAAGGTTTATCGAGGATTTCTCCAAGATAACCAAGCCCATGACAAACTTGTTGTTGAAGGACGCTGATTTCCATTTTGATGAAGAGTGTATCAAGAGTTTCAACAACCTAAAGCATGCCCTTACAACAACACCCATCATTCGTGCCCCGGATTGGGACAACCCATTCAAAATTATGTGTGATTCCAGTGATTACACTGTGGGTGCCGTTCTGGGTCAATGTATAGAGAAGAAACATCATGTCATCTATTATGCATCGAAGACCCTTGACGAGGCTCTAGAGGAACTACGCAACTACTGAGAAGGAACTCCTAGCAGTCGTATATGCCTTTGATAAGTTTAGATCCTACCTCATCGGTTCAAAGGTGATTGTCTACACCGATCACGCCGCTATTCGTTATCTTCTAAAAAAGAAAGATGCAAAACCAAGGTTGATAAGATGGATTCTCCTATTGCAAGAATTCGATCTTGAGATTAGAGATAAGAGAGGCACATAAAATGTTGTAGCAGACCACTTAAGTCGTATCCACACTCTGGAAACTGAGAAGGTCCCAATCAACGACTCTCTTCCAGATGACCATCTTATGAAAGTATCAGAAGCTACTCCTTGGTACTCGGACTATGTGAAATACCTTGCCACTGGTGTCATCCACCCTGAGTGTACTGGAAATGCTCTAAAGAAATTCATGCATGATGTGAGGCAATATCACTGGGATGAATCGTACCTCTTTAAGCTCTGTGTTGATGGTCTCTACAGACGTTGTATCGCTGAGGAAGAAGCCCAACTTATTTTAGAGCAATGCCACACAGGCCCAGTCGGAGGCCGTATGAGTTCAAAGAAAACCTCTTTGAAGGTTCTGCAATGCGGGTTCTTTTGGCCAACCATATCCAGAGATGCTTACAATTTTGTTCTGTCATGTGACAAGTGTCAGAGAACGGGAAACATTACAAAAAGAGATGAGATGCCACTTAAGATATGGCAAGAAGTTGAGATTTTTGATGTTTGGGGAGTGGACTACATGGGTCCATTCCCATCCTCACATGGATTTTCCTACATCCTAGTCGCGGTTGATTATGTCTCCAAATGGGTGGAGGCAATACCAACGGTTACTAGCGATTCAAAACCCATCATTAAAATGTTCAAAGATATCATTTTCCCCATTTTGGAGTTCCACACACTGTGATCTCTGATGGAGGTTCTCATTTTATGGAAAGAAGCTTTGAAGCGTTGTTGAGAAGATATGGTCTAACGCACAAGGTAGCTTCCCCCTACCACCCACAAATGAGTGGGCAAGTAGAGGTTTCAAACCGTCAACTCAAAGCTATCCTGGAAAAGATAGTAGGACGCAACCGGAAGGATTGGTCAGTGAAAATCAATGACGCTTTATGGGCCTACCGAACTACGTTCAAAACTCCTCTTGGAACAACACCCTTCAGACTCATCTATGGAAAATCATGTCACCTACCCGTGGAACTAGAACATAAAGCATGGTGGGCAATCAAACAGCTGAATTTCGACATGAAGAAAGCAGGCGAAGCCAGGATTCTACAACTTCAAGAGTTGGATGAATTCCGAATGACAGCTTATGAGAATGCACAAATCTACAAGGAACGCACGAAACTTTGGCATGATGGTCATCTGAAAAGGAAGGACATTCAAGTGGGAGACCAAGTTCTGCTGTTCAACTCGAGACTGAGGTTATTCCTAGGGAAACTCCACTCTCGATGGTCTGGACTGTACATTGTCAAGAGCATCTACCCACATGGTGCATTTACCTTATGGAGTGAGAAGTCAGGTGATTTTGTGGCAAATGGCCAACGCTTGAAGAGATATTTCACCACAGTTGATACTAGCACTGATAAATTGATGAATCTATCCAAACCGACATACCTACCAGAAAACTAAAGAAATCACGTCGAGCCATCAACGTAAAACAAAGGCGCTTGTCGGGAGGCAACCCGATCTTTAACTTAGATTTTACTTTTAATTTTGTCTTTAGAAAATTTTGCACCTGATAGAAAATGCATCGCAAGATGCAGTCTTAAGTTCTGATAGATTCCATTTTTGAGATTTCAGATGGAGGATGCGTCACCGAAAGGAATGCAACCACATCTGGTGGACCAACCGGCACGAGTTTTCCCCTTCATCTCGGATTTAGAGTTTGCTCGGGACGAGCAAATTTCTAAGTTCGGGGTGGAGGGTGGGTGGTACGTACTTTACTTTCTACCCTCTCCTATCTGTTTCAGACTTAAGATTTCATCGTTGAAATTTTGTTGCAATTTTGAGCAAATTTTTCAAAAATTTTCAAAAATTTCAAAAGTTTTCATAGCAACTTGTATAGAAACATGATGAAGTTGTGACGCTTTTGTTTCAATCAAAGCCTTTATCTAGCCAGCTATCCTGTTTTTCCATACAATTTTGAATCATTATACCCTCCTTATTCGAAGCGAAGCCTCAAGGAGAACAATTTTTGAAACTAGCCTATGATTAGAAATCACCGTGTGAAGCTTATGAATCCTAACATCATGATCAGTAGATATGGCAAGTATCTGTCGAACTGAGAGGGATCAAACATGTTATGCTTCCTATCTTACTAGTGGAACAATAGCATGGAATCTCCACCGGATCCTCATCAAGTCATTATTGAGCAGAGTATGATAAGGAGAATGACCTGGTGCATTGAATTGTAAATCAAGTTGCATTCTGATCTGAACTCTTTTCTACACTTCTTCTTTCATCTTCGTACCCCTCCATTCATCAAAACCAAACAAAAAATAGCCAATATAGTGCCAAACCCTAAGTTCGGGGTGGCACACCCTCTCTCTCTTTCCGCTTCTTTCATACCCCTCACTACGAAATAGGGGCGTATCACCAAGAAAAGATGCCTAAGCGCACACAAAAAGAAATGCAATCTCGAGTCGAATAGAGGAGAGATTCGCACACAAAAAATGCAATCAATGAAACTGCAAATCATATAATAAAAATCTCGAGTCGAATAGAGGAGAGATTTATTTCTTCCTTCCATACCACCCTTCACTCCCTTTTCCTCCTACTGGCACAATAAATGCCTACTGACCAACATCCTAAAAACACCAGTGTCAGATCAGGTGCACACTTGTTGTTCTGCGGGTATCTCTAGACTCTTACGAAACTCTCTGACATGCTTGATTTTGGAAAAAGTAGAGAGGAAGTGATATTGGGAAGCAAACTTAGAAATGAAGATATGGTAAAATGTGTTCTGTGATCTCAGGATGTCGAGACACTTAGTCATACCGAGCGGAAAAGTAATAATTGTGATGTGAAGATCAGGCAATCACACGAGTTGAAAGTATGCTCTTGGCGATTGTTTCAGATTTTGTGTTACTCGAGGACGAGCAACGTTTAAGTTTGGGGTATTTTGATGAATGCATATTCATCGTAATTCAATCATCTCGTTTAGCCCAGTTTTGGTTGCATTCATGCATTTTCTGGCTATATCTTCTAATATGTGCATTTACTTGGCTTAAATGCTTCATTGAGCTTTTATTTGGCCTTATCTTCTTATATGCGACTCATACTGGCTTAATCGATTTTACTCCTATTTTTATTGATTTTTTGCACCCTTGTGCAGGTCGTTTTGAGCTTTGGGCCTTATCTCCTAATCCCATATCATTTTCTTTTGGGCTTTGCTTATGTTCTATCCAGCAGCGAGCGCCACCCCCTTCTTTCCTTTTCTTCATGCGCCCCTCACCTATCCGTTGGGCCCCACCATCCATGACAGATGCCCTTCTCTCCCTCCTCATCCCGATCGCGATACTTAGGTTTGCAGATCCTCACACCCGTGACCAGGCAGACTCCCGCGACCGCGGAAAAGTGAAGACCGCGATCCTCCCTCCGCCCGTGACCTCTCCTATCCAGAGCCGCGACCTGCAACTAGCCGCGTCCACGGCAATACCCGCGGTCTGCCTCCGATCACCAGTAGCCTAGCCTCCTACCACGACCTGCTGCACTCATGGTCCCTTCACCCCTCATGCCCGCGGATTACCGAAGCAGCAACAAAGATCACGACCTGCCTTAACTGCGACCACGACAAAGGCCGCGACCACGACATTTGCCGCGACCACGACAAAGGCCACGACCACGACAAAAGTCGCGACCACGACAAAGGCCGCGACCACGACATTTGTCGCGACCACCACAAAGGCCGCGACCACGACAAAAGTCGCGACCACGACAAAGGTCGCGACCACGACATTTGCCGCGACCACGACAAAGGCCGCGACCACGACAAAGGACGCGACCATGACAAAAGTCACGACCACGACAAAGGCCGCGACCACGACAAAGGCCGCGACCACGACGAATGACGCGACCACGACAAAAGCCACGACGCGCTGCAGAAATGACAAGGTCACGATTTTAAGTCGGTGCCCAGCCTGCCTATAAATAGAACTCGACTCCAGTCAGTCAAATCATCATCTCTAGACACCGTTAGGCTGCAGGTCTGTCCTGGGCCTAAGGAGACGATCTCCATAGCCAAGAACCTACCCCCGTGGTGGTTTTGCGGCCTGTTCACCCAGATCCGGAGTGAAGAGTCAGATCTGTAAGCCACCTCGTTTAGATCTAGATCTAGACCTGGGTCTAGATCTGCTGTGTCTATGCCATTTCTACGCCGCCATCTCATCCACGAGCTGCTCCTCCTGCTGCAAGCAAGATCCACGAGAAGAAAGAGAAGGTGGAGAGAGAAGATATACCCCGTCTGCTGTGGTGTTCTTCCCTCCTCGTCCAGATCTGCCTCAACCTTGTGTAGAAGACCGTTCCTCCACAGAGCTGCGATCATCTTCCTCACCATGCTCATGGTGGAATCCTCTCTTTCTCTTGTTATTCTTATTTCTCTCACCACGAGCGAGTAGTTTACTTTCGCTGGGGTGCGGGTACTAACCCCGCTGCCCATGCTTTCATATCTCACTGTTAAACATTCCATGGCATGTATATAATCTTTCATTTCATTGTTAATCGTCGATGAGTGCTTGTGGATTGATCACCTGCTTGCATATATCTTGTTCGTTTCCTATGTTGTGAGAACTTCAATGCGTAGGTTTTGAATGTTGATTAACGCGGTTGACTCCCAAACTATAAATAGAATGGGATTCCTTGAGGTCGTAAGTGTATGATCCGTGTGGTGACGAGCCATCTAGCCCACGGTGACGCTTTTGTGTGCCTGACGCCTATATAGGGGGCCCACAACTTCATTTGGATTTCTGTATCTTCGGAGCCGTAAGTATGTGATCTGGATGGTGACGAGACATCTGATACCTAAGGTGATGCTTACGCGAACCTGACGCCCGTATGGGGGGTTCTACAGCAGCTCTATTTGAATGGTTATATCTTTCCTGGATGTTTGACGTTTGGATGTGAATGCATGTGTAGTGGTGGTGAAACCCGGGACCATCCCAGTGATCTCCATCATTAATCTTTAATCAACTTTTAATCCTGCTCTTTTACTTTCCTTGCATTTAGTTTTATTAAACTCATTTCAACCAACCTTATTCTAAATATTAGTCTTGATTCAACTAGATTCGACTAGAGAAAGATTTTTAAAAACGTTGTCCCTTGGGATTCGATCCTCAACTATACTGCGATAAGACCCATCCGCTTGCGGTGGTATTATTGCACATTGTTTTGGTTAAGAACTTAGGGATTTCACCCCTAAGTGAGTTTGTTAGTGCGATAATATAAGCCACGTCATATATCCACAACATAAGCATATATACTATCTTTTAATGTACTAAATATCATCTTTTTGTAAAGAGAACAAATAAGGGTTATCATCCAATGTGAAATATTTTGTATAAGCCTAAACATATATGCTACATGACTGTATTACATATATTATTTTACCCTGAGGAATTTAAGAATACCACTCAAAATCCAAGTGACCACTGCTAAGTCAAAATTAGTGCCATACAAGATCTAGGAAGAGTATGACTCCCAAGATCTTCTCTGCCCTGGTCAGTACGGGTCCACCACAATTACACATAAGGTCAACCTACTAACAACCTAGTCTATCATTGGTACATGTCATAGAACTTGTGAAAGGAGCTGGGTACACATACCCTACCATCTGAGGTACAACCGCAGTTGTCCTCCAATCTCATCATATATATAATCACCGAGACACGACCGGAATTATTCTCAAATCGAGGGCTAGGTATGACCACAACCATCCTCCCTAAATACTTGGAGCCAGGATGACAATAACCCCACATACTCAACAGTGTGCACTCCTAGTTTCCCTTAGGTATATTCATTTCACAATCTGGCAAGTTCTGACACTTGGATTGATCTATGGCACATGGCACTACATGATTAGGGTTTCATTTGATTAGTTATTGCCAATTGGGTGAAATAAGGTTGCATCAAACAAGTGGACATACATACCCTAATACATTTCTAACAAACAATGCTATATAACAACTTCATAAGATATAAAGTGTGTGAGATGTAATTTCTCATCTCAACATTACAAGGTACTATTCAACTGCCAATCAGGAGACTATAGAAACTGTGAGACCCCTGACCTTGATTTTTGGTTGAACATGCTTATTTATCATAATTAAGTGGTTAAAACCTTAACTTAACCATTTTAGTTTCCTTGATATCATGTGACATGCTTAAGTTTAAAGTTTGGTCCAGTTTGGACATTGTTTGTGCAAGTTATGTAATTATACGTTTGTTTTGGGTTTTTATGAAAAATTCACTCATATCTGAAATTTTTCTTGCAATTTGTCACATGTGTGTGGTGCCTTATATGTTTTCTTATCATTCTTAAGCTTATTGGGCCATGGGGGGCCTTCTTGCACCTTGGTTTGGTGGAGATACCTTTCTAGGGTTGAGTTAGGGTTTACCCTCTCATGGATGAGCTACCTTTGAGGTCATAACTCGATGGTCCTCCTATTTGGATGGGATCTGATGGTGACTACTTTATGATTCCTAGAGGTTTGAGAATTGATTATTTCCCCTCTTGAGGCTCCTTTGGTTGGTGGTTCATCTAGGAGGGTGCTCAAATGATGGTTTTGACCCTTATGACCTAAGGTAGCCAAAACTGATGGTCACCATGCATATAACTCGATGGTTGGCTTGGGAAGCCAACATCATATTGCCTAACATACTCCCACAACCTATGGAGTTTCTTATTGCATGTATGTTATGGTTTTAGGCCATGGATGTTATGGTTTTAGGCCATGGACTAATGGCAAACCTAGTAATACATCTCAACCTCCCCCCCTGCATCCATAACTTTATATACCTTCCCTCTTACACCCAAACGAACCCTTTGGAACCCTTTATCTTCCTTTTTGTTTAGAGATTCGTCCTCCCTTTCTGGTTAGAGAATAATGTGCCCAAGGTATAATAATGTGATCGATCTCCTTGCATGTGTGGCTAGGGTTCATATCTACCCTCCTTTTGAGATTGTGACGCTTCCTTTGCTTGTTCTTGACCAAAGCAAGTAAGTTCTCCTATCTTATCTTAATTTCTCTTATTGTCCTACCTCCTTCTTCCTTTTTCTTAGTTTGAACCTGGTGTTTCATGGTATATCTTTCTCTAAAGCTTAAAGAACCCATCTTTCTTGCCTCCTTGACCTAGGGTTTGCTTCTTTTGCGGAGAAGAGCTATCTCGGCCAAGTAGAGAGCTCAAGTTAGGATTCCCTTCCTTCTTACTCAAGCTTTCTTGATGTTAGGAGCTGCATCTTCTTCCTAGAAGCGAGTTATATAACTTTCTTCACATTTATTACTTAGTACTACCATTCATGCACATGTTATTACCCTAAAACGAAGTTCTATGTATAAAGATGTTGCCTTTGCCTAGGGTTTAATCTTAAGTGATTTCTTGATTAGTTTATCACCATGGATGAACCTGAAACCTTATGCACGAACTTACTTGGGTAGTGGAAGCTCTATATCTTGGTTGCATGAGATCAAATGATGGTTCTTAATCAACAAAGGATGGTCATACTTAGGGTTTTTGGGCTATTTTGCCTTATTCTTTGCAAACCCGATGGATTTGTTCTTATTACTAGTTTGCTTGGCTTTCTTATGCCAACCAATGGCCATCACTTAGCTTCTGTTTTGGGTTCTATCATGAGAACACAACCTATGGTCATATCATACTTTACAAACTATGGTTTTCCCTCTCTCAAATAATGGTCTTCTTCTAGGGTTTTGTGTTGACTTCTCTTCCTTAAGATGGAACTTGATGGTTTTGTGCTTGCTGTTGATTTGGTTGTTTTCTTGCATAATCGGTGGCTTTGTTTTAACTCCTATTTGAACTCTTGTGTGCTCATCAAACGATGGTTAGGGTTCCCACATTTTATGGTCTTTTTTTATTACATGTGGTGGTTTAAAATATGGTTCTTTTGGGTCAACAAGCGATGGTCTTTCCTTGGTTTTGGTTTAGTTTTTCCATCTATTGACATCAACCAACAGTCCCTCCTGTTGGATCTAGGGCTCTCGAGGGGGGTGAATAGAGCTTCAAAATTCTCAAAAGAATAGTTAGACCTTCAAATTATATCAATTGAAACCAAAATCTTAAGAACAATTTGAAGTCCTATCTAAGAAACCATAACAAGGATGAGAGAGATTGAAACATACACTTGGACAAGGTGGTTAGAGTGATTCCAATCTCTAAACTATGAGACCATCAATCCACTACCTAGAGAGGTCAACCTATAGGACTTTGCAATCCATGTATATTTATATTCCATCATAATATATACAAGGAGACCACCATACATCCAAGGACTTACCTACTCAAGACAAGAGTCTTTAACCTACGCAAGGACTTACCCACTTGATCAAGATGTCTTCAGCCTTCAACAAGGACTTACTCACACTTGCATCAAGTCTTTGACCTTGAAAGAATTACCCACTCTTATTGAATCTTCTCCTTTCCCTTCTCTTTCACCTATAGAAGATCATCACTCCTTCTTCAACCTTGAAGAAGAACAACAACTTCACCTTCACTCAGAGAAGCTCACTTCAACCTTTGATCTTTGAGAAAGGAGATTGGGAGATGGAAAGAATGAGAGATTTGTAAGATAACATGGAGGTATCTCTCTTACAACATGCCTAAGTCACTCACAATCATGAAATTCTTTATAAATGAGAGATATAAAGGGGATCAAAGGGTTGCAACACATTCAACTATAGCAAGGACCAAGGATAGAATGAATGAGCAAACTTAGAATGAACTCCAAGGGGTCCTATTTATAGCTGAGGGTGTTCCTTTGAGTATGGGATTTCTTAAGAACAAAAAATAGCCATTCTACAACTTGCAACATATCTATTTTCGTTTCTAAAAACTCTCCAATGGTTGGAATTACTTTTTCTATGTTTTTTGTACAGTACATTCAGTCGAGTTTCAATAAAGATAACTCGACCGATCCACTAACTGACAAAGCTAATTTTCAAACTATTGGTCGAGTTTGTTCTGGGAAAGTCGAACAATGAGTCAAAATTAGTTTTGGTAAGTAAATCGGTCGACCGAGTTCTGTGAGTGTACAACTCGACCTATTGTTCCATTTGTAAAAATCCATCACCAACCGGTCGAGATTCAAACTCGATCGACAAAGTGGTTGTGACAAATTTTTCAAAATAGTTTTAGAGTGACCAAACATTGGAATTAAGTGTCCCTGATTTTTTCTCATCTTAGTTACATGTGATATCATTAATACAAGTGATTACAAAATTAATCTAAGGTTATTTGGAGTGATTTCCCAAATTGCACATTGCATTGCTTTTGGCTTGAACTTGGACAAGTTAGGGATTGTGTAATTTGATCCTTTTCATGTACTTGAAGCCTGAAATCAATCTTAAACAAACATATTAGATACATATGAATGGAATGGTTAAGTCATTATCAGAATATGGACAATGTATAACTCTTAAGTCAACATTCTCCCCCTTTTTAACAATGACAAACCATTCCTCAATCATATTGAAAAGGATATGTAAAGTTATACCTTAACCTTGTGAATTGCAAGGGGATTATTTTAACAATGTGAATTGCTCCCCCTCAATCTATGCTCACTCTTACCTACATAGTTAGTCTTTCTACACAAAGTAATATAACATGCATATACTATATGATCCTTTAACAAGACACATGATAAAGCATATATTGAATAAGAAAAGGATCACATAGATAGTAAAAGCAATATGGTTGAGCTTAAAAACATTGAACTTCTCTCCCCTTTTTGGCATTATCAAAAAGGAAGGGGGTAGAAGAGAATAAAAATAGGTCTTCTCCAAGCAGAACCAAAACATACATCCACAAGATAAAACATGCAACCTCATAGCACACATCAAATAGAGACAAGAGAGAAACAAGCAATCTAAGTCATAATCAAAATATGGGAAACATAGCACCAAATCATGAGATATAGTCAATCAAAGAGTAAGTGTACATATGATTAAGATTACAACACTGAAATCATGTCCTCGAAACAACTACAAAACAGAACGATGAAAACAACATGATGATAGAAATAGTAAATATCAGATAATGTGCCCAGATATTTTTAGTACAAAATAGTCTAGAAATATGTATATGATCAACATCTACAGACTTAAAACTAAAACATATCAACGTCTAGGCTATCTAAGTCCAGAGGGTCATCATCATCCACATCAACATCATCATCAAAAGCTTCAGGCTCGTAGTCATCATCTCCATCTAAAGGCACATTAGAGATAGCAGCTTCACCTTCATCACCATATGCACCAACAAAGCCAACATCAGGACCATCAAAACCTCCTCACCATCATCCTCAAATGCTTCCTCATCAGCCTAGTCTGGCATCTCCTCATTAACATAAGGATCGAAACCACGACTGGGCCACATGGCATTCTGCTTAGCCCAAGACATACCAAGGTCATGCAACTATTGGGTTTGAGGAAAAGTAGGAGCAGAGGTGCTAAGTCCTGCAAGCAAGGTATCTATAAAACTAGTAGGGAGAGGTAGCACTCCAGGGGTAGATCCACCAATAACATAGGGTATAGCAGCAAAAGCAGCAAGTGAAGGGGTTGGGTAAAAGTGATTGTATGCATACGATGCATATATAATCACCTCCCGGGTAGGATTGGTAGGCAGGGTAAGGACGGGCACAAGATAGGTTCATAGTAGACATGATGGAATAGAGACCTTAACGCATGTGATCCTAAACCTGAAGGTTGTACACATACTGATGCATCATGTAACCCATGAGGGTTTCATTTGATACATGAAAGGAGGCATGGACATGTCAGGATGGTTGAGGAGGTGGAGGTGCTTGGGTGGAGGGGGAGGCTCCAAGTGTGGTAGAAGAAGGGGTAGGCACACTCTTCCGAATTGTGGTCTCATTGATACAAACTCCTTTTCGAGCAAGTTTGTAATGAAGGTCGTGAAAAAGAGACTTGCAAGTGGCAGACTGAAAAGACCACAAATCATGGTTGGGTAGGGTGGGTGGGTTCCTCGGGTGTTCTTACCAGAGTCAAAGCAGGTCATGTGATGGAGAACATATCGAGCCCATTTGACTCTGGTGTTCTTCAGGATACAAAACATAATCATTGTGGTATTCTCTGCAATTTAAGTTTGATTTTTCTTTGGATGAATATTGCCAATGACTACCAGGGTGAGAATGCAGTCCTTCAGGCCTAATGCAGAGGAGGGAAGGGTATACTTCTTCCTATAGGGAAACTGAGGCTTCTTTAAGAATTTATGTATGTCAGGGAGAGTGATATAATATTGATTGTAGAAGGCCATAGGGTCTAAGAGGTCAAAATACTCAGGGTAATCCTTCCTCCATGTGTCAATTACCTCAGTACCAGAGAAAAAGATATTCAAGGTATCTCGGAGACTTGGAATTTCTTCCCGACGATCATGGAAGTAAGAATGACTTGAGTATTTGGCGAGGGTATAAGAGTGTCCTACTTTCATTGCAAGTTTGCATATAATTTGTGAATGACTTTGGTTCTTGTGATGGAATTGTGATAGCACACACATTCAACACTCAGGGCGGAGAGGTGGTGGTCGTACAACAACTTGACAACTTGCTCAATGACCTTTTGTCTACGTGGGAGTGGCTCAATTAAGGCACAAAAAGGGAGGGGGTTCCTAGGAAGGATCTCCTTGTACCTATTTAAAGCATCATTAGAGACAAATAAGATGTTATTGAAAGGAATCAAGTGAGAGTTGGAGGAAGAGGATGGTACTCCAGAGGGGGTGGCTCTATTTCTCCTATTGGAAGCCATGGAGGTGAGATAAGAAGATAGAGAGGTCAAAAATGTAGGAGACACCACCAAGATCTGACCAAACACCTAGGGTTGATATGTAAGAGGTCTAGGAAGGTCGAGCAAGGGCATGATAGGGCTAGGAATAGGATGGACGTCGGGGCTAGGGTTGAGAGGTTGAGGGAGCTGGAGAGTGAATCAGTCTATTTTTCTCTAGTTGAGAGGTAGAAAAGTCAGCCGAACCACACTTAAGTTTGCTCTATCCCAACCATCAGTCGAGTTCTATGACTGGGAAACTTGATCGAATGGATTTTGACAAAAGCCCTCAATCACAGATTGGTCGAGTTGGAAACTCAACCGATGGTCAACCTAAACCATCATTAGAAATTTTAATTTTTAGCCTCTTGAGTGCTAATTAAATTTATTTATCTAGTCTATTTTTCATTTCAAATATACTTAGGCACATATAACCCATCATTGGGTACTATTTAGCGATCAAACAAACGTTTGCCAAAAATACCCAAAACAAGCGAAAAACAAGGCAAAAGAACATGAAAATTTAGCACATAAACAAGCAAGGGTGATCAAACATGAGCAAAGCATAATGGACTGATAGCAACTAGCTAGAAGGCATATCAGATTCATCCAAAGCAGTTATGAGTAGTTTAGATCTAATAAAATTAAATTTCTCTCTAGTTAGAGGTTTAGTAAAAATGTCCACCAACTGATTTTTTGTGTCCACATGCGTGATATAAATATCCTTTTTGGCAATGTGATCATGAAGAAAATGATGATAAACCTCTATATAATTGGCTCTACTATGCAATATAGGATTGTAAGATAAATTGATTTCACTAGTATTATCACAATAAATAGGAGAAGTATCAAAATCAATGTTAAATCCTTGGAGCATTTTCTTCATCCATAGGACTTGGGCATAACAACTCCCGACTGCAATGTATTCAACCTCGGTAGTTGATAAAGCCACTGTGCTCTATTTCTTGGAAAACCAAGACACCAAGCATGGTCCTAGGAGGAAACAAGTGCCACTTGTGCAATTCCTATCAATCAAGCATCCTGCATAATCCACATCACTATAAGCTATAAGAGTAAAGTCCCTTGACTTGGGATACCATAGTCCAAAATTTTAGGTTTTGGCTAAGTACCTTAAAATCCTCTTAACAACTATAAGATGTGATTTCTTTGGATCTGATTGTAAGCAAGAATGCAAGCACACAAGACAACATTAAACATTATATCAGGTCTATAGGTAGTTAATTAAAGTAAACTTCCAATCATACCTATATAGAGATTCTCATCCACTTTCTCACCTTCTTCATCTTTATCAAGTTTGGAGTTGTTTGACATGGGGGTGTCCATCGACTTGGTGTTCTCCATCCCAAAGCACTTAAGTAGCTCATTTGTGTACTTGCCTTGGTTGATGAAGTTCCCATATTTAGTTTGCTTGATTTGAAAGCTGAGAAAGAATGTAAGCTCAACCACCATGCTCATATCTACATAAGATCACTAAAATCCTTGCAAAGATCAAGATTACTTCAATCAAAAATGATATCATCAACATAAATTTGAATGATAAGAAAATTGTTAGAAGCGTGTTTAAGAAACAAGGTAGAATCTACTTTTCCCATGATATACCCATGATCTAATAAAAAGTTCTTTAATTTCTCATACCAAGCTCGAGGTGCTTGTTTGAGTCCATAGAGATCTTTTTGCAACAAATAAACATAGTTAGATAAACCATCATGTTCAAAGCTCGGGGGTTGTGCAACATACACTTCCTCCTCAATTGTACCATTCAAAAACACACTTTTAACATCCATTTGATAAAGTAGAAAGTTCTTATAACTAGCAAAAGCAAGCAACATATGAATGGACTCAAGTCTAGCTATAGGTGCATATGTTTCATCAAAATCTATACCTTCATGTTGATTGTATCCTTGAGCCACTAACCTTGATTTGTTCCTTACCACCTTCCCACTTTCATCTAGCTTGTTGCGGTAGACCCACTTGGTGCCAATTATCTTTCTATCACATGGTCTTGGCACTAGGATCCACACTTTGTTCTTCTCAAATTGCTCCAATTCTTCTTGCATGGCTAGGATCCATTCATCATCCCCAAGAGCTTCTTCGTCGTTCTTTGGCTTGAGTTGTGAGATGAAGGCATTGTTGTCTTGTTCTTTGTTGAAGGAATCCCACATCTTCACTCTTTCAAAGGGGTCACCTAAAATTAGCTCTTTTGGATGATTCTTGGCAAAGCGGGGAGTTGGATCCTTGTTTTCTTCTTCTTGACTGACCACCTCTTTCCCTTTTTGGGCGATGTTGAATTATTTTAGGATAAGAATCACCTCCCCTACAACATCATCATTTGGAAAAATATTTTTGGGAATAGAGGGGTTAGTCTCAATAAACTTAACACTAATAGATTCTTCTACTTTAGTAAGATCAACATTAAACACTCTATAACCTTGCTAGTAGTGATGTAGCCAAAAAAGAAAGCCTTGTATGATTTTAGATCAAACTTGTCGAGAGAATGTTTCATGTTTAAAACAAAACAAAGACATCAAAAAACATGAAAGTAATTGATATAAGGCTTCCTACCACGCCATAGCTCATAGGGGGTTTTCTTCAAATAAGGATGCATAAAAACCCAATTTTGCACAAAAATGAGGTACTATTGGCTTCAGACCAAAACTTCTTTGGAGTGTCATACTCTAAAAGCATGGTCCTAGGCATTTCCTATAGTGACCTATTCTTCCTCTCTACAACCCCATTTTGTTGAGGTGTTTGAGCTGAAAAGAAGTTATGTGCATAGCTAGATTCTTCACAAAAACAGTCAAAAAGATCATTTTCAAATTCACCCCCATGATCACTATGGATGGAAACAATCCCGCAAAAAGCTTCGTTCTCAACTCGTTTACAAAAACTAGAGAAAACATCAAGTGTATCACTCTTAGAAACAAGAAATAATGTCCAAGTATATTGAGAGAAATCATCAACAATAAGAACACAATACTTGAAACCACAAAGTGATTGAGTTCTCATTGGTCAAAAAGATCAATATGGAGAAGTTCAAGAGCTCTCTTGGTAAAGTTAAAGAGCTCTCTTGGTACTAAGGACTCATTTGGATTTGAAGGAGGACTTGGTTTACTTTCCTTGGGTACAAGGTTGGCATTACTCATCCTTTTCAAAATCCAATTTGGGAAATCCCTTGATCAAGTTATTTTTGCTCAACTTCTTCAACTGATGCATATTTACACGACCAATCTGATGATGCCAAAGAGAAATATCATTCGAATTGACTACTAGGAATCTACCAAATATAGGCTTAATAGAGTCAAACACAATTATGTAAAGATTACCACTTCTAGTTCCCTTATATATAACATGATAAGTGAGGGAATCTAGAATTAAGCATTCAAAAGAAGTAAATAGCACAAGGTAACTATTATCACATAATTGACTTACACTTATTAAATTATGATGTAGGACATCCACAAAACGGACATTCTTGATATACAAGGATTCACATACATCACCCTCACCTTTTACCTTACCTTTCTGGTTGTCCCCAAAAGTAACTGAACCTCCTTTATTCTTAGTAAAATTATTGAAATGGGTTATATCACCTGTCATGTGTTTAGTGCAGCCACTATCAACAACCCATCTTCCTTTTTTCCTATAAGAAAGTAGAGTGTCGGTTCCCAATTCAAACCTTGGGATCCGTAGTTAGCTTGGGGACCCATTTAATCTTTGGGTTGGTCCCCTTAGGCTTGTAAGGACAATAAGTAGAATAATGATTATCACTTTTGCAATGAGAGAAAATCATAGGATTATTAGAGCCAACAGACTCTCCAATGAAAAAGGAGGTTTCCTTACTCTTTTTCTTACCTTTGGCTTTGTTCTTGCCCTTAGGTGCTCCCCCTAAAAATCCCAAACCACTAGTACCACTTTGTTTGGTAGAATGGTCAAGGATTTAATTTAGGGAGTTTTTCCCTTTGAGGAATTTCTATAGAGAGGCTCTAAGTTTATGATTGTCATCATTGAGAGATATAACAATATAAGACAAACTAGCAAGATCATCTCTAGCATGAACAAAGTCGGCCTCTAAATAGAGGGCTTTAGTCGAATTAGAATCTTATTCAAGAGAAATGGAAGCAACATCATTACTAGGGAAAATAGGTCTAGAACATAAATCATTAACTTGACCAAGCAACCTAGCATTTTCATATTTAAGCAATTGAATTTCTTTGAGATAAACATCCCTCTCATATATACGAGCATCAACAATAAGCTTGAATTCAACATTTTCAGTTTTAAGTATTTCAAGCTCATTTAGGAACTTTTGGTTATCTTCCTTAAGAGATTCAATGTTATTAAGATAGGCACCATTCTCTACCTCAACTCCATTGTATTGAAGCTCAACATCAAAAAATTGACCCTGCAAGTTATCAATGCTCTCAAGATGAATTTTCTCATTTTGCTCAAGAATCTCAAGTTTAGCATACAAGTCATCAATGGTTTTTCCTAACCACTTCTTCTTAGATTTACATTTAGAATAAGAAGAACAAGTAGAAACAAGCATATCAGTAAGAGTTTATTTAGATAACTCATGAAATCTTACCTCACTTACCTTACTTGCCTTACCAATATCTTCACTTGTAAAGGCCATGAGTTCAAGGTGGCACTCTCTAGAGCTGTGCCACTAGAGGATGATGCTTCCCAAGCTGCATGAGCTGCATATTTGTGTCTCCTCTCCTTCTTATCATTCCTCTTATACTTTCTATCTTTCTTGTACTCTTCTTCCCTCTTGGAGCTGCTCTTGTGGTGTGACTTTCTTGCCTTAGGACATTCACTCTTATAGTGTCCTTTTTGACCACACTGTAGCACCTTCAAGTAGAAGAGGATTGCTTTCCTTTGAAGTGCTTTCCCTTAGAGTAGTTGTCTTGATGCTCACTAGGGCCATCATCTTCACTAGAGGAGGGAGAGGTCCTCCAAGCAAGTTGTTTTTAAAGGATGACAACCTCCACTTGAGCTTTGAAGGCACTATCTTTGATCTTCCTTGCTTCCTTCTCTTCTTGCTTGGCTTCCTCTTCTTACTTGTCAAGTCTTGGCTCATGAGCTTGTATATTTCCAATAAGCTCCTCAGTTGTAATGTCATCAAGACTTCTCACTTCTTCAATGGAGGTCACCTTTGACTCCCATCTCTTTGGTAGAGACCTCAAGATCTTTGAGTTGATGGCTCCTCTATCCAAAATGTGTCCCAAAGCAACTAGGCCATTGATGATGATGTCAAGCCTAGAGTACATCTCAACAACTCCTTCTTTCTTCCCCATCTTGAAGTTCTCTAGGAGGCTATTCAACAAGTAGATCTTTGCCTCCTTCACTTGCTTTGTTCCTTCATAAGTAATGCACAACTTATCCCATATCTCATAGGTTGTATCCCATGAGGAGATGCGGTTGAACTCGTTGGAGTGAGGGATGCATACATGCTGCTAATTTCTTTGGCATTGAACTGTGCATCCTTTAGGGAAACTTCATTCCATGTTGATACAACTCTAGTTGGCTCCGTGTAGGGTGTAATAATCACCTTCCACATATCAAAGTTCATTTCTTAAATGTAGAACTGCACACACCTCTTCCAATAAAGGAAGTTGGTGTTGTCAAAGATTGGGGGCACATGGAGAAGCCTCCCTCTAGGTTGAGTGAACCAAGTAGGTTCTCACCCATGTTCTTGTATTGTGGAGATTTGTTGGAGAAGATCCTTTGCTCAGATACCACTTGTTGGATCTAGGGCTTTAGAGGGGGGTGAATAGAGCTTCAAAATTCTCACAAGAATAGTTAAACCTTCAAATTATATCAATTGAAACCAAATGCTTAAGAACAATTTGAAGTCCTATCTAAGGAAGCATATCAAGGATGAGAGAGATTGAAACATACACTTGGACAAGGTAGTTTGAGTGGTTCCAATCTCTAAACTAGGATACCGTCAATCCACTACCTAGAGAGGTCAACCTCTGGGACTTTGCAACCCATGTATACTTAAATTCCATCATAAGAGATACAAGGAGACCACCATACATCTTACCTACTTAAGACAAGAGTCTTTCACATACACAAGGAATTACCTACTTGATCGAGATGTCTTCAACCTTCAACAAGGACTTACCCACACTTGCATTAAGTCTTTGGCCTTTAAGGAATTACCCACTCTTATTGAATCTTTTCCTTGCCCTTCTCCTTCACCTGGAGAATATCTTCACTCCTTCTTTAACCTTGAAGAGAACAACAACTTCACCTTCACTCGGAAAAGCTCACTTCAACCTTTGCTCTTTGAGAAAGGGGATTCGGAAGATGGAAGGAATGAGAGTTTTATAAGATAACATGGAGGTATCTCTCTTACAACATGCCTGACTCATAATCACAAAATGCTTTGTAAATGAGAGAGAGAGAAACATGCTCAAAGGGTTGTAACACACTCAACTAGCAAGGACCAAGGATAGCATGAATGTGAAAACTTGGAATGAGCTCCAAGGGGCCCTATTTATAGCTGAGGGTGTTCCTTTGAGTATGGATCACTTAAGAATGAAAAATATCCATTTTACAACTTGCAACATATCTATTTATGTTTCTAACAACTCTCCAATGGTTGGAATCACTTTTTCTATGTTTTTACATACAATACATTTGGTCGAGTTTCAATAAAGATAACTCAATCGATCCACTAACCGACAAAGCTAATTTTCAAACTATCGATCGAGTTTGTTCTGGGAAACTGGACCAATGAGTCAAAATTAGTTTTGGTTAGTAAATCATTCAGTCAAATTCTATGAGTGACTGGTTGATCCATTTCCAAAAATCCATCACCAATCGGTCGAGATTCAAACTCGACCGACATAGTTGCTGTGACAAAATTTCAAAATGGTTTTAGAGTGACCAAACATTGGAATTTAGTGTCCCTAATTTTTTTTCATCACAGTTACAAGTCATATCATCAATACAAGTGATTACATAATAAAATCTAAGGTGATTTCCAAAATTTCACACTTGCATTGCTTTTGTCTTGAACTTGGACAAGATAAGGCTTGTGTAATTTTATCCTTTTCATGTACCTAAAGGGTGAAATCAATCTTAAACATACATATTAGATACATATGAATGGAATGGTTAAGTCATTATCAAAATATGGACAATGTATAAATCTCAAGTCAACACCTCTGAGTTTCACAACTGATGGCCTCTATGGGTCATCAACCAATGGTTGTTTTGGTTCATCAACCGGTGGCTCACCTGACTCATGATCTGATGGTCACAACTGATGGTGACACTGAGCGTTACAACTGATGGTAGTCTTGGAAAACACAACCGATGGTGGTCACAGACACCACAATCGACAACGAGACTAAGTCTTATGTGATGAATCTTTTAGGTCCTAATCTGATGGTTTCTTAGTTGAATGTTTCAAGGGTTTTGGCTCATATCTCAACCAATGATTTTGAATGAAGAAAATGATTTGATGGCTAGGGTTTGATGTTCCCATATCTGATGGTTTTGAGTGAAGCTAATGGTTTGATGGTTTGGTTTTGATGATGTTAAATTGATGGTTCAATTCCATGAATTTGTAGTCTTGCCTTTGCCCCCGGGTTAAGATAATCCTATAGGTTATAACTTTTATTATGCATGGATCCATACTAGAGGATAGTATGGGATTTCATGGCAATGTTTTACCTTATGAATCCATGATCCGACGGGGATGCCATGTGTTAGGGTTTGTGTTTAGTGTTGATTGTAGCATCAGTGTAACTATCTTATTGAACCTAACCCTAGGACAAATTGATGATGGTGGTAGATCATGCCTATCTTCCTTGTATGATGGTATGATGACGAAATATTCTCCTTAATGTGGTTGTAACCTTAATGTGTTAACTGGTGGTTATCATAGTCTTATGATTGATGCTCTCTTATGTTAAACAGGTGTACTATAAGTATGATAGTGGTCAAGCATACCTAGCCTTCTTGTATGTTGATATAATGAAAGAATTCTCTTAATGCTAAGATAACCCTACTATGTTATCATGTGATCATCTTTTAGCTCTTTAGTGCAATATCATGATGAGTCTGTACATCACATGTATGATGATTGTTGTTGAGCCTTGTTATAAGGTATGGAAAGATAATGATGATCTTGTAGGGAATGATGTAATGGTCTTAATGACCTTTGGGCATGGTTGAGGCCTGCATGAGCTATAATCCTCTTCATGATGTGACAAGGGTTGGAACCCTGGGACAAGGTGATAAGGAATTGTGTATTGTGGTGATATGATGATTAGTATGGTCACATGGAAGATCTTGAAATAGTACCATGTAATGTTGTGATAAGAATTATGTCTCGTATGCTTTACTTCCTCTGAAGTTGTTATATATCTATGCTTGCTAGAAATGAAATAGGGTTTGTATGTCCACTTGCTTGATGCAACCTTAATTTACCCAATTGGCATTAACTAATCAAGCAAAACTCTAATCATGTAGTGCCATGTGTCATAGAGCCATCTTCAGTGTCAAAACTTGTTGGATGGTGAAACGAGTATTCCTGAGGGAAACTCAGAGCACATACTATTGAGTATGTGGGGCTACAAGAGACTGTGTGTCCTTGACATCCACAATTCCAGGTTATGGAGGATGGCTGCGGTCATGCCTTGGTTTGAGAATGGTTGTGATTGTGTATTGGATATTTGTTATATGTGATGTGACTAAGGATGTTGCAATTGTACCTCGGGTTATTGGGTTATGTATACCCTAGTTTTAGTTCCATGACATGTACCAAGGGAGGACTAGGTGTTAGCAGCTTGAGGGTCAATGTAGTTACAGGCAGTTTGACTGATATGTCACTACAATTCACTCATATTGACTGAGGGGAAGTTATCTTAGGATTCCGACTCTCCTATATCTTGTACGGAACTGAATATCACTTCACACTGGTCAGTTGGAGTGTAGGTGGTATGACTCAAACTCCCTGGGGCTTAATAAAAGATGTAATACAGCCGTGTAACATATATGCTAGGGTTATACAGAACACCTAACATTGGATGATAACCCTTGTTTGCTCTTTTCACATATAGTTGATGTATAGTGAAACAAGAGTAGCAGCCATGCTTATGTTGAGGACATATAATGCTATTATTGGTTATGATTATGGTGTTAGCTATGTCATGTTATTAGCTATGCTTACATTGCTAGCCATGCCTTTGATATTAAAAATGCTTAAAATGATAAGCATGCTTATGCAGATAGTTGTGCTTATGTTGTTAGATCTACTTATGATGTAAATCTACTCAACCTATTAGACATGCTAATATTTTTAGTTATTCCTATGCTACTAGACTTAAACATGATGTTAGAGATTCTTATGCTACTAGACAGCTTATACTGTTAGCAAGGTATATGATCATAGTCACACTATTTGTTCATTTATGTATCTTGCTAATTATATCCTTTGATATACCTATCTATTTAACATGCTTGATCTACTTAAACTATTTAATTACTTAACTTGTTGTAATCAATAAGCAGTGTTGAGAGTTATATCTCTCGTTGGGACATGGTTCTCACCTCGTGGGTCACCACATCTTTTTAGGTGATCGGAAGTAGCAGTAGCAGACCTATGGCAACAAGGAGGATCTCAGGTGATGGAGCTTAGAAAAGGTTGTTTAATCATCTCGTGTGTCCTAGATTCATCCATGTACTATCAGATTTGGGCGCAAAAGTTTGTATACGATGTTTCAATCGACTCGAGTTTTTGGTAGCCTTATGATGCTTGTACATGTTGCATATATGGATAACGTTCTTCTTTATGCATATGTGATGGTCGAGGTCACATATCAGTTCTAAAAGATTTTTGACATGATATATGAATACAAGCAAGATTTTGGGCTCTTATGCAATGTTTCTGGTCATGTTGGTGATGTTGATATCGGTTTTAATGAAACCCTTTTTCTACTATGAGGTTGATTAGCGATTGATCATGTTTTGAGTTTTGAGTAATCTCGTATATAGTAATGGGTTCTAACAAGTTGGTATCAGTGCTCTAGGTTTGCTGAGTCTATAGGAACACTAGGACTTAGGACTAGGATAATGACCAAGTAAGGAACATAATATGAAAACATGGTGCATATGGAATGAACTTAGTATTTGGATACCCTAACCATGCATTCAATTATTGATGGAAAGGTAAGTGTAGAACTCTTAGATTGTTATCTTTTAGATTACTCTGATCAAGTAGTCATTTTGAAACAATCTAAAGAGCATAATGAATAAGAAATCACAATGCTATTATCTCAATCTTACCCTAAAGAAGATGAAAATCACATCGTAACCTATCAAAACTTGAATGTTTGGTAACTATAAGAGAAATATGTGACACTATGAAACCTAAATATGAATACAAATAAGTAAAAGAGGAGTTCTTGAAGCTGTAATTCTAGAAGATAATGAGGTAAAAGATGGATAAATCTGTACTAATGGAATAATTCAAGGTATGAAATCCATGTAAGAAGAATAGAACTCTTAAGATAAGTGTTGTGGCGCAATGATGCCACATGACTGAGATAAATCAAAACCAAAGTGTGATCAACTACTAAGAAACCACATAACATGGTAAATTAAAACTGATCTCATATAACCATTATGTGCGGAACATATTACATCAAAGGTCAACAAGCTATAACATATCTCATATCAAGACATGTATGTACATTTGTATAATAGCTAACCGCCACACACATATTACAAAAGATAACACGTTCACATATACAAGCCATATATGCAACCAAGTCATACTACCAAAACACATGTTGATACAACATCTACAAAACACCCCTTTCCAAGACCTGAGAGTGCATGGACGACATATAGGACTCTACTACAAAACACTAGTAGCATATCCAACCTTCTGTATTCACTAATCTCCTTGTTACTCCTCCTCAATAGCACGATCTCTACCATATATGTTGGGTATGACCACCTAAAAAGATGTGGCAAACCACAGGGGTGAGACCCATGTCCCAGAGAGAGATATAAATCTCCACCAAAAACTATTGTAAACACATATTGTACTTAAGCATGAAAGTAACATTATTAACATGATGAGCAGATTTAGCTAAATGAATGATTTATAACTGACAATATGGGTTAAGCAGGTTAAGAAACTACAACTGATAAGTAGAACAACTTATGCATTTTAGAAGGAATATGAAGAACGTGTATAATAATTGATTTCTCTTACCGTCTTATAATACAACTGGGAAGTACAAAAACAAGGAAAAGGCAACAACCAATGTAAATTGAGTTTAGCCCTAAGCATGTATCCTACACGGTTGTATTACATCTTTGATTATCCTTGAGAATTTTAGTCATACCACCCAAATCCAACTGACCAGGGCTAAGTCAAAATCACTGCCATATAAGATCTATGGAAGAGATGGAATCCACGATCTCACCTCCACCTCTAGGTCAGTATGAGAGACACCACAAAGACATAACAACCAACTTCCACCAGTGACAATATAGTTAAGATGAAAACACCTACCCACCTTGGTATAGGTCATGACGCTAGAAACCAGGTTGTACTCACATGTATCCCTAAGGCATTACCGCAATTGTTCTTACTTCTACCTCACACAACCACATATACCAATATCTGAGACATGACCGCAACCATTCTCAACCACTTGAGATCTAGATGAAAAGGATATTCTCTCCAAGCACCTCACATACTCAACAGTATGCGCTTTGAGTTTCCCTCATGAATACTCATTTCACCATCCAACAAGTTTAGACACTGGAATGTATCTATGGAACATGGCAACTACATGATTATAGTTTCACTTGATTAGCCAAGTCAATTGGGTATCTTTTATACAACGTCAAACCCTAAAAAGGGTCTAAAAAGATAAGGTAGATTACAACTCCAGAAGATATAAAACATATAAGACGTAACTTATCACATCACTTCTTGATATTGTTTCAATTCCATTCACAAGACCATGAACATTGTCACATCAACATGGGATATCAAACACTTATCACATCACAGAGAGGATATCTCCTAAATTAGGCACTAAGTCTCTGCCAATGTCATAAGACCATTCACTTATTCCCTGCAAGAAACATCATCATCTCTCTATGACTCATCAAATCTCATAATCACCACACACATGCCACATAAATATCATCCAAGAAAGCATTATTTATGATGTTAATTCAACCTACAAGTTAGGTTACAACAAGTAGGAGAGACAAAAGTGATTCATCAACATGCTAATTACTCATGCAACTAAGTATTAATCACCATGTTACTCAAATTAAGGTTAGGGTTCCTCATAGCTAACCAGTTAAGGTTTTCATAACCAAAAACTAACAATTAATCCTAATGTTCATCACTTTCCCACATTCTTGGAATCCATAGACCAAACATTATCATCAAAACCAAACGAATCATGGAAGCCAACAAAGTGTAGCGATCATACAAGATGTAACATCTCTAGCAACCGCTAGACATTGGTTGCCCTAGTGACCACTAGGATTAGGTTAGCCATAGTGACCACTAGGTCATGGTGACCACAACACAACCCATCAATCGTAGCAAACATCACCAAGTATCAACCATAGCGACTGCAAAAACCACTTCGACCATCTCATATTGGCCAAAAACATCAGGTAAACAAACGTCCAACTAAGGTCAGCAAACCATAACGACCGTTATGGAAACACAACAATCAAGGGAGTTAGGGTTAGGATTATAGCGACCAAACCAAAATCCAATCCTCAACCACCATCATGGCCTAGTGACCACCTAAAAATTAGAGTCATGTAGTGACCAATTTGGTGTAACATCAAGAATCGGAAGAGTCACCTAGGTGAAAACTGCATGAAGAACACCAAAACCCTAAGATGGTCATCATGAAGATCATCACAGATATCAGGATATGAGAGAGAAAACCAACCATTAGACACATGCAAACAAAAGGCAAAATCTCCATCTTTCATATGATAGCTGAACCATTCTTATGAAGATAAAATCCATGTCTAAGATGTGCATGTAAGAACCAACAACTCCACTATCAACAAAGTCTCGGGTACAAGAATTAAGGTTTAGGAAAAAGAGATAATCCATACAAGATCACCACATAATCATAAAACCTAAATCAAGATATCATCACTACACAACTTATAATCACGTTTTAAAGATAGATCATTAGCATGCAAGATGAGTGCAACAATAATTAAGGGGAAAGTTGTATAACTCACCTTGGGCTATGAAAAAAAACTCCAAATCCAAGATGCTCCAAGAGAAGAGGGAACACTAGAGCTTGGTTCAACTCCATGGTCAAGAAAGATTACCTCAAGATAAGAAGAAGAAGAACCTAGGTCAAAACAAAGCTCAAAGAAAGAACACCAAACCCTAGGCCGAAAAAGAAAGAAAAAATAGGAGACATTCATCTCATCATAGGCATTACCATGGGAAAACCATGGATTCGACCATATAGAGAAAGGTTCCTCAAGAGAACCACCATGAAGAAGCATGGATCAGCCAAGAGAAGAAAGACAGGGGTAGGGTTTGCAAGAAAATGGAACCAAGAAGGATAGACCACTTACCATGATAAAGGGTCACCAAAGGATCACCAAAAGAGATATGATCCAACCCTAGATCATCACATGCAAGGGTTCAACCTTCTTGCTCCAAGGTTGAGCTCTTATCCATCATCAAGATCACAAGGACGATCTCTAAGGTTGAGAGAGAACAAGAGGGTGTGAAGAGGTTACTTGCATGTTAAGATAGGGGTATAAATACCCAAGGGTAGGAGAGAGGTGAGGGATGTGATATGTTAAGACACTAGTGGCACTTGCCCTCCAAAATTCTTCCGTGCAAGTATTAAGCATGCAAAAGCAACAAAGTCATTAGAAAAAAAGTAGGGTAGAAGCTACTTATCCACAAAACCCATCGGTCGAAGCAGATCCATGGTTACCAACGTGGTAGCGACCGCCACCACCATGGTGCAAGAGAAACAATCACCACAGCTAAAAGCACAAGCTCAAAACACTTTCAAACACAACAAACAAGGTGCAAGAAAATTTCATTGGTTTCTACAAAAAAGACCAAGGGAAACACTTCGGTCGCAACACACAAAGGATCAACATCAACATCAACTCAAGCATCCATGCAACCCATGCAAACCCTAACTTCAACACACTCATGATGCCACCTCAGCAATTAAGGTCCAACAAGGTGCCACTATGCATCATTCTCTCTCTCATGATGCAAAAATATAGGAGGCACATCCAACATGTGACAAATTGCAAGATAAACTCTTAACAGGGGTAAATTGCAACCTGGTCCAAAATAAGCACACATACAACATAAGTAGTTCAAACATCATCCAAACAGGACCAAACTTAAAACATAAGCATGTCACATGTTATTAAAGCACCTCAAGATATTTGATTAAAGTTTTAAGCATATTATATGATAAGAAAGCAAGGTCAAGCAAAAATCTAGGTTAGGGGTCTTACAACCATAAACCCTAGCAAGGATTTTTCCAATGAAATCGTATGCGAAAAGAGATGGGTACTTCCTATGCATCTCATTCTCTAACTCCCACATAGATTCCTACACACCAAGGTGATGCCACAAAACCTTAACTAACAATATATCCTTCTTCTTCAACTTCTTCACCCTTCTATCCAAGATCAACATAAGACCTTCCATATACTACATATCATCTTCCAGCTCAACCTCCACAGGCTGCAACACCAACTCAATATCTGGATGACACTTCCTCAACATCGATACATGAAAGGTTGGATGCAACCTATGCAACTATGGAGGTGGCTCCAACTTGTAAGCCACCTTCCCCACACATGCCACCATAGGGTAAGGTCCCATATATCGAGGAGCCAACTTACCCTTCTTCCCAAACCTCAACACACCTTTCGAAGGAGAGGTCTTGAGATACACCTTGTCCCCTACTTGGAACGCCAAGGGTATGTGACAATTATTAGCATATGACTTATGTCTATCATGGGATACCTTCAGCTATTGTTGTTTCACCTTGATCTTCTCTGTTGTCTGTTGCACAAGCTCAGGGCCCAAAAGTTGATACTCGCCTTCTTCATACCAACACAATGGAGAACGACAATGCCTTCCATACTAGTCTTCATACGGTGCCATGTTGATACTCCTCTAGTAATTGTTGTTATAAGCAAACTCTATAAAACTGAGGTGCACATCAAAACTGTCCAAAAATAGCAAAAGACGGTCTCTCAACATATCTTCCAAAATTTGAATGGTCCTTTCTGACTGACCATCTGTCCGTGGGTGAAACACTATACTGAACCTCAACTGTGTACCTATGGTTGTGTGTAAACATTCCCAAAATAGACTAGAAAACTGAGGACCTCTATTCTACACTATCATTACTGGTATACCGTGCAAATAGACTATCTCATCAACAAACTGTTACGTCCTCAATTCCAAGTACAAAACATCTTTTCCTTTTTCTTAAACCCTTACTTTGATAAATGCATCATGGAGATCATTTTTCATACTTTACATTGAATTAGATAACTTTTGACCATCAAACCCTAGATTGACTCGAGCTGGGTTCCATAGAGTTGAAGGCATGTGGAATTGCTAGCCTAATACCTCAATTGGGAAACTTATTAGAAATAAGGATAATCTACATTACTTTACCCTCAATTTGTGAATTATAATAGACTTGGGTATCATATAAGACTAGGATCGAGTCTAGGTGGAAGGTTTGACCTTCTTTGACCATTAGATCTAATTCATTTCATTAATTGAATGAAATATGCACTATGGTTAAAAAATAGATAAAGTAACCTCAAAATCCAAATCTAAACCCATAATTGAGTTCCTCACATCTTAATTAGTTAACCCTAAAAAATGGGGTCATTTGGACATCAAATGCACCCTTAATTGGACACTAATTGGCTATATATGATTTAGCCTATAGTTTAGGCTGATTTAAATTGATTTTATGTGTCACAGCATGGACTTTGGTCCAATGCCAGATTTATTTCTGTCACGGTGGTGCCCGAGTCGGGAATCCGGGTTCCGGGTAGTGGGACTTAGTCGTCCCCTACCTCCGACCTTCTTGCACGCACGAGGTGTACAACGCCAAGATCTTTCACTGGTTGCTCTCCCGCGCTAGGCTGAACCATTCATTGCGATTTCTTCACCAACGAACTCCTCTCTCTCTCCCAAATCCAATGAACATTTACTCACCATGTGTGGCACCCTAAATCAAAAACACCCTTTTTAAGGCCTCGAGAAGCCACCGCTGCCTTTCCCCTTTTCCATCGACTCCCCACCTCGGAGCCACCACACCTTCTCTTTCGCTCCAGAATTGATCCACGAAACCACCTTACCAGTTCTCTACAACCAATTGCTTGCATAGGCATTCTGGAGCTGCTGCCGGCATTGGTCTTCTTCTCCGGCGAGGACGGAGAGCAGCTACTGTTCTCTTCACCTCGGTCCAATCATGTTTGGGGTAACCATCTCGGGCCATTACTCTTTCTTTCTCTACTTTCATCTCGCCGTGTTTTTTTCTAGTTTGTCCGGTCGATGAGCGTCATCCTCCTCCCTATTCTGAGCTCACCTCAGCATGTGGAACCCCGACCCCTGGACCTCAGAGACCCTGACCACCTCAATGAGAGGTCTTGGCGTAGAATGCTGGTGTGTTTTGCAATGATAAGCTGCTCGACATCGAATGCTTGGGATTTTCTTTTTGCCGCAGGAACTTGGTCTTCACCGGTCCCCTGTGACCCACCTTCAGGACCACTGACCCCGCTGCAATACCGTGCAGATAACCACCTACGCAACCCCCTCTTCTACAACACTACAAAAAATTGGGCCATTATTCACGGGAGAGTCCTGTCACAAACCCCTCTCTACAGGCCCTCAGAAATAGGGACGGTTGAGGGTCTGACCCTCACAAATGGTCCGTGAAGAGAACTCACGTGAAAAATACCAGTGGCCCTCACGAATACAATTGTGAGGGACTATTTAGCCTTCATAAATACATTTTTGAGGGACTATTTAGCCTTCATAAATACATTTTTGAGGGACTATTTAGCCTTCATAAATACATTTTTGAGGGACTATTTAGCCTTCATGAATACATTTTTGAGGGACTTGATGGTCCTGGAGAATATATTTTTGAGGGGCTATGTGGTAGTCATGAATGCAATTTTGATGGTCAATCTGGACCTTCATCAATATATTTATGAGGGACTACTGTAAATGATTTGGTTATTGATTATTGAATGATTTATTAAATGTTAATTAATTGTTACTATAGTGAATATAAAATTTTAAATGAAAACTTTGTATACATAACCTCAAGCAATATTTTTATACCAATTCACATGACATCATAAGAAGATTCAACACCAAAATGACACATAAAAATGTTAAATCACCTCAAACCAATTTTTGATATTGAAGCAAAATATTATCCATACATTGCGTGCTCAACGTTGATATAAATAAAGAGTACATATGGTTTTAAAATTTGAGATTGATGACAATCAACATATCATGCTAGAAACTCTAAAGATCTATAATGTCTCCATATTCCTTCAAATGGTGTTGTGTTCTTCATCAATGCCACGCCTCATACGGTTAGGTACTTGAATATTCTTCTCCTAAAAATGACAAATCATTATATTAATAGAATTTAAAGTTAATACATAAATCATAGTACAACAAACAACTTACCCTTATATTTTGGTTTTGATCTACTCCAAGGTGAATTGTCCGTTGAAATCCATCATTAAAAGTAATTCTACCCTATCAATATAAATACAAAAAGGAATCATAAGAAACATATAATTAGAAAAAGTAGATAGGTATACATGCAAGTTATATGAAACCATCCTCAATATAAGCAAGCCAATAGCTGGATGTGGAAGAACATCCTCAATATAAGAGATAGATATCTCTATAATGTCCAATTCCACATTGGAAAGGGGACTGATGTGAAGTGTGGAGTGTGGAAGCTCCCTGAGATCAGAGGAATTGAGCAAATTCAAAAAATCTACAGCAGCGTTGAGCTGGGAAGTGGAGATGATATATGCATGCTCAGGAAACTAAAAACTATCTCTCTAAAAGACGCTTGGGAGGTCTGCAGGTCTAAACATGAGGTCTTGCCTTGGACCAAGTGGTTGTGGAAGAGTCGAGCACCTAAAAGAGCAATACTTTGCTGCTGGAACAGAAATGAAGTACACCTGCTAAAGAACAGAAATGAAGCTCTTCTTGCTACTCTTATCATTTATCACATATGGCCACAAACCAATTCAGTCCCATATTACAACGCAGAATAATAAGAATAACAAATATATGTTTTTGAACAATTCCCAACAATTTGGAGCAGCTTGGACAGCTAAAAGTTAAAAACAAAGTAGATAGAGTTAGCCCATACAGAGAGTGGCCATTCCCAAGGTTATTAATATCAACAGCCCCTTAAGAAAATGACTCAAAAGAAGGGGACAAGCAGGGGACAAGGGCATCTGGAGCAGAAATAGTAGGCAATAACAGTATTCATCATCACAATTACTACCATCTTTAAAGTTCGTGGAGTGTTGGTGCACAAGCAGGTATAACCTAGAGAGTGTTGGTCCACTCAGAAGTAGGCAAAAGATTCACTCTGTTCCTAAGCAAAATCTGGAACGACCACTCTATATTAATTACTCAACTATTAGTTATTTAGATAGTCTAGAAAATAGAGGTTTGATTCAAAGTTTAGACTATACATGTGCAACTTCTTCAGCACTGACTAAAGAAAAGCCACTATAAACTTTGTATCTGAAATATTATGAATTGAGGCTTGACCAAGATATGGCTAAAATGTAGATAAGCTGAAATGAATTACTTACAGGATTTAAACACTGATTTCTTGGTGTGAAAGACACGGATGAAGATGTGGTTGGTGTGTTCTGCATTTGAGGATAACTTTGTCGATTATTACCAGAAGAAGGGGACCAACTTTCAACTGCAGCCTTTAATAAAGTGTACATGTTAATATTCTTATGTGTATGAATATTGAAAATAATCTATAGCTGTAATGAGTTACCTGTGGCGGAAAGATCCGTGGATGTCCATTGCCTTGTATGGAAAGCCTGCCTACTCCATTCTCCCTTGAATTGGATTGTATGGAAAGTCTGCCTACTCCATTCTCCCTTGAATTGCCTTGTATGGAAAGCATGCCTACTCCAGTCTCCCTTGAATTGCTTGGTCTAGAAAGTCTTCCTAAGCCATCCCCGCTTGAATTATTTTGGCTGGGAAACATGCCTACATCTGCACCATTACTTGTATTGTCTTGTATGTCAAAAGAACCCACATCCGACCTATTTGTGCCACTTTGCATGTGTAAGACACCTGTAGTATTCTGATTGGGGTATTCAGCTGCACAATCAACATTAATACCGCCATCCTATAACAAATACATCAACAATGTCAAAAAAAATTATATATTACATTGACATAGACAACTGAATCTGAGTTACCTGTGATTGATTATACCAAGTCATTAATTGGGAGACGGAGTTCTTCAATCCATTTACTGTTTCTTCAAGTTCCTTAAGTTTATCCTGAAATAGAAAACAAATTACAAACATCAATCTAATAGACTAGTTGTAACTAATAGTTCAAGTTTAGATTCTCTCCAACATACATCCTTTGCATTGCTTTCCTCAAGAAGCATTTCATATCTTATACGGGCAGCTTTTTCCCTATGTCCTATCTCTTTGTGCCCAATTCCAACACCTCGGATCCTAGCCTTTTTGGAAGGATTTAAAACTTGCAAATAAGCAGCACGTGTTAGATTATCAACACTTCTAGGATATATTTCTTCTTGGTTTGCTACTTGGTTTTCCACGATATCAGAGATTTCAAGCTGTAATTAGAAAGCATCATAAAAGGAAAGCTTAAATTGAGATATCTAAGCATATGTAGCTTTGTAGACATCATAGGAAAGCAAATATCCATTTTCTAACCACTTGTGGGCTTTTGTCGTAAACTTTTTCCAAAAATTTGTTAAGAGGCACAACGGGTTGATCTTCACTGACCTACACATGATAGATAACATAATAATTGTCCATGTTATATGTTCAACTCCTACTAAGAAAGACAAGTGTCCATTATTAATACCATTTCTGCCCGATAAAAAATCCATGGCTTTGATCATGTGGTATGAACCATCACTTTTTTTGCTCTGTTTGCCTTGTTGATCTCGGAAATTTTCTAAACCATAAGAAACATATAATTAGAAAAAGTAGATAGGTATACATGCAAGTTATATGAAACCATCCTCAATATAAGCAAGCCAATAGCTGGATGTGGAAGAACATCCTCAATATAAGAGATAGATAGCTCTATAATGTCCAATTCCACATTGGAAAGGGGACTGATGTGAAGTGTGGAGTGTGGAAGCTCCCTGAGATCAGAGGAATTGAGCAGATTCAAAAAATCTGTAGCAGCGTTGAAGTACACCTACTACTGGAATAGAAATGAAGTACACCTACTAAAGAACAGAAATGAAGCTCTTCTTGCTACTCTTATCATTTATCACATATGGATACATAGAAACAGATGTGTTTTTGAAGACAGTAGGAGCAAACCAAACAGTGTGTGGCATTGCATAAATACTGATTATAGAAGTTTGCATAGATAAATTGCATCCTTCTTTTTGACTTTTGATATCTATCTTTATAGATGTATTGAGCTTTGCTCCCCTTTGTAAATTTTGTGAGTAATGAAAGAGAAACGCGCTTATTGATAAAAAAAAAGTTATATGAAACCATTGTACCTTAGACTTCTCGGTTCCCCATTCTTTAACAAGATTTTTAAACTGGTCCATATCTATGGAAGCATTTTTCTCAACTTTCTTCATCATCAATTCTGGTTCAATCTTGTACTTTTCATAGTAATCTTTCTTTACACGTGCCCTCTATACTGATATCCCTTTGCTAATGTGTTCATCAATGTGATTCCATGCATTAGGGTGACTGCCTAAATCAAAGTATTTCTACAAAAACATAGAAAATATTACTTTAGATATAACAATCATACAATTTGTTGATCTTTTTATGAAAAAGATTACCTCAATAAATGATTTTCTATCTGCAAAAGCTTGTTCTGGTTGTTCGTTCCACTTCAAGTCTAGATGCCATATGTGTGGTTTCCTTGCTAGCATATGACAATAACGATTCAATTTGGCACCATTCTCCCCAATAGCATTTCCTTCATCATCCCATTGGACCTTGTGATGTGGCTGCCCTTGCTTAGGAAGTAGGCTTTGCTCACTTGCAGGCCCACGTCCATACTTCCTATTCTCCTGTTCATCCTCAACATTTTCTTCAACTATTACATCATTTTCAATATTGTTGGACAGTAGAGTAGGTTCATCCTCACAATTTTCTTCAATTGTGGATGGAGGGACACCAATAGGTTGACTGGGTGTGTTGTTACAACTAGATCTAGTGAATCTTCTTCCTGCCATCCTTCAATTGACAAGGAAAAAAAATTAGATTATTAGTGCAGAAATGTCAGTAACAAAAGTAGTAGCTACATTTGAAAAACAAATAAATTGCGGAGAATATGAGACACCAACATATGAATATTCAGCATTTGAAAAACATATAACTTGTAGAGTACCTTGGTTTCATATCCCAAAAAAGAATAATGATGTCCTACTTGCTGGTATATGAAACAAGACTAAATAAATTGCAAAGAATATGCCATATAGTAACAGTTTGCCAAAAAAATGCAATACAACATATTCCCCAAGTAAATTATTCTAGACTTGCAAACAAAGCAGACAGATTAATGAACTAAACATTAGCCCCATCATTCTTTTTTTTTAGTTCTATCAACAAAAGATCCCCCGGTGTCACTCCTCGTCCAAGACACATCACTAGTTACACCACCATCAGATTGTAAACCAGTCAAACAATTCTCAATAAGATGTACTTCAGAATAATCTTTAGGAGGATGCTTTAGCACTGTGCACCAATCATCATCATTAGGATCCTTCACATAAAAGCATTGCAATGCTTGAGAAGCCAGGATAAACAGTTCCTCCTTTTTTTATCCTTGAAGTGTTGATTTGTGTGAACCCATACTCATCAATTCGCAACCCGTTAGAAGTGCTTTCATCATACCAAGAACATCTGAATAACGGAACTTTGATTCCTGGACCATAAGTTAGCTCAATAACCTCCTCTAAGTAGCCATAGTACGTGACTTCAGCATTTATAGGATTTTGATCTCTACCACTTGAATAACTTGAAGTGTCAGCACACAAATACACTCCACTATTTTATGTAGTACATGTACTTTCAATGGGCTTTGAACGGAAACGATATCCATTGACCGAAAATCCTTCATAAGACATTCCCTCAGCACAAGGGCCTTGAGATAACCATCTCAAATCATCGCTAATACTATTCGGCCTAATCTCTCGCATTTGCATTACCTTCATAAAAAAGTAAAACATTAATGTAATCTACACTAACTTGAACATTAAGAGTGACAACAATATTTATGTTTGAGACTTACATGCTCTTTCAACCACTTAGAGAACTCCTTTGCATGTTTTGTTTCTAGGGTTCGTGGGGCAATGTTGGGTTCCATATCTTGAAGAATACACATGTGTTCACTGCTTTATAAGAAGTGTCTAAATTAATGTACAACATATATACAAATATCAGCAAGAATTTTAGGACGTAATTAAATCTTACCTTCTGTAAACATCCAATTCCTCTTTATTGAAAAGGACATAACGATGGGCTTGTTCCAAAGTGTGGATGTCGAAATTTCTTGACACTCCAACTCTAATTGGAGATCCATCAACATTATGAGGAGTGCGGATCAGTTTTGTCTCAAAATTATGCAAGTACCTACCACAAAATGTCAAACTTTCTTCAGCTAAATAGCAACTAGCAATACAACCAGCCGGTTTAGCTTTGTTTCTTACATACTTCTTCAATTTCTTCAAGTATCTCTCTATTGGGTACATCCACCTAGTTCGGACAGATCCGGCTTGCCTGGCTTCATAAGCTAAATGAATGGGCAAATGCATCATGATGGTGAAGAAAGAAGGAGGGAAGATTCTCTCCAACTGGCAAAGAGTGACAACAATTTCTTGTTCCAATTCTTTGAATTCCTCCACATCAATAATGTTAGAGCAAAGCTTGTTGAAAAATGAGCACAAATTAGCAATAGGCTTGTACACATCTAAGCTTATGCAATGTCTCAAGGCAACATGTAGAAGTTGATGCATAAGAACATGACAATCATGACTTTTCAGCCCAACAAGTTTTCTATCAGATTTGCTAACACACCTAGATATGTTAGAAGAATAGCCATCAGGAACTTTCAACTTTTCTAACACAGATAGGAACTTATCTTTCTGCGCATTAGTCATGGTGTAAGATGCTGGAGGCAAGTAATAGCGGTCACCTGCATCTACTGGCCATAAATCTCTTCGAATGTGCATTTTCTTCAAATCTTGACGAGCTTGTAAGTTGTCTTTACTTTTCTTAGAATCACCCAATAATTTGTTTAAAATATTCTCGCACACATTCTTTTCTATGTGCATCACATCCAGATTGTGTCTAACAGATAAATACTTCCAATAAGGTAGCTGAAAAAAGATGCTTATCTTATTCCAACCAGGAGGTAATGGTTGAATTTGATCTCCAAGCCTCTTGCGCTTATTCATTTTTCCAAATGTGATATTTTCATACCCATCAAATTGCCTCAGTATATCTTCTCCAGATAGTGGCTTAGGTGGAAGTCAAAAATCTTTTTCACCATCTTGAAGCACCACAAGTATCACAATTTTCTTTTGAAGCTGCATCTTTGCTAAAAAGCATGCAATTATTTGTACATACGTCTATAGTAGAATGATCAAGTCGTAAATCCTTCACGATCATATTTGCTTCATAGTACGTCTTCGGGAATAGACAATTTTCTTCCGGAAATCCTGAAACAATCAATTGTAACAACTTTGTGAAAGAATCGTTGGACCATCCAGATTCCTCCTTCAGAAATAGCAAGGCAACCAAATACGATAGCTTAGAATGACTTGTGCAACCTCTATAGAGTGGTTGATCTGCCTCTTTTAGTAGCTTGTAAAATCTTTGTGCATCTACATTTGCAGGTTCCTCTGTAGCTTCAGTAGAGTGGTCATTTGTTGTGTCACCCATACCAAACAAATCCTCCAACATCTCAACATATACTCGATTACATGACTACATCTCCTACATGACTACATCTCAAACAGTTGTTCCTCTACTTATTATATATTTTCCTTCATGTAGATGGATTTTCTAATAGATCGGAGTTGGATGTATATTGGGAACAGAGTGCGCATTGATGTATTCAAGGCAGGGTTACGAAAGTTCATTGAGTTTGCTCTTATCCATCAGAGACCAACTAGACAGGGGAAATTAATATGTCCTTGCAAGGTATGTTTGAACAGATACCTTAAAACAGAGGAGGAGGTATTCTCACATGTATTACAAAAAGGATTTGTGCATAGCTATGATGTTTGGACGTTTCATGGGGAGGTGATTGGTAGGAGAAATCCTGTTGTGGCACCAAACATGCCTAGCACCGACAATATGCATCAGATGTCTCAACATATACTCGATTACAGGGGCTACTTATACTGTCATACTATCTACACAGCTTCTCTTCTCAAACTAGGCGATCTCTCTACTACAAAGGAGTATTTTGACGCATGGCTATTTAGACTCTACCAAAGGAGATTCAAAGTTGTGTGTGGTCCTGATGCTATGGGTTATGTCCAACATATCCCATAGAATCTCAATATTGTAGCAGATCTCTATGCATAAAGGCACTGACAGTCTATTTCTTCTTAGATCTGATATCAACATATTGTTATTACTTATAACAAGCATTATGAGACAAATACCTAACTGTCCCTATAAGTCATCTGAAATACTTAAACATATAAGTATATGATATCATGTATAACATCTCATAAAATTAAGAAATGAAATACTTAAAATAAGTCAGCTGCATAAGACTTAACACCAACCAAGATAGAACATATGACATGCAGACCAGGACAACAGGGACAATTTCATTGTTTGGTATCTTGTTAATAACACACCACTCAAATTATGATAGTAGGAGACTGTAAACCAGCAGAACAATAGACTAGCAGAAGAAAACAGTTCATATATACCAACCACTACAAAAGAAAAGAAGTTTCCTCCCAAGAGAAACATTGTAGAAGTGTCTATCCCATCTAAAAAGATTACTTTCATTGATAGCTGCTAGATATCAAAAGAGGAAAATACCCACTTCCAAAAAATGGCAATTTGGATACAGAGATGAGTAGAAATAGCCTCCAACCTGGGAGTACAATAAATACCAAGAAAGTTGACCGTAGATATCAATATTTTAGATGGAATCCTTAAGAAGGTATTTCTCATGGATCAATTTGATCCATAGACTACCTTAAGAAGATGGTTACATCATCCCACTTAAGAAGATGGATATCATTCTTGCCTTCACACTATCCCCACAAGAAATTTATAATAATTATTTCCACTTCATCACAGATAGAAGTAGGAAGTGAAAAGGAAGAGGACCAGAATTTTTGATTGGCGGACATAGTAGAATTACAAAGTTCTAGTCTCCAATGGAAACTGAAATGATATGTAAATAAGTTTGGTATCTTTAAAAATCAAATGATGGGCATAGAAGCACTAAAGCATGGGCGTGAAATGAATGTAACTTATGGTTCACTTGTATGATATGTATCATTATAAGTTAGTAGCATACCATCTTTGTGCACGCTTAGCATCAATAGAATGTCTATCATGACCATGGAAAGCTTCAGACATGCATTCAACAAAAGGTCTGCTCTGGTTGAGAAGTCTAGCCAGAAGCCTCAAGAACGAATGGGTGTTCTTAGTAATGTGGGTTCCTCCTTGATCCCTTTGTTGTTAAAACAACATTTGTATATTTGTCTTTTTTCGTTTTCCCCCTCCATCTAAAATAATTCCCTTTCTTTAACATGTGGTTGTGATGCAGGCCCTAAAAGCCAATAACTATGATAATGATCCTCTGCTAAGTGCAGCTCTGTACCTGGAGATTAATTAAAGGCCGACTGCCCAGGGCTCCCATGGCACACATCCATTCCTAATATAATAGTTGGCTCTTAGGAGATCTTTGGCATGGATGGAAGATGCAGAGAAGTTCACCACAGCTGAGCATCCTCCATCCATGCCAAAGATCTCCAAAGTGCCAACTATTATATTAGGAATGGATGTGTCCCATGGGAGCCCTGGGCAGTCGGCCTTTAATTAATCTCTAAGTACAGAGCTGCACTTACCAGAGGATCATTACCATAATTATTGGCTTTTAGGTCATACATCACAACCACATGTTACAGAAAGGGTATTATTTTAGATGGAGGAGGTAAAGGAAAAAAGACATATAATATATCCAATTGTTGTTTTAGGAGGAACCCACATTACTAAGAACACTCATTCGTTCTTGAGGCTTCTGCCTAGACTTCTCAACCAGATCTGAGATGTTGACAATGACTTAGTGTGCCTCTGCAAAATGCAAAAACACCACGCTATATTATACTTACAACCAAAAACAAAATTAAGTGGTGACTAGACTCTTACATATTCCATTTGACCCATATAATTTTAATAAATCATTACACTTAGCTTACTACATGTCTATTTTTAAACATCAACCCATTCTCAGTCCATAGTAATATTACCCATTTATCAAACATCACAATGTGAGTTCCGAATGAAGGCTATAAGGTTTGAGATTTAATTTATATGGCTATTTTATGTAAAGAGGAGATACGTTATAGGAAACTCAAAATTTGGATACGCAAATGAAGAAAGAAGCAAACACTGGCAGTAATTAACAGATTACAGTAAACTATTGGGATACACATATGAAGAAATAAGCAAGCATTGGCAGTGAACAATACATTACAGTGAACTCAAATCTGGGATATACATGAAGAAGGATGCACATTGGAATCGTTACCTAAAACTAAATGACCAACACATGATTGAATCAAACAGCATAACAACAAGCAAGCACAACAGTTGCAAGAGAATAATAAAACAAGTAGCACAGAAAAAAAGATGCAGTTTTAGTAGCAGTACCTTTTCCCACGCTTCTGGTCAATGGACAGAAGCAACGAGATTAAAACTAAAGAAGAAGAACAATGGACGTTGCAAGAGAAGAACTGGAGCAGAGGCGGTTGGGCAGCTTATGGGCGTCAGATCAAGGAAAAGAGACCAGTAGCTTGATCCAAGGTTGAAGTATTCTTCAGAGCTCCTGCTGGGCGCCGCCTGAGTCAGGTGCCGCTGGTTTCGCTGGGATCCGGCACGATATGGCTACTCCTGGCCGTGGAATTGGAAGCCGGTCGACGATTGGAGTTACGACCTGCTGCAGTTGGGGTGGTAGGAGCAGTTGGGGTGCCGTCCGGGAGGTAGTTGGGGCGCCGTCCGGGAGGTAGGCGCGGTTGCAGCTGGGTGCGACCGGTGGGATTTGGGAAATGCTAAGCGGCTGGGGTCGTGGGGTTGCTGAGGCTGGGCGGCATTAAGCTGGAGCAGACCCTGGCCATGGAGTGAGCGAGGCCTGGTCGACGGACTGAAGGCGTGGTCGATGGAATCAAGGAGGCGTCGAGGACGAGTGGCAGGTGATCAGTGCTTCCCTAGTTCGTCATTGTGCAGAGGGATGAGTGGGGAGGGTTTTTCTTTTCCTTTTTAATTTTGATATCCAAATGTTGTATTTTAGAATGGAGGGAAGGGAAATGAGATGGAGGGAAGGGATATGAGATGGAGGGAATCATTTGTCATGGTATTTTTCAAGGAATGATTAGTGACTAATGTATTTGTGAGGGATTAGTATTTGTAAAGATGTTAAAAAAACGATTGAGGGATTTGGTCCCATATTTGAAGGATGAGCCCTCACAAATAGCCATATTATTCACAATCTATGGTTCCTCACAAATGTTCTTCAACAAAGGCCAAATTTTTTGTAGTGAAGGGACCAGAAGATCTCAAATTTTCACAACTTGTGACTACCAAAATGGCCGTTTGGCACACTAGATGGTCATCTGGCATGCGAGATGGTCGTCTCCTACTGCGAGACAGCCATTTCACAATTTTCCAATCACATACAAAATTGGCAATTAGATTCACATTAATGTTAGACATTAATTTCCTTACACAACAAGTAATGTGCAAGCGAAACAAACTTGGAAATATCTAGAACCTTCCCTCGACTGAACTGGACCATCTCAGCGATGTGAGATGGTCGTCTCAGTCTCCTAGACAATCTTCTGGTGACCCGAGTTGAGATAGTTGGTTGGGTCGATTCATCTTTTAGTCGATCTCGACTCCAATTAGGCGTGACTCCCTAGACGCCTGTCTCAACACTTGAGACGACCGTTTGGCACTCCATGCAGCAATCTCAACACTTGAGATGGGTGTTTGGCAGTGTAATCAGCCTATATGTTGCGTGAATCAAATACCTAAATAGCTTAGTACTTAATTCAATTGTCATTCAAGATTAAAATCCTCTTCTAGGTCGAGACCTATGTGTGTGACCCTATAGGTTCCATATTATGTTGTAAGTGAATGTCCATAATAATTTATGACATCACAAGCAATGAGTGGTACCTAGTCACACATCAATGCTACCCAAGTAAATGGAAAGTTGGGGAACAACTTCAACCTACAATTTGTGTATGGTGTTGCAGTGCTTGTATAGTTCCTTTGTCACTGACGTCCAGATTGAACTCGAGGCATGGAGCAATCACCCTCTTTATCATCCAATCTTATATCTTGAAACAGAGAAGACTGTCTGTGTAATGGAGTGGACTTTTGGAATCCTAAATGTCCAATGACATAAGTGAAATCATATGGTTGAGTTATATTAAGAGTTCCAAGCTTTTGACAAAGTAGGTGTGTTGATGTGAGGTTGACATCATGATTAAGATATCTCTTTTTAATGCCTTCTTGAGGAATTTAATAGAATGATCAAATAGAGTATTTTTGTCACCAAATTTGAGTATACAGTTGCTCGAGAGGTAAGGAATCTATGGTTAAAATTTGGTGGCATTTGGATGTTCCTAGAGGGAGTTATTAAGGTTTGAAAGTTGAGAAATAATGCACATCATTGATGGTTAATAGACCTAAGTTGAATAATCAGAGCCTAAGTCAGGCTGTGTCACGCCCCTTGGTTTTGGGTTGGACTGTGTGGCTCTTCTATGGCCTTGGATCTTATATCCAGTGGCTGCAGCTCTGAGAAGGAGGAGCCACGGATAGGCTTAGGTGAAGGATCCATCTCAGTCGTGAATAAGGAGCCAACAACTAAGATTGCTTCTCCTACCTAGCAGTTACAGTCAGTCATGGAGCAGGAAGGCGTCTCAACTTCACCATCGCTCCACGTCGTGGTCGTGGCCTAAGGAAGGGAACTGAGTGGGTAGTCATTCTTGATTCGAGTAGAGGAGTGAGGAGAGCCCTTAGACGAGTTGTGAAACCACTTCAACAGGGAGAACGAGCTCTCCCATTCACTTCCCTCTCCACCGCACAGAGCAGGTGGTGGTTGGGATGAGGATACGGAGGTAGAGGGTAGATTGGAGGAAGATAAGAAGGAAAAAAATTGAAGCTTGAGGTTGGAGGAGTTCGATCCAGTTATCATCATGGAGTTCTATGGAGTTTTTGTCTGACGAGCAATGGTTGGTCGGAGCTTGAAGATGAAGCTCGGAGGCCATGCACAGTGCTTCTTGTCGAGAACTATGGGTATAGATGAGTTCCTTGATGTGGTGTGAAGCTTTTGAGGGCTTCACAGATAAGCGGGAGTGATAGGGGTGTTTTCCCCTTCGTGCTCCGCCACAACAGTGATGGCGGCGGCGTCCTCATCTAGATGGGGATCTGGAGTGGAAATAGAGGAGAAAAGGGACCGACGACATGGAGTTAGGTCTCAGGAAGCTTTTGGTGACAGTGGACGTCGACGAAGAGGAGACATCGGCCGATTGCTTGTCAGAGCAGAGCCAGCCACAGCGGCGTGCACTACACATGAGAACATGGGATGTCGCAGGTGTCATGCGAGAGAATGGAGGAAAGAAGGAAAAAAGGTCCATTAGAAATAAAATGACCGACTCGCAGTTGAATCAGGCGAGTACCTGAGAAGGAGCAGTGCCCCTTAGAAGCAACGTGGTGAAACGCTAGTGGCCACAAATAGGTAAATCTTCAATAATTCTAAGATCTTGTATAATTCATAGTAAATAGATCTTTTATCAGAAAAATACATATAATATACCAAATTGTTCATAAAAATGCATAGAAAAACAAGAAAGCATAATATCAACCTTTTAATGCTTTAATATCAGTGATATCATGTAAGATGTATTATTTTTGTTTCATGAGTAATAAATATAAAATGATGGCCTAAAATTATGATAAAATGCCAGTAAACATGTAATTATATTTATAATGCATATGATGTCAGTGATGGTCATGTTGATGTATGAAATCATGTAATTTTCTCTATATGGCTAATTAGGGCTAATAACCCTAAAGAAAATGTAATAAACACATACATGCTCAATAAATGGTGAAATTTACAGAGCAGGTTCATATCACTAATTTGAAGCTAAGATATAAGTAAGATATCTGTTAGACACATAAATTTCATGTTATACGAAGATGACCCATAATACATGGGATGAAACCCCTAATTTGAATAATGCATGTAACCTAGGGTTAATAGGTATAAATAATGATATGGAACCTGATATTCAGATTATGTGTCCTAATATGCAACATAACATCAGTAACATAAATCCCACATGAGAATGAAAATAAGACAAGTAATGATGAACATGTCCTAATGAACTAATCTAAACCCTAATGGACATAACTAGGATTAATGGATTATGAGAACCTGGTAGTGATATGTATGATCTTGTCATAATCAGGTTTGACCAAGGTTATAGTTGACATCAGGAATGTGGCATAGATTGTGATATCTCTTTGGAAGGTACGCCATTACCTCTTACTTGGCTTATTATACAATATGCTTGTCTTATATGGTAGTAAATACTTGGCATATGGTATTGGTTGAAATGGTTGTTCTTGTATGATACGTTTCTTGATTTTCCATACTTACTGTTATGAACACATCAAACATAATATATATGTTCCATTATATGAAAGCACTAATTCTCTTTGGTAGCATAGTGCTGGAAAGTGATCATTCTCTTTGGTAGCAGATCACATTGTACAATGATCTAACTCTTTGGTAGTAGATCATAAGGCCTTACATCTCATACTCTTTGGTAGCTGAGATGATGCATTATTCCCTCAGGTGGCAAATGCATGGATATATAATGGAAAATGTGCTTAAAATATGTGTTCTCTTTTGTTAATGAATATCTTTGTGCAAGTATACACTTTTCTTATATTCTTCTGTTACTGCCAAGTATATTAGTTTTATCTTATTACCAAGATATGATGAGAGGTATATAAAAGACACGTAGGCGTACTCAGTAAAATATTCTTGAATATTGTGTTGACGTGTACCACATGTAATCTTTTATTTAGGTTTTGGACGTATGATCTTGAAGATCTAGGATAGTGATAGTTGTGTGGCGAGCTGATGTACAAGTGGACCTGTTGTCTTAAGATCATGTAGTTTAGTTGTAGTACATGTATATGTATAAGTTTGATGTTCAATATGTAATATCAAATGATGTAACAATTCATGTTGTAATTATATGTTGAATGGTGAACATGTGTGTATGGTTTTATTATTGTTCATGTGCATGTGCTACTGATTGTTTCCTTCTGACTCCCTTGATTTTATTCTTCTTAGCCTAGTATGGGATGTTTAAATTGGGATTCTTGTTGAGGTGAGGGTTTCAATTTATACGTCACACATTAGATTAAGTTTTAGAAAATCTGGGGATGTCACAGGTGGTATCAGAGCATGAACAATAGCAAAGCCTGACATTTGCTCATTATGCAACTCAAAACTAAAGAACCTTGAACTTAATAATCTTTTAGAGTTAGATTATTCATCTTTTAGAGACTAGATCTGACCTAGCCTCTAGGTTAGCACCTAGATGTCTAAGAACTAGGTCTAGACTGGTGCTTGTTTGTAGCAAGTCCTTAGATTTCATTCTTTCCTTATAGTGCAGCGGTATGGGACGTTGCACTGTTTGGAAATGACGTACATCAAGGGAAGAGGAACCCTAGACATATGGCGCTCATTGTCTAGAGTAGCTACACTAGTCTACATCATGTTCTCACCATTTTCACTAGTTTTCATGGCACTGTACTCTCTACTATGTGTGGGACACTCGTTTTCTGGATTTGGTTTTTGATTCCAATCGGATCGAACCTTGATAGTTTTCTCCGACGTATGTTTTATCGGAGAAAAACTATATAATATTTTATTATATATGTGCATTACAAAAATGTGTTCCCACACAGGTATGAGTAGGAGGTAGTCATGCAACCTAAGAGAAAAGTGAATGACATCAGTCTAGAAAGAGAGAATAGTTCTAGATTAGATGTCTAGAGCCTTTTTGAGATATATGTAATAGATGGAATAAGATTAGATGATGATCTAAGTTGTATAGAGATGACATAATATGGTTATGATGATCTATGTTTGTCTTTGAGGACGTAAGTTCAGTTTTGAGGATTTGAGATAAGTTTTGATGATGCAAGTAACTAGGCTTTTATGAGATAAGATATGATAAGTTGAGATAAGATGTGAGTCAGCATGAGACTCAATCTCTTTTATGAAGGAGGACCTCTAGTGTTAGGAACAGTTTCAGGGTTAAATCTAGTGAGAGTGAGACCCACAGGGAGAAGGTCAGAGAACCTAGACTCCAAGATATAAGAAATATGAGATTTATGTGATATGATATGTCCTAAACTAGAATACTCCTGAGTGATTGAGTTGAGTTGCTTTATGCATGATTCATGTAGTCTTGTTGAACCCTAGATGTCCTTGGGAAGACCAAAACCCTCAAGATAGAGAGAGGATGGTTATATATGTGTATGTGAACATGAATATGAGTGCCTGTCATCTGGGTGAGGGAGAGAGCCCAAGACCCTGGAGGAGGCAGCTATGTTTTAGTTCTATGAAAGCCTCATGCTCGGGTTGGTGGTTTCCCACATAGGAATCTAGTGGTGTATATAGGATAGTTTTGAGATATAACATGTTCCATGGATAGAGATTTATGAATAGAATGTCATTTCATGTTTTGGTTTATGCTTATATGGCTAGAGCTTGTAAAGCTATCACGAGTGCCAATGAGGTAATATGAAACCCTAGACTAAGAGAGGAAAGATAAAGTATATGCATATGAGATACTCATAGGGTTGAGTTGGCTCAGAGAGACTGAGCATGTAACTACCTCATGATATGGGTCAGGAGAACCTCAATTAGACTATATGAAGTTTTGATATATGTTTAACAAGCCACTCACAATCGTTGTTTCACACAACTGTGGTATAATAAATGTAGGAATGTGATCTAAGTTTGAGATATCATACGAGGGTATGACATGAAGGAAATATATAAAGGGCTTAATATATCTTAATGCATTAATGGTTAACCATGTACATGAACACTGATGATAATGTGAAAGTACAATGAGATGAAACTAGTGATACATGTTACATGAATCTTAATGACATGACATGGTTAATAAATCTTGTGATGAAATCACTAATAAATGTATCAATTTAGTATGAATAATGAAATAAGATCATATGAATGAAACATGTTGCACAAGGTGTTAATCTTAGTGCTTAACAAAGATGGAAAATATAGTTTGACAGTTAGCACAACATAATGTTTATGACACTTATATGGATAAAGTGGGTTAACTTTAGTTAACTCCTTTGGAACATGATAGTAAGATGTTGAATAATAATTCATGGCTAAAGATAAGGAAGCAAATCTAATGTATGAGATATGTAATAACATAACCTAAGCTTTTAAACCCTTGTTTGAGCCTTCTATGGAGTGAGGTTTCACCCTTGATGCTTTTGAAACCTCATAATAGTGCTTTGGATACATGGTTCTAGGTAACCTTTGCGGATATGTTACACATAGAATGGTTTCTACATGTGGATGAGAGCAAGATAAGGTTTTCCCTGGAAGTATGAGTATAGTTTACATTCGAGGACGAAAGTTCTTTTAAGATGTATATGATGTGACAAAGTGGGTTTTCTGGCTTAATTTCAAGGAAAAAATTTCTTTTTAAGGTGTGTAGGATGTGATGGAGTGGACTTTTGGAATCCTAAATGTCCAATGACATAAGTGAAATAATATGGTTGAGTTATATTAAGAGTTCCAAGCTTTTAACAAAGTAGGTGTGTTGATGTGAGGTTGGCATCATGATTGAATTATATCTTTTTAATGACTTCTTGAGGAATTTAATAGAATGATCAAATAGAGGATTTTTGTCACCAAATTTGAGTATATGGTTTCTCGAGAGGTAAGGAAGCTATGGTTAAAATTTGGTAGCATTTGGATGTTCCTAGAGGGAGTTATTTAGGTTTGAAAGTTGAGAAATAATGCACATCATTGATGGTTAATAGACCTAAGTTGAATAATCAGAGCCTAAGTCAGACTGTGTCACGCCCCTTGGTTTTGGGCTGGACTGTGTGGCTCTTCTGTGGCCTTGGATCTTAGATCCAGTGGCTACGGCTTTGAGAAGGAGGAGCCACGGATAGGCTTAGGTGAAGGATCCATCTCAGCCATGAATAAGGAACCAACAACTAAGATTGCTTCTCGTACCTAGCAGTTACAGTCAGTCATGGAGCAGGTGGGCATCACAACTTCACCATCGCTCCACGTCGTGGTCATGGCCTAAGAAAGGGAACTTAGTGGGTAGTCGTTCTTCACTCGAGTAGAGGAGTGAGGAGATCCCTTAGACGAGTTGTAAAACCACTTCAGTGGGGAAAACGAGCTCTCCCATTCACTGCCCTCTCCACCGCATGGAGCAGGTGGTGGCTGGGATGAGGATACAAAGGCAGAGGGTAGATCGGAGGAAGATAAGAAGGAAAAAAAATTGAAGCTCAAGGTTGGAGGAGTTCGATCCGGTTATCATCATGGAGTTCTATGGAGTTTTTGTCTGACGAGCAATGGTTGGCCGTTGCTTGAAGATGAATCTCGGAGGCCATGCATGGTGCTTCTTGCCGAGAACTATGGGTATCGATGAGTTCCTTGATGTGGTGTGAAGCTTTTGAGGGCTTCACAGACAAGAGGGAGTGAGAGGGGTGTTTTCCCCCTTCGTGCTCCACCACAACAGTGATGGCGGTGGCATCCTCATCTAGATGGGGATCTAGAGCAGAAATAGAGGAGAAAACAGACCAGCGCCATGGAGTTAGGTCTCAAGAAGCTTTTGGTGGCAGTGGATGTCGACGAAGAGGAGACATCGGCTAATTTCTTGTCAGAGCAGAGCCAGCCACGGCGGCGCGCACTATGCATGAGAACAGGGGACGCCGCAGGTGTCGTGCGAGAGAACGACGGAGGAAAGAAGGAAACCGGGTCCAGTAGAAATAAAATGACCAACTCAAATCAGACCGGCCAGCTTGCAGCTGAACCAGGAGGGTCCCTGAGAAGGAGCAGTGCCCCTTAGAAGCAACGTGGCGAAACGCTAGTGGCCACAAATAGGTAAATCTTCAATAATTCTCAGATCTTGTATAATTCGTAGTAAATAGATCTTTTATCAGAAAAATACATATAATATACCAAATTGTTCATAAAAATGCATAGAACAACAAGAAAGCATAATATCAGCCTTTTAATGCTTTAATATTAGTGATATCATGTAAGATGTATTATGCTTGTTTCATGAGTAATAAATATCAAATGATGGCCTAAAATTAAGATAAAATGCCAGTAAACTTGTAATTATATTTATAATGCATATGATGTCAGTGACGATCATATTGATTTACAAAATCATGTAATTATATATATATGGGTAATTAGGGCTAATAACCCTAAAGAAAATGTAATAAACACATGCATGCTCAATAAATGGTGAAATTTACAGAGCAGGTTCATATCACTAATTTGAAGCTAAGATATAAGTCAGATATCTATTAGATGCATAAAGTTCATGTTATATGAATATGACCCATAATACATGGGATGAAACCATAATTTGAATAATGTGTGTAACCTAGGGTTAATAGGTATAAATAATGATATGGAACCTGATATTCAGATTATGTGTCCTAATATGCAACATAACATCAGTGACATAAATCATGCATGCGAATGAAAATAAGACAAGTAATGATGAAGATGTCCTAATGAACTAATCTAAACCCTAATGGACATAACTAGGATTAAGGGATTATGAGAACCTGATAGTGATATGTATGATCTTGTCTTAATCAGGTTTGACCAAGGTTATAGTTAACATCAGGAATGTGGCATAGATTGTGATATCTCTTTGGAAGGTACGCCATTACCTCTTACTTGGCTTATTATACAATATGCTTGTCTTATATGGTAGTAAATACTTGGCATATGGTATTGGTTGAAATGATTGTTCTTGTATGATACGTTGCTTGATTTTCCATACTTACTATTATGAACACATCAAACATAATATATATGTTCCATTATATGAAAGCACTAATTTTCTTTGGTAGCATAGTGCTGGAAAGTGATCATTCTCTTTGGTAACAGATCACATTGTACAATGATATAACTCTTTGGTAGTAGATCATAAGGCCTTACATCTCATACTCTTTGGTAGCTGAGATGATGCATTATTCCCTCAGGTGGCAAATGCATGGATATATAATGGAAAATGTGCTTAAAATATGTGTTCTCTTTTGTTAATGAATATCTTTGTGCAAGTATACGCTTTTCTTATATTCTTATGTTACTGCCAAGTATATTAGTTTTATCTTATTTCCAAGATATGATGAGAGGTATATAAAAGACACGTAGGCGCACTTAGTACAATATTCTTGAATATTGTGCTGACGTGTACCACATGTAATCTTTTGTTTAGGTTGTGGACGTATGATCTTGAAGATCTTAGATAGTGAGAGTTGTGTGGCGAGCTGATGTACAGGTGGACCTGTAGTCTTAAGATGATGTAGTTTAGTTGTAGTACATGTATATGTATAAGTTTGTTGTTCAATATGTAATATCAAATGATGTAACAATTCATGTTGTAATTATATGTTGAATGGTGAACATGTGTTTATGGTTTTATTATTGTCCATGTGCATGTGCTACTGATTGTTTCCTTCTGACTCCCTTGATTTTCTTCTTCTTAGCCTAGTGTGGGATGTTTAAATTGGGATTCTCAGTAAGGTGAGGGTTCCAATTTAGACGTCACACATCAGATTAAGTTTTAGAAAATCTAGGGACGTCACAGTCTGAGATATATGTAAGCTCAATATCATATATTGACTCACATGTTCATGGCCATGCAATTCTCAGTCTTGCTAATCAAGAGGACTAGACATCACACTCTAGTTGAGGGACAAATCCCATTTCTATCACTCACAGTCTATCCCAATGTGTGAAAGTCACCCAATCATCACTGTTACAACAATCCATATTTCAATGATTGTGTTTGATGATGTCAAAGTGTACCCAACGCCATGTGATGAGTGCAGTGATTTCAGGTCTAAGAACCACAACCACCAACATCATTGTGAGACCTGACTATGACTTTCATGAAAATGGCTTCCATGTATCAGTCTCACGGTGGGTCTATCTGATACACTGTTCTCTAGCATGTATCTGTGTGCTTGGTTTGATATACCATACCATGACCAATGAGATTATGTCATCAACTAGCCCACACTCTGATCTTATGTGTTATTGTTGTCTATAAACCTTCCATAATAACAACTCATTAGGTACATAATGAGAATATGTATATATATACTCTTAACATCTGTATGATCTCATTTCCCCAAGGCTAATACTTGAATACATATGTAATTGAGTAATATTATTTTCTAGACATTTATAAAGTTACATCATTATCTCATAAGTGAATTAAATAGAATAAATTGGAAGTTTGGCTTTATTAATAATCAAATCATTTTTATAAGTTATGCCATTACAATCATCACATGATTGGCTTTCTGGGCATATATACCAACAATGGATACATCACCTTTTTGTAATTGCTTCAAGGAATGGAATGGTACATGACACATGACATGATTGGTAAAAGGCCAACAAGTATGGATTTTGAGTGATGTATTAATACAACAGATAGAATAGTTCAGGATGACAGCTAGAATTCCAAAGTTGAAAGTTACTACCATAATGGTACAGGTGGTACAATAAGTTATGTTCCATATTGAGGATGTTTTCTTATGTGAGGGTTTCTGTGCTAACCCAAGATGAGACATGAATGAATTGAGAGAGAAGAACATGAAATATATGAGAGTGATGTGACATCACCATGATATGTAATTAACCATATGTAGGTCATAGGATGAGGTGCCTGAGAAGTACTCATCTTTGTTTGCCTTGGATTCCGAGGGTGAAATCCATGTTAGGGGTTTATGGTTGTGAGACCCCTAACCTTGTTTAAATGTTTGAATAAGAATAATGATCACAAATGAGTTCCTTAAACCTTAATCTCACATTTTTATCTATTTTATATCTTATGACGAGCTTAATTTTCAAGTTTGGTTCAATTTAGCCAGTATTTGTGCAAGTTATGCACATTTTGGACTTTTATGCAATTTACCCAAACATGATGTTTTTCTTGAAAATTTTCACATGCATTATGTTCCTTAGATTTTATATTATCATTCTTGAGCTTGTTGATCCAAGGGTCACTTGTTTGAACCTTGGTTTTGATTCACTTGTATGATGAATTAGGGTTTTACCCCTTCATGGATGATGGAGTTGCTAAGTGTGGAACCAAGGAGACCGAAGGTTTTTCATATTGGGGGGTGCCAAAATATGGTTCCTCTAGATGTAGGGAGGTCTAAGGTTCACCCTAGAAGTGGTGAAACTGATGTTTGAGGTGAGTGAAGTCTCTCAACCGCTGGTGGGGCAGAATGTACCTTTTTGCCCTTGTGTGGTGGTATGTGATGGCTAATGGCCTTTTTAGGGGTGGAGACCACTGGCTATGCTATGTTGGATGACCTATGGCCCTCAAGGAAAAAATGTTAGGAATAAGTAAAATCAATGGAGCTTCTTCTTGCATGTCCATGGAAGCTTTAGGCCACATACACATGGAGAGCTGCTTGGACACCTCAAGCTTCTTCCCTCCCTTATCCTTAAGCTTTATATGCCTATACTTTGGCACCCAAACGAAAACTTTAGACCCTTATCACTCTCTTTCCATCCATAGCTTTGTTTTCCTCTGCTTTGTGGTGAAGGAGGTGCCCAAGGTAGAAGAAGATGGCAATCTGCCTTGTGCAAGTGGCTAGAGCTAGGATCTACCCTTCTTTTAGGATTTGTGAAGCATCTTTGCTTGTTCTGACCTAAGCTAGTAAGTTTCTCCTTCTCCCCTTCATTTATTCTATTTTTCTTCTTCTTCTTCCTGCCTTTTTCCTGTATGAAACTCTGTTGTTCCATGGTAAAAGTTGCTTTAAAGCTCAAAGAACCTACCTTTCTTGCTCCTTCTACCTAGGGTTTTCTTCTTTTATGGAGAAAGGTGCTATATGGCCGAGTTCAGAGCTTATGCTAGGATTTTCTACCCTCCTTGCTAACCTAAAATGATGTGCATGATCTTCCTAAAGTAGAGGATGACTTAGATCAGGCTGGTATGACAACTGATGGTGCTAAGCACCTAGTAACCGATGGCTTATCCTTAGGGTTTAGGCTATTTTCTACCTTATACATAAACTAAAGGATGACCTTACTCTAGAACTGATGGTGTTGCCTTTGTGGCAACCAATGGTGATAACCAATGGTGACAACCGGTGGTGTCAACTTATGGTCACCCCTTGGGTCAATTTTAGACTCTCTTGAAATCATATCAACTGATGGTTTAATGCCCTAAAGTTGATAGCAATCGATGGTGATAGTAGTATATCACCCAAAGGTGTCAACTGATGGTAGTGTTGACCCCATCAACCTATGGTGGCACAATAAGCCACAAATTATGGTGGTCCAATAGACCACAACCTATGGTGAATCTATGTCTCCTATGTTACTTCTTTAAATCCCAAACTGATGGTTTCTTGGGTCAAATGAATTATGGGTTAGACATACACTCTAATCAATAATTTTGAATAATGAACTTGACTCAATGGTTAAGATCATATGCTTCAACATCCAATGAATGAATTGAAGCCTATAGTACAATATGTGAGGTCTAATAATGTGATTCCAATGGTTTCCCCTATGTGATCAACTTAAGAAGTTTGTTTGTTGACAAATGGATGGTTTCTTTTAAATGTACAACCAATGGTGGGTTTTATCCCTACAACCGATGATGCCTTTTATGTTATTAAACAAGGGATGTTTATGGAAAGATGGTGACTCTTTCTAGGACACAATTCAATGGATCTATAGGTGTTTTTTTTCAAGGTGTATCTTAGGTACACAATCAATGGTCTTACCTTCGTAATAATCCAATAGTTCTGGGTTGATGCTTGTAGCAAGATGGTGTGGGTTGAATGATGTTGAAACCGATGGAGGTTTGCCCTTATTTATATAAGTCTTTCCTTTACCCTCATATGAATATAATTGATAATCACCATAATGAGTTAATGGTATATGGCTTGTTACACCTAACCCTAATATAACCAAGTGATGTTAATTGATTACTAACAACCCCTTGAATGAAGAATAGAATCATGGAGTACTCTCTTGTTGTAGTTGAAACCTAGTATGCTATAACCTGATGGTTACACCTTGAGTTATGCTTGGAACCATACTTGAGGATAGTGTGGGATTTGATGGTGATGCTCACCTTATACATCCATGATCCAATAGGGATGCCATGAGTTAAGGTTTGGGTATGAGATTTGTTTCATAACATTAAAGTAACTTATCTTGTTGAACCTAACCCTAATGTTAATAGATGATGGTAGTTAATTATGCTACCTTTCCTTGAATGGTTAATATAATGATGGAATATCCTTCGTAATGATTGATTACAACTCTAATGTGTTAACTAGTGGCCATCATAACTTTATGATTTTTGATTTCTTATGCTAAACTTGTACACTATTACTGCAATGATGGCCAATTATATAGCTTCATTATATGTTGATATAACAAAGGAATTCTCTTAATGCTAAGATAACCCTACAATTTTATCCTATAAACATCTTTTAGCGATTTAATGCAATATCATGTTGAGCATGTGCATCACATGTGTGGTGATGTTTGTTGAGCCTTGTTATATGGCATGGAAAGATAATGATGAACTTGTAGGGAATGATGTGATGGTCTTAATGACCTTTGGGCATGGTTGATCCCTAAATGAGGTGTAATCCTCTTATGTTGACAAGGGTTGATACCATGCGATGTTGTGATAAGGATTTTTATTTTGTGAGAGTGTGATGAGAAGTGTAGTCTCATGAATGGCAATGAATAGTACCATGTAATGATGATGTGATGACAAGTATAGTCTCCTGATTGGCAGGTGAATAGTACCTTATTATGTTGAAATGAGAAATTATGTCTCACACACTTTATATCTTCTGAAGTTGTTATGTAGCAATGTTAGCTAGAAATAAATTAGCATTTGTATGTCCATTTGTTTGACACAACCTTAATTCACCCAATTGGAAATAATTAATCAAGTGAAACCCTAATCATGTAGTGCCCTGTGCCATAGATCCACCTGAGTGTCAAAACTTGTCAAATGGTGAAACGAGTATTCCTAAGGGAAACTTGGTGCACATAATGTTGAGTATGTGGGGTGATTGTCATCCTGACTCCAAGTGTTTAGGGAGGATGCGATCATACCTAGTCCTCAGTTTGAGAACGATTACAGTTGTGTCTTGGTGATTATATATATGATGAGATTGGAGGACAACTGTGGTTGTACCTCAAATGGCAGGGTATGCATACCCACCTCCTTTCACTAGTGTTGTGACCTGTACCAAGGATAAACTAGGCTGTTAGTAGCTTGAACTTATATGTCACTATGACAGACTTGTAATGACTGGGGGCGAAGAAGATATTAGGAGTCCGACTCTTCCTAGATCTTGTATGGCACTTATTTTGACTTAGCGGTGGCTACTTGGATTTTGAGTGTTATCCTCAAATTCTTCAAGACAAAATAAAAGATGTAATACAATCATGTAGTATATATGTTTAGGGTTATACACAACATTTCACATTGGATGATAACCCTTGTTTGTTCTCTTTACAAATAGATGATATTTAGTACATTAAAAGATAGTAGATATACTTATATTGTGGATATACTCATGCTATAGATTGTACATACAATAGCCTTGCTTATGTTGATAGATATACTTCTACTGTTGATTATGCTAATGATGATAGTTATTACATGCAGTAAGTTATGCTTTTACTACTAGTCATGCCTATATATTAGAGATGCTCATAATGATAGAGTCGTACTTATGTAGATAGTTGTGTTTATGCGGTTAACTCTATTTATCATGTAGACCTTCTCAATCTATTATACATGTTCATCATGCTAAACTTATTCATGATAATATAAATGCCATGCTAATAGACTTGCTTATGATGTAGCCATGTTTATGCCTAGCAGTGCATATGTTGATAATTAGGCTAATGGTGATAATGGTTATCTGCTCCTTTATGTATGTTATTGATCATCATTGCTTCTAAGCCTATCTGTTATACATGTTTAATCTTCTTAAACTAATTAACCTGCGGTAATCAATAAGCAGTGTTGAGAGTCAAATCTCTTGCTGGAACTGGGTCTCACTCCATGGGTCACCACATCTTTTAGGTGATCGGTAACATCGACAGAAGACTTGTGGAAGTGAGGAGGATCTGAGTTGATGGACCTTAGAGATAGTTGTTTAGTGTCTAGTGTGTCTTAGAGTCGTCCATGTACTCTCAGGTTTGGGCAGTAAGTTTGTATACGAGGTTTTAATTGATTCGAGATTTTGTTAGCATCTTGATGCTTGTTTATGTGGCATATATGAGTAATGTTCTCATGCATACATTTATGTGTGGCTGAGGTCGTGGAACAAATTGTATCAACTTCTTGGCATAGTATGAATACAAGCAAGATGTTGGGCTTCAATGCAAATGTTTCTGGGCAAGTAATGATGTTAAAATTGATTTTAATTTACCCCATTTTTGGATATGTGATTAATTCATGATCGATTATGTTTTGTGTTTTGAGTAATCTCGCCTACTGTAATGGGTTGTCATAGTTTCCATGTATGCATATAGCCCTAATGAATCCCTATGCACCATGATGGGATCACTGCACGATATGATTCTTGTGATATGTTAAACTAAGAAAGAATCTTGAAAACTCTAGAGGTTTAGTATTGAGACGAGTATGAGTGATAAATCTAGAACTTGTATATAATTTTGTAGATGTGATGAAAGTTTGAATTGTAAGTATCATGCTTCAATTGAATATGATGAGTCTACTAATATGATATCAACCTAAGGCATCTATTTTAGTATTATTTATAAAATAATGAGAAAACCCTCACATGAATGTGTGTCCTTTTATATAAGCTACATAACGATGAATTGGGAAAGATGATTAGAGATTATGATGTAAGAAGATGTAACCTAATCCATTCTTTTAAGATAAAGTGAGTATTATTATAAGAGACATAATGATCTTTGGTAATTACAAAAATGCTATTGGAAGTCAAAGACATGGTACACTCATCTAATTATAAGAAAGGAAATGGACAAGAATGAACTGAATGGTGATGACAAGTTAACAATGAAATTAATGAAATGGGTTTGATAAAGTGTATAGTCTATTTGCCGACCAAAAAAAAGTGTATAGTCTATTTATTTTAATTACATGTGATTGACCTAAACTCAATGATGTACATTAAAATCATATTATAAAGAAATTCATGAGAGAGAAACTTTATGCATTTAGTAATTTTGAATGTTTTGATTCCATGAGTAGTAGTGAATATGATATCAAAGAAGTTATGACTAGTGATTATGGAATAAAGGAAAAATGAAGAAAGGTAATAATTGGATCTAAGAACCGAACCCTAACGCTATTGTCATGAGATACATGATAATACATATGTTACTCTCAGACGAGGGATTGGAGAATGTACATAAGTATAGTTTAATTCAAATACAAGATGAAGCCCAAGGATGTGAATTGATTTATCAAAAATACATGTCTGGAATGCAATTGTATTTTAGGATACTTGTATTCAGAGAATGGCCTTCTCTAATGGATTTCAAACAAGTTCACTTATGTGTTGAATAGTATCCCAATTGTATAGTGGTAAATAGTAAGAGATAAGTATTAACTATGTTATGTACGTTTATGCTTTGAGATTTATATGCATCAAAATTGAAAAAATAAATATATGTTGCACTAAAAGCTTGTTCTGAGCATGTTGAATGACATGGGATGTTTATATACATATTTGTTGCTAGTTCTAATGTTTCCATTAATACTTGATGAGAACTATGATATGTAATGAACTGATAAGAAGTATGTTGAGATGAAATTATCATGCTTTAATTACTTTTGAGAAACCATGTTTAGGGTAAATACTGGACAATTAGATCATGTCTTGCGCTGAACGACCACTGATTATGATAAAACCCTTATGGGGGTAAATGTTTGATAATGAGATTATGTCTTGGGATGAAAGCCCAATGATTATGACTGCTATAAGATGATGAGAAATGTAAAGAATTATATGTGTTGCAAATTACAAATTTTGTGCTTCTTGTTTTAGTCATTGTCTTTCTTGATAAGCTTAATCTGTTTCATGTTATTCTGGTTACACAAGAATACTCACATATGATACATGATGTTTTGAATTCTTTTAAGATGAATAAAAGAGATTAATAATAAGTGAAATGATGACATATGTAGTTAGGTGTCCTAAACACCATGAGTTTCCCCTGAGGTCCACAATGGGGAAACAAAATAGATCTACTTGTAGTAATTGATGAGTTATAAGAAGGATTTCCAAATTGTGAATCAAGACCTTAAAGGTTAGACCATCAAGATTTAGGAGTGAGTCATCTGGAGTGGCTCTAGTCCTAAATCCTTGCTATAAAAGTCTATGTCCATGGGGAATAGACTCTGATTAAATGAAATATGTGAAATATAAAAATATGAAAAATGCTATGATATGTGATATATATATTATTTTGCTAGTTTCTATCTCATGTACCCGAGATGAGGACGTGAGCCTCTTCATGCAACCCAGAGGTTGTCATGGTCTGTTTTTTATATCTTACGGTGGCTGACTAAACCCTAAGATAGTGACAGTGAGTCATTGACACAAGAATCAGGCATGGCAACTTCTACTTGGTGAGGCACACTACTACAGAAATGGATTATAAAGTCGCATTCACAGGCGTCAGTTGTATACAGGAAATTGACGCCTAACACATACAACGTCGCTAAAAAAAATCGACATCTATCTATGAATGGCGATCATACACGGGTATCGCTTTTCATTTAGCGTTGGTTTCTTAATAAGAAACTGACGCCTAAAATCGACTGCCAATTCCAAATTTTCCATCGAAAAATATCACCTTAAAAATTTAACATAAGGCGTTGGTTATTAACTAAAAAACTGACGACTAAATTAGCCGCATTTTAATCGTCGGTTGGTTTGGAATACCCGACGCCAATGGGTTTCCCGTGCTGACCGTGCGGAAATTTTTACACCCCCTGTGGCGTCGGTTTTTCTATAATAATCGACTACTATTGTTATTAGCGTCGGTTTTTTAAATAACCGATGCTTATGGTTAACTTTATAGTGCCGCGTGAAGCCGACTGTTCCCCTTTCTCTATTTCATCCCCGCGAAAATAGGTCTGGCGATTTTCTCTGTGCTCTGCCACCCGCCGTTGCTCCGTGCTCGTACCTACGCTGCTCCGTGCTCCGCCGACGCGTTGCTCCCTACCCTCTGTGCTCGCGCCGCTGCTCCGTGGTACTGACTCCGCCGCTCTCCCTCTCTTCTTGTCGGCCCTCTATGCTCGCCGTCAGCTCTATGCTCACTGGTGGCTCTCTGCTCGCAGGCCCTCTCCCTCTCTGGTCGCCGGCCCTCTGTGCTCACTGGCTCCCAGCTATCCTCTCCACCTTCTCCCTGCCCATCCTTCTCCGTCTGCTCCCTGCCCTCCGCCGCCCAAGGTCATCCCCCTCTGCTAAGTGATGGACTTTGTCCTAAGTTGTTGATTTCAATCAACTGATTAGTTTTTTTATCTACTGATTTGTATTTACTTATCTACTGATTCATATTTACTTCTACTGATTTGTATTTACTTATCTACTGAATTGAATTTATATATCTACTGAATTGTATTTACTTATCTACTGATTTGTATTTACTTATCTACTGATTTGTATTTACTTATATTAAACTTGTCCATTCTAGCATCATAATTTGATTTGATTATGTGCTTTGAACCTTGAAACATGCATGTTAAAGATACATTGATGTCTCAAACTTAACTCACATGTGAGTCTTCAATTTCTAAAATGATTATGTGACCTAGTATGTATGTTGATATATGAAGCTCTAGTTAAAACTTAAAGATTGACCCCTAATTAATACATTATAACAGTATTGAATCGTGTATTTGTGTTGTTGCAGGTGTTATTGACTTGTTGTTGATTTGCATATATTTCTTCTTGTTGTTTAGTTATGTGTGTCTTTATCTTGACGATGAACATGCATGGACACTCAAAATGTTGAAATCAATGTTATAGAATATGATATCTAGATTAAATGATGTTACATGAAACCTAGGATATGAATGATGAAACTAGGATTGTAGGTATTGGAATGACAACATATATACATGTATTTGTTGGCCTAGAAACCTGTCCAAGATTTACTCATTAGGAGTAAATCCTGGATAGTCCCCGGTTTGGGACTGTTCTTGAACACCTGATCTCACTTAGGATGTAAGTGTACAATGTGTATTGGGTTTTCAAGAAAATTCCGGCAGCATTTCCCCGTTTGTTCTCTAAGTACATATGTACTTGGAGAACAGCGGGGAAATGCTGCTGAAATTTTCTTGAAAACCCAATACACATTATACACTTACTAGTGAGATTAGGTGTTCAAGAATGGGATAGGTGGTACACATTTATTATATATAAGAATGACATCACATGTATAAACCCTAAAGTTTTAACCATAAACTCTAATATGTTTACCCTAGACCCTAATCTTGTTGTAATATATACTTATTTTCTCTTTGATCATAGAATGGATGGATCATGGATGTCCATTCGCAATTGCTGCACCCCAGAGTTTATTTCTGGTCTTGATCAGTTTATTAGATTTGCTGAGGAACATAGGAAACAACCCGGAGATAGGTTCTACTGTCCATGTAGGCATTGCGGTAACAACTTGAAAGTCAGTATTGGTGACGAAATCAGAAGTCATGTCATGTGTAATGGGATTGTACAAGGCAATACAGAATGGCACTGGCATGGAGAGATTTCAAACCCGAAACTAGTGGATGTCGATAGCAGTGCTTGTGTGGAAGAAGAAATTGCCTTCGATGACATAGATGTGAACGAATCAGTTCCAGTAGACATCGTTGATGCGATGCTGGATAGTTGTGGGGTAGAGCACACCAAAACTGATCCACCTCCCATGTTTTGAAACATTGTGCATGATGTTGAGATACCATTATACACGGGTTGTAAGTTTACGAAGCTTAGCGCTGTGTTGAGATTGTATAAACTGAAAGCTAACAATCGATGGAGCGACAAAAGCTTCACGTCATTGTTGTCTTTGTTGAAAGAAATTCTTCCTGAAGGAAACGAGCTATCGATCTCAACATACCAGTTAAAGAAATTATTGTGCCCAATGGGAATGGAGGCCAAGAAGATACACACATGCAAGAATGATTGTGTATTATTTCAAAAGGACTATGTGGATTTGAAAGATTGTCTGAAATGTGGTGCGTCAAGGTATAAATTGACGACTTCGGGGGAGTCCAAAATTGGTTCTCCCACCAAGGTGATGTGGTATCTACCTATAATACCATAGTTTCAATGCTTGTTTTCCAATCCTATAGATGTGAAGAATTTGAGGTGGCATGCAGATGTTAAGAAAAATAATGATGGGATCCTACGACATGCATCTGATTCCCCACAGTAGAAGAAGATTGATTTATTGTACCCTGAATTCGGTGAAGAGGACATGAATCTAAGACTTGGGTTTTGTACAGATGGGATGAATCCATACGGGACATTGAGCAGCCAACATAGCACTTGTCCAGTTATGCTTGTTATATACAATCTTCCTCCCTGGTTGTGTATGAAAAATAAGTATGTTATGTTGTCGTCTTTGATATCATGCCCTAAACAACCTGGAAATGATATCGACGTTTATCTTGAACCTATGATTGATGTCTTGAAGAAGCTCTGGGGTGAAGGTGTGATGACATATGATGCTTCATGAAGAGAGACATTTTGTTTGCTCGCTATGTTGTTTTGCACTGTGAATGACTTTCCAGCATATGGGAATTTGTCTGGATATAGTGTCAAAGGATCTAAAGCGTGTCCTATATGTGAAGAGAACACTGATTCAATATGACTAAAACATGGCAGCAAGACTGTATATCTTGCTCATCAAAGGTTTCTTCCAAAATTTCATTCGTATTGTAGGTTGCGCAAAGCATTCAATGGACGGAATGAGGAACGTAGTGCACCTAAACCTATATCAGGGGAGGATGTTTATGAAAGAGTGAAAGACATTGCCAATGAATTTGGTAAGAGATCACAATGTACGATGACCACAAGGAGTGACAAGTCTTTATTCAAGAAGAAGTCGATATTTTGGGATCTTCATTATTGGAGTTCTTTGACAGTCAGGCATTGTATTGATGTCATGCACGTTGAGAAAAATGTATGTGATAGCGTCATCGGTACTCTGTTGAATATACCAGGTAAGACTAAAGATGGGATAAAGTCCAGAATGGACCTACATGAAATGGGAATAAGGACAGAATTAACACAAGTAGTTAGTAGCGATCGGAGAACATACTTACCTCCCGCTTGTTACACATTGTCTAGAAAGGAGAAGAAAGCATTTTGTGAATGCTTGGTAAATGTTAAGGTGCCACAGGGTTACTCATCCAACATCTGTACATTGGTATTAATGAAAGATATGAAGTTGATAGGTCTTAAATCTCATGATTGTCACACTCTAATGCAACAAATATTGTATGTGGCAATTAGATCTATATTGCCGAAGCATGTAAGGTTTGCAATCACCAGACTTTATTTCTTTTTCAATAGTCTGTGCAACAAAGTTATTGACCCTGATACTCTCGATAATTTGCAAAGAGAAGTGGTTGTTACCCTATGTCAGCTTGAGATGTACTTTCCTCCGTCGTTCTTTGATATCATGGTACATATTGTTGTCCACTTGACTAGGGAAGTGAAAATGTTGGGACCAGTTTTCTTGCATTGGATGTATCCCTTTGAACGATACATGAATGTTTTTAAAGGTGATGTTCGAAACCGTTATCGGCCTGAAGGGAGTATTATTGAGGGTTATGTGGCGAGAGAGGTTATGGATTTTTGCAATGACTTTCTAAGTGGTAATGACGCTCCCGTGAATGACAAGAATATTGAGGAGTATTTTGGCAAAGGAGTTTTGGGATCACGGGTGAAAGTAATCAGCCGTGAGCAGTTGGAGCAAGGTCACTTATATATTTTACACAACATCGACAAAGTGAGTGTTTATATCGAGGAACATACCAATTTCATCAAGAGACAATATCCTCTATCCAATTCAATGTGGCTTGCTAGAGAGCATAACAAGACATTTATTAAGTGGTTTGAAGATAAAGTCTTACATCAACTATCTCAAACACCAGATAATCTTACTGAAACCATCAAATGCCTCACCTTTAAACCAAAATTGAATGTTATGTCTTATGAAGGGTTTGACATAAATGGTTTCTCATATTACACAAAGCGTCAAGATGATAAGAGTGTCATCCAAAACAACGAGGTCACCCTTCAAGCATCTTCATTGTTTTTTGCAAGTGCAAAGGATAAAAGTCCACGTGAAGCTAAAATGTCATATTACGGTGTCATTGAATACATATGGGAGTTTGACTATGTAGATTTCATAATTCCGCTCTTTAAATGTAATTGGGTTGACAACAACAAAGGAGTTATAGTGGATGAATTGGGTTTCATGTTAGTGAACTTTGAAAAGATTGGCGAGAAGGGTGAACCATTCATATTGGCATCACAGGCGAAACAAGTATTTTATATCGATGATCCTACAAATGATAAATGGTCGGTTGTTCTTCATGGTAAAAGACAGTTCATTGAAGATCCTATAGATGAATAAGAGTACTATGATAAGTATGATGACTCCAGTCCATTCTCAGTTGGGTTGCCAACACCACCAAACATTGAAGTTGGGGATCACAATGACTTGTATTTTCACGGGGATCATAATGAAGGATTGTTAATTGATAAAAGATCACAATATTAGAGGCATGGATGTTTATATTTTTATTATGTTTTATTTTTCTGAATGTGAACTTTACAATGTGAATGTGGACTTTACAATGCGAATTACTTTACAATGTGAATGTGAACTTTACAATATGAATGTGAACTTTATAATGTGAATTACTTTACAATGTGAATGTATACTTTACAATGTGAACTTTACAATTAGTGTTACTTTACAATGTGAAATTTATAATTTGAATGTGAACTTTCAGATGGCTGAGCATTCCCATGATGACTGTGCTGATGATCACCGTGAGGGTGAGGACGTGATTGCGCCGCCTGACAATGTTAGTTAATTTTAATTATGAATATATCCCTGAGGTTTCTATCTATATGTTCATTTATAATTATATCATGTAAGTGTGTTTTTTAATCAAATTTTAGGCTAGTGATGTACCCCCTGAAGTTGTTACAACACTTGATGAGCAAAAAAAGAAAATTGAGAAAGTGAGGGGCATTACAATGATGAACAAGTTAATACATCAAAGGGGTAATGGACCCAAATTGGCTGTGGATTTCTATCAGGCAGGAAATCCATATGGAGTGAACCACAACTGATTTGTTTCATATCTTGGGGTTCTTACTCACAACCATTGTAGTCCTATCCTAGAATCATGGCATAAAGTTCCTAAGGGGAAGAAAGACCACATATGGAAGGAACTATGCGTGAGTTATTATTATTTGTAATTCTATTTGTGTAGATTACTAATTTTTAGGATACTAGTTAATAGCAATTCTATTTAATTTGCAGAGCATATTTGATCTGGATGAAAAGCTGCATCGTAAATGTGTGATGCAACGTTGTGGGAGGGTCCTAAGGAACTATAGGACCAATCTCACCCGAGATTACATACGTGATGCTAAGAATAAGTTCTTGATTGATTCCAATTCTAGACATTGATCAGTATTTCACTAACTCTACACTAATAATTTTTGTTTGTATTCTCTTTGAAAAATAAATATAGGAAGAAGGAAGCCACACAACAATGGAACTACTTGGACCCCAAAGACTGGGAGGAGTTTGTTACCCAAAGAAAAACAGATGAATTCAAGGTATTAAGCGCCACTCCCAATTTAATTAATATACATTTTTATGTATTCACCTATTCAAGATTAACCTTTAGTGTTACTAAACAAATCAATGTGCTAACTAACTAGGCTATCAGCGATGCTCAATGAGCAAGGCGTGCACTGAATGTGCACGACCACACAATGGGTCCAAGAGGATATGCAGGCGTTCGCCAAAGACTACATGCTGAGTCTACTCAGCCTACCGCTACTCAGGAGACTGCAAAGTCCTCTACTGCTGCTCCCACACCTCTACCTCGCCATGCTATGTGGATAGCTGGGAGGCAAAATAAGAAGGGAGAGATACCGAAGCCCGCACCCACTGAGGCGGCTGCAAAATGGTAAAAATCAACTCTTAGAGAAATCTATCGATATTGATTATTGTTATGTTTACTTACGAATTTTTGTTGATGGTGATTAGTGGGAGCTGCATGAGCAGAGGAAGGAAGGCAAGTTCATCTCTTAGGGCACAAGGGATGAACTGACAATTGCTCTGGGTAACCCAGAGCATCCTGGACGTGTAAGGGGTGCAGGCACTGGTGTGGGCATCAAAGCGTTCTTTGGGCCATCCCAACGCAAACATGTCCTAAAAGCAGGACTTTCACAAGCTGAGGTAACTTATTCTTATTTTAGAATGTTATTACAAAAGGGAATTCAATAATCATAAACTAGTATTTCTTTTATCCATGTATAGGTAGATTCCTTAATTGATAGGAGAGTCGAGAAAGTACTTGATAAAAGACTCCATGAAGCAATTAACAAGTGGCAATCGCCTCAGACTGCCACTCAGGCAGTACATGTGGCAGACCTCTCTTCTCCTACTGCTCGTACTGCAGAGGTTGGGAGTAATCCTATAGACCCAAAACCTAGCACGTCCTATGTAAGTATTTTTATGGCTTATATAATAGCTAGTTTGTTCAAGATGATATGTTTGTGTATATATGCATATAACATTCTTTATGTAAATTTGTAGGGGTTGAAGCCATGCCGGCTAAAAAGTGAAGGATATCTCATTGCAGAGGCATCGGCTTACCCACCCCTTAAAGGGTGCATGTTTCATGGGAGTCCAGTACCAGATGGCATGGTACATGTGAGCCCGATACATGTACTCCCTGGCTGGACGAATCTTGCACTGCCTCATGCACACCCAGATGCTGAAACACTTTGTGAGGCAGTAGGCGGAGTGATACTGTGGCCCAAAGCGGATGTCCTCTATACTGATATTGTATGATAAATTTTCATTACTTTAATTTGTTAGTGTGTATATATATATGAGTCAATTGATATGAAATTATATATACATGTCAAAAAGACGATACCCACTACATCTCAGCCTCCACCTCCTTGACTACCAAGTTGGCTTCCAGGGGACCTACACGCCTCGATAGGTCCTAATTGTAGGAGTGTGGCAGTATGGATCGGCGAACATAATCCAAATTGCCCTATAAATGTTACTATTCCAGAGAATGCTGCAGGTAAATCATACGATAACAATCTATTTATACAAGTTTAGCATACATATTAATGCATACGTAACAGAAGTTCTAGATACGTATTAATGCAGGTCAAACATTCAGAAACAACATATTTATACAAGATATTTTGGAGTTGTTTAGTTATGAATGGCTGAACACATCTATGATAGAGCTGTGGATATGGTAAGATTAATGCATACGGCAATCTGGTTTATACATCCATATACCTTGTTTTATATACGGCAATCTGGTTTCTTATATATTAATGCATACATAATACATGTTTTGCAGCCACTTACACAAGACATGTACAGATTTTGGGTTTTCCCATGTGGGATTTTTGGTTCCATCTTTGATTAGTCTTGTAGATACAAACCCATATTTAGTTACTTCATACTGCTGTGATGCTTTTGAATATTTTGGTAAAAATAATAAGACGGTGATAATAGCTCCATTCAATGTCGAGTAAGTTTACTTTGCTTGTAATTTGTACTTAAGCAAATTACATTTTTATTGTGAATATTGAGTTATTAATTTTCTACTTTCTTACCTGTAGTGATAAGTATTGGGAGTTATTAGTTATTGTCCTCAAGACATTCACCGTCTATTATCTAGATCCTGTAGGGAGTGAGTTGGATGTATTATATGGATATGCAATTAAAAGGCCATTATTCTCGTGAGAAATATTTTATGTTTTTATATTTGTTAACATCTATTACTACATTACTATTTAATTATGCAATTTAATGTGTTACATTAACATATATAGGGCTTTATAAGAGTACAAAAAAGCTGGAGGAAAGGTCGCCAGGAAAAAAATCTGACACTCATTTGGGAGAATGTGAAAGTAATTTCCTGACTCCAATGTATATATTATTTATGTGAACTGTGCTTATTTGTATTTTTGAATATTTTGTATGTTTCAATTTATAGTGTGCTACACAAGACAACGACTGGGCATGTGCCTACTATGTGATGCGATTTATGGACCTAATCATCAAACATGCCGTATTGGAAATCGATAACATACAATAGGTATCATACATAGTCTCGTTAGATAATATGAAATATATGAATCTTATTATATATTATTATAATTATGTATATACATCATTCTCTTTGTAGGTCTTTAAAATTGAGGACTTCAACACAGGTGCAAAGCGTTTCGATGTACATGCTCCCTATACGAGAGATGAATTAGATGCTGTAAGAGAAGATTGGGCAAAAGCCCTGTAAAGAGTGGGAATTTTTAAATATAATTTTGTTGACAATGATGAATCAAGAATAACTTTGTTCTCATAATTAATTTTGTGTGAATGTGAATGAATTTTTATGAATTGTCATATGTGTGTGAAAATCATCAATACATGAATGTTTCTACATGTGTCTGAATGTGAAATGAGATGAAATAAATGGAACTACAGGTTGCTACTGGTTTCTACATGTGTCTGATGAAAAAATAATATGAATTAAATGTTCTTATACATTAGTGTGAATCACATATATATAATATTGTCCATCATGTTAATTTTGTAGGTTTGTGGCTTGTTGTTGGCTGATATTAATGGATGTCGTAAACTTGCAGTTCAGTAGAGGTTCTCATCCTGCGACCAGCCACAGCAGGCCTGCAAACTGATAAGAAAAAAAACCAAAACATAGGCGTCGGTTATTTGAAGAAAACCGACACCAAAGACATACCGCGGCGGTTTTGCACTTAAAACCGACATCTATTTGACCGTGTTGTCAGGGGATATGACGTCGATTAATGTTAAAAACCGACGTCTTTTCATCATATGTGGCGTCTCTTTTCGAAAACCGACGACAAATGGTTACAATGTCGGTTGCCCTACTAGTAACCGACATCGATTTCCCTAATGAGGCCAGATACCACGGCCGTGCTGGCCAACACGGTCATGGCAGCGGGCTAGACACCACGGTCGTGCTGGCCAGCACGGCCGTGGCAGTGGACCAGACACCACGGCCGTGCTGACCAGTACGACCGTGGCAGCGGGTGAGATGGCGTCGGTTATCACTAATAAACCGACACCGATAGTGACCCAGATGGTGCCCTTTCTATGGCGCGAAGGTATATGATGTCGGTTTCAAAGCTAATAACCGATGCCTATACCCCCTTGCTGGCACGTTTTCGGTGGCGCGCGGAGGGTTGTGGTGTCAGTTTGAGAACCGACACGTAACAGTTGGGCTTTTAGCGGTGCCCACATATGTGTCGCTTAAAAACCGACACTAAATGCCTTAAATAACCGACACTAAAGGTCGGTTATGTACTAGTGGTACAAGCCAAGTAGTTTAAGGGAAAATGAATAAAAGATGACAAACCTTGTAGAATATGATTTGAATGTTTGTTACATTCCTTGTACTTCTACCTGATAATTTGTCATTGTTGATTATGTTACTTATTGTGGAAAATAATCATTATGTTATAGAGATTATCTATTTTACATTCTAATATGTCTTGTAGACAAGTAGTAAATGTTGGGGGTTATATCCACTCTGAATATGATTTGGATTGCTTGTCATTTAATAATATTATTTGGTAGACATGTCTCATGTGTACTTCAGCTTCAGGACTACATGACATGTCTTGGTCTGGCTGGTGGGGTGTCACAAAGATGATGTTATTATTATGTATTGATTTTAAAATGCTTAGATCTTGACTTGTTACTCATGCATAAGGATTGTCAATCTGAACTAAGAAGTATCCATTGATTTATTCATAGACATGCTCTTAAAGATGTTTTAAAGTTGGGTTCCATCTAAGTGATCACCTTTTCTAATTGATTAGAATATGATCATAAACTAGATTTGAGCACCTGCTAGAACTATTTGCTAGACCTTTTAAAATATCTATAAGTTTCTTTTAACTTCATTATACTTAATATGATGTTGATGCATGCACCTAGCTTGAGTGGGAAGTATCCACATAGTGAGGCTCTATATGAGTCTCATGAGGTTGTTTCTAATATTTTTAGGTATAATTATACCCAATAGAGAGGTCGAGACAAAGAAGATGTAAATAGAAGCATAATCTACATATAATAGAATGTCCATGTACAGTGTCTTTCCCGAGATAGGTAGTATACAAAGTTTGTTGTTTCATATACATATAACTCAAGTAAACTAAACTTTTGCATATGAGTAACAAGATTTTGATTCTAGTTTTAATAGAGTTGAATAAGTTCTTGTGATAGTATGGTATTGTTAATGAGGTTTTATGAGAATTAAAAAAGGAAAAAATGTGTGTTTTTCATATATTGTGAAAATTGTGTTGCTAAAAATTAGTTGTTTTGCTTCATAATCTTGGTTTACGTTCTGGGATTTCCTCTAATAGTTGGCATTAATGTTGATCAAAAGATAAGTCCTGACATTGTTCATTCTAATGTGACATCAAAAATGCAAGAGTAACATTACAAGATGTAGGGAAGTAGTTATTATTCCTCTCATCCTTTGTTTTTCTTTGTATTAAACTTCTTCTTCTTTCTTAACACTATATCTGGTATAACATTTGTTAGACCAAGTTTAGTGATGTCTTTTTCTTACAACTTATCTTAGTTACAACATAATTACTTGTTAACACTAATCTTATCTCATTTTATTCTCTATCTAGATAAGGAGATACAACATCACATTTACGATCTAGTATGTAATATAATAGTTGCAAACATCTTCAATACATCATATATACCTAGCTATATAAGAAAAGCCATTGACCATGGAGGATTTTCTTTGTAATTTTTCTTTTCTTGAATAAGAAAATTGTCCTTGTATTCTATTTTATACTATTTAGGAAGAAATGACGAAGGCATCCTATTTAACATCTTATGTTTTTTTTGAAACAAATTAGTCTTTCATTATAATAAAATAATTCTATAAAAGTACTTAACAGTTTGAATGTAAGCATTTCTTTTACTTCTTTATATTATGGATTGGTCCTTGTATTTTCTAATAAGGCTATGCAATGACATATGATGGTTTTAAATATAGTTATTGGCTTTAGTTCTCCAAATTATATATTACCCTTGTCTTACTATATAAGAAAGATTGTGGACAATGTTGTATCTAATAGAGCTGGTTGCTCATTCACTCTTTAGACTTGCATTGTCTTTCTACAATGGTTAGGGTCGTGAGTGTGGTGCCACCAAGGCAAGAGGAGGTGGATGACTTGATCACTTTGACATGACGTTGGGAAGGATCGACACAACTACATTGATGTCATTGAAAAACAAGTATTATTATTTTTATAGCCTACTTCTCTCTTTTGTAATTTTCTAATTTTTTCTTAATGTTGTGGTCAAATTTTGATAAATGTCCATTCTTTCCGACTTATGTTACACATAATGTAATTGTGCACTGACTCAGGCATTATTTTTTTATTTGTTTAGCTAAAAAGAATAATACAACTACATTTACGATCTTCAAGTAATGTAATATTCTCAAATCCTATAATATATTCTTTTTTTAATAATATAATTGTATTCGAATTTAAACAATATATGAAAAAATGTGGGAGATATCATACTCATTTTTTTAATATTTTTAGTTGCAGATGAGGTCTCCTCGGTCAGTTCTTGCGACATTGATCCAGAGGTTCTTGATGATTTCTGTGTGAACAAGGTATCCAAGACGAAGAAAAAGAAGAAAAAATATAAGAAAGCTGGAAGCGAGGAGTCTTCTCCTGCTTGGGAGGTCCAGAACATTTACCAATTTGGTACCTCGCAAATACTTGCAAGTGGTCGATCCTTGGATATATGTGAATGAATGATTCTGTCTATGTAAGCTTTATTTGTGGGTGAGCTGACTGTTGCTTCATGGATGGAATTTTATTCAGTTGCAGATATCTAAGAAGGCGCCTATTAGTATTCTCCGGTCTGATCTTGGTCACTTGGTTCTTGGCATGTTCAGATGAAGATGAGAATCAGTGGCAGTGTTTTCTTCTCTTCAGGGGAGAAGGTTGGAGTGGTAGGCCTGCCTTCTTCTAGATGGTTTCTCTCAGTAATCCAGCTGGGTTTTAATTGAGAGGCGAGATTAGGGATGTCTTTGTGTTTCAAGTTTGAAAGTTGAGCTGGTGTTTCTACAGACGTCTTTGTGGGTGTGCTTTATTGGTTCTGTATGATTCTCCTTCTCCCATTTTTAATCTGTAATTCTTAGACTGATATGTCTTCCTCCTGTTCATCTCTTAGTTTGAAGTTTTTTTTTCTGTTTCAGATCCCTGTCTTGTCCCCCTGCGTGGGGACAATAAAGGATCTTGGTTTTTTCCTCCGGGCGCTTATGTACCCAAAGTTTTGGTTATCTTGTAAATTTTTTTTTGCTTGACCAAAAAAAATACGCGTACGAGCACATAACAAGGTTTGGATGCATTCTTTTCAAAATTTTCTAAATTACAAAATTGATTTTTGTGTATCTTAATAAGGCTACATGAGTGGTTGTAATGGGGATTTTTCATATTACACGTTTACTCTTGTCTTGCTATATATAAGATTTCGTAAGAAGATATACACATAACTTTTCACCTTTAGTTTTTGAATAGTTAATCAGGATTTGTATCCCAATGACGTTGCTGTATCCTCACCATGGGAGCTCACTCATACCGGTCTACGCATCACACACATCATTTTGTGGTTGCTATGGTTGGGGTGTGACACAACCAAAGTCCAAATAGGTAGAGGACGCTATCTCTCTACGTGACACTGGGAATGATCACCATATTTGTGCAACAATTATTATCACTTTTCTCTCTTATTTTCCTTTTAAAAATGATCTTCATCTTCTATACGACACACAATGCGTCAGATACATATTTTAACGTATACTTTCCTTTTGTTTACCATATTCACAAAAATCGCTGTCTATATATTTTAATATTATTATTTTTACTAATAATGCGACACATGATTACAAAATTTCAAAGTAATATAATATTCTCAAATCTGTATAAAATACGCCTAGTCATAAAAACTGCCAAATCAAAGAAAAAAATAGCTGGTCCAGCAACATTTCCAAGGGTGGTTGTGTAACTCCCGGACCAGAATTTTCCGGATCAACTGGTTTGTCCGGGGAACGCCAATCTTATGTACACTTTTGCTATGTTTGCTGAACAACGGCAACGGGACGGTAAACTCTGGCCTCAAAGCCGTCCTTCATGAAATTATGTCCCCGTCGGCCACCGTTAAGCAATCGACAGTCCACAAGGACCCTTCAACGTGACTGGTCGCCGTCAGAACCGAGTTAGCGGCAAACAACCCCTACACACACCGTCTTTACCGTTGGTTCTCTCTTCTCATCTCTATCCCGGTTCCCCGTAATTTGAACGTCGACGTCCTAGCTTTCGGGGTTGGCGAGGGCCGGTGGTTAGACCGATGGACCGGTCTGCAGCGGCGGCAGGGAGGAGGCGTACCGGTGGCGCCGGGGCCAGGCAAGAGTCCCTGCTGACAAGGGTGACTTCTGCAGTGTTTTCCTTCGTCAGGCTCGCGGAGTTCGAGATCCTCTTTGTTCTGTTCTTCGTCATCGCATTTCTCATCTTCAAGGACCTGGTACCCTCTCCCACCTGCGTTTATATTCTACTATTGGTTATAACAGACTGTCGAGTGTCGACAATATCAGTTTGCGACTATTCCACAAATAGTTCAAATTGAATGCGCTTTACAAGAAATAAGATAGGTCGGAGTGTGTTAAGATCGTCTAATCTTAATAGATACTCGTAATTTGTTGTATGTCATTTGTCATCCCGACTTAAAACCAGTTTAACTGGTGATTCCATCTTTGTCTATGCTAAACCAAAATAATTTACTTTTAAAAAGGAGAAATTGAACTGTTTTTTAGTTATGTCAGTTTGCTTGAGCTGCTGCCAAAATAGATTTAATACACAAGCTGTGAGGCAGTTCAATGCCCTGATCTGGTCCATGGGATGACTCAAGAAAGCCTCACTCACGCAAAAGCAATACCAACTTCACATCAGTCACATAATCAGTAACTGATTTGCAAATCTAAACTTCCTTACTGCCATGAAGAGAAAAGAATTCATCCACTACATTATAGTCCATTCTCTAAGAAAGTTGTTCTGCAACCCTTCTACTCATATAATGAGGGAAGACTCTCATCAGTGATGGGAATCTGTTCTAAACTAAAAGGACAGCTGTAATAAAAGGCTCAACATCTGAACAATGTGCTACATCTATCAATCCATTAGAAGTGAGTTTTTAAAGACCTAACAACTCGTTTGTTGAGGGAAAACTGTAATCGATGAGGGAAATTTAGGCTAAAGTGAAAGGATAATTACATAAAAGGTTCAATGTCGTAATCGTTGTAACATATTTATCCATCTGTTGAGATTACTAGTTGCAGTCCGTTTCTTTTGAACCATGCTTTTGTGGTCCACTGTTTGCTTTTAATTTAAAACTGAATACACTCAATTGTGGTTTTCAAACTGCTTCAGGTTAATGCTTTTCTTTAGAACAAGTTTCACCCTCTTCTAATGCATAATATATAGTTTTCTTTGCTATTTTGCTTCTTTTTAAGCCAACAATTGAATGAATGCATGATTATATGGGACATTCATTAGCAAACATAAGATCTGCTCGTCAGAGCATCACTCGTTGTTTCATTCCTCGTGATTGCTGGTCTAGACTTTAGTACCTTGGGACTTGTAGAGAAAGTTAGTTGGCCAGATTTCATAGGCTCACAGATCACTGTATAAATACAAATTTTGTAAAATCATGCAAACAAAATAAAGTTTAGGCATGAGGTTGTGAAAGAGATTTTATAGTTCCCTAAGGCATTTTAGAAGGACTTTTCTTAGTTTCTTCAACTGAAGGAAAGAATCTGTTTTGGGTTGCCCTTGCCTCAAGATGTCAGCGGTTCATCAATGCAATCAAATCTTTCTTGGAGCCTAATCTATATAATATAACTAATGTAGTAATTTAAACAATGAAGTTTCCTGAAAATTAGAAAAAGCTCAAGAAAATGCTTGGCACTTTAACAAATATGAATATACAAGTACCCACCTGTATCTTAAATTTTGCTGAAGTCTAATACATCAGATTATACGAGGAAGTGAGCTTGCTAAGACAAGATAACGAAGTGTTGTCTTTTATTTATTTTTTAAAAAATAATTAAAGGGTTAACAAAAGAGAGGACTAAACTATACGCGGCGTACGGTTGGCAATGGGAAGTAGGTCACATAGGCTTTTTTTTGTAAGACCACGCGTCAGTACGTCACGGATTATGCCCTCGATGAAAGGAAAGCGTGGTAAATCGAATACCCGTGAGTTTGTTCAGTGAAAGTTTTGCTCAGTAGTACGTTGGTTATAAGAGAATAATAGTTGTAGGAACAACAAATGAGAGTGGATATTAGATTTTAGTAGTGTTACTCATTATTTGATTTTGCAAACAACTAATTTTGAAAAAAGGGGTTCTCATATGATTACTTCTGAGAATGCGCATAATTGTAGCCAAATTAACTACTTCCTTGTAAGGCAATTAGATAGAAAATTATGCAAAATTTGTAACTGATATGTAGAGAAGAACTCACTAGCTAACATATTGGTGGTTTTAGATATAAACACGAAGGCAATAATACTAAGCGGAAGGCACCCAAGATAGAAAAATCAAGTGGTAGCACTTTAGAGGAGAGAATGGAGTGGCATTTTGTGATAAGCATATCAAGGAAGGCATCTCAAACTTGGGTGTTGGTGTTAAGACTATGTGGTATAAAATGATCTCCAACATAACAAGAATAGCCAAGGAAAATTTTGGGAAATCAAAGGTTATGGGCCTCCATAAAAAGAGACATGGTGGTGGAATGATGATATACAAAAGGCTATAAAAATTAATACGGAGATTTGCAGGAGCTTACCCAAATCTTGAGACAATGCAACTTTTTAGAGATACAAGTTAGCAAAGAAGAAAGCTAAGAAAACAGCTCAAGGGGCTAGATCTAGATACTTTGAAGAGATATATAAGAAGTTGGATTCTAGCAAAAGGGGAGAAATATATATACTAAGAGAAAGGAAAGAAAGATACCTGGGCCAAGTGAGATGCATAGAAAATGATGGTGGTCGAATGTTGGTAAAGGACATTGATATCAAGAAGACAAGAACCAATTGAAACTACTTCCATAACTTTTCATGATCAAGGAATAAGGTTTCGCCGAAACTGGCGAAATTTCGCCCCAAAATACCGATTTTGGTGGCATCTGGTACGAAACCATGCAACCATACCGCTATGTCGAAATCGTCGAAATTCTTTGCCCAAAATTCGAAATTTTCTCAGGGAGTAGGAAAATATCCTTTCCTCCCACATGAAGGACCCCCCACCTATCCCCATATCAAATTTTATTGCATAAATCGATGCATTTAGGTGTAAAGATCATGCCTGTAAAATTTCATGGCTTAATTCATTGATTTTGGCGTCGAAACAGGCGCTGTTGCATTTATCGAAATTTTTGTCGAAATTTCAGTAAATTTCGGTTTCCATGTTGTCGAAACGACATCGAAATCGGATACCTTATTCCTTGCATATGATTAATGATATATGCATACAAGAAGCATCACTTGCACACGACGATTTATAACAATCAAAGGTAAAATGATGTTTTGAAAAGATGAAAATGGGAAAAACGTGTGGCCCTCAACAAGATTATGAGGACAAACAATGAGTATAAAACAATACCATAGTACCCATTTACAAGAACTAGGGCGATAATTAAAGCTGCACTAACCATAAAGGGATTAAGTTGATAAATCACATGTTGAAGCATTAAGATTGTCAGACTCGAACCAGTCAGCGAACCAGTGAGGCCTCTGGTTCACGGTTCACTGGTTCAGTCAGTGGTCTGACCGGTTCAACCAGTGATGTCAGCAACGACACTAATAGTTTAAATATATATAAATGTCTTTGATACTCATGGAAAATATCACTGCAAAAGTTATTAAACATGAATAATAGCATAACTGCTCACAATAACTTGATAAACAAACCAAATAACATATATTATTCTATTCATGGACATTTATATACCATCATTTATATTGTATTCAATATTGATTAAGAAAAACTAGCAGTAAAAATACATTAACTTGTAAAGTGAGAGAACTGGCCGGTTGGGCTAAAACCGGACCGGTTTGCCGGTTCACCGGTTCAACCGGTCGGTTCACCGGTTTGATGCCGGTCAGACTTCATTTTTGGCTTTGGGAGAGAACCAACTCGGTAGAGTGACCGTTTCCCGGTTCAACCGGTCGGTCTGGTTCGGTTCTGATAACCATGGTTAAGAAGGATTTTGAGCAGAGACTGAGATCTATAATACAAATACCCGACAACCAATTTGGTTTCATGCCTAGAAGCCCCGCAATAGATGTTATTTCTTCGATGAGGTGACTTGCAAATAAGTACATAGAAGGTATCAAGCTGAGAGTCACATTTTGAAACTTTAGGAAATGATTTTGAGCAAAGATTTAGATTGATAGCACATATATTAGACACCAAATTTGGTTTCAAGCCTAGAAGACCCACAACAAATAATACTATTATCACAAGGGGCTTATTGAGGAATGTTAAAGAAGATAAATCTTTATATGGTTTTTGTTGACTTGGAAACGACTTATGACTGGGTATTCAAGGAAGTGCTTTGGTGGGTTTTGGAAAAATGAGGTGTGTCGATGCAATATATTAAATTAATGATAGGCATGTATGATGCTCAATTGTAATTGTCAGGACTTCTGGAGGACATACACACTCGGATTTCCTATTACAATTGGGGTACATCAAGGATCGACTCTCAACCCTTATATATTCATTTTTGTTATGGATGAGTTAACTAAGCAAATCCAGGATGATATCTCATGTCTCTTGGTGTATGCTATTTGCATATAATACCATTTTGATTAAAGAAACTGTAGTTAGATTGAACTACAAAGTCATTAAAAGCAAAAGAGAGTATACACATTTGCAAGTTTTGCTAGTCTAGAATTGTGAATGGTAGCATCTGTCAAGTTGGATGTACTAAAATGTGATATCTATTGTTACTTGTGTTATAATGTGTAAATAGACGGTTAGGATCAAGATGATGTTTGTCACAAGATCACAACAAAATAGATGAAATGGAGTACTACTAGAACAATGTGCAATCTAAAGACCCCACTTAGAGTAAAAAGCAAGTTTTATAAAAAATTATATGATCGACAATATTGTATGTGAGTGAATGTTGGCCAGTGAGGAACAAGTGTCAACAAGATGAATTTGATAGAATGCGTATGTTAAGATGTAGGTTGGAAAGGAATAGAAAAGATCGCTTGACAAATAAGTATATAAGGCATAAAATGGAATGACGGGTATCGAGGTCAAGTTATGCGAAGGTCGCCTGAAATGGAATGGACATGGGAAAGACAGACCGATATACACCGGTTCAAAACGATGCTAATGAGCTGGGCACCATTAAAAGAGAAGAGGCATGCCAAAAAAAACTTGGGGAGGGAGCTCATAAAGCGAGATAGAATTCTTACATCTTGATGGAATATAACCTATAGCAGAACTGAATGGAAAAGAAGTCCATGTCGCCGACCTTGACATGGCTGGGATTGAGGTTCAAATGATGATGAATGAAAGGGTTGAATTTATACACGACTGCTTCTCTTAGGTCTTGTTTGAGTTTAGCGGTATTTGAGAAAAAAAGGAAAGGACCAATCAGTTTGAATACAACATTAATGCCTTTTTCTGAATAATTTCCAAAGAGATGCTCAATAGTAAACTTGATTAATCTATAATAGAAAATCTCTTATGCTTCAAAGCGTTTTGCAAAACATGCTTTACTATATAATGAAAAATCAATGTGTGCAAAACAATTCTCAAACTTTACTCTATATTACCACATTCTACATTATCAAATTTCCTTCTTCGCTACTAAATATTTTCTATATTTATCAGGTTTGACATCTTGTAATTATTGAAATCCATACTCCACAAGGGTTCTAAATGTTATGTTTATGGATGCATTATTTCAATATGCTTTTTCTTATTTCATATTCTCTTTTTTTCTCTCTTTGCAAAGTGGACATACATCCAAGCTATATTTATCATGGTATGCTTCAATTACTACATTTTTACAACTTACATGGTATCAAAGTCGTAACTCATGCTGTCCTTTTTGTTTCATACAACCCTATGGTGCCGTTGAACATGTCACCCTACCAACTGTGTTCCAACACTACTTCTGCAACACATGCCTTAATGAAGTCGTTAGATGTTACCCTCATGTGGCTTTCTGACTATATGATCGGTCGTAGGATCCAACAACTATTGTTGCCAGATGACTCTTCCTAGCTGGTTTCCGCTCACTCTTTTCAGTAGGGAGAGCATCAGCCACCAAGGGCATTTTAATCCTTTGATCCCGTATGCCTAAGCCCTGTTGACCTTGTCTATCTGATAAGAATGGTCTGAGCATGGTTGTGCGGTCCTTGGTTGGCTCCTTATATGGGTGATCTTCCCAAGGAACAATATAGTATATACCAAAATATGACAAAGGTTTTTTTGCACAATCTCTTGGAGTTGTATGCTTTTAAGAAGTATTTGTCTAGGTGTATAAATTATGCAAGGAGTATGATGGCCATGCCTAGTATGTTGGTCCTTTTTCATGTGCTAGGGGGTATGGGATGACTGAATATATGTCATCCCTGGACACATAACTATTCTAAACAACAATTGGGTGAGGAATTTGTTTCTTTTCTTGCCTATCGCCCGCCATTCTGATTTGCTTCACAATCTAGTATTGGCTTGCGATTTGTCGCCTATGCTCCGCAGGTTTATGGTTGCTCTTTCTTGGATTCCAACATCCTCCATCTGTTATTCAATGGTGCTTCTGTTGATCCTTTGAGTAGTGGCTATGGTCATGCATCGTCCCTTGGACCGTGATGTGGTACTCACGTCTCTTTAGACTCTCAATGCCACTGTATCTTATTTAAACCATCTGGAAGAGAGGTGTTGTGGAAAAAAATAACCGAGTTTCTATCATCCCATTTTTTTGACTCTGCTTCTACTTTTGTTCTTCCAACTTGGATGGTGATGATTAACCCAATTGATTTGGATTCAAGTATGTGACTATGACACATCAACCATCGAGTGTTTCTGCTTGTTTTCTCAACTAGTACATCTGATACTTCTTTCTAGACTTAACTAGGGTCTTCTACTTGTATCGTTGGTAATCCTAAGCTCATTCTTACCTTGGTTGGTCTTTGGTACGTCTCGTTCATGCTTGTGGATGGTTTCACCCCTCGAATTGGGGTTTTCTCAAGTGCCCCAATGCCTCAAACTTTTTTTTTATCCAATACCCAAGTTTTTTGGATTTGTTTGTGTCAGCAAGTTTACTAATATTTGTCTTGCAATACAACCTTTTTCCTATACTCTTTTACTTAGCACTATCTCAGAAACAAGTGCGTAGTTGGCAACATTGAACTTGTGCAAAGTTGAGCGAGTAATTGTCGATTTTGTCAACTTTTACAGTTTATGAAACTGACACACTTCAACTTTGAGTTGGTCTCATTGTCGGATCGTCCTTTGATGGACTTTGACGAAGCCAACCGAACACCATGTTCTCTTGTCTCAATATCACATATTGGTGATTAATTGCCAAAAATCACGAATATGGGTTGAAGTTTATATAGGCCCAGTCCAGCCCAAGTGAAATGACCTACTGCTAATCTTTTATAATGAGATGTTTAAGTTCGCTTCCAACAACAATCATGGCCTTCACATAGCTCATATGTGATTGAATATTAGTGCCACTTGGAGATTTTGAGATACAAAATGTTGGGGAGCTTGGAGTTTACACTGTATATATTGTATTACACATTTATGAAATATATTACTATTGTGATTGAGACGTTGCATTGTGAATCTTGTGAATTGTGACTGTCTACCTACTTAGAGGGTAAGGAGTTCTTATTTTATGCTCATTAACACGTGTAAGCTAGAAATATTACATGGTTTTCTAGTTTTTAATCGATGTTTCCTTCAACTTCACATTAGTTTCTTTTGAATATGCCATTGAAGTTCTATCGAAGTTTGCACCTAAACTTCCTCCTATTACCCCAACTTTCACTTCAACACCCGCCGAAGTAGAAATGAACTCAAACTCCTATAGTGGTTGGTGGGGTATATGAAGGTGAAGATGGTCTAAGTCGAGTTCTTCCATTGTTGTTGTTGCCCCTTGCACCTATTAATTCTAGTGTCATTTTCTTGGGTCACCCAACCAATCCAAAGTTACATGTCTTTTGTCAGGCTCTACTATTTAGTCTTTGAATGTTAGAAATGTCATATGGAGGAACACCATCATCATTTTATGTATCCTGAGTGTGTCTATAAAAGAAGTTTGAGCCTTTTCCTCTTGCTTGATATGACATTTGGGGTAGTGTACAATAGGGTTTCTATTGAAAATGGTGTTCATAATTTTGTTACATCTATTGATGATTGGCCTCATGCCACATTGGTGTATTCGTTGGAAGACCATTTGGGTTTCAGCTTATTCTTTTGTGAAAGCAAACTCAAATTTCTTTTGCGCACGTAGTTAATTGCGTGGATAATGCTGTAACGTCCCATGATTTGAGCCTCGGATAAAATGATCTTAAAAGGAATGATTGGACTACCTGTATCACCAAGGTGCACCTCCTTTTCAGGGAGCCCATCACTAAAGAACTCTATGGTTAAGCGTGCTCAACCCAGAGTAGTACTAGGATGGGTGACCAGTTAGGAAGTTTATCCTGGCTTGCACGTGAGTGAGGACAAAACGCCTACTTAAGGCTAGTGGTGGTTTGTGGGGCCAATCATAATTCCGGAAACTCTACTAAAGCCTTGGGCTGTGGGCCCTGAGTGTCACAAATGCTCTCCCATGCTCTCAAATTTATACAATGTAGACATCACATTTTTGATGCCTTTTTGGGATTGTCTCTGACTTCTAGTGCTTGAAGTCCTCCACAAAACGGAGTTCTTGTTTGCGACGATCGTCATTTGCTTGATGTTGCTCGTACTCTACTTCTTTTAAGATGCGTGGCCCCAAGTCCTTTGTGTCTAGTTTAATTCTTCGTGTCAACCATTTGATTAGCTGAATGTCTGTTTTGTCCTTAGTTACATAAGCTACTTTATCCCCATGACTAGTTCTTTTCTTTGCTTCGTACATGGTTTATACCTAAGCCTTTGTAAATTTTGCTTGTTCCATTTGGTGTCTTTTCATTCACTATTCTTGTAATGAAAAGAGGTATCATTGCTAAAAAGAACATCTTGATGCAATGCTGCCATTTTTGGAAAAATCCCTTTTTATCTCCATACGTTTTTAACCATTTGTTGTGCCTATGTAGTTATGTCTGCACAGTTAGTGAGGGTATTTGAATGATGCGTGTAGGATGTTAGTACACCTAACGTTTTTAAATACAACCTCAATCTACTTTTAATGCTGCCCATGTTTCATTATGCACGTAGCTAATAACTTAATGTAGCCCAATAAGGCACGTAGCCCTAATTCCCTAACTCATCGAATCATATGTCCTTGCGTTGTTAGGGTTACAATGTCACTACAACAACTTTGTCCTTCCCCTCTATATGCTCTCTGACCCTCTTCGATAGTGTTGCACTTCATGACCTTCATACTTGCCATATGTGTGTTGTCCACTTTCTTGTTGATTGCCTTAAGGAGAGAGTTAGCCCCCCATTCTCTTCTTCACATGTCAGCGAGTTGAGTACCTAAGCCCTAAGGCGGATCTTCCTCTACTATAATAATCTATCACTCAAAATATGAAGTTAATGTCAATGGGTCAACTATGTCAACCTAGTTGAAGGCTCTCAGGTAGGGGCGTTGTTAGGTTCACGCCTGTGTTTGTATCAAAAACCTGGATATTATACCCATCATGGTATCCTCATCTCTTATAAATTGGAGCCTATTGAGCCATACTTGTTAAGGCAGAAGGCTCTTGGGTGCCCAAGCTAGGTGGCCTGACGCTTAGGTGCGCTTGTGTGACCTAACTTTTTATTATTTTTTTGATAAGTTTTTTCTATTACATACATATATTTATTGTTATCATAAGTACTCCTTTATATAAAAATATATTATGGTAATCTACATATGTGTCTACATCCATTTTATACTTGATCCTCAAAACAAACAAAAAAAGAGAAATATATTCAAGGTGTAGACCAATGCTAATATGAAATTTGCATTTATGGTATAAATCCATTAAATAGAGGGATTGAGCTCCTAACATGGATACATTCCATGATTACAACACGATGATCTTTAAAGGAATTTAACTACCCATATGTGGGGTTGAGAACCCTTGAAAAGGACTCTTAACACACACAAAAATCAAGACACAACCCCTTGGATGCCTTGACATGTATCATTATTGCCCCTTTCTTTGGATCTACTACTGTATGAATTTACATGTTGCTTTGTGTAACCAATCTTATACTTTTATTAAGAAATGCATTGCACATGTTGTTTCTACTTATATGAGGCATGCAATTGGATCTTTTTTTGACTTCATTTGCCTCGAGTTATAAGTTTGTTGCTTGGACATTTCCATCTAGGGAGAAAGAAACCAATGAAAGATGAAATGCATGTTTTTTGCATGTATAATTTATCCTATTTTAGATAGTGAATGGTCATTTGTATTCAATTGCTACCTAAAAAGGGTGGAATAACTTTTTGTAAAAACTCTTAAGGATGAATTGTTCCCTAGTCATGCACACACAAATTGGAGATTTTGTATAGATGAAGAAACTTTGTATGGCCACCCGAAAACACCACTTTCCAATGCCTTTTATTGTTCACATACTAAAAAGACTAACGGGGCATCGATTTTGCTACTTTCTCGATGGATACTAAAGGTACAACCGAATTCACATAGCTGTAGAAGACCAAGAAAAGACGACCATACCTTTCACTATGGCACATATGCCTTCGAGAGGATGTCATTTGGATTGTGCAATGCACCTACCACATTTCACTGATTCATGACTTTTGTTTTTTGTATGCAGTGGAAACATTGAAGAACTGTTCACGAATGAGTTTTTAGTTTTTAAATTCTAGGACATAGTATGTCACATCAAGGCATTGGGTATGGTTTGATAAAATAGATGCCACTCAGATTATGCTACCTCCAAAGACTTTAACTGTGCATGTAGTTTCTTATAATATACAATGTTATACTCGATAATCATTAAAGGGGTTTTCATTGCTTTGAAAAGCGGCCCAGACCCCTGGCTGTTGCGATTAGCCTGTAGGCGGTTTTGCATTAAGTGGCCGCTTCAAGCCCGCTTAAACAGCCGCCTGAGGCCGCTTAAGCGAAAAAGGGAGCTAGGCCCACTTCCTAGGCCTAAAAGGAAAATATAATGTAATTTATTATGTAGTATTAGACTGTTGATATTGTATAACATTATTTAACAGGTTAATATGTTACTATTGTATTAAACAACTATGTATGCATCTAAATTGTACAATAGTTAAATAGTGTGTAATGCTACATGGATTCTGCTTCTAATATACAATCGTAACGACTATGTACCATTAAGTCTATTATAACAAATAATACCGTACATATGTAATGTAAACTATGTGACTTTGTCATAAGTCAGTAATATTGTACTTCCGTATTGCTGTATAGACTAATTAAACAATAGCCAGTCTGTAACTGTAATACAAAAATAATGTAATATACTGTGAAGTATTGTACTAGTATATAATACTAACTACTAAGTTCATTATATTATGGCATGATACTAGTACGACTATATGTAACCACTGTATATGGTACTAATTATTAAGTAGGTTACATGATAATATGATAATAGTATACTGTTGTGTACGTAATAAATGTATCTTAATGCTCCGTCTATAGGTAAGCAACTATCGAGGAACAATATTGTTGTGTAGCTTGAATTTTAAACTATCACATGGGTTTAGTTATGTATACTTGTTTCTAAAAAATTGTTATGTATATACTAATGTGTCTGTTTTTGTATAAAATCATATAGAAAAGTAAGCATCTGCTTTTTCAAAAAGCACCCACTTGAGCGCCTGCGTGGCGCTCAAGCGGATACAAGGTACCCACACGCCTGGTTCCTGCTTTTTAAATCATTGGAGTTTTCAGAAATCCATTTTTGAAGCCACCCAACCTATGTATAACTTGCTATCGAAAGATGCAAAGTTTGAATTTGATGAAGCATGTCGAAAACTTTTGAGAAGTTAAAACCAAATTGTCTAGTGCATTAGTGATGGCACAACTGAATTGGTCATTACCTTTTGAGATGATGTGTGATACAAGTGAGATCGTTATTAGGGCATCTTTAGGTCAAGTTTCCGAAATATCTTCATATGTTCTATTATGTTAGTAAAAGGATCAAAAGAAGCTAGCTAAATTATGTAACAACTCTTGGTGTAAAGTATGCATTTCTGATATTTAGGCAATATCTAGTGTGATCAACGGTGCTAATCCACATAGATCACGCAACTTTGAAATACTTGTTGCAGAAGAAGGGTTCATAACCTAGGATGGTTGGGTGGATTCTTATATCACTAAAATTTGATTGCAAAATAAAGGGTGTTCTAGAAATATTATTGCACACCATTCGTTAAGGTATTAAATTCAATAGGGATATTGATAGGAGCTTGCTCAAATCTCGAGTTGGTGCATCCTTTCAGAGAAAACTAGTAAAAAAAGAGCTATGGAAACAGTTCCAAGAGACCAAAACAGTTCAAGAGGCCAAATCTAGATACTTTTAGACGAAAGCTAGTAAAAAAATCAATCTAGAATGAAGATGGTAGAGTGCTGGTAAAGGATGTTGATATCAAGAATCAATAGAAAGAATACTTTTACAAGCTTTTCAATGAAGACACTTTGAATAATGTAAGACTCAGGGTGACGTGAATACAAGACATATTACTTACAAATTTGGGATTATTGATTCATTTGGCGAGGTTGAAAATTTCAGCATTTGAGAATTATGTAAAAAAATCGAATGAAATTTGGTAAAAGATTCGGTAAAAGTTTAACCAACCATTCGGGAAAAACGGATAGAACAATACAATATGCGTGTATATTTACATAAAAATATGGCACATATATGTATCAATATGATAAACACATTGATATATAACCATATATATGCGCAAACATGAAATGCTTATTGATTCCGTATTCCCAAATTCCAAATCATATAACATGTTCTAATTTCATAAATGAAAAATTTGTAAATTCGGAGATAATTTGTAGAACTCGTGAATAATTTGTGAAATTCGGTAATAATACATGTTTCTTGTGAAACTTGAATGTAGCATTAGTCACATGAGAAATTTGTGAATTATATGTGAATAATTCAAAAATTCAGAGAATTTTGTGACTTTGCTTAAAGACAATAAGTTTCTATCTGAGACATGCTTTGAAAAAGATAAAAATGGGAACGACATTTGGGCCAAATGGTATTATAACTAATGTATGGAAGAGTATGTAGGATGAAGGAGCTATGTAGTTAACAAATTTTTCAATAATATAATAAAGAGAAAAAAAAGTTCTGGATGAGTGGAGACCATAATACCCAACTACAAGAACAACCTAGTACGTTCAGACTGCACGAACTACAGAGGTATCAAATTAATGAGTCGCACTATGAAGCTGTGAGAGATGGTGATTGAGCCAAGGCTTAAGATCTATAAGGTAGATATCAGACAACTAGTTTGTTTTATGCCTATCATTCCACAATATTTGTTATTTTTATAATAAAGAGGCTTATGTAGAAAGAAGCATAGAGAAAACAAAAGAAATCTTCACATGTTTTTTATTGATTTGGAAAAGGCTTATGGTTGAGTACCTAGGGAAATGGTGTAGTGGGTTTGAGAGAAAAAGGGTGTACCAAAATAATACGTTGACTTTATCACAAACATGTATGATAGCTCAATTGTGAGTATTAGAACTCCTAAAGAAGAGACCAAGATTTCCTATCACAGTTGGGGTACATCAAGGATTGCCATTGAACCTATAAATCTATTCGTTTGTTTATGGATGAGTTCACAAATCATATTTAGGATGATATTCCTTGGTGCGTGTTATTTTGTTGATGACAATATATTGATCAAGGTTTAAAAGTTTGTGAGGTGTAACAAAGCATTTTGTCTCGACAAGGCAAAGGCGTAAGCCTCAAATATGCATGAGGCGGTCTTAATAAATAAAATTATACATGTATATGCATATTTATATATTTATAGTGATATATGTTTGTGTATATATATATATATATAAGCATGTGTGTAACATAAAAAATATGTATATACAAACAAAACAAAGACTAAATAGAGATTATTTATGAAACTTAATAATGTTAAAAAGAGACTAAAGACCACCACACTACTGAATAATATACATAGAAATAATAAGTGATCAATTAATTATACTATTAGATCAAATTGTGTAATTAACAGGGATCCAAAATTAGATAACAATGAGATGAAATTCACCGACATAGTAAATAAGAAGGTAGCAAACAAAGATAATTCAGCAATGAAGATTGAAAGACGTCACTCACAGAATGATAATTAAGATTTTCAGTACTAAAAGAATAATAATTAACTATAACAACTCTGAATATTATTTTTTGAATAAAGTGTTTGTAATAATCTTATTAGTAAAAAAATCAATGGTTAACATAATACATTATCATCCAGAATCGAGGCTTGTGCCTCAACTAAGCCTCAAAGCCTCAGTGCTTTTAGGCGAGCGTCAAACATTGTGAGGTGTAAGCCTCAGTCTAGGACATCGAGGCGTAAGCCTCGAGGTGCAGATGGGATAGCCTTGGCCCTCGCCTCAACGTAGGTTTTTTTAATACCATGGGAAGGATTGATGAAACTAAAGAAAGATTGAATGATAAAGTTGATAAAAAATGGAATCCTATATATATGAGTTCCGTAGAAGCAAAATCTAGTATTTGCATTGCAATTTTGACCAGTCAAAAATTGTGAATGGTGGGGCTAAGTTGGATGGAGTGGATGTTCAAGATGATGTTTGTTACAAGATCGCATAAGGATGGTTGAAATGGAGGAATGCAATTTTAGCATGTGACCAGAAGATCTCTCTCAGATTAAAAGGTAAGTTTTATAAAACAACTATATGATTGACCACGCTATATGGGAGTGAATATTGGGGGTGAAGAGAAAATGTCTCAATAAGATGACTGTGGCATAAATGTGTATGTTGAGTTGAGATCGATGGTCACAAAGCAAAAAAAAGGTCGGTTGAAAAATCACTATAAGTTACAAAGGGAGGGTGGCACTTATAAAGGAGAAGTTGCGTGAGGGTCACCTATGTGCAAAACAGATTGACAAATTCACCTATTTGAAACAATGCTATTGAGTTTAACACATATAAAAGAAGGGGCAAGCATAAATGATTTTGGAAAGAGCTTATAAGAAGAAACTTTGAATCTTTAAAACTTGATCATAATATGACCCATGACAGAGCTAATTCGAGAAGAAGGGTCCTACCCCAACATGTTTGGGATTGATGCTTAGAAGATGATGATTTGTCAAGGGTAGAAGAAGTTAAATGAGACCAACCAATATAAACTCGGAGGACTTCTTGTAAGAAAAACTTATTGCAAGTCATTGTAAAACTCCATTGTTTGCTGTTATTGCTAACTACCTTGCATGTTAATATGTAACATTTTACCTCATGATTTAACCTGGCAGCAAAAGATTGTATTTGAGATGTAACGATGGCATAATAAGGTGTGTAATGGAGATATATGCATGATTTTCTATATCATTGCCATACATCACCAGTTGGGGGACATCATAGTAGGAGAATAACAACAAATCTGCTGCAATTTTGAATTCGCCAGTCATATATATTTAAGGATGCTCATCGGTATATCACGAGATGTGACAGTTGCTAACGCACCGACAACATATCAAGGGGACACAAACTTTTGTTAAATGATAACAAGGACTACTTTTCACAATTTTACCGCTTTTTCACGATTTCTATGATTTTTTGCGATTCTTTGTGACATCTCATGATTTTTACAATTTTTTTTGTTTACGTCACTTGCTCATTCATGTTTCTATTTTCTAAATTGTGGTGACTTGTACTTTCAACAACCCAAAAGCATCAACTCTAAGTAAATACTTATGGAAGACTTCCTTCTTTCTTTTCATTTCTCTATTTTGCCATTGAATTGTTCTCATTCTCCCCTCTCTCCCTCACTCGTCTTCATAGCAATCCTAAACTTGCATCACAAACTCAACTTGATATTCTTTTCTCCAGTCAACAAACAAGCAATCCTCTTAAATTGATATATTTATTTATTTGCCTCTAATCTCTCATTACCATTACGATTACCATGTATGCTCAATGTTCAATTAAACAATATTTTTGATTCACATGTTTCTCTCAAATTGTTATGCACATTGTTATTTTTGAACTTTTTTTAATTATTTTCTTACTTTTTTTACCGATTGACTCAATGAGATTGTTTGTCTAGTGGCCTTAATAGTTACATATATGTAATACATACATACATACATACATCCACACACACACACACACACACACACACACACATGTGCGTGTGTGTATATATATATACTATTTTTGAATAGTTGACTGAACTTTGATAGAAATTTATAGATTTTTTCTAATTTTTCCTAGCCAACCGAAAAATTGTCGAATCCCGAATGTGTTACTATGTCGTGAACTTGTTTCCTGTACTTTCTACTTATTTGCTTCAAGGAAGAGTGTTTGTCGGATTGCTTAACAAAAGGGTATTAGATCTTTGCTCACCTGATGTTTGTGTGTGTTAGAATTATTATTATTTAGTGGATTATGTTAGATGATCCTATATGTGTTGGCCCATTAGAGTTAATTTTGCTTCCCATGTACTTGCTTCCTTTCTTATATATAGGAGAGGAGTATGCCTTCTATCAACAAGAAAATATCTCATTAACCTCCCATCTTATTTTTCGCATGGTATTAGAGCACTAATCCTAACTTAAGGAGAAAAAGAGAGTCTTCGCCTGGCGGGTGGCTGTCGTCTCTTCTTGGCTTGGTGGCCCGCCAGACATCATCTCGACCTCCATGGTCGTTTCCTTTCTTCTTTCTTTGTCATAAAAATCCAATCTCTTTTGATGACGCTCTCATCCCGACCATCTTCTATGCTTATCTGCCTCCTTCGAGTTGTAGTTATCTAGTCGTCGCTTTCCGACATCCTCCTCATCTTGACGTGCGTAAAAGCCGTCTCCCACAACTCGAAACGTCAAAGCAATCTTCGTTTCGGTCCAAGATTTTATTTTTATTGTTAGAGAGTCTTTTTACTTATGTTATTTAGTCTCTTTGTATTAGGGGCCCAAGTACGTCTTGGCCCATTAGGGTTTAGTTTGAGGCTGTACGCTTTCCTATTTTCCTATATATAGGAGCAAGGTTGTCTCTTATCAATATATTAATTAGCCTTTTACTTACTTTCTTTCTGACATGCTATTAGAGCGGGATCCAAAATCCTAGTCGTGATAGAGAGAAAAGAGATGTAGCCGGTGGATGGCCACCCTTCTTTCTTGTGGGTTAGCTGCCCACAAGCTGTTCCATAAGTTTTCGTTGTTTCTTCATATCCCTCTTTTACTTCTACTCCTTGTATGTAGCCTTTCTCCCTCCCATCGCTGCTGCTTCATCTCCTACCTCTACTGGTTTCCTCGTTGTACTATTTTGTTGCTACCGCCTAACTGCCGCCAGCCACCCTCTGGCGCTACTGACCCTTTGCTGCTATTAGCCCCAACGCCACCGCAAACTCCTGCTCAAGTGCTGCCGACCCACTGCTCTGTTGCCTATGAGATCTCCTATCACTGCTACGCCTGCCTACTGCATTACACCACCACTCCTAGTCACGCCGCGACACTACTCTCTTGTCGTCGTGTTGCTTCCTTTTGCAACGGCCTATCACGTCCGCCGCCATCGCCCCTTCATTTTCTAGCACTTCCATCGTCGTTGCCCATCTGCTGTTGTTGGCCACATTTGGCACCTAGTCTCTGGCCCGCTCATCACTCGAAAGGTCGCCGACTTCCTTGCTAACAACTACCCCAATCATTGCTTTCCCTTGACTCCTGCATGTTGAGGGGCAGCGGAACCCCCTAATTGGGGGCCCACACTCCCCAAACTTCTCAGTAGCGCTACAACCTATATTTCTTTTTAGGATGTTTCTTTCATTGTCCACCCCAACCACTCTTGGTTCTTTCTGTGGTTGGTGTGAGGGGGAGAAATAGAAGAGAGATGAGATGAGGAGACGAGAGAAAGTTTTATATCTGTTGGTATTGATTATGCTTCTTGGAGCGCTTTGTATCTGGAGCTTATTTATGCTTCTGTTGCCTTTTGGTTTGCTAATGGTCTTCTCTCTGGGAATGTCTACTATACTGTTGTGCGCCAACACCCTCTGGCTTGTCTGTGCTTTGCGCACATTGACTCTCTACTTGTCCATGCTTTGTGTGCATATTGACTTTTGGCTACTCTGATCCAACACTCTCTGGTTTGTCTGTGCTCTGTTTGTATGTTAACTACCACTGTTGTTGTGACCCAACATTCTCTGGGCTATGACGTGTATTAGTATATAGACTTTTTGTGTTTTTTTACTTAGTCTATTTTTCTCTTTACTGTGTTATTCTTGTGTTTAGTTTTATCCCACATGGGTTATCTCTAAATCCTGTGGTCTTCTCTTGTCTTATAAAAGAGAACCATGTACTCCTTTTTTTATCATCTCAATAATAGAATTATTAGCCACAACTTCTAGATGGTATCAGAGCCTCCCGATCCTCCCTAACTCTGATCCCTTCCCATCAACCCCAACCGCCACCCCTTTTCCCTTCTCCCAAGCCACCACCCACCCTGCCCCCCCTCCTGCTGTCGCCGACCAGCACCTCCCTTGGTGCCGCCGCCACCACCACCAGCCCCTCCAGCCGCCGTCACCCCTCCCCTACCTTTCTCCCTTGCCGCCCACCTCCTTCCCTCCCTTCTTCTCCACCGCAGCCCCCCCCCCTCTCCTTCCTCCGTCTCCACCGCCCCCCCTGCTGCTCGCCGCCACCCCACACCCACCACTACCATCTCCCGCAGCCACAACCACCCTCCCCATCCTCTCTTCTCTCTTGTTTCTCTTCCCTAGTTCTTCGCTCACCATCTAGTTCGGCTACAGGCTTCCGTTCGTCTCCGTATGCTCTTCCGAAAAGCCTACGTACAGCCCGTGTCTTTTCCAGTTCTGGCACGTTGAAGGCGTAAACCAGCTTTTTGTTTCTGCCTGCCTACGCCTCATGGTGGAGTGATATTTTCTCCATGGTGGCGTAGGTTTCTTACTTCTTTATCTGTCCCGTGAGGGTCTTCTGAGATCCATGTGGATCTCCTACTTACTACGACTACTAGTCCATGTGGTGGACTCCTGCTACTGCTGATCCTTGCTGTGCCCGTGCTACTGTTCTGCTTTGGTCTGATGGCGACTCCAGATCTCCCGCGCACTCTCTGTGTTACTACGGTGAAGTTGGACAGTTCCAACTATCACCTATGGGCTGCCTCCTTTGAGTTGTATGTCAAATCTCAAGGTCGCCACTCTCATCTGACTACAAAAGGCCCATCTCTTCCTGCCCCTGATGCTGACGAGAAGACGAAACAAGCCTATGATCTCTGGTCCAAAGAGGACTATGGGGTCATGACATGGATGGTCCACAACGCTGAAGCCAAGATCAGCCAATCCCTGCTCCGTCTTCAGACTGCCAAAGAAATGTGGGAGCAACTCTCCCATGTTTACTCGCACCAACAAAATCCTAAGAAAGTCTTTGAGATCTTCAAGCAACTTGCCAAACAAGAGTATTCTGCTACTGACTCCGTCGAGGATTACTACAACTCCTGTTGTGCCCTCTGGGATGAGTTCCAGGTGTATCATCCTCTTTCTACTGACATCGATGAAGTTCATCGACAGCGGAACAAACTTATGTTAGTTCAGTTCCTCGCGGGCCTACCTACTTCCTTTGCTAGTGTTGTGGACCAAATTCTCTCCAGCGACCCTTTACCCACTCTCCGTGATGTGCTCAAAAGGGTCCAACGCTTACCTTCTGTGTCCCAGTCCGTGCCTGACTCTTCTGATGGGGCAGCCCTCGCTATCTGCTCTGGTGATTCCTTTCGTGGTCGCGGTCGTGGCAGAGGTCGTGGCCGCGGAGGACGTTCTTCTGCTCTTGGCCGTGGCTCTGGAGCTGATCCTATGGAGTCCCGCTACTGCACTCACTGCAAGCGCACCAACCATACTGAAGATCGTTGCTGGATCAAATACGGCAAACCTGACTGGGCCAATAAAGTGACTTCTGACCAGACTGAACCTGCTCCACCAACAGCTGACTGGATCCGCTCGGAATTTGAAAAACTGCTTCAAGCTTGCCTGGCTTCCTCTACTGATGCTTCAAATGATGGTAGCGCCGCCCTTCTGACCAAGACTGGTAAACCTTCATGGGTGATTGACTCTGATGCGATCTCTCATATTTTTGGCAATCCTACTTTATTCTCTAAATTGCACAAGACATCTTTTATACCGCCTGTTACTTTAGCTGATGGCTCTAAATCACCGGTTACTGGAATTGGTGATATAAGTTCTACTGGTAGTCTGCCACTGCAGTCCACTCTTTATGTCCCTAAGTTTCCCCTTAATTTACTATATGTCAGTAAAGCTGTGAAGAGCCTTCGTTGCTCAATTACGTTTGATCCGGATGGTGTTCTGTTTCAGGATCTGCGCACGAGGATGACGATTGGTTCAGGCCATGAGGGACCGGATGGACTCTACTACTTGGACGATCCGAAGCCAGCTGCATATTTGACATCATCCGTGGCCGACATTCAGTGGCATTATAGATTGGGACATCCCTCTGCTGTAAAATTAAAAGCTTTATTACCTGATGTAGTTAGTTCTGTTTTTCATTGTGAGACATGCCAGCTTGGCAAGCAAACTCGTGCTACTTTTTCACCAAAATTTTGCATTAGTTCTAAAGCTATCTTCGATATTATACATGCTGATGTTTGGGGTCTATGTGTTGTGACGAGTACTTATGGTTTTAAATATTTTCTGAGCTTCATTGATGATTTCTCTAGAGCAACCTGGCTGTTTTTACAGAAAGATAGATCTACCATTTTTGAGAAAATTACTGACTTCTTTGCTGAAATCCGTACCCAGTTTGCTAAGCCCATTAAAATTTTGCGCACTGACAATGCTTTGGAGTTTATGCAAGCCTCTGTTAGTAATTTTTGTCGTCGCCAGGGCACCATCCACCAAACTTCCTGTGCCTATACCCCGCAACAAAACGGTGTCGCTGAACGCAAAAACCGTCATCTCCTTGAAGTTGCGCGCACCCTTCTTTTTCACTACCATGTTCCTCAGTCTTTTTGGCCCGAGGCGATATCTACTGCTTGCTACCTCATTAATCGTCTGCCATCCTCTGTGCTCGGCAATAAGATTCCATATCAGGTCTTGTTTCCTGATGCACCTCCTTTCTCTGTGCCTCCTCGTATCTTTGGGAGCACATGCTTTGTTAAAAATCTCCGGCCTGGCCTTACCAAATTGGATCCTAGAGCAACTAAGTGTGTTTTCTTGGGATACTCTCGCACTCAAAAAGGGTATCGATGCTACGACCCTGTTTCTAAAAAGTGGTTTGTCTCTGCGGATGTAGTATTCTTTGAGCACATGCCTTTCTATTCTCCGACTGGTTCTGCACTCACATCGGATTTACTGGTTGATACGCCTTTACCTGTTGTGGATGATTTGACTGATAATTCTGATGCTGCCTCTCCACCTGAAATGCCACCTCTGAAAGTGTATCACAGAAGACAGAGGCCGACAGCTCCCTCTATGGCCTCTCCATCGTCTTCATCCTCTGTGCCAGATCAAACACCTCCGTAGGTATTTTCTGACCTTGATCTTCCTATTAGCTTGAGAAAAGGGACACAGACTTGTACTAAGCATCCCATTGGGAATTTTTGTTCTACTGATAATCTGGGTGCTAATTTTGCTAATTTTACTGCGGCCCTTTCTGCTATATCTGTTCCTAAAACTGCTGCTCAGGCCATTAAAAATCCTGCATGGCGTCAGGCTATGGAAATCGAAATGCAGACGCTCACTGAGCGCAATACATGGCAATTTGTTGATCCACCTGCTGATTGCTTTCCTGTTGGTTGTCGCTGGGTCTTCACGGTCAAGTATCATCCGGATGGAACTGTTGAACGACTTAAGGCGAGACTAGTGGCTAAAGGCTATACACAGACCTATGGGGTCGACTACTTTGAGACTTTCTCTCCGGTGGCACGGTTGAACTCTGTGAGAATTCTTATTTCTGTTGCTATTAATTCTGACTGGCCTCTGTATCAGCTTGATGCAAGAATGCTTTCCTGTATGGTGACCTTCATGAAGAAGTCTACATGTCACAACCCCCTAGTTTTGTTGCTCAGGGGGAGTCCTCTAAAGTATGCAGACTGAAAAAGGCGATCTATGGCTTGAAACAGAGTCCCAGAGCTTGGTTCGATAAATTAAGCACTATTCTTCAGAATTTTTCATTCAAGCGCTCCCAGTCCGATCACTCAATCTTTGTCAAAAATACTCCTGCTGGCATTATTATTCTCATTGTTTATGATGATGATATTATCCTCTCAGGAAGTGATCCTGCTGGTATTCAGTCCACCAAGCACTATCTGGAAAAACATTTCGTCACTAAAGATCTTGGGTCTCTCAGGTATTTTCTTGGGATAGAGGTGTCCCGGTCTTCTTCTGGCCTCTGCTTATCTCAGCGCAAGTATGTTCTGGATCTACTATCTGAAACTGGTCTTCTAGGTGCTAAGCCTGCTAGCACACCTCTGGATCCGAACACCGATTGGGATGATGAGAATTCTCCTGCCTATCCTAACAATCATCAATATCGAAGAATGGTCGGTAAACTCATCTGTCTTACTGTTACACGGGCCGATATTACTGCTGCTGTTGGATTGGTTAGTCGTTATCTAGATAAGCCTCGACAATGTCATTGGGACGCTGTCTGTCATATTCTGAAATATCTGAAAAGTTCACCTAGAAAAGGCCTGCTTTACAAGAAACATGGACACTGCAAACTTCTTGGCTATTTTGATTCCGATTACGCTGGTAGCAAGGTTGACCGTCGCTCTACTTCTGGCTACTGCACGTTTGTGGGAGGCAACCTTGTCACTTGGCGAAGCAAGAAGCAGTCTGTAGTTGCTCGCTCAAGTGCTGAAGCTGAATATCGTGCCATGGCGCACACTACCTGTGAACTATTCTGGATTAGGAGCTTACTGAAGGACTTTGGTATCTCTGACTCGTCTCCTATTCCAATGTATTGTGACAACAAAGCAGCTACATTCATTTCCAGTAACCCTACTTTCCATGAGCGGACCAAGCACATTGAGGTGGATTGTCATTTTGTCCGCGAAGCTGTTCTCTCTGGCCAGGTCTCTACTCCCTACATTCATATGACTGATCAGGTGGCTGGCATCTTCACAAAGATTCTACCAAAGACAAGGTTCACTGCTATGACATCCAAGCTGGGCATGATAGACATCTACGCTCCAGCTTGAGGGGGAGTATTAGTATATAGACTTTCCTGTGTTTTTTTACTTAGTCTATTTTTCTCTTTACTGTGTTATTCTTGTGTTTAGTTTTATCCCACATGGGTTATCTCTAAATCCTGTGGTCTTCTCTTGTCTTATAAAAGAGAACCCTGTACTCCTTTTTTTTATCATCTCAATAATAGGATTATTAGAGCTACTACAATGAAGACCATGATGCTTAATTTTACTCCAGACAACACCGTTATGATCGAGAAGCTTCAACGACCTGCTTGCCTGCTATGGTGTATCTACTTGAGGGGGAGTGTTTGAGTATTTGAGTGATATGGAGGGGGAGAAAAATTCTTATATGGGCTTGATTTATCCTTTTATTCTGTCTTTGTTTTTATTCCGCCTCTTTGTTTTCGAGATGACTTGGGATTCTTCCAAGCTCCAGCTTGAGGGGGAGTGTTAGAGAGTCTGTTTACTTATGTTATTTAGTCTCTTTGTATTATGGGCCCAAGTACGCCTTGGTCCATTAGGGTTTAGTTTAAGTCTGTGTTTTTCTATATATAGAGCAGGGTTGTCTCTTATCAATATATCAATTAGCCTTTTACTTACTTTCTTATATTTTCATTTCATTCCTCAATTGCAACAATAATCAATTTTCTTTTTTAGTTCAGTTCGTTTGATGTCATCTTTATTTGTCTGGTCAAAGTTTCTTTTTTTTAACTTCTCTTATGTCATCATTACCAACAAATATTTCCTTTTCTCATTTCCCGTTTGGACCATCATTCATTATTAAAAAAAAACCTCCTACCAACTACCTTTCTTTTTTATTTTATACAATTTATGTTTACCAAGTTATTTCCAGTAATCTTTCCTTTTTCTATTGCACCCTCACTTTTTTATTTGATGGCAACTTTTGTTTCTGGTGGCACCTTTCTTTTGTTTGTTTATTTCCATGATCATATGAACTCATGGGAGTTCTATACGTCTTTTTGATTTCTGCTTTTCTTTATTTATATATTACTGTGTTGGTTCCTACTGATCACAAAAAGCCATGTCATTTGATTCCCATCCATGACTAGAAAAAAAGTGGGGGAATCGTTGTGCTAGACAAAAGAATGAAAATGGAAGGGGGGGAGAAATTAGAAACTGAACATAATTGGAGGGGAAAGGAAATGTCGATGGAATAGAGAAAAGAGAAGATAAGAAAAAAATAGAAGTATATGTAGAATTTTTTATCCCCCCCTACCACCCCTCATGTGTGCATCTCTCTCCATGTGTAGGGGGGTATTATTTCTTTTCCACACTAATTACTCATTCACTTTGTATTTAATGTGCGGGGGATGTAGAGGAGAGAGAGTGTGAGTAGGGGAGAGAAAGAAAGTATGAAGATGAAATATGAGAAAGTATGAGAGATTGTATGTATCACTTCAAACGATTTTGATCTCCATGGAGCTTCTTATTTTTCAACGCATCTGCCTTTCTGATGTCTTTGTGACGTTTTATTTTAACTAAGCATCGTGCTTCCAGTGCATAATTGATATATTTTTCCTAATGACACTGTGCTTCTTTGTGCTTCTAGTGCATCGTTGGTGTGTCTTTTCCAATGACATTGTGCTTCTTCGTATTCATGTCACGATATACAAATAGGTTGGCTATTTGTGCTTTGCTTATTCCAGTTGGCCACCGGTTTCAAACTGCGTTGAAGAATCTCAATTACAACATTGACACCAAGCTTTTCAAGTTTGTACTGCATTATGTATGTCAGGACAGAGCTTGTTGCACTTATTCCAGCCTCTTATTTCCTTTTTGTTAATGATGTTTCAGTTGATCATTATCCATGTTAAACAGTGTCTTATTCAGTTCTTTATATTCTCTTGTTATTTTCCTATTCTATGTGGACCTATATGTAATTGTTCTTTTTATAAATATATGGGTACACACTGTGCACCCTAACCTTTCTGGGAAACCCTATTTAGATGGTATCAGAGCGGGGATTGTAATCCCCCTCTCTCCCTTGCGCCGCCCCTCTCCTCTTTCTCTCCCCGTCGCCCGCCGCTAGCTGCTCGGCGCCGCCCGCCCGCCGACCCCTCCCTGCCCGTTGGCCGTCGTTGCTGTGGGCTGCCTGCCGGCCGCCCCTGCTCCTGCGGGCTAGCCACTACCAGCCGTCGACCGAGCTGCTTGCCGTCGACCTGGCGCCTTGAGCCTCCGGAGGCTGCCCTTCCTGCTTGCATGCGTCGGTCCTTGAGCCACCAAGTTCCCTGCTGCGCTTAGGGTCTTCATGTAACTGGTCTATCCAGTCTGTCTTTTGTGCCTGCTGCCGCCTAGGACAAGGATCTATTGTGTTGGGCTCGGTCCTTTTTGTCATGATTTCCTCCCATGATGATCACCGCCGTCAGGTTACTACCGTGAAACTGGATGGGTGCAACTATCAACACTGGGTCTACTCCATGGAGATCTATACCAAATCCCAAGGCAAGCATTCCCACCCGATACATGATCCGCCTAAAATGCCAGCCTCTACTGCCGAGTCCAAGGATACCAAGGCTTATGATGATTGGGTCAAAGATGATTCTACTGTGATGACATGAATCCTCAACAATAGTGAAACTCGCACCAGTGTCACTTTACTTCGTCTCCCGACTGCCAAGGAGATGTGGGATCAGCTGGCCAATACTTATTCTCACAGCAAAAATCTAAAGAAGGTGTTCGATTTGAACAAGCAACTGACTCGTCTGCAATTTTCTAGGCCAGACATTGCTGATTATTTTTCCTCCTTCAAAGGAATCCGGGCTGAACTTGAGAGTTATCATCCTCTTTCTACTGATTTAGCCACCATGCAACGCCAACGCCAGGAACTTCAGGTGGTTCAGTTCTTGTGTGGTCTTCCTGAGTCGTATGCTAGAGTAGTCGATCAGATTCTTTTCAGTTTTCCACTGCCAACATTAGAGAGTGCGTATCAACGTCTTCAACGCATGCCGACTTCTTCATCTGCCCCGACTTCTGACACCGGTGTCACTACCGCTCTTGCTGCCATGGCCGGCCGAGGCCGTGGATGTGGTCGAGGTCGGTTTCAGGACAACCGTCCTCCTGGTTCTGGTAGAGGACGTGGGTTCCTTGGCCGTGGTTCATCTGTTGATGATTCTGGAAGTACCGTTGCTCAGCGGTACTGTGACTTTTGTGGTCGCTCCAACCACACTGAGGACAGGTACTGGAAGAAACATGGCACATTTGCGTGGGCCAATGCTGCGTCTGAAGGTGCTTCTCAGACTCTTGCTGCTGATACTTCGAGCTCTTCCACTGCTAAGCTCATTCGCTCGGAAGTGGAACGACTCCTACTAGAGAAAACCAACGCTTACTCTTCTACTGTTGCTGAGTCTGGAGCTCATGTTGCAACTTACATTGGTTGTGATTCTTCCTTTCTGAGTGTCTCCTCTTCTAGTGCTGATAATACAAAATGGGTGATTGATTCTGGAGCTTCTACACACATTTTTGGAAATCGTTCTCTTTTTTCTAAATTATGTAAATCCTGTCCTAAACTTTTGTTATGCTTGTTGACGGATCCAAATCTGCTGTGTCTGGGATTGGTGATATTTATGCTCAATTTCTTCTTGAGATCTGCTCTATATGTGCCCAATTTTCCGCTAAAGCTGTTATCTATCAGTAAAATTGTACGTAGCCTGAACTGCAATCTGACCTTTGTACCGGGTACTTGTGTTTTTTAGGACCTTCGCACGAGGATGAAGATTGGTGGGGGCATGAAGGACCTGATGAACTCTACTACCTGGATGGTTTGAAAAAGATCGTCACTACAACTCTAGCTTCATCATTGTCTTCTTCTATTTCTGCATTACATTGGCACTATAGATTTGGGCATCCATCTGTTGATAAAATAAAACATGTTATTTCTAGTGTAGGAACGCACCGTTTCCAATGCTAGTCATGTCAATTAGGCAAACAGTCCAGAACCATCTTTCCTAAAAAATCTCAGATTGGTAGTAAAAATATTTTTGATATGGGGTCCTTGTCATGTTCCCAGTTTGTCTAGCAATAAATATTTTATTCTGTTCATTGATGATTTCTCCCATGCTATTTGGTTGTTTTTAATGAAAGACAGGTCACAAGTCTTGCCTACTATTAAGTTCTTTTTTGCTGAAATTAAAACCCAATTTTCTGTGCCCATTAAAATTCCGCGCACTGATAATGCCTTGGAATTTGTTCAAAAAAATGTTGAATTATTTTGCCGTTCTGTCGGTACCATTCATCAGACATCCTGTGCCTACACACCTCAACAGAACGGAGTTGCTGAAAGTAAAAATAGGCATTTAGTTGAAGTTACTAGAACTATCATGCTGCACTCTACTGTTTCGAAACATTTTTGGCCGGAAGCTGTTCTCACTGCCTGTTTTCTGATTAATCGCATGCCCTCGTCTGTTATTGGGAACAAAATTCCTGTCCAAGTCCTACAACCCCACATTCCTCTTTTTTCTGTTCCTCTAAGGATTTTTGGGTCAACTTATTTTGTTCGTTTGCTTGGACCGACTCAAGACAAGTTGTCTCCTAGAGATGAAAAATGTATTTTTCTGGGATATTCATGTACTTAGAAAGGATATCGTTGCTATAGTCCTATTACTAAGAAGTGGTTCACGAGCAGTGATGTGGTTTTCTTTGAGGACACTTGTAACATACTAGATCTTAGACCCTACCCTGGAAGTTGACATTTTGGACTTAGCCAAACAAGGTTGAAGGTTAGACCTAAATAGATGTTTAGTATAACCCCAATGAGCTAATGCATGTATAGATCACCTTAATGTAACCTAATGTTCTAACATTAATTTTAGGTTTATAATGGATACATAAAATATGCCACATAACTCATTTTGGTGGTAATATGAGGATAAGAAACTTAATTGGATGAATAATTTAGATAATGGGCTGTTAATGGGCCATATGACATATCTAATAAAAAGAAGTTTCAAAAGTGGAAATAAACTTCAAATTCGAAATCTACATATCAAAATTAGCCTACATGTCAAATTTCATCTAATTTGGACCACCTTGAAATATTAGGATAAGTTTAGGAGAGAGAAAATATGTAAAATGCATAAGTAATGAATAATGTGATTATGTAACTTCAAAATATGGAAATAATGGCAAATTCATATTCAACACATCAAAGATAACTTGTGGATGAAGTTTGGTCCAATTTGGATGTTGTTTGTGCAAGTTATGCAATTTTAGGTACATTCTGGACTTTTTTGCAATTTACCCAATTGGGAGGCTTTCTTTACAAATTGTCACATGCATTATAATCCTTATATATTCCCTTACCATTCTCGAGTTTTTGAACCATAGGGCACCTAGTTGCACCTTGGTTTGAAGGTGTTTCTTTCCAAGGGCATTTTAGGGATTACTCTCTTTATAAATGAGCTTATCTTTAGAAGCTATCAACCAATGAGATTATTTCTTTGATTGGAGGTTTGTAGGGATGACCTATAAGTGTCCATAAACTGACATTTGATATTCAAGAAGCCTCTATGAGCTGTCCTTTGCATGGCCATGAAATCCTTAGGCTAAGGACACATGGAAAGCTCCATGGACACCTCATGCTTGACTTCTTCCTTATCCATAAAGGTTTGTGTGTCCATGAACACCCTTATACACGACACATGAAAAGTCTCATAGACACCTCATACTTGACCTCTTTCTTTATATAGCCATATCTACCCCTTCCCAACTCCAAATTCGAAAACTCTTGCTCTTCTTTCTTTCCTCTAGCTTAGAGCATCATTCCTACTCCGTTTTGCCACGAAGGTGCTGTCCCAAGGTAAAAGGAGGTGTCTACCTTGGTGAAGAAGGCTCCTAGGGTTCCAAATTTCTCTATTTAAGATTTCTTAAGCTCCTCCTTGGTGATTTTGACCAAAACTAGTATCCTCCTTTCCTTCCCTATTTTCATGTTGTTAGTCTTCCTTCCACCTTCCTCCAGGTCGAAACCATAGCCTTCCATGGTGAAACCCCACCTAGAACCCATAAACACCTCATCTTCATGTTCTTTTGTTAGGGTTTTTCACCTCTAACGTGGAGAAGGTGCTTCTTGCTCGAGATAAGAGCTTTGTTGGAGAAACCAACCTCTCTAAGCTTGGGAACCTTACTTATTGGACATGTCCACGTTCCCTAGAGGTTCTTTGGAGGTCAAGGTTTGGATCTAGGATTGACTTGGACTATTTAGACTCTGAGGTTGAGATATGATTGCATCCCACATTATTTCTATATTGAACAATTTCTAATTCTTCACTCTAAATGTATGATGTATCCCCTATTCTTCTATGTTGAGCAATTCACCTATGCTTATTCATTCTCTTTGTCCTATGGACATTAGCCTATACACAATGTCTTTTCTTTTGAAAATCATGATTCATGTGAACTACCTTATTTGATATTTATCATGTGATTATGGATATTCTTTTGAACTCTTATCTTATGCTTTGTTCATGGTGGAACTCTAAAAGATGACATGTGATGTCTTTTGCCCACTTATGAGGTGGATGCATATGTTGGTCACTTATGTGGTGACTAGTCTATATATTCTGACTATACTTTCTACTTGCCACTACATTTAACATGCTATGTGATTCAGTAGCACTAGAGTAGTGTAATTGCATTGATTTTTATGGCAGATGTGTTATTTCCTGTCGAGCAGATGTGATATTTCCTACTCTTTTGGGATGGAAAGGAACCTCATACCCAGGGCAAGATGTGTGATTCTTGGCCCATGTTTTATATATTTGGGAGATTGGATATCCTTTCTCTATCAGGTTTCAAGTTTATGAGACTTGGCCGTCTTTGTGTTTATATTGTTCTAGGGCTATGTTTATCTCACATGCATGTAGGTTGATGATATGGGGTGTGTGCCCTAATTCTTTACATGTGCTTGTGTGGCACAATCTTTATGTTTTATTAATGACAAATATTCTTTTGTGATCATATGATTTCAATTCCTTTTCTCTTGATACCCATTTGGGTGGTCCTTATCTTTTTCATGGGAAATCTTTACACTTTGATGTCTTTTATTCTATATATTGCTCAATTTCCTATTTAGTATGCACATACCAGCCTTTGCTGATGTCATCTATTTTCTCTTCTTGCTGGGGTATGCTTCCAACCCTAGGTGAAGGACTTGGATGATAAGGCATATAGTTTTGGACTAGCTTAAGGAGTTAAAGCTTGGAGACAAAGTTGTTATGGTTTAGATTTCCCTCTACTTAGATCCTTATGTTGTATCATACATGTAAACCCTTATGGGATATTATGATGTACTGTTGTAATCTTTTGTGAAAATTGAATATAGTCATTATCTTTATTCCGCTGCTATACTTTGGTTGTTTTGAATACCATTTATTGAAGTTTGAAAATTTTGCACCTATTCTAGAATACCTTTGAGTGTGTTTGGAATGAATGTTTTATTCTTTAAATCTTTAGTAATGGGGTGATCCCGCCTCCTTACAACACTCCTTTCTGCTCTACTAAAGGGAACACTTTGAGTTCAGATATTATTTCAGCAACTCTGCCTATAATAAGTGATTCTCCTTCTGCTTTGCAGCCTGTTGAGACTACGTCTCCTCCTATTATTGTTTACCAACGCAGGAATCGGCCGCCGCAGTCTACTCCTGCCCAAGACCCCCCCCCCCAACAGAAAACCAATCTTCTCCTCCCGAATGTCCTGCACCTGCCAAGTTAACCACTAATCTGGATTTACCTATTTCTCTCAGGAAAGGCACTCGCTCATGTACCTCTCATAGTATTGCTGACTATGTTTCTACTGCACATCTTAGTGTCCATGTTAGAAACCTTTGTTGCTGCCCTTTTTCTACTTTTCTGTTCCCAAAAATGTTCATGATGCTTTACAAAGTACTGCTTGGACGAATGCCATGACTGAGGAGATGACTGCTCTTACTGACAGAGGTACTTGGGATTTGGTGGATCCTCCATCTGATTGCAAGCCTGTTGGATGCCGTTGGGTGTATATTGTGAAGTATCATCCTAATGTGACTGTTGAAAGACTGAAGGCCCGCCTAGTGGACAAAGGGTACACTCAAATCTATGGTATTGATTACTTTGAAACTTTTTCTCCTGTTGCCAGGCTCAATTCTGTACAAGTTCCTCTCTCTGTTGCAATCAATCTGGATTGGCCTCTTATACAACTAGATGTCAAGAATGCCTTTCTTTGTGGTGATCTCCAAGAGGAAGTCTATATGGAGCAACCACTTGGGTTTGTTGCTCAGGGGGAGTCACACAAGGTCTGTGGCCTCAAAAAGTCTATTTTTGGACTCAAGCAGAGTCCACAAGCCTGGTTTGACAAATTGAGCAAGATTTTGACTACTTATGGCTTCCTGAGATCTCATGTTGATCACTCTGTCTTTATCAAGAAGACTTCCTCAGGTATTGTTGTTTTGATTGTATATGTTGATGATATTATTTTATGTGGCAGTGATCTTTCTGAAATTTATGCTACTAAAGCCTACTTATGTAAGCACTTTGTCACTAAAGATTTGGGAAAGCTAAGATACTTCGTGGGAATTGAAGTTTCCAGGACTGCTAATGCTCTTGTTTTATCTCAAAGGAAGTATGTTCTAGATCTTCTACAGGAGACTGGGATGCTTGGAGCTCGAGCTACTGATACTCCTCTAGATCCTAATGTAAATTGGGATGATGATGAATCTCCCATCTATCCTGATAGTAAAAGATATAGGAGACTGGTTAGCAAACTAATCTATTTGACTGTTACTATAGTTGATATTTCTACTGCTACTGGTCTTGTTAGCAGGTATCTTGACAAGCCTATACAGTGTCAGTGTGTCACTGGGAAGCACTGTGCCATATCCTGAGGTATCTGAAGAAATCCCCTAGTAAAGGTCTTTTCTATAGAGAACATGGTCATTGCTCTCTTGAAGGCTACTCTGATTCTGACTATGCTGGAAGTAAGATAGATAGAAAATCTACTTCTGGTTACTGCACATTTGTTGGTGGAAATCTTGTCACTTGGAGGAGGAAAAAGCAGAATGTTTTTGCTAGATCTAGTACTGAGGCCGAGTATCGGGCCATGGTTCACACAACTTGTGAACTCATGTGGGTACAATCTCTTCTAAAAGACTTTGCTGTAGGGCCTTTTATTGCTATTCCCATGCATTATTATAATAAATAAGCTATCTTTATTGCCAATAATCTTGTTTATCATGAGCGGACCAAGCACATTGAAGTTGACTGCCACTTCATCAGAGAAGCTATCGTGACTGGTCGTATGTATCTGCACTCCTTTTACTCGCTTAGAGGATCAAGTTGCTGATATCTTCACAAAGCTGCTGGCCAAGAAACATTTTAGCTCTCTTGTGGACAAGTTGGGCATGATTGATATCTATGCTCCAACTTGAGGGGGAGTGTTAAATAGTGTCTTATTCAGTTCTTTATATTCTCTTGTTATTTTCCTATTCTATGTGGACCTATATGCAATTTTTCTTTTTATAAATATATGGGGTACACACACTGTGCACTCTAACCTTTCCGAGAAACCGTGTTTAGACTGCCTACATTCTTATGAGCAAGGAACGAAGTGACCAACACCAACGCCATTTTGACAACTTAGAAATAGGTATTTATTGGTACACCGACGACGAAAATTTCGACGGATGCAATCCTGGCCGTTTCGACGCCAAAATGAACGAATTAATTCATGAAAATTTACAGGTGTAATCTCTACACCTAAATGAATCGTTTTATGAATAAAATTCTATATTGGGTGTGTAGGGGGGTCCATCATGTGGGAGGTAAGGGATCTGTCCTTTTCGTTGGGATTTTGATGAAGGATTTCGATGACAAAATGTAGGAGCTAAAATATGAAATTTACTAGCACAATCCACAAACTTAAATACACATAATTATGCAATAATATACAATTTACAACATATGAATAACATATTTTCTTACTAACTCACATCAGCTGTATGTTGAGTGGCGCGCTGGTTGTCCATACAGTAATGAGTTGATATTACTGAGATATTGCTGCCCTGACATGTGCATCGTATAAAGGTGATTGTATGTAGTCACGTGCTCCTCATACACATCATCATTGACAAATTGTAGCATTCCAATCTTTGGAAAATGCACTTCTAAATCTCTGAGATATTTTCTCTTGCTTTTGGATGTAGATGGAGGAGCTCGGGAAGGTTGACTTGCTTGAGGAATAGGCTGAATAGCTATAGGCACAACCATAGGAAGTATTGGGACCGGAGAAATAGGAACAACTGAATGACCACCCCTCCATGTTTGCCCACCATCCTCAGAGAATGCACAGGAGTTGTATTAATAACTTCCATATGTGCCTGAGACATTTGCACTATATGTATACCCAACATGATGTTCTACTTCTGATCGTGGTGGTGGTGGTGGTGGCGGCTGATTTTGATATCCAAAAAACTCATATTGAGAATGAGATGGATAGGGTTGTACATGTATTTACCCAAATAGCATATTGCCAAAGCCTAATGTTGAATAATCATGTTGAGATTGAGAATCAGAAGCTGAAATACTCATGCTCCCAAATGAATCAGCAATATCAGAATAATAATCACTGTTGTAGCCGTAGGAGCCTTTAGTTGTTGTAGCCTTAGGTGGTAAGGCACCACTGTAGTCTTTGCTGGTTTGAGTTTTCCTTCTTCGAAAAGTTTTATCAGGCATGGGATATTCTTTTTCTACTGGAGAAGGAGGTGCAACCCTAGTAACCTAAGGACGATCATCATTCTTAGGATCAACAGTAGGAGGATATTACGAAGAGCGCTCACCGCCGCCTCCATCATTGCCACCATCATCATCAGACTTGGATTTGGACCCAGACGTAGTTTTTGAAGAACTTGTGCTGCCCAGCTCTTTTTCCACTACTCTATTGATTTTCATATTAATATTTTGATGCTCAGGCTCAGGCTTAGGCTCAAGTCTTTCAGGTGAGTTTGATTAACATTAATTTCAGAATCTGCTTCAAATTGCTCTTCTATGTATGGATCTGGACGACCATCTAGATTATCAAATTTGAGACAACCTATCTCATCCATCCATTCCTCTAAAGGATCTTCTGAATCATCAACTTCTTCTATGCCTCTACTCCTGGATGGGTTGAATGTGTATGCGGTGTCAATGGGATCGTGGACGACAACAAAATCTACTTCCTTGTAGTTGGCATCTCATATTGCTCTAGCCCTCAACCACATGTTGTAGTGAATATATACTAGATCTCTCAGCCTGTTTGCCCCCAACCTATTTCTTCTCTTTGAGTGTATTAAATTGAAAGTGCTCCAATTTATTTCACAACCTCCTGCAGATGTTGTTTGAGAAAGGATGCAAACAACCACTTTTCTTAGATGGAGGACACCCGTTCCATTCCAAACCTACCACTCACAAGGATCACCCTCCTTAAAGTCGACAACTGCATTTGGATGACCAAAACAACCGGTGCCTTCACGAAACTGTCACAACTGCAAAATATTTAAGATGTTCAGACTTTATAATCAGATGATGAAACATCAAACAAGAACGAAGATGTTCACGACTTCATGTAAGTTATGTAATCAATTTATTAATCAAATATATAGTTATATACCTCACCCATCACTATGGTGCACTCTTTTGTAGAGGTAAAGAATTTGTTAATTATATCTCCCACAACAAACATTAGTCGCATCTAAGCCCAATTTTCGCGAGTATTGGAACCTCAGATTCATATAGTAAGTTGTCACCAATTCCAAATTAGGAAATTAAATTTAGATTTTGGACTGAGTTATAGAGTTAGAACATAAATTAGAATTTAGAAGAAAATAAATTATATACCTGCTTTATGCAGTGGATGCAAAAACATATATGTCCAACGTTTGTCTACAATTGACAAGTATTGTGAATCGGACCTATGAGCTGCTTTTTTAATACTTTCCACCATTACTTGCATTGCATCATACTAAGACATTATTGTGGCTTTGTCACCATCTACCAGCCTTAATACTTTGACAATAGGTGGTATTATTCGCAACACCTTTGTAACCTTATCCCAGAAACCCCGACTGGCAATTAGTTCTTTGATCCTTCTGCCAACTGGGGTGTTTTGCTCCTTCATGGAGGTCCACTCCACGCCATTGAAGAGCCTCCTAAGTCCATCCCTTTTGGACTTTAATGAATTCAAGGTCAAGTAGTTGGTTGCAAATCTAGTCACCCCTGGTCTAATTAGATCACCTCCGCAGTACTCAGGTCACCTCATTGCATTTAACAAGAAGGAATGGTTGTAGATGAAAATCGTGATCAACCTACCATCAATTGTACACTTTTGATGTAATCAATTGTGCCCATGTCTTTACAAATTAGATTTTTGCAGTGGGCGGTAGATGGTGTCCAATAGACCGGATATCTCTGTCATTATTCTTTCATCGGCCTTCCTGAAGTTAGAGCCATTATCAGTCATTATCTGCACCACATTCTCAACCCCTACCTGCTTGATGTATGTTTTCATTAGCTTCTCGATGTAACTGTAATTCCTGACTTTACCAGAAGCATCAACAAAGTTTAAAAAATAGTTGATCCACGACAATGTGCAAGAAAGTTAATAATTTGCTTTCTGTTTCCACTAGTCTACCCATCACACAAGTGTGACGCCGTATTCAGACCACAATTGCTTTTGGTCTAAAATCCATACCTGTAGATCTTTCTTCTCTTGGAAAGATACTTGTTCATCAATTCATATGCAGTGGGAGCTTTGATGCCCCTACCAGACTCCCCTATCACTTCTACGATGTGTTAGAGATAGGGTTCAGTTGCAACATGTGCGGGGATACCATGAGCAAAGAAGAACTTACCCACTATCTTGCCCACCTTCTCTTTCACACTAGTAAACATTGCTTTTTGGGTTTTTGCCTAGCATCAAGCTTCCTAACCCCTGACTCATCAAAATACTTCAATCTCGCACCATTGATACACATAAAAGAAATTTGTATCAATGGTGCCTTTCTTTCTTTCTTTCTTTTATGGTGAGTGTTAATATATGTGTTGTTATTACTGTTCTGTTATTTTACATTATATTTGGACCTCTCTATAATTGTTCCATTATTATAAATATAAGGGTACACACATTGTGTAACCCTATGCTCTCCAATTCTTGTCTTGTTTCTCATGGTACCAGAGTAGGCCTAGATCCAGCCGCCACTCTTTCCTCCCTCCCTTTTCTCTCCTCTCCGCCCCCACCCCCGCGCGTGCGAACCCGCCGCCACACAACCCCCCCTCCCCCGAACCCGCCGCCGCACAGCCCCCCTCCCCCGGTCGCCGGCTCCAGCCGGCCCTTCCCGCAGCGCTGCGCGCCCCGGGCGACAGTCGCTGTGCACCCCAGAGCGGGCTGCTGCTTGCGCCGCCGCGGCAGGCGCCCCGCCGGGTGGCCCCGCCGTTGTCGGACAACACCGCCGTTGGGGCAACTTGCCTCCGGGGGCTATTAGCCGCCTAGCCGGCCCATTCGAGGGTCTGTGGCTTGATTCTGGACTGAGGGATAGCCTTGACACTTGATTCTGTCTGCCCGTGTAGGCCGTTGAGCCACCGGGTTTCCTGCTACGCTCCGGCGTAGCCCGTATGTGAGAGGTTCCTTCCTTCGGTAAATCTGTGCCTGCTGTTGCCTACCTAACAACGTAGGCACCTGTGCTTCCGGGACTCTGTCTTCTTCTACCTCATGGCGTCCTCCGGTGATGATTTGCGCCGTCAAGTTACGACTGTAAAACTTGATGGGCGCAACTACCAGTACTGGGTATGTTCGATGGTGATTTACGCAAAATCCCAAGGAAAATACTCACATCTGACACGTGACGCTCCGACACAACCTGCTGCGAATGCTGACTCCAAAGATGTGAAGGCCTACGATGACTGGGTTCGGGATGACTCAACGGTGATGACATGGATTCTCAACAACAGTGAACCGAAAATTAGTGTCACCTTGCTCTATCTGCCTACGACGAAGCAGATGTGGGATCAGCTCGCCAATACCTATTTGCACAGCCAGAACCCCAAGAAGGGTTTGCCATCACCAAGCAGCTTGGTCGTCTTCACTTCACAGGGTCGGATATTGCAGACTACTTCTTTGCCTTTACTGGACTGTGGGGGGAGCTGGAGACCTACCACCCACTGTCTACTGATCTGGCCACCATGCAGCGTCAGTGTCAAGAGCTGTAGTTGGTCCAGTTCTTGTGTGGTTTACCAGAGTCCTACGCTGGTGTTGTTGACCAGATCCTTGCTAGTGACCCCCTTCCATCGCTGCAGAGTGCCTTTCAGAGACTTCAATGCCTGCCTTCTTCCTCATCTACACTACCCACTGACTCTGGAGACTCCACTGCTCTTGCTGCCATGTCTGGTCGTGGTCGTGGCCGTGGCCGGTTTTCTGACAGTCCTCCCCCTCTTAGTGCAGGGCGGGGGCGAGCCTCTTCTGGACGTGGAGCTCATGCTGCTGCGTCTTCTACTACTGCGCGTCCTCAGACAGGACAACACTTTTGCACTTTATGTGGCCGGTCGAACCATATAGAGGAAAAATGCTGGGAAAAGTATGGTAAACCGGCGTGGGCCAATGCGGCCACTGATACTACTGCTACTTCTGAGATAGCTACCCAGCCTGTAGCGTCGATACCTCGGGTACTGCTACTGCTGACTACATTTGCGCTGAGGTGGAACGCTTGTTGCTTGAGCGTACTAGCTCCTCTTCTATTGCTACGACCAGTGGAGCCCATGCTGCAACTTATTCTGGTTGTGACACTGCCTTCCTCAGTACTCCATCCTCTAGTGTTGGTAATACAAAATGGGTTATAGATTCGGGCACATCTTCTCATATTTCTAGGAATCGGTCTTTATTCAGAAATCTATCTAGACCAGTTACTAATTCCTCTGTTATGCTTGCTGATGGCTCCAAGTCTGCTGTTTTTGGAGTTAGAGACATTGTTTCTGAGTTTCTTCTGAAATCTGCTTTATATGTGCCTCGTTTTCCGCTAAATTTATTATCTGTTAGCAAAATAGTGCGGAGCCTGAACTGGAGCCTGACATTTATACCTGGTTCGTGTGTTTTTCAGGACCTTCTAACGAGGATGAAGATTGGTGGGGGGCATGAAGGATCTGATGACTTATATTATCTGGATGATCTACCAAAAGTGGACAAGGTTGTTATGGCTTCTGCTTTATTTGCTTCAGTTTCAGCATTACAGTGGCACTACAGACTTGGGCACCCATCTTCTATGAAACTGCGACATATTGTATCTGGTGTTGGCACACATATATTTCAGTGCGAGTCATGTCAGTTAGGAAAACATACTAGGGCTGTTTATCCTAAACGTTCTTAGATTAGTAGTAAAACTATTTTTGATCTTGTTCATGTTGATGTATGGGGTCCATGTCATGTCCCGAGTCTGTCTGGACACAAATATTTTATATTGTTTATTGATGATTTCTCTCGGGCCACTTGGTTATTTCTAATGAAAAGTCGATCTGAAGTGTTGTCCACTATTAAATTCTTTTTTGCTGAGGTGCAAACACAAAATGCTATGCCTGTTAAATTTTTTCAAACTGATAATGCACTTGAGTTTGTTCAGAAAGATGTTGAATTATTTTGTAAATTTGTTGGCACTATACATCAGACTTCTTGTGCATATACACCCCAACAAAATGGAGTTGCTGAAAGGAAGAATAGGCACTTGTTAGATGTTGCTAGAACTATTATGCTGCATTCTAATGTACCTCGATTATTCTGGCCTGAAGCTATTTTGACTGCCTGCTTTTTAATAAATCAGATGCCTTCTTCTGTGATTGGAAATAAAGTACCTATACAAGTTCTGCAACCTGACACACCTTTGTTTTCTGTACCTCCTCGGATTTTTGGCTGTACATGTTTTCTGAGATTGCTTGGTCCTACTTATGATAAACTATCTCCCCGTGCCAAAAAATGTATTTTCTTGGGGTATTCTCGTACACAGAAAGGGTATAGGTGTTATAGCCCTACTGCAAAAAGATGGTTTACAAGCAATGATGTTGTCTTTTTTGAGGATACACCCTACTACTCTACTAAAGGAGATAGTTTGCAGTCCGATATCATTGCTTCTCCACTGCCTATTACTAGTGATTGTATTTCTGATATTTCTGATACATCTACTCCTGAGCATACAATACCTCCTCTTATTGTTTATCAGCGCAGGAACAGAACTCAACCTGAACAAGAACCCCCCCCATTCACACCAATCTTCTCCTCCAGAAGGTTCTGCCACACCTGAGGTAATTTCTGATCGTGATGTACCTATTGCTCTTAGACAGGGTACTCGTTCCTGCACTACTCACAATATTGCTAACAATGTATCTACTGCACATTTGAGTGTTCATGCTAGCAATTTCGTTTCTGCTTTATCTGCTGTTGCTATTCCGAAAACTGTACACGATGCCTTGCAAAGTACCGCTTGGACTATTGCTATGAAGGAGCAGATGCTTGCACTTGCTGATAGACACACTTGGGAGTTGGTTGATCCACCTCCTCAGTGTAAGCCTGTAGGCTGCAGATGGGTTTATGCTGTGAAATATCAACCCGATGGTACTGTAGAACGTCTGAAGGCACGCTTGGTTGCTAAAGGGTATACACAGACTTATGGTATTGATTACTTTGAAACCTTTTCTCCTGTTGCTCGTCTTAATTCTGTCAGAGTTCTACTATCTGTTGCTGTTAATCTTGACTGCCCCCTACTGCAATCAGATGTTAAAAATGCCTTCTTGTATGGTGATTTGCAAGGAAGTCTATATGGAGCAACCTCCTGGGTTTGTTGCTCAGGGGGAGTCACATAAAGTCTGCAGGCTGAAGAAATCTATTTATGGACTCAAACAGAGTCCTCATGCCTGGTTTGATAAGTTGAGCAAAATTTTGATTACCTTTGGTTTTCTAAGATCTCAGGTGGATCATTATGTCTTTACTAAGAAGACTTCTTCTGGTATTGTGATACTGATTGTGTATGTTGATGATATCATACTTAATTCTATTGCTATTCAGGCCACTAAAGCCCATCTCTGCAAGCACTTTGCCACTAAAGATTTGGGGAAACTACAATATTTTCTGGGCATAGAGGTATCTAGAACTTCTAATGCTCTTGTTTTATCTCAGAGAAAATATGTCCTGGATCTTTTACAGGAAACTAGAATGCTTGGGGCTAGACCAGCTGATACTCCTCTAGATTCCAATGTCAATTGGGATGATGACTCTTCTCCACCTTTTGCTGATAATAAAAAATACAGGAGGTTGATTGACAAAATGATATATTTGACTGTGACTAGAGCTGACATATCTACTGCTGTGGGTCTTCTTAGCAGATACTTAGACAAACCCAGACAGTGTCACTGGGATGCTCTATGTAATATTCTGCGGTATCGAAAAAAGTCACCTGGTAAGGGCCTTCATTACAGGAAGAATGGACACTGTTCTCTAGAAGGATATTCTGATTCTGACTATGCAGGGAGCAAGATTGACAGGAAATCCACTTCTGGCTACTACACCTATGTAGGAGGTAATCTAGTCACGTGGAGAAGCAAGAAATAAAATGTGGTTGCCAGATCTAGTGCTGAAGCTGAATATAGGGCCATGGCCCATACTGCCTGTGAGCTTCTATGGGTGCGCTCTCTTCTGAAAGACTTCGGTGTTGAGTCTTCTTCTGCTATACCTATGCACTGTGATAATAAAGCTGCTATTTTTATTGCTAACAATCTTGTCTATCATGAGCGCACCAAGCATATTGAGGTCAACTGTCACTTCATCTGGGAATCTATTCTTTCTGGCAAGATCTGCACTCCTTTCACTCGCTCTGAAGACCAGGTTGCTGATATATTCACCAAGCTTCTGGCGAAAAAACACTTTTGTTCTCTGGTGGACAAGTTGGGCATGATTGACATCTATGCTCCAACTTGAGGGGGAGTGTTAATACATATGTGTTGTTATTACTGTTCTGTTATTTTACATTATATTTGGACCTCTCTGTAATTGTTCCATTATTATAAATATAAGGGTATACACATTGTGTAACCCTATGCTCTCCAATTCTTATCTTGTTTCTCAGTGAGCATGTTGATCTTCATCATCATCTAGGTCAACAATATGAACACGTGCAACCCCACTGCCTCCACTTGCACCAGATGGCTCATATCTCGTCATAAGTTCGAGCTGCCTCCTCCTTATCCCACTCACTTTTGTGAGTGTATACATATGACATGTATAAGTAGTATCACACCCTAAAGGATATACAATATCATCATCCGATTCAGCAGAAGAACCTGTGGCCTTAACATCAAAGAGTGTATTTGTGTAAGCCTTTTCAACCAGTTTCAACTTTTGTTGTTTTTACCTCTTTGCACTCATCAGCTTTTTGAAGTCATCCCTAACACTTGGGGGGCACTTTTGGCACATTGCCACATTTTTGTCACCACCAGTCATCTGACGCTTGAATCTCCACCACTTGTTTTCTTACAATAGTTGCATATAATCTTTGACCTATTCCCAAGTACAGGCGTGTAGTGACTCCATACGAAATCCACATCCTTTGTTGCAACATGACCAACCCCAACACTCTCAGCGTCACTTGAAGACGAAGACATCTTCTCAAAAGTCAAAAGTCAACACTGAAAAAGACCGACAAACAAGCAAAGCAAATGATGTATTAGTGACTTAACATTTAATAAAAAAGTACTAGTAAGAAATGTACATTGTACAATATTAATATCAAATAAAATAACCCATTAAATGAACAAAATTGTTTTTTTATGTATTATAGGATCAAAAACAAAATTTTAATTGGATAATACCTACTTTTAATTATAGAATCAAACACAAATACTTTTAAGTTTTTTATTTTGAAGAAAAAAATTCTAAAAATAAATAAACTCTGAAATTATTTTAAATTTGAAGTTATAATATTTACTTACTAAAAAGAGAAGTGATATGTTTCCAAATGCTAAATTCATCTTATACAACATGAACACAATTAAACAGAAAAAAACAAAAAAGTTTGCTTTTTTATTTTCAACATTTTTAATAAATAAATAAATGAAATATTTAAATATTTTGAGTATATTTTTGTTTATATATGTTAATGTTAGTCTTTGATAAAACTTCTTCTACTAAACCTAAATTAAATACCTATTATTAATAATATTAATTGTGTTATTACTACTAATTAGTGAACTTACATGGTAATGTTAGTTATTAGTGAACTAATTAGGCACATCTAGTGATAAATCAGTAGATCTATATAATATAATCATAGATCTAGTGATAAATATCATTAATCATAAGTATTTTGGAGTAGAACTAGGATTTGGGGGTATTTGGTGAATTTTTTGAGTGAGAATAGAAGGAAATAGAGAGGGGAGAGGTTGGAAATGGTGGGAAATGCAAGAAATTAAGTATGCATACCTTGATTAGGGTTGATTTGAGCTCCAACCTCGAAAATCGCCCAAAATCCCCAAGCTTTTCCTCTTCAAACAACAGCAATAGCGCATACCGCAATTGACGGTGTATCGGGTGGTATACCGCCCGTGCCGCCTTGTACCGGTGGGTAAGTGGTGTATTTTGCACCAATACCCTCGATATTTGTCAGTATTGGCGGAAAGCCCACCGAAATACCAGTAATTGTGATCCTAACGATAGGTTCGTGTGAATCTGTACTGTACCTATAGGTATCAGTGTTTCGACCGAAATACCGCCAATACTGACGATAACTCATTCCTTGCTTATGAGACGGATAATTACTTCTTCACATCAGACTTCGTAGAAGCTCGTCAATTTTTAGCATGTAAGTTATGTATCTGCAAGTTTGATGTTTCATCCGCCAATACTGACGAACTCATGTCTTCTCGAAGCCACATCTGTCAAATTTGTTCTTCTAGTGATCTACTTAGGTTTTCCTTGATGATGTCTTTCATTCCTATCAAGTCGTTAAGAGTCACTCTCCAGATGGATCCAGTTAGTCATCCGTACCTACATGTTCGTGCCACATTATGCACGTCTATGGTCTTTTACATTAGTTACAGTTTACACTTCTCAAATAATTTGGAGATACCTCTACTACATCGGCATTGTCGCATTCGTACTTGCACACTCCTCTCTAGTGAAACTAACATAGTCATGGTGTTTTTTATCGTCCTCTCTAGATTCATGGTGGCGAGTTTTTTGTTATGGCGATTGGGTTCAATTTATTTGATGTTCATTCTAGATGTACTTCGAAAGTCATTCTCCAAAGTTCGAGTATTTCCAGCCTGCATGACACAACTCAAAATGTGATGTCATCAAATTATTTTTTTGGAAAGTCATGTTTAAGGGAGAGTAAAAATTTTATACGAGGAGTGACATTTTTATTTTCTATTTGTCTTATTGTCTAGTTGAGTCTTATAAGTCCAAACTGGATATGTGTTTCACCATAATGCAGTTTGCGGGGGAGTGTTAGAATTGTTGTTATTTAGTTTATTATGTTAGATGAACTTATTTGTTTTGGCCTATTATGGTTAAATTTGCTTCCCTTATACTTGCCTTCTTTCTTATGTATAGACGAGGAGTGTCTCCTATCAACAGAAAAATATCTTGATAGTCTGCCATCTTATTTTCCATAGAATGATTTAGACAGTTTTTTACTAGATGCCTGTATCATATTCCTACTCCGCTGGATGTGAGCTGGGGGCATGGCGAGGTCTTCTTTGAATCTATGATGGCCAGGAATAGTTCATCGGATCAGAGATTCTGTTTCCCAGGCTAAATTTGTTTGGGGATCTGACTTCCCATCCAGGATTTGGTTCTTCCTGTGAAGGTCATAATAAACTGGGCGCACTATAGGCCCTTTAACGTTTTGGTAGGAGTGGATCTCACAATGTTTTAGAGGGGCATGTATCCTTATGATTTCTGTCATATTTTCCAGTTCTACGATTTTGCTCAATCCTATAGGCCCTATTCAGCAATGATGCATTACCCAGACTAGTTCCGTGCTTGTTAGCCATCTTACTCAATGTACCGGTGGACATATTTCCAGCGAGCAATAATCCTGGACTCCTGTTTTGGACTTGCTCCATGGGGACGTGGTAAACAAATATTAGAATATTCAATTACTGCATCTAACTATTAGAAAGTTACATGTAACGTCATTTAAGTTCTGGGGGAGGAGGCCAGAGGGTAGATTATAGGGTTGCTATCTGCTATAGTTTTTTCTTCCCTTATCCAGTGTATCTCTTTCTAATGAAATGAGGCATTGGTCCCCAGCAGAAAATTTGGCATACGCTTTCCAGTGTAGTAGCCATCTCATTAGAGCCAAAAATGAATTTATATGCTTTACACACTTTAAACTTTGGCTTCTCTGTATGCTTTGAACACTATGAATTAAGGGTCACATTCATAACCGATCTTCAGGTTATAATTCAAAGTTCCAGCATCCGCTTTATCCATATAGATTATACTCCCACAAACTGAAAATAATAAAGAGCATTCTCACAAAGTGAAATGTATCCTTGGCACCGCTTAATCAGCTCAATTTTTGGTAAGCATTTGGTTGCTTTATTTAGAAAAGCATAATATGATTATACCAGGACAAGTGCAATATAATGAATTGACTGCAGAGTCGGAACGAGTATCATATGACATCTTTTAAATGAATATATAGAGTCATTCATGTCATGGTTCCGAAGGTTTTCATTTATTTTAGTCTTAAGTAATATACACTTGATTTCAAAAACCGTATCTCAATCACACTGCGGAAGTAGGTCTCTTTCTTGAGGGATTCAAATTGAAACTTATTTATTTATGTTTATTTTCTTAGATCTATTTATGTGTACATATTTGATACCCAGTGACTCGGCTTCTTTTGCAGACATCCAGACCTCAGTACAACCAAATCCTCGTAAAGACGCCTGGCAAAGGAGGTGATGGTTTGTTGGGATAGCTTGCGGCTCCATCTCAACTTCATCTGACCCATGTTTCTTGCAGGATAGGTAGGATTTGATAGTATTAGAGACTTGTCACGTACCTGTCCTTTCCAAATTTATACTGTGTTTGTTTGTCTTGTAACAATGCGTAAAAGCTTCCCTTCAAGTGTTTGCTGTACCGTTGCTGTAATCTAACATTTCAAAAAATTTGAATTTAGTTTCCCCTCTTTTCTAGACCGGAAATGATTCCCTCACGCGCGCTGGGTGCAAGCCCGGGTTATGCGCGGGGAAGGGTGGTTTGTTGGGGGGAAGACTGATATGGGGGTGATGACGTGGCAGGTTTTAATTGGATGCGTTTGTAGAGGTTGTGTAACATGCAAATAAATGTATTTTGATTATAACTTTTGAACCATAATGAATTTTTTAGTGAAACAAAAACTATTAGATTCGTTATAAAAATGCATTCAAACAAGACTAATATTGATAATATATATATATATATATATAAATGATATGAATAGATTATTTTGGATGTCAATGAACCATTTTAGGCGTCAATTAACCATATTTGGGTGTCATTAGCCATTTATGGATGTCATTAGTCATTTGTGGGCATCGTTATAATTTTAGGTGTCAGTGAACTATTTTGGGCGCCATTAAGTGGTTCTTAGATGTCAATCAGACCTATTTGAGTGTTGTTATGTTGTTTTAGTTGTCAATATCTTATTTAAGTGTCATTTTAAACTTCTGGGTGTCAATGAATCATTTTGGGCGTCAATTACCTTATTTGAGTGTCATCTTTATACTTTGGGTGTCAATGAACTATTTTAAGCGTAAATTATCCTTTTTGGGTGTCAATAACTATTTATGCGCGCCATAACATCTAAAAATATCTTATTTGGGCGTTGTTTTAAACTTCTGGGTGTCAATGAACTATTTTGAGCGTCATATTTATATTTTTGGGTGTCAATGCACCATTTTGGGCATCAATTAACTATTTTTGGGTGTCAATAACCATTTAGGACGCCATAACATCCAAAAATAGCTAAATAGCGCTAAAAATGGTTAAATGATTGTTTTGGTTGTAAGTACCTTATTTGTGCATCATCTTTATACTTTTGGGTGTCAATGAACTATTTTGAGTGTCAATAATCATTTATGGGTGCCATAGTTGGTTGTCAATTAACCTATATATATCTTTTTATATTTTTTTCTTCAAAATATGTTAATATTAGGCTTGTTAGATTGCATTTTTCGTAACTAAACCAATAATTTTTGTTTCGTTAAAAAATTCATTACGATTTAAAAGTTATAAGTGAATCAAATTTATTTACCTATTATATAATTTCAAAAAATCCACCCAATCACCATCTGTCACGTGGTGACAGCTTGGTTGCTGGGTTGAGGCTGGTTTGGGCGCGCGTAAAGCTGCGCGTGAGCGTCCCCAAATTTTATTCGAGATGAAATGGATGTGCAATGGAAGTGGTACATTTGATGTGCAAGAAGAGTGGCGTTGCATTTAATAGTTCAGTGTCGATCTCTACGGCAACAATGTGGGAGTGAGACTAGGGATGGCCGTGCGTCGGGTTACCTGGGGTTTCGGTAATCCCATGTACAACATGATATTGTTAAATGGTTTTCGGTCTATGTTTACGTCCGGATGATGCTAGGAAAATTTGATTCATGCCCGGCCCGCATAGCAAAGTTGGGTTGTGGGTTGGGTTTGAGGCGGCCCGGATAACACATTAAAATCTATATATTTTCAACATATATGTAGGAAATTTTGTCAACATAGTTATGAAATCCACTATTATATGTAATCGAAATATATTAGCAGTAAAACTACTACACTTACAACTTGTTATATAAATCAACAAATGATTTTTTTTGTTTCGATTAGGTATGTAATCTACGTGTCATCTGTAAAATTATTACACCTACAATTTGTTATATTATATTCAATGAATGAAAAGAATATCATTTAGATTAAGACTCATCTAAGATTAAATCGTCATATTCCATTGATATATATATAATATTATTAAAAAACATGCAACTATTTATTGATATTCATAGTTATTGTTTGTTAGAAAATATTTTTTCATTTCAATGAATGGAATATTAATGTCACAATTGACATTATTTCAGGATATGACTGATTAGACCCATTTCAGATCAAATTCAGTTTTGAAGGTTTGTAGTCGAATATAAATTACAAAAGAAACATATATTACATACAAGCGCCTAATTATACATATATATATACTTACATATGTACTTCTGGGTATATGGGTTTTCAGGTCTGAGTTTATCTTGGTTTTGACCCAACTTATAAAAATTTGAGCCAAAATTCTAAGCCTTACCTGCCCATGTAAATTATATGGACCGAGATTGGGTCATGTTATGCGGATCGAGATATGGGTTGGATTTGGCCCACTCAGCCTGAGGCTCATCCCGAAGCGAGACATGTCTGAGAATGCAAAATTAATGGGTTGTCCACTAGACCTACAAGAGATTAAAACTAAGCTTAACAAGCTCAACAAGAGATTATTGACTGAATTAGTGGAGTCCAGCAGCAAGTGGCGTTCGTGGTTATTTCTTTCCCCTTCTAAAATCTTTGACGTGCGCTGCTGATGTCCTGTACAACGGTAAACTTTGTTCTCTTTGATTATCTAGTATTCCTATGGATTTCACCTAAACAATTACAAATTTTTATGACCGTTTGTTTAACCAACTGCCCATGTAAACTATATGAACCGGGATTGGGTCGTGTTATGCGGATCAAGATATGGGTTGGATCTGGCCCATCCAGCCTGAAGCTCATCCCTAGGTGAGACATGTCTGAGAATACAAAATTAATGGGTTGTCCACTAGACCTACAAGAGATTGAAACTAAGCTTAACAAGCTCAGCAAGAGATTATGGACTGAATTAGTAGAGTCCAGCAACAAGTGGCGTTTGTGGTTATTTCTTTCCCCTTCTAAAATCTTTGACGTGCGTTGCTGATGTCCAGTACAACGGTAAACTTTGTTCTCTTTGATTATCTAGTATTCCTATGGATTTCACCTAAACAATTACAAATTTTTATGACCGTTTGTTTAACCAACTGCCCATGAAAATTATATGGACCGGGATTGGGTCGTGTTATGCGGATCGAGATATGGGTTTGATCTGGCCCACCCAGCCCGAGGCTCATCCCTAAGTGAGACATGTCTGAGAATACAAAATTGATGCGTTGTCCACTAGACATACACGAGATTAAAACTAAGCTTAACAAGCTCAACAAGAGATAATGGACTGAATTAGTGGAGTCCAGCAGCAAGTGGCGTTCGTGGTTATTTGTTTCCCCTTCTAAAATCTTTGACGTGCGCTGCTGATGTCCAGTACAATGGTAAACTTTTTTTTTTTGAAAGCTACAATGGTAAACTTTGTTCTCTTTGATTATCTAGTATTCCTAAGGATTTCACCTAAACAATTACAAATTTTATGACCGTTTGTTTAACCAACGATATGTATTTAGACCATACATGTGTGTAGATATAGTCCATTTTTCACACCAAGCTTTTAGCAATTTCAACGAGCATACAATCAGGTTACAAGCTTACAAAATTTCACCGTTCTTCTTGTGTGATTGCGTTTGTGTGGATCAATGGGTGGGTGTGCCACAATCTGTGTTCATTAAAGAATCATATATTTTAGGAGTTGGTTCATGTCTTACTTTTTGGCATGTCATGATTATTAACTCTTAGCCCCCTGCCTTTGGCACATCACTGAGACTCAGAGTTGGATCGAGTTGGTCCTCAGTTTGAGATTGGTGAATTTGGAATTTGGTTGGGAACCCAATCAGATTTTGTTCTGATTCCGTTTGATAGCAGTTAACAATTAGTTTCAATTTGGATGCATTTCAATTCTGGTATGATTCTATTTGAATAGTAGGTAGAATTGCATTGTTTATTCTAGATGCAATATGGTTATGGTCTTATTCTATTTGGATGACAGTCGGATTGTAAGATTTAGTTTGGTTCTAGGATCTAGTTGTTGGGTTTTGTGGGACAGAGAAGGCAACAAAAACATAAATTTTCTCACCACAAACCCATAAAACAGCAGATCGCATCAATGACTATGAAATAGGAAGGATGGTTTAGCAAGGTGTATCTGGTCCTGAGGCTTGCTCAGCGACATTACCTCGTAGCTAGTGCGGTCTTCAACCACCTAGTATTGGACGGTGTCTGTGCAGCTCCTGGTCCTGACCCAGACTGTGGTTGACCGTCGTCCTCCTGAGCGCCAGAAACCTCCCGCCTCTACAGATAGTCCACACGGACCACCGAGAACTCTAGTCATCTTGTCCCACATGACACTAGAAGGAGTCGTCCCCTTCTGTCGGCGTACTAGTCACCGACACACTCTCCCACCACCAATTGTCGTCCTGCAGTTGTCTTTCCCTTACTGTGCCTCCCTAGTCGGGTAGCACTTGCTTGAGCTCTCTCGGTTACCAGAACTAGAGAGGACAGCTTTGTAGAGCAACTGATGTTCTGAGTTGTTCTTTTGGGAAGCCCCCAGTACCCCTCTATATATAGGGGTCAGGGTTCTCAGCCCCGGGCAATGCGAGACTAAAGTGGGAGTAGAAGGGTCCAAAATTTCTACAAACTGATTGTATTGCGGCAGGCGAGCCGATCGTTTCACAAATGAACCGGTAAGTTGGGAGTGTGAACCAGTCAGTTCACTTAGTGATCCGGTCATTTCACTTCCCAGACTTGCCCAAAATTGACTTTCCTAGTTTGTTTCTAATTAATCCAAAGATCAATTCTTATCCCAATCGAATTGTACAAGTGAAACAAAAATCCTTTCTCACAAACCAGGACAACCCTAACTGAACTGATCGGTTCACCAAGGAGAACCGTTCGTCTCACTGACGATGAGCTGATCGGTTCACCCAGTGAACCGGTTGGTTGGTGGTCCAGGTTGTGTAGAACTCAATCAATGCAGTTCTCAATCAATCTGACACTCTAATCAATTGGTTCAACATTTAAACTTGATGATTCTGAGTCAAGTCTATTGATTCAATGTTTAATTGAATACCTAAACACTTTAGTAATCAATCTAAACATCATTCGTGGATAAACTCTTCTTCCAGGTTAATCCTACGTGTGTGACCCTATAGGTCCCTTTTTACATTGGTAGTGAAAGTCCATAACCACTTATGACTTCACAAGCAAAGAGCAGTGCCTAGTCGAACATCAGTGCTACCCAAGTGAAAAGGAAAGTTGAAGAACAACTTTCAACCCTACAATCCGTAATTGGTGTTACAGTGAGTGTATAGTTCCTTTGTCACTGATATCCATATTGAACTTGAGGCATAGACATGTCATCCTCTACAAATATTTAATCCATGTTTCTTGATCCAGAGTGGACTGTCTGAGATATATGTAAGCTCAATGTCACACATTGACTCACATGCACATGACCATGCTTTTCTCAGTCTCACTCATCAAGTGGCCATGATATCATACTCTCTTAGGAGGGACAAATCCCATATCTATCAATCACAGTCAAAACCCCATGTGTCAAAGTCACCCAATCATCACCTTTATAACAATCCATATTTTAGGACTGCATTTGATGATGTCAAAGTGTACCCAACGACATGTGATGAGTGCAGTGATTTTTGGTCTAAGAACCATAGTCAACACCAATACTATAAGAGCTGATCCTGACTAACTGAGCGTGGTTTCCATGCATCACTCTTATGGTGGGTATGCCCGATACACTGTTCTCTAACATGTATCTATGTGCTTGGTTTGATATCCTATATCATGAATAATGAGATTCTATCATCAACCAATACACACTCTAGTCTTATGTGTTATTGATGTCTATGGTTATTTCCACAATAACAAATGACTAGAGACAAAATAAGAATGTATACTCTTAACATCTGTATGATCTCATCGTTTAGGTCCTCAACCTGAAGGCATACATCATTGAGTAAAACAATTCTTTAGACATCTATCATGTTATACCATTATCTCAAAATAGTTAAAACATATAGATGGAAATTGTCTTTATTATTATTCAAATCATTTACAAAGTATCCCATTAAAATCATCATATGACTTGCTCTATGGGCATACATAACAACACTATTTGAATGTCAGATAAAAACACAATCTTTAGTCTAGATGTAGTAGTGTGCTTCTTATTAGACTTATGTTTGGATGTAGGTAGCAATGCATGGTTTATTGTACATGCCACGACTTATGTTATTATTTTCATAAAAAACATTCACAGATGTGAGGTTGGCTCACTCTACAGATTTATTGATGTAAGTACATTTTGTCTATACTAATGATTCCTTTGACTGGATCAAATTGTTGCATTTTTTTTAGAATTGAGTTGGAGTTAGTACATCTAATGCGCTTAATTGATTGATGCATATATGTTACACCTATAAAGGAAATCAATTTTCAGATCAACATAATTGAAAAACTGACTAAAGGTTCTTTGCCATACTATAATGTCTTCATATAAACTTTATACACTTATTGCACACCATACATCACTAAAAACACTTTAGGTTTGATTTGAATTGATTTGGGTCTTGTTTGGAGGTATTTTGATATTGGTCTACAACAACAATCGCACTAAGTGAAACTGTCAGCTTCTAGTTTTTCTTCATACAGGTAGAATCTGAGTTTTGCCCGATCACAATGTAACTTCACTTGTTAAACAATTATTGTTATACACAAAGATCTCATATGATGTGCAATATTTATCCAATTATCATCCAAAGGTCAAGTAGATCATGTCCCTCTAATATTTTGTTGACATTGCTTGAATCAACTTCTTGGTCGTCCTATTTTTTGATGTTATAGTTGTCATTTTTTATTCTTTTCAAGAAAATGGTGATTCTATTCATGTCATCTTGGCTTAAATCTGAGACCTCTTGGTAACAAATTAATGATCTAACCATCCAATTTTCCCATCTTAAACTTGTCATTTATAATATTATAAGGCATTATAGTGCTAAATATTTATAAATTATCTCCTTGATAATTTATATAAATTTTGAGAGGGTTCGACATATTATAGGCGTGCAAAGAGGGTATTTCTCTTTTTACTTTCATGTTAATTCCCCAATTGTATTTGAAGACATGTACCACAACCAAAAATTTACTTCACCACCTGAGCTAATTGTTAAGTAGGTAGACCATATGTTTATGGTTACACAACAATATATCTGTAGGGTATCATCACCAAATAAAGTGGCTTCTCATCAAACATATAATTATACAACCACATAGTTAAAAGCCAAAATAGTAAAATGTCGTGGCACAATAAAATAATTGTGACATTGTATATGTATGATGACATTTATAGTACCATCAAACATTGATGAATGTGGATATTTACAGTCAAAATGGATAAAAGACGATCAATATGATGAAGTTAGTGGAAAAGTATAACAATTTAGTTCTTCTACTTTGCTAACTTTAGTCCACATTCAAAATCTTCCTATGGAGCTTTGGGATATGAAAATGTTCTCTAGGATTGGTTCGTTCTTGGGGAATCCTTTGCGTGCAGATAAAGCTACCTTTGAACTAAGAAATTTAGAGTTTGCAAGATTGCAAATCCTCATGCCTACTTCGTCCGAGTTTCCATTGGATTTGGAGGTTTCTAGTAATAAGGGAGTTGTCTATTTGATCGAGGCCGAAGGTTTATTCAGTCTATAATCCCTTTGGTCATAGTGATTGTAGAGATTCTTCTACTGTTCCATTGTTCAGAAAAGTTTGGGTGAAGAAGACCGTTCCAATGACTGCCCAGAATGTGGTTGATGAAATCTCTGTGAACACGACTTCTTCCGATCATCTAATTTCTTCAATTGAGGAGGAGGAATTTCATGTTCCTAAAGACTCATTCGATGAGAATATCTCTTCTAGTTCTGAGCATTCTAAAGAGGACAATTCTGGGGTTCAAGGAATAATCGAGTTGGTGGTGGACTTGTCTACTCCTCTGGCTCCTGATATACCAATCAGTGAAGATGTCGGTTTTGAAGTTTAGAAGGGTAACAAGAAGAAGAAAGCTAAAGCAAAAGGAAGAAAAGCTCCTAGTTCTAATAAGGAGGCATATCAGGGCACCTTGTTGGCCAACAATTTTGATAAGCTCAATACGGTTATTGACGATCCTCTGGTTGTGAATGAGTCCAAAACCAGTGAAGTATTGGTCTCCATTGTTTCTAATGGATAAACTCAATATTAACATTTTCTCCTGAAATTTCAGAGTCTTAAACCTTAAGGCTTCTTCAGTCCAGAGTAAGATCAATGAGTTTAGACCCCATATCATCTTGTTGAATGAGACTAAAGTTAGAGAAAGGAAGATGTCCAAGCTTATTAGTAAGGTGTTCCCTGAATATCATTGGGTTTCTAATCATAGGTCCCACATGCTCAGGAGAGTTGTTATTTTATGGAAGGAGATTTATTGTGGTTAGGAAGATTAGGGCGAGTGATCAGTCTATACATATTGAAGTTTCTCGTGCTAATTCAAGTTTTTTTCTTACTGCTGTGTATGGCCACAACCCGGATGCAGATAGAGTTTTCTTGTGGGATGAAATTGACTCTATTAGCTCTAACATGGTGCTGCCTTGGGTCGTTCTTGGATATTTCAACATTGTGAGGAAAGAAGATGAAAAAAATGGGAAAATATCCATCGTCTAGGAAGTTAATGGTAGATTTTTACAACTGCATACTTAATTGTAGTCTCTTTGAGCTTAATCTGAATGAACCTCTCTTCTCCTGGGACAATCACCACTGTGGTGATAAATTTGTCACCTCTTATATTGATAGAGTCCTTTATAATGACATGTTTTTGTCTGAGTTCTCTGATTGCAAATGCATCCTTTATTCTAATGTTATTAGTGACCACAAAATTCTTACGCTTGATATAGGTGAGAGGTAAAGTCAATGCTCCCTTTAGATTCATCAACGCATGGTATGAGAAAGTTGATTTCATTGATACTGTGAAGAGTAGTTGGTCATCTCAGATTTTAGGTTTCCCTATCTTTAAAGTCTACTCCAAATTTAAAAAAAATGAGACATGACCTGTTGGTATGGAATAGATCATATGTTGGCAATTTCTTTGACATAGCAAGAAGGAAAGAGATTATTGTTACTGAAGCCCAATCTAAGTTGGAGTCAGAGCCCTCAAATATTACTCTTTAGGTTGATGTCATTGATAAGAGAAAAGAAGCTATTCAAGCTCGTTTGCATGAAGAGTCTCTACTGAGATAGAAATCTAGAGTTAATTGGTTGAGGGATGGCGATTCTAATTCTAAGTTTTTTATGCTTCAATCAAAGTCTAAAGAAATCTAAATCATATTAAAGCTCTTTCTATCAATGGTTCTATTAGCATGGATCATGTTGCTATTAGGGACCACATCATGGAATATTATTCTAATGTGTTCAATACTGCTCATGTGACTAATCTTGACATTCTTAATAATCTTGCTTTCCCTAATCTCAATGATGTTGACAGAATGGCGTTGGATAGAGATTTTTCTGTTAAAATATTATTGATATTGTCAACAACTTGAATTCTAATAAGTGCCCTGGTCCCGATGACTTCAATGGATTTTTTTTCAAAGTTTGTTGGAGTATCATTTGCTCTGACATTGTTCAAGACATCTTTAGTTTCTTCAACTTGGGAAGATTACTCTGAGACGCTAATCGTACTTTCATCACCCTTATTCCGAAGAGTAAAAATTCTAAAGAATTGAATAATCTTCATCCTATTGCCCTTTGCAACATTTTCTTTAAAATTATCTCCAAACTTATGACTAATAGGCCTCAAGGTGTGCTTCCTCTCATCATTAGTAGTAACCAGTGTGATTTTGTCAAAGGAAGGAGCATCAAAGATGCTGTTCTTTTGTTGAATGAGCTGATCTACGGTTTTAGTAAGAAGAATGGGAAGCCAAAGATGTGCCTTAAAATTGATATCTCGAAGGCATACAATTCTGTTTCTTGGGATGCCTTGTTTCATATTCTCCACCTTATGAACTTCCCTCATTGTTGGGTTATTTGGCTCAAGAAGATTTAGTAATATGTCCTATGAGTTGTTGATCAATGGTGAACCTGTTAAGTCTTTTAAGCCTAATAATGGTGTCCGACAGGGTGACCCATTGGCTCCTTATCTTTTTTGTTCTGGTGATGCAGGTGGTCACTCTTCTGTTTGATAAGGAAGTGGATGAAGGCAATCTTAAACCATTGAGGGCCTCATCCAATTTTGTTGTTTCACACCTAATATTTGTTGACGATCTTTTGGTTTTCTATGAGGCTGATGATCAAAGTGCCATGGTTGTTAGAAGAGTCCTTGATAAGTTGTTTGCTTCCACTGGCCTTAGAATCCATCTAGAAAAAGCACGGTCTTGTACAGTCAAGGTGCAAATAGAGATAGCATTGGTAGGATCCTTGGTATTAAAGAAGGCTCACTCCCTCAAAGATATCTTGGTGTGCCCCCTAGTTATTGGTAAGCTCTCTAAGTATCATTGCAGCCCTTTGGTGGATAAAATTAAGAGAAGGTTAGAGAGTTGGAAAGTTAGTCATCTTTCTATGGTAGGTAGGGTTGAGCTGGTTCACTCTACCCTCTCATCTATGTATCAGTATTGGGCTTCCATTTTTCCCCTTCCTTGCTCTATTTGTGATGATATAGAGAAGCTTTGTTGTGACTTTATTTGGGGAAAGTTGACGATAATAATGTTGTTCACCTTATCAAATGGTGTGATGTTGTGAAGCCAAAAGATGAAGGTGGGCTTGGCATCAAGAACATCAGGGACGTTGTTAAAGCCTCAATCATGATGAATGGATGGAACATTACAAAGAAAAAAGACAATATCTGGATCAAGTGGATCCATGAGAAATACTTGTCTAAGAATTCCTTCTAGTCTTTGTCAATTAATGATTCCTTCTCCTGGATCCTTAGAAGAATTGTCACTAAAAGGGAGTGTTTGAGAGAATTTATATCTTTTGACATTGACGATGGGTATGGTATTTCCATATGGCAGGATCCTTGGCTTCTTAGATCCAGGTTTCTAGTGGAGGTTCTTGGTAGACAGAGTCTCATTCAGTTAGGTATTGAAAGCATGATGAAAGTGAGGTACATGATTAAAGATGATGATTGGTATTTTGATAGCTCTAGGCTTCATAGCAAGCCTATTGATATTCTGAAGGTTTTATCAAAGCCCATAGGCTTTGATACAATCTTGTTTGCTGGAAAGTCTAAATTTAATTTCAATCCTGTGTGGAGTTCTCTGAGGATGAAGCAAGGTGTTGTATCCAAACCATTTTTTCAATGATTATGGAGTTTTAAATGTCCCAACAGGTATCATATCCTTGGATGGAAGATTGGATTCATAGGCTCCTTACTTTTGTGTATATTAAATGGATGGGTATTAGCTTGGCTTCTAGGTGTTTTCTATGCAAATGCAAGGAGGAACAGGTTGATCGTATTTTCTTCAAGTGTCCCTACACAACTGAGTTATGGAATTATGCTAGTATTCATTTTGATTGAAAGATCTAGAGGGAGGGTGAATAGAGCTTTTGGTACTTTTAAATTTTAATTAAAAAAATTTAAGGCAAAGAAGGAGGAGGAAACAAGGAAGACACTTAGATTTAGAGTGGTTCCAACCTTTGAATTAAATGTTATCACTCCACTACCCAAATGTTTCCAATTGGGATTTAGAAAGTGATTTATTTTATTTACCTCACAAGGATGTTACAATAAAATACAATCCCCTTCAACTCGAAGTAGCCTTCACCTTGAAGTAGCCTCAACCTCCTTGAAACAACCTTCTTAAAGTAACCTCAAGAAACCTTACAACAACCTTCACCACCTTGAAGTAGCTCCACCACCTTGAGATACCCTTCACCTAGAAGTAGCTCCAACCTCCTTTGAAGCAACCTTTTTGAGTAACCTCAAGCAACCTTGGAGAAGCCTTCACTTCCTTGAGATAGCCTTCTCATAGAATTATCTCAAATATCCTTTGAAGCAGCCTTCTTGAAGTAACCTTAAGCACACCTTAGAGCAGCCTTCACTTTGTTAAAGTAGCACCAAACAACCTCCTTTCAACAACTCCAACCCTAGTAGTAGTCAAGGAGAACAAAGTATAATATAAAAGAAATTGATTAGAAGAAATAAATACATAGCCAATGAAGTGAAATGCCTTGATTCCTATATCAAGCGTTTAGATCTCCTATCCACTTAATATGAACGTTTCTATGTGGTGGCTAGGAGATAATAGCTATAGGACACAACTTTGGAGCACAAGAAAGAAGATAACAAGTGAATCTTAGCTTTGTTGCTCTCTAAAATGGATGCTCAAGTGTAGCTTTGTGCTTTAGGTGTCCTAAGGCCTCTCCTATTTATAGGAATGGCTTGCAAGTGTCTAGGGACGTTCTAGGGAGTGTCTAGAGTGTTCTTAGTGCTTAAATAGCCATTAGGTGTACATTAGTTGGCTAGTAATTGCTAATTTGTTCGTGCTTGAAAAGAACAATCCAGAACCCTGCTTGGTTGACAAGTTTGTCGACCGAACTATGTCTCGGTCGAGAATTTATTTGATCGAGCCTAGGTTTAAGGAAAAAGTGTTGCAATGTCTATTTCCATCTCCCAACTACCAACCACTCAGTCTAACGGTCACAAGCTTTAGACCGAAGCTTACTCGGTCAAGATTATTTTCGATCGAAGACTATTTTAGAGCACAATTGTGTAAGTTGTTGAACAATGCTCACAATTTTGACAGAGGTGGTTCTCGGTCGACAAAAACTTCAACCGAGTGTGTCTCGGTCGACAAGTTTTTTGACCGAGGGTGTCCCTATTTTAGACTTTTGAATCACCTACTAAGTGTGTGTTTCAATGAGTGATGGTGACTCTAACTTTGGGGGGAAACCTATCTAAGGGTTATAAGTGGGTAGGGAAGATCTAACCCTTGATTTACATGATGTCTAAGTACTTGTACATTAAATTTTTGTACAAATGTTTACATTTGAGTACAATCGTGAACATTTATATAATTAAGCACATTTGATCTTCAATTTACACCGATCTTCATCTTCCCACTTAGTAGGATTTCCTTATTCCTTTGAACTCTGAAATACTCAAATAACATATTAGATCCTCAAGTGTGAAATGTTTGTCATCATCAAAACAAAGGGTATATATAATCAAAATAATCTAAATGAGACGAGTTTCATACCTGAGATTCACCTAAGATGAGAGTATTCTCTTATTTTCATAAAGTGTGTGCTAATTATTCCTAAAGAGGTGTGGAACATAGTATCCATGTCTGAAGGAATGTAGCATCAATTAATGTCAAGCCAAGAGAACATGAAACTCACTCATTTTTATTTATATTATTTCTCCCCCTTTGTCATTTAAAAAAGATAGCCATATAATCATATGTGTAAGTCAATAAGACTCTCCCTTAATTGATTACTCCCCCTTAATTGCTTGCTTCAAAAAGAATGTCAAATTTAGCAACAATTTAAAAACCAAGATTGATTTCTCAATAATTTGCAAGGGATGTTAAGCCCTGAAATGATATGAGATTCCTTTAGGCTCATGGTGGGATCAATGATTGTTATTAATTTCTCAACCATTTGCAAGGGATGTTAAGCCCTGAAATGATATGAGATTCCTTTAGGCTCATAGTGGAATCAATAAATGTGCATCTAACCAAATACCAGGGATGTTAAACCCTAATTGGTGTAGAAAATTCAATTAAGAGCAAGATATACATTATATTCAAGATTTTTTTGAGCTCCCCCTTAATCTCATAAAAAGTGAGCTTAAAGATAATATGGTATTTCAAATCATAACCTTCTTTAAAATCAATTGATTAAGTAAGACTGTGAGTCAATTTTTATAAGCAATCTTATTTCTTGCACTATCTTAAAAAACTTCTCTTATTATAAGTATTTAACATGATGAGCAACTTATAGATTTAATATACCAATATTGGGTGCAAGTGAATGATTTGTTTTACAAACAAGCATTTTTGTCCGGCTTATTTTCGGTCGACCATGACTTCAACCGAGGTGCCCCTCAACCGAGCTCCTTTTCGGACAAGAGGCAGTTCTATAAATTTCCAATTAATATAACTTTATCTAATGAACCAAGATATAACATTTTCTTCTATATTAGCATAAGTGACCAGTTTGCTTCTTTTGTATGCATATTGAATCTTGTTTTAAGTCATGAGTTTAAGCAACATAGATTTCTTCTTTTATGATTTTAATAAGAAAACAAGTTTTAAATTGCTTGGAGAAATTGATGTCGTTATGATTGGCTAGAGTTAAATAACATGTAAATGGTCTCAAGTTTAGCCATAGATGCATAAGTCATATCTAAGTCTATTTCCTCTCATTATATCCTAACTTTCATTAGTTTATTTCATCATACCTACTTAGTTCCAATGAATATTTTGTGTTTATGTCTAGGACAAAATCTTATGCATTATTCTTGGTAAACTCATATGGAAATTGTCCAATAATCAATCCCTTTACAATATATGACAAAGTCTTGAATTATTGTGTATAATTACCATTTATTCTCTAACTCTCTTAGATGTATACTTACAAATCCTAGATACTTTGCTAGATGTGGAATATTCCAAGATAAATCCCTTTTGTGTCTTAAGATCGAATTCATATTTTGTTGAAGAGAAGACAACATTCTTTACCACGCATAGATAATATTCAATTGAGTTTTAGTGAATCAAAGTTTTAGTTTTGAAAAGAGATTTTACTTTTTCTTTCCTAAAGTACACAAATCTCAGATGTATCAAAAGAAATTTTAGGTAATGATTATATTCTAGGCAACTTTCTTGCATGAACAATCTTTCTATACCATAAAAATTACATTATTTGCAGATAGTATCCATACAGTTAAGAGGTTTACAATTATCTTTCCTTTATCAACAACTTTGAAGTTTTCCTATGAATCATAACCATTGTCATAGCAGCTATGATGTAGCTTTTTTGACAAATAACACATTTAAAATTTGTACTAACATTACCCATGACAATAGTTTTACCTTTTTTCAAGTGTATAAAAGACTTCCTTGTCTCAATTTCTATAGACCATCCAAACCTGCAAAGTAGAAAAGTTTTGGTTCCCATATAGTGGTCCTTTTGGTTATGAATGATTTTCATTATTTTGAGTATATATGAATCAGAATGAAAAGCATTTTATAACCGTCAAGTATTGATTTCAAGTAAATGATTTTAATAACAACAATTTCTGATAGAACTCTTCTTGGTCGAATTTGTTTTTCGACCGACAAGAACCTCGGTCGAGAGCATTGTCGACCAAGTATTGTTCTATAAGTTTTTTTAATGAATCAAGATAATTCTTTTTCAACTAGTTTTGATTTCAGTAACACATTTAAACAATAAAATACTCAAAGATGTATTGTTAAAGCTAATTTTCGTTGAGATAAGACATTAAGAATGTCAAAATAAAATTTAGGTCAAATCTTAACTAAGTGTCCAATATTTCTAAGTTGGAGGTTTTGGAATCCAAACCAAGTCAACATACTTCCCTTTCTTTTATGTACAAGAGAATGAATAGTGCCTAAAATGTTGACAATAGTGACAGAAAATAAAATCAATTTCATTTCTCTTCTTGGCATTATGGTATGTGCTAGATTGTCTTTGGGCGCATACAAGATCTTTGATTTGGATTTTTGTGTTTTTCTATTTCTAAGCTTTTTGGAAGATTTCTCTTTAGGTACATAGCCTAAACCTCTTCTTCCAATTTGTCCAAAAGATTTTTCCAAGATTTCATCAAGAATATTATTACTCTCTAAACTATTAACATGCTTTTGTAACTTAGCAATTTCATCAATTCTCTTTGCAATATCTAGTTTTGCTTGATCTAAACTTGAAAGCAAAGAATCTCTGTCTCTAACAATGACATCATAATTTGAATGAGAACATAGAACATGTTAAGTTTGATAATTATTTATCTTTGCAAGCAATTCACCCTTTTCTTGAGAAAGAAGATCATAATTGTTTTCAAGAGTAAGTAATTTGGTATTATAATCATTAACATGAGCTTTCAGGGAGTTATTTTCAGAAGAGAGATCAAGTATTTTGGCATACAACTCATCATTGGTTTTTAAAACCTTTTTTAATTTCCTTTTGCACTCAACATACTTGTCATGGAGTTCTTCTAAACTATTAACTAGCACTTCTTTAGATAAATAAAGAAGACTTACCTAATTTTCTTCTTCATTGGCTGTTGCAATGAAACAACTTACCTTGTCTTCTTTACTCTCATTTGATTCTTCCCTTGTATCTTTGTGGAACTTTTCTCCTTTCTTCTTCTTTAGACAATCGAATGTCTAGTGGCCTCTTACTTCACATTCAAAGCACCATATACAATCTTGGTCACTTGTTGATGGTTGGATCTCGTGCATCCTTTCCATGTCGAGGTTGCTAGAAACACCATCCCCCATTACTTCAAGACCTTTTAGGGCTCTTTGAAGACCTACTCTCATACCAATTGAAATATCTAGAGGGGGTGAATAGAGATTTTGGTACTTTTAAAATTTAATTAAAAAAGTTAAGGCAAAGAAGGAGGAGGAAACAAGGAAGACACTTAGATTTAGAGTGGTTCCAACATTTGAATTAAAGGTTGTCAGTCCACTACCCAATTATTTCCAATTGAGATTTTGAAAGTGATTTATTTTATTTACCTTGCAAGGATGTTACAACAAAATACAATCACCTTCAACTCGAAGTAGCCTTCACCTTGAAGTAGCTTCAACCTCCTTGAAGCAGCTTTCTTGAAGTAACCTCAAGAAACTTTAGAGCAGCCTTCACCACCTTGAAGTAGCTCCACCAGCTTGAGATACCCTTCACCTAGAAGTCGCTCCAACCTACTTTGAAGAAACCTTCTTGAAGTAACCTCAAGCAACCTTAGAGCAGCCTTCACTTCCTTGAAGTAGCTCCACCTCCTTGAGATAGCCTTCACCTAGAAGTAGCTCCAACCTCCTTTGAAGCAGCCTGCTTGAAGTAACCTCAAGCACACCTTGGAGCAACCTTCATTTTGTTGAAGTAGCACCAAGCAACCTCCTTTCAACAACTCCAACCTTAGTAGTAGTCAAGGAGAACAAAGTAAAATATAAAAGAGATAGATTGGAAGAAAGAAATACTTAGTCAATGAAGTACAATGCCTTGATTCCCATATCAAGAATTTAGATCTCCTATCCACTTAATATGAACGTTGCTATGTGGTGGATAGGAGATAGTAGCTATATGACACAACTTTGGAGCACAAGGAAGAAGATAGCAAGTGAATCTCAGCTTTGTTGCTCTCTAGAATGGATGCTTAAGTGTAGCTTATGTTCTTTAGGTGTCCTAAGGCCTCTCCTATTTATAGGAATGCCTTGCAAGTGTTTAGGGACATTCTAGGGAGTGTCTAGATTGTTCTTAGTGCTTAATAGCCGTTAGGTATACATTAGTTGGCTAGCAATTACTAATTTGCTCGTGCTTGAAAAGAACAATCCAGAACCCTACTCGATCGACAACTTTGTTGACCAAACTATGACTCGATTGAGAGTTTATTCAACCGAGTCTGGGCTTAAGGAAAAAGTGTTGCAATGCCTATTTCCATCTCCCAACTACCAACCACTCAGTCTAAGGGTCACAAGCTTTAGATCGAAGCTTACTCGTTCGATATTATTTCAACTAAAGACTATTTTAGAGCACAATTGCATAAGTTGTTGAACAATGCTCACAATTTTGAGTGAGGTGGTTCTCGATCGACAAAAACTTCAACCAAGTGTGTCTTGGTTGACAAGTTTTTCGACTGAGGGTGTCCCTATTTTAGAATTTTGAATCACCTACTAAGTGTGTGTTTCAATGAGTGATGGTGACTCTAACTTTAGGGGGAAACCTATCTAAGGGTTATAAGTGGGTATGGAAGATCTAAGATTTGATTTATATGATGTCTAAGTACTTGTACATTATATTTTTGTACAAGTGTTTACATTTGAGTACCATCATGAACATTTATACAATTAAGCACATTTGATCTTCAATTTGCATTGATCTTCATCTTCCCACTTAGTAGGATTTCCTTATTCCTTTGAACCCTGAAATACTCAAATAACATGTTAGATCCTTAAGTGTGAAATGTTTGTCATCAAAAAAACAAAGGGTACATTAATGTCCAATTTAGCCAACATTGATTTCCAATCTCCAGGGAATCTGGACGATCTCTGCAATCTGAGAGGCAAAAGACTAATGATGGTTTGCTTGTCCATCTTTCATTGGCTGTGGAGAGAAAGAAACCATAGAGTTCATAGAAACTCTAAAAGAAATGTTAGTCAACTTTGGCATATTGTTTTTAATGATGTCAAGTTGTCGACTGATTCTTCCTTTTGAGTTTTCTATTCTTTCTTCTCTCCTTTCCCATTCGTCTCTTGAGTTGTTTTCTTTGTATAGTGGCCTTTTTTTCATGGTCTGGCTAATTACTTAGTGGAGGATGTTCCCTAAGGAATATATAGTTACTTGTACATTCACAAAATTATAAAAAAAAAGCAATAGATGAGCTAGGATCACCAAAAAAAACTTTAGTAGATACAATAGGATATATGTCTATGTATATCTTGCACTTTGTTTCTGTGTTGATACTCATGTCATAATAACTTCTACATTCATCGGTTGTGGTCATTTATTATTTCATACTTCAAAAATTAACTTAATCTTTGTCTGCAATAGTTCTATTATAACGATAATGTTGATTGTCCGTTGCAGAGCATCTTATGATTCTTAATATGAATAATTTTTGCAATTTTTATCTTAGTTTATGGACATCTTTTACTGTGTTGTTCAATTGTTGATCACCCGACCACCCATAACATATCAAAATCACAAAATTTTGCATCCTTTGTGTTAATCCTAAGTGCAAAAATGATATATAATTATAGAGATGACCATGAGAAGTCATATTGAACTGTATTTTATAATGATATGTTAAAATTTTATTGCACTCGTAGTTTTGCTGGTCCTAACTTAGATACATATAGAAACAATTAGTTAAGCATTTCACATGATAATACTAAGCATTGCACACTTTCAAATTAACTGAAATTTCAAGTATTTTATTGGTAAATTGCATTGATTATGAATTATTCCACCACTATTGCTAGAAACATTTAGTTTGTCACAGAGGTATTTATTCCTGATACACAACTCTTGTATATCAATTGACAATATATTGGTGTTTGTTTTGGCAAAGGTAATGTAATCAATACATGATAGACCAATGCGATCAAATATTTCTTGTGAACAACAACGAGCTCATAGTCGCCTCCCTAAAAGAATTGAACATTGTAATGTTGTGTTGCAAGCATTGGGTCTGTACCCTCATTCCACATGTATCTTGAATTGCACGTTTTTGACATATGTACTACTCTAAATGGGGATTGTTATCTTCAAAACCAGAACTGTATGCATGTGGTTGCTCCATTTTCTCTCATAGTGTATGACAGTTTACTTACAAAGATTGACATTCCAGTGGTCATCACTTGATATTATTCATGAGATAAGCTATTAAGTACTTAAACAATGAAAATTTCATGGCATATGAAGTACATATATTTTTTCCCCTTACAAAATACATCATGAAGTAAAGGAAATGATTGATTTAAATGGTGAACAACCCCTGCGGAAAACTAATAAATTGTGAAAATATTACTTTTCAGTCCTCATCCTGCACAGAAACATGTCATATATATATATATATATATATATACATCCACGAGATCTGATACGTGTCTACATCTTAGAAACAGCTGTTCATTCATCACATGAGTTCACCACCTATTCATATACAGAAAAGGCCCGCATCCGGCCAACCGCAGGATATACAAACATCATCGATCGGTCATCGTGAAACAACGTCAAAACACTGCCAAGGACCTGAGAGTACATAGATGACTCTAGACGCTACTACAAAACATCCAAAACAGCAGCATATCCATCGCTTTCCTTCTACTGCTCGTCAAGCTGCTCGGCCGCAACACCACGACCATGACCACGTCTACCTCGACCACCTAAAAAGGGGTTAAACCAGCAGGGTGAGACAATTGAACAATTGCCCCAGCGGGAAACATAACTCCCCACCGCAACTACAGAACCTCAGCAAGATAGATTATAACAGCAGATAACTATATAGCAGAAGCAGTCAAAATTAAGCAAAGCTATTCTTAACGACAAGCTTACCAGCTATACAAAAGCATATAACCAGATATATCTCAAGGAATATGATTAACAAGATAAGATGTATCCCTATATAACATGATTATCAGAACAAGATATAATGTCACATAACCTGCTTATCAAGATAAGACATATGGTCACATAACCTGCAAGATATAACAAGGATATTACACAAACAAGGACTCAACCAATGTTTCGTGTTTATCCTAAGCAATAAGTACTAAACAGCTATATTACGTATTATTATGCCCTGAGGGTTTGAATCGTACCATTCAAATCCAACCTTCGGCTGCGAAGCCTAAATCCAGTGCCATACAAGGTCAATGGAAGAGCCGAACTCCACGACCTCCCACCTCGTGGTCAGTACACGAGTACAACACAAGCAGGACCGCAGTCACATGCTGAAGTGGTCTAAGCCACAGGGTCAGCTCCATAGGCTACCCTCACTCTAGCCCGCCTTGGTACAGGTCTCGGCGCTAGTAAAACTGAGCCACGGGCCTGATCACCGTGCTCTGAGTCATGAATGCATTCATGCTCCACACATCACATATCCTAAGCCATGGGCCTGTTCACCATGCTCTACATACAAATCTGAGTCTGTAACCGAAGTTACACTCTTACCTCCTCATTTTCAGGCTAGGAGCAACCTACACATATTCAACAATATGCGCTTCCAGGTTAACCCGTCGGAGAACCTGTTTCACCATCACCAAGTCCCGATGATGATGGATCTATGGCTAGGGCAAACTACATGATATATTTCACTGTGATTAATTAGTATCTTTTAGATGGATTGCAGGATTCAACCAAGTTGTATAACATGCAAGACATAATAGAAAGTAACCAACATTATATTATTATTGAAAACACATCAACCTGATCCATCTCAAGGATCTAACATCACATGTTACTACTTGGCCTCTTACCAACCATCCAGATCCATCTCGAGGATCATCACATACCATGGGATCTCAATCCCTCATCATGTACTGTCAATGCCTCTCAAGGCTCACATCATCATCATGGGACAAACACATCCTACATACAACCTCATAGATAATTATCAGAGTGATGTTACTCATCACATATGCCTCATAGCCTTTTCATGGCTAATCATCACCTGCATGGTTAGGATACACAATAATCGTAGATTCAACATAAGGAACATGCTACCATCAGAAATGCCATTCAAAATACTCTACTTATCATTCTTACACTATTTGCTGATCAAGTGTATAAAGTACATCATTAGCAAGCCATATCTATACTTATCCTTATCTCAGAATTGTATGAACAATCAAGATGTTCAAACGTACAGAACAAGTACTATTGTTACCACTACCATTATGTCACCATTCACTATAATCATTATTATCATTATGCAAGCTACTAGTGTAGCTATCACCATTCTCATTTAACAATTAAGTACAAGGATTACTTCATGCATATCATTACTACCTTTATTGTCATCATTATTATGATCAACATTACTATCATCTTCTTTATTATTAACAAATAAGCATAAGGATCACATCATGCATCTTATTACCATTACCTTCCTCATTACCATCACTATTACCATTATCATCATTATCAACATTATCATCCACTATTATCTTTATTTCCATGTCATTAAGCCAACTATTAATGTAACTGTCACTTAGCAACATTATTACTTTCATTACTAGCAAAGCATTACCATCATCACATGACTATTAATATCATTGCTATCAACAAATTATCGTTGGCATTATTATTGTTTGCAAGGCATCATATTCATTGTTGTTATCACTAACAAGACACCATCATCATTAAGCATAAACATCCATTTTTCATAACATATGGAACCATTACTCTAGGATCACAAGGCTCTCACCATGACTCATCACCACCCTCACTAAACCTATCATGACCTATCGGTCAACACACACTCAACCCTATCGGTCATCACCACCCAAGGCTGTCGCCCAACATGGCTATCGGCCACCATGGGTGTCGGCCAACATAGATATCGACCAGCATACCATGCATGGCTATCGGCCAACCAACCTCCAAGAACTTAGGTCTATCGCCCACCATGAGGAAGAGGATGTCTCTCAACACAAGAAGGACCATCTCGCCCATCATGATCACCATGTCGGCCATCACAAGGTACCCATCTCGCCCAACACCAAGTCAAGATAGGGTCTCACCCAACTCAAAGGACCATGTCGCCCAACATGGTCACCACATCGGCCAACACAAAGAACACCACTATGTCGCCCATCACAAGAACAAGGGTGTCGCCCAACACACCCAAATCAAGGGAGGATGTCGCCCATCAAGGGTTATCACCTACCTCCAACTCAAAGAAACTCAAACCCTAGAAAGCAAGGGACACAGAGGAACCCTAAACCCTAGAGGGGGATCAACCACCAAAGGAAACTCAAGCAAGGTACAAGTCTAAGCTACTAATCTATAAGAACAAGAGGTAAATAAGTTAGGGTTAGAAGTTATGCAACCCGCCTTAAGCTCCAAGCTCCAAGGAAGAAGATGCACTTCAAGCTCCAAGGGATGTCGTCCACCAAAGCTGATCCAAGAGAGGGTATTAGCTACCACTGCAACCTCAGGAGAGTGTCTCGGCCGACACAAGCAAGATGGAGAGGGATATCGTGCACTCAAGGTGGAGGGGAGACCAAAAGAGCAAAGGAAACTAAGGCAAGGGAAAGAGCCACATATATAGGAAGAAGGGGAGGAGAAACCAAGGTACAACCATGCTATGTGTTGTCCACCCAAGGGACACTTGTCCTACGGTTCAAGACAACACACTAGCACACCAAGAGACACTTGTCCAAGCCGTGCACCAAGTGTCCACCAAACATGGTCAAGGCTGGACCAAGCAACATGGGCGACACAACTAGCAGCTATGTTGGGCGACACGCCACCTCTAGGTCGGCACAAACCAACATAGGGTGACACACACAACACCTTGGGCGACACAAGCTTCACTTGGCCGACACAAGGCTCAAGCAAGCCCAAACAAAGCACCAAGCCCAACCCTTCCTCTCAACCCTAGAGGAAGCAAAGAGAGGGAAACATCTCTCAAGATGGCAAACTTGCACACAAAACCCTAGACTTGGGTTATTTGCAAGTAGCCCCTCGAACTCTCAACAAGGCACAACAAAAATCCTAATCACCACTCAAAGGTGATTAGCAAGCATCAAATCACTAAGGTTAAGCAAAACAAATAGGGTAAACCCTAAACGCAGGTCAGGGTCCTTACAAGCTAACCCCCTTTAAGGGATTTCGTCCTCAAAATCCGAAGAGAAAAGCGAGGGGTACTTCCTCCTCATCTCTTCCTCAAGCTCCCACGTGGATTCCTTAACGCCACGACGCTGCCAAAGAACCTTCACAAGAACCAGGTCCTTCCTCTTCAGCTTCTTGATCCTTCTGTCAAGGATCGCCACAGGACCTTCCTCGTAGGTCACATCTGCATTAAGCTCAACCTCAAATGGCTGTATCACTGTACCTGAATCCAGATGACTTTTCTTTTTTCAGCATACTAACATGAAATACTGGATGCAACCTAAGCAACTCTGGAGGCAACTCTAACTCGTAAGCTACCTTGCCAACACGTGCTATCATTGGATAAGGCCCCATATACCTGGGAGCTAACTTACCCTTCCGTCCAAACCTTAGCACACCTTTCCATGGCGAGACTTTAAGGTACACTTTGTCTCCTACTTGGAACTCCAAAGGTCGTCGGCAATTGTCTGCATACGACTTCTGTCTGTCATGTGCCACTTTTAACTGTTGTTGTATCACTTTGATCTTATCTGTCGTATGCTGAACTAACTCATGACCCAAAAGCTGATACTCACCAGACTCATACCAACACAAAGGAGATCTGCACTTCCTTCCATACAAAACCTCATAAGGAGCCATGTCGATGCTTCGTTGATAACTGTTGTTGTAGGCAAACTCTATCAAACTCAGATGTACGTCCCAGTTGCCTAGAAATTGCAAGACACAAGCTCGAAGAAGATCCTCCAAAATCTGAATAGTCCTCTCAGACTGTCCATCTGTCTGCGGGTGAAAAGCTGTACTGAACCTCAACTGCGTTCCCAACGCTCTGTGCAACTGTTCCCAAAAGCGACTCGTAAACTGAGGACCTCTGTCTGAAACTATCGTTACTGGCACACCATGCAAACGTACTATCTCATCCACATATACTCGAGCTAGCTGCTCAGCTGTATACGTCGTCTTCACTGGTAGAAAATGGGCAGACTTCCTCAATCTGTCCACTATCACCCAAATGGAATCATGATTCCTAATTGTCCGGGGTAGACCAACTATAAAATCCATGGTTATATGATCCCATTTCCACTGTGGTATCGTGTAACATCCTAGGATTTGAGACTTCAGATAAGTTGATCTTAAAAGGAATGATTGGACTACCCATATCACCAAGGTGCACCTCCTTTTCCAGGAGCCCATCACTAAGAACTCCATAGTTAAGCGTGCTCAGCTTGGAGTAGTATTGGGATGGGTGACCTGTCGGGAAGTTGATCCTGGCATGTGCGTGAGTGAGGATAAAGCACACAGTTAAGGCTAATGGTGGTCTGTTGAGACAGTCGTCATTCCTGAAACTCTACTAGAGCCTTGGGCAGTGGGCCCAGGCATTACAAATGGTATCAGAGCCATAACCCCTCCAGTAGGTGGGGCCCACATGGGCATGTGGCATGCCAGTCTTGAGCCATGCGGTCCAGGCAAGTTGGAAAGGGCTATCCGTAGAGACGAGATGGATCCACCCTTGCTCTGGTAGCCGTGGATGGGAGCTGGGTGTCCATGGGCCATTGTGGGTCTGCACTGAAATGGGGTCAGATTATGAGACCATATAGTTAAGCCTTGACGAGGACATCAAGAGTCTAAGTGGGAGAGATTGTAACATCCTAGGATTTGAGACCTCAGATAAGTTGATCTTAAAAGGAATGATTGGACTACCCATATCACCAAGGTGCACCTCCTTTTCCAGGAGCCCATCACTAAGAACTCCATAGTTAAGCGTGCTCAACTTGGAGTAGTATTGGGATGGGTGACCTGTCAGGAAGTTGATCCTGGCATGTGCGTGAGTGAGGATAAAGCACACAGTTAAGGCTAGTGGTGGTCTGTGGGGACAGTCGTCATTCCTGAAACTCTACTAGAGCCTTGGGAAGTGGGCCCAGGCGTTACATATCGGCAAAGGTTGCAACGTACCTGCCGGCTTTTGATGTTCAGCCTTCACTTGCTGACACACCGCACATCTTGCCACAAACTCAGCTACATCTCTCTTCAAACCGGGCCACCAATACAAGTCCTTCAGACTATGATACATCTTGGTGACACCTGGATGCATCGCATACATAGATGTATGTGCTTCCTCAAGCACCAACTTCCTCATATCATTAGCATCTGGAACCACCATCCTATCACGATAGCAAACTAGCCCATCCTCAGACTCATGAAACCCATCACGCTTGTCGTTGCTGAACTCTGATCTGATCAACTGTACCACATCATCTGTCTACTGTGCATCCTTGATCTGCTGCCTCAGCGTAGGCTTAACTTGCATCTTTGCGAAAAGACCAGACAACAAAGAAACTTCCATCTGCACATTCATCTGCCGCAAAGAAACAAACATATCTCGCCTATGGCATACCAGAGAACTCAACTGTGCCTTCTTTAAAGAAAGAGAAGAAGACTTCCTGCTAAGCGCGTCAGCCACCACGTTCGCCTTAACAGGATGATACTCGATAGTGCAGTCGTAATCATTGATCAACTCCATCCATCGTCATTGTCGCATGTTCAACTCTTGCTGCGTAAAGATGTACTTCAGATTCTTATGATCCGTAAAGATCTGACACACTTCCCCATACAGATAGTGTCTCCAAATCTTTAGCGCGTGAACCACTACTGCCAACTCCAAGTCATGAGTCAGATAGTTTTCCTCATGCTTCTTGAGTTGTCGCGAGGCAAAAGAAACCACATGATCTTCATGCATCAACACACAACCTAAACCTTTCTTGGAAGCATCACAGAAAACAACATAGCCTTTCCCAGGCTCTGGCAAGATCAATACTGTAGCACTGGTCAGCTTCTCCTTCAAACTCTGGAAAGCTTGCTGACATCGATCATCCCAAACAAAAGGTACATCCTTCCTGGTCAACTTCGTCATCGGCAAAGCGATCACACTGGAGTCCTTGATAAACCTCCGGTAGTATCCAGCCAAACCAAGGAAACTACGAACTTCAGTCGGCGTATTCGGCTGTTCCCAATCCGCAACGGATTCCACCTTCTTCGGATCTACTTTGACGCCTTCAGCAGATATCATATGACCTAAGAAGGTCACTTCATCCAACCAGAACTCACATTTACTGAACTTGGCATACAACTGATGTTGACGAAGAAGAGTCAACGCTTGACGAAGATGTTGTGCATGCTCTAGCCTATCCCAACTATAGATTAAGATGTCATCTATAAAGACTACAACAAACTGATCTAAGAACGGACGGAACACTCTGATCATCAGATCCATGAAAGCAGCAGGTGCATTGGTTAACCCAAACGGCATAACCATGAACTCGAAATGACCATACCTCATCCTGAAAGCTGACTTTGGTATGTCACCCGCCTTTATCCTCAACTGATGATATCCAGACCGTAGATCAATCTTTGAAAACACCGTAGCACCACGCAACTGATCGAACATATCATCTATCCTCAGCAATGGGTACTTATTCTTGATTGTGACTTTGTTCAACTGTCGGTAATCTATACACAACCGCATCGAACCATCCTTCTTCTTAACGAACAACACGGGAGCACCCCACGACGACGTACTCGGTCGGACAAAACCTTTCTCCAACAAATCTTGCAACTGCTTCTTCAACTCTGCCATCTCTACTGGAGCCATCCTGTATGGTGACTGTGCAACTGGTCGTGTCCCTGGAACCAGATTGATATCGAAATCAATCTCTCGGGGTGGAGGAACACCAGGAAACTCCTCAGGAAACACGTATGCAAACTCTTGAACAACTGGAACCTCCTCAAGACGAGGACCTTTCACCTTGGTAACCACAACAGTATCCACCACGTGAGCTAGGAACACCTCACATCCTTGTCGTAACAACTTATCTGCCACCATAGTTGATACCAAACACGTCAGAAGAATCTTCCTATCTCCCTGGAAGACCCACTTGTCTCCAGCAACATCAAACACTGCCTGCTTGGAACCACAGTTCAAAACAACCTTATACCTCTCTAAGGTATCCATCCCAAGGATAACATCGAAACCATGCATATCAAGTGGTATAAGATCCACTTGGATGTGATGTCCCGAGAAAGACAAAACACAAGATGGACACTCTTCTCGAAGCAAAGAGGAACCATCAAGAGGGGTTTCTAACAACAAGCTATCATTCTTACAACTAACAGGTAAACGACAGTTTTCAAGCATACTATAGGCGACAAAAGAGTGTGTAGCACCCGGGTCAACCAGAATAGATATAAAGCAAGAAGAAGACATCTCAGAATGAAATAACTCCATCTGACCTGTCACCACTCGCGGGTTGACTATCGCCTCCGGCTGATTCATGGCATAGAATTGAGCCATTGCTTGCTGTCCACGACCTCTGCTTCCTTGAGCAGACGATCCAACCTGAGACGCTTGACCGCGTCCTCGTCCTCTGCTACCATTGGGCTGCGGTCTCTTAGACTTCTGGAAACTCTGCCTCGGTTGCTGCGTCACTTCGACATCTCTATTCGGGCAATTAAACCTGAAATGCCTGACTTGTCCACAAAGATGACATGACTTGTCCTCAAACCGTGGCCTAATTGGCCCTGTCACTGCCACAAAAGCTGAACTGTGTGCCTTTGACAGTGAAGAAACATAACCTCTCCCCTTACTCGGAGACCACTGAGATGGTACACCATCACTTCTCATTGCTAACGGTGCTGAAAACCTGTACTTCTTAAAGCCATCAAACCTACGTCCTTGAAACTGAGCAGGTCTTTTAAGAGACATAGACTCTCTTTTCTCCCGTACTGTCCTCTCAATCCTTTGAACAGATTCCACGAACATAGAAAACCGCTCTCGGTTTTCCAACGCAGACACCGGGGTTGTCAACTCAACACTCAAACCCTTCTCGAAACGTCTGATCCGTTCCTCGTATGTTGCTGCCATGTGAGGACAAAACCTCAACAGATCCATAAACTTGGCTTCATACTCGGTAATATTCATCATTCCTTGTTGCAACTTCTCAAACTGACTGACCTTCTCATCCAGGTACGTCTTTGGAAAGTATCTGGTGACGAACTTGCATCGGAATACTTCCCAATAGATCACCTCACCAGGCTGCTTCTCTTCCTCGATGGTCCACCAGTGACCAGCACTACCCTTCAGAAGGTAGACAGCATGCTTTACCTTGTCTGCTTCGGGGATGTCAAGGATCTGAAAAGCCTTCTCGAGACTTGTCAGCCACAGACCTGCATCCGCTGGATCAGCCGTCCCAGCATAATCCGAAGCTCCAACTCGGCGAAGCCGCTCGAAGGTCTTCCCAATACCCGATGCTTCTCCATGGGGAACCTGTGCTCGCGGAGGAGGCACTGGTAATCACTCAACCATGAGATTCATCGTAGCGATTAACTGCCCCATAAGCTGTTGGTAAGCAGGATGTTCAAGTATGGCTGGGTTAAATTGGGGGACCTCAGGCACCCAATCTTCATGTGCCTGTCCATCTGCTCCATCAACCGATGCAGCATCACTGTACTCAGTTGAGTGTTCCTCATGGTTTCCAGACATCTTGACTTTTCTTCCGTTGAGGGCAGAAGATATTGTAAGAAAATCTGGAAAACTCATAAGAACAACTCGACCTAGTCCTAAATCCCTGTAGACTCAGCGAACCTAAGGCTCTGATACCAAAACTTGTGGCAACACATCCCATTATCACACATATAACGAGGTGTTACGCGAAAATGTGCGGAAATCACCATAACCACAGATTATTGAAAACACGGGTTAATTAAAACCGATTGCGGAAAACTGATAAACTGTGAAACTATTACTTTTCAGTCCTCATCCTTCACAGAAACATGTCATATATATATACATCCACGAGATCTGATACGTTTCCATAGCTTAGAAATAGCTGTTCATCCATCACATAAGTTCACCACCTATTCATATACAGAAAAGGCCCGCATCCGGCCAACCGCAGGATATACAAACATCATCGATCGGTCATCGTGAAACAACGTCAAAACACTGCCAAGGACCTGAGAGTATAGGGATGACTCTAGACGCTACTACAAAACATCCAAAACAGCAACATATCCATCGCTTGCCTTCTACTGCTTGTCAAGCTGCTCGGCCGCAACACCACGACCACGACCACGTCTACCTCGACCACCTAAAAAGGGGTTGAACCAGCGGGGTGAGACAATTGAACAATTTGCCCAGCGGGAAACATAACTTCCCACCGCAACTATAGAACCTCAACAAAATAGATTATAACAGTAGATAACTATATAGCAGAAGCAGTCAAAATTAAGCAAAGTTGTTCTTAACGAAAAGCTTACCAGCTATACAAAAGCATATAACCAGATATATCTCAAGGAATATGATTAACAAGATAAGATGTATCCCTATATAACATGATTATCAGAACAAGATATAATGTCACATAACCTGCTTATCAAGATAAGACATATGGTCACATAACATGCAAGATATAACAAGGATATTACACAAACAAGGCCTCAACCAATGTTTCGTGTTTATCCTAAGCAATAAGTACTAAACAACTATATTATGTATTATTATGCCCTGAGGGTTTGAATCGTACCATTCAAATCCATCCTTCGGCTGCGAAGCCTAAATCCAGTGCCATACAAGGTCAATGGAAGAGCCGAACTCCACGACCTCCCACCTCGTGGTCCGTACATGAGTACAACACAAGCAGGACCGCAGTCACATGCTGAAGTGGTCTAAGCCACAGGGTCATCTCCATAGGCTACCCTCACTCTAGCCCGCCTTGGTACAGGTCTCGACGCTAGTAAAACTGAGCCACGTGCCTGATCACCGTGCTCTGAGCCATGAACACATTCATGCTCCACACATCACATATCCTGAGCCATGGGCCTGTTCACCATGCTCTACATACAAGTTTGAGTCTGTAACCGAAGTTACACTCTTACCTCCTCATTTTCAGGCTAGGAGCAACCTACACATATTCAACAATATGCGCTTCCAGGTTAACCCGTCAGAGAACTGTTTCACCATCACCAAGTCCTGACGATGATGGATCTATGGCCAGGTCAAACTACATGATATATTTCACTGTGATTAATTAGTATCTTTTAGATGGATTGCAGGATTCAACCAAGTTGTATAACATGCAAGACATAATAGAAAGTAACCAACATTATATTATTATTGAAAACACATCAACCTGATCCATCTCAAGGATCTAACATCACATGTTACTACTTGGCCTCTTGCCAACCATCCAGATCCATCTCGAGGATCATCACATACCATGGGATCTCAATCCCTCATCATGTACTGTCAATGCCTCTCAAGGCTCACATCATCATCATCGGACAAACATATCCTACATACAACCTCATAGATAATTATCAGAGTGATGTTACTCATCACATATGCCTCATAGCCTTTTCATGGCTAATCATCACCTGGATGGTTAGGATACACAATAATCGTAGATTCAACATAAGGAACATGCTACCATCAGAAATGCCATTCAAAATACTCTACTTATCATTCTTACACTATTTGTTGATCAAGTGTATAAAGTACATCATTAGCAAGCCATAGCTATACTTATCCTTATCTCAGAATTGTATGAACAATCAAGATGTTCAAACGTACAGAACAAGTACTATTGTTACCACTACCATTATGTCACCATTCACTATAATCATTATTATCATTATGCAAGCTACTAGTGTAACTATCACCATTCTCATTTAACAATTAAGTACAAGGATTACTTCATGCATATCATTACTACCTTTATTGTCATCATTATTATGATCAACATTACTATCATCTTCTTTATTATTAACAAATAAGCATAAGGATCACATCATGCATCTTATTACCATTACCTTCCTCATTACCATCACTACTACCATTATCATCATTATCAGCATTATCATCCACTATTATCTTTATTGCCATGTCATTAAGCCAACTATTAATGTAACTGTCACTTAGCAACATTATTACTTTCATTACTAGCAAAGCATTACCATCATCACACGACTATTAATATCATTGCTATCAACAACATTATCATTGGCATTATTATTGTTTGCAAGGCATCATATTCATTGTTGTTATCACTAACAAGACACCATCATCATTAAGCATAAACATCCATTTTTCATAACATATGGAACCATTACTCTAGGATCACAAGGCTCTCACCATGACTCATCACCACCCTCACTAAACCTATCATGACCTATCGGTCAACACACACTCAACCCTATCGGTCATCACCACCCAAGGTTGTCGCCCAACATGGCTATCGGCCATTAGGGCTATCGGCCACCATGGGTGTCGGCCAGCATAGATATCGACCAGCATACCATGCATGGCTATCGGCCAACCAACCTCCAAGAACTTAGGTCTATCGCCCACCATGAGGAAGAGGATGTCTCTCAACACAAGAAGGACCATCTCACCCATCATGATCACCATGTCGGCCATCACAAGGTACTCATCTCGCCCAACACCAAGTCAAGATAGGGTCTCACCCAACTCAAAGGACCATGTCGCCCAACATGGTCACCACATCGGCCAACACAAAGAACACCACTATGTCGCCCATCACAAGAACAAGGGTGTCGCCCAATACACCCAAACCAAGGGAGGATGTCGCCCATCAATGGTCATCACCTACCTCCAACTCAAAGAAACTCAACCCTAGAAAGCAAGGGACACAGAGGAACCCTAAACCCTAGAGGGGGATCGGCCACCAAAGGAAACTCAAGCAAGGTACAAGTCTAAAATACTAATCTATAAGAACAAGAGGTAAAGAAGTTAGGGTTAGAAGTTATGCAACCCACCTTAAGCTCCAAGCTCCAAGGAAGAAGATGTACTTCAAGCTCCAAGGGATGTCGTCCACCAAAGCTGATCCAAGAGAGGGTATCGGCCACCACTACAACCTCAGGAGAGCGTCTCGGCCGGCACAAGCAAGATGGAGAGGGATATCGTGCACTCAAGGTGGAGGGGAGACCAAATAGCAAAGGAAACTAAGGCAAGGGAAAGAGCCACATATATAGGAAGAAGGGGAGGAGAAACCAAGGTACAACCATGCTATGTGTCGTCCACCCAAGGGACACTTGTCCTAGGGTTCAAGACAACACACTAGAACACCAAGAGACACTTGTCCAAGCCGTGCACCAAGTGTCCACTAAACATGGTCAAGGCTGGACCAAGCAACATGGGCGATACAACTAGCATCTCTGCTGGGCGACATGCCACCTCTAGGTCGACACAAACCAACCTAGGGCGACACACACAACACCTTGGGCAACACAAGCTTCACTTGGCCGACACAAGGCTCAAGCAAGCCCAAACAAAGCACCAAGCCCAACCCTTCCTCTCAACCCTAGAGGAAGCAAAGAGAGGGAAACATCTCTCAAGATGGCAAACTTGCACACAAAACCCTAGACTTGGGTTATTTGCAAGTAGCCCCTCGAACTCTCAACAAGGCACAACAAAAACCCTAATCACCACTCAAAGGTGATTAGCAAGCATCAAACCACTAAGGTTAAGCAAAACAAATAGGGTAAACCCTAAACGTAGGTCAGGGTCCTTACAAATTCATTGCAAAATGAAATACCCATCACCACCTGGGAAGAACTCCAAAATGTGTTTCTAGAGAAGTTCTACCCTCCCTCTCTCACCTATGAAATTAGAGGCTGAATAACAAATTTCACTCAAGTCCCTGGAGAAACCCTTGCTGAAGCATGGGATAGATATAAAGAGCTTCTACGCAAGTGTCCACACAATGGAATTCCTAGGAATCAAATCATCGAAATTTTCTATAGGGGTGTGGACGATAACAAGAGATTCTTAGACTTCTCATTTGGAGGAAACTTCATGCATCAAAGTTATGATAGCACATGGAGGGTTATAACCCTTGGAGCTGAAAATCAAGCTAATTGGGGTAGATCTGTAGGTAAAGGAGTTTTGAAAGTAGCTATGGCCAAAGCTACTCCCGAGTACAAGTCTATCACTAAAACCTTGAAACTCTTAGTTGCCAAGCAAGACCATATTGAATCATCTCTTGCATCTATTAGAAGAGGACGTTCACCCACTCGATAACAAGAACAGATCAAGTCCGTTTCACTGATCTGTGAAGCATGTAAAAGTACTGATCATTCCACATTAGCATGTAATATTCTTTACGATGTTGTTCTAAGCAACGTATGTGGACAAGGAGATAATGGTCAAATGGAAAATCTTAATGCTGTTAATACCATCCCTGGTCAAAGTTACTACAATCCGAATCAGAATAGGAATCATCCAGGATTTCAATATGGAAACCCCTATGGAGCAGTAAACCCACATAATTTTGGTTCGAACAACCAACCATGAGGACCACCAGGATTTCAGTACAATCAACAATAGAATTTTGGAAATCAAGGAAACTTCAAAGGAAACTTCCAGAATAGAAATTTCAATAACTATCAAAACAATTCCCAGTACCAGAGTCTTAATCAAGTTCATTATCAACAACAAGGACAACAAGCAAGTCCTGTATCACCTAATGACAAGCTATCAACCATTGAAAAGATGTTACAAACTCAGCAAACTATGATAGCTAACCAACAAGCTCAACAGAAAGCTATTGAATCTCAACTAGCTCAACTTGCAGCTAGCATCAAGCGACCAACTGGGGTTTTTGCTGGCCAACCCGAGAATAATCCTAAGCATCCTGAACAACTGAAGGCAGTCACCACCAGACCAGGAAGAGACTATTCTGATCCTCCTATCAAGACACATGTGGTTGTTACTAATGAGGATGAGCCTGTGATCATTCAAGACTCAACAACACCAGAGTTTCAACCAGAAGAACCAGTAATTGCTGATAAGACAGATAAGGAAAGTCTTGAGAAACCTATTGATGAAGAAACTGAAACACCAGAACCTGATATTCCTGTATACAAGCCTCGTATACCGTTCCTTGCTCGTTTAAAGCAAACAAAGCTAGATACTCAGTTCAATAAGTTTAAAGAAGCTATGAAGAAACTCCATGTTGATATACCTTTTTTGGATGCGCTGGCTGAGATACCAGCTTGGACAAAGTACTTAAAGTCACTACTGACCAGGAAATATATAACTGAAGAATATGAGAAAATCAAGTTAGCTAAAACCACTTCGGATATCATCCAGAGTAAGATGCCAAAGAAATAGAAAGATCCAGGATCTTTTGGGATTTCCTGCCATATCAGTGATTCTTCATGCAAGAAAGGACTAGCAGATCTTGGTGCTAGCATCTCCATCATGCCACTCAGCCTTTGCAAAAGGCTAGGGTTTGCTGAACTTCTTCCAACTGGCATGACCATATGACTCGCAGACAATTCGATAAAACGCCCGTTAGGAATTATTGAGGATGTACCTGTCAAGGTAGGGAAAGATTCTTATGTTCCGTGTGACTTTGTCATCATGGACATAAAAGAGGATGCCAGATATCCTCTCATCTTTGGACGTTCGTTCCTCTCCACTGCAAGAGTTCTAATTGATGTTGAAGCAGGAACTTTGCTTCTCAGACTCGGCAAAGAAACTCTTGAATTCAAGGTTTTTGAAAGCATGAGAAGACCAAGTATGCAAGAAGTAGTTTATCTAATTGACTGCATCGAACAAATATCACTCCTCACACAAGAGGGATATGAACAAGACGATCATTTAGAAGTGACTCTAACAAACCCCTCTACTGATAATTCCATCAGTGAACGAGTTCAAGAGTGTGTTCTTGACCTTGACACTACCGAAGAAGATCCCGAAGCTACGTTTGAAGGACTCAAGGCTGTGGAAACTACTGAAGAAACATGTGAAAAACTAGAGGCCCCCAAAATGAAGCCCCTGCCTAAGGGACTGAAGTATGTGTTTTTGGACGATCTCAAGGTTTGTCCTGTAATAATAAATTCCGATCTTACAACTGAATAAGAAGATAAACTCCTGAAAGAATTGCAGGAAAGGAAGAAAGTGATTGGCTACAAAATGAATGACCTAACTGGGGTTAGTCAAGCGATGTGTATGCACAAGATCCCTATGATGGAAGATCACATGCAAACTATTGAGCATCAACGGAAATTGAATCCAAATATGAAGGAAGTAGTCCGTCGTGAAGTCATTAAACTGCTCACAGCTGGAATAATCTATCCGATGTCAGACTCACCATGGGTGAGCCCAGTGCATGTAGTCTCGAAGAAAGGTGGAACGACTTTTATAAGAAATGAAAACAATAAACTCATCCCCACTTGAACAGTCACAGGGTGGAGGATGTGCATATATTATAGGAAATTGAACAAGGCAACTCGAAAAGATCATTTTTCAATGCCTTTCCTTGATCAAGTCCTAGAAAGGTTGGCTCACCAAGAATATTTCTATTATCTTTACGGTTACTCTGGATTCTATCAAATACCCATACATCTATACGACCAAGAGAAAAATACTTTTACCTGCCCATTCAGAACATACGCATTTAGAAGAATGTCATTCGACCTCTGCAATGCACCTGCAACTTTCTAACGTTGCATGGCTGCCATATTTGCCGGTCTCACCGAAACCATTATGGAAGTTTTCATGGATGATTTTTATGTATACGGATATTCATTCGATTCATGTCTAAAGCACCTCTCACTGGTCCTCAAACGATGTGAAGAAGCACATATTGTGCTGAATTGGGAAAAGTGCCATTTTATGGTAAAGGAAGGCATTGTCCTCGGCCATAGGGTCAGCAATAGAGGAATTGAAGTAGATAAAGCCAAGATTGAAGTGATTTCTAAACTGGCTATTCCCAAAAATGTAAAAGAAGTCATGCTTTCCTAGGTCATGCAGGATTTTACAGAAGATTCATAGAGGACTTTTCAAAGATAACCAAGCCAATGACAAATTTGTTACTAAAAGATACTGAATTCAATTTTGACAAAGAATGTGTCAAAAGCTTCAACACACTAAAGCAGGCTCTCACAACAACACCCATCATTAGAGCTCTCGACTGGGACCACCCTTTTGAAATTATGTGCGATGCCAGTGACTATGTTGTGGGCGCTGTATTAGGGCAATGTATAGAGAAGAAACATTACATGATTTATTATGCATTGAAAACTCTCGATGAAGCCCAGAGGAATTATGCAACTACTGAGAAAAAACTTCTAGCAGTTGTGTATGCCTTTGACAAGTTCAAATCCTACCTAATCGGTTCGAAGGTCATTGTCTACACAGACCATGCTGCCATTCGTTACCTTATGGCAAAGAAAGATGCAAAACCCAAGTTAATTAGATGGATTCTCCTATTGCAAGAATTTGATTTAGAGATAAGAGATAAAAAGGGTACAGAGAATGTTGTAGAAGATCACCTCAGTCACATCCACACCCTGGATACGGAAAATATTCTAACCAATGATTCCCTACCGGATGATCAACTAATGAAGGTCTCAGAAGCTATACCATTGTACTCATATTTTGTGAACTACCTCGCTGCTGGGGTTATTCATCCTCAATGCACTGGAAATGAACTGAAGAAATTTATGCATGTGAAACAGTACTACTGGGATGAGCCATAGCTTTTTTCAAATTATGTGTTGATGGTCTGTATAGACGATGTATCGCCAAAGAAGAAGCTCAACTTATTTTGGAACAATGTCACTCAGGACCAGTGGGAGAAAAGACTGCCTTGAAGGTTTTGCAATGTGGATTCTTCTGGCCAACCATATCCAAAGATTCCTATGACTTTGTCCTATCATGTGACAAATGTCAAAGATCAGGCAATATAACAAAGAGAGATGAGATGTCATTGAATCTATGGCAAGAAGTAGAGATATTCGATGTTTGGGGGGTGGACTATATGGCTCCATTCCCATCTTCTCATGAATTTTCATACATCCTAGTGGCGGTGGACTACGTCTCAAAATGGGTTGAAGCCATACCAACTATCACTAGTGATTCCAAACCAGTCATCAAATTATTCAAAGATATTATTTTTCCCCATTTTGGTGTCCCATACACGGTGATATCCGACGGAGGTTCCCATTTTCTTGAAAGAAGCTTTGAAACATTGCTAAGAAAGTATGGTGTTACTCATAAGGTAGCCTCACCTTACCATCCATAGACAAGTGGACAGGTGGAGGTTTCTAATTGTCAACTCAACAGTATCTTAGAAAAGATAGTAGGCCGCAATCAGAAAGATGGGTCGGTGAAAATCAACGACGTATTATGGGCCTATCGAACTGCTTATAAACTCCCCTCAGGACTACACCTTTTCGATTAATATATGGAAAGGCTTGCCACCTTCCAGTCGAACTGGAACACAAGGCATGGTGGGCAATTAAACAACTGAACTTCAATATGAAAGAAGCATGCCAAGCTAGGATTCTGCAACTCCAAGAGCTGGATGAACTCAGGATGACAACTTATGAGAATGCACGAATCTACAAAGAACGCACAAAACTTTGGCACGATGGACATATAAAAAGAAAAGACATACAAGTGGGAGACCAAGTTCTGCTATTCAAATCAAGGTTGAAGTTATACCCAGGAAAACTCCGCTCACACTGGTCTAGACCTTATATTGTCAAGAGCATCTACCCACATGGTGCTTTCTCTTTATGGAATGACAAGATGGGTGAATTTGTGGAAAATGGTCAATGATTGAAGAGATATTTCACCTCTACTGATACATGCTCTAAAACAATGTTGGATCTCTTCAATCCAACATATCCGCCGTAGAAGTTGAAGGAATCACGTCGAGCCATCAACGTAAAACAAAGGCGCTTGTCGGGAGGCAACCCGATAAATAAATTCGAATTTTATTTTAATTTTGAACTAGAAATTTTTCCTTAATTTTGTTTTCACCTTAAAGATAATTTGGCATCAAATAAAATTCACATCGCGAGATGCTATCTTGAGTTCTGATTGATCTTGCTTTTCTAGATTTTCAGACGGAGGACACACACTGTCTGGAATGCAACCACATCCAGTGGTCCAAACAACATGAAATTTCCCCTCCATCTCGGATTTAGAGTTTGCTCGGGATGAGAAAATTTCTAAGTTTGGGGTGGAGGGTGGGTGGTACGTACTTCACTCTCCACCTACACCCATCCTTTTCATACTTAAGCTTTCACTGTCACATTCTTGATAAAAAAATTCAAAAAATTCAAAAAATTTTATGTTTTTCAAAGAAATTGAACAGATGATGAATTTTTGACACTTCCTGTTTCATAAAAGTCACTAACTGACCTGCTATGCATTTTGTAATCATTATACCTTCCTTATTCGAAGCAGATCCTCAAAAGGACCTTCATTTGAAAACTAGCCTTTTGATTGAAATCATCTTGTGAAGCTTATGATTCCTAACATCATGATATTGATGCAAAAATGACAAGCATTTGTCGAACTGATAGGGATCAAACATGTCGTGCTTCCTAACTGACTAGTGGAACAATACCATGGAATATCCATTGTATCCTCATCAAGTCATTATTTGAGCAGAGTACGACAAAGAGAACAACCCGGTGCACTGAATTGTAAATCAAGTTATACTCTGAACTGAACTCTCTTCGACACTTCTTCTATCATCTTCATACCCCTTCATCCATAAAAAAGAAACATAAATAGCCAAAATTGTGCCAAACCCTAAGTTCGGGGTGGCACGCCACTTCCCTCTATATCTGCTTCTTCCATACCCCTCGCAAATAAATATGGGCGTACCACCAAAAATGTAATCTCGAGTCGAATAGAGGAGAGATTTGCAAACAAAAAGATGCCAAAGCACACACAAAAAGAATTGCAATCTTGAGTCGAATAGAGGAGAGATTCACACAAAAAAATTCAATAAATGAAATTGCAAATCATAAAATAAAAATCTCGAGTCGAATAGAGGAGAGATTTATTTATTCCTTCCATATCACCTTTCACTCTATTTTCTACCTAATGGCACCCTATCCATGTAAATAGGACCCATAGGGTCCTTATTTTTGCATTGGTTTCGGGACACCGACAGGCTACCTATACATAGGTCCGATCCAGATCCAGTGCCGTCCACGCCAGTTTCATTCCACCTACTGCCCGTGTTGCAACCAAGGAGGCTGAGAAGAGAAGGAAGACAGAGCGAGGGAGACTGTCTGTCTATCTTGGCATCTCCCGTTCGCATCCAGATCTACTCCGATACGACGTAGAAGGTTGTATCATCTTCACCAAGATGTGACTACCTTCTGCACTGAGTTCATGGATGATTTCTCTCTCTTTCTTATTCTTCTTATTTCTCGCATAATGAGCGAGTAGTACCTTTTCGCTGGGGTGCAGGGACTAGCCCCGCTGCCCATGCAATCATGTTCTTTTGTTAAACTTTCCATGGCAATGTATATAGCTTTTCATTTCATTATTAATTGGTATGTTTGTAGTTGATTATCTACTTGCTTTCATCTTGTTCTTTCTTGTATTGCAAAATCTTCTATATGTGGGATGGAATGGCGGTTTACAAAGTTTGACTCCTTGACGAGAACTTCTGATAGGATTCCTTGAGGTCGTAAGTGTATGATCTATGAGGGGACGAGACATCTAGCCTACGGTGATGCTTCTATGATCTAAACATCCCTCAGGGAGGACCACAACCTTAGTTGGATTTTGTATCGTCTTTGTTTATCGTCGATGTTAGTTTGTAGATCTATCACCTGCTTGCTTATCGATTAATGTGGTTGACTCCCAAACTAGAAATAGAATGAGATTTCTTCGAGGTAGTAAGTGTATGATCTGTGAGGGGACGAGCCATCTAGCCTTCGGTGACACTTCTCTGTGCCTAACGCCTGTATAGGGGGCCCACAACCTTCGTTGGATTTCTATATCTTCGGAGCTGTAAGTAAATGATCTGGTTGGTGACGAGACATCTGATTCCTAAGGTGATGCTTACGCAAACCTAACACCCGTATGGGGGGTTCTGCAACAACTCTATTTGGATCATTTTATCTTGCCTGGATTGGTTGCGTTGGAATGTGTTTGCGTGTGTAGCGGTGGTGAAACCCAATACCATCCCAGCGATTCCATATCATTGATCTAGATCCAACTTTGATTTCGTTCTTTACTTTCTTGCAATTAGTTTAATCAAACTCAAATCAACCTATTGTTTTAAATATTAGTCTTAACTTGAACTAGACTAGACTGACACGATTCTTAAAAACGTTGTCCTTTGGGATTCGATCCTGAACTATACTGTGATAAAACCTATCCGCTTGCGGGTGGTATTATTGCACATTGGTTTTGGTAAAAGCTCAGGGATCTCAACCCCGAGTGAATTTGTTAGTGCATTCAAAATACCACATCACCTCCACATCCATGATTCCCTAAATTTATATGACTAGAAGGACTCGTGTTTGAGACACTTCTTAATTAAGCCACTTGACACACATATTATCTTTTTTCATCTATGTTATAAGATTTTTTTATATTACCAACCAAGTTGATATCTCCATTTCTTTGTATGGTTTTAGATTTAGGTCCGGACACCATGTCTTAACTAACATTGTGTATCTTCTTGTCTAAGTTTGGTCCTCCCCAAATTTCTTTGTAGATTTTATCAATATTCCCCACATTTGATACATGTAATAAAAAATGGATGACTAGAACATATGTAAGTCTATGAGGGCAAAACAAACTAATTCTATTATACCTTCCAACCATCTAACTTTCTTATATTTTTTCAACTAGAGGAAGGAAAAAAGATTTCTTGAATTTTTCGTTGAAAAGGGAGTCCTAGATACCCACAAAGAACTCACCTTTTTAAATAATAAGAACATTATTCATGCATTTTTATTAGATGTATCACTCCATAACATATTACTATTGATAGGCTTAGTAATTAAACTTAAAATTTCACCAAACTTCCACAAAAAAATATTTAGATTTTAAGCTTTAGTGCAATGACTTTATATAAATCATAACGTAATCGACAACAATAATATGGGATATATGTGATTTATAATTCATGAAAGAAGTGATCAACTTCTACTCAATAACATTTCTCATCACAACACTATGGCCTTCCCAATTCTATTTCTCCATAATTAGGAGCTAATATTTATTAGTGATATAAGTACATGCATCCTACTAACATGATTATGTTGATGTTAATGTACCAATTTCATATAAGCAGATAACATATTCTAATTTAAAATTCCTCATATGGTTTGGTTCCTTCACCGTAAGGTCAGTGCTTGAACCATGTCCATGGTTTAGCTATATTTCATCAATGGATACAATCACACATACATAATTTGCACCAACATACTTAATTTACATCTTGTGTTGTCTTTGGTGGTTGTGACATTAAGATTAGGAGTAAATTCAATTTGTACATTAATCCAACCAATATAATTTTCTATGTAGTTTGATTTTTTCCATACATACAATTATACCTAGCACATTTGCATTGTGTGCTACTAGGTATGTTTGTGTTTTCATACTAGAAGAAAATTCAACTTGTACTTCTTTCAATTATAGTATGTTTTTCAAACAAGAGATACCCATTCTGGACATTAGATATCCAAAATTTATATAAAACCTACCCAATCAAGTATCAATCAATGCTACATTGTCCTAATGTTATGTTTATTGAGTTTGATTCTATACTATTATGCCATTTTTTATTTTATACTAAATAGTAGTTGACACAATATATTTCGATAACATTTTCCATAAACATGTGGCTAATATTTATTATGAGTTTAAGTACATGTCTCCTACTAATGTGATGATGTTTATGCCAACATGCCAATTTCATATAAATGCATCACATATTTCATTTTACACTCCTTGTACATTTTTCTTCATTCATCAATCAGCTCTTGACCTATTTCCATGGTTCAATTGGATTTTATTCATACATATTATAAATCCTATTTGATTTTCATGTACTTACTTGATTTGCTTCATGTGTTGTTTTTATTAGTTGTGACATTAAGATTAGGATAAAATTTTGTTTATCCAACCAATTTGTCCTTCCATAATTCTGTTGAAATATATTCATATTACAGTGGGACCTACCTCATTTGCATCATGTGCTACTTTATTTTTTTATATGATTCATATAGGAGCAAATTCAAGATAATCATGTTTTATTTGTAGTTTTTTTTCATTCAATAAAGATAGATGTGTGGCATGTCCATTTGTACTCGAAACCTACCAATAAGGTGTCAACCAAGACTCCATTGGCCTAATTATTATGTTCATTGAGTTCGAGCTGTAACTATTATGCCATATGTTAGATGGTATTTGACATGATGCACATGTTGGTGCCATTTTTTCATAATTAGACATCTTCTTTTAATGAGGGTTTAAGTACATGAACCCTAAAAATGTGAAAATGTTGATGTTAGCATACCAATTTTGTTTAATTTAGATCATGACTTTTCAATGTGACATTCCTTGGATAGTTTTGTTCAATATCTACAAGGTTAGTGAATGACCCATTTCCATGGTCTAATTATATTTTATTCATATATAAAATCATGGTTACATCATTTATTCAACCTACTTGATTTGCATCAATGTGTTGTGTTGATTGGTTGTGACATTCATATTAGGAGAAAATACAATTTTCCCATTAATCCAAGAATTTTTTTTCCTTTTCTTGTTTGGAATTTATTCATATAGATAGTGTCACTGAGTTTATTCATATAGATAGTGACACCTAATTCATTTGCAACCACCACAATTAGATTGGTTGAGTCAATCAAAGTAGGAGCAAATCTAATTTTCTCATTCACTCAACCAATCAACTTTTTCATGGTTTAGGTGGATTTATTTAGATAGACATGGAGATCTAACACATGTGCATCATATCTACTGGATCTATATATGTGATTTAGACAAGGAGCAATTTTAGTTTGCTCATCAATTACTATAATTCCACTTATTGATTTAGAAATAGGTAATAGTTCTCATCAAATATATTTAGCACCATTTTTCATACCTAGACATTAAATATGTATCAAATTTTAAAGTATATCCTTCATATTAATGTGATGGTGTTCATATAATGTTTTGATTTCATATGGATAAAATATTTGAATTTGACACTTCTTATAAATTTTGGTTCAATCACCAAGGTCAGTGGTTTAACCATTTCCATGGTACATTCATCTAGGCCTACTTTGTTTGCATCATGTGGTTTATTTATTTATTGTGACATTTTGACTCAAACCAAATTCAGGTTTTCCATTAATCCAACCAATTAATTTTTCCATAATTCATTTGAAATATGTTCATACAAACAACGATACCTAGCTCATTTACATCTTGTACTACTGGATTTGTTGAGTCAATCATGTTAGGAGCAAATTCAATTTCCCCATTCATTTGACCAATTGTTTCTCCTCACATTTAGTAATAATCTACTCATATGGAAATTGAGACATAGCTCTGCGTAACTGTATTTTTTAGACTCAATTGTATTAGGAGAAAAATTATTTCTAGCATATATTCAACAATTTGTGTCTTTGATGGGAGAGTAAGCATTACACAACCTCCAAGATCTTTTTTTGCAAAAGGGAATAGATTATCCATTTTTGTACCACATATTTTGATACCTGGGCACTAGGTCGAATGTGCGTAGGATCTCTTAGCCATGCTTCATAATTAGAAAAATGAGCACCATGGAAGTACATGCCACTCATCCAAAGAAAAATAATGGAGAGTTTCAGTTGAAATTTATTCATATATATAGACAAACTAGCACATGTGGATCCTTTTCCACTTGATTGGTTGAGTCAAATAGATTTGGAGAAAATTCTATTTTCCCATTCATTCAAACAACATCTTTTTCTGTGGGTTGGTTGGAATTTATTCATACAACTGTTCATACTTATTACATTTGTGCCTTGTGCTATTGGATATTTTTTTATACCATTCATACTAGGAGAAATTTCAATCATTCTTGCTTTATGGTGAAAGTTGTTTTGTTCAAGTAAGATACCCATTCCATGCATTACACTTCTTATTTTTATGAAACCTACACAATCATGGGTCAACCATATGTTCATTACTCTAACGTAATATTTATATAGTTAGGGTCATTACTATAATGCCATTTGTTTATCTACAAATATGTAACAATTTCATTATATGTATTTTCACTGCCATTATTTCATAGCCACAAAGCTCACACTTATTAGGGTTTTAAGTTCATGCTTCCTATTAATGTGATGATGTTGATGTTAGTGTATAAATTTAGTAAAAATATATAGTATATTTCAATTTGACATTCCTTGCATGGCATAGTTCATTCACCATAAGGTTAGTGCTTGAACCATTTGCATGATTAGTTGAATTTATACATATAGAAAGTTCTACTTCATTGCCATGGTTTGGTTTGTTCACCATAAGGTCTTCTCTTGACCCATTTGTATGGTAAATTGGATTGCACATTTCAATGACGCTTACTTCTTTTTCATCAAACTACTTCTCTATATGGTTTGTTTCATTCACCACAATGTCATTATTTGATCCATATTCATTCTTCAATTGGATTTTATTCATTGAATCCGTTAGGTATACTTCATTTACAATAGCACACCTACTTCATTTGCATCATGTCTTGTAAATACTGGTTGTGACATTCATATTAGGAGAAATTCAATATGTCCAATAATCCAACTAACATATTTTCTACTATTCATACATGAGACCTAGTGCAGTCACATTCTATGATATTGGGTTTGGTTACTGGACCATATTAGGAGAAATTCATATTTCCCTATTCATTCAAGCAAACATGTTTTCCATAATTCATTTGGAGTATATTCATAGGGACAATAATAGCTATTCTAATGTTTATTGAGTTGTGTTGTTTGATGGGTTGTGTCGATCAGACTAGGAGAAAGTGATATTTGTTATTTTCATATATGTTGTCTTTCCCCATATTTATTTGGTGGATTACACCTTGGTGGAATGAATTGGATAGTTGAACTTTGTCTTACATAGACACAGTGTCCTTTTATTGGGCTTATGTTGTGATGAAATTGTGTTTTCTTTGAAATATGAAACTAGTGTTGACATGGTTTCTATTTGAGTTACTTTTAGGAGGTGGAATGATAGTTGACTACAATCTACATTCTCCTATCTAGGCTTTATTATTCCACATCTTCTTTTACCACCACTTATTCTATGTGTAGTTACACATATGGTTATGTATTTATAGTTAAAATATGAAATTATTTTGGTATTTTCTTACTAATATCCATTCAACTATCAACAACCATGGTTGAGTAGCGAGTCTATTTCACCTAGAGTAGGGAAAATGATGAAGCTATGATAGATTCATTATGTCATTACAATGTTGATATGTGCATTGGTGGCTATTTTATTAATGAAGGTTAGAAGGAGACTGATTTGGATTTTAAGTCAAGGGTGTGATTGTGTAATATAACAATGGATAAAATGAAAATCATTGAAAGAATCTAAAAAGGGACTATGTTAAGATGAGTACCCTCAAGAAGTGTCATGGTTTTGGTTGGAATGAGGACTTACACAAATCCATCTTGCCAATTACTTGAGAGTGAAATGGACTATTGATGGTGAGCCTAATTTCCTTGATTGCAAGACACCTCAATACACTTCCTTCTTATATTATCTATTTTCAAAGATTCTAATCTCCTTCATGATCTAACTGTAGAGATAAATGGAACTTGCCAAGTTGTTGAAGAGTCCCTTCCCTGGTATTGGTACATGAATTGTTGACCAATCAAAACATTGCAACCTAGGAATCATGTTTTTTCTTTCAATGCTCTGATGCTTCCCATGAGTGACGCTTCACAAGATGCAATTGATCTTGATGGAGGATTTTGTGATAGTGAAGTTGCTTCTTCTCAAACTCTCCCTACTCCATCAAACCCAAATGTGAGCATTGAGTACTTAGAAGACATGAACAATGCCAATTTTAGTGGTGAAACCCCTCAAACGATCCCCACAACCTAGATATCTATTGATACTAGCAGAAGACACGTGCTAAGCATGTGCAATGCAAACAAAGTCATCTAAGACTTGATTATGAAATATAAATTGGTCTATTTTTCATTTACCTTTTTTTCTTGCACATGTATATCTTTTATTCCCGATCTTTCATGACACCAAAAAATTGGAAGTATTTAAAATAGTACTAAGAATATTCTAGTTGTTAGAGCATATGCAAATGACCCACTTTCAATTTGGACACCAACTTCCAAACTTATTAAAATCTCAAATTGACCCAGATTGAAAAAAATCAAATTAAAATTGATTATCTCTCTAGGACTATAGCTAGTACTCACAAAAATTTACACACACAAAAGGATAATCACTCATGTGACAATTTGGAGACTCCCTCAAATCTGTAGTCCTTCATTACCAAAATTATCTTCATTTCATGTCTTTTCTATGTGTTTGAAGACCACTAAAAATATAAAAAAGCAAGAAAAGTAAATAACAAACACCAAATATAATGCAATCAACATCAAAATGGCTAAGAAAACTTACAACTCGACCATCGACCCAAATTACAAATTTAGTTATTTTTTCACAAAGGGTACATAATTAGTCCTCATAATACTTCATTTTTTATCATTAAAGAGAATACTAAATTTATATCCTACTAAATCCCTTCATTAACAAAATTATCCTTGTTGTCTTTAATGACAAAGAAAAACTTAAAGTGTTTAAAATGCATTGTCAAAAATATCCTACTTGGTAAAAAATTTGGAATCAACTCATTTTCAATGCGAGCATAATATTCCACACATTTTCAAACTTGAAACCGACACAAATCAACAAATGTTAAACCCAAAAAATTATAATATCTAGGTTCATAATTACTACTCATAATAATTTACATCAACCTATTAACTGAGAATGCTCGAGATCAACTGGGTCCCTTCACCTTATAGTGTGTCATTATTAGAATGATCTCTGATCTCCTTCTATGTTATGTGTCTATTGACTGCTAAAATAATACAAAAAATAGCAAGAAAATCTAATAAAAACATGAATCACAACATGATTAAAAGCAAAGTAGTAAGTAGAACGATGAACTAACTATCAACCCATGCCAATAAAATTGAAACCAAAATATTTATTGGTTCCATAATTCACCCCCTAGAAGAGAATAACTTGGTTAGCGTGTAATTGATTCCCTCTAATCTATAGTGTGTTGTTAACAAAATATCTACATTTTCCTTCTCATAGATGTGCATGTTGACTACTAAAAAAGAAAAACAAAAAGTAGCAAGAAATGCTTTGTGATCAGGCCAATTAATCCACAATTGACCCATACCTACAAAAAGTTTTGCCACTTGGTTGTATGTGTAAAATAATAAAAAATAAAGTCGGCATTTAAATCAACAAGAAAACACATAAAAGCAGAATCTTAGTTCACCCTAGGATAGATAAGAAAGGTATGCATAATTTAGAGATCAGATTCAGTGATTCTGTTACAAGTGGAGAAGGTGTTAGCACCCCCATCTCGTCCGATAATGATATTGCAACCTTTTTAGTCATATCAGATAAAAATAGTGGTGATCGAGGTTATTATTAAAGAAAATGGTAGACAAGCAATAGAAATATTTTTTTATGTTGGCAGACCTTTGGGGCTGGAGACAGCCATTGATTTTCCATCATAGCTCTAAAGGTCCTAGTTTTAGGTGTGTTGTGGTCCCAATCGCCTTAGGACATCTAATAGGGGATATCTATCATTGACAGTTAGGACTGATGTGTAACAAGAGAGGCAAGAGAGATAGATTTAGTAGAGAAAGATAAGATCTTTGAGAAATAATGTGCATATATGAACAAATATGAACAAATCAAAGCAAGCAATGTTTATTGATATGGATGTAAAAAAAATAGTAGTTATTGTTGCAAAACCTACATATGTTAGCAGAGTTGGTGTCAGATGAAGGATCCTCTGATCACATGTAGAAAATAAAAGGAAAAGGTAGCCATTTCTTTGACTTTAGGAGAGACAAGAGGGCCCTAGAATATGTTGGGTGTGGGGGTATATTTATTGGTGGATTTTAGGATTTGGGATTCTGGAAAGAGCCTTCTAGAAGAGGTAGTAGATTACCATGATGTGCCACACAGGAGGGCACGTAGATAGAGGCAATCTGTCACATGGCACATGATATATGACTCTGATCTGTATGGTGTCCCTAGGTGATAATGTCAATTTTCATGATTTATAGATATTTTAGGAATGTTCTGGAGAAAATTGTTTAAAAGGCGTATGCAAATAGAAGTCATATAAAACAATAAAGGAGGGAGAAAATATATTAATTCGGGATGATCCTTCAATATTGTCCAAAAGATATGCATTTTTGTGTGCATGAAGGAAATTAAATTAACTGTTGGAAAAAGGAGAATAATTAGTTCAAGATAATTCATCTAGGCAATATATGGAAAAAGGTGTATAAAAAGTGGCAATAATGAGAAAATTGCATTTTAGTCCAGATGAAAGATTTATTTGGATAAATATCTGAATTGGGTTAAAGTAGGTGAAAATAGATAGATTAAATAGGTAGAAAATTTAGAAAAATATAGAAAGATGGGGAGAATATGGAAAATGTGGACAATGTGATGAACTCCGTTATAAGCTAGAGAATTAATCTTTAAGCATGATTTTCTATCGAGTGATCAAGAATGAGGTGTCAACAGTTCCCCCTATAGAGGAAACATTTGAGATAAGAGTGAGAACCACATGCATTAGTTAGGTCTGACCCCCATTTTTGTCATGAAAGGCCAAAAATGTTGGACTCATCAAAAATATTATGACAAACCTTATGGAGGGTGGATAGTGTAGCTGATGTCTTTTCCTTCTAAGGATGAATTAATGAGGAAAAGATTGGGAATGAATGACTTCTCTAGAGTAAGGGCAGCCTATCACTTAGGTAGTGTCCTATATCTAACCAATCATTCATTCCCCTAAAGTTTTGATGATCCTTAATAGGGTTATTAGCCGCAAACATGACTCTCATCATTGCTTCAATTCTTAAACCAGTGCATGTATGCTTCTCCCACTAACTCATTCCTTAGTGTGAAAAGATGGGTGTGAAAAAGCAGTTGTGATTTGTGATTTATCAAAGATATTAAGATGAGGAGTTTGTGATCATTGAAAATCATGGCAGATGTTGTGTTATAAAAAGATCTAGAGAAGTCATAGTCTTTCTTCTTTCTCTACACATTTAAGTTTTATTTTTTTTCATCTCCATATTTTTTGTAAATAGAGGAGTGCACCAAATTAAGGTTAGGACCACAACCCCAAACATGTAAAATTGGGTTAGTTTTCCTATGTGAAAATAGGGATTTGGTTGCTTGAGATTGAACATTGGGGTGTCAGACAAGTTACAAAATAAGGTGACGTTTTATGGCCAATGATCGTATTGGTCAATTATAGGCTCCCTAGATCATGCATGATCTCGTAGGATAAAGTTCTTTAGGAAGAGTGTTAAAAAAATTGAAATCAAGCATCAGGTGATCCTCCAGCATCAAGGTAGCCTCCACAATGTGTTCCTCCATTGATCCATCATCTATTCCCCTAGATGTTTTTACAAAAAATTGCCCCTAATTCTCTAGTTTGCACTTCATTTGATTCACCTTCTTTTGAACTCATCACTACTCATAAATGATCGTCAGATATGCCAATGATAGCATATGTGATCTTCTAAAAACTCCTGCCAGATGTAGGGATTGGAAATATTGATAAATATTTAGGACATGATTGGTGTAATATTAGGTCATGATCTTGGATCTTAAAAGATTTAGAAATATGAGTGCAAGATTGGTTCAATTTTAGGTAATGAACATGGACCATAGATTGATTTGAAGATGAAGGCATGATTAGTTCAGTTTTAGGTCATGATCTAGGACCATAGATGGGGTATCATAGAAACTCTCATATTAGAGTGTTTGTAGATTTTAAAAGTTCTCAAGATAGGTAAAGTTAGGCATTAGACAAAAATTTCCGAATTTAAGGTGGCCTTAATGACCATTGACTATATTGGTCTGATTTTAATGCTTAGAGCATTCACTAGTTGTTCTAAGGGTTCTAGGTTGCTTGTTAGGATCTTTGAAAGCATCCCTTGGTAGTTCTGGTTCTTTGTACATGTTGAAGATGGATAAGATTGGGAACCACATATATATATCTCAGGTTAAGGTGGACTTTATGAGTACTGATTGTATCTATTTAATCATCTATTCCTTAGAGCATTCAAAATTCTTGTAGGATAAAGTTCTAGAAAGGAATTCTAAAAAAGACAAGTTCAGGCATTAGGTGATTATCCTGTGTTAAGGTAGACTCCATGATGTGTTCCTCCACTATTCTATCATATTTCTCCTATGTTATTAATGAATGATTATCCCTGACTCTCTAGTTCTTACTCAATTTGATCAACCCTCCTTTGAACTACATTCCCACTAACAATGCTTCCTTCATGAAATGATATTGAGTCAGATTAGATTTGAAGATATAAGGCTCTCTTTGAGATCTTAAAAGAGTGACCGATAGATATGGCAGTGGAAGTATAGTTGATCTTTTGGAAGCTCCTACCTAATGTAGGAATCAATCGAGTATCATCATGTCATTCAAAGAGTTCCAAGTTGCTTGTTAGGACCTTCGAAAGTAGAGTCTCAGATGTTCTTAATCTACAATATTGCTCAAGATGGATACATTGTATCAGACAAGTTTTAAGGTCTAAGGTGACCTTCATGGCCAGTGACTGTATCTATCAGTTGTCTGCTCCCTGGACCATCTCCCATATATCGATGAGATTGATAGGATTGATAAGATTGATATGATTGGGCTCCAGACAAAATTGTAGATTTAAGGTGGCCTTCATTAGTAATGACCATATCTATCAATTGTTTGTTCCTCAAAGCCTTTCTTAAATTCAAAAATGCTCAAGATAGACAAGGTTGGGCACCAAAAAAATTTCGAAATTTAAGGTGGCCTTTACAACCAGTGATTGTACCCGAAAGTTTCCAACTCCCTAGAGCTTCTCTTGAATACAAGATGGTTCAGTTTGATATGAGTGATATTTTTCTACTATATGTATGGTTTTGATTGAGGTGCCTATTTGTTTATAGGGATTTCATTAGGAGTGATAGCTCAAATGTAGGGCTTTGTCGGGTGTTCCTACCTGAATATAGAGCTTGAGTTCAAGGACACGCCAATTCAGGATAGGGCTTGAATGTGGGTCTCTATTTAGAATAGAACTCATTAGATTTGTCAGAGAAGATCAATGTATGCCTATTTAGAATAGGGATTTATCATAGATGCCTATCTATGTATAGAGATTTGATCCAAATACCTAACTGAATTTAGGGTTTTTTTTTCAAGAGGGATGCCTATTCATGATAGGTTAAAAAAGTAGAGGCCTACTTGAGTGTAGGGATTAAATAGGAGGAAATGCCTATTTGAAATAGGGCTTGGACAAAGGTTCCTGCCAGATGTAGGGCTTAGGCTGGAAGAAATGCCTATTGCAATAGGGATTGGATAAAGGTTCCTACTTGATGTAGGGATTAAACTAGAGAAAATGCATATTCTAGATAGGGCTTAGATGAAGGTGCCTAACGGATGTAGGGCTTATACCAAAGAAAATGCATATTCTATATGGAATAGGACTTGAGGTGATTCCTCCTGAATGTAGATCTTTAACAAAGGGAGTTGCCAATTAGGATAGGGCTTTCAGAAGAGAAGATGCCTATTCAGGATAGGGCTTGAAGGCATGGATGTATTTGGGTGGAACTGAATCATGAACTTTTGAATCTAAGTGGCATGGGACACAATCCATGATTCAATATCTAGATGATAGTTAGACCTCACAGTGATCAAGAGATAATTTGGGAGTGCCTACATGACATAGGGATTAGATCATTTAGATGCCTATCTAAATGTAGGTCTTTGAGAAATGGAATGCCTATTCTGGACATGGCTTAAGAGAAGGAGTGCCTACTGATAATAGGGATTAAGTGTATGTGCCTACTTGAGTGTAGGGATTTTTTATTAGAAGGAAAGTTTATTATTCATGATATGTCTTGTGTTCTAGTTTGAGGTCTTAATCTAGGACCCAAAAGAGATTGGCAAATAAAGCAAATGATTGGTCCAGTTTTAGGTCATGGTCCAGAACCCAAAAGAAGGTTTAGACTTGTGAGTGTGGGTTTTGTTTAATTTTAGGTCATGATACAGGACTACAAAAGGATTTTGACTTATAAAGGACCTGGTTGGTCCAGTTTTACATCATATTCCAAGACCCAAAAAGATTGGAAGATATGTGATTGGTCCAGTTTTAGGTCATGGTCCAGGACCCCCAGATATTGGAAGATACTTGATTGGTTCAGTTTTAAGTCGTGATCTAGGAACCAAAAAGATATTGGAAGTTAAGTTCATAGCTGGTCCCATTTTAGATCATTGTCCAGGACCCAAAAGAGATAGGAAGATAAGTTTGTGATTGGTCCAATTTTAGGTCATGGTCCAAGACTCAAAAGAGATACAAAGTTAAGTTCGTGTCTGGTCTAGTTTTAAGTTATGGTCAAGGACCCCAAAAAGGTTGGAAACAACCATCTGTATAAGTGGTCATGATTGACAATGCCTATAAGAGTGTAGAATTTTTAAATTGAGGCAAAATCTCAACTAAGTGTGCTTCCACCAATCATATGGTTGATGACTATGTTTCATGATTTATCTATGAAGTTGGATGCATGTTGTATTGACATTTAAACTCCCCAGCTTCAACTTTTATGAAGGGAATTAGTCTCATTGCAAGAGATTTTATGATGGTATTCAAGACCCAACATATCATTTAGTATGCTTCAGTGATGTGGCCCTAAGGTCATGTTTTTGATATGTCTCTAGTGGACCTGTGCAGATTGGTTAGTACATCTTGCTTGGAAGGTAGAGGCTCGAAGCTACTTTGTGGCTTTCATTAATAGAGGTTGTGTCATGTTGGCTCTTCTATGAGAGGAGTGTTATGAGGTGACATGAGGTCATTGTAGTCGAGTTGTACTTTTATAAGGTCTTTGGACCAGATGTCCTTTGTTGATTTAGTAGTTATTGTGTATAGAGCAAGCCATGTGAGGCCATGCTAATTATAAGAGGTAACCCTCATTTATGGGTTGTAGGTCTATCTCAGAGAGAAGGTGAGGTTTTCAATATCTCAGGATATGATGTTCTTTATCTAACCCTTTCTCTGAAGATATATGCAAGTGTTGTTGAAGAAAGATTTGGGTCAGACTTTGTTTTTGTATTAAACAATTTATCATTTATTCAATGTCTATAATATTCTTCCAACAGTTCCATGATGAACTCTGTTAGTGAAGATATGTTGTGATTTTCAAAAGAGACCTTCTTGTTGTTGGAGTTATATGTGATATTGATGCCAAGTGAGCCACTATCATTGGATATTTCCCTTCTTTGTTTATCTTTGTCGAGGTAAGAGATTATCACTATTTGAGTTATGGTGGTAGCATTTTGCCCCATTGCTTTGTTTCAAAGCTTTGAATTCTTTTTTTGACATTAATGTGATCATGTTAATCAGTAAGAAGTTATTTTGAAATTGATTTTTGATTTTGTGTACCATGGTTAGTGGCTTCTTATGTTGTTATTTATCGTAGAAGATGTTAGGATTTGACCCTCATAGGGGTTTCTTTTGGTTTTTCTTTGGGCTTAGGTTGTTGGTCAACATTTAGGTTCTCTAGACTGAGAACCCTTTGATGAGTTGGTGGTAACCCATGTTAGTCATGAGGCATGTCATGATATGAGATGGGTGGTCATGTAATCATTGTATCTTATTTGATGGCAAATGACAACTACCCAACTCACCTTACTTTCCACTTCCTAACACTGAAGTTTAAGGTAATTGAGACCCCGAGAATGTTTAAGCTTGCCTAAAGTCTTCAATGAATTGGTTAGTTCTTCCCTTGGGATGATCATAACCAGATGTACCACTACGGGAAGGTTCATTTAGGGTGGATTTTATGGTCCACTGGCTCTTAGTTTCATGCTTGTACGAATCAAGTTGTGCCATATAGTGAGTATTCAAGTGACAATTCCCTACCTAGTTGGGTTAATGTGACAGGTGTCATAGACACCCCTATGGGCTCTATTCTTGACACTTTTTGGTGTATGCAATATGTCACAAGAATGTATCCACATTGTTCAGTGTCCTTTTAACTTAGTTTTTTGTATTTTCTCATTAAGTCCATGGGCATTGATGCTTAGAACCCTAGGATGGGAGTTTTGGACTCCAATGGTCTTTTAATGTCATACTTAATAAGCATTTCATCACAAGCATATGTCCAACTTTTGGTGCCCTTTGGGCTTCATAGTTGATGTATATTCAGTTGTTTCTTTGATGTTGTGGACATTTACGCTCATAGCCTTACCATGTGAACTTGAATTGTAGATCAATGGGAGTTTCCTAGAAAAGATTCACCATCGGTGGTCCTCAAGCTAATGGAAAATGGTGAGACATGGATAAGGCCATAAGGAATCCAACTCTCCTTATCACGCAGCCCACCTATCTTTGTCGGGCCCAGTGAGCAGGGTTGTCGTCATATTTAAGCATTATAGTTCATGTAGGAAATGGCCCTTAAATTTGTTTTTAGGATTTATAGACCTTGTGGGTTTGTTCCACCTTGCCTCTGGGGTGCTCGTCTTAAGAAGACCTAGAAGAGGACATTTGTTGATTTAAAAATGTTGTGTCATCCTACAATTGTAGCTTTAGATGATTTTATTAGTTGAGTGATTTTTATGGGTGAGGTTAGGTTTGCAAACCATTGGGGCCCTAAGATAATGATCATGCTCCTTTCATTCTTGGTCCTATGGTTCTACTTTGACCCTTCCACTTCAAGGTGCATGGGGGGCACATCCAAAAATTAAGTAGATTAAGTGGATTTTATATTGATTCTAATGATTTTTTTCATTTTGAAAATTGAGTTTTTTTCTCATTTGAAAGGGTTTATTTTTTCATTTTGATCTTTTTTCATTTTGATGATATCTAAAGAAAATATATTTAGTTAGATCCTTCATGATCCCTAGATGCTTTGGGGCTCATGAAAGTTGTTTGTCTTGATGCTCCTTGGTAGAACTTGGGCTTGATTGGATGCCTAATCAACTTTCCAAATGCATTTTGTGGCTCCTTGGTTGTTGTGTTCTTGTTGCTCTGGATCGAGAAAGGATTCAATCAATTTTGTGGCTACACCTGGTTCTTCGATGACGGTCACTAGAATAACTTCTATAAGGGCGTCCACTTGGACCAAACCTGCATCAATTAGGTCTCAAATATTATGCCTGAGGGATATACATGAATATATTTTTTGCTCAAGATGCGGTGATAGTCATAGTGAACACTGGGATTGTAGCTCTTTGGTAAAGGATTACACAGATCATTGATGACTGGAAATTTCACAAGATTCTTGATAAATGGGAAAATGCTACTGAGGGAGTCCCTTATGCATGTGAACCTTCTTGTTGGTTTATGCATTGGTATATCCTCTTTGACAAGGATGGGATGAATAGTTTTGTGATCTTCATCATCCTTTAGAAATCAAGCTTTGTGATATTCTGTTGGTGACCAATGAAGGTGTCAATTTCTGTTATATTGACCTCTAGATCTCCCAATTTCTACATGTTTTTGTCATACTGTGATCAACAACATGTCAGATCTCTGAGCAGACTACGTCTGTCAATGTTGCGACTAAACTTGGACAAGGCGGGTACCCATATGGTCTTGGAAATATATGATAGTTTTAATATGGAAACGGTGGATACATTGTGTGATTGAATGTGTAAGGCCTCTTCTTATGCATTGGAATTGTCGTCTTATGACATTTTGCATATTTTGGCCTTCTGTCTCGATAAACAATGACTTATGATTATTCATTGGATTCTTCTATCTGATCATCTACTTATCTAGTCTGTGGAGGGACTGTGTGTGTCATAAATGTCTTCTCTTATATATACTCATATGAAATATTCTTGCATTGGTATACCCTTGGCAGGCATCGTCTGGGGTGATATAGTTGTGCACCCTATATGTTGTATGGTGATGGCAGTTGTGCATGTCCTATGAAGGGGAACACATATGTCAGTGGATTTGGCTAACCCATGTTAGCTTTGATTGTCACCATGCCACCAAACCCAAGTGCCTCAGTGTCCTATGGTTCATTAGCCCATCATGATCTCCAGATGGATCTTGTGTCGACCTGAGCCTTTAGTTCATCATGAAACTCTTCAACCAATGCCTTCATCACCTCACCAATGTTGGATTGTTTGTTGGTGCTTGCCATCCCAAGAAGCTCTATCTAAAACTATCAATAAGACTTCCTCTACCTAAGAGTTTTATGATGTCCTCCTCTACTAAAGGTAAAATGATTGGTTGTTAGGCTCGGGAGACCTACGAGAATCTGTCCCTTGTATAATAAGGAGTTTAAAGGGAAGAAATATGGATGTAAAGAAACTGCCCCTTGTGTTAGGCAAGAGGATTCAACATATGTCATTCATATTCTTTATATCGCCAACATCCCCAATAGGACTTAAAAAAAATACCCCTTCCTCAGAAGAGGGTTTCAAAAATATGATAGACAAAGTTAAAATGCCCCTTGCACGAGAAAGAGGACAAACATCATGTCAAAATATGGAGGTTCAAAAAAACTTTCTGGGCCTCCGCCTAGGGGGGTGGGTTTCCCCCGGCAATCAAAAAAAATGGAGGTTCACCCTTTGTGTGAAAAGGAATTTTTCATGTATCAGTGAAGATTTCTAGATCCAATGGTATGAGGAGAGGAACATGCCCCTAGACTGAGTGATATGGAATGATCCAGTCTTGTCTTAGAGGTACATCCAATAGCATCATGATAAAGCATGTGACTCATAGTTGTTGATTGTAGAGGGTAAGTTAGGGTGGTGTCCAGGGACAAGATGATCAACTTGGGGCCAAAGACTGTGGTAGGGGTTTGACATGTGAGGTTTCTCTCTCCTTAGGGGGGATTTGATGAGAGAAATGATCATAAGTAAATGGGTATCCATGGATAAGTTGACCCTTTTGGGCCAGAGGTCGTGGATGGGTACAAGTGTGTAAGATTCCTCTCTCCTCAGAAGAGATCTTATGGGAGAAATTATCACAAAGAAAAGGGATATCCAAGGATAAGGTACCCGCTCAGGACCAAACACTATGGTTGGTAATAGTTGTGTCAGATTTCTCTCTCCTCATGGGAGACCATATGAGAGAAATACTCACAAGGTAAAGGGGATATCAATGGACAAGATGCCCCACATAGGTCCAAAGACTATGGCTGGATATGGGTGTGTGAGATTCTTCTCTCCTCAGGGGCAATCTTATGAGAGAAATACTCAAAAGGGAATGGAATATCCAGGGATAAGATGACTTACTCAGGTAAAAAAACTATTGTTGGATAAAGTTGTGTGCGATTCTTCTCTCCTCAGGGGAGATCTTGTGAGAGAAATACTCACAAAGGTAAAAGGAGTGTGTTGGTCTAGTTTTAGGTTTTAGTCCATGACTTTATAGATGTGAGTGTGAAAGCAGGATGATGGACCAATTTTATGTCATAGTCTTGTGACAATCAAAAGATGTGAAAGTGGAATTGTGATAATGCCCCAGTTTAAGGTCATGGTCTGGGACTGTCAAAAGATGTCAGCATGAGAGAACAAGATTATGGCCCAGATTTAGGTCATAGTCTGGGACCGTATGCATATGAGTGTGAAAGCCAGGGTGATGGCCCAATTTTAGGTCATAGTCTGGGCCCACATGTATATGAGCGTGAAAGCCAGGGTGATGGCCCAATTTTAGGTCATAGTTCGATGTTGTAGTTATGAAGGTGAAAGCACAATGATGGCCTAGTTTAAGGTTGAGGTCCGTGAGTGTGATTTTAGGTAGGCAAAGATGGTTGGACCATGTGCTATTAGGTGACATATCAATCAAGATGGAAAATCCTTCAGATCAAATGGATTTGGTATACTTGGGGAATGAGTCAATATCTCATTCATGATTTGGATGTTATATCTAAGATTTGAGATTTGAGTATCCTTTCAGTGTAATTGTGAAGCTTTATTTTAGAAGGATCAAGCTGATTTAGGGCCCTTCAAGGAAGTGAGCATGAGTAGCTTAAGGACGAAGAAAATGATTCAAATCTAGATATGATTTGATCAAGAGAGCTCATAGCTTATAGGTAAAATCGAGAACCCTTTCAGATAACATAGTCTTAATTTTTTTAGTAAAGTGTGGAATGAGCTTCAAAATGAGAAAAAGTACCAAATAAGATTGGTATGATGGTCATTTAAGTAAGATTCAATGAAGCTCTATTCAAGGTAGTAACTTGAGAATATATATAATCGGGTGATTGGCATGCTAGTTGGCTGATTGGAAAACCTTGAAAAGGAAAATTTAGGGTTACGTTAGATGTGAATCTCTTGGTTGCTATTCTAGAAAAGTTGTTGTCTCAAGATGTTGTCAAAAGGCTGAAGATTTGAAAACTTAATCCTTAGACCGTTAGGGTATTCTAAAGAAGCTTCCCAAAAAGGATGACTCTTTAGCTCATGCAATATTATAGATGAAGATTGAAAATCTTGTAGAGTACTTGAATAGCGTATCAACAACTTTTCAATAAATATCAAAGATTTCAGGCATGAGTGGTGGATCATGAGAAGAGACCACAATTGGGCATCCTTTCAGCATGGATCAAGTCGGAAGATTTTTTGAAAAGGTTGTGGAAGATTCAAAATATTTCTTTTTATTTTATTTGAGTCTAGAGAACATTTTCCAACTTTTTGGAAGAGGCTTAACTTTGTTGTTTTTCTTTGAAAAGATTTAAGATTGTATTCTTTATGAAAAGATTGTTCTTTTTGGAGAAGATCTTTTTTATTTTAAAGATTGTTCTTTTTGGAAAAGATGTGCTTTTTTTAAAAGATTGTTCTTTCTAGAAAAGATGCTTTTTATAAGATTTTTTTCTTTTTTTCTTTTGATTTTTTAAAGAGTTTTCTTTTTTGTTTTGTTTTTGGAAAGATATTTCTTTTGAAAAAGAGTCCTTTCATTTTCTGAAAAGAGTTCTCTTTTTTGTTTTAAAACGATTGTTGATTTTCTTTTGAGAAAAGATTGTTCCCACTTTTTTAAAAGGAAGAAAAGTTATTTCTTTTGGAAAGATTGTTCAATCGAGATTATTGAAAAAAAATTTGCTGGATGAAAGAGATCATTTGAGATCGTTTGAGATCATTGAAAGATTTTCAAGTTTGAAAATATCATGGACAAAAGATTATTGATGATTGAGATCACTTAAAACTATTTGGTATCCTTTTAGATCATAGGATATTGTTAGTTTGAGATTGTTTGAAATCATGTGATATCATAAGATTGTTGATTTGGGATTTTGTTTTGATAAGATTGTTTTAAACATACATATTTAGCAAATGGTGGATCATCAATGTGTGATGATTGCATTCATATATCATGAACCTTTCAACAATCTTACAATTAGAAAGCATGAAATGATCTTTAACATTTTAAAATAAGCAACTACAAGATGCAATTATGTAAAAGATGAAGTCCCCCTTTTAGCCCCTGAGTCCAGATAAAGTATGATCTTTATAAGAGGGGTTGGTCCTTATGTTCTCTATGACGTGATGGTGCTCATCGTAGGGGTACCACATATTCTTTTGATATGGACACTGCTCTGATATACCTCATGACTACGATGGTTGCAATCAGTCTTGAGTTCTAGGAAAATGGAATGTTTTCAAGGACTTTGGACGTATATCTTAGCTCTGTGCATGTACCTTTACTGACATCCCCATGCCACTTTTAGGGATCCAAAGTGAGTGTTGGCACTCATTTCATGATGCATGGGTTTGTAGGTGTGCATTGTGCAGGTGTAAGAGTTTAATATTTTCTGATGCATTCTGACAATAATAAACTATGAAAGATAAACTGTAGGCTCATAAGAAAACAATCATGTAATTATTAATTATGATAAGATCTTGCTTATTTTGAAGACCTCTTTCATCCTTTTCTCTCTTTCTTATTATATATATATATATTTAATATATATATATATATATATATATATATATTAAAATAAATAAAAAGGAAACACAGAAGAAAAAAAGGTGGAAGTGAAGGCTAACCCTAAAATGGAAGTTGAGGCCAATCCTAGAAGGGAAGCAAATGCTAATACAAAAACGACGATTGATAGAAAACATGCCAGTTTCCGTACTGCCAAAAATTGAAGCGAAGTTAAAACTAAAGCAAAAATAATTTCACCGACAGAAAAAATGATTTCGTTGGCTATAGAAAATAAAAGGTGGTGATAAAGAAAATCCTTTTTTGATGGCGGAACAAAGTGTTCCACAGAATTGTTTAGGGTAAAAAAAATTGAAACTTTTTTTTGAATTTTTTATAGATGGATTGTTCGATCCGTGTCAAAAAATTTATTTTTTTGGAAAACTCTAGATTTTAGCAAAAAAATAGAAGGAAATAAAGAAAAGCAAATACAAAATAGAAACCTCGATCAATCAAGAAATCATGACATGGTGAAAAGAAAAATGCAAATTGGATTGTCTGACAACTCCCCTACAGAGTAGCCAAACTGTTGTACTTGACCCAAAATTGGATTGTCTGACACATATTTTAAGCACATTTTCCATTATATTATCCATGCATTTACCACCTGAGAGTTGAATGCATTAAGGCCTTTATTATCTACTACTAAAGAGTTGGATCATTTCACAATGTGATCTACTACCAAAGAGTTGGTTCACTTTCAAGTACTGTACTACCAAAGAGTTGAAGTACTTACTTTCCAACACTTTACTACCAAAGAGTTGAAGTGCTTGGATATAATGGAATAGATATATTATGGTTCATGTGTTCATAGCAATGAGTATGGAAAATCATACAACATATCATATAAGAACAATCATTTCATCCAATATCATATGCCAAGCATTTTACTACACATATACCACAAGCATATTGTATAATAAGCCAAGTAAGAGGTAATGGCATACCTTGATCAAGAGAGACAAACCTAAACCATATTCTTGATGTAAACTATCACTCTTGTTAAACCTGATTAAGACAAGATTATGTACTGTCATCAGATTCTCATCATCAGAACCCTAGTCATGTTCATTAGGATTTGACTGTCTTATGATATTCCCATCATTATTTCTTGTCTTACTCTTCTTGTGGTTATCTCTCTGATCTTATTTTCCCATTATGTTACAAATAATGGTTCATCAACTAAAATTTATCTTCCATAGTATATTGTGCACATATTAACCCTAGGTTACATCATTAACCTAAATTAGGTTTTCATAACATGTTTGAGGGTCATCTTCATACAACATGGATTTCATATATAAAACTGATCTCAGATTTATATATTATCTTCCAATTACAGATATGAGGGTGTTCCATAAATTGCATCATTTATTGAGCATGTATGTATTTATTGTATTTTATTTAGGGTTATTAGCCCTAATTAGCCATATTGAACAAATTACATGATTTCTTACATCAACATCATAATCACTGAGCTTAAATAGATTATAAACATGAATATATATTTACTGACATTTTATCATAATTTTAGTCCATCATTTGATATTTATTATCCATGATATAAATATTTCACAACTTACATGATATCACTGATATTTAAACATCAAAAAGATGATATTATCATTCTAATGTGTTCTACTCATTTTTCTGAGAATTTTGGTACCTTATTTGTATTTTTTTTATAAGCGTGCTAATTTTTATGAATTATGTAAGAACTGTCGATATACTGAAATATTACCTTTTGTGGCCAATCCAATTCCGCCACGTGGTCATTTACTTGCTCATCTGGGCAGGGACCCACCCGAGCTTGAGCCAGCTGAGATCACGATTGAACCAGGTGGTCCACTCTTGATCTTCTGGTTCTCTTGGTCTGGGCCCGGTTCAGGGTTCCTTCTCTCCACTTTGACGCAAGTTGGACTCCTTGCTTTCTCAACTTCACGCGATCACGCCCGCCTGCACCTGCGCTCTCCGACCTTCACCTGGGCGCCGCTGTGGAATAACAAGGATAAAAAGGTGTCGTTGCCTCCTCCTCTCTGCGTAAGCACCGCCGGGACTTGCAAACCCCAACAAGCAGTTGATCTCTGAGTCTTCCCAGTTCTCAGCGTTAGTCTACGAGGTGCTAGTCTGTGTGAGGTTCTGCTAGATTGGAACATCGGCGGGAGCTCGACCATGGCTTCCTCCATGCCAGCACCTCCAGAATCTTCAGACCATGTCTTTTGTTGCAGATATGCCTAACGGATTGAGGAGGTCACTATTGCAGGTTGCAACTACGGAGGATTCTCTCCTCCTTAATTTCCCTGGTTCCACGCGAACTGACGCCTGAGGCATCCTTCTCAGCAATGAAACCGCCGCCGCCGCTGGCCTCCTCACTGGCATGTGATCAGTGGCGTTTTCCAGGTCACCCATCCGAGGTGGCTGTGCCGCATCCTGCCGCCGCCATCACTGTCGGGGCGGAGCACAAAGGGGAAAAGCATCCCTCTCGATGCTGCTGCGATCTACGAGCTCTCAGTTGTTCTCTGCGTCTGCCGCCGTGCAGAAATTCTCCGATGAGAGAGTCACGGTATCCTCATCCTCGGTCTCCCTTCTCCTACCCAAGATCTGTAACAGACGAGGGAGGAAGTGTGTGTGTGTGTGTGGGGGGGGGGGGGGGGGGGGGGGGGTGGGAAGGGAAGTGAAACTTCCTCATTCCTCTCCCTCAAGTGAGGACTAACAGGAAGGCCATGGTCAGGTTGAGGCGATCTACTCGGTTCACACGTACTCTCAACCCACGAACTGGAAATCTATGCTTCCCGCTCCAGTCACCCACATTCTCCACTCCAACTGAAGGTAGGAAAATGTGTCCTAATCCATTGGATCAGACCATCCGACGGCTGTGATGAGGCCACTTAGTCAATCTGTGTCTATGCATACTTCAGCCCGCGTGACATGCCTGCTGATGGACAACTTAGGCTAGATATCTTATTCCTTGATCCAAAATACATCAAGTATATTATTCATTTAGCCTACTTCAAATCTAGATATCTCCTTCTAGGAACATCGAAATATTATGAAACTTTAACCACAACTTTAATACAATTCAAGGTACTTCCTATTCAAATTGGTGCCAAAACTCAACTATATGACCAATGGATTAAATTCCACAAATAGACATAAATTTATGGATCTTAATAATGATATCAATATCAATCAACACTCAACTTTATCAAATACTTGGAACTCTCAAGCTAACTCAACACATGAGTTCCAATATGTAATTGGAGATTTAAGGATTCCAAAAGTTCACTCTGTCACATCCTACACACCTTAAGAGAAATTCCATCCTTGAAATTAAACCAAAATCTAATTCATCACAACATATACATCTTAAAAGAATTTTTGTCCTCGAAATTAAGTCATCCTCTTACTTCAAGGAAAAACCAAAAGGTCTTCATCCATATGTAGGACACCACTTTATGTGCAACATATCCAAAAACAAAGCTCCATAATCATATCCAAACCACTATTAGGAGGTTTTAAAACATCTAAGGTGAATCACCCCTTCAGAAAAGATTGCAACAAAGGTCTACAAACTCAGATTATGTCATGACATATCTCATATGTTAGGATTGCATTCTTATCTTTACCCATGCATTAGGGTTCCCACATCATATTACCATGTTCTAATGGAGTTAACTAAAGTTAGCCCATTATATCAACGTGTCATCAACATTTTATTGAGCTAATTGTTAGAACATGTTTAACATTAACATATGCCTTTTAAGAGGGAGTTAACTATAGTTAACCCACTTTATACATCTAGATAATTTCAAGGTGTCATAATTGTTATGTTGTGCTAACTGTCAAACGATATTTTTCATCTTTATTAAGCATTAAGGTTAACACCTCATGTAATATGTTTCATTCATAAGATATTATTTCATTGCTCATAATAAATTACAACACTTACTAGTGATTTCATCACAAGATTAACCAACAATATCACATTATCATCATTATTCATGTATATGGTTAACCATCTATGCATTGATATCTATTAAACCATCTCTAAGTTTCCATCATATCATGTCTATATATCATGTCATCGAGATCAGATCACATTCTTATCTATGTTATATCATGGTTGTACTAAACCAACTTATACAAGTGGCTCCTCAAACATATATCAAAACTTTATCTAGTCCAACTGAGGTTCTCCTAACCCATATCATGAGGGTAGTGTCATGCTCAGTCACTCTGAGCTAAACCAAACCATGTTATGACATGACACATCATTATCTTTGTAGATTCTCTACCAATGAAACATGCTTACCCAAGCTCCCTTATATACACCACTAGATTCCTATGTGGGAAACCACCAACCCGACTATGAGGCTTCTCAACATACTAACATCATTTACCTCCTCCAGGGTCTTGGGACTCTCTCTCCCTCATCCAGATGGTAGGTTCTTATATTCATATTCACATATGCACATAACTAGCTTCTCTCTGACTCTAGAGTTTGTTCCTCCCAAGGAAATCTAAGGTTCAACAATACTGTAGGAATCATGCATAAAGCGATTCAACTCAATCACTCAGGAGTATTCTAGTTTAGGACATATCATATCACATATTTCTCATCATTATCATATCTTGGAGTTTAGGTTCTCTGACCTTCTCCCAATGGGTCTCACCCTCTCTGGATTTAACCCTAAAACTGGTCCCAACACTTGAGGTCCTCCTTTGTAAAAGAGCTTGAGGCTCATGCTGATTCACATCCTTGTCTTAACTTAACATATCTTATTTCATAAAGCCTAGTTACTTATCTTATTTCATAAAGCCTAGTTACTTGCATCACCAAAACTCATCTTGCATCCTCAAAACTGAACTTAAGTCCTAAAAGACAAACCTATATCATCATAAACTATCTTATATCATCTCTATCAGACTTAGATTATCATCTAATCTTATTTCATATATTCCATCTATCACATATTCCAACAAGGATCTATACATCTAATCTAGAACTACTCTCTCTTCTAGACTAATGTCACTCAATTTCACTTAGGTTGCATGATCACCTCCTACTCGTACATGTGTGGGGACACATTTTTTAATACTTACATATATAATAAAATATGATATAGTTTTTCTCCAATAAAACAAGAGACTGGGAAAACTATTGAGTCTCGATCCGATTGGAATCAAAAACCAAATCCATAAAACGAGTGTTCCACACATAGTAGAGAGTATAGTGCCATAAAAACTAATGAAAAGGGTGAGAACACAGTGTAGAATAGCATAGCTACTCTAGACAATGAGCTCCATATGTATAGGATTTCTCTTCCCTTGATGTACGTCATTTCCAAGTAATGCAACGTCCCATACCGTTGCAGTATAAGAAAAGAACAACACCTAAGGACTTGATATAAAACAAGCACTATTCTAGACCTAGTTCTCAGACATCTAGGTTCTAACCTAGAAGCTAGGTCAAATATAGTCTCTAAAAGATGACTAATCTAACCCTAAACATTTATTCTAAGTTCAAGGTTCTTTAGTTTTGAGTTGCATAATGAGCAAATGTCAGGTTTTGCTATTGTTCATGCTCTGATACCACCATTGACGTCCCCAGATTTTCTAAATCTTAATATAATGTGTGACGTCCAAATTGAAATCCTCACCTCAGTGAGAATCCCAATTTAAACGCCACACACTAGACTAAGAAAAAGAAAATAAGAGGAAGTCAGAAGGAAACAATCAGTAGCACATGCACATGAACAATAATAAAACCATACGACACATGTTCACCATTCAACATATAATTACATAATAAATTGTTACAACATTTGATATTACATATTGAGCAGCAAACTTCTGCATATACATGTACTACCACTAAATTACAGGTTCTTAAGACAACAAGTCCACCTGTACATCAGCTCACCACACAACTCTCAACTATCCTGGATCTTCAAGATCATATATCCACAACCTAAACAAAAAATTACATGTGGTACACATCAGCACAATATTCAAGAATATTGTATTGAGTACGCCTACGTGTCTTTCATATACCTCTCATCATATCTTGGTAATAAGATAAAACTAATACTTGGCAGTTATAAAGAAATGTAAGAAAAAGCATATACTTGCACCAAGATGTTCATTAACAAAAGATAACACATATTTTAAGCACATTTTCCATTATATCATCTATGCATTTACTACTTGAGATTTGAATGCATTAAGGCCTTTATGATCTACTACCAAAGAGTTGGATCATTTCACAATGTGATCTACTAATAAAGAGTTGGATCACTTTCAAATACTTTACTACCAAAGAGTTGAAGTACTTACTTTCCAACACTTTACTACCAAAGAGTTGAAGTACTTTGATATAATGAAATAGATATATTATGTTTCATGTGTTCATAGAAATAAGTATGGAAAATCATGCAACATATCATACAAGAACAGTCATTTCATCCAATATCATATGCCAAGTATTTTACTACACATATACCATAAGAATATTGTATAATAAGCCAAGTAAGAGGTAATGGTGTACCTTGATCAAGAGAGACATACCTAAACCATATTTCTGATGTCAACTCTCACTCTTGTTAAACCTGATTAAGATAAGATCATGTACTATCATCAGATTCTCATCATCATAAACCTAGTCGTGTTCATTAGAGTTTGGCTTAGTCTTATGATATTCCCATCATTATTTCTTGTCTTACTCTTCTTGTGGTTACCTCTCTAATCTTATTTTCCCGTTATGTTATAGATTATGGTTCATCAATTGAACTTTATCTTCTATAGTATATTGTGCACATATTAACCCTAGGTTACATTGTCAACCTAAATTAGGGTTTCATAACATGTATTGAGGGTCATCTTCATACAACATGGATTTAGTGTATCAAACTAATTTCAGATTTACATATTATCTTCCAATTACAGATATGAGGGTGTTCCATATATTTCATTATTTATTGAGCATGTATGTATTTATTGTATTTTATTTAGGGTTATTAGCCCTAATTAGCCATATTGAGAAAATTACATGATTTCATACATCAACATCATAATGACTGACCTTGAATAGATTATAAACATGAATATAGATTTACTGACATTTTATCATAATTTTATTCCATCATTTGATATTTATTGTCTATGATATAAGTATTTCACAACTTACATGATATAACTGATATTTAAACATCAAAAGGCTGATATTATCGTGTTCTACTCATTTTTTTGAGAATTTTGGTATCTTATTTGTATTTTTCTGATAAGCGTGCTAATTTCTATGAATTGTATAAGAACTATCGATTTACTGAAATATTACCTTTTTGTGGCCGATCCAATTCCGCCACGTGGTCATTGACTTGCTCATCTGGGTAGGGACACGCCCGAGCTTGAGCCAGCTGCGATCATGATTGAACTGGGCGGTCCACTCTTGGTCTTCTGGTTCTCTTGGTCTGGGCCCGGTTCAGGGTTCCTTCTCTCCACTTTGACGCAAGCCGGACTCCTTGCATTCTCCACTTCATGTGATCACGCCTGTGTTGTGCCTGCACTCTCAGACCTTCACCTGGGTGCTGCTGTGGAGTAACAAGGATAAAAAGGTGTTGTCGCTTCCTCCTCGCTACTTAAGCGCCATTGGGACTTGCAAACCCTGGCAAGCAATTGATCTCTGAGTCTTCCCAGTTCTCAGCGTTAGTCTACGAGGTGCTAGTCTGTGCGAGGTTCTGCTAGATTGGAACACCAGCGGGAGCTTGACCATAGCTTCCTCCATGCCAGCACCTCTAGAATCTCCAGACCATGTATTTTGTTACAGATCCACCTCACAAATCGAGGAGGTCACTGTTGCAGGTTGCAACTGCGGTGGATTCTCTCCTCCTTTCCCTGGTTCCACGCGAACTGACGCCCGAGGCATCCTTCTCAGCGATGAAACTGCCACCGCCGCTGGCCTCCTCGTCGGCATGTGATCAGTGGCATTTTCCAGGTCTCCCGGTCGAGGTGGCTGCACCGCATCCTGTCACCGCTATCACTGTCGGGGCGGAGCACGAAGGGGGAAAACATCCCTCTCGATGCTGCTGCGATCCGCGAGCTCTCGGTTGTTCTCTACGTCTACTGTCGTGCAGAAGATCTCCGACGAGAGAATCATGGTATCCCCATCCTCGGTCTCCCTTCTCCTACCCAAGATCTGTAACAGACGAGGAAGTGTGAGGGAAGGAAGTGAAACTTCCTCGTTCCTCTCCCTCAAGTGAGGACGAGCAGGAAGGCCACGGTCAGATTGAGGCGATCTACTTGGTTCCCACATACTCTCAACCCACGAACTAGCGATCTATGCTTCCCGCTCCAGTCACCAACGTTGTCCACTCGAACTGAAGGTAGGAAAATGTGTCCTTATCCATTGGATTGGACCATCCAACGGATGTGATGAGGCCACTTAGTCAATCTGTGTCTATGCATAATTCTGCCCACGTGACATGCTTGTTGATGGACAACTTAGGCTAGATATCATATTCCTTGATCCAAAATACATCAAGTATATTATTCATGTAGCCTACTTCAAATCTAGATATCTCCTTCTAGGAACATCGAAATATTATGAAACTTTAACCACAACTTTAATACAACTCAAGGTACTTCCTATTCAAATTGGTGCCAAAACTCAACTATATGAACAATGAATTAAATTCCTCAAATAGGCATAAACTTATGGATCTTAATAATGCTATCAATATCAATCAACACTCAACTTTATCAAATACTTGGAACTCTCAAGCTAACTCAACACATGAGTTCCAATATGTAATTGGAGATTTAAGGATTCCAAAAGTCCACTCTGTCACATCCTACACACCTTAAGAAAAATTTCGTCCTCGAAATTAAACTAAAATTCAGTTCATCACACAAAGAATCTAATAGATCCTTCGATCATTGGAACAAAAAATAAAACAAAATAAAAATGATATGTTGATAAAGCTTAGAGTCACCACCCGATTATATATGTAAAATAAGGAAAAAATGAAATTAGCATATAAATTAGTTGGAAAACACATGAAAGCCCAATGTTGACTCCACCCAAGAGATGATAAGAAAGATATGCATAATTCAGAGATCAAAACTGGTGATCTTGTTACGAGTGGGGAAGGTGTTAGCAACCCCATATCGCCCCATAAAAATATTGCAAATTTTTCAGTTATCCGGGATAAAAGTAACAATGATTGAAGTTATTGTTAGAGAAATCAATACAAAAGCGATAAAAACTTGTTTTTTATGACAGATCTTTGGGGATGGGGATGGTAGTGGCTTTCCCATCATAGTCCTAAAAGTCCTAATTTTTAGGTGTATTATGGTGTAAATCGCCTCAGAACCTCCCACGCCAGAGATCCATCATTCAAGGTTATGACCAATGTGTAAGAAGAGAGAGAAGCAAGAGAGATATATTCAGTAGATAAAGATAAGATCTTTAAGAAATGGCGTGCAAATATGCACAATTACGAACATATCAGAGAAAGCAATAGTTATTGATATGGATGTAGTGGAAAACATAACAGTTATTGTTGCACAACCTATAGACATTAGTAGAGCAATTGATGTTAGAGGAAGGATCCTATGATCACATAAAAAAAATAAAATGAAGATGTAGTCATTTCTCTAACTTTAGGAGACATAAGAGAGGCCTGAAATATATTGGGTGTGAGGTCAAATTATAGGTGGATTTTAGGGTTCATGGCTCAATAATGAACCTTCTGAAAGAGTCAGCAAATTGATGTGATGTGCCCCACAGGTTGGTGCGCAGACCGAGGCAGTCTGCCTTGTGGCACGTTGTGGATGACTCTGATCTGCCAAGTGTCCTCGAGTGATAATGTTGATTTTCTCGATTTATAGATATTTCAAGAATGTTCTGGAGAAAATTGTAGAAAAGGTGGATATCAAATAATAGTCGAATAAAGTAATGAAGGAGAGAGAAAATGCATTTTCATCATTTTCCAAAAGATATATATTTCTATCTAGATAAAGGAAATTGAATTAACTTTTGAAAAAAATGAAAATATTTAGTTCAAGATAATCTAACTTGGCAAATTATGAAAAAAGTTTAGAAGAAGTAGAAATAAGGATCAAATTGCACTTGAATCCAGAAGAAATATTTTATTTGTAGAAAGCCCCAAACCGGGTTAAAGTGGGTGAAAATGGATGGATTAAATAGGTGAAAATGTAAAAAATATGGGAATGACGAAAAATGGAAAAAATATGAAAAATGTAATGAACTCTGTCATTCATATTGGATCCTAGAATGGGTGATTGGATGCTCTAGAGGGGGAGAATACAATTGAATACACTTAAACAAAATTCATTAGACCTTCAAGATATATCACAAGTTAAGGTTGCTAAATAGAAAATTTGAGTGCAACTAAAACATACGTAGCAAGAGAGAGAGATTGAACAAACACCAATTGACAAGCTATGTAGAGTGGTTCCACACTTCAAACTAGAAGTATGCCAATCCACTACCTAGAGAGGTCAACCTCTAGGATTTCTTAACCATTGCACTCTTATATTCATTCATAAGACTTATAGTACATGACCCACCAAAGGACTTACTTATCCAATACAAAGAGTCTTCAACCTTACCAAGGACTTACCAACTTTGCAACGAGTCTTTGGCCTTCTCCAAGGACTTACCCACTCTTGCACAAGTCTTCAGCCTTCTAGGAATTACCCACTCTTTTTAGATCTTCAGCCTTTGACTTCACCTTCACTCGGAGAAGCTTTCACCAAGGACTCACCCACTTGAGCAAGGACTCTTCTACCTTCACCAAGGGCTTACCCACTCTTGCTCCAAGTCTTCAGCCTTGATCTTCACCGAGGGACTCCTTCCCTTGTTCTTCTTCACCTCTCCTAGCCAAGAGAGAGAAAGTTCATCTTCATGGTTGAAAGAGAGATTGGGAGGTGGTGGAAGTGAGAGCCTCATAAGATATACATGTAGGACTAGATCATCATCAAAAGCTACAAAACAACTCAAAACACATTATTGCAAGATATAGGAATACCACTAGTGGGATACCAAAATATAGCAATTAGAAAGATAGAGTTGTAAGCAAGATAGGCAATTTAAAGTATGGCAATATGCATACAGAGGTACCAAGGGAGTGCCAAATAATAAGGCTATTAGTTGAGAAAATCTAGTTGAGAGGGAAATTCTCATTCAATAAGCCAATTGTGTATTCTGTGCGCAGTGCCATCGGTCAAGTTCTATGTTATGGTAATTCGACCGCCAATAGTTGTTGGCAACACTCATTGGTGTCTATTGGTCAAGTTTCAAACAGGTGAAACTCGACCGACAAAGTTGTCAAAAAACACATATATTTCATAAAAACATATTTAGAGGCATGCTAAAAACATAAGCCATATCCAAACATGTGCAAGCAAGTTAGTAATGCATTATGAAAGCATTAGAAATAGTTTTTGAGCAAGAGTGTGAATAGAATCACAAAATACCACTTTTGACACAAAAACCACATGCATAGTGCACACTAACATGGAAAAACACATTATGATTAGATATGAGCGAGAAAAATATTACCTCAGTACTTACCATTTCTTTTTCACTTATTGTCACTCTCTACTCATCTCACCTTTCTTCTTTTATGTGGATTGAGAAGTCAATTTGCAATTCAATAGCTCAAATCAACTCATTTGCAAGTACCTATAAGAAGAAAGATGAAATGGTCCCCAATCATGTTTTTGGGTCCGGAGGGGTTAGCTTAGAACCCAAGTCCTAGTGCTCTTGAGTTCTTTCCTAAACATGCAACAAGTAGAATAATGTACAATATCATTACAATAGTTGCATGTGCCCATAGACTTGGAACTAGAGGATTCTCCATGGAAGATTGGAGGTCATTTACCTTTGTTGTTCCTTTGACTATCATCATACCCTAAACCAAGTATACCAGTTTGTTTAGTAGTATGGTGTAGGATATAATTAATATTCTTTTTACTAACTAAGAATCTTTGCAAAGAAGATCTCAAACTATGATTATCATGCATAAGAGAAGAAACAATAGAAGATAAATGATTGATATTATCTCTAGCATGCAAAATATCATTTTCTAAGCAAAGAGCTTTAGTTAAATAAGAATATCTATCAATATGAAGAGCAGAAGCATTATTCTCTCCACTAGTAGAACTAGAATAAGTTTCAAGCACATTGATTTTAGCAAGCAAGGGGGTACTTTTTGTTTCAACAAAGCAATCTTAGAAAGATAAACACCTTTTTCAGATTATAATCCCTACAAAACAAAATCTATGTCCTTGTTTTCAGATTTAAGAACATCAATATCATGCATGAGAGAATCAACAATTAAGGTATGCTCTTCATTAGAAATACTCATAAGAGGTTGAGTTTCTAGAAATCTAATCTTATCAAGCAAGATAGCATTTTCAAGTTTAAAAGCATCTACGTGAATGAGACAAGCATTTTTATCATCAAGCAAGCAAGTATTGGCATGTTCAAGATCATCTAATTCTACATGCATATTATCAACAATTTTATCAAGATTTTTCCTTTTCTTTTTAGAAGACTTAAGAGAGGCATGAGTAGCATTAATGATAGCAATTAAAGGTTCTTTATCTAAAGAGTTTAGATTTACTTCATTTGATTCTTCATTTGTTGATGCCATAAGAGAAAAATGGCATTCTCCTTCATCACTAGAGCTTGAGCTAGACCCTCTACTTGATTCTTCACTTGAGCTTGAGTTGGAGGAGTCACTTGTGCTCTTGTGCCATTTCTCCTTCTTCTTGCACTTCTCTTTCCTTATGATTATGGGTCTTCTTGCCTTGTAGACAATCTATCTTGAAGTGACCCTTCTTTCCACACTTGAGGAACCAGATGGAGGAGTAATTCTTGCCTTTGTAGAATCTACCCTTAGATTACATGGCATCTTCTTCAATACGAGAGGATGGAGAGGCTTGTCCCATAAAGCTTCAATTTGAGCCTTGATTTCAGCCTTCTTCATTCTCTTTAGCTCTTTCTCCTCTTGTCTTTCAACTTCTTCTCTTTTGTCAAGTGTGACTTCATGAGCTTGTAGATTTCCAATGAGCTCTTCAATATGGATATCATCAAGAGACCTTACTTCTTCAATGGAAGTCACCTTGGGTTCCTATATCTTGGGGAGAGTTTTAAGGATATTAAAGTTGATCTCTCCTCTACTCATAGGATGACCTAGGATGGCAAGGCCGTTTACAATTGTGTTGAGTCTTGAGTATATGTTGGCTATTGTAACACCCCGATTTTCATATCACTTGAGAGGAAGCTATTAATTTTTTTTTCAATTGGGGAATGTTAATAACATGATATGCATCACAATAATGATAAATAAAAACCAAAATAGACTAGTGTAAAAATGCATTCTCATAAATTCTTAGAAAAGGAACTCTATTATGAAATAAACTTAATACCATGATACTACCTTATGCAAATCTCCAAAGTACCTCTAAATTGGAGTAAACACTCCTCTAAATTGACAACAGATGCCTATGAATCGTCCCAGGACTAACTGGATGAGGACTTACATAAAATGTTTTATGTGAAGATTCTGACTTATTTATCTTAAGTCTAAACTTACTTAATTCTTATTCTGAACTGAAACTGAATACTGATAACTAAACTTTACTGAATTCGGAATCTTTATACTGAAATGAAATATTAATAACTGAATTTTGAATCTAAATCTGAATCTAGTCTGAACATCTCAGAAGTTTTGTCTTACTTAATTGATGCATTAAAAATTATTCTGTTAGATACTAAAATCTTATTAAATAGAATTCTTCTCTACTCTTAAACCCTAACTTAAATCTAAATCTGAACTCTGATTCTAAATCTGAATATATATATCTTGATTACTAAATAATTTAGTTTGAATCTAAGACTCTTATTAGGTATGTGGGTCTGATTTCTAACTACTCACAATGAGTAATCTATATTTATAAATCTAAAATCTAGATCCTTGTTGTCTGAGAAAGTCTTAATCTAAAACTCTTGTTTAATAGATCACTCAATTAAAATCTATTATCAGATATATGGCATGTGTCTAAAGGCTTGAGAAATAAACTAAACTGAATAATAAGTACTAAGTATCTGGAAGTAGCTAAAATTTATGATATGATATCCTCACCAAATAACTTCAACTGAATAATGTATAACTAATAGAATCACTATTGTATATGAGATGAACATTGATAACTAAATGTATGAAGGCAACTAAATTTCGAAGTTACTTTGCATATGGTTAGGCTGAATCATAATAATAATAAAATTCAACGGGCATGTCCCACTTACCTCTTATAATGAAGATTTCCTTAAGGTAGTGTTGATTTCTTATTCCATAATTGAATCACCTGAACATTATTAAAGTTTTATGAGTAATATGTGAACCCTTGTTTTGATTTCTAAATCTCAAGACCCATCACCCTGACCTTTTGAACTAAATTTGGGTTCTTATTTAAGCTAAACATAACTCTAATCTAAAACCACCATAAAATCTTGGTGTTGAAATCATATTAAAACTCTTATTATACATTACTATGATATGTATACTCAAATAATAAAACATCATTATATGCACTAATGTGAGCATATACAATATATAGTGAGAATAATTCTTAACCATAGTCACATATACTAGTCCTATTGATTCAATTATGACATCATAGAAAAATACAATTACAAAACATTTCACATAAAAAATATGCTTGCATATCTCATATTTCCTCATAAATAATTATCAATTATCTTTCCTAATGACTAGTTATGAAAAAAATCAAAATACTACTATAATAATACATGAAACTCCATCAAAATTTAAGGATCAATAAGAACAATGTATATTAAGGCCTATGTATAAATCTCAAATCATTTCATTGTGAATTGATGGGTGAAAACCCATAATACCCTCAATAGGGTTTATACCCAAAACTTAAGTAAAACTTCAAATTGGAAAGATCAAACTATTGAAATATATCAAACGTATAAAAATAGGCTTATTGTAAAATATTCATGAATTTTTTTAAAGTCATTTGATATTTTTAATATCCAATACATTGAAATATCATATCTTTTAGTAATCAAATTATAATAATGATCAAACAATCAAAACACTATCCAGATGTATTTAACTAGCTTTCTGTAGATACCTTATTTGTTAAAAATAGTGCTTCCTATCAAAATATATGATTTTTCTAAGAATTACCTTGTTGAAACAATCTTGGCCATCGATTTTGGATCTGATCATCCAGATTCATCCCTGTAGTTCCCAGTGGCCTCAGAGTCTCACAAATCCTTTCTTGGATCTGTCTCCTTCTCAACCCACAAGCCTACCTTCAAAAAGCCCCTTCTATTTGTGTGTTCTGCTTCTCTGCCGTCATGAGACCCTGCTCTGGCGAGCAGGGCTCACCTGGTAGACCAACACGTCAGCGTCTGAATCCTCCATCCATGTTCATATTGGCCCCCTCTATACTATAGGCACCTTATTTCTACCTCCTACTGCCATGATTGGGAAACCCTAAAGCAGCCTCTCTGTTTGCGTCGTTGTACCCTCCTTCTCCTTCGTCTTTCTCATTCTCCTTGTCTTTCCTTTCTTTTTAGCGTCAAAACCCTAGCATCGAGTGTGCTGACCCCTATTCTAACAGAAACTGAGGCTTTTATAGCCTCTTTTACACAAATCTCAGGTGAGATCTCCCATCCCGCATGACTCTATTTGGGTCCTTGTTTTGGATGAACAGGCATCACGAACCAGCCTCTCCCTTTTTTATTTTCTTTTGCACAAAAGTCCAAACTAAAGAAATATTTATATAGCCCAATTCATAGATCCTCTTGATCCTAGATTTTGGGGATAAATACTACAATATTATCATTTTTGCATGAGTAAGATTTTATGTCAAAACTACCTGGATAGTTACCCCAAACATGTCTTTTAAATAAATGCATGATAATTACTAACTTAATTACCTAGGTCACTTGATATATCAATATATTGTGAGGCTCTCACTTCCACCACCTCTCAATCTCTCTTTCAACCATGAAGATGAAGGTTCTCTTTCTTGGCTAAGAGAGGTGAAGAAGAACAAGGAAAGGATTCCCTTGGTGAAGATCAAGGCTGAAGACTTAGAGAAAGAATGGCTAAGCCCTTGGTGAAGGCAGAAGACTCCTTACTCAAGTGGGTAATTCCTTGGTGAAAGCTTCTCTAAGTGAAGGTGAATTCAAAGGCTGAAGATCTAAGAAGAGTGGGTAATTCTTAGAAGGTTGAAGACTTGGGAAAGAGTGGGTAAGTCCTTGGAGAAGGTCAAAAAACCATTGCAAAGTGGGTAAGTCCTTAGTAAGGTTGAAGACTCTTTGTATTGGATGGGTAAGTCCTTTGGTGGGTCATGCACTATAAGTCTTATGAATGAATATAAGAGTGAAATGGTTAAGAAATCCTAGAGGTTGACCTCTCTAGGTAGTGGATTGACATACTTCTAGTTTGAAGTGTGGAAGTACTCTACATAGCTTGTCTAGTGTTTGTTCAATCTCTCTCTCCATTGCTATGTATGTTTTAGTTGTACTCAAATTTCCTATTTAGAAACCTTAAATTGTGATATATCTTAAAGGTCTAATTAATTTTGTTTAAGTGCATTCAGCTCTATTCACCCCCTCTAGAGCATCCAATCACCCATTCTAGGATCCAATAATTGGTATCAGAGTGGGTCTTATCCAAGCATACTTCCACAAGTAGGAGAAGATGGGTGACTACCAAGGAGGGAGATACTTGATCAAACTTACAATCTCTGATGGGAGCAATTTCCTCTATTGAAAGAAAAGGTTACAATTCTACATCCAAGGATCAAGTCTTGAGCTATGGAAAATGGTGGACCATCCATACAAGATATCAGAGACAAAGATATAAGAATGGGATGAATCTACCATGAAGAAAGCCACCTTGAATGCAAGAGCAATAAACATCCTCTATGACACCATGAAGTCCACCTAGTTCAACCAGATTTCCTCTTGTGATACGACCTATCAGGTATGGAGAAAGTTGTGCATCACTTATGAGGGGACAACTCAAGTGAAGGAAAGCAAAGTATACATGCTCAAAGGGCTTCTTGAGAACTTCAAGATGGGAAAGGAGGAGAAGATAGTTGTCACAATCATATTTTTGGGACTATCAAGAACATGATTAAGTTATTGATAAAATTATTATAGGATTAATTTATGGTTACAATAAGGTTCCATCAAATTTTCATTATATTTGTATATAAGGGGAAAAGCAAGTAGAAAGGTCTCCTTTTGTGCAATCAGTTAGTTTTTGTAACATATGTAAAGTTGGGAATTTCAATTTAATTTGATGATATGAGGTGACAATCAAAGTAGAATAGTGAGGGAATACGATGACTCTAATTAGCGGATTTGATCCCTAGACTGAGTTTAGGTTTTCATTGGTCATATGTGTCATGAAGAATCTCCAATTGAGGAATTAAGTCATTTCAAATATTATATTTTGTAATCGAGAATATGGTTAAGCGTATGGACCCTATGGAAGACCAAGGATTGGGCCATGTTCCCTAGAACCCAATTCTATCCCAATTAGACCAATTAGGTTTTACAAATGGGTCTTGGAGTTGACAATATTATCATAATAGGAAGTGACACCATGGGCTTTCACAAATTGAAATAGTCTCTACAAGCCCATTTTCATACAAAGGATTTGAAAAACTTGTAGTACTTTCTTGGATATAGTCCTTCGCTCACTCACACGAATCGATTTTACCCCACGACGTTGTGTTGGATATACTCCAAAAAACTGGGTTGACAGATGCTTCCTCTGTTTCCATCTATGGATTTCCATATACTAAGGCTCCTCTTGGGGGGGGCTATTTCTTGATCCTAAAAAATATCCTCGAGTAGTTGGAAAATTGATCAAACTTAAGAATTTCTCGACCTAACATAACATATGTTGTGGGAGTTGTCAGTCAGACATGAGTGCACCCCTCTAAGAATTGGTTCAACATTAAGTGTATCCTTCATTATCTCAAGATTGTCCTAAGAAGAGGCCTATTCAACTAATCATCTTAAGAGAATACTAATCGCAATTTCTAGATATGTTGATACATATTGGATAGGAGATGTCAAAGACCGTCAGTCCACCTCTGGCTTTTGTTTTATGATTGGGGATCACTTAATGGCCTGAAGAAGCAAAAAGCAATCAGTAGTTGCTCGCTTCGACACTGAAGCTGAATATTATGCTCTAGATTATAAGGAGAGAAGATGAAATATGTGAAGACGGTGAAGGGAATGTAATAGTAATGAACAACAACACTGTAAAAAAATCTACACTTATGGGATTTTAGAAGCGCCGATTAATCGGCCGATTATACTCCCAATTGGCCGATCAATTGGTCTTGGACCGATTATAGGTTTGATTTTCTATATTCAGAGTGGTAGGTGTACCAAACTGACTGTTCAGCCGATTAATCAGTCGATTAGACCAATTTCCTGAACACTGTTTATTGGTATACTGACGGAAATATTGACAGATGCAATCTTGGTTGTTTTGACACCAAAATGAACAAATTAAATCATGAAATTTTACAGGTGTAATCTCTACACCTAAATGCATTGTTTTATGCAATAAAATTTTATAAGGGGTATGTGGATGGGTTATCGATCATGTGGGAGGTAGGGAACATGTCCTATTTTCTGCGGATGTTGATGACAAAATATTGGATTTAAGATTTGGAATTTTACTAGCACAATCCATAAACATAAACTAGCTCTCTTACAAATATCCTACTCACTATAATGGATGATGCAAGTGATTAAGCTTAGAGAGAGAGAGAGTAGGTTGTAGGATCACTCAACTATAGAATAGGGACCCTCATTGTATTTTGGTTTGAATGCTCAACCTTGGAATAAAGCCCAAGGGATCCTATTTATAGTTGGGGATGCCTCTTAGCCTTTAAGAACACTTAAGGATGAATACTAGCCATTTGGGGTGTTGTAACGGATATATTTTTTAGTTTTGCAACACTCCAACGGTCAAAAACACTTTTTTGCTTCTCTAAAAAGTGTGATTGGTTGAGTTTGTTACTGGGCCAAACGGATCACTAAAGTTTGTAACTCGACCAAACCTGGATATTTTCCTCAAGGGATGGGTCGAGTTTGTAACTAGACCAATCGACAACATGTAATGAATTTTAGAAAATGTCATTATAGTGCTTAAATATTTGATTTAAGTGCTCCTGATTTTTTTAAGCTTAACTACACGTCATACAATCATTATAAGTTATTTACAAGATGATTCTAAGGATTTACATCATATTTCAAAAACGTGCACTTGTATTGACTTCGACTTGTCTTTTCTCCAATTTGAGATGTGCAATTTAGGACATTTGGAGTGTGTCTATACCTAATCTGAAATCACTCAAGTAGAAGCATTAGACACAAATAATTGGAATGGTTTAGTTGTCATCAAACCAAGGGTTTGGTCAATGTAGACCCAAAGTCAACATTGACCTAGAGTCAACAATTAGATAGAGAATTAACATTTAAGCATGATTTTTGGCTAAGTGGGCAAAAATGAGGTGTCAACACTCTAACAACTGCCATTCACCACACAACACATATTAGGAAAGATTCATGATTCCGACTACACTTCAAGGCATGATTTTTTAACAATAGATGTAATTACTACCTTTATGTTTTATCATAGGATCAATTAGGTCCTATAAATGGGATGTACATACCCATTTTAGTTAATAGGAACAAATAGAATATATATCACAACTAAAATGTATTTCTCTCACACAATGTTATGGAGATGCTGACTTTTGACATGGAAGTCATTTCCATCATGTGGATGGGAGGATACAATGGTAGACGTGATTGTATGATGTGAAATTTTAGTGAATGGGAATTTTGTTGTACCAAATGGACAACACCACCTAGTAGGTGTTGGCTATGAAAACACTATCAATTTATCATGTCACTTTGAAATACAATATGTCATATAGATTATTACAAACATGCAACATGCATACAATATCAAACATCCAATACTCAACTATAGGTATGCACAATTGTGTGATGTTGTTGAAAGAACAATCAGTGTCTTGAAGGGGATATTCCTCATACTTAGACAATAATTTTCTTGTAGACAAACAATCTTACATAATGCTTTTGTGTTGTGTATTTCATGATTTCAAGGAAATATTGACGATTAGGTTACGATTAATAATATATGATAGATGGAGTCGGTGAAGAAGTAGACGAGGACATATTTGATGGAGATGTACTAAAAGACAACTCGGAGCACTCATGATAGGATAAGGGATGATATAGACATTCAACTTTTGGGTACAAGATAGATTGCTTCATCTTCGGTTTTAATTAACCCGTGTTTTCGATAATCTGTGGTTATGGTGATTTCCGTACGTTTTTGCGTAACACCTCGTTATCTGTGTGATAATGGGATGTGTTGCCACATAATTGTACCAACTTATGGCTCTATTAGCAAGGGAATACTTGAAGAGACAGAGTCGAATGGCATCGTCTGTGACTCCATTTTGTTTTGTCATAGCACATAGATCAATAAATCTTAGAAGATGTTCTTGGCTATCTTCACCTTGTTTTCCATAGAATGGGTTGTTCTAAAGCAGGGTGATCCAATGTGCTCTTATCTCAAAATTAGGAACGTTGATGGGAGGAGGTTGTATTGGATGATGAACATTCGCAGCTTTCGTGATTGAGAACTCTCTAAGATCCTTTTTTAGTTCAGCTGCTTGTGCTGCTACTTGCGCTGCTAGGATTTCTTATTGAACTGCAACTCTGGCTTCTTGCATGAACCTCTCTCTCTATGCATTGATGGCTTGAGCCACCCTTCGGGCTACTTCTTCTTCTTGAGCCATCCTTGCTTGATTTTCTCTGATCTAACGATGAAAAGTTTTGTCTATCTCAGGATCAAAGCTCGATGTTAATCTGAGGTTGTCCAAACGGTGCATGCATTATGCTTTGGGTTGTACCTGAAATAAGATTTCAAAGGTGAGAACGATAGAGTAGAGTCAAAATTAAAGTGGATGATCGATTGTATCAAAAGAAAATTAAAATCCTAGTTTAGCCTCAAAAGAACTAGATTTGACTAACTAATTTCGTTGTCCCCGGCAACAGTGCCAGAATTTGATGTGGTATTTTGAATGCACTACCAAATTCACTCGGGGTTGAGATCCCTGGGCTTTTACCAAAACCAATGTGCAATAATACCACCCGCAAGCAGACAGGTCTTATCGCAGTATAGTTGAGGATCGAATCCCAAAGGACAATGCTTTTAAGAATCTTGTCAGTCTAGTCTAGTTCAAGTTAAGACTAATATTTAAAACAATAGGTTGATTTGAATTTGATTAAACTAATTGCAAGAAAGTAAAGAACGGAATCAAAGTTGGATCTAGTTCAATGATATGGAATCGCTGGGATGGTATCGGGTTTCACCACCGCTACACATGCAAACACATTCCAATGCAAACAATCCAGGCAAGATAAAACGATCCAAATAGAGCTGTTGCAGAACCCCCCCCCCCATACGGGCGTTAGGTTCGTGTAAGCATCACCTTAGGCATGAGATATCTCGTCACCAATCGGATCACTTACTTACGGCTCCAAAGATACAGAAATCCAATGAAGGTTGTGGGCCCCCTATACAGGCATTAGGCACACAGAAGTGTCACCGAAGGCTAGATGGATCGTCCCCTCACAGATCATACACTTACTACCTTGAAGAAATCCCATTCTATTTCTAGTTTGGGAGTCAACCGCATTAATCGATAAGCAAGCAGGTGATAGATCTACAAACTAACATCGACGATAAACAAAGACGGTACAAAATCCAACTAAGGTTGTGTTCCTCCCTGAGGGATGTTTAGATCATAGAAGTGTCACCGTAGGCTAGATGTCTCGTCCCCTCACAGATCATGCACTTATGACCTCAAGGAATCCTATCGGAAGTTCTCATCAAGGAGTCGAACTTTTTAAACCGCCATTCCATCCCACATATAGAAGATTTCGCAATATAGGAAAGAACAAGATGAAAGCAAGTAGATAATCAACTACAAACATACCAATTAATAATGAAATGAAAAGTTATATACATTGCCATGGAAAGTTTAACAAAAGAACATGATTGCATGGGCAGCGGGGCTAGTCCCTACACCCCAGCGAAAAGGTACTACTCACTCATGATGCGAGAAACAAGAAGAATAAGAAAGAGAGAGAAATCATCCATGAACTCGGTGCAGAAGGTAGTCGCAGCTTGGTGAAGATGATACGGCCTTCTACGTCGTATCGGAGAAGATCTGGATGCGAACGGGAGATGCCAAGATAGACAGACAGTCTCCCTCACTATGTCTTCCTTCTCTTCTCAGTCTCCTTGGTTGCAATACGGGCAGTAGGTGGAATGAAACTGGCGTGGACGACACTGGATCTGGATCGGACCTGTGTATAGGCATCCTGTCGGCATCCCGAAACCGATGCGAAAATGAGGACCCTATGGGTCCTATTTTTAGGCACTGGAATGGCTCTCCCAGTTTTGGTGTGAGTCCAAACGGTGTTCTGTTTTAAGTGCCCAAACGGTCTTGTGGCTTTGGCATCAAACGGTTTTCATTTTCTAGAGCAAATGGTTCGCATGTGTAAACTTTGTTAAATGGTCTGTATGCATGGTACACTCACGTGATATAGGCTCATTCGGTTTCATTTAGGATTCGATCTTCATATTTTCCTTCATTCGGTCTTTGAGCTACTGGATCAAACGGTTTGGATGCACGTGCATCAAATGATCTCCACAGTGTGCCATCATTCGATTTGTTGTGCAAACGGTTTTGGCTGCTTGTTCGTTCTTCACTTGCATGCTCAAACGGTACCTCATTAGATGCTCATTCAGTTTGGAAGCATCTAACAATCTTTAGTTCATTCAGTCATGTGCATGATGCTCATACAGTTTTTCTTATTCGGTTTGCATGCACGTGGAGTACAGCAAACGGTTTGCATGCTTACTCCATTCAATTTTGCTCATTTGCTGCTTGGTTATTCATTTGGTTTTGCTCAAGCATGCTCATTTGGTTACTCACGTGGAAGCAAACGCAAATGGACCTCATGCATGTGTATCATTCGGTCTTCAGCTGGGAAAAGCAAACGTTCAACGTTCAGCCTTCTACCAAATGGTTTGGATACTTAACTTTTCCGAATGATCACGCGGCCATCCTCATACGGTTTGGCTAATCTTTGCTTCTGGTCTTTTCCTCACGGTCTTGTGTGATCCATTATTGCAAAAGTCTTCATGTATAGCTCAAACGGTCTACCAGACCGAAACTCTTCAAACGGTCTCACAGACTGAAACTCTTCAAACGGTCTCACAGACCAAAACTCTTCAAACGGTCTTGGAGTGAGTAAGTCCATTTGGTTTCGATACTGAATGGATGAAACTGATTGCTCAGACCGATTGAATGAAACTGTTTGGTCAAACCGATTGATGAAACCGTTTGGTCAGATCGATTGGTCAGAACCAAGGGTGAGTGAAGGTGGGTCCCAGCTGACTGTTCAATCTTATCAAGACATGTATTAAAACAACATAAATTCAGTTAAAACCTTGATAATCGAATCAATTAAGCAATTTTTCACATTATATACATTTTGATATTTAATGAGTGAAATTTGATGTGTTGAGTCCAAATGAGCTCAAGATGGTAATTAAATTCCATGATGAATATACATTCATCAAGAGGTAGGTCACTCGGATTAAAAAAATGTTATCAAGCCCCATGTTTTTCTTTTAGATTGGTGGTGGTTCAACATCATATTTTTGAAAGATATGTAGGTTCATGGAAACACCATTTTCTCAATTAATGTATTGAAGAAACTAAAATTTAGAAAGTGGGTTTGGTGTGCATGGATTCCTTAGACACTTTGTAAAATATAGTAGTTGTCCTAACATAAATATTTTTATTGACTTTCATAAGTTCTTGGAATCTCTTATCATTAATTTATTTGCAAACGATCGTATCATATCAATTGCAAGGAAATCATTATATTTAATGAATACTGGTATCTAGGGAGGAGTCCTAATCCTTGTCTAAGTTGAGAAAAGTGGTTATCTATGTATAATTCCCCTTGACTATAATAACAAGTATATGACTATAGATAAGGACAACCTGTGATGGTGCTAGGTTTTGTAGAGAAGGCAACCATAGTGGCGTAGGGGGCATGGTTTTCATCCTAAGGAATTTGACGTGGGTGATGGAAAATAACATGAACAAGATGGTGTCATGCTAACAAAGACTATTGTGGCTAGAGAGACTTATTAAGAAGTACTAGGAAGCCAAAGAATGGTGTGTAGAGGCATGATACTTCTTAACAAACCCTTACAAAACCTAGGTATGAACATGAACAATGCTAGATACAGACAGATAGGGACCACAAAGCAGTCCAAATGGAACATCAATGCATCCATGAAGGTTGATGGATGAGAAGAACAATTCTCATCTCTAAAATAGGAGCAGCAATATTGGGGGATCAAGGAGGGAAGCCCCTGACCCATGCATGTCTATTTCATACAAGGATATCACAATCGATGCATGTAGAAATGAAATCTCATCTATTTTTGGGTTTGAGGACATGAGCGTCCAACTATTCAAGGAGGATATGATCACAAGAGAGATTAACGATACACCATTCTTTGACATTAAGGAAAACAAATACATGGATCTAATGAAATTGTAGTATTATAGAATCATGGTGAAGGTCTTGATGAGGGAGGTAGGGTTCATGATGCTCCAAAACTATATCAGGTCTATGTAGAACCCCATTGAAAACTTTTTACTGATAAATTGGAGAACAAATTATTCTTAGTATGACTCCTCTGCCAAGATGATTATCTAAAAGCTTTGACTTGGGTTATGTGGTCAATGATGTGGTATTCTTATGTGTTCAACTCTGAGATTCGAGGTTCATCCCCTCATATGGGAACCCTAGGTACATTGTTGCATGGATTCACATTTTGAGGTTGTTGGTCTTCCTGTGTCATAAGAGATTTTTTTAAGAATCAGGTGATCACATAGGCGAGAGTTGCATGTGGATACTAACAAAAAGTTGAAGAGTTGGGTTAAGTTTTCCAGGTTGGAACTAAAGTTGGACACTAACAAGTCCCTAGTACTGGCTATCTTCGTTCATGGGCAATGTTAAAGATAAGAATATAAGAACTTGCCTTCTATATATTTGATCTGGATGAAAATCTAGTATACGATGATGAATTGTTTTATCTGTAAGGAATCATGAAACACTACATAGCAAATGGAGGGGTCGGATATTCTGAAACTGGTTATTTGCTTTGGGAACTCACTAAGGCACTACACACATTTGTTGCATAGAACGTAGAGAATGTAACAACCATAGGGAAACAAATCTACTATGGAAACAAATGATAGATATCATCATCTAAATTTGGAGTACACAGAGAGGATAACCTGTCGCACCCACAAAACATAGCAGAGAGAGTGATGGGTATTTATTGGAGGTAGTGGAAGGAGATGACTAGGAGGAGGGCCCAATAGCTAGGCCCTATTATTGATAGGAAACCTCTTAGTGGGATCCATGACCTTATGAACAAGGGAGGATGGAATAGAAGAACAAATAAACATGCGATGGATAAGGAAAATCAACATTTTGTAGACGTTATAATTGATGAAAACATAATGCTAATCATGGGGGTTATGGGGGAGTACTACCTCTGCCATGATGCTTTGTTTTGGCAATAACCACACAACGTATAGGGGCATGGGAGGCCTGATATATTAACCCCAGTTCAAAGGAAGTGCAGGATTTGCTTGTGTAATAGGAAGATTTACAAGCCATATGTGTTGGTATGTATGCCCAGAGAGCCAATAATGTGATGAATGTAATGCGGCATGATGTGATTGATTTGATAATAATAAAAGGCAATTTAATTTATTCTATTTTTGTGGGCTCCGATCTCCAAACCACGATATAAACACGAGTTAAACTTAGCGGAAGCATTCGATTAACAGCAGAAGACAAAAAAATCACGGGAAATTAAAACTTTTTGAGATAAGAGCTTGAAACCACAAACCTCTTCCATAGAAAAAGGATTTAAACTGTTTACATCTCTGATAATTACTTCTTGAGTAATTATACACATCATGATACCAAATCTCAAGAGTTAAAACAAAATCTCAGACCAATATCTTCTAGGACCTGAGAGTACAGAGACGGCATAGGACTATCTAACAACATGACTCAGCAGTCAGTATCTCCACCTGAGATTCACTACTGCTCCTGGTGTTGCTACTGCTGGGATTGGTCACCTGTAGGCTGGTTTCTTCGTCTTCGACGACCACCTAAAAAGTTGAAGTCTACGGGGTGAGACAATTTTAAATAATTGTCCCAGCGAGAGTTATAAATCTCTACTAGAAGCTTTATATAACAATTCAAAGAATAACTTAAGCAGTAAAAGCTTTCAAAGTATTCAACAACAGTTTGATAATAAACAGAGGTTCATCATTTAAGAAATAATAAGAATATGTGTACTACACAGTGTAACATCAATCAAGTAACTCGTAGTTAATCCTAACAGATATACTACGTTGTTGATTATGTTTTTCAAACATTATTATGCCCTGCGGAGATGAGGTATACCGCTCATACTCCAATCGATCACTTTGTTAAGTCGCATCGATATCATACCTAGGTCATCAAAAGAGTCGGATTCTTATGACCTCATCTTCCTCAGTCAGAGTGAGGATAATTTGCAGGACATTCTGTATCTCTGCTACTATAGCTTACCAGGGTAATCTGGTACTTCACTATTTTTAGAGTTACAGTGGCATTCTGTACTCTCTTCGTCATCGAGAGGTTTCTTGTTTACCTCTGATCGATGCGGTGTTTGTGTTTCCTCAGATGTTACAGCATGTAGTGAAGGGTTGATGGATTAAGAAACATCTACATCAATTCCTACACTAGGATGTAAGGATTTACGCATCCATTTCCCCCACATACTCAAAAGTATGTGATCTAGGAGTTCCCTTGGGAAAATCCATTTCACCATCATATTTCTTTCTGACAATGATGGATCTATGATCAGGTCTTTGCATGGTATGATTATACTTGATTAGTTAGGTACATTTCAGTATTCTTTTAACATCATACATGTTCTCAAACATTTAATCACTAGCATGGTAGCTATGAAAACAGAATACTAAATGTAACAAGTCTACACATCAATTATCATATCTCAATCATCACATCACAAGTCATCTGTTAAGCATGACCTTGATGATGCTCATGGCTCTCACAGCCCATAAATCTCATTAGATGCCACTAACAAGGCATCAAGATATTTTACTATTCATAAAGCTAAGGCATGCTTTCAATGAATATAGTATCATAATCCATACCTAGATATGATCATCATCTCATGACAACCTGCATGGTTAATTTAACTGATAACAGTAAACAATTCATTCTAGAAGTTATACTTTCAAGCTCTTAGAAGAGTCAAGTTCCCCAATTTTCATCAATTAGGGTTTACTATTCACATTACATGTCATCACCCTGGAATTAGGGTTTACTATTCACCTCATGGTGAATTGAACTCATAACATCATCATGTATGAGAAACATCATCATTTAAAGCCCTCATATAAGATTAAGATTCATCAGTTATCATAATTAGGGTTTCCATGATCTCACACAGGTGGATCATACCCTAATCATGCACATTCATGTGTATTGAAGGTACTTTACTTGAGTTTCCACCATAAAAGGGTACTTTCTCTCTCTTATGATACTTTCTCTCTCCTCTTACTAATAGATGGTGATTACACCACTCTAGATTAGGTTGGGCTAAGTCCTCATTGACTAGCATAAGCCAAAACATCACTATCAAGTGATTAGGGTTTGATTAGAACAAGGTATTAATCAATTCAACCCCTCAAGGGTATTTTGGTAAATTACCCTATTGAACACCATCATGGGTCAATTCATTAGTTTCTTAGTCCCTTAATGTCCTAGGTTACCATTAGGGTTTAGATCAAACCATTATTGAACCAATTACATCTTCAAGTGATTAAGTATAAACAACATTGAAAACCTCCAAACGGTTTCAACCTTCAACCACCAAATGGTTTGAAACCGTTTGGGTAAGTTGATCGTTTGCTAAGTTTGACTCCAAGACCGCATGACCTCAAGGTCATTTGCCCAAACCGTTTGGGTGCGTTGACCATTTGGAAAGTTTGACTTCCAAATCATTTGGGCTTATGTGGTTTGAAACCGTTTGATCAAATTGTGTTGAGATCGATTGGTCCAAACGACCTTGAGATCGTTTGAGACCAAACGGTCTTGACACCGTTTGGCCCCAAACGGTCTTGATACCGTTTGGCCTCAAACGGTCTTGAGACCGTTTGGTCCAAATGGGCTCAAACCGTTTGGACCTCCAACATGGTTCAAAAGTTACAATCGATTATGGTGATGTATGTTGAAGTCCTCAATTGGCCAAAGCCATGTTATCCACTTAAAAATTGAGTCAATTAGGATGAGCCTCAATCAATTGGACACCAAATTAACCCTCAATTGAAAGTCAATTAGGGTTAAGTCCATCTCAATTAGGGTTTCAATCGGATAATCATCAATGTTCAACAAGGTGAATCAAATCAAGGTTGAACCTATCAATTGACCTCCAATTGGGCTCAAACTTGGACCAAACGGTCTTGAGGTCGTTTGGATGACCTCCAAATGGTCTTGAGACCGTTTGCCCAAATTTTGACCAAAAACCAAGTCGGTTGGATAAGGGTTGAACCCTAATTAGGTCTAAAATCAGCAATTTTATCAATTCATCAACTTATTGCAATTGGACCCTCAATCCATCAAATTATCTCAACCCTAGACCTTCAAACGGTCTTGGGTTGTCACAAAACGGTCTTAAGACCGTTTGGATGAATCCCCAAATGGTCTTGAGACCGTTTGGGTCCTTCAACCCAAAACTCAACAAGATCTATACTTAAAAACAGCAATTTCAACCCGATTAGGGTTAGGATGTTGAAGTACCTTCAACTCTCAATTGGTTAAGAATTAAACTTTGATTCTTTTCAGGAATGAAATTCAATATATTACCAACAGACCCTCAAACGGTCGTCCCTTGGTCAACCCTAGAAAATGGTCTTGAGACCGTTTCAATCCAAACGGTCTTGCAAGGTCGTTTGAGATCAAACGGTTTGAAACCGTTTGACCTTAAACGGTTTGCAACCGTTTGGACCAAAAGGGTCCAAGGTCGTTTGATAAAGTAACCTAGGAATCCACGCCCATCATCTTCAACCTCTGTTAAGGTCGGTTATTCCACCGTTTTGCTTGTAAAAGTGCAAGGAAGAAGGGAGGTAGAAGAAGAACTAAAACTTGAAATTGCAAGAACAAAAGCATGCATATAAAGCAAAGAGTTTAGAATTATAAAACCCACCTTAGAACGTTGTTCCTAGAGCTCCAAGCTTCCAAGCTTCAAGCCTCTAATGGTGTCTTGATCTCCACAACTCGGCCATAGGTGATTCTCCAAGGAAAAGATGGAGATGGTCGACTAGAACAAAGAACCTAAGTGAGTTAACCATAGAACCAACCTTTTAAGAAGAATTCCTCCATGAATTCGAGCTAGAAGATGGTTCCTACTCACCTTGGAACTACTTGGTCATCTCCCTGAGCTCCAGAGCTTTGCCTTAGCCATTTTGAGAAAGAAGAGAAATGAAGAGAAGAAGTGATACGTTTGGTTGGTTTGCAAGGATTCTAGCTTATATACTTTAGGCTATTTTACACCATAAGGACCTCTAGAACCTGAAATTCTCATCCAAGTCCCTCCTTATTCCAGGGCACGTCCAAGCTCATCTAAACTTATGCAAAGCTCATGAAATATCAAGATCTAAGGGTGAAGAAAGCCAATCTACAACTAGGGTACATACATGAAAGGTCTCCATACCCATATTAGGTGATTTTTACCACAAGGATCATCTTTCTTATCTGATTATTCATTGATGTGTCCCTTTCACCATTTCTACTCTAAATTATGAAAAGAGTCATAAAAGATGTTATAGATGGTGTATTTTACAAGTTGCACCCCTCAATTTGGGTAAATTGCACTTTACTCCAAATTAGGGTTTTTAAGCACAAGGATCATTCCACAAGCTGCATCTTGATGCCCAAGCTTGGGAAATCCATCATACCTCATCATATTCACTCATATGATGTCTTATTATCAAAAGAACATCTTAACCTGTGAACATTGCAAGTTAACCCCTTTAACTGGGTAATTTTCACATAGGTCCCTACATTACAAAACAATGCTACAACTTTGTTTATAAAGGAGCAAAAATTGAAAGTATATGTTCCTGAGGAACTTAATTACATGCCAGGGAGTATTCATAAGTATATAATTACATGTTTAGGCAAAACTTCTAGGGTTAGGTTATAACCCAGGTCAGGGATGTTACAAATTATCCACCCCTTACAAGGATTTCGTCCCCGAAATCGATCAAACATATTAAGAGAAAAGAGTAGGGTATTTCCTTCTCATCTCATCCTCTAGCTCCCAAGTGGATTCTTCAATACCACGGTTGTTCCAGAGGACTTTCACAAGGCTTATATCTTTCTTCTTTAACTTTTTAATTCTGTTATCAAGGATTGACACTGGTCCTTCCTCATAAGTTATATTTTCATTCAATTCTACTTCCATAGGTTGTAGAACTGACTCGGTGTCTGGGTGACATTTCCTCAACATAGAAATGTGAAACACAGGGTGTAACTTCTGCAACTCCTGAGGTAACTCTAGTCTATAGGCTACCTTTCCAACTCGCTCTAAGATTGGATAAGGCCCCATAAATCTAGGAGCTAACTTCCCTTTACTTCCAAAACGAAGGACTCCTTTCCAAGGTGAGACCTTGAGATACACTCTGTCTCCAACCTGGAACTCTAAGGGTCTACGACGTCTGTCGGCATAAGACTTCTGCCTATCCTGTGCAGTCTTAAGTTGTTGTTGTATGACTTTGATCTTCTCTATAGTCTGCTGCATAAGATCAGGACCTAACAATTGATGTTCACCAGTCTCATACCAACACAAGGGTGATCTACAACGTCTACCATACAAGGCTTCATATGGTGCCATATCAATACTATGCTGATAGCTATTGTTATAGGCAAACTCTATCAAGCTCAGGTGTAGATCCCAACTTCCTGTAAACTGGAGAACACATGCTCTCAACAGGTCTTCCAAGGTCTGTATAGTCCTTTCTGACTGTCCATCAGTCTGTGGGTGAAAGGTTGTACTAAACCTTAATTTGGTGCCTAAGGCTCTGTGTAACTGCTCCCAAAAACGACTTGTAAATTGGGGACCTCTGTCAGAAACTATATTGACAGGAACTCCGTGCAAATGCACTATCTCTTGAACATACAACTGTGATAACCTTTCAGCAGAATAGGTTGTTTTGACAGGTAAGAAATGTGTTGTCTTTGTCAACCTATCAACCACTACCCAAATGGAATCATGTCCTTTGCTTGTCCTGGGTAGGCCAACAACAAAGTCCATGGTCACATGGTCCCACTTCCACTGTGGTATGGGTAAGGGTTGCATTGTTCCTGCAGGTTTCTGGTGCTCAGCCTTAACCTGCTGACACACAGAACACCTCAGAACAAACTCAGCTACATCCTTCTTCATCCCGGGCCACCAATACATATCTTTCAAGTTTCGATACATCTTGGTGCTCCCTGGATGCATGGCATACATCGAAGAATGAGCTTCCTCCAGGACTAACTTTCTCAGGTTATCTACATCTGGCACTATCATCCTCCCATGATAGCATGCCACTTGGTCATCTGAATCATGAAAACCTTCTCGCTTCTCATTACCAAACTCAGATCTGATCTGCCGAACTGCAGCATCAACTTGCTGTGCCTCCTTTATCTGCTCTCTTAGAGTAGGTTTAATATGCATCTCAGCTAACAAACCGGCTAACAATGACACTCTCAACTGCACATTGTTTTGCCTTAAGGAGATAAGCATATCTCTTCTAGAGCATACTAAGGAACTTAGTTGTGCTCTATCCATGGTTGATGTTGCTGATTTCCTACTCAAGGCACCTGCAACCACATTGGCCTTGCCCGGATGGTAATCAATTGTACAGTCGTAGTCCTTGATTAACTCCATCCAGCGATGTTGCCTCATGTTAAGCTCATGCTGAGAGAAGATATACTTAAGGTTCTTATGGTCTGTGAAAATCTGGAAGGTTTCTCCGTAAAGATAATGTCTCCAGATTTTCAAGGCATGAACCATAGCAGCTAATTCCAGATCATGTGTCGGATAATTCTCCTCGTGTTTCTTAAGCTATCGGGAAGCAAAAGAAATCACTTGTTTATCCTGCATCAACACACATCCAAGTCCATTCTTGGAGGCATCACAAAAGACTACATATCCTTTTCCTTGCTCAGGTAGCACAAGCACAGGTGCACTTGTCAACCTCTCCTTCAACATCTGAAAAGACTGTTGACACTTATCACTCCAGGCAAAAGGAACATCTTTCTGGGTTAACTTGGTCAAGGGTAAGGCTATAGAACTGAAATTCTTAATAAACCTTCGGTAATAACCAGCTAATCCCAAGAAACTTCTAATCTCCGTCGGTGTCTTCGGTTGTTCCCATTGTAGAATAGATTCTACCTTTTTAGGGTCAACTCGAATTCCCGAGGCAGATACCACATGTCCAAGAAAAGACACTTCAGGTAACCAGAACTCACACTTGCTAAACTTAGCATAAAGCTTATGTTCTCTTAGCAAGGTTAAAGCTTGGCGAAGATGTTGCTCATGTTGTTGAGCATCCTTACTATAAATCAGAATGTCATCTATGAAGACGACAACACACTGATCAAGGAAGGGTCGAAAGACTCTATTCATGAGTTCCATGAATGCAGCAGGTGCATTGGTTAGTCCAAATGACATAACAGTGAACTCATAGTGACCATATCTTGTCCTAAAGGCAGACTTGGATATGTCACTGTCCTTAATGCGGAGTTGATGATATCCAGACCTTAAGTCTATCTTTGAGAAGACTGTTGCACCACACAACTGTTCAAAAAGATCATCAATCCTCGATAAAGGGTACTTATTCTTTATTGTTACTTTATTGAGTTGTCTGTAGTCAATGCACAACTGCATCGACCCATCTTTCTTTTTAACAAACAAAATCGGAGCACCCCAAGGTGAAGTACTCGGTTGGATAAAACCTTTCTCAAGTAGCTCTTGAAGTTGTTTCTTGAGTTCTGCCATCTCGGAAGGTGCCATCCTATAAGGAGTCTGGGCTATAGGTTTTGTATCTGGGACCAAATTGATTTCAAAATCAATCTCCCGAGGTGGTGGTATACCAGGAAGTTCATCAGGAAACACATCCTCGAATTCCCTGACTATAGGAACTTCAGCAGGGTTGGGGCTCTCTTTGGTAATATCTACCACATGGGCCAAGAATGCATAACATCCTTGCCTCATCATCTTATCAGCAACCATAGCTGATACAAGAAAGGTGGGAAGAATCTTTCTTTCTCCTGAAAGATCCATGTGTTGTTTTCATTAGGAAACACAGCCAACTTGGACTCACAATCCAAGACAACTGGGTACCTTTCCAAGGTATCCATCCCGAGGATTATATCAAATCCTTGCATGTCAAGTGGTAAAAGATCCACTTGAATGCGGTGATCAGAAAAGAAGAGGATGCAGGGAGAGCATACCTCCTGCAAAACGGCAGACCCACTCAACGGAGTCTCCAACAACAAACTATCTGCCCTATGACTGACAGTCATATTGCAGTTGTGAATCACTCTTCGAGTGATGAAAGAGTGTGTAGCACCCGGGTCAATCAGAACAGATACTACACATGATTTAGACATATCAGAAAATAAAAGTTCCATCTGACCTGCCACTACCCGTGGATCGACCACTGCTTCTGGTGGGTTCATAGCATAGAACCTCGTTGTCGCCTGGTGTTGAGGTGGTGTTGATGATCCAGCTTGAGACGCTTGCCCACGTCCTCGAGCTGCTCCTTGAGATTGCCTTCTCTGTGATCCCTATTGACCTTGTCTCGGAGGCTGTGTCACACTGACAGGCTTAGATCGGCAGTCCTTCATCAAATGCCCCACCTTACCACAGTTGTAGCAACTTCTCTCCAGTTGTTGTGGTCTTGGTGGTCCAGTAACTGACATTGATGCAGAACTTTGAGTCTCCTGAGGTGGTTGTCCTCGTCCTCTACCTCTACTTGGAGACCACTGAGTCTAAGAACTAGATCTAGGTGGTGGAGGATTAGGTGCAGAGAATCTAGGCTTCTTAAAGTCCCTAGATGAAGAACCCTTGAACTGTGGATATCTTTTCTGAGTTTGCCTCTTCTCAACCACAGATCTCTCTATCCTTCGGACTGACTCAACGAAGGTAGAGAATCTCTCTCGGTTTTCTAAGGTAGACACAGGGGTAGTCATGTCAGCATTCAAACCCTTCTCGAACCTTCTAATCCTTTCTTCTTCTGTGGCAGCCATGTGCGGACAGAACCGCAACAACTCCATGAACTTAGCTTCATACTCGCTAATGTTCATCATGCCCTGCCTCAGTCTCTCAAACTAAGAGATCTTCTCGTCTAGGAAGGTCTTTGGAAAATATCTATGAACAAATTCCCGCCGAAAGTCTTCCCACGAGATCTCCATTCCAGGTCTCTTCTGCTCTTCCATTGTCCACCAGTGACCAGCGCTTCCTTTGAGAAGATAGACAGCGTGTCTGACCTTCTCAACTTCAGGGATGTGGAGAATCCTAAAAGCCTTCTCCAACTCTGTTAACCACAGATCAGCATATGCGGGGTCGGCAGTCCCAAAGTACTCGGTAGCTCCGACACGACGAAGTCGCTCGAACGTCTTCCCGATACCTTGACCTTCTGGCTGGACAGGTGCCCTGGGTGCAGGCACATGCATCCTGTCGGTAATGTGCGTCATGGCAGTCATAAACTGCCCGAACATCGTTTGCACAGCTGGGTTACCCATGTCGGCTGGGTCAAACTGAGGTGGCTCCCCGGGTTGCTCAGGTATGGGTTGCTCTATCTCTGGTATTCTTGCACCGCCTTGTGGTGCAGCTACGCTACTCTCTGCCACGTGCTCTTCATGTGGCTCAGACATCCTTATATATCTTCTTCTCCTAAGGAGAAGAAGATTCTATTAGATAAGGAAGGAACACTAAAGATAGACTCGACATCCTAAGTCCTATGTCTCTGTAGACTCGGCGAACCTATAGCTCTGATACCACTTAATTGTGGGCTCCGATCTCCAAACCACGATATAAACACGAGTTAAACTTAGCGAAAGCATTCGATTAACAGCGGAAGACAAAAAAATCACGGGAAATTAAAACTTTTTGAGATAAGAGCTTGAAACCACAAACCTCTTCCATAGAAAAAGGATTTAAACTGTTTACATCTCTGATAATTACTTCTTGAGTAATTATACACATCATGATACAAAATCTCAAGAGTTAAAACAAAATCTCAGACCAATATCTTCTAGGACCTGATAGTACAGAGATGGCATAGGACTATCTAACAACATGACTCAGCAGTCAGTATCTCCATCTGAGATTCACTGCTGCTCCTGGTGCTACTGCTACTGGGATTGGTCACCTGTAGGCTGGTTTCTTTGTCTTCGACGACCACCTAAAAAGTTGAAGTCTACGGGGTGAGACAATTTTAAATAATTGTCCCAGCGAGAGTTATAACTCTCCACTAGAAGCTTTATATAACAATTCAAAGAATAACTTAAGCAGTAAAAGCTTTCAAAGTATTCAACAATAGTTTGATAATAAACAGAGGTTCATCATTTAAGAAATAATAAGAATATGTGTACTACACAGTGTAACATCAATCAAGTAACTCGTAGTTAATCCTAACAGATATACTACACTGTTGATTATGTTTTTCAAACATTATTATGCCCTACGGAGATGAGGTATACCGCTCATACTCCAATCGATCACTTTGTTAAGTCGCATCGATATCATACCTAGGTCATCAAAAAAGCCGGATTCTTATGACCTCATCTTCCTCAGTCAGAGTGAGGATAACTTGCAGGACATTCTGTGTCTCTGCTACTATAGCTTACCAGGGTAATCTGGTACTTCGCTATTTTTAGAGTTACAGTGGCGTTCTGTACTCTCTTCGTCATCGAGAGGTTTCTTGTTTACCTCTGATCGATGCGGTGTTTGTGTTTCCTCGGATGTTACAGCATGTAGTGAAGGGTTGATGGATTAAGAAACATCTACATCAATTCCTACACTAGAATGTAAGGATTTACGCATCCATTTCCCCCACATACTCAAAAGTATGTGATCCAGGAGTTCCCTTGGGAAAACCCATTTCACCATCATATTGCTTTATGACAATGATGGATCTATGATCAGGGCTTTGCATGGTATGATTATACTTGATTAGTTAGGTACATTTCAGTATTCTTTTAACATCATACATGTTCTCAAACATTTAATCACTAGCATGGCAGTTATGAAAACAGAATACTAAATGTAACAAGTCTAACTCACATCAATTATCATATCTCAATCATCACATCACAAGTCATCTGTTAAGCATGACCTTGATGATACTCATGGCTCTCACAGCCCATAAATCTCATTAGATGCCACTAACAAGTCATCAGGATATTTTACTATTCATAAAGCTAAGGTATGCTTTCAATGAATATAGTATCATAATCCATACCTGGATATGATCATCATCTCATGACAACCTGCATGGTTAATTTAACTGATAACAGTAAACAATTCATTCTAGAAGTTATACTTTCAAGCTCTTAGAAGAGTCAAGTTCCCCAATTTTCATCAATTAGGGTTTACTATTCACATTACATGTCATCACCCTGGAATTAGGGTTTACTATTCACCTCATGGTGAGTTGAACTCATAACATCATCATGTATGAGAAACATCATCATTTAAAGCCCTCAGATAATATTAAGATTCATTAGTTATCATAATTATGGTTTCCATGATCTCACACAGGTGGATCATACCCTAATCATGCACATTCATGTGTATTGAAGGTACTTTACTTGAGTTTCCACCATAAAAGGGTACTTTCTCTCTCTTATGATACTTTCTCTCTCCTCTTACTAATAGATGGTGATTACACCACTCTAGATTAGGTTGGGCTAAGTCCTCATTGACTAGCATAAGCCAAAACATCACTATCAAGTGATTAGGGTTTGATTAGAACAAGGTATTACTCAATTGAACCCCTCAAGGGTATTTTGGTAAATTACTCTATTGATCACCATCATGGGTCAATTCATTAGTTTCTTAGTCCCTTAATGTCTTAGGTTACCATTAGGGTTTAGATCAAACCATTATTGAACCAATTACATCTTCAAGTGATTAAGTATAAACAACATTGAAAACCTCCAAACGGTTTCAACCTTCAACCACCAAACGGTTTGAAACCGTTTGGGTGCATTGACCATTTGCTAAGTTTAACTCCAAGACCGCATGACCTCAAGGTCGTTTGCCCAAACCATTTGGGTGCGTTGACCATTTGGAAAGTTTGACTTCCAAACCGTTTGGGCTTATGCGGTTTGAAACCGTTTGATCAAATTGTCTTGAGATCGATTGGTCCAAACGACCTTGAGATCGTTTGAGCCCAAACGGTCTTGAGACCGTTTGGCCCCAAACGGTCTTGAGATCGTTTGGCCTCAAACGGTCTTGAGACCGTTTGGATCCAAACGATCTTGAGACCGTTTGGTCCAAATGGGCTCAAACCGTTTGGACCTCCAACACGGTTCAAAAGTTACAATCGATTATGGTGATGTATGTTGAAGTCCTCAATTGGCCAAAGCCATGTTAGCCACTTATAAATTGAGTAAATTAGGATGAGCCTCAATCAATTGGACACCAAATTAACCCTCAATTGAAAGTCAATTAGGGTTAAGTCCATCTCAATTAGGGTTTCAATCGGATAATCATCAATGTTCAACAAGGTGAATCAAATCAAGGTTGAACCTATCAATTGACCTCCAATTGGACTCAAACTTGGACCAAACGGTCTTGAGGTCATTTTGATGACCTTCAAATGGTCTTGAGACCGTTTGCCCAAATTTTGACCAAAAACCAAGTCAGTTGGATAAGGGTTGAACCCTAATTAGGTCTAAAATCAGCAATTTTATCAATTCATCAACTTATTGCAATTGGACCCTCAATCCATCAAACTAGCTCAACCCTAGACCTTAAAATGGTCTTGGGTTGTCACCAAACGGTCTTAAGACCGTTTGGATGAATCCCCAAACGGTCTTGAGACCATTTGGGTCCTTCAACCCAAAACTCAACAAGATCTATACTTAAAAACAGCAATTTCAACCCGATTAGGGTTAGGATGTTGAAGTACCTTCAACTCTCAATTGGTTAAGAATTAAACTTTGATTCTTTGCAGGAATGAAATTCAATATATTACCAACAGACCCTCAAATGGTCGTCCTTGGTCAACCCTATCAAATGCTCTTGAGACCATTTCAATCCAAACGGTCTTGCAAGGATGTTTGAGATCAAACTGTTTGAAACCGTTTGACCTTAAACGGTTTGCAACCGTTTGGACCAAAAGGGTCCAAGGTCGTTTGATAAAGTAACCTAGGAATCCACGCCCATCATCTTCAACCTCTATCAAGGTCGGTTATTCCACCGTTTTGCTTGCAAAAGTGCAAGGAAGAAGGGAGGTAGAAGAAGAACTAAAACTTGAAATTGCAAGAACAAAAGCATGCATATAAAGCAAAGAGTTTAGAATTATAAAACCCACCTTAGAACGTTGTTCCTAGAGCTCCAAGCTTCCAAGCTTCAAGCCTCTAATGGTGTATTGATCTCCACAACTCGGCCAGAGGTGATTCTCCAAGGAAAAGATGGAGATGGTCGGCTAGAACAAAGAACCTAAGTGAGTTAACCATAGAACCAACCTTTTAAGAAGAATTCCTCCATGAATTCGAGCGAGAAGATGGTTCCTACTCACCTTGGAACTACTTGGTCGTCTCCCTAAGCTCCATATCTTTGCCTTAGCCATTTTGAGAAAGAAGAGAAATGAAGAGAAGAAGTGATACGTTTGGTTGGTTTGCAAGGATTCTAGCTTATATACTTTAGGCTATTTTACACCATAAGGACCTCTAGAACTTGAAATTCTCATCCAAGTCCCTCCTTATTCAAGGGAACGTCCAATCTCATCTAAACTTATGCAAAGCTCATGAAATCTCAAGATCTAAGGGTGAAGAAATCCAATCTACAACTAGGATACATACATGAAAGGTCTTCATACCCATATTAGGTGATTTTAACCACAAGGATCATCTTTCTTATCTGATTATTCATTGATGTGTCCCTTTCACCATTTCTACTCTAAATGATGAAAAGAGTCATAAAATATGTTCTATATGGTGTATTTTACAAGTTGCACCCCTCAATTTGGGTAAATTGCACTTTACTCCAAATTAGGGTTTTTAAGCACAAGGATCATTCCACAAGATGCATCTTGATGCCCAAGCTTGGGAAATCCATCATACCTCATCATATTCACTCATATGATGTCTTATTATCAAAAGAACATCTTAACCTATGAACATTGCAAGTTAACCCCTTTAACTGGGTAATTTTCACATAGGTCCCTGCATTACAAAACAATGCTACAACTTTGTTTATAAAGGAGCAAAAATTGAAAGTATATGTTCCTGAGGAACTTAATTACATGCCAGGGAGTATTCGCAAGTATATAATTACATGTTTAGGCAAAACTTCTAGGGTTAGGTTATAACCCAGGTCAGGGATGTTACAATTTTATTCAGTTGTGAGACAATGATATAACATAATAAATGTCTAAAAAATGATGTTACTCAATGACATATGTCTTCTGGTTTAGAACCTAGACAATGAGATCATATGTATGATAAGAGTACATACATTCTTGTTATATCGCTAGTCGGATATTACTGTGGAAGCAAAATAGACAATAGTAATACATAAGACTAGAATGTGTGTTGATTGGTGATAGTCTCATTAGTCATGATATGGGATATCAAGTCAAGCACATAGGTGTTTGTTAGAAAACATCATGTCGAATAGACCTACCTTGAGAGATACATGGAACCATTGAATGGTAGTCAAATCAGCTCCTAAAGTGATAATGGTGATTGCAGTTCTTAGATCTAAAGTCACTATACTCATCACATGTCGTTTGATGAACTTTGACATCATCCAACATAACTTTGAATAAGGGTTTCTATAAAGGTGGTGATCGAGTACATTGTGACACGTGGGGATTGATTGTGAGTGATGTGCATGGGATTTATCCCTCCTATCAGAGATGATATCCTAGCCAATTAATAAGTGAGACTGAGAAATGCATGTCCATGATCATGTGAGTCAATATGTGATATTGAGCTCATGCATATCTCAATAGTCTACTCTAGTTCAAGAAACATGGATTGACTATTGAGAGGATGATGACTCCATGCCTTGAGTTCAATCTATATATATTATACAAAGGAGCTATAAAATCACTATAACATTGATTATATATTGTTGGTTGAAGTTCTTCTCTGACTTTGCAATTACTTGGGTAGAAATGATGTGTTGCTAGATATCATTGATCACTTGTGATGTCATAAGTTGGTTATGGACATACACTGCCAATGTAACTTGGGACCTATAGGGTTACGCATAGGATGCACCTGGAATAGGATTTTACTCATGAATAAGGTTTAACTTGATTACTGAAGTATTTAGGTATTCAATTTAAATAACATTGGCTAAACTGGAATGTGAATTGACCAGTTTAGAATGTGAACTGACCGATTCAAAATGTGAATTGATTGGTTTAGAATGTGAATCAACCAGTTGATCAATCAATAAGACTGGATCAAGCATTGATGTTGATGTCATATTGTGCATTAATTGTCACATTGAAAGCCATTATATTTGCAAATAGGAAATATAGTGAACCAACCAATTCAAGTGTTGCGTTGACCAATTCACATGTGTACCGACAGGTTAATAATGTGAATCGACCAATTCATGATTTCCATTAGCCACAAATTCATGAAAATCCATATTTTTGACTCCTAAATGATCTGGAAATCTTAACCCTTACCCTCCTATAAATAGGGGGTAGTGAAGGTTTTTAGAAGATGCAACTAACATTGACAAGCATTTTCCTCTCAAAGTTGTGGTAACATGAGAGCCTGAGAAAGTCTTACCCATAAAAGGGAGAGAGAGCAAAAAGAACATGTCAGCACTAGCTCGTTGACATTGAAGGGGAAACTCCTTCCCATTGGCTTTGGTAGTGCAATGTAGAGTTATTTGTAGTCCGCATGGACTACATAGAGGTGTGGACACCATTTCCATCATGCTAGGAGGATATCAACTGTTGTTCGTGGTGCTACACTAGGAGGTCACCATTGACAACTGTCCTGGTGATACTAGATCTAGAAGCATTGTACTGCAATGATTGTCGTTCGAATTGCTCTAGGACCAGGTATATAATTTGCAAAACTTCATTCCCGCTCATAGTTATTAACGTGGTCTGCTTGTCATGGAAAATATGGCCAAAAACTTTTTGTTTCCACTGCCATCTCTGTCACCATATTTCCCTATGGTGGTATCAGAGCCATGCCAATTTACTAAGTTTTGGGGTTTAAATTTATGTGGTCAGATTTAGTTTTATATTTATTGCATAAGATGTGAATATTTAAAGTGATCAATGTGCATATATGATTAAACACCACATACAATCCCTGTATGTGTGTGTGTGTGTGTGTGTGTGTGTGTGTGTGTATATATATATATATATATATGAAATTGATACAAGTCACCTTAAAATTTGTTTTGATAGTGGATGTATGCTAGGTTATGGCCAAAACTCCTTTGTGGATGTGTGCTTGCTTGAATGGTTTAATTCTTGCCTTTTAAATTTGGTTTGCATACCAAGGCTCTGTCTCTCTTTCTCCATATATAAGTTAATTCTTTCCATTTTATACTTCCCTCAAATGTAACTCAAGATTTCACTTTTACAATGTAATAAGTTAAAAAGAATAGGATAATTTAAATTTTCTATTTTGAAAAGGAGAAGATGTTCTGCACCAAGCGAGTCGACCGACTGAGAAGTTGAGTCGGTCGACCGCGAGACCGTGGAGGCTAGCCAACAAGAGGAGACAATTGACTGACTAGAAGCCCAACCAATTGACTATAGGAGTCCAATCAACTGCATGACTTAGAGCCAGTTGACCGACCAATGGAAGCCAATCAACAGAATGGGAACTCCAACCGATCAACTGGAGGGTCCATCCAATTGACTAGCCTATTCCAGCAGCATATTTTCAAGTACATGTTGCTACATGAGAAGTATGACCTTAGGTGGTACCAATTCTTTGTGGCTCCAAGAATTGCATTATTGTGGCCATAACCATCATTTGTATGTTTTATGATTGCATGTTTCATTTGTGGATATAGCATGTATATGATACATATTATAAGTATGAGGTGATTGGATATGTATATGTATTTATATATAAAATCCCTCAATAAATATTAAGTCTTAGATGTTTTCTATATATAGAACACATAAAAATCTTGATCGACTAAGTGTGGGAACACCCTAGAGTGGTGCACCGTCTATCTTGTGGAAGTGTGATGGTATATATGTGGGTCTGCTTTAGCATGGTACATGTTATATTGTGTTGGCTTATGGATCAAACTTAACTAGGTGATCTTAATAGGATTAAGTGCCTAGAAGCATACAAATGGACTATGGCAAGAAATTGTGCATTCCATATATCCAAGCATTGCATGAGATGCAACTGGAAAATGTTGCCTACCTTAATAATTGGTTGTGCCGACAGTGGTTGGAAAATAACTTAATTATTCTGGATCTTGGCTCACTAGAAGGTTGTACTTTACAATCTTCTGAATTGATAGTGAGGGTTCTCAATTTGAACAAAATAGTGAGAGTGATAATTAATTAAAGGCTTAATTAATATCATCAATATTATCAAATCAAATCAAATAAAAAATAATTTGACAAAGTGCAAAGTTTTCTTTTTTAGAAGTAAATGGAAAACACACTATCATTATGATCAGTCCTTGAGAAGGACAAACTAAATGGGATAAACTTCTATAACTAGTTCAGGACTTTGAGAAACATTCTCAATCATGAGCTCAAGATCTATGTCCTTGAAACACCAGTGCTAGAGAAACCCACTCCAAATGCGACTAAGTCTGAAATGGATGCTTACTTGAAGCATGCCAATGATGTCACAGACATGAAAAACCTTATCTTGGGTTTTTTGACGATGAGTTTCTCAAATATCATGAAAGGTAGACATTCTCGAGATTGTAACGCATCTTAAGAATCATGTAAAACAAGAAAGGAATAATCTCTCCAGAGTGCTATTTGAGTGCAAGCTGATAGAGGGAAATGTAGTAGAGCCCTATGTGCTTAATATGATTGGGCATGTGGAGCATCTAGAGAGAATGGGATTTCCTTTAGGTCAACAGTTGGCCAAGGATATGATTCTACAATCATTTCCTAAATCATATAGTCAGTTTAACGATTGTTGTCACTTGAATAACTTGGATAAATTGATGTCTTAATTGCTTGACATGTTGATAAATGTTGAAGAACAAATGAATATGTTGATGATCAGTGGAATAGAGTCCAATGGAAAGGGCAAGGCCAAGAAATGTTCTGAGGCCAAGATGAAGTCCAAATCTTTTGCACTCAAGATAAGGAGAGGGATACGTACAAAAGGAATATGTCATTTTCACTTAAAGAAATTAAGGAAGATGAAGTAAGGGATAGAGATCTCTACTTCAGGTATATACATAATTGAGATTAACTTTGCTACTTCTTCATCTTGGGTATTGGATATCGGATGTGGATCACACATTTTCTCAAATGTGAATGATCTAAAATGAAGTAGACCTCTAAAGAAAGTTGAGGTTGAACTGTGTGTTTCTAATGGATCAAGAGTTGTTTCCAGTGAAGTTGAAACCTATGAGTTATCTCTCACAAGTGATCTTGTAATAGAGTTTGAGAACTACTAATTATGTACTTGCCATTAATAGGAACATCATATATGTATCTTTTTTGGACAAGAATGGATTCAAATTTCTTATAAAGAATGGTTCATGTTCTATTTGTACAGATGGGACCTTTTATGGCCCAATATCTTATGGTCTCTACTTGATAGCTCTAGAGACAAACGTGTATAACATAAATACCAAAAGACTAAAACTTGATAACTCAAACCAAATATACCTTTGGCATTTTTTCCTAGGGCACATGAATGAGAAATGCATTTCTAGACTCTACAAAGATGGTTATCTGGACTCTTTTAATTTCGAATCAATAGAGACATGTAAGTCTTATTTTTTGGGAAAGATTAGAAAAGCTCCTTTTGTGGTAACAGTGAGAGGGCAAGTGATCTATTAGGACTCATACATAATCATGTATGTGGCCCTTTTAGAACAAATACTAGAGGTGGTTATTAGTACTTCATTACCTTTGTTGATGACTTCAGTATGTATGGTTATGTTTACTTGATGAAAAACAAGTTAGAAACCCTTGAAAGTTCAAGGATTTCACGAATGAAGTACATAACCAACTTGGTAAAAGTATTGAAGCACTTCATTCTGATTGAGGTGGAGAATACTTAAGCCAAGAGTTTGAGGACCTTTTGTGAGATTGTGGTATCGTATCACAATGGACTCCACCTAGAACACCACAACATATTGGTGTATCAGAAAGAAGGAATCACACATTAATAGATATGGTGCAATCAATGATGAGTTTTGTTGATCTTCCTACTTCTTTCTCGGGACATGCTCTACAAATTGCAGCATTTACACTAAATTGTGCACCATCTAAAATGTTTCAAAAGATACCATATGAGATATGGTATGGGAATTGTTCTGGTGTGTCTTTTATGAAGATATGGGGATGTGAAGCTTATGTCAAGAAAATGTTTCCTGAAAATCTGGGACCCAAATAAGATTAGTGTTATTTTTTTGGATATCATAAAGAAACCAGGAGATACTACTTTTACACTCCATGTGATAAAAAAGTGTTTGTTATCATGACTAGTGTATTCCTTGAAAATGAATTTATTTCCAAACGAATCACTGAGAGAAAAGTAGAATTCAAAGAGGTTCAAGATCAATAATAAAACATTGAACCTATAGAGGTATAAAAGGAACAAGGAGACTCATAGACCATTGTGGAATCTCTAGTTCTTCATGCAACACATGAACCTCACATATCTAGTAGGACACGCCTTGAGCATGAAAACTTTAGTTATCTTGTGAGTGAGGAAGGCAGTGGTCATAGATGATGAGACAACAACCTACCTAGAAGCTTTTAAGGGGCCATATTTTGAAATATGGCTTGAGGCCATGAGATCTAAGCTAGACTTCATGTACACCAACAAGGTACGAACCTTGATGGATCCATCAGAAGGGGTAAACCCCATAAGGTGCAAATGGGTCTTCAAGAAGAAGACTAGCATGGATGGTAATGTACAAACCTATAAAGGTAGATTGGTTGCAAAGGGTTTCAAACAAGTTCAAGGTGTTGAATATGATGAAACATTTTCACCAGTTGCCATGGTTAAGTCCATCAGGATCATGCTTGCCATTTCAATTTATCAGGACTATGAGATTTGGAAAATGGATGTTAAAACCACTTTTCTTACTATAAATCTTCTTGAGGGTGTGTACACATCACAATCTAAGGGTTTTATAAATCCAAAAGGAAGTCAATAAATTTTGTAAGCTATAAAGGTCAATCTATGGATTAAAGCAAGCATCTTGGAGCTAGAATCTTGGATTGATGAGATAGTCAAAGAGTTTGTCTTTAGTCAAAATGAAGATGAACCTTGTATCTATAAGAAGGTTAGTGGGAGCATAATTTTATTCCTCATATTATATGTAGATGATATTCTATTGATGGGAAATGACATTCCTACTTTAAAAATGGTAAAGAAATGTTGGGAAGTACCTTTTCTATGAAGGATTTAGTCAAAGCATCATATATCTTAGGAATCAAGATCTCTAAAGATAGATCTAGAAGGATTCTTGGTCTAAGCCAGTGTATATACATTGATAAAGTGTTGAAAAGTTTTAGCATGCAGGACTCAAAGAGATGAAATGCATGATTAAGATGTCATATTGTTGTGTGGTTTCCACATCAACTTTTCACATGTTTTCACACACAAATTCAGTTCATTTTGTTCTCATTTAGCCTCTATTCATATCATTCTTGCCACATTTTTGTTATTTTACTTATCACATTATGTGTATTGTAGATTTGCATCAAAGGAATCAAATTAGAAGTTTTCCAACTCAATTTTGTCTTATTCAGGATTTCTCCAAGCCTTGCAACATCCATAACTTTAAAATTACTGAAACAACAATGCACACGATGTGTCTTATTTAAGACACAGTGTGCAAAAAGTACATGGCGTGTCCATAAAAGACACAGTGTGTACCTAGGAATTCAAAATTGAGTCAAGCCTTTTTGGAAAAGTACACAGTGTGTATTAAATCATACACAGCGTGTACCTGGGAATTCATAACTGAGTTCAGCCTTTCTAGAAAAGTACACATTGTGTATTAAATCATACACGACGTGCACTTAACATAGAAGCAATTGTCGGAGACAGGACATGCCGTGTTCGGAGAAAGACACGGCGTGTGCCTATCAGTTTCAGCAAATTTTCAAATACGATTCCTTTCATTTTAAAAGAGGAAACCACTCAACGGAGCAATTATCTTTGGTCATTATTCAAAACGCTTTCATCCCAGAGCAAGGCTACAGCAAGGAGGGCAATTTTGGAGGTAGAAGAGGGTGGTTTCTTGCAAAAGAACTCCATTTTTCTTCTATTCTTCTCCAAGCTTCTTCTCCATGGTGCAACAGAGCTTCTTCACTCCACCAAGCTTCTTGGGAGAGAGGTTTGTCCAGTTTGGAGTGGCTGTATAAGTGGGATTTCATCCTCAAGTTATAATTCTACCTTTCTTTGGTTACACCTTGGGATTGCTTATCTTTTCCTTCTCTAAATCATGTTAAATTTTGAAAATTCTGCACATTTTCTGATGTACACTATCATGGACGAGTAGTTTCCTTTTCTTGGATATGGGAGAGTATCTCCCATGTCATAGCATGTATGGAACATGAAAATTTCATACTAAATGCTATGTTGCTTGTTTTTCCACCTTGTGAGTACCGGTTTCTTCTATTCTGCATGTATGGTTGGCCACCTTATGTGTATGTTTTATGCTCTTTTGCTTGATCTGAGAAGATAGGTGGGAGAGTAAGGAGGTACTCTCTTGGCAACTCCTTCTTTACCATGAGAGTGGAAATTATGGATTTGAGGAGTAGGTTTGTGATCCAAAATGAAATTCATACATGGGAATGTTGAATTGAGTTAGGATCGTTGTACTTGCATCAAGAGGTGAAGTACAACATACTACTCTCCTTTAAAATAATTAATTAGTATGTTTAAATTTCATGCTCCTATTGTATGCTATGATATGTGGATGAAATCCTAAATCCAAGATTTTTCCATATCTAATTTTTAATATCCTTTAGTAATCTATTATTGTTTGTTTAATTCTGAAATTTTAGTCTAATCAACTAAATCACCTTTAAAATGGTCTAGATTGTTGAACCTTAGCACTACTGCATTTAATTGATTGCTTAAGCTCCTTGTGTTCGATCTCGACTACAACTACTTCCGTATACTTGTGGAAATTAGCTAGTTGAGTAAAAGATCATTCTTATGATTGAAACTCATTAGTGTAATAAACCAATAAGTTTTTGGCACCGTTGTCGGGGAGCTATGGTCAATCTAATTAGAGTAACAAGCGCTAATTATTATTCAAGACTAGATCATCATTACCATTTTCAAATTTCCATATATCTCTTAGTTGTGTTCTCAAAAAAATTTCTTACTATTTTTCAGGTTGTATGCGTCGCTCGCAAAGAGGTCTTCAAGCATCTGCTTTGCTAGACCTTGAGATTGAGCGTACTCTTTCAAGCTTAAGAAGAGCAAGGAGAGTAGAACAGCCACTACTAAGAGGTGTTCCACCATCATCACTGCCACCATCTTCTTTTCCTTTTGAAGAAGCTACACCAAGTGATCCAACCATGGAGGACGACCGTCCTTTGAAGGATTTCGCAATGTCGGTTGCCACAAACATTTGTGGGGCCATTGACCTGCCTATAGTTGAAGTGAACAATTTCTTTATTACTCCTTCCATGATGCATATGATACAATAGAAACACTTTGGAGGTACAATCAATGAAGATCCAAATCTTCATGTGGCTGAGTTTTTGGAGTATATGAATACTTTCGGAATCAATGGTGTATCCGCCGAAGGAGTGAGACTAATCCTATTTCTTTTCACCCTAAGAGATAGAGCCAAGGTGTGGGTTTTGTCTCTTCCAAATAGGTCAATCAAGAGTTGGGACCAACTTCTAAATGCTTTCCTTGAAAAGTATTTCCCACCGAGAAAGACAACCCAGCTAAGGAATCAGCTCACCAACTTCTCTCAAAATGATGGAGAAACTATGTATGATACATGGGAGTGGTTTAAAGACCTTCAATGCCTTTTCCCTCACCACGGGTTGACCAACTGGTTGCTACTCCAAACATTCTATAATGGTCTATTCGACAACACTCAGTTGACACTAGATGTTGCAGCTAATGGAGCATTGATGACTAAGTCTTATAGAGAGGCTTATGACATCATCGAATACATAGCCCTCAACATTGCCAATGGGGATCAGATAGGAGAGCACAGTCAACCTCTACAGCTAGTTCTTCAATCGGGAGGCAAGGAGGGAAGCATACTATTGATGTTGTTGATCTTAACACTACTAAACTTGATGTTCTTACACAAAAGTTCGAGAATATGACTACATTGCAAATCCAATTAGCTGAAGTGATATGTGAAGCTTGTGGTAACTCGGGACATACTTCTTTCTCATGCTTTACTCCTAACATGAATGAAGGGAGCCTAGAATAAGACAATGTTGTTGGGATGTAGGGGAACAAGCAGTACAATCCCTATTCCAACACCTACAATCCAGGATGGAGAGATCATCCTAATTTATCCTACCAGAACACAAGCAACGCTCAGAACTTCCAACATGGATAGCAGCAACCGCATCAACAACAACACTTCAACTAGCAAAACAATGGAAATTCGTCGGGCTTCAACAACAACAAAGGTTACCAGTAGCAACACCAACCCCAAAGTTCTTCCTTGGAGGCCATGATGGAGAAATTTATCTCCACACAGATGCAGCAGAATGAAGAGTTAAGGAGCAACAACAAGCTCTTGAAAGATGCAATTTCCCAACTCTCCACCAAAGTGGAGGGCATTTCCACTCACACAAGATTGTTGGAAAATAAAATTTCCCAACAAGCTTTGACACAGCAAAAGAACACCCAATCTGGTTCTCTTCCAAGCCAACCGGAGGTGAATCTAAGGCAGCAAGCTAATGCCATCACCCTGAGAAGTGGAGCTGAAATCCACAGATCTTCTTCACCTAAGGAGAAGAATGCAGAAATCACCGATGATGAAAAGCTTGACACTCCTACAGAAGATAAAGGTAAAGGTACAACTGAGGTACCACCTTCCTTTAAGGAAAATGCACCATTTCCACAAAGGCTTGCAAACACGAAGGAGGACTCAAAGTTTAGGAAGTCTACAGACATTCTAAATAAACTTCATGTCAACCTTCCATTAGTTGAAGTTATTACAGAGATGCCTTCATTAGCCAAGTTCCTAAAAGACATCCTTACTAAAAGGAGGAAGGTAGACCAAGTGGAGACTGTGATTCTTTCTAAAAGAATCAGTTATATCATTCAAAATCGACTTCTTGAGAAGCTAGATGACTTGGGAGCCTTCACTCTACCATGTAAGATTAGTGACACCACTTTTGATAAAGGACTTGTGGACTTCAGTGCTAGTATCAGTCTCATCTCGTCTACTCTATAGCAAGATCTAGATCTTGGAGATCTAAAGCCTACAAAGATGGCCATTGAGCTGGCCGATCATTCCATCAAATACCCAAAAGGTATCGTGGAGGATGTGCTAGTGCATATTGGTAAACTCTATATCCCTTGTGATTTTGTAGTTCTAGATATGGTAGAAGTTTCTTCAAACCCCATTCTTTTTGGGAGGCCTTTCCTTAGAACTGTTGGATGCCTAGTTGATGTTCACGAAGGCAAACTCACACTCCGAGTTGGCGAAGAAGCCATGGAGTTTTCTTTATATGATGCTATGAAAGCACCCTCTCGTGTAGAAGAAATCTGTTTTATAGACTCTGTTGATTTTGTTGTAGAAGAAGATCATGATATTGCCAACTTGATACTAAATTATTGTGATGATGATGAAGGTATGAATAATGGATCTGGAAATTTTAGGGTATTTTCTATTGCTAAACCAGATGCTACTGAAGAAGACACACCAATTTTTAATGACAAAGACAAAACGATGCAACCAGAAGAATGGTAGAACTTAAAGCCGTTCCACCAGGGCTAAGGTATGCATTTCTTGATTCTGACTCTACTTCTCCTGTCATAATCAATAATGAGTTAACCAATGAACAAGAAAGTAAATTGCTTGCCGAATTGCATTTGTATAAAGACATTATTGGTTACTCTATTGATGATTTAAAGGGCATTCATCCCTCTATTTTTATGCACCAAATAAATATGGAGGATGATGCTAAACCCACCATTGAACCGCCTATACGCTTGAATCAAAATATGTTTGAGGTGGTTAAAAAGGAAATCTTTAAGTTAGTTGATGTCGGTATCATCTATCCTATAAGTGACAGCACTTGGGTTAGTGTCATCCATGTGGTGCCTAAGAAGGGGGGGTGAACTATCATCAAGGGAGATAATGATGAGTTGATTCAAACACGTATTGTCACAAGATGGCGTATGTGTATTGACTACTGACGTTTGAACAAAGCAACCTGAAACCATTTTCCATTGTTGTTTATCGATTTAATGCTTGAACGCCTTGCAAAACACTCTTATTTTTGTTACTTGGACGGGTATTCCGGGTTTTTCCATATTCCTATTTACCCTCCCGACCAAGAGAAAACCACTTTCACATGCACGTACGGAACTTATGCTTATCGTTGTATGCCCTTTGGCCTTTGCAACGCTCCTGTGATGTTCCAACGATGCATGATGGCTATTTTTTCTGATTTCATTGAAAACATAATGGAAATTTTTATGGATGATTTTAGTATTTACAGAGATTCTTTTGATCAATGTTTATGCAACCTTTCATTAGTCTTATCCCTCTATAAAGAGGTTAACCAAGTACTAAACTGGGAGAAGTGACATTTCATGGTACAATCTGGTGTAGTAATAGGTCATGTTGTATCTAACATGGGTATTGAGGTTGGCAGGGGCAAGGTGGAAGCTATTGAAAAGATGTCTACTCCTTCTTTAGTCAAAGACATCCGCAGTTTCCTTGGTCATGTAGGTTTCTATAGAATATTTATCAAAGATTTCTCCAAAATTGCAAAGCCATTATGTTCCTTACTTGCCAAAGATGCTGAATTCATATTCAATGATGATTGTCATATCACCTTCACCAAGCTAAAAGAAGCTCTTATTTCTCCACCAATCATTCAACCACCGGACTGGAATGCTCCATTTGAAATGATGTGTGACGCAAATGATTATGCAGTGGGGGAAGTTCTGGGACAAAGGAATGACAAGAAGCTTCATGCCATATATTATGCAAGCAAGACCCTAGATGAAGCACAAATCAATTACACAACCACAGAGAAGGAGATGCTTGCCATAGTGTATGCTTTCGACAAATTTTGATAGTGTTTGGTAGGATCTAAAGTGATTGTTTATACAGATCATGCTGCAATAAAGTATTTACTCAATAAGAAGGATGCAAAACCTCATCTCATCCACTAGATACTGCTTCGGCAAGAGTTTGATCTTGAAATCCGAGATAAGAAGGGGACATAGAACAATGTTGCTGATCACATTTCCAGATTGACTACATATGCTGGAGATTGTTTGCCTATTGAAGATCATTTGCCTATTGAGAAGCTTTATGCATTATCATCCACCCAAGTGTCGTGGTTTGCAGACATTGCAAATTTCCTTGCTACAGGACAGTTGTCATCGGGTTTGACATACCAACAAAATAAGAAGTTCTTCCATGACGTAAAGTTTTACTATTGGTACGACCCCTTATTGTTCAAACATGGGAGTGATGGACTTATCCGCAGGTGTGTTGCTAAAGAAGAGATGGCTACCATTATTTTTGAATGCCATGCCTCTCCTTACGGAGACCACTTTGGAGGAGAAAAGACTGCAGCTAAGATCCTACAAGCAGGTTTCTATTGGCCGATGTTGTTTAAAGATGTCAATCTATTTGTAAAAGCTTGTGATAAATGTCAAAGAACTGGAGGAATTTCTAGACGGGATGACATGCCTCTTAACTCTATCTTGGAGATTGAGGTATTCGACATATGGGGAGTTGATTATATGGGACCATTCCCCTCCTCATGTGGTTACCAATATATTCTCGTCACTGTTGAGTACGTCTCTAAATGGGTTGAGGCCATCCCAACCCAAGAACCGGATGCAAAGTCTATAGTAAAACTTTTTCCTTGCTTTGGAGTTCCAAGAGCTATAATCTCAGATGGTGATACGCATTTTCTTGAGAAACAATGCAATAATCTTCTTTCTAAATATGGAGTCACACATAAGGTTTCTACACCTTATCATCCTCACACTTTCGGGCAAGTAGAGATCTCAAATCAGAAGCTTAAAGGCATTCTAGAGAAAACGGTGTCTAGTTCAAGGAAAGATTGGACATTGAAGAAAGATGACGCACTATGGGCATATTGGACAGCTCTTAAGACTATCATAGGCACAACCCCATTTAAGCTGATATATGGTAAATCTTGTCATCTTCCGCTGGAGCTAGAGCACCGTGCACTATGGGCTGTAAAGTTTTTAAACTTTGATATGAAGAAAGTTGGTGAGAAACGTCTTTTGTAGTTACAAGAACTGGAAGAGCTAAGGCTTGATGCATATGAAAATGCAAAGCTCTACAAAGAAAGAACCAAGTTGTGGCATGACAAGAGAATCTAGAGGAAGGATTTCAAAGAGGGAGACAAAGTGTTGCCATTCAACTCAAGACTTAAACTATTTCCTAGAAATAAAGCCAAAGTAGTCCGGTCCTTTTCTCATATTAAAGATTTTTCCTTACGGAGCTGTTGAATTGCAAGGCAAGGATGGAGCATTCAAAGTAAATGGGAAATGTTGCAAGCTATACACTTTGGGAGATGAAGTTCACAAGGGAGTTTCTTGCTCCCTTCAAGATGCATGAATGTCATTGAAGAGTCTCACTCCAGACTCTAAATGGAGGACCTCGTGGGGGTTTAACCCATATTAGGATAGATTTCTTTTCAAATCTTTTAAGTAAAAAATACTCTTTAGTTTCATAAATAAGCTTGTCATGGATGAATGTAATAATCTAGATGATTCTATTGCATATCTGGTATAAATTTTGTGCTGAAAAAGGTTGTTTTCTGCGGAAACTACAAAAGACACGGCGTATCTTAATTTGCACACGTCGTGTCCCCAATCTTAGAATTCAGCAGAATGAGTATTATCTCCAGGTACACGATGTGTCTATATTTAGACATGTCGTGTCACAATCCAACAACTACAAATGTTCTCAACTGGAATAAAGAACACGACGTGTCCTATTATGCTCACGTCGTGTACTCATGTAAAGGATGAAGGAGTAGGAAATCTGGAAAGCAAACAAGACATGTCTTTATTTGCACACGTCATGTTCCTTATCAGAGAAAGAAATGTCAATTACTCTAAAGATATACATGTTGTGTCTAGTACTATACATGATGTGTATCACAACAGAAGGATAAAGAACAAGATTTCTAGAAATAGTACACAGTGTGTCTTTATTTGAACACGTCGTGTAGCTTATCAGTGCATTTGGGCATTTGAAACTATGGAATGTCACATGATGTGTACAAAATGGAACACGTCGTGTCTTTTATTATAGAAAATGAGTTCTGATATGACACACGGTGTGTCTTTATTTACACATGCCGTGTCTTTTATCGAAAAAGTAGATTTAAAACCTAGACACACGGTCGTCACTTTCACTCAAACTTTCATTTGAGACAAAGCAGTTGTGTGCCCTAGCACCTTCTCCCCAGCCGTCGTGCACCCTAGCACAAGCCGCCATCGTGCCATGTTCATCTCTCACGATGTGTCCACCTCAACTTCGAGCAGCTTCGCCACCGTCGTGTGCTCCTCTTCTTCACGGCGTGTCTTCTTCAAGCTCACAAGTCATCATTATGTCATCTTCGTGTTCCCTCGCACACGGAGCATCTACTCGTCGTCAAGCTCGAGTTGCCAACCTCTTCTTTTTCTTCAAGCTAGCTGTCGTCGTCAACTTCTTCCTAAAGCATGCCTCCATCATCTTCTCTGGTAAGGTCATGCGAAGGGAGCCATCGTCATCCTCCCCAAATGCCTACATGGCGCCAAGGAGGTCACCATCTACTCCATCGCCATCGCCCCTGCAATGCGAGAGGCCAACTCCAAGCAAGCTGTTGTCGTTTCCCCTCCATTTTTCCCCAAATATTGGTCATCCGTGACCTGCAGAATTCCACAGATCTCTAGGTACACAGCGTGTACCCAGACGCACATGGTGTGTGCATTGCAGTCTGAGCCGACTCTCTATTCCAGACACACAACGTGTCGGCAGTAGCACACGGTGTGTGCTAACCTGTCAGTGGTAGAAATGGCTCCTTTCAAGCAGACCAGCAACCGCAAGCACATCGGCAACTCCTCCCAAACATCGGGTATATCTCTACTACGTAGTTTTGGGTCACCCCAGAAGAAGACATGACTTACCATTTCTTGATTGCAAGGAGAGTTCTCCCTATGTGGTATGCTTGTCAGCAGACGATGATGACTCTGGGCTTCAAGGATGAAGTCCTCATGCTCCTACAAGACCTGGGTTTGAGCTACATTTGCCTTACGGTATCAAACACTTACCCTCATCTTGTATATGAGTTTCTAATGACACTCATCACCGAGCAAGACCCTCAGAAGAAGCTTGAGCCCTTCAGTATTATATGTTTTAGACTTTTGGGTCATTCTTTCAAGTTCACATTTCGACGTTTTTGTGAGTTACTGGAGTGTCACTATGATGGCGCGATTAGTTACCCGAACACTTTTCATAGCAGCGAGTTTTCGTTCGATATTTTTGATGAGGATTTCCATGAGGCAAAATCAGCCAGGGCATCCGATGTCCACAACCCTATCTTCTGATATATTCATCGCCTTCTTAGTATCTGAGTTTTTTCCAGGAAGGAAACACAAGGGGTTGTGGGGAAGTAGGATCTTTTCTTCTTATGGGGCATGATGTATGAGCATGAAATTAATGCTTCTTTCTATATTCTTCAATGTTTCCTTGAAATCAAGAAGGTAAAGAAGAGGGACATCAGGAACATCATGTGTGGTGGTTTAATTACTTTGATTGCACAGAAACTTGACGTGGATTTGATAGGGCTTGAGGATGCAATAGGTAGAAACCTAGTAGATATTCAATATATTCTCTCTACATGCTTGATATCGAGGGTTCCCAACTGTGACAACAAGTTCTGATAGTTCTAAGATGATGATCAGTATGTTGACCTTCCAGACCCTGAGCATGTCACCTTAGAGAACAAGGACAACTGGAAAATCCTGTTGTCCACTGATGAGGAGATAGAAGTTTCCCAAGCAGCTGATGAAATCTTGTTAACTTAACCTTCTAGTTGACTCTCTTGTGTTGTGGAAAAACCTCTTTTATCATTTTCTCACTTTACCCAATAAAAGATGGCAAACAACCCACATATCATGCTAGCCTAGTGTGAGTTCGGTCTGGAAACAATGGTTAGGTGGTATGAAAATCAAAAGAGGGTCAAAATCAAACCCCAACCGGTACTCCATGTGTGTATAAGCCTAAATTAGCAGTCGAGTGCCCGAATCCCAAAAATCAATCATTATTTCTTTTCGATAAGAGACATTTGAAAAACACTAGAGGGGGGTGAATAGGGTTTTATAATAATTTTTAAAATAATTCAACCAACAAACAACCACAAGGATGTTGAAGAAGGAGACAAGGGTTTAGAGTGGTTCCACCCTTAGCAAAAACTAAGGGAGTCAGTCCACTACCTAATTGTTCCCAATTGGGATTTTAAAAGTATTTGAATTTTATTACCTTCTCAAGGATGTTACTCAAAATTACAAATACCTTCCCAAACTCTTTGGACAGCCTTCAACTGAAGTCGTCTCACCAACCTTGAAGCAGCCTTCACTTGAAGTAACTTCAAGCTCCCCCTTGAAGTAGCCTTCCTCCTTGAAGTAGCTTCCTGTTGAGACCTTCTATAAGTAGTCCAAAGTCCTCCTTCTCCACCTGAGAAGATTTTACCCTCTCCACACCGCATCCTCCAACCTAGGAGTAGCAAGGAGAGTACAATGCAATAAGAAAGAACAAGAAAGGAAAAGGAAATTACAATTACCACTTAAGAATAAGGATTGAATCCTATATCAAGCGTTTTGATCTCCTATCTAGTGTGTATTAAAGTGGAAGTATAGTGGGTAGGAGATTCTAACCTATAGGACACGAACTTCCAGCAATGGAAATGATTTGCAAGTGTTGAAGTTGCTCAATTGCTCACAAGGATTGATTCTCAATTGTAAGTATGTGTAATCAAGTGAGTTTAGGTGTCCTAAGGCATGTCCTATTTATAGGAATGTCCTACTAGTACTTAGGGACGTTCTAGATACTTTCTAGGGGGTTCTTAGTGCTCCACTAGCCGTTAGATATCCACTAATTGCATTTGTAACGGCTAGTTAATTTATTCTAAAAAGTGCATATAGAAACCTTCTCGGTCGAGAAATTTGTCGACCGAGTGTCTCTCGGTCAAGAATTTCGTCGACCGAGGGAAGGTCTGAAGTAAGTATATAGAAATGTTCATTTTCAACTACAAACTATTTCTCAACTACTTCTCGACTCAGTCTAATGTATATGGAAGTTGCTAGAAAGATTGTTCTCGATCGAGAACTTTGTTGACCGAGAATGTCTCGGTCGAGTAATTGGTTGACAGAGGAGACCCCTGTTGTAGTGTATTTAAACATCTATTATGTGTGCTTATTAACATGTAATTGTGATGCTCACTTAGGGGATGATCTATCTAAGTGTTGTGTGTGGATAGGAAGATCTAACCACTTGATTTACATGATATCTAAGTACTTGTACATTATATACTTGTACAAGTTTGTACATTTGATTATAATCATGAAAATAAAGCAATTTAAGCATATAGATCTTCCAAAGCTTTGTCATCCACCACATTGTATTCTTGTTCCTGAAATACTCAAGTATCATGTTAGATCCATAAGAATGAAATTTTTGTCATCATCAAAACAAAGGGATTTTAATAATGTCCAATTAAGCCAACAATCTCCCCCTTTTTGAAGATGACAAACATTTCCAAAATATAATATAGGGAATTTAAACAATGTAAATTTCATACCTAAAATTTACTTGTATAGATATGCCCTTGCTTGCTTATGAAAGTGGACATCTTAACAATGAATTTTTATTAGTCCCTTATTATTTATATTTGTTTCTCCCCCTTTGTCATTTCAAAAAGATAACCAATTTAATCATGACATATATTACTCCCACTTAATTATATTGATTTTTATGCTCCCCCTTAATATAATACTCTTATTTAACAAGGATATGTCCAATTGAAGCCATAGGAAACACTTTTATTCATGATAGATCAATACTCTTACAAGCTCATAAGAGATATCCATTACATGCATTTCATAAAGATAACCATTACATTCATCATAGAGATAGTCATCACATGATCTCACTGAAAAGACCTAAGAAATACATCAATTTCTGGGTCTTTCCCAAGAAAAGGCTCAACTCCATAGTATTTGACCAGCGTCTGCCACTCCAAGGCACCTATATTGGTCAAAGCATAAGCCTCCAAGAAGGTGGGAACACAATCAAATCGAAAGTGGGCAGTAATGTCTTGGAGTTGGATTGGGGAAAATTGAGTGTGGCTGAGGTCATGAGATGGTGGAGGTGGGATTTGAGTGTAGTTGTAGGATGGGTTGTAGGGGTAGAGCATGCCAAGATTAAGTGAATAAGGATATGTGTCAGGTGTATCAGGAGAAAGAGTTTGCATCCTTTGATTCAAGTAAGACATGGCATGATGATTATAGTCTAATTGCCTACTTAAGTGATATTGAGAACCAGCAATGTATGTTAATGTATTTGTGATAGGATCATAAGGTAGGCTAGGAGGATGAGGTGGTGGAGATGTATCATGGGTGGATGGATCCCCTTCAGTCCTAGCCCTCTTGTGTCCAAAATAAATCCCCATCTTCTCTACTATATTTCTACTGATCTTCTGGGTTTCCTATCACATTTGAAACCTAGGTCCTCAATGCTTTTCTTAAGAAAATGTTGCGTAATTTGGAAAACAAAATCGGCATAGGGTGGATTTCCAGAAAACTCAACCATGTTCTTAAGAATAAGACGAATAAAATTGATGGGTATGCTATTTAGGATGTCATAAATAAGATATATGCAAAAGGTGGGTACTTAGGATTTGTTTTCTCTAGGATAGATATTTGTGGCAACAATTAGATTGACTATCCTAGCTTCGGGTTTTAAATTGATGGTATAATAGGTACCCCTTTCTTCATGGCAAGTTGTATTGGATAGAAAAATGGCTTTCTTAATATCACTCAAACTAGTGGTAGTGTCATCTTGGGATAGCTTATTGAGAGGATTGCCAGTGGTGAGATTAATAAACCCCTTATATTCGTCTACATTAATGTTGAGCATAGTAAGAACATCCTCCTCGGAAAAGTGAAATCCATACCCACTAACCATAGAAGAGAAAGAATGATCATGGTCAGGATGTGTGGCTAGATTGGCATAAAATTCATTGACGATTTGGGAGGAGTAGGAACGGATGGATGGATTTAGGAATTCAGAAAGATGTTGCACCTCAAAGAGTTCTTCAAGATCAACAATGTTGATGAAGTCCATGACGTCCACCGGACGTCGAGGAAGAGGAGTCTTTGAGGACATCCTGAGGTAGCGATCTTCGGCAGCTATGTCGTTGAATGTAATGTCGTTGATGATCGTCAGCGCCGGGGAGACCATCCTTCCCTTCTTAGTCGCAATCTGCTTCTTTCCACACAAGGATGAGGAAGCCATCTTGAAGATTTGAGGTGGAGAAGAAGCAAGACAAGATTGGGGTGGAGAAGAGTTAAAAATTCACACAAGAAGGCACTAGAGAAGAGATAGAGAAGTTAGAATGTGAATTGGTGAAGAATGGGGCCGTTTTGGGTTACATTTATAGCAAAAAAGGATCCTTCTCGGTCGACAATTTTTCGATCGAGAACCGCAATGGTTGTTTCCTCGATTGTCCAACGGTTGATTCGGTCGGGGTTTTGAAAAATAGTCGTTGCGATTTTTTTTAAATGCTTTTTAAATCACTCGAATGGGGGTCCACCAAGATGGTCTTGGTCGAACATTTTGTCGATCGAGGCTATTTCTGGGTTTGAATGTCCAACATATACTTTGTGAGTTTCGGTCGAGAAAGGTGATCAACCGAGTGACACTCGGTCGACAAACTTGTTGACCGAGGTTGTCTCAGTCAAGATTTTTGCAGACCGAAGGGACTGCTGTGAGGGATTATTGTGAAGGATATTCGAGCTTGTTTTTAATATAGTTATGAAAAGTAAGTAAGAGACTGTACAATTTTAAGGGTATGGAGCACATTCTTTTAAGAGTATTTTCCAAAGTATAATTTTCATATTTAGGGGAGTATATTTTGGGGAGTAGCATGTAATTTTAACCATTAGAAATAATAGAATTTATTCAATGATTGACTTTCATATATTTCTCATTTATTGTGGATAATAATTTTTCATATTTATTTCTCAATCATTTACGAGGAATGGTAAACATAAAAATGATATGATATCTTTTAAGCTCATGAAATATATGTATTTGCAAAGGGTGTTAAGCCTTGAAATGATTAGAGATTCCTTTTAAGAACATATTAGAATCAAGAAAGATATATCAATCAATGATGAGCAAGTTTAGGACCAATATACTAATACTGAATTCAAAGAAATGATTTACAATTAAGCATTTTGTCAAGCTTATTTTAGGTCAACCTTGACTTCGACCTTGGTGCCCCTCGGTTAATTTTTATTTCGACCGAGAGGCAATTTCTGTAGATTTCCAATTTAAGCACTCTCAATAATCCACTTGATTGAATATAAAGCCTTTATGTAACAAGTGAATACCAATTTGAAAGATTATAGCTTAGGATCAAAGTTTGTATAGAACTAAATTCATGTAAGCAATATTTGATTTTGAAATGGTGTCTTGCTCTTGATTTGCTTAGAATAGGCTTTAGATAGAATATTGAAATAATTTTATTCTAAGAAAGACCTCTTATTCCACTAATGCAAGAAATATATGAAGTTTTCTTTAAGGAAACATGGTTCATAATTTTCAGATTGGCCAAGAAATATTTTTAGGCAAACCATGTATAAGATGAAGCTCAATGATCATGATGAAACAATAAAGGCATATCCATAACACAATGAACATGATCATTTAAAAGCAAATTTCAAGACACATGGTTTCTATATAGATAGACCAAGGAATACTTAGGACAAACCATGTGGATTATGATAAAACAGTAATTTCCTTGATTAAATTAACATGGTTCATAATTTTTAGTTTTAAGCCAAACCATGTAGGAGATGAACCAAAATAATCTCATGAGAAGCAAATCCATGATTTTATTGATTAAACTTACTCAAATCATCACATTTTTCAATTTTTAAGATACACAATGTAGATAATCATACCTTTAAGGAAGATTTATCAAAGCAATATCTTTTTCTTGATCAATCATGGTTCATCAATTTTTAAATTTAAGACAAACCATGTACATGAACATGCTTAATTATTTCAAGAGAAATAGCAATTTAGGGCTTTACAATGTGTGCATTAATTTTAAGAAAACATTTCATGTTTCTATTTGCATATAGTTTTGATCACATAATTAGTAAATTTACAGCATGTTTAATAAGGATATCATATAGATCATGATGTGAATTATCAATATGTGATTTGAGAGTTGTCTCTAAGATTTATAATTCATTCATAATTTCCAATCAATTTTCATTTATACCAAATTTATAGCAAGTTTATAGCAAACTGAACTAGTTGAATAAGTTTTCCAGAACGTTATTCGGTCGACAAATACTTTGACCGAAAATAATTCAGTCGAGAAAGAGTTTGACCGAGAGTGTCTCTGCAGATTTTATTCAGCAATTTGTTTGTTCAAGTTATGTGTTGCATTACTTTGATTTATTTTGTTCTTCTATTATATTAAGTTGAGATAGACATAAGGATGTTCAAATCAAGATTATTGGACATATCTCAACTTGATTAATTCATATTTATTTAGTTTGGGGGTTTTGGAACCCATACCAACTCAACATCCTTTTTCTTGTAAGGACATGAAAAAGAATAGTGTCCAAGACCCAGGCAATAGTGACAACAAATGGAATCAATTTCATTTCTCTTTCTAAGACTTTGAGTTGAGTTATTCTTGGGTACATACATGATCTTGGTCTTGGGTGCTTGTGTTATCCTAGGTTTAGGTTGATAGGATTTTGTTTTGGAACATATCCTAAACCACAAGGATGTTGAACAAGGAGACAAGGGTTTAGAGTGGTTCCACCCTTAGCAAAAACTAAGGGATTCGGTCCACTATCCAATTGTTTCCAATTGGGATTTTGAAAGTATTTGAATTTTATTACCTTCTCAAGGATGTTACATAAAATTACAAATACCTTCCCAAACCCTTTGTACAACCTTCACCCGAAGTCGTCTCACCAACCTTGAAGTAGCCTTCACTTGAAGTAACTTCAAGATCCCCCTTGAAGTAGCTTCTCGTTGAGACCTTCTAGAAGTAGTCCAAAGTCCTCCTTCTCCACCTGAGAAGATTTCACCCTCTCCACTTTGTAGCCTCCAACCTAGGAGTAGCAAGGAGAGTACAATGCAATAAGAAAGAATAAGAAAGGAAAAGGAAATTACAATTACTACTTAAGCACAAGGCTTGAATCCTATATCAAGTGTTTTGATCTCCTATCCAATGTGTATGAAAGTGGAAGTATAGTGGGTAGGAGATTCTAGCCTATAGGACACAAACTGCCAGCAATGGAAATGATTTGCATGTGTTGAAGTTGCTCAATTGCTCACAAGGATTGATTATCAATTGCAAGTATGTGTACTCAAGTGAGTTTAGGTGTCCTAAGGCATGTCTTATTTATAGGAATGGCCTACTAGTACTTAGGGACGTTCTAGACACTTTCTAGGGGGTCTTAGTGCACAACTAGCCGTTAGATATCCACTAATTGCATTTGTAACAGCTAGTTAATTTATTCTGAAAAGTGCAGACAGAAACCTTCTCAGTCGAGAAATTTGTCGACTGAGTGTCTCTTGGTCAAGAATTTCATCGACCGAGGGAAGGTCTGAAGTAAGTATATAGCAACGTTCATTTTTAACAACCAATTGTTTCTCAACTACTTCTCTACTCAATCTAACGTATATGGAAGTTGCTAGAAAGACTGTTCTTGGTTAAGAACTTTATCGATCGAGAATGTCTCGGTTGAGTAATTGGTCGACCGAGGAGACCCTTGTTGTGGTGTATTGAAACATCTATTATGTGTACTTATTAACATGTAATTGTAATGCTCACTTAGGAAATGATCTATCTAAGTGTTGTGTGTGGATAGGAAGATCTAACCACTTGGTTTACATGATATCTAAGTACTTGTACATTATATACTTGTACACGTTTGTACATTTGATTATAATCATGAAAATAAAGCAATTTAAGCATATAGATCTTCCAAAGCTTTGTCATCCACCACATTGTATTCTTGTTCCTAAAATACTCAAGTAACACGTTAGATCCATAAGAATGAAATGTTTGTCATCATCAAAACAAAGGGATTTTAATAATGTCCAATTAAGCCAACAAGATCAACTGAGATTGTTAAAGTTAACTAAGGTTTCATCTTTTACATCCATAATAGCTGAAAATTTTGTTCTGTACATCCACTAGTTGTTTGGCTTGACTATCTACATCCTATTTAGTGTTGTTTAGTTGATTGTTTCGTTTAATTTGTGACCACCTTTGCTAAGTAAAACTTCTCTATCTTTGATGTTTGAATTGAGACGATGGCTATGAAAATAAACCTAATGTACATGGTTGGTTGAGCTTATTACATATCTTCATTTTGCTTAATCTATGCATGGACTTGAAAATTCCTTCATTTGTTTGGCTATGTTCTTTTTGCTTGAGGACAAGCAATGATTCAAGCTTAGGGGGATTTGTTGTGTGATTTCCACATCAACTTTTCACATGTTTTCACACACAAATTCAGTTCATTTTGTTCTCATTTAGCCTCTATTCATATCATTCTTGCCACCTTTTTGTTATTTTACTTATCACATGATGTGTATTGCATATTTGCATCAAAGGAATCAAATTAGAGGTTTTCCAACTCAATTTCATCTTATTTGGGATTTCTCCAAGCCTTGCAACATCCAGAACTTTAAAATTGTTGAAATAGCTATGCACACGACGTGTCTTATTTAAGACACGGCATGCACATTTTTAGAATACCTATTGTTGTGATCACTGAAGAAAAGTACATGGTGTGTCCATAAAAGACACGGCGTGTACCTGGGAATTCAAAATCGAGTCAAGCCTTTCTGGAAAAGTACACTACGTGTATTAAATCATACACGGCATGTACCTGGGCATTCAGAATTGAGTTCAGCCTTTCTGGAAAAGTACACAGTGTGTATTAAATCATACATGACATGTACTTAACACAGAAGCAACTTCTGGAGATAGGACACGCCGTGTCCGGAGAAAGACACGGCGTGTGCCTGTCAGTTTCAGCAAATTTTCAAATATGATTCCTTTTGTTTTAAAAGAGGAAACCACTCAAAGGAGTAGTTGTCTTTGGTCATTATTCAAAACTCTTTCGTCCCAGAGTAAGGCTACAACAAGGAGGGTGATTTTGGAGGTAGAAGAGGGTGGTTTCTTGTGAAACAACTCCATTTTTCTTCTTTTCTTCTCCAAGCTTCTTCTCCAAGGTGCAGCAGAGCTTCTTCACTCCACCAAGCTTCTTGGGAGAGAGGTTTGTTCAGTTTGGAGTGGTCGTAGAAGTGGGACTTCATCCTCAAGTCGGAATTCTACCTTTCTTTGGTTAGACCTTGGGATTGCTTAGATTTTCCTTCTCTAAATCATGTTAAATTCTAAAAATTCTGCACATTTTCTATTGTACACTATCATGGACGAGTAGTTTCCTTTTCTTGTACATGGGAGAGTAGCTCCCATGTCATAGCATGTATGGAACATGAAAATTTCATACTAAATGCTATGTTGCTTGTTTTTCCACCTTGTGAGTACCGGTTTCTTCTTTTCTGCATGTATGGCTGGCCACCTTATGTGTGTGTTTTATGATCTTTTACTTGATCTGAGAAGATAGGTGGGAGGGTAAGGAGGTACTCTCTTGGAAACTCCTTCTTTACCACAAGAGTGGAAATTATGGAGTTGAGGAGTAGGTTTGTGATCCAAAACAAAATTCATACATGGGAATGTTGAATTGAATTAGGATCATGATATTTGCACCGAGAGGTGAAGTACAACATACAACTCTCCTTTAAAATAAGTGCTTAGTATGTTTAAATTGCATACTCCTGTTGTATGTTATGATATGTGGATGAAATCCTAAGTCTAAGATTTTTCCATATCTGATTTTTAATCTCCTTTAGTAATCCATTACTATTTGTTTAATTCTGAAATTTTAGTCTAATCAACCAAATCACCTTTAAAACGGTCTAGATTGTTGAACCTTAGCCCTACTACGTTTAATTGATTTCTTAAGCTCCTTTCGTTCGATCTTGACTACAACTACTTCTGTATACTTGTGGAAATTATCTAGTTGAGTAAAAGATCATTCTTATGATTGAAACTCGTTAGTGTAATAAACCAACACATATGCATGACTAATTTCATGTCTCATGGAATTAGCCTCTGTAAAGACCAATGTTCCAATTCTTGTGTAAAATGGGAATGCATGAGTAAGATGTAATATGTGTCAGCAATTGGATCTATCATGTATGCAATGTTATCCAATCGTCCCAATGTCTCATACACCTTGAGCATGACAACCAGATACTAGTTAGATCTCGATGGAAGTTGTTGGATCAATTGGCTCTAGATGGGGGTGAATAGAGCTAAAAACACTTAAAACAAGTTCATTAGACATTCAAATTATATCAAAATATAAGGTTTCTTATATGGAATTTGAGTGCAACTAAGCATACATAGAAAGGATGAGAGAGATTGAACAAGCACAATGACATAATCTATGTATAGTGGTTTCAAACTATAAACCAGTAGATGTACATCCACTACCTAGAGGAGTCGATCTCTAAGATTTGCAACCATTAGACACTTCTTATATTCCATTATAATAGATACAATATGACCACCTTGTTCCAATGTCAAGGGCTCCTAGCTTTCCTTTTAAGGTTCAAAGGAGCAAATAACCTTACAAGGACTTACCCATCCGAGAGATAGAGTCTTTCGTCTTCATAAGGACTTACCCATCTGAGAGCAAGAGTCTTCTGCCTTCACAATGACTTACCCACTTTTGCAACGAGCTAGAAGCCTTCACCAAGGATATGTACTCTTGCAACAAGTCTTTGGCCTTGAAGTAATTACCCACTCTTCTCTTAGGTTTTTATCCTTCTTCTTCATCTTCATCACAAAGAAGCTTTCACCATCTTTGCTTTGAGAAAGGAGATTGGGAAAGGAAGTTGAGAGCTTCACAAGGTGACAATGGAGACACTCACTCACAAGAATCATATCTCACTCAGATTGATGTATATTAGTAGTAAGCTTGAGAGAGAAAGGGGATCTTAGTAGACAAAACCACTCAACTATATCTAGGAGAAAAGAAGGCAAACTTGGAATGAAGTCTGAGGGCCCCTATTTATAGTTGGGGATGTCTACTAGCCAGTAGATGCACTTAGGATTGAATTATAGAAGTTTGGGGTGTTGGAACAAATATATTTTGAAGTTTTGCAACAATCCAACAGTTGGAAACACTTTTTAGCACTTTTCCATACAATGTTGTCTAACGAGTTTCCATAAAGATAATTCAATTGATAGAACTATGTGACAAGACAATTTTGAGTTTTTGATCGAGTTTATCCTTGATGATTCTCAGTTTATGACTTATAAAAAAAATTGTGTGTAGGGTGTTGATCGAGTTGTCACCAGGAAAAACTTGACTAACACTAGGATTTATCAAGCTGCACACAGCTTGTTGGTTGAGTTTCCTTTAGGACAAACCCAATCGACAAGGCAATCTGTGATGGAATTTGATAAATTCTATAGAAGTGTTTAAACATTATTTTAAGTGCATTTTATATTTTTTCAGTTTAGTTACAAGTCATAGCATCAATACAAGTGATTTACAAAATTGTCCTAATTGATTTAAGATATTTTCCATAAAAGTGCACTTGCATTGATTTTGGCTTGTTTTCGTCAAGCTAGGGTTTGCTTGAATTCATTATTTTAATGTACCTAATACTTGAAATTGTTCTCAAATAGACATATTAGATACATATGAATGGAACAGTTAAGTCATCATCAAAATATGGACAATGTATAACTGTTAAGTCAACATTTTCCCCTTTTTGAAGATGAGAAACCATTCCTTAACATATTGAAAAGAACTTAGAATTTAGAATTTAACTTGTCTATGTAGGGGAATGCACAAATGTAAAATAGCAATTTCTCCCCCTCAATTCATGCTTACCTTTACCTTTATGGTTAGTTCCTCCAAAACCATAACCATAACATATATGTGCTACTTGAGTCCACTTTTAGTAACAAGATATTTTAGAAAAAATAACTAAAAAGGATCAAATTCAATATATACCAAGACCATTTCTCTCCCTTTATCATATCAAAAAGGGAGGGGGTAAAAGAGCTAAAATATGTCTTATCCAAACATCACATACAACCACCACTTGCAAACACCACACACACGCTAGAGAGAGAACATATAAACTAAAGTTATAACCAAAATATGAAAGCACAAACTAATAACTCATGAAATAAATAAAAACAAAGAGTTGGAGGATCACATGATAATATTTCAACAAAAGGAAATTCGTCCATGATGAAAACTATAAAAGATGAAGACAATGACTGAATATAAACATAGTAGGATCAAATATAAGTGCACAATGTAAAGTACATGTTAGCCTACAAAAAAGACAAGTACGTGAGCACTCTAGAACCTAAGAACTAAACATCAAGCTCGTCAAGGTCAGTCTCCTTGTCAGGTTGGTAGTCCTCATCACTGACTGGCTTGAGAGGTGCAGTAGTGGCAGGAGTAGTAGTGTCCTCTTCACCATCACCATCACCATCAGAATCATTCTCCTCATCACCAACATCCTCATCACCATTCTCATCAACATCGTGATCATCATCCATCTCTTCATCCTTATCCAGAACAAAGGATCAAGGACTGGGCTACCAACATTTTTTCTCTTCCCAGGAAATGCCATAGGAAAGTAATGCATTGGTTTGGTCATAGTTGGGTATAGAACCCCATCAAAGTTAGCAAGCATTGCAGAAGTAGGGCCAAGGGGGAGTGCAAGTAACTAAGTGGAAGAGGGCTAAGGATGAGAGAAAATAAGGGTAGGTCCCTCACCAGAGGTAGGAGGTGGAGAAGAAGTAGCAAACGGGTGACTCGGGTAGAACTGATCATATGCAAAGGAAGCATAGTCAATGGTATATAAAGTCTGGTAGGAGGGATAAGGGTGAGAGAAGAATAGGTTCATGTTTGAAATGATTTGAACTAAGTCTTGGTGAAGGTGCTCCTGGACCTGCATTTAGTATACATTCTGATGCCTCATGTAACCCATAAGGGTTTCATTAGATATAGAAAATGATTCACGGGCAGGTTTAGGAGGAGGTGGAGGCTAGGGTATAGGATGAGGCACCAAGGTAGAGGTACTGGTGGGATGGAGGGACTTCTTGACTGTGGTTTCACTAACTTAAACCCCTTTTCTACTAGCTTTTTAGCCAAGATCCTTGAAAAGATATTTCTTATTATGATGATGAAACAAACCATATATCAAGTTTGGGTAAGGTAGGTGGGAGTATAGGGTGTTCTTCTAAGTGTCAAAGTAGGTCATATGATGGAGAATATAACGAGCCCACTTGGCTTTGACATCTTTGAGGAGACAGCTTATGAGCACTACAAAGTTCTCTGCTATATCTGTTTGATTTTTTGGGGTGGATATTGTAGTTAACTATAAGTGCAATTATATGTGTGTTGATGTCAAGAGAAGACGAGGGTAGGATGGCCTTCTTCCTATAAGGTACCTTGGGTTTCTTTAAGGTTTTGTGGATGTCGGCTAGGGTTAGCTCAGGCTAAAAACTCTTGAAAATCCCTTCAGGATTGAGGACGTCATGGTATTTGGGATAGGATGACATCCAATCACATGAGGGTAAGGAATTAGATATGTATTTTTTGAAATAATACTCAGAGATAGTAAACCAAATCCATGCAATCATTGATGTAATGATGACATGGGTATTAGGATGTTTCACTAAGGCTGTATAGTTCGAACTGAGATTGGCATAAAATTCATGGACTACTTTTGTTCTAGATTGGAAATTTGTATAGCACAAATGCTTTATACATAGTGCACTTAGGTTTTGCACTATAAAAACTTTCCAAACCTCTTTCAACAACTCATTTTTAGTCTCTAGCAAGGGCCTAAAGAGATAGGGATTTCTAGGTAGAAACTCCTTATACCTATTTACAACTTGAGAAATTATAAAGGAGGTACGATCATACCCTATGAGCTGTAAATTAGTAGAGGAGGTCGACACACCAGCTTGACCATTCCTCTCTCTCTTGTTATATGCCATGGAGGAGAGAAAAGGGAGAAGAGAGGTTGTCGTTGGCCAAAAGAGGGAAGATAGACTCAGCAAGCAGTAGTCCAACTAGCTAGGTATGGCTAGGAATGGTGAAATGGGGCTGGAGAAGGCTAGGAGAAGGTTAAGGAAGGCCTAGGGTTTAAGGACAAACAAGAAAGAATATTGGTCGGTTAGGTTTCCTCTAGTTGAGAGGGAGGAAATCGGCTGACAAGGTTTTAACATTTATGTGCAACTTTTTTGTCAGTCGAGTTTGTGACTTGGGAAACTCAGCCAACACTGCAGTCAGTTCAATCCTTGGTCATCTTGTCATTTGAGTCCCCCAGAACAAACTCGGTCGATAAAAGTGTCTATAAATAATATATGAAATTTAATTTTGGAGTCGTAAACCACTATATAAATGCATTTCTCTAGCTTATCATGCATTTTGTGCATATAAAGACACTTTTTATTCATCATTGGCTATTGTTTTATGATAAAATAAGTGTTTGTGATTTAAAGCAAAAACATCATAAACAAGGCATTGAAACTTGGCATTTGTAGCACAAATAAGCACATTATAAGAATTCTATGAGAAATAACATAGAGATAAGTGAACATCTAAGATAGAAGGCACATAATTATCATTAAGAGCAGTTATAAGAGATTTTGATCTAACAAATGCAAATTTCTCTCTAGCTAGAGGTTTAGTGAAAATGTCTACAAGTTGATTTTTGGTGTCCACATGAGTGACATAGATATATTTTTTAGCAATGTGTTCACGAAGGAAATGGTGGAAAATATCTATCTGTTTAGCTCTATAATGCAACATAGAATTTTATAATAGATTGATTGCACTAGTATTGTCACAATGGATAGGAGAAGCATCATAGAAAACATTGAAGTCTTAGAGCATTTGCTTCATCTATAAGATTTGGGCAAAACAACTTCCATCTACAATGTATTCAGCCTCAATAGTTGAAAGAGACATTGTGCTTTGTTTCTTAGAGAACCAAGAATGGTCCTATGAGAAAGCAAGTGCCACTTGTGCACTTTCTATCAATTAAGAACCTGACATAATCTGTATCTCTATAAGTTGTAAGAGTAAAGTCCCTTGACTTAGGAAACCATAGTCCAAAATTTTGGATGTTGGCTAGGTACCTTAGAATCCCCTTAACATATACAAGATGATATTTTCTAGGGATTGATTGAAATCTAGCACACAAGCCAACACTAAGCATGATATCCATCTAGAGGTAGTTAAGTATGGTAAGATACCAATCATACCTCTATAGAGCTTCTCATCTACCTTTTCACCTTCTTCATCTCTATCAAGTTTGGCAGTGTTGGACATATGAGTATCTATTGGCTACGTGTTGTCCATCCCAAAGTGCTTCAAGCATTCACTTGTGTATTTGCCTTGGTTGATCAAGTTTCTATCTTTTGTTTGATTGATTTGAAATCCAAGGAATAATGTGAGCTCCCTCGTCATGCTCGTTTCAAATTCACTCTGCATAAAAGAACTAAACTCCTTGCAAAGATCAAGATCAATCCTGCCAAAAATGATGTCATAAAAATAAGTTTGAATAATTAAGAAATTGTTAGAATTGTGTTTAAGAAAGAGTGTAGAATCAACTTTTCCCATGACATCACCATTATCTATCAAAAAGTTTTTCAATTTCTCATACCAAGCTCGTTTGAGACCATAAAGAGATTTTGTAACAATTAAACATGGTTAGTATGATTTTCATGTTCAAAGCCTGGAGGATGAGCTACATAGACTTCCTCCTCTATTCTACCATTCAAAAATGCACTTTTAACATCCATTTGATATAGCAAGAAATTTTTATGACTAGTAAAGGCAAGTAGCATTCTAATAGAATTAAGTCTAGCAATAGGAGCATAAGTTTCATCAAAGCCAATACCTTCTTGTTGATTATATCATTGTGCTATTAACCTTGCTTTGTTTCTTACCACTGTACCGCTTTCATCAAGCTTGTTCTAGTAGACCCGCTTTGTGCCAATGATTTTTCTATTACTTGGTCTTGGCACTAGAGTCCACACTTTGTTCTTTCTAGAATGTTATAGTTCCTCTAGCATTGCTAGGATCCACTCATCATCTTTAAGAGATTCTTTGACATTCTTTGGCTCAAGTTGTGAGATTAAGATGTTTTTAGTTTGTTCTTTGTTGAAAGCAGCATGTGTGTTCACTCTTTCAAATGGATTGCCTATGATGAGCTCTTTGGCATGATCTTTAGCAAATTGGAGAGTAGGATCCTTCTTTTCATCTTATTTTGGTCCTTCATCTTCAACCACCTCTTTTCCTTTGTCATTGATGATGAGTTCTTTCAATCTAGGAATCACTTCATCTAACACATCATCATTCACAATATTCTTAGAAATAGAGGGGTTAGCCTCAATAAACTTAACATTGATAGATTCCTCCACTTTAGACAGTTCAATGTTAAATACTCAAAGAGATCTACTTGTAGTGTTATAGCCAAGAAAGAAAGCCTTATAAGATTTTGCATAAAACTTATCAAGAGAGTATATGGTGTTCAAAACAAAGCATGCACAACCAAACATATGAAAGAAGTCTATTGAAGGCTTTCTACCACACCATAACTCATGGGGGTTTTCTTAAGCAAAGTATGAGTGAAAACCTGATTTTTCACAAAACATGCGGTGCTAATAGCTTCAGCCCAAAACTTGTTGGGAGTTTCATATTCCAAAAGCATTGTTGTATCCATTTCTTGTAAAGACTTATTCATCCTATCAACTATCCCATTTTGTTTAGGCGTACCGGGGGATAAAATGTGTGCATGTTATCGGATTTCTCACAAAAGCTTTCAAAGAAGTCATTTTCAAATTCTCCCCCATGGTCACTACAAGTAGACACGATACGGAAAGAAGCTTCTTTTTCAATTTGTTTTGCAAAAAGTGGAGAATACATCAAGAGTATAATTTTTTAAAACGAAAAAGAAGGTCCATATCAAATGGGAGAAATCATCGACAATCACAAAACAATATTTACTACCATGAAGCAACTGTGTCCTCATTGGTCCAAATAGATCAATTTCAAGAAGCTCAAGAGCCCTCTTGGTACTAAGGACTCCTTTGAATTTGAATAAGGATTTAGTTTGCTTTCCTTGTGTACAAGGTTGGCATTCCTCATTCTTCTCAAAATCTAATTTTGGAAGTCCTTTGACCAAGTCCTTTTTGCTCAACTTCTTGAATTGATGCATATTTACATGACAATCCTACGGTGCCACAAAGATACATCATTTTTATCAACTACTAGGCATTTACGAAGAATAGGCTTAAGAGAGTCAAGAACAATCATATAATGATTTCTAGTTCTAGTTCCCTTACATATGACATTATAGGAGAGGAAATCTAGAAGTAAAAATTCATGAGAAATAAAGAGAACGTGATATCCATTATCACAGAGTTATCTAAGACTAATTAAATTATGATGTAGGACATCTACACGAAGAACATTCTTTATGCATAGTGAATCACCTACATCACCCTCATCTATTACTTTACCATTCTTATTGTCCTCAAAAGTCACCAAACCTCCTTTCCTTTTTGTAAGAGTGTTGAATTGTTCTCTATCATCCATCATGTGCTTTGAGCATCCACCATCAACAACCCATTTTCCTTTATCCTACATAGAAAGGAGAGGTCGGTGCCCAATTCAAACTTTGGGATTCCGAGTTACTAGCTTGGGGACCCATTTCATGTTTGGGTTGGTCCTCTTCTTCTTGTAAGGGAAAAAAGTAGAGTAATGATAATCACACTTACAATGAGAGAAAACCATATATGTATTAGAAGTGGAAGTCTCTCCATGGTATATTAGAGGCACCTTGCTTTTTTCTTACCTTTCTCTTTGTTCTAAGGGGCTCCCTTTGTAAGACCCCTAACCATGCTTAAAGTGTTAAACATGCTTATTAACTGTAATTGAGTGTTTAAAAACCTTAACCAAACCATATTATGTGCTTTGATATCATATGACAAACTTAAGTTTCAATTTTGATCTAGTTTGGACATTGTTTGTGCAAGTTATACAATTTTGTGCACATTTTGGACTTTTCTACAATTTACCCAAATGGAAGGGTTTTCTTACAATTTTCACCATTTTTATGTTCCTTATAAGTTTAATTTTCATTATTTATCTTATTGAGTCATGGGGTTCCTTGTTTCACCTTGGTTTGGTGGAGATACCTTTCTAGTGTTGAGTTAGGGTTTACCCCTCATGGATGAGCTACCTTTGAGGTCATAGCTCGATGGTCCTCCTATTTGGTTGGGATCCGATGATTCTCCTGGTGAGAGGAAAACTTATAGTCATCTTGATAGGTAGTGGGTCTATGGTTTTCTTGTTTGGTTTCACTTGGACCGATGGTTCACTTAAAGAAGGTGACCAAATGACAGTTCATCACTTAAGTGACTAGGGATGCTAAAGAATCGATGGATACTATGCTTGGAGATTGATGGTTGGTCAGGAGGGCTAGAAACCTATGGATCAGAAGGTCTCCATGACCGGTGGAGCTACTTGTCGCATGTCTGTGATAGCCATAGGCCAGGGACACATGGCAAAGTTATTATGACACCTCAAGCTTCTCTTCTCCTTATCCATAAGATTTATATACCTCGCCTTTAGATCACAAACAAAACCTTTGGGTCCTTATCTCTCCTTCCCTATCTAGATCTTTTTCTTACCCTTCTTGGTGGAAAATTGAGTTCTCAAGGTGGAAGAAGATAGACAACCTTCTTGTTGGAGCATCTAGGGTTCGAATCTGCCCTCGTCTAGGGTTTGTAAAGCTTCCTTTGGGTGATCTTGACCTTAGATAGTAAGTTTCTTCTTCTCTCCTTCGTTTATCTTGATTTTCTTCTTCCTCCTACCTTCTTCTTGGACAAAACTATGGTTTTCCATGGCAAAGCTTGCTTTGGATCTCAAAGAACTCATCTTTCTTGCTCCTTATGCCTAGGGTTTGCTTCCCTTATGGAGAAAGCACTTACTTGACCAAGTTCAAAGCTTATACTTGGGTTTCCTACCTTCTTTGATAGAATTTTATTTCTTCTTAGAGCCTTATCTTCTTCCTATAGGCGAGTTTTATAACCCTCTTCACGTTTATTACTTACTACAAGCTTGCTTAAAATGAAGATCTAAGTATATAGAAGATATCTTTGCCTAGGGTTTTAGTTTTAATGTTGTTTCTTGATCAGTTTCTAACTCTATATTTACTTGGAACCATGTGCATGACCTTCTTGAGGTAGATGAAGACTTGGTTCTTGCTTATATATCAGTCGATGGTGCTTAGTACCTCTAAATTGATGGCTTATACTTAGGTTTTTAGGCTATTTTCTTCCTTGTGACACAAACGATGGATGTCCTTACACTAGAGCCAATGGAGTTCCCTTTATGACAGCCTATGGTGAGAACAATGGTGACCACTGATGGTGTCAACTGATGGTCACACCTTAGGTCAGTTTGGACTCTTTTAGAAGCTCAACAATCGATGGTTTCATGCCTTAAGATGGTATCAACTGATGGTAGAAGTATATCAACACTTGATGGTGTTAACTGATGGTAGTTCACACTGCACCAACCAATGGTGACACAAAGTGTCACAACCAATGGCGGTCCAAGGTACCACAACCGATTGTGAGACTTGGTCTCATGAGTTGATTCCTTTAAGCCTTGATCTGATGGTTTTCTTGGTTGAATAAATCAAGGGTTAGACTCGTGTTTCAACCAAATGGTTTTGAATGAAGAACATGATCCAATGATGAGAATTTAATGCTTCAATATCCAATGGTTGTGGATGAAACCTATAGTGTAACGTGTTGGTTCTAAGGATGAGAATTTTACGGTTCAATGCCCTTAAACTTATAGTCTTACCTTTACCCTCATATGAATATAATTGAAATCACCAAAATAAGTGGATGTGTAACCCTAATGAAACATAGTTTATTACACCCAATCCTAATGTAACTAAGTGATGGTGATTGATTGTAATAAGCCCTCTTGAATGATTACTAATATAATGAAATACTTTTTTATCGTTATTGAAACTCTAATATGGTTCTATCTAAACATCACGGTTCCTTGCTATGCTAAACTTATATGTCTCATGTGTGTTGATGACTTGTTGATCCTTGTTTTAAGGTATAGAAAGATAATGATGATCTTACATGGAATGATGTGATGGTCGTAATGACCTTTAGTCGTGGTTGAGCCTTGATGGAGGTGTAATCCTCTTTATGATATGACAAGGGTTGAGTCCCTAGAATAATATGATAAGGATTTTGTATCCTGAGGTGGTATGATGACAAGTGTGGTTCTATGAATGGAAATAAATAGTACCATGTGGTGATTTTTTGAACTATACCTCATATGTTTTATATCTTTTGAAGTTTTCATACTTATACATTTGCTAGAAATGAATTAGGGTTTGTATGCCCACTTGTATGATGCAGTATTGATTCACCCAATTGGCAATAACTAATCAAGTGAAACCCTAATCATGTAGTGCCCTATGTCGTAGAACCATCTTTAGTGTTAGAACTTGTTGGATGGTGAAATGAGTATTCCTCATGCTCCTATTGGTTTGGTGTAAGTCATAAGTTCTGTGGAACTCATTTTCTGGGAACTCTAGTTCAATTTCTGGAACCTGAGTTCCCTTCACTTCTGTGTGATAGGTTTGTTGTTAGTGTAAATATGTAAGCTATTAAAAATATTGTAATTTTTGTTGTGTAATATAATTAAGTAAGGATGCCAAAAACATACCAAAATTATATCGGTTAAAAATAATAATATTCTTAAATTATATTAGCCTCATCAAGTGGTTATGGTGCAGAGGTTTCTCCTTTCAAAAATATTTTATTATGGTACAATTATAATCTTAATAAAAATATTATAATCAAAATCACACTATAATATTTTTATTTCACTTTCCATGTAAAAATTATTGTAATATTTTCTGCATTTTATCTGTTGGTAAATATATGCTTTGGTTCATAATTGTTTAACACAATGTAGAAAATTAATTTTTACATTACTTTTTGTAAGGAATTTTTACTATATTATTCATGCATGGTTATATTTGATTATCATTTTCACATTACATTAAACATAAAGAATAAAAATATATTAGATGAATAACATTGTTTTCACATTGTGCGGTGTGTTTTTTCATGATGTTTGTATTTTTTATTTTGTAAATCACACTGATAACGATGATTATAGTGTAAAATATTTTACATAGTGCAATTATAATGTAAAATATTTTGTCATATTATGTTATGATTTTGGCAACAAAATATATCCACAACGCTAATATTTCTAATCATAAATATTTTAGATGTGTCAGTTTTGACTAATGAAGAATATAATTGTATAAGAAATGTTGTTAGTTGTCCTAGAACTCATTTTCTGCTCTTTTTAAGAGGGAACTCAGGAACTGTGTTTTGTATGTAAGTCTGTAACTCATTGGAAGTCACGAAACTCAAGTTCCAACACTTATTTTAAACCAGTCATGAAAAATTGCTTAAGGAACTCCAGTTCATAAGTTTTCTAGATCAGTTACGACAAACTAATCGGAGCCTAAGGGAAACTCAGATTGCATACCGTTGAGTATGTGGGGGTGACAACTTGAGTGTATATCCTTGTCATCCACAATTACAGGTTATGGAGGATGGTTGCGGTCATGCCTCATAAATTTGTTATATATGATGTGACTGGGTACACTACGGCTATACCTCGGGTGGAAGGGTTTTTCTTTGCATACCCTGGTGTCTAGTGTCATGGCTTGTACTAAGGACGGACTAGGTGTTTTCAGCTTGACTATATGTCATTGTTGGCAGTTTGACTGATATGTCTTTGTGGTTTACTCATATTGACAGAGGGGAAGAGATCTTAGGATACCGGCACTCCTAGATCTTATACAAAACTGAATAGCACTTCACATATGTTAGTTGGATATTGGGTGGTATGACTCAAACTCCCTAGGGCGTAATAAAATATATAATACAAATATGTAGTCTATTTGCTAGGGTTAAATGTACTTCACATTGGTTGATAACCCTTGTCATGTCTCTTGTACTACTAAGATATTATGTGATGCAATAAGAGTGGTTGACTATTAGAAGGACAGATTTAATAGTTTCCTTTATATAGTCTGGTATTTATATTGCTAAGCATATCTGTTTATCTTGTTTAATATTCTAGGATTGCTTCATCTGATCAACTGCTTATTACATGCCCAATCGGATCAGTTTGTTTACTATGAAATGACCTACTATAATCAATAAGCGTTGAGGAGAGTTATATCTCTTGCTAGGAGATGGGTCTCACCTCGTGGATCACCACATCTTTTTTTAGGTGGTCACTGACAATGTGGTCGAGATCATGTTGTAGAAGAGGAGGAGCTTGGTGATCAATAGATACAGAAGGTTGGACAGTTTTAGTTGTTAGTAGTAGAGTCCTAGTGTCATCCATGTACTCTCAGGTCTGGGTATGGGATATGTTTTGTAGATGATGTACTTATATCGACACGGATTTTTGGGTAGTGTGCCAGTGTTTGTAATGTATGGCATGTACATGTGGAATATCTCTTTTGTATATAGTTTGTGGCCTCAGCCACTGAATATAGATGTAAATACCATTATGGTATATGAGTATGGGAAAGATGCACCTTGATATAAATGTTTCAGAACATGTTTCTGATGTTCAAATTGGTTTAAATTATTCTATTTTTCTAACTTTATGATTAGTTTAGTAGTTGATCGTGTTTTATGTTTTGAGTAATCTCATTTATTGTGATGAGGTGTCACAGTTAAGTTGGTATTAGAGCTGTAGGTTCAATGAGTCTATAGGGACATAGGATTTAAGCTTGAGTATGTTCTTCCGTTATCCAGCATTCTGATCATAGCTTATGCTTATGCAGATATGTCTCAAGGACACAAAGAACATGCTGAGAGAATCTATGTTGCACCAGGAGGTGGTGCTAGGAGGCAAGCACGTAATGAGGGAGTGCCAGAGACAAGGCCTGAGCAGCCTATGATGCCTCAGTTTGACCCTGTAACTATGGCTAGCCCTGCATTTCAGTCCATGTTTGGACAGATGATGGCCATGATTACACATCTAGCTGACAGAGCACTGACATCTAAAGCTAGGGTAGTTGTCCCTAATGTGGAATCCCGGGGTGTCAGGAAGATGTTTGAACGGCTCAGACGTATTGGGGTGATTGAATATGTGGGTACATATGGCCCAGCAGACGATGTGGTTGATCGAGCTGGAAAAAAAACATTCAAGATCTTGAACATCCCTAAAGAGGACAAGGTAAAACATGATGTGTACCTATTGAAGGGTAGTGTTGGATACTAGTGGGCCATAGAAGAGGAAAAGAGGTTGATAGGATGGGAGGAGTTTTGGCGAGAATTTGTTAGTCAATACTTCTCAGAGACATACCTAGATAAGAAAATCTTATAGTTTGAGAAGATTCTTTAGGGATCAATGACCATCCATGAGTATGAGTCAAAGTTTATGGAGCTTCTGAGGTTTTTCCCTCACATGGAAACAACAGATAAGGAGAGAATCCATAGGTTTGAGAAGGGCTTGAGTACAGAGTTGACTATAACAGTGTCAACTTTAGAGAACATAGAAAGGTTTTCCAACTTTGTGGAGTCTGTAAGGTGGATTGATAGGTCTACTATAGAGAAGTGTGAAGCTAACACTAAGAAGAGGACGATTTAGTTCGAAGGGTAGTCTTATGGGGACTTTAAGAAACCTAGGTTTTCTTCACTAAAATTTCAACAGAATTCAACTTTTACTGAGTAGAGGTCATATACTCCATCTTAATGGTCCCCGAGTAGGGGCAGAGGTCATAGTTTTCCACCAGTTGGAGTTCAGATTGCAGCATTAGTGTTGGTCATAGGGCCGTCTAGGCCGCATCATGACACCAAAACCTATTATAAGTATGGACAAGTTCGACATACAAGACCGTATTTCCCTGTGAAAGATGAGGAGGTGACCCAGTAGCCAAGGCAGAATCAACAAGGGTCATAGTAGCATCAGTTCAATAGTGGTGGTGGCAGAGGAAGCGGTCAGGAATCATAGGCATGATCCTCTGGACAAGTTAGCAAAGGACATGGACGACAACATGCGACAACTAGGTTCTATGTTATGAGCCAGTCGGAAGTAGTGGTCAATCCATGGGTCATAACATATTAGATGGAGTTACTTCATTCTGATTTGTTTATTTCTTCTTTTGTATATGTGCTAGTTGACCCGGGTGCGACACATACTTTTATCATCAGAGAAGCAATATATATTTGTAATATACCTATTAGTCATAGAACCGATAGTCTTCGGTTACAAACCCTTTAGTTGGATTCTCTGAGTTGTGAGATGTGTGTCCTTCTTGTGTTCTTTCTTTCTCAGTATGCAACATTCAAGTGGACCTAATGTCACTTGACATGCATGGATTTGATGTGATCCTTGGATGGATACCTTGGAGAAGTACAAGGTAGTGTTGGACTGCAGTACTAAGGTGGCAACATTTCATGATGGAGATGTCTTGTGGATCTTTTGAGGTGATAGGACTATTCTTCCTACATGTTTGGTATCAACTATGAAAATAGAGAGATTGATGAGGCAGGGTTGTGAAGCTTTTTTGGCTCATGTTGTGGATACCACGATGAGAAGTCCAGTATCCAGGATGTACTAATGGTACAAGAATATGAGGATGTTTTGCCTGAGGAGTTTCCTGGTCTTCCCCTCCTAGAGAGATTGATTTTGAGATCAATCTTGTTCCTGGAAAACAACCCATACCACAAGCACTGTACAAGATGGCACCGACAGAGATTCAATAATTAAAGAAACAATTGCAAGAACTATTAGAGAAGGACTTTATTAGACCAATCACTTCCCCTTGGGGTACTCCTGTGTTGTTTGTTAATAAGAAGGACGGTTCAATGAGGTTATGTATAGACTACCTACAGTTGAACAAGGTGACGGTAAAGAACGAGTATCCATTGCCAAGGATTGATGACCTTTTTTATCATTTGAGAGGAGCTACAATATTCTCAAAGATAAATCTGAGGTTAGGTTACCACCAGTTGAGGATCAAGGGAGATTACATACCCAAGTCAGCTCCTAGGACTAGGTATGGTCACTATGAGTTCTTGGTTATGTTATTCGGGCTAACCAATGCACCATCAATGTTTATAGATCTAATGAACAGGGTGCTCAAACAATATCTAGATCAGTTTGTGGTCATATTTATAGATGACATTGTGATATACTCCAAGGATAGTCAACAACATGAGCAGCACCTTCACCAGGCGTTGACATTATTGAGGCAACACGTGATTTATGCTAAGTTCAGCAAGTGTGAGTTGTGGTTGTCTGAGGTGTCTTTTCTAGGACATGTTATATTGGCTAAGGTGTTTGTGTAGACCCTAAGAAGGTGTAGTTTGTTCTAGAGTGGGAACAACCTAAGACACTGACAGAGAGTCACAGTTTCCTAGGTTTGGCAGGCTACTACAGGAGGTTCATCAACAACTTTAATTTTGTAGCATTACCTATAACTAAGTTAACTAGAAAAGATGTTCCTTTTGCTTGGGATGACAAGTGTCATCGTTCTTTCTAGTATTTGAAAGAGAAATTGACCAGTGCACCGGTGTTAGTGTTGCCAGAACAAGGGAAATGCTACATTGTCTTTTGTGATGCTTCAAAGAAAGGGTTGGGATGTGTGTTAATGCAAGACAAAAATGCCATTTCTTTTGCTTTGCGACAACTTAAGAAATGTGAGGAGAAATACCCAGCACACAACTTGGAGCTTACAGATGTAGTTCATGATTTGAAGATTTGGAGACACTATCTTTATGGAGAAAAGTGTCAGATCTTCACTGACCACAAGAATCTACAGTATATATTTTTGAAGCAAGAATTGAATATGAGGCAGTAGAGATGGATGGATCTGATTAAAGACTATGATTACACAATAGATTAACATACAAGGAAGGTGAATGAGGTAGTTGATTCTTTGAGTAGAAATTCATCTTCATCATCATCTATAGACCAGGAACAATTATTCTCCTTAGTGTGCCACAAGATAGACATGTTGGTGTCTCTTTTCCAGATGAACATCTAGTTGGAGGTTTTCTTGTTGGTAGGTTTGTTGGCATAGTTATAAGTCAAACCTACTTTAAGGCAACAGATCCATGATGCACAGCAGGATGATACTATGATATATAATTATTTGATCAGAGTTCCGTAATGAGAAACATGATGGCTTCCATGAGGCGGATGATAGTATAGTTTGCTTTCACAACTAGACAGTAGTTCTTGATATTGTGTGATTGAGGAAGATAGTGATCGAAGAGGCTCAGTGTTTGATGTATGTGATGCATCCTGGAAGTACCAAGATGTACCATAATCTAAAGGACTTGTGTTGGTGGCTAGGTTTAAAACATGATGTGGCAGAGTTTGTTCCCAGGTTTCCAGTTTGTCAATAGGTTAAGGCTAAGCACCAGAAGCATGCAGGGACACTACAACCTTTGTCGATATCTCAGTGTCAATGGGATCATATCACTATGGACTTTGTGGTTGGTCTTCCTAGGACATCCAAGGGTCATGATTCCATATGGGTGATAGTTGACATGTTAATGAAGTCAACTCACTTCCTTCCAGTCACGACAATATTTATAGAAAAAAAATTGGCACAGATATATGTTGATGAGATAGTCCTTTTACATAGTATTCTAGTGACTATAGTTTCTGACAGAGGTCCACAGCTTACAAGTCAGTTTTGGGAATGTCTGCATTCAGCAATGGGAACACAAAGGAGTTTTAGTACATCATTCCACCCACAGACATATGGTCAGTCTGAGAGGACTATTTAGACTTTAGAAGACATGTTGAGGGCATGTATGTTGTAATTTCTTGGAAGTTGGGATGTACACCTGAGTCTGGTAGAGTTTGCTTATAACAACAGCTATTAGAGAAGCATATATATGGAACCTTATGAGGCTCTGTATGGGAGAAGTTTTCAGTCTCCACTTTGTTGGTATGAGATAGGTGAGTATCAACTCTTGGGTCATGGGCTTGTACACCAGACTACAGAGAAGATTATGTAATACAACAATAGTTGAAAGCATCCCAAGACAGATAGAAGTCTTATGCATATAACCATCACAGACCGTTAGAGTTCCAAGGGGGAGACAGAGTCTCAAGGTTACTCCTTGGAAAGGTATGTTGAGGTTTGGGAAGAAGGGTAAGTTGGCTCCTAGGTTTATGAGACCATACCCTATCTTGACACGTGTTGGAAAATTGGCATACAAGTTAGAGATACCGCCAGAGTTGCATATCTTGAATAATGTTTCCATATCACTATGTTGAGGAAGTACAGATGCTGACCAGACAATACAACCAGTGGAGGTTGAGTTAGATGAGGATGTTTCCTATGTTGAGGGTCATGTGTTGATCTTAGATATAAGGGTGAAGAAGTTGAAGAAGAAATATATAGTGTTAGTAAAGGTTTTATGGCATCACTATGACATAGAGCAAGCCACGTGGGAGTTATAGGACAAGATGCATAGAAAGTACCCATCTCTCTTTGCATATGATTTCGGGGACAAAATCATTATTAGGGGTTTATAGCTATAAGACCCCTGACCTTTCTTAAAGTGTTAAACATGCTTAGTTACTACAATTGAGTTCTTAAAAATATTAACCAAACCATATGAGGTGCTTTTATATCATATGGCAAGCTTAAGTTTCAAGTTTGGTCCAGTTTGGATATTGTTTGTGCAAGTTATGCAATTTTGTGCACATTTTGGACTTTTCTGTCATTTGCCTAAATGGGAGGGTTTCTTACAATTTCCCACATTATTTATGTTCTTTATATGTTTAATTATCATTTTGTATCTTGTTGAGTCATGGGGTTCCTTGTTGCGCCTTGGTTTGGTGGAGATACCTTTCCAGTGTTGAGTTAGGGTTTACCCCCTCATGGATGAGCTAACTTTGAGGTCATAGCTCGATGGTCCTCCTGTTTGGTTGGGAGCCAATGGTTCTCTTGGTGATAGGAAAATTTATGGTCATCTCGGTAGGTATTGGGTCTATGGTTTTCTTGTTTGGGTTCACTTGGATCGATGGTTCACTTAAAGAAGGTGACCAAATGATGGTTCATCACTTAAGTGACTAGGGTGCTAAAGAATTGATGGCTACTATGCTTGGAGACTGATGGTTGCTCATGAGGGCCAGAAACTAATGGGTAAGTAGGTCTTCATGACTGGTGGAGCTTCTTCTTGCATGTCTGTGACATCCATAGGCTTGGGACACATGGCAAAGTTATTATGACACCTCAAGCTTCTCTTTGCCTTATCCATAAGCTTTATATACCTCTCCTTTAGCTCACAAACAAAACCTTTGGATCCTTATCTCTCCTTCCCTATCTAGATCTTAGTCTTACCCTACTTGGTGGAAAACAAAGTGCCCAAGGTGGAAGAAGATAGCCAACCTTCTTATTGGAGCATCTAGGGTTCAGATCTACCCTCGTCTAGGGTTTGTGAAGCTTCCTTTAGGTGATCTTGGCCTAAGCTAGTAAGTTTATTCATCTCTCCTTCATTTATATTGTTGTTCTTCTTCCTCTTACCTTTTTATTGTATGGAACCATGATTTTCCATGATAAATCTTGCTCTAGAGCTCAAAGAACTTGTCTTTCTTGCTCCTTATGCCTAGTGTTTGCTTTCCCGGTGGAGAAAGACCTTAGTGGACGAGTTTAGAGCTTATACTAGGGTTTCCTACCTTCTTTGTTCAAATTTCTTTCTTCTTAGAACCTAATCTTCTTCCTAGAGGTGAGTTTTATAACCCTTTTCATATTTATGGCTTACTACAAGCTTTCTTACTTAAGTTCTTGCTCTAAAATGAAGATCTAAGTATATAGAAGATATATTTGCCTAGGGTTTTGATTTTAATGTTGTTCCTTGATTAGTTTGTAACTCTAGATGAACCTGGAATCATGTGAACGACCTTCCTGAGGTATAGTTATACTTGGTTCTTGCTTACATGTAAATCGATGGTGCTTAGTACCTCTAAACCGATGGCTTATACTTAGGTTTTTAGGTTGTTTTCTTCCTTGTGCCACAAATGATGGATATCCTTTTACTATCACCGATGGAGTTGCCTTTATGACAACTGATGGTTATAACCAACAGTGACCATCGATGGTGTTAATTGATGGTCACACCTTAGGTCACTTTTAGACTCTTTTGAAAGTTCAAAAATTGATGGTTTAGTGCCTTAAAAATGGCATCAACCGATGGTAGAAGTAGCTCAACACCTGATGGTTTTAACTGGTGGCAGTTCAGACTACACCAACCGATGGTGATACAAAGTGTCACAACTGATGGTGTTATAGGGTACCACAACTGATGGTGAGACTAGGTCTCATGAGTTGATTCTTTTAAGCCCTAATCCGATGGTTTTCTTGGCTAAATAAATCAAGGGTTAGACTCATGTTTCAACCAATGGTTTCGAATGAAGAACTGGATCCAATGGTGAGGATTTAGTGCTTCAATATCCAATGTTTTGGGATGAATCCTATAGTGTAATGTGTTGGTTCTAATTAGAAGAATTTTATGGTTCAATGTCCTTAATCTTATAGTCTTACCTTTGCCCTTGTATGAATGCAATTGATAATCACCAAAATAAGTGGATGTGTATCCCTAATGAAACATAGTTTGTTACACCCAATCCTAATGTAACTAAGTGATTGTTATTGATTATAATCATCCCTCTTGAATGATTTCTAAGATAATATAATACTCTCTTATTGTTGTTCAACCTCTAATATGGTGCTATTTGAACATCACAGTTCCTTGCTATGCTAAAGTTATATGCCACATGTGTGTTGATGACTTGTTGAGCCTTGTTCTAAGGCATAGAAAGATAATGATGATCTTACAGGGAATGATGTGATGGTATTAATGACCTTTAGGCATGGTTGATCCCTAAAGGAGGTGTAATCCTCTTTATGATATGACAAGGGTTGACTCCCATGAATAATATGATAAGGATTTGTATCCTGAGGTGGTATGATAACAAGTGTGGTTCTATGAATGGAAATAAATGGTACCATGTAGTGATTATGATTTTGAACTATACCTCATACATTTTATATCTTATGAAATTTCCATACTTATACATTTATAGAAATGAATTAGGGTTTGTATGTTCACTTGTATGTTGTGGCCTTAATTCAACCAATTAGCAATAACTAATCGAGTGAAACTCTAATCATGTAGTGCCATGTGCCGTAGAACCATCTTCAGTGTCAGAACTTGTTGGATGGTGAAAGGAGCATTCCTAAGGGAAACTCAAAGTGCATATTTTTTAGTATGCGGAGGTGACAAATTGAGTGTATATCCTTGTCATCCACAATTACATGTTATGGAGGATGGATGCAGTCATGCCTTGGAAATTTGTTATATATGATGTGACTGGGTACACTATGGCTATACCTCAGGTGGTAGGGTTTTGCTTTGCATACCCTGGTGTCTAGTGTCATGGCATGTACCAAGGACAGACTAGGTGTTATTAGCTTGACTATATGTCATTGTTGGTAGTTTGACTGATATGTCACTACAGTTTACTTGTACTAACTGAGGGGAAGAGATCTTAAGATACCGACACTCCTAGATCTTATATAGAACTGAATAGCACTTTGTAGCTATTAGTTGGACTTTGTGTATTATGGCTCAAGCTCCCTAGGGCGTAAAAAAATATGCAATACAGCTATGTAGTATATTTGTTAGGGTTAAATGCGCTTCACATTGGTTGATAACCCTTTCCATGTCTCTTGTACTACTAAGTTGTTATGTGATGCAATCAGAGTGGTTAACTATTAGGAGGATAGATTTAATAGTTTTCTTTATATACTCATATATTTATATTGCTAAGCTTGTCTGTTTATCTTGCTTAGTATGCTAGAATTTCTTAATCTACTCAACTGCTCATTACATGCTCAAATGGATTAGTTTGTTTACTGTTAAATGACTTGCTATAAATAATAAGCATTGTGGAGAGTTATATCTCTCGTTGCGACATGGGTCTCATCTCATGGGTCACCACATCTTTTTTTAGGTGGTCATCATCAACGTGGTTGAGATCATGTTGTAGAAGAGGAGCAGCTTGGTGATCAATAGAAACATAAGGTTGGATAGATATAGTTGTTGGTAGTAGAGTCCTAGTGTCATCCATGTACTCTCAGGTCTAGGTATGGGATATGTTTTCTAGATGATATACCTGTAGCGACACGAGTTTTTGGGTAGTGTGCCAGTGTTTGTAATATGGCATGTACATATGGAATATCTCTTTTGTATACATGTTGTGGCCTCATCCACTGAATACATATGTAAATTTTGTTATGGTATATGAGTTTATGGGAAAGATGGACCTTGATATAAATGTTTCAGAACATGTTTCTAATGTTGAAATTGGTTTAAATTATTCCTTTTTTCTGACTTTGTAAGTAGTTTAGTAGTTGATCGTGTTTTATGTGTTGATCAATATTATTTAGTGTGACAAGGTGTCACACCCTCACATCCCAAACCACTACTACCCACTTGTTTGGTAGAGTGTTCTAGGACTTCATTTAGGGACTTTTTCCCTTTGGGGAATTTTTACAATGGTTCTCTAAGCCTATGGTTATCATCTCTTAGAGTTATAACTATAGAAGAAAGACTAGCACGGTCATCTTGAGCAGACAAGAGGTCGGCCTCTAAATAGAGGGTTTTAGTCAATGAGAATCATTTTCAAGAGTTAAGCTAGCTACTTCTTTACTAGGCAAAATAGGTCTAGATTCAATATCATTTACTTTAGCAAGAAGTCTATCATTTTTCGTTCTAAGCATTAAAAGTTCATCAACATAGACTTGGTTTTCATCTTTTAGATCATTCATTTTCTTGAGATAAACACCATTTTCAATTTGAACACCATTATATTAAAGTTCTTATCAAGAAATTGTCCTTGCAAAGAGTCTATGCTATCAAGATGAACCTTTTCATTTTTTTCTAGAATTTCAATTCTAGCATATAGATCATCTATGATTTTCACTAATCTCATCTTTTTGGATTTGTACTTAAGTAAGAAGAATGGGAAGCATGAATCATATTAATGAGAGAATCTTCAGAAAGTTCATTCAAGCTTACCTCACTTACCTCGCTTACCTCACCTATATCTTCACTTGTTGAGGCCATGAGTGCAAGATGACACTCTCCTTCATTTGATCAGGAATCACTTGAGGAAGACTCCTCCCAATTAGCATGGGCATCATCTTTTCCTCTTCTTTCTTTCTTATCCCTCTTCTTGAATTACTCTCCTTTTTATAGTCCTCCTTCTTCTTAAAGTTTCTCTTGTGATAGGACTTCTTTGCCTTGGGGAAATCATTCATGTAATGTCCCTTTTGTCCACATTCATAGCATCTAGGAGTAGAAGAGGAGGAGGGCTTTTCCATGAAGGGTTTCCCTTTGGAGTAATGAGCTTCAAGATCACTAGGGACTTCATCTTCACTAGAGGGAGGAGTAGGTTAGCAAGTAAGTTGTTGTTGTAGTATTGTCGCTTCCACTTGATCTATTAAGGTTGCATCCTTTATCTGCTTGCATTCCTTCTCTTCTAGCTTGTCTTTTTCTTCTTGAGTGTCAAGCCTTACTTCAAAATCTCAGAGATTCCCAATGAGTTCTTCTGTAGGAATCTCACTAAGGCTCTTTGTTTCTTCAATGGAGGTCACCTTGGATTGCCACCTCTTGGTTAGAGATCTAAGAATCTTTGAGTTGACCTTCCCTTGGTCCATGGGTTGTCCCAATGATGCAATCCCATTCAAAATGGTGTTGGGTATAGCATACATCTCAACAATTCTTTCTTTCCTTCCCATTTTGTTGTCAAGAAGTCCATTGAACCTGTATACCTTTGACTCCTTGACTTTCTTGGTGCCTTCACAGGTAACAAAATGCTTATCCAATATCTCACGAGTTGTATCTAAAGCAGAGTTCTGGTTGAACTCGGTGGGAGTGAGTTGAGTAGATGATGCTTATTTCCTTGGCATTTAGTTGAGCCATATTCATGGTAGCTTCATTCTAAGTAGCAATATCTCCCTTGGTTCTTTTTATGGAGTAGCAACCACTCTCCACATCTCATAGCTCATCCCTTGAAGATAGAAATGCATCCTTCTCCTCCAATAGAAGAATTTTGTGCCATCAAATATGGGAGGACGCATACATAATCCACCTTCTATGTTAAGGGACCCCAATAGATTCTCATCGATCTTCTCATCTTGTAGGAGCACTAGGTTGGAAAAGACCTTGCTCTGATACCACTTGTTGGAGCAATGGCCTCTAGAGGGCGGTGAACAGAGCTAAAAACACTAAAACCAAATTCAATAGACCTTCAAACTATATCACAAGCTAAGGTTTCTTATATGGAATTTGAGTGCAACTAAGCATACATAGAAAGTATGAGAGAGATTGAACAAGCACAATAACGCAATCTATGTATATTGGTTCCAAACTCCAAACTAGGAGATGTACATCTACTACCTAGAGGGGTCAATCTTTGGGATTTGCAACTATTGCACATTTATTATATTCCATTAAAAGAGATACAATATGATCATATTTTTCTAAGGTCAAGGGTACCTAGAATTCCTTTTAAGGAACAAAGGATCCAATAACCATAAAAGGACTTAACCATGTGAGAGCAAGAGTCTTCTACCTTCACAAGGACTTACCCACTTTTACAATGAGCCAATAGCCTTCACCAAGGAGATCTACTCTTGCAAAAATTCTTTGCTCTTAAAGGAATTACCCACTCTTATCTTGGATCTTCAGCCTTCTTCTTCACCTTCACCAAAGAGAAGCTTTCACCATATTTGCTTTGAGAAAGGAGATTGGGAAAGGAAGTTGAGAGCTTGATAAGGTGTACAATGGGGAATATCTCTCACAAGAATCCTATCTCACTTAGAATGATGTATACTAGTAGTCAGCTTGAGAGAGAAAGGAGTGCTTAGTAGACAAAACCACTCAACTATATCTAGGAGCAAAGAAGGCAAACTTGAAATGAAGTCCAAGGGCTCTTATTTAAAGTTGGGGTGTCTACAAGCTAGTAGATGCACTTAGGGTCAAATTATAGCCATTTGGGAATGTTGCAATAGATACATTTTCGAGTTTTGCAGCACTTCAATGGTTGGAAAACCTTTTATGTACTTTTCCATATAGTTTCGTCGGTCGAGTTTCCATAAAGGTAATTTGACCGATAGCACTACATGAAAAAACAAAATTTGAGTTGTCGGTCAAGTTTGTCCTTGATGAAACTTGATCGACAACTTAAGATTGCTTTGTGTGCACAGGGTCTCGGTCGATTTGATACTAGGATAAACTCATTCGACATTGGGATTTACCAAGATCCACACAACTTGTCGATCAAGTTGTCTCTAGGACAAAATCGGCTGACAAGGCAGCCTGTGATGGAATTTGATAAATGTTATAAAAGTGTTTAAGCATTCAATTTAAGTGCATTTATCTTTTTCTCAACTTAGTCACAAGTCATAGCATCGATACAAGTGACTTAAAATAATTTCCTAATTGATTTAAGGCCTTTTCCACAAAAGTGCACTTGCATTGATTTTGGCTTGTTTTTCATCAAGCTAGGGTTTGCTTGAATTCGTTCTCTTAATATACCTGATACCTGAAATTGATATCATATAGACATATTAGATACATATGAATGGAATGGTTAAGTCATCATCAAAATATGGACAACGTATAATTGTTAGGTCAACAGAAGTCATTGGACTATCGTAAAGAATGTCCTTAAGTACTTGAGAAGAACTAAGGATCAACTTCTTTTTTATGGTGGTGAGGAATAGTTGGGTGTAAGGGGTTACACCAATGCAAGATTCCAATTTGACAAAAGAGACTATTGGTCGCAACCATACTATCATTGTATCATAGATCACAAATTGTAGGTTGAAGTTGTTCTCCAACTTTCCAATTACTTAGGTAGCAATGATGTGTTTCTAGATAATGTTCATTGCTTGTGTTGTCATAAGTTGGTTATGGACATACACTATCAATGTAACTTGGGACCTATAAGGTCACACACATAGGATGCACCTGGAATAGGAGTTTACTCATGAATAAGGTTTAACTTGATTACTGAAGTCTCAAGAATTCATGTTGATGTCATGTTCTGCATTAATTGTCACATTGAAAGCTGATATGTTTGTGAATAGGAAATATAGTGAACCAACCGATTCTGGTGTTGAGTCAATCGATTCACATGTAAATTGACCGGTTCAAAATGTGAAGAGGTTGATTCATGATTTGCAGCAACCAAAAATTCATGAAAACTCATCTCATCGAATCTAGTTGATCTAGAAACCCTGACTCGGACCCTCTATAAATAAGGGGGTAGTCAAGGCTTTTAGAAGACACAACTAATGATGACAAACATTATCCTCTCAAAATTGTGGTAAAGTGAGAGCCCGAGCAAGTCTTACCCGTAAAAGGGAGAGACAACAAAGGATAACAAGTCAATGCTAGAACGTTGACATCAAAGGGACAATTCCTTCCCGTTTGCTCTGGTAGTGCAATGTGGAGTTCTTGATGGTCTGCTTGGACTATGTAGAGGCATGAAGGCTATTTCCACCATGCTAGGAGGACATTATCTACTATCCTTCATGGTGCTACACTAGGAGGCCGCCGCTAAAAACTGTCTAGGTATTGCCATATCTAGAAGTAATGTGTTGTGAGAATTGTCACTAGACTTGCTCCAGGACCATGTATATACCTTACAAATCTTCCTTCCCATTCATAGTTATTGATGCAATCTGTTGGTCATGGGGAATGTGGTCAGAAAAAAAAATGTTGTCATCTCTGTCTCCATATTTCCCTACAAGATGACCCTCAGGGAGTTATCTCTGGAGAGAGAGGAAGAAAACACATATGGGAATGTTGGCACATGGAGGATTTTGGTAAAATGAAACTGGCCACCAATCCACTTGGTGTTTAGATGAACTGCATTGTTGGAATGTGCAAAGAATATGTGTGATGGATGCCCGGAACACAGACTAGGAATACATTAGTCATCACAAGGTTGGAATATTTACAATTTTAGAGCCAAGAGCTAGTGGTTTGAATGTCGATCAGATCATTAGAAAGGTAGGAAATGATGCATTTCACCAAGTTGAGGCAAATGAGTTCTAAAGTGATATTTGGGTCTGACTAGGAGTAGATGTTCTTGTAGTTTACAAATAGTTTTTCTACTACTTTGTAAATTGACAATTTTTTATCACCTTTGTCTATGCAAGAACAAAGAAAGTCAAGAGGCATTTTCTGTGGAATCATCTTAACACCATTGTGGGACCCATGTCCATATTGTGGAGTGATGTGCGACTTTAGTGTCATTTTCAATCATGGTGAGGAGATCAGAAGTAACACTATCAATGCGAGCAGTTGCTTGGATTTCACAACAACCTTAGCAACAATTCGTTTAGAAGATCTTGTATGGAAATATGGCGACAGAGATGGCACAAAAACAAAAATTATTTGCCATATTCACCATAAACCAATGGGTTGCTTCAATAACTATGAACGGAAAGGAAGGTTGCAAGGCATATACCTGGTCCTAGAGCAAGTCGAGCAACAATTCTTACAACATTGTACTTATTTCTCAAGTAGTACTCAGACAACAGTCAACGACAGTGTCCTAGTGTAGCATCACAGACAGATGTTGAAGATGTCCTCCTCGAGTGATGGAAACGGCCTTCATGCCTCTACATATTCCATGAGGACCATCAAGAACTCTACGTCGTTCTTCTAGAATTGGCGGGAAAGAGTTTTCCCTTCGTGTTGTCAACATGCCATCGTCGAATTTAGTCCCTTTGGCTATCTCTCCCTTTTATGGATAAGATACATCTAGCTCTCACGCTACCACAACATTGAGATGAGGAGTCTTGTCATACAAGAGTGTTGAGAGCCTTATCCATGCCTCCCCTTTATATAGGAGTGGATGGGCTAGGGCTTCCACAATCCTGGGAACGTGATGGGATGGATTTCATGAATTTTAGACTACTACGAATCACCCGTCGGTCGACTGGACTCCCAGTCAATCGAATGGCATGGTAGTCAGTCGAATGGAACATCCAATCGATGATTGGAATGTTTTCCTATTCATAAACATATTGTCTTTCAATGTGACAATTAATGCATATAATGACGTTAGCATAAATTCCTTCATCTAGTCCTACTAATCATCTACTCGGACGAATGGTATTCCCAGTCGATCGACTGGTATTCCCAGTCGATCGACTGGACACGCCAATCATCCAACTAACGAGCAGTGTTGTTTAAGTTGATTACCCAAACACTTTAATAATCATGCTAAACCTTATCCACCAATAAACTCCAATTCTAGGTGCATCCTATGTGTGTGACCCTATACAACCCGAATTATGTTGGCAGTGGATGTCCATAACTAGATTTTGACATCACAAGCAATTAGTGGTATCTAGAAACACATCATTTTTACCCAAGTAACTAGATAGTTGGAGAACAAATTCAAACTACAATTCATGATCAATGTAACCATGATCGTCTACTTCCTTTATCATTGATATCTAGTTTGAACACAAGGCATGGAATTGTCATCCTCTCAACATTCAATCCATGTTCCTTGAATAAGAGCAGACTATATGAGATGCATGTGAGATCACATATCATACATTGACTCACACGAGTATGGCCACACATTTCTCAATTTCTCTTATCAAGTGGCCCGGATATCAACTCTGGCAAGAGGAAAAATCTCATCTGCATCACTTGCAGTCAATCCCCATGTGTCACCACGTATCTAAGCACCACCTTTATGGTAACCCTTATTCAAGGTCATGTTGAATGGTGCCAAAGTATATGGAATGACATGTGATGAGTGCAATGACTTTAGGTGTAAGAACCACAATCACCAATATCACTATGTGAACTAGTTATGACTACCATTCAATGGTTTCCATGTATCACTCTCAAGGTGGTTCTGTTCAATACATTGTTCTCTAAAAAGTACCTATGTGTTTGACTTGATATCATATATCATGACAAATGAGATTATGTCATCGTTCAAAACACATTCTAGTCTTATGTGTTATTGATTCTATATTATTTTTTACAATAATATCTAACTAGGGACATAACAAGAATGTATATACTCTTATCATACATATCATCTCATTATTTAGGTCCTCAACCTAAAGACATATGTCAACGAGCAATATTATTCTCTTAGACATCTATCATTTTATACCATCATCTCATAACTAAACAAACATATAGACAAAAGTTGCCTTTATTATTAATCAAATCATGTACATGATGCCACATTACAATCATCATATGACTGGCCTCTGAGCATACATACCAATAGAGTCGCACTTGCACTTTGATCCAATCACCCATGAATATAATCCCAAGTGATCTAACATGACATGCATGATTCTATTGTGAAAGTGCTTTTGTCAAGGGTCACCAATGTTGCTTTCAGTCGGTACTCTACAAATCTTCACATCTCCTCTTATATGATATCTTGTATGAGAAGGAAGAGCCAAAATATATGCTTGGAATGCTAATGTGATCTAGGTTCCTTAGCTTGTGCAATAGCTCCATTGTTGTCACGATACAACTCTATTGCATTGATAATGCTTGGAACCACTCTAAGTTCATTGATGAACTTCTTGATCCAAACAACTTCTTTTGTTGTGCTCAAGGCAATAATGTACTAAGCTTTGATTGTAGAATCAACAACTATCTCTTGTTTTGAACTTTTCCAACTCATATCTTTGTTGTTAAAGAAAAACACAAATCTGGATTGTGATCGATAATCATCTTTGTTAGTTTGGAAGCATGCATCGATGTAACCCTTTACACCAAACTCTTCCTCACCACCATAGACAAGAAGGTGATCGTTAGAACTTCTCAAGTACTTAAAGATGCCCTTCAGGGTAGTACAATGACCTTCACTGGGGTTTGATCGATAGATGGTCATCATGCTCAAGGCATATGAGTGATACGAGTAAACTACACATCAAAAGCAAGTGTATGTATCAATGTAATATAGGCCTTAAGAGGACCGGATGTCGAACTCAAGGAAAAGTTAATCTAGAAACTACTACTAACTGTAATGTGATCAATTAGGCTGATGAAAACTTGATTGAAGGTTTAATTATCTAAAGCAGAAAATAATCTAAAATTACTGGTTGTTGATCTCAATTGGAGTTAATTCCTTATGATTATGGTTTCACCTCGGTTAACATTGCAATTAACATCATAACATTCATAAACATCTCTCCTAACCCTATACTAAGAGATCGGTAGCAAGAATTACCCACTCTCACAACATAATTCACTACATATTCTAATACCAATCCCACTCTCATAATGATTGTGTTATTATTTAGGTGCTTTATCGAAAACTATGGGCAATCTTCACATTTGTAAGCCAAGCATGGATAGTTCATGAGAATCTCATAAAAATAAGTGCAGAAATCAAGAGAAATTGATATATTAATGCATAAAAGTCAATTACAATGCATAATCAGGCTACTCCTGGGTCCTAAGGAATAAGAGGTTTAGCCCTGCATGGTTTCTATTGTCAAGTACATGGGAGAGAAGAAGAAAATTGTGGGAAACATTAGTAAAACTAAAGAACCCCTGAAGAAGATGGTTCAGATGATCCCCTTTGACAAACGTGACGATTTGCTACCTTCCGGCTGCAAATCCATCTCTGAAGGTGCTCGAATCTCTCAGAACATGATTTTCTTCTCTGTTTTCTCCTCTCCTTACTCTCGAATATCGTCCAATGGAATAAATGAGATAGTTAGGTCTGGAAAAAATCCCCCTAAGTCATATAAGTGACTTAGGGCCTCATTAATTAATTGCCAATTGTAGAATTAGACTTAATTTTTAGATTTGTCTGATCCTGTCGTGTCTCTACTACCAACTGGGTGTCAATAGTACTGATACCTTCAATAGTTACGACCTCCTATTAAGTTTTCAGTACTACCGAGCTTGAAGTCGATAGTATCCATATTTCTCGCTAAATTCTAATTCATCCATGTGATGTTGTCGGTGGTACTAACTTTGAGGTCGGTATTATTGGGTCTTCTCAATTTTATTATGTTCCAAACTGAGTATGTGTTGGTACCACTGATACAAAATTCGGTAGTAATGAGCTGTGGAGATTCTTGTAAATATACCTAAAACATACAAAAACCGAACATAAGCTCTTAAAATTTATTAAATCATTCGAAAACCTTAAAATTATAGTTATTTGATGCAATTAAGTATCATGGGCTAATGATAGTAAATACTATGCAAGTTAATATGAAACAGAATAATATGTGCACAAAAATCAATACTAAATAGCATGTGAAAATGAAGACTATCCAGTGCATCAAACTCCCCTAAGCTTAAATTTTGCTCGTCCTCGAGCAACACACCCTCGGATCTATTTGAGACAAGTCAACAAAAGGACATAAAATATGAATTTCATTTCTTAACTATCCCCACCTGGTGGTTCCAAATTGGCCTTTACTGACCACTGAACAATCAATTGCTCTATAGCAACCAAAAATATCCATAAAATTTGTCCACCCTTAGATCAATGAGCACTATCTAGTGAGCAGTTAATATCATAGTCAATTAGGCATTTACTTGGTGCATCATGTGATTCACTATTCTACTTTGCTCTTTTCCTAAGTACCAATTTACTTGGAAGCAGTTCTCCTTATAAGAATGAATGAGGAGAATAATCATTTAAGTGGCTTACCAATAAGAACAATGGATGGAACAAATTAGGTGGCTAATGAAGAGTCACAAGTTACATCCAAATTATTTATGCAAGAATAAAACATGATGAACTTGTATGGTGAAGATGATGAAAAATGCATGAATCTTAATGCCTAATATTATTGGGTGGATGATGCATGTATTGAAAATCTCATCAAATGAATGAAAATGAAATAAAGAAGAATGGCATCATGTGAATGTTTCCATATTTTTGTGAAGAGTTTAGGGCATCCTTTCTCCCTTTTTATTTCGATTTTTTTCTTCCTTTTTTTCATTGTCCCATTGTTTTAGCATGATGAACAATTATGCTTGGGATTTACTAACATACATCATTCAATTTTTTTTCTCTTATTTTTCTTCTGAGGGTATGGATGTGTATCCCTACATTCTTATTTTAGAGGAAACAGTGTAACCACATGATATAAAATGAATGATGAAAAATGCATGCAATCAACATGTTATTGTTATGCAACTAAAATGATATGCATATTTTTTTTTCATTTTATAACTAGTACAATCAAAGAGAAACTAACTATCACGTCCCCTATTATGCCATGCTATGCAAACAAGAGGAAATAATTCATATTACTTGATCATCTTAAGGTGGTGAGTCAAAATGAATGGAAAATGGATGGAATCACATAATTAAGAGACAATGCCTTTCATGAACTATGATATGTCCCTCTCTAATGACCTATGAACAGAGTAACCTAAGGGTTTCTTTCTTAAACTTCAATTAAGATCTCGTTAATTGTTTGACTAATTTAGGCTCAAACCCCATCTTGATCCACATTACATGAACAATTAAGATATCCATTCATATCAAATGTCCTTAAGCTGAATAGCCCATACAGTTTCTCTAGGTGGTGCAACTCAAGAAATTTGCAAATAAGTCAAAGGTTTTATATATTTTTTTCATTTAAATTCCATTACAAACACCCGAGAGTACATGACATTGACATGATTCATGAATTAAGCTCCACTTTTACACTAGATAGATTGTGGGTCCTACAACTTGGAATATAAAACTAAAAATCAAATAGAGACTAAAAGAAAGATAAAGGATAGAGACTTTTCCAACTACCCCCCTAAGCTTGAACTTGACTATGTCTGCATAGTCAAAATTCTAACTTAAGAGGTGGAATAGTGGTATCAATCAGAAGGGTGGTGGTGGTGGTGGTTGTGATATCTCTGGAGGTTGTGAATAACCACCAAAGTAGCCCTGGCTCTAGTAATTGCCAAAGAATGGTTGTTGGTATCCCTCTATCTATTATAGGCATGTGTGTATGTTCTCTTAGTTGGCTAAGAGAAGTTTCTCATTCTCAAAGATTGTCTACTGCTTGTAGTATAGCCATCCTTGGACATCATGAATGCCCACTAATGTAGTCGTCTGTTGTTGTTATCCCTGTTGTATCTCCTACATCATTCCATACATGCCCACCATGGAATATGGATCATCTTCATGTAGAACTAGAGGCTCCATATGTGTGAGGGAGCTTGCATGGGACCTACCTCTTCATGATGGGGATGGTAGGTTCCACCTCCTCTTCTTCTTCTTCCTTCTGTTGTTGCTCTTGCTCGGCAATATCTTCTTCTTCTTCCTTTGAAGAGCTATCTACAGGCCACCTCATGAGGTGGAGCCCTTGCAAGTCAAAGATTGCATCTGGGAGCACCCTCTCCTTGTACTGTTTGCCCACTGTACAACATGTGTACATTATACCTTGGCGTATGTTGAGGAGGCTTGCTCTTTCGAAGTGCATTGGGTCTAGCTTGGGAGTGGCCTTCAGAGATCTGGCGGTGGAGAGATCAAGGTTAAGGTGGAGTGCTATTAGTATGATCAGTCCTCCAAAATGGATAGGAGGAGCCCTCTACACGAGTCACTTCACACCCATCATATACTGGAGGATGAAAGAACCAAAGTTCAAACTCCTTCCTCCTATTTCCAACAATTTGTGGAGGAAGTAGAGGTCAACCCATTGAGTCTTCCCCTGCCCCTGGCTTGACTTTGCGAAGATGGTGTTAGTGATGAGGCGATGCAGGATAAAAGCAAAAGGGTGCTCGATGTTAGTGATGGGGTTTAAGTGATAGCTTATATGGTAGCCTTCTAGAACCTCTGCCAATATCTCCCATGCAGTCTTGAAATCAAAGTTGTTGGGGACAAAACATTCTTCACCCACCGACCACCCATATATGGCGTTAAACTGTCGCAACATCCGATGAAAGTTAGTGTTGTAAAGACGAAAGTTGACACGGCCCTCCATCCATCCATCCCTGTGCTCGGGGATGATGCAAATATCCAACAAGGCAAGGAACTCACAGATGAGATCCAAAAAAGTGAGCCAGTCACTGAAGAATGGATGATCGCCCACCAGTCCTTGACACTTGCATACTTGGCACATATTATCAGTGAAGCCCAAGGAGGTGAGGAATGCATGATCACCATACTATGTTGCATTTATCTCCCTCTTCAGTAGGTCCTCATATATATCTTCCTCACATCGGCGTTGGGGTGGGTGATGCGGCTTGGTTTAGGAATCATTGTAGGATTCCCCTCCGATTAAGAAGTGTTTCCCCTGGATGTCGTCACGATGGTACAAGAAGGGGATGGAGAGAAAAGATGCTTGGAGTAGACTCTGAATGCCCGAGGGTGCTTGCTCAAACTTGTTCGGAGGATGTGTAAAGAAGGTGAGAAGAAAAACTAAAAATATCCCCTCCTTATATAGAACCTGACCAGCCTGCTGTCCACGCATCGGTAGTACCAACGGTTGAGTCAGTACTACCTACTTTTCCTCCATAATTTGTGTGACTCGGTACCATCCGTTAGTACCAATAATCCTAATGCCTCCAAGTTGGTTGATGTGTATCACCATGTGTCGGTAGTATTGACATGATGTCGGTAGTACCGACTTGTGTGAAGGATCGGTACTACCAACCATAAAATTTGAAGAATTTCAATCATTGAAGGAGCTCCCATGGATTCTATGTATGCTAGTGTCAGTACTACTGACTTTTGGTTTAGTAGTACCAAGTAGTTCAAATTTCTCAGTACTTCCAAGTGGGATCTCGGTGTTTTGAAACTGGAGCTTGCATTTTTGTCGGTACTACTGACTTTATGTCGGTAGTATTGAGTCCTTAGCAGTGAACTTAACCGAATTGAACGTCAGTAGTACTGAATTTCTTTGAATTTTCACCTAGCCTCCCTATGATGTCGTCGATACTACCAACTCTGAATTCGGTAGTACCGAGTTGATTTGTCAACTCAATCTTTTTACCTATGACCTCGTCGGTAATACTGACTTGGTGGTCGGTACTACCGACTTTTGCTCAGCTTGCACACCACACAAACTTGATCAAGGCACCTTTTTTACATAAAAATGAATCAAATGCCAACTAAAGTAATGAAAACTACAAACTAGAATTGAAAGAACAAAAATTGATGGTTGGGTTGCCTCCCAACAAGCATCCTTGTTTTACGTCTGAGGCTTGACAATCTAAGCACATAAGATCATTGAAGTTCAATGAGCTTCGACTCCTCTTCTTTCCTAATCACATCTCCCCCAAAGTAGTGTTTATCTCATGGCCATTGATAAGGAATGGCTCAGCCCCATTTCTTCTCTCTAATGCCCCCATGAGGAAAAGATTTAACTGCCTTAAAAGATCCACTCCATCTAGACATCAACTTATCAGGATGTAATTTTGCCCTAGAATCGAATAGAAGAACCTTCTATCCTGGAGTGAAAACTCTATGTAGGATGTGGAGATCATGGATTTGTTTTGTTCTTTCCTTATAGATCCATAAGCTTTCATAGACATCGAACCTTAGCTCAACTATCTCATTTAGTTCCAACATTCTCTTTTTTCCTGCATTGTCTAAATTGTAGTTCAATTTTCTCAGGGTCCATTTAGCCTTATTCTCTAACTCCAAGGGTAAGTGACACGCTCTCCCATCAACCAACCTTAAAGGAGTGGTTCCTATAGGTGTATTATAGGATGTCCTATATACCCAAAGAGCATCATTGAGAAGCATGCTTCAATTACAACTTGTTGGTTGAGACTATCTTTTCTAAGATTTTCTTGACCTCTCTATTAGACACCTAAACTTGTCCTTGGGTTTGGGGTGATATGAAATACATACCCTATGTCTCACTCCATATTTTCTTAAAAGTGCATCAAATTTCTTATTGGTGAAATGAGATCCACCATCACTAATTATCAACATGGGCACCCCAAACCTGCAAAGGATGTGTTCTTTCACAAACCTACATACCACTTGGGCATCATTGGTGTGGGTTGGAATTTCTTACACCCACATAGAAACATAGTCTACATTAAGTAATATGTATAAATTAGAATTTAAAGACACAAAAGGGCCCATGAAGTAAATTCCCCATAAATCAAACACCTCAATTTCTTGAAAAACATTCAAAGGCATTTCATATCTTTTCGAAATATTACATGCACGTTGACAAGCATCACAATGAAGCACAAAGTTATATGCATCCTTAAAAAGTGTAGACCAATAGAAACCACATTCTTCCTTGGTCGCAGTCCTGGAACTAGCATGATGACCCCCGATAGGTAAGGAATGACAATGTGCCAAAATAATCTCAAACTCACAATCCAAAACACATTTCCTTATAATACCATCCCTACATTGCTTGAGAAAGATAGGATCATCCCAATTGTAATACCTCAACGAATGGAGGAATTTCTTATTCTCTTGATATCCCCAATCCTCTGGAAGCTCTATACATGCCAAGTAGTTTACAATATTTGCAAACTATTGATCTTTGCTTTTCATAGCAAAGAGTTGCTCGTCTGGGAATTCTTCCACTATAGGTATATCTATGTCATTTTCATCCACCCTTTCAAGCCTAGACAAGTGATTAGCCACTACATTATTGATTCCAGCTTTGTATTTGTTATCAATATCAAATTCCTACATCACAAGATCCATCTAATCAACCCAGGCTTTGCATCCTTCTTTTGCAGCAAATATTTGATTGCCACATGATCCGTCCAAACAATAACCTCATCCCATATCAAATATTGGTGAAATTTCTAAAAAGTGAAAACCACTACCAATAATTCTTTTTTTGTTGTGTAATTCAACTGGGCATCATTAACAGTTTTAGATGCATAATAGATGACAACAGGAACCTTGTCTCAGTGTTGGCCTAGCACAACCCCTACTGCATAATCTGATGCGCCACACATCATCTCAAATGGTCGACTCCAATCTAGAGCCTAGACAACATGTGCAGAGACCAGTTTCTCCTTTAGTACCTCAAACACCACTCGTTGAATTAAATTCATCATCCTTTTCCAATAACTCAGAGAGCGGTTTGGCAATTTTCAAAAAATCTTTTATAAATCATCGATAAAATCTGGCATGTCCAAAAAAGCTCCTCACTCCTTTCATTGAAGATGGTGGAGGTAGCTTGGAGATGACTTCAATTTTTACCGGGTCAACCTCCACTCCCTTACTGGACACCTTATGTCCTAAAACAATCCCCTCATTCACCATCATATGACATTTTTGCCAATTCTAAAATAGATGAGTGTCCTCACATCTTTGCAAAACCTTATCAAGATTGTTTAGGCAATCATCAAACAATTCACCATACACCGAAAAATCATCAATGAATACCTCCAGACATCGCTCAACCATATCAAAAAAAGTGGTGAGCATGCATCGTTGAAAGGTAGTCAGTGTGTTGCAAATACTGAATGGCATCTGACAATACGTAAAAGTGCCATAAGGACAAGTGAAGGTTGACTTCTATTGATCTTGTGGCTCAATAGAAATATGATTGTATCCAAAACAACCATCAAGAAAACAAAAGTGAGAGCAGTCGGTGAGCCGCTTAAGAATCTAATCGATAAAAGGGAGTGGGAAATGGTCCTTCAAAGTGGCGGCATTCAAACATCGGTAGTCAATACATACTCACCACCCCGTCAGTAACCTAGTAGAAATCAATTCATCATTTGAATTCATTGTGACTATTATCCCCCCTTTCTTAGGAACCACCTGGGTTGGACTAACCCAGTTAGAGTCAGGGATATCATATATTATACATGCATATAAGAGTTTTACTACCTCCTTGTTTACTACCTCACTCATGATGGGGTTGAGTCGTTGCTGAGGTTGCACTATTAGCTTGGATCCTTCTTCCAGACTGATCTTATTCTGGAAGAAACTAGGGGAGATCCCCTTTATGTATGCAATAGAACATCCAAATGTTGAATGGTGGTTTTTTAAAACCACAAGGAGCTGCTCCTCTTCCCGAATGATCAATGAAGCCCAGATAATGACATGAAGCTTCTCTTCTGCTACCAAGAAAATGTACTTCAAGTGCGACGGTAGTGGCTTCATATCTAGATCTGGGGGACTCAGTAAAGATGGGACCAATGGTGGAGGAGGTGGTCTTAGATCTTCAAAGTGTCTGGTGTAGGAACACGGTAATGCCTTAAGAAACACGACACACTCCTTTAGAGAACAAGATCAAATGCAGTCATCCATTAGATTCATGAGACACACCTCCAAAGGAAATTGTAGATATGCTTACAGTAGAGTTGAAGAAGTCACCTCCTCAATTGTTGTTGGGCAATACACTTCTTCTTCTTCATCAGGATATTGAACTACCTTTGTTAACGAGATCTCCTTTGTGTTTTCTAAGATGTCAACAACTAGCATGCCTTTGTGGACCTATGTCATAACATGATCCATATCTAAAAATGGCCTCCCAAGAAATAAAGACATCTTTCCTTGGACCTTCTACATCATATGACATTGTGCCTTCTCCTCAGTTGTCTATGCAGACTCAGGCATAATAATTTCAAAATAGTCTTCTTTGATCCCCAGTGTCAATATTTCTCTGTCCAACTCCAAGATAATGTCTTTGTGGCTTGAAATGGCCCTCCCAGTAGTAATTCATTGTCACGGTAATCTTGTGTCTCCATCACCATAAAATCTTTTGGAAATACAAACATGTCCACCTTGACCAGAACATCCTCACAAATACCATATGGCCTGACCATTGAGTTGCAAGTTGTATGGTCATATTGATCCTTCTAGATTCTTTAAGACCTAGATTCTTGAAGGTATACAAGGGCATCATATTGATGCTTGCCCCTGAATCACATAAGGCCTCCCTAAATCTTGTCTTCCCAATGTAACATGATATGTTGAAGTAGCCCAGATCCTACTCTTTTGGTGGCAAAGTTCCCAAGATAAAAGCACTAACCTGCTCCTTCAACACCACTCACCAGAGTCAGCTATTCTCCTCTTTTTATTGATTACATCCTTCAAAAATTTGTTGTATGAAGGAATCTGCTCAGGAATGTTGACATGCAATTTTCTAAAACTGTCTAGAGATTTCTCAAATTTTTGGTCCACTTTATTTGCCTTCAAACTATTTGGGAAGGGCACTGGAGTCACCAACTTCCTCCAAAGAGGTCAGACATATGCCTCCTTTCTATCCTCCTCTATCTCATGAGTTTCATCCTCAATTGTCTTATCCTCTGCTATAGTATCTAGCTCAACTGTATCAGCAGTCACTACCAGCCATGTATCACCTGTGGCATCTTTTGCTTCTGGGACAGTCTTTTTGTCATTAAGCACTTTCTTACTACAGTGAAGAAACACCACTTTGACATGTTGATTTCCAGATGGTACATCGGTATTCCCTGGGAACATTCCTTACTATGTTTCTTCAAAGAATCCACCATTGCTGCAATATGTGAGACATGAGTCTCTATATTGTGAATTTGTGCTCCTTGATTATGTAGTTCCCTCTGGGTCTGGCCGATGAGCACTTCATTCTGACTGACCAACTTACCTAGCATGTCCTCAATATGATCAATTTACTTGGGCTCATTTCTTGTTGTCGTGGATTTTCTTGATGTTGTGCTTGTGATGGATCATGCTAAAAATTATTGGGGTCCTTCCATGAGAACTTGGGGTCTTTCCTCTAGGAATAGTCATTGTCCCTATAATTTTGTTGACATGCAAACACACAGTCCTCTTCCTCTCCTCCAGACAAACTTCCATCCTTGGCACATAATTTCTTAGCAATCAAGTCCAACTTCTCATTCAATGTCGATATCACCTTGGACTCCCCAACACTTAAAAGGGTTGTTGGGCATTGTCTTTCTTATCCCTAGGACTGGTTTTTAGCCATATTCTTCAGGATCTCATGACACCTAGATGGCTTGTTATTGAGGAAGAAGCTTGTTCCTACATTGTCCAATGTGGTCCTTTCCCCTTGATGCATCCCATAAAAAAAATTGCTTGTCCATACAAACCGATCCCATGATGAGGGACCTTCCTTAGAAGATTATGGTACCTTCCCCATGCTTTAGAGTAGGTTTCTTCAGCCTGCTGCTTGAAATCGTATATTTTTCTGACTAGCTCATTCATTTTCTGAGGTGGGAAGTAACGCTCAAAGAAAGCATCCATCATCTGATCCCATGTTTTAATCGACTCGGGTGGAAGGTTGTACAGCCAAGACTTGGCATTATCTACCAATGATGATGGGAAAAGTTTCAAGTAGATCATAATATCTAGAAGTTTGCCTATCTTTACCATATCACAACTTTCCATAAAATTGCTTATGTGCGTCATTGGGTCTTTTATGATATGGCCATGAAAAGCTTGTGACTTAACCAATGCCACCAATTCTAGACCAATCTTGTATCTACCCACATTTATCGCTGGTCTTTTTATTGGTCCTAGCTGAGCTATTGAGGAAGATGCCTTGATCTTCTCCCAAATAGTCTGATCTTCTTCTAGTTCAGCAATCTTAGCAGGCTCTAGTTGTTCTGATGTAGGTGTTAGAGATTCATGTGATGGTGTCTAAGGTGGTGGAGTCTGAATTAATCGAGGTGCAAACCCAATGTATTCTTGTTCTCTATGTAGGAAATCCTCCTGAAAGGCACTATGCGGCGATGAGGCTCCATAATCGGTGCTTCTTGTTTGCACACTAATACCTGAAATAGTTAAAACTAATGTGAGAATAGATACTAATGTTTGAGTAAATGGTATTTTAAATTTAGCTTTTAAAAGAATAAAAGGAAAATAAAGGGTGTGGCCTAGAGTAGTTGATCACAACACCTGTAGTGTTGGATTTGCTATTTCTCTGACAGCGATGCCAAAACTTGATAGGCCTTAAGAGGCCCGGATGTCAAACTCTGGGAAACGTTAATCCAAAAACTACTACTAATTGCAATGTGATCATCTAGGCCGATGAAAACTTGATTGAAGGTATAATTATCTAAAGTAGAAAATAAATCTAAAATTATTGGTTGTTGATCTCAATTGGAATGAACTCCTTGGGATTATGGTTTCACCTTGGTTAACATTGCAATTAACATTAGAACATAAATAAGCATCTCTCCTAACCCTGGACTAAGAGACTTGTAGAAAGAGTTACCCACTCTCATGGTGTAATTCACTACCTAATCTAATATCAATCCAACTCTTGTAACGATTGTGTTATTAGTTAGGTATTTTATTGAGAACTTTGGGTAAGCTCTTCACATACGTAAACCACCTTTCTCAAAGGATGATATAAAACATGTATTTCTATGAATTTTCCAACCATTAATTCCCTTTTAAAAGCAGTTAAAGGTCTAATTAACTACCTATGGTGATCAAGCATGGATAGTTCATGACAATCTCATAGAAATAAGTGCAGAAATCAAGAGAAATTGATATATTAATGCATAAAAGTCAATTACAATGCATAATAGGGCTACTCTCGAGTCCTAAGGAACAAGGGGTTTAGCCCTGTATGGTTTCTATTGTCAATTACATGGGAGAGAAGAAGAAACTTGTGGGAAACATTAGTAAAACTAAAGAACCCCTGAACAAGATGGTTCAGATGATCCCCTCTGACGAACATGGCGATTTTCTACCTTCCAGTTACAAATCCATCCTCTGAAGGTGCCTGAATATCTCATAACATGATTTTCTTCTCTGCTTTCTCCTCTCCTTTCTCTCGACTATCATCCAATAGAATAAACAAGATAGTTAGGTCTGCTCGAAATCCCTCTAATTCATAGAAGTGACTTAGGGCCTCATTCATTGCCAACTGTCATATTATACTTAATTTTCAAATCTTCATGATTTTGCCATATCCGTACTACCGATTGGGTATCAGTACTACCAACGCCTTCGATAGTTGCGTCCACCTATTAAGTTTTCAGTACTACCGAGCTTGAAGTTGATACTATTGAGATTTCTTGTGAAATTCAAATTCATCCCTATGATGTTGTCGGTAGTACAGACTTGGGGGCCAGTATTACTGAGTCTTCTCAATTTTTCTATGTTCCAAATTGAGCATGTGTAGGTACCACCTACAGTAAAGTCTGTAGTACCAAGCTGTGAATATTCTTGTAAATATACCTAAAATACACAAAAAAATCAAACATAAGCTCTCAAAATTTATTAAATCATTGGGAAACATTAAAATTACATTTATTTGATGTAATTAAGTGTCATAGGCTAATGATAGTAAATATTGCACAAATTAATATGAACATGAATAATAAGTGCACAAAAATCAATACTGAATAGCATGTGAAAATGACAATTATCCAGTGCATCAACGAGACATTGGGACGAGTGCATAACATTGCAAACATGATATATCCAATTGCTTATGCATATGACATCTTGCTCATGTGTTACCTTTCTTCAAAAGAACTAGGACACTGAGCTCTAGAGATACTAACACCATGAGACATGGATAAGTTTCCTCTTTTTGAGTTCTCCATGTTCAACCTTTTCAGCACTTTATTAATGTAAGTGCTCTGGCTTAAGCCAAGAAGCCTTCTAAATCTATCTCTATAGATCTTGATTCCTAAGATATAGTATGCTTCACCTAAGTCCTATATAAAGAATGTACTTCCCAACCAGGTTTTTACTATTCATAAGTTAGGGATGTCATTCCCCATCAATAGTATGTTATCTACATACAATATGAGGAATACAATCATGCTCCCACTAACCTTCTTGTAAACACATGGTTTATCTTCATTTTGACTAAAGCCAAACTCTTTGACTGTTTCATCAAATCAAAGATTCCAATTTCGAGATGTTTGGTTCAATCCATTGACCTTTGTATCTTACAAACTTTATTGGCTTCTTTTGGAATTATAAAACCCTCGGGTTGTGTCATGTACACATCCTCAAGTAGACTCCGATTTAGGAATGTAGTTTTAACATCCATATACCAAATCTCATAAACATAACAAGTTGTAGTGGCAAGCATGATCCTGATGGACTTAACCATGGCAACTAGAGAAAATGTTTCATCATACCAACACCTTGAACTTGTCTGATACCCTTTGCAACCAATCAAAATTTACAAGTTTGTACATTACCATCCATATCAATCTTCTTCTTGAAGACCCACTTGCACCCTATGGGTTTTATCCCGTAAGGTGGATCCACCAAGGTTCATACCTTGTTGGTGTACATGGATTCCAGCTCATATCTCATGGCCTCAAGCCACTTTTAAAACTATGAACCCTTAACATCTAGGTAGGTTGTTGACTTATCATCTATGACCAACTCATTGCCTTCATAAGATAAACAAATCTTTCAGGCTCAAGGTTGTGTTACATGAGGAACTTGAGATCCCACAACAGTTTGTGACTCTCCATGTTTCTTTTGTATCTCTATAGGTTCAATGTTTTCTTGTTGATCTCAAACTGCTTCGAGTACTACTTTCCTCCCAATTATTCATTTGGAAATAATTCCTTTTCTTGGAATACAACATCCATGTAAACAATCATTTTGTAGTCAAATGGAGTATAGAAGTAGTATCCCTTGGTTTCCTTAGGATATCCAACAAAATAACATTTACCCGATTTGAGTCCAAGCTTTTTGGGAAACTTCTTTTTCACATAAGATTACATCCCCAAATCTTCTTATAAGACACATTGGGACACTTCCCATACCATATCTCATATGATGTCTTTTCAACTGATTTAGATGGTATGCAGTTAAGTATAAATGTGGTAGTTTCTTGAGCATATCCCCACAAGGATGTCTGAAGAGTAGACAAATTCATCATTGACTGCACCATATCTAGTAATGTGTGGTTCCTTCTTTCTGATACACCATTATGATGTGGTCTTCCAGATGGAGTCCATTGTGATATGATACCATGGTCTCATAGAAGATCCTCAAACTCTCAGCTTAAGCATTCTCCACCACATCGGAACAAAGTATTTTAATACTTTCACCAAGTTGGTTTTGTACTTCATTCATGAAATCCTTGAACTTTTCCATGGTTTTTGACTTGTGCTTCATTGAGAACACGTAGTTATACCTATGAGGATCTTCACTAAAGGTAATGAAGTATTGGTAACCACCTTTAGTATTTGTGCTAAATGGTCCACATACATCAATATGTACAAGTCATAATCAATCACTCGCTCTCTCACTGTATCCAGTGAAAGGAGTCTTTGTCATCTTGCTCAGTAAACAAGATTCACATGTCTATTGATTCTAGGTCAAAAGAGTCTAGATAACCATCTTTATGGAGTCTAGAAATGTGTTTTTCATTAATGTGCCCTAAAGGACAACACCAATGGTATGTTTTGTTTGAGTTATCAAGTTTTAACATTGATATTTACGTTATAAACATTTGTCTCTAGATTGAATAAGTAAAGACCATAGGACATAGAGACCTTTGCCATGAAAGGTCTCATCCTTAGAAATAAAAAATTGACCATTCTTAATATGATATTTGAATCCATTCTTATCCATACAAGATAAAGAAAGGATGTTTCTATTAATGGAAGGTACATAATAGTAGTTCTCTAACTCTATTACAAGCCCACCAGATGGATATAAATGATAGGTTCCAACCACAGTGGCAGCAACTCTTCCTCCATTCACAACGCACAGTTTGACCTCATCCTTTCTCAAAGGTTTACTTCTTTTCTAATCATGCATATTAGAACATATGTGAGATCCACATTCGTATCTGGTACCCAAGATGAAGAAGTAGACATATTTATCTCAATTTTGTATGTACTTGAAGTAGATATCTCTATCCCTTACTTCATCTTCCTTAGTTCTTTTAATTGAAAAGGACATATTCCTTCTACACTTACACTTCTCCTTATCTTGAGTGCAGAAGACTTGGACTTCAACTTAGCCTCAAGATTTTTCTTGGCCTTGTATTTGCCCTTAGAATCCCCTTCACTAATCACCATCATAGGTTTGTACCTCTTCATTCATGCTTCAACATTTATCAGCATGCCAAGCAATTCAGACATCGGTTTATTGAAGGTACTGAAGTATTAGCTCTAGATACATTGGCTATATGATATAGGCAGTGATTGTCATATATGTGGCCAACTCTTGGCTCAAAGGGAATCCCAATCTCTCCATATGTTCCACATGCCCAATCATATTTAGCATATGAGGCTCTATTGGATCCCCTTCTGTCATCTTACACTCAAAGAATGCCTTTGAGACATTATACTTTTCTTTCTTTGCATGATTCTATACCATCTCAAGGACGTTCATGTTTTCAAGTTGTTTAGTCTTCTCATAGTTCATACAACCTAGCATAAGTTCGTAATGCTTCAAGTAAGCATCCATTTCAGTCTTAGGCGCATTCAGAGTGGGTTCCTCTGACACTGGTATTTCAAGGACATAGATATTGCACTCATGAGTGAGAACATTTCTCAAAGTCTTGAACTAGTCATGGAAGTTGGTCCCATTTCATTCGTCCTTATCAAGAATTGATTGCAAAGAAAACATGTTATTGTTTTCCATTTGTTTCTACAAAAAAAATGTATTTTTTAAGCCCTTTTTTATTTGATTAAAAGAATTTTTTTACAATATTAATTAGTCCTTTAAATAATTATTGCACCCACTATTTTATTCAAATTGGTAGCCCTCACTTAAGATTGCATCTTACAACCTCCTAGTGAGTCAAGATCTAAAATAATTAATTTTATTACCCAGGTAATTCCAACGTCCATAACCAATTATTAAGGTAGGCAACATTTGCCAATTGCATCTCATACAATTCTTGGATAGATGATATACACAACATCTTGTCATATTAGATTTGTATGCTTTTAGGTACTTATTATCATTAAGGTCAACTACTTAGGTCTGACCCAAAAGCCAACACAATAATAGTGTACCTTGCTTGGTAGACCCACATAACTACCATCACATTTCTACAAGATAGATGACACACCACGCTTGGCGTGCCCCATGCTTGGTAGATCAAGCTTTTCATGTGTGATACTTATGGAAAGCATCTAAGACTTAATATTTGTTTGAGGCATTTTATTTATAAATAAATACATATGCATATCCAATCACCACATACTTTTAATATATATCATATACATACTATATTGACAAACAAAAAATGTAATCATAAAATAGAGTGATGGTTATGGCCACACTTGTGCAATTCTTTAGATCCACAAAGAGTTTTTGTCCACCTAAGGTCAATCATTACATGTTTACAACCTATATATAAAAAGTTCTATTGAAAACAGTATGTTTAGTCAATTAGACTCTTCCAGTTGATTGTTTTGTCTGTCTGTCAGTCGATCAGCCTCCGTCAGTCTGTCGACTGATTCATGGCTCAAGGGGCTATCTGGACTCCTTCAGTCCGTTGATCGGGCCTCCATTCAATTGATTGGATCCTTTAGTTTGTAGCATGTTTGGTCTTCCGGTCGATCGACATGACTCCCAGTCCATCAACTTGTCCGATTCTAAATATCTACTCTTTAGGAAAAATAGAAATTAAAACTATCCTATTACATATTACATTGTAAAAGTGAAACCTTAAGTTACATTCGAGGGGAGTATGGGGAGGAAAGCATTAACTTGCATATGGAGAAAGAGAGAGAGGCTCAGTATGTAAATTGAATTTAAATGGTAGGATATAAACCATTCAACCAAGCACACATATCTAGGGGTTTTGGTCATAACCACACATACATCCACCATCAAAATGACTTTAGAAAGACACATATAAATTGCATATATACATCATATCATATCATATATATATGATCTATGGGACATTCCCTAGTGTATGTGATATTTATCACATATGAACATTAATCATTTAAATATTCACATTACATATAATATAATGAATGATAAAACAAAAAATCAATCATATTGATTAAATCCCAAAATATAGTAAATTGATGTGGCTCTAATACCACTGTAGTGAAATATGGTGACAGAGATGGCAGCAGAAACAAAAAAAATTTCCATATTCCCCATAAACTGGTGGATCATATCAATAACTATGAATGGAAGGGAAGGTTGCAGGGCATATACCTGGTCCTGGAGTAAGTCCAGTGGCAATCCTTGTAGTGTTATGATACTTTCTCAAGAAGCACCCAAACAGCAGTCCGCGACAGCCTCCTGGTGTAGCACCACAGATAGAGGTTGATGACATCCTTCTAGAGTGATGACAATGACCTCCATGCCTCTACATAGTCCATACGGACCACCGAGAACTCCACGTCATTCTTATAGAACTGGAGGGAAGGAGTTGTCCCTTGGTGTTGTCAAAGTACTAGCCTCGACTTTTCTCTCCTTTAGCTATCTCTCTCTCTCTCTTTTACGGGTAAGATACCTCTAGCTCTCACGTTACCACAAGGTTGAGAAGAGGAGTCTTGTCACACAAGAGTGTTCAGGGACTTGGCCACCTCCCCTTATATAGGAATGGATGGGCTAGTGTTTCCACAAACCCAGGATATGATGGGACATACTTCATGAAATTTTTGTTGATGCAAATCACCAGTTCATCGACCGTACTCTAGTTGGTCGACTGGAACATCCAATTGATTAATTGGAATGTTTTCCTATCTACAAATGTATTAGCTTTCAATATGATGATTAATGGATGTCATGACATCAACATCAATTCCTTGATCTAGTCCTACTGATCGTCCCGTCTGTCGAGTGGCATTCCCATTCGGCCAACTAGACACTCCAGTCAGCCAACTGACATCCAGTTTTGTTTAAGTTGATTACCTAAACACTTTAGTAATCAAATTAAACCTTATCCATGAGTAAAATCCTACTCTAGGTGCATCCTATGTGTGTGAGCCTATAGGACACAAATTACATTGGCAGTGAATTTTAACTAGATTATTACATTATAAGTGATGAGCGGTATCCAACAACACATCATTGCTATCTAATTAATTAGAAAGTTGGAGAACAAATTCGACCTACAATTTGTGATCAGTGTTACCATGATCGTCTAGTTCCTTTGTCACTGATAACCAGACTGAACATGAGGTATTGAATTGTATTCCTATCAACATTCAATCCATGTTCCTTGAACTAGAACAGACTATCTGAGATGCATGTGAGATCACATATCATATATTGACTCACATGAGTATGGCCATACATTTCTCAATCTTGCTCATCAAGTGGCCATGATATGAACTATGGTACGAGGGAGCAGTCAATCCCCATGTGTCACAATGTATCTGAGCACCACACTTATGGTAAATCTTATTTAAGGTCACGTTGAATGGTGTCAAAGTACATCAAATGACATGTGATGAGTGTAGTGACTTCAGGTCTAAGAACCACAATCACCACTATCACTATGAAAATGATTTTGACTACCATTCGGTGGATTCCATATCACTCCCAGGGTGGGTCTGTCCAGTACACTTTTCTTTAGCAAGTACCTATGTGTTTGTCTTCATATCATATATCATGACAAATGAGATTTTGTCATCAGTCAACACACATTATAGTCTTATGTATTATTGATGCCTATATTGTTTCCATAATAATATTCAACAAGGGACATACCAAGAATGTATATACTCTTACCATACATATGATCTCATTGTTAAGGTCCTTAATATGAAGACATATGTTATTGAGTAATATCATTCTCTTGGACATCTATCATGTTATACCATCATCTCATAATTGAACAAACATATATATGAAAAGTGCCTTCATTATTAATCAAATCATGTACATGATGCCACATTACAAGCATCGTATGACTAGTTCTCTGGGCATACATACCAATAGATCTTAGGGAAATTGAACTTCTAATAACTCAAAAGAGGGATTTTAAAATAATGAATTGATCAAATTCTTTAAAATAATGAATGAATACAAGACCTACCCAATACCGATGTGGAGATCCTAGCTACAATCTCGGCTGACCGTTCGACCATCCTGGTCAGAGCACAAGATAACTCCCACCCTCACACTTTTCACATGAAGATGAATGTGTCATGTAAAGAGAGTAAACCTTTAACATTTTGTTTGGTAAGATATGGAAAGGGGAGGACAATTTTAGATCAACAATATATACCTTCATGTCTTAGGATGGGAAGTGAGATAGAAATGAAAGGGTAGTAGGTCGATAAAGGAAGGATAAAACTATCCACACCATTGAGAAGTTGCAGGAATGACTAAGTCATAACTAGGATAGTAAGATTGAGAAGATATACTCACCCTACAGAAGGAGTATCTTGATATATTACATATAAAAGATGTAGACTGGCAATAGAAAACATGGTGTGATTGGATCAAATTTTGGGACCAAAATACGAACAACTTCCAAATAGTTTAAAAAATCTACAAGATAAAGAAGCCTCATGTAAAAACTAAAGAATGAAGAGGGTGAGTGGATCAAGGATAAGGGGGATCTAAGGGCTCTTATACTAAATCACTTTCATAAGTTATTCACATAGGATGATAACATTATTGGTATTAATATCTACTTGGGTTGTATTCCCACACTAACAAACTTGCACATAGAACAGTGTGCAACAACACGTGTGAGGAGCAAATCCATTTAGTTCTACCAAAAATGGTGAAGGCACATGTTCCACACGGCTTAATTACATGATTCATCCAACACAACTGGGGGTGGGTCAAGAAGGTGTTATGTATGGCATTAGCTCAATGTTTTGCATGTAAGCCTATCCCTAGTTAGATGGTCAACTTTGGTCTTAATCCCTAAGACTTCTATACTAGAGTGTTTTTCACACATGCACCTAATTCCCTCAATAACTTCAACATCAGACTCCTACCAAATCTAGTGGTGGAGCAGATCAAGCCTTACCTTCCCTAATAGATATCACCCCTTCAATGTAGCTTCGTTCTTGGGAGAAAGACTACATATAGTGTGATAACTTGTTACACTAAATGAGATTACTCAAAACACAAAACACAATAAATCACCAATTAACCACATACCCAAAAATATGGGTAAATTAAAACTAATTTCAAGGTTAGCACCCACTCAGAAACATTTGCATAAGAGCCCAACATCTTTCTTATATCTATACTATGCCAAGAATTTGATACAAATTATTCTATCACCTTAGCTACAACATATATACACAGGAGAACAATATTTGTATATGCCACACAACAAACATTAACATGCTAACAAAATTATGATTCGTTTGAAATACCAAATACAAACTTTTTCTGCCCAGACCTGAGAGTACATGGACGACTCTAGGACACACTAGACATCTAATCAACTTTCTCAAAGATTCATTATTATAGATCCTCTTTGCTGCCACATGTTTGTTTTTGTCACTTCCGATTACCTTAAAAAAATGTGGCGAACCACAATGGTGAGACCCATGTCCCAATAAGAGATATAACCTCCAACAATTCTTATTGATTACAACATTTTAAATAGTAGATAACTAAGAAATTGGAGTATTTAATAATCAATTGAATAGATTGAACCGTTCAAGTATACTAAATAGATTAAGCAAATCATCTTAGCAACAATTATGATCATCAATGCATATATAGATAACAAATAAATCCATTTCTCTGGATAGATATCTAATCAAATATCATCAAATTGCATCTAATAACAATCATTATCATTAATCTGACTATCATCATATTCCTTGCTAATAACACAAGCAATCTAGTAGCATAAGCATCCCTAACATCATGAATATGTCTAGTAACATAACATGGCTATCAATATTGGCATCTCAAATAAAGAGAACATATCTATATCATTAGTAGAACTAACATCATAGCACAATTAACTGCATAGGCATGATTAGCAGTTTAATCATCTATAATTACATAGGCATGGCTAGCAATATTAAACATAGCTAGCAGCAACATCTTAACCACCAGTGTCAGTATATTTGACAACATAAGCATGTTTACAATGAGCATAACTACAACATAAGCATATCTATTATCTCTTATTGTACTAAACATGATCTCAATGAAAATAAAGCAAACAAGGGTTATCATCCAATGTGAAGCATTGTATATAATCCTAAATAGATATGATACACGGCTGTCTTACATCTTTTATTATGCCCTAAAGAATTTGAGGATACCACTAAAAATCCAACTGACCACTGCTTAGTCGAAATCAGTGCCACACAATATCTAGGAAGAGCCAAATTCCTAAGATCTTCTCTTCCCCTGGTCAGTACGGGTCCGCCACAACGACACATAAGGTCAAGCTGCTAACAGCCTAGTCCGTCCTTGGTATAGGTCAGAACACTAGTGAAAGGAGGTGGGTATGCATACCCTACCATCCAAGGTACAACCGCAGTTGTCCTCCAATCTCATCACATATATAATCACATCAGATGTATGAGGCATGACCATAGTCATCCTCCACAACCTACATTGTGGATGACAAGGATATATCCTCAACTTTCCACCCCCACATACTCAATAGTATGCGCTCCGAGTTTCCCTTAGGAATACTCGTTTCACCATCTAGCAAGTTCTTACACTCAGATGGATCTATGGCACATGGCACTACATGATTAAAGTTTCACTTGATTAGTTATGCCAATTGGGTGGATTAAGGTTGCATCAAACAAGTGGACATATAAAACCTAATTAACTTCTAGCAAGCATATAAATATCACAACTTTTAAAAGATATAAAATGTGTGAAACATAATTTCTCATTTCATCATCACATGGTACTATTCACTTTCCATTCATGAGACCACACTAGTCATCATGCTATCATAAGATATAAATATCATAGGGTATCAACCCTTATCAACACAAGAGGATTACACCTCATTCAGGGCTCAACCATGCCCAAAGGTCATTAAGACCATCATACTATCACATGACATAAATCCTTTTCACAATATAATAGTGTATCAACCCTTATCAACACAAGAGGATTACACCTCATTCAGGGCTCAACCATGCCCAAAGGTCATTAAGACCATCATACTATTCCCTACAAGATCATCATTATCTTTCCATGCCTTATAACAAGGCTCAACAACATCACTTACATATAATACACCAGATCAGCACAATATTGCATTAATGAGCTAGGAGATATTCATAAACAATCGTAGCAGGGCTATATTAACATTAAGAACATTCCTTTATTACATCAACATGTAAGGAATTTAGTTATGATTAACCCTCATCATATTCATAATGCACATGTTTAGAATAAGAAAGTATCAACTATGTGGCTATGATAACCACCACTTAACACATTAAGGTTGTGATCATATTAAGGAAGTTATTTCGCCATCATGCCATCATATAAGAAGGTTAAACATGAATACTCATCTTTATCTATTTTCATTAGAGTTAGGCTCAATAAGATAAATTATATTAATGTTACTAATCAACACTCATACCCAAACCCTAACTCATGACATCCCCATTGGATCATGGATGCATAAGGTGAAGCATCACCATCACATTCCATACTATTCTCAAGTATGAAATCACACATAAATCAAGGTGTAACCATCAGGTTATAGCATACTAGGGTTTCAACAACAATAATAGAGTACTCCATGATTGTATTAATCATTCAAGGACTATTCATACCCAATTACCATCATTTAGTTATATTAAAGCTAGGTATAACAAGTTATACCTCATTACGGTTACATATCAACACAATATGGTTATCGTCCCTTCTATTCATATGAGTGAATAGGTAAGACTACCTTATTAAGGATAACCCTCCATTTGTTCCATCATCATTCAACCCATATCACCATACCACAATGTCACCCAGAACCATTGGATGTTTAAAAGGTAAGACCATTGGTTGTTTAAATAAGTAAACAACTTGGATAAACCACCTATGAAGTCCTTGATTTGTGCTCTATAAAGATTCACCATCTAACCCTAGACATCCCTTGATTAATAACACAAAAAGTTTCATTGAGAGTAGGGTAAAACCCACAATTGACTATTCATTTAAAACAAGCCATCCATTGTCAACAAGTAAGCTCCTTAAGTTGATCATATAAAGAAACCATATAAATCACATTATTAGGACCAAAATATTATATTAGCCATCATTCCACTTTATTGGAGGAATAAACATTAGATCTTGACCATTGGGTCAATTTCATATGTTAAAATCATCAATTACAGTATATGTCCGACCATTGCATCAAGTGACCCAAGAAACCATTGGTTTAAGGGTGAATTGATGCTACAACTACAATGTTTAACTAAACATAGGTTGTTGAGACCTGATCTACCATCATTAGTGGCCATTAGATCACCATAGGTTGTTAGATCAACACTATATTCATTAATCAACATCAAATATTAAGCTAATGTCATCATTGATTGATAACATAAGTAGGGTATTTAATGGTTGATCATTAAACTTATAATTGATCCAAAACCTGACCTAAGGGGGTGACCATAGGTTGTCACCATCATCTGACACCTTTAATCTCAACCATCAGTTGTCATGAAGACAACACCATAGGGTTGTTGCAATGGTACCATCATCGGATCATGGGTTTATAGAAGAAATCAGCTTTAAACCCTAAAATTGACCATTGGTTGATAGGTGCTTAGCACCATAAGTTGCCAAACCAACCTGATCCAAGTCATATTATACCTTAAGAATAATGTACATATTATCACAGGTTCATATAGAACTGAAATCAGAACAAGGAACATTATAAAAATTGAAATCCAAGTCAAGCATAGCTTTTTAATGTATGGATCATCATTTTCAAGCAAGAACATGAGCTAGCAGGCTTATGGTTAGCAATAAATGTGGAGCAAGTTATAAAACTTGCCTATAATGAGAAGATGAAATCCCAAATAGAAGAAAACTCGAGCAGGTAGGGTAGAAAATCCAAGAATAAGTTGTGAACTCGTCCATCTAGCACCTTTCTTCATCAAATGAGCAAACCCTAAGCATAAGGAGCAAGAAAGGTAGAGTTTTAGTGTTTTTGAGCAATTTCTACCATGGAACAGCAAGGTTATGACCTGGAGTAAGGTATAAGGAAGGAGAAGAGCAAGAAAAATGGAGAATAAAGGAAGAAAACAACTTGCCTCGGTCGAAATCCCTAGAAGATGGCCTTGGAAACCCTAGGTGGGGCTAAATGGAGCTCTAGGAGACCTTCTCCAAAAAGAGGTTTTCTTCTACCTTAGAGTACTTGGTTTCATAAAAAATAGAGTGGAGTCGTTTCTCCAGGTTATAGGAAAGAGAAAGCAAGCAAAGTTTCGTACTTGGGCAAGGAAGAGGTAAATATAGCCCATGGATAAGGATGGGAGCAAGCATGAGGTGTAAAAGTAGCTTCCCCATGTGTCTATGGCCTTAAACTATTAAGAATATACAAGCACACACACAAGCAGATCCCCCACCATCCATATAGTCCTGCTTATCTTTCCTTTGTCTAATTTTCAAGACAATCAAATAATTCATTAGTTGATAGCTACTAAAGGTAGCTCATCCGTGAAGGGGTAAACCCTAAAATACCCTCAGAGAAAACACCTTCAAACCAATGATTAAATAGGTGACCCATGACTAAAAAATTCCAATAATGATGAGATAATATCCAAGAAACATAATTCAAGTGATAAATTGCAAAGAAAACCTCTCGATTGGGTAAATTGTATAAAAGTCCAAAATGTGCATAAAATTGCATAACTTGCTCAAACAGTGTCTAAATTGGACCAAATTTGAAACTTAATCTTGTATTATGATTTTAAATCATATCAAAAGGATAGATTAGTATTATAAGAATTAAATTATGATAATTAAGCTTATTCAACTCATTAGACAAGTTTAGGGGCCTTACAAATATAAACCCCTAACAGGGATTTTGCCCCCAAAATCCAAGGTAAACAAAGATGGGTACTTCCTTTGCACCTCATCCTATTACATTCACATGGTTACTTGCATGTCATGGTGATGTCACATCATTCATACATATGTCATCTTAGGTCAGCACAAAAAACCCCACATAAGAAGACATTTGCAAATATGGAATATAGAAACTTGTTGTGCCACCTATACAAATCTAATAGTAATATTCAACTTTAAATTCTAGATATCATCATAAAATTATATCTATTGTATCAAAAAACCATCTATCCTTGATATTGGTCTTGCCCAGCTATCACTAGACCATACACAACATTATAGAGTCACTTTTGTTTTTCCTTCCAAACAACATTTATAGGATCATCATCAAATCTCTCTCTCTATCTTTCTCTCTCTCTCTCTCTCTCTACACGAGAGGAATACTTGGAATGTTCATTTAAAAAACATCTCCAACCTTCACATATTTCTCATGTTGTTGATACATCTTGGATATTAAGATTCATTACCTTGGTATCCACCTCATGTGCTATAAGGAACTCACATCATTATCTCATCTACTTTTACCAACATAACAAATATCAAGAAATATAAGAGGATTCTTCCTAATTATTGGAAGGATCAAAAGCAAAACCATCACAAACTTTATGATCTTGGAACCATAGTCCAAGCAACCTTATGCTATAATAAGCAATCCACCCTCATGTTTGCAGTGAATCCACACATACAAAGTGGCAATGATCCACTTGAAAGTTGTGCCCTAGAAAAGAAAGGCACAAAGGGAAACACACTTCCCACATCATAGCAACATTGTTCAAGGGTCACTTAGCAAAAAGGTAACCAATTCTATTTTCATTATGCAGGTTACAACTTCTTATGTATCATTTTACCTTTTTCATTTCGGGTTCCTTGCCATTAGCATAGGAATCATCATGATTAACATATCTCATTACTCCTTCCTTGATGACTATTTATCACACTTGGGTATGTTCTATTATTTTTATTATATTTTTCAACCACTTATCAACAGGTAAATCATCATATTCCACATTTTGTTCATTAAACATGGATCATTTGCCTTAATTTCTTTCACATGCTATGCTGATTTTACATTAACACTTTCTTACACACATAGGTTGGTATGAGATTAACTCAGGTTCCACCTTATTCCTTTATCATTGTTCCCATTTATCTTCTCATTTTGTACTTGTTATAGGAGTTCTATACATCATATATGGATGTCATACCTTGATTCACTTTATTAGCATATACTTGTCTATCTTTTACTTTGTTATCTTCTTGAGTCACATCTTTGAGAACTCCTCTTTTCCTTATTTGTATTCAGATTTAGATTTCATGGTGTTGTATCTTTCTCTTATATTTACCAAACATTTAAGTTTTGATAGATAATGATGCAATTCTCATCTTCTTTAAGGTAGGATTGAGATATTCACACCATGATTTCTTATTCATTATGCTCTTTAGATTGTCTCAAAATGACTACTTGATCAGAGTAATCAGAAAGATAACAATCTAAGAGTTCCATACTTACCTGTCTTCAATAATTAAATACATGGCCAGGGCACCCAAATACTGATATTAGGCAGTATGCACCATATTTTTATGTCATATTCCTATTTTTGACATCATCCTAGTCCTAAGTCCTAGTGTCCCTGTAGACTCAGTGTACCTAAAGCTCTAATACCAACTTGTGAGATCCTATTACACTAAATGAGATTACTCAAAACATAAAACACAATAAATCACCAACCAATCACTTACCCAAAAATATGGGTAAATTAAAACTGATTTCAATGTCAGCACCCGCTCAGAAACATTTGCATAAGAGCCCAACATCTTTCTTATATCCATACTATGCCAAGAATTTGATACGAATTGTTCTATAACCTTGGCTACAACATATATACACGTGAGAACAATATTTTTATATGCCATACAACAAACATTAACATGCTAACAAATTCTGATTCGTTTGAAACACCATATACAAACTTTTTCCTGCCCAGACCTGAGAGTACAGGGATGAATCTAGGACACACTAGACATCTAATTAAATTTCTCAAAGATTCATTATTTTAGATCCTCTTTGCTGTCACATGTTTGTTTTCATCACTTCCGATTACCTAAAAAAATGTGGCAAACCACAATGGTGAGACCCATGTCCCAGTAAGAGATATAACCTCCAACAACGCTTATTGATTACAACATTTTAAACAGTAGATAACTAAGCAGTTAGAGTATTTAATAATCAATTGAACAAATAGAACAGTTCAAGTATACTAAACAGATTAAGCAAATAATCTTAGCAATAAGTATGAGCATCAATGCATATATAGATAACAAATAAATCCATTTCTCTGGATAGATATCTACTCAAATATCATCAAATTGCAATCTAACAACAATCATTATCATTAATGTGACTATCATCATATTCCTTGCTAATAGCACAATCAATCTAGTAGCATAAGCATCCCAGACATCATGAATATGTCTAGTAACATAACATGGCTATCAATATTGGCATCTCAAATAAAGGGGACAAATCTATATTATTATTAGAACTAACATCATAGCACAATTAACCGCATAGGTGTGCTTATCATTTTAAGCATCTATAATTACATAGACATGTTTAGCAATATTAAACATAGCTAGCAGCATCATCTTAACCATCAGTGTCAGTATATTTGACAACATAAGCGTGTTTACAACATGAGCATAACTACAACATAAGAATATCTATTATCTCTTATTGTACTAAACATGATCTCAATGAAAAGAAAGCAAACAAGGGTTATCCTCCAATATGAAGCATTGTGTATAACTCTAAACAGATATGCTACACAGCTATCTTACATCTTTTATTATCCCCTGAGGAATTTGAGGATACCACTCAAAATCCAATTGACCAAAGTCGAAATCAGTCTCATACAAGATCTAGGAAGAACTAGACTCCTAAGATCTTCTCCGCCCCCGGTCAGTACGGGTCCGCCATAGCGACACATAAGTTCAAGCTGCTAACATCCTAGTACGTCCTTGGTATAGGTCACGACACTAGTAAAAGGAGGTGGATACGCATACCCTACCATCCAAGGTACAATTGTAGTTGTCCTCCAATCTCATCACATATATAATCACATCAGATGTATGAGGCATGACCATAGCCATCCTCCACAACCTGCATTGTGGATGACAAGGATATATCCTCAACTTGCCACCCCCACATACTCAATAGTATGCGCTCTGAGTTTCCCTTAGGAATACTCGTTTCACCATCTGGCAAGTTCTGACACTTAGATGGATCTATGGCACATGGCACTACATGATTAAAGTTTCACTTGATTAGTTATGCCAATTGGGTGGATTAAGGCTGCGTCAAACAAGTGGACATACAAACCCTAATTCACTTCTAGAAAGCTTATAAATATCACAACTTTTAAAAGATATAAAATTTTTGAAACATAATTTCTCATCTCATCATCACATGGTACTATTCACTTGCCATTCATGAGACCACACTAGTCATCATACTATCACAAGATATAAATCCCTTTCACAATATCACAGGGTATCGACCCTTATCAACACAAGAGGATTACACCTCATTCAGGGCTCAACCATGCCCAAAGGTCATTAAGACCATCATACTATCACATGACATAAATCCTTTTCACAATATAATAGTGTATCAACCCTTATCAACACAAGAGGATTACACCTCATTCAGGGCTCAACCATGCCCAAAGGTCATTAAGACCATCATACTATTCCCTACAAGATCATCATTATCTTTCCATGCCTTATAACAAGGCTCAACAACATCACTTACATATAATACACCAGATCAGCACAATATTGCATTAATGAGCTAGGAGATATTCATAAACAATCATAGCAGGGTTATATTAACATTAAGAACATTCCTTTATTACATCAACATGCAAGGAATTTAGATATGATAACCCTCATTATATTTTTAATGCACATGTTTAGCATAAGAAAGTATCAACCATGTGGCTATGATAACCACCAATTAACACATTAAGGTTATGATCATATTAAGGAGGTTATTTATCCATCATGCCATCATATAAGAAGGTTAAACATAAATACTCATATTTATCTATTTGAATTAGAGTTAGGCTCAACAAGATAAATTATATTAATGTTACTAATCAACACTCATACCCAAACCCTAACTCACGACATCCCCATTGGATCATGGATGCGTAAGGTGAAGCATCACCATCAAATTCCATACTATTCTCAAGTATGAACCCACACATAAATCAAGGTGTAACCATCAGGTTATAGCATACTAGGGTTTCAACAACAATAACAGAGTACTCCATGATTGTATTAATCATTCAATGACTATTCATACTCAGTTACCATCATTTAGTTATATTAAAGCTAGGTATAACAAGCTATACCTCATTAGGGTAACATATAACCATAATACGGTTATCATCCCTTCTATTCATATGAGTGAATAGGTAAGAATACCTTATTAAAGATAACCCTCCATTTGTTCCATCATCATTCAACCCATATCACCATACCACAATGTCATCCAGGACCATTGGATGTTTAAAAGGTAAGACCATTGGTTGTTTACATAAGTAAACACCTTAGATAAACCACCTATGAAGTACTTGATTTTTGCTCTATAAAGAGTCACCATATAACCCTAGACATTCCTTGATTAACAACACAAAAAGTTCCATTGAGAGTAGGGTAAAACCCACAATCGACTGTTCATTTAAAACAAGCCATCCATTGTCAACAAGTAAGCTCCTTAAGTTGATCATATAAAGGAAACTATCTAAATCACATTATTAGGACCAACATATTATATTAGCCATCATTCCACTTTATTGGAGGAATAAACATTAGATCTTGACCATTGGGTCAAGTTCATATGTTAAACCATCAATTACAGTATAGGTTCGACCATTGCATCAAGTGACCTAAGAAACCATTGGTTTAAAGCTTAATTGATGCTAAAACTATAATGCTTAACTCAACATAGGTTGTAGAGACCTGATCCACCATCATTAGTGATCATTAGATCACCATAGGTTGTTAGATCAATACTATATTCATTAATCAACATCAAATATTAATCTAATGTCATCATTGATTGATAACATCAGTAGGGTACTCAATGGTTGATCATTAAACTTCTAATTGATCCAAAACCTGACCTAAGGGGGTAACCATAGGTTTTCACCATCATCTGACACCTTTGATATCAACCATCAGTTGTCATGAAGACAACACCATAGGGTTGTTGCAACAGTACCATCATTGGGTCATGGGTTTATAGAAGAAATCAGCTTTAAACCCTAAAATTGACCATTGGTTGATAGGTGCTTAGCACCATAAGTTGCCAAACCAACCTGATCCAAGTCATATTATACCTTAGGAATAATGTAAACATGATCACATGTTCATCTATAACTGAAATAAGAATAGTTAACATTATAAAAATCAAAATTCAAGTCAAGCATAGCTTTTTAGTGCATGGATCATCATTTTCAAGCAAGAACATGAGCTAGCAAGCTTATGGTAAGCAATAAATATGGAGCAAGTTATAAAAATTGCCTCTAATGAGAAGATGAAATCCCAAATAGAAGAAAACTTGAGCAAGTAGGGTAGAAAATCCAAGAATAAGTTGTGAACCCATCCATCTAGCACCTTTCTTCATCAAATGAGCAAACCCTAAGCATAAGGAGCAAGAATGGTAGGATTTTAGTGATTTAGAGCAATTTCTACTATGGAACAGAAAGGTTATGACTTTTAGGAAGGTATAAGGAAGGAGAAGAGCAATATAAATGGAGAATAAAGGAAGAAAACAAATTTCCTTGGTCAAAATCCCTTGAAGATGACCTTGGAAACCCTAGGTAGGGTTAAATGGAGCTCTAGGAGACCTTCTTCTCCAAAAAGAGGTTTTCTTCTACCTTAGAGCACTTGGTTTCACATAAAAATAGAGTTTAGTAGTTGCTCTAGGTTATAGGAAAGAGAAAGAAAGCAAGGTTACGTACTTGAGCAAGAAAGAGGTAAATATAGCAATGGATAAGGATGGGAGCAAGCATGAGGTGTAAAAGTAGCTTCCCCATGTGTCTATGGCCTTAAACTATTAAGAATATACAAGAACACACAAAATAAGCTCCACCACCGTCCATATAGACCTGCTTAGCTTTCCTTTGTCGAATTTCCAAGCCAATCAAATAATTCATTAGTTGATAGCTACTAAAGGTAGCTCATTCGTGAAGGGGTAAACCCTAAAATACCCTTGGAGAAAACACCTTCAAAACAAGGACTAAATAGGTGCCCCATGGCTCAAAAAGCTCAATAATGATGAGAGAATATCCAAGGAACATAATTCAAGTGATAAATTGCAAAGAAAACCTCTCAATTGGGTAAATTGTAGAAAAGTCCAAAATGTGCATAAAATTGCATAACTTGCTCAAATAGTGTCCAAATTGGACCAAATTTGAAACTTAAGCTTGTATTATGATTTTAGATAATATAACAAGGCTATATTAGGATTATAAGAATTCAATTATGATAATTAAGCTTATTCAACTCATTAAGCAAGTTTAGGGGCCTTACATATAGTATCATTCTCGTCCAAGAGGTATTGCACTCGATGAGAACCAGGAACACATGCCATAAATCAATGGCTATCAAGAATGATATGTACAAAGTTTAGAACCAAAGGAAATGGAGTTTCATTTACAATACATTGTAAAGAATAACTATACTAGATAGCCTAGTTCATCTAATAATGAACATAGTCACAACGTGTGAGATAGATATCACATGGAATGGGAATACACTTCCTTCCTTCAAGCCTACAAGGGGGATTCACCTAAGAGATCCACTATCACTATATCTTTTCGTGCTATATCTTGATAGACACAACTAACTTGTTGTAGAGGAGGAAAAAAGTAGCTGGAAATTGCTGAAGATTACTTATAGGATTCCAACCATTACTGACGTATTCTTTATGGATGACATTTTGCTCTTTGGCACAGAACCCACAAACCATGCTTGCATAATAATTAAACGAATTTGCATATTTGAAAAGGCATTCGGGAAGGTCATAACAAAGTAGAAATCGGTAGTGTGTTTCTATAAGAACACTAATAGAATTATGAGAGGAATGTGAGTGGAAACATGGGCATGCTTCCAACTAAAAACCATGATAGACACTTTAGAGTGAACATCATCCATTCAAGGGCCAATAAAGAATTATACTTAACTACATTTAAGTGCCATAGAGTTAAAGATTTTAGCATGGGCAAATCATACTCTTTCACTGGAGGGGAGGGTGACCCTCGCAAGATTAGTATTGAATGTCGTACCATCTTTTTTGACGCAGACCACATACTTGCCTTTAGAAGTGTGAGACAAATTAGATCAGATAACAAGAAATTTCATCTAGGGTAGCATTGCTTGACATTGCAAGTTGAGCACACTGTCATGGCACAAACTCACGACTAGTAGAAAAGAAGGTTGGACTACAAATCAAATCGTATAGGATCCAAAATGAAGCTTTACTGGCTTGTGTCAGGTGGGAGTATGGCTCAGGAAGGAAAATCCATTGGAGGGAGGTGCTGAGGTAAAATTATGCACAAATGAAGGATGGTGACATAATGAATGGATAAAGACTGGAAATTTATCATTGAGAGGACTAAGTTTTTTCAAAAATAAGGTAGGATGATAGTGCTAAGTGGAGCACAAACTATGGCATGGTCTGATAAATGGGTCAATTGTGCTGATGTTTGTTGGTAAGGTATGCCCATAGAGAAAATCATGTGAGGATTGAAATGGTATATACCATAAAGGATTTGATTAATACTTATTAAGGCAAGCTTCCAATTCATTCTATTTCACTCAGTTGTGAGATAATGAGGAAATATTATCAATGTCTAAAGAATGACAATACTCAATGACGTATGTCTTCAAGTACGTGACTTGGAGGTTGAGATCATGCGTATGTTAAGAGTGTATATATTATTATCATGTCCCTAGTCAGTTGTTTTTGTGGAAGGTACATAGACACCAGTAACACTAAAGACTAGAATGTGTGTTGGTTGATGATAAAATCTCATTAGTCATGATTTGGCAATATCAAACCAAGCACACAGATACATGTTAGGGAGCAATGTATCAGACAGACCCACCTTGAGATTGACACATGGAAACCATCATTGGTGGTCATAGTAGTCTCTCATAGTGAAGGTGGTGATTGTGATTCTTAAACCTGAAATCAATGCACTCGTCACATATCATTGGGTACGCTTTGATATCATCAAACACAGTCCTAAAACATGGGTTGTTATAATGGTGATTATTGGTTGAATTCAACACATGGGGATAGACTATGAGTGATAGATATGGGATTTGTCCCTCCTACTGGAGTATGATATCATGGCCACCTGATAAGTGAGATTGAGAAATGCATACACATGCACAACTAAATCAATATATGATATTGAGGTCACATTATATTAGACAATATTCTCTTAGTTGAAGAAACATAAATTGAACATTGAGATGATGATGATTCCATGCCTCGAGTTCATCATGGATATCAGTGTAAAAGGAATTATACAATCACTATAACACCTTACACAGATTGTAGGTTGAAGTTCTTTTCCAACTTTCCATTCACTTGGGTAGCACTGATGTGTGACTAGGCACCACTCTTTGCTTTTGATGTCAGAAGTAAGTTATGGACATTCACTACCAATGTGATATGGGACATATAGGGTCACACACAAAGGAACTCATCTAGAATAAAAGTTTATCTTGAATCATGATTGGATTGATTACTAAAGTGTTTATGTATTCAATTCACGCAACAAATCGACTGACTAGGTCTGCCAAATGACCCTCTCACTATGTGAGACGGCTATTTGGGTGGCCATATGGGCATATCAAGTGTTGAGATGGCAGTTTGGGTTGTCAGGATGATCAGAGTTTGAACTGGCTAAGTTCTGCCCTCAAACCGACCGATTCAATGTGATTGAATCAACCGACTCATCTCAGATTCACCAGATGGCCATCTAGGTGAGTGAGATGGGTGTCTCGCTTGGGTGAGATATCTTAGTTGGGCCGAACAAATATTCTAGATGTTTCCCGAATAGTTTTGATTACACATACGAGTGTAAGTAAATTAACATATGATATTAATTAGAATCAAAATCACCAAATTCGTATGCGATTGGGAAACTATGAGACAACTGTCTCATAGTACAAGACCACTGTCTCATGCACCAGATGACCATCTAGGTGTGCCAGACAACCGTGGTTTGTAGGTTGTAAAAACTCAAGATCTTCTGGTCCCTTCCACTCCCACACGATCCCGTATAGACTGGGAACCCTGGCCTAAACTCCACCTATAAAAGGAGGGGTAATGGGGCCTTCCCAAGACACAACACAGAAAACTGAGAACCATTCCTTTGACAACTGTTGTCCTATCTGGTTGTAGTAATTGAAAGAGCCCAAGAAGTCCTACCCGACATGGAGGGATAGCTACGGGAGAGAAACAATTGGTGATCATTGTTGGTGAGAGAGCAGATTGGTGACTTGTACACCAACGAGAGGGACGACTCCTTCCTATTTGTTCTTGATGAATGACAAGAGTTCTAGTTGGTCAGTGTGGACTACTCTAGAGGCAGGAGTCCTTTGGCTACTGCTCAGAGAGCAAAGTCAACCTACAGTCCCTGACGAGACCACCGAAATCGTTGCAGAGGTTGCACCAGATAGTTGTTCGTGGTGAAGACCAGGAGTTACACAACCACCGTCTAAGAGAAACTAGTTAGTAGTTGCAAGGAAGCAAGTTTTGTCACTGGATGGTCCAGGACCAGGTATAACTTGCTAAAACCATCCTTCCTTTTTCATAGTAGTTGACGTGATCTTACTATTATGGGAATACAAATAGATAAAATTTTGTTTCCCCTACTATACTTTGTGCCTATATTTCCCTACAATGTTTCCATACTAAATCAAGTAGAGTTATTGCTTCAGAGCTTGATGATCTCAATGTGGAAATAATGACAAATCACCACGACAATTAGGACTCTATTTTATTAACTATTGGTTTGAGGACACCACCTACACCTGAGACCTAAACATGATATCTGGAACCTTGTTCGTGAGAGGATTAGTGGAAATTCAAGGGTGGTCATAATGGGTTGTTGAACATAAGAACTATCTATAACACGTTGATAAAGACTTCAAGAAGATGACTCCAGGATGCTACGAGTGTATATGGAGGTTCCCTATTGCACAAAATACAAGATGTTTATTGTGGAGACTTTCTCACAACAGTCTCATGATAAACTGAAATAGAGAAATAAGATGCCCCATTGCTAATGATCAATGTCCTAGATCTGATGATGCAAGCGAGACAACACTTCATATGATTAGAGACTATGTTCTTGTGAAGGTGATATGGAATAAACTTAAAGAACTTCATCACATGGAACTGATGGTGGGAGGAACTTTGTCTGAATGAGTTACTAGAAACTTCAAATGGAAGAGAGGCATCCATACTCATTAAATCTAGTTTGCTAATACGGTAGATCAGATACGGGAGACAATAAATTGGCATGTGTTTGACAACAAATTGACCATAGAGGGAGTAATTAGACTAACTGTAGACAAATGAAACTTGTTGTACACCATTTTGCCAAAGGTGCATGTGCTACAATATAGAAGCTGATCAAGTTAGTTCTACAGACGAAACCTCTAGATTGAGTGATCAAATTGAATGTTGATGGATCATGTCCCCAAGGAATGGATGAGCCACCATGAGTTATATGATATGAGAACATCAAGGTTGTTGGCTAAGCGGAGACGCCATGAGCATAGTTAGTCGAGATGTGTTGGGAATCAAGTTGGCAACAATACTACATGGTATCTAGGCAGTGTTGTTGGATTATGGACATGTTTATGTTAATTTAGATAACAATCTAGATTGTAACTTCGACGACAAGGTTTCATCAACACCTTCAATATACTAACCTTTATGTCTCAAGATCACACATTTTAGGGAGTTGAAGGTGCATATCATGGTGAACTTCAAGAGATGAGGTGTAAATAGGTGCGCTGATGCTCTAGCCAAATGACCTCTAAGCAGGATGGGGAGGAGTTTGTATGGAGTCAGTGCCCTGAGTTTTTCTCGAGTATCTGTAGATATGAACTCATGCAATACAATGACACAAATGTAGTAGGAAATCTTTTGTCTACTGCCGGAGGGCTTGATTAATAAAAACCTTGGGTATTAAAAATTAACATGCTATCTACTATGGTATTTTGAAGAAGTTTGGTTTGGTGATTGTTTCTATGTGTTTCTTGTGAACAAAACTGTGAAAGTAGGGTCATCTGCTTTTCAATTGCCCATTCTTGATTTCTACGTTGAGGATTGGCTACCACTAATAATGCTATTAATTGCATATCTAATACTTCAGATGAATGTCTAAGTTTCAACACACGAATGCCTATATCTATACAATCTAGAAACTACATATTTTTTTCAAGGTGGAAGGGTTGGATCTAAAGAATACTGGAATAATGCTTATCTTAATCTTAAAGAAAACTGTTTCATTTTGAGATCTAGAAGTAGAGAGAAGGCTGACCCTGCCACTTATGGCCCAACTCAGGAACATAGCCCAACCCAACCAGTTGGAAAACCCAGCCAGACGCGAACACAAACCACGGCCCACGGCTCACGGGCTAGCAACCTCTCATAAGTGCCACCGGATAAGCAACGGCAGCTACTCCTCTAACCGACCCCCTATCTCTTCGGCAGCCTCTGTCTGACGCCGGCGGAAAGCCGCCGCCGTCCTCTGCCTAAATCCAATAGAACCTCTCTTTGCTAAGGGGACCTGAGGAGCACAGCACCGAGGAGCCAAAGCAAGACATAGAGGTTGGTGGTTTTCTGCTTGCGCTTACGGTTCAATAGCTGCAGAATAGCGGCATAGGGGTAAAGGATGTCGTCCTCCTGGTGCGTCACGGCGGCGTGCGCTCGTCCCCAGACTGTTCCACATGCCCTGGAACCCGCTGCGGCCGTCTCCAATTCTATCTCAGGGGGACACATAAGACACGTTGCCGGGGGGAAATTTGCTGGCGGTGCTGCTATTCTATTCCCGGTTCGTCCCCTCGCGGGCAGGCGGGCCCGGCTGAGCTGCCGGGCTGGCCGACATGGCCGCCGTTTGGCTCCTGTTCGCATGGCCCCCGAGGAGGAGAAGATGACCCGGCGTTCACCACTGGATTTCCCCATCGAGTGGGAGAGGCCTAAGCCTGGGAGGAGGCCCGACATATTCCCAAAGTTCAGCCCGATGAAGACGCCGCTGCCTCCCCCGCTGCCGGCGGATCCTGATCCGGAAGAAGACGAGGAAGAGGAAGAGAAGAAAGAGGAGGAGGAAGACCCTGAGAAGGAGGAAGACCCCGAGAACCCAGACCAGTCGACATAACCGGAGTCTGCCTCCTTTTTTGGTAGCTAGCGAGATTCTAGTGTGTAGAAGGTCAGTTATGCAGTCGTCCAATTCGAGCTTGAACGATGCTGTTCTATTTTTTCAAAACCTCGTTCTGTATTATTAGATAGCTGTCTAAGCACATGTAGTCTGCTCTGTAATGCTTAAATTAATGTTGGTATATCGTTGGTACTGCTTGAAGCGAATCACCTGGGTCATTGAATCTCCGCAGTCACCATTAGCTAACCTTGGCAGTATTTATATGCCATCTTTGGTCATAATTTTTTATCATCTAAGCCTCATTGTCTTAAAAATATGTCAGTTTTATGGCTGGCTTTCAGTTATCAACAAAGGCAGAGTTACCTTTGGTCTTAAGACAATAAAAAAATTGTACCTGATCTCGTTAGGGAAGTTAAACCATTTTGAGGTAGGGTAGATTGTAGGAAATGTAGGCAATGCAAGCTTGGGTGAGAATGAATTGAAACCAGTATAATTAGCTGTTCTGTTTCCGCATTGAGCATCAGGGTAGTGGGTTTTCCATCCACTCTGAAAGGGCAATGCTGTCAAGGGTATTGCATGCGTTTGTGATAGCTCGTTGAGCAAGGTTGTTTCACTACATCCTGCTCACCTTGACCCCTTACATTTGACCTAATGTGTTAGGGGCTTAGGTCCATAGCTGTTTATACTTATCGATTTAGTTTGGGCAGATCTTATGGATCTGGTAAGCTGCTCGGTGAACAAGATACACATCTGAAACATAAACACTTTTGAAGTGAGTGTTCAATTGTTAGTTTTTAAACCTATGCGCCCGAGGTGAAATTCGTATGAAAGTTAGGCTGTAGGAAATTAATATATAGAAAATTTAGGACGTGACTTATGAATTGCTAATGTTTTGTTTGTAGATATATTATGATTGATGCTTGACTTGGAATTGGAAGGTTGTATTTATATGCTGTTATAATGATTGCATCTAGATCTTTACAGCATCTATTTCCCAACTGTTACTAATGATGTGTGCTGAATAGATAGGGAACATGCATCTATGTTTAATAATCTTAGTCTTTAGACGGTTTGACCATAGTGAAAAATTTTGTGGGTTACATACTTCAAAAATTTCATCCTAGGATCTCAAACAGTTCGATTCAATCTATTAATTGCAACTGTTGGCTGACACAAGCACATATTTGGGTACAATGAAGACATGCCCGACTTTGTTTCCCTTGTTTGTTTCGATGCTTGGAGATGTTGTGAACTTGCATCTCTAAGCGCATCAAGGTGTGTACGCATAATATGGATACATTTGAAACATATTTTCTTCAGTTTTTCTGTCTAGCTATATCCGTATGGCCTAGTTGTATGTCTATTGTGTTATCCACCTCAATGTGCATGCACTGTCATGTGTGCAATGATATGAACTTAAGATTGATGGCATAGTTTTCAAGGCATCCAGGTGGTGGCCTTCCTTGGCTGAGCGCCTAGGGTGCCCGGGCGATGAATTTCCTACAATAAGATTTTGTATATATACATACTTATACATATAAGTATATACAAATGTTACACCCAATATGGTATGATATCTATCCATCCCCCCACCCACTATAAGTTGAAATTGTTGTAACTAGATGAGTTAGGATTAATAAAGGCAAGAGTAATTAAAGAATGAAGGTTCATACTATAATGCATGCTTTACAAGTCTGATAATCTTTGAAATTTTCTATCTGAATTATTGAATTAATAAATAAACAAATAACATATACAAATAGAAAGAGATTTAGATAGGGTTGACGTGCATTCCAAATCCCAATATAAATATTTAGAAAGACATGACATAATAGGTAAAGAGAATATACTTCATTCCACATTTCCACTTCTATTCCAAAATGTTGTAGTTTATAGTTGCATACCCCATTGCTATAAAAGTTTTCCTAAATCTCAACAGAATAAAATAATATGAAAGACATGAGATAATAGGTAAAGCGAATGCAATTCATTCCACATTTCACTTCTATAGATAAAAGTCCAAAATGTTGTAGTTTATGGTTTCATATCCCATTCCCTATCATAAATTATAAAGGTACATGCCAAAATGGTATGTTGTTGCTCTTACTTGGGGCTGGCATATATATTTTATTTTTAGGTTGGTTGTGGTCATTTGGGCCCCTACTTGGGCCAGTCTCGCAAAAAAAAAGTGGGTGCCCAGTGAGGCTGAAACCCGCCTAGACGCCCTAGGCGACCACCTATTTGGGCCCAAAAGTCAAACGTCCAGCTAGGCAACAACCCTTAGGCGCCTTGTTCACTAGGCGACACCCAGATGAGCATCTTAACAACTATGATTCATGGGGGAAGGCATCATTTGAGGCAGTGTACATGGTTTAATTGGTTACTCCTCGTAAAATGAAATGCACAACCAGATTGCATGAAGTGAAGTTTGAGTAATTGAGGATATAGAGTAGATTGTTTCCCTTGATTTAGTAAATTTGGCCTATTAATTCAGTCTTCGACTTGCTTATATGTTATTTTTAAATTAATTTTCTCCCTAGTGATTGATGGGAAAAGGCATTATTTGAGGCATTGGACATGATTTAATTGGTTACTCCTTGTAAAAGGAAATGCACAACCAGATTGCATGAGGCAAAGTTTGAGTTATTGAAGATACAAAGTAGATTGTTCCCCTTGGTTCAGTAAATTTGACCTATTAAGCATTCTTCTATTTGCTTATATGTTACTTTTAAATTTAATTTCTCCCTAGTAATTTGTTTCACGACTGCTCTACTGCAAGTGTGAAGACTCCTGGAGGTGAGACACCAACTTTTCCCATCACAGTTGGGGTACACCAAGGATCCACACTCAGCCCACATCTGTTCGTTCTTGTTATGGATGAGTTGACAAAGAATGTTCAGGATGATGTTCCTTGGTGTATGTTATTTGCTGATGATATCGTATTGATTGACGAAACTAACGATGGCTTGAATGATAAAGTTGAACTTTGGAGAAAGGCACTGGAATCAAATGGATTGATGATTTGTAGGAGCAAAACTGAGTATATGCATTGCAATTTCAGCCAATCTCACAGTGTGAATGGTGGAGCCAAGTTGGACGGAGTAGATATACCAAAATGTGATAAATTCGTTACTTGGGTTCTATCATTCAAACAGACGGCGATGTCCAAAATGACGTTTGTCATAGGATCACTGCAGGATGGTTGAAATGGAGGAGTGCAACTGGAGTATTATGTGATCGGAAGATCCCTCTCAGACTAAAAAACAAGTTTTATAAAATTACAATAAGGCTAGCCATGCTCTATGGGAGTGAATGTTGGGCGGTGAAGAAACAAGGACTCAACAAGATGAACGTGGCTGAAATGCGTATGTTGAGATCCATGTATCTGACTCCAACATAGTTGGGATTGAGGCTTAGTTGATGATGATGATGATGAATTTGTTTCACGACTCTAGTCTTAGTTTATGTGGTTCATCATTGTTATTTTGTCAACTGTTCTCAAGTTAGATGGGCTTATGTATCTTCTGCTAAAATAACCGAGAACATGCATGATTCAAGCACATGGGAGGCTAAAAAGTTTGTATAACTTCTTTACACCAAAAGTGGCTTTGAGTCCCCTATTGTATTGTTCTTTATATGAATGAGCTAAGGAAACATATTCAAGATGATATATTGTGATGTACATCAATTGCCACTAGTGTCATGATAAATATTCTACCTTGTCAAAAAAATATCGTTAGGATAATAGATGAAACTAGACTTGAGGTGAATCACAAGGTAGCATTGGGAACTACATCAGTCTTAATGCTTTTGTTACTAATAGAAGGAAAGGCTAAGAACAAGAATTGTAATTGAAGCCAATGTAGCAGTATTTGTAGGTGCAAAATTAAGTTGAATGCAATTGAGATCCAAAGGTAAGACAAATTTCATTATTTTTGGTCCTTTTTTTCAAATGGAAGGTGGAGTATACGAGGATCATTTCAGTAGGATGAAAGTAGGATCTAACAAGTATAGACTAGCCAAAACGAGAATGATGATGTTGATGTGTGGCAGACACGGGAGGGTAACGAGGGTTACTAAAGAAGTGACTGTAAAACCAAAGTGCAATTACAAATTCAGGGCAAACAGTTAAGAGCACTATCTTTGATGGTTTTGAAAGTACAATGTAAGACCATAGGTGTTTAGAATTGAAGTAACACTATTGAGTCAAATTGAGTACACGGGGACATAGGCCCTAGATAATGCAAGGAGTGCTTATAAGGCAACTTCAATCTTGATTGCAACTACATGAAATTATGAATGACAAATTTCAATGGAAAAGTCGATCCATGTAGCTCTATCTAACATGATTGGATGAGGCTTAGCTTGTTGCTGTAAATTAAAACAAAGAACGTTTTGTTTTGTTTTGCAGCTTTGCTTGAATAAATAAATAGACATAAGAATATCAGTAAGCTTGTTTGGTCAGGGAAAAAGATTGCTTAGTCCATCTTACGTGAGACCACCATGTTTAGTCGCCCTTTTTCTTAGTTGACAATGCGTCGATGCTTGAAAGCCGCATCTTTTAGCTTAGGCATTATAACTTATTTGTAGTATTTTTTCTTACAAAGGAAAACCGTGATATGTTGTGAAGGACCAATTTGGGTCAGATAGAAGAAGCAGACACACTGCTTTTAAACTTCCATAGTCATCTTAAATTTTATAGATTAAATTTAGAAGCAAACAATAGTGTTAAAATATTCATAATAAGCGATTTGTCCCAGTGTTACCATATGCCCCGCATGAGGCCGCATATGTGGTTTGGCAACCTCTTCGAACCGCATATGTCTATGCAGTCCATTATGTGGTCTTGACCACATATGCAACACATATGGTCGCATATGTAGTGCGTCTGCGACTACTTCTGTTATAAAGACGGTGTGTATTTTATTTATCAATTATCTTGTTTAATTATTCATTTTACTACATTACACACAAACACACACCCAAATAGACATATATGTATACAAATATACATATATATAGCAATTATACATGTGTATTTATTTGTTTTTATATATATATATATATATATATATATAGGCGTATTATTTCTATATTAAGTATCTAATTTTGTGGTCATTTATAATTAGTTTATTAAAAAATTTCAAATGTGCCCACATGCCACACATACTATGTAGCACCTTGCTTGGGATGGCAAAATAAAGCGCCTATCGAACCACCCCCGATCCGAACCAATCTGCTTTTTAGTAGATTTTAATCACCATTTTAAGAGCGGGGCCACACACTTGGACATCCACGATTTATGGATCGGGTGAGTGGGAAACCACACTAAACAACTCATCCGCTTAAACCGATGTGTACTACACTTGTCAAACGTAATTGTAGACGTATTTAAAGGTTGCAAGTCATGGCAATAACTGACATGGAATCCATGATGATGTCATAGTATGTTTGGTTGTCGTAGCCAAAGCCGCCTACCACCGTAGCGCTGGTGTCATAGCCAAAGCCCCGTCAACCGCCATGGCACCAACATCTGCACAATCAGGGTTGGCAGAGGCTCTTGTATCCATAGCTCTGTCAGCCCCGTGGGACCGACATCTACACAACCGGGATTGCAAAGGCTTTCATGGACGTCATAGCAAAAGCTGTTGTGAATCGTTGTGGCATCGACATCTGTACAACTCTTTCAGCAATGATGGATGTTAGTAGTCGAGTGCAAGGAAGAAAATGTCCGATTTCGATGCCGTTTTGTTGGCCACAGAAACAGAATTTTACCGAAATTTCGATGGAAATTTCGACAAATGCGTTCCTAACGTTTCGACAGCAAAATCAACAAATTAATTTACGAAATTTTACCAGAATTATCTACCAGTGTAGATCTACTCAAATATGCAATAATATTTTATATTGGATATGTGGGGGTGGAAGTCTCCTCATGTGTAAGTGAAGGACCCTGAACTGTTTTGATGGGGATTTCAATGGAGAATTTTGTCATTTTTCAATGATGAAATCAATGAATTATAGTTTGCTAGCACAATGTATAAACTTAGACACAAAATTGTGCAAAAAAAAAGCTCTAGGCAATCCATAGTACATTAAAACGAAAGAAAAATTTCAATGGGCAGTGCGTTTCGACAGTGCATTTCGATGTCCGATGGCCATTGGTATGGAAAAATTGTGGAAATTTTGACAATTTCGTGGCAATTTGAAACTATGGTCGAGTGTAAGTTAAGGTTGCATGCAGATGTACGTCGATGCCATTGAGCAGGGCTTACCTGGGGACTGAACATGACTTTCATTCCTTTGGGTTGATGTTCACATCACCTGCTTGTTTGGGAACAAGTCCGAGGAGAAGGTGAGATGACTGTTTGCCGTTAGATTGGCTTGCAATATCTTGTTTTGCAGCAATCAGGTTCAGGACCATGAAGGTGGAAAGGTAGGAGCGTGACTTTTCTCTGATTCCATGCATGGTTGCATCAGAGGAAATAGTGGACGGATCCCCGTAGGCACCCAAAGCTCAAGCAACCATCCACCGAAACCAAAATGGATTGGATTCCCATATGATCTTTAAATAATGGAGCGGGTTGGATGGCTGATGTTGGATGCAGGTTCTTTCTTTTTTCCATCCCTACACCTTTCATCCTCTTAAACATCATTCCTTCTCGATCTTCTAAACTCCAAAGTAACCTTAACTACTTAACCTAACATGTCCTTATTATATAAGATCTTCAGGGAATTACTTAGTATGGACCTTCAATTACTTGTGACAGGCCTGTGTTTGATTTTTCAAATAGGTGGGTGGACCAGGTTGTTGCAACTTGCAAGTATGTGTAAAATTATCCAGTTATAAACTAGTGATCAACTTATTAACCATACCAACCTTGAGGTCACGCAATAGCCCAGGAAACACATTTAATGTATGATATCAGATTATCACATTAGCAAAAACTGTTGTATGAAAATAAGATAAGCCAGTATATTGCTTTGAAAATGAAAATATTATGATTTGAAAATGATGTTGAAGATAAGGAGTTAAAATCCAATGTATCGAACTTTAAAAAACCAAAGGAACCCAAAGGAACGGTTATGATTACTGAGAAGTGAACATTCAGTAAAGTTGGCTGTTTTTTGAATCAGATATGCACCTTTTTATGTGAAGATGTTGACAGTTTACCCATGAGTCCACCATTTTGACATGAAAGTGAAACAAATCGATGATGGATTTTGATGATTTTGATCAGGGGTGTAAGACCTTTACACCCATATCCAGTTTTTGCGGGTCGACCCATGGGTCATCGCAATTTTGGCTAGGGATGGCAAAATTCCCCAACAAACCATACCCATGATGACCCAGTACGTCCTGACCCAATTATAATGGGTTTTATAGTCTTAATGGGGCGTGAGGTTAGGAACCAATTTTCAGAATGGAGGCCAAATAAGACCCACTCATACCCAGTAATACCTAACACCTTCTCGTTCCCCCACCCATTATCGCCGTCTCACCTCCCCACTCCCTTTTTCATTCCCGACTGTCGTTCTCGTCCTCTCTGCCGCCGACCTCTCTGCTTATCTAGTGAATGTGTGAATGTTGCTCGGTGTTATCCTCTGCATATAGTTGTGATGACGAATCTGAAGCCGGCGTACCGCTTACGGGAGGACACACTGCCGACGTGGAGCGCCAAATCTACAACAAAATATTGCTTTTCCGATTCCGTGATGCTGCCTTAGACAGGATCTGCGATGGCATGATGTTATCTCATCTCCACGACCGTCGCCGTGAACTGCATTGACGCACTATTCTTTGCTCTATTTTTCGGCTCCGCTATGTCGTCCTAATAGGATTTGTAATGGCGTTCGATTGTCTCGGCTCCACGACGCCTCCATGGATGATATCTACTATGGCACAATGATATCCTGGCTTTGCCATGCTGCCCCAGACTCCATTGGTCTCATACCCTCTAGAGGCTGCCCCTCTGGGTTTGTGGTGTCCACTAGGCCGTTGTTGGGTGTTCGCAGGCGCATACGCAAAATCAACCACGCTGGGCGGCGGCACAAACATTCACTAGGAGTTGTGGAAGTCCCCATTTAGCCATGTTGCCCCCACTTGAACAGGAGAAAACGCCGGCGAACTGCTAGGCGACCTCGTATCGAACTGCAGTAGAAGGAACTCGCTGATGCTGACACTAAATTGTCAAATGCAGGACGTAAATCCCAAAGTCTGGTATCTACGCAGACCTATAAAGTAGCTTCATGATCTGAAGCCAGAAGGTTAATGATCCGAAGCCGCTGATTCCCCTACGTCTATCATCTCCACCTTCATCAGAATAGATTAAAGCATCCCCTCTCGACAGAAACACTATCAAATCCCATAGATCTGTAGTTTGTGTGGGATCTGAACTTGTTTCCTCCCAAGTTCTTCGTTGATTTGTATAGATTCGTTAATCTGTTCTTGTTAATCTGCTTTTGATTTGCTCTTCTTTAAACTACATTGTGTGTAATTCCCATGAGCACAATGTGCATATGAATTTTATAGTAAAATAATACATATTTTGGTACACTATGTAATTATCTCCAGTTAAAAGGAGTATATGATATTGACTGCTGTGATCTTTGAGTTCAAAGTTACACAGGACTTTTCTGTAAATGTTATATTTGTGGGGGGTTTGTTGCAAATTATGTGAAAAAATACCTACTTATAATGTTTATTAGTTTGGAAAGATGTTATACCTAATTAACGATTTTGCTCCAAATGGGTTAAAATGGGTCCCTGTGACCCATTAGGGTGGGTATGGGTATGTCCTATTATAGATCCTCTTCTAATGGGTTGGGTATGGGTAGAGTCAATATTTGAATGGGTTTAGTGGGTATGGGTATGGGTTGCTAACACCCACCCAATTGCCATCTCTAGTTTTGGCAGATCTATTTGAGGGTGTGGCAGTATAGATGGAAGGTTATATCTAGAGGCAGAGGCATTTTTATTGCATTTCCACTGAAATTCCCCAGAAACATGAATTACAAATGCTTGCCTCAAATGATATTTGGCACAAGCAATTTGTGTTGGTAGAGGCATTGAAGCATATCTATTAGGTGCTTTCTGACCCAAAGATTGGAATTCAGGAATTGAAGTTGACAGTGCCTGTGAGTCTTTTATGGCAACTAGGGTGTCTCGTTGGGGCATCTTTGATGCATGATGTTTTTTCTTTTCTTTTTGGGTTTGGGTTGTTGAGGGGTTCAGGTGGCTCTTTGTTCCTTCTCCTCGTGTGTATGACATTCCCCTTTTTCAATACGCTTGAACTAGAGGTTGTTTAACAAATTGAAGATAGATTGTTAACTATAGTGGATTCCACTTTCTTTAAATTATGTTTCTTGCCATGGTGAAGGAAAGATGTGTGAATCAGAAGATGTTTCCATAAGTAATTTTTTTACTGTTGACTTACCAGGGTTAAGAGGTGTGAGGAGCATTTAGACATTTGCTGTGATGTAGCTCATACTTTGTCGGGCTGCAAGGCTTGAAGGCCCAGGCTGGTGCCTAGGTACTCACACTCAGGTGGCCTAATTTTTATATCTGAATTCAGATCAGTTCTCCTATTATACACATATACACTCCCTTATATAAGTATATTATTATACGGTCTGTCACATAGGTATGTACATCTAATCTATCGATTATCCCTAACATAAACCCCAAGATAACCTTCCCAAAGAGAAATATATTCCAGGGCACAAACCAATAAAAATCTAAACCTCTTAATATGAGTCTTCTGCTTTTACCATTGATCACAATATCAGTTAAAATATTGTACCTTGGAATGGATTATAAAAGCCATATATGGGGTTGAGAACCTACAGACTCAAAAGACTGAAGTGAAGGCGCATGCCAGGGCTCCTTGATGCATAGGTGCGCCTAGGTGCACACCCTGTCAAATATGATTCAGCTATATTTTATATAAGTGTAATGCAAATAGGTCTGGTGTTGATTTATGCTGTGAATTTCACAATGAATCGTGGATGGAAGCCAAATTTTTAGTGTGTGTTTCTTGCCATGGTGAATGAATAATGTATGGATCCCAATGCCATTGCTATTAGAAAAATACAAAAATTGATTTACAAGACAAAGAGGTGTGAGGAGCAAACGAAACTGCTGTGGCTGCAGCTAGTATAACGGAAATGTGAAGAAATTCTGTCTTGCTTTAGACATTTGCTTATATTGTGAAATTCAAAACAGATACACGGATGGGCACAAGTCAAAGAAATGTGTCATATACGTTTCCATATACAATGCTTAACAGACTGTTGACGCCACATGAAAAAAGATGTTTAAACTCAAATTGATGAGCAAGGCAGAGCTTGACACCTCTCAGTGACAGCAAAGAGTATATCAAGTTACTTCGCTTTCTTTGAGACAGCATGGGGTGTGAAGACCTCGGTGGCAACAAGCAAGAATCGATGCCACATTTTGCGGATATGATTATGGACCGTATTTCAACTTTATGACCTACATTGACTCTTTTTCCGAGAATGCTATTGTATTTTTGAAAAATTTACCGGAGGTAGACAGTCTAATTTAACTTGGGGAGAGCTAATGGCCGATCAATATTTTTATGCATCTTGATGAGAATGGCCCAAAACAGATATGAACGGGAAATAAGAATCTATGTAGCTAAGTCCGACATGGTTGGTCTGAGGCTCAGATGATGACGGTGATATGCTTTCAAGATAGTCTTTGCTGGATCCTCGCTCTAAGTACCCTTCATCCTATCTCTTTCCATCTACATTCTAAGTGATTTAGAAGTGACTGTAACTACTTTAGTTGGTATCGTCTCATATATGAGATTCTGAATGTAACATAGTAAAGAGGGTTGATTTAAGGCTAACTGGGGCTCTTGGAGTTTCCAGTTGATGTTACCAGGTGGCTCTTGGGATTTTATGTGAATATTGCTTTTTCTGATGCTAAGCAGGTATGTTGGAGTTTTCAGTTACGAAAACTCACCTTCATCATCTGCTAGATGTATGGCTATTTAAGATTTGATACAATGACTGTTTTGCTTCCTGTTTTGAGCTAATATGAAATTGGGTATCCACTTAACTGGGACATCTAATGTAGGTCTTTTTTTAAAAACTGCTTCCGCCCAGTTGTTATGTGAACAAAATTCCTATAGCTTATCCATTACGGCATTCATGAATAAACATATGATGTGGGTCCAAGCATTATGGTAACTGCTTGGTGGAAATTGGCTCTCATATGGTAGATGGTTTCATGCTTTGTATTTCTTGTTTGGTGTATCCTCTTGTAGTGCAGCTCTAGAGAGTTGTCATTTATTTCTTGATCAACTCATATCTTGTTTTTGCATTAGATGTTAACTGATTAATTTTTAGGTACACTTGAGAATGTAAAGTGCGCCGTGAAAATAGAAAGGGCACCGTTCCTCATTTACATTAAAGTTGAACAGAAACTATTTTTATACTCGGGGGGAACTAGTCTAGGATTGTTCACCCTTGAATTTAGTTTGTCAGATAGGAAATCTCTGTTTCCATTAAGTAAAAATTACACAAAGAAGTAAATAAAACCAGAGGGAAAGACCTGTTTTTGAAATCTTCTTAGCAAGGCTTCTGTGCTATTTTTAAAGCTGCTAATTTAGTCATTGCTTGTGCCGGGGGGGGGGGCATCTTGCCCTTCACCGAAAAAAGAGGCAATAAAATAGGGCAAAATATTTGGGGATGAGATATTGTATAATTATCTTCTAATTTTGAAATGTATGAAAGGTTGACGAACATTCTAAAATACATGAATACCTTGAATATATGTATAAAGATCACAAAGTTTTAAATGTGCATTCTAAAGTGCAGGAATGAAAATGGTAGATGCCTAGGAACATCCACGTCAACTATCATGGTTTCGTACTCGAATGCGGGACCCTGCTACCCATCCACCCCGGTTAGCATCGTCTGATAACTCTGTTGATGCAATGTAGATATTTGACCTTGTAGGGGATGCCATTTTGAGGAGAATATACCCCGCACTCCGTTCAGGATAGGAAAAATCCTCAATCTCAATTGCATAGATTGAGGTACTTATAAGCGGAGATGTAAAAAGCTGTCTTTTAAAATTTTGTAATCACACATTAAGTGCGTATTATGATGCAAAACACTGTAGGTGCACATGAGATGAGAGCAGGCTTCGATTATTCACACATTAAGTGCGTATTATGATGCAAAACACTGTAGGTGCACATGAGATGAGAGCAGGCTTCGATTATTAGTTTGGGATAATGGATGAACCCGGAAAAGTATCTAATGTTTCTATTTACGAATGTTCTCTGGAAGATCCTGATTCGTCAAATGTATATTCTCCAGTGGTTTGTTCAGTTCTGGATAGAAAAGTAACTAATGTTTCCACTTAAGAATGTTCTCTCTAAGATCCTGATTCGTCAAATGAAATATTCTCAAGTGGGTTCATGTCAGTGTTGGAAAATCTAAATTACTGTTGGCACTTAGAGACTGCAGTCATTTTGTTGGCTATTTCAGTTCCTCTTCTTTTAATTCTGGTGCAGATGGCTGAATTCTGCAGTAAATAATCTGGATAAGATGTGAAACAATTCCATGATGGGTTGTAGAGTTGATTTTTCTCTCAATTAATCATGGTGCAAGTTTTGATGATTTAGCATTGGTGTCTCTGCAGGCATATAATTCTGATTAGTGGTACAACCAGATCTTGGTAATGGAGCGTGGCGGTAAAGAGTAAATACTTATCTGCTATTTGGATATAGCGCCACATCTTTTCCTTCGCTTCCTGGAGGGTTGTTACCGACTCTTTTCCTCCGAACTTCGTATATAGTGCTGATTAGCACCTCCTTCGCCTTTAATTATTAATGTATTCGTGATGTTTAGTGCTGTAAACTGTACGTTTATGAAATGATCTAGAATGTACTTAATAATCGGTACGTAAGCATGATTTTTTTCAGTGCCATGGCGATCCTGACCTCCTGGTTTGGTGAGCAATGTGGGGCTGTACTTTCAACCTGGGAATTCCAAGAGCATGCTTGCTTGGCACCTGGGGATTTAAGTGTTGAGCAGTAAATTTCTAATGGAAATGGACACTATTGGGCAGTCAGTGATTGGATATTTATGTTGGAAAATGTTCCCTGGCGCTTTGCCTTCAAATAGGCAAATTGAGAATCTGTATATTTCTTACCGAGGGCCGTCTGTGAAGGTATAATATTTGTTTATCCTGTGTTTCGACTTGCAGCTTGGTAGCCGTGTACTTGGGTCACCATCATCGTTAGAGAAACGGCATGCAGCGTACACTTAGGTGTATATGATCCGGGCTGTCGAGTTGGGCCTTGCTATATAGTGTTTTATGGGCTTTATCTCGTAATGGTCCAATACAATGTAGCAAAATATTTAAGTCGTTGTGAAGTTGGCAGTGTACTAGTTATACAAATTCAATTTCCTCTTTGCTTAGATTAAAAATTTGGTATCGTAGCAGCCTAAGATAGATATTGGTGGTCTCAGCATTCCAGTAGGCCAAAACATCATAGGGTTTTGTGATCCAAAGCATTGCACAATAAGTTGAATGATTCTCCTCCTCCACATGATCATCGGTATTGTGAATTCACCTCCCCTCTGAGATGCCATCAATATCAACCAGAAACATCTACTTCATTGCAGTTCTTTTTCCCTGATGGTCTCTACCTGACTCGCCCTCTCCTCTCTGAGATGCCATCAAAATCAACCAGAAGCATCTACTTCATTGCAGTTCCTCTTCTCTACCTGACTCGACGGTCTTCATTTTCCTTGATTTCTGATTTCGTGACTAAATGTATTTGGGATGCTACAATAATCTCTCTCACTCAAGTCTGTTTCTCATTATCCTTACACGGTTGATCTTGATATCTTCGATATCCTCTACCTCAATTTTTTGTAGTGGGAGTTGCAAATTAGGGCCCTAGTAATTGTTAGGGATGGCAAAGTCTTCGGGTTCATCTACTCTGAAAGCATCTAGTACTAACCGAACCATTTGATATAATAACCAAAGCGGTGGATGGTGTAAGGTTCGGTTGATAAAAATATATTATAAATTTAGGTTTTAGTTCCTTGATGATTCGAACCATAAAATTGTTGATTGGTACGCGCCAGGTAGGTTCTTTGACTGATTGAAGAATTAGGCTCTGTGTTCCATCGTTTCTGTTTAGAGACGTTAAAGTTAAGCATATCCATGTAATTAATGGGCTGGGCATCAAACATTTGCCAGGAGATGGTATGCGTGCTGGGACGGTGGAGAATCTGTCTGATAAGATTTCATAATTTTCATTTGGATTTACTCCACTACACCTAATGACCTGTTACCGGGTGCAGTGAAAAGGAACCGCTGGTTCCAGATCGCAGACATAGAAACTCTCCACAACGGAGAGTTGAAGATTGATGCACGTCAAGTGAATGTGCAGTGGATGACATCCACGCATCCACCTATCTCCTAGAACAAGCATTCCGTCAACCACAGGATTGGATAAAATGGTGGATGATGGATATGATCCACCTCATTTTGCCATCTCTAGTGGTTATATCATCTGGAAGAAATCATAGATGGAATTGGGAGTCAATCTCCTCTTCTTGAACTCATTGATTTGAATCTGAAGCACAAAGCATGGATGAGAACAGACTGTCTGACTCCTCAAGGGATGGGTTTTTGGCTCAATGATTGGACAAGTAATGGCATCAGACGCAGACCCACACTAGAGGAATAAATTACACTGAATAAATAATTTGTCTCGTCTTCTCAATCATGTGAGTTTGAAATGAAAATCTCAATTGATATCATTTCAAAAAGCTATTAATTCCTTTGTTGACTATCTTCAAAAGTTCAAAACTATATGTGATCAACCTGGCTTTATGTAAGGTATTCACCTTAAAAATTGGCATTGGCAACCCTGAAGAAAATGTATTTATTATGCCTATTCTAGACCCACCAGTTTCTTATTACACTAAACTTGTTTCCTTTCTACAAGATTTTGAGAGAAGAAAGGCATGGGAGTCTGGTTCAAATCTCTTCTGTTTTTCTGACTAACAAAACATGTCCTTGTGCAGATTTACATCAGGTAACAAACAATAAAAAACAACTTTATGACCAAAAGAACTTCAAAAGAAGATAATGTGTAACATCCCAATTGTTAGGGTTTCATAACTCAATGGTGTATGAGCAGATTCCTATAAGAATAATCTTGGGTTACGGTCCAAGGATATGACTCACTTTTTTTGATAAGTAATGATGCGTGGGTGTTTGGACCCCAGTGATTGTATTTGAATACTTAAGGATCCATAATCATTGATAGAAATGAGTATATGTGGGTATTGTGTAATACTTGATCAATAGACTATTAAGGGACAACTGAGTTATGCAATAAGGCTAAATGGTTATATGACACCTACACAATTTTATTTAGTAATCATCAATACAAGGTTATACTATAGATATATGTATCATCAAATGATGATATCTGACGTCTCTTGAGGTATACTCAATGACCATGGCATACATTTGAAATAAGTGATGGAAGGTATATGTTTCATATTTGAAAATCAATCGAACCTCATAGTACATGATTATGTCGGTGTACTTTATTCTAACTATCATAATGAATAATCAAGTTTATGTTGTATTTTTGAAGATAATTGGACAAATTTTGGTGTTCCATATTTATTTGAGCACCCCTTTGAAATGAGCCTCAAAGGATTAAAGTTGGGTTTAATAGTATCTTATTGAGCTTATCTTTTGGCATTTTGATCTTGTGTCAATAAACGCTTGATCAAATTTTGGTGCAACCTGGAAAGTATCTAGAAAGTCATGGGTTTTAGAAGATAAAGAAGGAAAAAGTCATTTGATCTCACTTTTTTTTAGGATTTCTCTAAGGTAAAGTTGGATGATTGTTTAACAACAACCACCCTATCAAAAAGTTGAAGCACAATTGCTTATATGTGGAGACATTGCCAATTTTCAAGGGAAATTAAGGGTGCAGACTTTGCCTCCCACCTCTGTAATGTAGGGAGCATGCAAAAACATAAGGTGTCCACCATGATCTCAATTTTTTTTGGGGAACTCTTGGGTTTCAGTGATACTTGATTTAACTATATCCAAGCAATCCATCTGCCCTGCCACCCAATTTTTGATGGAGCATGCAGTCAGGTCACGTCCTCTCTTTCTTGTCATTCTCCATTGCAAAAACAGTGGTAGAGAGGGAATTTGGGAGGGGTGATGGGATTATGTTAGGGGAAGTAAACACAATATTCAGAATCATTTATGATAGTCAAATCCATGGGTGGTTGTATTTTATTGTGAAAAGATGATTTTGGTGACTAACGTATCCAACATCCTTGGTTGTTGAAAGAGGGCTCAATGCCATCACTTGGGTTGCATCATTTGCTTTGGATGAATGATTGGAGTTCACCGTGTGTGGGTGACCGACTTAGAGGTCTTGGTAATGACTTTGAGTGAGTAGAATATAATTGCCTCTTTGGGGGCATCCGTGGTAGCATAGAGGGTCGACAAGCCCACTGCTTGAGCAAGCTAGATCTTCACCTAGGCACTCATATGGACATGGTGATTTGCCATACCCTTGGATATATAAGAATGTTAGCAATTTCTGAGAATTGGGATAACTCCATACAAGTTTAAGTGAAGCTATCTCGAATGGAACCACTTCTACCTCGAAAAGGAAAGGGGAGCAGGATGGTGAGTTAGAGCTATAACTCAGGTGAGGCCATGTCACGAACTCTAATGGTGAAGGGAGACTCCAGATAGGCCATTTAACAAAGTCCGCACCCTTACAAATAAAGATAGAGTGTCCCACACATAGGCGATGTGGTTCCATATGGTGGCCATGAGGAATGGATCTATGATTCAAGTAAACCACATCAAGTATTAGGTTTTCAATTCAATAATATTACCTAAACTTGCAAAATAATAGAAATTTATAGGAAGCTTAAGAATTTTCAAACATGGTCTCTTTGGAAAGACAAAAATGCTACCTATAGTCCTATGGGATTACATATAGAGTATGCTGATAGAAATAGAGTGATATTCATGAAAGCAATTTCACATGTTAGTTGATAATGATCAATGAATGTAAATAGTTTGTACAAATGTAATCTTAGAAAGATGACTTTAGACACCTAAATATGTTACGGTATATGGAATTTATCTTTGATTGATGAACAATTTCATGAATTCCCTAAATATTTTATTATATATGTGATGTATCTGATCTTGATGAATAGTTTCACGAGTTTATGTAAGAAAAAGTAATCAAGTCTAGAATAAAACAATTTACAATAAATGCCCATTTTTTTAGTTTAATCTTAAGTTGACATATGTAACATGATTATAACTTTTTTGATCAATATACGTATTGATATTATGAATATATAAATATAAATCAATATACATGTCTTAAAACCTACATGTGACTACAAAACCTAGTTAGACTTTAGAAATGCCAGTAGTATCCAACAAATACTTAGATAACATGAAGAGCCCCCCTTGTGTAAGCAACATGGATATACGTTCTAAAAATGAATAATGATGCCTAAGTTGAGGCAAAAACTAAAAAAATCTTTACATTTTTAGACTAACATACCTAACTTGAATGACATAGATTTAGGTATAAATGTTTTAGACTTGACATGGGAAAAACTTGAAACCAAAAACACACATGTTAAGTGATTTAAATTTGAATTGGCGTGCTCTAAAATTGACGGTAGAACTAAAGTAAGTGAAAGGACTATTTAACTTAATGGATCAAACCACAAAAATAGACTAAACAATTGTCTTACAAGGTTGGAGTAATTTAAAAAAATGAATAAAGATGACTTTAAACACCTAAATATGTTATGGTATATGGAATTTATCTTTGATTGATGAACAATTTCATGAATTCCCTAAATATTTTATTATATATGTGATGTATCTGATCTTGATGAATAGTTTCATGAGTTTATGTAAGAAAAAGTAATCAAGTATAGAATAAAACAATTTACAATAAATGTCCAATTTTTTTAGTTTAATCTTAAGTTGACATATGGAACATGATTATAACTTTTTCGATCAATATACGTATTGATATTATGAATATATAAATATAAATCAATATACATGTCTTAAAACCTATATGTGACTACAAAACCTAGTTAGACTTTAGAAATGCTAGTAGTATTCAACAAATAATTAGATAACATGAAGAGCCCCCCTTGTGTAAGCAACATGGATATACGTTCTAAAAATGAATAATGATGCCTAAGTTGAGGCAAAAACTAAAAAATATCTTTACATTTTTAGACTAACATACCTAACTCGAATGACATAGATTTAGGTATAAATGTTTTAGACTTGACATGGGAAAAACTTGAACCCAAAAACACACATGTTAAGTGATTTAAATTTGAATTGGCGTGCTCTAAAATTGACGGTAGAACTAAAGTAAGTGAAAGGACAATTTAAATTAATGGATCAAACCACAAAAATAGACTAAACAATTGTCTTACAAGGTTGGAGTAATTTTCCCATTCTTTGTGTTTAACGATGAGTATTGTAATTAACACATAAGCATCATATTGTAAATGTAGACCAAAAATTTGGTAATTCATGCTTGTAGTAGAATATCATGGTAATGAACCAAATTGAATACAAATAGTTGATACAGGTTTTTTCTTATGAGATACTATTTAACGAATTATTACCGTGATTAGGTGTACAAGAGTGTTTAATAGAAACCTACTCTACATAGAAAATAAGGTGTTGGGTCTATTTATGTAATGAAGTTTTTGTGTGCATCTATGATATTTTGGCTGATTATCAATTTGGATTTTAGGTTTATAATGAATCCTGGAAATGATTATGAGGTAGGGCTGAGCATCGGTCCAAAATCGGATCAGACTGAACTGCGGACCGGATTTCAACAAATATATGGACGCAGACCGAACCGTTTCGAGGTAGGACCGGACCGGGACCATACCATTTTGTGCTAGAACCGGACCAGACCGGACCGTTTGGACCGTAATCAGCCTTTTTTACATGTTTTACAACTTATTTAATTGTACAAAGTTGATAATCTTAGTCACTTCTAATAATTATATAACTTTAGTATCAAACATTTATACTAGTAGTGCTTATATATGTACTTTATTTGTAATTATTATAGAATACACCTTAAAATATACATAAATTTTATTTAAAAGTCAGTATGTGGTCCAGACCGGACCGGACCAGACCGAAGACCGAACTCATTGAAATTCTCAGACCGCAGACCGGACTGAACTCAAAATGGATCGGACCGGACTGGATCGAACTCAAAATGGACTGGACCGGACCAGACCAGACCGAATTGAGAAGTCCGATCCAGTTTTGCGGTCTGGACCATTATTTACTCACCCCTATTATGAGGGATGAAAATTCATTTTACTTTTATGTAAGTTAAAATGTCAAGTTTGACCTATATGGGGTGACAAGTCAACCATTTTAGCAAGAGGTCAGCCAACTTGTCACTTGGTATCTGTTGGTGCAATTTGATGTGAGTTGCACTAACTTTAGGAAGTCAATGTCACAACATAGATGTACTTTTGATAAGCTTTTTGACATGGGATAAGGCTTGAGATGGATTTTCATTGAAGATTCCTTTGACTTTTGCATGTAGGGTTTTGATATTAATGTGCACATTTTATATAGACTTCTTACTCACTTTTGCACACTCTTTCAATCCATTTTGTATCTCATTTTCTTCTAATCATACTTGATTTATCACCTTCTAGTTGTTTTACTCATCTCATGTTTGTGATCACATATACATGATTGAGATGAGGAAATAGGGTCAATCCAGCCAAAATCCGACCTCAGTTGGATCCCCGAGGAGTTTGCATACTTTACATAGTTCTTCTTGAAGATTTTAAAGAGAACACAACATGTGTTAGCTACCAAACACCGTGTAAGTTTACAGTTAGTCACATTCTCACCTGAAAAGCACGAACACGACGTTCATGTTTGTTCAAATGCTATGTCCATAAGTTTTTCCAAAATACATGGCGTGTGTTTATTAAGACATGGCGTGTTCAACCCGATCAACCTTGACTCAAGACTTCATCATCTCTTAGCTACATGGCGTGTCTCTCAGACAACATGTCGTGTCCCCTTTTAGAAAAGCAGCTTGTGTGTCAGTTACACATGGTGACACACCGTGTTGTTTTCAAACATGGTGTGTCCCAGTCGATATCTATAGTTTTGAAAAGCAACCATCCATTGTTTCAAATATGAAAAATCACTTATGGGACATTTGTCTCTTGTCATTTGAGTTACATTTCAATTGGAGAATAGTTCAGAACAAAGGGAAGGGCGATTTTGGGGAGAAGAAGTGGTTTTTTTAGGAGAGAGCCTACATTCTTCACCATTCTTCTTGAAGGAGTGCATCAAGATCTTCTCTACACCACCCATACCTCTCAGGAGAGAAGTTTGTATGAGTAGAAGCACCTACAAGAGTGGAATTTTGTCCCCAAGTCAAAGTTCTATCTTTCCCTTACTCATTCCTTGGGTTTTCTTTGTTCTTTCCTTCTCTAATCATGTTAAACTCTAAAATCTTTAGCATGTTCCCGTGTTTCATGATCATGGACGAGTAGTTTCCTTCTTCTTGGGCATGAGAGAGTAGCTCCCATTTCATTATTCATGTGAACTTATATTTCTTAAGTAATGTTAGTTAATTTACTTCTCGAAGAGTTTCTATGATGTTATTTGCTTGTATGCCTGGCCATCTTGCCTACATGTTTTATACTTCTTTATGTGATCTAGGAAGAAATGCAGAGAAGTAGGGACTAGTTCTCTTGCCAACAAATCCTTGACCATAGGAGTGGTTTGGATATGTTGACGATCTAAGGTTGTAGTTTGAATCTTAACATAAGCATGAGAATTCTATGTAGAGATAAGAACCATCTCATATCACCAGGAGGTGTATGATGACGGGAACCTCCTTTTGCAAATTAATTAATCTATTAATTTTGTGGTTGCATGCGAGTCATGATATGAAAGTGAAATCTTATGACCAAATCCTTTAAAATTCTGATCTAAACCTCTCTTAGTGTTTAATTCTCATAGTTTCATTTAGTTTACCAATTAGTAAACTCTCAAACCAAACCCATTATTGTATTCAATCTAGATTGTTGAACATTAACACACTTGCACCTACCTATACCTTGTTCCCTTAGACGATCTCGAGTGTACTAAACACACTCGTATACTTGTGGGTTGTTGCTCGAGTTATAAATATTAAAACTTGTGCTTAAGCAAACAAGTTTTTGACACCACTGCTAGGACATTGATATTTTTCTGTTAGAGTAAGAAGTGTTAATTAGTAAGCGATATTATATCACTCACATGCACCCATTTCCATCATTTATCATCATTTATATCATCCTTTGTTTGTTAAGTGTTCTCACTACTTGTGAATTTGCAGGACTGCGACATTCAAAATGTGGTCTTCAACCATCTATATACTTAGATTCAGAGATCGAACGTACCTTGAGCAACCATAGACGAGCAAGGAGGAGTGAATACTCTTCAAGTTTGGGAGACTCACAACCACCATCACTTCATTCTTCACTGCCATCCTCACTGAACCGTCAAGAGCCAACCCTAGAAGACGACCACCCTCTAAAGGATTTCTCCGTTCCATCTGCTATAAACATCAATAGGGATATCAACAACTTGCAAATTGAGGCAAATAATTTATAAACCGTCCCAATAATAAGATGATTCAGCATAATCATTTTGGAGGGACTCCCATGGAAGACCCCTCTTCATATAGCTGAATTTTTTTTCAATATTTGAACACTTTCAAGATTAATGGCATTACTACTGATGGCATACGCCTAATTTGTTTCTTTTTTTTGAGGGAGAGACACAAGGTGTGGCTCTCTTCCTTTCCAAGGAACTTCATCAATAGCTGGGATGAACTCCTTAAAGCCTTCTTAGCCATGTACTTCCCACCAAGCAAGACAGCTCGGTTGAGAAGCCAACTGACCAACTTTTCTCAAAGATATGGAGAGACCCTATTTGATACATAGGAAAGGTTCAAAGATCTCCAATGTCTTTGCCCTCACCATGGTCTCCACAATTGGCTGCTTCTTTAAACATTCTATAACAGGCTTTACTATAATACCAAGATGTCCATAGATGCTGCAACCAATGAGTCTTTAATGAAAAAATCTTATAGGGAGGCCTATGATATTATAGAAGACATGGAAAACAACCATTTCTAATGGAGTTCTAAAAGGGGTAATCAACCACCTTCATCTTCTATTGCTTCTAGGAAACAAGCTGATGTCCATAGTGTAGATGTTGATTTGATTTTAGACAAGTAAGATGCCTTGACACAAAAGTTTGGGAGGTTGAGTGCTCAACCAACTCAACTTGTACACATGATATGTGATGCAAATGAAGCCGCGAGAAAAGTAGCTTCTTCAAGCTACCCTTCTTTCATCCCATCTGAGGAGATGTTGAGCAATGTAATGTAGTAGGAAGTTTTGGAAACAAAAAGTCATACAATCCATATTCCAATACCTATAATCCCAGTTAGAATTGTCATCCAAACTTCTCCTACCACAATAACAATCCACAAAATCCTCAACAACCTCAAGGTCAACAACCCTTCCATTTGGGGAGCAGGCCCCCAATGGGAAACAATCCTTCAGGCTTCAACAAAAATGTCAACAGAAACTTCAACCAACAACAACAAAAACAACCAAATTTCAACTTAGAATCTCTTCTTGAAGGTTTTGTTTCAGTTCAATTGAAACAAACTGAGGAATTTCACCAACATGATTAACTTATGAAACTTGCCATCCAACAACTTTCTTCTAAAGTGGATGGCATTACTACTCATACAAAGATGTTGGAAAACCAGATTGCTCAACAAGCTCTAGCTAATCAAAGAACACCTTTCGACTCCCTGTCCGACCTACCGAAGATTAATCCTAAGGAGACATGCAAGTCTATGAAACTAAGGAGTGGAGCAGTGATTGGAGGATCCTCACCACCTTCAAAGAGGAAATTTAAAGAAGTTTGACAAAACTAAAGAGGAGACTACTGAGAACCAAAGGAAGAAGACTATTGGAAATTCACAACAAGCTGATTCCTTTTGCAAGCCTAATTCTCCTTTCCCTCATAGGTTTGTGAACACAAAAGATGACACTAAGTTCAACAAGTTTATGGCATCTTGAACAAGTTGTATGTAAGCCTTCCTTTAGTTGAAGTCATAGCTGAAATGCCTTCTTATGCCAAATACCTTAAGGATATTCTCACAAAGAGAAGGAGACCTGACCAAGCTGAAATAGTGATGCTATATGAAAGAATAAGTTCTATCATTCAAAACCATTTGCCAAAGAAACTTGATGATCTAGGTGCATTCACTCTCCCTTGCAAAATTGGTGATTCAACTTTTGATAAAGGCTTAGTTGATCTTGGTGCTAGATTCCTTTTTCCCTATGGTAAAAGTTAGATTTGGGAGACCTGAAACCAACTTCAATGACAATACAATTAGATGATCTTTAAATCAAATATCCTAAAGGGATTGTTAAAGACATCCCCATACAGATAGGGAAGTTCTACATTCCTTATGAGTTTTTAGTCCTAGACATGCATGCAGATCTGACAAATCCAATCCTTTCTAGGAGACCATACCTCAGGAATGCATGATGTATTGTAGATGTGAGAGAAGGAAAACTGACTGTCAAAGTTGGAGAGGAATCTCTAGTATTTTCTATCTATGATGCTATGAGCATCCAACACTAAAGAATATATTTGTTTGATAGATAGAATTGATACTTTTCTATAAGAAGAGAAGAATGTTCTGGAACAAGTTTTTTATGACCTTGAAGGTGAAGAAGAGAACGAAGACTGAATGTTTTTTCTCAGTGAAGCAAAATTTTAAATCTGCATCAAACTCATAATCCAATGAAGTACCAACCTATAAGGAGGCAAGTGATATCACTACACCAAAAAAAAGGTAGAACTTAAACCCCTCCCACCGGGGTTAAGGTATGCTTTCTTGGACCCGAATTTCTCTTCTCCTTTTATAATTAATGCTGATTTGACTAAGAATAAGAGGATAAGTTGTTGAAAGAACTTAGATTGTACAAAGATGTGATAAGTTATTCCGTTGATGATTTGAAAGGAATTAATCATTCCATTTTTATGCACCGCGTAGACTTAGAAGAATATGCTAATCCATGAATAGAACCACCAAGAAGGTTAAATCAAAACATTATGGAGGTTGTAAAGAAAGAATTTTTAAGTAAAAAGTTGCATGAATAATTTCTCCTACTAGTGATAGCCCTTGGGTAAGGGTCATACATGTAGTACCTAAAAAGGGAGGAACCACTATAATGAAAAGAGACAATAATGGATTAATCCAAACAAGGGTGGTAACTGGGTGGCGAATGTGCATTGTTTATATAAAACAAAATAAACCCACAAGAAAAGATGATTTCCCTCTACCTTTCATTGACTTAATATCAGAGAGACTTGCTAATCACTCTTATATTTGCTATTTAGACATGTATTCCATATTTTTCCATATTCCTATTTATTCTCCTGATCAAGAACAAACAACCTTCACATGCTCTTATGGGACATATTCCTATAAGCGAATGCCTTTTGGATTATGTAATGCACCCACCATTTTCCAAAGATGGCATGATGACCATATTTTTTTATTTCATAGAAAAGATTATGGGATTTTTATGAATGATTTAGTGTTTATGGTAATTCCTTTGATGATTTCTTGTTAAATTTAACTAAAGTTTTGCAACGATGTAAATAGGTCAACCTCGTGCTCAATTGTGAAAAATGTCATTTTATGGTACAATCATGGGTTGTACTTGGTCATGTCATCTCAACCAAAGGTATTAGGGTTGATAAAGCAAAGGTAGAATCCATTAATAAGATGTCAACTCCAACAATAGTGAAAGAGGTTTGAAACTTTTTGGGACATGCAAGGTTCTATAGAAAATTCATTAAAGATTTTTCATAGATTGCAAAGCCTCTATGCTCCTTGTTAGAAAAATATTCCTAATTCATATTCAATGAGGAATGCAAAACAACCTTCTTGAGATTGACAATTGCTCTTATCTCAATCCCCATCATTCAACCACCAAACTGGAGTGTTCCTTTTGAAATAATGTGTGATGCCAGTGATTATGCCATAGAGGCAGTCTTCAAAAAAAGGTGAGATAACAAGCTTCATGCCATTCATTATGCAAGCAAAACATTAGATGATACTCAAATCAATTATGCCACCACATAAAAAGAGATACTTTCCATAGTCTATGCATTTGATAGATTCTGACAATACCTTATTGTTGGTATGTATGCCCATAGAGCAAGTCATGTGATGATTGTAATGAGATACTTTGTAGATGATTTGAATAATAATAAAGGCAATTTCCAATCAATATGTTTTAACTATTTCGGAGATGATAGTGTAACATGATAGATGTCTAAAGAATTGTTTTATTCAATGATGTATGCTTTTGGGTTGAGGACCTAAACGATGAAATCATACATCTGTTAAGAATATACATTCTTGCTTAGTCCCTAGTCGGTTGTTATTGTGGAAATAACCATAGACATCAATAACACTAAAGACTAGATTGTGTTTTGGTTGATGAAAAAATCACATTAGTCATGATATAGTGATATCAAACCAAGCACATAGTTACTTGTTAGAGAATAAGTGTACCAGACAGATCCACCGTGAGAGTGACACATGGAACCATGATTTGGTAGTCACAGTCAGCTCTCACAGTGATGGTGGTGAGTATGATTCTTTGACCTGAAATCACTACACTCAACACATGTTGTTGGGTACACTTTGACATCATCAAACATAGTCCTGAAACATGGGTTGTTATAAAGGTGATGATTGGGTGACTTTGACACATGGGGCTTTTGAGGGGTGAGTGATAGATATGGGATTTGTCCCTCCTAAGGGAGTTTGATGTCCATGACCACTTGATGAGTAGGATTGAGAAAGGCATGCGCATGCATGTGTAAATCAATATGTGATATTGATGTCACACACATCTCACCCAGTCTACTCTGAGATCAAGGAAATGGATGAACGTTGAAAGGATGACTGTACCATGCCTAGAGTTCATTCAGGACATTAGGGGCAAAGGAATTATACATTCACTATAACACCATTCATGAATTGTAGGATTGAAATTTGTTCTCCAACTTTCTATTTCACTTGGGTAGCACTGATGTGCGACTAGGCACCACTCTTTTCTTGTGAAGTCATAAGTGTTATGGACTTTCACTGCCAACGTGAAATGGACCTACAGGGTCACACACATAGGATTTAACCTGGAAGAGGAGTTTATCCACAAACGATGTTTAGATTGATTACTAAAGGAGTTTAGTAGTTCAATTAAATACTCAGTTGATTGATAGCTCAAAATCATAGTGTTCAAGGTGTTGGACCAATTGATTAGAGTATCTAATTGATTGAAACTGCAATTGGCTGATTTTGCACAATCTGCACTTCCAACCGATCGGCTCATGTGATGAACCAATCGACTCAGGTTGTTGAACTGATCGGTCATGTGATGAACCGATCGGCTCATGTGTCATGAAACGATCGGCTCAACTGTTGAACCGGTCGATTAGTGTGACCAACCGAGATCATTTGGAAAGTCAGAAGACTATTTTGCAAATACAATTTGTTTCACCTGTACAAATTCGATTTGAACAAGGATTAATATTTGATTAATTGGAAACAAATATGAAAGTCAATTTGAGTTGGACTAGGACCACGAATCGATCAGCTCAGAAGTGAACCGATCGACTCAGGGGTCCCAAACGATCGGTTCAGGTGTGAATAGATCGATTGAGGTCACCAACCGACTGTTTCAGGGATGAAACGATCGGTTCAGCTGGCGTAGTTGGTTGTTTTGTGGAAAATCTCAAACCTTTCTACTCCTGCTATAATCCCGCATTGCCCGAGGTAGAGGACCCTGTCCCATGACCCTCCTATATATATAGGGGTATTGGGGGCTTGTCAAAGTACAACTCAGAACACCAGTTGCTCTGTAAAGTTGTCATTCTCTCTGGTTTTGGTAACCGAGAGAGCCCGAGCAAGTGCTACCCGATAAGGGAGGCACAACAAGGGAAAGACAACTGCAGAAAGGCAACTGGTTGCAGGAGCGTGTGTCGGTGACTAGTACGCCGATAGGAGGGCACGACTCCTTTCGATTCCTTCTGGGACAAGGATATCAAAGTTCCAGACAATCCGTGTGGACGACTGCAGAGGCGGGAGACTTCTGCCGCTCGGAGAACAACTATCAATCCTGACAGTCCCGGTGAGACCATGAGCTGCAAAAACACCATCCAAGACCGGAGGTGAAGACCGCGCAAGTCGCGAGGTAATGTCGCCGAGCAAGCGTCAGGACATGGTACGCCTCTACAAATCATCCTTCCTATTGTATAGACGTTGACGCGATTCCTTTATTCTGGGTTTGGGAGAAGAAAATTTTTGTTTCCACTGCCTTCTCTGTCTCCCCTAAAACCCAACAGTGGTATCAGAGCCACGTCAACTTCTCTATACTTTAGGATTATCGATGTGATCGATTTTGGTTTGTCGCCTTTATTTATTGCATACGATGCGAATAAAATTGGCTTTATGCATGCCCAATCCTAAATCCACAAATCCCAATATACATATATGATATGTAATATAAATGCACTCGATGCGCGTCGCCCTTAAACGAGTTTTGTGGTGGATGTATAGCGTGGTTATGACCAATAAACCCTATGTATGTGTGCTTGGTTGAATGTGGTTGCTTGCATCTCGGTCTGTACACCAATTCCCTATATCCTATTCCTGATGTAACTTCAGATAACTTGAGATTTCTTTCCTACCTTTGCTCCCCCCAAATGTAACTCGGGGTTTCCTTTTTCAAATGTAAAATAGGATAGATCTTTTATTTCCTGTTATGTAAAAGAACGACAGACTTTTTGATGACCGGTTCGAGGAGCGAGACGAGTGGGTGGTGACCTGAGGAGATGCACGGCGACCAGTGAACCAATCGGCTAGAGGTGCCAGTCGATCGGCTGGTGGCACCCAATCGACCAGTCTGATGGCGAGCCGATCAATCATGGAGATGAGTTGATCAAACCTAGAAAGGCAAATCACATAGTTCATCTTGTACAAGTTGCATGTGATGTGGACCTAGATGACCATGATTCCTCTTGGCTCGAGGAATCATATTAGGATGGCCATAATCATTGCTTTTATCATTTCACATGTTTTCTATGGGATATAGCATGTATATGTTACTTACTATATTGTGGTGATTGGATATGTATATGTACCTATAAAACCAAATCCCTCATCTAAATATTAAGTCTTTTATGCTTTCCATTAGCGGCACACATGAAAAACTTGATCGACCAAGCGTAGGTTACGCCAAAGTGTGGTGCGCTGTCTATCTCATGGAAGTGTGAAGGGTAAACATGTAGGTTCTGCCAAAGCAGGGTGCATGTTTACCATGTCGGCTTTTGGGTTAGACTTAATTGGTGATTCTTAGAGCGTCTAAGCCCATAGGCACATAATGTTCATGGCAAGGTGTTGCGCATGTTCATTCATCAAGAGTTGCATATGATGCAATTGGCATGATGGCCTACCTAAATAGTTAAAATTATGGGCGATCAACCAAAGCTGACTCATGACTTGATGAAATACGAATCTTGACCCATTAGGAGATTGTATGCTGCAATCTTCTGAATTGATGGTGAGGGCTGTCAATTTGAATCAAAATAGTGGGAGCGGTAATTAATTAAAGGCCTAATTAACTACTGTCAAATTTTATTCAAATCAAATCAAAAGGAGTTTTGACAAATGCAATTTTCTCTTATAGAATGGAAAAAGAATCATCTTTTAAAATGGGCAAATTAATTGAGAATAAATTCCATAACTGGTTAGGAATTGTGAGAAGTGTTCTGCACAATTCAGATATACCGGTAGCCTTTGAATCCACTTTATGTGTGCTTAAGAAGAAGGACAGTTCATTGATGAGATCAATGGAACAAAGCCTAAGGACAAAGGTGAGGGAGAGAAGGGTTCTCTCACCAAATCAATGTTAGAATCTTTTGAGCTCAAAACATGGAGAGGATGGAAGGAAAGATGGAAGAAGCAAGAGATAGAGATCTCTACTTCTGGTGTATATGTGATAGAGATTAACTTTACTACTTCTTTGTCATGGGTACTTGATACCAGATGTGAATCTCACATTTGTTCAAATGTGAAGGATCTTAAGAGAAGTAGGCCTTTGGGGAAAGACGAGGTTGAACTATGTGTTGCCAATGGGGAAAGAGTTGCCGCCAGTGCCGTAGGAACCTATGAGTTAACTCTACCTAGTGGACTTATAATAGAGTTGACGAACTACTATTATGTACCTGTCATAAATAGGAATATCATTTCCATCTCTTGTTTGGACAAGGATGGTTTTGAATTTCTTATTAAGAATGGAAAGTGTTCCATTTCAAAAGATGGGATCTTTTATGGCAGTGCCCCAATGTCTTATGGTCTATACTTGATAGATCTAGAGACAAGTGTATACAACATAAACACCAAAAGGCAAAAACTCAACAACTCAAACAAAACGTATCTTTGGCATTGTCGTCTAGGGCACATAAATGAGAAGCGCATTTCTAGACTCCATAAAGATGGTTATCTAGACTCTTTTGATTATGAATCAATAAAGACATGTGAATCTTATTTGTTGGGCAAGATGACCAAGACTCCCTTTTCAGGTAAAGGTGAGAGAGCTAGTGATCTATTAGGACTCATACATACTGATGTATGTGGGCCTTTTAGAACTAATGCCAGAGGTGGGTATTAGTACTTCATTACCTTCATTGATGACTTCAGTAGGTATGAATATGTGTACCTGATGAAACATAAGTCAGAAACCCTTGAAAGGTTCAAGGATTTCATGAATGAAGTACATAACCAACTTGGTAAAAGTATTAAAGCACTTCGATCCGATCGAGGTGGAGAATACTTAAGCCAAGAGTTTGAGGACCTTCTGCGAGCCCGTGGTATCGTATCACAATGGAATCCACCTGGAACACCACAACATAATGGTGTGTCTGAAATAAGGAATCACACTTTACTAGATATGGTGCGATCAATGATGAGTTTTGCTGATCTTCCGATTTCCTTCTGGGGTTATGCTTTTGAAATCACCGTGTTTACACTTAACCGAGTACCGTCTAAATCGGTTCAAAAGACACCATATGAGATATGGACTGGGAAGCGTCCCAATATGTCTTTTATGAGGATTTGGGGGTGTGAAGCATATGTCAAGAAAATGTTTCCTGACAAGCTAGGCCCTAGATCTTATAAATGTTATTTTGTTGGATATCCTAAGGAGACCAAGGGATATTACTTATACCACCCAACTAACAACAAAGTGTTTGTTGCCAGGGATGCTGTGTTCCTAGAAAAGGAATTTATTTCCAAAGGAAACAGTGGGAGGAAAATAGAGCTTGAAGAGGTTCAAGCCCAACAAGAAAATATTGAACCGATAGATGTACAAGAGGAACATAAAGATTCACAAGGTGTTGTGGAATCTCAGTTTCCTCAAGTAACACAAGGACCTCATAGATCTAGTAGGATACCTTGTGACTTAGGAAGGCGGTGAGTTGATCATAGATGATGATCCAACTACCTATCTAGAGGCTATGGAGGGACCAGATTCAGAGAAATGGCTTGAGACCATGAAATCCGAAATGGAATCCATGACTCCAACAAAGTATGGACTTTGGTGGAACCACCTGAAGGGGTAAAAACCCATAGGGTGCAAGTGGGTCTTCAAGAAGAAGACCGACATGGATGGCAATGTGCAAACTTATAAAGGCAGATTGGTTGCAAAGGGTTTTTGACAAGTTCAAGGTGTTGACTATGATGAAACTTGTTCTCCAGTTGCCATGATTAAGTCCATTAGGATCATGCTTGCTATTGCATCTTACTATGACTATGAGATTTGGCAAATGGATGTTAAAACCGCATTCCTTAATGGGAATATAAATGAGGATGTGTACATGACACAACATGAAGGTTTTGTAGATCCAAAGAATGCCAATAAAGTCTGTAAGCTACAAAGATCAATCTATGGATTGAAACAAGCATCTCGGAGTTGGAATCTTCGATTTGATGAGGAAGTCAAAGTGTTTGGCTTTATTCAAAATGAAGACGAACCTTGTGTGTACAAGAAGGTTAGTGGGAGCACGACCACATTCCTCATATTGTATGTGGATGACATACTATTGATGGGGAATGATGTCACAACCTTAGAGAAGGTAAAGACTTGGCTTGGGAATACTTTCTCAATGAAGGACTTAGGAGAAGCATACTACATTCTAGGAATTAAGATCTATAGAGATAGATCTAAAAGGCTTCTCAGACTAAGTCAAAGCATGTACATTGACAAAGTGCTGAAGCAGTTCAGCATGGAGAACTCAAAGAGAGGCAACGTCCCCATGCTACATGGAGTCACCATCTCTAGAGCTCAATATCCCCAATCTTGTGAAGAGAGGGAGCATATGAATGGGATCCCATATGTATCATCCATCAGATCCATCATGTACTCTATGTTGTGCACATGCCCAGATGTCTCATATGCTCTCAGCATGACGAGTAGGTACCAGTCAGATCCCGGGGATGCTCACTGGACAGCCATAAAGAACATCCTCAAGTACTTGCGAAGGACTAAGGATCAGTTCCTTGTATACGACGGCGAGGAAGAACTCATTGTAAAGGGTTACACCGATGCAAGCTTCCAAACCGATAAAGATGATTACAGATCGCAATCAAGATTTGTATTTTGCCTAAACAATGGAGCTGTGAGCTGGAAGAGTTCCAAACAAGAAATAGTTGCCGATTCTACTATAGAGGCCAAGTATATCGCTGCTTCACATGCAACAAAGGAGGCTGTGTGGATCAGGAAGTTCATCTCTGAACTTGGTGTAGTTCCCAGTAGCTGTGATGCAATTGAGCTTTATTGTGACAATAATGGAGCTATTTCTCAAGCTAAGGAGCCTAGATCACATCAGCGGTCCAAGCACATACTGCAACGCTTCCATCTCATACGAGAGATCATACAATGAGGAGATGTGAAGATTTGCAAAGTACCAACTGAAGACAATATAGCTGATCCACTGACTAAGGCCTTTTCTCAGTAGAAGCATGATGGTCATGCTAGGTCACAAGGACTGAGGTTCCTAGGTGACTGGCTCTAAGTGCAAGTGGGAGTCTGTTGGTATGTATGCCCATAGAGCAAGTCATATTATGATTGTAATGTAATACTTTGTAGATGATTTGAATAATAATAAAGGCAATTTCCAATCTATATGTTTTAACTATTTCTGATATGATAGTGTAACATGATATATGTCCAAAGAATTATTTTACTCAATGACGTATGCTTTTGGGTTGAGGACCTAAACGATGAGATCATATGGATGTTAAAAGTATACATTCTTATTTAGTCCCTAGTCAGTTGTTATTGTGGAGATAACCATAGACATCAATAACACTAAAGACTAGATTGTGTTTTGGTTGATGACAGAATCTCATTAATCATGATATAGTGATATCAAACCAAGCACATAGGTACTTGTTAGAGAACAAGTATACCAGACAGACCCACCGTGAGAGTGACACATGGAACCATGATTTGGTAGTCACAGTCAGCTCTCACAGTGATGGTGGTGAGTGCGATTCTTTGACCTAAAATCACTACACTCAACACATGTTGTTGGGTACACTTTGACATCATCAAACATAGTCCTGAAACATGGGTTGTTATAAAGGTGATGATTGGGTGACTTTCACACATGGGGCTTTTGAGGGGTGAGTCATAGATATGGGATTTGTCCCTCCTAAGGGAGTTTGATGTCCATGGCCACTTGATGAGTAGGATTGATAAAGTCATGTGCATGGATGTGTGAATCAATATGTGATATTGATGTCACACATATCTCACCCAGTTTGCTCTAAGATCAAGGAAATGGATGAACATTGAAAGGATGACTGTACCATGCCTTGAGTTCATTCAGGACATTAGTGACAAAGGAATTATACATTCACTGTAACACCATTCACAGATTGTAGGATTGAAAGTTGTTCTCCAACTTTCTATTTCACTTGGGTAGCACTGATGTGCGACTAGGCACCGCTCTTTTCTTGTGAAGTCATAAGTGTTATGGACTTTCACTGCCAATGTGAAATGGACCTGCAGGGTCACACACATAGGATTTAACCTGGAAGAGGAGTTTATCCACAAACGATGTTTAGATTGATTACTAAAGGAGTTTAGTAGTTCAATTAAACACTCAGTTTATTGATAGCTCAAAATCATAGTGTTCAAGGTGTTGGACCAATTGATTAGAGTATCAGATTGATTGAAACTGCAATTGGCTGATTTTGTACAATCTACACTTCCAACCGATCGACTCATGTGATGAACCGATCGGCTCAAGTTGCTAAACTGATCGGCTCATGTGATGAACTGACTGGCTCATGTGTCATGAAACGATCGACTCAATTGTTGAACCGGTCGATTCGTGTGACCAACTGAGATCGTTTGGAAAGTCAGAAGACTATTTTGCAAATACAATTTGTTTCACTTGTACAAATTCGATTTGAACAAGGATTAATATTTGATTAATTGGAAACAAATATGAAAGTCAATTTGAGTTGGACCAGGACCACAAACCGATCGGCTCAGAAGTGAACCGATCGACTCAGGGGTCCCAAACGATCGATTCAGGTGTGAACAGATCGGTTGAAGTCACCAACTGACCGTTTCAGGGATGAAACGATCAGTTTGCTGGCACAATTGGTTGTTTTGTGGAAAATCTTTAACCCTTCTACTCCTGCTATAATCCCACATTGCCCGGGGTAGATAACCCTATCCCATGACCCTCCTATATATAGGGGTATTGGTGGCTTCTCAAAGTACAACTCAGAACACCAGTTGCTCTGCAAAGTTTTCGTTCTCTCTGGTTTTGGTAATCGAGAGAGCCCGAGCAAGTGCTACCCGATAAGGGAGGCACAATAAGGGAAAGACAACTGCAGAAAGGCAACTGGTTGCAGGAGAGTGTTTCAGTGACTAGTATGCCAACAAGAGGGAACGACTCCTTCTGATTCCTTATGGGACAAGGAGATCAGAGTTCCAGGCAGTCTGTGTGGATGACTGCAGAGGTGGGAGACTTCTACCGCTTGGAGGACAACTGTCAATCCGACAGTCTCGGTGAGACCAGGAGCTCCACAGACACCGTCTAAGACTGGAGGTGAAGACCGCACAAGCCACAAGGTAACGTTGCCAAGCAAGCATCGGGATAAGGTACGCCTCTACAAACCATCCTTCCTATTGTATATACATTGATGCGATTCCTATATTCTGGGTTTGGGAGAAGACAATTTTTGTTTCCGCTACCTTCTCTATCTCCCATAAAACTCAACACTTATGGGGTCCAAAGTCATTGCATATACAAACATGTTGCAATTAGATATCTCATGATCAAGAAGGATTCCAAACCCCATCTTATCCATTGGATTTTGCTATTATAGGTAATGGAAATCAAGGACAAGAAGTGGACAAAAAATAATGTAGCTAACCATCTTTTACGCCTCTCCACAAGTGCCAAAGACAAGATTCCTATTGATGACAATCTACCTATTGAGAAATTGTATGTAGTGAATTCACTTGTGAAACCATGATTTTCCAATTTTGCAAATTATAGTTGCCGGATGCCTTCCTCTTGATATTACTTCTACATAAAAAAGGAAGTTCCTTCATGATGTCAAAATTTACTATTAGGGTGATCCACTATTATTTAAACAATGTGTAGATGGGATGATTAGGAGATGCATTCCCAATGAGGAGATCCCACATGTGATTTTAGAATGTGATTCCTCTCCCTATGGAGGACATTGGGGAAGAGATAAGACTTCAACTAAAATTCTACAAGTAGGTTTTATTGGCCAACTCTATTTCGTGATGTACATGCATTTGTTAATGCATGTGTTAGGTGTCAAAGATCAGGAGGGATTTCAAAGAAGGATGGATGCCAATGAACTCAATTCTAGAGATTGAAGTTTTTGATGTATGGGGCATAGACTATATGTGCCCATTTCCCTCTTCATTCAGCTACAAGTTCATCCTAGTGGCCTGTGACTGTGTATCAAAGTGGTAGAGGCAATTCCCAGACAAGCTCCAGATGCAAAATCAATGATGAAGTTATTCCGAAAGATCATTTTTTTGAGATTTGGTGTTCGAAGGGTGGTCATATCAGATGGTCGTAGTCATTTCAATGAGAGAAACTTCAATAACTTACTAAGAAAGTATGGTGTCAAGCATAAAATCTCTAACCGTACCATTCAAAAACTTTAGGGCAAGTTGAAATTTCAAATAGAAAATTGAAAGAAATATTAGAAAACATAGTCTCCAGTTCAAGAACAGATTGGGCACTAAAATTAGATGATGCATTGTGGTCTTATTTGACATCTTATAAAAGACCTATTGGTATGACTCCATTCAAGATCGTCTGTAGAAAGTCTTGTCATCTACTTGTAGAACTGAGCGTAGAGCATTGTGGGCAACCAAATTTGTCAACTATGATATGAAGAAAGTAGGAGAAAGTAGAATGCTACAAGTATTGGAATTGGAAGAGCTTAGATTAGATGCATATATAAATGCCAAGATCTATAAGGATAAGACAAAGAGATGGCATGATAAGAGGAGCCATAGTAAAGATTTCAAAGAAGGAGATCAAGTGCTTCTGTTCAACTCCAAGCGTAAATTCTATCCAGGGAAGCTGCATTCCAAATGGTCCAGACCTTTCCTAGTGTTGAAGGCTCACCCCTATGAAACCATGGAGCTGCAAGGAAAAGAAGCATCGTTCAAAGTTAATGGCCAATGCTACAAATTATACATGGAGAAAGAGAAGATAAACCAGGGAGCCTCCTACTCTCTCTCAGATGCTTGATGTTGTATATTCAAGTCTCACTCTAGACTCTAAATGGAGGACCTTGTGGGAGTTGACTCCACAATTAGGATAGATTTCATTTCTCACATTTGCTCAAGAACTTTTCCTCTTCTAAATAAATTTTCCATTGATAAGTGTAATAATCTATACCCTTACAAAACATATATCATCATTATTGCGGGTGCTACAGAAAGATCAAAGTAAAAGGTTTGCATTTACAAAAATCCAATCAAACATGACATCCCTCCACAAAACACTGTGTGTTGCTACAGTCAAGAAGGTATTTGAGAAAAATGTCCAGGGTACATGACATGTCCCTTATGACACAAGACGTGTATCATCCAAAATCCATTCAATCAAGCTGTTGGCATCTTACACGACACATACTTAATAGCACACAATGTTTCTGAATGTTCATTCATTGCTGATAGTCTTGCTGGAATCTTACATGACCTGTGTTAATTAACACACAATGTGTCCTCATCAACCTGGAGTTATAAACAAGTTGTTGGAATCTTACACTCCATGTGTAAATTAGCACATGTCATGTCCTTCAAGAGGTTCTACATCAAAATTTTCCAACATAGAGGTACGACGTGTATGTTGCTATACACGACGTGCTTGTGTATTTGAACTAGGGTTTTAACCCAAATTCAAACTGGACCTCCTCACTCCATTCATTCCTTCACAACATGTTTGAGTGAGATCTACCAACTGCCCTCTCCTGTGTGTCTACTCGTGCCCAAGAGAACACGCCATCGAGTTCCAGATCCAACATCACTGTCTCTAGTTCCAGCTTCCACAATGATTGCCACTGCTCGTGATCTGCCCAGTAACAACCGTTGTCTTCATCGGTCAAGGAGCATTGCATCCTCACTGTAGACACAGGTCAACGCACCCAAGGGTACACACTGCAAGCACCTCTCTGCACCCCTTGTTCTAGTACACCCTTGATAGAGATCACCACTAATCACGGGATACACACCATGATCAAGTTGAGACATGACATGACACTTCGATCATCTTCAACCTTCAAAAATTCCCAATCTACAATAGACACGTCGTGTGTTTCACAAAACACACTGTGTCAGGCCATTCATTCTCCTAGACTCAACAACTTATCTGAGCCCAACCGACACGTCATGTGTACCATTGTACCTGACATGTACCAGTGTTTTGAAACTCAATCAAAACATCAACGACACCCATCAAACAAGTGGAAAAGTGACATAGAGGGGAGAGTTCTTCTTCTACCCCAGAATATGTCTCCTCCACTTAGTTCAAGGTCACACAGGAGGAGAACAAGACCTACGAAACCATGATCACTCGTACGGTCTTGCCTACAAGATTTGTCTGTGAAGAGACTTTGGCGGAACTCAACTTCAAAGAGGAAGTCCTAGGATTGCTTGATGAGCTAGGACTCAATTATACATGTTGCACAGTAATCCACACCTAACGTAGGATTACTTATGAATTTCTTAATACCCTACATGTTGAGGATGATCATAGAAAGTCACATGAGTCTTTTTCTATCATCACTTTCTGACTTCTGGGCCATGGTTACAAGCTTACTTTTAAATAATTTTGTGATGCTTTTCAATGCCACTACAAAGGAGTAATGTCTTACCCACTTGAATTTTATAGTGATGAATCTTGGAGGTAAATCACTGATGATATCATTAATGAATATGCAAAATCTAGGGATGTAGATATCCAAAATCCCATCTTCCGTTATATACATATGGTCCTTAGCAATTGTGTTTTTTCCAGAAAAGGGATACGTGGTGTCTGTGGGAAGCATGATCTGTTCTTCTTGTGGGCAATGCTTCTTCATTTCAAAATCATTCTTGGTTATTATATCCTCTTTAGTTTCTTTGAACTTAGACGAGCAAAATCAAGCGACATTATGATTGGAGGATTGATAATCCACATAGCCTGCAAGGTCAACACCAAGCTCACAACATTAGAAGCTGCCCTTGGGAGGAATCTGATTGATCTCAAACTTCTTATCTACTTCGGTCTGATTGATAGGGATCCCATTGATGATGACAAGTTCATGTAGTAGTTTGCAGATCATGAGGGGTACATTGAGCTTCCTGACTTAGCAGTAGTCAGCTTGATGAATAAAGACAACTGGAAACTTAATTTTGATGATGAACCTGTATCGGGTGACCAAATAGGCACTTCCAATGATCTTTCAACTCCACCTCTACATCCCTCCATCGGAACACAAACAGAGTACAACTGGAGTATGCTTGACGTCCAACACCTCTATGGCTATGTTCAATTTCATTTTGACATGACGAGTCAGTAGTACTTGACATGCACAACATTCTCCATAGGATGGATATGTGGCATATCTCTTAAAGATACTATACCATGCCTCAACCTCCTCCACCACCATAGCCTAAGAATCCCCCTATGCACATCCCTGATGATGATCTTTTATGCCATCATTTCCCAACTATAGATGAGGGCACTGGCCCTTCATTTTGATTCTCCAAGGTAGGTACCTGGTTGTTTCCAACTTGAATTTGATTGATGCAGTGAGGATACTACAAATTTTAAGCTTAGGAGGAGAGCAACTGGCCACTAGTTTAGTTGTAGTTTCATTTCATCATCGTGTTTCATGTTTTTTGTTTTAGTTTATGTTTTAATTTTGGAAAATATAGTATGATATGAGGCTCATTCATTGTGTTTGGATTGAAATCCCTTTTGTGTTTTAACTATTTGTCCTATCTTGTATTGAGAAATATAATTTGAAGAAAGAAAATCAAATCATGCATCATTTAAATGGAATCTTTTGCCAACAACCTCTATTTCATATTGGGTTTATTGCTTTTAGCTATATGTTCACCTTTCACATTCTTGCCAATATAATACATGTAACGACAAAAATCTTCTTGGACTAATCAACACTACAACCTTATTTATCCTTCTAGATGACTTTTTTAAAATTTTAGTGCATTTTCAACCAAACTCTCAATAATTTCTTTAATAAATGATTGAGTTCCGGTTAACATGAAAATCCAGAAAACTCTGTCATTCTTGGGGGATAAAGTGATTAGTTTAAGGCCCCGTGGTTCTAAAGTGGAACCTGAATCATTCTTGATTGTTGTAGGCTTTTTCTTACATTCACCCCTATAAAAGATTGCTAAACCGCCCACGTAACATGATATCCTCGTATAAGTCTGATCTGGCTACAATGGCTAGGTGTTATGCCTTAAAAGAGGGTAAATAACCCCAACTGACATTCCACATGTGCATAGGTCTACATTAGATGCCGAGTGCCAGAAACCATACGTCAGTTCTTAACCAAAGCAAAAAGGTTGTTGCTGGATTGCCTTCTTAATTTGAATTTCACCCTTACATCTTTAATAATTGAGAGAGTTTGGTTGCATATTCACTACTCATTTGGTCTAGTCATCTAAATGCTACCTAATGTTGTTTTGTTGATTCTTCCATTTAGACTTTTACACTCTTGTTGAACTAAAATTTCAATCCTAAGTGTTTAAGGTGATCCTATGGCTAATTGTAATAAACTTTCTGTATGGTCAAATTGGCTTGATATATTTTTTCCACCCCATTTAGTTGATACATGATCTTGACAATTTCTTCATTGGTGTTTCCATGTTCTTTTTTTGCTTGAGGACAAGCAATAGTTTAAGCTTAGGGGGGATTTTTGTGCACATTTTATATAGACTTCTTACTCACTTTTGCACACTTTTTCAATCCATTTTGTATCTCATTTGCCTCTACTCATACTTGATTTCCCACCTTTCTAGTTGTTTTACTTACCTCATGTTTGTGATCACAAATACATGATTGTTATGAGGAAATGGGGTCCATCCAACCAAAATCTGACCTTAGTTGGATCCCTAAGGAGTTTACATACTTTTTGAAGTTCTTCCTAAAGATTTTGAAGAGAACACCGTGTGTGTTAATTACCACACACCGTGTAAGTTTACAGACACTTTCCCACATGAAAAGAACGGACACGAAGTGTCTCTACTCTGACTTGACATGCTTGTCCATTCAAATGCTACGTCTAAAAGTTCTACCAAAATACATGCCATGTGTTTATTAAGACACAATGTGTTCAACCTGATCAACCTCAACTCAAGAATTCATCAGCTCTCAGCTGCACAAGGTGTCTCATAGACAGCAAGCCATGCCCCCTTTAAGAAAAGTATTTTGTGCGCCTGCTACACATGGCAACACACTATGTTGTTTTCAAACATGACGTGTCCCAATCAATTTCTGTAGTTTCAAAATCCAACCATCCCTCATTTTAAATATGAAAACTCACTTATGGAATGATTATCTCTCATCATTTGAGACACATTTTGATTGAAGAACAGTTCAAAGCAGAGGGAAGGGTGATTTTAAGGAGGAAGAAGTGATTTCTCAAGAGAGAGCCTCCATTCTTTTCCATTCTTCTTCAAGGAGTGTAGTAAGAGCTTCTCCACTCCACCCAGACCTCTTTGGAGAGAAGGTTGTCCAAGTAGAAGCACCTACAAGAGTAGAATTCCATCCCCAAGTCAAATTCTACCTTACCCTTCCGCATTCCTTGGGTTTTCTTTGCTCTATTATCCTCTAATCATGTTAATATCTAAAATATGTAGCATGTTCCTGTGTTTCATGATCATGGATGAGTAGTTTCCTTCTTAAACATGGGTGAGTAGCTCCCATATCATTACTCAAGTCAAATCATATTTCTTAACTAATGTTAGTTAATTTTCTTCTCCAAGAGGTTCTACAATGTTATTTTCTTATATGCTTGCTTGGACATCTTGCCTACATGTTTTATGCTTCTTTATGTGATTCAAGAAGATAAGTAGAGAAGTAGGGAGTAGTTCTCTTGGCAAATAATCCTTGACCACATGAGTGGATGGGATATACGTTGAGGATCAAAGGTTGCAGTTCAATTCTCAACATAAGCATGAGAGTTCTATGTAGAGATAAGAACCATCTCATACCACTGGAAGGAGTATGGTGATGGAAACCTCCTTTGCAAGTTAATTAATTTGTTAATTTCATGGTTGCATGTGAGTAATTATATGGAAGTAAAATCTTATGGACAAGATCCTTTAAAATATGATATAAACCTTTCTTAGTGTTTAATTCTCATAGTTTCCTTTAACTTGCTAATTAATACACTCTCAAACCAAACCCATTCTTGTAAACTGATCTATATTGTTGAACATTAACACACTTGCCCCTAACTATACCTTGTTCCCTTGGACAATCTCGAATGTACTACACACACCCATATACTTGTGGGGGTGGTGCTCGAGTTATAAATATTAAAACTTGTGCATTTGAGCTTAAAGAGAGGAAAAATAAATATTAATGAAGTTGATTGACTTCTTGGTTGGCATATACTTGATCAATCCAGAGGGATGTCTGATCTACTTGTAAGAAGTTGACAGATTAACGAGAGTTTGGTTGGCTTGTATGACATGTTGACCCAATTTTTTTTAACAAGTTTGTTGACTTGTCCAAGTCAAAGTTGAAAATATAAAGGTAGAAATAGTCTTCTCCTAAGAAGCTATATTGATTCTAATGTACCCAAACATCTAATAGAGTCAGTCCCAAAATCTCTATCTATGGAAGTTGTAGGAAGATATGCAAAAGAGGCATATAGAATTTATAGGATGCTAAAAAAAGTTTTCTTCTTTGGTAAGTTTAGCAAAATTCGTTTATTTATATTAAATATGTACATGTTTATGTCTACAAGTTTGATATATTCTATATAGGTCAAAAGAGCTTATCTTTTTTCCTCTTTCTCTGCTATTTTGTTACCCACTCCTACAAATATTTAGGGTGGTGGGATTAAGGTTTTGTTTGTCTTCTTGGCAGGTTTTTGTTAGAGGGAAATCAAATTTAGGGGAGTTTTCTAGAGGTGAGTGGATGTTTACCATTTATGCTAGCTGTGTGAAGTTGTAACATACTAGATCTCAAACCCTACCCTGGAAGTTGACATTTTGGACTTAGCCAAACAAGGTTGAAGGTTGTACCTAAATAGATGTTTAGTATAACCCCAATGAGATAATGCATATATAGATCACCTTAATGTAACCTAATGTTCTAACATTAATCTTAGGTTTATAATGTATACATAAAAAGATGCCACATAACTCATTTTGGTGGTAATATGAAAATAAGAAACTTAATTGGATGAATAATTTAGATAATTGGCCGTTAATGGGTCATATGACATATCTCATAAAAATAACTCTCAAAATTGGAAACAAACTTCAAATTCAAAATCTACAGATCAAAATTATCCTACATGTCAAATTTCATCTAATTTGGACCACCTTGAAATATTAGGATAAGTTTAGGAGAGAGAAAATGAGTAAAAGGCATAAGTAATGAATAATGTGATTATATAACTTCAAAATACGTTATAATGGCAAATTCATATTCAACACATCAAATATAACTTGTGGATGAAGTTTGGTCTACTTTGGATGTTGTTTGTGCAAGTTATGCAATTTTAGGTACATTCTGGACTTTTATGTAATTTACCCAATTGGGAGGTTTTCTTTGCAAATTGTCACATGTATTATAATCCTTATATATTCCCTTACCATTATCAAGTTTTTGAACCATGGGGCACCTAGTTGCACCTTGGTTTGAAGGTGTTTCTCACCAAGGGCATTTTAAGGATTACCCTCTTTATAAATGAGCTTATCTTTAAAAGATATCAACCAATGAGGTTATTTCTTTGATTGGAGGTCGATTGGGATGGCCTATAAGTGTCCATAAACTGACATTTGATATTAAAGAAGCCTCTATAAGCTTTCCTCTTTCATGGACATGAAATCCCTAGGCTAATGACACATGGAAAGCTCCATGGACACCTCATGCTTGACTTCTTCCTTATCCATAAAGGTTTGCATGCCCATAGGCACCATTAGCATTGGACACATGGAAATTAACTTGAAACCTCGTTCTTGACTTCTTACTTATCCATAAAGTCTTGCATGTCCATGGACACCCTTAAACATGACACATGGAAAGTCTCATAAACACCTCATACTTGACATCTTCCTTTATATAGCCATATCTACCCCTTCCCAACTCCCAATTCAAAAACTCTTGCTCCCCTTCTCTTTCCTCCATCTTATAGCATCATTTCTACTCTATGTTTCCACAAAGGTGTTGTCTCAAGGTAAAAGGAGGTGCCTACCTTGGTGAAGAAGGCTCCTAGGGTTCCAAATTTGCTCTATTTAGGGTTTCTAAAGCTCCTTCTTGGTGATTTCGACCAAAACTAGTAAGTTTCCTCCTTCCCTTCCCTATTTCCATGTTGTTAGTCTTCCTTCCACCTTCCTCCAGGTCTAAACCATGGACTTCCATGGTGAAACCCCACCTAGAACCCATAAACACCTCATCTCCATGTTCTTTTGTTAGGGTTTTTCACCTCTAAAGTGGAGAAGGTGCTTCTTGCTCGAGATAGGAGCTTTGTTGGAGAAACCAACCTCTCTAAGCTTGGTTGGGAACCTTACTTATTGGACCTTTCCACCTTCCGTAGAGGTTCTTTGGAGGCCTAGTCTTGGATCTAGGATTGACTTGGACTGTTTAGAATCTGAAGTTGAGGTATAATGTATCTCCTATTCTTCTATGTTGAGCAATTCACCTATGCTTATTAATTCTCTTTGTCCTATGGACATTAGCCTATACACCATGTCTTTTATTTTGAAAATCATGTTTCATGTGAACTACCTTATTTGATATTGATCATGTGATCATGGATATTCTTTTGAACTCTTATCATAAGCTTTGTTCATGATGGAATTCTAAAAGATGACATGTGATGTCTTTTGCCCACTTATGAGGTGGATGTATATGTTGGTCACTTATGTGGTGACTAGTTTATATATTCAGACTATACTTTCTACTTTCTTCAACATTTAACATGCTATGTGATTCAGTAGCACTAGAGTAGTGTAATTGCATTGGTTTTTATGGTAGATGTGTTATTTCCTGCCGAGCAGATGTGATATTTCTTGCTCTTTTGGAATGGAAAGAACCTCATACCCAGGGCAAGATGTGTGATTCTTGCCCCATGTTTTATATATTTGGGAGATTGGAAGTATTCCTTTATCTATCAGGTTTCAAGTTTATGAGACTTGGCCGCATTTGTGTTTATATTGTACTAGGGCTATGCTTATCTCACATGCATGCAGGTTGATGATGATTGTAGGGGTGTGTGCCCTACTTTCTTTACATGTGCTAGTACGACACAACTTTATTGTTTTAATTATGACAATTATCTCTTTTTTTTTTATTGAAAATCGTTTCTCTTGATACCCACTTGGGTTGTCCTTATCTTTTTCATGGGAAGCCTTTACACTTTGATGTCCTTTATTCCATATATTGCTCAATTTCCTATTTAGTATGCACATACCGGCCTTTGCTGATGTCATCTATTTTCTCTTCTTATTAGGGTATGATTCCAACCCTAGGTGAAGGACTTGGATGATAAGGCATGAAGTTTTGGACTAGATTAAGGAGTTAAAGCTTGGATACAAAGTTGTTATGGTTTAGATTTCCCTCTACTTAGATCCTTATTTTGTATCATACATGTAAACCCCTACGGGATATTATGATGTACTTTTGTAATAACATTGTGATAAATTGAATATAGTCAATATTTTTATTCTGCTGCTATACTTTGGTTGTTTTGAATACCATTTATTGAAATTTGAAAATGTTACACCTATTCCAGCATACCTTTGAGTGTGTTTGGAATGGATGTTTTATTCTTCAATTTTTTTAGTAAGGGGGTGATCCCACCTCCTTACAAAAGTTGTGTGAAGGCTGCCTAAGAAGGTTTGGACATCTATAGCACAGACCACAAATGCACCTATTTGAATTAAGGTTATCGAGTCAAGCACAACTAAAAGAAGTAGAGGCAGACCTGAACTAACTTGGGAAGAGCTTATAAAGAAAGCTTTTGAATCTTTACATCTTGATCAAAGTATGACCCATAACAAAGATGATTGGAAAAGAAGGATCCATGTAGCCAACCCCAACATGGTCCTAATTGAGGTTTAGATGATGATGATGATGATGGTGATGATGATGGTAGTTTTTCATGAAAATTAGATGATGATGTCATCATTGCTGCACATGCAAAGAACCCAATCATTGTATGATGCATGGTTGTATGATATATTACAATTATGGTTTGATTCATAAAGGCTCTTTTTTGTTCTATACATATGTAACTAAAATATTAATGTACACATATAATTATCCTCATAAAAGTTGGATCAATGACATGGGACTTCGAGTACATGATTTTAACATGAGCTCTTGGTGGATGCTAAGAAAAATATTTTTAAATTCCCCAGACAACAACAACACATATGGGAATATGTATATGATGATTTATGATCATGTCTCATGTCCATATATAATGACCCAAACTCTAGTTACCCAAAAACCTTTGATTTATTTTCCTACCTAATCTTAATTTCTTCTTAGCTGATTTTATTCTAAACCATAAAATGGATATTGTAAGACCCCTGACCCGGATTAATGGTTAAACATGCTTGATTAACTTAATTGTGTGCTTAATTCCTTAATCAAACCTGAGCTTGTGTTTTAATATCATTTTATAAAGATAAGTTTCAAATTTGATCCCGTTTGGACTTTGTTTGCTTAAGTTTTGCAACACATGTATTTATGTGGACTTTATGAAAATTTCCCATTTCTAGGGTTTTATATATAATTTTCACACATGCATGTTGTGCTTCATACTAATCTTCATAGGGTTTGATATAGTTGCACCTATGGATGCCTTGATGCACCATCAAATTGTTTTCTCTATCCCTCTAGGGTTGAGAACTTAGGGTTTCTCACCTAAGTGATGGTTTTTCTAAGTATGTTAGGAATCCAATGGTATCACCTAGTAGGTGAATGATTCGATGGTTTCTCATTATGATTCAAGATCCGATGGAATCCCCTTGAGTTCCATAATTTGATGGTTGCCCTAGTTGAAGAATAAAATCTTATGGGAGATCAGAACTTGCAAAATGGCCAAGTAAACCCTAGAATCTGATGGATTTTCTGATGATACATATGCACAATCTGATGGGTTCTCTGATAGAACTTCTTGAATATTTCACTAGGCATGTATCAATGGATAACCATGGTAATTATTTGATCGAAGTTCTGACACACATGGATAAGATAGATTTTGAGTTTTAACTTGTGACAAGCTAGTTTTTCAAACTTTTGTCCACCCTTCTTTCTCCTCTTAGATATATATACCCTCCACCACTCTCACAAACGAACCATTTACACCCTTAATATTTTTCTTTCTTCTATAGAGACCCTAGACCATCATTTTGTGGAGGAGAAGCTCTTAGAGGATGAATCTTGGAGATATCATGGATGCATATTGCCCTAGGGTTTGGATCAAGATTCTCTAAGGATGTTTGAAGCTTCCTAACTTAGTTTCTTGCCCTAACCAATTAAGATATTATTCTCTAATCTAGTTTTCTTGCAGTTCTCTTCCTTCTATCCTCATCCATGTGTGGAACTTATATTTCTTGATGGAAGGTCATGCATGTGGTTGAAGAAACCATTTTCTTCTCTCTTTTTCTCTTAATCTACCTTGTTCTTGAGGAAAGGAGCTACATTGGAGCTTTGGGAGTGCAAAGCTAGGGTTTTTATTGAGTCACCTTTCTATTTGGACGATCATCTTCATCTTGAGGTGAGTTACATACCTTTCATCCCGTTTCTTGCTTGCCTCTAACTTGTTCCATATAGATCTTGCCCTAAAACTTGGTATTATGGAAAGAAATGATCTTATGTGCACTAATTTACCTACATACATGGTATATGTGAGTTTTTAAAATACACTTAGATCATATGAACTTTACTTATAGTATGGACATGGACTACCTTAGTTTTGATGGTATGAAGCAAGGTCACTTAGTGTAAAGAAGTGGTCTTCACTTAGTGTAGAAAATGTTGGTTTTACTTGGTGTTGAATTGATAGTGACACTTAATTTATAAATTGATGGCTTTGCTTTGCCCTTGAAACAATGTTTTGTTAAAGTGTGGGAATTGATGATATTTCTTAGTGATTAGAATAAATGACTCTACTTGGTCTCTAAACTGATGACTTTTACTTAGTTTTGAAATTCATAGTTACACTCTGTCTCTAAATTGATGATAGAACTTGTACTTGGAATAATGAGTGTTAAAGAGTACGAGATGATGGTGTTACCAAGAGTGAGGAATATTGACACTAATTAGTAAATTATCCAATGGATCTAATTTTAGTTAAGTACCTTGATGATCATATGGATTTGATTTTGATGAAGTACCTTGATGATGCGATGCTCTGATTTTAGTTAAGTACCTTGATGATTTGATGGATTTGATTTTTGGTTAAGTACTCTCTTGATTCGATGATCTTATTTTTTACTAAGTACTCTCATGATCCGATGGATTTGCTTTTGGCATAGTACCCTGACTATCCGATGGTCTTTCTTTTGACTAAGTATCCAAATGATCCGATGGCCTTGCTTTTGGCTATGTAATCTAATGAACTATTGGGTTTACTTGGTGAACGAAATGAGTTTTCTCTAACTCATAATCTGATGGTTTAGCTCTCCTTGAACCAAAGGATTCCTTTTCTAAGTATGCAATGCATTGATGGTTACGTTTTGGTTAAGCAATGCTAATGAATCAATGGTATTGCTTTGATTGAGTCTATCAATGATCCAATGGTTATTATTTTGGCTAAGTGCTTTAATCATCCAATGGTTTTGATTTGTCTAACTACATCAACAATCTGATGGAGATCCTAGGTATAAGAATCTATCTTTTTAACTAAGTATAAGTGTGAATGGATGGTATTGCTATATGAGTTAAAATAATCGATGGGTTACCTAAGAATGCTAATGAAATGATGGATTACCTATGTGTTAACCTAAATGTGATACTAAAATGATGGTTTATCATGTTCTTACCTAAGTGTGCCAATGAAATGATGGTTTATCCATGAGTTTTCCTAATGTGATAATGAAACGATGGTTTATCTATGAATGTTGATTTGTGATACCAATCCAATCTACATTGTTGAATCATTCTTGTAATGGTTGAATAGTGGTGGCTTAATATCTCTATCTTCCTCTAATTTTGAAATGATGAATAGACACAATTCATATTGCTAAAGGTAACTTTGTTATGTTACTCTTGAGAATGTCATAACTATTCTTATGATTTATTAATAGTGATGTTGGGTCTAAAGGTAATAAGTGTGTTGGTGACATGTTGAACCCTCTGCAGGGTATTGAGTAACAATGGTGTATTTTAGGAAGTAATGTTGTTTTGGCCTGAATGGCTTTTGACTAGGCTGATTGCAGCTTGACTGATATGTCATTGTGGTGAAATCATACTATTTGAGGAGAAAAAATCTTATGATTCTAGCTCTCCTAGATCTTATATAGAACTGATTGTGACTTCACAGTGGTCAGTTGGAAGTTTGAGTGGTACGCCTCAAACTCCCTAGGGCTTAATACAAGATGTGATCCAACCATGTAGCATATCTATTAGGGTTAATCGACAACTCACATTGGATGATAACCCTTTATTTGATTCTCTCTCTATATAGATGATGTATAATGTGGTAAGATAAATCAATTGTGATTATGATGTTATCTTTGCTTATGATGTCAACTACAGCTGATCTTTTAATTATGATGATCTTTCAATCATGTAAATAAGACTCTGATTATGACTGCCCCAATGTAGTTTATATACAACACTGTGATTATGTAAAGAATTATCTACCATACTTGTTTAATTACATATTTTGTTGTAAGAAATCATTGTTGAGAGTTATATCTCTTGCTAAGACATGAGTCTCACCTTGTGGGTCATCACATGTTTTTAGGTGGTTGTCAGCAGTGCTGGTAGACTTGTGGAAATGAGGAGGAGCTATTCTAGAGAACCCTAGAAGAAGGTTGTTTAGTTGTCTAGTGTGTCCTAGAGTAGTCCATGTACTCTTAGGTCTGAACATGAAGGTTTTATATATGATGATTCATAGATTTGAGATTTGATAGTATTTTGATGGTTGTACATGTTGCATATGTGGATAACACCTTCTATATATGTTATGACTGAGGCCAAAAACCAAATGCAAAAGATACCTGGTTTTATATATGAATTTATGTAAGATGTTGGGTCTTTATACAAAAGTTCTTGGGCATGTTTGTGAAGTTTAAATTAGTTTTAATTATGCCCCTTTTTAGTGATTTGATTATGCGGTGATCAATCATGTTTTGGTTTTGAGGAATCTTGTTTGGCATGGTGGGTTGCCACATTTGGTGGTATTAGAGCTTAGAGTTCGTTGAGTCTACAGGGACACTGGGACTTTGTACTAGTATGATAATTAAGTGATGAACGTGACACGAACATAATGCATACTTTCTGAAAACAATACTTGGATGCCCTGTTCAGGTATTCAATTATTGAAGGAAAGGTAAGTGTGTAACTCTTTAATTGTTATCTTTTTGATTACTTTGACCAAATAGTCTATTGGAAACAATCCAAAGAGAATAATAAATAATAAATCATGGTGAAAAATGTATTGACCCTACCACTAAGGAAAGATGAAAATCATATCTTAACTTGTCAAAACATGAGTGTTGGTGATTAAAGAAAAAGATACAACACCATGAAACTTAAATATAAATGTAAATAATGTAAAAAGAAGTTCTTGAAACTGTGATTCTAAATGAAAATGAAGTAAAAGAGAGATGAATCTATGTTATCAAGGTAGTTTAAGGTGTAAAATTCACATAAGAAGAGGACAACTTTAATGATAATGTGATATGAGATAATGAACGAGGACAATAATAGAAGAACAACATGAAACATGAGATAATCTCAGACCAATTTATATGTGTAAGAATGTGTTAAGGTAAAATCATCATGACCTGTAAAAGAGATTAAATGAAGATGATCTTTATTAAATGATAAGAATGTGAAATATGATGAGCTACCCCTAGGTAGGTGAATAAGAAACATGATAACATGAAAGGACACATAAGAATGATAAATAATTAACAACAAAGAACAATGAAGTATGATAATAAAGTTAATTTCTAATAAAATGGCAAGGAATCTGAATAAGAAAATGAATGATACATACAAGGTTGTAACTTTCCTCCTAATGGTAGAACCTATAACCCCTTGCTAGAAACCCCTTTGGATAGTGTCGTTGTGCTGCCGTAGGTGTGTCCGCCTTGCATTATTTATTTTTTCGAGACACAAATTTCAAGTGGAACTTATGTCACTTGGTATGAATGGATTTGATGTAATCCTAGGTATGGATACCTTGGAGAAGTACATGGTTGTTTTGAGCTATAGTTCCAAGATCGTGACATTTTGTGATGGATATGCCTTTCGGGATGTACAAGGAGATAGGAAGATTCTTCCTACTTGTTTGGTATGGTAGAAAAGCTGTCGAGACAAGGGGTGTGCAACCTTCATAGCACATGTCGTGGATACCAAGGTGAGGAGTCCTAGTATCCAAGATGTACTAGTAGTACATGAGTTTGAAGGCATTTTGTAGATAAGTTTCTAGGTGTTCCACCTCCCTAGAGATATTTTGATTTTGAGATCCTCTAGTGTTTTTCAAGAAGAAGAAGGATGATTCTATGATACTTTGCATGGATTATTGACAGTTGATCAGGGTCACAGTAAAGAACAAGTATCCATTGTTGAGGATAGATGAATTGTTAATCAGTTGAGAGGTGCTACACTATTTCACAAAATAAACCTGAGGTTGGGACATCAACAGTTGAGGATCAAGGTAGATGACATTCCTAAGACTACTTCCAAGACGAGTAATGGCTATTATGAGTCCATGGTTATGCCATTTGGGCTAACCAATGCACCTACAACCTTTATGAGTTTAACAAATAGGGTGTTCAGACTGTACCTTGATCATGTTGTTAGGATAATTATAGATGAACCTTTGATATACTCTAGAGATAATAAGTAGTATGAGCAACATCTTCAGCAAGAAACTGGAGTTGTTGAGGAAGCACCAGCTAGATGCCAATTCAGGAAGTGCAAGTCTTAGTCGGATCAGGTATCTTTTCTTGATCATGTCATAGGTATAAATGGGGTTTGTATGGAAACAAAGAAGGTGAAGTGAATGCTGGAGTGGGAGCAGCCCAAGACACCGACTGAGGTCTAAAATTTCCTAAGTCTCAAAAGATACTGCATGAGATTCATTTTGAAATTTAGCACAGTTTCTCTACCTTTAACCAAAGCTAACTAAGAAGGATGATTCTTTTGTTTGGAATAACAAGTGTTAGAGTTCTTTTAGTTGTGGAAGGAGAAGTTAACGAGTGCTCCAGTGTTACTGCTACCAAGGCAAGGGAAAGGTTACATCATTTTATATGACATATTAAAGGATGGCTTGGGATGCATGATGATGCAGGACAATAATATGATTCCCTTTAATTCACGACAACTTAAGAGAAACAATGATAACTATCCACCAATGACTTGGATTTAGCAGATGTAGTTTCAGCCTTGAAGATTTGGAGGCATTGTTTAAAGCAAGGGATAAACATGAGATAAAGAAGGTGGATAGAGCTAATCAAGGTCCATAATTATATGATAGATTATCATCTTGGAAGGAGAGTGTGGTAGATGATATGCTGAATAGGAAGTCATCTTCGTCAGCATTCGCAGACAAAGTGTAGTCATGCTCTTTGATGTGTCACAAATAAGGACATGTTAGTGCCACTTTAACATAAGGATTTACAACTAGAAGTATCTCTGTTGGATGGATTGTTGACACAACTACAAGTAAAACCAACAATGTTATAGCATATTAGAGTTTGGTAGCAGAAATCATGATGTCTTCCATGAGTTAGATGATGGGATAGTGTGTTTCCACGACATAGTAGTGATTCCTGACAACAATGATTTAAGTTTGAAACATGAGGTGGCAGAGTTGTTGCCAAATGTCCAGTTGTCAGGAAGACGAGGTGAAACCTCAAAAGCCTGTAGGGACATTACCAAAGTTCAAGCATATCCTTTCACCCACAGTTAGATATTTAATCAAAAAAGGACCATTTAAACGTTAGAGAATCTTCGGGAGCATGTGTCCTACAGTTCTTGGTGGTTGGATATCCACTTGATCCTAATAAAGTTTGCCTAAAACAATAGCTATTAGAGAAGCATGGGAATGACATTGTATAAGGCTATTTATGGTAGACAATGCAAGTCACCCTTTTATTGGTATGAAGTGGTTAAGTATCAACTTTTGGGCATTGTGTTAGTAGAATATAGTATAGAGAAGGTCGTAGTGATTAAAAAATAATTGAAAGCAACTCAAGATAGGTAAGAGGCATATGCTATAGTTGTCGTAAGCCACTAGAGTTCTAAGCTAGAATTATTGACAGAGTTGCACAAGTGGCATAGAGGTTTCTATGTTTTCATGATTAAGGAGGTGCCAACCTGGTATAGAACATACGATACAAACAATGGCGGTTGAGTTGGATGAGGAATGTTTCTTATGTAAAGGGTTTTGTGTTGATCTTAGATAAGAGTATGCAAAAGCTGAGGAATAGGGACATAGGCTTGGTGAGGGTGTTGTTACATAACTATGGGGGTAGAAGAAACAACGTGGAAGATAGAGGATGAGATGCATAGGAAGTACATGTTGGGTTTTATGGGAGGCAGAGAAGGAAGCGGAAATAAAATTTTTCTTCTCCCCGAAACCAGAATAAATATATTGTGCCAACGTATATACAATAGGAATGATGGTTTGTAGAGATATACCTTGTCTCGAGGCTTGCTAGGTGACGTTACCTCATGGCTTGCACGGTCTTCACCTCCGGTCTTGGACGGTGTCTGTGCAGCTCCTTGTCTCACCAGGACTGTCGGGATTGACAACTGTCCTCCGAGTGACAGAAATCTCCCACCTCTATAGTAGTCTACACGGACCACTTGGAACTCTGATCGCCTTGTCGCACAAGGCACCAGAAGGAGTCATACCCTCTTGTCAGCGTACTAGTCACCGACACACTCTCCTGCCACCAGTCGCCTTTCTGCAGTTGTCTTTCCCTTGCTGTGCCTCCCTTGTCGGGTAGCACTTGCTTGGGCTCTCCTGGTTACCACAACCAGAGAGAATGACAACTTTACAGAGGAAATGGTGTTCTGAGTTGTACTTGAGAAGCCCCCAATACCCCTATATATATAGGAGGGTCATGGGATAGGATTCTCTACCCCGGGCAATGCGAGATTAAAGCAGGAGTAGAAGGGTTCGAGATTTTCCACAAAAACAACCAACTGCACCAGCTGAACCGATTATTTCAAGCATGAACCGGTCGGTTGGAGATCTAAGCCGATTGGTTCACACCTAAACCGGTTGGTTCACTTCTGAACCGGTCGATTCACTACCCTGGTCAGTTCCCAATTGAATTTTCCTCTTTTGTTTTGAATTTATCCAAATACCAATCCTTGTTCCAATCAAATTGGACAAGTGAAATGAAGAGAAATTTCTCACCAACCTGACTTTCCCAACTTGCTCGGTTGGTCAATCGAGCCGATCGATTCAACACCTTAAACCAATCAATTCAGTGACCTGAGCCGGTTGACTCACCAACTGAGCCAATTAGTTCACCAAGCTGAGCTGATCGGTTCATCATATGAGCTGATCGGTTGGGAGTGCAGACTGTGCAAAATCAATCAATTGCAATTTCAATCAATCTGATACTCTAATCAATCGTTTCAACACCTTGAATACTATGATATTGAGCTAGAAATTGATTGAGTGCTTAATTGAACTACTAAAATCCTTTAGTAATCAATCTAAACATCGTTTGTGGATAAACTCCTCTTCCAGGTCAAATCCTATGTGTGTGACCCTACAGGCCCATTTCACGTTGGTAGTGAAAGTCTATGACACTTATGACTTCACAAGCAAAGAGAGGTGCCTAGTCACACATCAATGCTACCCAAGTGAAATAGAAAGTTGAAGAACAACTTTCAATCCTACAATCCGTGAAAGGTGTTACAACGAATTTATAATTCCTTTGTCTCTGATATCCCAAATGAACTCAAGGCATGGAACAATCATCCTGTCAATATACATTCACTTTCTTGATCTCAGAGTAGATTGGAGGAGATATGTATGACATCAATATCACATACTGATTCACACATGTGTGCGCACACCTATCTCAATCCTACTCATCAAGTGGCCATGGATATCAAACTCCCTCAGGAGGGACAAATCCCATATCTATCACTCACCCCTCAAAAGCCCCATGTGTCAAAGCCACCCAGTCATCACCTTTATAACAACCCATGTTTCAGGACTGCGTTTGATGATGTCAAAGTGTACCCAATGACATGTGTTGAGTGTAGTGATTTCAGGTCAAAGAATCAAACTCACCACAATCACTGTGAGAATTGACTGTGACTACCATGTCATGGTTCCATGTGTCAAAATCACGGTGGGTCTGTTCGGTACACTTGTTCTTTAACAAGTACCTATGTGCTTGGTTTGATATCTCCATATCATGACTAATGAGATTCTGTCATCAACCAACACCACAATCTAGTCTTGTGTGTCATTGTTGTCTATCTACCTTCCACAATGACATCCAACTAGGGACATAATAAGAATGTACAAACTCTTAGCATCCGTATGATCTCATCGTTTAGGTCCTCAACCTGAAAGCATACATCATTGAGTACTATCATTCTCTAGACATTCAATCTGTTCTATCATTATCTCATATGACTGAATCAGAAAGAATTGGAAGCTTTCCTTTGATGTTTATCAAATCAATCTTAATTTATCCCACCAATCATCCCATGATTGGCTCTCAGGGCATACATACCAACAGACTCCCACTTACACTATGAGCCAATCACCGTTGAATCATATTCTTATTGATCTTCAAACATGTCCCACATGTTACTGTGCTCTAGGGCTAACATAGTGAGTTATGGCAACACCTTGCCAAAGTCGATATTAACTGCACGTCTCTCATCTCTTCGTTGTACATCACACGTATGAGATGGAGTTCCCGTAATATGCAATCTAGTATTCCTTTGCTAACCTTTAGCCACATTGCATGACCAAGCACTCCTAACTTGTCATCAATGACCGGAATATCTATAAGTTCATCTCTATGAACTTCCATATCCATATAGTATCCACTAATGTTCTCTAACACACAAATACTCGACTTTTCCTTTTAAATGGATTTATTGGAACATTTCCATTTATCAACAAACATTCACTTTTATATATCCCATATATATTTTGTGATTAATTTTCTATCCTTTTCGGAAGTTCACATCAGTGTAACTCTTTACAGTGAATCCTTCCTTATTTCCATAGAACTAGTACTTCTCAAGTACTTATCAAGTTCTTATGGTATTCCAGTAACCCTTACTGGAACTAGACGAACATCCACTCATCATGTTCTACATATGAGTTATCAGGATGAGCATATCATATTCTCATGTTTTACATACAAGATGATAAATGCATTTTGTTCTTGCCATGTCCATACATGCAAGATGATGGAATGATTACATACATGATAGATCCTTATCTATTCTTAGTGTTTCCATTCTTCATAAGAATTGGACACTTGGCCTTGGGATACTAACTCCATGTAACATGGATACATTTTCTCCCACTGAATCTGTGCACACTGAACCCTTCAGTATAGATTGCCAATGTATGCTTTCTCTTTTCAGGTCAAGAGGTTTTTAAGAGCTATCTCTATAGATCTCTATTCCTATCACATATGAAACGTATCTATCTTCCCTAAAGATAATTTCCACAAAGGATTCCATTCTAGAACATCTCATTCCTCATCGACATGTGGAATACAAATACACTCCCACTAAATCATAGATCCCTTATTTATCTTTGTCATATCAGTCAAACCCTTTGACTATATTATCAAAGTAAAGATCCAACCCTGAGTTTCTTGTACTCAATCAATCACATTGATTAGTCCATTGTAACTTATAGACTTCATTTGCATTAATGTATTCATAAACCTTATAGGTTGTGTCGCGTACACATCCTTGTTTTATTCCTCATAGGAATGCATTTTTAGTATCCGTATGCAAATCTCTTAGTCATTAAGTTGCAATCAACAAGAATCATCCTTCTCAAAATGTTATCCATGTGTCTTAATGCTTAAGAGTCATTCACACTTATGGATTTCATCCCAATGGGTGCTACCATCAAGGTCATACCTTATGGTTTACATGGAAGTCATTTAGGATGTAATGGTCATAAACCATAACTCAAAATCTGATTTCTCATATTCATCTAGATAGTTGACTCATCACATGACCAACTCATCACTTAGATAATCGAGGTGTATCTGTCAAGGATATAAGAACTCATAACCCTTTGTGATTCTTAATGTCCTTTATTAGTGTAGGGTATTCTTTATTAAGAAGAAATTAGTTATTTGATAATCATCCTCTAACTCCTTAGAGTATGACTCCTTGTTGATATAGACATCACCCTGCCTTAATCATGAGTTCACTATGATACACAATCATAATCACTCATAAGGATCTCAAACATTTAATCTAAGTATTTCATCCATTGATCTCATCAAGAATTAACACTTTACCAAATTTGTACTTCATCTATGATATTCTTGAACACTTCAAGATATTCATATTGGTATTTCTCTAAACACTGTTTGAAGTACTATCATTAACTCTAATAGGTATGTAAATACATCACATGTATTATACCTAATAGGATAATCTTTCTCCCACTACCACTAGTGAAGATTGATTAATCATGTCTAAGAGATTCATGTCTCTTACTGGTTCTCTAACCAAAAGAGTCTAGATTTATCCATCATATGGAAACTAGAGATGAATTTCTCATGATAATGCCAATTCGTTGTTTGAGTTATCAGTAACTTTTAGGTATCATTTTATCTTATGCATACCAAGTACCACAAGATAAATAAGGCATTGCCACAAGGAAACATCAACTTTATTAATTGCCATTATTGTCATACAATATGAAAAAAATAAGGCGTTTCTATCCATTGGCAAATATGAAATAGCAGTTTATAACTCTATTACATGCCTTCAAGACTGAAAATAAACTAAAGTACTCCTATATATGGCGGTAACACTTTCCCCATTTATTGGGAGCTTTACACTTTATATCTTGGTATCATATACCTCAAAAGTGTTATAAGTTTATTTCATGACACCTTTAGGTGGAGACGTCTGTCGCTTCCTTCTTCTTTAGTTCTTCCAGATAGAGTGGACAATTCCTTTTCCAATGTCCTGACTTTTGACAATGGTGGCAATTGCCTCTCTTGGTCACGCCTCCCTTGGCCTTGAGAGTTGAAGACGACTTGGGCTGTTGGCTAGCATCATAACCTTTCTTAGCCTTACCCTTGCCCTTGCGCTTGGACTTGCCTTTCTTGTTGCTGATCATCATCACAGATTTAGTCTTGTCCTTCTTCATCTGTGCCTCAGCTATCCTCAACATGCCCAACAACTCTGTCAATGGCATGTCAAAGTTGTTCATGTTGTAGTTCATCACAAACTAACTGTAGGATTCTGGAAATGATTGCAGTATCACATCAGTAGACAACTCTTGGCTCAGGGGAAATCTCAGTCTTGTCAGGTTCTATACATACCCAATCATTTTGAGCGTGTGTGGACCAACTGGATCTCCTTCTGTCATGACACACTTGAACAACGCCCTGGAGACATCATATCTCTCTTTCTGTGCTTGATCTTCATACATGTTATTGAGATGCTGAATCATCTCAATGCCACCCATGTTCTCATGTTGTCTCTGCAACTCGTGGTTCATGGAGCACAACATCAAGAACTTTGCATCAATGGCATCTTCAAAATGCTTCTTATAATCATCCCTTTCTGCCTTTGGTGTGGTAGGAGAAGGTTCCTCTGGAGCTAGAGTATCTAGGACATAGAGCTTTTGCTCTTGAGTGAGAATAATTCTCAATGTCCTAAACCATTCATGGAAGTTGGTCCCATTCAGCTTGTCCTTTTCAAGGACCAATCACAATGAAATATGATTATTATTTGTTGTCATTTGTACTACAAAAGGAAATATATGCAATTTAGTCCAAAACTCAATTTTGACTTATTTGATTGATTTGAAAGGTTGACGATATAATTAAGACTTTAATTAATTATCGCTCCCACTATTTTTGTTCAAATTGATAGCCCTCACCATCAATTCGGAAGATTGTAGCGTACAATCTTCTAGTGGGTCAAGATCCTGAAATCCTCTGAGTCATGGACCAGCTAGGGCTGTCACCCACAACTTAGATCATCCAGGTAGGCAACTTTTGCCAATTTCATCATATGCAACTCTTAAAAGATGTCATATGCAACTCCTTGCCATGATCACCTCCATGCCTCAAGGTGCTAGATCCTATCTAGGACAGCTTGTTAAGTCTGACCCAAAGCCAACACGATGAATATGCACCTTGCTAGGGCAAACCCACATATCCATCCTTCACGCTTCCACGAGATAGATGGTGCACCATGCTAGGACGTGCCCACAGTTGGCTGATCAAGCTTTTCATGTATGTCGCATTTGGAAGTCATCTAAAACTTTAATATTTAATCAGGGATTTGGTTTTATAGGTACATATACATATCCAATCACCACAATATATAATACGTATCATATACATGCTATATCCCACAAAAAACATGCGAAATGATAAAAGCGATGATTATGGCCATCCTAATGTGATTCCTCGAGCCAAGAGGAATCACAGTCATCTAGATCTACATCACATGCAACTTGTACAAGATGATGCACTTTGCCGTTCTGGGTTTGATCAAATCATCTCCATGATTGATCGACTCACCATCATGTCGGTCGTTTGGGTTCCACCATCCGATTGATTGGCTCCTCCAACCGATCGGTTCATTGGTTGTCGTGCATCTCCTTAGGTTGCCACCCGCTCGTCTCGCTCCTCGATTCGGTCGTCTAGAATGCCAACCGATCAATTCATGCCTTGAACTGATCGTCTCAGTCGTCATCAGGTTTTCTGTCGTTCTTTGACTTAACAGGAAAAATAAAAGATATATCCTATTTACATTTGAATAGGGAAAACCCTGAGTTACATTCGAGGGGAGCAAAGGTAGGAAAGAAATCTCAAGTTATCTCGAGTTACATCAAGAAAAGGAGGTAGGGAATCAGTACGCATACTGAGATGCAAGCAACCACATTAAACCAAGCACACAAACATAGGGTTTATTGGCCATAACCATGCTATACATCCACCACAAAATTCATTTAAGGGATGACATGTATCGAGTGCATTCATATTACATATCATATATGTATATTGGGATTTGTGGATTTAGGATTGGACATGCATAAAGCCAATTTTATTCGCATCATATGCAATAAATAAAGGAGACAAACCAAAATCGATCACATCGATAATCCTAAAGTATAGAGCAGTTGACGTGGCTCTGATACCACTGTTGGGTTTTATGGGAGGTAGAGAAGGCAGCAAAATTTTTTTTTCTTCTCCCCGAAACCAAAATAAAGGAATCACGCCAACGTCTATACAATAGGAAGGATGGTTTGTAGAGATATACCTTGTACCGAGGCTTGCTCGACGACATTACCTCGTGGCTTGCACGGTCTTCACCTTCGGTCTTGGACGGTGTCTGTGTAGCTCCTGATCTCACCAAGACTATCAGGATTGACAGCTGTCCTCAAGTGGTAGAAATCTCCCGCCTCTGTAGTAGTCCACACGGATCACTTGGAACTCTGATCGCCTTGTCGCATAAGGCACTGGAAGGAGTCATACCCTCATGTCGGCGTACTAGTCACCAACACACTCTCCTACCACTAGTCACCTTTATGCAGTTGTCTTTCCCTTGTTGTGCCTCCCTTGTCGGGTAGCACTTGCTCGGGCTCTCCTGGTTACCACAACTAGAGAGAACGGCAACTTTGCAGAGCAACTGGTGTTTTGAGTTGTACTTGAGAAGCCCCCAGTACCCCTATATATATAGGAGGATCATGGGACATGGTTCTCTACCCCGGGCAATGCGGGATTAAAGCTGGAGTAGAAGGGTTCGAGATTTTTTTATAAAAACAACCAACTGCGCCAGCTGAACCGATCGTTTCAAGCATGAACCGGTCGGTTGGGGACCTAAGCCGATCGGTTCACAACTGAATTGGTTGGTTGGGGCACTTGAACCGATCGGTTCACTTCTGAACCGGTCGGTTCACTGCCTTGGTCAGTTCCCAATTGACTTTTCCTCTTTTGTTTTGAATTGATCCAAATACCAATCCTTGTTCCAATAAAATTGGACAAGTGAAATGAAGAGAAATTTTTCACCAACCTAACTTTCCCAACTTGCTCAGTTGGTCAATCGAGCCGATCGATTCAACACCTTGAACCAATCAGTTTAGTGACCTGAGCCGGTCGAATCACCAACTGAGCCGATCGGTTCACCAAGCTGAGCTGATCAGTTCATCATATGAGCCGATTGGTTGGGAGTGCAGACTTTACAAAATCAGTCAATTGCAATTTCAATCAATCCGATACTCTAATCAATCGGTCTAACACATTGAACACTATGATATTGAGCTATCAATTGATTGAGTGCTTAATTGAACTACTAAACTCCTTTAGTAATCAATCTAAACATCATTTGTGGATAAACTCCTCTTCCAGGTTAAATCCTATGTGTGTGACCCTACATGCCCATTTCACATTGGCAGTGAAATTCCATAACACTTATGACTTCACAAGCAAAGAGCGGTGCCTAGTCACACATCAGTGCTACCCAAGTGAAATAGAAAGTTGGAGAACAACTTTCAATCCTACAATCCGTGAATGGTGTTATAGTGAATGTATAATTCCTTTGTTCCTGATATCCCAAATGAACTCAAGGCATGGAATAGTTATCCTGTCAATGTTCATTCACTTTCTTGATCTTAGAGTAGATTGGAGGAGATATGTATGACATCAATATCACATACTTATTCACACATGGGTGCACACTCCTATCTCAACCCTACTCATCATGTGGCCATGGATATCAAACTCCCTTAGGAGGGATAAATCCCATATCTATCACTCACCCCTCAAAAGCCCCATGTGTCAAAGCCACCCAATCATCACCTTTATAACAACCCATGTTTCGGGACTGCATTTGATGATGTCAACGTGTACCCAACGACATGTGTTGAGTGTAGTGATTTTAGGTCAAAGAATCACACTCACCACCATCACTGTGAGAACTGACTGTGACTACCATGTCATGGTTCCATGTGTCAAACTCACGGTGGGTCTGTCCGGTACACTTGTTCTCTATCAAGTACCTATGTGTTTGGTTTGATATCTCCATATAATGACTAATGAGATTCTGTCACCAATCAACACCACAATATAGTCTTGTGTGTCATTGTCATCTATTTACCTTCCACAATGACATCTGACTAGGGACATAATAAGAATGTACAAACTCTTAGCATCCGTATGATCTCATCGTTCAGGTCCTCAACCTGAAAGCATACGTCATTGAGTACTATCATTCTCTAGACATTCAATTTGTTCTATCATTATCTCATATGACTGAACCAGAAAGAATTGGAAGCTTTCCTTTAATGTTTATCAAATCAATCTTAATGTATCCCACCAATCATCCCATGATTGGCTCTCAGGGCATACATACCAACAATACATATCCTCGTTTGAATTGGATTTCAAGAGAAAAATCCCTGTTAGGGGTTTATGGTTGTAAGATTCCTTTTTTTTGATAAAGGTCATAACATATATTAAAAGAAAAGCAAGAAAACACCTACTTTGACGAGTCATACAGGTTGAAAGGCATAAGTAATGTTCCGCTGGGAGATGAAAGAGATGTTAAAAGTTCAAGGGGGAGGTACCAGTTAACAAGCCTCTTGTAACACTAATCCAGAAAATTTTGTGAAGAAATTGCAGCTACGGGAACAGAATAAAATCATTGATGTTGTTGCAGCAAACTAACACCCGTTTCATCGTCCACCATAGCCTTCAAGTCACAGAGGAAATGGGCTTCAGATTCACCTTCTTCAGAGTCCTCCTTTCCATCAAGAACTTGTTTACCTGTACATGGTGAGCAAATGAAGGTCTGCATCTATTTGTGAGATGATATTTTGCCTCAGTTTTGGAGTTTTGTTGAAGAATCTGTTATTTATCTCAAGCCAAAGGTTCCAGCTAATGATGATGAAAATGTCATTTCCCATGAAGGAGTTGTAGTGTCGGTTTGGTGTAATTTGTAGGGGAAAGGTTGCTGCTTGGAGATCTAACTGGTAATTTCGTGTGAAGTGTGAGAAGATGCTTAGTGAGAAGTTACACTTAAAGAAAATGTGTTCCACCGAGTCTGTGTCCAATTTGCATAGAGGGCATCTGGAAGGTCCAATAAAGCCTCTTTTGGATAGGTTTTGTTCAGTGATTAGCTTGTTGTGAAGGAGCAGCCAAAGAAATGTTTTATGTTTTTGTTGCCATTTTTGTTTCCATATTTTTGTAGTGGGGGGGGAGAGACCTCTGTAAGATAGGTGAGTGTAAGCCTTTTTAACTGAGTAAGAATTTCCCCATCGCCATGTGATATTATTTGAGGAATTATTTTCAAGTGTCTTCTTTAAAGCAGAGAGGTCGTCTGGTTTGAGATGCATGAGAATGCATCTTTTGAGAGTGTTTGTCCTGTTGCTGGTTAGGAGGCTAAGGGCCTTGATAATGTTGATCTTGAGGAGGTTGTTTGGAATGGCCCAATTTGTATGCAGGTTTAGAACATAATTTTTTTCATACCAAGGATCGTTCCAGAAGGAAATTTTTAGGTGAGAGTTTGGAGGAGTGTTGATGAGTTGGGTTATTTTTGGATGTTTTTGTTTATGTATTTCCAGAGGGGTGAGGCTGAATTTTTGGGTACTTTGTGCCAGGGAGAGGATTTTTGATAGTATTTGCATTTGATGAGGTTCGTCCAGATTTTTGTATTATTTTTAACTAGGCTGTCGATAATTTTTGTTATGAGGCAGAAAGCATGGGTTTCAATGTTTAGTATACCCCAACCACCTTGGTTTATAGGGGCAACAATAGTGTCCCAATAAACAAGATGGTAGTGCTTTCCGTATTTTAAGGAGGGATGATAATTGTTCCAGAGGAATTTCCTTCGTAGTTTGTCAAGGAGAAATTTTGTTTTGGATGGAAGGGGGATACAACTCAGGTAGTGAGTGGTGATAGGAGTGATGACACTATTTAGAAGAGTAAGCCTTCCCAAGAGATTTAGAAAGTTATTTGTCCAAGATGAGAGTTTTTTATTTATTTTTTCTATGATAGGGGTCCAGGTTGCATTTGTGATGTTGTGGGGGGTAATGGGGAGACCTAGGTATTGAATGGGGAAGTCATCAATCTTGCATCTAAGGAGATATCTGAATCTTTCTAAGATAGATTGTTCGAGGTGTACCCAAAAATGAATGATTTTTGGAGGTTTATTTTAAGTCCCGAAATGTAGGAGAAAATGCCTAAGATTATGATGATATTGAGTATAGAGGTGTCCTCTGGGGAGGAGAGGATTATGGTATCATCGACAAATTGTATAATGTTCTCTTTGCATTCCTCAGGTGAGTTAATGAGACCACTGATTTTTCCTAGTTTTATCATACAGGAGAGGATGTTTGTGATTATAATGAACAGGTAAGGGGAGAGGGGGTTGCCTTGTCTGAGGCCATTTGAATTGTGAAAATAACCAAATGGAACCCCATTTATGATTGTTGAAAAATGGTTTGTGGTAATGCAAGCATGGATCCATATGACCCATTTGTGTGGAAATCCAAAGCCTATAAGAGTTTTTGTTAAACAGTTCCAGTTTACAAAGTCAAAGGCTTTTTCAAAGTCCAATTTGATGGCTAGCAAAGGTGTTCTATTTTTGTGACAGATATGTATTATTTCATTTACCATCAGGTAATCATCTTGTATGCTTCTACCTTTGAGAAAGGCATTTTGATTGAGGGGAATGATTTTGTTCATGTGTGGTTTAATTCTACTTGCTAGAGTTTTGGCTAAGATTTTGTATGATGTGTTGATTAGGCTGATGGGTCTGTACTGGGAGATAAGGTCGGGTTGATTGGTTTTTTTATTAGCGCGATGAAAGTTTGGTTTAGGTGCTTGATGATGTTGTGGGGGTTATCACTTTCGTAGAATTTCTTGAGAAAAGCCAGGAAGTCGACTTTGTAGTGATTCCAGTTTGCAAGATAGAATTCCACATTTAGACCGTCAGGTCCAGGTGATTTATTTAATCCTAGTGTTTTTATGGCCATGTCCAATTCCTCTGGGGAGAAAGGCTTTATAAGGTCTAGACGATTTTTAATGTTTGTAGGGAAGATCATAGTCCAATTCAAGTCATTTAGGCAGGAGGGATTGTGGTTGTTGTTGAAGATTTTTTTTGAAGTGGTCTGTAATGTGGTTTGTGATAGTTTGTTTGTGGGTTGTGATTCTTTCATTTATCTGAAGGTATGAGATGGAGTGTTTTTGGTAATTTTTGTTACAGATTTTGTGAAAAAACGGTGTGTTTTTGTCCCCTTCTTTTGCCCATGTGATTTTCACCCTTTGTCTCCATCTAGTGTCAATACACTTTTTTGTAAAGTCAAGGTCAGCTTTAGTGGAAAGGACAAGAGCTGGGTCAGCTATAGGGTCCTTGTCCACAAAGAGGAATTGTTCTTCTAGGTCTTTTAGGATTTCAGAGAGCTTGTTTGGGTTTGTGTGTTTCGAGTTTTTGATGTGAATTTTGATGTTTTTTTGTGTTTTGGAGAATGTGGAGGCCAAGGTTCGTGGTCTGGGAGTCGGCCAATTTCCAGTGCTCTACACAGCTGTTGGTAAAGTTGTTTATGGAGAGAAAAAATTGTCAAATTTGAAAGTCACATACCCCATGATTCAATTGTGGTATCGAGAATAAGAGGGAAGTGATCAGAGATGGCTCTGTGAGAGATGTGAACTGTGGAGAGTGGGTGTTTGTCTTCCCACGGGGTGGAGCAGATGAAATGGTCAAGCCTGGAAAAAGTTTGATTTCTTGACCATGTAAATGATGCATTTGATGGTTTTAATTCAATTAATGCATATTTTGTGAGGAGTTGGCTAAAGAGTTTGTCTGCTACTGACATGGGTTGTGCAGAATTTGTGGGGTTGTATCTATCAGAGTTTTGGGTAATCAAATTGAAATCCCCACTGATAATCCAGGGAGTCTTATGGAAATAAGTCATATGCAATTTTAGTTCTGATATGAAGGTTGTTTTATTTTGTCTAGGTTCTCCATAGACCCCAGTAAAGTTCCAACAAAAACCATCAGAAGTGTTTTTAAATGCGATGGTTATGGAGTAGTCTAGTGTGGTGGATTTTATGGTGGAGATGGTAAGATTGTTGTATCCAAGTAAGAGACCTCCTTTGAAGCCAGTGGGGAAGATTTGGACCCAATCGGTGATTTTGTTGCTTCCGATGGTTTTTAGAGCAAATGGGGAGAGACTAGATTTAATCTCTTGTATTGTGATAAGGTCCATTTTATTTTTGTATATCTATGAGCGGATTTCCTTACGTCTATGAAGGTTTGCAATGCGCCAGAGACGTTCCAAGAAGAAAATTGCATATTTGGTGGATTTGTTTGTATAGAGAAGGAAGGTTTGAAAAAGCAGGCGAGTCAATTGTGAGAAGGTCAAAAATTTCTTTGGTAGTTTCCAAATCTCTTCTGTTGGTCCAACCCATAAAGAGTTCAATGTCATCTACAGTCTTATGTACCTTGTACTCATCTTCAAGTTTTATTCCTATATTTTTAGCAAATTTCATGAAGCTAGTGATGTTTGACCAAGATGCAAGGTCCTCTATGTTATCTATGTCACAGTTTATAGATTTTGTAAAAAGTGAGGAGGAGGTATCTAGAATAGAAGATTTTGCGTAGGATGAACTGGGTGAAGTGTTTGTGGATGTACCTGAATCCAGTCTGTTGACGATGAGTTTCTTGTTTGCCTCTTTAGGGCCTTGCATCATAAGCTTCTGAGTTTTACTGCCTCCTTGTCTTTGCCCTGAGCTCTTTTGCTGAGGACTCTGTGAAGAGATGACATCCTTTAGCATGATAGGTTTTTGTTTTTTCAAAGTGTTTTTTCTTGAGTTTTGAGCTTGGCTACTTTCCTTGGTAGAAGTTGGGGAAGGATATATGGTGCCAGAGGGTGGAGAGGTGCTTCCAAGAATGGGTGGAGTGGGGGTTCTGGTTCTTTTCCTGCTTGAAAGAAAGTTTGTGTTATCGGAGGAGGTGGTGTTTGAGTTTTTTCTTTCCCAAATGAGGTGTCTGTCACCTGAAAGGCGGATAGGATTTGGTGTCTTACTATGTTTGTTTGGACAAAACCATGAAGGTGGATGGTTTGATAGATCAGAGAAGGTTGTTCTATTTTCCGAAGGATGTTCGACTGACAGTTTGATGTTATAGATAGATTCTCCAATCCTAATATTGATGGAAGGTGGTAAGGAAATAGCATCTTTGACTGCAAAAAGGAAAAAGGCTTTTATGTATTGGGTAGGATGTAGGGTTTCCAGGCTGATGTATTGAAGAGTGGCCCCGATGGAGTGGGCTATGCCTCTGAAGATCTCAGCTTCCTAGAGGTGTGGTGGGAGGTTGGAGATGGCAACCCAGTCTGAGTCGCCAGCAAGAGTTGGAAAATCCCCAAGATCAGCCATCCGTTTTGACAATCTGGATATAATAAAGCTAGATCCACATGGTATAGTGAGAATCTGGTTGAAAAGATGGTTAATTTTTGTACCTTCAGGAACAATGTATATCAGCTGGGTTGGAGAAAAGATCTTTGGTTTAAGGATTGTCTGTCCTGGGATGAGGAGGGCTAGAGCACGGGTGATATCTAGGACATTTATCAAGTTGTTGTCTATGTTGTTTTCAATGGAGATAAGGATGCTCCTCAGGGTGAGGACTTTGAGCAACCTCATGGAATTTGCAGGTAGGTCAAGGGCTATTGCATATTCAAGGTGTTTTGGGGTTTTCATGGCTGATGGTGTAGGGTTGGTGTTGGTGTTGCGTGTGGAGGCACCGGAAGTTTTACTGGAAGAACGTGGTTTTGGTGGTGATGATAAGTGTTCTGGTGGCTTGTGGTAGGGTTTTGAAGATGGCACAAATCTGGTGTTTATATGCTGATGTTGGGTTTGGGGCATGTCTGCATGCTTGGGCGGGAGGTTTTCAAGGCATTCAAAGGCGTTGCTTGTGAGTGGAGGAGAGGGAGAGGGATGGTTGGGGCTTCTATAGATTGTATCTCTTTTTTTGGAACTCATTGGTTTTCTTTGTTAGTCATACCTTTATCAGAAAGGTGTCTAGGAAAAAATGCTCAAAGTTAGTAGGAGGTCTGAATATTACTGGGGGGTGATGAGTTTTACAGTTTCTTTTGGTGTGACCTACTTGGTGGCATCCGAAGCAGGTAAAGTGGGAAGGGCATCTAGAAGCTGAGTGGTGTTTACTTTTGCAAAAAAAGCATTGGAGGGCCCGAAAAGGTTTTTTGGGAGGGGCTATTCTCCAGGTTTGGGCGGTGGAGTTTTCCTCTAGGTGTTTATTGATGAGGTGTGTAGATTTTTCCTGTCCTAAAATAGGAAAAGTGCGGTTTAGGAGAAATGTGTCTTTTGGGATGATATCATCCGCTGTGAGAGTTCGGGGGTTTAGGGTTTTGTGGAGCATAAAGAGTGTAAGTTTTGTAGTCTTTTTTTGTTTTTGTGGAGAAAAAAGATGGTACCTTGCTGCGATGGAGCTTGTTTGATGTGGTGTTGATGCTGTGTCTGCTTCATCTTCCTCCTCTGAGCAAGAGGAAACTGAGATGGGCCAAGCCTTTGTTCCTATCGAGGGTTGATGGATATCTCGGACGAAGATCTGATCTACCAAGTTTGATGAAGTTGAGCTCTCTTGATCATGTTTTTTATAGAGATGTGCTAGCTCAGGTGGTGTGTCAGCATTAAAATCCCTAACCCAGGCCAAGAATGTCCGATTACCGATCGGCTTGATGAAGATAGACCATTCCGGATTGAGTTTGAGGTAGAGATCAACTGGTCCCAACCCTCAAAGATGAGAAGGGTTGATGCTTTGTTTTTCTAGTGGTGATCAGCCTGGGAAGACCATGTGACCAACATTGGGAAGGAACGATGGCCTATGTTAATCATGCAGGACCCCAGAGATAGGTCAAACTTGTGATAGATCCATGCTTTGGGTAGGGGAACACATGTGAAGTAAGAAGGGTTTGAGAGTGGATACTCCATGAAGGTGAAGTGAGAGTCCATGTCTGGAGGGGTAGATGGAACCCTTGTGCAATTGTCTAGCGCCAAGGTTTTTTTCTATTTTAGGGCACTCCTATAGATTTTTGTTTTTCCTTTTGTTGACAGTCGAGTCTTGTTTATGCATGTGGCCAAGGTGAGCAGGCCTCCCGTTCTCATGATGTGATCTTCACAGATGGAGCAGGTAAGTAAATTTTGAAGTCGATATTCTCTGTGAAGCAATGAATCGAGCCCGAAGGGACTGTAGTTAAGGCACAGAGAGGGGAAACAAAAGCCGGCAGAAAGGTTAGTAGCTAGAGAGATTTGCAGAAAGGGATGTTTTAGAGCGTCAGAATGTCATGAGCGAAACAGAAAGAGAATGTGCCCCAACCTCTATTGATGGGGAAAAATCAGATGTTAAGGTTAAATGTTCCGCATGTCGCCTCTTTATCTTGGGTTTGCAAGCTAGGTGCATCGAGAGTGATCCAAACTCCTAGATAAATGGTTGATGAGTTAAGGGGGTAGAGGAGTAAAGAGGGAGGGGAGGATGTATCTTTACGCCGCCACCTAGCACACCAGACAAGTGGTAAACCGCCGAGTGAGGAGGGAGGGGAGGATGTGCCATACCTTTTTAGTTAACCTGGTATGATCGCACCGACCACTCGTGAAGGGTGGGGGGGCGATGGCTGGGGCTGACCAGACTGGGGCTCACTTGGGTAGGGAGGATGAGACCTTGGGGATGCTTCTAGAGAGAAGATTGAGCTTTCTCTCACTTACCACCCGTTACCATTTTTGTGTTCTGAGTAAAAAGGGCGGAGCTCAATGGACTGGGGGGGGAGAAGACCGAGCTTGATGTAGCCCAACCCACAGATGTGCTAACCGAGTAGGGCGGGGGAGCGATGGCTGGGGATCGCCAGACTGGGGCTCACCGGGGCAGGGAAGATGAGACCTAGGGGATGTTTCTAGAGAGAAGTTGGAACTTTCTCTCACTTACCACCCGTGGATGTTAAGCGCTAGGCCGGTGTGTTTTCTTTTCTGCTGAACAATAGTGTTTATGGTTGCGAGTCGATGGGATGATTTAAGATTCAAGCTTGACATGGTTGTAAGATTCCTAACATGGCTTAATGGTTAAACATGCTTGATTAAATTAATTGGGTGCTTAACTCCTTAATCAAACCCTAAATTATGCTTTGATATCATTTGGTAAAGCTAAGTTTTATATTTGGTCTAGTTTGGAATTTGTTTGCTTAAGTTTTACAATATATGTGTTTATGTGGACTTTGTGCAATTTTTTCATTTCTAGGATTTTATCTATAATTTTTACACATGCATGTTGTGTTTCATACTAATATTCATAGTGTTTGATATATTTTCACTATGGATGCCTAGATGCACCTTCAAATTGTTTGCTCTATCCCTCTAGGGTTGAGAACTTAGGGTTTCTCACATAAGTGATGATTTTTCTAAGTACACTAGGAATCCAATGGTATCACCTAGTAGGTGAATGATTCGATGGTTGATCCTTGTGATTGAAGATCTGAATGGCCTCTCCTTGAGTTCCATAATCCGATGGTTTCCCTAGTTGAACCATACAATCTGATGGGAGATCAAAACTTGCAAAATGGCTAAGTAAACCCTAGAATCTGATGGATTTTCTGATGATACATATGCACAATCTGATGGGTTATCTAATAGTACTTCTTGAAGATTTCATGAAGGAATGGATCAATGGATAACCATGGTAAAGATCTGATGGAAGTTCTAACATGCATGTATAAGATAGATTTCAAGTTTTAACACATGGCAAGCTAGTTTCTCAACCTTTTGACCACCCTTCTCTCTCCTCTTGGACATATATACCCTCCACCACTCTCACAAACAAACACTTTACACCCTTATCTTGTTCTCACTTCTAAAAATACCGTATACCATTGTTTTGTGAAGGATAATCTCTTGGAGCCTGAAGCTTGGAGAGATCGTAGATGCATGTTGGCCTAGGGTTTGGATCAAGCTTATCTATGGATATTTGAAGCTTCCTAACTTAGTTTCTTGCCCTGACCAAGTAAGATCTTCATCTCTACTCTAGTTTTCTTGATATTCTCTTCCTTCTCTCCTCATCCATGGGCAGAAATCTAGAATTCTTAATGGAAGGTCGTACATGTGGTTGAAGAAACCCTTTTCTTCTATCTTTTGCCATATATCTACCTTATTCTTGAAGAAAGGAGCTACCTTAGAGCTTCAGGAGTGCAAACCTAGGATTTTTATTGAGTCACATTACTGTTTGAATGTTCATCTTCATGTTGAGGTGAGATATATAACTTTCATCCCATTTCTTGCTTTCTTTTAACTAGTTCCATATAGATCTTGCTCTAAAACTTGGCATTATAGATAGAAATGATCTTATGTGCACTACTTTACTTACCTTCATGGTAGATGTGAGTTGGTAAAATACCCTTAGATCATATGGACGTTCCTTCTATTATGGACATCAACTACCTTAGTTTTGATGGTATGAAGCAAGGTCACTTAGTGTAAAGAAGTGGTTTTCACTCAGTATAGAAAACATTGGTTTTACTTGGTGCTGAAATGATAGAGATACTTAGTCTATAAATTGGTGGATTTGCTTTACCCTTGAAACAATGTTTTTTTAAAGTGTAGGAAATAATGGTATTTCTTAGTGATAAGAATAAATGACTCTAAGGGGTCTCTAAACCGATGGCTTTTACTTAGTTTTGAAATTGATAGTTAAACTTAGTCTTCTAAATCAATGATTCAACTTGTCCTTGGAAAATGGGTGTTAAAGAGTACAAGATGATAGTGTTACCAATAGTGAGGAATATTGACACTAATTAGTAAATGAAATAATGGATATGTAAGTCAATAACCCAATGGTTATGTTAAGTAAATGAGTTGATGACCTTTCTACCCATGATCTGATGGCTTTGATTTTGGTTAAGTATCTTGATGATCTGATGGATCTGATTTTGATTAAATACCTTGATGATTCGATATCTCTAATTTTGGTTAAGTCCTTGATGATTCGACTGCTTTGATTTTTGGTTAAGTACTCTCTTGATTTGATGATCTTGTTTTTGACTAAGTACTCTCATGATATGATGGATTTGCTTTTGACCTAGTACCCTGACTATCCAATGGTCTTGCTTTTGACTAAGTATCCAAATGATCGGGTGGTCTTGTTTTTATCTATGTATTATAATGAACATATGGGTTTACTTGGTGAATGAAATGATATTTTCCCTAACATATAATCTGATAGTTTGGCTTTCCTTGCACTAGAGGATTCCTTTTTCTAAGTACATAATAATTGATGATTATGTTTTGGTTAAGTACTGCTAATGAATCGATGGTATTGTTTTGATTCAGTCTATCAATGATCTGATGGTTATTATTTTGGCTAAGTGCTTCAATCATATGATGGTTTTGATTTGTCTAAGTATATCATCAATGCGATGGATATTCTAGGTATAAGAATCTATGTTTTTGACTAAGTATAAGTATGTATTGATGGTATTGGTATATGAGTTAAAAAAAATGAATGGGTTACCTAAGAATGATATGAAATGATGGATTACCTATGTGTTAACCTAAATGTGATAGTGAAATGATGGTTATCTATGTTCTTACCTAAGTGTTCCAATGAAATGATGGTTTATCTGTGAGTTTGCCTAACATGATAATGAATAAATGGTTTATCTATGAATGTTGATTTGTGATACAAATCCAATCTTCATTGTTGAATCATTCTTGTAATGATCGAGTAATGGTGGTTTAATATCTCTATATTCCTCTAATGTTGAAATGATGAATAAACACAATTCATACTGTTAAAGGAAACTTTGTTATGCTACTCTTGAGAATGTCATAACTATTCTTATGATTGATAAACCCTAATGTTGGGTCTGAAGGTAATAAGTGTATTGGTGACATGTTGAACCCTCTGTAGGGTATTGAATAACAATGGTGTATTTGAGGAAGTATTGTTGTTTTGGCCTAAATGGATTTTGAGCATGTGTTGAGCTCTAATGGAAATTTTGTCTCTTCATGGATGGCAATGGAGTAGTACCCTATGATGTGTTTTATATCTTTTGGAGTTGTTATATACTAATGTTTTTTTAGAAACAAATTGAGGTTTGTATGCAAACTTGTCTAATGCACCCTGAATCCACCCAATCACTAGTGAAACCCTAATCATGCAGTGCCCTATGTTGTAGAACTATTCTAGTGTTAGAATTTGCTAGATAAGGAAACAAGTATTCTAGAAGGGAAACTCAGACTTGTATACTATTGAGTATACACTGGTGAAGGGAGGGTATATCCTTGTCATCTTGATCCCAATATTATGGAGAATGGTCAAGGTCATATCTGGAATGACTATGTGTAACATCCCATGATTTGATGCCTCAGATAAAATGATCTTAAAGGGAATGATTGGACTACCCATATCACCAAGGTGTATCTCCTTTTCAGGGAGCCCATCACTAAACAACTCCATAGTTAAGCATGCTCAGCTTGGAGTAGTACCAGGATGGGTGACCAGTCGGGAAGTTTATTGTGGTTACCGCATGAGTGAGGACAAAGCACACAGTTAAGGCTAGTGATGGTCTGTGGGGCCAGTCGTCATTCCTACAACTCTACTAGAGCCTTGGGCAGTGGGCTCAGGTGTTACAAATGGTATCATAGCCAAAACCCCTCTAGTAGGTGGGGCCCACATGGACATGTGGCATGCCAGTCTTGAGTCGTGTGGTCTAGGTAAGTTGGAAAGGGATGTCCATGGTGATGTAGCCACCCTTGCACTTATATTCTACGATCGGGAGTTGGATGTCCATGGGTCATCTGGGTCTGCACTGAAATGGAGCAATATGATGAGGCCATATAGTTGAGCCTTGACGAGCACATCAAGAGTCTAAGTGGGGAGATTGTAACGTCATTCTTGAAACTCTACTAGAACCTTGGGTAGTGGGCTCGAGTGTTACAATATGATTATGTATTTGTGATGTGATTGAGGACAACTACGGTTGTACCTCGGATGATAAGGTTTATACCCTAGTTTCTAGTGTCGTGTCCTATGTACTGATGAATGTATATTCATCTCACTTTTTATATATCTTTAATAGTCTTTTGATTAAGACTTATCTCCTTTTACTAATTCTCTAGAATAAATTGCAATTGACCCACTTTTTGATCAAATAATGCAAACTCTTATCCTTTTCCTTCATATTTGCAGGTTTCACCATCAAGACAAGATCTTGACCACTTTGGCACTCGAGCTGACTGGGTCAAAAACTGAATCGATCGTTTCATTTACAGAAGGAGCCACACTTCAAAGCACAAACCGACATTTCACTTGGCCAGACGTTGCCGTCTCATCCCTCAATTTAGTCTTTTATATTCACTAGCTCAATCATGAAATGAGCATCCCAGAAGCCCCAGATGCTCGCCCAAGTACTGCCAAATACTAGGTTCAAAGGACTAAACAGCCATTTCGGCCTGCTCCATGATCGGGTCCCATACAAGCAATGCGCCGCCACCCTGTCTAGGGTTTTCCACCCCACCTCCCTGGAGTGCACACATGTTCAAACTCCAATCGAGCATCCCGTGCTCTAGACAACCAATTCAGAGGTTTCTTCATGACTAAGACTAGACATCCAGGAGCGTCGCCACCCTTCGACTAGGGTTTGACTGCTTCCGTGTGGGCCCACACCCTTTTACACCCTAATCGGCCAATTGACAACACATAGAAAATACATTCTAGGGGCAACCATATCTCTTTTCTTCTCCCCTTTCAGGATGTTCTCCCCCTCCTTATCTATAAAAGAAGAGAGGACTCCACAAACAAGGGGATCCCACTTTTTATACTTGCAAATTTACTTTCAGCATTGTTATTTCAATTCTTGCATGTGTAATCCTCTAGTTCTTTAATAAAGTTAGCTTTTATTCCAAGATATCCAATTCTCATTCTTTTATTCTTGTTGTTCTTTAGGAACAAGTAACTAAGGGAGACATCCATTTAATCATCACAAGCTAAAGATATTTTGTCCTCTAGTCTATGGCTTACTTCCTTTCTTCCTCCGTTCTACTTTTTCCTTTAATGGATCATGAGTAGTTTTTCATATCAAGGCATGGGGAGTATCCCCATGGCCATGTGGTGACATACATCGATTCCCTATATGATTCTATTTGGTAGACGATTTTTGTCTTGGATAATCACCGATTTAAACGATTTGATCTCTCATTTTTATTTTACATTAGTTTTGGGGGATGTGACTATAGAACCCAAGGCTCAAAACAACCAATCAAATATATAAGGAACAAGTTGTGACCTCAAAAAGATCCATATTGGAACAATCGAACTAGGAATTGTAAACGCTAGGACTAATGGGTTCACAAGGAGCTTTTCTTTTGTAGACACATTTACGAATGTTTTAACACACCCTCTTCAATTTTATTTTATCATATGGATTCCATCAATATTGTTTCACACCGGGCATGGTGGTAAAATCCATAGCCTCTCTATCCTTTCTGATTGATTCAATCTTGTTTCTTCAACCGTTGTTTTCAATTGCCTCCTTTATGTTCTTGTAATTTTAATTCTGCATTTAGAATAATTCTTCTTTACTATTGTTTAGCATAACTCTTTTCTTAAATTGTTCTTAGTGTAACTTCCATTTACTTGCAACCTTAAATTCCTTTCTCTGGTATAATCAAACTATCAAACTCTAGATATTTACTTTTTACATCTCTTTGTTTAAGAGTGTTTGGGTTGAATTCACTCTTAAAAATGTTGTTTGTGGATCAACCCTTTCTATACTAATAAATTGCATTAATTGGTTATTTTGCCGTTTAAAAAGGATAAACTCTAAGATTAATTCCCTAGTTTTTGGTGCATGAAATGACATGTATCAAAATGGAATCATTTCCAGGGAAAACAAACTATTTTTCAAACCCCACAAATTTTTGAACATTTTTTTCCTTTTCTTTTTTCCTTTCAAGTAGCATTTCAAAAGTGCCACTCCTCTTTCTAATGAGTTTTCATTCCAGCAGTATGCTTTTTCTACAACCGCCATCTGTCAATATAACTGTGCATGTGGCGCTCAACGAACATTGATTCTGTGCTGCTAATTTTTGATCCAGAAATAGAAAGAACTTTCCACCATCTTAATCGAACAAATTGTCTCAAGATGGACTAGGAAGAGGTAAACTATATCATTATGTAGGCCCTTGTTGCTTAGTGAGAGGCCTTTATGGCCTAACAAGCGGCCAGAGATGCCACACTCTGTGAGGAATAAAGGCTAAAACAATTAAAGGGCTTCTCTATCCCAAGAATAGCCTATGCACAACATCCCTTTGTGCCACCCGATATCATGACCCCTCAATTTGAGATCTGAACAAATTGGATCACCATGCTTCAAGCAAACCCCTTCTCTGGCAACAAACCATAAAGTTTCTAAGACCATCTTCAATGGTTCTCTGACTTATGTTCTCTACCTAAGATCCCTGGTGTTACCGAGGATGCCATCTGACTTTGACTGTTCAAATATTCCCTTATTGGCCCAGCTAATAGTTGGCATAATGCCTTAGAAGGAAGTGAACACATCACTATTTGGGATGTGCTTTAATCCAAATTTCTAGAGAAATACTATCCCCCTCACTCACCTATGAAATTAGGGGTCAAATCACTCTCTTTTCTATGATCCCAGGTGAGACCCTAGGAGAAGCTTAGGAGAGGTTTAAAGACCTCCTCCACAGATGTCCACACCATGACATTTCCCAAGCACAACTAATTGAGATCTTTTATTGTGGTGTTGACAATGACATAATTTTTTTCTTCTTAATTCCTCATCTAGGGGAAATTTCATATTTTAAAGCTTAGATAGAGCTAGGGGGTTTGTCAATCACACTTTAGAAAATCAAGCACGACAAGGAACCAGTGGGGTCCTCAAGGTTGTTAAGGCTGAGGAGAACACTGACAATAAAAATATCATCGAAAGCCTCAAGCTTATTGCCTTGAAACAAGATCACCTAGAATCCTCTTTTAATTCCTATGAGAGGAACGAGAAACCTCATCAAGTAAAAGATGTAGATTCTTTCTGTGGAGTCTGTCAAAGGTATGATCATTCTACCCTACAAAATCAATATTTCTATAATGCCCCTATGCAGCCAGAAGTTGGACAACAAATGGAGGACCTCAAATTCATCCATAGCATTCCTGGTCAAGCATACTATAACCCAAATCAAGAAAGGAACCACCTTAGATTCCAATATGGAAACCCATCGGGTACTAAAAATGCTCCCCAACTTGCTTCTCAACAAAGCCCCCCTCATCCTCAAGCCAACAATCACCCCCCACCAGGCTTTCCATCCAACAAAAACCAGAGGAACTTTGGGAATCAAGGAAATTATAGGGGTAATTTCCAAAATGGTGGGCCCTACCAAGGGAAACAATATAAAAATTTGAACCAACCACCACCCCAACCTCAACAGAACGCCCCCGCTACTCTTTCTGACATCAACATGATAGCCACTCTTGAAAAATGAATCCTTTTCATGAATCAAATCCTCCTTTCCCAACATGCTCATTAAAAGGTAATTGACACTCAGTTGGCCCAATTCTTTGCCCAGTAGAAACCTCTAGCTAACATCTTTTTTGGTCAACTAGAAAATAACCCAAAGCACCATGAACAACTGAAGGTTGCCTCCACCAGTTTGGGAAAGGCACATGCCCTTCCCTCTCCTATAGAGAAAACTCTTGTTTTACCCTTGTATTTTGAAGACAAAGACACGTTGGTCATTGAAACCCCACCTTCACCAGAACCCACCATTCCTACTCTTGAGGTCCCACAAGTGGATGACGAGCCTGAGATCCCTATTTACAAGCCTCGTCCACCATACCAAGCCCGCCTAAAGTAGACTAGGCTTGATACTCATTTCATGAAATTTAGGAAGGCAATGAAAAGGTTACATGTGGACATCCCTTTCTTAGATGCTCTTGCTAACATGCCGACCTGGTCTAAGTATATGAAAACTCTATTGACTAGGAAGTATGCCACAAAAGAATATTAAATGGTAAAACTTGGTAGAACCACTCCTGACATCATTCTAAGAAAAATGCCTAAAAATAGAAAGACCCTTGATTTTTTAGGATTGAGTGTTACTTAGGTGATAATACTTATAGGATGGGCCTTGCAGACTTAGGTGTCAGTATCTCTATCATGCATTATAGTCTCTGTAGGAGATTAGGATTTGTTGTCATGCTTCCCACTACCATGACCATCCATTTGGCAGATGCATCCATGATGAAGCCTATGGGTATCATTGAAGATATACCTGTAAGGGTTGGGAAGGATGACTATGTTCTGTGTGACTTTGTGATAATGGACATAAAGGAAGATTCATGCTACCCTCTCATCTTTGGTCATCCTTTCTTGGCCACTTACTGAGCCTTGATTGATTTCGAGTCTGGAACTATTATCCTACAACTTGGAAGACAAACCCTAGAGTTTAGGGTGTTTGAAAGCATGAGAGGTCCAAGCCTCCAAGAAGAGGTATACCTTCTCGATTGTGCTGATAAGATTTCCCAATTAAGACAAGAATGGGAGTTACTCAAAGATCCATCCATACCGCCCTCATGGACTCTTCTGATTGTGGGTATGAAGATGAGCAATTAGATCAATGTAGAGTTCACTTAGGTAACTTTGAAGAAGTTTGTGATGAGGAATTTGAGGACCTTAAGATGATCTCTCTTGTAGAAGAGAAGCTCAAGCTCCCTAAGGCCACAGAAATGAAACCTCTCCCTGAAGGTCTTAAATATGTTTTCTATATGAGCAACAAGTGTGCCGTGTTATCATTAAATCTGATCTTACTCATGATCAGGAAACCATCTCATGACTAAGCCTAGGAAAAAAAGAGTTGCAGTAGGAAATAAAATGGCTGATTTGATAGGGATCAATCAAGCTATTTGTATGCACACAATTCCTATGATGGAATTATACAAACCATCCTAGGACCCTCAAAAGAAATTGAACCCAAAAATGAAAGAGGTTGTCCGATTGGAGGTTATGAAGCTCTTGATTTCAGGTTTCATCTACCCCATATCTGACTCTCCTTGGATCAGTCCAGTCCAAGTAGTCCCTAAGAAAGGGGGAACTATTTTTGTGAAGAATGATAAATATGAGCTCATCCTTACCCACACTATTACGAGATGGAGGATGCAAATTGACTATAGAAAATTGAGTAAGGCTACTAGGAAAGATGACTTCCCCCTTCCCTTCCCGGATCAAGTACTAGAACACCTTACCCATCAACAATATTTCTTCTATCTTGATGGCTATTCAGGTTTTTTTAGAATCTCATCCATCTTGACAACCAGTAGAAGACAAACTTCATCTTCCTATTTGGCACTTATGCATTTAGGAGAATGCCCTTCGTGTTATGCAATGCCCCAGCCACATTCCAGTTGTGCATGTCCGCTATTGTCGTTGGGTTGAACAAAACTGTCATGGAGGTGATTATGGATGATTTTTCTATTTGTGGATATTTCTTTGACTCTTTCCTTAGACACTTTTCCCTAGTTCTAGAAAGGTGTGAAGAAGTGCACCTGGTTTTAAATTGGAAAAAATGTCACTTCATGGTGATAGAAGGTATTGTTTTGGGACACTGAGTTAGAAGCCATGGAATAGAGGTAGATAGAGCCAAGACTAAAGTGATCACCAACCTTCCCCCTCCCATTTTTGTCAAGGACATATGTGCCTTTCTTAGGCACATTGGATTCTATTGGTGATTCATTCATGAATTTTCAAAAATCACCAAACCTCTAACTAGTCTTCTCCAAAAAGATGTTCCTTTCACTTTTGACCATGCATGTACGACCAATTTTCTTTGTTTAAAAGATACCCTCACTTCTACCCCCATCATTAAGGCACTTGATTGGGAATTGCTTTTTAAATGAATGTGTGATGCTAGTGATTTTGCTGTTGGTGCCATTCTTAGAAAACACATTGACAAAAAACACCAAGTGTTTATAATGCATACAAAATTTTTGATGATGCCCAACAGAACTACACTACCACCGAGAAGGAAATGTTAACCATACTCCATGCCTTTGATAAGTTTTGCTCTTACTTAGTTGGGTCCCAAGTGATTATTTCACAAACCATGCAGCCATTTGATACTTAACGACCATTGGATCCTTTTACTGTAGGAGTTTCATTTAGAAATCCTTGACAAGAAAGGATGTGAGAATGTTGTAGCTGACCATCTCAGCCACCTAAGACCTTGCAATGATGATGGTATTCCTATCAATGACTCTCTACCCAATGCCCAATTTCTCAAGGTTGAATCCCAATACCCTTGGTTCACTGACTATGCTAATTATCTTGTAGTGTGTGTCCTACATCGTGATTACAAATGACATACTAAAGCAAAAAATTTACATGATGTCAAACACTATTATTGGGATGACCCTTATCTTTTTAAGTTGTGTTCAGATGGTCTATATCGCAGGTTTGTTACTGAACAAGAGGCCCATGACCTTCTTCAGCAGTGTCATTCTGGCCCCACTGGAGGGCACATGAGTTCTCAAAAAATGGCCATAAAAGTTCTACAATTCGGTTACTTTTGGCCTACCTTATTTTGAGACTCATATGAATTTGTCTTGACATGTGATCAATGCCAAAAATCTGGGAACATTTCTAAGAGAGATCAAATTCCCATGACCACTTGGCAAGAGATATAGATCTTTGACATTTGGTGTGTGGATTATATGGGACCATTTCCTTCTTCTTGTGGGTACCAATATATTCTGGTAGCTGTGGATTATGTCTCCAAGTGGGTAGAAGTCATCCCCACTAAACTTGTGACTCCAAATCTGTTAATAAACTTTTCAAAGACATTATCTTCCCTAGGTTCAGGGTGCCTCACACCATGATTTCTAATGGAGGATCACATTTTCTTGAAAAAAGTTTTGAATCCATATCAAAAAGATATGGAGTCCACCACAAAGTCGCCACTCCCAAGCACCCTCAGACCAATGCCCAAGATGAAGTTTCAAATCGATATATTATGTTCATCCTAGAGAAAATGGTCAATTGCTCTAAGAAAGATTGGACTTTGAAAATCAATGATGCTTTGTGGGCATACAGAACTGCCTACAAAACACCTATAGGCACCACTCTTTTTAAGTTGATTTATGACAAGTCTTGTCATTTACCCACAAAGTTGGAACATAAGTCTAGATGGGCTATTAGGACTCTAAATTTTGAATTATTTGTAGCATGAGAAAACTATTTTCTTTAGATGTAGGAGTTAGATGATCTCAGAATGACCGCCTATGAGAATTCCAGACTATACAAGGCAGAACCAAATTATGGCATGATGGCCATATCAGGTGGAAAGATATTCAAGAAGGTGGTGATGTTCTAATTTAAAGTTCTAGGTTGAAACTCTTCCCTAGAAAACTCAAATCCTAATGGTACAGACCCTATCTTGTTAAGCGTGGCTATCCACATGGCAATTTTCTTTCTGGGTTAAGTTGCAGGGAAAATTCAAGGTAAATGGGATTAGGCTAAAACAATACATTATCGTTGAGGATTTTCTAGCATCTGAGGCACATCAGCTATCATTACTTTATGATATTTACTTAAAGGATCCTCCACCCCCTCCCAATCCCGAGCCTGAAATAGTTCGATGATATCCTTGTGTCGGGCCTTCAACATAAAACTAGACGCTTGTTGGGAGGCAATCCAATTTTTCTCCTTTTTGCATTTTCTTTTTTAATTTGTTTGGCTAATGCTCACTTTGTTTTTTATTTCAGCTTAATTTTGTTGTTTATTAAAAAAAGGAGGATAGGGAGGTGGAATTGTTACGTACCACCCACCTCCACCCCAGACTTAGAATTTTGCTTGCCCGAGAAAATCCCAATCCCGAGATGAAGGGAAGAAGATCATTGTGGTTGATATTGAGGTGGTGGATGGGAAGAGGAAGATGGAGGGTTGTAGTTGTAGTTTCCCCAGTCGACCGCCTTATGAGGAGTATGGGGCCCATCAGGCCTACACTGACCCCAACTCCCCATACTGGGGGAACTACTACTACAACCCTCCATCTTCCTCTTCCCATCCACCACCTCAATATCCACCATAGTGATCTTCTTCCCTCCATATCATTTTTTTTGGGATTTGACCAGGATGAGAAAAATTCTAAGTTTGGGGTGGAGGTGGGTGATACGTAACAATTCCACAGCCTATCCTCCTTTTTTCAGCATTGTGTTTTCTCATTTCATTTGTCAAATGTTGTTTGATTTCATTTTCTACTCTTTATTTTGAATGAAATTGTCCTTTATCTAGTCAGTCGATATGAGTAAATGTACATCACTATACCCACTTTGAGTTCAGTAAATCTTGTTTACAAAATTTTTACAAATTACCATACTAAAAACAACATGCCACTTAGGACCCCAAAACTAGTGTCACTCCTTGGAAATGTTGTCAAGCCATATGGAATCGATAAGAACCAAACATAATTTTTCTCAATTTTAAACTATGGATTAACTTGTCATAAATCTTGTATAATGTGTTGACAACATGAATCTATCTAATGCAATGACACTCCTTGAAAAAAAAGAGTGAAGTTTATAAACACAGGAACAACCCCCCTCTCTCAAAAAAAGTAAAGAATCACCTTTGGATAAAATTTAAATCCAGAGTGGCATTCTCCCCACCTCAATTCCTCCATACCCCTTGTATATAATAGGGGCATACCATCAAAATATGCCAAAGAGCACACTGAAAAAAATGCAGTCAATGTAACTGCAATTCACAACTAATTATATCCCGAGTCGAATAGAGGATGGATCATCTTCTTCTGCACCTCCATCATGTTCTTGTGAAAAAACTCACAATAAGAAAGAAAAATGGGAGTGTCAAAGTCAAAGTGAGAAGATGCATGTTTCCTACAAAGTCCTAATTTAGAAATCATAATTTAGAAACAAGATATGAAATATTTATTGATAGGGAATATAGAATTTTGTGTTATGTGGTTCTAGGAGATTGGATTGCTTGACCAAATAAGGAGGCGAGGAACAAAGTGATGCTATGAGGGTGTGGATAAACATGTTGCTAGTATAAATTGAAATTATTTGTGATTTTATTTGCTTGAGGACAATCAAAGATTCAAGTCTGAGGTATTTTGATGAATGTATATTCATCTCACTTTTTATGTATCTTTCATAGTCTTTTTATTAGGACTTATTTCCTTTTACTAATTTTCTAGAATAAATTACAGTTGACCCACTTTTTGATCAAATAATGCAATCTCTTATCATTTTCCTTCATATTTTGCAGGTTTCACCATCAAGACAAGATCTTGACCTCCTGGGCACTCGAGCCGACTAGGACAAAAATTAAACCAATAATTTCATTCACAAAAAGATCTGCACTTTGAAGCCCAAATGGGCATTTAGCTTGCCCAGATGCTTGCGTCTCAACCCTCAGTTTGGTCTTTTATATTCACTATCTCAACAGTGAAATGAGCATCCCAGGAGCCCCAAATAATCCCCTTAGTACTACCAAATGCTCGATTTAGAATCCTAGATAGTTGTTTTAGTTTGCTCCATGACCGGTTCACATGCAAGAAATGTGACGCCATCATGTCTAGGGTTTTTCCACTGTACCTCCCTTGATCAAACACATGTTCAAACTCCAACTGAGTGTCCCATGTTCCAAACGACCAGCTCAAAGGTTGCTTCCTGACCAAGACTAGACTGCCAGGAGCGTCGCCACCCCTTGAATAGGGTTTGATAACTTCCATGTAGACCCACACCCTTTTACACCCCAACTGGTCGGTTGATAGCTTACAAAAACTACCATATCTCTTTTTCTCTCCCCCTTTAGGATTTTTCTCCCCCTCCTTCCCTATAAAAGGATGGGGGCTCCACAAAGAAGGGTATCCTACTTTTTGTACTTGTACATTTACTTTGATAATTATTATTTCAATTCTTGCACATGTAATCCTCTAGTTCTTAAATAAAGTTAGCTTTTGTTTCAAGATATCCAATTCTCATTATTTTATTCTATTTCTGCTTTGGGAATAAGGAACTAAGGGAGATATCCATTTAATCGTCACTAGCTAAAGATCTTTTGGGATCTTTTATCCTCTAGTCTATGGATTACTTCATTTATTCCTCCATTATCCTTTCCTTTAATGAATCATGAGTAGTTTTTCATATCAAGGCGCGAGGAGTATCCCCATGGCCATGTGGTGACATACATTGATTCCCTATATGATTCTATTTAGTAGATGGTTTTTGGATTGGATAATCACCGATATAAATGATTTGATCTCTCGTTTTTATCATACATTGGTTTTAGGGGATGTGAATGTGGAACCCAAGGCTCGAAACAACCAAACAACTACATAAGGATTTGTATGTGACCTTGGAAAGATCCTTATTGGGATGATTGGGTTAGGAATGGTGAATGCCAGGACCAACTAGTTCACAAGGAGCTCGTCCTTTGTAGACACATTTATGAATGTTCTTACATACCCTCTTCTATTTTGTTATATCGTATGGATTCCATCAATCTTGTTTGACGCCTACCATGGTGGTAAAAACTCATAGCCTCGATATCCTTTCCCCTTGATTCAATCTTGTTTCTTCAACAGTTGTTTTCAATCACCTCCTTTACATTTTTGTAATTTAAATTATGCCTTTAGAATAAATTTTCTTTACTCTTGTTTAGCAAAACTCTTTTCTTAAACTGTTCTTAGTGTAACTTTCATTTACTTGCAACCTTAAATTACTTTCTCTAGTATAATTAACCCATTAAACTCTGGATCTTTACTTTATACATCTCTTTGTTCAAGAGTGTTTGGGTAGAAATTCTATCTTAAAAACATTGTTCGTGGATTGACCCTTTCTATACTAATAAATTATCTTAATTGGTTGTTTTTTTGTTTAAAAAGGAAAAACTCTAGGATTAATACCCTAGTTTTTTGTGTGCGAAATGACACATATCATGTACCAAGGGTGGACTAGGTTGATTGCAGCTTATCTGATATGTTGTTGTAGAGGACTCAAACTGTCTGAAGGGAAGATATCTTAGGATTTCAACTCTCCTAGATCTTGTACGAGACTAATTTCAACTTCACAGTGGTCAGTTGGAAGTCTGAGTGGTACACCTCAAACTCCATAGGGATTAATAAAAGATATAATCCAACCATGTAGCATATATGTTAGGGTTAATTAGTGACTAACATTGGATGATAACACTTTCTTTGCTTCTTTCTATACGTAGATGATGTATAACGTGGTAAGAGAAATCTATTGTGATTATGATGTTAGCTTTGCTTATGATGTCAAGTACATTTGATCTTTTGATTATGATAATCTTCTAATCATGTAAATAAAACTATGATTATGACTTCCTTAATGTAGCATTATATTCAGAACTTCAATTTTGTAAAGAATCATCTGCTATACATGTTTAATTACATAATTTGATGTAATAAATAAGCATTGTTGAGGGTTATATCTCTTGTTGGGATATGGGTCTCACCTCGTGGGTCACCACATCTTTTTAGGTTGTCATAAACAACATTGGCAGACCCGTGGCAGTGAGGAGGAGCTATTTTGGAGAACCCTAGAGGAAAGTTGTTTAGTTGTTTAGAGTGTCCTAAAGTCATCCTTGTACTGTCAGGTCCAGGCAGGAAAGTTTTGTATGTGATGATTCACTGATTTGAGATTTGACATCTTTATGATGGTTGTACATGTTGTATATGTGGATGATTCCTTTCGTATATATGTTGTGGCTGAGGCCATAGAGAAAATGCAAAAGATACCTGGTTTGATATATAAATTTATGTAATATGTTGGGCCTTTATATAAAAGTTCTTGGACATGTTTGTCAAGTTTAAATCAGTTTTAATTATGACCCTTTCTAGTGATGTGATTAATTAGTGATCGATCATGTTTTCATTTGGAGTAATCTCATTTAGTGTGGTAGGTTGCCACATACATGGATTTCATGTTGAAATAGTTAAACCTGATTTGTGCGGTTAATATATATGAATACACCAAGCAATAACAAATCCTAATTTATGTAATGAACTATTCAATGCAAGGTATGTGAATTATAAAACCTAATTTGCATATTTTAGAAACTATAAGTATAATGAAGTTTGAATTGAGAATTTTTTTGAATTAAGTTGTTTACGTATTGAATGTGTACTTGACCTAATTAATGATATATATTATTTTGGCTCAATTAAAATAATAGTGTATGTGGCATGAATTCCCAAATTGTTCACATTGAAAATGTATTAAGTTAGTATTTTCACATGTTCATATACATTTAGATAATAAACTCAAGGTTAAGAATACTTGAAATATAATATGGACGCTTAATGATATGTTTTGTTGGGTCTTGACATAAAGTATACTAAGTTCATGATGAATTGTCCAGGTTCATCTTATAGTTGGCGTAATTCATGATGACATTAACAAAAGCAGTGTGTGAAATAGAACCAATTTGGTGTTAAATCTTGAAGAATCTTTTTAGACCTCAAACCATGCCAATTTGATGATAAATCATGTGATTTGTCAAGGTCAACATATTTTAGTTATTCATGTCTCTATTATGTATGTTGTTTAATGCTTTAAGCTTTATATGATAAGTTCACTAGGTTCTCTAGAAACTATGTTGAGTAATCAAGCTAGAAATACAACTATTTTGTTGTCATTTTCCACTCAGATTTGATAGATGTAGCCATCATGCTATGAACTCGCTCAAATTCTCTTAAAATTGACCAATTTTTTTGTTTTGAACAAACAATATATGTACGATCTATCTCCCCCATTTCATCATTTCACTTTGTAAAACTTCATCTGTTGAATGTTAGAATGTCTTCTTGGTGATTCTCTGTCTATTGCATGCGTCTTGGGGGCAAATCTTAGACTTTTCTTGGAGATTTTATATGTGGACACTTCATTCCTCATTTGCGACACAGATCTACAATGAGTTTATGTGCAACCCACAAAACCAAAATGTCGATCAAACTCTAATTAATGATATTACCATAGGTACATAATTGAAACCTAAAAAAACATTCAAAACATGCCAGGGAACATTTACACGAAGGTCCAACATTTTGCATATATATACAACCATACCAGGTATCTTTACATATGTTTTGTGGTCTCAGTCACAACCTGTTATGCAAAAATGTATTGTGAATATAATTACAACATGTAAAAAACACAATTGCACTATCAAAATCTCGAATCATTGTACATCATCTATAAAACTTGCTGAGCCCAGACTTGAGAGTACATGGACAAATCTAGGACTCACTAAACAACCCACCAACCTTGTTCCTCTATAGACCTCCTAACCGCTCCTCCTCGCTACCGTGGGTTTGACAACATTACTTACAATCACCTAAAAAGATGTGGTGGCCCATGAGGTGAGACCGATGTCCCAGTAAGAGATAGAACTTCTAAAAGCATCTAGTACTTATAGAAAGATTGTGTACTTTAAATAGTTAAAGAAGATGATGCTACATAGTTGAAAGATTGTACAAGTTACACACAAGAACATGCATAGCTAGAGTCATAAGCATATTTCATTTCTCTTACTACATTATAAATCATCTACGAACTAAAAGAAACAAAGAAAGGATCACCATCCAATGTGAGTCACCAAGTAACCCTAACATACATACTACACAATGGATTACATATTTTATTAAGCCCTAGGCAGTTTGAGGTGTACTACTCCAACTACTAGATAAACACTACAAAGTTGAAATCAGCTCCACACTAGATCTACTGTGACCAAAATCCTAAGATCTCTTCCCCTCAGTCAATACGAGTAACAACCATAGTGGGAAATCAGCTCAACTACTAAACAACCTAGTCTTCCCTGGGTAGATAGGCCACGACACTAGAAACAAGTGTATGAACCCCTAAAATTTGAGTTATGACCGTAGTCTCTCTCAACATATATAAACTCTAAGACACGACCTTGACCACTCTCTGAAGCCTAAGGATATGGATGTCAAAGATATACCCTCCATGCACCCGCATATACTCAAAAACATACTACTCTGAGCTCCTCTTGGGATTGCTCATTTCATTATCTAGCAAATTTTGACAATAGCTCTACGGTAACAAGGCACCATATGATTAGGATTACACTTGATAATTACGTTGTGTAATTATTTTGACTGCATCAACCAAGTTACATACAAGCTCCTAAAATATGCCTACAAAATAAATTGTAGAATACAAATTCGTAATATATAAAACATATGAAACATATCCCGTATCATTCCATCATCGTATATTCCATCACTCTTGGCCCTGTAGAGGCCTAAGCATCAAAGTAGGGCACCTAACAATCCAAAATGTCATTAGAACAATAATAACTTCCTACAGAAACATTGTTATCATCTGAAATTTTGTAGAGAATTTAACCAGTCAAAAATAAGTTATCACCCCAACAACATAGTTGTCCATCAAATGTAACTAAAAATTTATGTGATCAAACTTAGCATGGATGAGATACTTTCAACATTATAATTTTGTCTAAGTATCATTTCAACACCAAAACAATAAATAACATCATTGAAACCACTATCAGTTAACCACCATATAGTAAGGCTTTAAAGTGTGGTTGGACTTATGTACAATGGGTACCAAAATAGCACAAATATGACACTTTAGAAGTCATAACACAATAATTTCGAATTTCAAACCTTGCTTGTTCAAGAGAATCTCATCTATAGAATAACAACTTGTATCATCATCATTCTCGTATCAAACAGTGCACAAAAAGACCATCTTTCCTCATATTCGGGTTTTCTAGAACAAGATTTACCTAAAATATGTTACGAGTAGGCAAGAAACGTATTAAAGATTACATCACTGGCCTCGAAGTGAAGAAGAACGTTCAAACAACAAGGTATCACAAAGGAGAAAAGATAAAACCTGAGCTTTGCATTCTAAAGGCCACAAGGTAGCTCATATCTTTAAGAACAAAGTAGATCTAGAGAAAAAGAGAGAAAAAGAAGTGGGTTCTTCATATGTGTTCATGAGTTTCCAGCAAGGGACACCATAGATCTCAACCATGGTGAAGGGAAGAAGAATAAGAAGAGAAGCAAGAAAATGAGGTTAAGAGGGAGGATCTTACCTGCAAAAAGCAAGAAAATAGGAAAGAAGGCTTCAATCTGTCCTATAAGAGCTATATCAAAGTCCTACTGCAACATGCCTAGCAAGGCTCCTCCTTTGTTAACTGATGGTTTTGGATAAGCTCCAGTAACAAGAACATGTTTGGAGTGGAAAGGTTTGTCTAAGGAAAGAGGAGAGGGGTATATATATAGGATGATAGAGAAAGGAGGTCAAAGTTCAAAAACTACTATACCATCAGTAACGGTAAAGTTTTCCATCTATTTGTACAACTAGAACAACCATATATTTGCGTCCCCCAAGGAAAACCATATAGTGTTGAGTTTAGAACTGTAAGACCCTTGACCTATCTTAGTGCTTGGTTGTGTTTTCTTTGCTTAAATAAGATGCTTTAACCTTAATCTAATATCTTGATATGCCTTAATAACATGTGACCAGTTTATTTTTCCAGTTTGGTCATGTTTGGCTGGTGTTTAAGCTAGTTATGCTTGTTTTGAACCAAGTTGCAATTTACCCATGTTGAGGGTTTATCTTGAAATTTGTCACATGTAGGTTGTACCTTTTGTGCCTTAGCATCATGAGAGAGAGTGATGCATATGGGCTCCTTGTTGGGCCTTGTTTGATGAGGTGGTATCATGAGAGGATACTAGGGTTTGCATGGCTTTGCAAGGATGCTTCATTTTGATGGTGCATCAACCTTGTGTGATGGTTTTGAAGTGTCGTGGCCGCAACAATTCCTTGGGTGATGTTTGAATCGACCTTGATGTTTTGTTCCTTGTGTTTGCACTAGGGTTTCTCTTGTGGAGATGTGTTGTGACCTTGGTAGGTGGTGTTGTCACCTTGTTCAATTGTTTTGCTTCAACCATGATGAGTGAGGATCAAAGTGTTCGCTACATCACATAGTTTTAACGACCCTCTTGCATGTGTGTTTTCAAGGTCAATCCCTTAGTGGACATGTGTCCTTTTGGTGCTCTCATACCTTGACACCTCATATCTTTACCTCCCTCCTACCTATTGGGTACATAAGTCCTCTCTTTCACATTCCAGTATCTTTTTTTGCTCTTCTTTCTCTCTTCTTTGTTGAGTTGGGACTTGAGCTTGGTGGTGAATGAGGAGGTGTTGATCTAGGAGATTTGGTGGCTAATCATCTTTACATGTGGTGATCTTGAGCTTGATCATCTTCTTTATGGTGATTCTTGGTGACCATCCTTCTTGGTAAGTGGTTCTATATCTTTGATCATGTATCTTTAGAAACCCTATCTCTTCCTTTCTTATCCTTGGCCATGAGACTATGGATCACCATGGTGGCTATCTTCAGGATCTTCTCTCCATAGAGGTTGGAGACTATGGTTTGACCATGGTAGTACCTAAGTGGGATGAAGCTTCCTACTTTCTTCTTTCTTCTTTCGCCTCTCTTGTTCAGCCTAGGGTTTGAGTTTTCTTCTTCTTGAGCTTCTCTTTGACCTTGGTGTGTTTTTCTCTTCTTGAGGTGACCTTGTGGTCATGGAGTTGATCCAAGGTTGGATTTTCTTTTTCTCTCTTGGAGCTCGTGGCTTTGGATCTTGATCTTCATCCTAAGGTGGGTTATATCACTTTTCCCTCTTCTATTATTGCACCATTATCTTGCTTACATGTTGCTATTTTTATCTCTAATATATGATCCTAAGATGCCAGACGATGTTATCATGATCTAGGGTTTGAGATTATGAAGTATTCTTGCTTAGATTACTCTTTGTCCTAAACCCTAATTGCATGCACCCGATTTCTAAGTGATGGTGGAGTTTTTGTTTCTACATGCATCTTGATCCTTAGTTTTATCAACATGTTATGTTTCAACCATCATATGATGTTGGAGGTTTGATATTTGGTTTACATGAGTCAGATTCATCATTTTCCTTCTACTATCATGGTTTTCCATGTTTACCTTGTGGCGTTGGTTTTAGGGTTTTGATGACCATCTTTGCATGGAGCTCTATTTTGGTGTTGGTTTTGTGTTGTTTGGAGTACTAGACCTTGAGGTCTCTACAGTCCCTTTGGTGCTTGAGGTCGATACATGTTGTTGATGTGTTGTTGGCGTAGCAATCCTAACCCTAAAGGGTGGTTTCTACACATGGTTCAACTTGACTTGGGTCACTACATATGATCTTTTGCGGTCACAACACATGATTTGGTGGGTTGGTCACTACATGTGCTTTGTTTGGTAGCAACAAAGTTTTGACCTAGTGATTGGTCGATCCATATAAGGATGATAGTCACTACACTTTATGCTTTGTCTGGTCTCTACACTTTGTTTTCTTGTATGGTTGAAACATAGAGCTTCTTGAGATGATTGACCAATCATGTTAATAATGATGCTTAACCCTAATGTGCTCCAAGTATGTGTGAGGTTATGTACCTAAGATATAGTGTTGAATGTGGTTATGCAAACCCTTATCATCTACATGAAAAACCCTAACCCTAATGCTCAGGTGTATGATGTACTTGTTGAGCTTGCTTGAAGGAGTGACATGAGTTGATATTTTCTCTCTCCACTTGTGTAAACCTAACCTTTTAGGTGAAATGAATGGCATAGCTAGTGATTAATGTGGTGTATATGAAATGCCACATGGTGGTGATTATGAGCCTTTATGAGGCACGATGAGATAATAATGATGTGCAGGAACTATGTGAATGGATCTCATGACTTGTTAGAGACTTTATGCCTAATGCGAGGTGATATCCTACAGTGATGAGATGAGGGATTGTTATCCCCTAGTGAAGTGATAGTGTTGATGGCCTTGTATGTAAGCAATATCAAGAGATGATGTGACAAGTTCATACCTCAAACATTTTATATCTTCTAGAGTTGTACCTTTACCCATGTTTTGTAGAATTTGTTTAGGGTTTGTACATTGTAACTTGATTGATGCTAAAAGATACCCAATTGGCTTAACTAATCAAGTGAAACCCTTATCATGTAGTTTCCATGTGACATAGATCCATCTTCAGCGTCAGTACTTGCTGGATGGTGAAATAGTTCTCCCTAAGTGGAAGCTCGGAGTCATATACTATTGAGTATATGCATTTCATAGGATTGGTTGCGGTCATATCCTGGCAGGAGAACTGTCAAGATTGTATCTCAGTGATGTGATTCAGTATATATATGATATGTTTTGAGGATGTCTACAGTCATACCTTGACAAGATTGCAGTTGTGATCATAACTCAGTTTTCACTAGTGTTGTGCCTATATACCAAGACAGACTAGGCTATTTTGCAGTTGGATGTTGTATGTCACTATAGAAGACTTGGACTGACCGAGGGTGTGGGAGATCATAGGAGTCCGACTCCTCCTAGATCTTGTATGGCATTGATTTTAACTTAGCAGTTGTTAGTTGGAGTATGAGTGGTATACCTTATCTCCTCAGGGAATAATAAAATATGTAATATAATCGTGTAGTATATTTTTCTTAAGGTTAAACACGACTCACATTAGATGACCCTTTGCCTTGTCTCTTGTACTGATTAGTTCATTTATAATAGGATAAGAGAAATCAACTATTGTACATGTTCTTCATATTCCTTCTAAAAATATAAGATGCTCTACTGCTCAGTTGTAGATGCCTAAACCGCTTTACAGTGTTAACTACTTTACTCATATCATTTAGCTGAATCTACCGAACTTGATAATAATGTTATCTTCCTGCTTTAGTTTATTTGTGCTTATAATAGTTATCGGTGGAGAGTTATATCTCTCACTAGGATGTTGTTCTCACCGCATGGGTTTCCAAATCTTTTAGATGGTCATGCACGACAACATAGAGATCATGTGCTTGAGGCTAAGCAGCAAGAGGAGCAGTAGCTATTGAAGGTTGGATATGCTGCTTCTATTTTGTAGTAGAGTCATATGTGTCATCCATGTACTCTCAGGTCCTTGGGGGTGTTTTGTAGTCATTGTGCATCCATAATGAGTTTTGGCAGTATGCCTTGTTTGTACATATATGTCTTGTATATGTGAACATGTTATCATATGTAGCAGGCTAGGGCAAGTTGGACAAGTGAACAATGATTCGTATCATCTTGTGGCATGATATGTAATATAGGTGGCTACATGTGGATTCATATGTAATATGTTTATGCTTTTGTGGTAATACATAATCGATTTTAATTTACCCCATTTTATGGTAATTTTGGATGTTAGTATTAGTTCCTCGCTTGAGTTATCTTGTTCCTGTGGCATTAGTTTGTCACATGAAAAGGTTTGTATCAGAGATTTAGGTTCACTAAGTATACAGGGACATAGGACTAAGGTTTGTATCTGTTCGCATGTCATCTGACATATTTATTGGTAACTTTTTCTTATACATAAGAGGAAGAAGAGAAGAAAATATATGCTTGATGAACACGAAGAACATGCTGAGAGCAGTGTGGCTGTACTAGGAGGTGGTGCGAGGAGGCAATATAGGGTTGATGGAGTGCCGAAAGCGCCTCAGTTCGACCCAGTGATTGTGACCAATACTTCTTTTTAGTCCATGTTTGGATGGTTTATGGCCATGATGACACACATGGAGGATAGAATGCATGTACTCCAAGCAAGGGCAGTTGTTCCCAATGTTGAATCTCAAGGTTCTGGGTAACCTTTGAGAGGTCAAAGCGTGTGGGGTGTTGGAGTATGTCGGTACGGAGGACCTGGAAGATGCTGACATGTGGTTGACTGAGCTAGAGAAGGCCTTCTGCATCCTCAATATCCCTGAAGATGATAAGGTGAAGCACACAATGTACCTACTCAAAGGGAGTGTTGGCCATTGGTGGGCCATCGACGAGGAGAAAAGGCCAGGTGTTGTGATCAGTTGGGAATATTTTTGGTGAGCGTTTGTGAACCAATACTTCTGAAAGACCTACCTGGATGAGAAAATCATGTAGTTTGAGAAGATTTGATAGGGATCTATGACAAGCAACGAGTACAATGTAAAGTTTATGAAAGTCTTGAGGTTTTGTTTGCATATGGATGCAACAAATAAGGAGAGGATCAGACGTTTTGAATAGGATTCGAGCTCTGAGTTGATGACACCGATATCAGTTTTAGAGAACAAGGAATAGTTTGCCACATTTGTGGAGTTAGTCAGGAGAATAGAGCGGTCAGTTGTAGAGAAATGAGAGGCGAATACCAATGAGAGTCTGGCACAATATCAAGGACAGTCATTTCGAGGCTTCAAGAGTCCTGGGATTTTAGCACCTCAATCACAGCAGACTTCGGCAGTTTAGTCTCAGTGGTTACCAAACAAAGGTAGAGGTCATACCTTTCCACTGACAGGAGCTCACAGTTTGGTATCAGTGTCAGTGATGGAGTCGTTTAGGCCATAGTACAAGACCAAGACTTGCCACAAGTGTGGGAAAGTAGGACATATGAGGTGGGCATGTCCTGTGAAAGATGAAGAGGTGGCACAACAGTTGAGACAAATTCATAAAGGGTCACATCAGTGATAGTTCAGTAGTGGTGGAGGCTGAGGACATGGCTAGGCATCACATGCTCATTCGTCTGGGCAATCTAGTAGAGGATGGGCACAATAGTAGGCAATGACTCAATTCTATGCCATGAGTCAGTCAGAGAGAAGTAGTCAACTCGAGGGTCATGATACGTCAAATGGAGTTATTTCATCCTAATTTATCTTCTTCTTGTTTTATATCTGTTTTGGTTGATAGGGTGTGAAGCACTCTTTTATCATTAGAGAAGTGATAGCTAGTTGTTTGTTTCCTGATAGTCATAGATATGATAGCCTTCTCTTAGAAACCCCTTTGGTTGGTTCCAGCAAGTTGCGGGAGGTGTGTCCATCATGTGTTCTTTCTTTTTCAGGACACAACATTGAAGTGGATCTTATACCACATGATATGGATGGATTTGATGTCATCCTTAGAATCGACACTTTAGAAAAGTATCGGGTGGTCTTGGACTGTAGTGCCAAGTTGGCGATGTTCTGTGACGGTGATGTTTCATGGATCTTCCAAGGAGATAGGAAGATTCTCCTAACATGTTTGATGTTAGCTATGACAGTGAAAAGGCTAATGAGGGAAGGTTGTGAAGCATTTTTGGCACTTGGTGCTGGATACCAAGGTGAGGAATCCTAGTATTAAGGAAGTGTCTGTTATTTGTGAGTTTGAATATGTGTTTCTCGATGAGTTCCAAGGTGTTCTCCCACCCCAAGAGATTGACTTTGAGATCAATCTGGTTCCTAGTACACAACCGATAGCATAGACACAGTACAAGATGTCACCAGCTAAGATGTAAGAGATGAAGAAGCACTTGTAGGAGTTGCTTGAGAAGGGCTTTATCATACCAAGAACGTCCCCTTGGGGTGATGTAGTGTTTTTAATGAAGAAGAAGGATGGATCCATGAGGTTGTGCATCAACTATTGACAGTTGAACAAAGTGACAATTAAGAACAAGCATCCTTTGTTGCAGATAAATGATCTGTTTGACCAGTTGTGAGGTGCCATAGTGTTCTTGAAGATAGATCTGAGGTTAAGATATTATCAGTTGTGGATCAAGGCATATGACATACCCAAGTCAGCTTTTAAGACTAGGTATTATTACTATGAGTTTGTGGTTATGCCATTTGGGCTAACCAATTCACTGAAAGCATTCATGGACCTAATGAACAAGGTGTTCTGGCCTTATCTTGACCTATTTGTAGTGTTTTTCATCGATGAAATCCTGATATACTCTAGAGATAACCAACAACATGAGTAACATCTATGACAGGCGTTGACCTTGTTGAGATAACACAAGTTGTATGCTAAGTTTAGAAAGTGTGAGTTTTGGCTAAAGGAGGTGTCTTTCCTTAGACACGTGATATCTATTGAAGGTGTGTGTGTGGATCCCAAGAAGTTTTAGTATGTGTTAGAGTGGGAGAAGCCAAAGACATTGATAGAGGTTCGCAGTTTCCTTGGCTTGACAGGCTATTACAAAAGATTTATGAAGAACTTCAACATAGTGGCATTACCCCTAACTATGTTGACAAGGAAAGTTGTGTCATTTGTTTGGGATGACAAGTGTCAACGTTCTTTTTAGGTTTTGAAGGAGAAGCTGACCAGTGCACCAATGTTGGTTCTGCCAGAACAAGGGAAAGGTTACATCATTTTCTATGATGCGTCAAAGAATGGTTTGGGTTGCGTGCTAGCAAGATAAGAACATGATTTCTTTTGCTTCGTGATAGCTTAAGAAACATGAGGAGAGCTACCGGAGGCATGATTTGGAGCTTGCAGTAGTGGTCCATGCCTTGAAGATATGAAGAAACTACCTTTATGATAAGAAGTGTCAAATCTTCACTGACCACAAGAACCTACATTACATCTTCTCAAAGTAAGAGTTGAACATGAGATAGAGACGTTGGATGGAGTTGATCAAGGACTATGATTTCATCATAGACTACCATCCAGGGAAGACAAACATGGTGGAAGATGCTTTTAGTAAGAAACCTTCTTTGTCATCATTAGTGGATAATGTGCAATTGTGTTCTTTAGTGTGCCATAAGAGAGACATGTTGGTCTCCTTGCGTTAGATGAATGTAAAGTTGGAGGTGTCCTTGTTAGCATGATTGTTGGCCCAATTATAGGTGAATCCTATGTTAAGGCAACAAATTAGAGATGCCCAGCGTGATGATACTTCAATTCAGTAGATATGAGCAGAGTTTGGTAGCGAGAAGCATGATGCTTCCACGAGTTAGAGAATGGGATAGTATGTTACCATGGTAGAATAGTGTTTCTTGATGTTGATAATATGAGGAAGTTGGTTTTGGAATAGGCTCAATCTTCAATGTATGCTATGCATCCAGGCATCACCAAGATGTATTACAACCTGAAAGACATGCATTGGTGGCCTAGTTTGAAGTGAGATGTAGCTGAGTTCGTGGCTAAGTGTGTTGTGTGTCAGCAAGTTAAGACAGAACATCAGAAAATGATAGGAACTTTGCAATTGTTACCTATACCACATTGGAAATGGGATCATATCATGATGGAATTTGTGGTTGGACTTCCTAAGATAGCCAAAGGTCATTATTCCTTATGGGTGATCATTGACAAGTTGAGTAAGTCAGTGCACTTCCTTCCTATAAAGACAACATAAACAACTAGGAAGTTGGCTCAGGTTTATGTTGATGAGATAGTACATTTGCATGATATTCCATCTACCATCGTGTCAGATAGAGGTCCGTAGTTTACCAGACACTTTTAGGAGCGTTTGGATACAACCATGGGTACGCAGTTGAGGTTCAGTACAACGTTCCACCCACAGACAGATGGACAATCTGAGAGGACTATACATTCTTTGGAAGATTTGTTGAGAGATTGTTTCTTGCAATTTTTGGGAAGTTGGGATGTGCACCTTAGTTTGATAGAGTCTGTCTACAATAACAATTATCAGAGGAGCATTGATATGGCATTGTATGAGGCTTTATATGGGAGACATTGCAGATCTCTGTTGTTTTGATATGCCATATGTGGAAGGTCTTGTGTTGATCTTGGATAGGAGGATCAAGAAGTTGTTGAAGAAGGATATCATTTTGGTTAAGGTTTTGTGGCATCATAGTGGAATGGAGGAATCCATTTGGAAGCTTGAGGAAGAGATGTGTAGGAAGTACCCGTCTCTTTGAGCATAGGGTTTTGGGGGCAAAATCCTTGTTAGGGGTTATGGTTGTAAGACTCCTAACCTAGCTTCATGCTTGGTTATACTTTCTTTGCTTAAATAAGATTATCTGACCTTAATCTAATCTCTTGAGATGACTTAGTAACATGTAACAAGTTTATGTTTTCAGTTTGGTCATGTTTGGCTGATGTTTGAGCTAGCTATGCTTGTTTTGAACCAAGTTGCAATTTACCCATGTTGAGAGTTTATCTTGAAATTTGTCACATATAGGTTGTACCTTAGCATCATGATATAGAGAGTGGTTCATAGGGGCGCCTTGTTGGGCCTTGGTTGATGAGGTGGCATCATGAGAGTATACTAGGGTTTGCATGCACACTTGAGTTTGATGGTGTATCGACCTTGTGTGATGGTTTTTAAGTGTTGTGACCGCAACACTTCCTTGGGTGATGTTTTTTGTGACCTTGATGTTTTGTTCCTTGTGTTGGTCACTAGAGTTGTTCTTATGGAATGTGTTGTGACCTTGGTAGGTGGTGTTGCGACCTTGTTCAGTTGTTTTGCTTCGACCATGATGAGGTGAGGATCAAAGTGGTTGCTACATCACATAGTTTTTAACGACCCTCTTGCATGTGTCTTTGCATGGTCGATCCCTTGGTGGATAAGTGTCCTTTTGGTTCTCTCATGCCTTGAAACATCATATCTTTACCTCCCTCCTACCTCTTGGATATATAAGCCCTCTCTTTCACATGAAAGTATCTCTTTTAGCTCTTGTTCCTCTCTTCTTCTTTGAGTTCGGCCTTGATCTTAGTTGTGATCAAGGAGGTGTTGATCTTGGAGCTTTGGTGGATGATCATCTTTGCATGTGGTAATCTTGAGCTTGATCATCTTATTTGTGGTGATCCTTGGTGATCTTCCTTCTTGGTAAGTGGTTCTATACCTTTAATCTCATTTCTTTAAACCCTACCTCTTCCTTTATTCTCCTTGGCCATGAGAGTGTGGATCACCATGGTGGCTATCTTGAGGATATTCTCTCCATAGAGACCGAATGTTATGGTTTGGACATGGTAATACCTAAGTGAGATGAAGCTTCCTCCTTTCTTCTTTCTTCTTTCTCCTCTCTTGTTTGGCTTAGGGTTTGAGTTTTCTTCTTCTTGAGCTTCTCTTTGACCTTGGTGTGATTCGTTCTGCTTGAGGTGACCATGTGGCTATGGAGTTGATCCAAGAATGGAATTCCTTTTTCTCTCTTGGAGCTCGTTGCTTTGGAGCTTGATCTTCATCATAAGGCAGGTTATATAACTTTCCCCTCTTCGATTATTGTACCATTATCTTACTTGCATGTTGCTGTTTTTATCTCTAATATATGATCCTAAGATGATATATGTTGTTATCATGATCTAGGATTTGAGATTATAAAGTATTCTTGTGTAGATTACTTTTTCTCCTGAATCCTAATTTCATACACCTGATTTCTAGGTGATGGTGGAGTTGTTGTTTCTACATGCATCTTGATCCTTGGTATTTTCACCATGTTATGTTTCGACCATCATATGATGTTGGAGGTTTGATCTTTGGTTTACATGAGTTGTACATATGGTTTTCCATGTTTACCTTGTGGCGTTGGTTTTAGGGTTTTGATGACCATCTTTGCATGGAGCTTTTCTCCTTGATGATACTTAGTTTCCTTGATGTTATTATCTATTTTGGCCATGATTTTACTCTATTTTATAGTTGGTTTTGTGTTGTTTGGAGTGGTTGGACCTTGAGGTTGCTACACTTTGTTGATGTCTTATAGGTGCAACAACCCTTACCCTAGAGGGTGGTCGCTACATATGGTTGATGTTGACTTGGGTCACTACATAAGATCTCTTGTGGTCGTAACACATAATTTGATTGGTTGGTCACTACATGTGCTTTGTTTGGTTGCAATAAAGTGTTGACCTAATGATTGGACGATATATGTATGGGTGATGGTCGCGACACTTTATGGTTAGTTTGGTCACTTATCCTTGAGCCTTGAGTGGTTGCTACATGTGTTATGAAGGTTGGTCTCTACACTTTATTTTCTTGTATGGTCAAAACATATAGTTGCTTGAGATGATTCACTAATCATGTTAATAATGATGTTAAACCCTAATGTGCTCCAAGTATGTGGGAGGTGATGTATCTAAGATATAGTGTTGAATGTGGTTATGGAAACCCTAATCGGCTATATGAAAAACCCTAACCCTAATTCTCAAGTGTATGATGTACTTGTTGAGCTTAATTGAATGAATGGTGTGAGTTGATGTTTTCTCTCTCCTACTTGTGTAACCCTAACCTTGCAGGTGGAATGAATGGCATAGCTCATGATTGCTATGGTGTATATGAAATGACACAGGGTGGTGATTATGAGCCTTTACGAGGCATGATGAGATAATAATAATGTGCAGAAACTATGTGATTGGGTCATATGACCTGGCAGAGGCTTTATGCCTAATCTGAGGTGATATCCTCCAGTGATGAAATGAGAGATTGCTATCCCATAGTGAAGTGATAATGTTGATGGTCTAGTATGATAGTGTTATCAAGAGATTTCATGACAAGTTCATACCTCATACGTTTTATATCTTCTGGAGTTGTACATTTATCCCTATTTTGTAGAATTTGTTTAGGGTTTGTATGTTGTAACTAATCAAGTAAAACCCTAATCATATAGGTTCCATGTGCCATAGATCCATCTTCAGCATTAGTACTTATCGGATGGTGAAATGGGTTATCTCTCTATGGAATCTCATAGTCGTATACTATTGAGTATATGTATTTCATGACATTGGATGCGGTCATACCCTGACAGGAGAATGGTTGAGGACGTATCTCAGTGATGTGATTCAATATATATATGATATGTTTTGAGGATGGCTGTGGTCATACCTTGGAAGGAGTTCCTCTGCGGTCATAACTCAGTTTTCACTAGTGTTGTTCCTATATACCAAGGCGGTCTAGGCTGTTTTGTAGTTGGATGTTATATGTCAATGCGGCAGACTTAGACTGACTGAGGGTGTGGGAGATCATAGGAGTCCAACTCCTCCTAGATCATGTATGGAACTGATTTTGACTTAGTAGTGGTCAGTTGGAGTATGAGTGGTATATTTTATCTCCTCAAGGCATAATAAAATATGTAATGTAGTCATGTAGTATATTTTGCTTAAGTTTAAACATGACTCATATTGGATGACCCTTTGACTTGTCTCTTGTACTGATTAGTTGATTTATAATGTGGTAAGAGAAATCAACTATTATACATGTTCTCCATATTCCTTCTATAAGTATAAGATGTTCCATTGCTCTATTGTAGATGCCTAAACTTCTTACATAGTGTTAACTGCTTTACTCATGTCATTTAGCTGAATCTTCTCAACCTGATAATAATGTTATCTTTCTATTTTAGTTTATATATTCTTATAATAGTTGTTGGTGGATAGTTATATCTCTTGCTGGGACGTTGGTCTCACCCCATGGGTTTCTACATTTTTAGGTGGTCATGCACGATGAGGTAGAGATCGTGCGGTTGAGGCTGAGCAGAAAGAGGAGCATTAGTTGTTGAAGGTTGGATATGCAACAAGTGTTTTGTAGTAGAGTCCTATGTGTCATCCTTGTACTCTTAGGTCCATGGGGGGGGTTGGAGACGTTGTACATCAAGAATGAGTTTTAGTAGTATGCTTTGGTTTTACATATATGGCTTGTATATGTGAATAGGTTATCATATGTAACAGTTGTATCAAGTTGGCCAAGTGAACAATGACCTATATCATCTTGTGGCATGATATGTAATACATGTGGATTCATGTGGATTCAAATGTAATATGTTTCCACTTTTGTGATAATACGGGATTGGTTTTAATTTACCATGTTTATGGTAATCCTAGATTTTTGTATTAGTTCCATGCTTTATTTTGAGTTATCTTGTTCATGTGGCATCAGTTTGTCACAAGAACAAATATCTAGTGTTTAGTGCATAATAACCATCAGATTGCAAACTAGTGCAACCATCGAGTTGCAACTCCTCAAGGAAAAACCATCTAGTGTTGAGTGCAAATAACCATATCATGTTGAGTGTAGAATAGCCATTGGATTACAAACCATTGCAACCATTGAGTTGGAATTCCTCTAGGAAAAATCATCTAGTGTTGAGTGCAGAACAACCATCTTGTGTTGAGTGCATAATAACCATTGAATTGCAAACTAGTTCAACCACCGACTTGGAACTCCTCAAGGAAAAAACATATAGTGTTAAATGTAGAACAACCATCTAGTGTTTAGTGAGGAACAACCGACACATTGCAAACTAATGCAACCATTGAGTTGCAACTCCATAAGGAAAATCATCAGATTATGAACCCAAACAACATCAGAAGATGCAAATGTCTTCACCTCCACATAAAAAGAACATCAAGGGTTGATACCTTTATGAAACATGGTTCCAAAGCATTCAAATTGAATGAAACTTTTACAAATTATAAAGAATATCATGAAGCAAAGTATACATGTGTTACAATTGCAGTTAGATCCCTAGAAAAGGGAATATTGCATAAAGGTCCACGCAAGTACATAAATTCACAAAACTTAAGCAAACGAAGTTAGATTTGGACCAAATTTGAAACATAACTTTCTCAACTGATATCAAAACATAAAATAATTTTTAGTTAAGAAAATAAGCACCCAATTAAATCAAACAAGTATGTTTGAGCATAAAACCAGGTTAGGGGTCTTACAACCATAAACCCCTAATAGGGATTTCGCCCCCAAATTCCTATGCAAGAAAGGATGGGTACTTCCTATGCATCACATCCTCTATCTCCCAGTGGATTCCTCCATGCCACAGTGATGCCACAACACCATCACTAAGGCTATGTCCTTCTTCCTAAGATTTTGCACACGCCTATCTAGGACAAACACATGACCCTTAACAATAAGAGACATCCTCATTCATCCACCTCTACTAGTTATATCATCTGCTTTGTATTGGGGTGAAACTTTCACAAAATAGAAACATGGAAGATGTTGTGCAAGTTGTGCAACTCTGGTGGTAACTCCATCTTGTAAGCCATCTTTCCAACTCGTGCCAAGATAGGATAAGGTCTCATAAACCTAGGGGCCAAATTACCCTTCTTGTCAAACCTTATCACACCCTTCCAAGGGGATACCTTGAGATACACATGATCTCCAAGTTGGAACTCTAACAGTCTATGGTGGTTATCAACATATGACGTCTATCTACCTTGATCTGGATTTACATGTTGTTGAATCACCTTGATTTTCTCTACAATCTGCTGAACTAAAGAGGTTACCCACATTGTTTATCATAAAAATCCTAGTGCAATGCCATGTCTATGATCCTATGGTAGCTGTTGTTGTAGGAGAACTCGATCAGAATTTTATGGATATCCCAACTCCCAAGAAATTAAAGAACACATACTCTCAAAAGATCCTCTAAAGTCTGGATGGTCCTTTCTGGCTGACCATTTGTCTATGGGTGAAAAGTTGTATTGAACCTCAAATGAGTCCCTAATGTTGTATATACACTCCTAAAACCTTCTTGTGAATTGAGGACCTCTATTAGACACTATGGTAAGTGGTATGCCATGAAGATGAACTATCTCATCAACATAGACATGTGCCAAATTCTCTGATGTATAGGTGATCTTGACAGGAAAAAAAGTGATATGAATTTGTCAACCAATCAACGATGACCTAAATGGAATCATGGCCTTGGCTATTCTTGGAAAGACAACCATAAAGTCCATGGTTATGTGATCCTATTTCCACTGTGGAATTGGCAAAGGTTGTGATGTCCTTGTAGGCTTCTAATGCTCTATCTTGTCCTATTGACAAACTGGACACTTGGCCACAAACTTTGCCACAGAACACTTCAAACTTGGATATCAGTACAAATCCTTCAGATTATGATACATCTTTGTAATTCTATGATGCATAACATACATCGAGGAATGAGCCTCCTCAAGTACCATCTCCCTTAAACTGTCAACATTAGGAACCACTTTTCTATTGTGGAAGCACACTATCCCATTATCTAACTCATGAAAGCCAACATGCTTCCCACTACCAAACTTTGATCTAATATTCTATATCATAGTATCACCCTTATGTGCATCTCTGATCTATTGTACCAATGTTGGCTTGACATGTAGCTATGCCAAAAATCCTTCCAACAAGGAAACCTCCAACTATACATTCATCTACTGAAGAGACACTAGCATATCCCACTTGTGACATGCCATGGAGTGCAACTGTTATTTACCTATGGACAATGACAAAGATTACTTTTGGCTCAACGTATCATCCACCCCATTCGCCTTTCTAGGGTGATAGTCTATCATATAGTCCTAGTCCTTAATCAACTCTATCCATCTCCTCTACCTCATATTTAGCTCCTACTTTGAGAATGCAACATCCCAAGATTTGAGGCCTTGGATAGAATGATCTTATAAGGAATGATTAGACTACCCATATCACCAAGGTGCACCTCCTTTTTTAAGAGCCCATCACTTAAGAACTCCATATTTAAGCGTGCTCATCTTGGAGTAGTACTAGGATGGGTGACTAGTCAGGAAGTTGATCCTGGTTTGCGCGTCAGTGAGGACAAAGTGCACAGTTAAGGCTAGTGGTGGTATGTGGGGCCATTCATCATTCCTGAAACTCTGCTAGAGCCTTGGGAAGTGGGCCTAGGCATTACAAATGGTATCAGATCCAAAACCCCTCCAGTAGGTGGGGCCCACATGGGCATGTGGCATGCCAGTCTTGAGCCGTACGGTCCAGGCATGTTGGAAAGGGCTATTCATGGTTATGTAGCCACCCTTGCGCTAATATTCTGTGATCGGGAGTTGGGTGTCCATGGGCCATTCTGGGTCTGCACTGAAATGTAGAAATATTGTGGGGCCATATAATTAAGCCTTGATGAGGACGTCAAGAGTCTAAGTGGGGGAGATTGTAACATCCCAAGATTTGAGTCCTTGGATAAAATGATCTTATAAGGAATAATTGGACTACCCATATCACCAAGGTGCACCTCCTTTTCCGGGAGCCCATCACTAAAGAACGTCATAGTTAAGCATGCTCAGCTTGGAGTAGTACTAGGATGGGTTCACAGTTAAGGCTAGTGGTGGTATGTGGGGCCAGTCATCATTCTTGAAACTATGCTAGAGCCTTTGGAAGTGGGCCTAGGCGTTACAGAGAAGATATACTATAGGTTCTTGTGATCTGTGAAGATTTGACACTTTTCCTTATACATATTGTGCATTCACATTTTCACAGCAAGAACCACATAAGATAACTCTAGGTCATGGGTTGGATAGTTCTCTCCATGTTTCTTAAGCTACCGAGAAGAAAAAGAAATCACATTCTTGTCATGCATTAGCGCACATCCTAATTCATTCTTTGAAGCATCACAAAAAATGATGTAACCTTTCCCAGGCTCGGGCAACACCAACACTGGAGCACTCATCAAATTCTCCTTCAACAATTAAAAAGAACACTGAAACTTTTCATCCCAAACAAAAAGAACACCCTTCCTAGTAAGCTTGGTCAAAGGTAAAGCTACAACACAAAAATTCTTAATGAACTTCCTAGTAACAAACTAGACCTAGGAATCTTCAAACCTCAGTCGGTGTCTTGGTTTATTTCAAACCCAACAGTGACTCCACTTCCTTAGGGTCTACACAAACACCCTTTATAGAGATGACATGACCAAGAAAAGACACATCAGTCAGCCAAAACTTACACTTAATGAACATAGCATACAATTGATATTGTCTCAACAACTCCAATACTTGATGAAGGTGTTGTTCATGTTGCTGACTGCCCATGGAGTATATCAAGATGTCATCTATGAACACTACCAAAAATTGATCAAGAAACAGTCTGAACACCCTATTCATCAGGTCAATAAAAGTTGATGGTGCATTGGTTAGCCCAAACGGAATTACCACAAACTTATAATGACCATACCTAGTCCTAAAAGTAGTCATAGGTGTGTCATCCACCTTTATCCTCAACTGGTGATATCCTGACCTTAGGTCTATCTTGAAAAACACTATAGAACCTCTCTAAAGGTAAAGTAGATCATCTATCCTAGGCAACATGTAATTATTCTTCACAGTGACCTTGTTCAACTGTCAATAATCTATACAAAGCATCATTGAACCATCCTTCTTCTTCACAAACAACACTGGAGAACCCCAAGGGGAAGTGCTCATTTGTATAAAATCCTTCTCCAACAACTCTTGCAACTGCTTCTTCAACTCTTTCATCTCATCTAATACCATCCTATAGGGTGTTTGGGCTATGAATTGCATTCCAAGAACTAGATTAATTTCAAAATCAATCTCTCTAGTAGGTAGAATACCAGGAAACTCATCTAGAAAAACATCATCAAACTCCTACACAATAGGTACATCCTGGAAACTAGGACTCCTCACCTTAATATCCACTACATGAGCTAAGAAAGCTTCACATATTTGACTCATCAACTTCTCTACTATCACAATCAACATAATACATGTAGGAAGAATATTTCTATCTCCTTGGAAAGTCCACGAGACATCTCCATCATAAAACATTACAACTTTAGAACTACAGTCCAAAACAATCTTGTATTTTTTGAAGGTATCCATCTCTAGGATCACATCGAACCCATACATATCAAGTGGCATAAGATCCAATTGAATGTTGCATCCAAAAAAATAAAGAATGTAATATGGAAACACCTCCCACAACACATCATAACCAACTAAAGGGGTTTCTAACAAAAGGCTATCATCTCTATTATAAATAGACAAGTTACAACTACTTCTCACCTCTTTAGTGATAAATGAGTGTGTTACACCTGTGTCAACAAAAATAGTTAGAAAGGTAGAAGCAAATAAGTCAGAATGAAAAAGTTCCATTTGATTTGTCATGATCTAAAGGTTGACCACTCCTTTTGGCTGACTCATAGCATAGAATCTACTTGTCACCTACTGTCATCCTCAAACACTACTAGCTGGTCCTGAAGACCCTTCTTGTGATGTCGGGCCAGGTCTTTTATCACCACTTCTGATTTATCTTTGCTACTATGAACCCTTATGGCTCTGCCTAGACTATTGTGTCACCTCCTCATTCTTCATGGGGCAAGACCATCTCACATGCCCAACCTGACCGCACTTGAAGCACGTCCTTGTATTATACTATGGCCTAGACAGTCCTATTAGAGACACTGAAGCTATATGTTCATCCTTGCTGGTGGAAAACTGTGACCTCTACCTTTACTAGGGGACCATTGTGATTGCACATGTGTCCTTGGTTCAAAAAAAGTTGACCTCGACTGGTATTTCTACGACAAGAACCTTGGATTCTTGAAGCTACTAGATGGCAATCCTTAAAATTGAGAAGACCTCTTCCTACATTGGCTTCTTGCTTCTCCACATTCATCCTTTATATCCTTCTCACTGACTCCAAAAAGGTGGAAAACTTCTCTCGGTTCTGCAAATCATACGTCGTCACTACCAACTCGACTTTCAAGCCTTTCTCAAACCTTCTGATCCTCTCCTTCTTTGTACTTGCCATATGCGAACCGAACCTCAATAGCTCTATGAAATTTTCCTAGTAGTCATTTATAGACCATGATCCTTGGCACAACCCTTCAAAGTGAGCCATCTTATCCTCTAGATACGTCTCTAGGAAGTAATGACCAACAAACTTCCATCAAAACTCCTTGAAACCGATTGTCTCTTCAAGTCTCTTCTCCTCCTCAATGGCCAACACTACCCTCTAGAAGGTAGATAGTGTGTTTGTCCTTGTCCTCCTTAGAGATGTTCAAAATCATGAACATCTTCTCCATCTCTATTCATGACATATATGAATCGGATGGGTCAGGTGTGCTCTCATACTCTATGTCTCCTACCCATTTCAGCCTCTCAAAGGTCTTCCATAAACCCTGAGATTCTGCATTGGGAATAGGTGTCCTTGATTGAGGTGCAGACGCCCTATCTACCAAATGTGTAATCATCGCCATAAGTTGTCTAAACATAGACTAAAAAGCTAGATCAGACATGGTTGAAGGGTCAAACGGAGGCGATATGGGTTGTTCTGACCCCGACTAAAGTAGGGGTGAGCAAATTTTGGTTGATAACCGATTAACTGAATGGTTAATTCCAAATGGTTAATTTTTTAGACAATTTGGTCAATTCAGTTAATTTTTTTAATTTATTTTGGTTAATTGGTTAAACAGATGGATTGAATGATATTTGCTGATGATATTGGGTATGTTATTTGCTGTTGATATTGTTTTGATTGACGAAACTAAAGATGGATTGAATGATAAAGTTGAACATTGGAGAAAGGCATTGGAATCAAATGGATTGATGATTAGCAGGAGAAAAACTGAGTATATGCATTGCAATTTCAGCCAATCTCGTAGTGTGAATAATGGAGCCAAATTGGACGGAGTAGATATACCAAAATATGATAAATTTTGTTACTTGGGTTCTATTATTCAAATAGATAGGGATGTCCAAAATGATGTTTGTCACCGAATCACTACAGGATGGTTGAAATGGAAGAGTGAAACTAGAGTATTATGCGATCAAAAGATCCCTCTCAGGTTAAAAAGTAAGTTTTATAGAACAACTATACGACCAGACATGCTCTATGGGAGTGAATGTTGGGCAGTGAAGAAACAAGGTCTCAACAAGATGAATGTGGCTGAAATGCGTTTGTTGAGATGGATGTGTGGGAAGACAAGAAAAGATCGCTTGAGAAATGACTATATCAGGAATAAAGTGGGGGTGGCGAGCATTGAGGACAAGTTGCGTGAGGGCCGACTCAGATGGTACGGACATGTGCAACGCAGACCTACTAGTGCACCTATACGAAGCAATTCTATTGAACCAAACACTATAAATAGAAGAAGAGGAATGCCTAAATTAACATGGGATGAGCTTATAAAGAGAGATTTTAAATCTCTACATCTCAATCAAAATATGGCCCATGATAGAGCTGAATGGAAATGAAGGATCCATGTAGCCGATCCCGACATAGCTGGGACTGAGGCTTAGATGATGATGATGATGAATTGGTTAAACAGATAATTTTTTAGTTAAAAATATTTTGTGTTTGGTTAATCGAATAGTTACAATTTTTCAAAAACAAATATCTTGCTCATATATATACCTATATAATTTTACTTTTATTTCAAAAAACCATCTCATTTATAAACTAATCAAGATTTTATGAACTATATATCACTATGTTTATATGTAATATTACTATAATATAAAAATTGTTCAAAATTTTGTAATTATTTTCATATAATATTATCACAAGAGTGTTGTTTGGTTAACCAAATTAACTGATGGAATTAACCATTAACCAATTAACCACAACCAAAATAACTGATAGTAATTTGGTTAGGTTAAAAGTTAAAATCTTAAATCACAAATTAACCATGTAACTGAGCCAAATTTAACATAACTGACTGAATTAACCGGATGTTCACCCCTAGGCTCATGTACTCTTCCTCAATCTCACAGCCTCCTACCTCCACCTTCTTGCATCAAAAAGCTACTCTCCCCATGCTCTTCATGTTTTTCAGACATATCTGCATAACCATAAACTACAGTCATACATGTTGGATTTCATAAGAATAGACACAACAACCTAAGTCCTATGTCCATATAGACTCACTGAACCCTAAGCTCTAATACCATGAGATGTGGCAACCCGCCACACTTAACGATATTACTAAAACCAAAACGTCGATCAAAATCTAACCAGTCATATTACCATAAAGGTACATAATTAAAACTAAAAGAAACTTTCTGAACATGCCAGAGAACATTTACACAAAGATACAACATTTTACATATATATACAACCACACTAGGTATCTTTACATCTATTTTTTGGTCTCATCCACAACCTATTATACAAAAATATAATGTCCACATATGTACAACATGTACAAAATATAATTACACTATCAAAATCTTGATTCAGTATACATCATCTAGGAAACTTTACCGCTCATACTTGAGAATACAAGGATGACTCTAGGACTCATCCAAACAACCCACCAACCTTCTTCCTATGTGGACATCCTAACTGCTCCTCCTCACTACCTGGGTCTGACGGTGTTACTGACGATCACCTAAAAAGATGTTGTGACCCACGAGGTGAGACTCATGTCCTAGTTAGAGATATAACTTCTAAAAGCATCTCTTGTTTATAGAAAGATTATGTACATTAAAAATTAAAGCAGATAATGTTACAAAGTTGAAAGACTATACAACTTTCACACAACAACATGCATAGCTAGAGTCATAAGCACAGTTTATTTCTCTTACCTTATTATAAATCATCTACAGACTAAAAGGAAACAAATCAAGGATCACCATCCAATGTGAGTCACCAAGTAACCCTATACTACACATATGGATTACATATTTTATTAATCCCTAGGAAGTTTGAGGTGTACCACTCAAACTAATAGCTGACAACTGCAAATTTGACACACTGTACAACATCTAGGATGACTGGAATCCTAAGATTTCTTCCTCTTGGTCAGTATGTGTAATAACCATAGTGGCACATTAGCTCAACTACTAAACAACCTAGTCCACCCTAGGTATACATGCCATGAAACTAGAAACAAGGGTATGAATCCCTAAAATTTGAGTTACAATCGCAATCTCTTTCAACACATATCAACTCCAAGATACGACCTTGACCTCTCTCTAAAACCTTGGGATCTAGATGGCAGAGATATACCCTCACTACACCGACATATACTCAACAATATATGACTCCAAGCTCCTCTTGGTATACTCTTTTCAATATCCAATAAGTTCTGACATTGGAATAGTTCTATGGTCACATGGAACTACATGATTAGTGTTATGCCTGATTGATTACATTGTTTAACTATTTTGACTGCATATTCTAAAATATGCCTACAAAATAAATTATAGAGTACAACTTCAAAAGAAATGATATGTATGAAACATATCTCATATCATTCCATCATGGTACAGTCCATCACTCCTGGCCCTATAGAAGCCTAAGCATCAAACTAGGGTACATAACAATCCAAAATGTCATTTAGCGCTACAGTAATAACTTCATGTAGGCAAATTGTTATCCTCTAAATTTTTTTAGCCATTTCAACAAGTTGAAAGCAAGATATCACCCAATAGAATGAATGTCCATTGGACGTAAGAGTTATGAAATTTCCAAGAACCAAGCATTCATGTGACCAAGACCTATCATGGATGAGCTACTTTCAGCATTATGATTTTATCTAACTATCATTTCAACACCAAAGTAGTAAATAACAACATTAAAACCACCATAGGTTAACTGCCATATATTAAGGTTTTAAAATGTGGGGTGGACTTATGTACATTGGGTACAAGAACAACACAAATATGACACTTTTAGAACTCATAACACCAATACCTTCATATTTCATACCTTGCATGTTCAAGAAAAGATCAATTATAGAATAATAAATGTTTATAAAGACTAAGGAAAGCTTAACAACTTGTATAGTCATCATTCTCATATCAAAGAGTGTACAAAAAGGCCATCTTTCCTCATATTAGGGGCTTTCTAGAACAAGATTTACATAAAATAGGTTATGAGTAGGTAAGAAACATATTAGATATTGTATCGCTCACCTCAAAGTGAATAAGAAGGACCAAACAACAAGGAATCAAAAAGGATAAAAGCTAAAACCTGAGATTTGCACTCTAAAGGCCACAAGGTAGCTCCTATCTTCAAGAACGAAGTAGATCTAGAGAAAAAGAGAAAAAAAAGTGGGCTCTTCATCTACGTGCATGAGTTTCCAACAAGGGACACCATATATATCGACCATGGTGAAGGGAAGAAGAAGAAGAAGAGCAGACAGAAAATGAGGTTAAGAGGGAAGATCTTACGTGCATAAAGAAAGAAACTAGGCAAGAAGGATTCGAGCTGTCCTACAGGAGCTAGATCCAAGTCCTACTGCAACATGCAACCACGATCTAGTAAGGATTCACCCTCAAGAAGCTCATGCTTCATCAACTAATGTTTTTGGATGCTCCAACAGCAAGAACATGCTTGGAGTGGAAAGGTTTGTTTAAGGATAGAGGGGAGGGGTATATATACCTTGGAGAGAGAGAAAGGAGGTCAAAGGTCAAAAATTGCTTTACCATCAGTCAACAATCAAGTTTTTCATCTATTTGTACAACCAAAACAACCGTCATTTTGCATCCCCCAAGGAAAACCATCTAGTTTTAAGTGCAGAACAACCATATTGTGTTTAGTGCAGAACAACCATCAGATTACAAACCAGTGCAACCATCGAGTTGCAACTCCTTAAGGAAAGACCATCCAGTGTTGAGTGTAAAACAACCATCTAGTATTGAGTGTAGTTCATCAGATTGTGAACCAGTGCAATCATTCAGTTGCAACTCCTCAAAGAAAAACCAACTAGTGTTGAGTGCAGAATAACCATATAGTATTTAGTGCAGAACAACCATCAGATTACAAACCAGTGCAACCATCAAGTTGCAACTCCTCAAGGAAAAACCATCTAGTGTTGTGACGTGTATTTTACTACGCGCTTAAACGCAAGTATACGCGTCGAAGTAATATAGGCCTTGTGAGGCCCGAGTCGAACTCAGGGATACGTGAATTATTGGAGACTTCTACTAACTAATCGCAATCAGCTAGACCGATTAACAAAGTAGGGGTTTTATTGTTCAAATTAAAAAGAAAATAAAAATCAAACAAGGAAAACAATCGATTAAAGGTTAATTTAATCAATTCAAAGGGATATCTTTAGGATGGCGGTTTCACCGCGGGTCAACATTGTATTAGGTTTCATATAATTCCTCACACTTCTCTCTCTATCCGGGTAGTGGCCTGAAAACAGAATTACCCACTGTCGTGGTGTAATTCACTACTTAGGTTTAGGTTGATCCCACCGTCGTAGTAATCATTCCCCTAAACTAAGTGCATTATAAACGGTCCCTCAGTTCCCACCATTAATTTTACAACTCCTTTGTCAAGGGTTTTATTGATTAATGTAAAATTCGTCTCTTTTCAACCGTTAATCCTTCTGTCGAAGTGATTAAGGGTGTTAAATTATTATTATGGTGATCAAGCATAACAATAGAAATGGAGAAAATGAATCTATACCACGGATTTGAGAGAAAAATATGAATTATTGATATAAAAATGTCATACAATGCATTCCTGGGCTACTCCCGGTCCTAAAGATTGAGGGTTTTAGCCTCTCATGCTCATCTCACATGAATACATGGTAGAAATTGGGGAATTCATAAGAAAAACGGGAAATAAATGGGAAAACCCCTGAACGGAGAAGAACCGGTGGATCCTTGGCGTAGAACACGAGCTTTCCCCGCCTGTCGGTGGTGGAAATCGTCTTCGGCAGCGTCCGAATCACCTGGGATGAGCTTCTCGGCCTCCGTTCTCCTTTCTCTCCTCCTTGTCACTCGTGCAATCAAAAAATCAGATCCTCTCCACGTCTGGGCGGCCGTCATTAGGTATAAGTCCCTAATTAGGTCGTCAAATAACAACAGCCGTCCGATCGAGATCAAAACAGATCCAACGCATATCTGCCGGCGTCGATACCATCGACGCGGGTCGATGGTATCGACCCAGCGGATTAGCGGCAGCTTTCCTTTCTTTTAGTCTGAGCGCCTGTGGTAATCTCGATACCATCGACTTGGGTGTCGATGGTATCGACTCCTTTAGCGTCGGTTTTGTCTTCTAGCGACGCTGTAGCTCTCCTTGTGTCGATGGCATCGACTTTCGTCGATGGTATCGACTGCATCCTCGCCAGCAACTTGAAGGGATCTCGATACCATCGACTTAGGCGTCGATGGTATCGACTCTGTATTGCTCTTCTCGGCTGACAACCTGTGGCTTGGTCGATGGTATCGACTTCCGTCGATGGTATCGACGGAAGCAGATACTTGTTTTTCCTGAAATTTCACAATAAGACCAAGTAAATCCACACAATTTATAATAAGATGATAAATGATGCTAAAAAATAGTAAAACAAAGGGGATTTGATATAATATGATGGAAAAGACCAAATTAAGTGAATTATGCAATATTATCCATGAAAATGAGTAATTAGAGCACAAAACACATATGAAAAAGGTCTATAAATGCGACTCAAACTCATCGCATCAAACTCCCCTAAGCTTAAACATTGCTCGCCCTCGAGCAACTAATCCTTAGAATAGAATTGCAGATGTCAACTAAAAATCAACACATCACCCCACATTCCACATGACTCCCACTGAACGTTCTCAAACCGGCCTTTCCTAATCACAGAACAGTAATTACCCTACAGGCGACAATAATCATCAATAAAAGAAATTATCCTTCAAACTGATGAACACTATCACATAAGGCAGTTAACATAATAAAATTTTCCGATTCAGCATTAGTGCATCTTGTGATCGCCTACACTACGTTGCTCGCCCTAACTACCATCTACATGGAAGCAGTTCTCCTGATAAACATGAGTGAGGAGAAAATCACGGTGGCCTACCAATCCGAGCAACGGGTGGATGGAATGGGTGGTTCATGGAAGAATTTGGAAGTATTACACAGTTTCAAAATGCATACAACAAAATGCCCTAAATGATGCAAATGCACATTGAAAATGCCCTAATGCTTAAAATTGGGTGGAATGATGCATGCACTAACCTTCCACCTCAAAAAGAGATAGAAATCTAATTAAGCCACATCATGTACTCAATTTCCTTGTTATGCAAGTGATATCATGTTCCTTTCTCCCTCTTATTCCATTTCCTTCTAAATTCTCTCTTTTTTTTCCTTTTCTCAAAATTTTCAGATTTTCAGAATTTTTTTTCTTAGCCCACATATCCATAATTGCTTAGAGATACATGTGTTAGGCTATTTTCTTCATGATTGGAAATCTTTGTACTATTTTGAGGGTATGGAACAATTTAGATCACTTTTCAAGACAAACTGAGGTACATGGTGTACTTATGCATGAAAGTCATGAAAGTTATGAGTGCAACTACATGACATGCACCTAAAGGTAATGTGCATGAATCACTATACATTTTTTCCGTTTTATGCAAAAGTATGAAAATAACAATGCAAATCCTATCTACATGCTATGCACGCAAGAAGGAATTAAAACTGTACTTTACTTCCAATTCTTTGGTGGATTATGGAAAAATATGAAGTGGAATGATTACAAGATTAAGTTACTGAACCTTAGAAAAATATCATGTGTCCCTCCTTACTGACATGTGTAGTAGTTCAAAGGGTTCTTTCTCTTATATCCAATTAAGGTCTCATTACCATTTGATTAGGTTAGGCTCAAACAACCGTTACTATCCACTTTTCATGAGTCAATGGGGGTGTGGGTGTGACATATTGCTTTAGAGTTGACATAATCAATCATTTTCATAGGACAAGTTTCCCAAGGGACAACCAAGTTAAGCTATCCAAAAGACACAGAAATTTTTAAATTCCCTTAAATTTCCCATGAAAACAGCGAGATGACAATTTTTAAGACATCCACGATTACACTAGATAGATGTGGATCCTAAACAAACTACAATTGCAAGAACAAATAACAAATCAAAAACTAAAAACAACTAAAGAAAAGATAAAAGATAGAGATGTTCCAGCCACCCCCCTAAGCTTGAATTCGACTATGGCCTCATAGTCAAAAACCAACTTGAGGGTGGAACAGTGATACCCTGATCAATCCTGCGGAGGCGGTGGTGGGTATTGCGGTGCCGTAGGATCCCAAGACGGGTACTCCCCCTGGATGCTTGGATCATATTGGGTCCTCGACGGAGGCTGTGGATAGCCTCCAAAGTAGTCTTGACTCCAGTAATGGTCGAAGAAAGGCTCCTGTTGCATCTCTATCCGCTGCAACCGGGTGTGCATTTGCTCTTGGTTGGCGAGGATGAGCCGCTCGTTCTCAAACATAGCCCGTTGGTTGTCAAGTACCCGGCTCGTAGTCTCATGAATGCCGGTATACATACCCATGTGCTGCTGCTGAGTCTGCTGGATGTCCTGCAGCATGGTGTACATCCCCTGCATGGAATAGGGATCCGCAGTTGGCTGCTCGTACTGTGGTGATGGCGGCGGGGGCTGAGATGATGAAGATGCACCCGGATGCATCCTAGGACGCTTCCGTGGTGCCACACGTGCTCGAAGAGGTGTGAAAGCCTCCTCTTCCTCTGCAGCCTCGCCTTCTTGCTCGTCACCACCGCCTTCTTCCTCAGAGGACTCGATGGCTATGATTGGCCACCGGAAGTGTTGCTTGCCCTCTATGTTGAAGACGTCGTCCGGTAGGGAGCTCTCCTGATAAGCTTGGTTGACGTGGCAATGAGCGTACGCCAACCCGTCCCGGAGAAGAATGAGGTTTGAACGGTGCAAGTGTTGCACGTTCACCATGCTCCTCGTAAAGATCGGAGTCATGGACTGAAGGTTCAGCCCCAAGTAAAGCGCCAACTTGGTGACAAGACCACCAAAATGGATTGGATCCTTCCTTGTGCTCCTCTTCACCGCCAGGACGCGCTGTAGCCAGAACGCCCCCCAGTTGCATGGTTGACGCTTCAGGAGTGCGTAAAGGAAGAACAAGTCACTCTCCTGAAACTTGCTCAAAGCAAGATCACTTCGAGCGAAGAATGTCAAGCTCAACATCCTATGCAAGACCCGGACGAACGGGTGCTCAAAATCTGCTACCGCTGCATTGTGGTAGCTCACGGTCTTCCCCGCCGGCACTGTAACTAGCTCGGAGAAGATCTTTGCATAGTCGGTGTGGGAGTCCGACCTTCGGTGATCATGTGGAGAGTGGATCCAGTTGAAGATTTGATTGAACTGGACCAATGTGAGATTGTAGTTGTTGTTGAAGAGTCGGAAGGACACCCTTCCCTTGATCCATTCCCGGTCCGATGCTACCACGTTGTTTGGTACGACGCAGACGTCGAGAGACGCCATGAACTCCGCCACCAGTTCCTTGTAGGTGGGCCATTCGCCGAAAAATGGCTGCCCATCCGCATGGTACTGCAGCTCGTCAGGGCGTAGGCTTCTATTGGTGAGGCGTGCTTGTCCATGAAGCACATAGGCCAAGTTGGCCTCGAATCCCAACTCCTGGATCATGTCCCGGTCCACATACCGGGTGGGCTCGAACTTTCGCTTCATTATCTCCTCGTAGACCTTCCTCACATCCATGTTGGCATGAATTAGGCGTGGACGAGGGATGGAAGCGGTTGGGGGAGGAACAAACTCCTCGATCTCCATAGGGTGTGCACTTGAGGACGACGCTCTGGCGGTGTGCACCATGGTTGCAAGAAGATGGGATTAGAAGAAAAGAGCTCGGTGAAGATGGAGAAGAAATTCTCCACTCGATGAAGATCTCCGCTCGATGACGCTTCTCTTCAGTCTTGGAGGACTCGGGGGAGTGCTCGGCGCAAAGGAGGATACTTGCTCTGAAGGTGTGATGTCAAATGACGTTGCAAGTCCCCTTAAATAGGCTTGATCGGCGCCCTGTTGACCCGTCGATACCATCGACGCGGGTCGATGGTATCGACACATCTCGTGGGTAGCCGCCTCCCTCGCGAGTATCGACGGCTGACGTTTGCTGGATCGAGAAACCCGGATTGCTGACGGGTCGATACCATTGACGGAAGTCGATGGTATCGACGCAGCACCCGGATCGCTGACGTGGCTGTTGCGATCGTCGTCGATGTCTGTGTGCGGATCGGTGACATGTCCGTCGATACCATCGACGGATGTCGATGGTATCGACTTGCTTTTATTGCGACACCGCCGTTGTGTTGCATTCAACCTGTGATGATGTCGATACCATCGACGAGGCCGTCGATGGTATCGAGTTGACTGAGCAAAATTCGTCTGAATATCTCCAGAGATCTCGATGGTATCGACTTGGGTGTCGATACCATCGACACTTTTATTGCGACCTGTCTGTGACCATGTCGATACCATCGACGGGGGTGTCGATAGTATTGACGCAGTGTGATTTTTGCTGGTGTCAACCTGAACCCATGTCGATACCATCGACGAGTGTGTCGATGGTATCGACCCTGCCTGTGCCTGTACATTCAACAAACGGATCAAGGTATCATTTTTAAACTAAAATTTAAACGAAATAAAAGCAATCTATGACTAAAATTAACCTATCCTACTGTACCGATGGTTGGGTTGCCTCCCAACAAGCGCCCTTGTTTAGCGTATTAGGCTAGACGTCTTCCCTTCATCTCATTCATGCACAAGTGAAATGAGTTTGACCTCATTCACTTTCCTCTTGTAATTCTCACCAAAATACAACTTCAAGCGTTGCCCGTTCACCAAGAACGTGGCATCTCCATCACGCACGAGAATCGCTCCGTGCGGTTTCACCTCCTCCACAATGAAGGGTCCACTCCACCGGGATTTCAGCTTCCCGGGATGCAGTTTGAGACGGGAGTTGAACAATAGAACGTTGTCTCCCTTCTTGAACGTGCGCATCTCAATATGGCGATCGTGGATCAGCTTTGTGCGCTCTTTGTAGATGCGAGCATTCTCATATGCCGTCATGCGTAGCTCATCCAATTCATTCAATTCAAACATCCTTTTTCTCCCGGCCTCATCATAGTGCAAGTTCAGCCTTCTTAGCGCCCAATGGGCCTTGTGCTCCAATTCCACCGGAAGGTGGCAAGCCCGGCCATACGCCAGCCTAAAAGGCGTGGTGCCTATAGGTGTTTTGTACGCCGTTCGATAAGCCCAAAGCGCGTCCGGTAGCAATACACTCCAATTCTTCCTTGTGGATGCTACGGTCCTTTCTAAAATCTTCTTGATTTCTCTATTTGATACCTCCACTTGTCCTTGCGTCTGTGGATGATATGGGGTGCCGATGTTGTGCTTGACCCCATATTTCTTTAAAAGTGTCGCGAATTTCTGATTTCGAAAATGTGTGCCTCCGTCACTTATGATCATTCGGGGAATCCCGAACCTGCAGAAAATGTTCTCTTTGACAAACCTACACACTACGTTCGAATCATTAGTCCTTGTGGGGATTGCCTCCACCCACTTCGACACATAATCTACAGCAAGTAAGATATAAAGATTTGAATTTGAGGACACAAAGGGTCCCATGAAGTCAATGCCCCATAAATCAAATACCTCAACTTCCTGAAATACATTCAGGGGCATTTCTTGTCTCCTTGAGATGTTACCTGCGCGCTGGCACGGGTCACATTGCCTAACAAAATCATAGGCATCCCGGAACAAAGTGGGCCAATAAAGGCCGCTTTCCAACACCTTGGCTGCTATCCGTGAGCTAGCATGGTGTCCTCCTGTAGGCGACGCATGACAGTGGTGGAGAACACTCTCGTACTCCACCTCCGGCACGCACCTGCGAAGAATACCATCCCTGCACTGCTTCAAGAGAATCGGGTCATCCCAAAAATAATATCTCAATGAATGAAAGAATTTCTTTTTCTCTTGATAGGACCAATCCTCCGAGATGATCCCGCAAGCCAAATAATTCACAATTTCCGCAAACCATGGTTCTTTAGAATCAATTTTTAAAAGTTGTTCATCGGGAAAGGTCTCGGTAATGGGTATGTGCAAACCTTGTTCATCAACCCTCTCTAACCTAGACAAGTGGTCAGCCACCACATTTTCAATTCCCGACTTGTCCTTGATTTCAATATCGAATTCTTGTAGGAGCAAAATCCACCTAATTAGTCTAGGCTTCGCATCCTTCTTCTCCATCAAATACTTTATTGTAGCGTGATCAGTCCACACAACCACCTTAGAACCCACTAAGTACTGCCAAAATTTTTCAAAGGTGAACACGACGGCCAGTAACTCCTTTTCCGTGGTTGTGTAGTTCAATTGAGCATCATTAAGCGTTTTTGAGGCGTAGAAAATCACAGCAGGCTTGTTATCTACCCTTTGCCCCAAAACCAGCTCCCACAGCATAATCGGACGCATCACACATCAACTCGAATGGCTTTGTCCAATCCGGCGTTTGAACAACCGGAGCTGAAATCAACTTTTCCTTCAAAACCTCGAATGCGTGAAGACATTTCTCATTAAAATCAAAAACTGCGACTTTTTCCAACAATTCCGATAATGGCTTTGCGATTTTCGAAAAATCCTTAATAAATCGCTGATAAAACCTGGCGTGTCCCAAAAAGCTTCTCACCCCTTTTGCAGAATTTGGTGGGGGTAACTTAGAAATCACCTCAATTTTTACGGGGTCTACCTCAAGACCCTTGCTAGACACCTTGTGTCCTAGCACAATTCCTTCCGTCACCATCATGTGACATTTCTCCCAATTGAGGACCAAGTGTGTGTCCTCGCACCGTTGTAATACCTTATCTAAGTTATAAAGGCATTCATCAAAAGACGCTCCATACACCGAGAAGTCGTCCATGAAAACTTCAAGACACCGCGCCACCATGTCAGAGAATATGGCGAGCATACAGCGTTGAAAAGTCGCCGGCGCATTGCATAAACCGAACGGCATACGGCGGTAAGCAAACGTCCCATAGGGACATGTAAACGTAGACTTCTCTTGATCCAAAGGATCAATAGAAATCTGGTTGTACCCCGAATAGCCATCTAGAAAACAAAAATGCGACCGACCAGCTAGACGTTCCAAAATCTGATCGATAAATGGCAATGGAAAATGATCTTTAAGAGTTGCAGCATTCAATCGGTGGTAGTCAATGCAAACACGCCACCCGGTTACCAATCGGGTGGTGACAGGTTCATTCAAAAGATTTGTAGTGACAGTGATTCCCCCCTTTTTAGGGACTACCTGTGTGGGACTCACCCACGTTGAATCGGATATGGCATAAATGATCCCTGCAGCAAGAAGCTTTATGACTTCCTTCTTGACAACCTCCATCATGCTTGGATTTAGACGTCTTTGAGGCTGTATGACTGGCTTGGCTCCCTCTTCGAGCCGAATATTGTGTTGGCAAAGTGTAGGGGAGATCCCCTTGATGTCCGCCACAGACCACCCAAAAGCTCCACGGTGGTTCTTGAGCACTATCAGTAGTTGCTCCTCCTCATCCGCACTCAAGTATGCAGAAACAATCACGGGTAACTTGTCCTCCTCATCTAGAAAGACGTACTTCAGATGCGGGGGCAATGGCTTCAACTCCAGATCAGGTGGGCAAATAAGAGATGATTGTAGCGGTGGGGGAAGTGTACCCAAATCTTCATAGTGCCTCGTGTAGAAACATGGAAGCATTTGAAGCATTTTGGCACACTCCTTGAGTGAAGCACTCCGCATCCAATCATAAGTGACATTTAACAAACACGCCTCCAAAGGCAGTTCCGGATATGCATCAAAGATGGAAGTAATAATCACATCATCCTCCCACGAAGGTGGAATGTCCTCATTCTCATCATTTGGAAACCCAACAACCTTGCATAAAGAGACAACTTTTGGTTGCTCCATAAGGTCCACCGCTAAGGTCCCATTATCTATCCTGCTCATCACATGGGCCATATCCCAAAATGGCTTCCCAAGACAAAGTGAGATATTTTGTTCCACATGCTTAACCATGTTGCACTGTGCTTTTGCTTTATTAGATGCATTGCCATTGGGCATGACCATCTCAAAGCGATCATCCGCAATGCCCAAGGTCAAGCGACCTCTCCCCATCTCCAAGATCATATCAGCTGTAGCTTGGAATGGGTGACCAAGTAGTAACTCATTGCCATGCTCGTCCTGCATTTCCATAACGACGAAATCAGCCGGAAAAACAAAGCGGTCTACCTTTACCAAAACATCCTCACAGATTCCATACGGTTTCACCACAGAATTATCGGCCAATTGGATGGTCATGTTACTTGGCCTCGACTCTTTCAATCCAAGTTTCTTGAATGTAGAAAGGGGCATCAGATTTATGCTTGCTCCGGAATCACAAAGTGCCTCGCCAAATTTGAACTTCCCGATAAAGCAAGAAATATTGAAACAACCGGGATCCTGTCTTTTTGGCGGCAAAGTGCCCATAATAAAAGCACTCACTTGCTCCTTCAATACCGCGACCTCAGTGTCGGGTATCTTTCTCTTCTTGGTGATTACAACTTTGAGAAACTTCCCATAAGACGGGATTTGTTCAATCGCCTTTAGCAAAGGAATATTCACTGATAACTTCCTAAAGCTGTCCAGAAATTTCTTAAACTGTGCATCCACCTTTCTTGCTTTTGCACTATTGGGATAGGGGACCGGAACAGTATGTGCCCTTTGGTGAGGTGGCACATAGGGAGTTAATTTCTGTGGTTCCTCCTCAATGGCTTGTTCTTCCTTACCACCTTCAGCTATGTCCTCAGTTTTCTCTATGACAGGTGCGGGATGCTCGTTGACTATTGCTTCTTCAACTGTGTCCTGCGGTGTGCTTGTGTCATCTGCCCTTGGATTTAACACTTTCTTACCGCTCCTCAATAAGATGGCCTTGGCCTGTTGGTTTCCCCCGGGAATATTGGTGTTCCCCGGAAAACCCGGATGTGCCGGCTTCTTCAAGCTTGCAATCTCGGCTGCCATCTGCGCCATGGAAGTCTCTATAGTTCTCATTTGAGCCCCGTGGCTCTGCAAAGTCTGCCCAAACTGGTTCATAAATTCACCCTGTTGCTTGATTTGTTGCCCAAAAGTGTTCATCAACTCTTGATTTTGCTTGATGACTTGATTGAGCAACTCCGTGCTCTTGTCCTCCGTGACCGGTGCAGGCTTGGCGTCCGGATCCTGCAGAAAGTTATTTGGATCCTTCCATGAAAATTTCTTGTCCTTCCGCCATGAATAATCATTATTCCTGTACCCCTGCTGTTGCCTCATGTACTTGACCTGAGCCTCATCCTCGGACTCATTGTCTTCCTTCTGCAGGAACTTCTTTGCGAGAAGATCCATCTTCTCGTTCAGCTCTCTCATTGCCTTTGACTCACTGGCAACTCTTGCTTGCTCAACTGGGCCTCGTTCTCTTTCTCCCCAAGATTGCTTCCGTGCCATATTCTTCAGTATTTCCCAGCATCTTGTATCCGTGTTATTTAAGAAAAATCCGGAACCAGCCGAGTCCAGGTTGCTTCTATCATGCTCGGAGAGAGCAAAGTAGAAGATCTTCACTTGGGTTTCCTTGTCCAATCCATGATGTGGACATCTCCTCAACATGACCTGGAATCGCTCCCAAGTCTCAGAATAAGTTTCACCCGCCTGTTGGGTGAAATTGTGAATCTTCCTGATCATATCATTGGTCTTCTCAGGAGGGAAGAACCTCTCGAAGAAAACCTCTACCATGTGATCCTATGATTCAACAAACTCGTCGTCGAGGTTATGAAGCCACTCTCTTGCCACTCCAGCCAAGGAACACGGGAATAGCTTGAGGTAGAGCACATCTTGTGGAAATCGATCTATCTTCACCATATCACAGTTCTCCACGAACTGGCTGATGTGGGCCACTGGATCTTCATTTTTTAATCCGTGAAATGCATTTGATTTAACCAGGTTAATCAATGCTGGATCGATCTTGTAGGTTGGAATGTTTAGCCCCTGTTTCTTTATAGGCCCCTTTGATGCTGAGGAAGAAGACGCCTTGATCTTCTCCCATATTGTCTGTGCTTCAGCCATTGCTTCTTCTTGTTCTTGCTCAGATTCAGAATTTATATCACTGTGGTGCTCCTGCTTGTAGTAGTCCTCGTCCTCTGGTCCCGCAGATGGAACCTCTGGTGTGTGATTCACGTAGTCTCGACTACGTGTGTGCACCATGCAAAGTACCTGAAATATGGAAATAGGGGTTCAGTACAATGCTTTGAACGAGTCAACACAATTATAGGGAAATAAAGGAATTTTTGAAATTGTTTTAAAATAAAATAAAAAAAAATGTGGCCTAGAGTGGCCGCTCTTAGCACTCAAAGTGCCAATAATTCGCCGTATCCCCGGCAACGGCGCCAAAAACTTGACGTGTATTTTACTACGCGCTTAAACGCAAGTATACACGTCGAAGTAATATAGGCCTTGTGAGGCCCGAGTCGAACTCAGGGATACGTGAATTATTGGAGACTTCTACTAACTAATCGCAATCAGCTAGACCGATTAACAAAGTAGGGGTTTTGTTGTTCAAATTAAAAATAAAATAAAAATCAAACAAGGAAAACAATCGATTAAAGGTTAATTTAATCAATTCAAAGGGATATCTTTAGGATGGCGGTTTCACCGTGGGTCAACATTGTATTAGGTTTCATATAATTCCTCACACTTCTCTCTCTATCCGGGTAGTGGCCTGAAAACATAATTACCCACTGTCGTGGTGTAATTCACTACTTAGGTTTAGGTTGATCCCACCGTCGTAGTAATCATTCCCCTAAACTAAGTGCATTATAAACGGTCCCTCAGTTCCCACCATTAATTTTACAACTCCTTTGTCAAGGGTTTTATTGATTAATGTAAAATTCGTCTCTTTTCAACCGTTAATCCTTCTGTCGAAGTGATTAAGGGTGTTAAATTATTATTATGGTGATCAAGCATAACAATAGAAATGGAGAAAACGAATCTATACCACGGATTTGAGAGAAAAATATGAATTATTGATATAAAAATGTCATACAATGCATTCCTGGGCTACTCCCGGTCCTAAAGATTGAGGGTTTTAGCCTCTCATGCTCATCTCACACGAATACATGGTAGAAATTGGGGAATTCATAAGAAAAACGGGAAATAAATGGGAAAACCCCTGAACGGAGAAGAACCGGTGGATCCTTGGCGTAGAACACGAGCTTTCCCCGCCTGTCGGTGGTGGAAATCGTCTTCGGCAGCGTCCGAATCACCCAGGATGAGCTTCTCGGCCTCCGTTCTCCTTTCTCTCCTCCTTGGCACTCGTGCAATCAAAAAATTAGATCCTCTCCACGTCTGGGCGGCCGTCATTAGGTATAAGTCCCTAATTAGGTCGTCAAATAACAACAGCCATCCGATCGAGATCAAAACAGATCCAACGCATATCTGCCGGCGTCGATACCATCGACGCGGGTCGATGGTATCGACCCAGCGGATTAGAGGCAGCTTTCCTTTCTTTTAGTCTGAGCGCCTGTGGTGATCTCGATACCATCGACTTGGGTGTCGATGGTATCGACTCCTTTAGCGTCGGTTTTGTCTTCTAGCGACGCTGTAGCTCTCCTTGTGTCGATGGCATCGACTTTCGTCGATGGTATCGACTGCATCCTCGCCAGCAACTTGAAGGGATCTCGATACCATCGACTTAGGCGTCGATGGTATCGACTCTGTATTGCTCTTCTCGGCTGACAACCTGTGGCTTGGTCGATGGTATCGACTTCCGTCGATGGTATCGACGGAAGCAGATACTTGTTTTTCCTGAAATTTCACAATAAGACCAAGTAAATCCACACAATTTATAATAAGATGATAAATGATGCTAAAAAATAGTAAAACAAAGGGGATTTGATATAATATGATGGAAAAGACCAAATTAAGTGAATTATGCAATATTATCCATGAAAATGAGTAATTAGAGCACAAAACACATATAAAAAAGGTCTATAAATGCGACTCAAACTCATCGCATCATGTTGAGTGTATAACAACCATCTAGTATTTAGTGTAGAACAACCATTGCATTACAAATTAGTCCAACCATTGTGTTGCAATTCCTCAAGGAAAACTATCATATTGTGAACCCAAACAGCATTAGAAGGTGCAAATTCCTTCACCTCCACACAAAACAAACATCAAGGGTTGATACCTTCATGCAACATGGTTCTAAATCATTCCATTCAAATGAAACTTCTCTAGATTATGAAGAATGCCATAGAGTATACATCTGTTAAAATTGAAGTTAGATCCCTAGAAAAAGGAAAGTTGCATAAAGGTTCGCACAAGGACATAAATTTTTAAAACTTACGCAAACAAAGTTAGATTTGGGCCAAATTTTAAAAGTAGATTTTCCAACTGATATGAAAACATAAAATAATATGTAATTAAGAAACCAAGCACCCAATTAAATCAAAGAAGCATGTTTGAGCATATAACCAGGTCATGGGTCTTACAATTTAGTGATTCACATTGTGTTCAATTTCATCCTCAAGTGTGTATCTCCTTTGAGTTTTTCACTCTTGCAAGAAAAAAGTTTTTATCATTGTTGTTCTGTATTCTTTCTCCCAACTCATTTTCCATGTCTAGAAGGGTTGCTTTGAGGCTTAATGTATACCTAGCTAGTCTTTTAGACATATTTCATGCTAGGACTTGTAAAGTCTACAAGGTTTATATCTTCTTCTTGATTTTGGATATGAGTATATTCACAAGTTAAGGGAAGTTGATTGTATTTTTCTGTCTAGATTCCTAGTTGTAATAAACCAATCCCTTATGATTTATGGATAAACTCTAGCCTTTTCTAAAAAAATTAGAATTCAAATATTTTGAATGACACTAGAACTACTCCTGAAGAAGAGACACTTTGGTTACTCCGCATCATCAATATAAACCCCACCCCACCAACTACCTACATGTTGGAGGGGACATTCTAACTCATGGATTGGATATGGTCATTTTCATTCTGAGAAGCACAAGTGGAGGTTTGATCTGGGTCACTTTGTTTGGGAGTCTCACCACCCAAGCTACTACCTCACTGGCCAAGGCCTGCAAGTTTTGATTATGGTTTCCTATTATATGAAAATTTATGGGAAGCCCTAGATACATGATCCTCTATATTATTTATGCACGTATATATTGGAATTTCCCTAGAACCTATGTCAAAAGTCTAATAGTGTGTTATTACTGCCAATTTTATATTGTTCTATCCATATTTGATATATGCTAGCCTTTGTTAGGGAGTATTATGCCTTAAAGCTATATGAACAAGGCTGAAATAAGGTTTCTCTCGTTAAATAAATTCTTTCAAATTCTTGTTCTTGCTTTCTTATGCTATGAAGATGAAACTAAACCTCAAAATCATATTCTCTTGAATAGTCTATGTTTGTCTATGGTAGAAATTTCCTTAAATTTATGGTTAATGGTTAATTTCTATACAAATGTCTATGAATGTGAATATTGCACTAAGTAAATGTTAGAGATGAATTCAATTCACCTGATAAGTAAGGTCTAAGTCAAGAAAAGGCTAGAATCATATCTTCCTAACTATGATGTTGAGTTTCATGCTAAGTATAGTATGAGTATGCACTGGTCTGACCTTGATAGTGAATGTGACGATGAGATATGATGGGGAATATGTTCCATGTAGGAGATAGGTGATGTATATAATCAATTCAAATCCCTAAGGTAAAGGAATTTAATATTATAGGTAGTTGTTTGCTTGGTAAGATGTTTCTTAATGGGGAAAAACCTAATTTCATGATGTATGACAATTCATGAACCTAACAGGAATCTTGCAAGTTAAATTCATAAGTGCAAGTGATGAATAAATATTCATCGTAGTTTAATTGTATTTTTTAGATTAATATTGCACCTCATTTAGGCATTCTATATCTTGCTTGATGTAATATATGTTTCCCATAACCTTGACTACTATATTTTGGTTTTAATGAGATCATAAGATTTTTACTGTAGGAACTAACAATGTCTAATGGAATAGCTAACAAGACATTCTAAATTAGCTACAATGGGAATTTAACTAAGCCAATGGGCATTTAACTAAGCCGGTGAGGGATTTGAGTCTAATTTCCCCTCAAATTAGTTTGGTGTGCAAATCACGTTGCATGGTTATCGAGAATGTATTGGACAACCGATCAAGATCACACCGCAAGAAAAATAAGGCATTAATATAATACTAGCAAGAGAGCACGTGCTTCCTAATTTGATCCTTAACATGCTACATTTGACATAGATAAGCATACATATAACTACTTATCTTTTAGTGTGTACCTAGAGATATTCATGTCATACATCAAATAAATCAACACAATAGCATTTTAATTGAAATAATGATGTTGATACACATTTTAAATGCAATCCAAATATGTTCTCATTCAGATCTCACCACAAATCTAAGTCATATGTAGTGTTGGTGATTCTTGATGGATCATTTACTACAAAAAAGGACCCTATGTAGGATATTTGTTTCTACAAAATAATATATTCCAACATATTTTGTGTAGTCTAACCTCGAGATGGACCCAATATGTATAGTCTTCTACACACTGTAAAACAATAGTTTAATAAATATTATATTAATTCATAAATATTTTTATTTTTATTACTTTATTATACAAAAAGTATGTGAAATGTGTAATTTTAAATTGTGTTGCAAAATCTAACAACTCATGATTCAACCAAATTTCACTCTTATTAGAATTTAGATTAGCTAAATTCATATAACAAAACTTCCCGAAGTTAATAAAGCATAAACTTGGAACCGACCATGTTTCAATTTGCCCTTAACATCAACACTTGGAACAAACATATGTTGACAAATTTCACATCCGAGATCATTTTTTAAGTCAGGTTTAGAGATTTAGATGGAACATTAACATGCCTAGTGACATCCCATTGACTTTTCACGTTCTCGAATTAATGACATCGACTACCTCACATGAATATCATATTAATAGGTAAACTGCAAACTCCATTCATGGCAATGTTATTTTGGCATATTTAAAAGAAAAAAATGTAAGGATGAGTTCATTCATTCTCCCTCTTTCATCCAAAAGTAAACTACATACTCCATTCCTGCCAATGTGAGAACATTGAGAAATTTACTCGAATATACATTGGACGTTTAAAAATATTGTATACCTTTGTTCGAGAAGTGGGAGAACTTTATTAGTATTATTTTAGTAGAAACACAATTAAGAATGTGAAATATAATAAAATACCTCAAATCGTATGGATTGGTGGTGGTTATGAAAATTATATCGAAATAATTTCCAGGGAACTTTACTATATTTGTCATGAATTGGCTATTGTTGAGACTCCTAATTAGGGATGGAAATGATGTAGATGTGATATATTTATTGTGAACATCATAACAATATCACTCTAAAAAATTATGCACCATAATCATACATGTCCACTGTGATTTTTAAAATGAAAAACCATTGCACTATAATAAAACAAAAACTATCATAAAAAATATTGATTTAGATCATATTGTAAAAAAAATTGTAGTTCATTGTGTCTTTTTTCAATGACGACGGACTGCCTCAGAAGACGGGCCACAATTTAGACCTCCTCACAATGTAAAAATCAGTCTGTGTGATTGGATAAATGATCACCAAGGCTTACTCACAAGATATAAAACTCGGATCCCTACTCAGAGGATTCCAACCCTTTACTACTGCGCCACCACCTCGTTGGCAAGTTCATTGTATCATTATCCGAATAATATATCACAAACTAATAGTATATATTTTACCAATAATGAACCAACATTCATATTACTAAAAATCCAAAGATGTGTATACGTTTCATTCATACACATTTTATAATCTTATTTACCTATGAATAAAGTAAGGTGACCAGCCTGCTATTCCAGCTATCACCTTGCTTGAATCTTCACAAAAGTAAGAACCACATGTACTTTGAAGATTATCAAAAGTAGAGCATCTGCACCATAAATACATGGTGTTATTACGCAGTTAAAAAACTGCTCAATTGTTTGCATCCCTAATATATATAAAGAATGGTACCCCCTCACAAACATGCAACGTGAGACAAAACATCAAGAGGTTTTACATGTACCCAATAAAATTGACAGATCTAACATTTTATAAATTCTAAATATCTCAACACATGGTTTTCTAAACAATTAATTGTAAGTATAATATGTATTTTTAAAAAATACATATAGTCGATCTTTTTAGACATATGTATTTAGTATTTCTTGTTATCTCATTCTTCTTGTTAAACCCACTGAGCCGAATGTGACTCGAAACTCTTATTTGTTAGATGGATCTAGTTAAAGTATAAGGTTTTTAAATGGGGGAAAGCATGTTCGCAATTGAAAAGGCAGTACTTGGTCCCTCAATCAACATGCTCTGTCAACTCGGGCAACCGAAATCAAGGTGACCTGATTCAAAATTTGTATATTTGGCAGAATCAGTAAGTGACATCGAGAGAGAAAAAAGAGAAAGCTTTGAAGCTGGATTAATATCTACCTGTTAGAATCAGAAATGGATAAAACTGTTTTGAACCGTTGCCGCTTGAAGCAAGCAAGGTGACAGCTGGAATAGCAGGCTGGTCACCTTGCTTTATTCATTAAAAAAAATAAGAATAGAGGCCCAATCGAATTAACCAGGGCTATCGATGATTCACCCTTCACATAGGAGTAGCAAATCTATCAACGGCATGAGTCCCCGCACCCCAATCAGTTATCCAGTAACGCAACATTGACAGCGTCGTGTTCTCCACATACCTCACATCGGCTCCACACACCCACACTAATGCCTCCCCTTCACGCTCAAGCGTTCGATCACCCAGAAACGACGTCAGACAAGCTTCGAAGAGACAATGCCACTCCGAAAGGTTGATCCACCAATGGCACCCCCATCTTCAACAGCCTGCTTCGACCGCTGCAAGTAGAGAGGTCACAAACATGGAATTGAAACTACTAATAAATTATTTGGTATGATGTAAGTAAATCTCTTAGCTCCTGTTTGGTTCGAGACTGGGATTCTGTAGTCTGGACTGGGTTAGTCGGGGTTAGTCAGTAGATCTGGATTGGGGTAGTCTGGATCCAGTCTGATTCTGTTTGGCAACCCAGTCTGATTCTGGTCAGCTGGTAAGGATTGAGTCAGGATTCAGTCTGGTTCTGTTTGGCTACTAGTAAAGATTTAGACTGATTCTGTTTGGCAATGTAGTCAAGATCTGGATATCCTCATATTCTTAGTGAACACTTTGTCATGTTCTTACATAATAGTTTTAAAAATAATGACCGCAGAACTGTGTTGACTGTGCAATACAAGATTAAAATTTACAATAAATATATAATTTTATACATGATTGATTCTATTTGTTATTTTTCTTTTATGAATATGAGTTGAGTATTATTACTTTTATATGCATATTTAAAGTAAATATTACTTTAACCACTACTGAGTGAATGCAGGGCACATGTATTGTTGTATGCATGTATACTTGTGTAGTATTGTATAAATAGGTAAGTAACAAAATAATTGACAATAGACAACTTAAATTTGTCGTAATACACAATATTCTGTTACACAATACAACATAAATTACACATAAGTGTCATCACAAATTAAAATATAAAAAGGTCAAATGACTTTAGGTACTAATATGCATTCGTTGCACTCATTTTCTGCATCATTATTGACTCGGACAACATTAGGTTGATTGTTTGTCTCTCTGATTATCAATTGTTGTGCATGGTTGAGAGCTTCCCACTTGATCAAGTTGTTATTGTATTGCCGGTGGGTAAGTACAAGGACTTGTCCAGAATGTGTGCGGAACTGCATCTACAATTTTTAGCACTTTCCATCTTGCCTTGAAGGCAGCCATGTTTATGTTAGTCCTCCTAGTTAATGTATGGAATTTTACGAGGGCATCACACCAACCTTGACATACATGAGGCCTACGTAAGCGTCGCAAGTAGTACTAACGACCCAACACTGTGTCGAGTGCGGCATTTGACTCCTCATCCCATTGAAAATGATTCATTGTGTGTGAGAGCGTCTGTAGCATAGATTGATAACTATCAAACCAACAGTATTAAAGTAACGGTATTAAATCAAACATATCATATTAATAACTATCAACTTTGTTCAACCAACGGTATTAAAGTAAAGCAAACATATCAGATTTATATTTTAATTGAAATACGTATAAAAGTAATTATTTCACATAAATATAAAAGTAATTATTCTAGAGATGACATATGTTACATCACAACTAAAATTTTGAAAATAAAATAATATCATGTCTAAATACTGGGTAAATGTGGCATAGTTCAACAGAGATGAGACAAAAAAGGAACGGTGTGCCCTGCAGTTGCCTAGATCTAGAAACATAGAAGCAGTCTAAGATGGCGACCAGCCACTGTGTTGTCCATTCTTTGGTGCAGATGTAGGTTTTTGTTGATCCCAGGTGGGACTGTCTTAGTTGGCCTACCTTAGGGCCTCGTCGTACTCGTCACATGACATGGGACACTCTTCCTATGGCGTTGCCTTGACTTGTTTGTTGGCGTTGTCTTTCGACCAATCAAACAACAATGGTAGATGACAAACTGGGTGAGTCACACCATCGTTGTTTTATTCTGGGCTCGCATTTGGGGAATGAGACTGGGAAGGCTCACAACACTTTTGCTTGCACATGAGTTTTTTTATTCATATATTTCTCTATCCTTACACGCGATGTCACCCGGTCAGTGTTAGCGCAGCTGGTAAGGCACGGTGTTCCCCTCCGGGGGGAGCTGGGTTCGAACCACACTGTGGAGCGCTGGATTTATCACCCGCCAGTTATCCGGGCTATGACTAGAAAAAGGATGCGGGCTCTGCCTAAGGCAGTGAAAAAATCCTTTTTTTTACACGTGATGTCAATATTTTTTTAAACTTGAAACGAGACTTTGAAAATGACTTTGACATCTAAATGATAATATATTGCAATGGTAAGGGTTCATTGTACAATGATGCAGACATAATATGATAACTCAAATATAAATATTTAATGTGCATATATCTGCTAAAGAAATAAAAAACTATCATTATGATAAAAAAGATCATATATAAAGTAGCAAGCATTAGGATGTTGCATTAACATCAATCAAACTCAGGGGTCCAATTGTAGAAAGTAAAAAATAGAGCATACACAAAGTAGTAAAAAGGAGTATTCTTGCAACTTCATTCGTTGCCCTCATGACCTACTCATGCATTGTTTACAACATTGAATAATTGTTCTACAAATCCTGGGGGGATCACAAATTGTGCTAAGGGATGAGGAGGCAATAAATGTGCCAAAAGGAAACAATTTTGTTTGATAAAGGCTTTCTTTAGGTTCTTCCAAATGGTTTTCAATTGGTTCAAAGTTATGAAATGCATCCCAGTTATGTTTCGAATGTTAGTCCATGTCTCCATCCAAGCCTATCGAGTATAAAATACACTGACACATCTCCCCATGTCATATTGACTTCTCATGGCATCAAGTACGATATGATCGTCCTCTGGACGCCATAAACCAAACATGCTTGTTGGATTCCCAGCCATATTTCAGATTCTATAAGTAATATATTTCATATGTAAGGGTGTATATAGCAATTATGCAGATATAATATGATTATTCATTTTTAAATAACATACACCATTCTATCTAGTCTAGATATAAAACATTTAGCAACATTTATGATAAAAATCAGCAACCTTTTAATGTAATTTAATGTTTATATCTTAGGATGAATTGAGAAAGTTTATAATGTTAATAAAATCCAACGATAGACAATCTAAATTGATAGGAAAATCTAAATCTAACTCTTTCAATCAACGTTATGGCGTCATAGGAGGTGAAGGAATGTCAAAAAGGAGACTATAAGTTTCCTCCAACTCGTCAACAGAGATTTGTAGAACGTCATACTCGTACTTTTTGGAGGTGTATATATTTTCGGATTTGTGATGGATTTTAACAAAGTCCTTCATGTTCATCACCTAACCCCACACTGACTTGCACTCACCAGTTAGTAACATAATCTCAGACTTCAAAGAATCAGTTGTTGGAGGGAGATCAACTTCCCAATGGAAGTATCAGCATTAGTCTTTTCCCTAAAATGTATTCCTAAGTTCAAGTTAATGCTAACAAATGTGCAACCTACATAAGGGCAACCGACTTTTTATGGATTTACTATCGCACCTTACTAGTAGGACATATGTAATACGTTTTGCTCAGCCTTTCACTCAGAATGCCAAAGTTATATAACCATGCATCCTCTGTGTTAATCCGCAAGGCTGCAACTAGACCACAATGACACCTCAGAAATTTAGATGGATTCATTGACATCTAAAACACGGTTGTTGATTAGTAACATAAAGAAATGTTCATAACATAGATTTTAAATCTAATTTGAAGAGATTTCGATAGGACAAGTTGACTGTTCTAACATGCAAGTGAAGTTTATTTGGATAGATCATACTATATTACAACTATGATATATTGTAGCTGTCTTCTTTTGTTGAAGAGTCACTATCAGTAGATAGGTGAAGTAGTTCACGAAGATATAGGCGCCTATTCCTCAAAGTCAAAATTTTTGCTACTAGCCTATCGGTGTCTGCCCTTGTCGAATAGACAAAGTCGCATTGTTCATACTAGTGCTTGCGTTCGTTGTGTGCATAAGTTGTGTTACCAGTGCATCCTTAACTGTAGTAAGGGTGGCCAAGATAGGTTGTATCGTTGTGCGGGAAACATCATACGACATATGTTTAGAACAAGATCTCTACCACATGTAAAATACGGCTTGTGGGGGTTGTTATCTTCAAACCGTCCATTTTCTACATTTGGGGCATCCATGTACACTTGTACGGTGCATTGGAGGCCACATGGACACGACAACATTCCACTCTCCATTTTAAGACAACCTAATGAAACATAATTTGACATTTTTAATTAGGAGGCATAAAAATATTTGATAAAACAAACATTTTAAGTCAAGTGGTAGATAAGTTCTCATACGCTACATAAATTATGACAAGTACAAAGTAAGGTCAACGAGTATCCCAAATGAAATTGGAAATTGTTTCACATAATACATCAACCTCCCTTGCATCAGCCGGAGTTGTTCGTTGTAGCAAACTCAGTTTGACCCCATTGGATGGGAAGGCAGATGTTGAGCTATGTTCTGGGATTTCCTCCATCATAGTGTCACCATCATTATGGTGACGTATAAAATTGTGGAGGATACAACAAGACATTATGAGGTGACACTGCAAATGTATAGGATATGTCGCCCCTTTTTTAAGGTAGGCAAGCCTCCTCTTCAACACACTGAATGCTCTTTCTATAACATTACATAATTGAGTGTGATGGTGGTCAAACATATCCTTCTTTTCATTTTATGAATGTCTATTTCTTTGGTACTAAGATATATGGTAAGTTGTGTTGCGATAAGGTACAAGAAACTGATAAGTGTTGGCATGCCCTACATCAACAAGGTAAAACTTTCCTGGCAGTACTATGAAACCTCCTGTGGTTGTTTCTTCTTATAGAACCCTTTAGTCAGTTGTCGATCCCTCCCACCTAGTTAGGACATATGTAAACTCCATTGAGAAGTCTACTGCAGCCATGACATTCAGAGAGACATTTCCTTTTCTATCCCAGTAATGATTTTGCTTCTCGCATTTCACCGAGATTGGGATGTGTGTCCCATCAATTGCCCCAATGGCATTCTACAAAACTGAAATCAGGTTCCAACATACAAAATAATTGAAAATGATTATAAATTGTAGGGGATAATTATTACCTTGAAGTAAGGATAAAACCTTGAGCTCTCTAATATACGACGATGTGTTGTTGTGCTTGTAGTTTGCATGACAACATAGTCATGACACAACACACACACCCCATCCAATACTTCATTGAACTTTGTACTTATGGTTTCAACAGAGTGAATGTAGTCCTCAGATAAAACACGATTTGTATGGTCATGGCCAACCATCTATAGGAAGTAGCATACAACCTCAACTGATGAGATGCCTCTACTACTTCGTAACAAGACACGACTCTCAATCTTGTTTACGAGGGCAATTATAGTATGTGGTCGCATTCGGTATAGGTCATAAGCCCTCTGTTCATGGCTAGTTATGATTTCTACCACCTTTTAGTGGCCACTCCTAATACTAACTGACCTAGGTATTGTAGGTGGTATGTCATCATCATCGGAAATGTTCTCCATGATGGAGTTTGCTATTGAGTCAGTTACTACATCAGCACTGCGATTTTCTGGACCAGACACAATATCCAAAATCTATGTAATGAGGTATGTTGTTTCTGTATGATCACTAGCAGACATGATGCCTACAACTAAAAGGATAACAACCTTGACATGATGCCTAAAATTAAAAGAATAACAACCTAAACATAATATGAAAGATGTGACAGAAGAAGAAAAAAACTACATCAACATTAGATATGAATTAAATGGTATTACCAACAAATGTTTGTCCAAGAAGTAATTATTACAAAAATAAGTTAATTGGTGATGATGTTCCCAAACATAGAAAACATAAGGGAAAAAGAAATTTTTGAAGTTCTCAACCAAAAGAAAATTGGAAAGCAAACCATAACCGTCACCAACCTCTAACTTATTATGCTAATGGGTCTATGTTATTCCCACTTGGGCCAACATCATTTGTTCTAGTATACCACATGGATGGCATACTTGATGTGTTGTTGAAGTTTGATGATGGGGATTGCAAAGCAGATCCCTACTGAGATGGCACAAAAGAGGATGGCATTGAAGGTAGTGGTGTTACACTACCGCCTTGGGACCTTTCCCAAAGGTCTTGAAACCATATTGTTATTTTGTGTGGGGTATGTGTAAGGTTGAGGTAGATGTTGCGGTTTGTTGAGTCCTTTATAGAATTCACATGAGTTGTAAATGTAGGGCTAGGGGCATCAGGGAAAGTGTCATTGAAATGTTATAAAACCATTGCAAATTCTTCTTTTTCAATGGATCTGGTGGCCACACATGTGCCTAACTCGTGCACCTTTGCGTACACCTGTGTGAATTCAGATAACACTTCATTAGAAAGCACACATCGCTCTTGTGACATTGATGGTCGCTTCCTATGCCTGTGGATAGGAGGAGTCCTTCCCCCAACACCCTGTGTATCTATTCTGCCTCCCCTAGTGTCACCCTCACTCTGCATCCCAGGTGCACCTATGACCGGTTCCCCTATGGGGGTTTCTGTATTCATGGGTGTATCAGACGCATCTAAGTCGACAGAATCTTCATCCTCGAAGGAGACGTTGGATGGTATTTGTCTATACATAGAAGACATTGCATGGTGTCCTCTAGCAATGTTCCTCCCCGCCATCAATTCAACGTCGTAGTAGTGGAGAAAGGGTCAGTTAATCAACCTAGCAAGATCCTTGTTTGCCTAAGTATAAAAAAAATTTTATAAGGAGATTTATATGTAAATATAGGACATTACTTTTGGGGTCAGGGTATGATTATTATACATATCGTAAGGCTCTCCCTCCACTCAGGGGTGTCAAGAAACTTGGGCTTATTCCTAGTCTCATACCATATGATGCCACTCTTGTTGGTTACAAGCTTCGATCTGGCATAGTCCTTCCTCAGGTTCTTCCATTGAGTTTTGACCTGCTCTAACGTACAACCCATCCTCCCCATCCTATTTTGCAAATCATGAAGTGTCTCCCTCCAATGGTCCCTAGTAAACTGGTTGTCAATACACCTGCCTATATCATACTACCTCTGCAATGTTGAAACTAATGCATCATCAAACTCTCTCAACCATACAATATGGAACCTGGGGTCTACGAAAGACATACTCACGTAGGTGTTGCAATATATAATGACAGTGAATGGTGTTTACAGTAATTTTAAAATATTGACTTGGATGGTTATTAATACATACAACTTAGGTGGTTACATAGGTGTTTTCTAGCAATAAAGTATCCTCTCACAGGGATGTTAATGGCACAACCATGTCAGTACAAGGTGGTCATTATATATGAGCTTTGTTGTAACAAAGTGTATTAGCATTTGAGTAAGAATTATATGAATGAGTGTAATGACCTAATAACTATAACACATGCATAACCTAATAAGATAACACACACATACAAGTAAGCAATGTCGATACCTTGTGATAATAATGATCGACTCATATCTAACTTGATCAAAATTATATCAGTTTCAAAAAGTAGGAAATGGGGCAAGTTAATGGTGCTGATCAAACTGATATGATCAGCTCAATTTGTATTTTTAGTGGTAGCATGTACCCTACAAACAATGCCCATTGTAATAAAGAATAGATGATAAAGAGTGTCTATACCAAGAAAATGACATCAAAAAGGATTGGAGATTATAGTAAATCCCAAATTTGAGAGTTATAACAAAATCTAATCAACACAAACAAAAATGTAGAACTAGTTCTGATTCAGCCATCATGGGACAATCATCAATGAAAAACCACAAATGATAAACACAAACAAATTGAACTCAATTGAAGTAACTTATATTCATACACAAATTGTAGTCAAGATCTGAGTCAACACACTGAATCCTAATGTGGGTTGTAATCCAATATGGATGAAAGCAAAATTATTGAATTATAATATATATACAGTACTGAAGAACAAACAAAAAATAATAGCAATCAAGGTACATTGGGACAAAGGGATGGGAGAATGTAGTAAATGTCAAAATTTAGAGGGAATTAGGGCAACATCTAATATTAGGAGGATCAGAACAATCATAAAAAAAAGGCTGAGAATACCTGAGATTGTCATCCACATTTTCTAGAAGGAAGCCCAGATCGTTTTGAGGAAGAACAAAAAAAAGGTAAGTATGATTCTATCGGGAGAAAGATAGCAGATGGCATAGTTAATGACTTATGAAAGGCGATTATATGAACAAGTCTAATAATATAATAAGTGTATAAGATTGAAGTAAATTTCTTTACAAATGTATGAGATGCATAGTTATATGAAATACAAAGTACCCAGAATATTAACCTTGTTGGATAATACAAGTTCAAATTTAGTGTGGTTTGGGCAGGTTAATTGTGCTGATCAAACCGATATGATTAGCTCAATTTGAGTGATTTGATGTTAGCAAATAATTCAATGATTTGGAACAATGAATCGGAAATTGAGTGATATGTTGATGCTTTTCTTGTGCAATATAATGAGGTTAAATTCAGAAGTAGATTTGGTGAACACATAAGTTTCATTTTGCACTAGTTTTGGGCAATAATCAGAAGTATATTGTTGTACATAACACACGAGAGATAATACATGTATTATAATGAAGAATAAACAACAAAGAATAGTTATCCCAACACAACGAAAAAGAAGAGATTTATGGGGATACCACATTGAAAGAAAGCATATTAGTTGTACATAACACAATTTGATCAGCAAAAAAAAGGTTGAATCAATCCAAATTTATTCCACACGGGTTACTCATCCGTTGAAAACCACAAAATATAAACACAATACAGTTGAACATAATTTAAGTATCCTATATGCATACAAAAATTGTAACCAATATCAGAAACGTCTGACTAAAACCCAATGTAGATTGTAATCCAATATGGACGAAAACAAATCTCAGAACTATAATATGTATACTGAAATAAAGAATAGTGACCCCAGAAGAGTGAGAATAATGGGATGGGAAAATGTAGCAAAGCTGAAATTGATATTTATGGGAATAACACATTTAGTAAAAGCACATTAACACAATTTGATCAAAACTTACAAAAAGTAGAAATCATCATAGTTTAGTTTTCATGGGACACTTATCACTAGAAAACAACATAACATAAACACACCAAAATTGTACATAACCAAGCACCCTACATGCATACAAACCAATTACCAAGATCAGAATCGATAATTCAGTATGGATAAAAATAAATCTTAGTGCTATGATGCATGTAATGTGATGAAGAATAGAAAAAAAGAATAGCTATAGCAAGATAGTGAAAAAAAGGAATGGGAAAATGTAGTGAACCCTAAAATTGAGATTTATATGGCTAAGACTTCAACAAAAGCACATTGGTTGGACATAACACAATCATATCAACACAAGTCAAAAGAAAAACTTGTTTTATTTAGCCATCATGGGTTAATCATCAATGAAAAACCACAAATGATAAATACAAAACAAGTGGACATCATCCAAGGCCTATATGCATGCAAAATTGTAAACAAGATCAGAAATGATGGACTAAAATCCAATTTGGTTTATGATCCAATATGTATGAAAACAAATCTCAAATCTTAATGCATGTACTAAAATGAGGAACAAACAACAAAGATTAGCTACCCTAGAATGGTGACAACAAAGGAGTGGGAGAATGTAATAAACCCACATTCAACAAAATCACATTATTTGGACATAAAACAATGTAATCAACACAAAAAAAACACTAGATGCAGTCCTAATTCAATAATCATGGGTGACTAATAACTATAAAACCACAAATGATAAACACAAAGTAACTACACATAATTTAAGTATCCTATATGCATATAGAAATTCTAATCAAGATCAAAATCAATAGACAAAAACCCAATATAGTTCGAGATCCAATATGTATGAAAACAAATCTCAAAGCTATAATACATATATTATAACAAAGAGTAGACAATATAGAGTGTATATACCTAGAAAATGACATCAAAGGGATGGGAGATTGTAGAAAACCCCAAAAATGAGATTTATAATAGAATCTGATCAACACAAACAAAAAAGTAGAACTAGTTCTGATTCAGCCATCATGGGACAATCATCAATGAAAAACTATGGGATATACATGTTACAAGTGAGATGATTTTGGTGGTATATGTATAAAATTAATTTTCCACAAAAAAATATGGGATATACATGTAAAAGATAGTGTTAGAGTCGGGTATGATTGTCCTAGATCTATCATCATGGGTCACTCATCATTGAAAAACCACAAATAATAAACATAAATTTAATTATCATATGCATACATATACTATAATCTAGTGTGGATGAAAACAAACCCAAGAGAGATAGTAGATGTATTATAATGAAGAATAAACAACAAAGAATAGTTATCCATTTATGGGGCTACCACATTGAAAGAAATTAGTAAACCCCAAAATTGATATTTATGGGGCTACCACATGGAAAGAAAGCATATTAGTTGTACATAACACAATCTGATCATCAACAAAACATTGAATCAATCCTAATTTAGTCCACATGGGATACTAATCCGTTGAAAACCACAAAAGATAAACACAATACAACTGAACATAATTTAAGTATTCTATATGTATACATAAATTGTAACCAATATTAGAATCATCTGACTAAAACCCAATGTGGATTGTAATCCAATATGGATGAAAACAAATCTCAAAACTATAATATGTATATTGTAATAAATAATAAACAACATATAATAGCTATCCTGGGAGAGTGACATATATGTATGCATATCATAATTGGAAATGAGCAACAACACAACAAAATTTGAGGGTAGGCTAGGGATTCGTATATTGACTATTACGAGGATAACAAAAATAAGACAATTGAGGAAGTGCATACCTGATATTTCCATCGCCAGCATGAAGTCCACACTGTTTTGAACAACAACATGACAAAAAAACAAAGACAAAATAAGTATCTTGATAACTGGAAGAAAGGCAGGAGAAAGACAGGAGAAACACAACCACACAAAAATAACTGGAAGAACAAAATTCGACTTACCTACTAAGCACTTAAGAGAAGTCAGACAAGGAAGAATTTGTTGTGAACGCATCTGAGAGTACCATCAGAACACTGAGCAGGTGAAACGGGAGCACTTAGACCAGCAGTGGCCCTAATTTATAGCATAATGAGGCCTTATTTCTCTCCTCTACCCCTTCCCACAACTTCTTTGTCCTTAAAAAATGGAGAACCATGGTCAAATACGTTGGGAGAAGACAAGATTGGACAACACAACGTTACCTACTTTTATTTTGACGAATGGTATGACCTGTTCGCCCCGTGAAGCGACAGCCGCTCCCAGAGGCAGCACAGGAAGGGGCACAAGCTACCGCTCGCATGGTCAAAAGAAGCTGACTGACAGCAATACACGATGTTGCCGTGACAGAGGGCACGAGTGGACGACCAACAGTAGACCTACTCGTAGCTATAGCTGGTTATTTTCTTCCTCGAGAAGCTACAGCTACTGCTTCCCTCAGCTGGAGTAAAGGGGGTGTCGGGGTGAGAGGAAAGTGAGATGAGTCAGGGGTGAGAGGGGAGAGTGTGGGGTGAGCTAATCTAGATTAAGAAGTGAAATCCTGCTCAAACCAGGACTGACTTGGTTTGGATTTCGAGGCAACAAAACCCCAAAATGGGGTCGTTTCGGGATGTTGAACCAAACAATCATCTACGCCAACTTGGACCGGATCATGTTGATGTGGCACGAGAAGACAAGCCAAAATCCGGATTGGGTCCCGAACCAAACAAGGCTTAGAATTTATTTTTTGTGTTTGGTGTGTGATAAAAGTTTTCCCCAATCATAGTAATATGCCTCGTAAAGTAATATTGTTCTGATTGTCCATCCTATAAAAGTGATGCATTGGAGGAGTAGAGAGAGATGGCATGGGGCAATAATGTAATGAGATTTTGGGGACCATAGCAGACAACACATTTTCCATACGGCGGTTGTTGTATATGGGTGGGGGTTACAGAGTAGGTAAGGTACTGTCGGGGAACAACACCTGACTACATGATTTTTTGAGGTGGTACAATTTTCAAGATTTGTGGCTCAAGTGTGTAGTTAGGTGTGGTTGAAAAACATCAAACTACATCCTACTACATCCTATCAAATAAAAAATTATCTTAAAAGTAATGAATTTAAAAGTCAAACAAAAGTAGCACACCCTACCAAACAGGCCCTAAGACGTTCACCAATACCAACCAGAGGATTCTTCTCTAAGACCGCCTACGCATGCGGCAAGTCGGTCAGAGTCAAGGAATGTCAACTATCGACCACCTGCTCGAGTACCACAGCCATCTCGACTGAGCATGCCGCCAAGTCCAACTACAACGCTCGCTCCTGAGGACCTGAGCTCAGGAAGAAGCAAACCACAAAGACGACCGACTGAGGCGGTTGAGCATTGTGCTTGATCAATAATGTTGGTGCTTGATGATGCCCCGCTCGAGCACAATCACTTGAGGTCTCCCCCTTACTTCTTGATCAATTGGTATGCACGTCGCAAAATCCCGCTCAAAACTACCACACACCACCTCTATAGCTAGTTGACAGGGCCAATATCTGCCACTTCCGCACCAAAAAGTTGCATTAGTCAAAGTGTTAGCAGGGTGTGCAAGTCTTAAATTTATAAACTTAAACACTACTCTGCAAGTATACGGGTGCATGTAGTATTATCGAGGTCATCAAAGGAGCAAAGTGTTATTAGACGCAAGAGTATTAGACTTCAACAATCTATATCTTTTTAACAAGAGAAGTTTTGTTTAGTTAACTAAGCAATTAAAAGCAAATGAACTAAAATAGAAAACACTTGCATCAAGGATAAATTTGGATTAGGGATTATTGAGGATAGGGTTTCACATCCACATCATAGCATGAAGAACAATAAAGATCAAGAATACTAGAAATAACACAAGGGAGGCATGTATCCTACACCCACCTCCCGAAAGTATAGAATAGTCCTAACTTTGTATACCACTCTCATAGATATACTTAGATCTGGACTACAAATCTTTGTTCCCCAACACATCCCAGTCACTCTTGTGGTCAAAATAGTGCAACTAAGCTACATCTCCTTACTCTTATGCACATCTTCTCAGATTATACAAAGAGTAGAAATCATACATATAAAATGGTCAGCAAAGCATGTAAGAAGAATTAAACACCAATGAACCTTAGAATAGTGAAACAACTAGCATTATTTATGAAATTCATGTTCAATAATGTTATGACATGAGAGTTACTACCCCATGCCTAAGAACAAGAGATCTACTCGTCCATGGTTGTAGAAAGTGGATATAAGAAGTAGAAAATAGAGCTAGACATCATAATAGAAGAAAATAAACTTGGATGTCCATAGAAGAAGTAACATAGAGTTGAAACTCTAGTCAAGGAGTCATAAATTCATCCTTGCTACTAAAAACTCTCCACAAACCTTCACGCCGGAGTGGAGAGAAAAGAATGACGGAGATCCCTGCTGCAATTGTTGGAGAAGAAGGAAGAAGAAGAAGTTTCTCTCCCCCATAAACCACCTTTTTTCCCTTTAGAATGCCTCCAACTCTTCCTTAATTTCCCTTGCTTCAATCCCTCTCCAAAAGGTTCGAAATATATCATGATAACTGCCCCAAGATGGCTCGGGGTCGTATATATAAGTAATAGGTAGTTAAATTCATGTTTGAGTGAAATCTGCAGGTCACACAACGTGTCTTTTATAATACATGGCATGTCTTATGCAATAAATGAAGTCTGGATTGAGTTCTGGAAAGTTGCACGATGTGTCTTTAATAGACACAACATGTCTTTAATAAGACATGGTGTGTCTTCATTAAGACACGGCGTGTTGCTGCAAATCTGGAGTTCTGGATTCAATTTCTACATTGAGACACGTGATGTCTTTGATAAGACACGGGGTGTCTTTATTAAGACATGGGGTGTCTTATTAATTAATACATTGGGTGTCTTTATTAAGACACCGGGTGTCTTTATCAGTTTTAGCAATATTGATTTTCTGAATGTCTAGATGATTGGAGAATGTGTTGATGGATGTTATGATGGTGTTTTCTCTGCATTTTGATGCCAAATTGTTTTACCTACAAATTAAATCATAGAGCAAGTAAAGATAACAATAAAGTGGAAAATTTAGCATGATTCAGAGTGATTATTGGGTGAAAATAATTTTAAAATGCAACCAAAAGTGGTCCAAAAGATAATACAAAATACGCACATCACAAAGCCACGTTGATGATTCTGCCTTCAAATGATCAACCGCCATCAATTGAGCAAATCAAGATGTTGTGGTCGATGGTACATTGCTCAATATTGCTCTGGGATGGCCACAACGCAAACTGCATCAAAAATGACCTCACAACACCTTCTCATGGAGAATTCCACCATGCACGACATTGATAGATTGAGCAGCCATGATCGAGCAACCATAATCAACATGCAATGGTGGGTCACTTCACTAATATGTGAGGCCCATGAAGTCGAACCCTGATGGGAAAAACTTATTATAGGACCACTCCTATAATAACTTGATACAATGCAATAGAAATTCATTATAATATATAATATGTGTTTCTCTCTTCTTATTTTTTTTTCGGAGGTGTGATTTGAAGAGGAGATAGGAGGAGATATTGTGATGTGATTGGTTGTCCTATAAAAAGACTATAAGATCAGTCCTACATTAACTTTTTTGTTCGTCGAGACTATATATATCCCCTGACAACCACCTATGCATGACACTTTGGACCATGTGTCCAAGTCACGTTGTCCTTGCCATGTTTCACTATACTAGCAATAGGGATCTTGAATCCATCTTATGTTTCTATCAAGACCCGTTGTTCTCAATTTGGTCAATATATATTGATAAGACCTAAATTTAGGCATTAGTGTGGAGTGTTTAATTATATTTGTGTGCTTATGCTAGCCTTAGTGTGCCCAAAGTAAGTTCAGATCTCTAACTTTTCATAATTTATCCTTCTTTGAATAAATAATTGTTCAACAAGCTAATTTTGGGACTTTTAGACACTGAAAAGAGAAAGACGTCACTTAACCTAGTTTTACCATGAAGACTAGAGGAACTTAGACGTATTTTGCCAAACTCAAACTAAGTGGAGTTCGGACACATCGAGCTTGGCCTCAATTCCAATTCAGTTTACACTTGAACCCAACATAATTTGTGTCGTTGGATCTCTGTCAAGTAGATTCTTTGAAAAAACATGTTGGAGGGCATCTGACCAACCTTAGCTTGAATCTAGTTGGATTCCCACCTCCATTTCATCGGTGTATTTTGTCATACATCACGTTCATTGGTCAGGAACTTCATCAACTAGTGACTTCATTGGTTAACACCATGCGAAGAGGTTCATGAGTTGTTGTCTCCATTAATGTATATCAATGATCTATAGTTGATGATGAGAAACTAGTCGAGTTTTCTTGAATAATGTCAGTTGTTACTTGGATTCGTCACCAAATTTGATTTGGATCTTTGTAAAGAGTGATTTAGTCAGTAGTGGCTTTGTCAACTGGTGGCTTGACTAACTGAGTTTGATGACTGATGAAACACCTCAACCAATGAAGTTTACCAATTGGTAAAACTTTCCAACTGTTGGAATCCCAAATGATGATTGGATCAAAACCATCCTAGTATTAGTTTTATACTTTAATACACCCTTTAATATAGGTAGAATATTTTTCTATATGAATTTGAGCCATTTTATCATATTTGGGACATATTGGCAATAAATTCAACAAGTGCACAGTTAGTCATTTTAATCCCTGTAGTTATTGTATAATGACTAGTTCTTCACTAATCTCAGCCTAAACACTTCCAACATCTATGTTAACTATTCCTAAGTATTTCCTACATATAGAGTTCCTTATAGACACTTATATAATACTTGAACAATTCAACTACATGTTATCCTTACAAGATTGGTGTTTTACATTGCCATCTCCAACTGCCTTTATGCTAGTCTAAGCTATAACTCAAGATTAGTGTCCCACTCCACCAAATATGGCCTTTCCTAACCTTTTTGAAGTTGATCATCACTTGTTCACTATCTCTTTCATTGTGCAATCTTTTGAGAAGAAGTTATACTTTCTTTCTTCCCTTATTGTTCCCTATTTGAATCGATGTTTCATGGTATTTCTTTTTTTTGTTGGAAAAATTAGGTAAATATATTTCCAAACCCACAAGTGGGGAAAAATACAAGTCACACCCTTACATGTAACTCACACAAAATGATAAATATCGAAGTTGTGCTAACTTCGAATTACATAAGATCCCAGCTCCTACTAGCAATTGTAGAAATTCCTACTATTCTTTGTTTGTATATCTTATATCTCATTTTGATCTCCTCTTCTAGTTTCTTGAACATATATAGCTCATCTTTCTCTACACCACCATGTAGGTGATTTTTCGTCTCTATCCAAATTATATGGACTATGTCTGTGATTTCCCATAGCTTAAGGGTTGTGCTATCTCGGTTGTAGTCCATAGTTTCAAGACTCTCTTGTAAGCTAAATAGTCTTTTTACCTTTAGTTTCATGTGTGCACGGCTCCACATCTATCTCCACATTTTGCAGTCCCCAAATAGATGACTATCTGTTTCATCGCCTACATGGCACATGAGACATGTAGTGTTGATGCTCGGGGACCATTTCATGATCTTTCCTTTTGTAGGGAGAAATTCATTCAATGTGTGATATGAAGTCAAGCTCCATCTAGGATAATGCATAGATCTCCATAATTGTGCATATATTTGTCTAATCGTGTGTTTTTTTCTACAGGCATCCCATATGTTCAGTTCCTCCTTGTACTTTGGCCACATGGTAACCATTCCTCTCCAGAGAGTCGAATAGCCCCATGTATGTGTTGTTTTGATTGAGAGATCTTCTCCATACCTGCATTTCATCCAGACACTCCATGCTGAGTTCCCTTCCATAAAGGGTTTAATCCTCTTCAATGTGTGTTAGTCAACTAGATCGGATAGACATTTCAATCCCAGGCCTCCTTCATTGTAAAGGGTATGCAATTTTGCTCCAACTTGTCGTATGAATTGCACTCCCCACAAGAAATTTACATATAGTATTTCCATTCTATTAAGTACTGACATCAGAATCTCCCTTTGATTTAACCAGCAGATGATGAGCCCCAATGTGCAATACTTAATTAGGGTAATTCTTCCTACCATCGTGATATGGCTACCAGGCCATTTGTTGATCATATCCTTCAGTCGATCAAGGCACTCATGAAAGTGCTTTCTTCTAAGGTTCCCCCCTACCATGGGAAATCCTAAGTATTTTGTGGGCCACTCTCCTTTCTGAATTCCTATACATTCTACCATATTTTGCTTATTTTTGCAAGCATGAGACAGGAAGATGTGTGTCTTGTTGTCATTGCATTTCATTCCTAAATACTTCCCATAACTCTATATCAAGTTCCCTTCCTTCACTGAAGATAAAGATATCATCAACGAAAATAAGGTGGCTTAGTACCTTTGTTCTTCTTATAGTGTAAGCTCTAATCGTTCTGTTAGAGTGGGCTTCCTCCAGTCTTCTATTGAACCCTTCCATAGAAATAGTGAACAAAAGTGGCGAGAGAGGGTCGCCTTGGTGCAAACCATTCTTACTTTTGAATAACCCTACTAGAATCCCATTAAGTAACAGAGAGAAGGACGTTGTAGTCACACATTTCTTGATGAGACAGATACAGTCTTCAGAGTAACACATGCCTCGCATACAACTCCATAGATATTCCCATCAGACTGAGTCATATGCCTTAGTGATATCTAGTTTGATACATGCTACAGGATTACTTCTTTGCATATTGAATTTTAAGGTGAACTCAGCTACAAGCATCAAGAATTCTTCAATCTTCCTTTCATAAATGCCCCCTGGTTGTGAGATATTATCTTAGGTAATATATCCACTAACCTCATTGTAATGATCTTCATAATAGTCTTGTACATGATGGAGCAGTACAATATTGGCTGAAAATTAGCAGGTGATGAGATGATATCCTTCTTAGGAATCAACACAACAAATGTGTGGTTAGCCTGTCTTAGCATATTCCCTCCTTCGAAGAACCATTGCACTACTTTCCAAAGATCATTCTTAAGTAATGATCAGTTCTCTCTATAAAAGAAACCATTGAACCCATCCAGTTCTAGACTCTTGCTAGGTCCTATACTCCATACCACTTTCTTGATTTCTTCTTCCTCTGGAACCTTTGTCAACATATCATTTTCTTCATGTCTCACTTGTGCTAGCCATTCACAATCTAGACAGACTTCCTCATTTTGTTCCTGGTTATACAAGTTCTCAAAATAGCTAAGTGTGTCTTTAGCAATTTTGTCTTCATCTTCGATGCATAATCCATGTTCATCATACAATTCTGTAATAGAGTTCACATCATTCCATCTCTTAACAGTTGTATGATATAGATTGGTGTTCCTATCACCATTTGTTATCCATTCCATATGGCTCCTTTTCCAGTAGTAGATCTCCTCAGCCTTTCCAAGTGCCTCTAGTCTATCTAGAGTAGCTTTTTCAGCCTCAATTAGTTCTTTATCAAGTGGTGATACTCGGAGAACCTTTGCAATATCATATAGTTCCATCCTCTCTTTAGAAATAATATTTTTCAAATTGACATAATTCATGTCTCATCTCTTCAGATCCATCTTTACTTCCTTTAGTTTCTAATAGAATTGGAACATGGGGTTACTCCTGAATTCAGTTTTCCAAGCCTTGGTGATGATCTCCTTGCATCTTGGCCATTCCATCCAGAAATTAAGAAATTGAAAAGGTTTCTTCTTCTCAGATATCTCCTTCAAGTTAACTTCAATAGTTGAATGGTCAGAATAATCACAAGTAATAAGTTTTAACTTTGTACTTGGGAATCTACTAATCCATTTGTCATTATCAAGTGTCCTATACAATTTGCAAGCGATCCTTTTTGTCGTTCCTTGCTTATTGTGCCAAGTAAATATTTCCTTCCCAATCATAGAGAGCTCTGATAAACCAGCATTATCAATTGCAGTGTTGAAAGATATCAGTACAAACGTCGGTACCTCTCTCCCTCCAACCTTTTCCTCTCTCTTCCTTATGTTATTGAAGTCACCTATAACAAGCCATGGTTCATTTATGACAGTAGCTATCCTCTCCATCTCCTTCCATAGTCCCATTATCTGAGTAAAGAAATTCCTCACATAAACCACAAGAATGTTGATGATTAGGCCTCCTTTGTTGATTGCCTTGACAGTTATCTATTGATCATCCATACCTTCGTTATTTATGTCCCATGATCTAGGATTCCATGCAATACATATGCGCCCATTATTGTCCTTTTCATGATTAGTCATCCATTTCCAGCCACTAGGTATCATCTTCTCAGTAGTATGTTTCTGCTGAAACTTGATTTTTGTTTCCACTAGGATTGCAATAGATACTTTAGCTTCCATTAAGGCTCTTTTTACATCCCTCTTCTTATGTGGCTTCCCAGATCCATGCACATTCGTCATTAAGATGATCATTAATTACCTTTGCTAGATCGAGTTACACGTGACCCGTTCACTCTAGAACTTCTACTTGGACTCCTGTTCACAGCATTAGAGTTCCTCTTTGATGAGTTTAGAGATCCTTCACGGCCCAGGTTGCCATTTTTTTCCACTGTCTGTTGTAAATTCTCATCATTTCTCTCCTCAACTTCACCAGTATCCTCGGTAGGATCTTCTCGTAGATTATCAAACCTATTGTTCATAGGTACATCACTAACAATCTCATTCACATGTTCCTCCACCTGGTTGGTCCTTCTCTTACCTATCACCACTTTCCACACCCAGTTAGTATTAGTATGCTTCTCCTGGCGTACAGGTTCTTCAATAGACTTCAAAGGGTAGTCTATATCATCATGTCCAAACACCAAGCACTCCCTACATTTTTTGTAAGATGTTCATGTGAATTGCAACAGCTAGTGGTTCCCTTCTGGGTAGGTTTACCCATATCTCCTGTGTAGGTTCATCTTTAGCATCTATCTCCACCAATGCCCTTGCTTCTCCTAATGATTCAGAACCTACATATTTGTAGTCAAGCTTTAGTAACTTGCCCACTCCACTTGCCACAATTCCAATGGCTCTTGGAGACCATTTCCTGTCCAAGCTCGGCATGTTAATCCACACAGGTATTAGACTAAAGAAGTCTTTATGTAGATCATCACCTATTTTATAGTCTTTGACAACCACCATCCTATTGTCGAACCATCTAGGTCCCCCTTCAATGATACTCTTTTGTTGAAATTAAATCTGAGTAGGAAGAACTTGTTTGGTTTAGAGAAGAGATTAAACTCACCTTTAGGTTTCCAGACCCTCATGATCCATGCCAGCAAATGATAATAATAAGGTCTTTTACCCATGACGTATAGGATTGTGTTGTGCTCCCAAGCTTTCTCCATGGTATTGTATGTACCGTTGTCTCTGGTCATGAACTGCTTCCCATCGATTTTTTCCGATAGCACACAAAGTCATGCTCCTTGAAGGTGTTCGAACCTCCCAAAACTTGGCTCCATATCTTCTTAGATATGGCTCTACCTTCATGTGCTTCATGAGTCTCCGTCATAGGCATCCTTGTGCCTTAGGGTTGGGAGAGGGTAGGTTACCCTTCCCTCTAAGGTTCTCAAAGTCGCCTCCATGATCGCCTAAGAGATCGCCAGAGAAACCCTAGCGGCACGGCCAGAGGTTTGTAGTAAACTTTGAATTGTCCATGCTACTTCTTGCAAGAAGGTTGCGGTGAAGCTTCTTTGGAGCTACTTCCTATAAGAAGGTTGGTCTAAAGGTAGTGGAGGTTGTAAAGACCTAATATTTATGGCCAAATATTTACAAAATGTATCAAAAGTATGAAAAATCTTTATTACAACCATGCTTTACATTAGATTCACGAAAGCTCACAAATATGAGATTTCAATATTTAAGAATGATCCTATCTATTCTTCAATAGAGGATAACTCTTGCACATCTCTTATAGTCCATCTTTGTATCACATGTACATGAGTTCCTGGTGGAACAAAACCACACATGGACCCTATTAAGGGAAAATAAGTGTGACGCCCTGTGCCATAAAAGCCAGATTACTCAAAAGAAAACCACAGAAGAAAGATTAAATAAACAGATTACTGGAAAAGACTAAAAATTAAAATAGTTTTCATTAAAATTTTCAAACAACAAGTACATTTACATATGAGTCCTTTCATGCCTCAAAGCACTTACCGTGTGTGCCATCAACCTGTTATCAGAGAACTTGTTCTAGAACATACATACATATATCCACTACATATGTAAACAAAAAGGCACACAAGCCAACCACATATCAATAGCATGTCCACAAAACATCTACAAAACATCCCTAAGGACCCAAGTGTACAGGGACGACTCTAGGACTCTATCAACAAAAGACATCCAGTAGCACCCCCAACCTTGTCAGCTACTGCCTCTCTTGTTGCTCCTCAACCTCTGCTACATGATCTCTACCTCCTCGTACACGTCCACCTAAAAAGGATGTGGGAAATCCATGGGGTGAGATTCCAAATATCGACGGGAGATATAACTCTCCACCAACTCTATTATTATCACAGATAGGGTAATAAAAGTAGCAGTAAATCTATAACTATAAGAAGCAAGTAATCATTATTAACAGGATGAGCAATTACTATTTGAACTATGAAACATCTTAACATTATAAAATAAATATTCAGAACATGTATAATTCTTATCAAAAATATTGTATAAAGATCAAACAAGGTCTCATTCAATGTTTCCATATTTGATCATGTACAATTATACTACATGACTGATTACATATTTTATTATGCCCCGAGGATTTGAGTCATACAACTCAAATCCAACCGACCACTACTAAGTCGAAATTGGTGCCATACTAGGTCTAGTAGAAGAGTTGGTATCCACGACCTCACCACACTGTGGTCGTACACCAGTGAAACATGCAGTGATATCACCAGTCAAAATGCTTCCAGTGACATTTAGTATAGTTGTGCAAACCTAGCCCGCCTTAGTACAGGTCACGACACTAGTGAAATTGAGCTAAGGTCTATAGCCACACTCTTCCAGGGTATGGCTCGCAGCCAATCATGTATCACATATCATTGAGCTATGGTCCAAAGCGGCACTCTTCTAGGGTATGTCCTAGCATCCAATCATGTGTCACATATTCTTGGACGTAAGGGGATATTCATCCTCACCCCCGCATATTCGAAAATATGTGCTATGAGTTAAACTCGTTTCATCATTTAGCAAGTACTAACATTGAATGGATCTATGGCATAGGGAAAACTACATGATAGGTTCCACTTGATTAATAAGGTCATTTAAGTATCTTTTAGCATCGGTCAAGTTACAATGTACAACCTCCAAACAATTTCTACATAAATAAGGGCATAACACATCACCTAAACATATTTAAGCATATAGGGTGTGATCTCATCTCATTATCACTTGGTGCTTGTCATTCACCATATTTTCCATCACAAGGACTACATATCTTGTGATAAAAATCCCTCCTCTCATTACTGAGGAAATCATCATCTCATATAAGCCAATAAGCCATCATTAGGTCATAAGGCTATTTACCTTCTCTTTTAATGATGTCAACATAGCATATGCCTCACAAGGCCCATTCAAACACATCACAAGTACCATAGCTCATACATGGATATGCTTATCAACTGGTGTTACTTGCATGGTTAGACACTTGTAACAAGAAGAATAATACATCATCAATACTACCATCTCATAAGATTCATGCCATTCATATTACATCATTAGGGTTAGAGTTCTTTTTAATCAATTAGGGTCTACAAGGTTGGATCAACAACCACCCTTAGATCATTGCTCCCACCAACATTATAAGGTATGTTATGAAATAAAGGTTATAGAAAATAGCACTCCTTTATTATTCACATAACCACCCCATAGGGTATCACATTATATCATGTAACCCTATCATCAACATGAGGTAGCATAACCACCATCACAAGGTATCGGCTAAGACTACCATGTAGTGTATTGGTTTACCACTTCTTGAGATTGTGATGGTCAACACCTCCCAAGAGTGTGACGGGCAACGCCACTCTAAGGTGTCGGGAAACACCACCCTAAGGTGTGACGGCTAGCACCACCTAAAGGTGTCGTGCAACCAAAGCATGTCAGGCAACGATAGGTATATCAGTTGTTAGGGTTAGGGTTCAGCTAGGCATCACGATCAAGGTGAATTGGGAAACACCACCCTAAAGGTGTTTCGGCCTCCACTCAACCAGGGTGTCAAGGTTAGCCCTCAAAATAGACCAACTCACAAAGGTACATCCATATCCATGATGGGATAACACCTTCAAGTCATATCGGTTTGAGTAACACCTTATCTACTTAGGTACTCCAACAACATGACATCTAACACCCTTCATGCATATTGGTTTAGCAATTGCATATTGGTTTAGGTACTTTTAGTGCATGACGGGATAGCTTCTTCAAGATCTATCCACCATATTGCTTTAGCAACCATAAGCCATGACGAGCTAACCTTCTCAACACATGTCGACCTAAGCATCCATAAGGTATGTCGACCTTGGCATATCCAAGTCATCACAACTTACCACATAGGGTGTCAGTTTGTTTCACTATGAGTCATGACGACCTACCCTCAACATGGTGCATGCATGTATGTTTGTGGACTTGTCATCTTCAACCTTAGAAAGGCCGGCCACTAGTCCATCTACTAACATAGCAAGAAGGTGCAAGACATGAATAGCAAACCAATGAGATTCCATCATCAAAATAGTTTTAAAACCACTAGAAACTACTAGCATACAAGAGAAGAACTGTCTCAAGATGAAGAACAAACATAAGCATATGAAGAGTGAAAATAACATAGGAGGTTAAGAGTTATATAACCTGCCTCAAAGATCACCACCAAGATCCAAGCTCCAAGGTCAAGCTTCAAGCTCACGAGCTCAAGGTAGAAGATGATCCACCAAACTTGGTCACCACTACACCTCCAAGGAAGATGATACCAAGGTTAAGATGGTTCAAGATGAAAAGAAGGTATCCAAGATCCATGGCTGAGAAGAAAATAAAGAATAAAAGAGAGCTAGGAAACATAGCTTACCAAGGTATAAGATGAAGGATGATCAAAGAACACCAAAACTTGGAACTCATCCACCAAGCTCTAAGAGAGACTCTCTAGCTCCTTAATCTTCTCAAGGTCGTCCACCAAGAAGGAGAGAAAGCAAAGATGGCCAAAAGGATCCTCTTACATGGAGAGAAAGGAGATTATATACAAGAGGTATGAGAGAGAGATCATGGAAGAGGGGTCATCGCCTTAGGAGCTTAGGTGCCACTTGTCCATAAAAAGGAGAAACATGCACAAAATCATGCAAGACATGGTGATAAGGTCTAGGAAAGGTCTTTCCCACTTGGTCTCTTACCAAGGTCATTCCTGATACCATATCTATACAAACCCATAAACCGATACGGTACATCTATACACACCCCACAAATTGATAGGGTACAACCCTACACACTCACAAACTGATAGGGTACAACCCTACACACTCATAAATTGATAGGGTACAACCCTACACACTCACAAACGGATAGGATACAATCCTACACACTCACAAACTGATAGCTTACATCCCTACACACTCACAAACTGATACACATCCCCTCCAAGGCTCTCTAACCCGAGACAACACATCTAAGTATAAGACACACCTCACACATGTGTTCAAAACATCACCAAGGATGTCACCAGACAACCAAGACCCAAACAAGGTGCCCATCTCTCTCTCTCTCCTCTAGATGATGCCAAGAGAGAGAAGGAACACTCAAGAGGTGACAAACTTGCACATCAACCCCTACTCTAGGTGAATTGCAATTTGCACCAAAACCTCACCACAAAACACAAGTATCACCCAAACAAGCTCAAACAAGAAACTTAAGCTTTGTACAAGCCCTAATTACATATCAGAGGATTAGATTAAGGTGCTAAGCAACATACTTAGGCAAAACAAATAGGGTTATCCCAAAATGTGGGTCAGGGTCCTTACAATAAAGTGTTGGTATGTATGCCCTGAGAGCCAATCATGGGATGATTGGTGGGATACATTAAGATTGATTTGATAAACATCAAAGGCAAGCTTCCAATTCTTTCTGGTTCAGTCATATGAGATAGTGATAGAACAGATTGAATGTCTAGAGAATGACAATACTCAATGACGTATGCCTTCAGGTTCATGACCTGAACGATGAGATCATACAGATGCTAAGAGTTTGTACATTCTTGTTATGTCCCTATTCGGATGTCATTGTGGAAGGTAGATAGACAGCAATGACACACAAGACTAGATTGTGGTGTTGGTTGATGACAGAATCTCATTAGTCATGATATAGAGATATCAAACCAAACACATAGGTACTTGTTAGAGAACAAGTGTACCGGACAGACCCACCGTGAGTTTGACACATGGAACCATGACATGGTAGTCACAGTCAGTACTCATAGTGATGGTGGTGAATGTGATTCTTTGACCTGAAATCACTACACTCAACACATGTTGTTGGGCACACTTTGACATCATCAAAAGCAGTCCTGAAACATGGGTTGTTATAAAGATGATGATTGGGTGGCTTTGACACATGGGGCTTTTGAGGGGTGAGTGATAGATATGGGATGTGTCCCTCCTGAGGGAGTTTGATATCCAAGGCCACTTGATGAGTAGGATTGAGATAGGCGTGCGCACGCATGTGTGAATCAGTATGTGATATTGATGTCATACATATCTCGTTCAATCTACTCTGAGATCAAGAAAGTAAATGAACGTTGACAGGATGAATGCTCCATGCCTCGAGTTCATTCGGGATATCAGTGACAAAGGAATTATACATATACTGTAATACCATTCACGGATTGTAGGATTGAAAGTTGTTCTCCAACTCTCTACTTTCACTTGGGTAGCACTGATGTGTGACTAGGCACCGCTCTTTGCTTGTGAAGTTATAAGTGTTATGGACTTTCACTGCCAACGTGAAATGGACCTGCAGGGTCACACACATAGGATTTAACCTGGAAGAGGAGTTTTGTCCACAAATAATGTTTAGATTGATTACTAAAGGAGTTCAGTATTTCAATTAAACACTCAATTGATTGATAGCTCAAAATCATAGTGTTCAAGGTGTTGGACAGATTGATTAGAGTATCGGATTGGTTGAAACCGCAATTGACTGATTCTGCACAATCTGCACTCCCAACCGATCGGCTCATGAGATGAACCGATCGGCTCAGCTTGGTGAACCGACCGGCTCAAGTTGTGAGTCGATAGGCTCATGGACAAGGTGAACGATTGCTTCAAGTGTTGAAACGATCGGTTCAACTGGTGCAACCGAGCAAGTTGGGAAAGTAGGATTGGTGAGAATTTTCCTTATGTTTCACTTGCCCAATTTGATTGGAACAAGGATTGGTATTTGATACCAATTAGAAACAAAAGAAGGAAAGTCAATCGGGAACTGGTCAGGACCACGAACTGACCGGTTCAGAAAGTGAACCGACTGGATCATGGGTCCCAACCGATTGGTTGAGTGTCAACCGAACGGCTCATATCCCCAACCGACCATTTCAGAAATGAAACGATCAGTTCAAGTTGCGAGTTGGTTGTTTTTGTGGAAAATCTCAAACTCTTCTACTCCTGCTTTTAGTCCCGCATTGCCCGGGATGGAGAACCCTGTCCCATGACCCTCATATATATATATGGGTATTGGGGGCTTCTCAAAAGACAACTCAGTGCAACCAGTTGCTCTGCAAAGTTTTCGTTCTCTCTAGTTTTGGTAACCGAGAGATCCCGAGCAAGTGCTACCCGCAAAGGGAGGTGCAGCAAGGGAAAGACAACTGTAGTTGCAACTGGAGGCAAGAGAGTGTGTTGGCAACTAGTACGTCAACACGAGGGTGCGACTCCTTCCAACTCCTTGTGGGACAAGGAGTGTGGAGTTCCAGGTGGTCAGTGTGGACTACTTTAGAGGCGGGAGGTTTCTACCACTCGGGAGGAAAACTATCAACCCCGACAGTCTGGTGAGAGGAGGAGTCGTCAGTCCCGGTGCGACCAGGAGCTGCACAAACACTGTCCAAGACTGGAGGTGAAGACCGCGCAAGGCGCGAGGTTTTGTCGCCAAGCAAGCCTCAGGACAAGGTATGATTCCACAAACCATCCTTTCCTATTGTATAGACGTTGACGCGTTTCCTTGTTCCGGGTTTGGGGAGGAGAAAATTTTTGTTTCTGCTTCCTTCTCTGCCTCCCTTAAAACCCACCAGTGGTATCAGAGCCACGTCAACTGCTCTATATTTTAGGAATATCGATATGATCGATTTTGGTTTGTCGCCTTTATTTATTGCATACGATGCGAATAAAATTGGCCTTATGCATGTCCAATCCTAAATCCACAAATCCCAATTTACATATATGATATGTATTATTAATGCATTCGATATGCGTCGCCCTTAAACGAGTTTTGTGGTGGATGTATAGCATGGTTATGACCAATAAACCCTATCTGTGTATGGTTGTATGTGGTTGCTTGCATCTCGGTCTACGCACCGATCTTCCCTCTCCTATTCCTGATGTAACTCGAAATAATTCGAGATTCTTTCCTACCTTTGCTGCCGCTGAATGAAACTCGGGGTTTCTCCTTTTATACAATGTAAAATAGGATAGAATTTTATTTCTTGTTATGTCAAAGACCCGGAGGACATCCTGACGACAACTGAGATGATCGGTTCAAGGCGTGAACTAATCGGTTCAAGGCGTGAACCGATTGGTTGACGTTCCAAATGATCGGTTCAAGGAGTGAACCGATCAGTTGATGACCGGTTCGAGGAGCGAGATGAGCGGGTGGCGGCCATGACGAGATGCACGATGACCAGGCGAACCGATCAGTTGGAGGAGCCAACCGATTGGCTGGTGGCACGCAGACGACCAGGCCAGGACGAGCAGTCAATCATGTAATGAGTTGATGTAATCCAAAGGCAAAGCACAGAGTTCATCTTGTACAGGTTGCATGTGATGTAGACCTAGATGACCGTGATTCCTCTTGGCTCAAGGAATCACATTAGGATGGCCATAATCATCGCTTTTATCATTTTGCATATTTTCTGTGGGATATAGCATGTATAAGATACGTACTATGTATTGTGGTGATTGGATATGTATATGTATATAAAAACCAAATCCCTCATTAAATATTAAGTTTTAGATGCCTTCCAAATGCGACACATGTGAAAATCTTGATCGAACAAGTGTGGGCACGCCCTAGTGTGGTGCACCATCTATCTCGTGGAATCGTGAAGGATGAATGTGTGGGTCTGCCCTAGCAGGGTTCATATTCATCGTGTTTGCTTTGGGTCGAACTTAACAAGATGACCTAGATAGGATCTAGCACCTTGAGGCATTGAGATGATCATGGCAAGGAGTTGCATATGACATCTTATCAAGAGTTGCATATGATGCAATTGGCAAGAGTTGCCTACCTGAGAGATCTATGTTGTGGGTGACAGCCCTAGCTGGTCCATGGCTTAGAGGATTTCAGGATCTTGCCCACTAGAAGGTTGTACGCTGCAATCTTCCGAATTGATGGTGAGGGCTATCAATTTGAAGTAAAATAGTGGGAGCGATAATTAATTAAAGGCCTAATTTTATCGTCAACTTTTCAAATCAATCAAACAAGTCAAAAGGAGTTTTGGACTAAAATTGCATATATTTCCTTTTGTTAAAATAAATGGTTGATCAACAAATCACTTTATTTGTGATCGGTCTTTGAGACCAACAAATTAAATGGGAATAATTCCACGACTGGTTAGGATGATGAGAAGTGTTCTCAATCAAAGAGCGAAAGCTCTACGTCCTAGTTATACCAGAACCAGATGAACTTGATCCCACCACATCAATGGCTGAAAGTATGCTTATGGAAGCATACCGAGGAAGACATTGATGAGGAGTGCTTGATGTTGTGTTCTCTGAACTATGAGTTGCAGAGACAACATGAGACATATGATGTCTCCAAGACACTGTCCTAGTATGTCATGACAGAAGGAGATCCAGTAAGGTATTCACACACTCAATGTGATTGGGTATGTGGAAAGACCTGACTAAGAAGGATTCCCTCTGAGCCAAGAGTTGGCTATTGGTATGATACTGCAAATGTTGCGAGAATCATACAATTCATGATAAGCTACAACATGAACAACTTTGACAAGCGTTGACAGAGTTGTTTGACATGTTGAGGATAGTAGAGGCAAAGACGAAGAAAGACAAACCATAATCTTTGATGAGATCAATGAAAGGTAAGTCTTAAGGGAAAGGGCAAGGGCAAAGCAAAGAAATGTTCTAACTCTAGTCAGCAATCCAAGCCGTCTTCAGCCTCAAGGCACATGGGGAAAGGGTGTATGAGGGAATTGCCCTATATATCTGGAAGAACAAAAGAAGATGAAGGAGGGGATGGAAATATCCACCTAAGGTATCATGAAATGAACCACTTCTTTATCTGAGGTATATGATACCAAGATATGGATCTATCATATATGATATGCAAGATCTGCAAAGAAGTGATGGCCTTTGTGAAAGGACCAAGAAAGAAGTACCCATCATTGGAGCAAGTGTTGCTGCCATAGATAGGAGTATCTTTCAGTTTATTTCAGCCTAAAGGGCACGAAATAGAGTTGAGAAACTACTATTTCATATATTGCCAATAGATAGAAACACTTTATTTTTGCATATTGTGTGACAATGATGGCAATTAATAAATTTGATGTTTCAATCTTAAAGATATGATCTTTGTGGAAATGCCTTGTTTATCTTGTGATACATGATATACATAAGATAAAATGATACCTAAAAGTTATAGATAACTCAAGCAATCAAATTAGCATCAATCGTGAGAAATTCATTTCTAGTTTCCATGTGATGGATAAATCTAGACTCTTTTGGTTAGAGAACCAGTAAGAGACATGAATATCTTGTGCATGATTAATCAATCTTCACTAATGGTAGTGGGAGAATGATTATCCAAGAAGGTATAATACATGTGATGTATTTACATACCTATTGGAACAAATGCTAATACTTCAAATGGTATTTAGAGAAATACCAATATGAATATCTTGAAGTGTTCAAGATTATCATAGATGAAGTGGAAATTTGGTAAAGTGTTAATTCTTGATGAGATCAATGAATAAAATACTTAGACCAAATGTTTGAGATCCTTATGAGTGATTATGATAGTGTATCATAATGAACTCATGATTAAGGCATGGTGATGTCTAAATCAAGAAGGAATCATACTCTAAGGAGTTAGAGAATGATTATCAAATAACTAAATTCTTCTTAAATAAAGAATACCCCACACTAATAAAGGACATTAAGAATCACAAAGGTTGTGAGTGCTTATATCCTTGACATATACATCTTGATCATCTATATGATGAGTTGGTCATGTGATGAGTCAACTATCTAGATGAATGAGAGGAACCGAATTTTGAGTCATGGTTTATAACCATTACATCCTAAATGACTTCCATGTGAACCATAAGGTATGACCTTGATGGTAGCACCCATTGGATGGAAATCCATAAGTGTGAATGGTCTTAAGTGTTAAGACACATGGATAACATTTTTAGAAGGATGATGCTTGCAACTTAATGACTAATACATTTGGCATATGGATACTAAAACTGCCTTCCTATGAGGAATAAAAACAAGGATGTGTACGTGACACAACTTATAAGGTTTATGAATCCACTAATGCAAATGAAGTATATAAGTTACAAAGGACTAATAAATGTGATTGATTGAGTACAAGAAACTCAGAATTGGAACTTTACTTTGATGATATAGTCAAAGGGTTTGACTGATATGTCAAAGATAAAGAAGGGATCTCTGATTTAGTGGGAGTGTGTTCACATTCCACATGTTGATGTGAAATGGAAATGTTCTAGAATGGAAATCCACAAGTGGAAATTATCTTTAAGGAAGATAGAGATGTTTCCTATGTGATAGGAATAGAGATCTATAAAGATAGTTCTCAAAAACCTCTTGACCTGAAAAGAGAAAGCATACATTGGCAATTTGTACTGAAGAGTTCAGTATGCACAGATTCAGTGGGAGAAAACTTGTCCATGTTACATGGAGTTGGTATCCCAAGGCCAAGTGTCCAATTCTTATGAAAAATGGGAACACTAAGAATAGATATGGATCTATCATGTATGTAATCATCCCATTATCTTACATGTATCGACATGGCAAGAACAAAATGCATTCATCATCTTGTATGTAGGACATGGCAATATGATGTGCTCATCTTGATAACTCGTATGTGAGACATGACGAGTGGATGTATGTCTACTTCCAGTAAGGGTTACTGGAATACCATGAGAACTTGATAAGTACTTGGGAAGTACTAGTTCTATGGAGATAAGGAAGAGTTCGATGTAAAGAGTTACATTGATGCGAACTTCCGAAAGGACAGAAAATTAATCACAAAATATATATAGGATTTATAAAAGTGAAATTTTGTTGATAATTGGAAATGTTCCAATAAAACCGTTTAAAAGGAAATGTTGAGTATCTATGTGTTAGAGAACAGCAGTGGATACTATATGGATCTGGAAGTTCATGAGATGAACTTATAGATATTCCGCTCATTGATGACAAGTCTGGAATCCTTGATCATGCAATGTGGCTAAAGGTTAGCAAAGGAATACTAGATCGCATATTACGGCAACTCCATCTCATACGTGTGACGTACAACGAAGAGATGAGAGACATACAATTTATACTGACTTTGGCAAGGTGTTGCCATTACTCACTATGTTGGCACTAGAGCATAGTAACATGTGGGACATGTTTGAAGATCAATATGAATATGATTCAAGGGTGATTGGCTCACAGTGCAAGTGGGAGTCTGTTGGTATGTATGCCCTGAGAGCCAATCATGGGATGATTGGTGGGATACATTAAGATTGATTTGATAAACATCAAAGGCAAGCTTCCAATTCTTTCTGGTTCAGTCATATGAGATAGTGATAGAACAGATTGAATGTCTAGAGAATGACAATACTCAACGACGTATGCCTTCAGGTTCATGACCGGAACGATGAGATCATACGGATGCTAAGAGTTTGTACATTCTTGTTATGTCCCTAGTCAGATGTCATTGTGGAAGGTAGATAGACAGCAACGACACACAACACTATATTGTGGTGTTGGTTGATGACAGAATCTCATTAGTCATGATATAGAGATATCAAACCAAACACATAGGTACTTGTTAGAGAACAAGTGTACCGGACAGACCCACCGTGAGTTTGACACATGGAACCATGACATGGTAGTCACATTTAGTACTCATAGTGATGGTGGTGAATGTGATTCTTTGACCTGAAATCACTACACTCAACACATGTCGTTGGGAACACTTTGACATCATCAAACGCAGTCCTGAAACATGGGTTGTTATAAAGGTGATGATTGGGTGGCTTTGACACATGGGGATTTTGAGGGGTGAGTGATAGATATGGGATTTGTCCCTCCTGAGGGAGTTTGTTATCCAAGGCCACTTGATGAGTAGGATTGAGATAGGCATGCGCACGCATGTGTGAATCAGTATGTGATATTGATGGCATACTATCTCGTTCAATCTACTCTGAGATCAAGAAAGTGAATGAATGTTGACAGGATGATTGTTCCATGCCTCGAGTTCATTCGGGATATCAGTGACAAAGGAATTATACATTCACTGTAACACCATTCACAGATTGTAGGATTGAAAGTTGTTCTCCAACTCTCTACTTTCACTTGGATAGCACTGATGTGTGACTAGGCACCGCTCTTTTCTTGTGAAGTCATAAGTGTTATGGACTTTCACTGCCAACGTGAAATGGACCTGCAGGGTCACACACATAGGATTTAACCTGGAAGAGGAGTTTTGTCCACAAACAATGTTTAGATTGATTACTAAAGGAGTTTAGTAGTTCAATTAAACACTCAATTGATTGATTGCTCAAAATCATAATGTTCAAGGTGTTGGACAGATCGATTAGAGTATCGGATTGGTTGAAACCGCAATTGACTGATTCTGCACAATCTGCACTCCCAACCGATCGGCTCATGAGATGAACCGATCGGCTCAGCTTGGTGAACCGGTCGGCTCAAGTTGTGAGTCGGTCGGCTCATGGACAGGGTGAATGATTGCTTCAAGTGTTGAAATGATCGGTTCAACTGGTGCAACTGAGCAAGTTGGGAAAGTAGGATTGGTGAGAATTTTCCTTGTGTTTCACTTGCCCAATTTGATTGGAACAAGGATTGGTATTCGATACCAATTAGAAACAAAAGAAGGAAAGTCAATCGGGAACTGGTCAGGACCACGAACCGACCGGTTCAGAAAGTGAACCGACCGGCTCATGGGTCCCAACCGATCGGTTGAGTGTCAACCGACCGGCTCAGATCCCCAACCGACCGTTTCAAAAATGAAACGATCGGTTCAAGTTGCGAGTTGGTTGTTTTTGTGGAAAATCTCGAACCCTTCTACTCCTGCTTTTAGTCCCACATTGCCCTGGATGGAGAACCCTGTCCCATGACCCTCCTATATATAGGGGTATTGGGGGCTTCTCAAAGGATAACTCAGTGCAACCAGTTGCTCTGCAAAGTTGTCGTTCTCTCTGGTTTTGGTAACCGAGAGAGCCCGAGCAAGTGCTATCCGCAAAGGGAGGCGCAGCAAGGGAAAGACAACTACAGTTGCAACTGGAGGCAGGAGAGTGTGTTGGTGACTAGTACGTCAATAGGAGGGTGCGACCCCTTCCAACTCCTTGTGGGACAAGGAGTGTGGAGTTCCAGGTGGTCTGTGTGGACTACTTCAGAGGCGGGAGGTTTTTGCCGCTCAGGAGGACAACTATCAACCCCGACAGTCCGGTGAGAGGAGTCGTCAGTCCCGGTGTGACCAGGAGCTGCACAGACACCGTCCAAGACCGGAGGTGAAGACCACGAAGGCGCAAGGTTTTGTCGCCGAGCAAGCCTCGGGACAAGGTATGATTCCACAAACCATCCTTTCCTATTGTATAGACGTTGACGCGTTTCCTTGTTCCGGGTTTGGGGAGGAGAAAATTTTTGTTTCTGGTGCCTTCTCTGCCTCCCCTAAAACCCAACATAAAGGTCTGTTAGGCTGGTACTAAATCCAATTATTGATCTATTCTAAAAATAAAGATTTATGAGATAAAATTGAGGTAAGATTGCTTGGTGGACGACGAAAACAACAAAAGATAATTCAATTATCATGCTAGTTTCAAAAAGGTACAATAATTAAAATTGGTACTAGATAACAATAAAGAGATTCTCAAACTAATATCAAGATTTCAACATAAAATAATTATTCTCAAGACTAATGTTAAGATATCATATTATTCAAAAGTCAAAGATTTTATCCATTATAAGAAGCAATCTAATATTTTGTCTTTACATGTGGCTAGGTGCCTAGTGTTCTGTCCTCTATGAGAGAACAATACTTTTGTCTGTGAGGGTAACCAATATTGGGGGACCTCTAGTTATCCATTATCCACTGCTCAGGCTTGGAGGATGTGATCCACCGAATCTAGTGAGCCGAAGCTCTTAGCCAATATTTCAAATTTTTGTGCCAATATAAAATCAACCAATATTTCAATTATTCAACAATTTTCAACATTCAATCTAGTTGTGGTGACTTTCAGCAAGAGGAAAAGGTTAATAACAATTTGGTTAACCACTTTTGCAAAATGACATGAATAAAATGCAAGAGGGAGACAAACTGTTCAAATATAGAATCGGGAATTTAGTGTCCAAATGAGAATTTTCATCCAAGATGTCAAACAGAATCAAAAAAGCCAATGTATCATGAATCTAGCAAGAGAGAAGCCAATGTATACATATAATGTAAGGCAAATATTTTCTAGCGATTAGTTTCCAAGGTTTAAATTAATAACATAGTCAAAAATGGCTTTAGTCTGTTTGAGTCGAATTATCATATTTATTCTTTAGTATCCCTATTTCTTAATTCACTTGTCCAATTTTGATGTTGAAGTCTCCATTCCGATGATAATTAGAAAGAATAGTCGATCAATTCTATCTATTTGAAGTCTTCATTATTAGGTACATGCATTTGAATTTACCCTTATTTTGCCTTAGCTTCCAATCGTGCCTAGGGTTAATTCTTTTCTTACTTGGGTCGCTTATGTATACATGTATTGGAAGGTCGTGATGTATATTCTTGACGTTACTAGGTCTATACTTTCGGTTACTAATTTTGGCATCTAATAGCCTAATATCAAACCCAATCATTGCATAGAAGGCGATGATGGGGTACCTTGCAGTTAATTTGATTGGGAGCTGACTACTCCTAGAGGTTGGGATATCAGCCAATCACCCATCATTGTTGCACCATGAGCATCGAATCTGTGCCTAAATGATTTTGTAAGTCAGCAATGCAGACTTTCATGGTTGGTGATGGGTTTGTCCATGTTGCTTGCCCAAAAGCAGTTGTGAATATGATCGCCGAGTGTCGAGTTTCATCATTTATTCCAAGAGTGATGAAGGGTCACAACCAGCAAGCTTTGTCTAAGACGGTGTTGCATATGGATAGTCGACAATCTGCGATCAGTGAATGTGAAGATGGGGTTGTGGTCTGAGTTGTTGGGTTTAAAGGTTGAGTCACCGCAGTCCCATCCTTGCCATCATGAAGAAGGGATGAGAAATCTTATGGCCAGTAGGGTCTTTGCGGTCAGATCTACTACCGTAGGAGACTGATAATGTCTATGTAGATAGTCAACATTGCACTATTGTAGGTTGTTCCTTGTTGGGAGGAACATACTTGTCTTGCAGAATCAGGTGGGTCGTGTAGATTGGATTGCAAGGCAGACAGTCCAAGGTGAGATGGTAGTGTCGTTAGGTGGCAGATCAATGGTGGTTGGTGATGGTGTAGCAGATTGAGAAAGAGATGACAGGTAGCTGGTGATTGTATTGGCTAATTCATAGATGAAGACTACATGGAATTGCTCCACTAGCCTCTACAGATCGAAGGGAATGAACTAGAGGACAACTGACATGTTGGAGGAGGAAGAAATCAAGAAAGGAGGCCTATAGTGGTTGTGGGAGTTGTTGGTCTGATGTACGGTGGTTGGGGTATATGTAGTGCTTGGCAAGCTAGGGTTTTCATCAGGGGATGTAGGTGATTCCCATGGTGCTCTTTATCCAGTCTGAGGCGGAGCAAGATCATGGGTAATGACTCAATAGTTTTTCTTCTATAAGTCATTGTCCTTTAATGGCCCCTATCACTTTACTTCTCCTTGCCATTAGTTGAGGGTCCATCGGTTTTTGGGGGTGAAGACCAAACTTGGGGAAGACAACAAGGGATAGTGAGGGGATGTGAGGGAGAAGCTATCCATCTCCATTTCTCTGGCATGATAAATGGCCACCACGAGATGTAGGTCTAGGTGCACAGTGGTATTTGGGGATATGGCATGGACCATTTGACCAGATAACAAAATAAAATTGGTACTTTGTTTACTTTTTGTCATAAACCCCCCCTATTTTTGTCAAAATTCTTATCTTCTAATACGTACATCCTTTTTCTTTGAGACCTTGCACTAGTTTAATAGACACTACTCTAATTTTTAAAAATAATAACACTCCTTTTTTATGATTCTAAGATGACTAGGTAATTTATTCTTATCATTAATCCATACATGAATTTCAAAAAATCTACAATATCTTTTAATGTGATTCTGAGGTCAAGAATTTATAATTGAGTTCAATTATTCAATTTTGGGTCCTAAATGGGATGAATTGATCAAAATGAGGAAATTTTCACTTTGGTTCTTGAGTTTCAAGATAAATCAATAAAGTGTAAATATGAATAAAAATTTAGTAAAGGTGATTTTCAATCTGACAAGATTATGTATTATAGCTCAAAAATTAAATTTAGTACCAAAATCCAATATGTTACAGCTCTCCACCCATTAAAAGGGATTCCATCCTTGAAATCAGTACGAACATGGCCTATTCAGATACTATTCTCCACCCCTTAGAAGGATTCAACTAGGAATCTAAATAGGCAGGTCACTACAATGTAATATCCTTCACTAACACAGGGTTTTCTCATATCTCCTTGATTGTAACTTAGCTCAAGAAATCATTGATAAAATTCCATGAAATCATTTTTCTTTGTACATATAGTATTATAACAGAAATACATTTTTGATGGGAAAACTTTTTGATACAAAATTGAAGTATGGCCAAAATCAATGTGATGAGTAAGTCACAGTCACCTTTGCCAACATTTGTCATACTAAATATTTGACTCAGTATGGAACCTAAAGGTCACTATAATAACTTCACTTATGATAGGGAGGAAGGATATTTTTTTTCCAACAATGGATTCACAAAAATTCAAAATTAGGGTTTATAATCCCACTATTCATATTCCAACTATTAATTTGTTCAATAGTTGAAAGTGCATGTACATCATTTTTTACATCCTAAGTTGTGTTGACGATTATGTCTAGTATTTATAGTTTTCTCCAAGTCATAGAACTCACCTTGGCTAGGTCGGTATGAAGAGTGAGGAAACCCAACCACCAACTAAGTGGATCAGGAGTAACTTTGCCAAAACCTTCACTAAATATCCTTCCTTAGACACCTCAGCTCATTCCACTTACTTGGTAATGTCATTAAATGGTATATTAGACAACTAATTTCACTAATGGTTCTATTATTATCTTAGGTGAGTAAGGCTAGAAATACTTGGGTTGGTTGTAAACGACTTGCCTAATTTCTAGGTGTACTAGTTATTTACCCTAACTTCCAAAAGACATGCATGTGTGTCGATTGTTCATAGCTCTGATATCATGTTGTAAAGACCCGAACTTTACGATCAAATATTTAAAAAATGTATTAAAAGTATAATAATATTTATTACAATCATGATTTACATTAGAGTCGAGGAAGCTTACAAATACGAGATTTCAAGATTTAAAAATGATCCTATCTACTCCTCAACAGAGGACAACTCTTGCACGTCTCCACTAGTCCATCTTTGTATCACCTGTCCATGAGTTCCCAGAGGAACAAAACCACACATGGACCCCATTAAGGGAATATAAAGGTTAGTTATGCTGGTACTAAATCCAATTATTGAGCTACATTAAAAACAAAGAGTTATGAGATCAAATCTAGGTAACATTGCTTGGTGGACTATGGAAACAACAAAAGATATTCTAATTATCATGTTTGTTTCAAAAAGGTACAATAATTCAAAGTGGTACTAGAAAATAATAAAAAGATCCTTAAACTAATATTAAGATTTCAAAATGAAATGATTGCTCTCAAGACTAATATCAAGATATCAAATTATTCAAAATGTAAAGATTTATCCATTGGTAGATCAATCTAATATTTTGTCTTTGCTAGTGGGTAGGTGTCTAGTGTTCTCTCCTCTATGAGAAAATAACATTTTTACCTATGGGGGTAACCAATATTGGGAGACCTCTAATTGTCCATTATCCACTATGTAGGGGTCAGGGTGGGACCCCTCCAAATCTAGTGAGACAAAACTATTAGCCAATATTTAAAATTTTTGTGCCAATATCAAAATCAACCAATATTTCAATTATTCAACAATGTTCAACATTCAATCTAGTCATGGTGACCTTCAGCAAGAGGAAAAGGCTAATAACAATTTGGTTGACCACTTTTGCAAAATGATATGAATAAAATGCAAGAGGGAGATAACATTTCATTAATAGAATTGGGAATTTAGTACTTGGTCCAAATGAGACTTTTCAGTCAAGATGTCCATGAGAATCAAAGAAGCCAAATCATGAATCTAGCAAGAGAGAATGCATTTGGATTATTTGATTCTTCTTGGCTTAAAAATCACTTTCTAGTTTCTTATTAAATGAAATTACCCTTTTTGTCCTTAGTGAATGTAATGTTTGGTAATTCACCTTTAGTTGCTATGATGTCCCATTTTGAATCACTAGGTTCATTCCCATCAGTATATTCATATGATAGATAACAGATACATATGTTTATAATACATATAGTTTACAAATCCATATATTTCATAATACCACTTATGTAATACAATAGTTTAGGACATATGCATACATATAATGTAAGGTAAATATTTTCTGGGGATCGGTTTCCATAGTTTAATTAATAACATAGTCAAAAAAGGCTTTAGTCTGTTTGAGTTAAATTTTCATATTTATTCTTTAATATCCCTATTTATTAATTCACTTGTCCACTTTTAAGGTTGAAGTCTCCATTCCGACGATAATAGTAAGAATCGTCCATCAGTTCTATCTATTTGAAGTCTTAATTATTAGGTACATGCATTCAAATTTACCCTTGTTTTTCCTTAGCTTCCAATCATGCCTAGGGTTAAATCATTTCTTAGTTGAGTCGCCTATGTATACATGTATTCGAAGGTTCTGGTGTATATTCTTGACGTTACTAGGTCTATGCTTTGAGTTACTTATTCTGGTATCTGATAGCCTAAGATAAACCCTGATTATTGATTGATATGGAGAAGGAATAAAAAAATGATGATGGGGTACCTCGCAGTACGTTGGTTGGGGATTACTACTCCTGAAGGTTGGGATCTCAGCCAATCACCCATCATTGTTGCACCATGAGAATCCAATCTCCGCATGAATGATTCTGCAAGTTGGCAACGCATACCTTTGTGGTTGGTGATGGGTCTATCCGTGTTGCTTGCCCAAAGGTAGTTGTGTATTTGATCACAGAGTGTCAAGTTTCATCGTTGATTCCAGGAGTGGCGAAGGGTCACAGCAAGCAGGCTCTGTCTGAGATGATGTTGCTGATGGATAGTTGGCAATCTGCTATCGGTGAATGTGAAGAGGGGGTTGGGGTATGAGTTGTCGGGTTTGCAGGTCGAGTCACCGCAGTCACGTCCTTGCCAACATGAAAAGGGGCCAGCGATTCCTGCGGACGGCAGGGGCTTTATGGTCACATCTGCTGTAGTAGGGGGCTGATGATGGGTATGCAGACAGTCCACGATGCACTGTTGTAGGTTGGTTGTTTGCGAGGTTGTGGCGGTGTCGGGTTTCCTTGCTGGTGAGGGACATACATGTCTTGCGGCATCTGGTGGTGGTGGGGGAGATAGGATTACAAGGAAGATGGTCCAAGGTGAGATGGTAGTGTGGTCAGGCAGCAAATCAATGGTGGTTGGCGATGGTGCAGCAGATTAAGGAAGAGAGGACACGTAGTTGGTGATTGCAGCAACCAAGGGTGATGACGAGAGGGAAGTGTTCCAATAGACTCTACAGATGGAAGGGAGGGAACTGGAGGAGATCTGAAGTGCTGGAGGTAGAAGAAACCGAGGAAGGAGGCCTGCAGTGGCTATGGGAGTTGTCGATTGATGTATGGTGGTTGGGGTATATGTAGTGCTTGGCAAGCTAGGGTTTTCGTGAGCGGATGTAGGTGATTCCCATGTGTCTCTCAGACCAGCAGCGCAAGGACATGGGTAATGGATCAATAGTCGTTTCTTCTGTAAGTCGTTGTTCTTCAATGGCCCAGAGCATTTTACTTCTCCTCGCCATTAGTTATGGGTCTGACGGTTTCTTGGGATGAAGACCGAACTCGGGGATGCCAACAGGGGAGAGAGGGGTTGTGAGGGAGAAGCTATCAATTTCCATTCTCCAGCCTAAGAAAAGGCTAGTCCAAATTTGCTGTTACGAAAACGCTGTTACGGGGTGTTGCATCTAATTTCTACCATTTAAACACATTTTATTTTATTTTTTTAAAGTTAAATTGACAAATTTCATTAAAAAGTCATACGACATCTACATGAGGAGAAAAATAAACTAAAAGACCACACAAAAATCAAGAACAGATACATACCACCACAAAAACTCATATCGGAATCTGATAAGGACAATGATGTATAGATCTCTCTTCTCCTTCGCTGGCTAAAACAACTTTCTATGAGGAATACATTCAACCTGAGTATGTATATGTGGTAGAGTACCTACACTAAATCAGTGTTCCAAAAGGATATTTTTCTCGCACTTGCTGTCATACAAACTCCACAACAAAATTGACCGAGAAAGAAAAATCTACCACGAGAAGAGAAAGCAGCGCTAATTAACAACGAGATAGACAAAACGAGAGAACAATCTAAACAGAAAGCCAGAGAGGAAGAAGACCGCTGCCTCCAAAGACACCACACCCACACACCTCCTAAAGAAGAGACCCTGCTGATGACGGGCGAGAAGAAGCCGAGGGGGAGCGGGGCACCGCTTTGTAGCGGCCAAACCCCCTCCCCCCAGCCAGCCGCCTATGGAGGAAGTAACCCTAGCGGCGCTGGGGTGAGAGAGTGGGGAGTTAGTTCGTTTACACCTATTTATTTTTTTTAGGGGTGGGTCTTTGGAGTGAATGGAAGGTTCAGATGTAATGCAACTACAAGTATGACAGCAATTCAAAACATCAGATCTGGAGGCAGAAACGGCCGCCGCGAGATGTAGGTGTGGGTGCATGGTGGTATTGGGGGATACAGTCAAGGACCATTTGACCATATAACAAAAGAAAAGTATTCCTTTATTTATATTTTGTCATAAACCCCTTATTTTCATCAAAATGCTTATCTTCTAATATATACGAGCACTACTACAGAACCTACCTTTAGTGTCGGTTATTTAAGGCCTTTAGTGTTGGTTTCCGAGCGACGCCTATGTGGGCGACACTAAAAGGTCACCCATTACGCGTCGGTTCCAGAACCGACACCCAAACTCTTCGCGCGCGACCGAAAACGCGCTATCAGGGGACTATAGGCGTCGGTTATTAGATAAGAAACTGACGCCCAAACCCTTCGCGCCACAGAAAGGGCGCCATCTTGGGCGCTATCAGTGTCGGTTATAAGCCAACAACCGACGAAATATGTCTTCGCGCCAAAAGAATATGTGTCAGTTATATTTAAATAACCGACATTGTAATGTTATGTGTCGGTTGTTTACAATTACCGACGCCTGTTATTGGCGCCAGCTTGGGCACTATCAGTGTCGGTTTGTAGTAAGAAACTGACACCATATATGTTCGCGCCACAGGAAATAGGCGTCGGTTATATCTAAATAACCGACGCCTATTGTTTTTTTTTACAGACCTGCAGACCTGCTGTGGCTGGTCGCAGGATGAGAAACCTGCAGTTCAGTTAACTGAACTGCAGGTTTTACGACATCCATTGATATCAGCCAACAACAGGCCACAAACTTGCAAATTTAACAACAAAAATATTCACACATGCATTTAGCAATACAACATGCAGTTCTATTTTATTTTCACACATTTAGAAACATTCATGTAGCTAGCAATCTGTAGTTCCATTCATTCACATTCACACATGTAGAAACATTCATATAGTAACCAACACTTTCATTCATTTTCACTCAGACACATGTAGAAACATCTAGATATGTAGAAACATTCACACATATTATAATTCAGAAATTCATTTACAAAATCCCCACTATTTGTATGGTTGTTTCCCATTCTTCTCTTACTTCATTTAATTCTCCCATCGTATAGGGAGCATGTACATCTGGTAAGTCCGTTCCTGTAGTGGGGTCAGCTTTAAACACCTGTAAAGAGAATGATGTATATATATAATTAATGAGCTATAAATAAGATTGATATATTTCATATTATCTAATGAGACTATATAATACCTGAGCAATACAATCGATGTCCATACAACATGACAGACTAACACATATATAGTACATAACAAGAGCAGCGTCGAATTTACATACAACACTAGCTTAGTACATATATAGTGGGACTTATAAGGTGACGATCCCACCTGGTAAAACAGGTTACCGACAACTACATGTTACGACTGGGAGGTCGTGATTCAACAACAGTATGCATTAGCAGGAGGACAAACAGATCACCATATGTTTGTCCTCATATGGTGATCTTTTTGTCCTCCTGCTAATGCATACGTTGCTGAATCACGACCTCACCAGTCGTAACATGTAGTCGGTAACCTGTTTTAGCAGGTGGTATCGTCACCTTAGTCCACTATATATGTACTAAGTTAGTGTTGTATGTAAATTCGGAGCTGCTGTTGTTATGCACTATATATGTGTTAGTCTGTCATGTTGTTATATGAATCTGAACCACTTGTGTGTGCTGCACTTTATGTATTGTATATGTATCTTGCTTCTCTTCATTGGGGCTTCTTCCTGCATATCCTGCATATCCTGCATAGCTATGTCATGTCCGTCCTGCATAGCCTTCTTCCTATATTTATTTTTCAAATAGAATACAAACAAAAATTATTAGTGTAGAGTTAGTGAAATACTGATCAATGTCTAGAATTGGAATAGATCAAGAACCTACTCTCAGCATCGCGTATGTAATCTCAGGTGAGATTGGTCCTATAGTTCTTTAGCACCCTCCCACAATGTTTAGCATTTGTATTAACTAGAAGATAATGAAACATCAAATCAAAAAATGATATTGATATTAAAAAAGTAAACATTTAGCTTCAATAAAAAAAATATAAACATGCATGCCTCTAAAATTGTGATCTTTTATCAATTAACAATCCTTCATTGTGATCTCCGCGCACATATAAGTCATCATTAGCTTCAATATTTTATGGAGTTGGCAACCCAACTGAGAATGGACTGGAGTCATCATATTTATCATAGTACTCTTCTTCATCTATAGGATCTTCAATGAACTGTCTTTTACCATGAAGAACAACCGACCATTTATCATTTGCAGGATCATCGATATAAAATACTTGTTTCGCCTGTGATGCCAATATGAATGGTTCAGCCTTCTCGCCAATCTTTTCAAAGTTCACTAAAGTGAAACCCAATTCATCCACTATAACTCCTTTGGTGTTATCAACCCAATTACATTTGAAGAGCGGAATTCTGAAATCTATGTAGTCAAATTCCCATATCTCTTCAATGACACCGTAATATGACATTTTAGCTTCACGTGGACTCTTATCCTTTGCACTTCCAAAAAACATAGTCGATGTTTGAAGGGTGACCCCACTGTTTTGGACGACACTCTTATCATCTTGGCACTTTGTGTAATATGTGAATCCATTAATGTCATACCCTTCATAAGACATAACAGTCAACTTTGGTTTAAAGGCGAGGCATTTGATAGTTTCAGTAATATCATCTGGTGTTTGAGATAGTTGATGTAAGACTTTATCTTCAAACCACTTAATAAAAGTCTTGTTATGCTCTCTAGCAAGCCACATTGTATTGGCTCGAGGATATTGTCTTTTGATGAAATTGGTATGTTCCTCGATATAAACGTTCACTTTGTCCATGTTGTGTAAAATATACAAATGACCTTGTTCCAACTGCTCACGGCTGATTACTTTCACACGTGATCCCAAAATTCCTTTGCCAAATAGCTCGTCAATATTCTTGTCATTATCAGGAGTGTCATTACCACTGAGAAAGTCATTGCAGAAATCCATAACCTCTCTCGCCACATAACCTTCAATAATACTCCCTTCAGGCCGATAACGGTTTCGAGCATCACCTTTAAAAACGCTCATGTATCGTTCAAAGGGATACATCCAATGCAAGAAAACCGGGCCCAAGATTTTCACTTCCCTAGTCAAGTGGACAACAAGATGTACCATGATATCAAAGAACGAAGGAGGGAAATACATCTCAAGCTGACATAGGATAACAACCACTTCTCTTTGCAAATTATCGAGAGTCTCAGGGTCAATAACTTTGCTGCAGAGACTGTTGAAAAAGAAACAAAGTCTGGTGATTGCAAATCTTACATGCTTCAGCAATATAGATCGAATTGCCACGGGCAATATTTGTTGCATTAGAGTGTGACAATCATGAGATTTAAGTCCTATCAACTTCAGATCTTTCATTGATACCAATCTACGGATGTTGGATGAGTAACCATTTGGCACCTTAACATTTATCAAGCATTCACAAAAAGCTTTCTTCTCTTTTCTAGACAACGTGTAACATGCGGGAGGTAAGTATGTTCTTTTACTACCCATTTCATGTATTTCTGTTAATTCTGACCTTATTCCCATTTCACGTAGGTCCAGTCTGGATTTTATCCCATCTTTAGTCTTACCTGGTATATTTAACAGAGTACCAATGATGCTATCACAGACATTTTTCTCAACGTGCATTACATCGATAGAATGTCTGACTGTCAAAGAACTCCAATAAGGAAGATCCCAAAATATTGACTTCTTCTTGAATGAAGAATTGTCACTCCGTGTAGTACCTTGTGATCTCTTACCAAATTCATTGACAAAGTCTTTTATTCTTTCATAAACAACCTCCCCTGGTATAGGTTTAGGTGCACTGCGTTCCTCATTCAATCCATTGAATGTTTTGTGCTTCCTACGATACGGATGGAATTTTGGAAGAAACCTTCGATGACCTAGATATACATTCTTACCGCCATGTTTTAGTCTTGTTGAATCAGTGTTCTCTTCACATATAGGACACGCTTTAGCTCCTTTGACACTATATCCAGACAAATTCCCATATGCTGGAAAGTCATTAATAGTGCAAAACAACATAGCATGCAAATGAAATGTCTCTCTTCGTGAAGCATCATAGGTCATCACACCTTCACCCCAGAGTTTCTTTAAGTCATCAATCATAGGTTCAAGATAAACATCGATGTCATTTCCAGGTTGTTTAGGGCCTGATATCAACAACGACAGCATTACGTACTTATTTTTCATACACATCCAGGGAGGAAGATTGTATATAACAAGCATGACTGGCCAAGTGCTATGTTGGCTTCTCAATGTCCCGTACGGATTCATCCCGTTTGTACAAAGCCCAAGTCTTAGATTCCTGACTTCTTCACCAAATTCAGGGTACAATACATCAATCTTCTTTCACTGTGGGGAATCAGACGCATGTCGTAGGATCCCATCATTAATTTTCTTAACATCTGCATGCCACCTCAAATTCTTCGCATCTATCGGATTGGCAAACAAACGTTGAAACCGTGATATTATAGGTAGATACCACATCACCTTGGTAGGAGAACCAGTTTTGGACTCCCCCGAAGTCGTCAATTTATACCGTGACGCACCACATTTTGGACAATCTTTCAAATCTGCATAGTCCTTTTGAAATAATACACAATCATTAGGGCATGCGTGTATCTTCTTGGCATCCATTCCCATTGGGCACAACAATTTCTTTACCTGGTATGTTGAGATTGGCAGCTCGTTTCCTTCAGGAAGCATTTCTTTCAACAAAGACAGCAATGACGTGAAGCTTTTGTCGCTCCATCTATTGTTAGCTTTCAACTTATACAATCTCAACACAGCGTTAAGCTTCGTAAACTTAGTACAACCTGTGTATAACGGCATCTCAGCATCATGCACAATGTTTCTAAAAATGGGAGGTGGATCGGTGTGCTCTACCCCACAACTATCCAGCATCGCATCAACGATGTCTACTGGAACTGGTTCATTCACATCTACGTCATCGTAGGAAATTTCTTCTTCCATACAAGCACTGCTATCGACATCCACTGGTTTCGGGTTTGAAATCTCTCCATGCCAGTGCCATTCTGTATAGCCTTGTATGATCCCGTTGCACATGACATGAGTCATGATTTCGTCACCAGTGTTGACTTTCAAGTTGTTACCGCAATGTCTACATGGACAGTAGAACCTATCTCCATGTTGTTTCCTATGTTCCTCGGCAAATTTAATGAACTGGTGAAGACCAGAAATAAACTCTGGGGTGCAGCGATTGCGAATGGACATCCATGATCTATCCATTCTATGATCAAAGAGAAAACAAGTATATATTAGGACAAGATTAGGGTCTAGGGTTAACAAATACATATGATGTCATTATTATATATAATAAATGTGTACCACCTATCCATTCTTGAACACCTAATCTCACTAGTAAGTGTATAATGTGTATTGGGTTTTCAAGAAAATTTCGGCAGCATCTCCCCGCTATTTTCCAAGTACATATGTACTTAGAGAACAAACGGGGAAATGCTGCCAAAATTTTCTTGAAAACCCAATACACATTATACACTTACATCCTAAGCGAGATTAGGTGTTCAAGAACAGTCCCAAACCGGGGACTATCCAAGATTTACTCCTAATGAGTACATCTTGGACAGGTTTCTAGGCCAACAAATAATGTATTGTCATTCTTATACCTAAAATCCTAGTTCTTCAATTTAGGGTGATTATTGATGTCTTTAAAAGCATGATTGGCAATTTAGGGAAAAGTTCATCATTTACATTCCAAGCATGTAACATGTGTGCATTACAGTTCATCATTAAGCAAGATATAAGCAAGTATGTCATATTAAAATAGACTAAACAATATGAGAAAATAGTAGTGTAATCATGCAAATGGGAACATTCATGGGAACACACACTTCAGTTATAAGCATTCATGTAGCAACTTTCAGTTCCATTCATGGGAACACACACTTCAGTTATAACAATAACTAAACAAAGGGGTTGGTGTACCCCTAAACATGCGCATAATTAAAAAAACTATTAATACAGACAAGTCAAGATAGATAGACAACTAAATACTACACCAACATGGTCCCGCATGCATCAGTAACTTCTTTTTGATGATGAAGCTGTGTCACGAAGCTCTTTACTGTATTTAGACGAATCTGAACTGACAGGGGCCTCAGATTCAGATTCCTCATAGATGATATCCGACGTCGTGCGCTCATACCGCAGAAGATGATCGGGGGTCTCGCAGTTGCTGTTGGTTATCCAAACTTTGATGGAATTATGGCCAACGGGACGGAGAAAAAGCCTGTTCCAACAGACCACATGCAGCTCTCCAATCCAATCATGCCAACCGGATTTTGATACAAGATTTCCCGCCAAATCATACTCAACCTCGATAACATGTGAATAATTACCAAAAGTTAGGGTCACTTTACCAGGCATGTAGTGTCTTCCTTTTAGAAAATGCCAATGTTTGGGTATGACCAATTGGTTTAAGGAACGATCATCTAGGATGATGTGCAATTGTTCTTCAATAGGGAACGTTAACATTGACATAGAGGCCCAGTTCATAGTGATTGTTATGGGTGGACAGAGACTGCACAATATTAGTATTAACAAAGTGTAAGTACATATAACGATGTTATATATTTTCAGAAAAAGTTGTATAACATCAGTTAACCTTTTATTGCTTGTCATAACCAACTTTATTGTGGTAGACATGATAGCTTGAAAAGAAGTCTACAAATGTACTTAGAGAACAAACGAGGAAATGCTCCTAATGAGTAAATCTTGGACGGGTTTCTAGGTGCTTACTAAAATAGAACCATTATATGGAACTAATCCTACATTATACACATACTTTTCCTGAGTAAGATAATGTGCACTTCATGGAATTATTAAGATCTGAATATATATAAATTGTTTCTACCTACTTTGATGGGATTTTATAACATTCGAGTCTTCCATTTATAACATTAAGATCTGAATATATATAAGAATCCCATTTGATACACATGATTGAGAATCTTTCACGTTACTAGGAAAATACACTAACTAGATATTCATTTAGGTGTTAGACATCAATATGTGTATGAGCCCTAATTAAAACTGATTCTCATAAGAAGTAAATAAATTTAAAAAAATGCCCAGCAACAGGGCGGCACCTTGAGGGAAGACGAGCAGAGGAAGAAGAAGAAGGCAGGGCGGGCACCTTGAGGGAAGAGGAGCAGCGGCCGAGGCAAAGTCCTAGCAGCTTCCGGCGGCGAAGAGAGGAGCGGCGGAGAGGGCGGCGAGGCTAGAAGACCTAGCTGCTACCGGCGACGGCGGAGAAGAGGCTGACGGTGGAGGAGAGGTCGGCAGGCGGAGAGGGAGGCCGGCGGGCGGGCGGAGAGGGAGGCCGACTGCTTCTCGCTCGACGGAGACGAGCGGCGAGGACGGAGGAAGGAGCGGCGGCGGCGGCAGGGAGCAAGGGAAATCGCCGGAGCTAGGGAAATCGGGAACGAAATAGGGAAATGGGAAGAATCGTTCGGGCAGGGTGAGCTATTAAGTTGAAAATACGTGTCGGTTATTTAAAAAACCGACAACTAAACCAACAGTGTCGGTTCTTTGCCACAAACCGACAACTATACTAGATTATGGTCGTCGGTTTTTTATTAAACGACAACCGACAACTATTCCTATCTCACGAATACCCTTTAGTCGTCGGTTATTTAGTTACGAACCGACGCAATATGTAAAATATTGGAGCCAATTTTTTCGCTGGAATTTTGGGTTTGGCGGTTGATTTTAGGTGTCGGTTTTTTATTAATTAACCGACACTTAATAAAAGTGGTACCCGTGTTTGGTCGACCTTCACGGATTGGATGTCGGTTTCTGTTCAAAACCGACACAGTAGGGTTTATGTGTCGGTTTTTGTATACAACCGACACCTTGAAAAGTGACTTTCTAAGCCATTTCTGTAGTAGTGGAGCAGAAAATGCATGCTAATCATGTGATATACAATTGAATTAATATAATCTGATAATTTTTTTTTTTGCAAAACAACAATTCCTTATTTATTGATCACGACTGGTCAGATTACAGAGCCGAACTAAAGGCTTGTGTCATGGAGGCTTAAAGGTAAAATCTACTGCTGAGGCTTTGTGCAGTACATGCTTGGCGACGGCATCCGCAACCAGCGTACAGTTTCTAGGAATATACTGGAAGGAAAGTAAAGCTAAGTTGTCTTCAGGCCATTGCCTTACGTAATAATAGGTCTCGTGAGACCCATCTCTTTGCAGATACTGATGGCTTGAGAAATAGCTTTAACCTCCGCTTCCACCGCACTGGATGCAAAGCCTGGACTACCAAGACCTCGTACAAGCTCGCCGGAAGGGGAAGTGATGTAAATACCCGAAGTGTAGCACCTTGTTTGACAGTTAAAAGCTGCGTCGACGAAGACGATGAAGTCCTTGTCTGTAATCTGATAATTATTAAATATATGTGTTATATGTCCGATTGTAATTTATTGTTTGTAAGGTGTTTTAAAAAATATGTATATATATGTATGTATATGTGTGTACTTGTGCAGACAACTAATACATAATTTATACTCATATAATTTTCACACGACATCCCTGAAAGATAACTACCCCAGTATTTGTCAGTTGACTTCTGATGACCTATAATATGTGATTAGAAAAAAATATATACGATAATCGACCCCTTCCTAAACTGTAACGTATTCTAAAAATATATATATACTTGTGCTGACAACTAATATATAATTTATACTCACAATAATTTCACAATCCCTCTATAAGATAGCAACATGAGTAATTATCACCAACTTCCTATGATGTATTTCCCGTCTTGGTGTGTGAATGTTGGCTCAAATGTACAATCAATGCTCATAATAATTTTCGTATAACCCACTAAAGAAACATGACAATTGCTTACCCCAATTGTAAAGTGTAATGCCAAAATTACTTCTGATGTACTTCTTGACATGCGCTCGTTGACGGTCAATATATACTTTGACTGATAAGTATTTACGCACAACATGTCAAAAGAGAACAACTTAATTAATCGCCAACTAACTCCCTCTAGTTGTAGCTTATAACTACCACAATAACTCCTATTATCTTATAAGCAAGTAGGCATGCATGTAGACGTATTTCTGAGGTATGTAGACAAAGCTCACAAACCTATTTCAAACTTAGTCTTATCAAACTTATTCTGAAAAACCACGAGCAACTTAAACTATTGAAAAATATCAATAATATTCTGTGCAGGAATTAATAGTAGGAAGTTTGTGATGGTAGTGGTCGAGGATAAAAACACTTGATGCCGATATTGTTGCTGAACATAAATAACAGTGGTTGTGTGAGTCCTAGCAAAAAAACTCCGTGATCGAAAAGCTTAAGAAGTTGCATGTTGTCACATGGCAGTATTGGCGGTATGCTGAAGGCCTGATGGTGCAGATTCTGATGATACTTGATATGCATCATGCTTCCAGCTGATATGCAGCCTGACAACAAACTAAACAATAACATTAGGAATTAGCAAAAATAACCAAGCAAACAACAATCTCACGGAAATAATAGGTATGAGAAGCAACCAAACAGGCACCTGAAGCAAGCAGAGGAGTAGGTACGAAAAGCACACATACAGAGAGCACAGATGCTCTTTTTTATAGGGTAGATAGATATGTTTTCTTGAGACCTTGCACTAGTTTAATAGCTACTACTCTAATTCTTAAAAAAATAACTCTCCTTGTTTATGACTATAAGATGACTAGGTAATTTATTCTAATCATTAATCTGTATATAAATTTATAAACATCTTTAATATCTTTTAATGTGATTCCAAGGCCAATAATCTATAATTGAGTTCAATTATTCAATTTTTGGGTCCCAAATGGGATGAATAGATCAAAATGACGAAAATTGAACTTCGGTGCTCGAATTTCAAGATAATTTAATGAAGTGTAAATATGAATAAAGATTTAGTAAAGGGGATTTTCAATGACAAGATTATGTATAATAGCTCAAAAATTAAATTTAGTACCAAAATCCAGTATGTTAAAGAGGTAGATTGTGATCTTCTCCAAAGAGGGTGGTCTTCTGACGTCCCATAAAGAAGAAGATAGTTATCATTGAGCTGAAAAGGATGTCAGTCTTGACCTACAAAAGATGTAGGTAAATTATATATATTGCGTCAGAATAGGAAAAAAAAAGATATATATATATATATATATATTGGAAATATTAGCTGAAAATAGTGAGAAATTGGAGTGATGTCATTTAATATGGAATCACTCTATATCCTATGTCCTTTGTGGTTTGCTACTTGATCCAGTGACTTGCTTTAATGTAATATCTTCTTAAGAAAGTTGCATTTAACCAACCTTGTGTTTTAAGTTGTAAAAATAGAATTTGCTCTATTCACTCCCACCCTCTAGAGCTTCTAGAATTCACTCTAATGTGGTTAGATCTTTGTCTAGATTCAATCAAGGACTTCATCTACCTTGACACCTAATGAGCCTTCATAATTAGACAACCTTGTGTGTCTTCTTAGAAATAGGATAAGGATCCACATATATAGGGGTTAACTTACCTTTTTCCAAATCTAAGAACACGATTCAATGGACAAACTTTCAAGAATACCTTATCACCAACTTTAAAATTGATTCGTCTACTCTTTTTATTTGCATAACTCTTTTATCTATGTTTGTGCAATCTTCAATTACTTCCTAATTAGCTTGATCTTTTATGTAGTTTGTTGAATCATTTTAGTACCCATTCGTTGCTTTTTGCCTACTTAATACCAACATATCAGGGATCTACATTTTGTTCCATATAACGCTTCATAGTGTGCTTGCCCTATACTAGATTGGTAATTGTTATTTTAGGAAAATTCTACCAAACTTTCATGCACATTCTAACTTCCTAGAAACTATAAAGAAGAGACTATTTACATGTCTTCTAGCATCTAAATCATCCTTTTGAATGTTCATCGGTGAGAGGATGTAAGGTTGTACTAAGGTTAAGTTTCCTTCTTATAGTAGCGTGTAGTGTATCCTAAAATCTAGAAGTAAACTGTGATCCTCAATGTAACACTATTGTTAGAGGAACCCCATGTATTCTGACTATCTCATCAATAAATTGTGCTAATTGATTATTTGCATAAGTAGTTTTTCAATCTGTCAATAACAATCCAAAAAGAATCAAAACCTCTTGGTGTACATGGTAGTCCTACCATAAATTCCATTATCACGTGGTCCCATTTCCATTCTGATCTGGTAAAGGTTGCAACATCCCTAGTGATCTCTTGTGTTTTTCCTTAACTTGTTGGCACACTCCATGGCATTTCACATTCTTGGATACATTTTTTCTTCATGCACAGAAACTAATACAATTCCTTCTCATCTGGTACATCTTTGTACTTCCCAGATGCATAGCATACATAGAAATATGTGTGCTGCTTCTAGGACTATTTTTCTTAGTTTTGCTTGGTTGTGCACATGACTTTATCTTAAATTATAGGAGGTTGTATTTTGATAAGTGTAATCCTTCTCCCTTTCCTTCTTGTATCTCATGTTTGATCTTTTGGATTTCATGGTATATACCTTGTTTCTACAAAAATTAATGTCAGTGTTGGTTTAGTATGTAACTGTGCCAAAATCACTCCCTCGTGTTGCACTCCAGTGAGTATTGATCATCACTTTCCTTTTACAGTTTAACTAATATACCCCCATTGTAGATGAAGAATATGACTTATGGATCAATGTGTTTGCAATCTCATTGGCCTTATCAAGGTGATAACTAATCGTGCATTCATAATCCTTGGTAAACTCAAGAAATTTCCATTGTCTTATTTCAATATTTCTGAGTAGTGATATGCCTTAAGATTGTGTTATCACTAAATACTTGGAATTATTCTCCATAGAGATTGTGTAGCTAAGCTTGAAGGGAAAATACAACTGCAGCTAGCTCTAAATCATAGGTTGAGTAATTTTAATCAAGTTTCTTGAATTGTTTAGATGCATAGGCAATTGCGTTGGCATCCTACATAAGCACACATCCTGATCCTTTTTTGAAGCATCTCAACAGGCTATGGATCTTATACCATTCTCAATAAAAAAATACTTGAGATGTAGTTGTAAGGACCCTCACCTTCATTTCGGGTTTACCCTATTTGCTTTGCTTAACCTTGATGCTTTGGTGCTCGCTAATCACCTTTAGTGGTGATTAGGGTTTGGTTGTGCTTTGTTGAGAGTTGGAGGTGCAACTTGCAAATAACCCAAGTCTAGGGTTTTGTGGGCAAGTTTGTCACCTTGTGAGGTGTTCCTCTCTCTCTTTGCTTCCTCTAGTTTAGAGAGGAAGGCTTGGGCTCGTTGCCTAAAGTTCTGTTGGGCTTGGTTGAGCTTGTTGGGGCTTGAGGCGCCCTGCTTTGGTTTGGTTGAGCCTTGTATCAGGCAAGAGAGGAGTGTATCAGCCAAGCATGGAGGTGTGTCGCCCTAGAGTCTTTGACCAAGCTTTGACCTCATTTGTGTCACCACTAGTGGACACTTGATGCATGATGCTTGCATGTAGCAATGACCTTGGACATGTGTTTAGGGCTTGCTAGAGTAGTGGCTCGTGCACTAGGACAAGTGTCCCTAGGTGGACGACACCTTGCTTAGTTCTACCTTGTTTTCTCCTCCCTTTCCTTCTATATAGGTGTGTCCTTTCCTTTGCTAGGAGTTCCTTTAGTTCTTTAGTTTCTTCTCCACCTTGGTGTGCATGACACCCCTTCTCCTTTGCAAGTTGGTGGCTGATACCCCTTGGAGGAGCAAGCCTGGTGGCCGATATCCTTTGAGTCTCCTTCTTCCTTGCTCAGTGGTGCTTGGAGCTAGGAGCTTGGAGTTTGCTTAAGGCAGGTTGCATAACTCCTAACCCTAACTATACTACCTCCTTTCATGTTCTTATATGTTGCTAGCTTTGTTTCTTGCCTAGTTGTTCTTGTTGGACGAACCATGTATTCTAGGGTTTCATGGTGGGAAATACTCCTTTCTCTCTTTGGTCTAGAGGAGTGAGCTTGAGCTCCTAGTTTCATGAGCAACACCCCTCTTTCCTAGTCGATTGAGGTGAGCCTGTGTTCTAGTTGCTTGAGCAATACTCTCCTCTCACCATGGACTAGAAGGGTGAGCTTGGTGATAGTGGTGACTCTTTCTAGGGTTTTCCCTTGTGGCCGTTTGGTGATAGATGATGTGCAAAACCCCTCTTTCTTAGTCGATTGAGGTGAGCCATCTTCTTGACCCATTAGGGTTTTGGGTGCTCTTGTGCTCGAGGTAGATGATGATCTTGTGAATGGTACCTTGGACGTTATGGGCTTGGGGAGGTGCTTCCTGACAGCCTTCTTGACCTAGACCTTTGGGCGATATGCTTTGCTGGTGATGGGTGATACCTTGTCTCTGTGACGGGCGTCGCACCACTCTGCCCTGTGACGGCCATCAGGCCCTGGTTTACTTAGTGCACGATAGTTCCATGTTGGTTGGTTGAGCAACACCTCTGGATGATATCTTTTGTAGAACATCGTGCTCGTTTCATACATGTTTTAGATTGGGGGTTTAGTACCGTTGTGCGTTGTGACGGGCGTCGTGCTGGCGCTGTGTCAGCCGAAAGCCCTAACGGGCGTTGCGCGACACCCTGTCGCCCGTCATACCTAGCTGCACGGCAGGCCTTTGGCCGTTGCCCGATAGGCCTTAGTGCACGACACCTGACGCGTCGTTGCACCTTCTTCCGTTGCTCAGCCACACGCTTGGGTGTTGTTGCACTTGGTATTTAACGCAGCGTTGCATGTTCCCTTCTTATGTCAGCTGAAATGAGGTGAGCGTCATGCGTTTCCTGGTATCACCTATAGATGAGGGCATGATGACCGTTACAACCTTTAGCGAGGGTCCCTCTTATCATGGAAAGTAGATTTGTTGTATATCTCCCTGTTTAGCACGATGGTGACTCCTTGCATGCTTAATGGCATTTATCATGGTAACGTTTGTCCTCTTAACTTAGCATGGATACACATATGAATGTGACCACCTTGACTATCGGTATAATGCTGAGATAATGATAAGCATATAAAATGGTTTGCTTAATGATGTGTCTTATGTATATGATCATCAGATTGATAAAGTATAGAATCTTTAATGTCAGCCTATATTGATAGCATGATCTTCTGTAAAAGTCTACAATTATTGTGTACACTAACCATGCAGGTGATGATTAGCTAAGTAAAAGGCTATAAGGAATATATGATGAGTAATAGTGCTTGAATAGTTACTCTTGATGATGAGATAACATGTATGATGTGTTTGGAAAAAAATAGTACTTGGGATTGCTACCCCATGATGATGATGAAGCCTTGAGAGGCGGTGGCAATATATGATGAAGGATTGAAAACCCATGGTATGTGATGATCCTTGAGATGAATCTGGATGAATGGAAAGAGGCCAAGTAATAACATGTAATGTTGGATCCTTGTGATGGATCAGGATGATCATGTTGACCTTTATGTTGTTTATTTCCTATTATAGTTGCATGTTATACAACTTGGTTGAATCTTGCAATCCATATAAAAGATACTAATTAATCACAGTGGAATATATCGTGTAGTTGCCCTGGCCATAGATCCATCATCGTCAGGAGTTGGTGATGGTGAAACGGGTTCTCCTGTGGGTTAACCCGGAGCGCATATTTTTGAATATGCGAGGTTTCTCCTAGACTAAAATAGTGAGGATTCGAGTGCATCTACGGTTGCAGACTCAGGATATGAATAGATCATGGTGAACAGGCCCATGGCTCCAGATATGTGATATGAGGAGCATGAATATGTTCATGGCTCAGAGCACGGTGAATAGGCATGTAGCTCAGATATACTAGCATCGTGACCTGTACCGAGGTGGGATAGAGGATGGGTAGCCTATGGAGCTGACCCTGTGGCTGAGGCCACTTAGGCATGAGATTGCGGTCCTGCTTGTGTTGTACTCGTGTACTGACCATGAGGTGGGAGGTCGTGGAGTCCGGCTCTTACATTGACCTTGTATGGCACCGGTTATGGGCTTCACAGCCAAAGGTTGGATTTGAACGGTACGGTTCACTTCCTCAGGGCATAAAAATACATAATCCAGCCGCATAGTATTTATTTCTTAAGGCAAAACACGGAACATTGGTTGAGGCCTTGCTTGCATAGTTAACCTTATTATACATACAGTTACTTATATGTTTCTCATGTTATGCGATAAGATCTTATAATCTTATGTTCCATGAAGAGATAGTTGATGATATGTCTTCCATACAGCCTGGTAAGCTTGATGGTACGAATAGCCTTACGGTATAGACTGTTATTATTCTATGTTTTACTGTTTATCTTCTGTTGTTGCTTTATCCTTCTGGTTTTATAGTTTCGGCGGGGAGTTATGTTTCTTGCTGGGACAATGTTCGATTGTCTCACCCCGCTGGTTTTCAGGTGTTCACGCTAGATGCGGTGGTCGTCGCAGAGTTGCGGCCGAGCAGCCAGACGAGCAGTAGAAGGCAAGAGATGTGGATATGCTGTTGTTTTGGTGTTTTGTATTAGAGTCTAGAGTCATCCATGTACTCTCAGGTCCTTGGAGGTGTTTTGACATTGTTTCATGACGTATAGTTGTTGATGTTTTGTATATACTGCTGCTGGCCGGATGTGGGCCTTTATGTACATTTAACAGGTGATGAACTCACGTGATGGTTAGACAGTTGTTCCTCTAAGATGTGGACACGTATCAAGGCTGGTATATATTTATATAACATGTTTCCTTGCAGGTTGAGGACCTATATGTTATGGTTTCTCAGTTTATCAGCTTTCCGCAATCGGTTTTAATTAACCCATGTTTCTAGAAATTTGTGGTTATGGTATTTTCCACACGTTTTCGTGTAACACCTCGCTGTCTATGTGATAGTGGGATGTGTTGCCACAAGTTTTGGTATCAGAGCTCTAGGTTCGCTGAGTCTACAGGGATTTAGGACTAGGTTGAGTCCGTTCTTGTGAGTTGTCCAGATTTTCTTATGATCGTCTTCTGCCCTCAGCGGAAGAAAAGTCAAGATGTCTGGAAACCATGAAGAACATGCTCCTGAGTATAGAGATTTTGTATCAGTTGATGGATCTTTTGGGCAGGCACATGAAGATCTGGTGCCTGAGGTCCCCCAACCTAACCCAGCCATTCTTGAACATCCTACCTATCAACAGTTTATGCGGAAGATGATGGCTACGATGAATCTCATGGTTGAGTGAGTGCCAGTACCTCCTCTGAGAGCACAGGCTCCCCATGGAGAAGCATCGGGTATTGGGAAGACCTTCGAGCAACTTCGCCGAGTCGGAGCTTCGGATTATGCTGGAACGGCTGATCCAGCAGATGCAGATCTGTGGCTAACAAGTCTTGAAAAGGCTTTCCGGATCCTCGACATCCCCAAAGCAGACAAAGTAAAGCATGTTGTCTACCTTCTAAAGGGTAGTGTTGGTCACTGGTGGACCATCGAGGAAGAGAAGCGGCCTGGTGAGGTGATCTGTTGGGAAGTTTTTCAGTGTGAGTTCGTCAGCAGATACTTCCCAAAGACGTATCTAGATGAGAAGATCAGTCAGTTTGAGCACCTGCGACAAGGAACGATGAACATCACTGAGTATGAGGCCAAGTTCATGGATCTGTTGAGGTTTTGTCCTCATATGGCAGTGACAGATGAGGAACGGATCAGACGTTTCGAGAAGGGTCTGAGTTCTGAGTTGGCAACACCTGTTTCTGCATTGGAGAACAAAGAGTGGTTTGCTACGTTTGTGGAATCTGTCCAGAGGATCAAACGGTCAGTAAGGGAGAAAAGAGAATCCATGTCTAAGAAGAGGTCTGCTCAGTTCCAGGGACAGGTTTGGTGGCTTCAAGAAGCCAAGATTTTCAACACCTTTTATGATGAGAGGTTCCAGTGCCCCGTCATAGTGGTCTCCGAGTAAGGGAAGAGGTTATGTTTCTTTGCCATCTAAGGCGCATAGTACAGCTTCAGTGGCAGTGACAGGGCCATCTAGGCCACAGTTTGAAGATAGGGCATGCTATCTTTGTGGTCAGACCGGGCATCTCAAGTTACATTGCCCGAATAAAGATGTTGAAGTGACGCAGCAGTCAAGACAGAATCAACAAGGACCAGATAGACAGCAGCCCAGTAGTAGCAGAGGATGAGGGCGCGGTCAAGCGTCGCAAGCTGGATCGTCTGCTCAAGGAAGCAGAGGACGTGGACAGAAAGCAACGGCTCAATTCTATGCTATGAATCAGCCAGAGGCGATAGTCAACCCGCGATTGGTGACAGGTCAGATGGATTTATTTCATTCTGATATGTCTTCTCCTTTCTTTATAACTGTTCTGGTTGACCTGGGTGCTACACACTCTTTTATCTCCTATAGTATGCTTGAAAACTTTCGTTTACCTATTAGTTATAAGAAGGATAGTTTGTTGTTAGAAACCCCTCTTGATGGTTCCTCATTGCTTCGAGAAGAGTGTCCATCTTGTATCTTATCTTTTTCGGGACACCGCATCCAAGTGGATCTTATACCACTTGATATGCATGGTTTCGATGTTATCCTTGGAATGGATACCTTAGAGAAGCATAAGGTTGTTTTGGACTGTGGTTCCAAGCAGGCGGTGTTTGATGATGTCGGAGAGAAGTGGATCTTCCAGGGAGATAGGAAGATTCTTCCGACGTGCTTAGTATCAGCTATGGTGGTAGAGAAGTTGCTACGGCAAGGATGTGAGGCGTTCTTAGCTCATGTGGTAGATACCGTCGTGGCTACCAAGGCAAAAGGTCCTAGTCTCGAGGAAGTGTCAGTTGTTCGAGAGTTTGCCGACGTGTTCCCTAAAGAGTTTCCTGGTGTTCCTCCGCCCCAAGAGATTGATTTCGAGATCAATCTGGTACCAGGAACACAGCCAGTTTCACAGACACCGTATAGGATGGCTCCAGTAGAGATGGAAGAGCTAAAGAAGCAGTTGCAAGAGTTGTTGGAGAAAGGTTTCATCTGACCAAGTACGTCTCCGTGGGGTGCTCCGGTGTTGTTTGTCAAGAATAAGGATGGATCGATGTGGTTGTGTATAGATTACCGGCAGTTGAACAAGGTCACGATCAAGAACAAGTACTCGTTGCCGAGGATAGATGATCTGTTTGATTAGTTGCGTGGTGCTACAGTGTTCTCGCGTAACACCTCGTTGTCTATGTGACAGTGGGATGTGTTGCCACAGTAGTCATCTTTTCTTTCAAAACTTAAAAATATCCTCACATTTTTTTATCCACTTATAAGGTGTCTCTTAACTTGTTAACCTTGTTAATGGCATTATAATGATAAAATCAAATATGAAACTTCTATAATATTTTGTTAATTCCGTGGAAGCTACAAATGTCAACTGGTTTCTTAGGCTTCTCCCACCATTACAATGACTAAACCTTCTTTGGATCTACACAAATCCCTTGTATAGATATAACATGGCCTAAGAAGGCAACTTCTAGAATCCAAAACTCACATTTACTGATATTTGAATATAAATAGAGTTCTTGTGGTAGTTGAAAAGAGGTTTGTAATCATATTCATGTTGATCCCAAGATATCATCTACAAATACGATAATAAACTTGTCCAAGAACTAACTAGATACTCTATTCATCGAATCCATGAATCTTGTAGGTGCATTGATTAATACACATGACATAACAAAGAATCGGTAGTGTTCATATCTAGTGTTCAAATTTGTATTTGGTAATACTCATGTTTGATCCTTAAGTGATGGTAACCATATCTCAATTCTATTTATAAAAGACCATGGCTCCTATGATTTGATCAAAGTGATCATCAATCCTATGTAAGGGATACATATTCTTGATTGTGAACTTATTCAACTCTCTATGATCAATGCATAATCTCATTGTTTCATCTTTCATTTTCACAAATAGAATTGTGTTCCCTGTGGTGATGTATTGTGTTGTATAAATCCCTTGTATTAAAGTTAATACAATTGTATCTTTATCTCTCTAAGCTTCATTGGTTCAAAGCGATAAGTGGAAAAGATATTCGTAAAATGTCTAGTTCTAGGTTAGTCTCAAAATCAACTTGCCTAGGTGGCAGTAATCATGGAAACTCTTCGAGGAACATGTCAGGAAACACCTAAACTATAAGAGAATCTGACAAACTAGGACCCTATATCTATCACATGTGCTAGATATCCTTTGCATCCCTTTCTTATCATTCCTTCTATATTCATATCAAAGATCACACATTTTGGAAGGACTTTCCTATCTCCCATAAAGGTTCAAGATCTATCATTATCATGAAATTTTACTTCTTTTATAAATCGGTACGTGTTACTTTATATTGATCCAAGCATTTGATACTCATGATTACATCAAATGCAGACATTCTAAGTAGCACCAGGTCCACTTGAATGTTGTGAGTACCATTAGACAAAACACAGTTAACACATATACGTCAACGATATACATTGGTTCTAATGTAGGAACTTCTAGAACAAAATCATAAGATAACGGTATCAATAAAAGATGAATTCTATCTATCAAGACTCTAGTCACAAGGAGTGGTGTCATGACCTTTTAAAATAGATACAATAGTAATCACATCAGTAAATAATTGAATATGACCTATAATTCATCATGACAACACCACTCCTTTTTGTCGATCCATATCATAAGCCCAACCATTAGAATACACCTTTTCCTTCCTTTTCTAGTACCACTCTATGATGTACATCCATGTGCATTGAGATTGACTCAGATGTTGCTCATCTGCTACCACTCTGCTATGTTTGCTAGTTTTGCTGATATTGACCCCTTAGTCTCTGTCGTGATCATTGTCATCCTCCTTGGGCCATTCTCTAGCATAATGTCCAAGTCTCCCACGTGTATAGAGCATGGGTCGAGTGGGGCCATAACATTGACCCCTATGCACACGTCCACAGGTTGTGTGTTGCTGTGGTATTGAAGCATAAAAAGGTGTTTCACACTCATGAGGGCTTGTAACTGATGAGGATTGTGCATCGGTGGCCCTCTAAGACTAGTATCCTCTACCATGGCATGTATTGTTCCCCCTCTACCTCCTTCAATTGTTCTCCTGGTGGTGCACTAAACTAGGGCAATTCCCTTCTGTATGATGGTGGCCTACTAGTTCTTGGATGACTAGTAGAACCTAGTCTACACATTTTTGTGCCTTCTCTCTTTCACTCCTAATCTTCCCTTCTAACTTGACTAACTCTTTCCACCCTTCTGGTATCATCCACAAAGGTGTTGAAATTAGAATTTATTTCCTTGATAGGAACCTTTTCTTTCATCCACTGATTCAACCCGCATTTTAACCTTCTGGCTTTGTCTTAATCAGTCGCACAGATTTGGGGACAAAACATTAACAGAACTAGAAATAAGAACTCATATTTTGTTAATGTCATTGTCCCTTGCTTTAGTGTTTCAAACGACCTAGTCTTGTCACACACGTATGTCTTAGGATAGTATCATGGCCTAAAATGCCTTCTAACTCAACCCTTGTAATATAGTTTCCAAACCCTTGCATTTGTCCTAGCTCTTCAAAATATAGATAGCATGCTTAACCTTTTTATCCTCAGGTACATGGGACAAATGAAAGATCTTTTTGGTTTCAAATAGACATGCATCGGCTTCTTCTACGTCTCAACTTCTCATGAAGTTATGTAATATACTAGAAATTAGACTCCAGAAATACGATATGTTCATTTTCCCTTTTCTGAAGTCTGGTCATTTAATCAATTTCTATTTGATTTTTTATTTAATTATCATGCACCTTGATAATGTTTCTTCACTTGGATAAATGTTGCTACTTAGTCCCTCATTTAAACGACGTATATTGAACAACATATAGTATTTGTGTACATGGCCATCACCTTGTGAAAACTTACTCCCTGTTTGGTTCAAGATCGAGATTATGAAATCTGGATTGGGTTAGTCGATAGATCTGGATTACTTTATCTGGATCTGGTTCGATTTGTGTTTGGTAGCTTATCTCGTTGCAAGCACTCGTTAAACTGAAATGGCCACGTAACTTGTGTGTTTTAGTCTGACATATAAAATAAAATAACATAAAAGATAGAATCAAATCCTGACTGAGTTTTTAAATCCTGCTAAGTGCAGGACTGGCTTGGTCTGGATTAGAGGATTGCAGAATCCAAAACTGACCTCGTCAGTTTGATTTCTTCCAAACAAAACAAGACTAGAACCGTGTTGGGTTAGTCAGATTTAGTGCTTGCATGGCACAAAAAGACAATGCCTAAACCGGACCGGGTCACGAACCAAACAACACCTTAAGATTTTGACCTTAAATCCTTCATACCTTGCAATTTCGAGTTTAACACAATTTGAAATTATTGGCTTTTGGATCAAATAAAAAAACTATGGATATGCATGTTCATCAAAAATATTGTAGTATTATTTTTGAGCTTATATGATTTTAAAATTTAGTTGAAAATATAATTATATGCGTAGTCAAAATTCTAAAATTTTTGGATACGTCATTTGAGAGATAAATTTATAGAAGAATAATAAATAAGACCATAATAAGTCCTAGTTTTTCTCAAAGAGAACAACTCACGCACATCTTTTGCCAGCGGCTCGTCTGGCTAACAAAATATAATGGCAGTACTTGAAACTTCCCACAAGTGGAACAAAAGTCAAATATCCCATACCCACTCCATCAACCTAACTTTCTCCATCCCTCTACCGCTATCCATCACTCTACCGCCCATACCCCTATCATCTTCAAGACTTTTGACTAGCGTTGTGCACACACATGCAACCCAGCAAGCGACTACTCTCATATACCCTTCTCTAGAACGAAAATGAAAGCAACATCGTAACAAGGTCTTGCACCTCACAACCATTCAAAGCTCCCTTACCCCTGTTGTTACTCTACCCGAAAGCAGAATGCCCTCGACGGCATATCACAACTAACCATAGATAGCCTTAGATCCTTGGACGTTATAAAAGGAGCGAGTCAATAATCACCAAACCTCATAGATTCAACCCAATGCTTTCGATCCTACCCATGAATCCATAAACCTTACTAAGAGCTCCGAACTAGCAAGAAACATATGTGATTCCCTGGAGTCTAGTGACCAACACCATGACCACTGATCTTAAAATGCAGTTTGTTCTCAGATGCAAGAAGCTTGAGTCCTCGGCTGCACGTCAGGCTTCACAAGAAAACCAGTTGTTTTGTGACCAGAAATCAAACAGAATGAGATCTATAGTTCGTGACCTGCTGGTGGTTCCATTCTTGACCCCAAAAATGGCAACGGCTGTAGCAGTTTGCGGCATACAGAAAGAAACGTCTAGGTAACGAATGATCTTGGCTGTAGATCTGTACCACATGCACTAATGGAAGAAGAAGAAAAATAGACAATCCCAATGATGAATAAGTTCGCAAATTATACTATTAATTAGTTACTACTTCAGTATGTTGTACGTAGTAGTATGTAGATGTATGTACCGGAATCTTACCTATTTAGGAATCTGTCACCCGTGAACCAACCAAAGACTACATATCTGAATATCTGTCACACTGGTTTAACAACATGATTCTTTATGCGTAATGAACTTACTATTAAACTGATTAGTGTGGACATATGCGAATAAACTGCTAGCTAATAAGCTAGTATGCGTTGTTAGTAGAGAATCAGTAGAGCATTGTCAATCATATTAGTTTATGAAAGCACTTTGGCACACACTAGTGTACATAGTAGCATAATAAGTAATACATAGGCAAAAAAACATAAATGGCACATTTCCCATTTTTTATTCCATAAATGGCACGTTCTTGAACTTATTGTCCAAAATGACACATTTGCAGGCAAATGCGTCCTCTGCTGGGACGCATTGCTCTCTCGGGAGGCAATGTGTCCCAACCGGGGACGCATTGCCCCCACAGGAGGGCAATGCGTCCCGAAGCCGGACGTATTGCTTTTTTTAAGTTTTTTCTACTTTTTTTTAATTATGATACCATGTATATTATATATACATATATATGTTAAATTGATAAATTAATATAATCTAAATTAACTTATATACAATTAGCCATATATTTAAAATAATATCTGAATATAATAAAATAATAACAGAATATTATATTTATCAAAACATAATATTTATAAATGTAGATAAAAATATTCAAAATTAATAGATATAATACTAAAATTATATAATAAAGTGTAAGATTATAAAAATAAAGAAAATATATACATGTATTTATTTGTAAACTTAGAAGAAAAAAACTAATATAGCAATAAAAATAAGAAAATACTAATATCAAAAATAAGAAAATAAGAAAATACTAATATAGCAAAATAATATATATATATATTTATATATGTGTATATATACATATATATATATATATTATTTTGCGATATTCGTATTTTCTTATTTTTGATATTAGTATTTTCCTATTTTTATTGCTATATTAATTTTTTTCTTCTAAGTTTACAAATAAATACATGTATATATTTTCTTTATTTTATAATTTTAAACTTTATTATATAATTTTAGTACTATATCTATTAATTTTAAATATTTTTATCTACATTTATACATATTATGTTTTGATAAATATATATATGCATATGTATATAATATATATATATTATATTTGTACATATATATATGTATATGTATATATATTATGTATATATATATATATATATATGTGTATATATGTATATGTACATATATATTATGTATATGTATATATATATATATATATATATATATTATGTAAGTAAATATATATGTATATATATATTATGTATATATATATTATATATATATATATATTATGTATATATGATGTATATATATGTCTATTTTTGATATTATGTATCATACCTTTAATATATATATAGGGTCCATCTTTATTGCCTGCGCGGGTAGCTACCCTCCCACCATTCCAACCACCTTTTTTCAAAAAAAAATCGCAATTGCAGAGGACCATTTTGTCTAGCTCTCCAAAAAAATTCATCCAAAAATAATATCATTTGCCCCCCCCCAAAAAAAAAGCCCGTCCTTATATATATCTGTTGTATATTTTGTACAGAGTTACTTTTTTGGTCAGCAGAGTTACTTTTTTGACACCATAGTTACTTTTTTTTACAGCAGAGTTACTTTCTTAGCCAGGAGAGTTGCTATTTTGGCTGCCGGGTAGCGAAAATCCAGGCTACCGGCGCGGGCAATGAATGAACGCCCATATATATATATATATATATATATATATATATATATATATATATATATATATATATATATATATATATATATATATATATATATATATATATAATTTTGCAATATTAGTATTTTCTTATTTTCTTATTTTTGATATTAGTATTTTCTTATTTTTATTGCTATATTAGTTTTTTTTTCTAAGTTTACAAATAAATACATGTATATATTTTCTTTATTTTTATAATTTTAAACTTTATTATATAATTTTAGTATTATATCTATTAATTTTAAATATTTTTATCTACATTTATAAATATTATGTTTTGATAAATATATATGTATATGTATAATATATATATATATATTTGTACATATATATATGTATATGTATAATATATATATATATATATATTATGTATATATTATGTATATATATTATGTATATATATGTATATATATAATGTATATATATATATGTATATGCACATATATATATATATAATGTATATATATTATGTATATATATTATGTACATATATATTATGTATGTATATATATTATGTATATATATTATGTATGTATATATATGTATATATATTATGTATATATATTATGTATATATATTATGTATATATATATTATTTTGCTATATTAGTATTTCCTTTTTTCTTATTTTTGATATTAGTATTTTCTTATTTTATTGCTATATTAGTTTTTTTCTTCTAAGTTTACAAATAAATACATGTATATATTTTCTTTATTTTTATAATTTTACACTTTATTATATAATTTTAGTATTATATCTATTAATTTTGAATATTTTTATCTACATTTATAAATATTATATTTTGATGAATATAATATTCTGCTATTATTTTATTATCTTCATATATTATTTTAAATATATGGCTAATTGTATATAAGTTAATTGAGATTATATTAATTTATCAATTTAACATATATATGTATATATAATATACATGGTATACATGGTATCATAATTAAAAAAAAGCAATACGTCCTGCTTCGGGACGCATTGCCCTCCTGTGGGGGCAATGTGTCCCCGGTTGGGACGCATTTCTCTCTTGGGAGAGCAATGTGTCCCAACCGGGGACGCATTGCCTCCCGAGAGAGCAATGCGTCCCAGCAGGGGACGCATTGGTCTGCAAATGTGCCATTTTGGGCAATAAGTTCAAGAACGTGCCATTTAGGGAATAAAAAATGGGAAATGTGTCATTTAGGTTTTTTTGCCTAATACATATACTAATAACCAATGCATAATTTCATGACCTAGTGTCCATCATTACTTCTAACTAAAGAAACATCGTGGCATAAGTACAAGAAAGAGGACTCACTCTGCGTGCACAGACAGTAATAGTTCAAGCCTACATGTATGGATACAATTAGTTCATGTCCACATATATGTATATAAATAGTTGATGTCTATGCACTAGTAATTATTTCATACATGCCGAGAAAGTTAGGCTCTTGATGTTAACCTCATCTTAGGTTGATATTTATGTGTGGCCTATACATGATAGAATATAATAGGCATATTTCTAGAAGGTAAGCCTGAAACTCATGAAAAATTACCTACCAAATGTTTGGTTTTCAATGCCTCGCTTAATAAGGGTGTAGTACACAAAATATGTATATTATAAGAACGTTTAACGACGTAATGTCCATCTACATGACTAGAGTAACAAAAGGTATTGATAAAGCTTCTACATGAAGAAAAAAGATGTTCTCTATAAACATAATAAATATATAAAATGTAACAATTTTAAGCCAATAGTAATCCATATCTCCATCATGTAGATATGTTGTGAATGGTCATGGAGCTCACTAGTTGCATATGTGAGTTTTCTTATCTTTAAATTTAGGGTACAAAATTATTGTTTTTGTTTGGAAAGTTGTTTTCCTCTTGAATGAATACATGGTAGATAGGTTGGATGGCTTGAATTTGTTTTGAATCTCTAGCCTTTCTCTTTGAGAAGCCACCAACATTTATTGCTGAAAAATAATAGCATAATGCTCAAATGTTTAGATAGGACAAGAGGATGTCCGGTAGTAGAATTACGCTTCTACGACTCTTCCCAGAGAAAGGTCATAGTTGTCCCTCAGTATATTGAGAATCTTAGGCTGGTGTATTGTCGTTCTCTAGAGGGAGAACACAAGGCTTCCCCTAGTGATATAGACTTTGACATGTGTTATCTATTATGAGTTTAAATCCTAGTCTTAAATTTTGAAATTGAAACTTATTCTTATTGATATCCCTTGTTTGCAATTTGATACTTACCTATATGTTGAATTTCTTGCATATTCTTGTTGGAAACTCCTAGTCTTTAGTTGCATGTGTACTTACTTTTCAAATAATTGGTTTTGTACCGGTATTTGTGGCTAACCCATCTTCTCCTCTTTGGTCCATGTGTGATTTTGTTCTCTATGGGAATTCATGCACACATCAGGTGCTCCAAAAAGACTTATAAAAGACAACATAAAACATGCAAAAGATGTCCTCTATTGGAGAAAAGATTAAAATAAGTGTTGAAACAAATTTAATAGTTCTAGTGTATATATAGTTTAAGATTTCCCACACTCTGATGCAATGTATGATGTAAGATTGTTGTATTTCTTCTTGATAATATATTTCAAAATTTGTTCTTGTAAAGATTGGGTTTTTATAAGTCATATTCCCTAATCTTATATACAAGGTGTGCATACAAAATGTCATGCTAGGATACAAAAACACAAAAGAAAATTCAAAGGCATGTCCCATGATCGCAGAATAGAAACAACTATACATCAATTGTTGGGGAAGGACTTCACCTATCATGGTAAGTTACTCATCTAGAGAAGAGAATTCATTGTATTGTATCTTGCCTTTAGGGCCTAAACAAATTGGTTATTTCATGATAGGTTACTTGGCTAGAGAAGATAATTCACTATCTTGTGTCTTACCTTCAGGGCCTAAACAATTTGGTTATGGGTTTGTTAGAAAATGTCTAAGTGGGTAGATATAGTAATGTATGCAATCAATCACCTTATTCATGGGAAATTTAACAGGTAAAAGGTAACACAATCCGTCAATTAGGCAAGGTAATCTATATAGGAGGCTTATTCATCAAGTGACAAGTAACATGGTTGAACTTTCTTTATTAATTTTCCATGGATCTACTTAACTTGTATCTAATCAAATAGACATCATCACTACATAATCACATACATGATTCACTGTCAATGCCTTAGGGTTTAGATGGCTACCTGAAGGCAACACAAGGTATGCGTCTACCTTGGGTAGGTAGATCCCTAAGCCTTGCTATCTTTCTCTCACCTTGGTACCATGTTGGGATCCTAACATAACCATGAATTAAGTTTAATTTTCATTTATACATTATGCACAGAAAATGGGTTCACCCATGATCTAATATCACATGGCAACAAGAAGTTAGAGTCTTGCTTCTGTGTTTGTAAAACTTCCCCTAACCTCCTATAGATTAGCTCTCAAATCCTAATCTACTCTAGGTCTTCATAACTTGGGATTCACCCTAAGTGAGTCATACCCATTTCACCATCCTAGTATAGACTTTGGTGATGGTCATGGCATCTAGGTCTCTAACTAGATTAGGGTTACACTTGAGTAATTAGATCAAGTTTTCATCTTTCGACTGCATCAATCAAGTTACTTGTACATAACATAAAAGGAATTGAAAGATAAATCAAGCTTCCACAACTTCAAAAGATATATATACATATATATATGCATTACCCTATAATCTCTACTACCAAAAATTAGGTTGTATGATAGAGCTTTACCTATACCAAGGCTAAGGAATCAAATTAGGGCACCACTAGCCTTATTTTCCACAAACATTATATATATGTCAAAACCTCTAAGACCATCATATCCACCTAAATCTCTAGATTTCACTTTGCACCACGATAAATATTTTACTACGTGAATTTTCATATTTACATTTGAAAGTATATTGGACTCCATCAGGTGCAAGTACAAGCAAAAAAACACCTTTATGTATAAAATAGTCACCTTGAGATAGCAATATTAATTAAAAATTCATTAGAATAATAGATAAGGAAATCTTTAATTTACTATATAGAAGTTGTTGACTCAAGGTCAATTAGGTCAATGTTGACTCACGTCTAAATTGACTAAACCCATGTTTTGATGATGACTAACCATTCCACATTTTGGTGTCTAATGCCTCTACTTGAGTGTTTTCAGATTAGGTATAGACACACTCCAATTGCCCTAACTTGTGCATCTCAAATTGGAGAAAAGACAAGTCAAAGTCATACAAGTGGACGTTTTTGTAATATGATGTATATCCATTAGAATCATGTTGTAAATCACTTGTAATGATTGTATGACTTGTAATTAAGCTTAGAAAAATATCAGGAACACTTAGATCGAATATTAGAGCACTTTTAATGCAACTTTGAAAATCAATTACAGGCACTTGTTCAGTCGAGTTTCCCACCCTGAAACTCGACCGATCAACCTTGGTCGATTTTCTGAAGATTGCATCGGTCGAGTTGTGCACTCACAGAACTCGACCGATTGGGTAGTAGGCCAGTTCCAGTTGGAATGGTCGGTCGAGTTTCCTCAGAACAAACTCAACCGATCATTTCAATATCGGGCTGCCTGCTACTTGATCGGTCGAGTTACACCCATAGAAACTCGACCAATTGCACTGTACGGAAAAGTGCAGAAAAGTGTTTCTAGCCGTTGTGGAGTTGCAACAAGTGAAAATAGATCCGTTGCAAGCCACAAAACGGCTAGTTTTCGTTCATAAGTGTTCCCAAAGGCTAAGAGGCATCCCCAGCTATAAATAGGACCCATTGGGCTTCATTCCAAGGTTGAGCATTCATTGCAAACTCTTTATGAGGTTCCTATTCTATAGTTGAGTGCTTCCTACAGCCTCCTCTCTCTCTCTAAGCTTAATCACTTTCTACATCCATTAGAGTGAGTAGGAGATTTGTAAGAGAGCTAGTCTTATTTGTATATCTTGTGAGGCTCTCACTTCCACCACCTCCCTTCTATCATTCCTATCTTGAAGATGAAGGTTCTCTCTCTTGTCCAAGAGAGGTGAAGAAGAACAAGGGAAGGAGTCCCTTGGTGAAGATCAAGGCAGAAGACTTGGAGCTAGAGTGGGTAAGCCCTTGGAGAAGGCAAAAGACTCAAGCTCAAGTAGGTAAGACCTTGGTGGAAAGCTTCTCCGAGTGAAGGTGAAGTCAACGGCGGAAGATCCAAGAAGAGTGGGTAATTCCTGCAAGGCCGAAGACTTGTGCAAGAGTGGGTAAGTCCTTGGAGAAGGCCGAAGACTCTTGCAAAGTGGGTAAGTCCTTGGTAAGGTTGAAGACTCTTTGTATTGGATAGGTAAGTCCTTTGTTGGTCATGTATTGTATGTCTTATTAATGAATATAAGAATGCAATAGTTTGGAAGTCCTAGAGGTTGACCTCTCTAGGCAAGTGGACTGACACACTTCTAGTTTGAAGTGTGGAACCACTCTAAATAGCTTGTCTAATTGGTGCATATTCAATCTCTCTCTCCCTTGCTATGCATGATTTAGTTGCACTCAAATTACCTATTTAGCAACCTTATCTTGTCATATATTTTGAAGGTTTGATGAATTTTGTTTAAGTGCTTTCAGCTCTATTCACCCCCCCTCTAGAGCATCTAATCACCCATCTAGGATCCAACAGAAGTTCCTGCATAGAAAGGAACACATGTAGCTCAAGTTCTCCTTACTATGGTACAAAACACCATAAAAGTACCACTATTAAGTATTTCTTCATATATCATCTAAGTCTAGATTCCTACTTGAATATATGAGCATGTGATCAGCATCAATAACTAAGTTTAAGTTTCAAACAAACTAGATGGTGGACGAGTGTGGTCTAAGAGAAATTGTTGCCTTGCACGGTGGTCGTGATGGTTACCACTAATGGATGGTCAGAACTCATGGTAGGGGAGGCCCCATATGTTTGGGAGACAGTTTCTTTCATTCCTTCTGCATGGATTATCCACGGTGAAAAGAAGACTCACTTAAGATTTTATTTAGAGATGCTCCAGTCAAGAATTTTGAGATGTTTAATGTCATGGATGAGACAATTGTTCCTTCTAACTCCATCAACGACGATCGTGTGAATTCTATCACATCAATCCTACATAAGAAAAGCTATGCTTAAGAATATAGGGCTCTAGTTAACATGCCAAGGAGTTTGTGGTTCTTCTACTCATTAATTCATTTCATTAGATGATTTTCAATCCTCATGATAGATTACTGATAAGTTTATCAGAGAATTCATAACCAATCTGACTCTTCTTCTAAAAATACACATGAATTTATTAACTTCTTGTGTTCCTTTCGAGATGTGATAGTGGGTAATTTCACTTCTGACCATAATACATTCCTAAATGATGATGATCTAGGTATTATTTATTTGGGTGATGTATCTATTGTTGGTGATTATGGATTTGCTAAAGTCTACATTTCTCCTAAGGCCTACACAGTCTTACACAAATCTTGGCAGATGACGGTTATTATCAAACTTATTTAGAAATATATTAGGTACATGACTCTACGATATCGTACCAGGCTTCTCTAGAAGCCAACAGCCACGTGGATTATGTAAGAACTAAGTTTAAACTACTATGACATTCACTCACTTGCAACTCAGATTATCTTCAAACCTTAATAGGATTCCTCAGGCTATGTTTGGTTGTCCTCTCATGGTGACTCGATGAATAGATGATTGTGTTCCTTTTATATATATCCAATCTCATATGATTATGTGGGCCAGGGTAATAGACCTTCCCTTGCATCTATATAACAAAGTCATTTTCGATTGCATCGGTCAGGTTTTGGGGCGGCTAATATGTGTATATTATCATACTTATAATAGCACTAAAACCAAATTTGCATGAATAGCAATTGAATTTTTTACTTCTTCTCCAGTGCGCAGTGATTATTAATGGCATTGTTTACAAGGTGGACTATGAATTATTGCCTTCTACTTATAGTCTTTATGGAATCATGGGTCATAACTAGGACAACTGCCCTTCTCTAACATGAACTCTAGCTAATACATATTCTCAAATGAAATAAGACGATGCAGTAGTAGTCTGGATGGAGAATGAAGATATATGGGAAATATATTATGGAAAAAATATCCACTCAAGAAAACCCCTCGCTGTTCAACTACTAAAGTTGTTGATAAAGGCAAGATAGTTATCACAAACAAGTTTGATTCCCTGCAAAAAGATGATGTTATGGATGTGGATGTGGATGCAGATATCTTGAACCATGTCCAAGTTTTTGAGATCCCAGACAAATCCCTCAAAGTCTCAACTAAGAAGCTTAAAGATTTGGATCATCCCACTTCATAAACACAAAAGCTGACATCCTGATTTCTCCTATCGAACAAATATGACATTCTTTACCGATTGAAGAAGAATCACAGGTTGAAACTATTATCTCAAGGCCCTTCAGATATTGTTGTTGTCCATTTTTTTGTCTACTGATTCTAGTGTCGGTAATTCAAATTCAGTAGTTGATCCGAACATTGATGATGTTATTATCCATGCTACCATTGAACAGAATTCTACTGATAATGAGACAACTTGTACCCTTATTACTGACTTTTAGCCTCAATCCACTACTAGGAAAATGGGACGAGAAACCAAAAGTTCTCACGGACATATGAACTCTTCCCCATACTTTACATGGATCTAAGCAAGGGATTTGGCTACCATACTGGAGGAAGAGGATAAGAATGACACTTCAACTCCCCCAATTGATTCATGTTAAATATCACATGTTGAAATGTGTGTGACATTGGCCGTGATGATACTATTAATGTTGTCAATGGTTTGATCCACTGGGTGCACCCTAATTTATTGGCTATCTCAAAACTGAGAATTTGCGTTCTTAAGAGGATGTTTCTATATATAAATTGGGTATTCTAGACTTTCATAGGATTGAGGCATGTGTTTTTCCTTGAGGAATTTGGTTAGTTTGGCAATTGTCTTAGTGTATTATCCATTTTATCAGGAGTCATCAACAATTTCTCCACTATTTTGTTGACAATAGATTTCTTACAATTATTTATGCTCATCCAAACCCTATCGTCTGCTCTATATTTTGGAAGCATTTACCTCAAATTTCTACCATGGTGGATAAACCATGGATTTTCCTTGGTGATTTTGATTATATCTTGCTTCCATCAGAGACAATGGGTAGTAGAAATTTCAACTTTTGAGAGGCAGATCTAGTTGAAGAAACATTTCTTCAAGCAGACCTAACTGATTTTGGCTTCTCAGAATATCCATTTAATTATAAACAAAGAGGCTTACATGAAAATTTAGACATATTTCTTGCTAATTATTATTGGTTGTGGACTAATGCTAATTTCTTTGTTTCTCATCTTCGTCGACATTTCTATTTGGATCATAATCCAATTTTAGAACATCTTTCTTCTTGGTTTGTTCCTCCGGTCTTCCATACCAAAGCTACCTAGAATAACAACATATAGTTCTTTCTTGCAACAATGTTAGTTAACTACTACTGACTTTATTATAGTTTTAGAGTTTTCTAGACTGAATTTACATAGATGGATCAACATCATACATCTGAACTTCATCACCATAAAACTTCTCTAACTGCTGAAATTTAATCTCTTCAACAACTGTTTTCTACTACTTACTGCCTTTCACTTGATGTGTTTTGTCCTTATCTTCAACAAAAATATAAAATTACTTTGTCTAAGGCGTTGGAGAATCTTCATCAAAAGATTCATATTAAGTGATCAAATTTGGGGAGGCCAATACTAAATTTTACCATCCTTTCCTTAAATATAGATGCATTAGAAACAATAAATTATCCTTAAAGAATGTTATCGGTTATGTAATCAATGAGGATACCAATTTTCAATTCTTAGTTAGACATCACATCATGTCAATTTTTCGAATCTCTATTCAAAGTTTCCATATAGCTATTCAAAAAAATTGGCTAGTTTTACACTTTTACTACCGTCTCAATCTCTTGCTATCAAAGCTCTTCCATCTAATGATGAAGTATACAATACTCTTAACAATATGGGAACCAATAAAGCACCCATACTATATGGGTTTCATGTTGAATTTCTTTTGGTCATTGGAGTATTTTTTGCTCTTTTCTTCTCATATTTGTACACAATGCTTTTATGGGCCTTCCTATACATCAAAAGTTATGTGATGCATCTGCAGTTCTCATTCCAAAATAGTAGCATGTGACTGAGTGCTTGCATTTCAGACCTATTGCTCATACAAATGTATGCTTGAAGCTCCTCAATAAACTAATTGTCAAATGTTTCAAACCATTCATACCAACTTGGATCACAGAGACACAGAGCAACTTTCTGCCTAGTTGACACAATACAAGTAACATCATTCTTGTACAAGTTAATACATAATATGAGAAGACATGGTTTAGGAAGATATATGGTGAAAAAAGTGGGTTTATAAAAAACATACGATGTGACATCCCCAGATTTTCTAAAACTTAATCTGATGTGCGACGTCCAAATTGAAACCCTCACCTCAGCGAGAATCCCAATTTAAACATCCCACACTAGGCTAAGAAGAATAAAATCAAGGGAGTCAGAAGGAAACATCAATAGCACATGCACATGAACAATAATAAAACCATACACACATGTTCACCATTCAACATATAATTACAACATGAATTGTTTCAACATTCGATATTACATATTGAATAGCAAACTATACATATACATGTACTACCACAAAACTACAGGATCTTAAGACAACAGGTCCACTTGTACATCAGCTCGCCACACAACTCTCACTATCATGGATCTTCAAGAGCATAACCACAACCTAAACAAAAGATTACATGTGGTACACGTCAGCACAATATTCAAGAATATTGTACTGAGTACGCCTACATGTCTTTTATATACCTCTCACCATATCTTGGCAATAAGATAAAATTAATACTTGGCAATAACAGAAGAAAATATAAGAAAATCATATACTTGCACAAAGATATTCATTAACAAAAGAGAACATGTATTTTAAACTCATTTTCCATTATATACTTGTGCATCTGCCTACCAATGGGATAGATGCATCCAGGCCTCATGATCTGTTTAACAAAGATATAGATGGCATGGATATATGTGATTAGGATATCTCTTTGGAAGGTATACCATTACCTATAACTTGGCTTATTATACATTATGCTTGTGTTATATGGTAGTAAAGACTTGGCATATGGTATTGATTGAAATGATTCTCTTGTATGATATGTTGTTTGAATTTCCATACGTATTGCTATGAACACATAAAACATAATATATTTGTTCCATTATATGAAAGCACTATATCTCTTTTGTAAGCATAGTGCTAGTGAGTGATCTATCTCTTTGGTAAGCAGATCACATGTACAATGATCTATCTCTTTGGTAAGCAGATCATGAGGCCTGGATGCATCTATCCCATTGGTAGGCAGATGCACAAGTATATAATGGAAAATGAGTTTAAAATATGTGTTCTCTTTTGTTAATGAATATCTTTGTGCAAGTATATGATTTTCTTATATTTTCTTCTGTTATTGCCAAGTATTAGTTTTATCTTATTGCCAAGATATGATGAGAGGTATATAAAAGGCACGTAGGCATACTCAGTACAATATTCTTGAATATTGTGCTAACGTGTACCGCATGTAATCTTTTGTTTAGGTTGTGGTTATGCTCTTGAATATCCATTATAGTGAGAGTTGTGTGGCGAGCTGATGTACAGGTGGACCTGTTGTCTTAAGATCATGTAGTTTTATGGTAGTACATGTATATATATAGTTTGTTGTTCAATATGTAATATCAAATGTTGTAACAATTCATGTTGTAATTATATGTTGAATGGTGAACATGTGTGTATGGTTTTATTATTGTTCATGTGCATGTGCTATTGATGTTTCCTTCTGAATCCCTTGATTTTCTTCTTCTTAGCCTAGTGTGGGATGTTTAAATTGGGATTCTCACTTAGGTGAGGGTCTCAATTTGGACGTCGCACATCAGATTAAGTTTTAGAAAATCCAGGGACATCACAGGTGGTATCAGAGCATGAACAATAGCAAAGCCTGACATTTTCTCATTATGCAACTCAAAACTAAAGAACCTTGAACTTAATAATCTTTAGGATTAGATTAGTCATCTTCTAGAGACTAGATCTGACCTAGCCTCTAGGTTAGTACCTAGATGTCTGTGAACTAGGTCTAGACTTGTGCTTGTTGAGTAGCAAGTCCTTAGATTTTGTTCTTTCCTTGTGGTGCAGCGGTATGGGACGTTGCACTACTTGGAAATGACGTGCATCAAGGGAAGAGAAACCCTAGACATATTGCACACATTGTCTAGAGTAGCTACACTAGTCTACCCCTTGTTCTCACCCTTTTCACTAGTTTTCATGACATTGTACTCTCTACTATGTGTGGAACACTCGTTTTTAGGATTTGGTTTTGGTATCCAATCGGATCGAACCGTGATAGTTTTCTATGACGCTTGTTTTATCAGAGAAAAACTATATAATATTTTATTATGTACATGTGCTACTGATTATTTCCTTACGACTTCCTTTGATTTTCTTCTTCTTAGCCTAGTGTGGGGCGTTTAAATTGGGATTCTCGCTGAGGTGAGGTTTCAATTTGGACGTCACACATCAGATTAAGTTTTAGAAAATCCAAGGACGTCACATATGAAAAAATGTCTTGGGAGTTTGTGTTGGATATTGTACTCAAAATCAATTTTCCAAATTCTATCATTACATACATTATAAATTCAATAACATGAGGAAGAATTAGTATTATTTGGAATGGGAACGTCCTACAAGTTTCAAAGAAAATTGTGGTTTGCGTCAAGGTGATTTTTCATCACCTTGTCTGATTATACTTTGCTTAGAAAGATTTAATCATCTCATTGAAGATCAAGTGTTTCTTGGTAATTGGTCTCTGACTAAGTTGTCCTCAGCAAGGTTTGTCTATCTCACATATAGCCTTTGTAGATGGCATTGTTTTTTTTTTTGCAAAATCTAATTCAAATAACATCGACACAATTATTCAATGTTTTGAGTTATTTGAATTGGCATTTGGGTAGACTTTGTTGTATGAGAAAAGCATGAATTATTTTTCCATAATTGTCCCACAAAATACTAGAGATTCTATCTACCAGCATGCCTCCATAAAGGAGGTATCCAATATGAGTAAATATCCAGGTGTTCCCATTATACATGGAAGAGTGACCAAGACAATGTACTCTCATATTCTTGAGAAAACCCTATCTCATATATGTGGTTGGGCAGAAAACACTTTCGGTTTGGCCGACAGAATGTGCATTGCTAAATTTGTGTTGAGTGTCATTCCAACATATACTATGCGAATAGGTATTCTTCTAGTAGATATCTATGAGTCCATTGATTATTCGATAGGTTAGTTTATCTAGAGTTGTGGTCTTCAACATTCACCACTATCCTTGATCTCTTGGGAATAAGTTATAGTTGATAAAAAAAAGATGGAGGAGTTGGTATATCTTCCATGAAACTATGGAACGATGCTCTAGTTATGGAAACTTCATGGCAAGTTCTCACACACAGAAAGTGTTCTTGGATGGAAGGGCTTTTATAGAAATACCAATCCTATAATTTGGGTTCTAAATGACGATGCACTTTATTCTGGAAAGATGTTGATAAATTAAGAATACTGACTAGAGAAAATAGTTCTATAATTATTTGTAATGTGATAGTGTCGTATGGAATGATCCATGGGTTGTAGAGGAGGGTCTACTTAGAGATCATGTAACCAGACCAATACATTCATAATTACATGATTTATGTGTTTCTTCCATGATTTGTTATTTAGTAGAATGGAATGTATCCCTTTTATATCATTATTTGCCTTCATTTATTGTTGAAAAGATTTTAAATATACATGTTCCTCTAGATGACACGGTATCGAATGTCTGGTCTTGGAATCTAACTCCTATAGATATGTTTTGTGAAAGTTGCTTATAATCTTCTTATTTAGGATGCTTCAAGGAAGAAATTTGATCCTTGGAATCTTCTATGGAATTTAGCTATCCCTAAAAAGTTCAGGAATTATCTCTGGCTAATGTTCCATGAATCTCTTATGACTAATTTTAGAAGACAACAATGTCACTTCTCTAACAATCCTGCTTGATCAATCTACCGTGCTCCTATAGCAGATAACTCTCATTTCTTTAGAGAATTCCCTAATACAAAGAGGTTTGGAATGTTCTTAAGATACATGATATAATGCCAAACTGCTACACTATGTATTTCACTCTCTGTGTTGTAGAAGGTTTATGTTTTCCAAATCCATCTATAAATATTTTCATTTTGGCGTATTATAAGATTTGGTTACCCAAAAATAATTATATCTTCAATGATTAGCCTCACTATTCTGGAAGAATGATTACAGCTATTTGGAAAAATATAGCTAACATAAAGGAAGCTTTTCAAGACAACAATAGTATCATACAATCCCCTTATACTCCTATTATGTCTTGAGTTCCTATACAAACAGGTTGGGTCAAAGTTAATGTTGATGCTTCCATACAGCAAGGACAATCGTTGATAGTTGTGGTAGCTAGATCTTCAACTGGAGAGTCAATTGCGGCTTGGTCAAAAATAGTCTCTATTGATTCTGTCTTAGTAGTTGAGTTATTGGCTACTGAATTCAGTCTGATTAATGCATGGTTTCAAGGATGGAGTAATATTGTTATTTAATCTTGTATTTTTGTTGTTGTTAACTCCATTCTTTCTTCAGGAAACATACAACCAATTTTTTCTACATGAGTCACAAGGATAAAAGTGTAAATGTTTGGACATTGGTCATTTCAGCTATTCCATACCTCCAGGATGAGGAATCATGATACCGATGTGTTATCCAAGATGTCTTTCTCAAAAAATTGCAGTCTTAATAGTATCATGAAGCTCCCTTAAATCTGCCGCAAGCTTATAACTAATCGTGGTGTTTTATTAGGGTTATACCTTGCAATTGGTGTCTTTGTAAACCTTTCTTTACTACAGTAGGTAGGCTTATTAATGGGAAAATATTTCCTCAAAAAATGTATTTAGGAGATTAGTAGAACATGTAAATTCGGATTTCCCTTATACTAAAACATTTTAAGAAAGACCATCTTTTAGCACTATAGAGGATTAGACAACAACATTATGATTGCATGAATGATGTAGGCAACAATGCATGAATTGTTGCATCTCCCACCTTCAACTTCTAAGAAGCAAGACTTAATGTAACCCCATTTATTTGAGCTTCCCTTTTTCAAGATTCAAGTAGCAGTTTCCACAAAAACCTAGGGAGATTAGGGGAAGAGGGAAAGAGAAAAAAGTAAGGTTTCATCCCTTAGTTGAGTTCAGGTCAAGAGAAACCATGGGAATGGCTTAAGGAGGAAGAATGAGAAGAATAGTAGGAAAATGAGATGAAGGAGATACCCTTGTGAGATTTAGGATTAAGTAGATAGACTTGCTTGTAATCATCCAAAGAAGAAGATCAACTTCATATGCACAGATAGGTAGGGCTCAACACAGACTGGTGACCTAAAACTCATTGAATTCCAACAACCAATGATAGTGGTTTATCCTCCATATTCTTGTCTTCATAGTTACTCATGAAATCAACAATTCAATGAAATAAAAAAGATCAAGTATTTATAGGCTAAGAAGAAGAGAGGAAAGGAGAAGAAAGGTCGATGCAGGATTCTTCATCGTTCAAGGTTGCAGTATTGCCAATCTTTACTTGGCCATAGCATGTCGGTATGTGTGCTTCTACCTTGTCTGGAAAGGAAAGAGGCGATATCATCAATCTAGAGTGCAATGTTCTCATCAACACTCGTAGATGGGGAATTGTTCTCATTAGTCTGCATGAAAGTCAACTTTTGCAACGTTTGGCAGTGCATTTGAAGTTTCTAGCACTCATTTCAATGCTAAAAATAATGTAAATATGAAGTTGTACATGATCTTATATTTGTTAGCAATGGTTAGTGGCGATTGCAAGTTGTTTGACCTCATCCAACCATTGTCCAAGCAATCACATACTTTGCCAAACAAAGCATTTGTTGGTATCTGCTTTTTAATGGTAAGCATGGTCATGGATGGATGATCTTGGATTCTCATTGGTTCTTATTGTGTCAGGCAAGGCCAATACTAGTTGTAAGATGACACTCATCAATTGCAAACCTAGTCTTTTCAGTCTACATGAGCATCTATTTTGCTCTCATGATTGCTCGTTGGTCGGAAATTCCTTCACTCTTATCAGGCAATGAATGCCCAATTTTTTTAGGAAAATAGAGAGAGAAAGAGCGTGGGATCAAGTTATCACTGACCTATGACTAGGAATAGACACATGTCAATCTTCTTGTTCATGTGTGTTATATTTGAAATCATAAGGAAACACTTGCCAAAATTTCATTAGGTAACATTGGTGATATCACAACCATTGGTCCTTGTGATAGTTTCTATGCGCTAGACACATCTGCTAAGCAACGGTTGCCAAGGTGACCACTCCTAGGTGGTCCACTGTCATGTAAAACAAGGCCCTAGGATTAGTCCCACCAAGGCCATGACACAGGCAAGACAAGACACAAAATCATCATATCTAGGTGTCAAAAGTAGGATTAAAGGCACATGACTTAATACAAAACAAACAAGTTCATTAGGGATATTTTAAAATATATTGTATTTTTTACCATTACAAAATCATCTAGCCCCTATAAAAGGTATAATTACACTTAAGTATTAAAAATGCATGCTATATTATAAAAGAAACAACTAAGGTGGAATTAAGGAAAATTTGATACATTATTCAACCAATTGATTAGAAAACTAAACTAACCATGCAATTAGGATATCCAACACATAATTAAGGTAATTAAACATGTTGAGATATTAATCCATTTTGTGGGTCTTATGTTTATTTAGGATATATTCTCAGTCATTAAAGTTATGAATAGAAAATATTTTCAAAAATGATGTTTGTTTTACAAGTGTGATTTACTTTATCTATCACTTTTTACTATTAAAGATGAAAACAAATCAATCCAAATGTTACATTTTTCCATAATACAAGATACACATTTAGTCTAGAAGGAATAAGTCACACAAAAAACTACTTACTCATCTTAGACAGAATAGGCTCAAAGATTATAGGTTTAGGGCAAACTATATTTGAGAATATAATCATGACCATTTGTATAGAATTTATGGTAGATATGATTGATATTACTTATCGGCAACTATTTTTACATAGTCATGTATTCTTGAGTATTAGGTATTTTATATTACACAAATAATGTTTTTTGTATTCTCCTTTAACTGAAAAGTGATATTTGAATAAATATCATCTGACATTCTTTTATTTTTCTTCAATTTTTTACATGTGGGTCTTCTATCTCTAAATGTATTTATGGGTATACCTCTTTTGTACCTCTCTGCTACATGCTTAGTCATGGAATATAGGGATTAATAGACAAAGTAGCTTGATTATGCTTCATACAAGTATTTGGATATCTATCTAGGACATAAAAAGGCTCAAAGTTTCTAGCATGTCACCTCATAACTTCACACTTATGACTTAGGCTCACTAACCAAAAGCTTCACATAAAATCAAGATATGCTCTAATACCAAATTTTTAGACCCATATCCCATAATCTCTACTTAGACCATAGGATTAGTTCTGAGGATGAGATCAATCTAAGTTAACCAAGTACAAATTTAACTTTTTTCTATAATTTGTTAACAAATTAAAAGGTTCTAATATAAGGTAAACTCATTACGTTATAAAAACACACTTCCATTTAAAAAATAAAGTTTTTATTTTGTTGTTGATCATTTACAACATGTATTGCTACAAGAAGAGGACTTATACAAATCTATCAAAACTTTCAGACAAAAAGTGATTGTAATAAATTAAAATGTACCATTCCATCTATACAACACTCATGTAACATACCAAAATATGACTTTCTAGACATGGAAACCTTAATTTTAAGGATTCAAATCCTTTGGGCTTACTTAAGGATAACATCCCAAACATGGTGTAAGTGATATCATAATAGACCTTGATCGGCTAATGATAAGATTAGTGGTTATATGGGTTGTATCATTGGATAAATAATAATTTGACATGTTTCATAATAGACCCTAACTCACTTACTTGTTAACATTTGTTACACATAAGTTTATAAATAAACTAATAAAGTGCAATTCAAAAGTTGATAATACATGTAGTAATAGATGGCATATCATGAACCCTACAATTCATATTATGGGAATTTAATGTAATAACTATATTCCACTACCCCCAACAACTAAATAATGAGCTTAGTTATGCTAAAAAAAAACACACATCTATGTAATAGTGATTGAATTTATGAAAGAGAGTAATGTGTAATATTGGAGTGTTGTTTTGATCTCAATTGAATAAAATACACTAAATGACTCATAATGAGTGTTATTTTGATAAGGATTGAATTAAATAACACTAAATGGATTTAAAAATTTTGCATAAAATATTTATAATGATTGAATATAGGATTTAAATAAAGCGCTTCATAGAAAGATAAACCCAACCCAAACCAATTTCTATTTTATTAGGAAATTAAATAACTAGAATAATAAATATTGAGATAATAGTAATAAACCCAAAAAAACTAAATGGATGATCTCAAAATAGAAGGCAACACAAATTCAATTAAATAAACTATGAAAAATTTATCATAATCGTTGGGTTTTGTAAAGTTTCACTTCCTTTGCTTTGTTATGCACTTTTGGTTTTTTCTTCTAGCCTTGGTCCATTGATTGGACACTTTCATATTTTTTGACCCTATTCCAGTGCCACCCCTTTCTAATCCAATGGTTACGCCGTCCTCTACTGGATCCATCTCATCATCTTCGTTGTTGACATTATCATCTAATTCCCAGTCCCAACCAAGTTGAGTTTGGCTATATGGATCCTTCATTTTCATTCAGCTCTATCATGGGTCATATTTTGTTCAATATGTAATGATTCCAAATATCTCTTCTAATTGAATCTATCTCCTTGTTTCTCCTCTCTCCCTATTTAAATGTCAGTCGTCTTCCGCTCCCCTCCTCAAATAGCATGGCCTAAACAATACCCAATTTCATCTTTTCTAATGCCATGATGAACCTGAATTGCCTCATTCTCTCTTATTATGTGTGAGAAACTGTCACACAAAATGAGATTACTCAAAACAAAAAAATGGTCAATTTCTAATTAACCACATACCCAGGAAAGAGGGCAAATTAAAACCATTTGCATTGAAGCCCAACATCTTTCTTGTATTCATGCTATGCCAAGATGTTGTTATAAATTGTTTCATGGCCTCATCCACACACACACGTGCACACACACATATATAAAGGAGAACATTATTCATATATGTCACATAAACAAATATCAACATGCTAACAAAAGTCAGATTTGATTGAAGCATCATATACAAACTTTCCTGCTCATACCTTGAGAGTACATGGAAGATTCTAGGACATACTAGACATCTAAACAACCTTCTCTAAGGTCCATCATCATAGCTTCTCCTTGTTTCCCTGGGTCTTTTGTCGCTACTGTCGATCACCTAAACAGATGTGGTGACCCACGAGTGAGATCCATGTCCTATTGAGAGTTATAACTCTCAACATCAGTTATTGATTACAATAGGTTAAGTAACTAAATAGTTTTAAGTAGATTAAAAATGTATAACCAAATAGGCTTAGCAGTAGTGATGATTAACAATATACATAAAGGAGCATATAGCAATTATCATCATTAGCCTGATTGTTATCATATACCTTGTTAACCATATAAGCAGTTCAGTAGCATGTGCATAGCTAACATCTTAAGTAAGTCTAGTAGAGTAGCATCTCTATCATCATGAGTAAATCTATCAGCATAATCATATCTAACAACATTTGGATGTCTAACAGGTTGAGCATATTTATATCATAAGTAGAGCTAGCAGCATAAGCACAACTATCTGTATAAGCATGACTAGTAGTATGAGCATAGCTAACATCATGAGATAGTTAGCATCATAATCATAATTAGAAGTAGCAGTATATCTATCAACATAAGCATGGCTAGTGTATGTAAACATCTATAAAATGAGCATATCTATAGCATAAGCATGTATAGTATCTTTTAATGCACTAAACGTCATCTCTATGTAAAGAGAACAAACAAGGATTATCATCCAATATGAAGTGTTGTGTATAACCCTAAATAGATACGCTACACGGCTATATTACATTTTTAGTAAGCCCTGGGGAGTTTGAGTCGTACCACTCAAACTCCAAATGACCACTAGGAAGTGCTATTCACTCTCGTATTAGATCTAGGAGTGTCGTTATCCTAAGATCTCTCCTTCTCGATCAGTATGAGTAAAAAGGTAGTGATATATCAGTCCAACTACCACTACTACGACATATAGTCAAGCTATAACAACTAGTTCACCCTTGGTACAAGTCACGCCACTAGATTCCAGGGTATGCAAGCAAAACCATATCACTTGAGGTACAACTGCAGTGTACTCTGTCACATCATATATCATAATTATCCGAGGCATGACCCCAGCCATCCTCCATAGCCTGCACTTAAGGATGTCAAGGATATACACTCACTTGCAACCGACATACTCAACATATTATGTATGTGCTCTAATTTTCCCTTAGGAATACTCGTTTCACCATCCAACAAGTTCTGACAGTGAAGTGAAGATGGATCTACAACATAGGGCACTACATGATTAGAGTTATACTTGATTAGTTACTGCCAATTGGGTGAATTAAGGCTGCATCAAACAAGTGGACATACAAACCCTAATTCACTTCTAGCAAGCATTGATATATAAAAATTTCAGAAGATACAAAATGTATGAAACTTATTGTTCCTCGTCTCATCATCACATAGTACTATTTATTTCCATTCATGAGACTACACTTGTCATCATACTACCACATGATAAAAATCCTTATCACAAGATCACAAGGTATTAACCCTTGTCAACATAAGAGGATTACACCTCATCCAGGGCTCAACTATGCCCAAAGGTCATTAAGACCATCATATCATTCCCAGCAAGTTCATCATTACCTTTCCATGCTCATTATCTTTCCATGTCTTATAACAAGGTTCAACAAACATCAACATTGATATGATATACATGCTCAACATGATATTGTATTAAAGAACTAAAAGATGATCATAGGATGACATTGTAGGGTTATATTAATTATTTAAGATCTTCCTTTATTATATCAACATATAAGGAAGCTAGGTATGATTGGCCATCATCATACTTACAGTGTGCAATCTTATGATAAGGAAGTACAAATCATAAAGCTATGATGACCATCAGTTAACACATTAGAGTTGTGATCAATCATTAGGAAGGATATTCCATCATTATTTTAACCATTCAATAAAGGATAACATAACTTACCCATATCATTTATTTGTATTAGTTTTATGTTTAGTAAGATATATTACATTGAATTTATAGTTCTGCACTCATACATGAATCCTAACTCATGGCATCCCCATTGAGTCATGGATGCATAAAATAAAGCATCACCATCACATTACATATCATCCTCAAGTATGGATTCGTGCATAACTCAAGTTGTAAACATCAGTTTATAGCATACTAGGGTTTCAACAACAATAAGAGAGCACTCTGTGATTCTATTAATAATTTAAGGGGTTGTTCATAATCAAGCACCATCACTTGGTTACATTAGGGTTAGGTGTAACAAGCTATACTTCATTATGGTTACCCATTAACTCGGTATGGTGATTATCAATTATAATCATATGAGGGAAAAGGTAAGACTATATAAATAAGGGAAAATCTCCATCGATTTCAACATCGTTCAAACCATACTGTCATACCACAAGCATCAACCCAGAACCATTGAATTGTTGAGAATGTAAAACCATTGGTTGTTTACATAAGTAAACACCTAGAAAAAACCACCTATAAATCCATCGAGTTGTGATCTAGAAAGAATCACCATCTAACCCTAGGCATCCCCTATTTAATAACATAAAGGGTACCATCGGTTGTGGGAATAAAACCCACCATTGGTTATACATTTATGTAGGCCATCAATTGTCAACAAACAAGCTCCTTAGGTTTGATCACATGGAGAAACCATTGAATTCACATCATTAGAGACAACACATATACGATATAGGCATCATCCAAAGATATTGGATGTTGAGGTATCAAATCATAACCATTGAATTAGGTTCTTTATTCAAAGCCATAATTTGATGTGTAGGTCTGATCCTTGAATCATTTAATCAAAGAAACCATTGGTTTAGTGTTTAAGAAAAGATATATAGGAGACCTAGCCTCACCATCGGTTGTGGTCTATTGGATCACCATCGATTGTGGCTTATTGTGTCACCATTGGTTTATGGGATCAACACTATCATCATTTTTCACCATCGAATGTTGAGCTAATATCATCATTGATTCATGCCATCTTCAGGGTACTAAACCATCGATCATTGAGGCTCCAAAAGAGTCTAAAACTTGACCTAAGGTGTGACCATCGATTGACACCATTGTTTGTCACCATTGGTCATAACCATCACTTTTAAAGAAGAAAAATTCATCGATTCTAAAGCAAGGTCATCCGTCGGTTCATGTGTAAGGTAGAAAATAGCCTAAAGCCTAAGGATAAGACATTAGTTACTAGGTGCTTTAGCACCATCAGTTGCCATACCAACCTAATCTAAGTCATCCTCTACCTTAGGAACATCATGCACATCATTTTAGGTTCATCTAGAGCTGGAAAATAAGCAAGAAACACCATGAAAATTGAAACCCTAAGCAAAGATAGCTTCTAAGTGCTTAGATCTTTGTTTTGAAGCAAGAACATGAGTAAGCTAGCTTGTAGTAAGAAATAAAAGTGAAGAGGGTTATAAAACTCACCTCTAGGAATGAGATCAGACTCCAAACATAAATAAAACTCCATAAAGGAGGGTAAAACCCCTAGCATAATCTCTAAACTCGGTCAAGTAGCACCTTTCTCCACAAAAGAAGTAAACCCTAGGTAGAAGGAGTAAGAAAGGTAGGTTCTTTGATCTTTAGAGCAAGCTTTACCATTAAAAACCATGGTTCCATCCAGGAAGAAGTTATAAGGAAGACAAACAATAAAACAAACAAAGGATAGAAGGATATACTTACTAGTTTAGGTCAAGATCACCAAAAGAGAGCTCCACAAACCCTATATGAGGGTAGATCTGAACCCTAGAAGCTCCAGCAAGAAGATCGGTTGTCTTCTTCTACCTTGGTCACCTCCTCCACCACCAAGCAGGGGAAAGATGAGATATAGAGAGGAGAGAAGAGATAAGGGACCAAAGGTTTTGTTTGTGATCTTAAGGATAGGTATATAAAGCTTAAGGATAAGGGAGAGAAGAAGCTTGAGGTGTCCTAGTATCTCTCCATGTGTCCATGGCTAAGATCTTCCACAGACATGTAGCATTAGGTACTTTGGTTGTGGAGGCCTAGTAGGACATCGTTCGATGGCTCTCCAGGAAAATCATCATTTGTTATGCATCGGAAGCCATCAGTTTTTGAAACCCTAGCTTACTAGTTGATGAATCGTCGTTTGATCATCCTTTTAATGTGAACCACCGGTCCAAGCGAACCAAAACCAGAATACCATCGACCTAAGGCCTTATAGTATGAAAATTGGTTGTGATCACCTGTTGGTGACCATCGGATGTCAACCAAATAGGGGGACCATCGGTTGATGGCTCCTAAAGATAGCTCATCCATGAAGGAGTAAACCCTAATTCACCATAGAAGAGAATCACCACCAAACCAAGGTTCTATTAAGTGACCCATGGCTCAAAAAGCTCAAGCATGATAAAAAACATCTAAGGAACATAATGCTTGTGACAAATTACAAATAAAATTCTCATTTGGGTAAATTGCAGAAAAGTCCAAAATGTGCATACATTTGCTTAACTCGCTCAAATAGTGTCTAAATTGGACAAAACTTGAAGATTAAGCATGTCACATGATATCAAAGCACCTCATATGATTTTGTTAGGTTTTAAGCACCCAATTATGATAATTAAGCATGTTCAACCATTTAAGCAAGGTCAGGGGTCTCACAACCATAAACGCGTAACAAGGATTTTGTCCCCGAAATCCAAGGAAATAGAGATGAGTACCTCCTATGAACCTCATCCATAAACCTCCACATGGTTGCCTCCATGTCATGGTGATGTTTCATCATTCTCATAGAAGTCATATTCTTCTCTCTCAACTCCTGCATGTGTCACCTTGGGTTAACACAGAAATCCTACATAAGAAAACATCCTCATGCAACTCCACCTCCATAGAATGTATACATTTTCATGTACCATGGTGACACTTCCTAATTCATGGATCATAAAAACTATTATGCAACTAATGCAATTCTGATCGTACTTCCAACTTGGAACTCTAGTTGTCATCTTGAATTATTTCCATTTGTTGTTGAGTCACTATGTCCCTCATTGTAGTCTATCTGTTGTATCAACACGTCACCTAAAAGCCATACTTATTTTTTGACATATGTACACTTAACTATACATTTGTCATACCATGTTCCATACTTGACTACTATTGCACATTCCTTACCCTATTTGGATTTACACAATATACTTTAGTAGACATTGCTAAATCTCGAGAAGACACTCTTAGCCAACCTCAAAATCATCCTTGTTGAACTTGGTACCCACTTGTTGATATTTCAAAAATTCAAATGTTTTAGCAAATATACTAACCATCTCTAAACTATATTGAGATTCTATCAATCAAAACTTGCCACATCTCATTAGGACATGATGAGAACTCTATTCACCAATTCCATAAGCATTGTTGATGTATTGGTTAGTCTAAATGGCACAATTATGATTTCATGGTGACTATACAGTTTATGTCATCCATTCTGGTTCTTGTCTGATGATATCTTGACCTCTGGTCTATTGAGGAAACATTGTAGCACATGTTGACTAATCAGCAAACCATCTATCCTTGGCAGTGATCTTATCCAGCTGCCAGCAGCCCACATGCAGCATCATGGAATCACTCTTCTCTTCACAAACAACACTTGAAAGATAAACATAAACTCTCTTTCCCTCTCTTTAAAAGATAGGAACACTGAACAGCTCATTTAGTAAACATCTTCAAACGCATGTACTACTGGTACACCTTGGATACTAGGATTCGTCACCTTGGTATCCACTACATGTACTATAAAGAAGTCACATCCTTGTCTCATCCACTTATCCATCACCATAACCAACTAAAAAACATATAGGAGGAGTCTTCCTGACTCCTGGAAGACTCAAAAGGTATGCTCATACAAAACATCAAGATCTTGGAACTATAGTCCAAGGCGACCACACATCATATCAAGATATCTTTCCCTAGGATTTTAGTGAATCTACACATACCAAGTGGTATAAGATCCACTTGAAATTTGTTCCCTAAAAATAAGGAATACAAATGGAAACACACTTCCCATATCACAGCAGCATGGTCCAGGTGATACAAGCAAAAGGTAGCCAATTTTGTCTTCCCCAAGAATGTTACACTTTTATGTGTCATCTTACCTCGTTCAGCTTGGGTTCCTTGCCATTAGCATAGGAATTATTAATATTATCGTATCTCATTTCTCTTTTCTCATTAACTTTTCATCACTCCTGAGTATGTACTTTCATGTTTTCATGTTTTTCAACCACTTTTCAAGAGGTAGATCATTATATTTCACATTTCCATTAATAAACAAGGATCATCTCCCCTTTCATTTCTTCATAAGTCATAAAAATTTACATTAACACTTCCTTACTCGCATAGGGTGATCTAAGTTTAACTCACATTCCACTTTATCTATCTATCATTGTTCTTATTCATCTTCTTATATCACATTTTTTTAGGAGTTCTCTTCTCCTTACATAAATTTTTCACTTTGAATCATGTTATATAACAGATTTATCACTCTTTCACTTCATTATCTTCTAAAATTATAGCTTCAAGAACTTTTCTTTAGCTTATTTGCTTTTAGAATTAGGTTTCAAGATGTCATATTTTTCACTTGTAGTTACCAACCATTCAAGTTTTTCGTGGGTTATGATGAAATTCTCATCTTCCTTAGGGTAAGATTGGGATGCTGGTATCATGATTTGTAATTTAGTATACTCTTGAGATTGTTTCAAAATGACTACTGGATCAGAGTAATAAAAAAGAAATCAATCGAAGAGTTGCATATTTACCTTTTCTTCAATATTGGAATACCTGGCTAGGGCATCCAAGTATTGAGATTAGGTATTATGCACCATGTTTTGATGTCATGTTACTTACTTAGACATCATCCTAGTCCTAAGTTATTGTGTCCCTATAGACTCAACGAACCTAAAGCTTTGATACCAACTTGTGAGAACCCATCACGCTAACTGAGATTTATTAAACATAAAACATGATCAATCGCTAATTAACCACAGACCCAGAAAAGAGGGTAAATTAAAATTGATTTCAAAAACACCACATGCTCTGCAACATTTGCATTGCAGCCCAACATCTTGCTTGTATTCATATTATCCAAAGAAGTTATTACAATTTTCTCCATGGCCTCAACCACACACACACACACACACACACACATATATATATATATATATATATATATATATATATATATATATATATGAAAACATTATTCATATATGCCACATAAACAAACATCAACATGCTAACAAAACTTGGTTTGATTGAAGCATTATATACAAACTTTCCTACCATGGCCTGAGAGTGCAGGGATGACTCTAGGACATACTAGACATATAAACAACCTTCTCTAAGGTCCATTATCACAGCTTCTCCTTACAGCCCCGGGTTTGTTGTCGTTGTTGTCAATCACCTAAAAAGATGTGGTAGCCCACGGGTGAGACCCATGTCCCAGCGAGAGTTATAACTCTCAACACCGCTTATTGATTGCAACATGTTAAGTAATTAAATAGTTTCAATAAGATTAAACATGTATAACATATAGGCTTAGCAGCAAGGATGATTAACAAGATACGTAAAGGAGAAGATAACAATTATCATCATTAGCCTGATTGTTATCATATACCTTGTTAACCGTACAAGAAGTTCAATAGCATGTGCATAGCTAACATCATAACAAAGTTTAGTAGCATAGCATCTCTATCATCATGAGTAAATCTAGCAGCATAAGCTTAGATAAAAACATCTACATGTCTAACAAGTTGAGAATATCTATATCATAAGTAGAGCTAACAACACAAGCACAACTATCTGCATAAGCATGACTAGTAGTATGAGCATAGCTAACATCATGAGATAGTTAGAATCATAATCATAAATAGCAGTAGGAGTATATCTATCAACATATCATGGATATTGTATGTAAACATCTATAACATGAGCATATCCACAGCATAAGCATATCTACTATCTTTTAATGCACTAGATGTCATCTCTATGTAAAGAGAACAAACTAGGATTACCATCCAATATGAAGCAGTGTGTATAAACCTAAAGAAATATGCTACACAGTTGTGTTACATCTTTTATTAAGCCCGGTAGAGTTTGAGTGGTACTACTCAAAGTCCAACTGACCATTGTGAAGTGCTATTCAGTCTCGTATAAGATCTAGGAGTGTTGGCATCCTAAGATATCTCCTTCTTGGTCAGTACGAGTAAAAAGGTAGTGACGTGACAGTCCAACTACCACTACAGTGACATATAGTCAAGTTGCTAACAACTAGTCTGCCCTTGGTATAGGTCACGACAGTAGATTCTAGGGTATGCAAGCAAAACCCTACCACTTGAGATATAGCCACAATGTACTCAGTCACACCATATATCACAATTATCTGAGGCATGACTGCAGCCATCCTCCATAATGTGCAATTAAGAATGTCAAGGATATACACTCACTTGAACCATGCATACTCAATACATTATGTATGTGCTCCGAATATCCCTTAGGAATACTTGTTTCACCATCCAACAAGTTTTGACGATGAAGATAGATCTACGATATAGGGCACTACATGATTAGAGCTACATTTGATTAGTTACTACCAATTGGGTGAATTAAGGCTGCATCAAACAAGTGGATACAAACCCTAATTCACTTCTAGCAAGCATTGATATATAACAACTTATTGTTCCTCATCTCATCATCACATGGTACTATTTATTTCCATTCATGAGACTCATGATATAAATCCTTATCACAATATCACAGGGTATCAACCCTTGTCAACATAAGACAATTACACCTCATTCAAGGCTCAACTATGCCCAAAGGTCATTAAAACCATCACATCATTCCCTACAAGTTCATCATTATCTTTCCATTCCTTATAGCAAGGTTCAACAAACATCACCATTCATATGGTACACCGGCTCAACATGATATTGGATTAAAGAACTAAAATATGATCACAAGATAACATTGCAGGGTTAACTTAATTACTTAAGAGCATTCCTTTATTATATCAACATATAAGGAAGCTAGGTATGATTGGCCACCATCATACTTACAGTGTACAAGCTTAGCATAAGGAAGAATAAATCATAAAGTTGATGACCACTTGTAAGTAGGAGGGATCACCCCCTTACTAAAAATTTTAAGAATTAACATCCATTCCAAACACACTCAAAGGTATGTTGGAATAGGTATAAATTTTCCAAATTTATTATAATGGTATGAAAAAGACCAAAGTGTAGCAGCGGAATAAAAATAATGACTATATTCAATTTTCACAAAAGATTACAAAAGTACATCATAATGTCCCATAAGGGTTTACATGTATGATACAACATAAGGATCTAAGTAGAGGGAAATATAAACCATAACAACTTTGTCTCCAAGCTTTAACTCCTTAAGCTAGTCCAAAACTTCATGCCTTATCATCCAAGTCCTTCACCTAGGGTTGGAAGCATACCCCAGCAAGAAAAGAAAATAGATGACATCAGCAAAGGATGGTATGTGCATACTAAATAGGAAAATTGAGCTATATATGGAATAAAGGACAACAAATATAAAAGGCTTCCCATAGAAAGGATAAGGACCACCCAAATGGATATCAAGAGAAAAGGAATTGAAATCATATGATAATAAAAGAATACTTGCCATTAATAAAACATACAGATTGTGCCACAAAAGCACATGTATAGAATTAGGGCACACACCCCATATCATCAACATGCATGCATGTGAGATAAACACATCCCTAGAACAATATAAACACAAAGTCGGCCAAGTCTCATAAACTTGAAACCTGGTAGAAAAAGGAATACTGCCAATCTCCCAAAAATATAAAACATGGGCCAGGAATCAAACATCTTGCCCTAGATATGAGGTTCCTTTCCATTTCAAAAGAGAAGGAAATATCACATCTGCTCGGTAGGAAATAACACATCTGCCATAAAAACCAATGCAATTACACTGCTCTAGTGCTACTGAATCACATAGAATGTTAAATGTAGAGGCAAGTAGAAAATATAGTCAGAATATATAAATTCATCACCACATAAGTGACCAACATATACATCCACCTCTTAAGTGGGCAAAAGACATCACATGTCATATTCTAGAGTTCCATCATGAACAAAGCATAAGATAAGAGTTCAAAAGAATATCCATGATCACATTATCAATATCAAATAAGGTAGTTCACATGAACCATGATTTTCAAAAGAAAAGGCATTGTGTATAGGCTAATGTCCATAAGACAAAGAGAATGGATAAGCATAGGTGAATTGCTCAACATTGAAGAATAGGGGATACATCATACCTAAACTTCAGAGTCTAAATAGTCCAAGTCAAGCCTAGGCCTCCAAAGAACCTATAGGGAAGGTGGACATGTCCAATAAGTAAGGTTCCCAAGCATAGAGAGGTTGGTTTCTCCAATAAAGCTCCTGTGTCAGGCAAGAAGCACCTTCTCCACTTTAGAGGTGAAAAACCCTAACAAAAGAACATGGAGATGAGGTGTTTATGGGTTCTAGGTGGGGTTTCACCCTGGAAGGCCATGGTTCCGACCTAGAGGAATGTGGAAGGAAGACTAACAACATGAAAATAGGGAAGGAAAGGAGGATACTTACTAGTTTTGGTCAAAATCACCAAGGAGGAGCTTAAGAAATCCTAAATAGAGACATTTGGAACCCTAGGAACCTTCTTCACCAAGGTAGGCACCTCCTTTTACCTTGGGACAGTGACTTCATGGCAACATAGTAGAAATGATGTTCTAAGCTATAGGAAATAAAGGATAGCAAGAGTTTTTTAATTGGGAGTTGGGAAGGGGTAGATATGGCTATATAAAGAAAGAGGTCAAGTATGAGGTGTCTATGAGACTTTCCATGTGTCATGTATAAGGGTGCCCATGGACATGCAAGAAGCCTTTATGGATAAGGAATAACTCAAGAACGAGGTGTCAAGTTACTTTCGATGTGTCCAATGCTAAGGGTGCCTATGGACATGCAAACCTTTATGGATATGGAAGAAGCCAAGCATAAGGTGTCCATGGAGCTTTCCATGTGTCCTTATCCTATGGATTTCATGGTCATGCAAGAGGACAGCTCATAGAGACTTCTTGTATATCAAAATTCACTTTATGGACACTTATAGGCCATCCCAACCGACCTCCAATCAAAGAAATAACCCCATTGGTTGATAGCTTCTAAAGATAAGCTCATTTATAAAGAGAGTAATCCCTACAATGCCCTTGGAAAGAAACACCTTCAAACCAAGGTGAAACTAGGTGCCCTATGCTTCAAAAACTCAAGAATGGTAAGGTAATATATAAGGATTTTAATTCATGTGACAATTTGCAAAGAAAACCTCCCAATTAGATAAATTGTAGAAAAGTCCAAAATGTACCTAAAATTGCATAACATATTTATCACTCTTTCACTTCATTATCTTCTAACATTATAGCTTCAAGAACTTTTCTTTAGCTTTTTTCTTTTAGAATTAGGTTTCAAGATGTCATATATTTCACTTGTAGTTACCAACCATTCAAGTTTTTTGTGGGTTATGATGAAATTCTCATCTTCCTTAGGGTAAGATTGGGATGCTCGTATCAGGATTTGTAATTCAATATACTCTTGAGATTGTTTCAAAATGACTACTGGATCAGAGTAATCAAAAAGAAATCAATCTAAGAGTTGCATATTTACCTTTTCTTCAATATTGGAATACCTGGATAGGGCATCCAAGTATTGAGATTAGGTAGTATGCACCATGTTTTGATGTCATGTTACTTACTTAGGCATCATCCTAGTCCTAAGTTATTGTGTCCATGTAGACTCAACGAACCTAAATATTTGATACCAACTTGTGAGAAACCATCACGCTAAATGAGATTTATCAAACATAAAACACGATCAATTGATAATTAACCAGAGACCCAGAAAAGAGGGTAAATTAAAATTGATTTCAAAAACACCACATGCTCTGCAACATTTGCATTGAATCCCAACATCTTGCTTGTATTCATACTATCCAAAGAAGTTGTTACAATTTGCTCCATGGCCTCATCAACACACACACACAGATATATATATATATATATATATATATATATATATATAGGATAACATTATTCATATATGCCACATAAACAAACATCAACATGCTAACAAAATTTGGTTTGATTGAAGCATTGTAAACAAACTTTCCTGCCATGGCCTGAGAGTGTAGGGATGACTCTAGGACATACTAGACATATAAACAACCTTCTCTAAGGTCCATCATCACAGCTTCTCCTTGCTGCCCCGGGTTTGTTGTTGTTGTTGTCAATAACCTAAAAATGTGGTGACCCACGGGTGAGACCCATGTCCCAGCGAGAGTTATAACTCTCAACACCGCTTATTGATTACAACATGTTAAGTAATTAAATAGTTTCAAGAAGATTAAACATGTATAACATATAGGCTTAGGAGCAGGGATGATTAACAAGATACGTAAAGGAGAAGATAACAATTATCATCATTAGCCTGATTGTTAACATATACCTTGTTAACCGTACAAGCAGTTCAATAGCATGTGCATAGCTAACATCATAACAAAGTTTAGTAGCATAGCATCTCTATCATCATGAGTAAATCTAGCAGCATAAGCTTAGATAAAAACACATGCATGTCTAACAAGTTGAGAATATCTATATCATAAGTAGAGCTAACAACACAAGCACAACTATCTGCATAAGCATGACTAGTAGTATGAGCATAGCTAACATCATGAGATAGTTAGCATCATAGTCATAAATAGTAGTAGCAATATATCTATCAACATAATCATGGATATTGTATGTAAACATCTATAACATGAGCATATCCATAGCATAAGCATATCTACTATGTTTTAATGCACTAGACGCCATCTCTATGTGAAGAGAACAAACTAGGATTACCATCCAATATGAAGCGGTGTGTATAACCCTAAACAAATATGCTACACAGTTGTGTTACATCTTTTATTAAGCCTGGTAGAGTTTGAGTGGAACTACTCAAAGTCCAACTGACCACTGTGAAGTGCTATTCAGTCTCGTATAAGATCTAGGCGTGTCGGCATCCTGAGATATCTCCTTCTTGGTCAGTACAAGTAAAAAGGTAGTGACATGTCAGTCCAAGTACCACTACAGTGACATATAGTCAAGCTGCTAACAACTAGTCCGCCCTTGGTATAGGTCACGATAGTAGATTCCAGGATATGCAAGCAAAACTCTACCACATGAGATATAGCCACAACGTACTCAGTCACACCATATATCACAATTATCTGAGGCATGACTGCAGCCATCCTCCATAATGTGTAATTAAGAATTTCAAGGATATACACTTACTTGAACCATGCATACTCAACACATTATGTATGTGCTCCGAATATCCCTTAGGAATACTTGTTTCGCCATCCAACAAGTTTGAAAGATGAAGATAGATCTATGGTATAGGTCACTACATGATTAGAGCTATACTTGATTAGTTACTACCAATTGGGTGAATTAAGGTTGCATCAAACAAGTGGATACAAACCCTAATTCACTTCTAGCAAGCATTGATATATAACAACTTATTGTTCATCATCTCATCATCACATGGTACTGTTTATTTCCATTCATGAGACTATACTTGTCATCATACTACCATATGATATAAATCCTTATCACAATATCACAGGGTATCAACCCTTATCAACATAAGATGATTACACCCCATTCAGGGCTCAACTATGCCCAAAGGTCATTAAAGCCATCACATCATTCCCTACAAGTTCATCATTATCTTTCCATGCCTTACAGCAAGGTTCAACAAACATCACCATTCATATGGTACACCGGCTCAACATGATATTGGATTAAAGAACTAAAATATGATCATAAGATAACATTGCAGGGTTAACTTAATTACTTAAGAGCATTCCTTTATTATATCAACATATAAGGAAGCTAGGTATGATTGGCCACCATCGTACTTAAAGTGTACAAGCTTAGCATAAGGAAGAATAAATCATAAAGTTGATGACCACCTGTAAGGCGGAGGGATCACCCCCTTACTAAAATTTTGAAGAATTAACATCCATTCCAAACACACTCAAAGGTATGTTGGAATAGGTATAAATTTTCCAAATTTATTATAATGGTATGCAAAAGACCAAAGTGTAGCAGCGGAATAAAAATAATGACTACATTCAATTTTCATAAAAGATTACAAAAGTACATCATAATGTCCCATAAGGGTTTACATGTATGATACAACATAAGGATCTAAGTAGAGGGAAATATAAACCATAACAACTTTGTCTCCAAGCTTTAACTCCTTAAGCTAGTCCAAAACTCCATGCCTTATCATCCAAGTCCTTCACCTAGGGTTGGAAGCATACCCCAGCAAGAAGAGAAAATAGATGACATCAGTAAAGGATGGTATGTGCATACTAAATAGGAAAATTGAGCTATATATGGAATAAAGGAAAACAAATATAAAAGGCTTCCTATAGAAAGGATAAGGACCACCCAAATGGATATCAAGAGAAAAGGAATTGAAATCATATGATAACAAAAGAATACTTGCCATTAATAAAACATAAAGATTGTGCCACAAAAGCACATTAAAGAATTAGGGCACACACCCCATATCATCAATATGGATGCATGTGAGATAAACACAGCCCTAGAACAATATAAACACAAAGTCGGCCAAGTCTCATAAACTTGAAACCTGGTAGAAAAAGGAATATTGTCAATGTCCCAAAAATATAAAACATGGGCCAAGAATCACACATCTTTCCCTAGATATGAGGTTCCTTTCCATTTCAAAAGAGAAGGAAATATCACATCTGCTTGGCAGGAAATAACACATTGGACATAAAAACCAATGCAATTACACTTCTCTAGTGATATTGAATCACACAGCATGTTAAATGTAGAGGAAAGTAGAAAGTATAGTCAGAATATATAACCTCATCACCAAATAAGTGACCAACATATACATCCACCTCATAAGTGGGAAAAAGACATCACATGTCATCTTTTAGAGTTCCATCATGAACAAAGCATAAGATAGGAGTTCAAAAGAATATCCATGATCACATGATCAATATCAAATAAGGTAATTCACATGAACCATGATTTTCAAAAGAAAAGGCATTGTGTATAGGCTAATGTCCATAGGACAAAGAGAATGGATAAGCATAGGTGAATTGCTCAACATTGAAGAATAGGGGATACATCATACCTAAACTTCAGAGTCTAAATAGTCCAAGTCAAGTCTAGGCCTCCAAAGAACCTATAGGGAAGGTGGAAAGGTCCAATAAGTAAGGTTCCCAATCTTAGAGAGGTTGGTTTCTCCAATAAAGCTCCTATGTCGGGCAAGAAGCACCTTCTCCACTTTAGAGGTGAAAAATGAAACAACACTAGAGGGGGATGAATAGGGTTTTATGGAGATTTTAAAAATAATTCAACCAAAACAAGCAACCACAAAGATATTGGACAAGGGGACAAGGATTTAGAGTGGTTCCAACCTTAGCAAATACTAAGGCAGTCAATCCACTACCCGGTTGCTTACCCAACCGGGATTTTGAAAGTATTTAAATTTTATTACCTCACAAAGATGTTACATAAAATTACAAATACTTTCACCAAACCCTTTGGACAGCCTTCACCTAGAAGCAATCTCACCAACCTCGAAGCAGCCTTCCTTGAAGTAACCTCAAGCTCCCCCTTGATGTAGCCTTCCTCTTGAAGTAGCTTCCCGTTGAGACAGTCTTCTTGAAGTAGTCCAGAGTCCACCTTCTCCACCGAGAAGACCCTTCTCCACCTGAGAAGTCAAACCCTCTCTAATACGCAACCTCCAACCCTAGGAGTAGCAAGGAGAGTACAAGAAATATAAAGGAACAAGAAGGAAAAACAGAAATTACAATACCGTTGTAGCACAAGGCTTGATTTCCTATATCAAGCATTTTGATCTCCTAACCGATGTATATGGAATTGTAAGTGCAGTGGGTAGGAGATGCTAGCCTATAGGACACAAATTTGGAGCAATGGTAATGAGTAGCAAATGTTGGAGTTTCTCAATTGCTCACAAGAATGGATTCTCAATTGCAAGTGTGAATGCACAAGTGTGTTTTGGGTGTCCTAAGGCTTGTCCTATTTATAGGAATGGCCTATGAATGCTTAAGGATGTTCTAGACACTTTCTAGGGGGTTCTAGGTGCTTAACTAGCTGTTAGGTATCCATTAGTTGCTTTAGCAACGGCTAGTTAATTAACTCTAAAAAGTGATGACATAACTCTTCTCGATCGAAGAATTGTCGACCGAGAGTCCTTCTCAGTCGAGGACTTGTCGACCGAGGGACTATTTGGAGCAAGTGTATATAACGTTCTAATCCAACTCCCAACTACCTTGTCTACTGTGTCTAATGGCTACCTGGGTCATTCTCGGTTGAGGAATTGGTCGATCGAGATTGTCTCAGTCGAGAAGTTTGTCGACCGAGAATGACTCTATTTCAATGTTTTGAACTATGTACTAAGTGTGTGTATGAGTGTGCAGTTGTGAAACTATTATAGGGGATGACCTATCTAAGTGTTGTGATTGGCTAGGGAAGATCTAAACACTTGATTTACATGATATCTAAGTACTTGTACATTATATATTTGTACAAGTTTTTACATTTGATTACAATCATGAATTAAAGCATTTTGAGCTTATAGATCTTCCAAGTTGTGTCATCCACCTAGTTCCTGCAACACTCAAGTAGCACGTTAGATCCACAAGGATGAAATGTTTGTCATCATAAAAACAAAAGGATTATAATAATGTCCAATTTAGCCAACAATCTCCCCCTTTTTGAAGATGACAAACATTTCCAAAATATAAAATAAGGAAATGTAAATCATATGAGTTTCATACCTGAAGTTTACCTTTTGTAGCCATTTTCTTGTTTGCAAGTGTGTGCTGACCGAATGATTGTGAAACTCATTGTATTTTATATTTTTTATTTTATATTATTTCTCCCCCTTTGTCATTTCAAAAAGATAACCAAGATAATTATTAAGTATGACTTTTATGATTTCCCTTAATTGTAGTTCTATGCTCCCCCTCAAAGAGATATTCAATTTTAAAAGCAAGGGATTATTATGAATGCAAACTATGCATTGTAAAATTTAGCCACAATTTATTTCTCAATCATTTGCAAATAATAAGATCTTTTTAGGTTCATTGCATATATTACTCCCCCTGATTGTTATGCTCCCCTATATAACAAAGATATATCCAATAGAAGCCATAGAAAAAACTTTTATTCATAACAACTCAGTTCTCATACAACTCATAAGATGACCCATAAATCATAACATACTTGTTTATAACAAAAAGATAGCCATTAACAACATTACAAAGATAGCCATAAATCTCATGATCTCACTTAAAAGACCAAAAAATTACATCAATTTTTAGGTCTTTCCCAAGAAAGGGCTCAACTCCATAGTATTTGACCAGTGTCTCCCATTCCAAGGCACCTGTCTTGGTCAAAGAATAAGCTTCCAAGAAGGTGGGAACATGATTGAATCGAAAGTGGGCACCAATATCTTGAAGTTGGATTGGAGATAATTGAGTATGAGTGAGGTCATGAGATGGTGGAGGTGGAATTTGATAGTAATTGTAGGATGGATTGTAGGGTTAAGCATGCCAGGATTAAGTGAATAAGGATATTCATCAGGTTGTTCAGGAGAAAGGGCTTGCATCCTTTGATTTAAATAAGACATGGCATGATGATTGTAATCCAATTGCCTACTTAGGTGATATTGAGACTCAGCAATATATGTCAAAGTATTTGTGATAGGATCATTAGGTAGGCTAGAAGGAGGAGGTGGTGGAGGTGTATCTTGGGTGGATGGCTCCCCTTCAGTCCTAGCCCTCTTGTGTCCAAAGTCAATCCCCATCTTCTCGACTATTTTGCTAGTGATCTTTTGGGGTTTCCGATCATATTTGAAGCCTAAGTCTTCAATGTTTTTCTTAAGAAAATATTGAATAATTTGGCAAACAAAATCAGCATAGGGGGATTGCCAGAAAACTCAACCATGTTCTTAAGAATAAGATGAATAAAATTGATAGGTATACTATTTAGGATGGCATAAATAAGATACATGCGAAAATGGGTACTTCGGATTTGTTTGCTCTAGGATAGATATTTGTGGCAACAATTAGATTGACTATCATAGCTTCGGGTTTTAAATTGATGGCATAATAGGTACCCCTTTCTTCATGGCAGGTTGTATTGGATAGAAAAATGGCTCTCTTGATATCACTCAAACTAGTGGTAGTGTTATCTTGGGATAGATTATTGAGAGGATTACCAGTTGTGAGATCAATAAACTATTTATATTCATCTACATTGATGTTGAGCATAGTAAGAACATCCTCCTCGGAGAAGTGAAATCCATACCCACTAACCATAGAAGAGAAGGAATTATCATGGTCAGGATGTGTGGCTAGATTGGCATAGAATTCATTGACGGCTTGGGAGGAGTAGGAATGAAAGGATGGTTTTATGAATTCAGAAAGAAGTTGCACCTCAAAGAGTTCTTCAAGATCAACAATGTTGATGAAGTCCATGACGTCCACCGGCCATCGAGGAAGAGGAGTCTTTGAGGACAGCCTGAGGTAGCGATCTTCGGCAGCTACGTCATTGAATGGAATGTCGTTGATGATCGCCAGCACCGGGGAGACCGTCCTTCCCTTCCTAGCCGTGACCTGCTTCTTTCCACATGATGATGAGGAAGCCATCCTGATGATTTGAAGTGGAGAAGAAGCAAGGAAATATTTTTGGTAGAGAAGATCTAAAAATTCGCACAAGAAGGCACTAGAAAAGAGCTAGAGAAGTGAGAATGTGAGTTTGTGAAGAATGGGGCCGTTTTGGGCTCTATTTATAACAAAACAGGACCCTGCTCGGTCGACAATTCATCAACCGAGGACCGCAATGGTCGATTCTGCAGACGCTCTGCTCGGTCGTCCAACGGTAGATCAAAAAATAGCCGTTGTGAGTTTTTTTTTATCAGAAAGATTTGCCTTTTAATTTAAGCGAATTGAGTGGTTCACCAAGTTGGTCTGGGTCGATAATTTGTCGACTGGGATAGACTCGGTCGAACATTTTGTCGACCGGGGATATGTTTGGGTTTGGATGTGCAGCATCTGCTTGGTGAGTGTCGGTCGAGAAATATAACCAATCGAGATGTCTTCGGTCGATGAATTTGTCGACCGAGTATGTCTCGGTTGAGATTTTTGCTGACCGGCGAAATTGCTGTGATTGATCATTGTGGATGAAATTTTGAGCTAGTTTTTAATGCAAGTGAGAGACTATATTTTTAGGGATGTAGAGTACATATATATATATATATATATATATATATATTAGGGTAGTAATAATTTAATCATTTTCTAGGGTATTTGATCAAGATAATTCAATAATCCTAAGGTAATAGCTAGTTTTTAAGATTTGATTTTGACCTTTTATTAGAGATTTTGCACTAAAGTCATGTTTTTCAATATGATGAACACATTTCGAATCAAGATACTAAGATTAATGCAATAAAATGATTTACAAATAAGCATTTTGTCAAGCTAATTTTAGGTCGACCTTGACTTCGACCATAGCGCCCCTTGGTCAAATTTTATTTCAACCAAGAGGCAATTTCTACAGATTTCCAATTTAAGCATTTACATAGCTTATAGAGTATTAATCATGTATAACAAGAATATCATTTTCCATAAGCTAAGAACAAGATAATCATTTAACTAGTATGTCAAAGATGCATTTGTGCCATAGAGATTCATCTTAATATGAGCTGAATCACAATGATCATTTTGAAAGCAATATCCATTCATGATTTGTATATATAGATCAAAGATTATTTTAGGCAAACTGAGTAAAAGATGAAGACACAATGATCATGGTGAAACAGTAAAGACATATCCATGATTATGATAGAACAATAGAAGCATATCCATAATGCAATGATTATGATCATTTAAAAGCAAATTTCAAGACACATGGTTTTCATATAGATAGACCAAGGAACACTTAGGACAAACCATGTGGATTATGATAAAATAGTAATTTCCTTGATTAAACCATCATGATTCATGAATTTTTAAATTTAAGACAAGTCATGAACATGCTTAATCATTTTAGTAGCAATTTAGTAAACTCAGTCTTTTTTTCTTATATATTTGATAGATACAATTTAATCATGAAGAGTATTAAGTTTTGAAGCTCTTATATTCTTCCTTTTGATCATTCAAATATTTAAGGCACAAGAATATGTAAAGGTCATTACATACTTAGGTTGGTTGCAATTCAAGTGTCTTGTTTTTATTTAAACAGTTCTGTCATATTTTCACTCGGTCGATAAAGTTCTCGAACGACATTGTCTCGGTCGATAACTTTCTCGACTGAGAATGTTACTATTTCTCCAGAAAGAAATATAGATGTAAGGCAGAAATCTTTTCGGTCGACTATTGTCTCGACCGACATTGTCTCGGTTGAAGATATTATCGACCGAGATTGTTTCTATATTGTTTTCAGTAGTTATGTCCAAGTAAAACATAGATCACTTCCGATTTAATTATGCAATTTAAAAATTAGTTTAGTTGAGATAAAACATTAAATATCAAAGTAATATTTGGTAAAATTTCAACTAATCATACCCAAGCAAGTTATTAAAGATGTGTCTCTACAGGTTTATATAAAATGTGTATTTTCAAATTAGAAATTTGAATCAATTTGTTAAGTTGAGATAGACATAAAGATATACAACTTAGAGTCTTTGGTCATATCTCAACTTAATTTAATTTGTTTAGTTTGGGGGTTTTGGAACCCATACCAACTCAACATCCTTTTTCTTGTAAGGACATGAGAAGGAATAATGTCCAAGACACAAACAATAATGGCAACATATAGAATCAATCTCATTTCTCTTTTTATGAGTTTGATCTAGATTATTCTTGGGTACATATGTATATTTTCCTCTAGGTACATACATAGATTGGGTCTTTGGCACTTGTGTCCTTCCTCCATTAGGTTTTTATAAGATTTTCCTTTAGGCTTGTAACCTAGTCCTCTCCTTCCAATTTGACGGTAAGAATCATTTAAGATTTTATCAAGAATACCATTGTTACTCAAGCTACTAACTTCTTGTTGCAACTTAGCAATCTCATCCATTCTCTTCTTGATATCTAACTTTGCTTGATCTAGATTAGATAATAAAGAATCTCTTTCTTTCACAATAATATCATAATCTAGATGTGTACACAAAATAGGTTGTTTTTGAAGATCATTCACTTGAGCTTGCAAGTTTATCTTTTCTAAGGAGAGAAGATTGCAATTTGCTTCTACTGATTTCAGCTTAATATCATGATTTTCAATAGCCTTTTTGAGATCTTCATTTTTAGATGTGAGAGCAAGAAGTTTAGCATGTAACTCGTCATTTACTTTATTTGTTTTCTTTAATTTATTCTTGCACTCAATATATTTATCATGTGTTTCTTGAAGACTAGCAATTAACTCTTCTTTAGGAAAATCAAAAAGGCTTACCTCTTCTTCTTCTTCTTCACTTATTGTAGCAATAAGGCATTATTTATGCTTATCTTCCTTCTTTAACCTCCATGGACAGCTAGGTGTTGCGTGCCCTGTTCCTAAGCACCAATTACAGCTTGTTGAAGATTGGTCTGTGCTTTTCCTTTGCTTGCGGTTGTAGACACCACCACCCTTCATTCTTCAAGACTCGATTAGAGCTCCTTGAAGTCCGCTCTGATACCAAATGAAACAACACTGGAGGGGTTGAATAGGGTTTTATGGAGATTTTAAAAATAATTCAACCAAAACAAGCAACCACAAAGATATTGGACAAGGGGACAAGGATTTAGAGTAGTTCCAACCATAGAAAATACTAAGGCAGTTAATCCACTACCCGGTTGCTTACGCAACTGGGATTTTGAAAGTATTTAAATTTTATTACCTCATAAAGATGTTACATAAAATTAAAAATACTTTCACCTAACCCTTTGGATAGCCTTCACCTAGAAGTAGTCTCACCAACCTCGAAGCATCCTTCCTTGAAGTAACCTCAAGCTCCCCCTTGAAGTATCCTTCCTCTTGAAGTAGCATCCCGTTGAGACAGCCTTCTTGAAGTAGTCCAAAGTCCACCTTCTCCACCGAGAAGACCCTTCTCCACCTGAGAAGTCAAACCCTCTCCAATCCGCAACCTCCAACCCTAGGAGTAGCAAGGAGAGTACAAGAAATATAAAGGAACAAGAAGGAAAAATAGAAATTACAATATCATTGTGGCACAAGACTTGATTTCCGATATCAAGTGTTTTGATCTCCTAACCGATGTATATGGAAGTGTAAGTGCAGTGGGTAGGATATGCTAGCCTATAGGACATGAATTTGGAGCAATGGTAATGAGTAGCAAATTTTGGAGTTGCTCAATTGCTCACAAGAATGGATTCTCAATTGCAAGTGTGAATGCTCAAGTATTGCACAAGTGTGTTTTGGGTGTCCTAAGGCTTGTCCTATTTATAGGAATGGCCTATGAATTCTTAAGGACATTCTAGATACTTTCTAGGGGGTTCTAGGTGCTTAACTAGCCGTTAGGTATCCATTAGTTTCTTTAGCAACGGCTAGTTAATTAACTCTGAAAAGTGCACAGGGGCGCTGCCCCTGTGTACCCCGCATTGTCTGTGTGGGAGTCAAAAATTTATTTTATGGGGAATGTCCCGCATTACAAGTACTGCAATTTTAATATGTATATACGCATATGTAGATATACCTATGATAGCATACACATCGCCTTTAAAATCTGTTTTATGTGGTGAATGCATACACAGTTATGGCCTAGTATCCCCTTTGTGTATGTTGTGAATGAATGTGGATTCCGGTCTTGTGGATATGTTTGTTTGTGAATTCTATGGATGTATAATAATAACATATGGATCCTTTGTATAAAGTATTCGGCTTGCATGCCGAGCCTCATCTCTTATTTCAAAGTGTAATTAATTCCTTCCCTTTATATTTGTACACATATGATGTAATAGAGATAGGATTAGTTTTAGTCTTGTAAACTTGTTGTAAGGAGGCCACTTGAAGATCCAACTCCAAGGAGTATCCATGGAGAAGCACCATGAAGATCTAATTCCAAGAAGTAACGTGAAGATCCAACTCCAAGGAGCGTCCATGGAGAAGCAACAAGAAGATCCCATTCCAAGAAGCAACTTGAAGTTCCAACCTCACGAAGCATCCATGAAGTTGTTCATTGTAATGTTGATCATTACAGGCTTACAGGTTGATTCACATGTGTTGCATGAAATGCATAAGACCATAGGTGGACTATAATCCTTTGTTGCTCCAAAGGATTACAATAGTATGGCCATAACTGATGTATTTGTGTTTGTGATTGCATGTCTATCGTTTGTGGTTGTGGATATAGTAGTATATGATACGTACTATAAGTATGTGGTGTTTGGATATGTATATGTATTAATAAAACCCCTCAATTAATAATATTAAGTTTTAGTTGCCTTCCATAAATCAACACACATGAAAAGCTTGATCGACTATGTGTGGGCATGCCTCCGCATGGTACACTGTCTATCTCGTGGAAGTGTAATGGTGGGTGTGTGGGTCTGCCTCCGCAGGGTGCACACTCATCATATTGGCTTATGGGTTGGACTTAACTAGGGAACCTTGATAGGATCAAGTACCTAGAGGCACACAGATGCATCATGGGAAGGAGTTGTGCATAATCATCTATCCAAGAGTTGCATATGATGCAATTGGAAAAAGTTGCCTACCTAGAAGGTCTTTGACGCCGGCGTTGGCTGGGCATTGATCCAATTATTTTGGGTCTTGGCTCACTAGAAGGTTGTGCGTTGCAATATTCTGAGTTGATAGTGAGGACTATCAATTGGAATAAAATAGTGGGAGCGTAATTAATTAAAGGCCTAATTAATCTCATTTATCAAATCTTTACAAGTCAAAATGTTTTGGACTAAATGCAAATTTTTTCTTTTATAGAAATCAAATGGCAACCAACACTCACACTTTCTCGTTGTAATCGGTCCTTGAGAAGGACAAACTTACCGGAACCAACTTTCAAAACTGGTTTAGGACGTTGAGAATTGTTCTCACACATGAGTGTAAGCTCTATGTCCTTGAAACACCAGAGCCAGCGGAGCCCGCCGTAAATGCACCCAAGGCTGAAAAGGATGCTTACAAGAAGCACCTTGATGATGTCATGGATGTCAAGTGCCTGATGTTGTGCTCAATGAACTATGAGTTTCAAGAGCAGCATGAGAACATGAATGTCATGGAGATGGTAACACATCTCAAGAACATGTATCAACATCAAGCAAGACATGAGAGATATGATGTCTCAAAGGCTTTGTTCAAAAGCAAGATGAAAGAGGGAGAATCAGTTGGCACCCATATACTCACCTTGATTGGGTACGTGGAAAGCCTATCCAAGCTGGGATTTCCCCTAGGTCAAGAGTTGGCCATGGATGTGATTCTACAGTCGTTGCCTGAATCATATAATCATTTTGTCATGAACTACAACATGAACAATTTTGACAAGCCGTTGTCAGAATTGTTAGGCATGTTGAGGATAGTTGAAGCACATATGAAGAAAGACAAGCCCAAGTCTGTGATGGTGATCAGCAAGGCAAAGGGAAAGTCAAAAGGCAAAAGCAAGGCTAAGAAAGGTTCTAAAGCTGGGCAGAAGCCAAAGTCATCCGCGCTCAAAGCTAAAGGTGGGATCTCCAAAGAAGGTAGTTGTCACCATTGTCACCAACATGGACATTGGAAAAGAAATTGTCCTCTCTACCTGGAGGAACTGAGGAAGAAGAAGTAGGGGATAGATATCTCCACTTCAGGTATATACGTTATTGAGATAAACTTAAATACTTCTTCATCATGGGTACTGGATACCGGATGTGGATCTCACATATGTTCTAATATGCAGGATCTGATAAGAAGTAAGCCTTTACGAAAGGGCCAAGTCGAGCTGCGGGTTGCTAATGGAGCAAGAGTTGCTGCCACCACAGTTGGAGTTATTAGTTTATCTTTGCCTACGGGCCTTGTAATTGAATTAGAGAATTTCTATTATGTACCTGCCATTAATAGAAATATTATTTCTGTATCTTGTATGGACAAAAGTGGATTTGAATTTCACATTAAGAATGGAATTATTTCTATATCTAAAAATGAGATCTTTTATGGCAATGCCCCTATGTCTTATGGTATCTACTTTTTAGAACTTGAGACTAGCATATATAACGTAAATACTAAAAGGTTAAAACTTGACAACTCAAACAAAACATTCTTATGGTATTGTCGTCTTGGGCACATAAACGAGAAGCACATATCTAGACTCCATAAGGATGGTTATCTAGACTCTTTTGATTTTGAATCATTAGAGACATGTGAGGCATGTTTATTAGGGAAGATGACCAAGACTCCTTTCACTGGACACAGTGAGAGAGCCAGTGATGTGCTAGGGCTCATACATACTGATGTATGTGGACCTTTTAGATCAAATGCTAGAGGAGGCTATCAATACTTCATTACCTTCACTGATGACCTCAGTAGGTATGGCTATGTATATCTTATGAAACACAAGTCAGAAACTCTTGAAATGTTCAAGACTTTCATGAATGAAGTAGAGAAGCAACTTGGTAAGAGTATTAAAGCACTCCATTCAGATCGAGGTGGCAAATACTTAAGCCAAGAGTTTGAGGACCTTCTGAGAGACCGTGGTATTGTATCACAATGGACTCAACCCGGTACACCACAACATAATGGTGTGTCAGAAAGAAGAAATTGTACATTATTAGACATGGTACGATCAATGATGAGTTCAGCTGAACTTGCAATATCGTTCTGGGGATATGCTCTTGAAACTGCAGCGTTTACACTTAACCGTGTACCTTCCAAATCGGTTCAAAAGACACCATATGAGATATGGAATGGGAATCGTCCCAATTTGTCTATGTTAAAGATTTGGAGATGTGAAGCTTATGTTAGGAAACAATTTCCTGAAAAGCTTGGACCCAAATCAGAAAATTGCTATTTTGTTGGATACCCCGAGGAAACTCGGGGATACTACTTCTACACACCAACTGACAATAAAGTGTTTGTTGCTAGGACTGTTGTATTTCTTGAAAAGGAATTTATTTCCAAAGGAATTTATTTCCAAAGGAATTAGTGGGAGGAATGTAGAGCTCGAAGAAGTTCGAGACCAATAAGAAAGCATAGAACCTAAGGATGTACATAAGGAACATGAAGACTCACAAGTTGTTGTGGAATTTCAAGTTCCAAATGTAACACATGAACCTCGTAGGTCTAGTAGGACACGACTTGAGCCTGAGAGATTTGGATTTCTCGTGACTCAAGACAGTGACGAATTGGGCATAGCAGATGAGACAACTTCCTATCTAGAAGCTACTAAGGGACCAGAATCTGAGAAATGGCTCGAAGCCATGAGATCTGAGATGGAATCCATGTACACCAACAAGGTATGGACCTTGGTGGATCCACCCGAAGGGGTAAGACCCATAGGGTGCAAGTGGGTCTTTAAGAAGAAGACTGACATGGATGGAAATGTTCAAACCTATAAAGGTAGATTGGTTGCGAAAGGATTCCATCAAATTCAAGGTGTTGATTATGACGAGACCTTCTCACCAGTTGCCATGGTTAAATCTATCAGGATCATGCTTGCCATTACAGCTTATCATGACTATGAGATTTGGCAGATGGATGTTAAAATAGCATTCCTTAATGGGAATTTACTCGAGGATGTGTACATGACACAACCTGAGGGTTTTATCAATCCAAAGGAAGCCAATAAAGTTTGTAAGCTACAAAGGTCAATCTATGGATTGAAACAAGCATCTCAGAGCTGGAATCTACATTTTGATGAAGTAGTCAAAAAGTTTGGCTTTAGTCAAAATGAAGATGAACCTTGTGTTTACAAAAGGGTTAGTGGGAGCACAATCATATTTCTCATATTGTATGTGGATGACATACTATTGATGGGAAATGACATCCCTACTCTTCAGATAGTAAAAGGTCGGCTAGGGAAGACTTTTCTATGAAGGATTTAGGTGAAGCATCCTATATATATACTAGGGATCAAGATCTATAGAGATAGATCTAGAAGGCTTCTAGGCCTAAGCCAGAGCACATACATTGACAAGGTGCTAAAGAGGTAACTTGCCCATGTCCCATGGGGTTACAATCTCTAAAGCCCAGTGTCCTAGTTCATGTGATGAACGAGCATCCATGAGTAAGATTCCATATGCATCAGCAATTAGATCTATCATGTATGCAATGTCATGTACTCGTTCTGATGTGTCGTATGCTTTGAGCATGATGAGCCGGTATCAGTCAGATCCAGGTGAATGTCACTGGACAGCTGTAAAGAACATCCTAAAGTACTTGAGAAGGACTAAGGATCAATTCTTGGTATACGCTTGTGAGGAAGAGCTCATGGTAAAGGGTTACACCGATGCTAGCTTCCAAACTGACAAAGATGACTACAGATCGCAATATGGATTTGTGTTTTGCCTGAATAACAGAGTTGTGAGCTGGAAGAGTTCCAAGAAAGAGATGATTGCGGATTCTACAACAGAGGCCAAATATATTGCCGCATCTAATGTTGCGAAGGAAGCTGTGTGGATCAAGAAGTTCATTTCTGAACTTGGAGTGGTTCCAGGCGCAGGTGATGCAATTGAGTTGTTTTGTGACAACAATGGAGCAATTGCACAGGCTAAAGAACCAAGATCACACCAACGTTCCAAACATATTCTACGGCGGTTCCATCTCATATGAGAGATCGTACAACAAGGAGATGTGAAGATTTACAGAGTACCTACAGAAAGCAATGTGGCTGACCCGCTCACAAAAGCACTTTCACAGCAGAAACATGATGGACATGTTCGATCACTTGGATTGAGATTCATGAGTGATTGGGTATAAGTGCAAGTGGGAATCTGTTGGTATGTATGCCCATACAGACTATCATTCGATGATTGTAACAGGATACTATGTAAATGATTTGTAATACTACATTGATCATATTAATAAAGGCAAGTTTCCAATATATATGTTTGTGTTTTATATTGTGAGATGACCATAAAACTTATAGATGTCTATAGAATAATATACTCAATGACATATGTCTTCGGGTTGATGACCTGAACAGTGAGATTATATGTATGTTAATAGTATGTATTCTTGTTTTATCCCTAATCGGTTGTTATTGTGGAAATATCTGTAGACATCAATAACACATAAGATTAGAATGTATGTTGGTTGATGGAAGAATCTCATTATCCATGATATGGAGATATCAAACCAAATACATAGATACTTGTTAGAGAACAGTGTATCGGATAGACCCACCTTGAGAGTGACACATGGATACCATGATTGGTAGTTAGAGTCACATCTCATAATGATGGTGGTGATTGTAGTTCTTAGACCTGAAGTCACTACACTTATCACATGTCATTCGATGTACTTTGACATCATCCACCATGGATCTAAATAAGGATTTCCATAAAGATTGTGCTTGGGTGCACTGTGACACATGGGGATGACTGTGAGTGATGTAGATGGAATTTGTCCTTCCTACAGGAGTTTGATATTCCGGCCACTTGATAAGCGAGACTGAGAAATGCATGGCCATGCTGATGTGAGTCAATATGTGATATTGAGCTTACATATATCTCAGACAGTCTGCTCTAGTTCAAGGAACATGGATTGAACATTGAAAAGGATAACAATTCCATGACTCGAGTTCAATCCGGATATCAGCGACAAAAGAACTATACAATCATTGTAACACCAGTCATGTATGATAGGTCAAGTTGTTCTCCAACTTCTCCAATTACTTGGGTGGCAATGAAGTCTTGCTAGATACCAATCATTGCTTGTGAAATCATAATATGATTATGGATATCACTGCCAACGTAATTTGGAGCCTACCGGGTCACACTCATAGGATGTGTTGGAATAGGAGTATAATTGTGGATTTGATTGGAATTGCTCCGAATCACATTGATTACTAAAATGTTTATGTAATGGATTAGAATAATATTGGAGTGACTGACTCTAAGTGCAAGTGGGAGTCTGTTGGTATATGTATGCCCATAGAGCCATCTCAAGCGATTGCATGGAGTCGGATATTAATTAATCAATCAATGTGATTATTTGGTTAATTAATGAATTCCAGAATATTCTAATTAATCCACGAGCGTTTTAATTAACACAATGTTTCTTTTTACCGATGGGTTTAGGAAACCCTATTTCCCTTTGTATCATGTTTAAAGGAGGATTGACGGTCGATATCTATATAAGATAGATAGAGGCTTTTCAGTTTACGCTCACGCACGTAACCCTAGCCGTCATCGTCCTTAGGAGAGAAAGGAGAGAAACGTGTCACTAGCATGCCGCCACAGAGACACGACTCCTTCCCGCCGGCTTGGGAAGCGCGACGTGGAGTTCCATCCATCCGCGTGGATGAAGTAGAGACGCATACGCCTTGACGCCTGTGCTCGGAGGACGTCGACGACCACCTATACGCTCTACAAGCGGCGGACATCACTGCCGCAAAGGAGCACCGCCGGATCAACCTGCGACAGCGAACGGGAGAGAAGTTCCATCCGTGTTGACAAGAAGCGTTGCACCATCGTGCAGTGGGACATCGCCAGATTTGTTCCGCGATAAGGTATATCCCGTAAACACTCCTTCCAAATACGTTGTTGTCGACGAGATCCTATTTTGGGTTGCGTGGATTTTATTGCTTCCGTCGTGCATGTTTTCTCCACAAAACCCAACACTATCTAAGTGTTGTGATTGTCTAGGGAAGATCTAAATAGTTGATTTACATGATATCTAAGTACGTGTACATTATATATTTGTACAAGTTTTTACATTTGATTACAATCATGAATTAAAGCATTTTGAGCTTATAGATCTTCCAAGTTGTGTCATTCACCTATTTCCTGCAACACTCAAGTAGCACGTTAGATCCACAAGGATGAAATGTTTGTCATCATCAAAACAAAGGGATTATCATAATGTCCAATTTAGCCAACAAAAAACCCTAACAAAAGAACATGGAGATGAGGTGTTTATGGGTTCTAGGTGGGGTTTCACCATGGAAGGTCATGGTTCTGACCTGGAGAAAGGTGGAAGGAAGACTAACAACATGAAAATAGGGAAGGAAAGGAGGATACTTACTAGTTTTGGTCAAAATCACCAAGGAGGATCTTAAGAAATCCTAAATAGAGAAATTTGGAACCCTAGGAACCTTATTCACCAAGGTAGGCACCTCCTTTTACCTTGGGACAGTGCCTTCATGGAAAAACATAGTAGAAATGATGCTCTAAGCTAGAGGAAATAAAGGAGAGCAAGAGTTTTCGAATTGGGAGTTGGGAAGGGGTAGATATGGCTATATAAAGAAAGAGGTCAAGTATGAGGTGTCTATGAGACTTTCCATGTGTCGTGTATAAGGGTGTCCATGGACATGCAAGAAGCCTTTATGGATAAGGAATAATTCAAGAATGATGTGTCAATTTACTTTCCATGTGTCCAATGCTAAGGGTGTCTATGGACATGCAAACCTTTATGGATATGGAAGAAGCCAAGCATGAGGTGTCCATGGAGCTTTCCATGTGTCCTTAGCCTAGGGATTTCATGGCCATACAAGAGGACAGCTCATAGAGACTTCTTGTATATCAAAAGTCACTTTATGGAAAGTTATAGTCCATCCCAACTGAGCTCCAATCAAAGAAATAACCCCATTGGTTGATAGCTTCTAAAGATAAGCTCATTTATAAAGAGAGTAATCCCTACAATGCCCTTGGAAAGAAACACCTTCAAACCAAGGTGCAACTAGGTGCCCTGTGGTTCAAAAACTTAAGAATGGTAAGGTAATATATAAGTATTATAATTCATGTGACAATTTGCAAAGAAAACCTCCCAATTGGGTAAATTGTAGAAAAGTCCAGAATGTACCTAAAATTGCATAACTTGCACAAACAACATCCAAATTGGACCAAATTTCATCCACTAGTTATCTTTGATGTTTTGAATATGAATTTTCCATTATTCCATATTTTGAAGTTATATAATCACATTATTCATTACTTATGCCTTTTACTCATTTTCTCTCTCCTAAACTTATCCTAATATTTCAAGGTGGTCCAAATTAGATGAAATTTGACATGTAGGCTAATTTTGATATGTAAATTTAAAATTTAAAGTCTATTTCTACTTTTGAGACTTCTTTTTATGAGATATGTCATATGGACCATTAACGGACCATTATCTAAATTATTCATCCAATTAAGTTTCTTATCTTCATATTATCACCAAAATGAGTTATGTGGCATATTTTATGTATCCATTATAAACCTAAGATTAATGTTAGAACATTAGGTTACATTAAGGTGATCTATACATGCATTATCTCATTAGGCTTATACTAAACATCTATTTAGGTCTAACCTTCAACCTTGTTTGGCTAAGTCCAAAATGTCAACTTCCAGGGTAGGGTCTGAGATCTAGTATGTTACAGCACACCACCCCTTAAAGGGATTTTGTCCTTGAAATCAAAACATCCACATATAAGAAAACAACTTATTCACCACACCTTAAAGGATTGATCTTATTAAGTCAAAACTATTCTTTAGGTACAAAAGGTTCAACTACACTTCCTTACATCCAACTACATAAGCATCATGTAAAAAAACATAACTTACAGAGACTAACTATTAACTATGGGTTAACTTGCTCTTGTCTATCCTCAAACAAGTCTTTACACCTGGGAGACTAATTCAACATATTAGGGTCCCTAAAGATAAACCATATAGATTTCTAAGGCTACTATTGCCTAAAAGCATGCTATTTTGAACAATTCATATCAGCTCAGGCCAGGTCGGTATCATATGGATTTGGGAGTCCTCGTAAACCAAGCTAGTGATGTGGAGGAAAATCTTTCCAACCCCCGAACCCTAATCCTTTCTAGACACCTTTTCTTTCAACTTCATGTCCTAGTAGTTGCCTAAAGGACAAGATAAACAATATCAAGTTACTATGGTTACTTATGCATATTTTACTTGTAAGCATTTTAAGGATCTATTCATCATTAGTCTAATGTGAAATTATATGATCCTAAATCAACCCTTCATCATTTATTGATCAACTCTAGGGCAAACATGTCACTTAAAGGTAAGGCAAGTATTCTAACTAGGGAGATAAAATTGTTATAGTCAAATTACGACTACCATGGGCTATGATACCATGATTTAAGGAGGCGGGATCACCCCCTTACTAAAGATTTAAAGAATAAAGCATCCATTCTAAACACACTCAAAGGTGAGCTGGAATAGGTGTAACATTTTCAAATTTCAATAAATGGTATTCAAAACAATCAAAGTATAGTAGCGGAATAAAAATAATGACTATATTCAATTTTCACAAAAGATTACAAAAGTACATCATAATGTCCCATAAGGTTTACATGTATGATACAACATAAGGATCTAAGTAGAGGGAAATATAAACCATAACAACTTTGTCTCCAAGCTTAAACTCCTTAATCTAGTCCAAAACTCCATGCCTTATCATCCAAGTCCTTCACCTAGGGTTGGAAGCATACCCCAGCAAGAAGAGAAAATAGATGACATCAGTAAAGGATGGTATGTGCATACTAAATAGGAAAATTGAGCTATATATGGAATAAAGGACAACAAATATAAAAGGCTTCCCATAGAAAGGATAAGGACCACCCAAATGGGTATCAGGAGAAAAGTAATTGAAATCATATGATAACAAAAGAATACTTACCATTAATAAAACGTAAAGATTGTGTCACATAAGCACATGTAAAGAATTAGGGCACACACCCCATATCATCAACATGCATGCATGTGAGATAAACATAGCCCTAGAACAATATAAACACAAAGGCGGCCAAGTCTCATAAACTTGAAACCTGGTAGAGAAAGGAATACTACCAATCTCTCACATATATAACACATGGGCCAAGAATCACACATCTTGCCCTGGGTATGAGGTTCCTTTCCATCCCAAAAGAGCAGGAAATATCACATCTGCTCGGTAGGAAATAACACATCTGCCATAAAAACCAATGCAATTACACTGCTCTAGTGCTACTGAATCACATAGCATGTTAAATGTAGAGGCAAGTAGAAAGTATAGTCAGAATATATAAACTAGTCACCACATAAGTGACCAACATATACATCCACCTCATAAGTGGGAAAATGACACCACATGTCATATGTTAGAGTTACATCATGAACAAAGCATAAGATATGAGTTCAAAAGAATATCCATGATCACATGATCAATATCAAATAAGGTAGTTCACATGAACCATGATTTTTAAAAGAAAAGACATTGTGTATAGGCTAATGTCCATAGGACAAAGAGAATAAATAAGCATAGGTGAATTGCTCAACATAGAAGAATAGGGGATACATCATACCTCAACTTCAGAGTCTAAATAGTTCAAGTCAAGCCTAGGCCTCCAAATAACCTATAGGGAGGGTGGATAGTTACAATAAGTAAGGTTCTCAAGCTTAGAGGGGTTGGTTTCTCCAATAAAGCTCCTATCTCGAGCAAGAAGCACCTTCTCGACTTTAGAGGTGAAAAATCTAACAAAAGAACATGGAGGTGAGGTGTTTATGGGTTCTAGGTGGGGTTCCACCATAGAAGGCCATGGTTCCGACCTGGAGGGAGGTGGAAGGAAGACTAACAACATGAAAATAGGTAAGGAAAGGAGGATACTTACTAGTTTTGATCAAAATCACCAAGGAGGAGCTTAAGAAATCGTAAATAGAGAAATTTGGAACCATAGGAGCCTTCTTCACCAAGGTAGGCACCTCCTTTTACCTTGGGATAGCAACTTCATGGAAAAATAGAGTAGGAATGATTCTCTAAGCTAGAGGAAATAAAGGAGAGCAAGAGTTTTTGAATTGGGAGTTGGGAAGGGGTAGATATGGCTATATAAAGAAAGAGGTCAAGTATGAGGTGTCTATGAGACTTTCCATGTGTCATGTATAAGGGTGTCCATGGACATGCAAGCCTTTATGGATAAGGAAGAAGTCAAGCATGAGGTGTCAATTTACTTTCCATGTTTCCAATGCTAAGGGTGCCTATGGACATGCAAACCTTTATGGATAAGGAAGAAGTCAAGCATGAGGTGTCCATGGAGCTTTCCATGTGTCCTTAGCCTAGGGATTTCATGGCCATGCAATAGGAAAGCTCATAGAGACTTATTTTATATCAAAATTCGGTTTATGAACACATATATTACATCCCAACCGACCTCCAATCAAAGAAATAACCCCATTGGTTGATAGCTTCTAAAGATAAGCTCATTTATAAAGAGAGTAATCCCTACAATGCCCTTGGAAAGAAACACCTTCAAACCAAGGTGAAACTAGGAGCCCTATGGTTAAAAAAATCAAGAATGGTAAGGTAATATGTAAGGATTATGATTCATGTGACAATTTGCAAAGAAAACCTCCCAAATGGGTAAATTGCAGAAAGTCCAGAATGTACCTAAAATTGCATAACTTGCGCAAACAACATCCAAATTGGACCAAAATTCATCCACAAGTTATCTTTGATGTGTTGAATATGAATTTTCTATTATTTCCATCTTTTTAAGTTATATAATCACATTATTCATTACTTATGCCTTTTACTCATTTTCTCTCTCCTAAACTTATCCTAATATTTCAAGGTGGTCCAAATTAGATGAAATTTGACATGTAGGCTAATTTTGACATGTAGATTTAAAATTTGAAGTTTTCTTCCACTTTTCAGACTTATTTTTATGAGATATGTCATATGGCCCATTAACGGCCCATCTCTAAATTATTCATCCAATTAAGTTTCTTATCTTCATATTACCACCAAAATGAGTTATGTGGCATATTTTATGTATCCATTATAAACCTAAGATTAATGTTAGAACATTAGGTTACAATAAGGTGATCTATACATGCATTAGCTCATTGAGGTTATAATAAACATCTATTTAGGTCTAACCTTCAACCTTATTTGGCTAAGTCCAAAATGTCAACTTCCAAGGTAGGGTCTCAGATCTAGTATGTTACACCACCAATTAACACATTAGAGTTATGATCAATCATTAGGAAGGATATTCCATCATTATTTAAACCATTCGAGAAATAATAACATAAATAAACACTATCATTTATTTGCATTGGGGTTATGTTTAGAAAGATAGGTTACATTAAAACTATAGTTCAACACTCATATACAAATCCTAACCCGTGGCATCCCCATCGGGTCATGGATGCATAAAATAAAGCATCGCCATCACATTCCATACATCCTCAAGTATGGATCCATGCATAACTCAAGTTATAACCATCAGTTTATACATACTAGGGTTTCAACAACCATAAAAAAGCACTCCATGATTCTATTAATCATTCAAGGGTTGTTCATACTCATTCATTACTTAGTTACATTAGGGTTAAGTGTAACAAGGTATACTTCATTAGGGTTACCCATTAACTCATTATGGCAATTATCACTAATAATCGTAAAAAGGAAAAGGCAGGAGTATATAAATAAGGGCAAACCTCCAACAATATCAACATTTTTCAAATTATACAACCATACCACAAGCATCAACCCAGAACCATTGGATTGTTGAGAAGGTAAAACCATTGTTTGTTTACATAAGTAATCACCTAGAACAAACCACCTGTAAATCCATCGAGTTGTGACATGGAAAGAATCACCATCTAATTGTAGGCATCCCTTGTTTAATAACATAAAGGGTAACATCAATTGTGGGATAAAACCCACCAGCGGTTATACATTCAAAGCAAGCCTATCAATTGTCAGCAAACAAGCTCCTTAGGTTGATCACATGGAGGAAACCATTGAATTCACATCATTAGATCTAACACGTTTACACTATAGGCATCATCCCAAGATATTGGATGTTGAGGTATCAAATCCTAACCATTAATTTAGGTTCTTTATTCAAAGCCATAAGTTCATATGTAGGTCTGATCCTTGAATCATTTAATCAAAGAAATCATTGGTTTAGGGTTTAAGAGAAGAAATATAGGAGACCTAGACTCATTGTCAGTTGTGGTCTATTGGAACACCATTGATTGTGGCTTATTGTTTGACCAATAGATGATGGGATCAACATTATCATCATTTGTCACCATCAGATGTTGAGCTAATATCACCATTGATTCATGCCATTTTTAGGGTACTAAAACATCGATCATTGAGGTTCAAAAAGAGTCTAAAAATTGAGCTAAGGTGTGACCATTAGTTGACACCATTGTTTGTAACCATTGGTCATCACCATTTTTTTGATGACCGGGAACCCCCCCTCAGAAAGTGCCACTTTGTGACCCCCCCTGGAAGGGTAAACCCGGGGGCCCACCCAGCCGCATGAATGGGTACCCAAATAGTAGCATCGTTGGTCGGCCGACGCTGCGACAAATTCACTTCTGGGGCATAGCCAGGAGTCGAACCCGTGACCTCTCGCAGAGGCCTTGCGAGCCGCACCGCCTGAGCTACGCCCCACCGGCAAGTTTTTCATCATTGAGCGGGAACCCCCCCCCATTGGTCATCACCATTGGTTTTCAATAAGACAACTCCATCGGTTCTAAAGCAAGGTCATCCATCTGTTCATGTGTAAGTAGAAAACATCCTAAACCCTATGGATAAGCCATCGGTTACTATGTGCTTTCACACAATCAGTTTCCATGACAACCTGATCTAAGTCATACTCTACCTTAGGAAGATCGTGCACATCATTTTAGGTTCATGTAGAGCTGGAAATTAAGAAAGAAACATCATAAAAATTGAAACCTTAAGCAAAGATAGATTCTAAGTGCTTAGATCTTTGTTTTAAAGCAAGAACATGAGTAAGCAAGCTTGTAGTAAGCAATAAACGTGAAGAGGGTTATAAAAATAACCTCTAGGATGAAGATTTTGGATCCAAAATAGTAGGAAAACTTGAGCAAGGAGGGTAGAAAACCCCAGCATAAGCTCTAAACTCGGCCAACTGGCACCTTTCTCCACAAAAGAAGCAAACACTAGGTAGAAGGAGCAAGAAAGGTAGGTTCTTTGAACTTTAGAGCAAGATTTACCATTGAAAACCATGGTTCCGTCCAGGAAGAAGGTAGAAGGATGAAGAACGGTTAAAGAAATGAAGGAGAGAAGGAGATACTTACTAGTTTAGTTCAAGATCATTAAAAGAGAGCTTCATAAATCATAGATGAGGGTAGATCTGAACCCTAGAAGCTCCAGCAAGAAGATTGGTTGTTTTCTTCTACCTTGGGCACCTCCTCCACTAATCAAAGGAATACAAGATCTAGAGAGGAGAGAAGAGATAAGGGACCAAATGTTTTGTTTGTGAGCTTAAGGATAGGTATATAAAGCTTAATGATAAGGGAGAGAAGAAGCTTGAGGTGTCATAGTAGCTCTCCATGTGTCCATGGCTAAGAGCTTCCATGACCATGCAGTAATAGGTCCATTGGTTGTGGAGACCTGCTAGACATCAGTTTTTGGCTCTCCAGACCAACCATCATTTGTTTTTCATGGGAAGCCATCGGTTCTTGAAACCCTAGCTTACTAGGTGATGAACCATTGTTTGGTCATCCTTTTTAAGTGAACCAAAACTAGGAAAACATCTACCTAAGGCCTTCTAGGATGACCTTTTGTTTTCACCACCTATTGGTGACCACCAGATGTCAACCAAACAGGGGGACCATTGGTTGATGGCTCCTAAAGGTAGCTCATCCATGAAGGATTAAAACCCTAATTCACCATAGAAGAGAATCACCACCAAACCAAGGTTTTATTAAGTGCCCCATGGCTCAACAAGATTGAGCATGATTAGAAAACATCTACGGAACATAATTAATGTGACAAATTGTATGTAAACCTCTCATTTGGTTAAATTGTAAAAAAGTTCAAGTTGTGCATAAAATTGTATAACTCGCTCAAACAGTGTCCAAATTGGACTAAACTTGAAACTTAAGCTTGTCACATGACATAAAAGTACCTCATATGATTTGGTTAAGGTTTTAAGCACCCAATTATGATAATTAATAATGTTCAACCATTTAAGCAAGGTCATGGGTCTCACATTATGTCTCTAAAGAACGTCATTACTAATCTAGATATTCCAACCTATAACTATTGATGCATTTACCTCTACCACCATGTTGATTTGGTTTTTACATTGCTTTGATCTCTTCCACTGTAATGTCCTAGGATTTGAGGCCTCGGATAAAATGATCTTAAAAGGAATGATTGAACTACTCATATCACCAAGGTGCACCTCCTTTTTAGGGAGCCCATTACTAAAGAACTCCATAGTTAAGCGTGCTCAACTTGGAGTAGTATTAGGATGGGTGACCAATCAGGAAGTTTATCATGGCTTGTGGTGAGTGAGGAAAAAGTGCACGGTTAAGGCCAGTTGTGATCTGTGGGGCCAGTCGTCATTCCTAAAATCCTGCTAGAGCCTTGGGCAGTGCGCCCGGGTGTTACAAATGGTATCAAAGCCAAAACCCCTCCAGTAGGTGGGGCCTACATGGGCATGTGGCATGCCAGTCTTAACCCGTGTGGTCTAGGATGCTTGTCTATGGCACCATGAACCCAATATATGGTCATGTCATTTCTATGTCCTATTAAGGACTAGGTACATCTCTTGTGACCTTTGATTAAATTCCAAGTAATGTAGTTTAATCTTTTCCATGCTATTTGAATTTCATATTTGACCTCTAGACCTTGAACATGATCCTCTCATATTGGCTCCAAGCTCAATGACTTAGTGTTTATTCTTAGAAGTGATCTCCCAAATTAGGTTCTCAATTTTTGTCCCCATGTCTTTTCTCATTTTCACTGCCTGGAGATTCTTCTCTATGTTTTCCATGGTGTCAAGGAGATTAAGGGATTTTGTTTCCCCTAGAACCCAACCCATGACTCTTTGGGATGAGAACAGTACAAGTAAACCAGTTATCACCTTAATTTGTGATGGATGTTCCACACAATGAGTTTGGTTCAATGGATTCACAGACTAATCTAGTTGTTATTCTCACAAGTTGGTGAGAGTGATGAATAACATCGCTTGCACTAATTTCCTACTTTGACCCTATGTCGATTTAATCATGTCATGGTAATCATGGGTTGTCTTTTTTCCTTTTTCATTTTGATTTGATCATACAACTTTGATCATGGGCAATATATTAATGTGTCAATGTCGTGCTATATTAATGTAAATCATATGTGGTGGTACTACCAATGGTTGTTCATTATGTTTTATTCAATATATCAACAAAAAGTATGATCTTAGATAATGTAAAACAATTATTTTATATTACAAAAAAAATATTTTGGAATAATGGGATTTTCTCTACAAAATTATAGGTCTCGCCGCCCAATATATTAAAGATGTGAGTTTTAGGATTTTTCTAATTGGAAAAAACCTACAAAATTTATAATAAATAAATTATAAATTAGAAAAATATAGAATATTTTTTGGCATTGTAAAAATATTCTAAGGAATGGGATAGATTATGTAACCTAAATCAATGATAATAAAAAAATTTGTTCCAATGGTTTGTTTGTTTTATGGAAGTTTAACCCTAACTCATATAAATCTTTAATACAAATTTTATGACCTGAATTGCACTTATGGTTTGACCCCATATGTTTCTTTGTATATTTATCATATATGTTGCATTCCCTTTAATCATATTGGGAAATTACTTATCTTTCTCTCTCTTGGTCTATCTAATGGCTTGAGCCCAACATTTCCTTCAATGAGGCATGAAACCCTAATTTTATTCTGATATGTATCTCTTTTGAGATTTTTATTGAAAACTCTTCACTATAATAAGTTTATCTCTTCTGGAATATTTAATTTTCATTTATGGTTCCTATGACCCCAAATTATTACAATGTGGATGTTTACCCTCCTATTTGAAATGAACTGTCTTCCCTTTCATTATGCATCATGTGATGACTTACCAAAACAATTTAATATGTGTTCTATTTGTGTGATATATATCACACTATGTACTTGTTCATGGGTGATAACTCTTGTAAATAAAATTAAAAAAGTAGATCTAGGAAGTATTGACATTTCTTGGAGGCTTCTATGTCCATGTCTAAGACGTTTCCAACATGGACATGCATGGACACATGGTGGGCAAGGTCCAGACATGTCTGAGTCCCTTTTTTAGTAGGAGTTGGACACAACACTGACATGGCTTGGAAAAGACCACGATATGGTCCAAGAACAATAAGATGAAACACCTCCACCATTGTATTCACTCTCCTTTTCTACATATGACAACATACATTCCTCTTCTTTCTTTGTTGTCCATCACAAGCATTATTTGTTTCTTGTATAGAAATCAATATGCAAATATTCTATTAGTTCATTCTTGTGGTATCTAACTCTTTTTTTATTTGGGAATAAAGGTGTGTATAACGTTGATTGTTATTGTGATTATAATGTGGGTGTGTTGGATAGTATGTCTTTCATGGCTTGGTTTCAAGATCCTTACAATGGGTGCTTGAATACAAAATTTAAAATTGGATATAGCATGGATGAGATGATATTTGTGTTTGAATATGCGTATTCTTCTTTTGTTTATACATAAAAATAAAATGCATGTATATGTGCATTAAAATTGGATATAGCATGCATGATGTTGTGCTTGTATCCTATATTTTTTGAACTTGTCATATCCAGTGTCTATTTCCATGTCTGTGTCCATGCTTTCTATGAGCAAATGTGTATCATGTCCTTCTCATTGCATATGTGTATATTTTCCTTATCACCCCATTATAGATCAGATGTGAATTTTATCATTCTCACCCCATACGATAGAGCATATGTGTATTTTTTTCCTGCTCACCATATATTTATTATATATGTTATTTCCTACCTACTTGTCTTATATTATATTAGTATTATAATATGTACAAAACATAGATGTTTTACTCATGTTTGATATTCAAGTGATTGGCAAATTCATTTATTAACTTTATGATGATGCCTCATTTTTTGATTACTCACTTTATTATGATGTTTTTACATCTATTTGGATGATTTCATATCTCTTTTAGATTGGGATCCTTGCATATACTTTGTTGTACTTCTACTTCTGTTTCCCGATTCCCTATTATATGCACATATCCGTGTTTTGATAATTTTCTATCTTTGTTCTTTTGTGGGGTTCGCTTCCAACCCCTTCGGTGAAGAGGACTTTTAAAGGATGATTAACTTTATCTGGACCTACGCATGTGTAGTTAATGTTTCTTGATGGATAGAAGTAAAGTAGTAGGACTATCCTCTATATCTAGGATTAGTTATTATTTCTTTTGCCTCATTTATTTACTCATGTGGGTGTATAAATATGTAATCTTACCAAAAACCTATAGCATTAATATTCTTCTATTGACTTATTTTGGTATTTTGAACATGCTAGTTGAATGTACTATATCATATTCTTATGTAAACTCTATCTTGGTGTTTAACATTGAGATTATTCCTTTTCTTCAATTATGTAAGCAGTGGATCCTCTATTTGTTCTCACTCCTTACAACTCAAGACCCAGAGTAGATAGGAATTGGGATAAACTAAACATTCCACTTATGAACTCTGATAATAATCATTTGGTCATAGGAATCCTTTGAATCATTTCTATCTCTACAAGGATCATATCAACATATGAAGTTATTCACTAGAGGGGTGATCTAGTTGCTTAGTGAGTGGGGACCTCCACCATATGTGGATGAGCCCTATCTCACTAGAGTCAAATCTTATTTGACGTAATAGTTAAGTTTTAGTAAACTTAAAGGATAATACCACTAAAGGAATTGTATACTAGAAATTAGAGATAGAAGCACTAACATTGGTGTCTATTTAAGTTGGTTGGATATTTTTATCCCATGTCCTTGGTACTAGGTAGGCAACCCAACTCATTGTTCTTATGAAAACTATCTAGTCTAGTGGTCATGAAGGAGTCAGCACTTTTGGTGGTTCCTAGTGATCGGGATAAAATTATCCTCCCAATATACTTACTAAATAAATTTGATTTTGTCGAGCTCTCTATTTAATGGTAGGGACCTCACTATCACTATAAATTGCTACCATTTGTCTCATGGGTTAGTTTTAGGTACCAAAGGGTATCACAAGGCTATCTAGTTTGTGTTTGATACACCCACCTATATTCGAAAGTTTGTCCTCTCTTGGATTATCCCCTAGCACCCCCATATCTGCACTTCAACCATCTCTTCCTGGACTTTATCAGTAGATATGCCATTTTATAAATTATAGTGCATACCTCCACATTGATTCTGTAGGTGTTGATGTTGTACTATATTTTACTCATCTTAGATTCTCTACTAATTTTGATCTAGTCTATCTGTAGTTTTAGCATTTGATGTTCAAAACAGTGAATGTGAGAAAATAATAACTACAATGATATTAGATGATTACTTAATTTCATCACTTTGTCACTCTCATTAATCATTGTTGTTCTTTAGGATTCTCATTTCTTATTTATAGATTCATTCTTAAATTGTCCTTTTTGCCATCTGAAATACCTCATGACTTAAACACATTGTTACTTTTCTAACTAAATTATATGTTCTAGACTGAGCAGGTTTGGAATAGAGTTAATGAGATTCCTTCCCATTATTAACATAATCTAAATTAGAAGATTATTTATTCATGTGAATCATCTAATAAATTCATTCAATCATAAAAATATATCTCGAACTCTCAAAATGCTATAGGCATTGCACTTATCAATCTTGACTACATTCATTAGATCTCATGAATTATGATACAAACAGTCTTTTCGACCCTTTCTAGACTTCATTCAACCATATTTCATTAACTTTTCATTTCTAAAGTACTAATATGTTCCAACATTAAATCCATGGAGGTTATCTGAATCATATTTAAGTATGTGTTCAATTAAATTTATCATCACTCACATATCATTAACAAGAATACATAACTAGCATTTATAGTCTAATTTAATGCAAGGAAACATTAACCATGATTTATCCATTTGAAATAACATGTTTCCTTCAAGAAGAGTTAGCAAAAATCCATTATATTTGATCTAACATACCTATTAGACTAAATCAATTAGGAAAAGAACAAACAAATGGTGATTTGTATAAAAAATAATTTGATTGTTTTAGTGATGAATTTAGAATGAGGAGTTCACCCACTCACATATAAAAAGAATTTGTATTTGAAATCTGATATTTTCTTTCAAAATCCTAGATTATAGAATAATTCCCAAGTTTGACTGCCAACAAAAATATTTTTTATTTCCTACGTGTAGGTCAAACACTATAGGAGGGACTGGAAGATTGGGAACAAAAGAAAGAACTGAATTAGGTTTTTAATATTTATTACATCTCAAAATCAGAAAGAAAAAAGAATATAAATCTAACTTGCACACTTATGTAGAAGGAGACACCTAGATTTCATTGTTTTTCTCATTTTCTTTATCCTTTCCTACTGTCGCACCCAAAATCACTTTAAAGATGCCCACATCCATATTTTAGGGTTTGTAGTTGTCAAAAAAAGTTCAAAGGAACTTTCATGTCAATTTTAACTTAGGTTTAAAGTAGGATAGAACTTGATTTCCTTCATGTGAGTGGAATGCAAAACAATGTCGGTAGCCTCATAATCAGCCGACTAGTTCATTAGTCAGTCAACTAACAATCATAATGACGATCCTAATCTTTAGTGGCTCAAATATACTATTTGATCTCTATGTGAGTCTATTAGGTTGATGTTAGTCGGTGTGGTTAACCTTTTAGTGGGATGACTTTGTCGACTCTCACTAGAAGCTATCGTGCTCTTAGAAGCTAGACTTCAGTTGTCTCTACCTATCTTGTTGGTAAATGAAATTGGTCTCCACTAACCCGCTATTGGCTAGTCTCCTCATAATCACTTTGAAGATTACTCTTGATATTGCCTTAGTCAATTGAATAATAGGCTAGTTGGACGACTAAGTAGACACACATGTTAAAAAAAGTCGAAGTGATAGTACAAGCACTTATGTTTGATTCTATGTTTTGTATTCATGCTTTCTTATTTCGTGGTAATCCATACATTCATGATTAAGTAAACCATGTTTCAATTTGCATTTTTTTCTTATCTATTTACTCTTAAAGTGAATAATCACTTAAAATGTAGATTGATTTGCTCAAACATTGAAAACTCTAATATTCTTATCTAATTTAGCAAGCGATATTTACATTCATAAAAGAATTTCTATTGAAAAGTAATTTAATTTATATTTTTTTCATTTATCCTACAAAGAGTAGGAAAATCATCTAAGTGAACTTTTGAGGTTATGGTTTCTCTAATCATATGTTTAATGGATGCTTAAGGGATGTGTCATCATACTAGTTTCATCAAAAGGTACAGTGAGTCTTTCATCCCATTTAGAATCAATTATATCCAAATATTGATAACACAATGAATCATTCTCGTTAAAAGCACTTGATGGCTTTCTTCTCCCCTCTCTTTCCCTCATAAAAGTAACCCATGGAGGTTTTTGAGAACTATTAACGTTGTGTATCACTCATACATGGGCTCACAAACTTGACAACAGGATCACATGCATTTTATATCGATGTACTCGTAATAGTTTGTGTAACTTCTATACCATAAAAAGTAACCCATCAAATTCCTACTCACCATTACAAGGAATTACTGGTCTCTTTAGAAATCAAATTCTGAATTGTGATAAAATTCTCATCAACATAGTTTTTTTAATAATTATGTCACATATATATACATTTTCATTAAATGCAACATATCAATGTGGTTATAGAGAAATATTAGAATAAGTCTAGTCGCCTTATCACTTTTATGACATATGATCGTCATCATCATCATCATCATCATCTAAGCCTCAGTCCCAACTATGTTGGGGTCGGCTACATGGATCCTTCGTTTCCATCCAGCTCTATCATGGGCCATATTCTGGTTCATATGTAGAGATTCAAAATCTCTCTTTATAAGCTCATCCAATGTTAATTTAGGTCTTCCTCTTCTTCTATTTATTGTGTTTGACTCAATAACATTGCTTCGTATAGGCACATTAGTCAATCTGTGTTGCACATGTCCGTACCATCTGAGTCGGCCCTCGCACAATTTGTCCTCAATGCTCGTCACCCCCACTTTATTCCTGATATAATAATTTATCAAGTAATCGTTTCTTGTCTTTCCACACATCCATCTCATCATACGCATTTCAGCCACTTTCATCTTATTGAGACCTTATTTCTTCACCACCCAACATTCACTCCCATAGAGCATGGCTAGCCATATAGTTATTCTATAAAACTTACTTTTTAACCTGAGAGGGATCTCCTGATCACATAATACTCCAGTTGCACTCCTCCATTTCAACCATCATGCAATGATCTTGTGACAAATGTCATTTTGGACATCCCCATCTTTTATGACATCTGATAATATATGAAATTTCTTATTGGTCATTTTCAAACTATGAACAATGCATGAAATCCAAAAGATATATTTTAATCTTGTAGAATTCATCTTCCAAATTTTCTCACATTAAAGCATTGTTAGTGATAAGTTGAACAATATATCTCAACTACACAAATTCCAAAACGTATTTGAATTTCAACGAACATATTTGATATTTTCAGTCATCTTTGGCACCTAGAGATTTCATAAATTATGAATAAAATGTAGCAAAGTGACACTCATCATAACTGACCCATATGTAATAATTGTGTGAATGATAGTCTCTATTGACACTATAAGAATAAAAAATAGAGCTCATCTATATTTTCCTAACAAAAACATGATTGCATGATAAGTAGGTGAATTTATCCAACACCAAAAGAAGTATTATAACCTATTATATTCCTAAAATAACTTGAATTGTCAACTTAAAACATAACACACACCTCCTACAATCTTTGCAACTACAACATCTAAGACAATACATAGAGTCATTTGATGATTAGATGAGATGATATGATAAACAAATTCTTACTAAAATTTTCTTGGTTTGCATAATGTTCAATTCCTACACTAGGAGTTACAATAAACTTTGTTAGCTTGCTACACTATTAGAGTTATTAACATTTTCTTTCTCAAGTGAAATATATCCTTCAACATCTCCTATTAAACATGGGAAGACACATTCTTACATGGATCAATGTGTTTCCTTATTTATTCTAAGTGTTCATTGAAAGAAAGAAAGAAAAAACCTCCACTATTCGTCTTTCAAGAAAAATCATGTTACTATTCTTTATAGATTTTTTTAAAGTCCAGTACTACCAAGATGAATCACTCTTTTGATGAAAAGCTTTGATTTAATTATTTTGATTTGGATTTGTATCATGAAATGATAATCAACATTTTCAACAATACTTGGATCATTCGGTCCAATGTTAGTATTTTGTTTTGCCCACTACCTTAAAAGATAGTTGTTAATATACTTCAAACGGAATACACAAATTACACATTCATTCCATAGTGCTATTTCATACAAGAAGTAAATGTATTTATATCTTTTGTTGTACATTGTTGTGGGTTAAGATATCAACTTAAGAACCACATGGAAATAAATGTTCTTACACATAGTAATAGGGCGTATTTAGTATGAGAGTTACTTCGTATGATATTGCATATTGTCAATGGAGAGCATGGAAACTTGAGGCAGCAAATTATGTGAGGTGGTTTTCATATCTATAAGAAGGGAGTTGAATGAAGTTTTGGTGTTACATAGAAGTGTTCTACATGGATAATAATTAAACAAGAATACTCCACATCTTAAACTTGCATCTAAATTTGATAAACCCAAAAATGTTCAATAATAGCATTGTAGCTAGCATGACTCACTATTTATTGAAAGATTATATATATATATATATATATATATATATATATATATATATATAGAGAGAGAGAGAGAGAGAGAGAGAGAGAAAGAGAGAATCATGCTAGAATACACTCGAGTGTACAGATCGCACAGATACAATCAAGTGTGTTTGCATATCAAAACTATTTTTTACAACATGTAAACCATTGATCTTCGTTGTCATACTATAATTAGGCTACATACAAATTTTGAGCCTATTTGGATAAGTGTAAGTCACTCATCCAAGTGCAACAAAATTGACGCACGAAACAAATTTGAAATGTATAATTTTTGATGTCTTTATAACATAACCTATAAATGTCCAAATGTGCTCAAATTTTTTATACGAGTTATTCACAAGATGATTAAGAAGATCAATGGCTTAGATTTTTGAAAAAAATATATTGCATCTTGAAAAACTACCAGTGTAATCTTCCAACTATATATATATATATATATATATATATATATATATATATATATAATCAGGCTAGAATACACTCGAGTGTATTCGGAGCAGAATACACTCAAGTAGTTTTTCATGATGCAATATTTTTTTTCAAAAATCTAATCTGTTGATCTTATTAAACATCTTATGAATAGCTCATACGCAAAATTTGAGCACATTTGGAATTTATAGGTCATGTTATAAAGACCGCAAAAATTATGCATTTCAAATTAATTTCACACGTCGATTTTGTTGCCCTTGGATGGGTGACTTACACTCATCCAAATGGGTTCAAAATTTGTATGTAGCCTAGTTATAATATGACAGTGAAGATCACTTATTTACATTTTGCAAAAAATAGTCTTGATATGGAAACACACTTGAGTGTATTCGTGTGATCTGTACACTCGAGTATATTCTAGCCTGACTCTGACTATATATATATATATATATATATATATATATATATATATATATATATATAGAGAGAGAGAGAGAGAGAGAGATAGAGAGTCAGGCTAAAATATACTCGAGTGTACGGATCGCACGAATACACAAAGTGTGTTTGTATATCAAGACTATTTTTTACAAAATGTAAACCGTTGATCTTCACCGTCATACTATAACTAGGCTACATACAAATTTTGAGCCCGTTTGGATGAGTGTAAGTCACTCATCCAAGGGCAACCAAATCGACGCGCGAAACTAATTTGAAATGCATAATTTTTGCGGTCTTCATAACATTAGTTATACATATCCAAATGTGCTCAAATTTTACATATGAGTTGTTCACGAGATATTTAAGAAGATCAACGGATTAGATTTTCAAAAAAAATATTGCATCATGAAAAACTACTTGAGTGTATTCCACTCCGGATACACTCGAGTGTATTCTAGCCTGACTATATATATATATATATATATATATATATATATATATATATATATATATATATATATATATATATATAAAGTGTGTCTTTAATACCCACACGGGTAACTACCGCCCCCCATTTCAATTATTTTTCTTCAAATTAGTTACTTTTGACATGTACAGGGTTACTTTACCTTACAAACTATTGAATTTCATACTTAGATAGTTACATTACTAACAACGGATTTCAAAACATGATTACATATATATCTTTTGTGTATTTTGTACGAGATTACTTTTTTAATCGTATAGTTACTTTTTGATCAACATAGTTACTTTTTTTTATAGCAAAATTACTAGTCATAATAGTTACTTTTTATATTAGAAGTGTTTAACAAATTATCATCATATCTCATATGGATCATAAGATGCAACAATAAATCATCTAACAATTTCTATAGTTTCTACAACTTTCTGTTGGTTACAAAATACACACATTTTCATTGGAAGATATATAGATATCATATTGTGGTGATTTTTGATACACATCTTGTCCAAAAGAGTATACAACACATCCATAAGGTTTTGATTGTTCAATAGAATTTTACAATTATCATAAATGAAAATTGATACATATAAACAACATGTACTCAAGCCATACATACATATATATACATATATACATATTTATTAGCCAAGTAACAAAATATACAACGTAGACATAAATAATCGTTCTATTGTCATTTTCATTTGTTTGTAATTGGACCAAAACTTTATTATTAAGGATTAAATCCAATCTTCTTCACACAGCAAATGGCAAGCTAAAAAGGCATCATGTGTAAGCATCATAAAAGCCACAACAGCCAGAGAAGTAGAAACATGATATTCCAAGTAAATAGAACGATCATTTTTTTCTTCACATCTAGATCTTAGCAACTGCTCACAAACATCACATCAAATAATGTTTACAATACGCAATGGGCCAGTTAACCAAGATATTATGACTGCCAAAATCAAAAGGACGACCATCCCTAGGGGAGTATAATTTAATTATAACTAATTAATCAAATGGTTAATTTAATTATAACTATGATTATCCAAACACGGTCGTTAGTTGTTTTTCCACCCTACTTTCCAAACCTAGCATCACACCGGATAAGACCAAAGCAAAATACAAAACCCTTCAAATTAGATTCCAACTTTGTAGATGAGTGACAATATTACCAAAGGCATTGTTAAAATGCAAGCATTCATAAATTTGCTCAAGTCCAGAAAGAGACCTGACTACAGATTTCTGAAAATAACATAGCTGATGAACCAAAATCGAGAAAGGCATGCTTCAGGCACAGCCAATCTTCCAAACTGAGGTAACGCTGCTTTCCTAAGACGGTGATATAGTTGGAACTCGGAACAACATAAGCAAACACAATATCTGAAAAAGCTCAAAACAATATTAATGTAAGCGATAATTTATATCCAGCTGTTCCAAAACTAATCCTTCGACCTTAATAAACATTAAATGTGCGCTTCAAAATTAACTATCAGATGGGCCGTTTAACCCTAAAATGTCTATTCCCACCCGGTTGAGGGAACTGATTCAACGGCAGCAGGAGGGGGAACAGCAGCATCCCATCCATCAACAACAGGAGCTGTATATAGAAATATATAACAGAATTATTAGCAAGAATAATTCTTAATAGAGTATATAAGCAAGCTGAAGCATCATTTATAACCGCAGTAAAAGTGAATATAACTGTTGACAAAAAAACAGAATGACCAAAAATAAAAAATCAAGAATTTCCAAAGACACGAGAAAAGCAAATTCCTAGAAAACAGCTTGTTGCTAACAACTTGACGTCATTTATATCAGTTTCACCCAAGTCATTCATTAACTTAGGTTCCAGTGGATTTCATTTTTATTAGCAAGAATTATTCTCAACTGAGTATAAAAGCAAGCTAAGGCATCATTTAACGCAGTAAAAGTGCATATAACTGTTGACAAAAAAACAGAATGGTCAAAAATAGAAAATACAGAATTTCCAAAGACGAGACAAAAACAAATCCGTAGAGAAAACAACTTGTTGCTAACAACTTGACGTCATTTATATCAGTTTCACCCAAGCCATTCATTAACTTAGGTTCCAGTGGATTTCATTTTTATGGAAGGATGTGAGCGGAAAACAAATCTCTGTAAATAATAAGATGTATAGGGCAGTTCATAGAACTTGGTCAATTTAAAATATTATTCTACCAAATTTTATAGAATAGAAGCGGAAACTAACCTGCAGTGGGAGCTGGAGCAGCAGTCCAATCAGCAACGGCAGGGAAGGCTGGAGGAGCTGCAGCAGCAGCAGCATCGGGAACATAATCCGTTGCATTCCAATTGTCTGGGGCAAGGCCAATCTGGGCAGTGGCGTAATCTGGAACGTGTGCATACTCCAGAGGTGCAACTGCAACCTCCTCTTCTTCCTGCTCCTTAGCCTCCTCAGGGTCACGATAGAAGAACAGATCCACCTAATACATACAATAACAACATATAAGAACAATAAAAATATTAAGCTTGGAAACTTAGAAAATTATTGAGCTTTTGAATGTGCTGAATATATAGATGTCACGTTGAAGGACGAACTCCGCTCCATAATCATTATACATGCATGTTGAATTTATTAAATTATTTGGGATGGATTTTAAACTAGTTGACCAAAATTGGAATTTATCAGACTAAGTGCTTAGAAGCAGAAGCCACATAACGTTAGTACGACGAGCTTTCTATATATTACAGAACCATCAAGTAAGAAAGACAGATATCACAATAAATTGAGTAATATAAGTAGAGATTTTTACAACAGCGAAATGGGAAGGAGAAATGCTCCTACCATGACATCCCACTTGTGACCAGGGGGGATAGAGCCACGCATCTGCAAAACCATCCTAGCCAGCAGCCAAAACAGGCAGCCAATGCTGAGTCTGCCCTTGTTGTTGGCAGGAATTCCAATGTCAACATATCGCATAGGCGAGTCAGTGTCACAGAAAGCAATGGTTGGGATGTTTCCAAGAGAAGCTTCCTTAATGGGCTGAAATGAAATATCAACAAGAGAGGAGGTATAAAAATATAATCATATGTTCTCAGAAAATTTTGGGCTTCTTTTTAAATGTAAATCTAGGAAGACGAAAACATGAGTAGAAACAAGGTGTCGAACAGAAAGGAACATTCAGGATCAATTAGCTTTTCATGAACTAAGAAAGATTGCAACTTAAACTGCAAAAGTTAAACTAATTCATCTATTGAAACATGAGGTGCTGAACTGTATAAAAAGCAAAACTAATTGTAATAACTGATATCAATAAAATGAGATTTTGTAGTTTTGGCCAAAATTCTGTTGTGATAAAATAATACAAGTGGTTAGATCATATTGTCAATCAAAAATTCCGCACATAGTCTGCTTAAGCTGTAGCTAGAAATGCAGATAGATCATGAAAACCAAGCAAATGCTTGAATTTGTGCAATTAAGAAATTAAGATTACTCCAAACAGAGATATAGTCAAACGGTATATGCATGCAGACAAACCTGATGATCAGTGCGAGGGTCGGTAAGGATAAGGAGGCGCGGTTCACTAAAGGACGTCTGCATCTGGTTGGTAAATGTTCCTGGGGTGTGGCGACCAGCTATGGGCTGGCACCCGACGTAGTGGGCAAACTTGAGGACGGCCCTCTGACCGTATGTCCTCGCGGACTGGACAATGATGTCCTGGGGGTTCTCAATGGCAGCAATGACCCTGGCGGCAAGGAATAGCTTCTCCCATGTCTTACCAAGGTTGATGATGTAGATTCCTGTTAATTAAATAGCACGCGGATTATACAAACTTTGGTGAAACGAACAACACGAGACATAAATCCAAATAAAATGGATCTCCGAAAATTGAGAACGTTAAACACTGCATGCGAATATCCTTGTAAACTAGCTTTACAGATCGAGAAAGACTGGTTTATAGAAACAAATACGATATCCATTTGCCCAGCAGCACGAGCGATGGAACCGTAAGAAAAGGATTACCATCTGTTCTCCTCTTGAAGACGTAACGCTCCATCTGAAAGTCACAGTTTTTGGTGCCGAGATGCACCTCGGCCGCGAGCATCATCCGGATGTCCTCCTCCTTCTGGGAAAGAAGCTTCGCCATGGTTGTGTTGCTAGTCCCACGAACAACCGGGTTTCGCTGGAGGTTTGTGTTCAGTGAGGATTTAGGAAGCGACTTGCGAGGACCGAGGGGAGCGCCTCTGCGGATGGGGAGGCAGTAAAGCAAGGCGCCGCCGTCGAGTGGGGAGGGAGGGCCTTTTGTTGCTGGGGTTAGTAGGAGTGGATTAGGGTTATGCGTGCCCTAGTAGCCGGCCCGCCAGTGAAGCCCGAGCACGGCCTGTGTGCGCCAGTCCAATTAGATTCAGGCTTTTGTTGTCTTCGTCGACAGTCAGGCCTGCAATATTCAACTTTATTTAGGGCCTGTTTAGGGTGTGATTTGAGTTCCTTACATTTAATTGTCCACTTTTTGGTAGTGTTTTTTGTTTGGTTGGGTGCGCTACTGTTCAATTCATTAAATTGTACCTGCATCCAACTTCATTCTTCACCGCAAATTCAAGGAGTTGGTGCTGCGCCCTTTTCGGGTGCGGTCGGGTGCTTTTGTCTGTTGGCCTCCCGTTCCCCCGGCTCTTTCCAACTGTATTCACCGCTATACCTTCTGTAGCCGGTACAGAATAACAAGGAAAAAGATATTGAAAGCACGTGTTGGTGCCACAACACGTTGCTGAAACTTTGACGACCGGTTTCTGTGTGATTCACCTCTGTCTACCAAAAGATCGGGATGATAAACATTGATTTTAACATGCACCATACCAAATAGGAAGAAAGTGTTTTAAAACATATGCTTATGTTTGATCCGTTTTTTAATTCATTAAACTACACCCGATTACACTGTACCAAACACGCCCTTAGCTTCACCAGCCTGAGTGGTCCAGCCCAAATTTTTTTGGTGGGAGGTTGAGCCCTAATTTCCTCAATCAACTCCAAAGATATCATTTACTCATAAAGAATCCCATGGGAAAACCTAAATTCAAATCTAGAACCAACGTACTGGTAACCGAATTATTAGATCAAAGTTGATCATAATGGCAGTAAATACATTTTGTGATAATTTACTTAATTTTTTTACTCTTGAAAATTCATTGGTGAGATAGTTATTTGTTTTTAATAATTTCTCACAATAATAAACTAATTTTAATGTTTAGTGGTATCGTTTTATGTAATTTCAGTGGAACATTTCCATTGGGTACTCATTTAGAATTTCTTTCTGCATAAGTTCTATCAATTTTAGACATAACAAGCTTCGAACCTTGTTGTCTAATCTCCTAGATGAAGTTTGAACCATTATAGTTCAATTCAATCAGCTTTGAGTTATTAACAAACTCATTTAAAGTCGTGTGCGGAGTTATAAAGGTGCTCATTCTGATAAAACCTATCTGCCAATAAATGAACTATGTTGAAATCCCATGACACTATGATAGGAACACCATTGAAATGTTTCATAGCATAACAAATATCTAACAAGGGAATAGCTTTGTTCACTCTAAGGTTATGTTGATAAACTATCACAAGAGGAAAAGATTTATTTAACTGAGAAAAACCGCATCTAACAAATTGATTAGATTGTTCAATTAGTTGAATGTTAGTTGTTGATATGGTATTCAATTTTAATAATTTGTAATTGTCTTGAGTCATTCGCCTTCGCAAGTATACGGGTTTGTTGTAGTCAAGATTGTATCCCAAAGGAGCAAAGGTTGTTAGGTGCTAGAGTGGTAAATTTCAACGAACTAGGTCTATTAATCATAACATGGTATATTTCCATTCAATATAAATATAAATTTAGAAAAAAAAGAACCAACATGGATCACTTTAATTGAAGGATCAAGTTTGATTATTAATTCTTGGGGATAGGTTTCACAACCATATCATGTCATGAGTCAATAGCAAATTCCAAGCAAGAAAATCAATCACAAGAGAAGGTTTGAGTTCTACATCTCTCATGTAGCACAGAACAGTTCTAACTTATATAGCACTATTGTGCGTATATGCAGAATAAAATCACCAAAAACCTTGAGATCCCCAACACTTCTTAGGCCCTCTCATAGTCAAGGAAATGAATCTATGATGACACCTCCTTACTTTTATGCATACCTTCTCAATGTATACAAGAAGCATAAAACTTACATACAAGATGTCCAAACAAGCATATATGTGAAATAAACATTGATGCATCATAGATGTAGGTGACATGGCTTTAAGGTTAAATATGCTTTATTATCTTAATTGAGTACTTAAAACCTTAATAAAATCCTAAAACATGCTTTGATATCATGTGATAAAGATATGTTTGAAGTTTGGTCTAGTTTGGACATTGTTTGTGTAAGTTTTGCAATTTATGAGCTTATATGGAATTTTATACAATTTTCTCATATTTAAGGTTTGATATATAATTTTATCATGTGTATTATGTGCTTCATAATTGTTCATAATATGTTTGATATAGTTGCATCTTTGAGCACCTAGATGCACAATTGGATGTGACGTGTTATCTAACTTAGGGTTGAGACATGGGGTTTCTCATCTAAGTGCCCCAACTCGATGGTTTTCTATAGAAGCTTGGGATCCGATGGTTCCTTTTTGAAAGAGTGGGATATGATGGTTTTCTTGTGTAGCATGAGATTCGATGGTTTCCTCTTAAGGAACAAGGGTCAATGGTTTCCCATGCAAGTTGCAACAACTGATGGTGATTTAGGGTTTGCTTTTGTGGCTATGTAAGGGCATGATCTTGTGGATCTTTTGATGCTAGAACTCGATGGTCCTATGTTGAAGACTCGATCGTTCACCTAGGTGCCTGATCCAATGGTAGATCTATTTTTCATGGATGGGAGGTTTTGACCTTTGGACACATGGCATGCATGCTTTCACGCCTCAACCTACCTTCCCCTCTCTTACTAACCTTATATACTCCCCATCTTTCACACAAAAGAACTATGTACACACCTTCATCTTCTTCTTGTTTCTTGAGAGGTTTGACCCTCTTATTTGGTGGAGAAGAAGAGCTCTTAAGGACAAAGCTTGGTCAAACTTGGTTTGATGTGCTCTAGCGTTTTGATATACCCTCTCTAGGAACGTTTGAAGCTTCCTAACCTACTCTCTTGACCTAAACAAGTAAGATCACTTTCCCTATCTTAGTTTTCCTTATTTCCCTCCATCTTCTATCTTCTTCTTTGGGCGTATACATGGTGTTCGGTAGCTTGAGCATGTGGTTGAAGAACCTTTGCATTCTTCTCTTTTTCCTTAGATCTTATTTGTTCTCGAAGAAGGGAGTTAGCTTGGAGCATTTGGAGTGCTAAATCTAGGGGTTCTCTTCTCTCTTTCAAGATACCTTGTTATTTGGACCATCATCACTCTCCTTTAGGTGAGTTATATAACTTTCTTCACATTTCTTGCTTACTCTTAACTTGTTATATGTTGACCTTGCTCTGCAAACGTAGTAACAAGTAGAAAGGTGATCCTTTGACTAGGGTTTGAGCTTATGTAGCAGTTCTTGTGTAGGTAAATCACTCCTTAACCTTGTGCACGTTCTTATTTTAAAATATGAAACCTAGATCTGGTAAGTCCATGAACTGATGGTTTCCTTGAAGTGGAAAACTAGTGGATTCTTCTTATGTAATTAACTGATTTCTTCCTTGAAACATGAAATGATGGTTTCTCTCCTCTTGACAAATTATGGGATATACTTGTTGTTTTAATGGTTTTACTTGTGCTTGAGAATTGATGGTTATGCATATATACTTAGTTGGTGTTCTGATGGTTTTACTTGTACTTGAGAATCAATGGTTATGCTTCATTCAAGAATCGATGGTCATGTTTGATACCTAAGTTGATATTCTCATCAAAGAGATGAATCAATGGTTTCTTTTACACTTGAATAGAATGTTTTTACTTAGTGTAGAAGGTTTGATTTCACCTAGTCTTCACAACGATGGATTCACTAGCTTTTAGAAATGATGATTTGACTTTTCTTGACGAATGATGGTTTCACCTAGTGTTGAAAAACAATGGTCTACCTAGTTTGTCAAACTATGGCCCTTCTGGTATTTGAAAGCGATGGTCTAACTATGGTTCACAACCGATGGGTTGTTTGTTGTTCACAATCAATGGTTTTTCTATCTCTCTCAATCGATGGCTTACATATCTCTCACAACCCACCCATGGTTTACTCAACACTGACAATCGATGACTTTGTTGATCTATGAGATGATTAGCCAACTAAGTTCAAGGAAAGAAGGCTTCACTAGGTACATGACTTGATGTTGAAATCTGATGGTTTTGTTGAAGCCCATGATTTGATGGTTATGCTTTGTGTTATATATATGAGTCTATACTTGTGCTTAGTATGTGAACTGATGGTCTTACCAGTGACCATGATTCGATGGTTTTGCTTTGATTAAGTACATCTTGATCCAATAGGTATGTTGGGTATATATATTTATGTTTTTTCCTAAGTGTATGTATGAACTGATGGATCACCTATGAGTTGATTTGTGATATCAATCCAATCAACCTTGTTGAATCTTATTTAAATGATTAAGTGGTGATGGTTTAATATATCTACCTTCCTCTAACATTTTATTGACGAAGGGATACTCTCATAATGCTAATGGTAATCCTACTATGTTACTTTGAGATCATCATAACCCTTATGCTTGGTGAGATCTTGTGTACACCAAGTGTGTTGATGATTTGTAGAACCTTCTATAAATGTGTTAAAAGTTAACGATGTTCATCCAGCAGATAATGTGAATGGTTTGAATGGCATCGGGGCATGACTTGAGCCCTAGTGGAGGTGTATCCCTATTTTGATTGACAAGGAAATGGTACCCTATGATGTTATTGTAAAGAAGTGAACCCACTTCTCTACTAAAAATTTGAACAATAAAAACTCCAGTCCAAACACACTCAGAAGGTATGTTGGAAGGGGTGTAAAATTTTCAAATATTTATATAATGGTAATCAAATGACCAATGTATAGCAGCGGAAGAAAATATTTGACTATTCAATTATAAAACAAAGGGTTACAAACTTACATCATAAGGATCCATGTAGAGGAAATCTAAACCACCTCAAGATTGTCTCCAAGCTTTAACTTCACAATCTAAGTCCAGGTCAACATGCCATGCATCCAAGTCTTCCACCTAAGGTTGGAAGCATACCCCAGCAAAGAGAAACAAAAGGAGACATCAGTAAAAGCTGGTATGTGCATACTAAAAAGAAAACTGAGCAATTTATAAAGAATAGGGGACATCAAAATAAAAGGCTTCCCATGCAAGAGATAAGTACCACCCAAACGGGTATCAAAAGAAAAGTAACATAACAAAAGGGATACTTGCCATAACCAACAAATAATAAGAATGTGCTATCAATATAAACATCCACTACCATGGTGGGAAACAAAGCACATATCATCATCAACCTGCATGCATGTGAGATAAGCATAGCCCTAGAACAATATAATAACAATGGCGGTCAAGAATCACACATCCTGAACCTGGTGGAACATGGGCCAAGAATCACACATCTTGCCCTGGCATGGGGAATCACACATCCACCATCCAAACATATATAACATGGTCCAGGAATCACACATCCTTCCCGGGTATGGGGAATCACACATCCTCCATCCCAAAGATATCACAATGTTGCCATGTTGCATAATGAGACAAAACCAATGTAATTACACTACTCTAGTGATACTGAATCACATAGCATGTTAAATATAGAGGCAAGTAGAGAAGTATAGTCAGATTTATACAATTGTTACCATCACATAATGGAAAACACAAACATATAAACAAATCCACTTCAAAGTGGGCACATATCATTAAGTAAACTTTCACATCACAGTGGGCATATAATATCAAAGGTCCAACATGCACCAAGGCATAAGGAACATAGTCAAGAGAATATCTATGATCATAAGATCAATAACAAATAAGATAGCTCACAATAACCATGATATCAAAACGAAAGATAATGTGTAAAGGCTATTGTCCATAGGACCAAGAGTAATAAGAATATAGGTGATTGCTCAACATAGAATAAAAGGGGATGCAAACATACATTAAGAGAGGAAATAGAAATTGCTCAATATAAGATTAATGTGGGATGCAATCATACCTCAACTTCATAGTCAAACAGATCCAAAGTCACATCTAGGTCCAAGCCTAGACATCCAAAGCACCTATTAGCATATATATGGGATTAGGGTTAGATTTATATTGATTTCATAAACCCTAAAAATCACCTTTTTATTATGAGTGAATTAGGTTATCAAAACCATGCCATATTTTAGGTTATATTTTTATGAGTTCAAAACATATTTTATTATATATTTCTGACTTATAAATTATTAGTTCTGAATTATACAATTTATTATCTTATTTAATTAGATCCATAAAAATCACCTCTTTAAAACATTAGTTTCATGCGATAGAACCAATACCACAAGAAAGATCTTATTTTTCTGAATCCAACGAGTATTTTTCCATATTTTTATGATCAATAAATAATTAATTACGAGATTTGCAAAACTGACCAATCAGAACTCTCGAAAAAGCCATGTCAGTGTCGAGAAAGCAAAAGAGGGAGAGAGCGGGTCCTGCTAACTTGGCCCAATCCAAGATGGCCAAGTTAAGCGGTCAAAGCGTGGTTGACTCGCTTCAAACAAAGGAACCAAAGTTGAAAAGACGAAAATGCCCTTATCGAGAAAATGAGGAAAAGAAGAAGCATGGAGGGGTAGAATTGGGAAACCAAGTGGGGATTCATCCCCTTCACAGCTATGCCATGGTTGTGATATGCAGAGCAGCAGTAGCGGTGGAAAATTGGGCGAATCCGAAATAGTTGAAGATACAAGAAAATAAAAATACAGAAAGGAAGGGAATACTCTCCCGAACTCACCAAGCAGGCTAATTGCGACGTTGGTGCCTCCGAGAGCCGTGGAGGTCAGTCGCAAGGCAAGGAAACAGATCTGATCACCGGTGACCAAAGCCACTTCGAGCGATGAAATTGGGTGGACATGAAGGTCTAGCATAATGAGGCGATGCTCCAGGTACGATTATTTATAGGTGGGGTGTGGGGTTAGTGTTTAACCAAGTCAGCCGTGTGAAGCTCTAAGCCCAAGCTTTGGGCATTTCTTGGATCTGAAGAAATAGAACTTATATGAGGGGTCGATGGGTGCATAATCGGAAGGGGAATACAATGTCGAAGAAATCTCACAAAAAGGTTAAGAATCGGGAAAGCAATCCTCAAAAAACCAGCCTCGCTGGTACTGTTGCCGCGCACCCATCCTACTCGAGGTAGGAGATGGGTTCTGCGCCGCTAGATCAAGATCAGACGGTCCAGATCCAAGCCAAAATCAGAAAATAAATAGAAGCTACGGGACACATTAAATACAATCTGATTAAAGTCATTTATTCAATTATTTAGTTTTTCTCTCTCCTATTTTGAGGGTACAAACGAACTCCAAATTAGGCAAAATTTTGCACAGAGGTTAATTAAAGCATGTAGATTCCGATTATGTAATAATATTTTCCTTTTGAGAACTTTAATATGTCAAATAAATCAAAACATATTTTCTATTTCCTCCTTCATTAATGACATTAGGATTATTCAAATTAGGTGAAATTTCATCCTTAAGTTATATTTGATATGTTGAATACTAATTTTCCATAAATTTTACATATTGGAGTTGTTTGAATATTTATTTAATATTTTGAAGGTTCTACATACTTTCTCTCTCCTAATTTCATCTTTTAAACAAACTTTCTCCAAATTGGATAAAAATTTACCCAAAGGCTATATTTATTATGTAGATCATGAATCTAAGATTATTTTCCTCTTTTGGAGTCAATTATTATATTTATATATTAATTACGCTTTTAGGCAATTTCTCTCTCCTAACTTACCATATTATTTTGAGGTTGTCCAAATTAAATGAAAATTGACATGTAAGCTTATTTTGATGTGTAAATTACGAATTTGAAGTCTATTATTTACTTTGAGGTTTTCTTACATGGGTTATATCATCTAGCCCATTAGAGGCCCAACCATATTATGCATGAAATTAAGTTATTTATCATCTTATTTTCACCAAACGAATTATGTCACATATTATATTACATTGTTCATGCATTAGATTATTAGGATCATTCTAACCTCAACCTTGTTTGGTCAAACCCAAAAGATCACAGTTCTAAGGTAGGGTCCAAGATCCGGTATGTTACAATTATGACAAGGATGTATCTCATACGTTTTAAATCTCTTGGAGTTGTTTCACATCACTATTTTTGTAGAAACTTATTAGGATTTGTATATAACTTGATTAATGGAGCCTAAACTGACCTAAATGACATTAACTAATGAAGTGAAACCGTAATCATGCAGTGCCATTTGTTAGAGATCTATTGTAGTATCAGTACTTGTTGGATAGTGAAACGAGTATTCTAGAATGGAAACTCAGAGTCATATACGTGTAAAAAGTGGAGTTCGTGGTGGTGTGCATGGACTGCGTCAAGGCGTGGATGTTTTCATACTAGGAGGACATCATTAGTTGCCGTATGTGGTTTTCACATCAAGAGGATGCCATTGACCGTCTCTATGTGTTGCTTGAGAAAGAAACACAACTCTACAAGGATTATCACTGGACTTGCTCCAGGAACAAGTATATGCATTGCACCATCCAACCCGTTTCATAGTTGTTGACGTGATTTGTTGGTTATGAGAATATAGAACTTTTTTTGTTTCTGATGTCATCTATGTCGTTATATTTCCCTATAGTGGTATCATAGCCACATCAACTTATTATGTTTTGAGATTTTAATCAATATGATCAATTTTGGTTTTATTATTTATTTTGTTGCATGCTATGTGAATATTTAAATGATTAATGTGTGTATTCAATTAAAATTAAATGTGTTAGGGAATGTCCTTTAGATCCTATATATGATATGATATATGTGCAATCCATATGTGTGGTTATGGCCAAAACCCCTTAGATACTTGTGCATGGTTGAATGGTTAATTTCTTGCCTTTTAAATTCAATTTTCATGTTGAGCCTTCCTCTTTTTATCCATATGTAATGTAATACTTTCCTCCCTATACTCCCCTAGAATGTAACTCAATATATTCTCTTTATACAATGTAATATATAGATAGGATTAAAATATTTTTCATTTTTGGCAAGAAGAAGGTATTCTGACCAGGTGAATCAACTGACTAGAAACCGAGACCATCGACAGGAGGAGCCAATCAATCAAATGGAGGCCCAATCGATCGAATGGAGGATTCCAACCAACGGTTTGAGATAGGAATCAATCAATCGATTGATGGAGAGCCAATCGACCAATAGACGGTCCAACAGATCGATTGGATGGTCCAGTCGACCGATCGACTTGTTCCCAACACCAGACTTTCTAGTACAGGTTGCTACATGTGATGTATCTCCTTAGGTGGTTATCAATTATTTGTGTCTCCAAATAATTGCATTAGTGTGGCATGTCTCTCTTATAATTATGGTTACATGTTTCATTTGTAGATATAGTATGCATATGATACATATTATACGTATGTGGTGATTGGATATGTATATGTATTTATAAATAAAATATGTTCATTAATATTAAGTCTTAGATGCTTTCCATTAGCAACACACATGAAAATCTTGATCGAGAAAGCATGGGTTATGCAAAAGCGTGATGTGTTGTCCATCTCATGGAAGTGTGATGATAGATATGTAGGTTCTGCCAAAGTAGGGTGCATAGTCTATCATGTTGGCTTTTAGATCAGGCTTAACTAGGTGACCTTAATGAGATTAAGTGCCTAGAAGCATATAGATGGATATGAAAAGGAGTTTTGCATACCATCTATCCAAGAGTTGCATTGGACGCAATGGGAAAAAGTTGCCTACCTAAATAGTCATGTTGTGAGTGATAAGCCAAACCTGACTCATGACTTGATAAAGTACATATCTTGGCCCTCTATAAAAATTGTATGATGCATAGTTTGTGAATAAAAAAAGAGGGTTATTAGTTTGATCAAAATAGTGGGAGAGATAATTAATCTAAATCCTAATAAATGTCGTCAATAAAGGAAAAAAAATTCTATCACTCATGAGCATAAGTGCTATTGACCGGCCTAAATCGTGCGTCCAAAAGGAGCGGATTTGAAGTAGTCAGACTTTTAAATAACCCGACTCTTAGGCCCCCACAACGATGACAAGGTCCGAAGTAGCGATCGGGGTCGAACCGCAGGGACAAGGGTGGTCGTTCTAAGAACATGGAATCAACACTCTACACTCCGGTAAAAGAAGGGTAAGAAAATGTTCCCAAGGGAACAGTAGATAAGGATCGATAAAACAAAATAAAAATATCTCCAACTGGAGCTATAAGGAAGATTAAGGTTTTGGCAATTATCAATTTTTAGGGGTTTTGTGCAACAGAACCAGAGGAAATAACACTACTACCTCGATAAGGAACGAAGGAGGAAAGCTTAAGCATAACAAGCGGCAGCAGAAAACATCATGTACCCCCTTCTCTCGAAGAGAGTACCTCAGAATAAGCACCAACACCCTCTCTCAAGGATGGTGGACATGGGTTGGAATGGAAAGATAACCGAAGAAACTCCGACCCTGGGTATTCTCGTACTCCCTGATCGGACCAAACTCTAGAGTTGCAACACCTCTCTCGAGGGAGCTGTCACGGGAAACACGATTCGATAACTAGTCAAAACATGATCCAAGCATACAAGCTAGAGTTCAGATGCTAGAAAGCAATCGTCCAACAAAAAGGGACCAAACTTAGAGCAACATGTATTAAAACACCTATAATTCCAATAGCATGAGCATTATATAAAAGGTTTGGTTACATTGTGTGAATAAAGAAAGTAAATGACAGAGAAAAGGAAAGATAGGTATCGCCTCCTTGATTTAGGAGGGCGACATACAACAACGAATTCCTTAAGGTGCCTCTAGCCCAATATCAGGTGGGAGCTCTGGCCGACATGCTCGTGTCGGGCGGTATGCCGTGATGGGCAAGCATATCGGTCAAGGCACCCTCCCTGATACGGTCATGGTCAGGATACCACCCTCTCGGGTGACACACCATAATGGGTGTTCTATATCGGGGTCGATATCGTGTCGGGCAAGAGACTACTTAGGGTATCAGGTTCCTCGTATCGGGTGTAGATGTGAGCCGTCTCGGGCAGGGGTCCATCTAGGAACCCGACACATCATGTGGTCTCCTTAGTCGATATCGGGCTACTGCGGCTACCGGGATGGATTCTAAGTGAACCACTCCCGCCCCTCTCGGGTTGGGGAAGTGCTCACCTAGTATTGCCTGACATGCCTCTGGGACATGACACACTAGCTCCAGATGCCTTCCATAGTTAGCCTTCACGAGATTCCCCCCGGTCCCATCGGGGTCCTGTAGCTGTTATTTATAGGCAGCGATTGGAAGAAGTTGCGGATCTCTGGGCGCCATGTGCCCTTTATCGGCTCCGCATACGTGGCTTCGGGGATGATTGACACATGCGTGTCATCCGGCGTAGCTTGGCTATCGCGTGCCGGGTTACAGAGGTATTGGGCATGACGGACGGCTGCTTCCGGTGAGTAGCTCGTATCGCGTGATATGCCGTGATGGGCTGAATTAGTTGTGGCAGGCAGAGCTCTCTATCGGGTAATTGGTGTATCGCCCTTCAGTGATTGTACCACGCGACACGCCCATGTTGGGTTGAGCCCTATCGACCAACGTCCGTGATGGGTAGTGGACGTGTCGTGCGGCTAGAAAAAAAAGCCGATTCTTTATAAGTGGGCGGGGACGGCCGTTCTGCTGATTTTGAGTGGAAAAGCGAGAAAAACTCTGTAAAAGATGATAAAAACGAGTTAAGAGCGTAGTGTGGCTTGTTTATTCAAAAACATGACAAAATGGGGAGGAAAACAGTTTAAAAGGGAAGTTTTGACAACAAAATATGGGTCATAAATACCACAAAAATGGGTGTTATCAACTCCCCCAAACTTAGCATTTTGATTGTCCTTAATCAATTTTAAAACTTTGTTTTGTGATACTTCTTCTTAACCCAATATAGTTTTCATACAAGGGGTTTGAGCGGGTATTGAGATGTCTTGAAGAAAATACTGCCTGACCATGAACAACAAACTTTATTTTCCTGCCTTATTTAAGTAAAATTTTCTCTTCAGCTTCGGCGAGAATTGAGTGTATGATTTCGAAGTTAGCTTTCACACCAAACAGCTTTTGGGAACAAAAAGTTGTGTTTTTGGGTAGGCTTAAGGCTTTTTGGGTTTTTCTTGTTTCCCATCAGTCCATCCAGGTACGGGTCCATTAACGGGCAAGTGGTCCCTGCAGTCCAAGCCAGTTGGCTTTAGAGCAGTGATTTCACATCCTACATACCACTGCCTCAGATCTACCATGCCTAAAGATGGGTACTTTTGAAAAGACAAGAGAGAGAGAGTGTGTATATATATATATATATATATATATATATATATATATATATATATATATATATATATATATATATATATATATATATATATATATATATATATATATATTGGCACAACTCTCATGTTTTTATTCACTCTCATAAGGCTTTTCTCTCTTTTTGGGGTTTTGTTGGGTAAGGGTAAACAAGAGAAATTATTGCTATTTGGGCAGCTTTTTCCTTCTGCATACACATCTCTTAGCTGTTGTGAGATTATTTTCTGAAATTTTTGGTGTGGAAAGACATAGCCTTTTGTCATTTTGAGACTGCATTTTCAGTAAGAGCATAACAAAACTTGCACCACCTTAGACATAGAGAAAACAAGCTGGAAAGAAGTCGTATCAAGTTTTTACTATAGAGTGTCCTTGTACAATTTTATAGAGGCAAAATTTTATATATGCGAAATTTTTGTATCGAGCATGTGTATGTATATGTACACATGTTATGTTATAGGAAAAAGAACAAAAGGTGAAGTTTGGAGGGCTTTTAGTACCTCCCTCACTGGTACATAGTAACCCCCCCAAACTTATCCCACACTCTGTCCCAGAGTTGTGAAATAGATAAGGTAGGGTAATGTTAACTCAGTGAGGGTTAGCAGGTGAGCGCGCCTTTGCCAAATAGAAGCTCCCACACATATTCTATATGTTTGTTGTGATAGTCGATGTGGTGGAGCTGGTCAGGCGTTTCCTGGTTGGATATCCATTCCAGCACGAAGATGCCGCAGTCGTTGGATAGTGGAATTTGTTGTGGACTGTGGTGGCAAAACTGAAGCTCGTGCCATTTGCTCGCTACTGTCTCCAGAAATGGTTTGATCAGCGTCACCACCTCATCATAGTATTTTTGTACTAAGCGCTCGAGGGGTGTCAACGCTGTCGATGTACATTGTACTGGATGATCTTTATTCCTGTCCAAGCTGTTGTAGAATATTCCTGCTCGTTGGCAAGTGTACATCGTCAGGAGCATCTAGTGGTTGTAATGTAGGATAGGCAAGTGGATGACGCATGGCATCCTACTCTGTAACTCTGCCAGAAAAGATTGTTTTTCTCCTGACTCATCGGCAAGGTAGATGTCATTGAACAACATTGGATGGGCTATGTATGCGTGTTCAAACTTTCTTTGTAGTATCTGGATGTATGCGGTCGCCAGTGATATCGCCAAACATCCTCCTTCTTTCACCATGTCCCTTAAGTCGTCAACTAGGACTATGACACTTCCTGCCTAGTAGATGACGTCTGTGGGGGTAGAGTCAACTAACTTCTGGAGAACTTCATTGACCTGCTCCTGTGTGAGTGTAGAACATGAGAAACGGCCGAAGTTGCTGATCATTTCCTCTGAGGTTTCAGGCGAAGCGGGTTCTTCATTTCTGCATACTTCCCACAGGATTTTTAACCGCTTGTCTGCCCCGTAAACGTCCGCATCCAGCTCGGCTTCTTTTTCTGGAGTGCTGCCGGGTTGCGAAGATTCGTCCTCTTGGTCACTATCCAGTAGCTTTTCTGGTACCCCTGCGTCTTGGAAATAATGCTTGTCTTTGATCAGCAGCAAAGAGTAAGTGCTCCTGAGATGGAAGAAGTCTTGGCCTTTGAGATGTCGTCTGTTTCCGAATATGTTGAGCAACTCGATGGTGCGCAAGATGATAAGGGCGCTATTCCCACTTCCCGATTCTGCTTGGACGGGGAAGTCTCCGATAGAGAAGAAGTTCCAAATGCCGCTATGACGTTGGACTCCTTGCTTGATAACTCAGAGAAGATGTAGCGGGAGAAGCCTGAGACGTTTGTCCTCCAGGCGGGTGAAGATGTGTCCTGAGCGTGGGACCTCCTCATTGTAGCAGTTGAAGAGCTGGACGTCGTGGTTTCGGAGATCTTCCACGTACAAGAACCAGTTATTGTGGTGCTTGTATGGCGCCAACACGAGGTTTGTGCTATGTTCTTCAATCCGTCGCAGCATGTTGGCCACCGCAATGGAGTCAGATGCTCCCATCATCAACCTTCTTACCAAGGTCAGGGTGGCGTTGTATATTGTTTGCTGACCTATCCTGGTGCTGATATTCTCGATTACTGCACCCTCCAGGACCATGAATAGCTTTTTTTTCCAACAACGGCTGGCGAGCGGAACATGCTTCTCAGCACTCCCCGCCATACGGAGAAGTAGATGTCGCTCTAGACGACGTCTTCTTCTTCATCAGTTTGCGACCTCATGACCTTGTTCAGTAGTTTTTGGTCCCTGATCGTCAGATATCTTATGGCCCTTCTGTCGAAGTCGGTCATCTCAAAGGAAGATATCTCTGACGGTGTAGTAAACGCGTCTGCCGTTGAGCTTCTTCCTCTGGGGGTGTCTTTCGTTAGCGACGTAGATGTCCCCCCCCTCTCCCTCTGATTCATCAGAAGAGTCCTCCCGACGCTGATTGATTTGTCATTATCTTCAGCTTCATCTAGGGGAACTGAGGGAGCAACTTCTTCCATGCCTCAGGAGCTCGCTTGTCCTGCTGGAGCTCCGTCGGCTGACTTGTGCATCGTCCCTTCCTCGGGCGTTGTGGATGGCCCGCTGGAGGAGGAAGTAGACGACGTTCTGGGTGAGGATGTTGACGAGGAAGGTTGGGAGCCTAAGCCAGGAGGTGATGGAGACCTCCTTGGCTGCCTTGAATGCAAATGGCCATCCCTCCTGTTCAGCCTCTCCTCGATCACGTCAAGGCATTGGAGGGCCTATTGTAGCGTCTCGTTGAGTGCCTCTAGTTGGCTGAGAAGGCCAACTAGAGTCAGCAGTTGCCGCTCCAGGTTGTTTAGCTACTGCTGGAAAATAGAAAACTTGTGGGTAAGCAAAGCAAAAGTAGCTGAGTGGCTGCCTGTTACCTCCCGCAAGTGGTCAAATTCTTAACCCAGCATCTGTCCCAGTGACAAAGGGGCTGCATCAGAACTCCCTCTCTTCCTCGTGACACTCCTTGCGTGTGAAGTTCCATCCGACGCGTGTGCGGCCTCAGTCGGGGTTGTATCCACTTGGATTGTTCGTGAGGGTGTCACTTCAGGGCGAGGCGTCAGCACTTTCGCGGTTGTATCTGCCTCGCCTGTTTGTGGTGGTGGAGAAGGGCGCAGTGTGGGTGGATATTGCTCCACCTCATTGTTGTCAGCTACCTCCTATGCAGCTACCACTAGAGACACTGGCGGTGGTGTCGGCATGGGCTGCATAGCCATGAGCTCCATCTCGAGGATCTCAGCGAATGCCCCATTGCTGGCGTCTGACTGCACCAATTCTTCCGCCATTGAAGGTGCAACAGAAGTCTCGGGAGTTGCGGCTATCTCTTCCATGGTAGCTTCCCTCGGGGCTATCGTCGTTGTCTCAGCCCCGGTTGTCTCGGCAACCACCACGATCGCCGTCACTTCTTCAGCCGCTGCAGATGTTGTTGCGGTCGCGGCTGGTATGGGAGGAGCGACTACAACTCTATCAATGGTTGTCGCCGGTTGCTCTGGAGCGGTGGGTGGCTCAGTAGGAACTGTGGATGATTTGTCATGTCGAGCATCGAGAGGGAAATGTCTTCATGTCGCGGCTGCCCTCTCTTGTATCCTCGTGGTGGCGGCGTAGGCAGCTTCGACTACCATAGCCTCAATCTCTACTGTGGTGAAGACCAACTTTTCTACGTCGTAGCTGGCACAACGTGGGAGCAGAAGGAGGGTGTTTTTTCTTATGAATTTGTAGAAGTAGCATCGCCCCTCCTTCTTGATGATGTTGGCCCTCATCAGGAACTTGAGGTCAATCTGTTCGTCACCCCTTGTCTTTGAAAGGCTACGCGGTTCCCTTGGGTATCCTAACCCCACCACAATAAGATTTACCAGTCCACCCATGTTGTAGTCTTTGGTGACGTCTTTTATCAGATAAAGGCAGTTGAGGAGGAGCCACCCCAGGTTGATCGTGTAGCCTTCCATCATATGCCACATCAGGTGTAGCTCTTCAGTGTAAAGATTGCTTGATTCATACTTGCTGAAGAGCAGGCATGCCACGATTTTGTGCACTATCCTCCAGAAATAGGAGTGCACTGCTACCACCTTGCTTCCCGGCTTGAATGATGACTCACCGATTAGCTTTCTCCAGAGCTCCTCCGGGTTGAACCCGTCTCCTTCGGTGATTCTTACACCTTTGTTGAGCAGTTCCTTTTTTGCCTCGTTGAAAGAAAAGATTTCATTGAGCAGCTTCTCTAATATGTCGTGCTCAACATTGTACATCCATCCTTGTTGTCTGTCTGCTCCAACAAATTCTTCAATTTCCTCTAGTTTATTCTGTACCCGGCAGAGAGACGACATGAACTCCCTTGTGAGTTTTGTGTAAGAGGCAGAGTGGCAGCAGCAGATCTTCCTCAACCCGGCTGCTGCTAGGACATTTTCCAGCTTGTCAAAAATGCCTATTTGGTGGAAGGATGACTGGTGGTAGAACTTGCTTGGTCTGTAGACCTTGGCTGCCAGTTCTGTGTACCACCGCCTGTGCTCATTGTCTCTAGGAATGAACCTGCCTAGTGAGTGATCTAAAGGTTTAGGTTATGCTGCCATGGTTGAAGCAGTTGTTGGGGCCGTTGCTTCTTCCATCCTTGTTCTCTTTTCGGCTGTGGATGGCCCAACTGCTTCGGAGTTTGGGCGTTTCTGCCTGACTGTTGTAGCTTCTACTGTGGCATCAGTGTTGATCCTCCGGCCTTGTTCGTCTACTTGGATGACAGTTTGATTAGTGTGGGCCATTTCTATTACCATAAAACAAAAGTTTGTAAGCATTAGTTTTACTGAATGATTCACCGTGCCCGATATCGGGTGGTGGGGTGCGTCGCCTGATGTCAGATAGGTGGTATATAACAAAACCCGATAGTGTTAGGTCGATATCGGTAATAAAATCGAGAAGGCCTGACACGGTCTCAAAAGGCTAAAGTGCAAGACTGGCCCGATATTAAAGCTACCTGATACAATCATATCAGGCGACGAAACTAGATGATACAGTGTTTTGCCCGATATGCCTGTGTCGGGCGGCACAAAGTTCAGACCGATATCGCCACAAGGCTATCGTGCAACGTCGGGCCCGATATGATCTTTTTTTGAAAAAGGGCGTCGCCCAACACTAGCAAGACGTGAGGCGACACAGGATAAACTTATTAAAAACAAAACTGGGCGACACATGTGATGGAGCTAGAACTTACACCAAAAGATTACTCTTCCAATGGAAGTCCTAATATGCACCAAAAACCCTAGAGAGTTGATGTCCTCTCTAGGTTTACCTACAACTGGTGCTAGATAAATTCTCCAACCCCACAAGAGTATGGAAGCCTTATCATAGTACAGATTTAGGATCGAACCCAAAGGACAACGTTAAGAATCTGAGTGTCTTTTCCTTGTTTCGTATCAATCTAAGTTAATCATCTAAGACCAGAAGTTTGATTTGAGTTATTTAACCTAAACATGCAAAAGTAAAGGCAAGAATAAAAACTAGTTTAATGATTAAAATATAAGATTAGCAAATGATGATGGATCACTGGGGTGATGCGGGTATTCGCCACCACTACACATGAATTGTAGTTGTACCAAACATAGCGAGACTTGTAAGCAAGATACATGGATGTTTTACAAAACCGATGTCTTATAGGACAAGAGTAGTGCACACATCCTTCACGGGTTGAGTAACTCTCATCCGGTACATATCTACGTGTCAATGAAGATATGTAGTCTCTGAAGAGAAAATCTTACTCAACCTCGTGAAACGTGCATCGGAAAACTAACAAGCGAGCGATAATTACCAAATCGATTAGTATCCTTATAGATTATCCCTCTTTCGAGGATATAGCTACGAGAAATGTGAGAGTGTTGCAACGTCAGCCATTCCCGAATGAATGGTCAAGTACTTTGCACCACTCTCTTCTCATAGTGTGTTCCTCGACCTATCAAGGTTGCACTTTTGTACATCAACTGATTCCATTTCATAGTACAAAAGTACAACGATGGAGGTGAGTTTACTCCACTCCTTAGAAAGCGTTCCTAGATACCGAAACGGATGCGCAGTGGATACACACACCAGAAACCAAAACTAAATCGGTATTCGAGTCTTCAAGAGCGGTCGTAGACAAACCACAACGAAAGACAATAGATGCATACAAAAATGCGGCCAACATTCAAGCATGTATGAAATGATTTAGTATTGAATTGGAATGATAACATCTTTTTAGTACAAGTTACAAAACACGGGCAGCGGGGCTAGTCCCCGCACCCCAGTGAATGGAACTACTCGCTCCTCATAGAGGGAGCAACAAAGAAAGAGAAGAGAGATAAAGAAAGCATTGTCGGAGCAGAAGAGTAGATATGTGACAACCCGGTGTAGATTGTCGCAGTCTCTGGGACTGCTCCGTTGTGATCGATGACTCCTGTCTCTCCGCCTCGATCGTCGTGTCTACCTTTGGGATTGCACGGGTAGAATGAGGTAGAACAATGGTAGAATGATGGTAGAGGTGAGATGGTGATGGAGCAACCTTCTAGATCTGTCCCCAGTCTGGCAGCTTTCCAGATCTGTGCTCAGACCGGGATCCTGGGGCTGTGGGTGAAGTTTGGTCAGAAACTGTGCTCGGGCAGTCTGGCGGTGTCCCGACACTGGTCTCAGTCTGGCAGCCTTGGGTCATAGTGAGCTTTCTCCCCTAAACCATGCCTCTACCCTTCTATTTATAGGCTTGCCAAAATATCTTGGGCCAAGGAGTCACACCTTGTGCGTGCCTTTTGTCCATTCAGTTTCTCATTCAAATGGTTTGCTTTAATAATGCTCATACGGTTTGCTCATGCAATTTCCCATGCGATTTTCTCCTGCGGTCTTGCTGCATTTGCTCATGCGGTTTGTGTGCATGCGGTCTTGAATTCCCAATTATTCATGCGGTTTCACGTAGCAACTATTCCATACGGTCTTGCTATGTGCATTCTCATGCGGTCAGCATTTCTCCAGTTGCTCATGCGGTTTGCATGCAAATGCTTCATGCGGTTTGCTTTGTTTATTCTAAATGGTTTGGTAGTGTATGCAAATCCATACGGTCTTCCATTCTCACAGTCTTGAGCATTCATTAAACAGTCTTGTCCTTTTCTTTTCACAATCTTGTGCTGTGCTTTTCACGTGGACATCTACTGATCATGCGTTCTATTGATCATGCGTTCTTCAGCCTCACGTGGACTCAAAGGATCTCCAGCATGGTCTCGCATACGGTCATGCTTTGCAACAGCCCCATGCGGTCTCACATGCAATTGGCCATGCGGTTTGCATGGCAAATCATCAACCGGTCTTGGAAACTTCACGTGGGTGCAATGCAGTGATCCATTCAGCTTGCTAAGTCACGTGGACTCATGCGGTCTTTACTTCCCAACTATTCATGCGGTTTCGGCTCAAGCGAGCAAACGATCTTGGCCGTCATGCAGTTTCGTAGCTGTTGTTGCGGGTGCTACTTGGCAGCTCGTTCGGAAGTGAACGGGTGTTGTCGTTGTTGCTGAATCGTTGCTGCTATTAGTGAAGAGGAGGGTGCCGGTGCTCGTGGCGGGCTGAGCGATGGCGGCGGAGCAAGGTTGGTGAAGAAGACGACGACATCGGAGATCATGTATAGGTGGGCGCCGACGTTGTTGGTGACAGTGAGGAAGACAACGCTGGTGCTTGCGGCAAGCCAGCCGTCGTGGGCACCGTCATTGCTACTGACGGTGACACTGACGCTTGTGGCTAGAAGGCCGTCGTGGCAGCGGTGGTGTCAGTGAGCAGGTCACAACATCGGCGGAGGTGCTAGTTTTTGCTGCGATGGTGGGGACGAAGGTGGCTGCTGGAGCAGCTCGCAGCACCGGTGAAGGGGCTGGTTGCTGCTACGATGGCAGAGACGACGGTGAGGTAGACGATCAGGCACCGTTGATGCTGCTGACGGTGAGGTAGATGATGTCGGCGCTTGTGGCTAGCAAGCCGTCGTGCGCACCGTCGTTGCTGTTGATGGTGATGCCGACGCTTGTGGCAAGAAGGCCGTTGTGGGCAGCGGTGGTGTCAGCGAGCAGGTCACAGCAGCTAGAGGTGCTAGTTGCTGTTGCGATCTTGATTCTCCACTAGCCAAACGGTCTTCACAACAGCGAAACAGTCTTCATGCATGTGCTAATCCAAATGGTTTGGAATGCATGCGACCATACGGTCTTCATTGCTAATTCAGTCATCACTTCTCAGACGTTCAAACAGTCTGAGACCGTTACCTCTCCAAACGGTCTTGTATTTGACTGTCCATTCAGTCTTTACAATCGCAGCAAACGGTCTTGAGACCACATGGGCTCAAACGGTCTTGAGACCGCATGGGCTCAAACGGTCTTGAGACCGCTAGAGTCATTGTTGTAAGGGTCATGACCGTTGGTGATAGTTGAGGATGATCTACAGAGGAGAGAGAATGTGAGTATGGGGAAATGAGATCAAATAAGATGGAAACTAGAGTAATTAGAACTAGTAAAGCATTATTTACGTGAAACTGAAAAGATACTTAAAAATAAACCCAAAGCGAGGGTAGATCAGTCGATATGCGCCACAAAATCCTTAGAATTGGCGACTGAGAGGGTGAATCTAGAGGATTCATCACCACACCGAACTTAAGTGTTGCTCGTCCCGAGGAACGAAAAAGCCTAAGACAGTCGCCAAAACGCATGCAAGTTGATCTCGTAATTACCTCACCTTCGTGTAAGTGTCAGAATTTTTCATAAAAAAGAGAGAAAAGGAAAATGAGGCGAGACAAAATTAGGGAAAAAACGTCAAACATCCTTTGAATTGGTGACTGAGGATGAGTCTGGAGGATTCATCACCACACCGAACTTAAGCGTTGCTCATCCCAAGAAACGGAAAACATAAAACAGTCACCAATGAAATCGTTCATCTCGTGATTGCCTCATCCTATTGTTATATCCTAATTTTGTTCATGGCTCATATTGATACAACATCAAAGCTTCCTTAGATTACAGAATACATCTTATGATATCCTCATTTCTGAGTTCATTTTGCTAAAGTATTTCCTTCTCATTCTCTACCGTATCAGTCATGTTTAAAAGTTTTATGAGACTTTGAAAAGACCCACAGAATCAACAAAATGCATATGATATGTCACTGGTGTTGAAAAAGGAGAGAATAGGGGTATGATCAAGAGATAAGAGTCTCTCCTCTGATTGAATCAAGACTCTTAATATTAGTTGACTCATCGAGATACCTTGAATGATTTATGCACAACTCTGGTTGACTTAGCCTTACACCCGATTTTTTTTTCCTAAAGGTAACTCAGAAGTGTGTATAGGTTGGCTTAAGGATTTTGGCTATTTTACCACTTCGAGAGGAGGTAAGGGGTTATTTTTGGATCCTTAGGATCTCACTACCGGTCACGACACATATGCCTTTATGAGGGCAACTAATGTACTGGCCGGGCGAGACCTTTATCGGTTATCCTTATTCAGGGCATAACTCTCATGTTTTTATTCACACTCTGGCTTTTATTCATTCTCACTTGGCTTGGGAAAAAGGGTATTTTTGGATTTTTGTATATTTGGGCTGCCAAGCCTCTTTTTGGAATCGGGGTAGATTTTTCACCAACCGCGGTATGTGCACAATCATTGTATACTCTTTGAATCAAGAAAAGAAGATGATACACCCCTGTTATGTATTTAGGGGTATGGAAGAAGCGGTAGTGGAAAGAGGGGTGTGGTGTACCACACCGAACTTAGAGTTTTGTAGAGGTGTGGTTTACCACACCAAACTTAGAGTTTTGCAGAGGTGTGGTTTACCACACCGAACTTAAAGTTCAGCAATGTTCTAGTTTTCACTAGAAAGGAGTGTGGCGTGCCACATCGAACTTAAAACTTTGGCATGGTTAGTGAACAGAGGGGTATGAAAATGAAGGAAGAAGTGTAGAAGAGAGTTCAGATCATGATGCAGTTTGCTTAGCAATTCCATGCGACGAGTCTCTTTTCTCCATCACACTCTGCTAAAAAAGAGACATGATTAAACATCAAATGAGAAATCCATACAACAGATCCATTAATCAGATAAAGGTGTGATGTATTTGATATATCTCAGTCTTATTGAAGTGTATCATATTTTCCTGTTTGAGGGTATGACATTAGGATTCATAGACTATTCAAGATGAAAAACACGCATTGGCTAGTTTTAAGCATTCTTTTCTTGGAAATTTGCAACGAAAAGAGGTGATGATCACAGATTCGAAAAACAAAAGCCGACTAGATAAAGGCTTTATTTTTGGAAGACTACAGAAAGGCAGAAAAATTATGAAAAAGAAACTAGAATGGAAAAATAGGAAGCAATAAAGATAGAGGGTGGAGTGAAAGTCATACCACCCGCCCTCCACCTTGAACTCATGAATTTGCTCTTTTCTGAACAAAAATTAGGTTCGAGGTGGAGGGGAAGGGTTGCGCAATATTAACCAGGCGGTCCTCGTAGTTGGAAGAAGGTGCGGCAAAGATGTCTCGCGATAGCTAGTGCCGAGAACGAGGAAGTGGTCCGAACAACCTGTTGATTGGGTGGTTGTGGCGACTTGAACGAGTCTTCTGGATGACTTGGATGCACATTTCTTTCGCCTCGTTGTTCATCTAGAAGAATCCAGAGACCTTCCCCCATCAGCGAGGGAGGTGAAATATAAGCAGTCAAAACTAGAGGACTATGTGAGAAATCAAGGTTATGCCCACTTGTGCCCTCCAGTTGTGGCTCACCCTCGAAGTTCAAAGTAAAACTGCTTTCTTCAAAATCTAGGACTGTTGATTGAGGGTCGGCCACTTGAACTTCCTCCTGTCTAGGATCAGGTGGTGGATCCGGTTCCGACTTCATTTCGTCACCTGGCTTTTCTTGTGTGGGATATGGTATCCAGGATGACGTTTCTTCATCAGAGGAGTTATTTTGAGAAGTATCATTATCTTTATCAATGTTGAAATTGGTAAGAGTGTCATTCTTCTTTTCAAGGTTTTGTTCAGAATTTTTCTCATAGAACATCCTTAGTTCATCCAAGTAACTAGAAGAGGATTTGACTGGTAAAACGAACTCTTGCTTGGGTAAGGAAAACATGGGATCCTGAGATAGAGGTTCCAATGATGTATCTTCATGGGAGGGATTGGTCCATGACATATCATTTTGAGGGCTAAAATCCCCTGATGAACCCATTTCTTTGATATTGAGACTAATATAAACCGTTTTTGAGTCATGTTGTTGTTCCAGTTCTTCTTCATAACACTCCTCCGGTTCTATTGAGTGCTCGGGAAGAGTTTCTATGGGAGGAATGGAACCTGGCTCAGGTAATGGGCATATCTCAATTTCTTGAATATTAGGAGGGGCTTCTTCATAGGGATTAGTGACTATAGAGGGATAGGTTTGTGACTTGATGTCTTCCCAAGGGTCCTTTTTATCATTACAAGAGTTTACGGTAATATCATAATCTGTTCCAAAGTCAAGAGATGGCTCATGTTTCTCTTCATAGTGCACTATCATCTCGTTTAAGTGACTAAGAGTAGTTTCAATAGAAAGATCATGCTCTTATTCGAGGACTGGCTCTGTCTGGACTTCTTATGGTGGTGGTAATTCAGGTAACAACATCTCATGAAAAGGACCTGTCATAGGATTGTCATCTTGAGACCTGTCATCCTCCCTTGATTCTGTTTCATCAGTGAGAGTGGTATGGTCCATTTCTGAATCAAGATCTTGATCAGTTCTATCATCAAAGTCTATCCCTAGATCAGCCGAATGATTAGAAATTTCTTCATAAGGATAGTTCAGATCTTATTCCAGAAATGGAGACATTTGATTCTCATGCATGAAAGACATATCTTTGTCTGAATCGGTCACATATCCATCCGAGTCTGACTGCGAAGGAGTGTAGAGTCCTTGCGACATTAATCCTTCTTTTACGGATTTTATTGATGAGACAACTGAAGTTGAAAAGATTTTGTCATTGAGGGAATCGATTATCGCCAATTGCTCTTCAATGGTTGGATTTGAGTCTATGAAGTCAGAAGGTGGGTAAGTATTGAAGTTTATCCCCCATTGATCTCCTAACTGTAGAAAATCCTCATATTGGTTACTCAATCTTTCACCTAAGGGCATAGTGCAGGAATCACTTTCCGAGTCAGGTCTTAGCTCGAAATATGATTCTTTCTCTTGTAATGTAATGAAGAAATCGTCCTTGGGTTCAATTATTAACTCTAAAGATGATTCCTCACCTTGCACTGATGCATGAAGATCATTGGAAGGCATATCCCACATGATTTCATAATCATCATTGTAATTGATTTCAACATGTGGACCAGGGATGTGCTTAGTTGAAATAGGTGGTTGTTCTACATGTTTCTCAGGAGCGTTGACAAGTTGCATAAGTTGATCAAGATCGGCTATCAACTTCTTGATCGCGGCTGTCTGATCAGCTAGTTGTTGAGCCACCGATGTCTGTAGAGCACGTAGTTCTTCCATCAATGTGTGTTGATCTTCATGCACTTCATCGTCTTCCAAGTTCCCTTCTACATTGTAGTCCACGCCTTGAAATCCACCATAGTTAGGTTTTTTCGTAGTAGCCTCCAGAGAGATACAGATTATAACTTGTGTTATATCCATAGCTGTATGAAGAGGCCGCTTTGAGGTTCTTGACTATACGATTCACGATTACTTGACACAGAGCAATCACGTAGAGAGGAGGGACATTGAAGAAGTAAATCGATGCATGAGAATAGTCACCACATAGTTGGCATCTAACGGTTGGTGGTGTTGACTGCTTCATCTTGAAGAGAGTTGGTACCTGAAATCAAAGAAAGAGTTTATCAGGCTTGACCAACCATTTCAAATCCAAGGAGATATACAAAATTAAGCCCTTCACTTTTTAGGTTTTTGAAAAGAAAATGGAAAACCCTAGAGAAACCTAAGTCGACACAGAATTTGAAAAAGACGATTCTTATACCGTTGTCCCCGGCAACGACGCCATTTTTTGATGGATCTAGAACTTACACCAAAATATTACTCTTCCAATGGAAGACCTAATATGCACCAAAAACCCTAGAGAGTTGATGTCCTCTCTAGGTTTACCTACAACTGGTGCTAGATAAATGCTCCAACCCCAAAAGAGTGTGGAAGCCTTATCATAGTACATATTTAGGATCGAACCCAAAGGACAACGTTAAGAATCTGAGTGTCTTTTCCTTGTTTCATATCAATCTAAGTTAATCATCTAAGAACATAAGTTTGATTTGAGTTATTTAACCTAAACATGCAAAAGTAAAGGTAAGAATAAAAACTAGTTTAATGATTAAAATCTAAGATTAGCAAATGATGATGGATCACTGGGGTGATGCGGGTATTCGCCACCACTACACATGAATTGTACTTGTACCAAACATAGCGAGACTTGTAAGCAAGGTACATGGATGTTGTACAAAACCGATGTCTTATAGGACAAGAGTAGTGCACACATCCTTCACGGGTTGAGTAACTCTCATCTGGTACATATCTATGTGTCAATGAAGATATGTAGTCTCCGAAGAGAAAATCTTACTCAACCTCGTGAAACGTGCATCGGAAAACTAACAAGCGAGCGATAATTACCAAATCGATTAGTATCCTTATAGATTATCCCTCTTTCGAGGATATAGCTATGAGAAACGTGAGAGTGTTGCAATGTCAGCCATTCCCGAACGAATGGTCAAGTACTTTGCACCACTCTCTTCTCATAGTGTGTTCCTCGACCTATCAAGGTTGCACTTTTGTACGTCAACTGATTCCATTTCATAGTACAAAAGTACAACGATGGAGGTGAGTTTACTCCACTCCTTAGAAAGCGTTCCTAGATACCGAAACGGATGCGCAGTGGATACACACACCAGAAACCAAAACGAAATCGGTATTCGAGTCTTCAAGAGCGGTCGTAGACAAACCACAACGAAAGACAATAGATGCATACAAGAATGCGGCCAACATTCAAGCATGTATGAAATGATTTAGTATTGAATCGGAATGATAACATCTTTTTAGTACAAGTTACAAAACACGGGCAGCGGGGCTAGTCCCCGCACCCCAGTGAATGGAACTACTCGCTCCTCATAGAGGGAGCAACAAAGAAAGAGAAGAGAGATAAAGAAAGCATTGTCGGAGCAGAAGAGTAGATATGTGACAGTCCGGTGTAGATCGTCGCAGTCTCTGGGACTGCTCCGTTGTGATCGATGACTCCTGTCTCTCCGCCTCGATCGTCGTGTCTACCTTTGGGATTGCACGGGTAGAATGAGGTAGAACAATGGTAGAATGATGGTAGAGGTGAGATGGTGATGGAACAACCTTCTAGATCTGTCCCTAGTCTGGCAGCTTTCCAGATCTGTGCTCAGACCGGGATCCTGGGGTTGTGGGTGAAGTTTGGTCAGAAACTGTGTTCGGGCAGTCTGGCGGCGTCCCGACACTGGTCTCAGTCCGGCAGCCTTGGGCCGTAGTGAGCTTTCTCCCCTAAACCATGCCTCTACCCTTCTATTTATAGGCTTGCCAAAATATCTTGGGCCAAGGAGTCACACCTTGTGCGTGCCTTTTGTCCATTCGGTTTCTCATTCAAATGGTTTGCTTTAATAATGCTCATACGGTTTTCTCATGCAATTTCCCATGCGATTTTCTCCTGCGGTCTTGCTGCATTTGCTCATGCGGTTTGTTTGCATGCGGTCTTGAATTCCCAATTATTCATGCAGTTTCACGTAGCAACTATTCCATACGGTCTTGCTATGTGCATTCTCATGCGGTCAGCGTTTCTCCAGTTGCTCATGCGGTTTGCATGCAAATGCTTCATGCGGTTTGCTTTGTTTATTCTAAACGGTTTGGTAGTGTATGCAAATCCATACGGTCTTCCATTCTCACGGTCTTGAGCATTCATTAAACAGTCTTGTCCTTTTCTTTTCACGATCTTGTGCTGTGCTTTTCACGTGGACATCTACTGATCATGCGTTCTATTGATCATGCGTTCTTCAGCCTCACGTGGACTCAAACGATCTCCATCACGGTCTCGCATACGGTCATGCTTTGCAACAGCCCCATGCGGTCTCACATGCAATTGGCCATGCGGTTTGCATGGCAAATCATCAACCGGTCTTGGAAACTTCACGTGGGTGCAATGCAGTGCTCCATTCAGCTTGCTAAGTCACGTGGACTCATGCGGTCTTTACTTCCCAACTATTCATGCGGTTTCGGCTCAAGCAAGCAAATGATCTTGGCCGTGATGCGGTTTCATAGCTGATGTTGCAGGTGCTACTTGGCAGCTCGTTCGGAAGTGAACGGGTGTTGTCGTTGCTGCTGAATCGTTGCTGCTGTTGGTGAAGAGGAGGGTGCCGGTGCTCATGGTGGGATGAGCGATGGCGGCAGAGCAAGGTTGGTGAAGAAGACGACGCCGCCAGAGATCATGTATAGGTGGGCGCCGACATTGTTGGTGACGGTGAGGAAGACAACGCCAGCACTTGCGGCAAGCAGCCGTCGTGGGCACCGTCATTGCTGCTGACGGTGACACCGGCGCTTGTGGCTAGAAGGCCGTTGTGGCAGCGGTGGTGTCAGTGAGCAGGTCACAGCACCGACGGAGGTGCTAGTTGCTGTTGTGATGGTGGGGACGAAGGTGGCTGCTGGAGCAGCTCGCAACGCTGGTGAAGGGGCTGGTTGCTGCTACGATGGCAGAGACGACGGTGAGGTAGACGATCGGGCACCGTCGATGCTGTTAACGGTGAGGTAGATGATGCCGGTGCAAGCAAGCCGTCGTGGGCACCGTCGTTGCTGCTGATGGTGACGCTGACGCTTGTGGCAAGAAGGCCGTCGTGGGCAACGGTGGTGTCAACGAGCAGGTCACAACACCGGCGGAGGTGCTAGTTGCTGCTACGATCTTGATTCTCTACTAGCCAAACGGTCTTCACAACAGCGAAACGGTCTTCATGCATGTGCTAATCCAAACGGTTTGGAATGCATGCGACCATATGGTCTTCATTGCTAATTCAGTCATCACTTCTCGGATGTTCAAATGGTCTGAGACCGTTACCTCTCCAAACGGTCTTGTATTTGACTGTCCATTCAGTCTTTACAATCGCAGCAAACGGTCTTGAGACCGCATGGGCTCAAACGGTCTTGAGACCGCTAGAGTCATTGTTGTAAGGGTCATGACCGTTGGTGATAGTTGAGGATGATCTACAGAGGAGAGAGAACATGAGTATGGGGAAATGAGATCAAATAAGTAGGAAACTAGAGTAATTAGAACTAGTAAAGCATTATTTACGTGAAACTGAAAAGATACTTAAAATAAACCCAAAGTGAGGGTAGATCAGTCGATATGCGCCACAAAATCCTTAGAATTGGCGACTGAGAGGGTGAATCTAGAGGATTCATCAACATGTATCGCCTGGTATAAGGTATCGGGCAAGCACGCGATAGGAGTGTGTCGTGCGATGCGGACAAAAGGTCGGTACCCGACACAAGCATGTGTCGGGCAATACGAAAAGAACTAACGCCTTCTGCCCGATACGAGATGTGCAACACGAGAGCGTGTCGGGTGAACCAAGCGATACGCGTATCATGTTATACCTTTATCTGCAGAAAGAAGTTGCACGACATGAGAGCAGAAGCGAGGTAGGCCGACACGAGAGCAAAGTGAGAGTAAATGCACAATACAGGAGTAGGTGAGAAAGTAAATGCATGTGCCCGACACTGTTAAACCATAGTTACTATATATAGAAATCGAGGGCGGGGGTAGAACGGGTAAAATCGGGGCACGTGTCGCCCAATGAGAAAAACCATTCCTTAGACGAGCAGTAAAATCAGTCCCATCCGTCTAATCAAGGGTCATTTACTTATGCTGCCCGATATGAATGCACACAGCCCAGCGTATCGCCCGACACAGCTTTCCGCTAAGGTCTGATGCCCGATATCAAAGCCTGATAAGGGCATGTTGCACGATACGCCTGGGACCTTGCCTGATATCGGGCGAGAGAGAGCTTGGTTTCGGTCAAGGCATCTTAGGTCGATACTGGGCTTTCAAAGAAAAACAAAACAAGGTAAGAGATGAAAAATTAAAACTAAAGAAAAGGAAAAAGCAATTGATGGGTAAAACATCATTGGCCTAAAAGTGAAACTCCCAGCCTCAGATAGTATTACTCATCAATGCTCATAAAACTAGGCCGTGACCCATAAAATGGGGAGTCTGAGCATGTGGCGCATGCACTGACTCGAGCCTTATTACAATCATAATGTTCATAATGTTTTTCTTACAGGAAAGGAAATAACGTCCTATTATAAGAAAAGTAAAGACTCGGGCTACCTCCCGAGGAGCGTTGTAGTTAGCGTCATCAGCTCGACAACTTTAGATCCCTTTACTTTGTGCCTTCGGTTGTTTCATCATCCTGCAAACTTATCTTTGATCTTCTTACGAACGCTTCATCTTCATAGTACCTTTTCACTCTGTGCCCGTTCACTAGAAAAACCTTTGCTGGATTGTCCTTGTCATACAACTCCATCATTCCTGATGGATATATCTTTGCCACAGTGAAGGGTCCATACCACCTCATTTGCAGCTTACCTGGAAAAAGACGGATAGAGGATTTAAATAACAAAACTTTATCACCTTCATTCACATCCTTTTTCTTCAGGTGGGCATCATTCCACACCTTGGTCCTCTACTTGTAAATCCTTGTATTTTTGTATGCATGTATTCTCAGCTCTTCTAGCTCCTATATATGTAGATATCTCTTTTCTCCTGCCTTCTCTAGGTCCATATTTAGAAACTTAATTGCCCAAAGAGCCTTGTGTTCAAGCTCTAAGGGTAGATGACAAGATTTCCCATAAATCAATTTGTAAGTGGTAGTGCCAATGGGTGCCTTGTATGCAGTTCTATAGGCCCAAAGAGCATCGTCGAGCTTCATCGACCAGTCTTTCCGCGTGCAGCTGACAGTCTTTTCCAAAATCTGCTTAATCTGTCTATTTGAAACCTCAACCTGCCCGGAAGTTTGAGGGTGATAGGGTGTAGCAACTTTGTGCTTGACCCCATACTTCCTCAGAAGTGCTTCAAACTGTTTCTCCCCAAAATGCGATCCTCCATCACTTATCACAGTACAAGGTACTCCAAAGCGAGGAAAGATAGTTTTCTCAAACATCTTGATCACAGACTTGGAGTTGCAAGTTTGGGTGGCAACAACTTCTACCCACTTAGACACATAGTCCACCGCGACTAAAATGTATTGATATCCTTTTGATGGGGGAAATGGAAGCATGTACTCTATTCCCCAAACGTCAAAAATCTCGACTTCAACCCAGTTGGCCATAGGCATCTCATTCCTTCTTCCAATATTTTCGGTTGACTGACATTCCTTACAAACTTTTACATACTCAGCAGCATCCTTGAACAGTGAAGGCCAGTAAAACCCTGATTGTAGCACCTTAGCAGCAATCCTTTCACTCCCCAGATGTCCTCTATAGGGTGAGGCATGGCATTCCCTCAGAATGTTTGGCACTTCTTTCTCAGGAATACACCTTCTATACAGATTATCCGTGCATCTTTTGAAGAGAAGGGGATCATCCCAATAGTAATTCTTTATATTAGAAAAGAGTTTCTTCTTTTGATTGTATGTTATTTCCGGAGGTAACTCCCCACAAGCAAGGTAATTACAAATATCTGCAAACCATGGCAAACTCTGATCTCTGGCTTCTACCATTAGCAAGGCATCATCTGCATAATTATCATTGATAGGTGGCTCCTTCTTGCCTTCGACTGTAATCCTTAACAAGTGGTCGGCGACTACATTTTCCGCACCTTTCTTATCAATGATCTCGTGATCGAACTCCTGGAGTAGTAAAGCCCATCTTAGCAGTATGGGCTTAGTGTCCTTTTTCTGCATAAGGTATCGTATCACCCCATGGTCGATGTAGACCTTTACCCTTGTTCCAATTAGATAGGATCTGAACTTGTCAAAGGCAAAAACAATCACAAGCATTTCCTTCTCTGTTGTCGTGTAATTTACCTACGCTTCGTCAAGAGTACGGCTGGCATAGAAAATGACATAGTGCCTCTTGTTCTTCTTCTATCCCAGGACTGCCCCTACGGCATAGTCACTGGCATCGCACATTAGCTCGAAAGGTAGCTCCCAATCCGGAGCTTGAAGGATAGGTGGAGAAACAAGTGCATCTTTCAAAGCCTGAAAAGCATATAGGCAATCATTAGTGAAATCGAATTCAGCATCCTTAACCAGAAGATTTGACAAAGGTTTTGAGATCTTTGAAAAGTCTTTTATGAATCTTTGATAATAACCAGCGTGCCCGAGAAAACTACACACTCCAGTTACTGACATAGGTGGGGGTAGTCTAGAGATAGCTTCAACCTTGCTCACATCTACCTCGATACCTCTCCTTGAGACTTTATGACCTAGCACTATGCCCTCTTGTACCATGAAGTGACACTTCTCCCAGTTGAGGAACAAATTCTTTTCTTCACAACGCTGCAGGACTAAAGATAAGTTCTTTAGACAAGCATCAAAGTCTTTCCCATAGATAGAAAAACCATCCATGAAAACTTCTATGATGTCTTCCAGAAAATCTGAGAACATCGAGATCATGCAACGCTGGAATGTTGCTGGAGCATTGCACAACCCAAATGGCATTCTTCGGAAGGCATAAGTACCATAGAGACAAGTGAAAGTGGTTTTCTCCTGGTCGTATGGAAAAATCAGGACTTGATAAAACCCAGAGTAACCGTATAGTCATGATGCACTAATCTTTCTAGAACTTGGTCGATGAAGGGAAGGGGGTAATGATCTTTCTTCATGGCTTGATTCAGCTTCCGATAATCTATGCACATTCTCCATCCGGTGACGGTACAGACCGCTACTTCATCGCCTTTGTCACCTTTCACAACTTTCATGCCTCCTTTCTTTGGTACCACATGGATGGGACTTACCCAATTGCTATCGCTGATTGGGTAGATGATTCTTGCATCTCTTAGCTTGATCACTTCCTTCTTCACAACCTCTTTTAACATCTGGTTCAACTTTCTCTGGGGTTGGACCGGGGGTTTAACGGATTCTTCCAAATTTATGTGGTGCATGCATAGAGCAGGGCTAAGTCCCTTGATATCCTCTATCGAATAGCCTATAGCTTGCTTATGGAGCCTCAGCTCCTCGAGTAGTTTTTCCAATTGTTCTTTCATCAGGATGGCGTTACCTATGACTGGGTTTCTCCCTTCTTGATCTAGAAACTCATACTTTAAACCTTCCGATAGCTGTTTCAGCTCTGGCTTGGTCTTAGGTGCCTTTTCTTCTTCTGGCATCATTTCCAGAGAAGCAAACTTGATTGTCTCTATAACTTCCTCCTCATCATTTAGATCTTCATCAGTTTGATTAAGAAAATGGAGGATCTCGACAACCTCATGATCTTCGAGATCAGAGTCATGATTGTTCAATGCCCTCATAAGAGGGTCTACCATTGTGATATCTTCTTCTACTTCTTCACAAAATTGGTTGTAACTATCCATGAAGTAAGCAGATTCAAGTAGGGATGGTCCTTTCATAACGTCTTTCACCTTGAAATATATGTGATAATTTCCGACCCTCAGAGTGATGATTCCTTCAGCAACATCAATCAGCGCTCTTCTTGTAGCCAAGAAAGGGCGCCCAAAGATGATAGGGCATTTGGGGTCTTCAACAGCGTCAATAACAATAATGTCACAAGGAATGAAGAAACTTCCTACACGAATCAGAACATCTTCAACGACTCCCACATACCTTTTGAAGGTATGGTCTGCCAACTTGATCCTCATGTTGGTCATGACCATGTCAGTCAATCCCAATCATTACACAAGGCTTAAGGGCATAAGGCTTATACTAGCCCCTAAATCAGCAAGACCTTTTCACTCGACGTTATCTCCAACAACAAAAGGAATAGTAAAGGCTCCTGGATCCTTCTTCTTGGTAGGTAAATCTACCTTCATGAAGGCATAAGACATACTAGCAAGGTGTACCATCTCAATCCTTCCTCCTCTTCTTTTCTTGGTGATCAAATCCTTGAAAAACTTGGCGCAGATCGGCATTTCCTCCAAAGCATCCAGAAATGGCACTTCGAGGTGAAGCTTTCTCACTGACTCCATAAACCTCTCATATCTCTTTTTAAGATGTGCCTTTATGAGTTTGTAGGGGAAGACAATCTTGGGGAGTAAGGACTTCTTTTACCGAACATGTCCTCCACAGGTTCTGATTCTGGCTCCCTGACATGAGCTTGTTGGTTCTCTCCTTCAGTTGGGTCCTCTGCCACAACCCCTGGTGCAGGTTCTTCAGGCCTGGCTGATTCAGGGCATTCTACTGTCTTTCCTGACCTGAGTACCGCCATTTTGGCAGACTCTGTGTTGGAAGGTATCTTACCCGAAGGATTCTTCATTAACTCAGCCATTTGAGCCAGCTGCTGGTCTATCTGGCGTTGATGCATTTGCATATCTGCCATTTGGACCTGCATCGTATTCAGAACGCCTGAGTTAGACAGTGCGCTTTGTGCCAGTTGATTGTTTATAGTATCTTGTCTTTTGACAAAGTCGAACAACTGACCAATTAAGTCCGATTGACCAAAGTTCTTTTCCTGACTCTGCTCTTTAGCTTGTCTCTGGCCTTGGCTAGGGTTAGCAGCTTGGCGGTTTTGGTACTTCCCTTGCCCTTGAAAGTTTGCCTTGGTTGGTTGAAAATTGGTTGTTCTAGTGTACTAACCTTGTCTGCCTCTTTTCTTGAAGCTTTGCGGTTGCTTAGGTGGATTATTCAACTGATGTGAGTTTTCTATGGCATCTTTGTTACCATAACTAAAATCAGGATGGTCCGGTCTCTTGAAGCTGACAAAAGAAATATTCTCTGCTTCATCTACTTTTGATTCGCTTTCACTTGACTCATCGGGTCATGTGTAAATGCAGTTATTAGTACCGTGTCCTCCTTCTCCACAAGTGACACACTTCATCACCTTCTCAATCTGTTTCTTTCCTTTCCCTCTTGATTCTTTTAACTGTCTGACATCAGTGGCTATCTTTTGGATTTGAGTGGTGATTGCTTCAAGAGACTTGGATTCGACCGACGACCCTTCATTAGTGGCCTTGTTAGCATATCCTCTATCAGCCCTATCGTAGTCAATACCGGCTTGTAGTTCAGCCATGTTTTCAATGATATTTTTGGATCTACTGGGCTTCTTCCCAAGAAAGTCGCTTCCTGCAGCTGCATTTAGCGATACTCTTTATTTAGGGGTCAGACCATTGTAGAAGGTTGTTATCAGGAAACCTTTCTTGTAGTTGTGGTGAGGGCAGTCTCTCTAATACTCCTGATACCTTTCCCAGGCTTCATGAAGATTCTCATTTGGCTTCTGCATGAATGACGTGATCCTTTGCCTATTCCTGACAGTTTTCTCCGTAGGGTAAAACGTGTTCACGAAAGCATCTGCCAGTGCATTCCATCCATTCAGAGCTTGATGCGGTAGCCTGAGGTACTAGGATAGGGCCTTGTCCTCTAAAGAGAAGATGAAACCCTTGCAGTAAATGACCTCTTGTGGAACTCCCCACATTTTGATGGTGTCACAGATATTCTTAAAAGCGTCAAGATGATGATAAGGGTTATCGTTCTTTGAATTCCCTCGAAAACTCTTATTCTGGATCATAGATATGACCGATGGTTTCAGTTCAAAGTTTACGACATCAAACCTTGGGATTACAACTGGACATCTTGAGTTGTTGGCCTTCGTGGCAGCCAACTCCCTGAGGGTCTTTTCTTCTTTGTCGAAATCTTCACTGTCGTTGTTCCTATGATTCTGCTCTTGATTATGTCGATTCCTTCCATGTCTGCGGTGATGACGACATCTCTCGTGACGATGATCATCCCCAAGTTGTTCTGATTCAAGTTCTTCTAGCTCTTCATGTAAATGATCGTTATTGTAAAGGTCATCGTTCCCACGCGGAGGTGAGTGTGGTCCAACTCTAGCGTTTCGCTCATCCTCGGAAAGAGGTGGTTCCATGCGAGGTGGCATGATGAATGATGTTCAAATGAGCAGAGTGTTTCTTCCCTGAGTACTTGAATAGAACATATAATCAAGTTAGAAAACTTGTGTTAATGAAACGAACTATTCTATACACATTTCAGGTTAGAAGATTAAAAGAAACGGTGATGTCAAGCTTATTACTAAGCTTGAGGCACGGGAGTGTAGTCAGTGGATTTGGGTTCGTTAATAGTACCGTTTTGCCTTGTCCCTGTCAACAGCGCTAAAAAGTTGACCGACCTAAATTGTGCGTCCAAAAGGAGAGGATTTAAAGTAGTCAGACTTTTAAATAACCCGACTCTTAGGCCCCCGCCACGATGACAGGGTCCGAAGTAGCGATCAGGGTCGAACCATAGGGACAAGGGTGGTCGTGCTAAGAATGCGGAATCAACACTCTACACTTCGGTAAAAGAAGGGTAAGAAAATGTTCCCAAGGGAACAGTAGATAAGGATCGGTAAAATAAAAGAAAACTATCTCCAACTGGAGCTACAAGGAAGATTAAGGTTTTGGCAATTATCAATTTTTAGGGGTTTTGTGTAACAGAACCCGAGGAAATAACACTACTGCCTCGATAAGGAACGAAGGAGGAAAGCGTAAGCATAACAAGCAGCAGCAGAAAACATCATGTACCCCCTTCTCTCAAAGAGAGTACCTCCGACTAAGCACCAACACCCTCTCTCAAGGATGGTGGACTTGGGTTGGAGTGGAAAGATAACCAAAGCAACTCCGACCCTGGGTACTCTCGTACTCCCTGATCAGACCAAACTCTAGAGTTGAAACACCTCTCTCGAGGGAGTTGTAATGGGAAACATGATTTTATAGCTAGTCAAAACATGATCCAAGCATACAAGCTAGAGTTCGGATGCTAGAAAGCAATTGTCCAACAAAAAGGGACCAAACTTAGAGCAACAGGTATTAAAACTCCTCTAATTCCAATAGCATGAGAATTATATAAAAGGTTTAGTTACATTGCGTGAATAAAGAAAGTAAATGACAGAGAAAAGGAAAGATAGGAATCGCCTCCTTGATTTAGGAGAGTGACATACAACAATGGATTCCTTAAGGTGCCTCTATCTCGATATCGGGTGGGAGCTCTGGCCGACATGCTCGTGTCGGGCGGTATGCCGTGACAGGCAATCATATCGGTCAAGGCACCCTCCCCGATATGGTTGTGGTCAGGATACCACCATCTCGGGCGACACACCATACATGCATTCCGTATTGGGGTCGATATCGTGTCGGGAAAGAGACAACTTAGGGTATCAGGTTCCTTGTATCGGGTGTAGAGGTGAGCCGTCTCGGGCAGGGGTCCGTCTAGGAACCCGACACATCGTGTGGTCTCCTTGGTCGATATCGGGCTTCTACGGCTACCGAGATAAATTCTAAGTGAACCACTCCCACCCCTCTCGGGTTGGGGAAGTGCTCACCTAGTATCGCCCGACACGCCTCTGGGATGCGACACACTAGCTCCAGATGCCTTCCAAAGTTAGCCTTCGTGAGATTCCCCCCCGTCCCATCAGGGTCCTATAGCTGCTATTTATAGGCAGCGGTTGGAAGAAGTTGCGGATCTCTGTGCGCCACATGCCCTTTATCAGCTCCGCATACGTGGCTTCAGGGATGATTGACGCGTGCGTGTCATCCGGCATAGCTTGGCTATCATGTGTCGGGTTACGGAGGTATCGTGCGCAACAGACGACTGCTTCCGGTGAGTAGCTCGTATCGCGCGACATGTCGTGACGGGCTGAATTAGTCGTGGCGGGTAGAGCTCTCTGTCAGGTAATTGGCATATCGCCCGTCAGTGACCGTATCGCATGACACGCCCATGTCGGGTTGAGCCCTATCGGCCAGCGTCCGTGACGGGTAGTGGACGTGTCGTGCGGCTAGAAAAAAAAGTCGATTCTTTGTAAGTGGGTCGGGACGGCCGTTCTGCTGATTTTGATTAGAAAAGCGAGGAAAACTCTATAAAAGATGATAAAAATGAGTTAAGAGCGTAGTGTGGCTTGTTTATTTAAAAACATGACAAAATGGAGAGGAAAATAGTTTAAAAGGACAGTTTTAACAACGAAATTAGGGCCATAAATACCACAAAAATGGGTGTTATCAGCTATCTCTCGAATATACTAGTGCTAGAGGAACTCACTCCCAACGTGCCTAGGGATGAGGTGGATGCTTATTGTAAGCATGACTATGATGCTTAGACATTAAAACTTAATATCATGTTGTATAAACTATGAGTTGCATAATTAGCATGAAAACATGGGCGTTCTTGAGATGGTAACATATATTAAGACATGAATCAGAATCATGCAATGCAAGAAAGCTATGATGTCTCTAAGGTGCTCTTTGAGTGTAAGATGATAGAAGGGGGTCTGGTAGAACCTTGTGTTCTCTATATGATTGGGCAAGTGGAACATTTGGAAATATTAGGATTTTCTTTGAGCCAAGAGTTGGCCACAGATATGATTCTACAATCATTGTCTGAATCATATAGCTAGTTTATCGAGAATTATTACTTGAGTAACTTGTCTAAACTTTTGTCTAAATTTCTTGTCATGCTAATAAATGTCAAAGTAGGAGTGAATAGGGACAAACCCATGATGGTGATCAATGAAGGGGAGTCCAAGGGCAAAGGTAAGGCCAAGAAGAGTTTTGAGGCTAAGTTGAAGTTCAAGTCTTCTGCACTCAAGATAAGGAGAAGGGTAAGTGCAAAAGGAATATGCCTTTTTCACTTAAAGGAACAAAGGAAGATGAAGTAAGGGATAAAGATTTGTACTTTAGGCATAAACATTATTGAGATTAACTTTTCCACTTCTTCAACTTGGGTATTGGATACAGGATGTGGATCTCACATCTGCTCAAATGTGTAAGATATGAAGAGAGGAATAACTTTAATGAAAAGTGAGGTTGAAATATGTGTTGCTAATTGAGTAAGAGTTGGTGCCAGTGCAATTGAAATCTATGAGTTCTCTCTACCTCATGGGTTTATAATAGAGTTAAGAACTGTTATTAGTTATTGTCAATAATAGAAACATCATATATGTATCGTGTTTGAACAAGAATGGATTCGAATTTATTTTATAAAGAATGGTTGATGTTCTGCTCGTAAAGATGAGATCTTTTTTGGTAGTGCAATGTCCTATGGTCTATGCTTGTTAGATCTAGAGGCAAGTGTATATAACATAAATACAAAAAGTTTAAAACTCGATGACTCAAATAAGACATGCCTTTGGCATTGTCATCTAGGTTACATAAATGAGAAACACATTTCCAGACTCCACAAAGATGGTTATCTGGACTCTTTTGGTTTTGAACCAATAGAGACATGTGAATATTGTTTTTTGGGCAAGATGACAAAATCACCTTTCACTGGTAACAGTGAGAGAGTGAGTGATCTATTAGTAATTGTACATACTGATATATGTGGCTCTTTTAGAATAAATGCTAGAAGCGGTTACCAATACTTCATTGATGACCTCAGTATGTTTCGCTATGTGTACTTGATGAAACACAAGCAAGAAGCCCTTGAAAGATTAAAGGATTTCATGAATTAAGTATAGAAGCAACTTGGTAAAAGTATTACAACACTTTGATCCGATCATGGTGGAGAATGCTTAAGCTAAGAGTTTGAGAACCTTCTTTGAGGTTATGGTATTGTACTACAATGGACTCCACCTGGCACGCCACAACATCATGGTGTATCAGAAAGAAGGAATAGTATCCTATTGGACATGGTGTGATCAATGATGAGTCTAGATGATCTTATGATTTTGTTCTAGGGATATGCTTTAAACCTGCCACATTTACACTAAACTGCGTACCTTATAAATCAGTTCAAAATGCACCAAATGAGATATGGACTAGAAAGCATTCCAATATATCTTTTATGATGATTTGGGGATGTGAAGCTTATGTGAGAAAATTGTTTCCAGAAAAGCATGGAACCAAATCAGGCAAATATTATTTTATTGGATATCCCAAGGAAACCAAGGGACACTACTTGTATAACCAATATGACAACAAAGTAATTATTGTCATGGATGTTGTTTTCCTGGAAAAGGAAATTTATTTATAAAGGAGTCAATGGGATAAAAGTAGACCAATAAGAAAACATTAAATATGTAGAGGTGCAAAAGGAACAAGGAGAATCACAAAATGTTGTGGAATCTCAAGTTCCTTGTGTAACACAAGGAACTCGTAGATCTAGTATGATATGCGTTAAGTCTCAAACATTTGGATATATTGTGACTCAACATGGCGATGATTTGATCATAGATGATGATCCAACAACCTACCTAGAAGCTATTGAGGGACCAAAGTCTAAGAAATGGCTTGAGGTCATGAGATTAGATATGGAATTTGTGTACACAAATAAGGTATGTAAGTAAACCCCATAGGGTGCAAATGGGTATTCAAGAAAAAAATGACATGGATGGTAATGTACAAACATATAAGACCATAATGGTTGCAAAGGATTTCAAACAAGTCTAAGATGTTAACTATGATGAAACCTTTTCACTAGTTGTCATGGTTAAGTCCATCAGGATCCTGCTTCCCGTTGCATCTTATTATGACTACGAGATTTGGAAGATGGATGTTAAATATGCATTCCTTGATGAGAATCTTCTTGAGGATGTGTATGTGACACAATTCAAGGGCTTTATAAATCCAAATAATGCAAAAAAAGTTTGCAATTTGTAAAGGTCAATCTATGGATTGAAGTAAACATCTTGGAGTTGGAATCTTCAATTTGACAAGGCATTCAAAGAGCTTGGTTTTAGTCAAATAATGATGAACCTTGTGTTTACAAGAAGTTTAGAGGGAGCATAGTCACATTTCTCATATTGTATGTAGATGACATACTATTGATGACGAATGCCATCCCTGCCCTAAAAATGGTAAAGAATTGGAAGGGAAGTACCTTCTCTATGAAGGATTTAGGGGAAACATCCTATATCTTAGGAATTAAGATCTATAGAGATATATCTAGAAGGATCGATGGCCTAAGGCGTAGTACATACATTGAAAAGCCACTGAAGAGGTTCAACATGCAAGACTCGAAGAGAGGGAATTTGCCCATGTCCCATGGAATTTGCCTCTCTAGAGCCTAGTGTCCTAGTTCACGTGAAGAATGGGAACTCATGAGTAAGATGTCATATGCACCTGCAATTGGATCTATCATGTATGCAATGTTATGAACTCATCTCAATATCTGATATGATTTGAGCATTACTACCAAATATTAGGTAGATCATAGTGAAGGTCATTGGACTGTTGTAAGGAACATCCTTAAATACTTGAGAAGAACTAACCTTGTTCGTGAAGGTGAAGAAGAGTTGAGTGTAAAGGGTTACGCTAATCCAAGCTTCCAGACTGAAAAAGATGATAATTGGTCACAATCCAAATTTGTATTTTTCCTTAACAACAAAATTGTGAGTTGGAAAAGTTCCAAGCAACAAAAAATTGATGATTCTACAATAGAAGTCAAGTACATTATTGCCTCGAGTGTAGCAAAGGAAGTTGTTTGGATCAAGAAGCTCATTAGTGAACTTCGAGTGGTTCCAAGCATTAGTGATGTAGTAGATTTGCATTGTGGCAATAATGGAGCTATTGCAAAATCTAAGGAAGCTAGATCACATCAACATTCAAAGCATATATTTAGTGCTTCCATCTAATACGATAGATATGTGAAAATTTACAGAGTACCGACTGAGAGCAATATTGTTGACCCACTGACAAAAGCATTTTCACAGAAGAAACATGATGGTCATATTAGGTCACTTGGGATAATATTCAAGGGTGATTGGCTCTAAGTACAAGTGGGAGTTTTTTTGGTATGTATGCAAAAATAGTCAATCATGATAATCGTAATGTGGCATAATGTAATTGATTTGATAATAATAAAGACATTTCACTCTATTATGTTTTATTCAGTTATGAGATAATGATATGACATGATAGATGTCTAAATAATGGCAATACTTGATGACATATGTCTTTAGGTTGAGGGCCTAAACAATGAGATCATGTGTATGATAGGAGTACATCAATTCTTGTTATGTCCCTAGTCAAATATTATTATGGAAGCAAAATAGATGAAAACAATACATAACACTAGATTGTGTGTTGAATGATGATAGAGTCTCATTAGTAATGATATTGGATATCAAGTAAAACACACAAGTACCTGCTAGAGAACATTGTATCAGGAAAACCCACCTTGGGAGTGGTACATGGAACCATTATATGGTAGTCTGAATCAACTCTCAAATTGATAGTGGTGATTGTCGTTCTTAGACATGAAGTCACTACACTCATCACATGTTATTCAATGAACTTTGACACCATCCAACATGGCCTCAAATAAGGGTTTCCATAAAGGTGGTGCTCATATACATTATGACACATGGTGATTGAATGTGAGTAATGTAGATGGGATTTTCCCCTCCCACCAGAGTTGATATCTTAGCCACTTGATAAGCATGATAGTGAAATGTATCTCCATCCTCATGTGAGTCAATATGTGATATGTGAGCTCACATGTATCTCAATAGTCTGCTCTTCAAGAAACAAAGATTTGAGTATTAAGAGGATGACAATTCCATGCCTCACATTCAATTTGGATATCTGAGATAAAAGAAATATACGTTCACAGTAACGCTGATCATAGATTGTAGCTTGAAGTTGTTCTCCAACTTCCAATTACTTGGGTAGCAATGAAGTGTTGCTAGATACCGATAATTTTTTGTCATGTTGTGATCTGGTTATGAATAGTCATTGTCAATGTAGTTTGAGAACTATAGGGCCACACACATAGGATGCACTTGGAATAATGGTATACTCATGGATAAAGTTTAACTTGGTTACTAAATGTGATTAGGTGATCAAATTAAGCAACACTAGATGTGAGTCGACTAACTGGGATGTACACCTGACTAATTGGTGTTCCAATCAATCGAGTGGAATGTCCAGTCCACCTAATGGATGTGAAACTATGACACCACATGTCACAAACCACAAGATAACTCAAAACTAACTGCGGAAACAAAACTTAAACAAACAGATAATTGGAAAATAGTGGAAATTAAAACCACTTTGATTAAGCTCCCAAACAACAAATTCCTTTACATATGAGTCCTTTCATGCTATAACGTACTTACCATGTATGCCATCAGCCTGTTACAAGAAAATCTATCCCAAACATATATACATATCCACTGTGACTTTACATTAAAGGTAACACCTGAGCCAAAGCCATATTTCAAAAGTACGTATACAAAACACACCCAAAAACTTATCCCAAAGACCTGAGTGTACAGGGACAACTAGGACTCTAACAACAAAAGGACCACCAACAACACTTCCAACCTTGTCAGCTATTGTCCTTCTTGCTACTGCTCAACCTCTATTGTAGGACCTCTATCTCCTTGTGCACGTCCACCTAAAAGATGTGGGAAACCCACGGGGTGAGATTCCAAATCTCAGGGGGAGATATAACTCTCCACCAACACTATTATTAGCACATGTAAGAGGATTTAAGGAATAATGATACAACTACAACTATGATAAGTGAGTAATCGGTACTAACAGAATAAGAAATTGCAATTAGATTATGAAACATCTTATCATCATAAAAGGAATATGAAGAACATGTATTTTCACTACCAATGATACTGTATAAAAGCAAGCAAAGCCTCATCCAATATTTTCGTATTTGATCCAAAGCAAGTATGCTACATGGCTAATTACGTGTCTTATTATGCCCTGAGGATTTAAGTTGTACCACCCAAATTAAAACAACCACTACTAAGTCAAAATCGGTGCCATACAAGGTCTATGGAAGAGCAAAAATCCACGACCTCACCCCTCAGTCAGTATGAGTGAACATGTAATGACATCACCAGTCAAACTACTACCAACAACATATAGTCTAGATGTACAAGTCTAGCCTTCCTTGGTATAGGTCATGATGCTAGAGGAACTGAGCTATGACCCGCAGCCGCACTCCCACCAGGGTATGGCCCGCAGCCAATCCTGTATCATGTGTCATTGAGCTACGGCCCACAACTGCACTCCTATCAAGGTATGGCCCGCAGCTAATCCTATATAACATATCACTAAGAGATCAGCTCATGCATGGTTGTCTCATATATCTTGGATGTAAGGGGATATTCATCCTCATCCCCACATATTAAAAAATTATGTGCTCTGAGTTAATCTCGTTTCACCATTCAACAAGTTCTGACACTGAGTGGATCTATGGCACAGGGTAAAACTACATGATTAAGTTCCACTTGATTAGTTAAGTCAATTATATGTTTCTCATACGCCTACTGTCACCCTATGTTGACCTCATAACCACACAGGTCACGACACCTACTATGGTCAATGTCACAACCGCGACCCTCATGTGCCTCAACCATCTATCACATGTCACGACCATCCACCTCTAGACCATGTTGTGCCCACGACACTTAGGATTAGGGTTTCACAAAGCATCTCGACCAGATGGTGTATCGACCCCAACCTATGTCGTGACCCAAGTGTTGGTTTTTGTTGAGGAAACATGTTCTACAGAAGCAACAAAATAAAAAATATATCCACACAACCCGCAATAGGTTCTTGTCAACAACAACATATTCAGAAAGAGTGTTCGCAGGATATACCTTTTTGTAGAGAAAGTCCGGTGAAGTCCCACTACACGATAGTGTGCAACGCTCCTGGCTTACACAGACAATACTTCTCTCCCGTACTCTGAATGGGTCGTGAGAAGATATGGCGGTGCTCCTTTTATGTGGTGATGTATGCCGCTCGTAGCGCGTATGGACGTTCGTTGACATCCTCTGAACATAGGCATCTTAGTGTCTGCATCTCTACTTCATCCACACGGATGGACTGAACTCCACGTCGCACTTCCTAAGCTGACATGAAGGAGTAGCCTCTGTATAATGATGTGCTAGCATCGCGGTGCTCTCCTTTCTCTTCTAAGGATGGTGACGGCTAGGGTTTACATACGTGAGCGTAAAATGAAAAACCTCTCTCAATATCTTGTAAAGACATCGGTTGTCAAGCCTCTTTAAATAGGAGATGAAAGGAAAAAGAGTTTCCTAAACCCTTCGGTAAATAGAAAGGCTACGTTAATTAAAATGCTCATTGATTAATTATAATATTATGGAATTAGTTAATTAACCAATTAATTGTATTAATTGATTAATTCATATCTCACTCCATGCAATCGCTCGGGATGGCTCTATGGGCATACATACCAACAAACTCCCACTTACACTTAGAGCCAGTCACTCTAATTAATTATCTTAAATATTTTAACATATTCCAATATTATGCTAATGGATTACTCATAACCTCCAATTTCATGATGTTATCTTAGTATTTTTCTTCCATTTTCTACACTATTCTTTACATATATTAGACAAAATCCCTAGCTATCCTCTTTTATTGCAAATAAATTGTTAGATTAACTTTTCTCCTTTTTGCTTACAGAAAAAGATGAAAAAAATCACAAAAGAACCATACAGGCTCAAGACCGCATGGAGTCAAACGGTCTCAAGACCGCATGAAGCCAATAGGTCTCAAGACTGCATGGAGTCAAACGGTCTCAAGACCACATGGAGTCAAACGGTCTCAAGACCGCATAAAGCCAACCGGCCTCAAGACCGCATGGAGTCAAACGGTCTCAAGACCGCATGGAGTCAAACGGTCTCAAGACCGCATGGAGTCAAATGGTCTCAAGACCGCATGAAGCCAACCGGTCTCAAGACCGCATGGAGTCAAACGGTCTCAAGACCACATGGAGTCAAACGATCTCAAGATCACATGAAGCCAACCGGTCTCAAGACCGCATGGAGTCAAACGGTCTCAAGACCACATGGAGTCAAACAGTCCCAAGACCGCATGAAGCCAACCAGTCTCAAGACCGCATGAAGTCAAACGGTCCCGAGACCGCATGAAACCAACCGGTCTCGAGACCGCATGGGACCAAACGGTTTCAGAGTCCAAACAGTTTCAGAGTCCAAACGGTCTCAGAGTCCAAACGGTCTTGAAGACCGTTTGGACCCAAAACTGACCAAACCATTTGGACTTCACTTAAGGCCTATAAATAAGACCCCAGGGGTCCTCCCAAAGGCAATGAAGTTTTCAGACGTCCAGAGGCTGCCTCGATCACTCTAGAGCAAATCTGACTTCCATCCTCCGCCTAGGGGCTGCCGGTCTGAGATCCACACTCCATCATGAAGCTGCTTTCTCTCTCTCCACCAAGGAAGGTGGGAAGGGAGGACCTCATCACCAAGCAACCTGTGAAGCTAGAAGATCGTCTTCTCTCTCTCTCCAAGGGGTTGACTTTCCTCTCTCCTTTGTGGGGATGATGCTCTCTCTCTCTTCTTGCCTCCTTCCTTGTCCTAGCTATGAGCGAGTAGTCTCTCTCTCACTGGGGTGCGGGGAGTAGCCCCGCTACCCATGTTTTCATCTCATGTAATGTAATCCATAGTTTGCAATATAGAGATTATATCTTTTCAGTTCAACATCAAACGTTTAATGAATTCTTGTTGCTTGATCACCAACTTGTGTTATCTTTTATCTTTTAGTATGAATTGTCTACATTTATACTATTAGATTCGAAACTCATTTGTATGTTGGTTCTTGGTGCATGTATCCACCATGCATCTGTTTCAGTATCTAGGAGTGTCTTTCAAGAAGTGGAGTAAACTCACTCCCATCGTTGTACTTCCATACTATGAAATGGAATCAGTTGACGTATGAAAGTACAACCTTGATGAGTCGAGGAACACACTTTGCGAAGGGAATGATGCAAAGTAGTTGACCATTCGTTCGGGGATGGCTGACTTTGCAAACATTCCCACACTTCTCATAGTTAGTTCTCCGAAAGGAAACTAAGTCTACAAAGATACTAACTAACTAAACTCTTGTTGCATGTTATGTTTTATTTTGCATGTCTTGATTCATGTGCAGTGGCGGTGAAAACCGATCACACCCTAGTGACTTCTTATCATTGTTTTAGATCTTTAAATTTTGCTTGTTTGCTTTACTTCACATGTTCTTAGTTTAAAACAACAAAACCAACCTTTTGATTTAAGTACCTACTATTAAGAGATTAAGTGAAGTTCTAGCTTTTTTCATCTTGTTGTTCACAACAAGACCGTTGTCCTGTGGATTCAACCCTTAACTATACTACGATAAGACTTCCACGTATCTTAGCATACGTGGGTGGAGTTCTCAATATAGTATAAGCAAGGCTAAACTTAAAGACTTACCATCCTTAGGATTTTTAGTTGGTGCACGCAATTCTATGTAAGTGGAAGCTCCACCATAAAATTGGCACCGTTGCCGGGGACAACATAATGTTTTAATATCATTTAGTATCTTGCTAGTTGGTTAGGGTTTTACACTTTCTTTTAATCATTAATCCATATCTTCTTGAATTCATTATATCTCGGCCATCATCTAAAAGGTGTTTTCTTTTCTCTACTCAGGTAGAAAATGTGTATGCGATCTTCGCATAACCGCGGATTCTCCCCTGATCCAGAGTACGACTCTGAGGTATAGAGAAGCTTCCATCACCTCATCATACTCAATCGCCAAAGAGCCAGACAAATGGCTGAAGATCAATGCCAGGCTGCACTGGTAATGGAGAGGGTCAATGCCGCCATCGCCGCTCAAAGAGCCCAACTCATCGTTGATACTCGTGCTCAGATTCAAGTGGAGATCCGAGCGGAAGAACAGGCCCACATCCGAGCTGAAAATGAGGCAGCAAACCAAGCTGCCCAGCTGGAACTAAGAAACAAGCAATTGAGGGATTATGCTGTCCCTAAGAACTACGAAGACAACCATCCGGTTCGACCTCTGATCATCAACATACCCAACTTTGAGATCCGAACCCAATGGATTCAGATCATGCAAGGCATCTCATTCTCTCGAGGTTCTGGAGATGATTGCATGGATCATCTAAAGAGGTTCAAGGCACTATGCCGACTAGTCCCACAAGCCGGAGTTGCCTTCGACGCAATAATGCTGCATCTGTTTCACTTCACTCTATATGGGAAAGCTCTGAGCTGGTATAACTCGCTTGACAGGGAGCCAATAATCACCACATGGGCTCCCCTGGAAGAAAAGTTCATGGAAAAGTTCTTCCCCCCTTCACTAACTTACAAGATTAGGGGGCAGATTAATCACTTCTCCCAACTTCCCAGAGAATCACTTGCGGAAGCATGGGAAAGGTTCAAAGAGCTTCTGCGAAAGTGTTCTCATCACGACATCTCCCAAAACCAACTAATAGAAACATTCTATAGGGGAGTGAGTGATGACATCAAGCAATTTCTGGAATCCTCATCTGGAGGAAATTTTATGAGAAAGAATTACGAGGATGCCTGGAAAATAGTCACACTCAGAGATGAGAATTAGTCCAACTGGGGACGATTAGCTGGAAAAGGAGTCCTCAAGGTTTATAAAGCCGAAGAATCAATGGAGATGAAGGCTATTGCTGAAGCCTTGAAGACCATAGCTCATAAGCAACAAGCTCTTGAAACTTCTCTTGGAGAATTTGACAAGAAGAAAAACTCCCAGGTTCAACAGGTCAAGGCTGCCACAGGAACCTGTGAAGCCTGTCATGCATCTGACCATCCAACTCTTTCATGCGACTTGCTTTATAATGTGATGATGGATATGCATCCACTACCACAACAGTATGAACCAATCACTGACCAGTCTGAAGAGCAATTGCCAGAACAAGTCAACTCTATTCATTCCATTCCTGGACAAGTCTATTATAATCCTAATCAGCTAAGGAACCACCCAAGATTTCAATACGGGAACCCTACTGGGACCGCAAATCCGCAACACCAGACACAGGGAGGATCCTCCAGTAGGTTACCACCTGGATTCCCAAGCAACTTCAATCAAAACCAAGGGAACCCCAGGAATAACTTCCCGAGAGCCAACTACCCCAGGAACCCATCTGCCTACTATCAGTATACTCATCCTCCTTTACACCCACAACTGCACCCTCAGTTGCAGCAACCTCAGTTAGCGATGCCTCCGCAACAACCTCAACAAGGACAACAACAACTTCCTCAGAAAAATACCCCTTCTCAGCCGAAAGATGAAATGACTTTGATAAGGCAGATGTTGCAATCACAACAAACTATGCTCGCCAATCAACAAGCTTAGCAAAAGGCAGTAGAAGCTCAACTAGCCCAAATTGCTGCACAACTGAAGCCTCCAGCAGGCACATTTGCAGGGCAGTCTGAATCGAACCCTAGACATGGATAGAATAGGCCTGAACAGTTGAATGCTGTTACTATAAGATCTGGACGCACCCTTCATGAAACTACAAGGATCACTCTTGATGATGATGATACACCTGCCTTTATGCCGAATTAGAGCCCAAAGCCAGGAACAGAGAAGTCCTCAGAGAGCGTAAAGGGCAAAGAAAAAGAACAAGTGTCCACAGAGCCAGAAATCTTGCAGTATAAACCAAGGATCCCATATCCGGGAAGACTGCGAGAAACGAAGATGGATACCAGGTTCCAAAAATTCAAGGAGGCGATGAAGAAACTTTACATCGATATCCCACTCCTTGATGCTCTCTCTGAGGTACCGGCTTGGGCTAAATACCTCAAAACCCTATTATCAAGAAAGTACATCACTGAGGAACAAGAAACTATCAAACTTGCCCAAACCACCTCTGATATCATCCTTAATAAAATGCCAAAGAAAAAGGACCCAGGTTCCTTCGGCATTCAATGTTGCATTGGAAATGCATCAACCAAAAAGGGACTAGCTGACCTAGGGGCCAACATATCCATTATGCCCTATTCTATGTGCAAACGATTAGGTTTCACCGAATTGGTGCCTACAGCAATGACAATTCAACTAGCTAACTCTACCATCACCGCACCTCTTGGAATCATTGAAGATATTCCAGTTAGGATAGGCAAAGATGCCTATGTTCCATGCGACTTCGTCATCATGGGCATCAAGGAAGATCTGAGATACCTGATAATTTTTGGCAGACCTTTCCTCGCCACAGCTAGGGTGCTTATCGATGTTGAAGCTGGCACCATCATTCTAAGACTCGGAAAAGAAGCAATTCAATTCCGAGTTCTGAACAGCATGAAAGGCCCCAACATTCAAGAGGAGTTCTTTCTTCTAGACACAATACAACAAATGTCTCAATTAGAAATATCTGAGCCATTAGACAAGTTAGAGAATGTTCTAACCAAACCAGAAGTCGAATTCTCTACAAACGAATTGGTTCAACAGTGTCTGCAACACTTAGAGAAGGCCGAAGAAGCACCGTCGGCCACCTTTGAGGAACTCAAAGCTGTCACCATTCTAGAAGCAACAGAGCCACCTAAGGCTCCTGAGATGAAGACTCTACCCATGGGACTTAAACATGTCTTCTTGGACGAGGAAAAATTATGTCCGGTTATCATCAGTTCCACCCTAACAGAAAGCCAGGAAGAAAGGCTTCTGGATGAGATGAAGAAACACAAAAAGGCCATTGGGTATAAGATAACTGACCTGACAGGCATAAATCCAGCCCTATGCATGCACAGACTACCCATAGTCGAAGAATTTAAGCCATCACGCAAACATCAGAGGAAGCTGAATCCTAATCTCAAAGAAGTGGTTCGCCTTGAAGTCCTCAAATTACTGAAATCCGGCATAATCTACCCGATCTCTGACTCCCAATGGGTCAACCCCGTCCAAGTAGTTCCTAAAAAAGGAGGCACTACTATTGTGCTTAATGACAAAAATGAGTTAATACCCACCAGGACGGTGATGGGGTGGCAGATGTGCATCGACTATAGAAAATTAAACAAATCCACGCAGAAAGATCACTACCCTCTGCCCTTTCTTGATGAGGTCCTAGAACATTTAGCCCATCAGAAATACTTCTGCTATCTAGATGGTTATTCTGGGTTCTACCAAATACCCATACACCCGGAAGACCAAGAGAAAACTACCTTCACCTGCCCTTTTGGAACCTATGCTTTTAAAAGAATGCCTTTCAGGTTGTGTAACGCACCTGCTATTTTCCAAAGGTGTATGTCCGCCATTTTCACAGAATTAATAGAATCCATTATGGAAGTGTTCATGGATGATTTCTCAATTTATGGAGATTCTTTCGATAACTGTCTAATCAACCTTGGACAAGTTTTACAACGATGCGAGGAAATGAACCTCATACTGAATTGGGAAAAATGCCATTTCATGGTAACTGAAGGTGTCGTCCTCGGGCACAGAGTGAGTGACAGAGGGATTGAGGTCGATAAGGCTAAAATCGATGTTATCTCGAAGCTGTCGCCACCGAAAGATATAAAAGGAGTACGGGCTTTCTTGGGTCATATGGGGTTCTACAGAAAATTTATTAAGGATTTCTCAAAAATAGCAAAACCCATGACCCAACTCCTGACTAAATATACTGAGTTCATCTTTAACTAAGACTGCTTGCAAAGTTTCTCAACTCTAAAAAACACTTTAATTTCTACACCTATTCTGAGAGCCCCAGATTGGTCGCTACCATTTGAAATCATGTGCGACGCAAGCAATTACGCCATAGGAGCTGTATTAGGACAGCGGATCGACAAGAAACCCTATGTAATTTACTATGCATCTAAAACGCTAGATGAAGCACAAAAGAATTACACTACTACAGAGAAGGAGTTCCTGGCTGTCATCTACGCATTTGAGAAATTCCGCTCCTATTTGATTGGATCCAAGGTCATAGTCTACACTGACCACTCCGCCATTCGATACCTAATTCAGAAGCAAGATGCCAAACCCAGACTTATCCGCTGGGTGTTGATGCTTCAGGATTTCGATTTGGAAATTAAAGATAAGAGCGGAGTGGAAAACATCGTAGCCGACCATCTCAGTCGTATTGAAGTGGAAGATGAAGATAAAATCCCTATCCGAGACTCTCTTCCAGATGACCAACTAATGAAGGTTACCCATGGATTCCCTTGGTATGCAGACATTGTCAATTATCTAGCTACAAGAATCATTCACCCCTCCGCCTCCTACCACGAAAAAAGGAAATTCCTCCACGATATAAAGAAATATCATTGGGATGAACCTTACCTGTTTCACCTATGTGCTGACAGACTTTTCCGTCACTGCTTGCCAGAAGAAGAGATCACCCCAGTCCTAGAGCATTGCCATTCAGGACCCACGGGGGGGGGGGCATATGAGTGCAAAGAAAATCGCTATAAAAGTTATGCAATCAGGCTTCTTCTGGCCAACCATAGCAAAGGACTCCTATGATTTTGTGAAATCGTGCAACAAATGTCAATTCTCTGGCAGCATATCCAAAAGGAATGAAATGCCCCTCACAATGTGGTAAGAAATTGAACTTTTTGATGTGTGGAGGTAGACTATATGGGCTCCTTCCCTTCTTCCTATGGTTTCTCCTACATCCTGGTTGTGGTGGACTATGTCTCGAAATGGGTCGAAGCTATACCCATTGTATCCAGCGATTCCAAACCAGTGATTAAATTGTTTAAAGATATCATTTTCCCCAGATTTGGAGTCCCCAGAACTATCATATCAGACGGCGGGACCCATTTTCTGGAACGAAGTTTTGAAGCCCTGTTGAAAAAATATGGAGTCAACCACAAAGTAGCCACGCCTTACCATCCACAAACCAGTGGTCAGGTTGAGGTATCAAATAGACAACTAAAGGCAATCTTAGAAAAAACATATAATAGAAATTGCACTGACTGATCCACTAAGCTTCTCGATGCCCTTTGGGCTTATCGAACAACCTATAAAACACCAACCGGGACAACCCCGTTCCGTTTGGTATACGGGAAGTCTTCTCATCTTCCAGTAGAATTGGAACACAAAGCTTGGTGGGCCATTGTGATGGTGGACTTTTGGAGTCCTTGATCATCCAATGCCATAAGTAAAATCATAAGGTCGAATAATATTGAGAGTTACAAGATTTTGACAAAATAGGTTTGTTGATTGATGTTAATATCATCCTTAACTTGATGCCTTTTTGAGGAATTTATTTGAATGGTCCAATAGATGAGTTTTGTCACCAAATTTGAGTAGAAGGTAGCTTGAGAGGTAAGGAAGCTATGGTTAAAATTTGGTGGCATTTGGATGTTCCTAGAGGAAGTTATTAGGGTTTGAAATTGGTGAAACAATGTGCATAATTGATGTTCTTAGACCTAAGTTTGGAGCTTGATGGATGTGTCACGCGCCCCTTTGGTTTGGGTAGGCTGTGTGGACTAATCATGGCCCTACATATCCAATCTAGTAGCAGTAAGGGCTACTTTAAGTGAGCCACAGATCCGGTCCTTCAATGTGCCTTCTTAGCTCTTGGATGTAGATCGGACGATACTGAGCTCATCTCCAAGCCCCGGATCATGAGGAGTCTTGGAGCAGTGAGGCGTGCAAGCACCCACGCCACCACGATCTCAGAACGTGCGTCAAATGGAAGAGACGACTGAGCAGTTAAGTCTTACTCATTGAGGACTGTCATATGACCCCCTACATGTTGCCTTTGGTGGAGTGTGGAGGGAGAACAAACCTCCGCACACTCTCTGTCTCTCCAACTCAGCAACAGTAAAACCAGAGAAATGCAGTGAGGATCAGAGGGGGTTTCTACTGGATTTAGTGAGGACTCCGACAGAAGTTAAGAAGGGGAAAAGGGAGGCCGAGGACAGGGGATTCCACCCATGTATCTGCATGCCCAAATCGTGAAGCTTTTCATGGTGGACGAGTCCAACCTGGCTGGAGAAGAAGGCGGAGCTCGGGGGCTGGAAGTGGGGGTGCACATCTATGATTGGAGGGTGCAGAGGTGTTTGTGGAGGCCCGATGAAGCTTTTGGAAGCTTCAGGCTCGAGCGGGAGTGAGAGGGGTGCTTTCCCCCCTTTTGCTCCGCCACGGTAGAGATGGCGGCGGCGCTCTCACCTAAATGGAGCATCAGAGGTTGAGCAACCGAGGTGAGTGGCCGGCGGCGTTGAGGGAAAGACACTGAAGCTTGGGCCGGGGTAGGTCTTTCGTGAGGAGGAGGCAGCGCTTGTTGTTTGCTCGCCGAAGCTGAGCTCTGCGGCGGTGCTCTGTGGAAACAGAGTCCACGCTAAACGCGAGGACCAGAGGGAGGAGCGGTCGAGTCCTCGGATCCTTAGACCCATGGATCCACCGCCAGATCCAGATCGTGAACCAGCCAGCAGATAGGAGAGCCGCGCCCTCCTTAGGGCCACGTGGCGGGTTTCCATTGGACGAAAAAGGTAAATGTTCAGTTAATATGCATATCTTCCAAAATTCATATTAAATAGCTCGAACCTCAGAAAAATACATATAATATACCAAACTTCTCAGAAAAATGCGTAGAACAAGATGGAAGCATAATATCCTGCTTTTGAATCTTAAATATCAGTGATATCTTGTTAGTAGTGAAATACTCTTATAATGGATAATAAATATCAAATGATGTTCTAAAATTGTGGGAAAATGCCAATAAGTATATAATTATGTTTATAATGCACCTGATGTCAAGGATGATCAGGTTGATGTACGAAATTATGTAATTTGATTAATATGGTTGATTAGGGCTAATAACACTAAAAAATAATGCAATTAATGCATACATGCTCAATAAATGATGAAATTCACAGAGTAAGCTCATATCGTTATATTGAACCTCAGTTTTAATTATGAGATCATAATGACGAACAAAATCCATGTTATATGAAGATGAATATTAATACATGTTATAAAACCCTAACCTAGGTTAATGATGTAACCTAGGGTTAATATGTGCACAAAAAGGATATGGAACCTAATGTTTAGATGATGAACTTTGATAATGAGATGTAATCTGGAAATTGACATCAATATGATAATTCTAAGACAAGAATGCAAGTAATGATGAGAATATCCTAATGAGATGTAAGATGATAAGAACCTGATGATAGTATATGGTCTTGTCTTGATCAGGGTTGACCAAGCTTATAGTTGACATCAGTGGTATGTGATTAGGATGTCTCTTTGGAAGGTACGCCATTACCTCTTACTTGGCTTATTATACAATATGCTTGTGTTATATGAGTAGTAAAATACTTGGCATATGGTATTGATTGAAATGATTGTTCTGGTATGATATGTTGCATGATTTTCCATACTTATTGCTATGAACACATGAGACATAATATATTTGTTCCATTATATCTAAGCACTTCAACTCTTTGGTAGTAAAGTGCTGGAAATAAGTACTTCAACTCTTTGGTAGTAAAGTACTTGGAAGTGATCCAACTCTTTGGTAGTATATCACATTGTGAAATGATCCAACTCTTTGGTAGTAGATCATAAAGGCCTTAATGCATTCAACTCTCAAGTAGTAAATGCATGAATGATATAATGGAAAATGTGCTTAAAATATGTGTTCTCTTTTGTTGATGAATATCTTTGTGCAAGTATACACTTTAATTATATTTCTTTATAATTGCCAAGTATTAGTTTTATCTTATTGCCAAGATATGATGAGAGGTATATAAAAGACACGTAGGCGTACTCAGTACAATATTCTTGAAATATTGTGCTGATGTGTACCGCATGTAATCTTTTGTTTAGGTTGTGGTTATGCTCTTGAAGATCCAGGATAGTGAGAGTTGTGTGGCGAGCTGATGTGCAGGTGGACCTGTTGTCTTAAGATCCTGTAGTTTAGATGTAGTACATGTATATGTATAGTTTGTTGTTCAATATGTAATATCAAATGTTGTAACAATTCATGTTGTAATTATATGTTGAATGGTGAACATGTGTGTATGGTTTTATTATTGTTCATGTACATGTGCTACTGTGTTTCCTTCTGACTTCCTCTGATTTTCTTCTTCTTAGCCTAGTGTGTGATGTTTAATTGGGATTCTCGCTGAGGTGAGGGTTTCAATTTGGACGTCACACATCAGATTAAGTTTTAGAAAATCCGGGGACGTCACAGATGGTATAGAGCATGAACAATAGCAAAGCCTGACATTTGCTCATCATACAACTCAAAACTAAAGAACCTTGAACCTTAATAATCTTTAGGGTTAGATTAGTCGTCTTTTAGAGACTAGATCTGACCTAGCCTCTAGGTTAGCACCTAGATGTCCGAGAACTAGGTCTAGACTGGTGTTTGTTGAGTAGCAAGTCCTGAGATGTCATTCTTTCCTTGTAGTGCAGCGGTATGGGACGTTGCACTATTTGGAAATGACGTGCATCAAGGGAAGAGAAACCCTAGACATATTGTGCACGTTGTCTAGAGTAGCTACACTAGTCTACCCCTTATTCTCACCCTTTTCACTAGTTTTCATGACACTGTACTCTCTACTATGTGTGGGGCACTCGTTTCTGGATTTGGTTTTTGATTCCAATCGGATCGAACCTTGGTAGTTTTCTCTGACGCTTGTTTTATCAGAGAAAAAACTATATAATATTTTATTATGTATATGTATTACAAAAATGTGTCCCCACACATGTACGAGTAGGAGGTGTTCATGCAACCTAAGTGAAAGTGATGACATCAGTCTAGAAGAGAGTGTAGTTCTAGATTAGATGTCTAGAGCCTTGTTTGGTATATGTGATAGACGGAATAGATAAAATAAGTTTGATGATACGATCTAAGTCTTATATAGATGATATAAGATAGTTTGTGATGATATATGTTTGTCTTTGAGGACTTAAGTTCATCTTAAGGATGCAAGATGAGTTCTGATGATGCAAGAAAATAGGCTTTTATGAGATAAGATAAGCTAGGCTGAGACGAGGTTGTGAATCAGCAAGAGCCTCAATCTCTTTTATGAAGGAGGACATCTAGTGTTAGGACCAGTTTCAGGGTTAACTCCAGAGAGAGTGAGACCCGTTGGGAGAAGGTCAGAGAACCTAAACTCTAAGATATGAGATAATAAGAAATATGTGATACAATATGTCCTAAACTAGAATACTCCTGAGTGAATGACTTGAGTTGCTTAATGCATGATTCATGTAGATCTGTTGAATGCTAGATGTCCATGGGAAGACCAAACCCTAGAGTCAGAGAGAGGCTGGTTATATGAACATGTGAACATGAATATGAGTGCCTGCCATCTGGGTGAGGGAGAGAGCCCAAAACCCTGGAGGAGGTAGCTATGTTAGTTTTTGTGAAGCCTCATGCTCGGGTTGGTGGTTTCCCGCATAGGAATCTAGTGGTTGCAGGTATAAGAGAAGTTTTGGGTAAGCATGTTTCATGGGTAGAAGACCTATGAATAGTATGTTGTAGAATGTTTTGGTTTGTGCTTATGTGGCTAGAGCTAATGAAGCTATTAGCTAGTGTCAATGAGGTAATCAGAGAATCCTAGACCAAGAGGAAAGATAAAGTTGTGTTATGAGATACACATAGAGTTGAGTTAGCTCAGAAAGAATGAGCAATGCACTATCTTCGTGATAAGGGTTGGGAGAACCTCATTTGGACTAGATAAAGTTTTGATACACATGTTTCATGAGCCACTTATATAAGTTTGTTTAGCACAACCGTGATATAATATATGTAAAATGTGATCTAATCTCAAGATATGATATATAGACATGATATAATGGGGACCTAAGAAGGTTTAATAGATGGCAATGCATAAATGGTTAACCATATGCTTTAATAAGGATGATAATGTGATAGTGTTGGTTAATCTTGTGATAAAATCACTAGTAAATGTTGTAATTTATTATGAGCAATGAAATAAGATCATATGAATGAGACATGTTACATGAGATGTTAATCATAGTGCTAATAAAGATGAAAAACATAGTTGACAACTAGCATAGCATAATTCTTATGACACTTTGATATGATCAGTTGGATAAAGTGGGTTAACTTTAGTTAACTCCCACCTAAAGGGCATACGTTAATGTTGAACACGTTCTAATAACTAGCTCAATAAAATGGTGATGACACCTTGAGATAATGGGTTGACTATAGTTAACTTCTTTGGAATATGATAATATGATGTAGAAACCCTAATGCATGGATAAAGATAAGGATGCAATCCTAACATATGAGATATGTAATGACATAACCTAAGTTTCTAAATCTTGAGTTTAACCTTGAATGGAGTGTTTGTGCACCCAAGATGGTTGTAAACCCCTAATAGTGTTTCGAATACATGGTTCTAGGTAACCTTTGTGGATAGGTTACACTTAGAATGGTGCCTACATGTGAATGAAGGCAAGATAAAGTTTTCCCTAAAAGTATGTGTATGGTTTACTTTCGAGGACGAAAGTTCTTTTAAGATGTATATGATGTAACAAAGTGGGTATTCTGGCTTAATTTCGAGGACGAAATATCTTTTAAGGTGTGTAGGATGTGATGGAGTGGACTTTTGGAGTCCTTGATCATCCAATGGCATAAGTAAAATCATAAGGTCGAATAATATTGAGAGTTACAAGATTTTGACAAAATAGGTTTTTTGATTGATGTTAATATCATCCTTAACTTGATGCCTTTTTGAGGAATTTATTTGAATGGTCCAATAGATGAGTTTTGTCACCAAATTTGAGTAGAAGGTAGCTTGAGAGGTAAGGAAGCTATGGTTAAAATTTGGTGGCATTTGGATGTTCCTAGAGGAAGTTATTAGGGTTTGAAATTGGTGAAACAATGTGCATAATTGATGTTCTTAGACCTAAGTTTGGGGCTTGATGGATGTGTCACGCGCCCCTTTGGTTTGGGTAGGCTGCGTGGACTAATCTTGGCCCTACATATCCAATCTAGTAGCAGTAAGGGCTACTTTAAGTGAGCCACAAATCTGGTCCTTCAATGTGCCTTCTTAGCTCTTGGATGTAGATCGGACGGTACTGAGCTCATCTCCAAGCCCCGGATCATGAGGAGTCTTGGAGCAGTGAGGCGTGCAAGCACCCACGCCACCACGATCTCCGAACGTGCGTCAAATGGAAGAGGCGACTGAGCAGTTAAGTCTTACTCATCGAGGACTATCATATGACCCCCTACATGTTGCCTTTGGTGGAGTGTGGAGGGAGAACAAACCTCCACACACTCTCTGTCTCTCCAACTCAGCAGCAGTAAAACTAGAGAAATGCAGTGAGGATCGGAGGGGGTTTCTACTGGATTTAGTGAGGACTCCGACAGAAGTCAAGAAGGGGAAAAGGGAGGCCGAGGTCAGGGGATTCCACCCATGTATCTACGTGCCCAAATCGTGAAGCTTTTCATGGTGGACGAGTCCAACCTGGCTGGAGAAGAAGGCAGAGCTCGGGGGCTGGAAGTGGGGGTGCACATCTACGATTGGAGGGTGTAGAGGTGTTCGTGGAGGCCCGGTGAAGCTTTTGGAAGCTTCAGGCTCGAGCGGGAGTGAGAGGGGTGCTTTTCCCCCCTTTTGCTCCGCCACGGTAGAGATGGCGGCGACGCTCTCACCTAAATGGAGCATCAGAGGTTGAGAAACCGAGGTGAGTGGTTGGCGGCGTTGAGGGAAAGACACTGAAGCTTGGGCCGGGGTAGGTCTTTCATGAGGAGGAGGCGGCACTTGTTGTTTGCTCACCGGAGCTGAGCTCTGCGGCGACGCTCTATGGAAACAGAGTCCACGCTGAACGCGAGGACCCAGAGGGAGGAGCGGTCGAGTCCTCAGATCCTTAGACCCATGGATCCACCGCCAGATCCAGATCGCGAACCAGCCAGCAGACAGGAGAGCCGCACCCTCCTTAGGGCCACATGGCGGGTTGCCATTGGACGAAAAAGGTAAATGTTCAGTTAATATGCATATCTTACAAAATTCATATTAAATAGCTCGAACCTCAGAAAAATACATATAATATACCAAACTTCTCAGAAAAATGCGTATAACAAGATGGAAGCATAATATCTTGCTTTTGAAGCTTAAATATCAGTGATATCTTTTTAGTAGTGAAATACTCTTATAATGGATAATAAATATCAAATGATGTTCTAAAATTGTGGGAAAATGCCAATAAGTATATAATTATGTTTATAATGCACCTGATGTCAAGGATGATCAGGTTGATGTACGAAATTATGTAATTTGATTAATATGGTTGATTAGGTCTAATAACACTAAAAAATAATGCAATTAATGCATACATGCTCAATAAATGATGAAATTCACAGAGTAAGCTCATATCAGTATATTGAACCTCAGTTTTAATTATGAGATCATAATGAAGAACAAAATCCATGTTATATGAAGATGAATATTAATACATGTTATAAAACCCTAACCTAGGTTAATGATGTAACCTAGGGTTAATATGTGCACAAAAAGGATATGGAACCTAATGTTTAGATGATGAACTTTGATAATGAGATGTAATTTGGAAATTGACATCAATATGATAATTCTAAGACAAGAATGCAAGTAATGATGAGAATATCCTAATGAGATGTAAGATGATAAGAACCTGATGATAGTATATGATCTTGTCTTTATCAGGGTTGACCAAGCTTATAGTTGACATCAGTGGTATGTGATTAGGATGTCTCTTTGGAAGGTACGCCATTACCTCTTACTTGGCTTATTATACAATATGCTTGTGTTATATGAGTAGTAAAATACTTGGCATATGGTATTGATTGAAATGATTGTTCTGGTATGATATGTTGCATGATTTTCCATACTAATTTCTATGAACACATGAAACATAATATATCTGTTCCATTATATCTAAGCACTTCAACTCTTTGGTAGTAAAGTGCTGGAAATAAGTACTTCAACTCTTTGGTAGTAAAGTACTTGGAAGTGATCCAACTCTTTGGTAGTAGATCACATTGTGAAATGATCCAACTCTTTGGTAGTAGATCATAAAGGCCTTAATGCATTCAACTCTCAGGTAGTAAATGCATGAATGATATAATGGAAAATGTGCTTAAAATATGTGTTCTCTTTTGTTGATGAATATCTTTGTGTAAGTATACACTTTAATTATATTTCTTTATAATTTCCAAGTATTAGTTTTATCTTATTGCCAAGATATGATGAGAGGTATATAAAAGACACGTAGGCGTACTCAGTACAATATTCTTGAAATATTGTGCTGACGTGTACCGCATGTAATCTTTTGTTTAGGTTGTGGTTATGCTCTTGAAGATCCAGGATAGTGAGAGTTGTGTGGCGAGCTGATGTGCAGGTGGACCTGTTGTCTTAAGATCCTGTAGTTTAGATGTAGTACATGTATATGTATAGTTTGTTGTTCAATATGTAATATCAAATGTTGTAACAATTCATGTTGTAATTATATGTTGAATGGTGAACATGTGTGTATGGTTTTATTATTGTTCATGTACATGTGCTACTGTGTTTCCTTCTGACTTCCTCTGATTTTCTTCTTCTTAGCCAAGTGTGTGATGTTTAATTGGGATTCTCGCTGAGGTGAGGGTTTCAATTTGGACGTCACACATCAGATTAAGTTTTAGAAAATCTGGGGACGTCACAGCCATCAAACAACTAAATTTTGATCTTAAAAGTGCCAGAGAAAACAGACAACTCCAGCTACAGGAGCTAGAGGAGCTCCAAATGACTGCTTATCAAAGTGCCAGGATTTATAAAGAGCAAACCAAAATGTGGCACGATGGTCATCTTAAGAGGAAAGACATCGCCGTCGGCGACAAAGTACTCCTTTTCAACTCCAAGCTCAAGTTGTTCCCCAGAAAACTCAGAACAAAATGGTCCGGGCCCTTCACCATAAAGCATATATACCCAACTGGAGTTGTCATAATTGTTGACAATAACAGAGGAGAATGAACTGCCAATGGACACAGGTTGAAGAAATACTATACACCAGAAGACAAATTGCCCCGACAAACTGTGGAGATCAGAGACCCCTCAGCATCACCATAACCATACCAAAACTCTGTCAAGCCAGCGACATAAAACCCAGGCACTATTTGGGAGGCAGCCCAAGATCTGAGTTTCTCTTTTCTTATTTTAATTTAGGATCGTCATCTTAATATGAAAATATAAAAATTCACATAACTAAAACAAACATAAAAAAAATCAAAGTACCCTTTACCCTGCCAAACGGTCTTGAAACCGTTTGGAGCCAAACTGTCTTGAAACCGTTTGGAGCCAAACGGTCGCTAAACCGTTTGGAACCAAACGGTCTTGAAACCGTTTGGAGCCAAACGGTCCTGAAACCGTTTGGAGCCAAACGATCTTGAAACCGTTTGGAGCCAAACGGTTACTAAATCGTTTGACCGGGAGAATTTGTAGGATCAACCCCCGATCCCTATAAATATAACCCTAGCCCCCTCAGTCTTCTCCTTCTTCCTTTCAGCTCCCGAGCTCTTTAAACCCCCTATGCAAGCACTGTTCCATCTCCCAGAATCTCGTTCCCGTGCATCTCGCAACACTTCTTCTCGCCACCATCACCGAAAAACTCCACGCACCTTCATTTTCTCTCGCGCGACCCCTGTTCGTCACCTCTAGCACCGTTTTAACCCCCGCCACCATCAGCAGCTCCTGCTTCATCGTTGCCATCACCAACAACCGCAAGGTAGACGCGCCTCTGTTTTCTTCATCTTTGCAACCTCCTTCCCCACCGCCGACAGCGCCGCCTCTGACATCACCGCCTTTATCGCCGCCACTGCTATCACCGTCGCAATCATCGTGCTTATCATCATCTTCGTCGCAGGCTGCTCGCCGACGTTCTATCTTCCAAACGGTCTTGAAACCATTTGGGATCAAACGATCTTCAAACCGTTTGGGACCAAACAGTCCTGAAACCTCTTGGGACCAAACGGTCTTCAAAACCGTTTGGGACCAAATGGTCTTCAAACAGTTTGGGACCAAACAGTCTTGAAACCATTTGTTCTTTTCAAAACCATTGCTTCACATAAACACATACAAAAAAACCAATTTTTTGTTTTAAATAAACCTCTCTTTCTAACATATGACTTTCCTACTTTCAGAAATGGCTGCACCAGCAAAGCAACCAACCGGAAGCGAAGACGCACTTTTCTGGACTGAGGAGCAACTCTGAGAAGACCGAGCCAAGCTCCAACAGGTCATAGATAACTATAACAAGACTGGAAAGGCCCCTCCAACGGTCAACATCATGGCGGTCCTGTGTGAAATTGACCGCATTAACAAGTGCCTAGCTGAGGCACCTGAAGAAGAAGTGGAAGAACTCTCTTCTAGTGATGATGAAGGCTCCGAATACGAGCCACACTCCGAAGAAGAGTCCCCAGTTGAAAAATCTAAAGGGAAAAGGTTGGCCCAGGAAGCCACCACAACTCAGCAACCCAAGAAGCGGGCAAGGAAGCAGGTTCATCCTATCACTGCAAGGGAGCAAACCCTGGTAGGAAACATTCCACCAACCTACACCTCCTTTGCCGCTCCCACCATAATCATTGTTCCTTCTTTCCCTCCCATCACTACTACAACACCACCACTAGAAAACTTCTACATCTACACCATCCCATCCATTGATAAAGTTCTCAAACCAACAAAGTACGTATGCTCCAGCGTACTACTCAAGATGGGGATCTACGATAGAATCCTCACCACTCTAGATAACGCTAACCTCTCCAGACTCTGTTTCATCCCTGAAATATCATATATTGAACCCACCACAAAATTCTTTACCCATCTCACCAAAGAAACGGTGGACATTGCACACAGAGCAAGGGACGGAGGTGACCGCAGGCTGGTCACCAAAATTTTTGGCAACGACATCACTATAATAGAAAATCTTCTAAATGAAATATTCATTGACAACCCAAAGCACCTCAAGATGGCCAACGCTACAGGGACGGAAAACTCACAATTCAATAGACACACCTTATGGAAAACATTAATAGGGTTCCCAACCTATGAGGCAAAGACATGCAAAGCCTCTAATATCCATTCTGGGTTCATGTGTACACTTCACAAGATCCTCACTGGTGCGCTCTTCCCTAGATCGGAGGGTGGAAATGTCATAACCGCTGACCTTTTTCTTCTATGGTCAATTTTGCATGGAAAACCGGTCAATATTGGCCGACACTTGATCCAAAAATTCTCCGCCTACGCCTTACGGAAAGAAATTTGCATGGGTGGGCACATAACTTCGATAATAAAATATCTCAGGATGGACAGATTATTTCCGCGCTGCATGAAAATCAAGGGCGACATCCTTACAAACGAACAGACCTTGAAAAATTCCTACATTATCAAAGAAAAGGATGCCAAATTACATTACATTTTCTGCCCAACTGTCAAATCTTCCAGGACCCTATTACCGCTTCCAGAGCTAGCAGACTATGACAAAGACAAACTTCTCTTTACTGATGAAGAGATGACCAAACTCCTAGCTCCGGTCAGAGCACAAGCTAAGACAACCCAAGCAGGGTGGACTGAGCTAAGTATCACCACCCCGACAGCTCGATCAACTAAAATTCCTGTATAACGACCTTCCAGAAGGCAAGTGCAGGCACAACAGCTTTCGGGGACACCGACTTCAAGGCCAAATCCAGAGGCCGAACCGTCCCCGAAGAAAACATAACCACCTCATCAATCGACTCTTTCATCAGGAGTCTGAATGTTGAGCTCGCCTCCACCACCCCCTCCACATTACCACCCACCACCACACCCTCTACTTCCACCCCACCATCATCCACCCTTCCACAACCCACCACTCTCCCATCATTTCCTACAATGATGTCCACATCCTCTTTCCCCGACTCACCCTTCTTCACTTCTAGCACCCCTTCTCCACTACAACGCCCGACTTCTCCACCTTCACCTCTAACCCCACCGAGTTTCCCCCAACATCATCATTCCTACCTTTCTCACCATGAACATCACCACATTTCCCATCCACCACCACCCCGACACCGCTGGTGACCCCATCTACGGTCACCACACAGTTCATGGGACCATCAACAATGTCTCTTCCGCAAGACACTACCACCCTTCCACCTCGACCCCAATCATACCACCCTTCCGCATCTGGGGTCCCTTTTTCAAATGTCGGTGAGGAATTTAGACGTCAATTCGACACCATCTGAAACCTCCTCACCGACCCTTCTAACATAATGCAATCTATTTTTTCATGTGTGCACGGTATTTCTGAACAGGTCACCAAGATCAACGAGCGGAACAATGCCTTGCCAGACATTCTCCGAAGTATTCAGCAACGATAGGATATAGTGGCTAAGCAAGTCGATCACATCGATGACCACTACAAACACCTGCCCGAGCTGATCCTTGGAGTAAAAAGCCAACATGAAGTGCTGACTAAGCAAGTTGATAGGATCTCTGCACAAACTCAACCCCTGCCCGAGACCCTGTGTGAGCTTAAGCAGCAACAAACTGCTCTAAGCACGCATTTGGACGACATCAACAACACCCTCACACTGCTTCACAACCGCCAAGAGGAGTCAGCAAACACCGAGCTTCACCAACTACGCGCTCAAGTAACAGATCTCACAGCGTGCCTCCTCTCTACCGAAGGATGCTATTCAGATCTCAAGGAAACACACGACGCACTGCTCGAAACACACGAGCATGTGCAAGTGCCATTTGATGAGCTCCAATCAATCCATCGACAGTGCAAAAAAGCAACACGAAAGAATACAGCTGCCAAAGCAGAAAATGATGAAGAAAGAGAAGACGAAGAGGACGATGACTCTGATTCCTCCGTAGATTCAAATGACGATACCACCTCCTCGGATGACAAATCTGACGCGCCAGACAATGCCGAAGAGGGCCCCAGCCGAGGAACAGAGCCACCACAAAAAGGAAATGACAAAGACCACCAAGATGGTGGACATGATCCCAAGTCCCCTGCCCATAATGAAAATGTAAACATATCTTATGGGGACCAATTCATCGATTACTCCGCTATGGGATGCTTGGGGGAATCTACTAAAGATGCAGCTTTTGCTGAATTCCATCAATTTATATCAGGAACCAGCACAAACCCAAAAGCAGCAACAACTCAACAATTTCCCACACTCGAGCAATCGGTACCCTTCCCCCCTGAAGAGGAAGAATCAGAATGAGTATGTCTAGATACAGATGAAGAACTCGATTCTGCCTCCGATACTGACTTAGATGAAGCCACACAAAATTTCATGGAAAACTTGAAGCAACCTTCATCCCCCCTGTGCAAGAACTACCCCCACCACCACCTCTACCCCATAAAATGCATGATTTAGACATGGAGGCTATCTCAACACTAGATGCCCAGGACATTTTTATCCTGAACACTATCGTTGACGATGCCAAAGAGAGGGGCGACATCATCTACCACAATACAAAGACCAAGCGCAAGCTGACACGTGAAGATTTCCGCAACATCCTGCGACCCCAAACAGATATGTCTATGGCAATCTTCCGCATCCTGCTTGCCAAATGTATAGAAGTCTACAGAGACTCCAAACGGCAACAACTAGTTTTCAACACCTCCCCTGCTCTATCTATCGGCCTGCTATACAAAGAAATACGAACAAAGTCAATAGAGCGGATGCGTGCCGGTTTAGCACGGAAAGCACGATATCTAACAGTGCCTTTTCAAGTCTCCAACCATTGGTTGTTCATGATTGTGGACACTGAGGCTCGGGACGCCAAGGTATACAATTTCTATGCCAATGAGCTACCAGCCGGAACAATAAATTTTGTTGGAGAAGAAGCAGGCGAAGCACGATGCATACCTTTCAGGCTTCTCAAGTTAATCTGGGCTACGCGCCCATCCCTCCGCCAAGACTGGAACCAACCCTGTCCAAATTATACGCCCACAAGTCCAAGCTATCGAATGATCTGGGGATTGCGCCTTTTACACCATACGTCACATTCAGGCACTGAACCAAGAAATTCCTTTTACAGAGCTGGTCGCCGAAGACTTTCACTCCCTGCGTGGGCGTTATGCCATGGAACTTATTTGTGATAGACGATTCTTCAAGGACCCGACAATGGCACCAGATGACGTCCCCCGCTACCACTTTTCGGCAATCCAACGACCGCAAAGGCGACCTTTCAGACAAACCCTAAAGGAGTTGGAGCAAAACAAACAACCAGCCGAAGCCCCTGAGAAAACAAAAAGGGACCCGTCCATCTTCGATCTGTCACAAGATAAAGGGGAAATAGACCTGATATCAGGGGCATCCATCAGGAGATCCTCATCATTTATGGTGCCCCTATCTGCCATAGAACCTACTTTCCCGGATTTTGACCTTGCCACTTGCGCAACCCTCTCTGACAATGAACTTCGTCTCATCATGTCAAGGCTTTACGCCGAGAATGATGACCTAGTTTTCATGTCTGGCGATATTTTGGTTATGACAGATGCACTAAGGGAAACTTTACAAATAAAAGGGTCCCTGTCCGTAAGCTTAATGGCCGCTTATCAATTCCTTCTCGGACAAAATTACCCTACAACTTATATGGCATCCCCCTACATGAAGGACGACTTATTAAAGCTAAAGAACTTTGGAACAACTGCGGTACTCATTTCCTTCCTACAACACACAACACCGAAGTTTATCATGCTCCCATTCCTTTATCATGAGAACTGGATGCTTCTGGAAACCAACCTACCCGAAGGAACAACTATCATCTACAACAGTTCCGACAGCCAGTTCAATCCCCGGTAGAAGAATTATATAATGACACCAAAGACGCCCACAGAGGTAGTGGCGAAGGAATGTGTAGACAAACTAATCGATTTATTAAGTCAGCACACAAGGGCTTACGACAACGAACATTTTTATCGCCCAACCTTCAACCACAAATGTCCACAACAAATTCAGTAGTCAAATGACTGCAGCTTCCATGTCCTCTACTGGATGTACACCATCATGGCCCTTCAAAGACCCGTAGAGGATATGATAGATGTGGATTACCACACCCTTCATGGAAAGTTCGCTGCCAACCTACTCCGCACACATGGCGCAAATAAAGGATTAACAGAAGCCTGATGTCCTTGCCCTTGTACTTCTCATCCTATCACCTTGACACTCTGAGGACAGAGTGAGTGATAAGTTAGGGGGGAGTACATTGGACAAGGGCGAGGTATCATTTCTAAAAACCTTTCTTCTCAATTCTCCCTTTTTATTTTTGTACAATTTTTTTTTCTTTACACTTTTAGTCTTTGCTTTACACAATTTTTTTTAGATTTCCTAATAATAAACCCCACTCATATAGAATAGCATCCCTCTTGGATCAAGATCAACCCCTGCTGACTTAAGAATCCAGTAGTCCTCAAGAATAAGAACAATAATAGCATAAAGGCATGTAACGGCGAGTTAATAAATTTCCTTCACGCTTGACTTTCATGATTTTGCTTCAGTTCTGCATCAGAATCTTCAACAAGTCAATATCAAAGCCGAAGCAAGCCAAATATTCTCAAGGACGGGAGGGAAATCAGTGAGATCCAAATCAAGGAACCTCGCAAGTGGACCACCAACCAGAAAATAAGTGCATGTCGGGAAATTCTAAGAACAGTTTTCTTCTTTTTAATAAAAGAGGCTTGGCCGCCCAACCAAAAACCCAAATATCCAAATCCCAAGCCTGTGAGTTTTCGAATAAAAGCCAGAGTGTTGAATAAAAACATGAGAGTTGTGCCATGCATAAGGACTTATATGAAGAGCCAATAAAGGTCTCACCCGGCCGGTACATTCAGCTGCCCTCACGAAGGCAGATGTGTCGTGCCCGGTAGTGAGATCCTAAGGTCTCCAAATATATGAAAAGGCTAATAAAGGGCTCGCCCGGCCGATACATTCAGCTGCCCTCATGAAGGCAGATGTGTCGTACCCGGTAGTGAGTTCCTAAAAGAATAGATAAACCCTCTCCCACTAAAAGGGAGAGTTACACAAAAGCCTTTATCCAACCCTCATAACCACTCTAGTTTCCGATAGGTTTTCAAAAGAAGTATAAAACTGATTAGAGTCAATGACATGCACATAATAACATCAGGAAAAAGGTGGTCCCAATACGAGCTACGTGATTTAGAGGAAACCTGAGATCCGCGCAACTCTCTATACCTGAAAGAATTAAGACAAGCAGAAGCTCTAATAATACCTCAGGAGATCTCTAATTTAGAACTGAAGCAAGAGTATGGAAATCTTAACTAAATAAAATCACCTCGCCATTACATGCCTCAGCTCTATCTAGTTTGAGGACAAGCTAGACTCTAAGTTAGGGGGGGTGATAAACTCCAATTTTGTGATGTTATCTTAGTATTTTTCTTCCATTTTCTACACTCTTCTTTAGATATATTAGACAAAATTCCTAGCTATCCTCTTTTATTGCAAATAAATTGTTAGATTAACTTTTCTCCTTTTTGCTTACAGAAAAAGACGAAAAAAATCACAAAAGAACCATACAATCTCAAGACCGCATGGAGTCAAACGGTCTCAAGACCGCATGAAGCCAACCGGTCTCAAGACCGCATGGAGTCAAACGGTCTCAAGACCGCATGGAGTCAAATGGTCTCAAGACCGCATAAAGCCAGCCAGCCTCAAGACCGCATGGAGTCAAACGGTCTCAAGACCGCATGGAGTCAAACGGTCTCAAGACTGCATGGAGTCAAACGGTCTCAAGACCGCATGAAGCCAATCGGTCTCAAGACCGCATGGAGTCAAACGGTCTCAAGACCGCATGGAGTCAAACGGTCTCAAGACCGCATGAAGCCAACTGGTCTCAAGACCGCATGGATTCAAACAGTCTCAAGACTGCATGGAGTCAAATGGTCTCAAGACCGCATGAAGCCAACCGGTCTCAAGACCGCATGAAGTCAAACGGTCCCAAGACCGCATGAAGCCAACCGGTCTCGAGACCGCATGGGACCAAACAGTTTCAGAGTCCAAATGGTTTCAGAGTCCAAACGGTCTCAGAGTCCAAACAGTCTTCAAGACCATTTGGACCCAAAACTGACCAAACCGTTTGGACTTCACTTAAGGCCTATAAATAAGACCCCAGGGGTCCTCCCAAAGGCAATGAAGTTTTCAGACATCCAGAGGCTGCCTCGATCACTCCAGAGCAAATCTGACTTCCATCCTCTGCCCAGGGGCTTCCGGTCTGAGATCCACACTCCATCGTGAAGCTATTTTCTCTCTTTCCGCCAAGGAAGGTGGGAAGGGAGGACCTCGTCACCAAGAAACATGTGAAGCTAGAAGATCGTCTTCTCTCTCTCCAAGGGGTTGACTTTCCTCTCTCCTTTGTGGGGATGATGCTCTCTCTCTCTCTCTTCTTGCCTCCTTCCTTGTCCTAGCTATGAGCGAGTAGTCTCTCTCTCACTGGGGTACGGGGAGTAGCCCCGCTACCCATGTTTTCATCTCATGTAATGTAATCCATAGTTTGCAATATAGAGATTATATCTTTTTAGTTCAACATCAAACGTTTAATGAATGCTTGTTGCTTGATCACCAACTTGTGTTATCTTTTATCTTTTAGTATGAATTGTCTACGTTTATACTATTAGATTTGAAACTCATTTGGATGTTGGTTCTTGGTGCATGTATCCACCATGTATCTGTTTTGGTATCTAGGAGTGTCTTTCAAGAAGTGGAGTAAACTCACTCCCATCGTTGTACTTCCATACTATGAAATGGAATCAGTTGACGTATGAAAGTACAACCTTGATGAGTCGAGGAACACACTTTGCGAAGGGAATGATGCAAAGTAGTTGACCATTCGTTCGGGGATGGCTGACTTTGCAAATATTCCCGCACTTCTCGTAGTTAGTTCTTCGAAAGAAAACTAAGTCTACAAAGATACTAACTGACTAAACTCTTATTGCAGGTTATGTTTTATTTTGCATGTCTTGATCCATGTGCAGTGGCAGTGAAAACCGATCACACCCTAGTGACGTCTTATCATTTTTTTAGATCTTTAAATTTTTCTTGCTTGCTTTACTTCACATGTTCTTAGTTTAAAACAAAAAAACCAACCTTTTGATTTAAGTACCTACTATTAAGAGATTAAGTGAAGTTCTAGCGTTTTTCATCTTGTTGTTCACAACAAGACCGTTGTCCTGTGGATTCGACCCTTAACTATACTACGATAAGACTTCCACGTATCTTAGCATACGTGGGTGGAGTTCTCAATCTAGTATAAGCAAGGCTAAACTTAAAGACTTACCATCCTTAGGATTTTTAGTTGGTGCACGCAATTCCATGTAAGTGGAAGCTCCATCAATTACATAAACATTTTAGTAATTAATGTGATTTGGAACAATTCCAATCAAATCCACAATTATACTCCTATTCCAACACATCCTATGCGTGTGACCTGGTAGGCTCCAAATTACATTAGCAGTGATGTCCATAATCATATTATGATTTCACAAGCAATGATTGGTATCTAGCAAGACTTCATTTCCACCCAAGTAACTGGAGAAGTTGGAGAACAACTTAACTTATCATTCGTGACTAGTGTTACAGTGATTGTATAGTTCCTTTGTTGCTGATATCCAGATTGAACTCAAGTCATGGAACCATCGTCCTCTTCAACGTTCAATCCATGTTCCTTGAACTAGAGCAGACTATATGAGATATATGTAATCTCAATATCACATATTGACTCACATCAGCATGGCCATTCATTTCTCAGTCCTTATCGAATGGCCAGAATATCAAACTCCCGTAGGAAGGAAAAATTCCATCTACATCACTCACAGTCATCCCCATGTGTCACAATGCACCCAAGCACCATCTTTATGGAAATCCTTATTTAGGACCACAGTGGATGATGTCAAAGTACATCAAATGACATGTGATAAGTATAGTCACTTTAGGTCCAAGAACCACAATCACCACCATCACTATGAAATGTGACTCTAACTACCAATCATGGTATCCATGTGTCACTCTCAAGGTGGATCTATCTGATACATTATTCTCTAACAAGTATCTATGTACTTGGTTTGATATCTCCATATCCTAGCTAATGAGATTCTTCCATCAACCAAAATACATTATAATCTTATGTGTTATTGATGTCTATGGATATTTCGACCATAACAATCGATTAGGGACAAAATAAGAATGTATACTCTTAGCATACATATGATCTCACTGTTCAGATCATCAACCTGAAAACATATGTCATTGAGTATATTATTTCATAGACATATATAAGTTTTGTGGTCAACTCACAATATAAAACACAAACATATATACTAGAAACTTGCCTTTATTGATATGATCAATATAGTATTACAAATTGTTTACATAGTGACCCATTAAAATCATAAAATGATAATATCTATGGGCATACATACCAATAGATTCCCACTTGCACTTATACCCAATCACTCATGAATCTCAATCCAAGTCATAGAACATGTCTGTCATGTTTCTACTGTGAAAGTGTTTTTATGAGTGGGTCAGCCACATTGCTTTCTGTAGGTACTCTACAAATCTTCACATCTTCTCACTGTACGATCTCTCGTATGAGATGGAACCGCTATAGAATATGTTTGGAATGTTGGTGTGATGTTGGTTCCTAAGCCTGTGCAATTTCTCTGTTATTATCGCAAAACAACTCAATTGCATTTTCACTAGCACTTGGAACCACTCCAAGTTCAGAAATGAACTTCTTGATCCACACAACTTCCTTTACAACATTAGATGCGGAAATATATTCGGCCTCAATTGTAGAATCCACAACCGTCTCTTGATTGGAACTCTTCTAGCTCACAGCTTCATTGTTTAGGAAAAACACAAATCCAAATTGCGATCTATAGTCATCTTTGTCAGTTTGGAAGCTAGAAGTGGTGTAACCCTTTACCACAAGTTCTTCCTCACCACCGTATACTAAGAATTGATCCTTAGTTCTTCTCAAGTACTTTAGGTTGTTCTTTACAGCTGTCCAGTGACATTCATCTGGATCTAACTAATACTGGCTCATCATGATCAAAGCATACGACACATAGGATGAGTACATACCATCACGTACATGATAGATCCAATTGCTGATGCATATGGAATCTTACTCATGCGCACCCGTTCATCACATGAACTAGGACATTGGACTTTAGAGATCGTAACCCAGTGGGACTGGTCAAGTTACCTCTCTTAGAACCCTCCATGCTAAACCTCTTTAGCACCTTGTCAATGTATGTGCTCTGGCTTAGGCCTGGAAGCCTTCTAGATCTATCTCTATAGATCTTGATTCCTAGAATATAGGATGATTTGCCTAAATCCTTCATAGAGAAGGTCTTCCCTAGCCAACCTTTTACTATATGAAGAGTAGGGATGCCATTTCCCATCAATAATATGTCAGCCACATACAATATGAGAAATACAACTGTGCTCCCACTAATCTTTTTGTAAACACAAGGTTCATCTTCATTTTAACTAAATCCAAACTTTTTGACTACTTCATCAAAATGTAGATTCCAGCTCTGAGATGCTTGCTTCAATCCATAGATTGACCTTTGTAGCTTACAAACTTTATTGGTTTCCTTTAGATTGATAAAACCCTCAGGTTGTCTCATGCACACATCCTCGAGTAAATTCCCATTAATGAATGTTGCTTTAACATCCATCTGTCAAATCTCATAATCATGATAAGCTTCAATGGCAAGAATGATCCTGATGGATTTAACCATGGCAACTGGTGAGAAGGTCTTGTCATAATCAACACCTTGAATTTGACATAATCCTTTCGCAACCAATCTACCTTTATAGGTTTGAACATTTCCATCCATGTCAGTCTTCTTCTTGAAAACCCACTTGCACTCTATGGGTTTTACCCTTTTGGGTGGATCCACCAAGGTCCGTACCTTATTGGTGTACATGGATTCCATCTCAGATCTCATGGCTTCGAACCATTTCTCATATTATGGTCCATTAGTATCTTCTAGATAGGAAGTTGGATCATCTTCTATGCCTAATTCGTCACTATCTTGAGTCACGAGAAATTCAAATCTCTCAAGCTCAAGTTGTGTCCTACTAGACCTACGAGGTTCATGTGTTACATATGGAACTTGGAATTCCACAAAAGTTTGTGAGCCTTCATGTTCCTTATGTACCTCCTCGGGTTCTCTGCTTTCTTGTTGATCTCAAACTTCTTCAAGCTCTACATTCCTCCCACTGATTCCTTTGGAAATAAGTTCCTTTTCAAGAAATACAACACTCCTAGCCACAAACACTTTGTTGTTAGTTGGTTTGTAGAAGTAATATCCCTGAGTTTCCTTGGGGTATAAAAAAAATAACATTTTTCAAATTTGGGTCTAAGATTTTTAGGAAATTGTTTCCTAAAATAAGCTTCACATCCCCAAATCTTTAACATAGACAAATTGGAACAATTCCCATTCCATATCTCATATGGTGTCTTTCAAACCGATTTGGAAGGTACCCGGTTAAGTGTAAATGCTACGGTTTCAAGAGCATATCCCCAGAATGATATTGGAAGTTTGGCTGAACTCATCATTGATCATTCCATGTCTAATAATGTACGATTCCTTCTTTCTGACACACCATTATGTTATGGTGTACCAGGTGGAGTTCATTGTGATACAATACCACAGTCTCTTAGAAGGTCCTCAAACTCTTAGCTTAAGTATTCATCACCTCGATCTAAATAGAGTGCTTTAATACTCTTACCAAGTTGCTTCTCTACTTCATTCATGAAAGTCTTGAACATTTCAAGAGTTTCCGACTTGTGTTTCATAAGATATACATAGCCATACCTACTGAGGTCATTAGTGAAGGCAATGAAGTATTGATAGCCTCCTCTAGCATTTGATCTAAAAGGTCCACATACATCAATATGTATGAGCCCTAAAATATCACTGGCTCTCTCATCATGTCTAGTGAAAGGAGTCTTGGTCATCTTGCCTAATAAACAAGCCTCACATGTCTCTAATGATTCAAAATCAAAAGAGTCTAGATAACCATCCTTATGGAGTCTAGATATGTGCTTCTCGTTTATGTGCCCAAGAGGATAATGCCATAAGTATGTTTTGTTTGAGTTGCCAAGTTTTATCCTTTTAGTATTTACATTATATATTCTAGTCTCAAGCTATAACAAGTAGATACCATAAGACATAGGGGCATTTCCATAAAAGATCACATCTTTAGAAATAGAAATCATTCCATTCTTAATGTGAAATTCAAGTCCACTCTTGTCCATACAAGATACAGAAATACTATTTATATTAATGGTAGGTACATAATAGCAATTCTCTATTTCTATTACAAGGCCCATAGGCAAACATAAACTAATAACTCCAATTGCGGTGGAAGCAACTCTTTCTCCATTAGTGACCCACAGCTCGACTTGGCCCTTTCATAAAGGCTTACTTCTTATCAGATCCTGCATATTTGAACATATGTAAGATCTACATCTGGTATCCAATACCCATGATGAAGAAGTATTTAAGTTCATCCCAATAATGTATATACCTGAAGTGGAGATCTCTATCCCTTGCTTCTTCTATCTTAGTTCCTCCACGTAGAGAGGACGGTTTCTTTTCCAATATCCAACATGGTGACAATGGTGACAAATGCCTTCTTTGGAGATCCCACCTTTAGCTTTGAGCGCAGATGACTTTGTCTTATGCTCGATTTTAGAACATGTAAAGAAGTGAAATCAATCACCTCTCTATTAACAACAATGGTATGAAAAAAATCCTACGAATAGCAACAAAAGATTAAAATTTGACTATATTCAATTTAAATAAAGTGTACATAAATTTTCCCCAAAAGGGTGTACATGCTTTATACAAAAAGAGGATCTAAGTAGAGGTAAACTAGACTACAACAATATGTCTCCAATAAAAATAACTTGACCAATAGTTTTAGGATGGAAGGGTGAAGTCCTTCTCCTAGTCTTAGGCTGGTTCACCAAGCTCCTGTTGCGCACTCTGATCCTAACCTGGGTGGTTGGGATCACCCATCAAGAGGAGAGAAAATGTATGTTTCAAATAAATAATAAGGACAACTATAAACTAAAGTAGGAAATAATAAAGATTCACTATACTAAGAGGGTCCAGAATATGAGGCAAGTAAAACAAATAAGAATTTCTGCTAAGTTAAACAATAATAAGTTGCATGCATGATTAAATATGCCTACATTAAACTAATATAGGGTTGAGGCACCTAACGGACCTCAACCTATGGGTGAGGGAGAGTAACATGTTCCCAAACACCCTAATATTTTTATAATTGGGGAGAGTGGTCACATTCTCCTGGGCTCATGCCCTAAACTATGGTTGGTTTGTATTCATGTACACTACATTAGTTAATTAGTCATTTTCATCATCATGCTAAAGTAATTTAATGGCAGATTTAAGAAATTGAAAACTTTGCAAATGGGGTCCAAGACCCTAGAATAATTGAAGTAAAAATGCCACAAAAGGCAATAAAGAGTATAAAGGCTAAAACAATGCCTCATTGGAAAAGTAGGGTTGGATAAAATATGCCCAACTTAGGGTTTTGAATGCACATACATACCTCACTTGAGATTCTTAAAGAAGATCTTTTCATCAATTAAATGTGTCCCATCGCACTTTTGTCCTAGACACAAGTTTATACACATGGATTAGAGTTTATAAATCATATTAGGTGAGAAACCCTAATTTTGGACCTTCTATGAAATCCATCGAATTGGGACTCAAAAATAGGACCAGTCGATTACTTAGGTTCTCTTGATTAAGAAAACATATTTATTTCTTATATTTATAGTTAAAATGAATTAGATATGTATTTTAAGGCATTTTATATAACTAGCATGGTTTTTATAATAAACATTGAAATGGGGATACAAATTGATACTCAAAAACCTTAAATTCGGATTCTACATGAAAAAATCTTTCCAATGACTATTTATTTGTATTTTTTTGATAAACCTAAGAATTAATAGGAATTATTTAAATATTGACCCATCACATTTTGATAAAAATCCACGTGTATATATAAAAATTCAGTAGTCAAAGGACCCGGGCCCGCGCTGACTTGGGCCAATTGGCTTTTGACAGCTAGTGAGGTGGGGCTCGAATCAATGCTCACTGAAACAAAGTAAGAAATGACGAGTTTCCCTTGTGAATTAAATCATTTTATTGAAAACATGGGGATACATGGTCATTCCATGACCTGCGATAATTGTTCTCGAGCCATGGCGAGAGCAAGAGCTAGATTTCGAAGCTCTGATGTGCATATTGATCAGTTGCTAGCCAACAACTTCATAAATTGAAATAAGAGACATCTCTGCGAGATCAAGATGAGTTGAGCGAGTTGCAACTCGTTCTCTGCGGTGGTCGGTTTGGCCCACTCAGGTCACCTGAAGGTAACAATATTAAGGCTTGATCCAAAAATCTATATTAAACTTATTTCTTAAAAAGTTGACATTGACATTGACTTCACAGGGTCACGGTGAAGTTTCTGACTTGGTTTTATGGTCACGAGGTGACCAATAGTGTGAATTCATTGGAGAATACAGGAGGAACTCAAAAATGGGAAAATGGGAATTACCTACTATCGAGTTGAATAGACAACATAGGAGGATTCCCAAGAGAACTCTGAGGAGTTCTGGGCCTTTTTCGAGGTCCGAGGGTCATGGGGTGACCTGGATGCGAGCGCTGATAGGGTCTTCAAAGTCGGCTTATAGGTTGTGGTGAGTGGGAAGAGACCGGAGCAAACTAGGGATGTGGAAGCAAAAAGGAGGAGTCGGGGAAGCTTTCCACTAAGTTAATTTATTTGAGGCTGCCAGAGCTTGAGACATTGGACCTTCTTTGCCGGAGGTGTACCTCGAGTAGGATGGGGTGGTTCGGCGTGTTGGAGGAGAAATTAGAGGAGGAGCAGGAGAAGTGTATGTGGCTTAAGGGTGCTCGACGTGACCTCATATAGGTGGGAGAGGGGTCGGAGCATCCTTTGTAACCTGGTGGTGGAGAGGGGAGTTACTGCCCTATTGGGCGTTTCGTGTACAAAGTGAGAGATAATACAAGTAATGGCTCATCTCAGAAAGCCGAGCACAACGACAAAGGAGTTATGCAAAATGGTGGAGGAATGAGGGAGAAAATCGATTGGGAACCGACTACTTGCAAAATGGCGTTGAGCCGTGAGAGGGTCGGAGGAAGGGGACGACTCTGCGGCCGTCAGATCTAGGCAAGATCAAGATGATGGGATATTAGCCATTGGATCACGTGGATGAGATAAACTATGAGTGGAGTAATGCATGATAATGGAAAAATCAAAATTTTAGACTTAATTGCTCGCATAAATGACATCGATTTAATGCTATAGTTACACTTTACTTTAATATTATAAAATCGATTTGGAGGGTCAAATGACCTAAAATTTGAACCATAGGCTAATATTAAGGCATGGAATAATTATATGTATTTATTTTTTCATTTTTCACAAGACATGGCCATTAACCACTATATTTTCCATTAATGTGTATATTAATGCATTTTAAAAGGGTGAATTAATACAAAACTATTTTCTTAGAAATTACTTGAATAAAATTCGAGACAAATATTATAAAGTCATCCAAGTGTCATGTCTCACCTCTTATTTTCCTTTTTAATGTTTTAATAACAATTTGGAGGAGAGAGGAGATAAGAGGGTGAATATCTCATTAATTAAACTGAATTCCACCTTAATTCTTATTTATTATTCCAAAAGCCACAATTACTCTAAATCAACAAATCTACTCATTATCTCTCATAATTGGCCATTTTGCATTATATAACTCTAATTAACACCTTATTTGAGATATTTGTACAAACACCCATTCATTGCCATGAATGTGGGTAAATGTAGTTCAAGCCATCAACTATAGCTCAAATTCAACATTGAGGCCAAAGCGGATACAAAAAGCTAGGAAATTTAGGGAAAAGTCCAAAAAGGATAAGAAAGAAATGAAACCTTGAAAATGGGTAAAATTGCAAAAGAATCCAAGATTCAGTATGTTACAGAACCTTTCTTAGTCTTGCCTTTGCCTTTTGACTTTCCCTTTGTCCTGTTGATCGTCATCACATACTTGGGCTTGTCTTTCTTCATCCGTGCTTCAATTGTCCTCAACATGCCCAACAATCCTGACAATGACTTATCAAGATTGTTCATATTGTAGTTCATGACAAAATGACTATATGATCCAGGCAACGATTGCGGAATCACATCAATGGCCAACTCTTGACCTAGGGGAAATCTCAGCTTGGATAGGCTTTCCACGTACCCAATCAAAGTGAATATGTGGGTGCCAACTGACACTCCCTCTTTCATCTTGCTTATGAACAAAGCCTTGGAGACATCATAACTCTCCTATCTTGCTTAATGCCGATACATGTTCTTGAGATGTGTTACCATCTCCATGACATTCATGTTCTCATGCTGCTCCTATAACTCATAGTTCATTGAGCACCACATCAGGCACTTGACATCCACAACGTCATCAAGGTGCTTCTTCTAAGCATCCTTTTCAGCCTTGGGTGCATTTGAGGCGGGTTTCACTGGCTCTGGTGTTTGAAGGACACAGAGCTTATGCTCCTGTGTGAGAACAATTCTCCACGTCCTAAACCACTTTTGAAAGTTGATTCTGATAAGTTTGTCCTATTCAAGGACCAATCACAATGAGAATGTGTGAGTGTTGTTTGCCATTTGATTGATACCAAATAAAAAGTTTGCATTTAGTCCAAAACATTTTAACTTGTAAAGATTTGATAAACAAGATTAATTAGGCCTTTAATTAATTACACTCCCACTATTTTATTCAAATTGATAGCCCTCACCGTCAACCTGAAAGATTGTAGCGTACAACCTTCTAGTGAGCCAAGATCCAAAATAATTGGATCCACGCCCAACCAATGACAACGTCAAACACCAAATACTAAGGTAGGCGACTTTTGCCAATTGCATCATATGCAACTCTTGGATATATGATCATGCACAACTCCTTGCCATGATTCATCTGTATGCCTCTAGGTACTTGATCCTATCAAGGTTCCCTAGTTAAGTCCAACCCATAAGCCAACACGATGAGTGTTCACCCTGCGGAGGCAGACTGTGGCACACTGTTCGAACAAAATGTCATTAACTAAGCCGAAGTAATCATTAGCAGCGGATTAACAAAAATCACTAAAAATTAAAACCTTTTGCAAAGAGATCCAATTATAGGAAACTATTAATAACAAGAACCAAAGTATTATATGTACATTCTGATCCACAAGTACATACCATGTACCATCTCTTCTCGAGGAATACATACATCAATTTCTCTATTAAGTCTACACATGAGCAACACAAAACCTCGAGGCATTCAAGCCAAAATCTCAGATCGATTATAAAAACACTAAGTACTGACTCCTAGGACTTGAGAGTACAGAGACGACACATAGGACTCATATCTATAAGACACGACAGTCAGTATCTCCACCTGAGATGTTACTGCTATCCCTAATGCTGCTGTCCTTCCCCTACTGTATGGTTCCTTCCTCCCCGTCTGTGTTTACATAAAAATGTTGGATCCCATGGGGGTGAGACAATTGAAATTGTCCCAGCGAGAGATATAACTCTCCGCCAGAAACATTTTTATTGCAGATAAACATTATAAAACTGAGCAAAGGAATCATATATATATATATTCAATAGTAGATAAATCAATGTCTAAACAGATTAGAGCAATATTCTTATTCAAAGCATTTCAGCTATAACTTGATAAAGTAGCATGTCACTTATCCAATAAGGAAATGAAGAACATGTATAACATTTATCCATCTAGGATAAGCTAAGCAAGGTAACATCAACCAATGATTCTCGTATTTTAACCTTAAGCAAATATGCTACACGACTGATTACATTTTACAATCATACTTAAGCCCTGAGGAGAGGAGGTATACCACTCATACTCCAACCGACCATTGCGAAGTCGAAATCGGTGCCATAAATAGGTCAAGGAAGAGCCGGATTTCCATGACCTCATCCTCCTCAGTCAGTGTGAGTACAAAATGCAGGACATCTTGTGTCTCTGTTAAATAGCTTTCTAGGGTATATTGAAAACTTTTCGATAGAGTTATAGTGGCAGCTGTACTCTCTTCACAATCGAGATATTTCATGTTTATCTCACATCGATCCAGCATTAACATTATCGGGAGATTCGTGATACATCCATCCCGACACATATAATAAAGGATTGAGAGATTTAATGTTTATCTCACATCAATTCCTCCATTAGGGCATAAGGATATTCACGCCCATCATCCCCACATATTAAAAAATATGCCCTCTGGGTTATGCCGCAGAACAACCCGTTTCACCATTCAGCAAATTCTAACGCGGATGGATCTATGGTCAGGGAACTACATGATAAGATTCCACTTGATTATTTAAGTACATTACTGTATTCTTTTAACATCAGTCAAGTTTTCAAACATGGATTATTATGACAAATGCTACAAAGAAAAGTATAATACATCTATCAAGTACTTTTCAAAGCTTTATAAAACATTGGGATCTCAATCCGTTATCTCATTTTTGGGAATTCACATCCCTCAACATCATCATCATGTTTACTGGATCTGGGTATTCAAACCCTTAGTTCATCACTGAACATGGTTACCACTTATTAGGTAACTATTACCTCCAGGTCATCTGACCAAGGTATTCAGGATACTTGTTACACAAGCATCTCACATGGCTCACAAGGCCCATTAAGTATTTGTATCTTATCACCTCTCACTAGGCAACAAATTATCACATGGCTCATAAGGCCATTACATCTTGTCACCTCTCACTAGGTAACAACTTATTCACATGGCTCACAAGGCCATTGCACATCTTGTCACCTCTCACTAGGCAACAACCTATTCACATGGCTCACAAGGCCATTGCACATTATACTTTTATTCAAGTATTTAACATGCCAAGGTTTATACAACAAAAGAATTACAACCTTTCCCACCATTAGGGTTAGGGTTTCCCTTCCTTATTGATTAGGGTTTTTCTTACATATCATCACCCTTCATTAAGGTTAGGGTTTCCATTATTAACCATTTAGGTTTTTAAGATCATATTTATTAATGATCAAACCCTAATTCATTGCTCCACACATCTAGGAGCCAACATTGATATTATAAGTATTCAATCATACTTATTTATTCTTATCATTTATCATTAACTGAATTATCAACACAAGATATGAGTTCCTCTCTCATCTTTACCAAAGTATGACTACATCATATTTTATTAACTTGGCTTAACCTTTTATTAAGGTATGTTAGCCTACACTTATCAAAGTGCATTACATCTCGATGTAACAATTGTCATGACACACTTCATGTGTTACTCATCCAAGTATATTGGATTTAGGGTACATCAAGGTGTATCAACCTTGATGTGCTGAATGTGATATCTATCATGGCTTAATGTATCACTTCCCTCATCACTTGTAACTTACTTAAGTTCATCAACTTATCTTGTATTAGGGTATTTCCCATCCTAATACTTTATCACCAGTTCATCACATTTATCATGTAATGTATTGGTCATAAGCCACTCATTTGAATTATTCAACCATTATCAATGATATGGACTCATATCAGGTTAAGGCATTATTGATATAAGGTTATCCCTTATCAACCACCTTAGGTGTTTCACCTACCAATATATTATTCACTACTCCATTATTAGGAATAGGGTTCCCCTTTTTATCAATTAGGGTTTTACATAACATCACCCTATATTAGGGTTTCACATAACATCACCCTATGTTGGGGTTTCTCATGACATCACCCTAGATTAGGGTTTCACACATCATTATCTTGAATTAAGGTTCCTTATAACTTTTCCCCAAATTAGGGTTTCATGTAACTTTACCCGGGATTAGGGTTTCATGAAGCATCCTCTTAAATTAGGGTTTTTCATTATATTACCCTGAATTGGGATTTCTCATATCATCACCCTAGATTAGGGTTACACCATTACCCTATATTAGGGTTTCACCTACCATTTCCCTAAATTAGGGTTAGGGCTCATCAACCTTCTCGATTAGGGTTTCATGATCTCTTTATCAAGGATCATACCCTAATTACATATTTTATTCATGTTGAAAGTGTTGAGGCTTAACCACTATATGATTATTATACATGTATGAATTCCTCTCTCTCTCATCCTCTCTAGGATGTTGATTACTTCAAGCTTGATTAGATTAGGTCAACCCTTCATTCAAGTACATACATTTAGGGTTAGCATAGTGTATTGAGATATTGCTTCCATAAACATCAAAGGTTAACCCCTCTAAGGGTACTAATCACCCTAGTACCTTAAAGGTACAACCATTGTAATTATCATCATTAACAATCATAGGGTTAATTGATCTTTCATCACATTAGGTCTTCAAACATTTTGAACTAATTGAACCTCCAAACGGTTTGGGACCGTTTAGACCTTCAAATGGTCTTGAGGTTACTTGACCTTCAAATGGTCTTGGACCAAACCTCCAAATGGTTTGAGACAATTTAGACCTTAAACAGTCTTGGTATCATCATCCTTAAATGGTCTGAAGACCGTTAGACCCTAAACGGTCTTGACTTCTAACTCATCAAATGGTTTGAAGACCGTTAGACCTTAAACGGTCTTGGCTCAATTGAATATCCAAACAGTATTGAACCTTTTGTACCTCCAAACGGTCTTGAGGTGCTTGACCTCCAAATGGTCTTGATCCAAAATCTTCAAACGGTCTTTCCCTAATTCCTTCAATCGGTTTTGAAACTGTTTGATCAAATCAATTTTGAAATTGTTTAACCCTAAACGGTTTGGAACCATTTGATTTGAATATTATTTAACCCCAAATAGTTTGAGACCGTTTAGTCCTCAAATGGTATGAGACCGAATGGTCCTCAAATGGTCTAAGACCGTTTGGTCAATTCAGCTTGAAATCGTTTAACCCCAAATTAGGGTTTGCTTCATTGAATCATTCATCAATTGGACCATTGAGAGTAGATCTAAATGTAACCCTTGGATCTCCATCCATCCATGACTCCACTTGACCTCAAACGGTCTTGAGACTAGTTGACCTCAAATGGTCTTGAGATCATTTGCCCTCAAACGGTCTTGAGACCATTTGGTTCATTCCACCTTGAAAACATTTGAATCAATTTAGGGTTTCTTCAATCAATCGATTAGGGTTTGTAATCAATGGATCATCCATCACTGTAACCGTTGTGATTAGATCAATTGGAACCATTGGATCTTCATCCATCCATACCAGCAATTGACCCCAAATGGTCTTGAGACCGTTTGACCTCAAACGGTCTTGAGATCGTTTGCCCTCAAACGGTCTTGAGACCATTTGATCACCAAACAGTCTTGAGTCCGTTTGGTCATCAAAATTGAAAATCATTTTCTCATGATATTTATTGAGGTGTGTGATAAGATGACATCATCATCTTCAAGATTCAAACCTTCAAAAATTACTGTGATTCTTATGGAGATTTCATCAACTAATCAAAAGGAATTTCGGGAAAGAAGAAAGATTCAACATATGATGAAGAAATGAAATCAATAATAACATTTAAGGGTTCAAGTTATATAAACCACCTTAAAAGTTGAATCCAAGCTTCAAGATTCAAGTCTTTAATGGTGATTGAAGATTTCTCAACTTCCCAAGGTCCGTCCTCAAGTCTTTGAGTGAAAAGAATGGCTAAAGTTGAAGATTGAATGGAGAAAAGAAGAAAATAAGCATTGAATTTCGATTTCCACCATGAAATCAAGGTTGAAGATGATTAAGGAGCTCACCTACAGGTTGGGGTACGTCCTCCTGTTGCTCCTAAGCTCCCTTGTGTTCATTCAAATCAAGTAAAGAAAGAAGATTTGAGAAAGCCTTTCACGTGGGCGAAAGAATGGAGTGTATATAAGGGAAATTCAAGAGAGAGAAAGTGTTATAAAAATCCTTCAATTCCCTAAATTGGTACCACATATACCACTCACTTCCTTTCATATGAAGTCATAATCCTCCCCTTCGAAATATTATTCTTTATCCATGAATTAAAAGAAAACAATTAAGCACATTAATCAATATAATAATAATATCCAAAAATTAGTGGATATTACTTTTTCTTTAACTAATGTGAGTGGGCTCTCCACTCACTTTAGATATTTCGGTGCCATTGCAAGGCACAAGGACGTACATACTTATATAAATTGAACCATCACATTTTTGGTTGAAGGGCACTTCCATTAATATATTTATTTTTTGCATTAAATTGAATTAGGGTTTCAATTATGCTTAAATCTTGATTATTTTAATATCAAGATTCTCTCTCTCCCAAAGAGATTCAAATGAGATGCCCTCTGATTTTCTTGTCTGTAATTAATACCAAGAAACATTAGAGACTCTCTAGAAGTGGTATTTTTCATATTGAACCCTAGGTTTTGGGTAAATTGCACATTACACCAAAACCAGGTTTTAATGCACAAACATTGCTTAATAAGCTCTTTCTTGGTGCTCAGGCTTCCACAAGCCATACCTCAGCATCATTCTCAACCTTATGATGCTATAACACTTTAGGAACATTTAGAATGTAAAACTTGCAAGGTAACCCCTTAAAATGGGTAAATTGCACTTTAGTCCAAAACAAGCAAATATTATTTCAACATTATTCAAACAAGTTTAAACTTGGAATTTGGGCTTTCCACCAGCCACCACCTTGCATCATTCTCTCTATAATGATGCTAAAAAACATGAGGCATGTTCAACATATGACATATTACAATATAACCCCTCAACTTGGGTAAATTGCACTTTGGTCCAAAACAAAGGAACATTACTCAAACAACATTTAATCAAGACCAAACTTGGAACATAAGTGTATCACATGATAACCAAACACCTTAGAGGATGATATTAAAGTTCTAAGCAACTTATTTAGTCACAACAAACAAGGTTACCTCATAACCTAGTTCAGGGATGTTACAATTATAAACCCCTAACAAGGATTTCGTCCTCGAAATCCTAGGTAAAGGAAGATAGATATTATTTATTCATTATATCATCAAGTCTCCATCTAACATATTAATGTCGTGGAGATACCATAGAACTTTGTTCAACACAAAGTCCTTCCATAAAGGGTTATCATAGAATCTGTCATACATGACACATACTCCACTATCTTTTTCATTATTGACTGTAGAGTCAACTCTGTATCAAATAACACTTTTCTTAGTCAGAGACACATTATACATACCTTATTTAATTCAGGTGTCAAACCTCATTGATCTGTCACCTTTCTCAACTTTTAATTTTATTGTGACAAGATTCCTGATTCTGGGGAGTCTCCCATACTTCTTATTTAGTTTAGCATTTCACTTTCAAGGAAAGACCAGAGTTATGTTTTGTCACCCACTTGGGACTATAAGTCTTATCATACATCTTGTTGTGCCATCTAATCTACTGACACAACACTAAACTTTCTTACTACTTGTACCAACTATCTCATTAGTTGTACATACTCTTTTCATAAGGGAAGATTACTTATCAATTAAAAATTTATCTTAGAGATATCTCTAGGGATGTTCTAGGGAATTTTTTTTAGCTTGATAAAATTTTCCCACAAAGATTCTACAATTGTTCCTTCAATGAGTACATCCTTATCGATGTTATGTTTGTGCATATCATAAACCCCTAACATGTGATGTCCATACATTTATCTTCTTCCTTTGATGTTTTCTTCGAACCTTCTACCCCGTCTAGGAATTTTTTTTAACTTGATAAACTTTTCCCACAAAGATTCTACAATTGTTCCTTCAAATAGTACATCCTTATCGATGTTATGTTTATGCATACCATAAACCCCTAACATGTGATGTCCATACGTTTATCTTCTTCCTTTTATGTTTTCTTCAAACCTTCTACCCCATCTTCTTCCTCTTTCTCGGCCTTAGAATGTGTTTTGACATGGTGGTCATTCTTGAGAGTAAGCTCCTCATCACAAGGGTAATAGGCCATGTTTTGACAAGGCGAGACCCAAGTGAGAGGGAGTTTCTTCTCTCTTTTCCCCCTTCTTCCTTTTGGTTTAGTTTTGAGGTTTTGCTTTCTTTCTTGAGATAACCTTTGACCTTGGTGTTTCCCCTTTTCTTGAGGTGCTCTTAAGGCCGAGTGTGGAGCTTTTCCAACTCTTGGATCGTGTGCTTAGAGCTTTGGTGGTGATCTTCTTAAGGCATGTTATATAACACTAAACCTACTCTATTATTGCACTTCTTTGTATTACTGTCTTCTTCCTCTAGATTGCCTCCTCACCATGATTGTGCTTAGTGGTGATCTCCAGAGCTTGTTTGGTGGTGATCCCTTACTTGGTTTGAAAGCAATCCGAAACCCTAACCTTTTGTACCCATTTTGGTAGATGATGTGTTGTGAAGGTTCTTCTCCATGTGTTGCTCTTAACCTTGCCCCCATGCATGGTGTTTGTACACTTGGAGATTGGAGGGATGTTAGGTTTGGCGTTGGTTATCTTGAACTTGGCTTTCTCTTCCTTAGCTAAGGTTCTTCCTTGGTAGTTTCTTGACCCATGACTTGGTTTTGGTGACCGGTTGTATGTGAACTTATCTTTATGGTAACTATGGTTTCACCTTCAGTTTCAGTTCTATTTGGGCGACCTAAGTGGTGCATCTTGGGAGGTCGTGGCACTCCCCTAATGATGGTCACAACCCTAATAGATTTTGGGTCAAGGTGCTCCTTTGAGGTTGTATTTAACCTAGTGAATGTTAGGTTGAGACCCTTGGTGGGTGGTGACCTAGTTATCCTTGGTATTGGGGCTTTGTTTCTATTTTTCTTGAGTTGAGACTCACCCTAGAAAGTATGGTCACGACCATGATGGTCTTGGGTTGCGACATCGGTGGAGGTTGATTGTCTTGGGTCATGACATAGATTGGGGTCGAGACACCATCTGGTCAAGATGCTTTGTGAAACCCTAAACCTAAGTGTCGCGGGCGCGACATGGTCTAGAGGTGGATGGTTGTGACATGTGATAGATGGTTGAGGCACATGAGGGTTGCGGTCACTACATTGACCATAGTAGGTGGTCGTGACCTATGTGGTTATGAGGTCAACATAGTTTGATGGTAGGCAGATGAGAAACACATAATGATAACCATATATGTATGATACTTAAGCCATACAAAATGTTGTTTAGAATGTTATCTAATAAACTATAATGATGCTTCCTAATCCTTATACACTCCAAGATGATGGAGGGTGATGATTCTAGGGTTTATGGTTGAACCTAGTCTTATAAACCGTAATTGGTTAAAAATGAAACCCTAACCCTAATAATAATGAACGATGATCTTACTTGTTTCTCCATTTTGGAATGATTATGATATTATGAGGTTACCTCTTCTATTTATAAACTTATAAACATGCATGTGTTATGAGTTTGATAATTATAGCTAGTGTATGCTATGATGATGAGACATGATATAAGTTGAATGAGCCTTGAGAGGCATGTTGAGGCACTTGTCATACAGAAAAACTGAGTTGCGGGATTGATATCCCATAGCATGTGATTATGGTATCGCTAATGTGATAAATAACAATAATACAAGCATCGTGTGATGATAGTGTGATGAGTTCATACCCTATATGCTTATATCTATTGAAAGAGTACTATGTCATTATCCTTGTAGAATTTGTTATGATTTTATGTGTTGTAACTTGATTGATGCTAAAAGACACTTAATTGACTTAATTGATCATGTAGTTTTGCCCTATGCCATAGATCCATTCAGTGTCAGCACTTGATGAATGGTGAAATGAGATTAACTCGGAGCACACATTTTTGAATATGTGGGGGTGAGGATGAATATCCCCTTATGTCCAGGATATATGAAACAACCATGTGATCTCTTAGTGACACATGATACAAGATTGGCTGTGGGCCATACCTTAGTGGGAGTGCGACCGCGGGCCGTAGCTCAGTTCAGGCAGGCTAAACTTGTACAACTAGACTATATGTCATTGGTAGTAGTTTGACTGGTGATGTCACTATAGGTTCGCTCGTACTGACCAAGGGGGTGAGGTCATGGAGTCACGCTCTTTCATAGACCTTGTATGGCACTGATTTCAAATTAGTAATGGTCAGTTGCATTTGGGTCGTACGACTCAAATTCTCAGGGCATAATAAAACATGTAATTAGCCATGTAGCATATTTGCTTAGGATCAAATACGGAAATATTGGATGAGGCCTTTCTTGCTTTTGTAAAGTATCGTTGGTAGTGTATATACATGTTCTTCATATTCCTTTTATGATGATAAGATGTTTCATAATCTAATTGCAATTGCTTATTCAGTTAGTAATGATTACCTAATTATCATAGTTGTAGCCGTCCCGATGTTCCTTAAATCCTCTTACCCATGCTAATAATAGCATTGGTGGAGAGTTATATCTCCCATTGAGATTTAGAATCTCACCCCGTGGGTTTCCCACATCTTTTAGGTGGATGTATACGAGTAGGTAGAGGTCGTACAGTAGCAAGAAGGATAATAGCTAACAAGGTTGGAAGTGTTGTTAGTGGTCCTTTTGTTGTTAGAGTCCTAGAATCATCCCTGTGCACTCAGGTCTTTGGGATAAGTTCTTGGGTGTGTTTTGTAGACATTCTTTCAATATATGGATTTGGCTTGGGTGTTCCTCTTAATGTAAAGTCACAGTGGATATGTATGTATGTTTGGGATAGGTTTTCTTATAATAGGCTGATGGCATACATGGTAAGTACCTTGTGACATGAAAGGAATCATATGTAAAGGTTTTTGTTATTTGGGAGCTTAATGAAAGTGGTTTTCATTTCCAGTGTTTTCTAGTTATCTATTTGTTTAAGTTTTGTTTATGCGGTTAGTTTTGAGTTATCTTGTTGTTTGTGGCATGGGGCATCACACTTTGGTTGGTATCATAGATTTAGGTTCACTGAGTCTATAAGGTCCTAGGACTAGGCTTCGTGTCTGTTCTTGTGTCCTCAGTCTGTCTTATAGTAGTTTCTGCTTATGCAGAAGAAGTAGTGAAGCCTTAAGATGTCTGGAGAACATGAACAACATGCACTAGGAGTAGGTGAAAGGAACCAGGCATGAGAAGATTGGGTATTTGAGGGCTCCCAGTTTGACCCAACCATGATTGAAAATCCTTCTTTTCAGAATCTTTTTGGGCAGTTTATGGCTATGATGACACATACGACGGATATGATGTCTGCACCTCAGCCTAGGGCACTGGTTCCCAATGTAGAATCTTTGGGTACTAGGAAGACGTTTGAGTGGCTTCGTCATATTAGGGCGGTGGAGTATGCTAGGACAACTGATTTGATGGATACTGATTTGTGGCTTACCGAGCTTGAGAAAGCCTTCAAGATCCTCAACATCCCGGAGGCGGATAAGGTTAATCATGCAACATACCTTCTGAATGGGAGTGTTGGCCATTGGTGGGCCATCAAAGAGGAGAAGAGACCTGGAGTGGTTGTAGGTTGGGAGGAGTTCCAATGAGATTTTGCCAATCTATACTCTCCACGAACCTATCTGGATGAGAAGATCAGTCAATTTGAGCGGATCCGACAGGGATCCGTGACCATCAATGAGGACAAGGTTAAGTTTATGGAGCTTTGATGAATGCATATTCATCATAATATTCAGTCGCCATCTTGAGCCAAATTCAACTCAATACATCTAATTTCATCTCCTAAATCTCACAAAATGCAAGATTTCTTAATTGACTCATTTATCAAGATTATTAACTAGATTTATATTGATTTTGTGCAGGTCTTGATGAGGTTCAACCATCATATGGAATTCACCCAAGATCCTCTCAACTTTGGTCTTGACTAAACGGTTTGCCCTAATGGTCTGCCCTAATGGTCTGCCCATACGATTTTGACCTCTCAGTTTTAGACATTCACCCACACGCTCCTCCTCTCATCGCTCTACATAAATGGTCTCAAGACTGTGTGACGCCTCACGGTTTCAAGACCGTTTGGAACTCAAGACAGTTTGACTCTCAAGACCGTTTGAACGACGATCGTTTGGACCAAAGACCGTTTGATGCTGAAGACCGTTTGAAACCCATCAGTCTCCAAGACCGTTTGGAGTCAAGACCGATCGTATCCCATCGATCCTCAAGACCGGTTGGAGGAGAAGAATGCTAGAGACCCAAACCATTTGGGGTGCAACACCGATCAGTATACACGACCGTTTGGTCAACATATACTCTCAAGACTGTTTGAACGATGATCGTTCATTGAAGACCATATGGTCATAGATCCGTGAGACCGTTTGGACAGAGACTCAAGACTGATAAGAGGCAGAAACCGTTAAAGCTAGAACCGTATGAAATGTAAGACCGTTTGGCCATGAAACAGTCTCCAAGATCGGTTGGAGGGTACTAATCAAGACCGTTTGGACAGAGACTCAAGACCGTTTAAAGAAGTTCACAGCAAAAACATGAGGACCAAACCCAAGCCTATAAATAGGACCAAAGGGGTCCTCACTTGGGGAGGAGGGGAGGATGCCGACAGGCTGTCTAAGCTAAGGTTTGGTCTCCCTTCCACACCATTGCTATGCCACCTACATCTCCTCTTGCTGTGAGCAAGGAGGCCAAGAAGAGAAAGAAGGTGGAGAAGAAGATATGCCTGGTCTGCCTTGGTGGTCCCTCCTCCTCGTCCAGATTTGCTCCGATACGATGTAGAAGACCACATCATCTTCACTGAGCTGTGACTCCCTTCTACATGATGCTCATGGCGGAATCTTCCTTCTCTCTTGTTCTTCTTGTTTCTCGCATCATGAGCGAGTAGTTCCTTTTTGCTGGGATGTGGGGACTAGCCCCACTGCCCATGCTTTCATATCTTTTCATTTAACATTCCAAGGCAATGTATATAACTTTTCATTTCATTATTAATCGATAATGTTTGTAGATTGGTTACCTACTTGCTTTCATCTTGTTCTTCCCTATGTTGTGAGAACTTCTATATGTAGGGGTAGAATGTTGATTGATGAGGTTGACTCTCAAACTAGAAATAGAATGATATTCCTTGAGTTCGTAAGTGTATGATCCGTGAGAGGATGAGCCATCTAGCCTACGGTGACGCTTCTATGGCCTAAACACCCCTTAGGGAGGGTCACCGCCTTAGTTGGATTTTATATCTTTTTTGTTAATCGTCAATGTTTGCTTGTAGATTAATCACCCTCTTGCTTATCGATTAGCGTAGTTGACTCCTTGACGAGAACTTCTGATAGGATTCCTTGAGGTCGTAAGTGTGTGATCCGTGAGGGGACGAGCCATCTAGCCTATGGTGATGCTTCTATGGTCTAAACATCCCTTAGGGAGGACCTCAGCCTCAGTTGAATTTTTTTATCTTCGGAGCCGTAAGTATGTGATCTGGATGGTGACGAGACATATGATACCGAAGGTGATGCTTACGCGGACCTAAGCATCCCTCCGAGAGGGTTCACAGTAGTTCTATTTGGATAGTTAGATGCTTGCCTGGATGTTATGTGTTTGGATGTGTTTGCATGAGTAGTGGTGGTGAAACCCGGTACCATCCCAATGATTCCATATCATTAATCTAGATCCAACTTTAATTGTGCTCTTTACTTTCTTGCAATTAATTTAATTAACCTCAAATCAACCAATCATTCTAAATATTAGTCTTACTTGAGCTAGATTCGACCAACAAAGATTCTTAAAAATGTTGTCTCTTGGGATTCGATCCTTAACTATACTGCTATAAGACCCATCTGCTTGCAAGTGGTATTATTGCACAAGGTTTTGGTAAAAGCTCGGGGATCTCAACCCTGAGTAAATTTGTTAGTGCGATAATATCCACGTCAAATTCTGGCATCGTTGCCGGGGACAACAGAATCAGTTAGTCAAATCTAGTTCTTTTAAGGCTAATCTAGGATTTTTGTTTTTGTTTTGATACAATCGATCATCTACTTGAATTTCACTCCACTCCATCAATCTTACTTCAAATCTTTTCATTTCAGGTACCCCCAAGACTGGTGTATGCACCGTTTGAAATAGACAGAACCTTTCATCATCAAATTAGAGAGAACCTAGTAAGGATGTCTCAAGAGGAGGAAATAGCCCTAAGGGTGACTCAAACCATCAATGCACAGAGAGAAAGGATCATGCAAGAAGCCAGAGCCACAGTTCAAGAAGAAATCCTAGCGGCACAAGCAGCAGCGCAAGCAGCAGAACTACAAAAGGATCTTAGGGAATCCTCAATCCCTAAAGCTGTCGATGTTCATCACCCAATTCAACCTCCTCCCATCCATGCGCCAAATTTTGAGATACAAGCACATTGGATCACCCTGCTTCAAAACAACCCATTCTATGGTAAACAAGGAGAAGATAGCCAAGAACATCTTATGAGGTTCATCGATCTATGTGCAATAACAAAGCAAAATGGAGTGTCCGACGATGCCATTAGACTCCATATTTTCAAGTATTCGCTTGCTGATAGAGCTATAAGTTGGTATAACTCCCTGTAATGCGAACCCATCACTACTTGGGAACAAGTACAAAATATTTTTTTGGAAAAATTCTACCCTCCTTCTCTCACCTATGAAATTAGGGGTCGAATAGCAATGTTCACTCAAGCCCCTAGAGAAACCCTTGTTGAAGCATGGGAAAGATATACAGTTCTTCTACGTAAATGTCCACATCATGGAATCCTTAAAAATTAGCTTATTGAAATCTTCTATAGGGGTGTGGACGATGACATCAAGAGATTCTTAGACTCCTCATCCAGAGGGAACTTCATGCGTCAAAGTTATGACAACGCACAGAGAGTCGTCACCCTTGGAGATGAAAATCAAGCTAATTGGGGGAGATCTATAGGTAAAGGAGTATTGAAAGTAGCTATGGTTGAAGTTATTCCTAAATACAAGTCTATCGCTGAGACCTTGAAACTCTTAGTTTCCAAGCAAGACCATATCGAATCATCCCTTGCTGCATTTGGAAGAGGACGTTCACCCCCTCAACAACAAGAACAGATCAAGTCAACTTCACTGTTCTGTGAATCTTGTAAAGGTACTGATCATTCCACTTTAGCATGCAATGTTCTCTACGATGTTGTTCTAAGCAATGCATGCGGGCAAGGAGATAATAGTCAAATGGAAAATCCTAATGTTGTCAACACCATCCCTGGTCAAGGATATTACAATCCAAATCAGAATAGGAACCATCCAGGTTTTCAATATGGAAATCCTTTAGGAGCAGAAAACTTGTGACAACTTGGTCCAAATAATCAACAATGAGGCCCACCTGGATTCCAGTACAACCCACAACAAAATTTTGGGAATCAAGGAAACTTTAGGAGTAACTTTCATAACAGGAACTACAACCAGTATCAGAATAGTTCTCAATTTCAGAATCCCAACCAAGTCCCTTACCAGAATCAACAACAAGGGAAACAAGCTAGCCCCATCTCTCCTGATGATAAGCTACCGACCATCGAGAAGATGTTACTGTCACAACAAACATTGATAGCTAGCCAACAAACGATAACAACTAACCAACAAGCCCATCAGAAGGTTGTTGAATCTCAACTAGCACAACTGGCATCTAGTATGAAACCACCTACTGGAGCCTTTGCTGGCCAACCAGAAAACAATCCTAAACATCCAGAACAACTGAAGGCTGTCACCACCAGGTCAAAAGACCATTCTGATCCACCTGTCATGACACCTGTGGTTATTACAAATGAGGATGAACCAGTGATCGTTTAAGACTGAACAACACCTGAGTCAGAAGAACCAGCGATTTCTGATAAGACAGCCAAGCAAAGATATGAAAAATCTATTAATGAATAGGAAAAAGCAACACCAGAACCTGATATCCCTGTATACAAGCCTCATATACCTTTCCCTGCTCATTTAAGGCCAACCAAGCTTGATACTCGTTTCAATAAGTTCAAGGAAACCATGAAAAAGCTTCATGTTGACATACCTTTCCTAGATGCGCTGGCTGAAATACTAGCCTGGATAAAATATCTGAAGTCACTTTTGATAAGGAAATACATAACTGAAGAGTACGAGATAGTCAAGTTAGCGACAACCACTTCAGACATCATCCAGAGTAAGATGCCAAAGAAAAAGAAAGATCCTGGATCTTTTGGGATTTCATTTCATATCGGTGATTCCTCATGCAAGAAAGGATTGGAAGATCTTGGTGCTAGCATATCCATCATGCCACTCAGCCTTTGCAAGAGGCCAGGGTTTGCTGAATTACTCCCAACTGGCATGACCATACAACTTGTAGATAATATTGTAACCCTTCCCTTAGGAATCATTGAGGATGTACCTGTCAAGGTGGGCAAGGATTCCTACGTCGCGTGTGATTTTGTCATAATGTACATAAAGGAAGATGTCAGGTACCCTCTCATATTTGGACTTCCATTCCTCACCACTACAAGGGCTCTGATTGATGTTAAAGTAGGAACCTTGTTGCTCAGATTAGGTAAAGAAACTCTTGAGTTTAAAGTTTTTGAAAGTATGCAAAGACCGAGCATGCAAGAAGAAGTCTACTTAATTGAATGCATAGAACAGATGTCACTAATCATGTAAGAGGATTATGAACAAGAAGATCCTTCAGGAGTAGCTTTGAATAATCCAAATGCAACTAGTTCAGTTGATGAAAGGGTGAAAAATTGTATTCTCGACCTTGACACTGCTGAAGAAGATCCCAAGACTAAAATGGAAGAACTCAAAGTTGTTGATGCCACTGAAGAAGCATGTGAAAAGCCACAAGCTCCTAAAATGAAACCCCTACCTGAAGGATTGAAGTACACATTTCTAGATGACCTCAAAGTCTATCCAGTCACCATTAACTCGGATCTAACGGAAGAACAAGAAGATAAACTTCTAAAGGAATTAAGAGAAAGAAGAAAAGCTATCGGCTACAAGATGAGTGATCTCACTGGGGTTAGTCAAGCACTATGCATGCACAAAATCCCCATGGTGGAAGATCACAAGCCGAATATTAAACACCAAAGGAAGTTAAATCCTAACATGAAAGAAGTGGTCCATTGTGAAGTCATTAAACTGCTCACTTCTGGAATCCTCTACCCGATCTTCGATTCACCATGGGTCAGTCCGGTGCATGTTGTCCCAAAGAAGGGAGGAACTACTGTGATATAGAATGAAAATAATGAACTCATCCCCACTCGAACAGTCACCGGGTGGAGGATGTGCATTCATTATAGGAAGTTGAATACAACAACACAAAAGGATCATTTTCTGATGCCATTTCTTGATCAAGTCTTAGAAAGATTGGCTCATCAAGAATATTTCTGTTACCTCGATGGTTACTATGGATTCTATCAAATTCCTATACATCTAGAGGATTAAGAGAAAATGACTTTTACTTGCCCATTTAGAACATATGCTTTTAGAAGGATGCCGTTCGGACACTGCAATGCGTCGACAACTTTCCAATGTTGTATGGCAGCTATATTTGTTGGTCTCACTGAAACTATCATGAAAATTTTTATGGATGATTTTTCTATATATGAAGATTCATACGACTTGTGCCTGAAGCACCTCTCCCTTGTCCTTAAATGATGTGAAGAAGCACACCTTGTGTTAAAATTGGGAGAAGTGTCACTTTATGGTGAAAGAGGGAATCATCCTCGTCCATAGAGTCAGTAATCGAGGAATTGAAGTAGACAAGACCAAGATTGAAGTAATTTTCAAGCTCTCTATCCCAACAAATGTAAAAGGAGGTTTGTGCATTCCTAGGGCATGTGGGCTTTTACAAATGGTTTATAAAGGACTTCTCAAAGATAACCAAGTCGATGATGAATTTGTTGCTAAAAGATGATGAGTTCAATTTTGACAGAGAATGTGTCAAAAGTTTCAACAACCTAAAGTTTGTTCTTACAAAAACACCCATCATCAGAGCTCCCGATTGGGATCACCCATTTGAAATTATGTGTGATGCCAGTGATGATGTTGTGGGTGCTGTTCTAGGCCAGTGTATAGAGAGGAGACATTATGTGATCTACTATGCATCAAAAACCCTCGATGAAGCTCAAAGGAATTATGCAACTACCGAGAAATAATTTATTGCGGTTGTGTATGCCTTTGATAAGTTCAGATCCTACCTCATTGGTTCAAAATTCATTGTCTACACGGATCATGCCGCTATCCATTACCTCCTGACAAAGAAAGATGCTAAACCCAGGTTAATTAGATGGATTCTCCTCTTACAAGAATTTGATTTAGAGATAAGAGACAAGAAAGGTACAAAGAATGTGGTGGACGGACACCTTAGTCGCATCCACACTCTGGATACCGAGAAGATCCCAATTAATGATTCTCTTCCAGACGAACATCTTATGAAAGTTTCAGAAGCTATACCTTGGTACTCGGACTACGTGAACTACCTTGCTGTAGGTATTATCCACCCTGAATGCATTAGAAATGCATTGAAGAAATTCATGCATGATATGAAGCAATATCACTAGGACGAGCCATACCTCTTCAAGCTCTATGCAGATGGTCTCTACAGACGTTGTATCATTGAGGAAGAAGCTCAACATGTTTTAGAGCAATGTACTCAGGCCCAATTGAAGGCCATATAAGTTCCAAGAAAACTACCTTGAAGGTTTTGCAATTTGGTTTCTTTTGGAAAACCATATCCAAAGACTCCTATAACTTTGTTTTATCATGTGACAAATGTCAAAGAACAGATAACATTACAAAGAGAGATGAAATGTCGTTGAAATTTTGGCAAGAAGTCAAGATATTCAATGTTTGGGGTGTGGACTACATGTGTCCATTCCCATCTTATCATGGATTTTCCTACATCCTAGTGGCGGTGGATTACGTCTCAAAATGGGTTGAAGCCATACCAACCTTCACTAGTGATTCCAAACATGTCATCAAAATGTTCAAAGATATCATTTTCCCCCGATTCAGAGTCCCACGCACTGTGATTTCTGACGAAGGTTCTCATTTTCTTGAAAGAAGCTTTGAAGCATTGTTGAGGAAATATAGTGTAACACACAAGGTGGCCTCACCCTACCATCCACAAACAAGTGGACAGGTAGAGGTTTCTAACTGTCAACTCAAGGCTATTTTGGAAAAGACAGTATGCCGCAATCGAAAAGATTGGTAAGTGAAAAGCAATGACGCATTGTGGGCCTACCAAACTACTTTCAAAACTCCTCTTGAAACCACACCATTTCGATTAAACTATGGAAATTCTTTCCACCTGCCTATCGAACTGGAACATAAAGCATGGTGGGCAATTAAACAACTAAATTTTGACATGAAGAAAGTGGGCCAAGCCAAGATTCTGCTACTCTAGGAGTTGGAAGAACTCTAGATGCTAGCTTATGAAAATGCACAAATCTACAAAGATCGTACGAAACTTTGGCATGATGGTCATCTGAAAAGAAAGGATATACAAGTGGGAGGCCAAGTTCTCCTATTCAACTGAAGACTAAGTTATTCCTAGGAAAACTCCATTCTCACTGGTCTGGACCTTACATTGTCAAGAGCATCTACCCACATGGTGCTTTCTCTTTATGGAGTGAAAAGTCAGGCGCATTTGTGGAAAATGGTTAACGATTGAAGAGATATTTCACCTCTGCTGACACATGCTCTGAAGCAATGTTGGATCTCACCAATCCAACATATCCACCATAACAGTTGATAGTATCCACGTCGAGCCATCGACATAAAACAAAGGCACTTTTCGGGGGCAACCCGATCAATAAATTCATTTTTACTTTTAATTAGAATTTTTCTTAATTTTGTTTTTAAATTTTAGATAAGTTTGCAATGAATAAAAATTGCATCACGAGATGCTATCTTAAGTTTTGACTAGTCTTCATTTTTGAGATTTTCAAATGGAGGATACACGCTGATTGGAACGCTACCACATCTGGTGGTCCAACCGACATGAATTTTCCCCTCCATCTCAGATTTAGAGTTGCTTGTCTTGAGAAAATTTCTAAGTTCGGGGTGGAGGGTGGGTGGTACATATTTCACATTCCACCCTCACCCATCTTTTTCAGACTAAGATTTCATCGTTGCTTTTTTTGAGAAAAATTTTCAAAAATTTTCAAAATTTTAAAGTTTTCAAAGAAATTGAATAGACACTGGATGAAATTTTGATGCTTTTCATTTCTCTTTCTGTGCATTTTGAATCATTATACCCTCCTTATTTGAAGCAGATCCTCAAAAGGACCTTTTTCTAAAAACTAGCCTTTTGATTGAAATCATCTTGTGAAGCTTATGATTCCTAGCATCATGATACTTATGCAAAAATGACAAGTGTCTGTCAAATTGATAGGGATCAAACACGTCATGCTTCCTAACTAACTAGTGGAACAATAACATGGAATCTCCACTGGATCCTCATCAAGTCATTATTTGAGCAGAGTATGATAAAGAGAACGACCCGATGCACTGAATTGCAAATCAAGTTGCATTCTGATCTAAACTCTCTTCTACACTTTTTCTATCATCTTCGTACCCCTCCATCCATAAAAAAGAAACAAAAATAGCCAAAATAGTGCCAAACCCTAAGTTCGGGGTGGAACGCCACTTCCCTCTACGTTCGTTTCTTCCATACCCCTTGCAAATTAATAGGGGAGTACCATCAAGAAAAGATGCCAAAGCGCACACAAATAAATGCAATCTCGAGTCAAACATAGGAGAGATTCACAAAAAAAAACGCAATCAATGAAATTACAAATTATATAATAAAAATATCGAGTCAAATAGAGGAGAGATTTGTTTCTTCCTTCCATACCACCCTTAACTCCCTTTTCTACCTAAAGGCACAATGAATGCCTCTACTACCCTGAAATACACCAGTGTCAGATCAGATGCATACTTGTTGATTCTACGGGTATCTCTGGACTCTTACAAAACTCTTTGACATGCTTGTTGTTGGAAAAAGGTGAAGATGGAAGTGATATTAGAAAGCAAACTCAGGAACAAAGATATGGTAAGATGTGTTTAGTGGTCTCAGGAGGTTGAGATACTTAGTCATACTGAGCAGAAAGAAAACAATCGTGATGTGAAGAAGAGGCAATCACACGAGTTGAAAGTATTCAATTGGTGACTGTTTCAGATTTTGTGTTACTCAAGGATGACCAACGTTTAAGTTTGGGGTGTTTTGATGAATGCATATTCATCATAATATTCAATCACCATCTTGATCCGAATTTGACTCAATACATCTGATTTCATCTCCTAAATATCACAAAATGCAACATGTCTTAATTGACTCACTTATCAAGATTATTAACTAGATTTATATTGATTTTGTGCAGGTCTTAATGAGGTTCAACCATCATATGGAATTCACCCAAGATCCTCTCAACTTTGGTCTTGACCAATCGGTCTTGACCAAATAGTTTTCCGTAACGGTCTGCCCATACGATTTTGACCTCTCAGTTTTAGACATTCACCCACACGGTCCTCCTCTCATCACTCTACCTAAACGGTCTCAAGACCGTGTGACACCTCACAATTTCAAGACCATTTGGAACTCAAGATCATTTGACTCTCAAGACCATTTGAATGACGATCGTTTAGACCAAAGACCGTTTGATGCTGGAGACCATTTGAAACCCATCGGTCTCCAAGACCGTTTGGAGTCAAGACCGATCATATCCCATCGATCCTCAAGACTGGTTGGAGGAGAAGAATGCCAGAGACCCAAACCATTTGGGGTGCAACACCAATCAATATACAAGACCATTTGGTCAACAAATACTATCAAGACCGTTTGAACGACGGTCATTTACTGAAGACTGTATGGTCATAGATCTGCGAGACCGTTTGGACAGAGACTCAAGACCGATCAGAGGCAGAGACCGTTCAATCCAGAACTGTATGAAATGCAAGACCGTTTGGCCATCGAACGGTCTCCAAGACTGGTTGGAGGGTACTAATCAAGACTGTTTGGATAGAGACTCAAGACCGTTTAAAGAAGTTCACAAAAAAATGTGAGGACCAAACCCAAGCCTATAAATAGGACCACAGGGGTCCTCACTTGGGGAGGAGGGGAGGACGCCTACAGGATGCCTAAGCTAAGGTTCGGTCTCGCTTCCACACCATTGCTACGCTGCCCACATCTCCTTTTGCTGCGAGCAAGGAGGCCAAGAAGAGAAAGAAGGTGGAGAAGAAGATATGTCCGGTCTGCCTTGGTGGTCCCTCCTCCTCATCCAGATATGCGCCGACATGACATAGAAGACTGCATCATCTTCACCGAGCTGCGACTCCCTTCTGCATCACACTCATGGTGGAATCGTCCTTCTCTCTTATTCTTCTTATTTCTCGCATCATGAGAGAGTAGTTCCTTTTCTCTGGGATGCGGGGACTAGCCCTACTGCCCATGCTTTCATGTCTTTTCATTTAACATTCCAAGGAAATGTATATAACTATTCATTTCATTGTTAATCGATAATGTTTGCAGATTGGTTATCTGCTTGCTTTCATCATGTTCTTCCCTATGTTGTGAGAACTTCTATATGTAGGGGTAGAATGTCGATTGATGAGGTTGACTCTCAAACTAGAAATAGAATGAGATTTATTGAGGTCATAAGTGTATGATCCGTGAGGGGATGAGCCATCTAGCCTACAGTGATGCTTCTATGGCCTAAACATCCCTTAGGGTGGGCCACAACCTTAGTTGGATTTTGTATCTTCTTTGTTAATCATTGATGTTTGCTTGTAGATTAATCACCCTTTTGCTTGTCGATTAGCGCGGTTGACTCCTTGAAGAGAACTTCTGATAAGATTCCTTGAGGTCGTAAGTGTGTGATCTGTGAGGGGATGAGCCATCTAGCCTACGGTGATGCTTTTGTGGTCTAAACATTCCTTAGGGAGGACCTCAACCTCAGTTGGATTTTGTATCTTCGAAGCCGTAAGTATGTGATCCTGATGGTGACAAGATATCTGATACCGAAGGTGATTCTTATGCGGACCTAATCACAACAGTTCTATTTGGATAGTTAGATGCTTGCCTGGATGTTATGTGTTTGGATTTGTTTGCATGAGTAGTAGTGGTGAAACCCGGTACCATCCCAGTGATTCCATATCATTAATCTAGATCCAACTTTAATTCTGCTCTTTACTTTCTTGCAATTAGTTTAATAAACCTCAAATCAACCAATCGTTCTAAATATTAGTCTTACTTGAGCTAGATTCAACCAACAATGATTCTTAAAAATGTTGTCTCTTAGGATTCAATCCTTAACTATACTACGATAAGACTCGTCCGCTTGCGGGTGGTATTATTGCACAAGGTTTTGGTAAAAGCTCGGGGATCTCAATCCCGAGTGAATTTGTTAGAGAGATAATTTCCACGTCAAGCTTCTTCAGTTCTGTCCTCATATGGCTACTATGGATGATGAGAGGATTCACTATTTTGAGAAGGGGCTCAACGTTGAATTGTCTACCCCGATGGCTGTCTTGCAGAATCGATAAAGGTTTGCCACATTTGTGGAGTCTATTCGGAGGATATAGTGATTTGTGATAGAGAAGCAGGAGGCAAGCGCCAGGAAGAGGTCTACATAGTCCCAAGGACAGCTGTCAGGAGGCTTTAAAAAGCTGATGTTTTTGGCACCACCAACACCGCATAAGTACAGTTCTCTGATACAGTAGTCACTAAGTAGAGGCAGAGGATGTAGTCTTCCACCTATTGGAGCTTATAACACCACGTCAGTGTTAGTGACAGGGCCATCTAGGCTATAGTTTGAAACCCAAGCTTGCCACAAGTGTGGGCAGACATGACATCTGAAGCAAGATTGTCTAGTGGGAGACGATGAGGTGACCCAACAACCAAGGCAGAGCCTATAGGGCTCTCAGAGACAATAGAACAGTGATGCAGGAGGACGAGGACATGGCCATGCATCGCATGCCGGATCATCTGCTCAGGGAAGCAGAGGACGAGGGCAATAACATGCAATGGCTAGATTCTATGCTATGAATCAGTCAAAGGCGGTAGTCAATCCATGAGTAGTGACAGGTCAGATGGAGTTATCTCATTCTGATTGGTCTTCTTCTTGCTTTGTATCTATTTTGGTTGACCCGGGTGGAACACACTCTTTTATCACCCGCGAAGTGCTTGGCAATTGTCTTTTGCCTGTAAGTCTTAAGAGGGATAATTTGTTGTTATAAACCCCATTAGATGGTTATGTAGTGTTGCAAGAGGTGTGTCCTTCATGTGTCCTTTTTTTTCAAGGCACATCATTCAAGTGGATCACATACCATTTGACATGCATGGGTTCGACGCAATCCTTAGAATGGACACCTTGGAGAAGTATAGAGTGGTCTTGGATTGTAGTTCTAAGAATGCAACATTTATAGATGGTGATAAGATGTGGATCTTCCAAGGAGACAAGAAGATTCTTCTGACATGTCTGGTATTGGCGATGGTGGAAGGGAAGTTGTTGAGACTGGGTTGTGAGGCATTTTTGGCACATGTGCTGGATATTGAGGTGAGGAGTCCTAATATTCAGTAGGTGCTAGTTGGAAAAGAGTTTGAGGATGTGTTTCCTGAGGAGTTTCTAGGTGTTCCCCCACCTCGAGAGATTGATTTTGAGATCAATCTAGTCCCCTACATGCAACTAATAGTCCAAACACCATACATGATGGCTCCAGCAAAGATGGTAGAAGTTAAGAGACAGTTGCAACAACTGCTTGACAAAGGTTTCATTAGGCCGAGTACATCCCCATGGGGTGCTCTAGTGTCGTTCATGAAGAAGGACACGTCCATGAGGTTGTGTATAGACTACAAACAATTGAACAATGTAATGATAAAGAACAACGTCCCCTTGCCAAGAATAGATGACCTGTTTGATCAGTTGTGTGGCATGACAATGTTCTCAAAGATAGACCTAAGGTCATGATATCACCAGTTGAGGATCAAGGAGGATGACATACCTAAGTCGACTTTTAGGACGAGGTATGGTCACTACGAGTTTGTGGTTAGGGATGAGCATTGGGTCGGGTTATATCGGGTTTTGTCTATCCCAAACCCAAAACCACATTTTAAAGTGGGACACGGGCCGGGTTCAGGCCCAGATAAAATTAAAAAATGCCAGCCCGTACCCGGCCCATATAAGAATGCTGGGTTTCGGGCCGGATTCGGGTTTGCCCATATAACATCATATGAGTGTACAAAATTTTGCTAGATCTAATTTGTTAACATGAAAACTAAACTAGTATGATATGTATTTATATAGATACAATCATTATTGTATAGTTGTGTTATAAACTATTTGGGTGTTTTATATTGTCTTGTACAATGTTTAGATATGTATAAAGAATTCACAAATATAGTATTTATATACAAATATGTAATTTTGCATAAAATTTTATAGGAATTGAAAATCTGCTTTTCTAAAAAGTGCCCGCTTAACCGGCCGCCTGGTACAAGGTCTCGTTCACACGCTTCACACTTTTTAAAACCTTGGTATATATATATATATATATATATATATATATATATATATATATATATATATATATATATATATATATATATATATATATATACTTTGTGATCAATGTATCCTGAAATGTATACCTTAGTTGTGTGATCCCCTACAACAATGAAATGGATATTGAAAAAGCAACAAATCATTTTCTCATACATGTGAATGTATGAGACTTAAAAAAATAGTAGAAACTAAAATGTTGTGACTTTTTCTTCCTCATCCTATATGTATATACAATGAAATGGGTTTTGGAAGGAAAAAAGATCATTTGTCTCCTACATGTGGGAATATGAGGAAAAAAATGAGCATAATCTACTATGCACTGAGCAAAAGATCATTAGTCTCCTACATGTGGACATAGTAAGATCAAATTAAAAAAAATCAAGTATGTCTATCCATGTCAATGATGGTTATGTTACTAGTATCAATTCATTAGTCATGTTTATTCATTATAGATTATCCATGTTTCCACTGGTTGGATGCATACTACATATTGCATCAAGAAATATGTATGTTTTTCTTTCAGGAAGAATATAGATGTATACATACATATTGTACATAAAATCTAATCTGGGCATTCGAGTTTTCTGGCCTAGGTTTGCCCCCGCCCGTACCCGGCCGAAAAAAAAGTATGGGTTTAAATTTTAGGCCCGGCCCACCCATATTATAAATTGAGTTTAGGTCTGGATCGGGTTATGCGGGCTGGGTCGTGGGTCGGATCGGGCCGGCCTGACCTGATGCTCATCCCTATTTGTGGTTATGCTATTTTAGCTGACCAATGCACTGGAAGTGTTCATGATCTCGATGAATAGAGTGTTCTGGCTGTTTCTTGATCAGTTTGTGGTGGTCTTCATAGATGACATCTTGATATACAATCGTGGCAATCAACAACATGAACATCATCTTCGTCGGACATTGATCGTTCTAAGGCAGCATCAGCTTTATGCCAAGTTCAGCAAATGCAAGTTCTACTTAAAGGAAGTAGCTTTCCCGAGGCATGTTATATCTGTCGAGGGAGTTTATGTGTATCCCAAGAAGGTTGAGTTAGTGATAGAGTCAGAGCATCCAAAGACGCTGACCGAAGTGTGTAATTTTCTAGGTTTGACAGGCTATTACATGAGGTTCATCAAGGACTTTAGTGCTATCACTTTGTCCCTAACAAAGTTGACAAGGAAGGATGTGCCATTCATCTGGGATGACAGATGTCAGTGTGCTTTTCAGACATTGAAGGAGAAGTTGACAAGTGCATCGGTTCTGGTTTTACCTAAGCAAGGAAAAGGATACATAGTCCTCTGTGATGCGTCCAAGAATGGTTTGGGATATGTGCTGATGTAGGACAAGCAATTAGTTTCTTTAGATTCCTGATAGCTTAACAAACACGAGGAGAATTACCTGACCCATGACCTGGACTTAGCTGATGTAGTCCCTGCTTTGAAAATTTGGAGGCACTACCTTTATGGCGAGAAGTGTCAAATCTTCACGAATCACAATAGCCTGAAGTACATCTTTTCACAATAGGATTTGAATATGAGGAAGTGACATTTGATGGAGTTAATCAAGGATTACAACTGTACGATTGATCATCATCCAGGAAAGGCAAATGTTATGGCAGATACATTGAGTAGGAAGTCTTTTTCTTCTCCTACGGATAGAGCCCAATTGAGTTCTTTGGTGTGCCACAAGCGAGACATGTTGATCTCCCTATGTCATATGAATGTTAAGATGAAAGTTTCCTTGCTAGCAAGATTGTTGCACAATTACATGTGAAGCCCCCTCTGATATAGCAGACCAGAGAGGCACAACAGGTTGATACCATGAACAACATATTAGATCAGAGTTTGGCGGTGAGAAGTGTGATGGCTTCCACGATTAAGATGATTGGACAATTTGTTACCATGGCAGAATTGTGGTTCTTGATGTCGATAACCTAAGAAAGATGGTGCTAGAAGAGGCTCACTCATCCATGTAAGTTATGCACCCAGGTAGAACCAGGATGTATCATAATATGAAAGATATGTATTGGTAGCTTGTCTTGAGGAAGGACATGGTTGAGTTCGTTGTGAGATGCATTGTGTGTCAGCAGGTCAAATCTGAGCATCAAAAGCCTACAGGGAGGTTGCAACCGTTGCATATACCATAGTGGAAATGAGATCATGTGACTATGGAGGTTGGTCTACCTAGGACAACCAAAGGTCATGATTCCATCTGGGTGATTGTTGACAGGTTGACCAAGTTAGCACATTATCTTCCTGTGAAGATGACGTATACAACTGAGAAGCTTGCCCAGATCTATGTTGATGAGATAGTACAGTTGCATGGTACTCCAACAACTATCATGTCTGATAGAGGTCTTCGGTTCACAAGTCACTTTTAGGAGTGACTGCACACGACTTTGGATACACAGTTGAGGTTTGGCACTGCCTTTCACCCACAGACAGATGGTCAGTCTGAGAGGACCATTCTAACCTTATAGGATCTGTTGAGAGCTTATGTTATTTAGTTATTGGGCAGTTGGGACATACACCTCAGACTGATAGAGTTTGCCTATAATAAAAGTTATCATTGAAGCATCGACATGGCACCAAATGAGACATTGTATGGGAGGTGTTGTAGGTCTCTATTGTGTTGGTATGAGATAGGGGAATACCAGCTTCTTGGTCCTAAGCCGGTGCAACTAACGATAGAAAAGATCAAAGTGATTCAACAAAAGTTGAAGGCAACATAGGATAGATAGAAGTCGTATGCAGATAAACATTGTATACCCTTAGAGTTCCAAGTGGGAGATAGGGTATACCTCAAGGTCTCTCCCTGAAAAGGTGTTCTGAGGTTTGGGAAGAAGGGTAAATTGGCTCCCCGGTTTATGGGACCTTATCCTGTGGTGGCACGTGTTGGGAAGGTGGCCTACATGTTGGAGTTTCTGTCTGATTTACATAGGTTGCATCTAGTGTTTCATGTAAGCATGTTGAGAAAGTGCCATCCTGATGCAGAGTTGATGTTACAACATGTGGAGGTGGAGCTTGATGAGGATATGTCCTATGTTGAAGGCCCAATGTTGATCCTTGACGAAAGAATAAAGAAGTTGAAGAATAAGGGCATAGTGCTAGTGAAGGTTCTATGGCATCACCGTGGTATTGATAAATCCATGTGGGAACTCGAGAAAGAGATGAAGAGGAAGTACCCCTCTCTTTTCTCTTAGGGTTTCGGGGCAAAATCCTTGTTAGGGGTTTATGGCTTGTACGGAACCTGACCTGAGTTTTGGGGTAACCATGTTTTCTTTGGCTTAATAATGTGCTTATAACTTTGCTCTAATCTTTTTATATGTGATTAGGGCTTGTGAAGAGCTTACGTCTCCAGTTTGAGCTTGTTTAGACGATGTTTTTGCTTTTTGTGCTAGTCTTGGTGCAAATTGCCATTTACCCAATATAGGGGGTTAATGTGAAATTTGCTACATCTAGAGTGTTCCTTCTCTCTCCTTGCTTCATTATAGAGAGTGTGGTGATTTGACCCTTGGTTGAGTGGTGTCACCCTTAGTGGTGATTAGGGTTTTCTAGGGTTGGTGTGCTTTGACCTTGTAACCTTTGTTGGTTTGTCTCAACCTAGGTTATGACCTAGGGCTTGTTGAGGGGGTGTCACAGTCGAGACACTTCCCCTTGGTGTGATAGTCACAACCAAGGTTGTCTTGAGTCGAGACAAAGGCTTGGGGAGGTGTGTTTCAATCTATGTTGCTTGTGGTGGTCTTGGTGTCGTGACCTAGTGGTGTTGTTAGGGTGTGTCGCAACCATGGATCCCCTTGGTGTGTTGCGATCACAATATAGAGGGTGGAGTTGTTTAGGTGATTGAGACACTACCTAGAGTGTATCACCATGTCTTGCATATGGTTGCATGTGGTTGCATGTTGGTCCTTTTAGTGGACAAGTGTCTCTTTGGAGCCCTATCTTGTTGACACCTCATCCTTTATCTTACCTCCCTCCTCCTTTATTATATGAACCCTCTGTTCTCTATCTAAGTGGTTCTTTTCGGTCATCTTCTTCCTCTCCTATCTTGTGCTCGTCCTTGGAGCTTGGTAGATCAAGAAGGAGTGTTCTTGGTGCCTTGGAGGTGGTTCATCCCTTGCATGTGGTGTTTGGTGGTGATCCTTGGTCATCTCTAGTCTTTGTGAGTGTTTATCTTCTTCCTTTGATGAATTTCTTCAGACCTTCTACCCCATCTTCTTTCTCTTTCTTGGCCTTAGATTGTATTTTGACATGGTGGTCGTTCTTGAGAGTAAGCTCCTCATCACAAGGGTAATAGGCCATGTTTTGACAAGGCGACACCCAAGTGAGAGGGAGTTTCTTCTCTCTTTTCCCCCTTATTGCTTTTGGTTCAGTTTTGAGGTTTTTCTCTCTTTCTTGAGCTACCCTTTGACCTTGTTGTTTCCCCTTTTCTTGAGGTGATCCTAAGGCTGAGTGTGGAGCTTTTGGTGGAGCTTTTCCAACTCTTGGATCGTGTGCTTGGAGCTTAGGTGGTGATCTTCTTAAGGCAGGTTATATAACACTAAACCTACTCTATTATTGCACTTCTTTATAATTTTTATTATTGTCTTATTCCTCTAGATTGCCTCCTCATCATGATTGTTTTTAGTGGTGATCTCCAAAGCTTGTTTAGTGGTGATCCTTTGCTTGGTTTGAAAGCAATCTGAAGCCCTAAACTTTTGTATCCGTTTTAGTAGATGATGTGTTGTGAAGGTTCTTCTCCATGTTTTGCTCTTAACCTTGCCCCCATGCATGGTGTTTGCACACTTAGAGGCTGGAGGGATGTTAGGTTTGGTTTTGGTTAGCTTGATCTTGGTTTTCTCTTCCTTGGCTAAGGTTCTTCCTTGGCAGTTTCTTGACCCATGACTTAGGCTTTGGTATTGTTTGTATGTGACATTTTCTTTATGGTAACTATGGTTTCACCTCCAATTTCAGTTCTATTTTGGTGACCTAGGTGGTGCATCTTGGGAGGCTGTGACACTCCCCTCATGATGATCGTGACCCTGATAGCTTTTGGGTTGAGGTTCTCCTTTGAGGTTGAGTTTGACCTAGTGAATGTTAGGTTGAGACCCTTGGTGGGTGGTGGCCTAGTTATCCTTGGTGTTGGGGCTTTGTTTTTCTTTTTCTTGAGTTGAGACTCACCCTAGAGAGTATGGTCACGACCATGATGGTCTTGGGTCGTGACATGGGTGGAGGTTGATCATCTTGGTGTTGGTATGTATGCCCATAGAGCCATCCCGAGCGATTGCATGGAGTCGGATATTAATTAATCAATTAATACAATTAGTTGGTTAATTAAATAATTCCAAAATATTCTAATTAATCCATGAGTATTTGAATTAATGCAGTCTTTCTATTTATCAAAGGGTTTAGGAAACCTTGTTTCCTTTTGTCTCCTATTCAAAGGGGCTTGAAGGCCGATGTCTTTACCAGATATTGCGAGAGGATTTTCAGTTTACGCTCACGTACGTAAACCCTAGCCAACATCGTTCTTAAGAGAGAAAGGAGAGCATCACAATGCTAGCACGTCATCGTACAGAGGCTACTCCTTCCTGTCAACTTAGGAAGCATGACATGGAGTTCCAGTCCATCCGTGTGGATGAAGTAGAGATGCAGACGCTGAGACACCTATGCTCAGAGGACATCAACGACCGTCCATATGCGTTACGAGCGGCGTACATCACCGCACAAAAGGAGCACTGTCAGATCTTCCCACGACGCATTTGGAGTATGGGAGAGAAGTATTGTCTATGTAACCCAGGAGTGTTGCACACTATTATGCAGTGGGACATCGACGGACTTGCTCCGCGACAAGGTATATCCTGCGAACACTCTTTCTGAATATGTTGTTGTCGACGAGATCCTATTGCGGGTTGCGTGGAAATATATTTTATTTTGTTGCTTCCACCGCACATGTTTCCTCCATAAAACCCAACAGTGGTATCAGAGTAGCGTTGATCTACGACATATTTGGATTCATTTCGATATGATCGAATCACTGTATATTGTTTTATGTGGTTGCATATGATGCAAACTTAAAATTGTTAATGTGCATATATAAACCTAATTCTACATACGATGCAGGCTTCTATTTTTGACGTTTCAGACGGGGTGGACTATGGAAAATACTAATTTTCCTAAGAGCATGGAAATAAAATTTCATAGACCTGCATAGGGGCGCTGCCCCTGTGTACCCCACATAGTCTGCATGGGAGTCGAAAAATTATTTAATGGGGAATGTATCGCATTAATAGGATTGCATTTTAATATATATATATATATATATATATATATGTATATGTAGATATACATATGATATCATATACGTCGTCTTTAAAATATATTTTATGTGGTGAATGCATGCATGGTTATGACCTAGAATCCCCTTTTGTGAATGTTGTGAATGAATGTGGTTGTGAATGTTGTGGATATATTTATTTTTAAATGCTATGGATGTATAATGGTTGTACATGGATCCTTTTTATAAAATATTCAGCTTGCATGCTGAGCCTCATCTCTTATTTCAAAGTGTAATTAATTATTTCTCTTTATATTTGTACTCATATGATGTAATAGAGATATGATTAGTTTTAGTTTTTGTAAACTTGATGTAAGGAGGCCACTTGAAGATCCAACTCCAAGGAGCGTCCACGGAGAAGCAACTTGAAGATCCAATTCCAAGAAGCAACTTGAAGATCCAACTCCAAGGATCATCCATGGTGAAGCAACTTGAAGTTCCAACCTCACGGAGCATCTATGAAGTTGTTCATTGTAATGTTGATCCTTACAGGTTGATTCACAGGTGTTGTTGCATGAGATGCATAAGACCTTAGGTGGACCGTAATCCTTTGTGGCTCCAAAGGATTAAAATATTATGGGAATAACTGATGTTTTTGGGTTTGTGATTGTATGTCTATCGTTTGTGGTTGTGGATATAGTAGTATATGATACGTACTATAAGTATGTGGTGTTTGGATATATATATGCATTAATAAAACCCCTCAATTAATAATATTAAGTTTTAGGTGCCTTTCATAAAGCAACACACATGAAAAGCTTGATCGACTATGTGTGGGCACGCCTCTGCGTGATACACTATCTATCTTGTGGAAGTGTGATGGTGGGTGTGTGGGTCTGTGTAACATCCCTGACCTGGGTTATGAGGTAACCCTATTTGTTGTGACTAAATAAGTTGCTTATAACTTTAATATAATCCTCTAAGGTGTTTTGTTATCATGTGACACACTTATGTTCCAAGTTTGGTCATGATTGAATGTTGTTTGAGTAATGTTCTTTTATTTTGGACCAAAGTGCAATTTACCCAAGTTGAGGGGTTATATTGTAATATGTCATATGTTGAACATGCCTCATGTGTTTTATCATCATTATAGAGAGAATTATGCAAGGTGGTGGCTGGTGGAAAGCCCAAATTCCAAGTTTAAACTTGTTTGAATAATGTTGAAATAATATTTGCTTGTTTTGGACTAAAGTGCAATTTACCCATTTTAAGGGGTTACCTTGCAAATGTTACATGATAAATGTTCCTAAAGTGTTATAGAATCATAGTGATGAGAATGATTCTGAGGTATGGCTTGTGGAAGCCTGAGCACCAAGAAAGAGCTTATTAAGCAATGTTTGTGCATTAAAATCTAGTTTTGGTGTAATGTGCAATTTACCCAAAACCTAGGGTTCAATATGAAAAATACCACTTCTATAGAGTCTCTAATGTTTCTTGGTATAAATTACAGACAATAAAATCAGAGTGGAGTCTCATTTGAATCTCTTTGGGAGAGAGAGAATCTTGATATTAAAATAATCAAGATTTAAGCATAATTGAAACCCTAATTCAATTTAATGCAAAAAATAAATATATTAATGGAAGTTCCCTTCAACCAAAAATGTGATGTTTGAATTTATATAATTATGGACGTCCTTGTGCCTTGCAATGGCACCGAAATATCTAAAGTGAGTGGAGAGCCCACTCACATTAGTTAAAGAAAAAGTAATATCCACTAATTTTTGGATATTATTATTATATCGATTAAGGTGTTTAATTGTTTTCTTTTAATTCATGGATAAACAAGAATATTTCGAAGGGGAGTATGATGGCTTCATATGCAAGGAAGTGAGGGGGATAAGTGGCACCAATTTAGGGAATTGAAGGATTTTTATAACACTTTCTCTCTCTTGAATTTCCCTTATATACACTCCATTCTTTCACCCACATGAAAGGCTTTTTCGACTCTTATTTCTTTACTTGCTTTGGCCGAACACAAGGGAGCTTAGGAGCAATAGGAGGACATACCTCAACCTATAGGTGATCTCCTTAATCATCTTCAACCTTGATTTCATGGTGGAAATCAAAATTCAATGCTTATTTTCTTCTTTTCTCCATTCAATCTTCAACTTTAGCCATTCTTTTCACTCAAAGACTTGAGGACGGACCTTGGGAAGTTGAGAAAGCTTCATTCATCATTAAATATGTGAATCTTGAAGCTTGGATTCAACTTTGAAGGCGGGTTATATAACTTGAACCCTTAAATGTTATTATTGATTTCATTTCTTCATCATATGTTGAATCTTTCCTCTTTCCCGAAATTCCTTTTGATTAGTTGATGAAATCACCATAAGAATCACAGTAATTTTCAAAGGTTTGAATCTTGAAGATTATGATGTCATCTTATCACACACCTCAATAAATATCATGAGCAAACAGTTTTCAATTTTGATGACCAAACGGTCTCAAGACCGTTTAAGGGCAAACGATCTCAAGACCATTTGAGGTCAAACGGTCTCAAGGCCATTTGGGGTCAATTTCTGGTATGGATGGATGAAGATCCAATGGTTCCAATTGATATAATCACAATGGTTATAGTGATGGATGATCCATTGATTACAAACCCTAATCGATTGATTGAAGAAACCCTAAATTGATTCAAACGTTTTCAAGGTGGAATGAACCAAACGGTCTCAAGACCGTTTGAGGGCAAACGATCTCAAGACTGTTTGAGGTGAAATGGTCTCAAGACCATTTGAGGTCAAGTGGTGTCATGGATGGATGGAGATCCAAGGGTTACATTTAGATCTACTCTCAATGGTCCAATTGATGAATGATTCAATGATGCAAACCCGAATTTGGGGTTAAACGGTTTCAAGCTGAATTGACCAAACGGTCTTAGACCGTTTGAGGACCATTCGGTCTCAGACCATTTGAGGACTAAATGGTCTCAAACCGTTTGGAGTTAAATAATATTCAAATCAAACGGTTCCAAACTGTTTAGGGTTAAACAATTTCAAAATTGATTTGTTCAAACAGTTTCAAAACCGATTGAAGGAATTAGGGCAAGATCATTTGAAGATTTTAGATCAATACCATTTGGAGGTCAAGCACCTCAAGACCCTTTGGAGGTACAAAAGGTTCAAGACCGTTTGGAGATTCAATTGAACCAATACCATTTAAGGTTTAACGGTCTTCAAACTATTTGATGAGTTAGAAGTCAAGACCGTTTAGGGTCTAACTATCTTCAGACCATTTAAGGATGATGAGACCAAGACCGTTTAAGGTCTAAACGGTCTCAAACCATTTGGAGGTTTGGTCCAAGACCGTTTGAAGGTCAACTAACCTCAAGACCGTTTGAAGGTCTAAACAGTCCCAAACCGTTTGGAGGTTCGATTAGTTCAAAACGTTTGAAGACCTAATGTGATGAAAGATCAATTAACCCCATGATTGGTAATGATGATAATTACAATGGTTGTACCTTTAAGGTACTAGGGTGATTAGTACCCTTAGAGGGATTAACCTTTGATGTTTATAGAAGCAATATCTCAATACACTATGCTAACCCTAAATGTATGTACTTGAATGAAGAGTTGACCTAATCTAATCAAGCTTGAAGTAATCAACATCGTAGAGAGGATGAGAGATATAGGAATTCATACATGTATAATAATCATGTAGTGGTTAAGCCTCAACACTTTCCACATGAATAAAATATGTAATTAGGGTATGATCCTTGGTAAAGAGATCATGAAACCCTAATCGAGATGGTTGATGAGCCCTAACCCTAATTTAGGGCAATGCTAGGTGAAACCCTAATATAGGGTAATTGTGTAACCCTAATCTAGGGTGATGATATGGGAAATCCCAATTTAGGGTAATATAGTGAAAAACCCTAATTTAAGAGGATGCTTCATGAAACCCTAATCTCGGGTAAAGTTACATGAAACCCTAATTTGGGGAAAAGTTATAAGGAACCTTAATTCAAGATAATGATGTGTGAAACCATAATCTAGGGTGATGTCATGAGAAACCCCAACATAGGGTGATGTTATGTGAAACCCTAATATGGGGTGATGTTATGTAAAACCCTAATTGATAAAAAGGGGAACCCTATTCCTAATAATGGAGTAGTGAATAATATATTGGTAGGTGAAACACATAAGGTGGTTGATAAGGGATAACCTTATATCAATAATGCCTTAAACTGAGATGAGTCCATATCATTGATAATGGTTGAATAATTCAAATGAGTGGCTTATGACCAATACATTACATGATAAATATGATGAACTGGTGCATAAAGTATTAGGATGGGAAATACCCTAATACAAGATAAGTTGATGAACTTAAGTAAGTTATAAGTGATGAGGGAAGTGATACATTAAGACATGATAGATATCACATTCAGCACCTCAAGGTTGATACACCTTGATGTACCCTAAATCCAATATACTTGGATGAGTAACACATGAAGTGTGTCATGACAATTGTTACATTGAGATGTAATGCACTTTGATAAGTGTAGGCTAACATACCTTAAGAAAAGGTTAAGCCAAGTTAATAAAATATGATGTAATCATACTCTTGTAAAGATGAGAGAGGAACTCATATCTTGTGTTGATGATTCGGTTAATGATAAATGATAAGAATAAATAAATATGATTGAATACTTATAATATCAATGTTGGCTCCTAGATGTGTGGAGCAATGAATTAGGGTTTGATCATTAATAAATATGATCTTGAAAACCTAAATGGTTAATAATGGAAAACCCTAACCTTAATGAAGGGTGATGATATGTAAGAAAAACCCTAATCAATAAGTAAGGGAAACCCTAACCCTAATGATGGGAAGGTTGTAATTCTTTTATTGTATAAACCTTGTAAGGCATGTTAAATACTTGAATAAAAGTATAATGTACAATGGCCTTGTGAGCCATGTGAATAGGTTTTTGCCTAGTGAGAGGTGACAAGATGTACAATGGCCTTGTGAGCCATGTGAATAAGTTGTTACCTAGTGAGAGGTGACAAGATGTAATGGCCTTATGAGCCATGTGAGAATTTGTTACCTAGTGAGAGGTGATAAGATACAGATACTTAATGGGCCTTGTGAGCCATGTGAGATGCTTGTGTAACAAGTATCCTAAATACCTTGATTAGATGACCTGGAGGTAATAGTTACCTAATAAGTGGTAACCATGTTCAATGATGAACTAAGGGTTTGAATACCCAGATCCAGCTATAAACATGATGATGATGTTGAGGAATGTGAATTCCCAGAAATGAGATAAGGGATTGAGATCCCAATGTTTTATAAAGATTTGAAAAGTACTTGATAGATGTATTATACTTTTGTTTGTAGCATTTGTCATAATAATTCATGTTTGAAAACTTAACTGATGCTAAAAGAATACAGTAATGTACTTAAATAATCAAGTGGAATCGTATCATGTAGTGCCCTGGCCATAGATCCATCAATGTCAGAATTTGCTGAATGGTGAAACGGGTTGCTCTGCGGCATAACCCAGAGGGCATATTTTTTAATATGTGGGGGTGATAGGCATGAATATACTTACGCCCTAATGGAGGAATTGATGTGAGATAAACATTAAATCTCTCGATCCTTCATTATATGTGTCGGGATGGATGTATCAGGAATCTCCCGATAACGTTAGTGCCGAATCGATGTGAGATAAACATGAAATCTCTCGATTGCGAAGAGAGTACAACCACCACTATAACTCTATAGCGAAGTTGCCACTATACCCTGGAAATCTATTTAGCAGAGACACAAGATGTCCTGCATTTTGTACTCACACTGAAAGAGGAGGATGAGGTCATGGAAATCCGACTCTTCCTTAACCTATGTATGGCACTGATTTTGACTTCGCAATGGTTGGTTGGAGTATGAGCAGTATACCTCATCTCCTCAGGGCTTAAGTATGATTGTAAAATGTAATCAGTCGTGTAGCATATTTGTGACATCCAACTCTCGAAAACACCATTAACTAAGAAGAAGTGTATCATTCACAGCGGAATTACTAGAAATCACTAAAAATTAAAACTTTTTACAAAGAGATCCATACATTGGAAAACTCTTTCAAAAAGAACCAAGGTAATTCAATTACATTCTAGTTCATAAGTACATCTCTTGTACCATTCCTTCTCGAGGATCACATACATCATCTGCCCCGTTAAAACTATACATAGGCAATATAAAAATATTGAGGCATCAAGCCAAAATCTCAGATCGTTTCATTAAACTAACTACTGACTCCAAGGACCTGAGAGCACAGAGACGACACATAGGACTCTATCTACACATATACAAGACTTGACAGCCAGTGTCTCCACCTGAGAAAATCACTGATGTTCCTATTGTTGTTGTTACTGCTCTTCCCCTGCTCTAGGGTTTCTGCTCCCTCGTCTGCATCCACCTAAAAAGTTGGATCCCGCGGGGATGAGACAATTGTAAATTGCCCCAACGAGAGATATAACTCTCCACCAAAACATTATTATTATAGTTTAATTGAAAAAAACATTGTAGAGGAATCATAATTGTTTAATAGCAGATAATTCATTGTCTAAACAGATTAGAACAAGATTCTTATTCAAAGCACTTCAGTTATAACTTGGTAAAGCAGCATGTCATTTATTCAATAAGGAACATAAAGAACATGTATAACATTTATATTCTATACTAAGCAAGATAACATCAGATAGTAGTTCTTGTATTTCAACCCTACACAATTACGCTACACGGCTGATTATATTTTACAAACAAACTTAATGCCCTGAAGAGATGAAGTATACCGTTCATGCTCCAACCGACCACGATTACATTAAGCATCAGTGTCACACAAGGTCAATGGAAGATCCGGACTCCAAGACCTCAACCGTCTCGGTCAGTATGAGATTATATGGAAGAGACATCACGTTTCAAATTGCAATTAGCTTGCCAGGGTATATTGGCATCTTCTCTATAGAGTTATAGCCCATAGCATATACTCTCTTCAGGGTTATGGCACGTAGCCAATGCCTGGTATCATATCCTGGAGTCATGGCCTATAGCCATACTCATACTGGGGTATGGTCTGTAACCAATCTCATACATAGGACATAGCCCACAGCCATTCCTATGGGGCATGAGGATATAATTGCCCAATTACCCCCACATATTCAAAAATATGTGTTCCGAGTTTTAACTCGTTTCACCATTCAAAAAATTCTGACGTTGATGGATCTGTGGTCAGGGAAACTACATTATATGATATCACTTGATTAATTAAGTGTATTACCATATTCTTTTAGCATCAAACAAGTTTCCAAACATCAATTATTTTAACAATTGCTACAACTAATGTGTAATACTTTCATCAAGTACTGTTCAAACCTTTAATAAGGCATTGGGATCTCAATCCCTCAACTCGTCACGAACATTCTCATCTTTCCACAACTCATCATCATGATTATAGAATATGGGTATTTAAACCCTCAGTTCATCAAAGAATATTTGTTACCACTTATCAGGTAACTAAACACCTTCAGGTCATCTGACTAAGGTAAACATGATACTTGTTACACAAGCATCTCACATGGCTCTCAAAGCCCATTTAATCTCTTACCTCTCACTAGGCAACAAAGCACATTATGACTCACAAGGCCTAATAACAACAGTAAATGAAACATCATAGCTCATACCTGGCTATGTCCATCAACTCATGATACCTGCATGGTTAGTACACTTGATACAGTTATATCAATTACATTTTAGCACCATGCTATACAAAGTAACACCACTTATACCCTTTTTTGGGTTAGGGTTTCTCAATTCATGTCAATTTGAGTTATAAATCTCATTACCCAACATTAGAGTTATGGTTTATTATTTCATATCCGAAGATTAGGGTTTCATACATTATAACCCAAAAATTAGGGTTTCTCATGGCATTATACCTTGAATTAGGGTTTCTCATAGCATTACCCTAAATTAGGGTTACACATCACCCTAGATTAGGGTTATGGTTCATCACCCTTCTCAATTAGGGTTTCATGATCTCTCTATCAAGGATCATACCCTAATTACATATTATATCGAGTCATTGCTTCCATAAGCATCAAAGGTTAACCATTCAAAAGGTACTAACTACTTAAGTATCTTGAAGGTACAACCATTGTAATTACCTTTGATAAACATCATCAACAATCATGGGGTTAATTATACTTACATGGTTTGAGTCAATTAAACCTTCAAGGGGTCTTGAAGTTCCTTGACCTTCAAAAGGTTTTGAAGCACCTCAATCTTCAAATGGTATTGAAGAAATTGGATCTCAAATGGTTTGAAACCGTTTGGGAAACTGGCCCTTGAAACCGTTTAAGCAAAAGTACATTGAAACCGTAAGAACAAATCACTCTTGAAACCACTTGGATCTCCAAATGGTTTGAGACCATTTGATCTCAAATGGTCTTGAGATCATTTGAATGGTCTTGAGACTGTTTTGACTCAAATGGTCTTGAGACCGTTTGGTCCAAACCTTCTCAAAACCGAATGGACTATTTATGGTTTCCATCAACCAAATCGATTCAGAGTTTCAATCATTGAACCACCTATCAACTGAACCATTGATTCACTCTTCAACTGAACTATTGATTCACCATTTAACCTTGGCATGACCTCACCTCAAACAGTCTTGAGGTCGTTTGCCCTCAAATGGTCTTGAGACCATTTGGTGTCAAACGGTCTTGAGACCGTTTGGTGTCAAACGGTCTTGAGACCGTTTGACCCATCCCATCATTGAAATTGGTGGAATTCCATTAGGGTTTCTTTAACAACTCGATTTAGGGTTTGATACTCAATGAACCTTCAAGTGTTGAACCCTTTGGAACTAATTCAATTAAATAGCATTGGATCAAAATCAATTTAGACATCATCAACCTCAAATGGTTTTGAAAACCGTTTCCATTCATTTGGTTTTGGAAACCCTAAACACCAAACGATCTTGAAGATCACTAACCATCAAATTGTTTAGAAACCATTTCATTCCAAACAGTCAACTCAAATACAAATGGTCAACTCAACCAAATAGTCAACTCAATCCAAACGGTCAACTATCCCAAACGGTTTCGATCCCAATTCCTCAAACAGTTTGCAAACCATTTGGTCACCAAACGGTTTGGTGAAACTGATTGACCAAATTTATTGGAAACCGATTGGGGTTGCAATTTGGGAAAAGTGTCCAAGATGATGTCACCATCATATACCTTCATTTCTAAGGTTCTCATTACTATTGATTTCATAGAATCATCCATTACAACAAGCAATTATTCAAGAAGAAGGAGAAATCAACATAACTTGTAAAATTGGAATTGAATAATGATGTAATTGGGTTGAAGTTATATAACCCACCTTCAAAGAATGCTTCAAAGATCCAACTCCACGTCTTTAATGGTGGAATAAGCCTTCTCAACTATCCCAAGCTCGTGCTCAATTCTTTAAGTGAAAAAGATTGGCTAGGATTGAAGATTGATTGGAGAAAAGAAGAAATCAAGCATTGATTTGTGATTTCCACCATGAATTTGAGGTTGAAGATGATCAAGGAGCTTACCTACATGTTGGAGTTCGTTCCCCTTCTGCTCCTAAGTTCCCTTGTGCTCGTCCAAAGCAATGAAGAAAGAAAATCCGAAAAAGAGTCTTTGGTTGAATGGGAAATGAAGTGTTTATAAAGGAATTTCAAGGAGAGAGAAAGTTGAAAAGCAATCCTTCAATTCCCCAAATTGTGCCACATACTCCCCTCACTTCCTTGTATACGAAGGAATCCTCATTTTCCTTTAATTATTCTTCATTATCCACAATTTAAAGGAAAAAAAACAACTAAGCACCTTAATTCATACAATATTAATATCCCATTTTAATGGATATTACTTTTAATTAATTAATGTGAGTGGGCTCTCCACTCACTTAGATATTTTCGTGGCCTTTGCAAGGCATAAGGACGTCCATACTTATCTAATTTCAACCTTCACCTATTTGGTTGAAGGGCATTCCCATTACTATATTTATTTTTTGCATTAATTTGAAGTAAAGTTCCATTTATGCTTAAATCTTGATTATTTTAATATCAAGATTCTCTCTCTTCCAAAAATGATTCAAATGAGGCGCCCCTCTCAAATTATTTTCTCTACATGATGCCAAGAATCATGAGGGACCCTCTTGAAGTGGTATTTTGCATATTGAACCCTAGGTTTTGGGTAAATTGCACATTACACCAAAACTAGGTTTTAATGCACAAAGATTGTTCAACAAGCTCTATCTTGGTGCTCAAGCTTGTGGAAGCCATACCACTACATCATACTCATTCCTATGATGGTTCAACATCTGAGGAACATTTTACCATGTAACATTTGCAATTTAACCCCTCAACTTGGGTAATTTGCACTTTAGTCCAAAACTAACAAAACATTGTTTCAACATTATTCAAAAAGGACTAAAATTGAAATATAAGTTCCTCTTGAATCTTAATTACTTTTCAAAAAAAAATAAGAGCAAGCATATAATCAACATCATTAAGCAAAACATCTAGGGTTAACACATGATGCGATGATTTTGAGTCGCATTTATAGACCTATTTCATATGTGTTTTGTGCTCTAATTACTCATTTTTATGGATAATATTGCATAATTCACTTAATTTGGTCTTTTCCATCATATTATATCAAATCCCCTTTGTTTTACTATTTTGAGCATTATTTATCATCTTATTATAAATTGTGTGGATTTACTTGGGCTTGTTGTGAAATTTCAGGAAAAACAAGTATCTGCTTCCGTCGATACCATCGACGGAAGTCGATACCATCAACCAAGCCACAGGTTGTCAGCCGAGAAGAGCAATACAGAGTCGATACCATCGACACCTAAGTCGATGGCATCGAGATCACTTTAGGTTGCTGGCAAGGATGCAGTCGATACCATCGACGAAAGTCGATGCCATCGACACAAGGAGAGCTATAGCGTCGCTAGAAGACAAAACCGACGCTACAGGAGTTGATACCATCGACGCCCAAGTCGATGGTATCGAGATCACCACAGGTGCTCAGAATAAAAGAAAGGAAAGCTGCCGCTAATCCGCTGCGTCGATACCATCGACGCGGGTCGATGGTATCGACGCCGGCAGATATGCGTTGGATCTGTTTTGATCTCGATCGGACGGCTGTTGTTATTTGACGACCTAATTAGGGACTTATACCTAATGACAGCCGCCCACACGAGAGGGGGATCTGATTTTTGGATTGCACGAGTGCCAAGGAGGAGAGAAAGGAGAACGGAGGCCGAGAAGCTCAGCCCGGGTGATTCGGATGCTGCCGAAGATGATTTCCACCACCGACAGGCGGGGAAGCTCGTGTTTTACGCCAAGGATCCACCGGTTCTTCTCCGTTCAGGGGTTTTCCCATTTATTTCCCATTTTTCTTATGAATTCCCCAATTTCTACCATGTATTCGTGTGAGATGAACATGAGAGGCTAAAACCCTCAATCTTTAGGACCGGGAGTAGCCCGGGAATGCATTGTATGACATTTTTATATCAATAATTCATATTTTTCTCTCAAATCTGTGGTATAGATTTGTTTTCTCCATTTCTATTGTTATGCTTGATCACCATAATAATAACTTAATACCCTTAATCACTTCGGCAGAAGGATTAACGGTTGAAAAGAGATGAAATCTACATTAATTAATAAAACCCTTGATAAAGGAGTTGTAAAATTAATGGTGGGAACTGAGAGACCGTTTTTAATGTGCTTAGTTTAGGGGAATGATTACTACGACGGTGGAATCAACCTAAACCTAAGTAGTGAATTACACCACGACAGTGGGTAATTCTCATTTCAGGCCACTACCCGGATAGAGAGAGAAGTGTGAGGAATTATATGAAACCTAATACAATGTTGACCCGCGATGAAACCGCCATCCTAAAGATATCCCTTTGAATTGATTAAATTAACCTTTAATCAATTGTTTTCTTTGTTTGATTTTTATTTTCTTTTTAATTTGAACAACAAAACCCTACTTTGTTAATCGGTCTAGCTGATTGCGATTAGTTAGTAAAAGTCCCCAATAATTCATGTATCCCTGAGTTCGACTCGGGCCTCACAAGGCCTATATTACTCGACGTGTATACTTGCGTTTAATCGCGTAGTAAAATACACGTCAAGTTTTTGGCGCTGTTGCCGGGGATACGGCGAATTATTGGCACTTTGAGTGCTAAGAGCGGCCACTCTAGGCCACATTTTTTTATTTTATTCTAAAACAATTTTAAAAATTCCTATATTTCTCTATAATTGTGTTGACTCGTTCAAAGCATTGTACTGAACCCCTATTTCCATATTTCAGGTACTTTGCATGGTGCACACACGTAGTCGAGACTACGTGAATCGCACACCTGAGGTTCCATCTGTGGGACCATAGGACGAGGACTACTACGAGGAGGAACACCAAAGTGATATAAATTCTGAATCTGAAAAAGAACAAGAAGAAGCAATGGCTGAAGCACAGACAATATGGGAGAAGATCAAGGCGTCTTCTTCCTCGGCATCAAAGGGGCCTATAAAGAAACAGGGGCTAAACATTCCAACCTACAAGATCGATCCAGCATTGATTAACCTGGTTAAATCAAACGCATTTCACGGATTAAAAAATGAAGATCCAGTGGCCCACATCAGCCAGTTCGTGGAGAACTGTGATATGGTGAAGATAGATTGATTTCCACAGGATGTGCTCTACCTCAAGTTATTCCCGAGTTCCTTGGCTGGAGTGGCAAGAGAGTGGCTTCATAACCTCGACGACGAGTTTGTTGAATCATGGGATCACATGGTGGAGGTTTTCTTCGAGAGGTTCTTCCCTCCTGAGAAGACCAATGATATGATCCGGAAGATCCACAATTTCACCCAATAGGCGGGTGAAACTTATTCTGAGACTTGGGAGCGATTCCAAGTCATGTTGAGGAGATGTCCACACCATGGACTGGACAAGGAAACCCAAGTGAAGATCTTCTACTTTTCTCTCTCCGAGCATGATAGAAGCAATTTGGACTCGGCCGGTTCAGGATTTTTCTTGAACAACACTGATACAAGATGCTGGGAGATATTAAAGAACATGGCTAGGAAACAGTCATGGGGCGCCAGAGGTGCAGTGGAACATGTCAAGGCTGCCGGAGAATCCAGAATAGTTAGGGAGCTGAACGACAAGCTAGATCTTCTAGCCAAGAAGGTGTTAACTAAGGAGGATGCATCTGATGATGAGGAAGGAGGATGCATCTGATGATGAGGAAGCCCAAGTAAAATTCATGCAACAACAAGGCTATAGAATCAATGACTATGCATGGAGGAAGGATAAGAAGTTTTCATGGAAGGATCCGAACAATTTTCTGCAGGATCCGGATGCCAAGCCACAGCAGAAATCCGAGGACAAGAACACTGAATTACTAACTCAAATGGTCCAGCAAAACCAAGAGATGATGGCCATGTTTGGAAAACAATTGCAATCTCAAGGTGATATTCTAACCAAGTTTGGGCAGACGCTGCAAAGCCATGGAGCACAAATGCGGGCATTAGAGACCACCGTGGCTCAGATTTCAAGTGAAGTGGCGGCCATTAAGCACGCCAACCAACAGAAACCAGCCGAGAATGCAAATGTGGCTCAAGCACACCATCAGGTCAAGTATATGTCTGTGGTAAGCACTGAGGAGGAATCTCAGGTGCAAGAAGCTGTAGAAGAAAGAAAAATGAATTTCAATGTGAATGCAACACCGGCGATACCATATCCACACACGTACTATGGATTGCCGGGCGGAAACCCTTTCTTCAGAAAATCACAAAGAGTTGTGAATATTGTATCTCCACCTAGGCAGGAAGAACAAGTGCAAGTTGTTTGTGCACATGTGGAGACATCTAAGGCGAGAGAGGAACCACAACAAGCTGCTACTATTGAGGATGTCTCACCAAAGCCCACGTCAGAGAGAGTGATTGAAGCAAGCTTAGGGGAGGTACCCCCGAAAAGCGCTTATTTTCCACCTCATAGGCGTGTTGCTGCAGCAGATGTTTCAAATGTGGTTAATCCTAAGTCAAAGAAAGAGCATCGTCATTTTAAGAAATTCCTGGAGATATTCCGAAAACTCCACATCAATATTCCATTAGTGGAGATGATCGAGAAAGTACCCGCCTATGGGAGGTTCATCAAGGAAATCATTAATAAGAAGAGGCGGATAAAAGACGATGAAATTTATTGGATGAATGAGACAGTGAGCTCTATGATTCACGGGAATTCACCAAAGAAGAGAAAGGACCCAGGAGGTTTTTACATACCGTGCTCAATAGGTGGTCAACATTTCCCTAAAGCGCAATGTGATTCCGACGCTAGCATAAATCTCATGCCTTTGGCTACATTTCAAAAGCTGGGGTTAAAAGAGATAAAGAGGTCAGCCGCAACAATTGAATTGGCAGATGGGTCTACCGTGAGACCCTATGGAGTATGTGAAGATGTTCTAGTCAAAGTGGATAGATTCATATTTCTGGTAGACTTTGTCGTTATGGATATGCCACCACTCCAAAGTTGTGAAATTCTTCTAGGGAGGCCGTTTCAAGCAACGGCAGACGTTGTGACTGCCTTAGGGAGAGGTACTTTGTCTTTGGGAATTGGAGGAGATCGAGTTGAATTCAAATTACCGCAGGATCCTCTAAGCGCAGTCCCCAATGTGAAAAGATGACGAGTTGCAAGACGTCTAGCCTAAGATGTTAAATAAGGGCGCTTGTTGGGAGGCAACCCAACCATCGGTACATTAGGATAGTGTAATTCGAGTCATAGATTGCTTTTATTTTGTTTAGATTTTAGTTTAAAAATGATACCTTGATCCGTTTGTTGAATGTGCAGGCACAGGCAGGGTCGATACCATCGACACACTCGTCGATGGTATCGACATGGGTTCAGGTTGACACCAGCAAAAATTGCACTGCGTCGATACTATCGACACCCCCGTCGATGGTATCGACATGGTCCCAGACAGGTCGCAATAAAAGTTTCGATGGTATCGACACCCCAGTCGATACCATCGAGATCTCTGGAGATATTCAGACGAATTTTGCTCAGTCAACTCGATACCATCGACGACCTCGTCGATGGTATCGACATCATCATAGGTTGAATGCAACACAACGGCGGTGTCGCAATAAAAGCAAGTCGATACCATCGACACTCGTCGATGGTATCGACGGACATGTCACCGATCCGCACACAGACATCGACGATGATCGCAACAGCCACGTCAGCGATCTGGGTGCTGCGTCGATACCATCGACTTCCGTCGATGGTATCGACCCGTCAGCAATCCGGGTTTCTCAATCCAGCAAACGTCAGCCGTCGATACTCGCAAGGGAGGCGGCTACCCGCGAGATGTGTCGATACCATCGACCCGCGTCGATGGTATCGACGGGTCAACAGGGGCGCCGATCAAGCCTATTTAAGGGGACTTGCAACGTCATTTGACGTCACACCTTCAGAGCAAGTATCCTCCTTTGCGCCGAGCACTTCCCCGAGCCCTCCAAGACTGAAGAGAAGCGTCATCGAGCGGAGATCTTCATCGAGCGGAGAATTTCTTCTCCATCTTCACCGAGCTCTTTTCTTCTAATCCCATCTTCTGGCAACCATGGTGCACGCCGCCAGAGCGTCGTCCTCAAGCGCACACCCTATGGAGATCGAGGAGTTCGTTCCTCCCCCAACCGCTTCCATCCCTCGTCCATGCCTAATTCATGCCAACATGGATGTGAGGGAGGTCTACGAGGAGATAATGAAGCGAAAGTTCGAGCCAACCCGGTATGTGGACCGGGGCATGATCCAGGAGTTGGGATTCGAGGCCAACTTGGCCTATGTGCTTCATGGACAAGCACGCAACACCAGCAGAAGCCTACGCCTTGACGAGCTGCAGTACCATGCGGATGGGCAGCCGTTTTTCAGCAAATGGCCCACCTACAAGGAACTGGTGGCGGAGTTCATGGCGTCTCTCGACGTCTGCGTCGTACCAAACGACGTGGTAGCATCGGACCGGGAATGGATCAAGGGAAGGGTGTCCTTCCGACTCTTCAACAACAACTACAATCTCACACTGGTCCAGTTCAATCAAATCTTCAACTTGATCCACTCTCCACATGATCACTGAAGGCCGGACTCCCACACCGACTATGCAAAGATCTTCTCCGAGCTAGTTACAGTGCCGGCGGGGAAGACCGTGAGCTACCACAATGCAGCGGTAGCAGATTTTGAGCACCCGTTCGTCCGGGTCTTGCATAGGATGTTGAGCTTGACATTCTTCGCTCGAAGTGATCTTGCTTTGAGCAAGTTTCAGGAGAGTGACTTGTTCTTCCTTTACGCACTCCTGAAGCGTCAACCATGCAACTGGGGGGCGTTCTGGCTACAGCGCGTCCTGGCGGTGAAGAGGAGCACAAGGAAGGCTCCAATCCATTTTGGTGGTCTTGTCACCAAGTTAGCGCTTTACTTGGGGCTGAACCTTCAGTCCATGACTCCGATCTCTACGAGGAGCAAGGTGAACGTGCAACACTTGCACCGTTCAAACCTCATTCTTCTCCGGGACGGGTTGGCGTACGCTCATTGCCACATCAACCAAGCTTATCAGGAGAGCTCCCTACCAGACGACGTCTTCAACATAGAGGGCAAGCAGCACTTCCGGTGGCCAATCATAGCCATCGAGTCCTCCGAGGAAGAAGGCGGAGGTGACGAGCAAGAAGGTGAGGCTGCAGAGGAAGAGGAGGCTTTTACACCTCTTCGAGCACGTGTGGCACCACGGAAGCGTCCTAGGATGCATCCGGGTGCTTCTTCATCATCTCAGCCCCCGCCGCCATCACCACAGCACGAGCAGCCATCCGAGGATCCCTATTCCATGCAGGGGATGTACACCATGCTGCAGGACATCCAGCAGACTCAGCAGCAGCACATGGTTATGTATTCCGGCATTCATGAGACTACGAGCCGGGTACTTGACAACCAACGGGCTATGTTTGAGAACGAGCGGCTCATCCTCGCCAACCAAGAGCGAATGCACACCCGGTTGCAGCGGATAGAGACGCAACAGGAGCCTTTCTTCGACCATTACTGGAGTCAAGACTACTTTGGAGGCTATCCACAGCCTCCGCCGAGGACCCAATATGATCCAAGCTTCCAGGGGGAGTACCCGTCTTGGGATCCTACGACACCGCAATACCCACCACCGCCTCCGCAGGATTGATCAGGGTATCACTGTTCCACCCTTAAGTTGGTTTTTGACTATGAGGCCATAGTCGAATTCAAGCTTAGGGGGGTGGCTGGAACAGCTCTATCTTTTATCTTTTCTTTAGTTGTTTTTAGTTTTTGCTTTGTTATTTGTTCTTGCAATTTTAGTTTTTTGTTTAGGATCCACATCTATCTAGTGTAATCCTGGATGTCTTAAAAATTGTCATCTCGCTGTTTTCATGGGAAATTTAAGGGAATTTAAAAATTTCTGTGTCTTTTGGATAGCTTAACTTGGTTGTCCTTGGGGAACTTGTCCTATGAAAATGATTGATTATGTCAACTTTGAAGCAATATGTCACACCCACACCCCCATTGACTCATGAAAAGTGGATAGTAACAGTTGTTTGAGCCTAACCTAATCAAATGGTAATGAGACCTTAATTGGATATAAGAGAAAGAACCCTTTGAACTACTACACATGTCAGTAAGGAGGGACACATGATATTTTTCTAAGGTTCAGTAACTTAATCTTGTGATCATTCCACTTCATATTTTTCCATAATCTACCAAAGAATTGGAAGTAAAGTACAGTTTTAATTCCTTCTTGCGTGCATAGCATGTAGATAGGATTTGCATTGTTATTTTCATACTTTTGCATAAAATGAAAAAAAATGTATAGTGATTCATGCACATTACCTTTAGGTGCATGTCATGTAGTTGCACTCATAACTTTCATGATTTTCACGCATAAGTACACCATGTACCTCAGGTTGTCTTAAAAAGTGATCTAAATTGTTCCATACCCTCGAAATAGTACAAAGATTTCCAATCATGAAGAAAATAGCCTAACACATGTATCTCTAAGCAATTATGGATATGTGGGCTAAGAAAAAAAAATTGAAAATCTGAAAAAAAATTGAGAAAAAAAAAGAGAGAATTTAGAAGGAAATGGAATAAGAGGGAGAAAGGAACATGATATCACTTGCATAACAAGGAAATTGAGTACATGATGTGGCTTAATTAGATTTTCATCTCATTTTGAGGTGGAAGGTTAGTGCATGCATCATTCCACCCAATTTTAAGCATTAGGGCATTTTCAATGTGCATTTGCATCATTTAGGACATTTTGTTATGTGCATTTTGAAACTGTGTAATACTTCCAAATACTTCCAAATTCTTCCATGAACCACCCATTCCATCCACCCGTTGCTCGGATTAGTAGGCCACCGTGATTTTCTCCTCACTCATGTTTATCAGGAGAACTGCTTCCATGTAGATGGTAGTTAGGGCGAGCAACGTAGTGTAGGCGATCACAAGATGCACCAATGCTGAATCGGAAAATTTTATTATGTTAACTGCCTTATGTGATAGTGTTCATCGGTTTGAAGGATAATTTCTTTTATTGATGATTATTGTCGCCTGTAGGGTAATTACTGTTCTGTGATTAGGAAAGGCCGGTTTGAGAACGTCCAGTGGGAGTCATGTGGGATGTGGGGTGATGTGTTGATTTTTAGTTGACATCTGCAATCCTATTCTAAGGATTAGTTGCTCGAGGGCGAGCAATGTTGAAGCTTAGGGGAGTTTGATGCGATGATTTTGAGTCGCATTTATAGACCTATTTCATATGTGTTTTGTGCTCTAATTACTCATTTTTATGGATAATATTGCATAATTCACTTAATTTGGTCTTTGCCATCATATTATATCAAATCCCCTTTGTTTTACTATTTTGAGCATTATTTATCATCTTATTATAAATTGTGTGGATTTACTTGGGCTTGTTGTGAAATTTCAGGAAAAACAAGTATCTGCTTCCGTCGATACCATCGACGGAAGTCGATACCATCGACCAAGCCACAGGTTGTCAGCCGAGAAGAGCAATACAGAGTCGATACCATCGACACCTAAGTCGATGGCATCGAGATCACTTTAGGTTGCTGGCAAGGATGCAGTCGATACCATCGATGAAAGTCGATGCCATCGACACAAGGAGAGCTACAGCGTCGCTAGAAGACAAAACCGACGCTACAGGAGTCGATACCATCGACGCCCAAGTCGATGGTATCGAGATCACCACAGGCGCTCAGAATAAAAGAAAGGAAAGCTGCCGCTAATCCGCTGCGTCGATACCATCGACGCGGGTCGATGGTATCGACGCCGGCAGATATGCGTTGGATCTGTTTTGATCTCGATCGGACGGCTGTTGTTATTTGACGACCTAATTAGGGACTTATACCTAATGACGGCCGCCCACACGAGAGGGGGATCTGATTTTTGGATTGCACGAGTGCCGAGGAGGAGAGAAAGGAGAACGGAGGCCGAGAAGCTCAGCCCGGGTGATTCGGACGCTGCCGAAGATGATTTCCACCACCGACAGGCGGGGAAGCTCGTGTTTTACGCCAAGGATCCACCGGTTCTTCTCCGTTCAGGGGTTTTCCCATTTATTTCCCATTTTTCTTATGAATTCCCCAATTTCTACCATGTATTCGTGTGAGATGAACATGAGAGGCTAAAACCCTCAATCTTTAGGACCGGGAGTAGCCCGGGAATGCATTGTATGACATTTTTATATCAATAATTCATATTTTTCTCTCAAATCCGTGGTATAGATTTGTTTTCTCCATTTCTATTGTTATGCTTGATCACCATAATAATAACTTAATACCCTTAATCACTTCGACAGAAGGATTAACGGTTGAAAAGAGACGAAATCTACATTAATTAATAAAACCCTTGATAAAGGAGTTGTAAAATTAATGGTGGGAACTAAGAGACCGTTTTTAATGCGCTTAGTTTAGGGGAATGATTACTACGACGGTGGAATCAACCTAAACCTAAGTAGTGAATTACACCACGACAGTGGGTAATTCTCATTTCAGGCCACTACCCGGATAGAGAGAGAAGTGTGAGGAATTATATGAAACCTAATACAATGTTGACCCGCGGTGAAACCGCCATCCTAAAGATATCCCTTTGAATTGATTAAATTAACCTTTAATCGATTGTTTTCTTTGTTTGATTTTTATTTTCTTTTTAATTTGAACAACAAAACCCTACTTTGTTAATCGGTCTAGCTGATTATGATTAGTTAGTAAAAGTCCCCAATAATTCACGTATCCCTAAGTTTGACTCGGGCCTCACAAGGCCTATATTACTCGACGCGTATACTTGCGTTTAATCGCGTAATAAAATACACGTCAACACATAACCCAGGTCAGGGATGTTACAAATTATCCACCCCTAATAAGGATTTCGTCCCCAAAATCATCAACGAAAACATTAAGAGAAAAGAGAAGGGTACTTCCTCCTCATCTCTTCCTCTAGTTCCCACATAGCTTCTTCAACGCCATGATGATGCCAGAGAATTTTTACAAGAAATATGTCTTTCTTTTTCAACTTTTTAATTCTTTTATCAAGGATCATCACAGGTCCTTCAACATATGATATATCATCATTTAGTTCTACCTCCATAGGTTGCAAAACTCACTCTGTGTCAGGATGACACTTTCTCAGCATGGAGATATGGAACATTGGATGCAGCTTATGCAACTCAGGTGGTAACTCCAACTTATAGGCTACATTTCCAATCCGTTCAATGATTGGATAAGGCCCCATAAATCTAGGAGCTAACTTCCCCTTCCTTCCAAATCTAAGAACACCTTTCCAAGGTGAGACTTTGAGATATACTCTATCTCCAACTTGGAATTCTAAAGGTCTTCTCCATTTGTCGGTGTATGACTTCTATCTATCATGTGCAGTCTTTAACTATTGTTGTATTACTTTAATCTTCTCAGTTGTCTACTGCACTAACTCAGGACCCAAAAGTTGATATTCTCCAGTCTCATACCAACATAAAGGAGACCTACAACGTCTACCACATAAAGATTCATATGGTTCCATGTCAATAATGTGCTGATAGCTATTATTATAAGCAAATTCTATCAAGCTCAGGTGTAGATCCCAACTTCCTACAAATTGAAGGACACATGCCCTAAGCAAATCCTCCAAGGTTTGTATGGTCCTCTCAAATTGTCCATCTGTTTGTGGATAAAAGATTGTACTAAACCTTAACTGCGTACCCAAATCTTTATGTAGTCGTTCCCAAAAATGACTCGTAAACTGGGGACCTCTATCAGAAACAATAGTAACTGGTACCCTGTACAACCACACTATCTCATCTACATATTTCTATGCAAGCTTCTCAGCAATATAGGTTGTTTTAACAGGAAGGAAATGTGATGTCTTAGTCGACGTATCAACTATCACCCATATGGAATCATGACCTTTGGTTTCTCTAGGCAAACCAACCACAAAGTCCATGGTCACATGATCCCATTTCCACTGCGATATAGGAAAAGGTTGCATTGATCTTGCAAGCTTTTGATGTTCAGCTTTGACCTGCTGACACACCGAACACCGCATAACGAACTCAGCTACATCCTTCTTCAAACTAGGCCACCAATACATATCTTTTAAGTTATGATACATTTTGGTGCTCCCTAGATGCATTGCATACATTGAAGAATGAGCTTCCTCCAAGACTAACTTTCTCAAGTCATTAGCATCAGGTACCACCATCCTACCATGGTAACAGACTACTTGATCCTCTAACTCATGGAAACCATCTCGTTTCTCACTACCATCCTCTGACCTGATCTGCTGAACCACAATATCAACTTGTTGTGCTTCTTTAATATGTTGTCTCAGAGTAGGTTTTATGTGCATCTCATCTAACAACCCGGCTAACAATGATACTTTAAGATGTACATTGTTTTGCCTCAAGGAGATAAGCATATCTCTCTTGTAGAACACTAAGGAGTTCATATGTGCTTCATCTAGGGCTGGTGATGATGATTTTCTACTCAGTGCATCAGCCACTACATTAGCCTTCCCTGGATGATAATCAATCGTACAATTGTAGTCCTTGATTAACTCCATCCAACAGCATTGTATCATATTTAACTCATGTTGAGATAAGATATATTTTAAATTCTTGTGGTCTGTGAAAATCTAGAATGTTTCTCCATAAAGATAATGTCTCCAGATCTTCAGAGCATGGACTACAACAGCTAGCTCTAGATCATGTGTTGGATAATTCTCCTCGTGTTTCTTAAGCTGTCGAGAGGCAAAAGAAATCACTTGATTATCCTGCATCAACACACATCCTAGTCCATTCTTAGATGCATCACTGGAAACTATGTACCCCTTTCCTTGCTCATGTAACACCAACACAGGTGCACTTGTTAACCTATCTTTCAACAGCTGGAAGGAATGTTGACACTCGTCATTCCAAACAAAAGGAACCTCCTTCCTGGTCAACTTGGTTAGGGGTAAAACTATATAATTGAAGTTCTTAATGAACCTTCTGTAATAGCCTGCCAAACCTAGGAAACTGCGTATCTCCGTTGGTGTCTTTGGTTGTTCCCATTGCAAGACAGATTCTACCTTCTTAGGATCAACATGGATACCTGAGGCAGATATTACGTGTCCTAGAAAAGAAACTTCTGGTAACCAGAACTCGCATTTGCTAAACTTAGCATACAACTTATGCTCTCTTAGCAAAGTTAAAGCTTAACGGAGGTGTTGCTCATGTTGTTGAGAATCTCTACTGTAGATCAAGATGTCATCTATGAAGAATACTATAAACTGATCAAGAAAAGGTCGAAAGATTCTATTCATGAGTTCCATAAATGCAGGTGGTGCATTAGTTAGTCCAAACGACATAACTATGAACTCATAGTGACCATACCTTGTCCTAAAGGTAGACTTAGGTATGTCACCCTCCTTAATACGCAACTGATGGTATCCTGATCTCAGATCTATCTTAGAGAATATAGTTGCACCACGCAACTGATCAAATAGATCATCGATCCTTGGCAAAGGATACTTGTTCTTTATAGTTACTTTATTTAACTGTCTGTAGTCAATGCATAACCGCATCGACCCATCCTTGTTTTTAACAAAGAGAACCAGAGCACCCCATGGTGAAGTACTCGGTCAGGTAAAACCTTTCTCAAGCAACTCCTATAGTTGTTTCTTGAGCTCTGCCATCTCAACAGGTAAAATTCTATACGGTGTTTGTGCTATTGGTTGCGTGCCCGGGATTAGATTAATTTCAAAAATCAATCTCTCGGGGCGGAGGTACACCTGGAAGTTTCTCAGGAAACACATCTTCAAACTCCCTAACCATTGGAACTTCATAAGGATTAGAACTCTCCATTGTGATGTCTACCACATGTGCTAAGAATGCAAAGCATCCTTGCCTCATCGGCTTTTTAGCTACCATAGCTGATACAAGACAGGTTGGAAGAATCTTTCTATCTCCTTGAAAGATCCATGTGTCACTATCATCTGTGAACATAGCTTGCTTGGAATCACAATCGAAGACAACCTTATACTTTTCTAGGGTGTCCATCCCAAGAATTACATCAAACCTCTGCATCTCAAGTGGTATAAGATCCACCTGAATGCGATGTTCAGAAAAAGAAAGAGTGCAGGGAGAGCATACCTCCCGCAGCTCTGCAGATCCAAACAAAGGAGTTTCTAATAACAAACTCTCTGCCCTATGACCAACTATTATATTGCAGTCAAGAATCACTCCTCTAGTGATGAAAGAATGTGTAGCACCCAGATCAATTAAAATAGATACGAAGCATGATGTAGACATATCAGAATAAAATAGTTCCATATGACCTGTCACAACCTGAGGGTTGACTATTGCTTCAGGTTGATTCATTGCATAGAATCTCACTATCGCCTACGGTTGACTCAGTGCTCGATTATTGGGTGTTGATGAACTAGCTTGGGACGCCAGTCCACGTCCTTGAGCATTGTTAGAAAACTATCACCTCTGCAAACCTCCTTGTTGACTCTACCTCTGAGGTTGAGTCACTATTGTGTTCCCAGTTGGACAATCCCTTACCAAATGTCCAATTTGTCTGCACTGGTGACAAATCTTGGTCTCAGGATAGGGTCTATGAGGTCCAGTCACTGATGTTGATGCTATGCTAGGGGCTCTATTCGGAACAAAACTACGGCCTCTACCCCTACTTGACGTCCATTGCATCTGGGTATTGAATCTTGATGGTGTTGTCGGTGCAGAAAACCTTGGCTTTTTAAAGCTCTCAGACCTCTGTCCCTGGTATTAGGTAAACACCTTCTTACCACTGGTCTGTCACTTCTCAATCATAGACCTTTCTATCCTCCTCATGGACTCCACAAAAGTATCAAACCTCTCCGTGTTCTCTAGAACCGACATAGGAGTGGTCAACTCAACATTTAACCCCTTCTCAAAATGCCGAATTCTTTCCTCATCATTGGCTGCCATATGCGGACAAAACCACAAAAGCTCCATGAACTTAGCTTCGTACTCGCTAACGTTCATCTATCCTTGTCTGATCCTCTCAAATTGAGAGATCTTCTCATCCAGGTAAGTCTTAGGGAAGTATCTAATGACAAATTCTTGTCGGAATTCCTCCCATCTGACTTCTACACCTAGCCTCTTGCCCTCCTATATCATCCACCAATGGACAACACTCCCCTTTAGAAGGTATACAGCATGTCTTACCTTCTCAGCTTGAGGAATATCAAGGATCCTGAAAGCCTTTTCCAGCTCCGTCAGCCACAAATTAGCATCTACTGGATCAGCTATACCAGCATAATCTATGGCTCCAACCCGTCGAAGCATCTTAAAAGTCTTGTCATCTCCATGTCCATCATGGTGGGCTGGTTCCCTCGGTGCAGGTGGTGGCATCCTATCCACCATATGCGTCATGGTTGCCATAAACTGGCCGAACAGGGTATGGAAGGCTGGATTCTCTATCATGACAGGGTCATATTGAGGGTGTTCAGGTACATGTTCCTCCCTAGTCTGGTCCCTTGCACCTCCTCCTAGTGCAGCAACGCTACTCTCAACAACATGTTCTTCATGTGATCCAAACATCTTCAAGTACTTCTTCTCCTATATGAGCAGAAGATACTATCAGATAAACTAGAAAACACTTAGAACAGACTCAACAACCTTAATCATATGTCTCTGTAGACTCAGTGAACCTAGAGCTCTGATACCACTAAACTTATGACATCCAACTCTCAAAAACACCATTAACTAAGCAGAATCGTATCATTCACAGCAGAATTACTAGAAATCACTAAAAATTAAAACTTTTTACAAAGAGATCCATAAATTGGAAAACTCTTTCAAAAAGAACCAAGGTAATTCAATTACATTTTGGTTCACATGTACATATCTTGTACCATTCCTTCTCGAGGATCACATACATCATCTTCCCTGTTAAAACTGTACATAGGCAGTATAAAAACATTGAGGCATCAAGCCAAAATCTCATGTCGTTTCATTAAACTAACTACTGACTCTAAGGACTAAGAGTACAGAGACGACACATAGGACTCTATCTACACATATACAAGACTTGACAGCCAGTGTCTCCACCTGAGAAAATCACTATTATTCCTGTTGTTGTTGTTGCTGCTCTTCCCCTACTCTAGGGTTTCTGCTCCCTCGTCTACGTCCACCTAAAAAGTTGGATCCCACGGGGGTGAGACAATTGTAAATTGCCCCAGCAAGAGATATAACTCTCCACAAAAACATTATTATTGCAGTTTAATTGAATAAAACTATGCAGAGGAATCATGATTGTTTAACAACAGATTATTCATTGTCTAAATAGATTAGAACAATATTCTTATTCAAAGCACTTCAGCTATAACTTGATAAAGCAGCATGTCATTTATTCAATAAGGAACATAAATAACATGTATAACATTTATCCGCTATACTAAGCAAGATAACATCAGCAAGTAGTTCTCATATTTCAACCCTACACAATTATGCTACATGGTTGATTATATTTTACAAACAAACTTAATGCCCTGAAGAGATGAAGTATATCGTTCATGCTCCAACCGACCACGATTACACTAAGTATCGGTACCACACAAGGTCAATGGAAGACCCAGACTCCAAGACCTCAACCTTCTCAGTCAGTATGAGATTATATGGCAGAGACATCATGTGTCAAACTGCAATTAGCTTGCCACGGTATATTGGCATCTTCGCTATAGAGTTATAGCCCATAGCATATACTCTCTTCAGGGTTATGGCCCGTAGCCAATGCCTGGTATCATATCCTGGAGTCATGACCCATAGACATACTCATACTGGGGTATGGTCCATAACCAATCCCATACATAGGACATAGCCCACAACCATTCCTATGGGGCATGAGGATATAATTGCCTAATTACCCCCACATATTCAAAAATATGTGTTCTGAGTTTTAACTCATTTCACCATTCAGCAAATTCTGACGTTGATGGATCTGTGGTCAGGGAAACTACATTATATGATATCACTTGATTAATTAAGTGTATTACCATATTTTTTAGCATCAAACAAGTTTCCAAACATCAATTATTTTAACAATTGCTACAAAGAATGTGTAATACTTTCAGCAAGTACTGTTCAAACCTTTAATAAGGCATTGGGATCTCAATCCCTCATCTCTTCAGGAACATTCTCATCTTTCCACAACTCATCTTCATGATTATAGAATATGTGTATTTAAACCCTTAGTTCATCAAAGAATTTTTGTTACCACTTATCAGGTAACTAAACACCTTCAGGTCATCTGACCAAGGTAAACATGATACTTGTTACACAAGCATCTCACATGGCTCTCAAAGCCCATTTAATCTCTTGTTACCTCTCACTAGGCAACAAAGCATATTATGGCTCACAAGGCCCAATAACAACAGTAAATGAAACATCATAGCTCATACATGGCTATGTCCATCAACTCATGATACCTGCATGGTTAGTACACTTGATACAATTATATCAATTACATTTTAGCACCATGCTATACAAAGTAACACCACTTATACCCTTTTTTGGGTTAGGGTTTCTCAATTCATGTCAATTTGAGTTATACATCTCATTACCCAACATTAGAGTTATGGTTTATGTGGCATCCAACTCACAAAACAAGAATTACTTAAGTAAAAGTGAATCATTTGCAGTGGATTACTGAAAATTACTAAAAATTAAAACTTTTTGCAAAGAGATCCACACATAGGAAATCTTTTTCATCAAGAACCAAAGTATAACATTTACATCCTGGTTCATAAGTACATAACTTGTATCATCTCTTCTCGAGGATTACAACATCAGCTGCCCTATTAACATTATATGCATACAGCATGAGAACCTCGAGGCATCAAGCCAAAATACCAGATCGATTCATTAAAAACACTAACTATAAACTCCGAGGACTTGAGAGTATAGAGACGACACATAGGACTACTATCTATATGACTTGACAGGCAGTATCTCCACCTGAGAAATTTCTACTGTCCCTACTGATTTTGTCCTTTCTTTGCTGTGGGAATTCTATTTCCTTGTCTGTGTCCACCTAAAAACATTGGATCCCACGGGAGTGAGACAATTGTAAATTACCCCAGCGGGAGATATAACTCTCCGCCAAAACATTGTTATAGCAGTTTATTATAAAAAAGTTGAGTAGGAGTTCATATATATTAACAACAATATTAATTATTGTAGAAACAGAGTAAAGTAATCTCCTTTTCTAAGGAGAAGATTGCATCTATTCATGGTAGAATTGTAGTTCATCCATCTACCTGCAATGAATGTAAAAAGGTATAATATTATCTATCAACTAGAGATGAATAAAACAAATATAACATCAGCCAATGAATTTATGTATTCAATCCTTAAGCAAACATGCTATATGGCTGATTACATTTTACAATCACACTTATGCCCTCATGAGATGAGGTATACCACTCATACTCCAATCGACCACTGCAAAGTCAAAATCGGTACCATACAAGGTCAATGGAAGATCCGGCTTCTAGGACCTCCCACATCTCGGTCAGTGCGAGACCACAAGCAGGACTAGGTCAACTGCTCAATATAGCTTTCCAGGGTATATTGGCAACTTCACTATAGAGTTACAGTGGCGTGCTGCACTCTCTTCGCGATCAAGAGATTTTGTGTTTACCTCCATCGATCCGACATTAATATCATTGGGAGATGTGTACTGCATCTATCCCAATCATCTAGAGATTCGTGATACATCCATCCTGAGACATATAATGAAGTATTGAGAGGTTTAATATTTACCTTCCATCAATTCCCTCATTAGGACGTAAGGATATATTCACCCATTACCCCCACATATTCAAAATATGCGTTCCGGGTTTTGCCGCAGAGCACCCGTTTCACCATCACCAAATTATTGACGATGATGGATCTATGGTCAGGGCTCTACATGATATGATTTCACTTGATTAATTAAGTACATTAGCATATTCTTTTAGCATCAATCAAGTTATCAAACATAACTTATTTAGACAAATGCTACAAAGAAACATGTACTATTTTCATCAATCACTTCTCAGTATTTATAAGACATTGGGATTTTAGTCCCTCATTTCATTTCTTTGAAAGTTCACATCTCTCAACAACAAAATTATCATACTTATCAAATCTGGGTATTCATACCCTCAGTTCATCACTAATCACTGTTACCACTTGTTAGGTAATCATTACCTCTAGGTCCTCAGACCGAGGTATACATGATACTTGTTACACAAGCATCTCACATGGCTCACAAGTCCCATTAAGTATCTTATCACCTTTCACTAGGCAACAACTTACTCATGTGACTCATAAGGTCCATGCACATTTTGTTACTTTTACTAAGCAACAAAAACATTAAGGCACACATGGCCAATCAACACTTTTATTATATAAAAGTCATAGCTCAAATCTGGCTATGATCATCATCTCTTGATATCTGGATGGTTAATAGACATGATAACAGTCATATAAATCATTTATCACATCATGTGATACAATAGTAACACCACCATTCCTTTATCAGGATTAGGGTTTACTATCAAATAGGATTTTCCATTCTATTACCCAATTTAGGGTTAGGATTTCCCATTTCACATTAATTAGGGTTTCGTGTTTATATTATTTATCCAACCCTAATATATTTCTCCACTCCTCTAGGAGCATCTATTTATATCACAAGTATTCACTCCTGCTTGCTACTCATCATATATCATTTTAGGATTATCAATACAAGGTATAAGTTCATTTCTCATTCTCACCATGGTATGATTACATCATACTCATTAGTTTGGCTTAACCATTTTCACAAGATATATTAGCCTATACTTATCAAACTCATTACAATCTTATTGTAATAACTACATAACACACACTTCATGTATTTCTTATTCAAGTATGTTGTATTGAGATGCATCAAGGTATATTAACCCTGAAATGCTAAATATGATATCTATCATGTCTTGATGTATCACTTTCCTCATCACTTCCAACTTTCTTGAGTTATCAGCTTATCTTGTATTAAGGTATTTTCCAACTTAATACTTTCATTCACTAACCTATCACTCTCATTATATAGTGCATAGGTTACACATTAGATTTGTCCAGCTATCTTTAATGATATGGACTTATCTTAATGGTTTAGCATTATTGATATAGAATAAACCATTATCAACCACTTTAGGTATTTCAACTCTTAGGATGTTATTCACTCCATCATTTAGTGTTGCATTCATCATTCCTAAGAGTTTCTTGTCCTTGTTTTTGTAAGGTGTATAGGGTTGTTACTCATGCATGGAGTTAGATATATAATAATCTAGGCATCATCTTGTCCCTTATACCCTTACTCATTAAATTATCAATGTTACCATTCATATGGTTTATGAATTTCACCCTTCATGGATGTAGCATTCTCATCTTACTTAATTATATTAGCCACACCCTACTTTAGTGTATTGACCATTATTCCATCACTAGGGTTTCATATATCATTACATGGCATCACCCTGGATTTGAGTCTCACACCATATAATTGCATCAAGGTTCCACATAATATCATTCTAGTTTAGGGTTTCACCTGGCATTACCCTAGATTAGGGTTTCACGTCTAATAACCCACAATTAGGGTTTACTATTCATCCCAATTAGGGTTTTGAATTACATTACCCTGAATTAGGGTTTCACTTGTCATCACCCTTAATTAGGGTTACATCCTTACCTTATATTAGTATTATACCTAGCATTCCCCTAATTAGGGTTAAGGTTTGTGACGTCCCCAGATTTTCTAAAACTTAATCTGATGTGTGACGTCCAAATTGAAACCCTCACCTCAGCGAGAATTCTAATTTAGACATCCCACACTAGACTAAGAAGAAGAAAATCGAGGGAGTCAGAAGGAAACACAGTAGCACATGTACATGAACAATAATAAAACCATACACACATGTTCACCATTCAACATATAATTACAACATGAATTGTTACAACATTTGATATTACATATTGAACAGCAAACTTCTACATATACATGTACTACATCTAAACTACAGGATCTTAAGACAACAGGTCCACCTGTACATCAGCTCGCCACACAACTCTCAACTATCCTGGATCTTCAAGAGAAAAACCACAACCTAAACAAAAGATTACATGCGGTACACGTCAGCACAATATTTCATGAATATTGTACTGAGTACGCCTACGTGTCTTTTTATATACCTCTCATCATATATTGGCAATAAGATAAAACTAATATACTTGGCAGTAACAGAAGAATATAAGAAAAGTGTATACTTGCACAAATATATTCATTAACAAAAGAGAACACATATTTTAAGCTCATTTTCCATTATATGCTCGTGCATCCGCCTACCAATGGGATAGATGCATTCAGGCCTTATGATCTGCTTACCAAAGAGATAGATCATTGTATATGTGATCCGCTTACCAAAGAGATAGATCACTCACTAGCACTACGCTTACCAAAGAGATATAGTGCTTTCATATAATGGAACATATATATTATGTTTCATGTGTTCATAGCCATAAGTATGAAAAATCAGGCAACATATCATACAAGAACAATCATTTCATCCAATACCATATGCCAAGTATTTTACTACTCATATAAAACAAGCATATTGTATAATAAGCCAAGTAAGAGGTAATGGCGTACCTTCCAAAGAGACATCCTAATCACATATTCCTCATGTCAACTATGTATCCCAGGTCAAACCCTAATAAAGATAAGATCACATACGATCATCAGGTTCTCATCTTATTATATCTCATCTTAACCCTAATTATGTCCATTAGGGTTTCTCTTAGTTTATTAGGATATGTGCATTATTACTTGTATTCTAGTCTTATGATTGTCTCACTGATGTCATATTCCAGATTATGATTCATTATCCAAACATTATCTCCCATAGTATTTTTGTTTACATTAATTAACCCTAGGTTACATCATTAACCTAGATTAGGGTTTTAAACCATGTATTAAAGGTCAACTTCATATAACATGAATTATACACATCATCATGATCTCATCATCAAATCTGAGGTTCCAAATACTGATATGAGCTTACTCTGTGAATTTCATCATTTATTGCGCATGTATGTATTTAATACATTTTATTTAGGGTTATTAGCCCTAATTAGCCATATTAATCAAATTATATACTTTCGTGCATCACCATGTCCATATATGACATTACATGCATTATAAACGTTATTATGGAGTTACTGACATTTTTCCCAAATTTTAGAACATCATTTGATATTTATTATTCATGAATTAGGAATTACACATCTTACATGATATCATTGATATTAATGCATCAAAAGCCAGATGTTATAGTTCCAAGTTGTTTTACTCATTTTTCTGAACATTTTGGTACCTTATTTGTATTTTTCTGATGAGCGAGCTATTTATTATGAATTATACAAGATCAGGGGAAATTCTGAGAATTACCATTTATCGGCCAATCACAGGACGCCACGTGTCCTCTAGGGTTGCGGCTCCTTGCTCCTGCTTGCTGGTGGATCCGACCGGTTCAAGGGCACTTGGACCCGGTTCATGGCTGGGTTTGGGCGACTGGACCGGGGTTCACCCCCTTCTTCTCCTCCTCGCGCGGTCAGGGAGTCCGTGGACTCTGTTTCACGGAACCGCCGCCGCACGGCTTGGCTCCGACGAGAGCTCGGCAGCGGCACTCTCCTCCGAAGGTCCTTCTAGCACCTCCATCAGGTTCGAGCTTCCCTCCAGGAGCTCCGCGGCTACTCCACTCCTAGGGCTCATGTCTGGAGCTCCAAGCCCACGAGCTCTCCGACCATGGCAGCCACCGCGGCGCTAGAAAAGAGGGAAAAAGGCTCCCCACCCTTGAATCTCATGGATGAGGCATCGAAAACCTTCGTCGGAGCTTCACGGACCTGGAGGGACCCCTGGATTGCGTTTCATAGCCTTGGGTCGGTGTCCCCAACTCCACCTTCATCTCCGACAAGGTGCTCTTCGGCCGCCATCGAAAATACCACGATAAACCACCGGAACTGCGGGGTTCGACTCCCCTGAACTCGTGCTTGCTTCGTTCATTCTTAGCTCCAGTCGTCATCCACTCTAGCTCCATACTCCGCCTTTGGCCATGGCCTACAGGTTGCTGTGGAGAGGACCCAGAAGTCGGGCTCCCGTTCTCTCTACTGGAGCAGTCTCTTGACCTGTTTAAGGGGTCTCCTCGCTCCTCTACTCGAGTCCAGAACAACTACCCACTCAGTTCCCTTCCTTAAGCCATGACCATGATGTGGGGATGCTTGGAACTCGGCATCGCGGACTGCTCCACGATCTCCCGATCGATCGGAGGTAGGGGGAGGTCCAAACACCGTCTGATCACCATCTAAGGGTCGAGTTTTGTTCTCTCAAGGCTGGATCCGAGGCTTATCTCTAAACAGCCATCCCTGCCACTAGATTGGGTGTCTAGGGCTAAGATCTGGCCACACAGACCCGACTTAAATAAGGGGCGCGTGACACCTATTAAAACAACAACTTAGGCTAATCAATACCAATAATGCACATCATTTCTCCAAAATCAAACCTCCATAACTTCCTCTAGGAACATCCAATTACCACCAAATTTGAACCATAGCTTCCTCACTACGGAAGGTACCTTGTACACAAATTTAGTGCCAAAACTCAAATGTTAGATCACTCAATTAAATTCCTCAAAAGGCATTAAGAGAGATGACTCAATCATCAATCAACAAATTCACTTTGTCAAAACCTTAGAATTCTCAACATTATTCAACCCTATGATTTTACTTATGTCATTGGATGATAAAGGACTCTAAAAGTCCACTCCATCACATCCTACACCCCTTAAAAGATATTTCGTCCTCGAAATTAGGCTAAAATCTAGTCTTTCACATCATATACATCTTAAAAGAACTTTCGTCCTCGAAAGTAAGCCATACTCATACTTCTGAAAACCTTATCTTTCCTTCATCTTCATGTAGGAACTATTCTAGGTGTAACATATCCCCAAAGGTTACCTAGAACCATGTGTCCAAAGCACTATTAGGGGGGTTTACAACCATCTTGGGTGCATAAACACTCCATAGAAGGTTCAAACAAGGGTTTAGAAGGTTAGGTTATGTAATGACATATCTCATATATCAGGGATGCATCCTTATCTTAACCCATGCATTAGGGTTCCATCATCATATTAATTTGTTCTAAAGGAGTTAACTAAAGATTAACTCATTATATCAAGGTGTCATCGACATTTTATTTATCTCATTGTTAGAACATGTTCATCATTAACATATGCCTTTTAGGAGGGAGTTAACTATAATTAACTCACTTTATCCCTCTAGATCATACCACGATGTCATAATCATTATATTGTGCTAATTATTAGACTGTATTTTCCATCTTTGTTAAGCACCAAGATTAACACCTTGTGCAACATGTTTCATTCATATGATCTTGTTTTATTGCTCATGACAAATTTATGACATTTATTAATGAATTCATCACAAGATTAACCAACACTATCAAATTATCATCATTATCATGTACATGGTTAACCATTTGTGCATTGATATCTATCAAGCCATCTCTAGGTTTTCATCATATCATGTCTCAAGATTAAATCATATCTTTATATTTATTACATCTTGGTTGTGCTAAACAAACTTATGTGAGCGGCTTGTTGAGCATATATCAAAACTTTATCTTGTCTAAATGAGGCTCCTCTAACCCATACCATGAGGGTAGTGTCATGCTCAGTCTCTCTGAGCTAACTCAGCTCTATGAGTATCTCATAATCACATACTTTATCTTTCTTCTCTTAGTCTAGGGTTCTCAAATTTCCTCATTGGCACTAGTGATCAACTTCATAAGATCTAGCCACATAAGCACAAACCAAAACATGACATGACATTCTCATCATAGATCTCTAACCATGAAACATGCTTACCCAAAACTCTCTTATATACACCACTAGATTCCTATGTGGGAAACCACCAACCCGAGCATGAGGCTTCACAGAAACTAACATAGCTACCTCCTCCAGGGTCTTGGGCTCTCTCCCTCACCCAGATGGCAGGCACTCATATTCATGTTCACATGTGCTCACATATATAACCAACCTCTCTTTGACTCTAGGGTTTGGTCCTCCCAAGGACATCTAGGGATCACCAAAACTATAGGAATCATGCATAAAGCAACTCAACTCAATCACTCAAGAGTATTCTAGTTTAGGACATATCATATCACATATCTCTTATTTCTCATATTGTGGAGTCTAGGTTCTCTGACCTTCTCCCTGTGGGTCTCGCTCTCTCTTGAGCTAACCCCGAAACTGGTCCTAACACTAGAGGTCCTCCTTTGTAAAAGAGCTTGAGGCTCCTGCTGACTCACAACTTGTCTTAACTTAGCATATCTTAACTTAGAAAATCACACATACTTTCATCATGAAAACTTATCTCAAAACCTCAAATCTGAACTCATGTCCTCAAAGACAAACATAGATCATCATAACCATCTTATAACACCTATGTAAGACTTGCATCATAACATCAAAACTTATATCATCTATTCCATCTATCATATGTATCAAAAAGAATCTAGACATCTAATCTAGAACTACTCTCTCTTCTAGACTGATGTCATTCACTTTCACTTAGGTTGCATGATCACCTCCTACTCGTACATATGTGGGGACATATTTTTGTAATACATATATATAATAAAATATTATATAGTTTTTCTTCGATAAAACTAGCGTCAGAGAAAACTATCGAGGTTCGATCCGTTTGGAATCAAAACCAAATCCTGAAAACAAGTGTCCCACACATAGTAGAGAGTACGGTGTCATGAAAACTAGTGAAAAGGGTGAGAACAAGGGGTAGACTAGTGTAGCTACTCTAGACAATGAGCGCCATATGTCTAGGGTTTCTCTTCCCTTGATGCACGTCATTTCCAAATAGTGCAACGTCCCATACCGCTGCACTACAAGGAAAGAACGACATCTAAGGACTTGCTACTCAACAAGCACCAGTCTAGACCTAGTTCTCGGACATCTAGGTGCTAACCTAGAGGCTAGGTCAGATCTAGTCTCTAAAAGACGACTAATCTAACCCTAAAAGATTACTAAGTTCATGGTTCTTTAGTTTTGTGTTGTATAATGAGCAAATGTCAGGCTTTGCTATTGTTCATGCTCTGATACCACCTGTGACGTCCCCGGATTTTCTAAAACTTAATCTGATGTGTGACGTCCAAATTGAAACCCTCACCTCAGCAAGAATTCTAATTTAGACATCCCACACTAGACTAAGAAGAAGAAAATCGAGGGAGTCAGAAGGAAACACAGTAGCACATGTACATGAACAATAATAAAACCATACACACATGTTCACCATTCAACATATAATTACAACATGAATTGTTACAACATTTGATATTACATATTGAACAGCAAACTTCTACATATACATGTACTACATCTAAACTACAGGATCTTAAGACAACAGGTCCACCTGTACATCAGCTCACCACACAACTCTCAACTATCCTGGATCTTCAAGAGCAAAACCACAACCTAAACAAAAGATTACATGCGGTACACGTCAGCACAATATTTCATGAATATTGTACTGAGTACGCCTACGTGTCTTTTTATATACCTCTCATCATATCTTGGCAATAAGATAAAACTAATATACTTGGCAGTAACATAAGAATATAAGAAAAGCGTATACTTGCACAAATATATTCATTAACAAAAGAGAACACATATTTTAAGCTTATTTTCCATTATATGCTCGTGCATCTGCCTACCAATGGGATAGATGCATTCAGGCCTTATGATCCGCTTACCAAAGAGATAGATCATTGTACATGTGATCTGCTTACCAAAGAGATAGATCACTCACTAGCACTACACTTACCAAAGAGATATAGTGCTTTCATATAATGGAATAGATATATTATGTTTCATGTGTTCATAGCCATAAGTATGAAAAATCAGGCAACATATCATACAAGAACAATCATTTCATCCAATACCATATGCCAAGTATTTTACTACTCATATAAAACAAGCATATTGTATAATAAGCCAAGTAAGAGGTAATGGCGTACCTTCCAAAGAGACATCCTAATCACATATTCCTCATGTCAACTATGTATCCCAGGTCAAACCCTGATAAAGATAAGATCACATACGATCATCAGGTTCTCATCTTATTATATCTCATCTTAACCCTAATTATGTCCATTAGGGTTTCTCTTAGTTTATTAGGATATGTGCATTATTGCTTGTATTCTAGTCTTATGATTGTCTCACTGATGTCATATTCCAGATTATGATTCATTATCCGAACATTATCTCCCATAGTATTTTTGTGCACATTAATTAACCCTAGGTTACATCATTAACCTAGATTAGGGTTTTAAACCATGTATTAAAGGTCAACTTCATATAACATGAATTATACGCATCATCATGATCTCATCATCAAATCTGAGGTTCCAAATACTGATATGAGCTTACTCTATGAATTTCATCATTTATTGCGCATGTATGTATTTAATACATTTTATTTAGGGTTATTAGCCCTAATTAGCCATATTAATCAAATTATATACTTTCGTGCATCACCATGGCCATATATGACATTACATGCATTATAAACGTTATTATGGAGTTACTGACATTTTTCCCAAATTTTAGAACATCATTTGATATTTATTATTCATGAATTAGGCATTACACATCTTACATGATATCACTGATATTAATGCATCAAAAGCCAGATGTTATAGTTCCAAGTTGTTTTACTCATTTTTCTGAACATTTCGGTACTTTATTTGTATTTTTCTGATGAGCAAGCTATTTATTATGAATTATACAAGATCAGGGGAAATTCTGAGAATTACCATTTATCGGCCAATCACAGGACGCCACGTGTCCTCTAGGGTTGCGGCTCCTTGCTCCTACTTGCTGGTGGATCCGGCTGGTTCAAGGGCACTTGGACCTGGTTCATGGCTGGGTTTGGGCGACTAGACCGGGGTTCACCCCCTTCCTCTCCTCCTCGCGCGATCAGGGAGTCCGTGGACTCTGTTTCACGGAACCTCCGCCGCACGGCTTGGCTCCGGCGAGAGCTCGGCAGCAGCACTCTCCTCCGAAGGTCCTTCTAGCACCTCCATCAGGTTCGAGCTTCCCTCCAGGAGCTCCGCGGCTACTCCACTCCTAGGGCTCACGTCTGGAGCTCCAAGCCCACGAGCTCTCCGACCATGGAAGCCACCGCGGCGCTAGAAAAGAGGGAAAAAGGCTCCCCACCCTCGAATCTCGTGGATGAGGCATGGAAAACCTTCGTCGGAGCTTCACGGACCTGGAGGGACCCCTGGATTGCGTTGCATAGCCTTGGGTCCGTGTCCCCAACTCCACCTTCATCTCCGACAAGGTGCTCTTCGGCCGCCATCGAAACTACCACGATAAACCACCGGAACTGCGGGGTTCGACTCCCCCGAACTCGTGCTTGCTTCGGTCGTTCTTAGCTCCAGTCGTCATCCACTCTAGCTCCATACTCTGCCTTTGGCCATGGCCTGTAGGTTGTTGTGGAGAGGACCCAGAAGTCGGGCTCCCGTTCTCTCTACTGGAGCAGTCTCTTGACCTGTTTAAGGGGTCTCCTCGTTCCTCTACTTGAGTCCAGAACAACTACCCACTCAGTTCCCTTCCTTAAGCCACGACCATGATGTGGGGATGCTTGGAACTCGGCATCGCGGACTGCTCCACGATCTCCCGATCGATCGGAGGTAGGGGGAGGTCCAAACACCGTCTGATCACCATCTAAGGGTCGAGTTTTGTTCTCTCAAGGTTGGATCTGAGGCTTATCTCTAAACAGCCATCCCTGCCACTAGATTGGGTGTCTAGGGCTAAGATCTGGCCACACAAACCCGACTTAAATAAGGGGCGCGTGACACCTATTAAAACAACAACTTAGGCTAATCAATACCAATAATGCACATCATTTCTCCAAAATCAAACCTCCATAACTTCCTCTAGGAACATCCAATTACCACCAAATTTGAACCATAGCTTCCTCACTACGGAAGGTACCTTGTACACAAATTTAGTGCCAAAACTCAAATGTTAGATCACTCAATTAAATTCCTCAAAAGGCATTAAGAGAGATGACTCAATCATCAATCAACAAATTCACTTTGTCAAAACCTTAGAATTCTCAACATTATTCAACCCTATGATTTTACTTATGTCATTGGATGATAAAGGACTCTAAAAGTCCACTCCATCACATCCTACACCCCTTAAAAGATATTTCGTCCTCGAAATTAGGCTAAAATCCAGTCTTTCACAAGGTTCATCAATACTCTTGATTAGGGTTTCATGATCTCTTTAGCATGGATCATTCCCTAAAAATTCATAGTTTATTCATATTGAAAGTATTGAGGCTTATCCAATACATGATTATTCTACATGTATGGATTCCTCTCTCTCTCTCATCCTCTCTAGGATATTGACCATGTCAAACTTGGTTAGATTCGGTCATTCAACCCTTCAACTAAATACATTCAATTAGGGTTGACATAATATATTAAAGTATTGCTTATGTAAGCTTCAAGGACTAACTCATCTAAAATTACCAATCACTTGGTACCATAAAGGTACAACCCTAGTGATTTTCTTTAAGATAAATAAGTAACAGTTATAGGGTCAATTGATCCTTCATCTCATTAAGTTATCAAATGATTTGATCATTCTAAGTCACCAAACAATCTTGACCCTTTGATCTCTAAACGGTTTGAAACTGTTTGGGCAAATTGCCCTTGAAACTGAATGAGCTTGGATCTCCAAATGGTTTGAGACCGTTTGGTATCAAACAGTCTTGAGACCGTTTGGACCCAAATGGTCTTGAGACCATTTGGACTCAAACGGTCTTGAGACCGTTTGGTCCAAACCTTCTCAAAACCGAATGGACCAAAAAGGTCTTCAACACTTAACCAATTTCAAGGTTTCAAACAATGAATCAACTATCAATTGAATCCTTGATTCATTCATCAATTAAAATATTGAATCACCCTTCAATTGGAACCTTAATTAGGGTTTGCATTCCAATTGAACTAGGGTTTATAACCAAGAAACCATCAATTAGGGTTTTGAAATTGAGGAACCTTCAATGGTTATCATTGTGAAACTAATTCAATTGAAATCAATTTATTATCATCAACTTATGATATGACCTGACGGAAAATGGTCTTGAGGTCATTTGGGGAACCTCTAAACGGTCTTTAGGTCATTTGGATGACCTCCAAACGGTCTTGAGACCGTTTGCCCCATCCCATCATTGAGATATGTAAAAAAAATCAATTAGGGTTTGCATCATTGGATTGATCATCAAATTAGATATTGTTTGCATTTCAATTTGGTATTTTTGGGTCTTCAATTACTCAACCATACTCAACCCTAGACCTCCAAATGGTCTTGGTTGACATACAAACGGTTTTGAGACCATTTGGGTGATCTCCAAATGGTTTTGAAACCGTTTGGATTAATCAACCCAAAGTTCTAAAACAATCAATTGCAAAATCAGCACTTAACCCGATTAGGGTTTTCTACTTGATGATTATCTATGTATTAAGTTAATCAATTGGATCCATTAGATCATCATCCAATATGTATTAGGGTTCTAACCTCAAACAGTCAACCCATCCAAACAGTCAACTCCTCTAAACAGTTTGGGGTCCAAACCTCCAAACGGTTTGGAAACCGTTTGGTCTCAAAACAGTTTGGTGAAACTATTTGGACCAAATTGTTGAAACCGTTTGCAATTGATATTTGGGGAGGTGTGTGCTTATGATGATTTCATCATCATCAAGCTCTAAACCCACGAAACTTGCTGTGATTTTCATGGTGATTGCATCATTCAACCAAATAAATTTTTGAGAATGCAGAAAGGATCATCAATTGATAAGGAATTGAATTCAATAACAATATTAAGAGTTCGAGTTATAAAACCCACCTCCAATTGAGCTCCAAAGCTTCAAGATCACGTCAACAATGGTGGATGCAACTCCTTTCACTATCCCAAGGCTCGTCCTCAAGCTTTGAGTGAAAAGGAATGGTTAGAATTGAAGAGAGGATCGAGATAAGAGGGAATCATGCATTGATTTGTGATTTCCACCATGGATTCAAGGTGAAAGAAGGTCAAGAAGCTTACCAACAGGTTGGGGGTCGTCCTCCTAATCCTCCAAAGCTCCCTTGGTCGTTTTCCAAGCAAAGGGAAGAAGGTGATTCGGACAAGCCTTTGATTTGGCTTGTAAAGGGTGTTTTTATAATAAAAAAATCAATAAGAGAGAAAATGCCTTATAAAAACCATTTAATTCCAAAATTAGTGCCGCCTCTTCCCCCTCAATTCCTTGGATACGAAGATATCTTCTTTGCCTCTTATTCCTCTCAATTATCCATGATTTAAATAAAAGTAAATTAAGCACCTTAAATCATATTATACTAATATCCATAAGTGAGTGGATATTTCTTTTTCTTATAATAATGTGAGTGAGTTATCCACTTCCTTTGGACATTTTCGTGCCTTTGCAAGGCACAAGCTCGTACAACCCCTTTGAAAATTCATCCCTCAACTTTTGGTTGAAGGGCTCTTTAATTAATATATTTCTTTTTGCATTAAATTGAATTAGGGTTTCAATTATGCATAAATCTTGATTATTTTAATATCAAGATTCTCTCTCCTCCAAATTAATTCAAATGAGGCACCCCTCTCATTTTATCTTCTCTACATGATGACAAGAAACATGAGGAACTATTGGTAATTTTCATATTGAACCCTAGGTTTTGGGTAAATTGCACTTTACACCAAAACTAGGTTTTAATGCACAAACATTGCTTTATCAGCTCTTTCTTGGTATTCAGGCTTGTGAAAGCCATACCACTACATCAAACTCATTCCTATGATGCTTCAACACATGAGGAACATTTAATCATGTAACATTTGAAATTTAACCCCTCAACTTGGGTAATTTGCACTTTAGTCCAAAATAAGCAAACATTGCTTCAACATTATTCAAACAGGACCAAAATTGAAACATAAGTTCCTATTGAGCCTTAATTACTTTTCACAAGATAAAATTAAGGATCTAATTACTTACTTAAGCAAAACTACCAGGTTTAAGGCATAACCCAGGTCAGGGATGTTACAAATTATAAACCCCTAACAAGGATTTCGTCCCCGAAATCCCAGATAAAGGAAGACAAATATTATTCATTCATCATACTATCTAATGTCCACATATTATTTCATTGTTATGGAGATACCATAAAGCTTTGATCAACACCAAGTTATTCCACACAAAATTATCATGGAATGGTTCACACATGACACATACTCCACTGTCCTTTTTATTATTGACTGTGGAGTTAATTCTGTGTCAGGTAACACTTCCCTTATTACTTGTACTAACTATCTCATTATTTGTACATTTTATCATCATAAGGAGAAGTTACTTATCAATTGAGAATTTATCTTAAAGATATCTTTAATTGTTATGTTTATGCAAAGCATAAACCCCTAACATGTGATGTTCATACTATTTTTCATAATTAATCTGATTTCATGGTTGACCATTTCAGATATTCAACATAAACCATCTGATATTTCTTAGATACCAGAATCTCTTACCTTGGTATCTATCACATTTGTTGAAAACACATCACATATTTATCTCCCTTTCATCTTGGGACATTACTTGTTACATATATCTTCACTTTGGAACCAAAGTCCAAGATAAACTGATACTTTTCTAAGTATCCATCACATGAACATCTTTATCTTATGCATATCAAGTGTCCTAAGACCCACTTGATTTCCATGTCCCCAAAAGGAAAGAAAATAAGGAATCATATTTCCTCTTATTATTTCATGTATTTTCAACTATTCATGAAACATTTATTCTTCATCTCATCCTAGGTTCCTTGCCCTTAGCATAGGAATTTATAAGGATGTTTACATAACATTATTCCTTTCTTTGTTATTATCTAACATGTTCATAAGCATCTTGTGATCTCATCGCATTTCCCATTTCCACACTATGGGAAAAGATCTTTATTATACTTACTAACTTTATTGGATAGGGATAATCTCCCTTGTTCTCATTCCGATCTTATGAGAAGTATACTTTTAATTCCTCATACACACATGCTCATATGAGATTATCTCAGACTTTTCTTTCTTGTAGTTAGGATATGACATATTTATTCATTTCATATTTCTGATTTCATGATACTCATTAGATTGTCTCAGAATGAATACTTGATTAGAGCAATCAAAAAGATAACAATCTAAGAGTTTCCATACTCACTTTATCATCAATAGTTGTATACCTGGCCAGGGTATATAAATACTGAGATTAAGTAGTATGCACTTTGTATACTATCATATTCCTTCCTTTTCATATTATCACAAACATAGGATTTAACATTCCTGAATTTTATCCAGGCATCTCCTGTATACCTCATCCTTATTCATAGAGGTAAGAACAATATAAAACATCTATAATGTTTACTATGCAAAATGTAAGTCCTCATAGGACTAATCAAGAAAATCTCAATCAATTACTTTCTCAATTTAACTCAGGAAACCATAAAAAGACATATTAGAATGACATTATTTTGTCTAACCTGTCATGATTTGTGGATAGTTCATTGTCTTAGGCTAATTCTGCCTCAAGGGTTGATTCATCATGACATTTTTGGCTGAGCAATCTCTTGCCAGATGTCCTACTTGTTTACACTGGTAGCAAGTTATGAGCTCTAGATGTAGTTTAGAATGTTCTTTACCCTTTCTGGATAGCCATTACTTTGGTGCACTAGGCCCTGGTTGTACTAGTGGTACCAAAAACTTTCCCTTTTTGGAACTACTAGGCCTCTGTTCCTGGATTTGGATAGGCCTTTTCTCAATTCTTCCTTTATATTCCTTTTCTGGACAATTACTTCTGATATGTCCAAGTTTCCTACACTTGTAACAAACCCTGATTTCAGGTTGTATCCTATTCTTTCTATCATTATTCATTGCTTCAACCTACTGGTGTTGAGCAAGAATCCTATTGGAGTTCAAAACTTCATCATTGGGGGCTGGTAGTCTAGGTTGCATTGCTAATGCATGATCTACTATATGCATCATAGCTGTCCTAAATTTCTCAAATAGAGCAGGGAAAGCTGGGCTCTCTATCATGTCTAGGTTAAACTGGGGATGTGCAGGTATATGTTCTTCTCTGATCTGATCCCTTGCACCCCTTCTTGGTGCAACATTGCTGCTTTCTGCAGCAAACTCTTCATGTGACCCAGTCATCTTCAAGTTCCTCTTCTCCTATATGAGCAGAAGACACTATCAGATATATTGGAAGATACTAGAACAGACTCTACTACCTTAGTCCTATGTCTCTGTAGACTCAGCGAACCTAGAGCTCTGATACCACTAAACTTGTGGCATCCAACTCACGAAACAAGAATTACTTAAGCGGAAGTGAATCATTTGCAGCGGATTACTGAAAATCACTAAAAATTAAAACTTTTTGCAAAGAGATCCACACATAGGAAATCTTTTTCATCAAGAACCAAAGTATAACATTTACATCCTGGTTTATAAGTACATAACTTGTATCATCTCTTCTCGAGGATTACAACATCAGCTGCCCTATTAATATTATATACAGACAACATGAGAACCTCGAGGCATCAAGCCAAAATCTCAGATTGATTCATTAAAAACACTAACTATAAACTTTGAGGACCTGAGAGTACAGATACGACACATAGGACTACTATCTATATGACTTGACAGGCAGTATCTCCACCTGAGATATTACTGTTGTCCCTGTTGATGCTGTCCTTTCTTTAATGTGGGAATTCTATTTCCTTGTCTGTGTCCACCTAAAAACATTGGATCCCACGGGAGTGAGACAATTGTAAATTGCCCCAGCGGGGCATATAACTCTCTGCCAAAACATTGTTATAGCATTTTATTATAATAAAGCTGAGTAGGAGTTCATATATATTAACATAAATATTAATCATTGTAGAAACAGAGTAAAGTAATCTCCTTTTCTAAGGAGAACATTGCATCTATTCATGGTAGAATTGTAGTTCATCCATCTACCTGCAATGAATGTAAAGAGGTATAATAACATCTATCAACTAGAGATGCATAAAAGAACTGTAACATCAGCCAATGAATTTCTGTATTCAATCCTTAAGCAAACATGCTATATGGCTGATTACATTTTCCAACCACACTTATGCCCTGAGGAGATGAGTTATACCGCTCATACTCCAACCGACCACTGCGAAGTCAAAATTGGTACCATACAAGGTCAATGGAAGATCTTGCTTCCAAGACCTCCCACATCTCAGTCAGTGCGAGACCACAAGCAGGACTAGGTCAACTGCTCAATATAGCTTTCCAGGGTATACTGGCAACTTCACTATAGAGTTACAGTGGCATGATGCACTCTCTTTGCGATCGAGAGATTTCGTGTTTACCTCCATCGATCCAGCATTAATATCATTGGGAGATGTGTACTGCATCTATCCTAATCATCGGGAGATTCGTGATACATCCATCCTGACACATATAATGAAGGATTGAGATGTTTAATGTTTACCTTCCATCAATTCCCTCATTAGGACGTAAGGATATATTCACCCATTACCCACACATATTCAAAATATGGGTTCTGGGTTTACCCACGGAGCACCCGTTTCACCATCACCAAATTACTGACGATGATGGATCTATGGTCAAGGCTCTACATGATATGATTTCACTTTATTAATTAAGTACATTAGCATATTCTTTTAGGATCAGTCAAGTTCTCAAACATAACTTATTCAAACAAATTCTACAAAGAAACATGTACTATTTTCATAAATCACTTCTCTGTCTTTATAAGACATTGGGATCTCAGTCCCTCATTTCATTTCTTTGAAAGTTCACATCTCTCAACAACATCATTATCATACTTATCAAATCTGGGTATTCATACCCTCAGTTCATCACTAATCATTGTTACCACTTGTTAGGTAACTATTGCCTCTAGGTCCTCAGACTAAGGTATACATGATACTTATTACACAAGCATCTCACATGGCTCACAAGGCCCATTAAATGTCTTGTCACCTTTCACTAGGCAACAACTTACTCATGTGACTCATAAGGTCCATGCACATTTTGTTACTTTTACTAAGCAACAAAAACATTAAGGCACACATGGCCAATCAACACTTTTATTATATAAAAGCCATAGCTCAAATTTGGCTATGATCATCATCTCTTGATATCTGCATGGTTAATAGACATCATAACAGTCATATAAATCATTTATCACATCATGTGATACAATAGTAACACCACCATTCCTTTATCAGGATTAGGGTTTACTATCAAATAGGATTTTCCATTCTATTACCCAATTTAGGGTTAGGATTTCCCATTTCACATTAATTAGGGTTTCGTGTTTATATTATTTATCCAACCCTAATATATTGCTCCACTCCTCTATGAGCATCTATTTATATCACAAGTATTCACTCATGCTTACTACTCATCTCATTTTAGTATTATTAATACAAGGTATAAGTTCATTTCTCATTCTCACCATGGTATGATTACATCATACTCATTAGTTTGGCTTAACCATTTTCACAAGATATATTAGCCTATACTTATCAAACTCATTACAATCTTATTGTAATAACTACATAACACACACTTCATGTGTTTCTTATTCAAGTATGTTGGATTGAGATGCATCAAGGTATATCAACCCTGAAATACTAAATATGATATCTATCATGTCTTGATGTATCACTTTCCTCATCACTTCCAACTTTCTTGAGTTATCAGCTTATCTTGTATTAAGGTATTTCCCATCTTAATACTTTCATTCACTAACCTATCACTCTCATTATATAGTGCATAGGTTACACATTAGATTTGTCCAACTATCTTTAATGATATGGACTTATCTTAATGGTTTAGCATTATTGATATAGAATAAACCATTATCAACCACTTTAGGTATTTCAACTCTTAGGATGTTATTCACTCCATCATTTAGTGTTGCATCCATCATTCCTAAGAGTTTCTTGTCCTCGTCTTTGTAAGGTGTATAGGGTTGTTACTCATGCATGGAGTTAGATATATAATAATCTAGGCATCATCTTGTCCCTTTTACCCTTACTCATTAAAATATCAATGTTACCATTCATATGGTTTACGAATTTCACCCTTCATGGATGTAACATTCTCATCTTACTTAATTATATTAGCCACACCCTACTTTAGTGTATTGATCATTATTCCATCACTAGGGTTTCATATATCATTACATGGCATCACCCTAGATTTGAGTCTCACACCATATAATTGCATCAGGGTTCCACATAATATCATTCTAGTTTAGTGTTTCGCCTGGCATTACCCTAGATTAGGGTTTCACGTTCAATAACCCACAATTAGGGTTTACTATTCATCCTAATTAGGGTTTTGAATTACATTACCCTGAATTAGGGTTTCACATGTCATCACCCTTAAATAGGGTTACATCCTTACCTTAGATTAGGATTATACCTAGCATTTCCCTAATTAGGGTTATGGTTCATCAATACTTTTGATTAGGGTTTCATGATCTCTTTATCATGGATCATTCCCTAAAAATTCATAGTTTATTCATATTGAAAGTATTGAGGCTTATCCACTACATGATTTTTCTACATGTATGGATTCCTCTCTCTATCTCTCTCATCCTCTCTAGGATATTGACCATATCAAACTTGGTTAGATTAGGTCATTCAACCCTTCAACTAAATACATTCAATTAGGGTTGACATAATATATTAAAGTATTGCTTATGTAAGCTTCAAGGACTAACTCATATAATATTACCAATCACTTGGTACCATAAAGGTATAACCCTAGTGATTTTCTTTAAGATAAATCAGTAACAATTATAGGGTCAATTGATCCTTCGTATCATTAAGTTATCAAATGATTTGATCATTCTAAGTCACCAAATGATCTTGACCCTTTGATCTCTAAATGGTTTGAAACTGTTTGGGAAAATTGCCCTTGAAACTGAATGAGCTTGGATCTCCAAACGGTCTTGAGACCATTTGGTCCAAACCTTCTCAAAACCGAATGGACCAAAAAGGTCTTCAACACTTAACCAATTTCAAGGTTTCAATCAATGAATCAACTATCAATTGAATCATTGATTCATTCATCAATTAAACTATTGAATCACCCTTCAATTGGACCCTTAATTAGGGTTTGGATTCCAATTGAACTAGGGTTTATAACCAAGATGCCATCAATTAGGGTTTTGAAATTGAGTAACCTTCAATGGTTATCATTGTGAAACTAATTCAATTGAAATCAGTGAATTGTCATCAACTTATGATATGACCTGACCTCAAACGGTTTTGAGGTCGTTTGGGGAACCTCTAAACAGTCTTGAGGTCGTTTGGATGACCTCCAAACGGTATTGAGACCGTTTGCCCCATCCCATCATTGAAATGTGTAAAAAAATCAATTAGGGTTTTCATCATTGGATTGATCATCAAATTAGATATTGTTTACATTTCAATTTGGTATCTTTGGGTCTTCAATTACTCAACCATACTCAACCCCAGACCTCCAAATGGTCTTGGTTGACATACAAACGGTTTTGAGACCATTTGGGTGATCTCCAAATGGTTTTGAAACCGTTTGGGTTAATCAACCCAAAGTTCTAAAACAAGCAATTGCAAAATCAGAACTTAACCCGATTAGGGTTTGCTACTTGATGATTGTCTATGTATTAAGTTAATCAATTGGATCCATTGGATCATCATCCAATATGTATTAGGGTTTTGACATCAAATAGTCAACCCATCCAAATGGTCAACTCCTCTAAACGGTTTGGGGTCCAAACCTCCAAACGGTTTGGAAACTGTTTGGTCTCCAAATGGTTTGGTGAAACCGTTTGGACCAAATTGTTGAAACCGTTTGCAATTGATATTTGGGGAGGTGTGTGATTATGATGATGTCATAATCATCAAGCTCTAAACCCATGAAACTTGCTGTGATTTTCATGGTGATTGCATCAATCAACCAAATAAATTTTTGAGAATGCAGAAAGGATCATCAATTGATAAGGAATTGAATTCAATAACAATATTAAGAGTTCAAGTTATAAAACCCGCCTCCAATTGAGCTCCAAAGCTTCAAGATCACGTCAACAATGGTGGATGAAACTCCTTTCACTATCCCAAGGCTCATCCTCAAGCTTTGAGTGAAAAGGAATGGTTAGAATTGAAGAGAGGATCGAGATAAGAGGGAATCATGCATTGATTTGTGATTTCCACCATGGATTCAAGGTGAAAGAAGGTCAAGAAGCTTACCAACAGGTTGTGGGTCGTCCTCCTGATCCTCCAAAGCTCCCTTGGTCGTTTTCCAAGCAAAGGGAAGAAGGTGATTCGGAAAAGCCTTTGATTTGGCTTGTAAAGGGTGTTTTTATAAATTAAAAAAAATCAATGAGAGAGAAAATGCCTTATAAAAATCATTTAATTCCAAAATTAGTGCCGCCTCTTCCCCCTCAATTCCTTGGATACGAGGCTATCTTCTTTGCCTCTTATTCCTCTTAATTATCCATGATTTAAAGAAAAGCAAATTAAGCACCTTAAATCATATTATACTAATATCCATAAGTGAGTGGATATTTCTTTTTTTTATAATAATGTGAGTGAGTTATCCACTTCCTTTGGATATTTTCGTGCCTTTGCAAGGCACAAGCTCGTCCAACCCCTTTGCAAATTCATCCCTCAACGTTTGGTTGAAGGGCTCTTTAATTAATATATTTCTTTTTGCATTAAATTGAATTAGGGTTTCAATTATGCATAAATCTTGATTATTTTAATATCAAGATTCTCTCTCCTCCAAATTAATTCAAATGAGGCACCCCTCTCATTTTATATTCTCTAAATTATGCCAAGAAACATGAGGAACTATTTTGAAGTGGTAATTTGCATATTGAACCCTAGGTTTTGGGTAAATTGCACTTTACACCAAAACTAGGTTTTAATGCACAAACATTGCTTTATCAGCTCTTTCTTGGTATTCAGACTTGTGAAATCCATACCACTGCATCATACTCATTTCTATGATGCTTCAAAACATGAGCAACATTTAATCATGTAACATTTGCAAGTTAACCCCTCAACTTGGGTAATTTGCACTTTAGTCCAAAATAAGCAAACATTGCTTCAACATTATTCAAACAGGACCAAAATTGAAACATAAGTTCCTCTTGAGCCTTAAGTACTTTTCACAAGATAAAATTAAGGATCTAATTAACTTACTTAAGAAAGACTCCCAAGTTTAAGGCATAACCCAGGTCAGGGATGTTACAGTTTATTATTTCATATCCCAAGATTAGGGTTTCATACATTATAACCCAAAATTTAGGGTTTATCATGGCATTATACCTTGAATTGGGGTTTCTCATAGCATTACCCTAAATTAAGGTTACACAACACCCTAGATTAGGGTTATGGTTCATCACCCTTCTCAATTAGGGTTTCATGATATCTTTATCAAGGATCATACCCTAATTACATATTGTATCGAGTCATTGCTTCCATAAGCATCAAAGGTTAACCATTCAAAAGGTAATAACTACTTAAGTATCTTGAAGGTACAACCATTGTAATTACCTTTGATAAACATCATCAACAATCATGGGGTTAATTGTACTTACATGGTTTGAGTCAATTAAACCTTCAAGGGGTCTTGAAGTGCCTTGACCTTCAAACGGTCTTGAAGCACCTCAATCTTCAAACGGTCTTGAAGAAATTGGATCTCAAATGGTTTGAAACTGTTTGGGCAACTAGCCCTTGAAACCGTTTAAGAAAAAGTACATTGAAACCGTAAGAACAAATCACTCTTGAAACCACTTGGATCTCCAAACAGTTTGAGACCATTTGATCTCAAATGGTCTTGAGATCGTTTGATCCCAAATGGTCTTGAGATCGTTTGATCCCAAACGGTCTTGAGACCATTTAGACTCAAATGGTCTTGAGACTGTTTGGTCCAAACCTTCTCAAAACTGAATGGACCATTTATGGTTTCCATCAACCAAATCGTTTCATGGTTTTAATCATTGAACCACCTATCAACCGAACCATTGATTCACTCTTCAACTGAACTATTGATTCACCATTTAACCTTTGCATGACCTGACCTCAAACGGTATTGAGGTCATTTGCCCTCAAACGGTCTTGAGATTGTTTGGTGTCAAACGGTCTTGAGACCGTTTGACCCATCCCATCATTGAAATTGGTGGAATTCCATTAGGGTTTCTTTAACAACTCGATTTAGGGTTTGATACTCAATGAACCTTCAAGTGTTGAACCCTTTGGAATTAATTCAATTAAATAGAATTGGATCAGCATCAATTTATGACATCATCTACCTCAAATGGTTTTGAAAACCATTTCCATTCATTCGGTTTTGGAAACCCTAAACACCAAACGATCTTGAAGATCTTTAACCAACAAACGGTTTAGAAACAGTTTCATTCCAAATGGTCAACTAAAATACAATTGGTCAACTCAACCAAACGGTCAACTCAATCCAAACAGTCAACTATTCCAAATGGTTTTGATCCCAATTCCTCAAACGGTTTGCAAACTGTTTGGTCACCAAATGGTTTGGTGAAACCGATTGACCAAATTTATTGGAAACCGATTGGGGTTGCAATTTGGGAAAAGTGTCCAATATGATGTCACCATCATATACCTTCGTTTCTAAGGTTCTCATTACTACTAATTTCATAGAATCGTCCATTACAACAAGCAATTATTCAAGAAGAAGGAGCAATCAACATAACTTGTAAAATTGGAATTGAATAATGATGTTATTGGGTTGAAGTTATATAACCCGCCTTCAAAGAATGCTTCAAAGCTCCAACTCCACGTCTTTAATGGTGTAAGAATCCTTCTCAAATATCCCAAGCTCGTGCTCAATTCTTTAAGTGAAAAAGATTGGCTAGGATTGAAGATTGATTGGAGAAAAGAAGAAATCAAGCATTGATTTGTGATTTCCACCATGAATTCGAGGTTGAAGATGATCAAGGAGCTTACCTAAAGGTTGGAGTTCGTTCCCCTACTTATCCTAAGTTCCCTTGTGCTCGTACAAAGGAAGGAAGAAAGAAAATCTGAAAAAGAGTCTTTGGTTGAATGGGAAATGAAGTGTTTATAAAGGAATTTCAAGGAGAGAGAAAGTTGAAAAGCAATCCTTCAATTCCCCAAATTGTGCCACATACTCCCCTCACTCCCTTGTATACGAAGGCATCCTCCTTTGCCTGTAATTCTTCTTCATTATACACAATTTAAAGGAAAAAAACAATTAAGCACCTTAATTCATATAATATTAATATCCCATTTTTAGTGGATATTACTTTTAATTAATTAATGTGAGTGGGCTCTCCACTCACTTAGATATTTTCGTGGTCTTTGCAAGGCATAAGGACGTCCATACTTATCTAATTTCAACCTTCGCTTATTTGGTTGAAGGGGATTCCCATTACTATATTTATTTTTTTGCATTAATTTGAAGTAAAGTTCCATTTATGCTTAAATCTTGATTATTTTAATATCAAGATTCTCTCTCTTCCAAAAATGATTCAAATGAGGCGCCCCTCTCAAATTCTTTCTCTATTTTTATGCCAAGAATCATGAGGGACCCTCTTGAAGTGGTATTTTGCATATTGAACCCTAGGTTTTGGGTAAATTGCACATTACACCAAAACTAGGTTTTAATGCACAAAGATTGCTCAGCAAGCTCTATCTTGGTGCTCAAGCTTGTGGAAGCCATACCACTGCATCATACTCATTCCTATGATGCTTCAACATCTTAGGAACATTTTACCATATAACATTTGCAAGTTAACCCCTCAACTTGGGTAATTTGCACTTTAGTCCAAAACTAACAAAACATTGTTTCAACATTATTCAAAAAGGACTAAAATTGAAATATAAGTTCCTCTTGAACCTTAATTACTTTTCAAAAAAAATAAGAGCAAGCATATAATCAACCTCATTAAGCAAAACATCTAGGGTTAACACATAACCCAGGTCAGGGATGTTACAGTATTTGCTTAAGGTTAAAATACGAGAATCATTGGTTGATGTTACCTTTCTTAGCATATCCTAGATGGATAAATGTTATACATGTTCTTCATTTCCTTATTGGATAAGTAACATGCTACTTTATCAAGTTATAGCTGAAATGCTTTGAATAAGAATATTGCTCTAATCTGTTTAGACATTGATTTATCTGTTGTTGAATATATATATGATTTCTCTGCTCAGTTTTATAATATTTGTCTGCAATAATAATGTTTCTGGTGGAGAGTTATATCTCTCGCTGGGACAATTTCAATTGTCTCACCCCCATGGTATCTAAAATTTTAGGTAAACATAGACGAGGAGGCAGGAACCATATAGCAGGGGAAGGACAGCAGCATCAGGGACAGCAGTAACATCTCAGGTGGAGATACTGACTGTCGTGTCTTGTAGATATGAGTCCTATATGTCATCTCTGTACTCTCAGGTCCTAGGAGTCAGTACTTAGTGTTTTTATAATCGATCTGAGATTTTGGCTTGAATGCCTCGAGGTTTTGTGTTACTCATGTGTAGACTTAACAGAGCAATTGATGTATATAATCCTCGAGAAGAGATGGTACATGGTATGTACTTGTGGACCAGAATGTACATATAATACTTTGGTTCTTGTTATTAAGAGTTTCCTAGAATTGGATCTCTTTGCAAAAGGTTTTAATTTTTAGTGATTTTTGTTAATCCGCTACTAATGATCGCTTTCGCTTAGTTAATGATGTTTTGTTCGAACAGTGTGCCATAATTAGTGGTATCAGAGCTTAAGGTTTGCTGAGTCTACAGAGACATAGGACTAAGGTGTTGAGTCTGTTTTAGTATCCTTCAGTATATCTTATAGTGACTTTTGCTCACGCAGAAGATAGAGTGAAGCTTAAAGATGTCTGGACTACTGAAGGAGCACATTGCTGAAAGCAATGTTGCTGCACCAACAGAAGGTGCAAGGGACCAGGCGAGAGAAGAATGACTGCCTGAGAATCCCCAAGATGATCCAACCATGATAAGGAATCCTTCTTTTGACATCATTGTTGGGCAAGTTAGGACAGTAATGATGTGTATAGTGGACCATGTATTAGCAATACAACCTAGATTACCAGCCCCCAATGATGAAGTATTGGACTCCAACAGGATTCTTGATCAACATCATCATGTCAAAGAAATAGAAAATGTTAAAAGAAATAGGTTACAACCCAAAATCAAGGTTTGTTGTGGGTGTAGGCAGCCTGGACATATCAGAAGAGATTGTCCAAAAAAGGATAATGAGGAAAGAATTAAGAAAAGACCTATCCAAACTCAAGAACAGAGGACTAGTAGTTTCAAAAAGGGGAAGTTTTTGGTACCCCCGATACAACCAGTGTCTAGTGCACTAGGGAAATGGCTACCCAGAAAGGGTAAATGACCTCTTAGACCATATCAAGAGAATAGAACCTATCCCCAGTGTAGACAGGTAGGACATCTAGCAAGGGATTGTCTAGTTGGAAAAATAATGATGACCCAACCGCTGAGGCAGAGTCAGAAAAACCCTCAAAGGTAGTAGCCTAGTAGTGGCATTCGAGGATGTAGACAGATGTCATGAGAAGGTCCATCTGCACTGAGCAATAGAGCACAACGTTGGAATCAGGTAATGACGAGATTCTATGAAAAGAATCAGCTTAAGGCAGTAAACAAACTGCAAGGTGAGACAGGTCAGATGAAACAGTTTCATTCTGATTTATTATTTCATGATTCCATGTGTTAAATATAAGAAAGTAGTTGTTTTTTAGCTTCCCTTGACTAGTCCTATGAGGACACAAGGAAGATGAGGACTTATATCTTTACTCAGTATTCCTTTAAATGCTTTATAATTTCTCTCATCTTTGTGAAAAGGGAATAAGATATATATGTGATGCCTGGAGGAAATCTAGGAATGATAAGTCCTATGTTTTAGATGATATGAAAAATAAGGAACATGATAGTAAATAAAGTGAACACTACCTAATCTCAGTACTTGTATACCCTGGCCATGTATATAATTATTGGAGATAGGGCAAGTATGGAACTCTTAGATTGTTATCTTTTTTATTACTCTGATCAAGTAGTCATTTTGAGACAATCTAGAGAGTATAATGAAACTAGAAAAATGGTATGGACATTTGCATCACATACTAAGTGCATTGAAAGAGATCTGAGATGATCTCAGATCAATCTGTACGTATGAGGAAATGAAAAGTATAATCCTCATGATAAGAGAATGAGAACAAGGGAGATGATCGATGTCTGATAAAGCATGTGTGTATAGTAAAGATATTTTCCCATTATGTGGAAATTTGAAATGTGATAAAATCACAAAATGTTCATAAACATGTTAGATAATAACAAAGAAACGAGTAATGACATGTAATCATCCATATAATTCCTATGTTGATAGTAAGGAACCTAGGATGAAACAAGAGTAAATGACTCATGAACAGTTGAAAGTTCATGCTATAATTAGAGGAGATGATAATCCTTTCTCTTTAATAAACAACCCTGGGTGATGATGGGGTGATAAGAGGAATATGTTTCTTTGTGTTCTCTCCTTCTAGGGACATGGAAATCAAGTGAGTATTATGACACTTGATGTGCATGGATTAGAAATAATCCAATGATGGATACTTAGAAAAGTATCAGTTCATCTTGGATTTTGGTTCCAAGATAAAGATATGTGTAACAAATAATGTTCCAAAGATGAAAGAAAGATCCTTTTATATGTAGCACACAAAGCACAAACATCATCCAAATAAGCTCAAACGGGAGACGTAAGCTCTCCACAAGCCCTAATCACATCTCAAAAGATTAGAGCAAAGTTCTAAGAACATGATTAAGCCAAAGCAAATAGGGTTCCCCCAAAACTCAGGTCAAGGTCCTTACAGAAACAACCAGTTTTGACTAGTCAAACAATTAATGATATGCATTAATCATCGTATTGAAAGGCAAAGTAACTGCAAAGTTGGTTTGTCATCAGTCAACAAATTTGGAGTGTCCACTTGACTAATTGGGAGCGCACTGCAACCACCTAGACATGAGATATAGCCTTTCGTATCCCCTAGTTTTTTGAAAATCCTAGCCCATCCACTTTTATATAAGGAGGGTGTTGCCAAGGCTCTAAGCACACCTTTTCTAACGTTGTGGTAACGTGAGACCATAGTAGTCTGTTCTAAGAAAGGGTGAAACAACAAGGGGAAATGAAATCGACACTACCACTTCAACAACAGAAGGACAAATCCTTCCCATCGGATCTACAAACATGGTGTAGAGTTCTTGGTAGTCCTCATGGACTATGTAGATATGACTGTAAATGGGTATGGGTAGACTCGTGGGCCCACAAATCAAAACCCTTTAAAACCCATCATGGGTCTAAATTTTTAGACTGCATACCCGTAGACCCGCATATTAGTAGGTCCACTAATGGGTATGCTTGAACCCAGACACGCAAACCTGCCTACTCGCTACACATAAATAACTTCTCAAATAATATATACTTATATCATAATTTACAACACTAATTGATTGAATACTCGAGATACCATATTACTCTAATTATAATAAGGTTAAGTACATAACTCGAATTGAAACAGATGGTCAGATATGCAGAAGGATGTAGTTGGTTAGGTGGTTAAGTGCAATGTGTGTCAACATGTTAAGACTTAGCATCAGAAACCCACATGTACTTTGTAATCTTTTCCTATACTAGTGTGGGAATGGGAACATATCACAATGGATTTTGTGATAGGATTGCCCTGGACACCTAGAGGTTGTGATTTGATATGAATGATTGTGGATAGACTAATTTAGTCTGCTCACTTTCTTCATATTAAGTCAACCTTTGATGTCTCGAAACTTGACTATGATATACATGGATGAAATAATTAGGTTGCCTGGTAATCCAGTTTCAATCATATCATATTGAGATTCTAAGTTCACATTTAGGATTGTAGAAATAGTTGCATCGTGCTTTGGGTACAAAGATAAGATTCAGTACAACCTTTTTACCCGCATACGGATGGTCAGTCTGAGAGAACCATTCAGACTCTTAAGGACATGCTGAGAGCATGTGTTTTGCTTTTCAGTGGAAGTAGGGATGAACATTTAAGTCTTATAGAGTTTGCTTAGTGTGAATGTTGAGTTTAGAAATACACAACTGATAATGGTACGATTTGGGTATAAACCCAGACAATACAGATTTAGTAAACCATTAGATGCATGATTTCAAGATAGTAAGATAGCATTAAAATATGTAAATAAACCTAATTGCATGCTTCCTGTTATGTTAATGTGTATGACTTAATATTTACATGAATTGACACATTTCTCTGAGACATCATTAGAAATTCTTAAGTACTTTTAAATATTTGTGTTATGATATGAAAATAACTCTTAATTGAGTTATGTGATGCACAAACGAGGATTTGGGTTAATGTACACGTTCTTTGAGAAATTTCAGATAATTGATAAATATTACAGATGGTTTCTTATAGGTGAAGTAAATTACTCTTATTGGTGTAATAAGATGTTCAATTACATGAATTTAGTATGTATGTGCCAAAATTGATTTGAGTTTGGGATATTTATGAATTTTAAATCTGCCTGCATGCATGATATAAAGATTACTCAGTAATTACAATGATTTTAAATGTACTGCTCTGCCAGTTCTATAATGATACCGTATGGTGATTTGAACTGCAATCAAACAGATGAGATAACGGAAACCCTAAGAGTAGGGTGTTGCCATGTGACTAGTGAATGAGATAACCCTAAGAGTAGGGTGTTGGCATGTGATGAATGAATAAGGCAAAAGAAACCCTAAGGATAGGGTGTTCAATGAATCAAGTATTTGATATCAATTCTCAGTATGAGATGTAGTGATGTTTAACAGTTAAATTGATGATTTTATTTTAGTACCAAATTGACGTGCATTCTGTTTATTTAAGAATTTTAGTTTGTCTGCATGTATAGTATGATAATTTCTCAGTAATTACCATAATTTGAGATACTGTTATAACAGTTCTACAAAGACAATGTTTTGTGGTTTGATCTGGAATTAGATCAGATGTGTCCTATGTTGAGGGATCAATACAAATAGCTGATCTGAGGATCAAGAAACTTAAGAATCGTGAGATATCTTAGAGAAGGTTTTGTGGAGAAACTACAACCTAGAGGGAGCCACATGGGAGTTTTGGGATAGATGTGCGTAACAAGTTTCCTTTTCTCTTTTAGGAATTTTGGGACGAAATTCTTATAAGGGAGGGAGATCGTTACGACCCATATCAGGGTTAGTCAATAAATACCTCAATTAGCGTGAACCACCTTGATTAGTGTTGAGTATCAAATTAAATATCATGGTTAGTCAAATAAGTTAATATGTGAATCAATGGTTGAGATTGAAACCTCTGAGGCAATTAATGATAATTGCAGTGTTAATAATTAAGTTAATTAAGTTAATTAAGTTAAATTAAGTACACAGATGCGATTAGTGTTTTGGTCAAGTGTTACTAATTTATTAGCATGATTTCTTGCACTGAGGGTGTAGAAGATCTCACACTTGAAAATCTGCAAGAGAAATCGTCTCAATCGGACACTCGAGGCGAGAGTTATAATATTTCCTAGAACCTAGACCTAGTATGCAATTTCTCCAATAATAGGTTATTAATCTTTTCCCTTTTTCCTTTATTTACTTTCTTGCTTATCTTCCTTCTTCAGCGATCGGTTACAGGAACCGACTAAACACCCCGATAGAACGGGGAAGCGGCGCACTGTAGCGCGCGACCTGCAGAGGAAAGGGAGGCGATGGTTGGGCGATTCTCAGCCCTTAGCCCCGATTCGGCTACGCCCACCTCTCCTCTACCTCCGCCCACTCCTCTCCTTCTCTTCTTCCTCGTCCTCCATGCCCTAGTGGCACCCTACAGCTACCGATCTGCTGGGCGGTGCCCCAGTAAGAAGCAGCTACGGCGCTGGCCAAAGGCCATTTTGGCGCGGCTATCACTCAAAAGCAACCTCGTCCTGGAGTTCTGTGCACTAACTCGCAGCCCTAGCTACGTTTGAGCACCCAACCACCATTAACGGCGCCCAGCTGCGCCCCACCTGCCCCAACCTGCAGGAGTATCCATGGCCGGCCATCTCAATAGCGGCAAGTCCAGCAGCCACTTGAGAGGGAAGGGCGGGGTTTTTCTTGGTCCCATAGCTTCGGCCATCGACCAGCTGCACGATGATGCCTTCCTCCCTCACCTCGACCACCTAGGACGACGCCAAGCTAGGAGCAGCGCCCCACCTAGCAACAGCAGCAACTGCTGCTGCAAGAAGCATCGGCCAGTAGCCATTGTGGGCACAAAGCAGCACTAAGAAATGACGCTTTGGGTTCATCCTTAAGGTCCAGACAACAAACCAACAGCCCTAGTCATTGATTTGGCTTTAATCGAGTTCATCTTCAATGAGTTTTCCATCTCTGCGCAGGTTGCACGGCGTGCAAAGTTACAGGAATCGGAATGAGTTTCTGCCTAGGTTGCAAGGCGTGTAAATCAGTTTGCACAGCGTGCAAAGTTGCAGAAAAGTAGAACAAAAGTGCACTGAAGGTGCACGGCGTGCAGCCCAGGTGCACGGCGTACACGCTGCTGTAAAGGGCAGAATTAGGCGTGGTTGTGGATGTTTTTCGGTGTATACGAACACACCGAAGTGGGTGAGTAGTAGTTCATTTAGAAATCATTATTTAACTCAATTTAAATGCTTAATTACTTCTGTATCAGTTAGTATAACTTTTAAACAGTGTAGTACATACAATAGAGTATGTTAGATTCATTGGAACTTGAAATACTTGATATGCTTAATGAAAATGATGAAATTTCTTGTATTTTAGTTGCAATGTATTTGCTGATTTAAAGGTAGATGTTTAGCATTGAAACTGGATAATTGATACTGAATCATGTTTAAGGATGACAAATGTTATATATGTGTTTCAAGTAATGTTCAGAATGTGAAATAAGTATGAAATGTGTTTTTCCTGTTTAATTGTTTATATGAAATCAGTTAATAGACTTAGGTGCCCTAACACCGTAGAACCCCTTTGAGAGGTCTGCACCAGGGGGGTGAAACTCGTGTTCAACATCAACGCGTGCGATTTCACGGTGGCACGAGGATGGAAAGGCAGTGTTCAACAACAACGTGTGTGATGTCACGGTGGCACTGGAGTAAATAGGGGTTATTCAACAACAACGCGTGCGATGTCACGGTGGTAACCCGGTAAGACTCTCCGCCTGTGTGCTCAGGTTTGAGGAGGAGTCTAGAGTTCACTCTTTTGAGAGTACAGTGAGGCCGATGAGCCTGAAGGCCGATGAGCCTGAGAGTCCTGCAGCAGACCAGGGCTGATAGTCAGACTTAGCATTTCCCGGGTGTGTCGCTAAGTCTTGTACGGTGGGACCGTAGTTCGCTACGGATCTTTATATGCAGAGTACACTGCATATGATTAGGGCATAATAATAATATAAATTTGTACTCATATAGGATCACAGTAAATTAAAGTATTCGAACTTTTGTGCTATTTCTTTATATCTGTTTATCTGTTCAAATTATCTGTTATTGCATGGAAATGTGATTATATTCTGTAAATCTGTTATGTTATTAGAACTGCCCTGCTTAGTACTGTACTTATGTTTTATTTCAATTTATAAACCTGATGAGTTGTTTAGTGATAGCTAAGTGAAATGCTATTCACTGAGCGAGTAGGCTCATACCTCTACTCAAAACATTTTCAGGTCATCAACATCACAGGAATCTGGAGGATCCTTTCATCCTAACGCTCAGTCTGTAGAAGGTTTATGTAGTTAGTAGTTAGAGGTCTCTTAGTCCTTTCCCCTCGATCTTTGGGACATGGTGTGGGTGAGAGAGAATGTGTATAAAGATGTAAAATAACTTTCATGCTTTATTTTATGTTGATCAATGTAATATGTTGTAGACTCTGTTGATATTGCCTAGGCAGTTTAAATGAAAATACTTCCGCAGATTGTTTAGCTTCATTTTACAGCATAAATTAGTTTATCTTTTTAATGTCTTAAAAATGTTTTAAAAAGTTTATGAGATGTTTGTCTTGTGAGTAATCCCTCCGTCGCGCCCTAATCTCGTGGATTGAGGTTAGTGTGAGATCGGGGTGTGACATCTTGGTATCAGAGCATAGGTTGAGTATATGAATACTCTAAGTCAAGGTCAGGGGACGATAAGAGACCAATAGGATTAGGACTTAGGTGTCTTCCTTCTAACTGCAATTTTATAACAGGAAATGTTCTGTTATAGTATTGCAGATGACAGGAAGTGGATGTGGTCACGATAACCAAGTAAAGAGTTTAAGTTGAGTCGTTAAGAATCATTAAGGTCAAGGGATAAAGTTATAAGTAAGGCAAATAATAAATGATGTGTTTTAGCTCTGGAAGGTCTGAGTGTTTAGATACCCTGGCCAGGTGTCTGAATACTTAGATTGACCAGTATCAAGCTAATCTGTCTGTTCTTCTCTGGATGCCCTGGCCAGGTATGCAGAGGAAGGATGGGCTAGAGAGAAACCCTAGAAATCTTAGAGTTATGAGATAAGAAATTAATGTAGAAATAAGAGATTACATATAAGATGCGATTCAACTCTTGTCTATTATTTCTTATTTGATTTAAAGATCATTACAAATGCTTTTATATGCATAAAATTAGAATTTTCAGTTTGTAAAGCAAATAAGATTCTTTTATATTGTTGTGTCATGAAGTGAATTGTTTAGTGTTTGTTTTCTTTGTATTAATGTAGACCCAAAATTATGTTTAAATGAGTTTGCCCTAAGTGGATATTCTTTCCACATGTTTAATATTAATAGGGGTTGATTAATCTCGAGTAGCTCTTGGCTTCAGGACTACAGGTTCGGCCTGGTCCGGCTGGCAGGATGCGTTACTGGGATCTAATGACTCCTATTAACAGTAAAATAAGAATAGACTCTGGATGATTTAGACTCGTAACATAGTGAGAATGTATATACACTAGGATGTTTTAACTATGATAAGAAGTCTAAACGTTCTTTTGTCTTGAGATTTAGGATTTGAGAAGCATAGACCCTAATCGGCCCAAAATAGGGTTTTGATAATACATAAACACAAAATTTGATAAGTAAAGTGTCTCAGTAAATGATTTTTAGTATTTTATATGTAACTCTGATTTAGCTCCAATTTGTATATGATTTGGATATATAAAATTTAAATAACATTGGAAAATATCAGAATTTTTGAAGAATGTTCTGACATGTTTATCGGCCGAGTTTACAACTCGACCGAATCTGCTGCAGACTGCAATATAGCAGTGCACTGTTTGATTTTTAATTATTTATTGGTAATTAGAAATGATCTCAAATTTTATTGGAGGTCTGAAACTTCATTAGGTATAACATATAAAATTTCCAGAATTTTTGGAGCTTCTTTTAGCTATTTAATAAACGAATTACAGAAACTATTGTGAAAACTGAATTTTCAGCCAATATAATTAAAGTTGAGTGTTGGATTAATATGCTATTGACCCAAGCAACTCAAATTGATTTATATAAACGACAACACCCGCACACAATAACTCTATGTTATTGTTAAGGACCAAACCCTAGAATGATTAAAGTTGTAGTAGTTTAAGGGATATCACTAGTGATTTAATCTTGAATACTAGCATCTCTATAAAATAAGACCTTGAGATTTGATCTATGTAAAGTAAACTAGCATTGATAGTGATCTAGGGTTTATAGGTAGCTAATCTGAACGGTACATGAACAACATGAAATGACTTAGAGAAAAGAGTAAAACATAAACCTAAAATGTAACTATAGGAAAGTAGCATAGAAATCGGAGTATTACCCGATATATGATCCGAAGATAGTTGATGTAGTTCATGTTTTTAAGACATGGCGTCACTATCTTTATGATGTGACAATAGATTACCACCCTGGTAAAGAGAATGTGGTGAATGATGCTTTTAGCAGAAAGTCAAGTTCAACAGTTAATGCATTCTCTATGGCAGGTTTCAATAGAGACCTGTTAGTAGAAATGTGGAGGTTGAACTTAGACTTAGGGGTGACAACACAAAGTGGTTTGATTGTATAGATGCAAATCAAGCCTATTTCTTATGATCAGATCAAGGAACTACAATAGGGTGATAGTGAGTTAAACCAGACCATGCATGACATGATAGGAGGAAAAGAGACCAGAGTTTAAGTTTTTAGATGATAAGGTGTTGTATTAGCATGACATGTTGTGTGTACCTCGAGATAGTGAGTTGAAAGAAAAGATTCTTATGGAAGTGCATGTATTGATGTATGCTATGCTTTCAGGAAAACACTAAGATGTATATGAATGTCAAGGAATTGAAATAGATGGTCAGATATGCAGAAGGATGTAGCTGGTTAGGTGGTTAAGTGCAATGTGTGTCAGCATGTTAAGACTTAGCATCAGAAACCCACATGTACTTTGTAATCTTTTCCTATACTAGTGTGGGAATGGGAACATATCACAATGGATTTTGTGATAGGATTTCCCTGGACACCTAGAGGTTGTGATTTGATATGAATGATTGTGGATAGACTAATTTAGTCTGCTCGCTTTATTCATATTAAGTCAACCTTTGATGTCTCGAAACTTGACTATGATATACATGGATGAAATAATTAGGTTGCCTGGTAATCCAGTTTCAATCATATCATATTGAGATTCTAAGTTCACATTTAGGATTGTAGAAACAGTTGCATCGTGCTTCGGGCACAAAGATAAGATTCAGTACAACCTTTTTACCCGCATACGGATGGTCAGTCTGAGAGAACCATTCAGACTCTTAAGGACATGCTGAGAGCATGTGTTTTGCTTTTCAGTGGAAGTAGGGATGAACATTTAAGTCTTATAGAGTTTGCTTAGTGTGAATGTTGAGTTTAGAAATACACAAATGATAATGGTACGATTTGGGTATAAACCCAGACAATACAGATTTAGTAAACCATTAGATGCATGATTTCAAGATAGTAAGATAGCATTAAAATATGTAAATAAACCTAATTGCATGCTTCCTGTTATGTTAATGTGTATGACTTAATATTTACATGAATTGACACATTTCTCTGAGACATCATTAGAAATTCTTAAGTACTTTTAAATATTTGTGTTATGATACGAAAATAACTCTTAATTGAGTTATGTGATGCACAAACCAGGATTTGGGTTAATGTACACGTTCTTTGAGAAATTTCAGATAATTGATAAATATTACAGATGGTTTCTTATAGGTGAAGTAAATTACTCTTATTGGTGTAATAAGATGTTCAATTACATGAATTCAGTATGTATGTGCCAAAATTGATTTGAGTTTGGGATATTTATGAATTTTAAATCTGCCTGCATGCATGATATAAAGATTACTCAGTAATTACAATGATTTTAAATGTACTGCTCTGCCAGTTCTATAATGATACCGTATGGTGATTTGAACTGCAATCAAACAGATGAGATAACGGAAACCCTAAGAGTAGGGTGTTGCCATGTGACTAGTGAATGAGATAACCCTAAGAGTAGGGTTTTGGCATGTGATGAATGAATAAGGCAAAAGAAACCCTAAGGATAGGGTGTTCAATGAATCAAGTATTTGATATCAATTCTCAGTATGAGATGTAGTGATGTTTAACAGTTAAATTGCATGATTTTATTTTAGTACCAAATTGACGTGCATTCTGTTTATTTAAGAATTTTAGTTTGTCTGCATGTATAGTATGATAATTTCTCAGTAATTACCATAATTTGAGATATTGTTATAACAGTTCTACAAAGACAATGTTTTGTGGTTTGATCTGGAATTAGATCAGATGTGTCCTATGTTGAGGGATCAATACAAATAGCTGATCTGAGGATCAAGAAACTTAAGAATCGTGAGATATCTTAGAGAAGGTTTTGTGGAGAAACTACAACCTAGAGGGAGCCACATGGGAGTTTTGTTATAGATGTGCGTAACAAGTTTCCTTTTCTCTTTTAGGAATTTTGGGACGAAATTCTTATAAGGGAGGGAGATTGTTACGACCCATATCAGGGTTAGTCAATAAATACCTCAATTAGCGTGAACCACCTTGATTAGTGTTGAGTATCAAATTAAATATCATGGTTAGTCAAATAAGTTAATATGTGAATCAATGGTTGAGATTGAAACCTCTGAGGCAATTAATGATAATTGCAGTGTTAATAATTAAGTTAATTAAGTTAAATTAAGTACACAGATGCGATTAGTGTTTTGGTCAAGTGTTACTAATTTATTAGCATGATTTCTTAAACTGAGGGTGTAGAAGATCTCACACTTGAAAATCTGCAAGAGAAATCGTCTCAATCGGACACTCGAGGCGAGAGTTATAATATTTCCTAGAACCTAGACCTAGTATGCAATTTCTCCAATAATAGGTTATTAATCTTTTCCCTTTTTCCTTTATTTACTTTCTCACTTATCTTCCTTCTTCAGCGATCGGTTACAGGAACCGACTAAACATCCCGATAGAACAGGGAAGCGGCGCACTGTAGCGCGCGACCTGCAGAGGAAAGGGAGGCGATGGTTGGGCGATTCTCAGCCCTTAGCCCCGATTTGGCTACGCCCACCTCTCCTCTACCTCCGCCCACTCCTCTCCTTCTCTTCTTCCTCATCCTCCATGCCCTAGTGGCGCCCTACAGCTACCGATCTGCTGGGCGGCGCCCCAGCAAGAAGCAGCTACGGCGCTGGCCAAAGGCCATTTTGGCGCGGCTATCACTCCAAAGCAACCTCGTCCTGGAGTTCTGTGCACTAACTCGCAGCCCTAGCTACGTTTGAGCACCCAACCACCATTAACGGCGCCCAGCTGCGCCCCACCTGCCCCAACCTGCAGGAGTAGCCATGGCCGGCCATCTCAATAGCGGCAAGTCCAGCAGCCACTTGAGAGGGAAGGGTGGGGTGTTTCTTGGTCCCATAGCTTCGGCCATCGACCAGTTGCACGATGATGCCTTCCTCCCTCACCTCGACCACCTAGGACGACGCCAAGCTAGGAGCAGCGCCCCACCTAGCAACAGCAGCAACTGCTGCTGCAAGAAGCATCGGCCAGTAGCCATTGTGGGCACAAAGCAGCACTAAGAAATGACGCTTTGGGTTCGTCCTTAAGGTCCAGACAACAAACCAACAGCCCTAGTCATTGATTTGGCTTTAATCGAGTTCATATTCAATTAGTTTTCCGTCTCTGCGCAGGTTGCACGGTGTGCAAAGTTACAGGAAGCGGAACGAGTTTCTGCCCAGGTTGCACGGCGTGCAAATCAGTTTGCACAGCGTGCAAAGTTGCAGAAAAGTAGAACAAAAGTGCACTGAAGGTGCACGGCGTGCAGCCCAGGTGCACGGCGTACACGCTGTTGTAAAGGGCAGAATTAGGCGTGGTTGTGGACGTTTTTCGGTGTATACGAACACACCGAAGTGGGTGAGTAGTAGTTCATTTAGAAATCATTATTTAACTCAATTTAAATGCTTAATTACTTCTGTATCAGTTAGTATAACTTTTAAACAGTGTAGTACATACAATAGAGTATGTTAGATTCATTGGAACTTGAAATACTTGATATGCTTAATGAAAATGATGAAATTTCCTATATTTTAGTTGCAATGTATTTGCTGATTTAAAGGTAGATGTTTAGCATTGAAACTGGATAATTGATACTGAATCATGTTTAAGGATGACAAATGTTATATATGTGTTTCAAGTAATGTTCAGAATGTGAAATAAGTATGAAATGTGTTTTTCCTGTTTAATTGTTTATATGAAATCAGTTAATAGACTTAGGTGCCCTAACACCGTAGAACCCCTTTGAGAGGTCTGCACCAGGGGGGTGAAACTCGTGTTCAACATCAACGCGTGCGATGTCACGGTGGCACGAGGATGGAAAGGCAGTGTTCAACAACAACGTGTGCGATGTCACGGTGGCACTGGATTAAATAGGGGTTATTCAACAACAACGCGTGCGATGTCACGGTGGTAACCCGGTAAGACTCTCCGCCTGTGTGCTCAGGTTTGAGGAGGATTCTAGAGTTCACTCTTTTGAGAGTATAGTGAGGCCGATGAGCCTGAAGGCCGATGAGCCTGAGAGTCCTGCAGCAGACCAGGGCTGATAGTCAGACTTAGCATTTCCCGGGTGTGTCGCTAAGTCTTGTACGGTGGGACCGTAGTTCGCTACGGATCTTTATATGCAGAGTACACTGCATATGATTAGGGCATAATAATAATATAAATTTGTACTCATATAGGATCACAGTAAATTAAAGTATTCGAACTTTTGTTCTATTTCTTTATATCTGTTTATCTGTTCAAATTATATGTTATTGCATGGAAATGTGATTATATTCTGTAAATCTGTTATGTTATTAGAACTGCCCTGCTTAGTACTGTACTTATGTTTTATTTCAATTTATAAACCTGATGAGTTGTTTAGTGATAGCTAAGTGAAATGCTATTCACTGAGCGAATAGGCTCATACCTCTACTCAAAACATTTTCAGGTCATCAACATCACAGGAATCTGGAGGATCCTTTCATCCTAACACTCAGTCTGTAGAAGGTTTATGTAGTTAGTAGTTAGAGGTCTCTTAGTCCTTTCCCCTCGATCTTTGGGACATGGTGTGGGTGAGAGAGAATGTGTATAAAGATGTAAAATAACTTTCATGCTTTATTTTATGTTGATCAATGTAATATGTTGTAGACTCTGTTGATATTGCCTAGGCAGTTTAAATGAAAATACTTCCGCAGATTGTTTAGCTTCATTTTACAGAATAAATCAGTTTATCTTTTTAATGTCTTAAAAATGTTTTAAAAAGTTTATGAGAGGTTTGGCTTGTGAGTAATCCCTCCGTCGCGCCCTAATCTCGTGGATTGAGGTTAGTGTGAGATCGGAGTGTGACAATGATAGTGATTATAAATATGTAAACAATTAACTCAACTAATATTCAACCTACAATGTTTATAGTATTTAATATAACTAATACATGTTCATATCCTATATAATAGGAATAACTCGTTGTAGCAGAATATATAGAACACAATCTTAATTTTTCTAACTGAAATAATATGATGTTTATATAGAACTGCTTACTGGCATACATGCACTGTAGACCCGCTATTATGTGGGTACGTGCCTGGTGTGGGTCTAGATTTTTATTATGTAGGTCTAGAATTGGATCCGGACCCATAAAATTAAATGTGTATGGGTATGGGTATAGTCAGACTCCCACCATACCCGCATCGTTGACACCCTTATACGTAGAGGGTGTGAAATCATTATTGTAAGGACACTGCCAACCGCCGTCTATGGTTGTCACATCAAGAGGACGTTGTCAACCGTCGTCTTTTTGTTGCTTGAGAAAGAAGCATAGCTCTACAAGGGTTGTTGTTGGACTTGCTCCAGGACTATGTATATGACTTGCATCATCCTTCATGTTTCTTTGTTGTTGAGACGATTTGCTGGTTATGGGAATATGGCGAGAAAAATTTTTTTTTTGCTGCCATTTCTGTCGTCATATTTTTCTACAAAATCCACTTGTAAATGCCCAAAATGCATCTGGACGAAGACAATGCTTCATGCATGTAAACATCCGGTTCATCAAGGGAGCTTTACTATAGAGTTCTAAGACATTCTCTCAATAGAAGTTAATTTTTAAAGTAGAATGAGAAATATGATTCAAAATTAAGCTAAAAATATAATTGGATTTAGGATGAACATTTCATCAGTGGTTTTGTCTAGCTTTGGGTGACATCATGATGGTAGATAGATCTCTTAGTTGGGTAACACGATACACATTGGTTGATGGAAAGGTGAGGATGTGATGTTTTGAGGAGTGCATTTAGGGCTATCCTTTCTTGGTATTGGTCTTAGTCTGGATTGCTTCTCCTTATTGTGGTTGTGTTCTGCTTTTTCTTATTTTGGACGTTGTTGTGATATTGATTTGATGAATAGATAGAAGCACTGAGTGATCTTACTTCTTTTTTTTCTAAAGACATTTTGAATTTTTTGGGGGTGGGAATGATTTTCTGCGGTGTTGGACTATTGGTCCTTGAAGAGCTTTGTCTTTGCCTATTGATGGATGTAAGAAGAAAAGTATGTACATTGCTATTGTAAATAAAAAGCAATACCAATATGCACATGCGTATCTATTGCCAACAAAAAGAAAACATGACAAAGGCTTTAAAAAAAACACATGGCAAAGCATCTTGTATAATGTGTTATCACGTTTGAGTTTGTGTAGGCTAACACCAAAAAACTAACATATTTGTGAGGAATAACTTTTAGAAAAGTGTTGCTTGAGACGATTTATGTGCAACTTAATTATGATGTCACCCACACTATATATTTAATGGTGTTGCGTGTTCATCATGGATATTGTTTTCTGATATGGGACGACTTTATTTTGATTTGGTATTATTGGTTCGGTTCCATCGTTGGTTGTTGATGATATTTTATTTATAATATCATGTTAATTTAGTGTATGTTGTATACACAACTTACTAAGGATGTTTCAAAATTGGGTAAACCAAAATCTACACTCTGTACCTCAAGAACCTACGCAAAATACAATTAGCATAGTAGGTCTTGGTTTTAAAAGTGTCTATAATTGACTTGTGACTAGAAAGTAATAACTCTTACGGCATGTTTGGTTCAACAGATCTTGGTAAGGATAGGACTCAGAATCCCATGAATAATTGAATCCTATGTTTGGATGAACAAAAACAACACAGTGATAGGAAATGAACCGGGCTGGAGTCCTAAGGAACCAGGACTTCCCCCTCCCCCCCCCCCCCCTGCGGCGTTTCCCAGCATCCGCTCCTCACTGACACACGCGTCTCATCGGTCTTCATGGTTGCTGTCCTCGGGCTTCCGCCCGCATGACGACCTCCTTCATCAGCGGCCGCCTCTGGCTTCTTCTTGCGATGAGTCTAGGCTTTAGAGTGAGTCCTCAAAGGCGGTAGTTACCGGCATCACGTTCTACGCTGGTGTCTACGCTGGTGCCGTCACCGTGTGGATAGTGTTGGTACCGTCACAAGACAAGGGGGACAGAAGCTGATGATGCGGTGCAAAGTCATGTAGCGGAGCGTAGCAATTGTCGTGGTGTTGTCGATAGTGAGGCACAGGACTTTACTGGAACGAGGCAGTGATATGGTCGGCCTTGAGAAGCACGGTGGTGGTCTGCCTGGGGATAATGAACACGACATCAGTGATGAATGGCTTGATGTAAACCTCCACGACTGTAAACCTGTGTCCGGCAACCTTAAAGAACACCGGCGAGTTCAGCACCGCGTGCACGATCTACAGCAACTACGTCATCCACACTTCACTTCAAACAGAAATGACCCCAACAACTCGCTGCAGCCACCATGGTCCATGGCCCCATCTAGAAATCTGAACTGGTCCCATAGCCCTGTTTGGTTCGGGCGTGGAGCGGGTTTAGGCCTTGTCGCGTAGCGACACGTAGGACCAATCCAGCTCGGACTGGGTTTCCGTTTGGCAAAGAGACTGGTTCGGACCCCGTTTTGAGTTTAGTCAATCCCATTTTGAGCTTGACGCATTACACGTAGTAGAGGCAGGTTTGGAATCTCAAACCCGGTTTGCTCCGTCGCGTCCCTCGTCCCTCGTGTCCCTCGCGACGCATCTTTCCCTCTCTCCCTGGCGAAGCAGCTTTCCCCTCTGGTCTGCTCCCGACGCAGCTAGCTTCGGCGCTGCTGGCATCTTCTCCCTCATGACGAATCGACAGTTGCCTACCTTCTGCCATGCTCGCCCGTGAAGTAAATGCGAGTAGGCTGCCTCGATCTGCCATGGTTGGCCCGGTCAAGTGGCCGCTAGGCTTCCTGCCGTCTGCCACTGCCGAGCTAGGTCGGTCAAAAGCAAGGTTCCGGTGCTTATCTCCATTCGCCAGGTCTGCCATGAATGGTCATGTCGTCCACAGAAGAAGGCGTAGGCGGCACAGAGGAATTCGAAACCCTAGTCAGTGTTGTGCCTTTAAATTGGGGGTGTGGTGCTGCGAGGTGCTCGACTTCTACACAAGCCTCTTCGTTGAAGTGTTGCGAGGTGTTCCGCAGAAGATCGTTGTCGCTCGCTCGTGGTCTGTCAGCGCTGCCCAGGTCGACGCTTGTGCCCAGGTTCCGCCGCTTCCGTCGTCACTCCAAGGGGAGATTTTGCTCAGGTTGGTCTCTGGGTAGGGTAGAGGGTTCTTTCTGTTTTAATGTCGATTAGGGCACAATGTTGAATAAGTACCAAAACATTTGTGAAATGGTGTTGTTTATCGAAACATGTACGGTTGAATCTGATGTTATCGTCATTTCGGTTGAGTTTATCAGTTGTTAGATTTGGTTTATATGATGTTAAGTACGAAATAGTTGACTCCTTTTGCTAGTTAAAAGCGTATATTTTTTTAATGTTGTTGATTTTGATGCTCTGGACGAGCATGGTCTCTCAACTGATGTGGTATGTAGTATGTGTTGGTCTAAGAAGCACGATTTCAATAGGAAAAAAATATTATTTGTATATGTAATGAAGGTCTTTGCAGTTACCTTATCATATGTACAAATAGTTGATTTAATGTATGCCATACGATCTACCTATATGAAGATGTTACAAAATTTAAAATGTTATATATGTGACAGTGATCTAGGATTATAACTTCATATATCCTTGTCTTCTTATTAGACATTAATTGATGGGGATGTTAAATGATGGTACTATACGTTTGTTTGATGGCTGAATATGGTGATATGGAGCATACACCATATCATGTTGCTGGCTTTTCAGAAAGATGTTAGACTTGACTTGGTTTTAGTCATACACCACACTCCATTTGCATTTGAAGCTTGAAATGCGTTTTTCTTAGTGAGTCTGTATTCCATCTTGGTTAAGGAGTATCCTTTCCTCTGTTGTCATATTAGTGAGTCTGTATTCCCTGGTCGAGATGCTTTCTCTGTAAACCAGTCGGACAAAAGGTTTTCGTTCATCCATTATTCCTTACTGGGGCTGGGTATGCATTCCATCTTGGTTAAGGAGTAATTACCAAACCTTTTTCAGTTTGTACCATCTCCTGTTTCGAGATCATGTGCTCTCATTGGGACATTCTATGTTCATATATTCTTGTGTTCTTATTAGACATGAAGAAGTTATGGGGATGTTAAATGATGCTATGAAGATGTGTCTTATATCGAATGTTAGATGATGATAGGTCCAGGGAGGAGTACCTCATTCAGATGAATCATTTGTTTTTTGTAAATGACCTTTTATATGGACAGTAGAATGTAGGAACAAGTAAATCATGGTACACGAATGTTAGTCATGTGCTCTGCTGAAAAGGTTTATCTCTGATGTTTAGTCCTGAACTCATGTTAAAAAAGGGTGGCTTAACTTTTTAATCTGTACTAATGTTAGTCATGTGCTCTGCTGAAAAGGTTTATCTCTGATCATTAACTATCTAATCATTCTATTTGATCATTAACCTGCCTACATGCTCATTGGTGTTTCATTATTTGTGTTTGGGTGTTAATCAATCAAGCTTGTCTCATTTGATAATATTTATAACTTGCCTATATGCTCGTTGGTGTTTCATTATTTGTTTTTCGATGTTAATCAATGAAGCTTGTGTATATGCTGATTGAATCAGTATTGAAGGAACACACATAAAAAATGGTTTCTGTTGTGACTGGATTGTATTAAACATTTACACTGATTATGTAAAGGTACTAAAAAATAGAAATGTATTTTAGCACAAAAAATTTGAGTGATGATCTCAGACAAAGAATTTGACTCATGTTAAAAATTATAACCCTATAGACATGTTACGTTTTTGTTCTTTTATGTATATGTGCTTCAGTAACATGCGTTTGAACACATTGGAACATGCGTTTGAACACATTGGTTACAACTTCATGAATGTGCTTTAATTTTAGTGATCTCATGTTATGAACTAGATGGAGTCATTTGATAATATCTGTAATTTGTATAACCCTATAAATCAAGCACAATGTGGTGTGCTATTCACCTTGTTTACTCTGCCACAGACCACACTTGTTATTGATTTTAATGGTTTCTGTTGTGACCGAATTGTATTAAACATTTACATTGATTATGTAAAGGTACTAAAAAATAGAAATGTATTTTAGCACAAAAAATTTGAGTGATGATCTCAGACAAAGAATTTGACTCATGTTAAAAACTATAACCCTATAGACATGTTAGGTTTTTGTTCTTTTATGTATATGTGCTTCAGTAACATGCATTTGAACACATTGGTTACAACTTCATGAATGTGCTTTAATTTTAGTGATCTCATGTTATGAATTAGATGGAGTCATTTGATAATATCTGTAATTTGTATAACCCTATAAATCAAGCACAATGTGGTGTGCTATTCGCCTTGTTTACTCTGCCACAGACCACACTTGTTATTGATTTTATTTATCATTGTTTCTATTTTTTAAATCATTTTACACATGCAAGATCTGATATTTACAAAATGTGTGCATCATGTAATTGATCCGAGTCAGGTGTGTTTGCCTACTTTTCTTTCCATATTTTTATTTTCAACTTTTGTTTAAATATCTTTCGAAGAATTTTTCCTAAATGTGGGTGACATGTAATATGAACCAGCAGATATGTAATTTACACTATACTGTGCGGTCGAGATATCGAACATAGTTTAAGTCATTTCCCTTGTTGTACTAATTAATTATATGGGAGTTGGATCCCAACAATACATTGTAGGTTTTTGGTTTTAAGGCAGAACATATGACTGCGTTTTCAGTTAAAATTTTCCCAGTTAAGCAGGTTGATCTTTATAATTATTTCATCATGGTTGTTGTTATATATTTATGTACATCTTAGTTACCGGTCGCTGTCATCAAATATTGCAGCAACTACATGAGTATGCCTCCCGTCGACCCTAACCACCGTATTGTATGGACAAGAGAGTCTGATGCCGCTGTGGTGACAGCATTGCGCAAACAATATGACCTAGGCAGGTGTATTGATGGTAATTTTACTAGGGACTCTTGGAGGGAAATAACTTCTGATGTCAATAATAGGGTTGGCGACGTGTATAAGTTAGACCAGATAAGATGTCGCTGGAAGACCTTAAAAAGGACTACGTCCATTTGAAGGGTTTGACCAACAAGAGTGGCGTTGGATGGGATGAAGAAAGGCACAAGCCCATTGTACCGGACACCCCTGAGTGCAAAGAGGCAATTGCAGTACGCACACTATACAGAACTTTTATCCTAACAAATTGTGACTGTACATGTAAACATGATTATCCTAATACACATATTTTTGAAAGTGTAGGCAGACAGGGACCTGACTAGGTTGCTTAGGCACCCGTTTCCCCACTACTACGACATAGAGCTAATGGCGGGGAGGAACATTGCTAGAGGACACCATGCAATGTCTTCGGCGGACGGTCAGATTCCTGTAGATGTTGCGTCTGAGGATGATGTAAGTGTCGACTTAGGCGCGACTGATACACCCATGTACACAGAATCGGCAACAGACGAGTGTAGCGTACCCGCAGCTACCGTGCAAAGTGAGGGTGAAAGCACGCGGCCTGGGGGAACAGATAACCCGTCAGTTGGGGGCAGGAGCCCTTCTACCCATACGCGCAGGAAACGACAATCAACGCCGCAAGAGCGATGTAGTCTTTCCAATGAAGTTCTGGTTGAGTTCACACAGGTTTACACAAAGGTTCACGAGTTAGGCACATCCATGTTGACCAAAGCCTATGAAAAAGAAGAGTTGGCAAACATTTTACAACATTTTAATGACAATTTCCCCGATGCCCCCACCGTTGTTTTTACTACACTTGTGAACGCCATCAAGGACTCTATAAACCGCAACATCTACCTTAGCCTCAAAAATACCCCTACAAAGATAACCTTGTGGTTAAACGACCTTTGTGAAAGGTCACAATTCAGTTTTGGCACATCTGTACCTCTAATGCCTTCATTTTATTTCCCGTCTCCGCAACCATTCCCTTCACCCAACTTCAACAGCACGTCATCTCAATAATCATTTGTGTCGCCATTCCCTTCACCCAATTTCAATACCACATCGTCTCACCCACCATTTATGTCGTCTTCCTCTGCACCCAACTTCCCAGGCACATCGTCTCAGCCACCATTTATCCCGCCACCCAACTTCCCAGGCATGCCACCGATGTGGTCTCCTACATCCAGTGATGTTGGCCCATCGGGAACATAATTGCACGGTTTATTTCGTATGCATTTGATGTTAATTATTTTCCATCCAAATATTTACATTTGATTGATTGTTGTAATAATTTATTTTCCGCACACACATTACATATCTGTACAATTTCATTTGATTGAGTGTTGTAATAATTTATTTTTCGCACGTCAATTGGATTGTCTTATGTTCTAGTAGTTATTATGTTGTTGTTTTCATTGTACATGTAGGCATCATGTCTGCCAATGATCAACTGCAAACACATGACATGCTCAACAACCTTTTATTAGATACCTTATTGTGGCCAGTGATTCACGTTGGTGATTTAATTGCTGACTCTATTGCATACTCAATCATGGACGCAGTAGACGTTGATGCCTCCACACTACCTTGTATCCCTAGGTCTGTTAGCATCAGGAGTGGCCACATAAAGGTCTTAGAAATATTGACCGGTCACGAACAAAGGGCTTATGACCTATATCGGATGCGTCCACAAACTATAATGGCCCTTGTCGAAAAGCTTGAGAGTCGTGGCTTCTTGCGAGGTAGTAGAGGCGTCACCTCAGTTGAGGCAGTCTGCTATTTCCTGCAGATGGTTGGCCATGGACACACAAATCATACTTTGGCGGAGGACTACATTCACTCCGGTGAGACCATTAGCAGAAAGTTCAACGAAGTCTTGGACGTTGTTTGTGCGTTGACCCATGACTACATTGTCATGCAAACCGCAACTACATGCACGACAACACATACTCGCATTTTACATAACACAAGGTTCTACCCATACTTCAAGGTAATAGTTACCCCCCTAATAAATTTAATTAATTTTCAAACATTCTGTATGTTTACAACATTATTTTGGTTTATAGAATGCCATAGGGGCTATTGACGGAACACACATCCCTGTCTTGGTCAGCAGAGACAAACAAAATCGATAATGTGACAGAAAAGGGAATGTCTCTCTCAATGTCATGGTTGTAATAGACTTCTCCATGGAGTTTCCATATGTCCTCACTGGGTGGGAGGGGTCGGCTGCCGACCAAAGGGTCCTGCAATCGGCAAGGACCCATAGCGGGTTTACAGTTCCGCCGGGAAAGTTTTACCTGGTAGATGTAGGGTATGCCAACACTTGTCAATTTCTTGCACCCTATTGCAACACAGCATACCATATTGCTGAGTACCGAGGAAACAGACATTCCTACACCAGCAAGAAAGTGATGTTCAACCACAGACACGCTCAACTACGTAATATTGTAGAAAGAGCATTTGGGGTGCTGAAGAGACGGTTTGCGTACCTTAAGAAGGGGCCGACATATCCAATGCATTCGCAGTGTCGCATTGTACTTGCTTGTTGTATCCTACACAATTTCATCCGACGACAAAATGACGGCGACACCATAATGGATGACCCACTTGATGAGAATTCATCGTCTTCTATTCCCCCACCCGGCGTTCCCCCGAGTTCAGGGCAAGGTTCAACTCAGGTCGATTCAAGGGAGGGCGAAGTCTTATGTGAATCCATTGCTAATCACATTTGGGGGTCGTGATAGTACAATATATGTAATAGATTTATTCCCGAATTGGTTTTTTGGATCCTGATCTGAATCGTCTCATTGTGTCAACATAGGTTGTCTTCAAATGGAGAACGGAATGCCTCACTGTCAATGCGGCCTTCAATCCACTGTACGCGTATATATGGATGCCGAGGATGCACAAAACGGACGTTTTGAAGACAACAACCCACACAGGACATATTTTACGTGTGGTAGGGTTGTGAATCAAAATAGATGTCATATGAGGTTGCCCGCGCAACGGGTTGTACCCACAATTGTCACACTAACCGTCGTTAGGGCTGCAATGCTTTCACAACTTGCATATGCACGCAGTGAACGTCAGCTATGGTCTTCCCAGTGTGACTTTGTCTGTTCCACCAGAGCAGACACTGATAGGCTACAATTAGAAATTACAGATCTACGATCGAGGTCCCAATATCTTCGCCAACGTCTTCACATAACTAGCGACGACAACACTTCAAATGAGGACGGTTACAATACATCATAGATGTATAACATCTTTGATGTATGTCGAACATTCATAATATAACCTTGATTTTATGATTGAACAAACCATGGGGCCTATCTTGTATGTTATTGTTTCAATTTTCAATCAATCTTCATTACCATAAATCCTTTGACTGATTAAAATACATGGTGTAGATGTCTATTAATCCAACTGAAGTTGTGCGGTGTAATTGTGGGTTAGACGCAGGCTTGTGACTTAACACTGACGATGCATGGTTGTATGACTTTGGAATTCTCAGTGAAAGACCTGGCGAAATGTATTACATATGTCCTTCTCGCGAGGTGCGCTTGTACAAATACACATATTAGGTAGCCACTTTGTACGTTACACATTCGTTGTCATTTACGTAAACTTCATAATACATTTTAGGGGAAAGATCGTTGCAGATACTTTCGTTGGGCAATCGATCTCAGGCCTACAATTGATTCATTGAAAGCTGAGATTGCGTTACTCACGCTCGAGTGCAAGTCAGTGTGGGGTCAGGCTATGAACTTGAAAGATTTTGTTGAAATTCATCACAACCACCATGATGTTTACACCAACAAAAAGTATGAGCATGATTATCTAGAACGCTACGTAGAAGAACTGGAGGAACAATGTAGGCTTTTGTTGGACACTCCTTCACCCCCGATGACGCTGTAACGTCGAATGGCGGCCATACTTTTCATTCGCGTCATCGGTTATACATTTTATTGTTTTTATTTAGAAGTTCTCGTGATAAGTGTTGTCGATTGTTGCTTGAAAACGAATATGCCATGGTTTGTATGTTGCATTAAAATCAAACGGTTGAATGGAAAATGCATTTACATTGTCTTCTCTGTTTAGAATGACTATCAATGGATGTTATGAACATCATACACTTGTTTAATTTAGACACTTTTATAAACGTCATATTACATTTTAAGTGGTATGAAAATTTTCTTCATGTTGATGAGTGTTTTATTAATGATGTATGTTATTATTCGAATTTTTTCTTAACGTTAGCTCAAACCAAATAATACAATTAATTGTGATATACACCCTTACTTTTGAAAATTATATTACTTACAGAATCTGTTATATGGCTGGCCAACCGCCGACACCGCCTTTTATCTGGTCACACGAGCTTGATATGATTCTCAGGGGTTTGATGAGAACCCAATATCACGTGGGTAGATGTGTAAATGGAGTATACTCTACACAGGCTTGGATGGAGGCATGGCACCAGTTCTTATACATAACAGGAGGCCCTTACATTTCATTGCCTGAGTTGCAAATGTGATGGCAATACATCAAAAGAGATTTTGTAAGAGACAATATGTTCATATTGGCAGATTTATTGCCTCCCCCCACATTGGCCGCGCAACAAAGCATTGAACGCAACTTTTTGACGACGTGTCGCACTTACCCACCAGGGATTTTTTTTAGCACTGACGATTGAAATAAACAAATGAACTTGTAACATTTGTGCTAAATGTAGTTGTGTTTTTGCGTCGCAACAATATACATTCTCTACTTATGTGTTACATTATTATATGTTGCTACCATAATGCGATCAAATTTCCTACTTCATTATTATCTTATTGCCACAATTACTTTACGAATTATGTTATTTGTTCATACCTTTGTTTTTATTAATTTTAGATGTCGACATCGCGTGCAAAGGCAAGGGCAAGGGCAAAATTTGAAAAACTTTTGATGTCACCGGAAAAAATTCATAAATATGTTGAAGATAACCTTTTATGCACAAAACCATGTTGCAATCACACAAACGAGGAGGGCAAAATCGGGACCGATGATCAAGTCAAGGGCAAAGTCCTCAAGGGCAAAGTCAGTCAGCATGTTCCTCATTTGCCATTGTTGTTTGATTGGCCAAAAGATGACATCAAACAACAAAACAAGCAGTCGGTGCAGGAACCATGCCCAGTGTCATTCTCCCCTGACGAAGGTCACCCGTAAACAATTATGTTATTATCAGTGATCGTTTATATTTCACTAATGACGACAATATGATTATTATCAGTTGTTTTTACTGACGATAATGTAATTTGTTTATGTTATGAACAAAATATATTAGGGCAATTTCATATTTCATGTAGCTTGACTGTCAATTTCATATTTTAGTTACTTTTTTTTTAATTCTGTTTAAACGGTGTCACAAGGCCACATTTTTAACAACAGTTCTGCGAGAATAGGAAAGATTCAGCTAATCATGCCTACAGTTCCCAAACAGAATCAGACTAAACCCAGCCTGCACAGCCAAACAGAATCAGCTTGAAACGAGTCTGAAATGAGTCCAGCCCCCCAGAATGAGACTGGTTTGCCAAACAGAATCAGACTGGTTTGCCAAACAGAATCAGACTCCAGCAGACCTAAACTCGTCCAAGACAGACAGGCTTGCATAAAGCCAGCCCCGAACCAAACAGGGGCATAAAGCCCATCGATGAGGTACCCATCCAATACGTTTTTCGTTGACCGTGAAAATTCTTGCCCACCGACAACATCTGTATCAAAAGCTAATCATTTCCGATGTTCCATCCAAACGTGAGATAGGATAATCAGCATCCCAACCTCCACGTATACTTGCCCATCCTATCCTTCTTCTCAATCCATTCGAATCCATTCCTCCGAACCAAACATGCCCTTAGTGAATAGAGAGTGTAGAATGAAAAAAAAAAGTGAGATAGCAGTTGGAGTGAGGCGTTGTATTTAATAGAGACAAAAGTGTAGTGGATAGATAGAGAGGGCATAAAGGAGAGTGGATGGAGAAAGAAGTTGTAATAAATAGAAATAATAAGATGGAGAGAGAGAAGCAGTGGTTGGAGAGAAAGGGTGAACAAAATACCAAGAGTGAATTAGTAGATGGAGAGAGAAAGAAAGTGCAACATAATATTTCATACAACGGTTTTAACTTTGTGCACATATAAAGTAAGTATTATAATACGTATTGATGAGTAATCCTTAATTTAAAAATATACATTATATTTGTAGAAGTATGATTCACTTAAAAATACTCACTATATGATTTTTGAATGTATACATAAATATTATTTATCTATATAACTTATACATAAAAAGATCTACAAAATTTGTATGTATCCATCATTGTTAAATATTTATATTGGTACAAGAACAATATTTATATTGGTACAAGTTTAATTTAAATCGATATCGTACTTAACAACTTTTATCATTAATAACAAGTACTTGTATATTTTTTGTCATCTTATTCATCTGGAATCCTTTTAACTTTTGACATTGTACCAAATCAGTACTAGATGGTAGCTTTATATTCCGCATTTACATTGATCAAGGTCTGGACGTGAATTCTGATAGAAAGGTGTGCTCTGTAACAATACTCTATAAAAATATTGCAAATAGTTGACTTGGTCCAATAACCCCATGTATATGTACATTCTCACATTGCTGGGACTTGTGCTTTCGTACTTTCACCACTTAATTAAAAAATAACGTTCATGGTAGATACTGCATCCAATGATATTGTGTTGAATATGGTGGCATGGAGTCTAAACTGGTATAACGATACGTTATCACAACGTTCTTATATTGATTCGTCTACTGATGATTTTTACTTTTTTGGTTATAGGTAATCATCAGAAATAAATTATTCTCCATCCCAAGTATGTTAGATGGGTGTTAACTCGGGTCTCGAGGGAGAAAAACGGTAGTTGTTCTGTCTATGCGCATAGGAGTTTATGCTTTCAAGAATTAGCCGAGACACATAACATATAGGATAAAGCTTAACGGCTAGATTTCACTCCTTCGATAACCAAATCGACATCAACAATTTAACTTTCAACTACCAAGGCAATCACAAGGTAACGGGAAAATCCTTACATGCTTCCATAGTTTTGTGGAGAAAATATTCACTTAAATATCAAAATAATGCCTGAGTTTAATTTTAGTTACTATACCAAAATATCAATTTCAAAGAGCTGCTAAGATTTCACTTAAGGGCTAGATTTCACTCCTTCGATAACCAAATCGACATCAACAATTTAACTTTCAACTACCAAGGCAATCACAAGGTAACGGGAAAATCCTTACATGCTTCCATAGTTTTGTGGAGAAAATATTCACTTAAATATCAAAATAATGCCTGAGTTTAATTTTAGTTACTATACCAAAATATCAATTTCAAAGAGCTGCTAAGATTCCATTTTGTGTGACTGCAATGAAGTGAGAAATTTGCGTATCTTGTCAAAAGCGTCTACAATCACAATCACCACAACCAACCCAATCAGGATGACCTGGTGAAACAACAAACATAAAAGAACAGAGAAATTCACGTGAAAATTAAACTTTGTATTAAACAACACAGTACAAGTCGATATCCAAAACCCCTGAGTGTCTAAGATTTGATTACGAGATCATCCAACTAAGATTGCTGCAGAGAAACCAACAGATTACAACTAAACTCTCAACCCATCAAAATCAGATGAATGGCAAGCCATGAAGCGTCTTCAATCACAATCACCACAACCAACCCAATCAAGATGACCTGGTGAAACAACAAACATAAAAGAACAGAGAAATTCACGTGAAAATTAAACTTTGTATTAAACAACACAGTACAAGTCGATATCCAAAACCCCTGAGTGTCTAAGATTTGATTACGAGATCATCCAACTAAGATTGCTGCAGAGAAACCAACAGATTACAACTAAACTCTCAACCCATCAAAATCAGATGAATGGCAAGCCATGAAGGGGTACCTTTTTAAGACTCCCAAACAGCCATCCAAAATTCAGGAGGCACCTACAGACGGATACAAGTAAAATACCATGTCATGGGAAAATTTCTGACTCAACGGTTGGCCTTGGCAACACGCTCAATCTCATCCTTTTTCTTAATGGCATAGCTATTAGAGGATCCCTTGGCAGCATTGATGAGCTCATCAGCCAGGCACTCAGCAATGGTCTTTATGTTCCGGAATGCACTTTCCCGAGCACCAGTTGTGAGTAGGTAGATAGCTTGATTGACTCTTCTGAGCGGAGAAATATCAACAGCCTGACGACGGACAACACCAGCAGAACCAATTCGGGTGGCATCTTCCCTAGGGCCACTGTTTACAGAAACATTTTGCATTAAACATAATACAGCTTAAATCTGACATTTGATAAACTTCGTTTGACAGTTAAAACAATGTTGCAATGCCATGCCGACAAAAACTGCTAGGAACCAATTCGGGTGGCATCTTCCCTAGGGCCACTGTTTACAGAAACATTTTGCATTAAACATAATACAGCTTAAATCTGACATTTGATAAACTTCGTTTGACAGTTAAAACAATGTTGCAATGCGATGCCGACAAAAACTGCTAGAAGTGCAATGGCTAAGTACCATCATTAAACAAGATTAAGATCTTAAGGACACTAGTTAGGACAGGCTCTCACATCATTAGGAAAATAGACAAAGAAAACTAGTATGGATTGAAGACAACCATTGTTGTCTCTTTCCTGACAACTTACATTTCATTTTCTTTCTTCTTGTTAAGATTAGTTTGATGTCAGGCGTTGGTAAGTTAATAAGCTGGATACAATTCATAATATAATATATACTAGAATGTAAACAAACATAAACAACAACTAAGTACGACACTTCCCAATAACTTTAATAGAGACTCATTTAGGCAGCTCTTCAAAATATTGCACAACTACAAAAAAAGGGCATTGATACATACGATGGAAGTGTCTGAGAACTGGGACTCAGCAAGCAAGAGGAAAACAGGATGAAACCAAGGGGGAGAGTGAGCAACAAAATGCACCGGTACAAGAAAACGGCATTGATGTACGTGATGGAAGTGTCAGGGAAGTAGGGACCCGCAAGCAAGGTAAATCAGGACGAAACCAGGAGGGAGTGAGCATTAAAATTCACCTGGTTTTGAGGTGACGAAGAAACACTACTGTTTATATTAAATATATAAAAAACATAGTGGCACTTGTCAGTTCCTACGCTCAATCACCAGGTGCAGCTTTCTAATGCAAATCTATTAAAATGCGCCTGCAATTCAGAAATACCTTGAAACAGGCATACGAAAGATACTGCATCGTAGCGGATGGGTTGAATGATAATTTACAATTCCGAATTGTTTCCTTTTTAAAGTTGGGCTCAGTATAGACGAGAAATACCTGTTAATGACAGCATCCACAATGATCTGAATTGGGTTGGCGTCAGTTAACAGGTGAATGATCTCCATGGCATGCTTGACAATACGCACAGCCATAAGCTTCTTGCCATTGTTACGGCCATGCATCATCAGAGAGTTTGTCAATCTTTCAACTATGGGGCATTGTGCCTTACGGAACCGCTTCTTGGAGTAGCGACCAGCGGTGTGGGGCACAAAAGTGGCATGTTTGGTTGGATTGACAGATACATAATCTGCCAAAGAGATATCACCAACCTGTACAAAAGAGAGGAGAAAAGTTTTAAAAAATAGAAAACATTTAAATTCTCTAAATCATAGCATGTGACCCACTATCTGATTTTCTGGAGACAAGTCTAGACCGTCTAGTGGATATTGGATTCTTAGATATATATATCGTACAACAATACTGCTATTATAGAAAAACATCATCCATAAATAAATAAGTAAATATAAAGTAGACTACATATATAGGGTGTGAACCCAGTAACTGAAACACTGCAGTTGTAAAAAAAGCAGTAATACAATAATACCTATGACAACTTTAAACAAAACATTTTTCTCTGATGAATCTTAAGAGATCAAGCAATAAAATTTGTCGTTTGTCTAAATACCTACACTAGAAGGAAAGGAGTACAGAAATATAAGATATTATACTTGCCTACAACATTAGTAGATCGAATAAAAAAACAATTATCAATATTTCAATTTGGCTCATAAAATAGAGCGGTTGTTCAACTGTATAACAATATTGCAGGAAGCAAATGCAGGGCCATGGTCAGAAGTCAAAGGACTCGATATTACTTCATCATCGATTATACACGAAAGACCTCATTAAGAGGATCCAGCTTATGATATAAATTCGGGACCTCATCTTCCATAAATAACTTAGCAGGTGACAATTTTTTAAACATATGTTTTACTTGTGACCTTATTAGTAGTTTTGACAAAGCTGTGGATATGCAATCGGATTATCCTAGTTGTGTGCTCTTATTCATACACCTGTTTCCATTCAGTACTTGTCGCCACATTTAGATTTGCCCATTGTGTACACAAAAGACCTACTGTACTGATTACGGTCAAAGTTTAAATTGTTAACAGCTTCAAATATTTAGTCCGCATCACCATGGATGATGTTTAACCACCTATCAGATCAAGACAAACTAAACTTCAGAAAAAAGCAGGTGGTGATTATTGAGAGCGCCGGAATCAGATGCATAAAAGCAAACTATTAACGAGACATAGGTCCTATAATCCAGACGGCATTATAGATAAGACTAAAATTTGTTGTTTTCAGGTTAGATATGTTTAGAAGACAAGTTTATGCGTGGCGACGTGGATTTATCGGACATTGTTGGACAAAACTATATACCGAAATAGAAGCTAGAACGAAGAAATGATATGCTCTAGAGCAATTTACCAGATGGGACGTAAGCCTGTAAAATCGAGGCAACTTTATCTTGTCGCATTAAAATCAGTTTACCAAATGTTCCATGGTCCCGGCAGTTAGCGCCTAAAAACTTGAAAACAGTATCGCCCAGCAAAAAGAGAGAAACTCCATTCTGGCAGACCGAAGCGAATGATAAAAATTGCTCGGTATGAGACGTTATATAATCTACCGAGACACTACAGTGATCTGGAGAATGATACGCGATAGAATCAAATGAAACATTACAAAATCTTACAAATTCGAGTATGCGCTATTTCATACTCGGCAAACGTTCTCGGTACTCAAGTAGCCAAACAAGTCGTCGCAGACGGAATTCATCGTAACATAAATTTAGATCTTGGACACGTTACGCATGCAGACCCCAAGCAAGGCTGTATCATAGTACGGCAAAGAGAAGGAAACTGACCGAAACTTCCTCGAAGGACCACTGATTGAAGAGCTTCACTTCCTGCTGCGCCGGCAAGACCTCAGCCATCTTGTGCGTTGGAGAAGGGAGACGGGCGGAAGGTGGAGGGGTGGAGGAGGCGGAGGATGGTCCCGAAGGTGAGTGCGGCGGCTGCTTTGTTTTGGTGATTGGGTAAGCACGGGGCTAGGGTTTGTGAGTTTATGTATGCGAGCCTTGTATGCTCCTGAGGCAGTGGCTCAGGTTCGATTCGACTCAATCGGCCGACTGAAACGTCAGGAACCGAAGTAGTAACTGGACCGGTAAGTGTAATAACTACAAAAGGTGATGATGTAATGAAAAAGTAGTGCAATAACTTCGACACTATGTGACTATTGTCAACTAAACTACAAAAGCTTAAACATGTACTATATGCCAACTAAAGCATGCACACAAATACATTTCCTACGTGGGGCTGGAATGTAAATGGATTTTTTGAACACGTGAGAAGATAGGATGAATAGAATAACCTCTTAGTTTCCAAAGAAAGTAAACGTATACATTTGGATAATAATGGATAATCAATTATTAAACAAAAAATATATCATCCATTGCTTAACAACTATTTACCAATAGCCCATACAAGTTTTCTATCATTCATTTCATCTTTCAAGGAATGTAAAATCCCCCACTACATGCCCACGACTTCCTCATCTTGAGGTTGATTACAATTATCAGTCACCCTTCTCCCCCTTACACCTTCATCATTGTAGTGCTACTCTCCTCCTATTTTCATGCATTATTCATTCCAATACCACTCACTTACACCATGTCTTTGACAACCATCACTTGATTGTGTCTATAAATGCAATCATGCAACTTTAGTTACCCACCATGTGTTCTTGCGGTCATCTGACCACATCCAATGCTTTTTTTAAATATATGCAACAAAGAATTGTGTACCACAAATCTTCTAAATATAAATTCCAACCATAAAAACAACATTGGAAATATGTGTACATCAATGTAAAAGTTATATAGTTAGAATGCATTTCAATCTTCTTGCATTTGTTCCTATTACATCTCATCAATGTGTCGAAGGGACTCCTAAAATCTTCAACGATAGCAGGAACACTCATGAGTCTTCAATTTTGACATTCCATCTAGCCTATTAACAAAAAGTCTCCAGTCAAATCATTAAAAGTATGACTAACTATATGTATAGAGTGTACAAGGACACAAAACTAAGAACATCGTCTCTCTAGAGATCGACAATGTCCTCCGATATAAGATCACAATAAGCTCACTACGTGAGAAAGATGATTTTGCTACAAATGTTTTAATTACATATATGATATATGTAGTTATGATCAATTATAGCTACAACATAATATATAACTAAAATAAAATGTAGCCAATACAAGTGGTTGAACATAACTATACTTGTCATCGTTATACCTAAATGTAGTATATTAATTGTAGCTACTTACGTAAAAAACTAAGTTCCCTGTATCTACATAAATGTTATGTACTCTAACATTATTTGTCTCAAATGAAGATTGAATCATGCACTTCATATTTCCTCATTTGCCTTGTATTCCATCCTCCAATTGTCTATCTCCACCCCCTCTCCCCCGATATTCACCCTCTCCGATCTATCTTGGTCTATCAACTGCATGGTGCACCCAGTAGCTCGACAATTCTATGGAGTCTAGCATAATATGCCAAGCACCTAAGGGGGTTCTCCACCCCCCCCCCCACCAACAACTTTACCTAGCAGCCTCTTGAGGGCTTGCATGCAATTTCCATCAGCCGCAAGGGTTATTCAGTCAACATTCTCCTTGACAATGATGGCTCTTTTTTGTGTTGTCACTAAGAAACATGTGGGCTCGCCTCTAACTCTTCTTCTCTCTTACTCTTCCTAATAGCCTAAGGGTTCCACATGTTACATGCCATGTTATTGTCATTGTCCTGTAACCAATTTCTCGTGTAATGGACTTTTTCATCGTCTTCCTCCCAAGTACGTATGTATTTTCTTTCCCTACATTAATTTACATCTTGGTTGGTTTCTAGGTCATCATCACTTTGCTTACTATTTGACCATATTCAAACATGTTATTGTGGTGTTAAAGAAATGATCGTTCCACCAAGTGTAAAATCACAACGGAAAATCAACAATGAACCTACTCCAGTAAGATCAAGTAGCACAACTATTCTAGCCAAAATGGGAGTGCCAAGAAGTTATGGATCGATCTATCCAACACAGTCGTGTTTCCAAGAAGGTAGAATGGTTGTGTCAAGGGATGCAATCTAGACCCCTCCTATACAATTGTGTTGCACAACACAATTGTTCTTCCAAGCCGCCGCCACAATCATGTTGTCTAGCACAACCGTGCTACCGTGCCCCTAAAACCCAAAAATCAACTAACATTTTATCATCTCCATCACAGCCATATTCTCTCAACATGCTCATTCCACCATCCTTCCACCACAACTATTCTTCCTAGAACGAATGTGTTGCCACCTAAACCCTAATGCTTCCCATGTATCATTTTACCTTAATACCCCCACTTAACCATGTGCTTCCCAAGCCACTATATAAACATTGGTTATCGCTAAGAGTAGAAGTTCCGCACTTGCTAGAACTTCTAGAACATTCATTGAGCTACCTACCCATTCCCACCTACCTCCACTTCATTTCCACTGTCTTCCACCTAAAATCCCTAGATTCCTAAGGTTTGAACATTTCCATCTGTCATTCAATGTTTTTCACCTGTGAAGGAGGGAGGAGCTCATCCATGTACAGTTAGAGGTGAAGAAGGAAGAGTCTTCTTGAAGATCCATGGCATACTCTTATACTCTTTCTTCTTTCTCCCTTTCTTATATGATGAGTATCTAAGTCCCTTAGGTGGGTTTTTACGGGGTAAAATGTGACTTTGATACCATGTTGCAGAAAACAATGACTAAACTCGACAGTGTGATTTTTTCATGGTGATATTCTACTTCTATCTTGTTTCCCATGGATTACTATGTAGCTTGTTCTTGTAAACACTTAGGTAATAGGAAAATGAGTGATATGTAGCTATTTGGGGATTTTGCTTGTAGGTGTAACTAGTGGATTCCTAGATAGCTACTTATCTTTCTACATAGTAGTCCACTCTCCTCCCCATAGGTGTGAGATCCCAGTAGCTAGTTTGGATATTGTTTGTGTATTTGGCTTGGAGCTACTTAAAGGATAGATGGTAAGGTGATGTGAGGTGCAAAATCCTCATTTACACCCTCAAGTACTACCCTTGGCCCCAAAAATGCCACAATAACTTCCTCCTAGAAACCTAAACTTGTTAGATATTAGTTGAATTCCACCTAAACCATGGTCCAATGAGCCTTGCAAGGTTGCATATGGGTGATGGGGACTAGCTCCCCAATACACACCATATTCCATCCATGACCAACTAGTAGTTTAGGGAAATTCTATATCACTTAACTTGTTTATCTAATTTGATAACCTAAATGAATGAAAGATGCTTGTAGGTTATGACCCCCAATCTTGATTGTCATATTACCCCAAATGTTTCAGACTTCTCATAATTTTTGAACCCTAATTTGCTCACATAACACTTGGGCCCACTATAACATATCAAAATCTAGCTATCCTGACTTTGGAAACCCTCATTCCATGGACATGAAGTCAATGTGCTCATATCATTATAATTAACCAGACAAGGTTATATATATGCCTTGATATGCTTGTTTGTACCTTGATGAACATTTAATGCATATAATATGAGTAACTTACATCCAAACCCTAATTGTGGATTCATATGATCATGATCATGTTATGGACCAATAACTCCCAATTTATGATGAGTGAAATATATTGTGGCATCCAACTTATAAAACACATGATTAACTAAGCAGAAGCGAATCATTTGCAGTGGATTACTAAAAATCACTAAAAATTAAAACTTTTTGCAAAGAGATCTATACATAGGAAATCTTTTTCATCAAGAACCAAAATATAATATTTACATTCTGTTCCATAAGTACACAACCTGTACTAACTCTTCTCAAGGATTACAACATCAGTTGTCTTATTCAACATTATGTACAGACAGCATAAAACCTCTAGGCATCAAGCCAAAATCTCGAGTCGATGATGAAAACACTATCTATAAATCCCGAGGACCTGAGAGTACAGAGACGACACATAGGACTACTATCTATACAACTAGACAGGTAGTATCTCCACTTGAGATATTACTGCTGTCCTCGATACTGCTACTATTCCTTATCTGCTAAAGGTTTCCTGCCTCTTTGTCCGCGTCCACCTAAAAACATTGGATCCCACGGGGGTGAGACAATTGTAAATTGCCCCAGCGGGAGATATAACTCTCCGCTAAAACATTGTTATAGCAGTTTATTAAAATAAACTGAGTAGAAAGCTTTATATATTTAATCAACAATAGGAAAGTCACTTGTATGAACAAAGTGAAGTAATCCCCTTTTTTTTCAAGGATAACATTGCATCTACTCATGGTAGACTCATAGTTCATCCATCTACTTGTAATGAATACAACAACATCAATGAACTACAGATATATAATAGAAATGTAACATCATCCAATGAATTTCCGTATTCAATCCTTAAGCAAACATGTTATATGGCTGATTTCATTTTACAAACACACTTATGCCCTGAGGAGATGAGGTATACCGCTCATAATCCAACCAACCACTACAAAGTTGAAATCGGTACCATACATAGGTCAATGGAAGAGCCGAAATCCAAGACCTCAACTTTCTCAGTCAGTACGAGATAACATGCAGGACATCTTGTGTCTCTGCTAGATAGCTTTCCAGGGTATACTGGCAACATCGCTATTAGAGTTATAGCCCATAGCATATACTCTTTTCAGGATATGGCTCGTAGTCAATGCCTGGTATTATATTATGGAGTCATGGCCCATAGCCATACTCTTATTGGGGTATGGTCTGTAACCAATCCCGTACATAGGACATAGCCCGTAGCCATTCCTATGGGGCATAAGGATATATTTGCCCAATTACCCCCAAATATTCAAAAATATATGTTCCGGGTTTTGCCGCGGAGCACCCGTTTCACCATCACCTGTTCCTAACGATGATAGGTCTATGGTCAGGGCTTCTACATGAAAAGATTTCACTTGATTAATTAAGTACATTTTCGTATTCTTTTAGCATCAGCCAGTTTCTCAAACAAGACTTATTACAACAATGCTATAAAGAGACATGTACTACTTTCATCAGATACTTATCAGTCTTTCAAAGACCTTGGGAACTCAGTCCCTCATTTCAAAACTGGGAATTCTCATCCCTTCACATTCTCATCACCATAATCATATGGTTCTGGGTATTCAAACCCTTAACTCATCATTGAGTACCATTACCATTTATTAGGTAACTATCACCTTCAGGTCATCTGACCAAGGCATTCATGATACTTGTTATACAAGCACCGCACCTGGGTCACAAGGCCATGAAATATCTTGTCACCTCTTTATAGGTAACAACTTACTCATATGACTCATAAAAGTCCATGCACATTGCTACTTTTATTAAGCAACAACAACATCAAGGCACAAAAGGCCAATCAACATTTATTATATAAATGTCATAGCTCAAACCTGGCTATATTCATCATCTCATAATATATGTATGGTTATTAGGCATGATTACAGTCATACAAGATATTCATCACATCATGTGATACAATAGTAACACCATTATTCCTTTCCCAAGAATTAGGGTTTACTATCAGATAGGGCTTTTCATTCCCTTTACCCAAAATTAGGGTTAGGGTTCCCCATTTCTCATTAATTAGGGTTTCATGATTATATAATTTATCCAACCCTCAATTTATTATTCCATACCTCTGGGCATTCAAAGATATCATAGATGATTATTCAAGATCATTACTCTCATCATTTACCATTAATGATCATCAAATCAAGGTATGAGTTCATTTCTCATCCTCATCATGGTATGACTATATCATTCTCATCAATTGGGCTTAACCCCATTCTCAAGGTACATTAATTAACATTCATCAAAGTGCAACAACTCATTACATTTCATTGTAATAGTTGCATAACACACTTCATATGTTTCTTACCCAATTATATTGGATTTGGAGTATATCAAGGTATATAAACCCTGAAGTGTTGAATGTGATAACTATCATATCTTGATGTATCGCTTTCTCATCATTTCAGACTCTCTTGAGTTAACCAACTTATCTTGTATTAAGGTATTTCCCCTCTTAATACATTCCATCACTAAACTCTCACCTTTAGCATATATTGCATAGGCCACACATTAGAATTGTCCATCTATCTTTAATGATATGGACTTGTCTAATGCTAGAGACATTGTTTACAATTAGGTTACATATAATCAACCACATGAAATGTTTCACCTTTATAAGGTCATTTCTTTTATCTCATCATTAGGATTTCCTTGCATCCTTATTTAAAATTAGAATTATGATTCATTGTCATATTGCCCAGGATTAGGGCTTTATGTATAATGACTTACATTAGAGTGTCATATTCCTTCACCCTTCTTAGGGCCTCTCATCACAACATAACATTAGAACATCATGTGATGTTAGTTCTTAATCAGGGTTTCTCATGGAATCACCCTCAACTAGGGTTTCACATGGATTCACCCTCAACTAGGGTTTCTCATGGATTCACCCTCAATTAGGGTTTCACATGGAATCACCCTCAACTAGGGTTTTACATGTCATTACATGACATCACCCTAAGTTTGATTCTCATATCACATCACCACATCAATGTTCCATATACCTCATTCTAACTTAGAGTTTCTCATAACATAACCCTAGAATAGGATTTCACATGGAATCATCCTTAATTAGGATTTCTACTATAGTCACCCACAATTTGGGTCTACAATTCATCTCCATTAGGATTTCATTCAATTATCCATAATTAGAGATTCACTATTCATCCCAATTAGGATTATACATCTTATTTCCCTAAATTGGAGTTTCACACATCACTACCCTGGATTAGGGTTACATCCTCACCCTGGGTTAGGGTTACATTTAGAATTTCCCTCAATTAGGGTTAAAACTCAATAGACCTGTCAATTAGGGTTTATGTTCATGATTAGGGTTTCATGATCTCTCTACTTAAGGATCATACCCTTAATCACCACAAGATTCATATTCATGTATGAATTCATGTTAACATCCTCTCAACTTGATTAGGTCATATCAACCCTTCAACCAAGTACATACAACTATGATTAACATAGTGTACCAAGTCATTGATCCTATGAGCAATTAGGGTTCATCCCTTAATTGGCATTAATCACTTAGGTACTATTAGGGTTTTAACCTTTGTACCTTCATTGATTATCATTACTAATCATCATTGGATCAATGGATCATTCATCATCTTTAATTCTCAAGAGATTCAATCACATTGGACCTTTATTACATAAGGTATCCAATTGAATTGACCAATTGAATCTTCAATTACAATTGGTGTCCAAGTGGATTAACCCATTAACTCCTCAATAAACCTTGACTACTTGAGCCCCAAACGGTCTTGGTCTTTCAAAGTTCAAACGGTTTGAAACCGTTTGGTAAAGGTGCACACTCAAGGCTGTTTGCTAAAGTAGTAGGTGAAGACCGTTTGCCCAAGTTTGACTTTTGAAACCGCATGGGCACAAACGGTTTGGGATCATTTGGTCCCAAATGGTCTTGAGACCGTTTGGTCCCAAACGATATTGAGACCGTTTTGACTCAAACGGTATTGAGACCGTTTGGTCCAAACCTCCTCAAAACCACATGGACCAAATATGGTCTCAACCAATTGAATTGGATTAGGATTTCCAATGTTGATTCCTTCAATCATTGAATTCATGAAACCAATCACCAATTGGACCTATCCTCATTCTTCAATTGAGTTTAATAGGTCAACCTTCAACTGATTTGACCCTCAATTGACCCTCAATTAATCATCAATTAGGGTTTGAATTAATTGAATTAGGGTTTGGAATCGATAATCCTTCAACACTAATCAATGCAAGATTAGTTACTTTGAAACCATTGAACCATCATCCAAATTGAACATGACCTAACCCCAAACGGTCTTGAGGTCGTTTGGATGACCACCAAACGGTCTTGAGACCGTTTCCCATGTTAGCATCAAAATCCAAGTCAACCAATTAGGGTTTGGATTATTGGATTGATCACCAAATCAACAATTGATTACACTCCAACTTAGTATCTTTGGATATTCAATTGCTTAACCATACTCAACCCTAGACTTCCAAACAGTCTTGGGTGACCTCCAAACGGTCTTGAGACCGTTTGGCTCATCCAACCCTTGGATTCTAGTGAAATTTCATCAAGGTTTGGTCTATTGAGTCGATCAACAAATCAGCAATTAATTGCTTTATAACTTGGTAACTTTGGACCTTCAATTAGGCAACCACACTTAACCCTAGACCTCCAAACGGTCTTGGGTGATGCCCAAACGGTTTTGAAACCGTTTGGGCTAATCAACCCAAAAAGTCCAATCGATCAAGTTGAAAATCAACACTTAAATCAATTAGGGTTTGTCTAATTGAATAGCCTTCAACTCATGATTCCTTTAGAATTAATTAACCAAACTCGGTGGGTCATCAACCAACATAATTAGGAATAGGATTCTCAAATGTTCAACCCTTGGTCAACTCCCCCAAACGGTTTTGAAACCGTTTGGTCTCATGCGGTTTGATGAAACTGTTTGCTTCTAAACGGTTTGAAATTGTTTGCTCCCAAACAGTTTGAGCAACCCAAACAACATCGTTTGCCTTGGATATTTGTAGAGGTGTATTCTTATCATCTTCAACCTCTAAACTCACGAAACCTACTGTGGTTTCCATGGTGATTGCATTTATCAACCAAATCGATTATTGTAAATGTAGAAAAGATCATTATTTGACATGGAATTGAGTGAAATAACAAAATCAAGGGTTCAAGTTATAAAACCCACCTCCAATTGAGATCCAAAGCTCCATTCTCATGGAAACAATGGTGGATGCAACTCCTTTCACCATTCCAAGGCTCGTCCTTAAGGTTTGAGTGAAAAGGAATGGTTAGGATTGAAGAGGAGATCGAAATAGGAAGAAATCATGCATTGATTTATGATTTCCACCATGAAATCATGATGAACCAAGGTCAAGAAGCTTACCAACAGGTTGGGGTCGTCCTCCCGACCCTCCCAAGCTCCCTTGGTCGTTCCCCAAGCAAGGCGAAGAAGTGGGGTCGAAAATGCCTTCCATTTGGCTTGTAAAAGGTTCTTTTATAAAAATTCAATGAGAGAAAATGTACTTCGCAAAAATCCAATTAACCCAAAAAATGTGGCCGCCTCTTCCCCCTAATCTTCCTTAGGGACGATGCTATCTTTTTTGCCTCTTATTCCTCTCAATTATCCATGATTTAAAGAAAAGCAAATCAAGCACCTTAAATCATTTTATATTAATTGTAACATCCCTGACATGGGTTATGTGTTAACCCTAGATTTTTTGCCTAATAAGGATGAGTAAATGCTTAATCTTATCTTGGGAAAAGTAATTAGGGCTCATGTGAAACTTATGTTTCAATTTTGGTCCTGATTGAGCAATGTTGAAGCAATGTTTGCTTATTTTGGACTAAAGTGCAAATTACCCAATTTGAGGGGTTAAATTGCAATTGTTGCATGATATGATGTTCCTATGATGTTGAGACATCATAAGAATGAATATTGTGTAGTGGTATGGTTTTCACAAGCTTGGGCACCAAGATTAAGCTTGTAAAGCAATCCTTGTGCATTAAAACCTAGTTTTGGTGTAAAGTGCAATTTACCCAAAACCTAGGGTTCAATATGAAAATTACCACTTCAATAAGGTCCCTAATATTTCTTGTCATCATGTAGAGCAAAGAAAATGAGAAGGGGGCCTCATTTGAATTAAGTTGAAGGAGAGAGAATCTTGATATTAAAATAATCAAGATTTAATCCTAAGTGAAACCCTAATTCAATTTAGGGCAAAAATGAATGTATTAATTAAAGGGCCTTCAACCAAAATTAAAATGGTTGGATTCAGATATATGTGTGACGTCCTTGATACTTGCAAGGACCACGAAAATATCCAAGGGAGTGGATAACTCACACACAATTTTATAAGAAAAAGAAATATCCACTCACATATGGATATTAATATAAAATGATTTAAGGTGCTTGATTTTATTTTCTTTAAATCATGGATAAATGAGAGGAATAAGAGGCAAACAATATGGCCTCGTCCCTAAGGAAGATGAGGGGGAAGAGGCGGCCACATTTTTGGGTTTAATTGGATTTTTGCAAAGTACATTTTCTCTCATTGAATTTTTATAAAAGAACCTTTTACAAGCCAAATGGAAGGCTTTTTCGACCCCACTTCTTCTCCTTGCTTGGGAAACAACCAAGGGAGATTGGGAGGGTCAAGATAACGACCCCCAACCTGTTGGTGAGGTTCTTGATCCATTTCACTTTGATTCCATGGTGGAAATCAAAAATAAATTATGGATTTCTTCCTATTTCGATCTCCTCTTCAATTCTAACCATTCCTTTTCACTCAAACCTTGAGGACGAGCCTTGGAAAGGTGAAAGGAGTTGCATACACCATTGTTTCCATGGACATGGAGCTCAATTGGAGGCGGGTTTTATAACTTGAACCCTTAATTTTATTATTACAATCAATTCCTTATCAATTGGTGATCATTTCTATATTTCCAGAATTGAGTTTGGTTGATTGATGCAATCTCCATGGAAATCACAGAAGATTTCGTGGATTTAGAGCTTGATGATGATGAAATCATCATAAGCAAGCACCTCACCAAATATCAAAGCCAAACGGTTTCATTGAGTTGCCCAAATAGTTTCCCAAACCGTTTGGGAGCAAACGGTTTCAAAACCATTTAGAAGCAAACGGTTTCACCAAACGGTTTCAAAACCATTTTAGAGGGTTGAACAAGGGTTGAACGTTTGATAATCCTGTTCTTAATTATGTTGGGTGATAGACCAACAAATTTGATGGATTAATTCCAAAGGAATCATGAGTTGAAGGCCAATCAATTAGGCAAACCCTAATTGGATTAAGTGTTGATTTTCAACTTGATTAATCTGACTTTTTGGGCAAATGGTTTCAAAACCGTTTGAGAGGGTTGACCGTTTGATGATCCTGTTCCTAATTATTTTGGTTGATAACCCACCAAATTTTATGGATTAATTCCAAAGGAATCATGAGTTGAAGGCTAATCAATTAGGCAAACCCTAATTGGATTAAGTGCTGATTTTCAACTTGATTGATTTAACTTTTTGGGTTAATTAGCCCAAACGGTTTCAAAACCATTTGGGGATTACCCAAACGGTCTCAAGACCGTTTTTGGGTCACCCAAGACCGTTTGGAGATCTAGGGTTAAGTTTGGTTAAGTGGTTTAAGATCCAAAGATATGGTATTAACCCTAATCGGCTAAGTGCTGATTTTGCAATGGTATGAGTTGATGTTTTGGGTTGATTGACCCAAATGGTTTAAAAACCATTTGGGGATCACCCAAACGGTCTCAAGACCGTTTGGGGATCACCCAAGACCGTTTGGAGGTCTAGGGTTAAGCATGGTTGACCAATTGAAGGTCTAAAGGTACCAAATCACTTTGCAATTAAGTGTTGATTTGATGATCAATTCGATAGCTCAAACCCTAATGATTTTTCACTAGAATCCAAGGGTTGGATGAGCCAAATGGTCTCAAGACCGTTTGGAGCTCATCCAAATGGTCTAAAGACCGTTTGGAGGTCACCCAAGACCGTTTGGAGGTCTAGGGGTGAGTATGGTTAAGCAATTGATGATCCAATGTTACTAAGTTAAAGTGTAATCAATTGCTGATTTGGTGATCAATCCAATGATCCAAACCTTAATTGGTTGACTTGTATTTTGATGATTTTATGGGCAAACGGTCTCAAGATCGTTTTGTGGTCATCCAGACGACCTCAAGACCGTTTGGGGTCAGGTCATGTTCAATTTGGATGATGGTTCAATGGTTTCAAAGTAACTAATCTTGCATTGATTAGTGTTGAAGGATCATCGATTCCAAACCCTAATTCAATTGATTCAAACCCTAATTTATGACTAATTGAGGGTCAACTGAGGGTCAAATCAGTTGAAGGTTGACCTATTTAACCCAATTGAAGTATGAGGATAGGTCCAATTGATGATTGGTTCCATGAATTCAACGATTGAAGGAATCAACATTGGAAACCCTAATTAGAGCAATGTTATGTGTGAAACCCTAATTAGAGCAATTTTATGTGTGAAACCCTAATTGGAGCAATGCTATGTGTGAAACCCTAATCTAGGGCAAAACTGAGTATTATCATAAATCTAGGGTGATGATATAACCCTAACTTAGTGTAACAATGAAGGAAACCCTAATTTAATGGGAATTGTACATCCTAACCTTAATTTGGGTATGAGGTAAGAAGAACCTTATTTGGATGTTAATAGAAAACCTTAATCCCTAAAATGGAGTAAGATGTATGGAACCCTAATATAGGGTAGTGCCATTAATCCTATGTGAAGACTTAGCACTGGGTGATGTGTTGTGAAATCCATAAATATATGGAATATGCTATGTGAATCCTCAAATTATAAGTATGGAGAATATTATTCCTAATAGTGGAATAGTGTTTAATGTTATGACAAATGTGATGAACTGGTGCATAAAGTATTAGGATGGGGAATACCCTAATACCAGCTGTGTATGAACTCAAGTAAGATAAAGGTGTTGAGGGAAGTGATACATCAATATATGATAGATATCACATCCAACACTCCAATACTGGTATACATTGATGTGTTATAAGTCCAGTATAATTGGATGAATGACACATGAGAAGTGTCATGTCAATGGTTACATTGAGAAGCTCAAATATAGACTAATGGGTTATGAATGTAATAAGATAACCCTCATATTGCATGGTACTAATATATAATTGTATCATGATTACTAATCATGCAGATATGTTGAGAGGATGAGCATAGCCAGGTATGAGCTATGATGTTATGTATATTGAAAATGTTCTATAGGCCTTATAAGCCTTCATATGCTTTGTTGCTTAGTGAGAGGTAACTGACAATTAATGAGTCATGTGTGTCATATGATGTGCTAATTATCTTAGATTGTTTATGAGCTTCATAAGCCATAATATGCCTTATTGCCTATCAAGGGGTAATAAGAGGTGGTATGAGCCTTGTGAACTATGTGCAATGTTTTGTGTAGCAAGAATTATAATGTCCCTGGGTCAGATGATATGAAGGTATGAAGTTACCTAATAAGTGGTAACAAGTGTTCTATGGTGAGCTATGGGTTCAAACACCCAGATGTTATAATCATGATGATGAACTTGTTAAAAAGAGGAAATGTACTTGGTGAGTTGAGGGATTAAGATCCCAACACTTTGTGAAAAGAGTATGGCTACAGGCCATGATTCCACAATGACAATGCCAGGCTTTAGATATATGATCTAAGCCTGAAGAGAGTTAATGTTGTGGTAATGATGTTGTAGTGAATAAATGTTATACATGTTGTTCATATTCCATAATGAATAAGTGACATGTGGCTCTTTCAAGTTATAGTTGCAATGTTCTAGATAAGAATGATATTCTAATCTGTTAGACATTGAATTTACTGATGCCAAACAAATATAATTCCTATGTGCATATTTATCTTCTTAAGATGCAATAATAATGTTACCGGCGGAGAGTTATATCTCTCGCTGGGGCAATTTACAATTGTCTCTGTAAGGACCTTGACCTTCGTTTAGGGTTTACCCTGTTTGTTTTGCTTAACCTTGATGCTTTGGTGCTTGCTAATAAGCTTTAGTGGTGATTAGGGTTTAGTTGTGCTTTGTTGAGAGTTGGAGGTGCTACTTGCAAATAACCCAAGTCTAGGGTTTTATGAGCATGTTTGCCACCTTGTGAGGTGTTTCTCTCTCTTTGCTTCCTGTAGGGTTGAGAGGAAGGCTTGGGCTCGTTGCTTGAGTTCTTTTTGGCTTGGTTGAGCTTGTTTGGGCCTTGAGGTGCCTTGTTTTGGCTTGGTTGAGCCTTGTGTTGCCCGAAGAGATGTTTGTGTCACCCATGATGCTTGACCTAGCTTTGACCTTGTTTAGTGGACACTTGGTGCATATCTTGGCCAAGTGGATGGAGCTTGCTAGAGTAGTGGCTCGTGCACTAGGACAAGTGTCCCTATGCAAGTGACACCTTGCTTGGATCTACCTTGTTTTCTCCTCCCTTTCCTTCTATATATGGGGTTCCCTTCCTTGCTTTGGGTCCCTTTGGTCCTTTAGTTTTCTCCTCTACCTTGGTTGCACGACACAACCCTCTTCCTTGCTGGTGGTGGCCGATACTCCCTTGGAAGGAGCAGCTTGTTGGCCGATACCCCCCCCTAAAGGAGCAGGTGGTGGCCAACATCCCTTGAAGCTTGGAGCTCTTCTTCTTCCTTGGAGCTTAAGGCGGGTTGCATAACTTCTAATCCCTAACTACAATATCTCTTGTTATGATCTTGTTTACATGTTAGTAGCTTAGTTTCTTGCTTCGCTTCATGTTGGATGATATCTCTTATCTTAGTGTGTTGGGCGACATGTTTGCTCTTGTGTTGGGCGATAGGCCAAGTGAGGTGTGTGTTGGCCTATAGGCTTGTGTTGGGTGAGATGTGGTGGTGTCGGGCGACACCCCTTGTGCTTGTGACGGGCGTCACACCCTTTCTCTTGGCTTTGTGTCAGCCGTTAGGACTTGACCAAGTGTTGCATGTTTTGAGGATGTGTTCCCTCTCTCTCTCTCTTTGTTGTTTTTCTCTTGTGATGACTTGGACGACAGCCCTTGTATCGGGCGTTGTGAGTGGAGTGTGACGGGCGTTGCGCTGCCCTTGTGTGTTGGCCGATAACGCAGGGGTGAGACGGGCGTTGCCCGATAGTTGAGGGTGCCCGACACTCCCTTGATGCGTGACACTTCTCCCCATAACGCTGCGTCGCGCGCTGGTTGCCTTGGTGGCAACGCAACGTTGTTGCTCTCTTTCAGATCTGCCGTTTGATGCGTTGTTCCTTGGGTGAGGGCAGGCTGCCATTACACCCCTGTTAGTGAGGGTTTTATTATCCTTTTGTGACAATTCCTCGTATCACGCAATAGTCTAGTAGTGGATATCCTTGCTTTGAAACGTGGTAACTCCTTATATTGCAAAATGATGCTTGTTATCATAAGCTTATTCATTTATGTTAGCCTGGCTACACATATGGAAATGATTATCTACAAATGCTAAGAATGGTAATGGTAGTGGTAATGATAACACTTGTTCTGTATGTCCAACATGACTACATGCATGAAGCAATCATCTTGATTATCTGTATAATGATAAGTACATAAATAGTTGCTTAATAATGTGTCTCGTGTACATGATCACCAGTTGATGAATAATTAATAAGTATAGCATCCTGAATATCCTCTCATGATAGTAAGCATAGTCCTTATGTTGAAACTATGATTATTGTATACCCTAACCATGCACGTGATGCTTAGCCATAAAAAGGCTATGAGAAATATGTGATGAGTAACATCACTTTGGTTGATGAGATTGCATGTATGATGTGTTTGCCCCATGATGATGATGCGAGCCTTGAGAGGCAGTGGCAATACATGAGGAGGGATTGAGATCCCATGGTATGAGATGATCCTTGAGATGGATCTGGATGGTTGGCAAGAGGCCAAGTGATAACATGTGATGTTGGATCCTTGAAATGGATTAGGTTGATGTGACTACAATAAAAGCATAATGTTGAGTTTATGTTGTTTATTCTATTATAGTTTGCATGTTATACAACTTGGTTGAATCTTGCAATCCATCTAAAAGATACTAAATAATTACAGTGGAATATATCATGTAGTTTGCCCTGGCCATAGATCCATCATCGTCAGGAGCTGGTGATGGTGAAACGGGTTCTCCCACAGGTTAACCCGGAGTGCATATTGTTGAATATGCGAGGTTTCTCCTAGCCTAAAGTGAGGAGGTAAGAGTGCAACTTCGGTTGTAGACTCGGTTATATGATGAGCATGGTGATCAGGCCCATGGCTCTGAATATGTGATATGAAGAGCAAGAATGCGTTCATGGCTCAGAGCGCGGTGATCAGGCCCGTGGCTCAGATATACTAGCGCCATGACCTGTACCGAGGTGGGCTAGAGGAAGGGTAGCCTGAGGAGCTGACCCTGTGGTTGAGGCCACTTAAGCATGAGACTGCGGTCCTGCTTGTGTTGTTCTCGTACACTGACTACGAGGGGGAAGGTTGTGGAGTCCGGCTCTTCCATTAACCTTGTATGGCACCGGCTATGGGCTTCACAACTGAAGGTTGGATTTGAATGGTACGGTTCACTTCCTCAGGGCATAATAATAAAATATGTAATTCAACCATATAGTAGTTACTACTTAAGGAAAATCATAGAACATTGGTTGGGGCCTTGTTTGTGTAGTTAATCTGTTATATCTTACAGTTACTTCTATATATCTCATGTTATGTGGCGATGTATATATCTTATCTTGTTAATCATGTTCCATAGAGAGATGTTGGTTATGTGCCTTTTGGATAGCTGGTGAGCCTATCGGTAAGAATAGCTTTGCCTTACACAAAATGCTCTTGTTACATCTGTTATCAGTTATCTGTGGTTATAGCTTTATCTTCTGAGGTTCTGTAGTTGCGGCAGGGAGTTATGCCTCCCGCTGGGACAATGTTCAATTGTCTCACCCCGCTGGTTTACACCCTTTTTAGGTGGTCGAGCTAGACATGGTGGTGGTCGTGGAGTTGCGGCCGAGCAGCAAGAAGAGCAGTAGAAGGCAAGATATGGACATGCTGCTGTTTTGGTGTTTTGATAGTAGAGTCTAGAGTCATCCCTGTACTCTCAGGTCCTTGGCGGTGTTTTGACGTTGTTTCATGATGTATGATCGTTGATGTTGTATATCCTGCTGTTGGCCAGATGTGGGCTTTTATGTGTATATGACAGGTGGTGAACTCACGTAATGACAAGACAGTTGTTGTTCTAAGCTATGGACAAGTTTCAAGGGCTTGTATAAGTTTATATAATCAGTTTTCTTGCAGGATGTGGACTGGAATGTGAGAGTTTCTCAGTTTATCCGCTTTCCGCAATCAGTTTTAATTAAACCGTATTTTTGGTAATCTGTGGTTATGGTGATTTCCACACGTTTTCACGTAACACCTCGTTGTCTATGTGATAGTGGGATGTGTTGCCACAAAGTTTGGTATCAGAGCCTTAGGTTCGCTGAGTCTACAGGGATTTAGGACTAGGTCGTCTGTTCTTGTGTGTTGTCTAGATTTTCTTACAACCGTGTTCTACCCTCAGCGGAAGAAAAGTCAAGATGTCTGGAAACCATGAAGAACACTCAGCTGAGTACAGCGATGCTGGTTCAGCTGGTGGAGCTGAAGGACATGCACATGAAGATCGGGTGCCTGAGGTCCCCCAACCTGACCCAGCCATTCAACAACTTATGGGGCAGCTGATGGCTACAATGAATCTCATGGTTGAGCGATTTCCAGTGCCTCCTCCGCGAGCACAGGCTCCCCATGGAGAAGCATCGGGTATTGGGAAGACCTTCGAGCGGCTTCACCGAGTCGGAGCTTCAGATTATGCTGGAACGGCTGATCCAGCGGATGCAGATCTATGGCTGACAAGTCTTGAGAAGGCTTTCCGGATCCTCGACATCCCCAAAGCAGACAAAGTAAAGCATGTTGTCTACCTTCTGAAGGGTAGTGTTGGTCACTGGTGGACCATCGAGGAGGAGAAGCGGCCTGGTGAGGTGATCTGTTGGGAAGTTTTCCGACGCGAGTTCGTCAGCAGATACTTTCCGAAGACGTATCTGGATGAGAAGATCAGTCAGTTTGAGTGGTTACAACAAGGAACGATGAAAATCACCGAATATGAGGCTAAGTTCATGGACTTGTTGAGGTTTTTTCCTCATATGGCAGCAACATATGAGGAGCGAATCAGACGTTTCGAGAAAGGTTTGAGTTCTGAGCTGATAACACCTGTGTCTGTGTTGGAGAATCGAGAGTGGTTTGCTATGTTTGTGGAATCCATCCGGAGGATTGAACGATAAGTAAGGGAGAAAAGAGAGTCCATGTCTCATAAAAGGACTGCTCATTTCCAGGGACAGAGGTTTGGTGGCTTCAAGAAGCCCAGGTTTTCACCACCTTCAGTGATGATAGGTTCTGGTGTACCTTCACAGTGGTCTCCGAGTAAGGGAAGAGGTTATGTTTCTTCGCCGTCTAAAGCACATAGTACCGCTTCAGTAGTAGTGATGGGGCCATCTAGGCTAAGGTTTTAAGATAGGGCATGCTATCTTTGTGGACAGACCGGGCATCTCAAGTTACAATGCCCGAATAGAGATGTTGAAGTGATGCAGCAGTCGAGGCAGAATCAACAAGGATCAGAGAGACAGTAGCCCAGTGATAGTAGAGGGCGAGGATGCGGTCAAGCGTCTCAAGCTGGATCGTCTGCTCAAGGAAGCAGAGGACGTGGACAACAAGCAATGGATCGATTCTACGTTATGAATCAGCCGGAGGCGATAGTCAACCCACGAGTGGTGACAGGTCAGATGGAGTTATTTCATTATGATATGTCTTCTTCTTGCTTTATATCTGTTCTGGTTGACCCGGGTGCTACACACTCTTTTGTCGCCTATAGTATGCTTGAAAACTGTCGTTTACCTGTTAGTTGTAAAAAAGATAGCCTGTTGTTAGAAACCCCTCTTGATGGTTCCTCGTTGCTTCGAGAAGTGTGTCCCTCTTGTGTCTTGTCTTTTTTGGGACGCTGTATACAAGTGGATCTTATACCACTTGATATGCACGGTTTCGATGTTATCCTTAGGATGGTTACCTTAGAGAAGTATAAGGTTGTCTTGGACTGTGGTTCCAAGCAGGCAATGTTTGATGATGCTGGAGAGAAGTGGATCTTCCAGGGAGATAGGAAGATTCTTCCGACGTGTCTGATATCGGCTATGGTGGCAGAGAAGTTGCTACGGCAAGGATGTGATGCGTTCTTAGCTCATGTGGTGGATACTATTGTGGTTACCAAGGCGAAAGGTCCTAGTCTCGAGGAGGTGTCAGTTGTCCGAGAGTTTGCATATGTTTTACCTGATGAGTTTCCTGGTGTTCCTCCACCCCGAGAGATTGATTTTGAGATCAATCTGGTCCCAGGAACACAGCCAATTGCACAGACACCGTACACGATGGCTCCAGTAGAGATGGCAGAGCTGAAGAAGCAGCTGCAAGAGTTGTTGGAGAAAGGTTTTATCCGACCGAGTATGTCGCCTTGGGGTGCTCCAGTGTTGTTTGTTAAGAAGAAGGATGGTTCGATGCGGTTGTGTATAGACTACCGGTAGTTGAACAAAGTTACGATCAAGAACAAGTATCCGTTGCCGCGAATAGATGATCTGTTCGATCAGTTGTGAGGTGCTACAGTGTTTTCGAAGATCGATCTACGGTCTGGATATCATCAGTTGAGGATTAAGGCAGATGACATACCAAAGTCAGCTTTCAAGACGAGGTATGGTCATTTCGAGTTCGTGGTTATGTCGTTTGGGCTAACCAATGCACCTGCTGCTTTCATGGACCTGATGAACAGAGTGTTCCGTCCGTTCTTAGATCAGTTTGTCATAGTCTTTATAGATGACATTTTGATCTACAGTCGGGACAGGCAAGAGCATGAGTAACATCTTCGACGAGCGTTGATTCTTCTTCGCCAACATCAGTTGTATGCCAAGTTCAGTAAGTGTGAGTTCTGGTTGGAAGAAGTGACTTTCTTGGGTCATGTGATATCTGTAGAAGGAGTCAAAGTAGATCCAAAGAAGGTGGAATCCATTGCAGAATGGGAACAACCGAAGATGCCGACAGAAGTTCGTAGTTTCCTTAGTTTAGCAGGATACTACCGGAGGTTTATCAAGGACTTCAGTGCGATCGCGTCACCGATGACAAAGTTGACCAGAAAGGATGTACCTTTTGTTTGGGATGATCGATGTCAGCAAGCTTTGCAGAGTTTGAAGGAGAAGCTGACCAGTGCTCCAGTGTTAATCTTGCCAGAGGCTGGAAAGGGCTATGTTGTTTTCTGTGATGCTTCCCAGAAAGGTTTAGGTTGTGTGTTGATGCAGGAAGATCATGTGGTTTCTTTTGCCTCACAACATCTTAAGAAACATGAGGAGAACTATCTGACTCATGATTTGGAGTTGGCAGCAGTGGTTCATGCGTTAAAGATTTGGAGACACTATCTTTATGGGGAAGTGTGTCAAATCTTTACGGATCATAAGAATCTGAAGTATATCTTTTCGCAGCACGAGTTGAACATGCGACAGCGGCTATGGATGGAGTTGATCAATGATTACGACTGCACTATTGAGTATCATCCTGGTAAGGCGAATGTGGTCGCTGATGCACTTAGCAGAAAGTCTTCTTCTCTTTCTTCCAAGAAGGCACAGTTGAGTTCTCTGGTATGCCATAGGCGAGATATGTTTGTTTCACTGCGACAAATGAATGTACAGATGGAAGTTTCCTTGCTAACCGGACTTTTAGCACAGATGCAAGTCAAGCCTACGCTGAGACAACAGATCAAAGATGCACAACAGACAGATGATGTAGTACAGTTGATTAGATCAGAGATTGGCAGTGAAAAGCGTGAAGGGTTCCATGAGTCTGAGGATGGGCTAGTTTGCTATCGTGATAGGATGGTGGTTCCAGATGTCGATGATTTGAGGAAGTTGGTGCTCGAGGAAGCACACACGTCGATGTACGCTATGCATCCAGGTGTCACCCAGATGTATCATAGTCTGAAGGACTTGTATTGGTGGCCCAGTTTGAAGAAAGATGTGGCTGAGTTCGTGGCGATATGTGCGGTTTGTCAGCAAGTGAAGGCTGAACATCAGAAACTGGCAGGTACGCTGCAACCCTTGCCAATACCGCAGTGGAAATGGGATCATGTAACCATGGATTTCATAGTTGGTCTACCCAAGACAACTAGGAATTATGATTCCATTTGGGTGGTTGTGGACAGATTGACGAAGTCTGCCCATTTCCTACCTGTAAAGACGACGTATACAGCCGAGAAGCTCGCTAGAGTGTACGTGGATGAGATAGTTCATTTGCATGGTGTGCCAGCGACGATAGTTTCTGACAGAGGTCCTCAGTTTACGAGTCATTTTTGGGAACAGTTGCACAAAGCGTTGGGAACACAGTTGAGGTTCAGTACCGCCTTTCACCCGCAGACTGATGGACAGTCTGAGAGGACTATTCAGACTTTAGAAGATCTCCTTTGAGCTTGTATTTTGCAGTTTCTAGGCAACTGGGATGTACATCTTAGTTTGATAGAGTTTTCCTACAACAACAGTTATCAGAGGAGCATTGACATGACTCCTTATGAGGCTTTGTATGGAAGGAAGTGTAGATCTCCTCTGTGTTGGTACGAGTCTGGTGAGTATTAGCTGTTAGGCCTTGAGTTAGTACAGCAGACAATAGAAAAGATCAAAGTGATACAACAACCGTTGAAAGTGGCACAGGGCAGGCAGAAGTCTTATGCAGACAATCGTCGATGACCTTTGGAGTTCCAAGTAGGAGACAAAGTGTATCTCAAAGTCTCGCCATGGAAAGGTGTGCTGAGGTTTGGCCGGAAGGGTAAGTTGGCACCCAGGTATATGGGGCCTTATCCACTCATAGCATGTGTTGGTAAGGTAGCTTACGAGTTAGAGTTGCCTCCAGAGTTGCACAGGTTGCATCCAGTGTTCCATGTCAGTATGATGAAGAAAAGTCATCCAGATTCGGGAACAGTGATACAACCAGTAGAGGTTGAGCTTGATGAAGATGTGACCTACGAGGAAGGTCCTGTGACGATCCTTGACAGAAGGGTTGAGAAGCTGAAGAGGAAGGACCTGGTTCTTGTGAAGGTTCTTTGGCATCATCGTGGCATTGAGGAAGCCACATGGGAGCTTGAAGAAGAGATGAGGAGGAAGTATCCCTCGCTTTTCTCTTTGGATTTTGGGTATGAAATCCCTTGAAGGGGGTTATCTTGTAAGGACCCTGACCTTCGTTTAGGGTTTACCCTATTTGTTTTTCTTAACCTTGATGCTTTGGTGCTTGCTAATCACCTTTATTGGTGATTAGGGTTTAGTTGTGCTTTGTTGAGAGTTGGAGGTGCTACTTACAAATAACCCAAGTCTAGGGTTTTGTGAGAAAGTTTGCCACCTTGTGAGGTGTTTCTCTCTCTTTGCTTCCTCTAGGGTTGAGAGGAAGGCTTGGGCTCGTTGCTTGAGTTCTTTTGGGCTTGGTTGAGCTTGTTTGGGCCTTGAGGTGCCTTGTTTTGGCTTGGTTGAGCCTTGTATCGCCCGAAGAGATGTTTGTGTCACCCATGATGCTTGACCTAGCTTTGACCTTGTTTAGTGGACACTTGGTGCATATCTTGGCCATGTGGATGGAGCTTGCTAGAGTAGTGGCTCATGCACTAGGACAAGTGTCCCTATGCAAGTGACACCTTGCTTGGATCTACCTAGTTTTCTCCGCCCTTTCCTTCTATATATGGGGTTCCATTCCTTGCTTTTAGTCCCTTTGGTCCTTTAGTTTTCTCCTCTACCTTGGTTGCACGTCACAACCCTCTTCCTTGCTGGTGGTGGCCGATACTCCCTTGGAAGCAGCAGCTTGTTGGCTGATACCCCCCCCTAAAGGAGCAGGTGGTGGCCAACATCCCTTGAAGCTTGGAGCTCTTCTTCTTCCTTAGAGCTTCAGGCGGGTTGCATAACTTCTAATCCCTAACTACAGTATCTCTTGTTATGATCTTGTTTACATGTTAGTAGCTTAGTTTCTTGCTTAGCTTCATGTTGGACGATATCTCTTGTGTTAGTGTGTTGGGCGACATGTTTTCTCTTGTGTTGGGTGATAGGCCAAGTGAGGTGTGTGTTGGCCGATAGGGGTGGTGTCGGGCGAGATGTGGTGGTTTCGGACGACACCCCTTGTGCTTGTGACGGGCGTCACGCCCTTTCTCTTGGCTTTGTGTCGGCCGTTAGGACTTGACCAAGTGTTGCACGTTTTGAGGATGTGTTCCCTCTCTCTCTCTCTCTCTCTCTTAGTTGTTTTTCTCTTGTGATGACCTGGACGACAACCCTTGTATCAGGCGTTGTGAGTGGAGTGTGACGAGCGTTGCGCTGCCCTTGTGTGTCGACCGATAACACAGGGGCGAGACGGGCATTGCCCGATAGTTGAGGGTGCCCGACACTCCCTTGATGCACAACACTTCTCCCCATAACCCCATGTCACGTGCTGGTTGCCTTGGTGGCAACGCAACGTTGCTGCTCTCTTTCAGATCTGCCGTTTGTTGCGTTGATCCTTGGGTGAGGGCAGGCTGCCATTACACCCCTGTTAGTGAGGGTTTTATTATCCTTTTGTGACGATTCCTCGTATCACGAAATAGTCTAGTAGTGGATATCCTTGCTTTGAAACGTGGTAACTCCTTATATTGCAAAATGATGCTTGTTATCATAAGCTTATTCATTTATCTTAGCCTGGCTACACATATGGAAATGATTATCTACAAATGCTAAGAATGGTAATGGTAGTGGTAATGATAACACTTGTTCTATATGTCCAACATGACTACATGCATGAAGCAATCATCTTGATTATCTGTATAATGATAAGTACATAAATAGTTGCTTAATAATGTGTCTCGTGCACATGATCACCAGTTGATGAATAATTAATAAGTATAGCATCCTGAATATCCTCTCATGATAGTAAGCATAGTCCTTATGTTGAAACTATGATTATTGTATACCCTAACCATACACGTGATGCTTAGCCATAAAAAGGCTATGAGAAATATGTGATGAATAACATCACTTTGGTTGATGAGATTGCATGTATGATGTGTTTGCCCCATGATGATGATGCAAGCCTTGAGAGGCAGTGGCAATACATGAGGAGGGATTGAGATCCCATGGTATGAGATGATCCTTGAGATGGATCTGGATGGTTGGCAAGAGGCCAAGTGATAACATGTGATGTTGGATCCTTGAAATGGATCAGGTTGATGTGACTACAATAAAAGCATAATGTTGAGTTTATGTTGTTAATTCTGTTATAGTTTGCATGTTATACAACTTGGTTGAATCTTGCAATCCATCTAAAAGATACTAAACAATTACAGTGGAATATATCATGTAGTTTGCCCTGGCCATAGATCCATCATCGTCAGGAGTTGGTGATGGTGAAACGGGTTCTCCCACAGGTTAACCCGGAGCACATATTGTTGAATATGTGAGGTTTTTCCTAGCCTAAAGTGAGGAGGTAAGAGTGCAACTTCGGTTGTAGACTCGGTTATATGATGAGCATGGTGATCAGGCCCATGGCTCCGAATATGTGATATGAAGAGCATGAATGCGTTCATGGCTCAGAGCGCGGTGATCAGCAGCAGAAACATCCTGTACCCCTCCTTTTGAAGCGGGTACCTCTAACTAAGCATCAAAACCCCTCTCGAGGTTGCTGGACTTAAGTTAGAGTGGAAAGGTTACTAAAGCAACTCCGATCCTGGGCACTCTCGTACTCTAGTATCGGACCAAACACTAGAGCCACAAGACCTCTCTCGAGGCTGTTGCAACGGGAAAACACGATTCAGTAGCTAATCGAAACGTGATCCAAGCGTACAAGCTAGAGTTCAGATGTTAAACATAGCAATCATCCAACAAAAGGGACCAAACATAAAGCAGCAGATAATTAAGGCTCTTCTAATTCCATTAGAATAAAAGGGTCTAGTTACATTGCATAAGTAAAGAGAGTAAATGACTGAAATAAATAAAGATAAATGCTGCCTTCTTGATTTCGAAGGGCGACAGGCAGTAGCAGACCCTCCAGCCTGATACCGGGCGAGAGCCTTACCCGATACACCCGTGTCGGGCGGCACACCGTCTCGGGAAACACGCTCATGATGGGTGGACGTATCGTGCGGGGCGCCCATGCCCGATACGAACATGTTGGGCGGCACCCTCTCGGGCGACACGTCGTGACTGGTGATGCGTATCAGTCTTGGTATCGTGTCGGGATAGAGTGTTGCTTCCAGTATCGGGTACTTCTATCAGGCATCCTTGTTGTCTGATATCAGCCTGCAGCAGAGCCCGGGTCTGACCCTAAGTGAACCATTCCCTCCCTCTCGGTATGGGGAAGTGCTAACCTAGAATCGCCTGACACACCTCTGAGGCACGACACACTAGCTCCAGATGCTTTCCTAGGTTGGCTTTCGAGAGATTCTGACCCGTCCCATCGGAGTCCTGTAGCTGTTATTTATAGGCAGCTGTTGGGAGTATATGTGGTTCTTCAGGCGCCACGTGTCCTTCTTCAGCTCTATCATCGCGGATTCAGGGGTGCCCGATATGCGCGTCGCCCATCAAAAGGATGTCGGGCTGGGAGTGTGTCGGTCAACGTGACGAGTGGTGCCTGCGGGTGGGTGGCCTATATCGCGTGACACGCTTCGGCAGTAGTGGCGAGTTCGGCTCCCTGTCAGGTAAATGGTGTATCGCTCGTCTGCTTCCTCTTGCGTGGCACCCTCGTGTCGTGCAGCAGTGTATCGTGCTGCCCTGTCGGGCAGTGAGCGTATCGGCCGGCTGGTTGGTAGGATGGCCGATGCAGGTGGAACACGTTCGTGGGCCGGGATGGCCCTTTTTGCTGATAAATGAGTTAAAAATCGAGGAAAACTCTACAAAAGATGATAGTTTTGAGTTAAAATCGTAGTGTGGCCTGTTTATGCAAAAACATGACAAAAAGGAGAGGAAAATAGTTTAAAAGGGCAGATTTGATAACGAAACAAGGGCCAAAAACATCACAAAATTTGATGTTATCAATATGTTCCTCACATGTTGAAGCATCATGAGAGTGAAAATGATGATGAGGTGTGGCTTATGGAAGCCTGAATACCAAGAAAGAGCTGATAAAGCAATGTATGTGCATGAAAACCTAGTTTTGGTGTAATGTGCAATTTACCCAAAACCTAGGGTGCAATATGTAAATTACCACTTCAATAAGGTCCCTAATGTTTCTTGGCATCATGTAGAGTAAAGAAAATGAGAGGGGTGCCTCATTTGAATTAAGTTGGAGGAGAGAGAATCTTGATATTAAAATAATCAAGATTTAATCCTAATTGAAACCCTAATTCGATTTATGGCAAAAATAAATGTATTAATTAAAGGGCCATCAACCAAAATTAAAATGGTTGGATTCAGATGTGTGTGTGACGTCCTTGAGCCTTGCAAGGACCACAAAAATATCCAAGGGAGTGGATAACTCACACACAATTTTATAAGAAAAAGAAATATCCACTCACATATGGATATTAATGTAACGACACCCGCCATCATTTAAGATAACAAGTGTCATTAACAATAATAAAACATGCGGAAACAATTATTAACTAATGCAGAAGCGAATCATTAGCAGCGAATTAGCAAAAAAATCAGTGAAAATTAAAACCTTTTTATCAATAGATCCATCAAAGGAAAACTTTCTCACATAGAACCAAAGTAACACATTTACATTCTTGTTCGAAGGTACATATTATGTATCATCTGTTTCTGAGAATTACAAGCATCATCTGTCCTATTAAACTAATCACATGCAGTATAAAAATCTCGAGGCACTGAGCCAAAATCTCAAAAGCACTAACTACTACTCCGAGGACCTGAGAGTACAAAGACGACACATAGGACTCTATATACATCTATATAAGGCATAACAACCAGTGTCTCCACATGAGAATTCACTGTTGTTCCTGCTGCTGCTGTTGTCCTTCACCTATTGAAGGATTCCTGCCTCCTCGTCCGCGTCCACCTAAAAATGTAGTTCCCACGGGGGTGAGACTGTGGAAACACACCCCACTATCACACAGACAGTGAGGTGTTACACGAAAATGTGCGGAAATCACCATAACCACAGATTACCAAAAATATGGGTTAATTAAAACTGATTGCGGAAAGTAGATAAACTAAGAAACTCTCACATTCCAGTCCACATCCTGCAAGAAAATAGATTATATAAACTTATACAAGCCCTTGAAAGTTGTCCACATCTTAGAACAACAGATGTCTTGTCATCACGTGAGTTCACCACCTGTCATATACACATAAAAGCCCACATCCGGCCAATAGTAGGATATACAACATAAATGATCATACATCGTGAAACAACGTTAAAACACCGCCAAGGACCTGAGAGTACAGGGATGACTCTAGACTCTACTACCAAAACACCAAAACAGTAGCATGTCCATATCTTGCCTTCTACTGCTCTTCTTGCTGCTCGGCCGCAACTCCACGACCACCACCACGTCTAGCTCGACCACCTAAAAAGGGTGTAAACCAGCGGGGTGAGACAATTGAAAATTGTCCCAGAGGGAGGCATAACTCCCCGCCGCAACTACAGAACCTCAGAAGATAAAGCTATTACCGCAGATAACTCATAACAGATGTAACAAGAGCAGTTTGTGTAAGGCAAAGCTATTCTTACCGACAGGCTCACCAGCTGTCCAAAAGGCACATAACCAACATCTCTCTATGGAACATGATTAACAAGATAAGATATATACATCGCCACATAACATGAGATATATAGAAGTAACTATAAGATATAACAGATTAACTACACAAACAAGGCCTCAACCAATGTTCCGTGATTTTCCTTAAGCACTAACTACTATACGGCTAAATTACATATTTTATTATTATGCCCTGAGGAAGTGAACCGTACCGTTCAAATCCAACCTTCGGCTGCAAAGCCCATAGCCGGTGCCATACAAGGTTAATGGAAGAGCCGGACTCCACAACCTTCCCCCTCGTAGTCAGTGGACGAGAACAACACAAACAGGACCGCAGTCTCATGCTTAAGTGGCCTCAACCACAGGGTCAGCTCCTCAGGCTACCCTTCCTCTAGCCCGCCTCGGTACAGGTCACGGCGCTAGTATATCTGAGCCACGGGCCCGCTTGTTTTATCGAAGCTTTCTCATTTGTTCCTTACTAAAGTGATAGTGTTATCTCTCTGTTTCCGTTGCGCGAAAAACCCTAAAAACTGATAAACCTTTAAAACCTTAATTTTTCCTCATAACTCCAGTTGGAGGTAGATTTCTTTTATTTTATCGATCTTAGCCTATTGTTCCCTTGGGGAACCTTATCATCTCCTTACCCATACTAGATTGTAACATGTAGATTCCGTGTTCACCAACACTACCACCCTTGTCCCTGTGTTCAACCCCGTATATCTACTTCGACCCCATAAACAAAGTTGCGGGGGCCTAGAAGGTTTCGGGTTATAAATTTAAAAGTCTGACTACTTCAAATCCACCCCACTTTTCGGACGTGCGATTTAGGCCGGTCAACTTTTTGGCGCCGTTGCCAGGGACAAGGCAAAACGGTACTGTTGACGAACCCGAATCCACTAACTACACTCCAGTGCCTCAAGCTTAGAAATGAGCTTGACAACACTCTCTTTTTCCTTTTTTATATCTTAACCTGAAATGAGTAATTCTTATTATTAATAACAGATTTTCTAACTTGATCTTAACATGCTATTTAGGTACTCAGGAGGAAGGCGTTCTGCCCAACTGAGCACCAACATCACCAAACATGCCGCCTCGCATTGAACAACCTATTTTAGAAGGTGAGCGCCAAGCGAGAGCTACACCTCACTTGCCTCCGCCTGAAGACAATGAACGCTATGACGACAATGATCAACCTGAAGATCCAGAAATAGAACAGTTTGAGGATGACCATCGCCGGGAGAGACATCGTCATCACCGGAGGCACAGAAGAAATCAAAATAATCAAGAACAGCGTTAGGGAGGCCGTGACAATGACGATTCCAATGAAGAGGAAAAGACCCTAAGGGAGTTAGCTTCCAGCAAGGCTAACAATTCCAGATGTCCTGTTATCATCCCGAGATTCAACACAACCAACTTCGAGCTAAAACCATCAATCATCTCCATGATTCAGAACAAAAGCTTTAGAGGGAGTTCGAAGAATGATAATCCCTATCACCATTTAGATGCTTTCAAGAACATCTGTGACACCATCAAGATGTGGGGAGTCCCACATGAGGTAATCTATTGCAAGGGTTTCATCTTTTCTTTGGAAGATAAGGCTCTATCATGGTACCTGGGGCTGCCCCACCAAGCTCTGAACGGATGGAGTGCACTGGCGGATGCCTTTGTAAACAAGTTTTATCCTACCGAGAAAATCGTCCAGAACAGACACAGGATTACATCTTTCATGAAAAAGCCAAACAAGAATCTCCATGATGCCTGGGAACGATACCAAGAATATTAGAGGGACTTCCCTCATCACAACTATAAGAAAGGCTTCTTGATAACTACCTTCTACAACGGTCTAACCCCTGAGGAAAGGGTTTCACTGAATGCAGCAGCATGAAGTGACTTTCTGGGGAAGAAGCCAAGCAGATCCGAGAAGATCGTCAAGAACATGGCCAAGTTGCAAGCCGACACTGATTACGATAGATCAGATAGGGGACAAGCTAAGAAGGCTAGTGAAGGACCTTCATTTGAATCCAAGGCTCTGGAAACTATCACCTCTCAGATCCAGAGGATAGCTACTGATGTCAAACAGCTGAAAGAATCAAGTGGAAAGGGAAAGAAACAAGTCGAAAAGTTCATGAAGTGTGTCACCTGTGGAGAAGGTGGACACGGGGTAGATAACTGTATCTACACCCGACCTGACGAGTCGAGCGAAATTGAATCCAAAGCTGAGGAGACTGAGAATGTCTCTTTCGTTAATTTCAAGAGGCCAGACCATCCTGGTTTTAGTTATGGCAACAAAGATGCGGCTGAAAACTCGCATCAGCTGCACAACACCACCAAGCAACCCCAAGTTTTCGAGAAAAGGGGAGGACCAAGTCAATTCACCAGAACCACTTCCTTCCAGTCAAACAAGGGAAATTTCCAAGGACAAGGTAAGTACCAAGGTCGCCAAGCGACGAACACCAGTCAAGGTCAAAGTCAAGCCAAGGAGTAAGGACAAGACAAGGTTTTGAACCAACCAGACCTAGTTGGCCAGTTATTTGATTTTGTAAAGAGACAAGATACCGTCAATAACCAGCTGGCGCAGAGTGCGCTTTCAAATTCAGGAGTTCTGAATTCAATGCAGGTCCATATGGTGGATATGCACACGCATCAATGCCAGATCGATCAGCAGTTGGCCCAGATGGCCGAATTGATAAAGAACCCCTCAGGTAAAATACCCTCCAACACCGAATCCGCCAAAAAGGTAGGGCTGTGATCAGGAAGGATAGAGATTGACTTGCAAGATATGGACACTACTAGAGGCAAAAAGTGAAGGACCTGGACCTGTCAAGCTGGCAACGCAAACTACAACGCTCCTCGAGAGGCAACCCGAGCTTTTACTTTTTCTAGAATAGGATGTTATTTACTTTCTTGCAAGAAAAACATTATGAACATTTGGACTGTAATAAGGCACGAGTCAGTGCATGCGCCACATGCACTGACTCTTTGGTTTTATGGGCCACTGCTCTGTTTTATGAGCATTGATGAGTAATACTATCTGAGGTCAGGAACTTAACCTTAGGCCAATGATGTTTTACTCATCAATGGCTTTTTCCTTTGCCTTGTTTTTAGTTTTTCATCTAGATCTTGTTCTAAAAGCCGCGTATTGGGCAAGTATCTCCTTTTCCTGATCGTATCAGACAGCAACTCAGTCGGCGCGCAAAACGCGCTCATATTGGGCGACGGTATATCGAGCATCGCATAAGCCGTGTCGCACGACACGCCCGGGCGGCGAGCACCCGTATCAGGCAAGATGAGTTATTACCCTTGATTAGACGGATGGGACCGCTCGTCTCAGGAATGGCTTGTCTCAACGGCCGACACGCGTCCCAGATTTACCTGTTTTACCCCCGATTGAGATTGCTATATATAGTACGGAGGTTTTACCGTGTCGGGCTACTGCATTTACTCTTCTAGCTACCCGTATCATGCAATAATTTCTCCCTTTGCTCGTGTGTCATCCAGCTAGCTTTTGCTCTTGTGTCGCGCAAGAGCTTCAGATAGTAAAGGTATAGCCCGACATCCTACTTGCCCAGCACGAGTTTCATATCGCACACGGCGTATCGAGTTGACGACTTTAGTTGATTTTTCTTGTGTCGCCTGATACATGTGTCGCACGATACGTCTTTCGCTCGCGTTTGCCCGATACCCTATATCATCCGATAACCATGTCGCCCATCCTTGTGCCATCTCGTTTGCTCTTGTTGTCGGGCGGCACATTGTTTTTCTTCTATCGGGGAAGACCCTATCAGGCGCTCTGTTTCAACGTGATCGTATCGCTCGACACAAGTGTATCGGGCAAACATCGTATCGCCCAGTGTTAAGGCCCGATACGGTGGTGTCGGGTAGCTTATGTATCGGCCCAAATCTTTATCCTGCAATCAATTTTAACATTTAATTGATCAATGAATTTGTTTAATGATAACAGATTTGGCCCGTACAAAGCAAACCGTCGTTTGATTAGATGAACACGGTAGAAGGATCGACACTGAGGCCGCAGCTGAAGAAACAACGGTCGGGCAGAAATGCCTGAATCCTGAGGCGACTGGGCCATCAACTGCTGAGAAGAGAGTGAGGACAGACGAAGTAACGACTCTAGCAACAGCTTCAACCGCAGCAGCAGAACCCCTAGATCACACACCAGGAAGGTTCGTGCCAAGAGATAATGAGCATGGACGCCGGTACTCAGAATTGGCAACTAAAATAAACAGGCCGAGCAGATTCTTCCACCAGTCTTCCTTCCTTCAATTGGGTATTTTCGAAAGACTGGAGAATGTCCTCGCCGCGGTAAGACTGAGGAAGATCTGCCTCAGCCGCTCCACCTCCTACACTGAACTCACAAAGGAGTTCATGTCGTCTCTCCGTCAAGTAAAGAATACAACTGAGGACGTTGAAGAATATGGTGGAGCAAACAGACTGCAAGGGCGGCTATACAACTCGGAGCACATCATCTCCAAAAAGCTACTCAACGAGATCTTCTCTTCCAGTGAGGAGAAGAAGTTGCTGAATAATGGTGAAAGGATCACTAAAGGAGATGGGTTCAACCCCGTGGAGCTCTGGAAGAGGCTGACCGGCGAGTCATCATACAAGCCGGGAAGCAAGGTGGCAGCAGTGCACTCCTGTTTCTAGAGTATAGTGCACAAGCTGGTAGCATGCCTGATTTTCAGCAAAAATGAGTCCAACAACGTCTACATCGAAGAAATCCACATAATGTGGCACATGATGGAGGGAAAGGTGATCAATCTAGGGCGTTTCTTGCTAAACAGGCTGCACCCGATAAAGGATGCCACCAAGGAATACTGCATGGGTGGCATCGTCAATTTGATCGCGGTTGGGTTAGGATACCCGAGGGAACCGCACAGTCTTTCGAGTACTAGGGGTGACGAGTTGATCGACCTCAAGTACGTCATGAGGGACGACATCATAAAGGAGGGGAGAAGCTATTTCTACAAGTTCACAAGGACAAACACCCTCCTTCCACTCCCTCACTGCGCCACCTACGACGCAGAAAAGCTGGTCTTCACCACAGTAGAAATCGAAGTTGTGGCAGTAGAAGCAGCTTACGCCGCCACCACCAGGATTCAAGAGAGGGCGACCGTGAGAAGAGAATCAATCCCTCTCGACCCGAGGCAGGACAAAGCTTCAATGACCTCTGCCGAGCCAGCCGCCAATCCAGAACCACCGACGACAACAGTTGATAGAGTTGTCATCACTCCTGCTATCCCAGCCACGATCACGACGATACCTACCGTGGCTGAAAAAGGACCAACAATCGTCGAGGTTGCCGAGACAACCAGGGCAGAAACAACAATACAAGCCCCGAAGGGAGCTATCGCGGAAGAGACAGCCACAACTCTCGAAGCTTCTGTGGTGCCTTTAGAGGCAGAAGAAGAAGTACATCTGGACGTCAGTAATGAGGTGTTCACCGAGATCCTTGAGATGGAGCTCGGAGCTGCACAGCTAACAGCGACACTGCCGCCAGTGTCTCCTATAGCAGCTGCTGAGGAGATCGCCGACAATGTAGAGGTGGAGCAACATCCACCCACACCACGACCATCTCCACCATGACAAGAAGGTGAGGCAGTGACGACCGCAAGGGTGCCGACACCTCGCCCAACAACATCCACCTCGCAGACGATTGAGATAGGGTCTACCTCTTCAGGTAGACCCTTACATGAGAGAAGTATCGCGAGGATGAGAGGGAGATCTGTAGGAGCCCCTCCGTCGCTCGAGAAAATGCTGGGGCACGAACTCCACCACTTGCGGGAGGTAACAGAAAGACACTCGGCTACATTTACTTCTCTAACCCGCAAGTTTTCATTTTTCCAGCAGAGGTTGAATAGCCAGGAATGAGAACTACTGACTGTAGTTGGCCTTCCCAGCCAACTAGAGGAACTCAACGCCATGCTTCAGCAGGCCCTCCAGCACCTTGACGTGATTGAGGAGAGGATGAATAGGGGAGACGACCATCTGCGCCCAAGGCAGCTGAGAAGGTCTCCGTCGCCTCCCAGCTGAGGCTCTCAACCTTCCTCGTGAGCATCCTCGTCAAGATCACCGTCCTCTTCCTCCTCCAACGGGCCATCCCCAACGCCTGAGGAAAGGATGCCACAAAGATCGGCCAACGGAGCTCCAGCAGGACAGGCGAGCTCCCACGGTCTGGAAGAAACAACTCCCTCAGTCCCCCTAGACGAAGCTGAAGATGACAACGAAGACATCAACATCAGGGAGGACTCTTCTGATGAATCAGAGGGAGAAGGGGGGGACATATGTGCCGCCAATGAAAGGCACCCCCCAGAGGAAGACGCTCGACGGCAGATGCATTCTCTGCACCATTAGAGCTACCTTCCTTTGAGATGGCCGACTTCAACAAAAGGGTCATCGGCTACCTGTCGATCAGGGACCAGAAATTGCTGAACAAGGTCTTAAGGTCGCAGGCAGATGAAGAAGACGTCGTCTGGAGCGACGACTACTTCTTCGTACGATGGGGAGCACTCAGAAGCATATTCCGCTCGCCATCCGTCGTCAGCAAGAAGCTGTTCAGGGTCCTAGAAGGTGCAATAATAGAGAACATCAACACCGGGATAGGTCGGAGAACAATATACAACGCCACCCCGACCTTGGCAAGAAGACTGATGATGGGAGTGCCAGACTCCATTGCGGTAGCCAACATGATGCAACACATCAAAGAGCACAACACAAACATCGTGTTGGCCCCATACAAGTACCGCAACATGTGGTGTTTGTGTGTGGCAGACCTCAGAAATCACGACGTCCAGCTGCTCAGCTGCTGCAACAAGGAGGTGCCACGCTCTGGGCTTATTTTCAGTCGCCCGGAGGACAAACATCTGAGGCTTCTACCACTCCGTCTTCTACGAGCTATCAAGCAAGGAGTCAAACATCACAACGACATTTGGAACTTCTTCTCTATCAGAGACTTCCCCGTCCAAGCAGAAGAGGGAAGCAGAAATAGCGCCTTTATCATCTTGCGTGCCATGGAGCTGCTCAACATATTTGGATACATGAGGCACCTCCAGGGCCAAAACTTCTACCATCTCAGGAGCATATATACACTGCTGCTGATCAAAGACAGACGCTATTTCCAAGATGTAGGGTTACCAGAGAAGCTGCTGGATAGTGACCTAGAAGGCAGATCTTCACAACCCAGCAACACTCCAGAGAAAGAAGCTGAAATGGAAACAGACATCTATGAGGCAGGCAAGCAGTTAGAGATCCTGCGGGAAGTGCACAGATTCGAAGACCCTGCTTCACCTGGAACATCAGAAGAACTAATCAACAATTTTGATCGATTCTTGTGCTCTACATTCACGTAGGAGCAGGTTAATGCAATTCTTCTAAAGTTAGCTGATTCTACCCCGACAGATGTCATCTACGAGGTAGGCAGTGTCATAGTCCCGGTTGATGACTTAAGGGACATGGTAAAAGATGGAGGATGCTTGGAGATATCTGTGGTGGCCACCTACATCCAGAGACTACAAACAAAGTTCGAACACACATACATTGCTCATCCAATGTTGTTCAACGACATCTGCCTCGTCGATGAAACAGGAGCAAAACAATCATTTCTGGCAGAGTTGGAGCACAGGGTTCCACGCACAATCTTCCTGCCCATCCTGCATTACAACCACTGGACGCTCCTGATGATGTACACTCGCCAACGAGCAAGAATCTTCTACAAGAGCTCGGACATCAACAAAGATCATCCATTGTAGTGTACATCGACGACGTTGACCTCCCTCAAGCGCTTAGTACGAAAATACTACGACGAGATGGCGGCACTGATACAACCATTCCTGGAGATGGTAGCAAGCAAATGGCACGAGCTCCAGTTCTGCCACCGCAGTCCACACCAAATTCCTCTATCCAAAGACTGCGGCATCTTCGTCTTGGAATGGATATCAAATGAAGAGATGCCTGACCAGCTCCACCACATCGACTACCACAACAAACGAGGAGAATATGTATGGGAGCTTCTATCTGGCACAGGCACGCTCACTAGTTAATCCCGCACTGAGTTAACATTACCCTACCTTATCTACTTCACAACTCTGGGACAGAGTGTGGAGTAAGTTGGGGGGGGTACCATGTACCAGTGAGGGAGGTATAAAATTTTTCTTCAAACTCCACCCTTTTTGTTCTTTTGTTCTTCTCCTATATCATGTGTATATATATATATATATATATATATATATATATATATATATATATGCTCATACAATTTTTTTTTGCTTATTTTGTCTCCATACATATGTACAAAGACACTATATAGTAAAAATCTGATACGACTTCTTGCAAGTTTGTTTTCTATGTGCCTAAGAAGATGCATGTTTTGTTATGTCTTTCTGATTATGCAGCCTCAAACAACAAAAGACTATGACTTTCCACGCCAAAAAAATTTTGAAAAATAATCTCACAACAGCTAAGAGACGTGTATGCAGAAGGAAAAAGCTGCCCAAACAACAAAAATTTCTCTTGTTTTCCCTTACCCAACAAAATCCCAAAAAAGAGAGAGCATAGCCTTATGAGAGTGAATAAAATCATGAGAGTTGTGCCCAATAAAAAGAAAGAAAAAGAAAAAAATATATATATATACACACTTGTTTTCCAAAAGTACCCATCTTTAGGCATGGTAGATCCGGGGCAGTGGTATGTAGGATGTGAAATCACTGCTTTAAAGCCAACTGGCTTGGACTGCAGGGACCACTCGCCCGCTAATGGACCCGTACCTGGATGGACTGATGGGAAACAAGAAAAACCCAAAAAGCCTTAAGCCTACCCAAACACACAACTTTCTGCCCCCAAAAGCTGTTTGGTGTGAAAGCTAACTTTGAAATCATGCACCCAAGTCTCGCCGAAGCTGTGGAGAAATTTTTTTCTTAAATAAGGCAGGAGAAGTAAAGTTTGTTGTTCGTGGTCAGGCTGTAGCCTCTGTAAGACATCTCAATGCTTGCTCAAACCCATGGCCTGAAAACTATACCAGTCAAGAAGAAGTGTCACAAAACAAAGTTTAAAGATTGATTGAGGACAATCAAAATGCTATGTTTGGGGGAGTTGATAACACCAAATTTTGTGATGTTTTTGGACCTTGTTTCGTTATCAAATCTGCCCTTTTAAACTGTTTCCCTCTCCTTTTTGTCATGTTTTTGCATAAATAGGCCATGCTACGCTTTTAACTCAAAACTATCATCTTTTGCAGAGTTTTCCTCGATTTTTAACTCATTTATCAGCAAAAAGGCTCGTCCTGGCCCACGAATGTGTTTCACCTGCATCGGCCTTCCTACCAACCAGCCGACCGATACGCTCACTGCCCGACAGGGCAGCACGATACACTGCTACGCGACACGAGGGTGTCGCGCAAGAGGAAGCAGACAAGCGATACACCATTTACCCGACAGGGAGCCGAACTCGCCACGACTGCCGAAGCGTGTCGCGCGATACATGCCACCCACCGGCAGGCGCCACTCGTCACGTTGACCGACACGCTCCCAGCCCGACATCCTTGTGATGGGCGATGTGCATATCGGGCACCCCTGAATCCGCGATGATAGAGCTGAAGAAGGACATGTGGCGCCCGAAGAACCACATCTTCTCCCAACTACTGCCTATAAATAACAGCTACGAGACTCCGATGGGACGGGTCGGAATCTCTCGAAAGCCAACTTAGGAAAGCATCTGGAGCTAGCGTGTCGTGCCTCAGAGGTGTGCCGGGCGATTCTAGGTGAGCACTTCCCCATCCCGAGTGGGAGGGAATGGTTCACTTAGGGTTAGCCCCGGGCTCCACTGGAGGCCGATATCAACCAACAAGGACGCCCGATAGAAGTACCGATACTGGAAGCAACACTCTGGCCCGACACGATACCAAGCCCGATACGCATCACCAGTCACGGCATGTCGCCCGAGAGGGTGCTGCCCGACATGATTGTATCGTGCATGGGTTCCCCGCACGATAAGTCCACCCGTCATGAGCATGTCGCCCGACACAGGTGTATCGGGCAAGGCTCTCGCCTGGTATCGGGCTGGAGGGTCTGCTACTACATGTCGCCCTTCTAAGTCAAGAAGGCGACATTTATCTTTATTTATTTCAGTCATTTACTCTCTTTACTTATGCAATGTAACCATACCTTTTTATGCTAATGGAATTAGAAGAGCCTCAATTATCTTCTGCTTTATGTTTGGCCCCTTTTGTTGGATGCTTGCTATGTTTAACATATGAACTCTAGCTTGTATGCTTGGATCGCGTTTCTATTAGCTATCGAATTGTGTTTTCTGATTGGAACAACCTCGAGAGAGGTGTTGTGGCTCTAGTGTTTGGTCCGATACTGGAGTACGAGAGTGCCCAGGATTGGAGTTGCTTTAGTAACCTTTCCACTCTAACTTAAGTCCAGCAACCTCGAGAGGGGTGTTGATGCTTAGTTAGAGGTACCCGTATCGAGAGGAGGGGTATAGGATGTTTCTGCTGCCGCTTATTTTACCGAAGCTTTCTCCTTCTTTCCTTACTAAAGCGATAGTGTTATCTCTCTATTTCCGTTGCGTGAAAAACCCTAAAATCTGATAAACCTTTAAAACCTTAATTTTTCCTTGTAACTCCAGTTGGAGGTAGATTTCTTTTGTTTTATCAATCTTAGCATGTTGTTACCTTGGGGAACCTTATCATCTCCTTACCCATACTGGAGTGTAATGTGTCGATTCTGCGTTCGCCAACACTACCACCCTTGTCCCTGTGTTCGACCCTGTATATCTACTTCGACCCCGTAAACAAAGTTGTGGGGGTCTAGAAGGTTTCGGGTTATAAATTTAAAAGTCCGACTACTTCAAATTCACCCCACTTTTCGGACGCACGATTTAGGCCGGTCACATATTATCATGCACAATTTGCACTTAAACCCCTCAACTTGGGTAATTTGCACTTTAGTCCATAATAAACAAAACATTGATTTCAACAATGTTCAAAAAGGACTAGAATTGCAACATAAGTTCCTCTTGAGCCCTAATTACTTTTCACAAGGTGAGATTAAGCATTTAATCACCTTTCTTAATCAAAACACCTAGGGTTAAAGTATAACCCAGGTCAGGGATGTTACAAATTATAAACCCCTAACAAGGATTTCATCCTCAAAATCCCAGATAAAGGAAGAAAGATGTATTTCATTCATCATACTATCTAGTCTTCACATATCATCTCCTTATTATAGAGACACCATAAAACTTTGATCAGCACAAAGTGTTTCCATACAAGATTCTCATAGAATCAACACACAAGGCACATGCCCCACTGTCCCTCATCATTGACTATAGAGTCAACTTTGTGTCAAATAACTCTTTTCTTATTCAGAGAGCCATCATACATTCTTTATTAATATCATGTTTATGCAAGGCATAAACCCCTAACATATGGTGTTCATATCATTTTATATAATCAGACTAATTTCATAGTTGACCATCCCAGGTAGCCAACCTAAACCATCTAATATTTCTCAGATACCAAAATCTTTCACATTGGTATCTATAACATGTGTTAAAAACACATCACATTTTTATCTTCCTTTCATCTTGGAACATTAATTGTTTCATATGTCCTCATCTTGGGACCAAAGTCCAAGATAAACTGATACTTTTCTAAGTATCCATCACATGAACATTTTTATCTTACGCACATCAAGTGTCCTAAGACCCACTTGATTACCATGTCCCTGAAAGGAAAGAAAACAAGGATTCATATTCCTCTTATTAATTCATGTATTTTCAACTATTCATGAACCATTTACTCTTTATCTCATCCTAGGTTCCTTGCCTTTAGCATTGGAATTTGTAAGGATTATTACATGTCATTATCCCTTTCTTTATTATTATCTAGCATGTTTTTGATCATCTCATGATCTCGTCACAATTCCCATTTCCTCATTATGGGAAAGATCTTTATTATGCTTGCAGCATTATTGAACAGGGTTCATCTCCCTTATTCTTATCTTATGAGGAGTACACTTTTAGTTCCTCATACAACATGCTCATCTAAGATTTATCTCAGACTTCTCTTTCTTATGCATAGGATATGACACATTTATTCATTCCATATTCCTAATTCATGATACTCATTAGATTGTCTCAGAATGACTACTTGATCAGAGCAATAAAAAAGACAACAATCTAAGACTTTCCATACCCACTTTATCATCAATAGTTGTATACCTGGATAGGGTATATAAATACTGAGATTAAGTGGTATGCACTTTGTATGGTATCATATTCCTTCTTTTCATACTATCACAAGCATAAGGCTTAACATCCCTGGATTCTATCCAAGCATCTCTTCTATACCTCATCTTTTCTTATAGAGGTAAGAACAATCATAAAACATTTGTAATGTTTTACTATGCAAAACATAAGTCCTCATAGGACTAATCAAGGAAAGTTCAATCAATTCCTTTCTCAATTAATCCAAGAATTCATAAAATGACATATTTAAATGACATTATCTTGTCTAACTTGTCATAATTCATGGATTATTCACTATCTCAGGCTAACTCTGCCTCAAAGATTGATTCAACAGGCTAAGGTTGAGCACAGACTCAATTTAAGGCCAGAAATTCATCATTTCCTTTTGCTTCAATCAGATGATGCTGATTACAAATCCTATTGATATCTAAAACATTGTCATTGGGGCTGGTAATCTAGGTTACACTGCCAAAACTTGATCCATTATTTACATTACTGTTGCCCTAAATTCTTCAATAGTAATACTTAAAGAAGGATTTTCTTATTATAGATGGATCAACTAGGGGATTCTCAGGCAGTTATCTATCTCTTGCCTGCTCCCATGCACCTTTTCCTGGTGCAACATTGCTTCTCTCAGCAGCAACCTCCTCATGTGACCCAACCATCTTTAAGTTCTTCTTCTCTTATACGAGTAGAAGACACTATCAGATACACTGGATAACACCATAACATACTCTACTACCTTAGTCCTATGTCTCTGTAGACTCAGTGAACCTAGAGCTCTGATACCACTAATTTGTGGCATCCAACTTATAAAACACATGATTAACTAAGCAGAAGCAAATCATTTGCAGTGGATTACTAAAAATCACTAAAAATTAAAACTTTTTGCAAAGAGATCCACACATAGATCTTTTTCATCAAGAACCAAAATATAATATTTACATTCTGTTCCATAAGTACACAACCTATACTAACTCTTCTCGAGGATTACAACATCAGTTGTCTTATTCAACATTATGTACAGACAGCATAAAACCTCGAGGCATCAAGCCAAAATCTCGAGTCAATGATGAAAACACTATCTATAAATCCCGAGGACCTGAGAGTATAGAGATGACACATAGGACTACTATCTATACAACTAGACAGGTAATATCTCCACCTGAGATATTACTACTGTCCTCGATGCTGCTGCTATTCCTTCTCTGCTAAAGGTTTCCTGCCTCTTTGTCTGCGTCCACCTAAAAACATTGGATCCCACGGGGGTGAGACAATTGTAAATTGCCCGAGCGGGAGATATAACTCTCCGCCAAAACATTGTTATAGCAGTTTATTAAAATAAACTGAGTAGAAAGCTTTATATATTTAATCAACAGCAGGAACGTCACTTGTATCAACAAAGTGAAGTAATCCCCTTTTTTTTCAAGGATAACATTGCATCTACTCATGGTAGACTCATAGTTCATCCATCTACTTGTAATGAATACAACAACATCAATGAACTATAGATATATAACAGAAATGTAACATCAACCAATGAATTTCCGTATTCAATCCTTAAGCAAACATGCTATACAGCTGATTTCATTTTACAAACACACTTATTCCCTGAGGAGATGAGGTATACCGCTCATACTCCAACTGACCACTGCAAAGTCGAAATTGGTACCATACATAGGTCAATGGAAGAGCTGGAATCTAAGACCTCAACTTTCTCGGTCAGTACCAGATAACATGCAGGACATCTTGTATCTCTGCTAGATAGCTTTCCAGGGTATACTGGCAACATCACTATTAGAGTTATAGCCCGTAGCATATACTCTTTTCAGGATATGGCCGATAGCCAATGCTTGGTATTATATTTTGGAGTCATGGCCCGTAGCCATACTCTTATTGGGGTATGGTCTGTAACCAACCCCGTACATAGGACATAGCCCGTAGCCATTCCTATGGGGCATAAGGATATATTTGCCCAATTATCCCTACATATTCAAAAATATGCATTCCGGGTTTTGCCGCGGAGCACCCGTTTCACCATCACCTGTTCTTGACGATGATGGATCTATGGTCAGGGCTTCTACATGAAAAGATTTCACTTGATTAATTAAGTACATTTTCATATTCTTTTAGCATCAACCAGTTTCTCAAATAAGACTTATTACAACAATGCTATAAAGAGACATGTACTATTTTCATCAGATACTTATCAATCTTTCAAAGACCTTGGGAACTCAGTCCCTCATTTCAAAAGTGGGAATTCTCATCCCTTCACATTCTCATCACCATAATCATATGGTTCTGGGTATTCAAACCCTTAACTCATCATTGAGTACCATTACCATTTATTAGGTAACTATCACCTTCAGGTCATCTGACCAAGGAATTCATGATACTTGTTACACAAGCACCGCACCTGGCTCACAAGGCCATGAAATATCTTATCACCTCTTTCTAGGTAACAACTTACTCATATGACTCATAAAAGTTCATGCACATTGCTACTTTTATTAAGCAACAACAACATCAAGTCACAAAAGGCCAATCAACATTTATTATATAAATGTCACAACTCAAACCTGGCTATATTCATCATCTCATAATATCTGTATGGTTATTAGGCATGATAACAGTCATACAAGATATTCATCACATCATGTGATACAATAGTAACACCATTATTCCTTTCCTAGGAATTAGGGTTTACTATCAGATAGGGCTTTTCATTCCCTTTACCCAAAATTAGGGTTAGGGTTCCCCATTTCTCATTAATTAGGGTTTCATGATTATATAATTTATCCAACCCTCAATTTATTATTCCATACCTCTGGGCATTCAAAGATATCATAGATGATTATTCAAGATCATTACTCTCATCATTTACCATTAATGATCATCAAATCAAGGTATGAGTTCATTTCTCATCCTCATCATGGTATGACTATATCATTCTCATCAATTGGGCTTAACCCCATTCTCAAGGTACATTAATTAACATTCATCAAAGTGAAACAACTCATTACATTTCATTGTAATATTTGCATAACACACTTCATATTTTTCTTACCCAATTATATTGGATTTGGAGTATATCAAGGTATATAAACCCTGAAGTGTTGAAAGTGATAACTATCATATCTTGATGTATCGCTTTCTCATCATTTCAGACTCTCTTGAGTTAACCAACTTATCTTGTATTAAGGTATTTCCCCTCTTAATACATTCCATCACTAAACTCTCACCTTTAGCATATATTACATAGGCCACACATTAGAATTATCCATCTATCTTTGATGATATGGACTTGTCCAATGATAGAGACATTGTTTACAATTAGGTTACATATAATCAACCACATGAAATGTTTCACCTTTATAAGGTCATTTCTTTTATCTCATCATTAGGGTTTCCTTGCATCCTTATTTAAAATTAGAATTATGATTCATTGTCATATTGCCTAGGATTAGGTCTTTATGTATAATGACTTACATTAGAATCTCATATTCCTTCACCCTTCTTAGGACCTCTCATTACAACATAACATTAGAACATCATGTGATGTTAGTTCTTAATCAGGGTTTCTCATGGAATCACCCTCAACTAGGGTTTCACATGGATTCACCCTCAACTAGGGTTTCTCATGGATTCACCCTCAATTAGGGTTTCACATGGAATCACCCTCAACTAGGGTTTTACATGTCATTACATGACATCACCCTAAGTTTGATTCTCATATCACATCACCACATCAATGTTCCATATACCTCATTCTAACTTATGGTTTCTCATAACATAACCCTTAGAATAGGATTTCACATGGAATCATCCTTAATTAGGATTTCCACTATAGTCACCCACAATTTGGGTCTACAATTCATCTCCACTAGGATTTCATTCAATTATCCATAATTAGAGATTCACTATTCATACCAATTAGGGTTATACATCTTATTTCCCTAAATTGGAGTTTCACACATCACTACCTTGGAATAGGGTTACATCTTCACCCTGGGTTAGGGTTACATTTAGAATTGCCCTCAATTAGGGTTAAAACTCAATAGACCTGTCAATTAGGGTTTATGTTCATGATTAGGGTTTCATGATCTCTCTACTTAAGGATCATACCCTTAATCACCACAAGATTCATATTCATGTATGAATTCATGTTAACATCCTCTCAACTTGATTAGGTCATATCAACCCTTCAACCAAGTACATACAACTATGATTGACATAGTGTACCAAGTCATTGATCCTATAAGCAATTAGGGTTCATCCCTTAATTGGCATTAATCACTTAGGTACTATTAGGGTTTTAACCTTTGTACCTTCATTGATTATCATTACTAATCATCATTGGATCAATGGATCATTCATCATCTTTAATTCTCAAGAGATTCAATCACATTGGACCTTTATTACATAAGGTATCCAATTGAATTGACCAATTGAATTTTCAATTACAATAGGTGTCCAAGTGGATTAACCCATTGACTCCTCAATCAACCTTGACTACTTGAGCCCCAAACGGTCTTGGTCTTTCAAAGTTCAAATGGTTTGAAACCATTTGGTAAGGGTGCACACTCAAGACCGTTTGCTAAAGTAGTAGGTGAAGACCGTTTGCCCAAGTTTGACTTTTGAAACCGCATGGGCACAAACGGTTTGGGATCGTTTGGTCCCAAACGGTATTGAGACCGTTTGGTCCCAAATGGTCTTGAGACCAATTTGACTCAAATGGTCTTGAGACCATTTGGTTCAAACCTCCTCAAAACTGCAGACCAAATATGGTCTCAACCAATTGAATTGGATTAGGATTTCCAATGTTGATTCCTTCAATCATTGAATTCATGAAACCAATCACCAATTGGACCTATCCTCATTCTTCATTTGAGTTTAATAGGTCAACCTTCAACTGATTTGACCCTCAATTGACCCTCAATTAATCATCAATTAGGGTTTGAATTAATTGAATTAGGGTTTGGAATCGATAATCCTTCAACACTAATCAATGCAAGATCAGTTACTTTGAAACCATTGAACCATCATCCAAATTGAACATGACCTGACCCCAAACGGTCTTGAGGTCGTTTGGATGACCACCAAACAGTCTTGAGACCGTTTCCCATGTTAGCATCAAAATCTAAGTCAACCAATTAGGGTTTGGATTATTGGATTGATCACCAAATCAACAATTGATTACACTCCAACTTAGTATCTTTGGATCTTCAATTGCTTAACCATACTGTTGTGTGAATTATATATCATCTTTTCACATGTTTTCACACACAAATTTTATTCATTTTGACAAGAATTAGTCTCTTTTCATATTACTTTTTCCATCATTTCGTTAAAATACTTTGCCATATCTTGCCTTGCCATTTTACCATGGAAATCACTCATTTCAATGTTTATTTGTGCGGAAACAGTAAAGTGCACGACGTTCAAACTTGTTGAACGGCGTGCAACATTCTAGAAAGATTACTTCTTACCCTGACTCACTGTTGTACGGCGTGCACACTCATGGTGCACGGCACACAACTTTCCTATAGAATGCATAAAGAAATGAACGGCGTGCAAAGGCGTTGCACGACGTTCACATGGAGCGCAGAAGTTCAGCAAATGTTTCTGGAAAGTCATACGGCATGCACATGCTCCGTGCACGGCGTACACTGCATAGTTAACTTCCGCCCTTTTGTTAAGTGCACGGCGTGCAAACACTTTGCACGCCGTTCAGCTGGCAGTTTCAGAAATTTGAAAATCGAGAATTCGAGCCTAAAACGAGGAGGGAAGTGTTGGGACAGTTACGACTGGTCTTTGGAGACTCCTTGCTCATCCCAGAGGCAGAGGAAATGAAGGAGGAGGTGAATTTGAAGAGATTCAAGGATTTTTTTGAAAAGAAGGCCATTTCTCTTCTTCTCCTTTCTCATTTGCAGCCCCAAGGTGCAACAAAGCTTCCCCAACTCTGAGGAGTTTCTTTGGCGAGAAGCTAGTACGTTCTGGAGGAGTTTTAGAAGAGGAATTTCATCCTTCAGCCAGAATTCCCTCTTCTCTTGGTTGCATCTTGGTTCTTCTTGTCTTTTCTTCTCTTACTCATGTCTAAAACTTCATTTTCTGCTGAAATTATGCAAGGTGTAGTTATGGACGAGTAGTTTTCTCCTTCTTGGGCATGGGAGAGTAATTCCCATGCCATAGCATGTGTGGAACTATGTGATCTCGTACTAAATACCTATGTTTCTTGTCTCTATTTATGAAAATACCGGTTTCCTTCTTCTTGTATATGATGTTGGCCGCTTAATGTGCATGTTTTCTGCATTTGTGCTTGATTTGAGAAAATAAGTATGAATGTATGGAGGTATCTTTCATAACAACTCTTTATAATCCACGAGAGTAGTTAGAAATGAGTTGAAGGTTTGCTTGTGATATAAAATGAAATTCAAACATGAGAATGTTGTTTTAAGTTGCGATCGTTGCACGTATATCGGGAGATGAAATGCAACACATCAATCCTTTGAGATAAAAACTTGTGTATGTTTAGATTTCTTAGTTCCCTAAGTGCTAGGGTATGAGAATGAAATCCCTAATGTCCAAGATCATTAATCATTTGACTAGAAACCTTTTGTTAATCTCTTCTACTTGTATAAATTTAACTCTTAAACATTTCCTTGTCTTAGAAATTAAACAACCAACTTCTTTTAAAACCGATCTAGATTGCTGAAAATTAGGACTGTTGCGTTCAGTTGTTTACTAAAGCTCCTTGTGTTCGATCATGACTATACTACCTCCGTATACTTGCGGAGTTTGGTTGAATCGGGTAAAAGATCATTAACTTGATTGAAACTCGTTGCTTAAATAGCCAACAAGTTTTTGGCGCCATTGCCGGGGAGCTACGTCAAATTAATTGGAGTAATAAGTGCTGATTAGTATTCGAGACTAGATCATCATTTGCATTTTCGAAATTTCCACGTACCTTTTAGTTGTGTTCTCAAATTTTTCTTGTTATTTCAGGTTGCATGTGTCGCTCGCAACGAGGTCTCCAAACAACCCCGTTGTTAGACCTTGAAATAGAGCAGAGTCTTTCAAGCTTGAGGAGATCAAGGAGAAAGGAACAGTTACTACTAGAGGGTACTCCATCACCATCTTCATCATCATCCACGCCATCTTTTTCATCCGTTGAAGGAGCTTCACCAAGCACTTCTACCATGGAAGACGATCGTCCATTGAAGGATTTTTCTATGCCGGTTGCCACCAACATATGTGGAGCCATTGACTTGCCAGCCGTAGAAGCGAACAATTTCTCTATTGCTCCTTCTATGATGCAGATGATTCAACTGAACCATTTTGGAGGTACCGCCAATGAGGACCCAGGTCTTCATATTGCAGAATTTTTGGAGTACTTAAACACTTTCAAAATTAACGGTGTATCTGTTGATGTGATAAGACTTATGCATTTCCTTTTACTCTAAGAGATAAAGCCAAGGCTTGGCTTTTGTCTTTACCAAAGAAGTCTATTAAAACCTGGGATCAGCTTCTTAATGTCTTTCTTGCAAGGTATTTTCCACCTAGCAAAACTGCTCACTTGAGGAACCAACTTACAAACTTTTCTCAAAATGATGGTGAGACTCTCTATGATACATGGGAGAGGTTTAAAGACCTTCAACGTCTTTGCCCACACCATGGTCTTACAAATTGGTTACTTCTTCAGACCTTCTATAACAGACTGTTCTACAACACCCGGTTAACTCTAGATGCTGCAGCCGGTGGTGCTCTTATGACTAAGTCCTACAGGGAGGCCTATGACCTCATTGAAGACATATCACTCAACCACTGCCAGTGGGGAGGTGATAGGGGATCTAAATCATCATCGTCTACTGCAAGTTCTTCAACCCCAAAGCAAGGAGGAAAATACACCGTTGATTCCGTTGATCTCATTGCTGCAAAACTAGATGTTCTTACTCAAAAGTTTGAGAAGCTGACTACATTGCCGGTTCAATCTGCTGAAGCCACATGTGAAGCTTGTGGTAATCCAGGGCATACTTCTTCACAATGTTTTGCTCCCAACACTATGGGGGGAGATCTTGAACATGTTAATGCTATTGAGATGCAGAGGAACAAGCAATATAATCCTTATTCAAATCAATATAACCCAGGGTGGAGAGATCACCCCAACTTCTCTTACAAGAATACTAGCAATGCTCAAAATTTTCAGCAAGGGCAACAACAACCACCGCAACAATCACAGTTCAACTGCCAAGGTAATCTGTAGGGTTACAACAACAGAAGTTATCAGCAGCAACAACAACCTCAAAATTCCTCTCTTGAAGCTATGATGGAGAAATTCATAAACACACAAACTCAGCAAAATGAAGAGTTTAGGGGGAATGACAAGCTACTTAAAGATGCTATTCTTCAACTCTCCTCCAAAGTGGACAACATATCCACTCACACAAAGATGCTAGAGAACCAAATAGCTCAACAAGCTCTTTCTCAACAAGGACAACAATCCGGTTCTCTCCCTAGTGTGCCGGAAGTAAATCCGAGACAGCAGGCCAATGCTATCATTCTAAGGAGTGGGGCTGAGATTGAAAGACCTTCGCCATCTAAGGAAAAGGACATGAAGATACTTGATGAAGAAGAGCCTAGTATTCCTATTTGCAGCAAGGAGAAAGGTAAAATTGAAGAGCCACCATCTTTTAAAGCTACTGCACCTTTCCCTCATAGGCTTGTCAACAATAAGGATGATATCAAGTTCAAGAAATTTATGGACATTCTTAGCAAGTTGCAAGTTAATCTTCCTTTCACTGATGTTATTGCTGAAATGCCTTACTATGTCAAGTTCCTTAAAGATATCTTGTCTAGAAGGAGAAGGGTTGATCAAGTAGAAATAGTTAAGCTTTCCGAACGTGTGAGTTCTATTATTCAAAACCGCACTCCAACTATTCCGGAAAAGCTGGATGATATGGGACCTTTCACATTGCCATGCAAGATCAACGATGTCACATTTGATAAAGGTCTAGTGGATTTGGGGGCTAGCATTAGTCTCATTCCAACCACTCTATGGCAGGAATTAGACCTAGGTGATCTAAAGCCAACCAAGATGGTTATAGAGCTAGCCGATCATTCTCTTAAGCACCCAAAAGGTGTATTAGAAGATATACTTGTACAAATTGGCAAGTTCTATATACCATGTGATTTTGTAGTTCTTGATATGGTGGAGACTCCCCGCAATCCAGTTCTTTTTGGAAGACCTTTCTTGCAGACTGCCGGTTGCCTCATAGATGTTAGAGAAGGAAAGCTAACTCTCTGTGTGGGTGAAGAAGAGATAGAGTTCTCTATTTCTGATGCCATGAAAGCACCCACACACGTCAAAGAAATCTGTTTGTTTGACACCGTTGATCCCATAGAAGAGTTTGTTGATGACATGATTGAATTCATGATAAACTATTGTGATGATGTTATTGCTGAAAATCACATTTCTAAAAATTCTGAGGCTATTCCTATTTTCAAAGCACAAGCAAATAATGTGGAATCTCTACATGATGAAGAAAAGGTTGATGAAGGAACAACAAAGAATAAGGTAGAACTAAAGGCCCTTCCACCGGGGCTGAGGTATGCTTTTCTTGATCCAAACTCCTCATCTTCTGTTATCATAAATGATGAATTAACCAATGAATAAGAGAATAAATTGCTTGATGAACTGCGGTTATATAAAGATGTCATTGGTTATTCTATTGATGATTTGAAAGGCATTCATCCTAAAATCTGTATGCATAGAATAAACATGGAAGATGATGCCAAACCAACTGTTGAACCACCTAGGCGTTTAAATCAAAACATGCTTGATGTAGTTAAGAAAGAAATCTTCAAATTAATGGATGTCAGAATCATTTATCCCATTAGTGACAGCCCCTGGGTTAGTGTTATTCATGTAGTACCTAAGAAGGGGGGTGCAACTGTCATAAAAGGAGATAATGATAAGTTAATACAGACACACATGGTCACAAGCTGGCATATGTGTATTGACTACCGAAGTTTAAACAAGGCAACCCGCAAGGACCATTTCCCATTGCCTTTCATTGATTTAATGTTAGAACACCTTGCAAAGCATTCATATTTTTGTTACTTGGACGGGTATTCCAGATTTTTTTCAGATTCCTATCTATCCGCCCGATCAAGAAAAGACCACTTTTACTTACACCTATGGTACCTATGCTTATCGCTGCATGCCTTTCGGTCTTTGCAACGCTCCCGCTACTTTTCAGCGGTGTATGATGGCGATTTTCTCGGATTTCATTGAAAACATAATGGAAATTTTCATGGATGATTTTAGTGTATATGGTGATTCATTTAATCAATGCTTGTCAAATTTGTCTTTAGTATTAGCCAGATGCAAAAAGGTTAACCTAGTACTAAACTGGGAGAAGTGCCATTTTATGGTACAATCCGGTGTAGTACTAGGACATGTGGTATCTAATAAGGGTATTGAGGTTGACAGGGAAAAAGTTGAAGCAATTGAAAAAATGTCTACCCCGTCTTCAATCAAAGACATCCGAAGTTTCCTTGGACATGCATGTTTTTATAGAAGATTTATCAAGGACTTCTCAAAAATTGCAAAGCCATTATGTTCTCTTCTTGCAAAGGACGCGGAATTTGTGTTTGATGATGAATGCCAAAAGGCTTTTTCTACACTCAAGGAGGCTCTCATTTCTGCCCCTATCATTCAACCTCCAGATTGGGACGCTCCATTTGAGTTGATGTGTGATGCAAGTGATTATGCTGTAGGAGCAGTGCTAGGACAGCGGAAAGACAAGAAACTTCATGCTGTCTATTATGCAAGCAAAACCCTTAATGATGCACAAATCAACTATACAACTACGGAGAAGGAGATTCGGCCATCGTGTATGCTTTTGAAAATTTCGACAATACTTAGTAGGATCTAAGGTGATAGTGTACACTGATCATGCTACAATCCATTGCTAAGTAAAAAAGATGCCAAGCCACGCCTCATCTGCTGGGTATTGCTTGTACAAGAATATGATCTTGAAATCCGTGATAAAAAGGGGACTGAAAACAATGTTGCTGACCACCTTTCTAGACTGTCCACAAAGGCTGAAGACTCATTACCTATTGATGATCATCTGCCAATTGAACAACTCTATGCGTTGTCATCCGTTCAAACGCCGTGGTTTGCCGACATAGCTAATTTCCTTGCTACAGGACAGCTTCCACCGGGTTTGACGTTTCAACAAAAGAAGAAGTTCTTTCATGGTGTCAAATTTTACTATTGGGATGATCCTTTCTTGTTCAAACATGGGAGTGATGGGTTAATTCGCCGTTGTGTGATTGAAGAGGAAATTCCTACTATTATTTCTGAATGCCATGATTCATCTTATGGAGGCCACTTTGGAGGAGAGAAAACTGCAGCAAAAATACTTCAAGCCAGTTTCTATTGGCCTACATTGTTCAAAGACTTGAATCTATTTGTCAAGTCTTGTGATAAATGTCAAAGAACTGGAGGAATATCCCGCCGTGATGACATGCCACTCAACTCTATCTTAGAGGTTGAGGTGTTTGATATATGGGGTGTAGACTATATGGGACCATTCACATCATCATGTGGATATCAATATATTCTTGTTGCAGTTGACTATGTGTCCAAATGGGTTGAGGCCATTCCAACCCAAGCACCGGATGCCAAATCCGTAATCAATCTCTTTCAAAAGATCATTTTCCCCCGGTTTGGAGTCCCACGTGATATTATTTCTGATGGAGGGACACACTTTGCTGAAAGACAATTCAACAATCTTCTCTCCAAATATGGCGTCACTCATAAAATCTCTACACCCTACCATCCTCAAACATCCGGGCAAGTGGAGGTTTCCAACAGGCAATTGAAGAACATTCTTGAGAAGACCGTTTCTAGTTCCAGGAAAGATTGGGCATTGAAGATAGATGATGCATTGTGGGCATACCGCACAACCTACAAGACTATCATAGGGACAACTCCTTTCAAGCTGATCTATGGAAAGTCTTGCCATCTTCCGCTGGAGCTAGAGCACCGTGCTTTATGGGCTATCCAACTCTTGAACTTTGATATGAAGAAAGCAGGGGAGAAACGTCTTTTACAATTGTAGGAATTAGAAGAACTTCGTCTTGATGCTTATGAGAATGCGAAGCTATACAAAGAGAGGAAAAAAGCATGGCATGATAAGAGAATCAGAAGGAAGGACTTCCAAGAAGGAGACCAAGTGTTATTATTTAACTCAAGGTTGAAATTGTTTCTAGGAAAGCTAAAGTCGAAATGGTCCGGCCCATTTCTTGTATTGAAGATCTTCCCGTATGGAGCTGTGGAACTACAAGGAAAGGACGGAAGCTTCAAAGTGAATGGACATAGATGCAAACTTTATTCTTCTTCTGAAGTGTTAGATAAGGGAGCCTCTTGCTCCCTCCAAGACGCATGAGATGATTGAAGAGTCTTACTCCGGACTCTAAACAGAGGACCTTGTGGGAGTTGACCCCACATTAGGATAGATTTGTTTTAAGTTTTTGAGTCAAGAACTTTCTTTAGTTTACTTAATAAGTTGTCATGGATAAATGTAATAATGTAAACTTAATCTAGACTCAATACGTTGCAACTTGTGCTTACTGCTGCAATTTTTCTGCAGGAAATTTCACTTTGAACGACGTGAAAACCCATGCACGGCGTGCATTACAGGGAGAAATAAGACAGAAAAGTTCTGGAAACTTTCCAGAATCTTGCACGGCGTGCAACATCGCTTTGTACGCCGTGCAATCTGGACAAACGATTGCAGAATGCATAACTGATAAGATTTACACGGCATGCATTTCAACTGAACGACGTGCATCTAAGTGTCAGATTTCAGCAGAGTTTTCTGTAAAAGTGAACGACGTGCAAATTGGACTTGTACGACGTGCACCTGGGTGCTGTAGAAAACCAAGTTTCAGGACTTTTGCACGGCGTGCACTTGTTCGAAAAATTTGAACAAAAGTCGGCTGCATGTACGCCCTAACCACCAACCCTAATTTTGTCTCTCAGCCACCCGAACCGTGCAGCCGCCTCTCCGCCCGTGCGATTCTTCTTCTCCGTCCGCCGTGCAAGAGGAGCCGTGCAACCACCGTCCGCCGTGCAGCTGCTCTTCTTCCTCTCTGCCGTGCAGCCGCCTGCACCTCCGTCCAGATCTGCACGCCGCTCGTGCATCTTCTTCAACCTCGAGCAAGCAGCAGCCGCCTACACGCTCGTCGTCTGCCGTGCAAGCTCAAGAGCCACCACCCGTACAAGATCGTCCACTCCTAACGTGCACGATTTGCACGCCTAGCCGTCCGCCGTGCAGATTTTGCCTAATCTGCATCTTGAAGATCTGCCGAAGTGCACGCCGTTCAATCAATTTGAACATCATGCAAAGCACTGCTGCAGAAATCTATTCTGTTTTTCTACACGCTGTTTAGACATCTGCACCCCATGCAACGTTGCTGCAGAACTCAAATGGCACCCATCAAGCGAGCAACCAAGCGCCCAGCTAGGAGGCCTTCTTCAGAAACTCCGGGTGAGGGTTCCCAATCCGCTCCAGGAAATTTCATACCTTCTACCCAGTTTAGGGTGACTCCAGAGGAAGACACGGATTACCACTACCTCATCGCTAGGTGGGTTCTCCCCACCCGCTATATTTGTGAGGACACCCTCGACCGGCTGAAATTCAAGAACGAGGTATACTCCCATTTGACTTTTACTAGTCTTCATACCCTTTGCACAAGAGTATGCAAGACTTATCCTCGTCTGGTATATGAGTTTCTGACTACTTTTAAAGCACGACAAGATCCTGAGCGCCGCTTGACACAGTATCCGCACATTAGTTTTCGGCTTTTGGACAAGCCTTACACTATGGATCTTCACCGTTTTTCTGAGTTACTTGATTGCAGCTATGGTGGCTACATTGATTACCCTCTGGCTTTCCAAAGCGACCGTTTCTGGACTGAGATTTCTTCAGAAACACATCACCATGCCAATAAGGCACGTGCTACTTCCATCCACAACCCCGTTTTCAAATTCTTGCATCGTATTCTTAGTGTCGGTCCGTTCGCTAAGAATGAAACACAAGGGGTTGTGGGTAAGACCGACCTTTTCTTCCTATGGTGTATGGCGCATGACAAAGAAATATCTTCTGGTTTCTATATTGTGCAAAAACTCTTAAACACCATTAAGAGGAGGGAGGGAAAAGAAGGAGGTGACATCATGTGTGGTGGCATGATTACTCTAATTGCAATGAAACTTAATCTTGATCTTACACGTTTAGAGCCAACTCCTGGAAAGAACCTATTGGACATCTCTTATCTTATCTCTTGTGGTGTTCTGCATCGATATGGTAATAATGATGCCAAGTACAAGTTTCAAATCACAAAGAAGCAGTTTCTCATTCTTCCCGACACATTGAAGAATGACATCAAGAAAAAAGAAAATTGGAAATGGGTTGGGCCGGATCCTGATGAGGTGCCTGCTACTCATGGTGCTAGCTCTTCTACACCAGCACCTGCTCCTGCAGATGCACCGCCGCTTCCTCCTTCTACCGGCACTCAGACTGGGTACACTTGGGCGAACCCGGACATGCAGCATCTTTTCGGGTATGTTCAACGGAGGTTTGATCACATTGAGATGCGCTTTGATCAGATGAGTGCCCACTTCGACACCCGGTATGACTACTTGGCCACACAGTATACAGCTACATATGATATGGTCAGCCGGATGGACAGTTGGCACATCTCTCAGGGCCACTATCGTCCACCTCAGCCGTTCCAACAGCCCTTTCAGCAGCAGCCCGAGTTCCACGAACAGCCCCAGCCACAGCCTGATTTTCCAGAGCAGCCACAACAGTCACCGCAACAGCAACATGATCCATCCACACAACCGATGGATATTCCTGATATTGTCAGCCATTTCTTCCCCGACCAAGGGGGCGACGGATCTTTTATTTGATTTATCCATGATGATAGGTACCCAGTTGTGTACCTCTTGAGTTTTGAATGAAGCAGTGAGGACATTGTTGATTTCAAGCTTGGGGGGGGGCACAACCGGCCGGTATTTGTGTATTGTTATCTTTATTTCAGTGTTATCTTTATTTCAGTTTTCTTTCTCTGAGTCTGTTGTGTCAGTCTTTTCCTTTTCATGTCTTGTTTTTCGATGGCAAATTTCATATGATCAGAGATTATTTTGTTGAGATGAACCCCCTTTCCTTTTATTTCCTCTATGTATCCATTGGCTATATTTAAGAGAAAAATTTGGAATATGTTTGAATGAAATGAAAGCTGAAAGTTATTCATGTACATTGATGAGAAGTGTGTTTGTAATTGATGTCTCATTTTTCTACATCATAGACTGCTCAAAACATGTAATGGTTCAAAATTTTTTGCAAATCATCCAACTTGCAGCACTAGTTAGAATACGGGATACTTTTACCAAATGTTTAGTGCATCTGAAAACAAAATTTTACAGTGAAAATTTTGAAAAGAATGATTCAAATCTTGCTAGCCTTGACCTTCCTAATTGACTCTTTGTTTTTATTACACACTCATTACCCAGCAAAAGATGGCCCAATGGCCCACATATTATGCTAGCCTAGTGTGAGTCCGATCTGGAAATGACGGTTAGGTGATATGAGAAATGAAAAGAGGGTAATAGAAACGCCCCAACCAGCATTCCACGCGAGCATAAGCCTAGATTAGCAGCCGAATGCTGGAAACCCAAAATCCTTATCGCTATATCCTTTAGAAAAGAGTTCAATTAAGTCGGTTAAAGATAGCAGTCATTTGATATTCTAAAATCCATATAGCTGAAAATTTTTGTTATGCAAATGCACTAACCTTTGGTTTGAGTATCCAAATTCTCATTAATGTTGTTAGTTGGGTATTTGCTTGATTATTGGATCAACCTCAATGAAATAATTCTTTCTATCTAGATGTTGAGAATTTGAAGATATCTTCTACAAACACAAACTCAATGCACATATGTTTCTGAGCTTAAGGCACATATGCTTCTCTTTTCATCCATAGATGATTTAAATTTTTCTTCTTTCATATAGCCTTGTTTCTTTTTGCTTGAGGACAAGCAATAATTCAAGCTTAGGGGGATTTGTTGTGTGAATTATATATCATATTTTCACATGTTTTCACACACAAATTTTATTCATTTTGACAAGAACTAGTCTCTTTTCATATTACTTTTGCCATCATTTCGTTAAAATACTTTGCCATATCTTGCCTTGCCATTTTACCATGGAAATCACTCATTTCAATGTTTATTTGTGCAAAAACAGTAAAGTGCACGACGTTCAAACTTGTTGAACGGCGTGCAACATTCCAGAAAGATTACTGCTTACCCTGACTCACTGTTGTACGGCGTGCACACTCATGGTGCACGGCGCACAACTATCCTGTAGAATGCATAAAGAAATGAACGGCGTGCAAAGGCGTTGCACGACGTTCACATGGAGCGCAGAAGTTCAGCAAATGTTTCTGGAAAGTCATACGGTGTGCACATGCTCCATACACGGCGTACACTGCACAGTTAACTGCCACCCTTTTGTTAAGTGCACGGCGTGCAAACACTTTGCACGCCGTTCAGCCGACAGTTTCAGAAATTTGAAAATTGAGAATTCGAGCCTAAAACGAGGAGGGAAGTGTTGGGACAGTTATGACTAGTCTTTGGAGACTCCTTGCTCATCCCAGAGGTAGAGGAAACGAAGGAGGAGGCGAATTTGAAGAGATTCAAGTATTTTCTTGAAAAGAAGGCCATTTCTCTTCTTCTCCTTTCTCATTTGCAGCCCCAAGGTGCAGCAAAGCTTCCCCAACTCTGAGGAGTTTCTTTGGCGAGAAGCTAGTACGTTCTGGAGGAGTTTTAGAAGAGGAATTTCATCCTTCAGCCGGAATTCCCTCTTCTCTTGGTTGCATCTTGGTTCTTCTTGTCTTTTCTTCTCTTACTCATGTCTAAAACTTCATTTTCTGCTGAAATTATGCAAGGTGTAGTTATGGATGAGTAGTTTTCTCCTTCTTGGGCATGGGAGAGTAATTCCCATGCCGTAGCATGTGTGGAACTATGTGATCTCATACTAAATACCTATGTTTCTTGTCTCTATTTATGAAAATACCAGTTTCCTTCTGCTTGCATATGATGTTGGCCGCTTAATGTGCATGTTTTCTGCATTTGTGCTTGATTTGAGAAAATAAGTATGAATGTATGGAGGTATCTTTCATAACAACTCTTTCTAATCCACAAGAGTAGTTAGAAACGAGTTGAAGGTTTGCTTGTGATCTAAAATGAAATTCAAACATGAGAATGTTGTTTTAAGTTGCGATCGTTGCACATATATCGGGAGATGAAATGCAACACATCAATACTTTGAGATAAAAACTTGTATATGTTTAGATTGCTTAGTTCCCTAAGTGCTATGGTATGAGAATGAAATCCCTAATGTCCAAGATCATTAATCATTTGACTAGAAACCTTTTGTTAATCTCTTCTACTTGTATAAATTTAACTCTTAAACATTTCCTTGTCTTAGAAATTAAACAACCAACTTCTTTTAAAATCGATCTAAATTGCTGAAAATTAGGACTGTTGCATTCAATTGTTTACTAAAGCTCCTTGTGTTCGATCCTGACTATACTACCTCCGTATACTTGCGGAGTTTGGTTGAATCGGGTAAAAGATCATTAACTTGATTGAAACTCGTTGCTTAAATAGCCAACACCTACTCAACCCTAGACTTCCAAACGGTCTTGGGTGACCTCCAAACGGTCTTGAGACTGTTTGGATGAGCTCCAAATGGTCTTGAGACTGTTTGGCTCATCCAACCCTTGAATTCTAGTGAAATTTCATCAAGGTTTGGTCTATTGAGTCGACCAACAAATTAACAATTAATTGATTTATAACTTGGTAACTTTGGACCTTCAATTAGGCAACCACACTTAACCCTAGACCTCCAAACAGTCTTGGGTGATGTCCAAACGGTCTTGAAACCATTTGGGCTAATCAACCCAAAAATTCCAATCGATCAAGTTGAAAATCAACACTTAAATCAATTAGGGTTTGTCTAATTGAATAGCCTTCAACTCATGATTCCTTTAGAATTAATTAACCAAACTTGGTTGGTCATCAACCAACATAATTAGGAACAAGATTCTCAAACGGTCAACCCTTGGTCAACTCCCCCAAACAGTTTTGAAATCGTTTGGTCTCATGCGGTTTGATGAAATAGTTTTCTTCTAAACGGTTTGAAACCGTTTGCTCCCAAACGGTTTGGGAAACCGTTTGAGCAACCCAAACAAGATCGCTTGCCATGGATATTTGTAGAGGTGTATGCTTATCATATTCAACCTCTAAACTCACTAAACCTACTATGTTTTCCATGGTTATTGCATTTATCAACCAAATCGATTATTGTAAATGTAGAAAAGATCATTATTTGACATGGAATTGAATGCAATAACAAAACCAAGGGTTCAAGTTATAAAACCCGCCTCCAATTGAGCTCCAAAGCTCCATTATCATGACAACAATGGTGGATGCAACTCCTTTCACCATTCCAAGGCTCGTCCTCAAGGTTTGAGTGAAAAGGAATAGTTAGGATTGAAGAGGAGATCGAAATAGGAAGAAATCATGCATTGATTTATGATTTCCACCATGAAATCATGATGAACAAAGGTCAAGAAGCTTACCAACAGGTTGGGGGTCGTCCTCCTGACCCTCCCAAGCTCCCTTGGTCGTTCCCCAAGCAAGGAGAAGAAGTGGGGTCGAAAATGCCTTCCATTTGGCTTGTAAAATGTTCTTTTATAAAAATTCAATGAGAGAGAATGTACTTTGCAAAAATCCAATTAACCCCAAAAATGTGGCCGCCTCTTCCCCCTCATATTCCTTAGGGACAAGGATATCTTGTTTGCCTCTTATTCCTCTCAATTATCCATGATTTAAAGAAAAGCAAATCAAGCACCTTAAATCATTTTATATTAATATCCATATGTGAGTGGATATTTCTTTTTCTTATAAAATTGTGTGTGAGTTATCCACTCCCTTGGATATTTTCGTGGTCCTTGCAAGGATCAAGGATGTCACACACACATTTGCATTTTAATTTTGGTTGAAGGCCCTTTAGTTAATACATTTATTTTTGCCCTAAATCGAATTAGGGTTTCAATTAGGATTAAATCTTGATTATTTTAATGTCAAGATTCTCTCTCCTCCAACTTAATTCAAATGAGGCGCCCCTCTCATTTTCTTTGCTCTACATGATGCCAAGAAACATTAGGTACCTTATTGAAGTGATAATTTACATATTGCACCCTAGGTTTTGGGTAAATTGCACATTACACCAAAACTAGGTTTTCATGCACATACATTGCTTTATCATCTTTTCTTGGTATTCAGGATTCCATAAGCCACACCTCAACATCATTTTCACTCTCATGATGCTTCAAAATGTGAGGAACATATTATCATGCATAATTTGCACTTAAACCCCTCAACTTGGGTAATTTGGACTTTAGTCCACAACAAACAAAACACTGATTTCAACAATGTTCAAAAAGGACTAGAATTGCAACATAAGTTCCTCTTGAGCCCTAATTACTTTTCACAAAATGAGATTAAGCATTTAATCACCTTTCTTAATCAAAACACCTAGGGTTAAAGTATAACCCAGGTCAGGGATGTTACATATATGGAACCTAACTTGGACACCATGAATTTTAGTGAGGTGTATGTGATGTTTAATAATCATGTTGGTATTAAACCCTAAGTTGAAGTGACTAACCCTAATACATGCATTCCTAGTATTAACCAGTAATATGGTAGTGACGTTAGGTGCCATAATCATACATCATATGTTAATAGACCTAATTTGGACTTGATTACCTAATAATGACTTGGTATGTAAATCTGTTCAGTAATATGTAATATGTTTCATCTTATTCATTAATACACATATGGTGACTCAAATATGGTTAATATGTAATTTAATTTACATAAATATGCATGAATGACCAATGTGGGGTTAAATGTGCACACTTGATAACAAGATGTGAATAAATATGAGAAATCATTTCGTGTGGATAATAATGTGACTAATTTATATAACGTGACAACATATGGACTTTGAACATAAATGGAGATAATTATTGTGCCATTATTTGGGCTTAACGAGAAATCGGTAAAAATACTACTTTTTGTGCAAGATAATCTGATATAACTTCATATCTTGATAATATGAGGATAACTAAGTCTAAATCTGGATTATTCGGGATAATGGTGACATAATCATAATTATAAAGATAATTGAGTTGAACCCTAATTGTACTAAAAATTGTATAAGATAATATCAAAACCTAAATCTAAGTTTATATTTGTGTTCTTTGGGTCCGAATTAGTCGATGTGAAAAGTTTCAACTTAATTGGGTAAGGTAGTTATCCTAATTTAGTTAGAGAAGATCATTACTAAACATATCATCTCAATTGAGATCAGACTGTAAGTCACCCAATTTAATTTTTGATATCGAATGTCACACATCAATCTCTCAGTCTTCCTATGCTTTTGTGGGTAATGTTGGTTTGTGATTTGCCTTTTCTTAGACTTTGTAGGAATTGTTCCATCTACATCTAGTTGTGAGGAGATTCTCTCCTACCTCCAGACCATGAGACCGCAAAACAACAGACTCTACAGACCTCGTGGCGTGACTATATATATATATATATATATGGGTTTATCTTGGCTGCCCACATGGGTAACCAACTATTCTACCCGTGACTAAGTAGCTGTGGTAGCTTTTGTAAATAACAAACTTCCGTCTTTTTTAGTAGGATGAAGCGGTGGCACAAATCTGTAATTATCACTAGCATTTCTAATTTGTTTGTGGGGACAAGACGGTGGTGAGTGGTTCCATAAGGATGAATAAATTATTACTATTTGTTATTGATTCATTTGCATCGTGGTTTGGCAAGTTAGGATGTATAAAGATATATTTATAGCAACATCACGTGTAATTAATGTGGATGGAAGTATAAATAAAACCCCAACAACCTACTACTTCCATATATAGCAATTGCTAATTTTTAGTTTATTACATGTATGGATCAGAGTCTAGATAATATGAATACAACATGTGATACAAGTAGGTTGTATTACAAGACATCATCCTTGGTTACATTTTTCCCATTCTCATTACAAATTTTCTATTCAAATTACATAAGGTTCCTTCCTATTACAAAAATGCTCCTTCTCATTATAAATTTATATTCAAATTACAAATTTTGAATTTAAATTATAGAATGCTCCTTCTCATTATAAATTTGTTCATGTCTGTTACAGTTTTAGTTAGAGAGATTATCGATATATTGGATAACTGTATATTTCTTCTTCTTCTTGGCAATGGTTATTTGTGTCTTTGTGTATACACTCAATTTTGGTAATTTGTACTGTAATAAGAAAATATCATCTGTAATATGGACAGTCACATTGTAATAGACAAGAGCCAACTGTAATGTAGATGATAGTTTTATAATATGTATAGTCATATTGTAATAAGAAAGTGTCATATGTAATATGGAAAGTCACATTGTAATAGCCAAGAGCCAACCGTAATGTAGGTGAAAGTTTTGTAATATGGATACTCATATTGTAATAAGCAAGTGTGATTTGTAATATGAACAGTCACATTGTAATAGGCAAGACCCAACCGTAATGTAGGTGATATTTTGTAATATGGATAGTCATATTGTAATAAGCAAGTGTCATCTGTAATATGGACATTCACATTGTAATAGGCAAGAACCAACTGTATAGGTGATAGTTTTATAATATGGATAGTCATATTGTTATAAGCAAGTGTCATATGTCATATGGACAGTCACATTGTAATAGGCAAGAGTCAACCATAACGTAGGAGACAGTTTGTAATATGGATAGTCATATTGTAATAAGCAAGTGTCATATGTAATATAGACAATCACATTGTAATAGGCAAGAACCAACCACAATGTAGGTGACAACTTTGTAATATGGATAGTCATATTGTATTAAGTGTCATCTATAATATGGACAATCACATTGTAATAGAAAAGAGCCGACCGTAACATAGGAGACAGTTTTGCAATATGGATACTCATATGTCATATGGACAGTCACATTGTAATAGGCAAAAGCCAACCATAACGTAGGAGACAGTTTGTAATATGGATAGTCATATTGTAATAAGCAAGTGTCATATGTAATATGGACAATCACATTATAATAGGAAAGAGCCAACTGCAATGTAGGTGACCATTTTGTAATATGGATAGTCATATTGTAATAAGCAAGTGTCATCTATAATATGGACAGTCACATTGTAATAGGAAAGAGTCGACCGTAATGTAGGAGATAGTTTTGCAATATGGATACTCATATTAATATAGACAATCACATTGTAATAGGTAAGAGTCAACCGTAATGTAGGTTACAATTTGTAATATGGATAGCCATATTGTAATAAGCAAGTGTCATCTATAATATGGACAGTCACTTTGTAATAGACAAGAGCCAACTGTAATGTAGGTGACAGTTTTATAATATGGATAGTCATATTGTAATAAGCAAGTGTCATCTGTAATTTAAATTGAAAATATAAGTGAGTTTGCAAAATTTATGTATGTAGTAACAAAATATAATGTGGCTTGGCATATTATAATATGTAGATCTCATTGACAAATCATATATCCTCTACATACAATTTAAATTGAAGCTACAAGTGAGTTTGTGAAATTTGTGTATGTGGTAACAAAATGTAATGTGGTTAGACATACTGTAATAAGTATGAAAAAATTATAATGACCGTAGATATTTTGTAAAATATCGACAGAAATCGTAGAACATCAAAAAATCTTGATTGCACATGTTAAGAAGGAAAATAAAATAATATGAATTAAAAGTGTTCCTACACATTGACATTTACAATAATTTCGTATCATGATCAGATAGACAAGAGGTGAGAGTTATGGAGTCCAGATTCAAACTCTCGCATATGGTTAATTGACCAATAATATATGCATTACATTTTAGAATTTAAAAATATGTGTGTGCCATTGGGTTCATGTGTGGATTTTGCCACTTTTACTATTTACATTATCTGCCACCGTCAGCTTAAAACGTAATCGATACTTTACTTTTTACCGTGAATGCCACCTCTCAATTGAAAGTTAACCAGAAATTTAATATTTACCATATGTGCCACCGCCTACTCAAGTCACGGGTAACAAAGACTCACTACCCGCGTGGGTAGCGAGTGAATATCCTATATATATACATATATATATACACACACACACACATATATATATATATGGGAGTATATATATATATATATATATATATATATATATATATATATATATATATATATATATATATATATATATGGGAGTATATATATATATATATATATATATATATATATATATATACACACACACATATATATATATAATCTCCTCCTTGCCCCAAGTTCTTCTTATCTTCACAATCCTCGCATGAAGATGAAGTCGTTGGTACCTGACTCGATTGGGATTTGTACCCTAGAGAGTTCTCCCCAACTTTAGTTTTCATCATTACCATGAATCCCGTCTTCTTTGGGATTATCCCCTATACCATGACTTCCCAACTATTAGTTACCCTAATTGACATCCAGGTAAACCCCATGAACCTACTCCAAGCCTTAATTTCGTGTCGATCACCTCACTTTGCTCTCCCCAACTTCCATCACTCCCAGTGGCTTCTTTGACATCGGTGAGAGGCTAGAGGCCTTCAAAGTGGTGAAAAAATATCCATAATAGTTGTACTAGCCTCTACAAATTTAATCAAGCATATGGTTTCTCCGATTATAGGTAAATAATTGGTTACCCCTTTTTCATTTCTTCTCCCAATTTGATATTTTCAGCAATGTGATGATGGTCGTTGCATCTAGTTCTTCCAATATTTTCCTTCTATGGTTTTACTTGATCGTCATGGAATTTTTTCTTTGCTTTTGGGATTGGTGCTTTTTATTTGCACAGTTTCAAGCTTTGGGCATCTCAAGGTTCATGGAGGAAGTTTGCAAATCAGTTTAGGGGTTGTCAGCTTCCTCTCGATCTGAGATTTTAGTCGTTGGAATTGACAACAGACTACAAACTCAAAGGGGTCGATGTAGTGTCTTGGTTCCCAATCATTTTCTATGTGGATTCTCACCTTTAAGCTCTGCTTCAAGACTGAGTTAACGAGAGTTGAGTGACGAGGAAGAAGACTTCTTAACATTTTACAAGTCTGCCCTCATTTTATTTTGATTCGTGTCATGTGTACCATGCACAATTATGTCTTTTCTCCTACTCTTTATATCTAATCTCACATTGTTAGTATTGCCAGTAGATGACCTCCACTGCCATGTGACGCATCAAATATGTGATGTGTCATGCAAGGTTATTCCAATCTTTCTAGTTTTCATTAGTATTTGAGAATTTTAGTAAATGATATAATACTAGTCAATTCATAACTAACTATTTACTGATCAAAAAATTGTGTGAAAATATTGTCTAAAATTTTAAACAAAACCCATATGATAGTATAGGTTTTATAACCCTAATCCAAATTAATAAGGATTTGATATTTCTAGGGTTTGTAGCACAATCATTAATTCATTATTTACATCTAATATGTTAATAGCTGAAGAAATGCCCTGATTGGATATAAGGTTTGAGTCTGACATTGCATACATGTTTTTGAGGTATGTTGCTTCTTTTTATGAGTCATATGGATAATAATTCTACTCTCTCTCTCTCTCTCCATCTCTTATTTGCTTGTGGCATATCACTTGGTTGTATATATTTGACGTGGTTGGGTCCAATCTCTGAGTTTTATCTTATGGTCTAGTTAAGATGCAAATTGAATCTCCTTAATGTAATCTTATTCTCACTCATTCAATTTTGCAATCTTTATTTGCTTTATTTCATCCGATTGTTCCACTTAATGATGGAAACCTTAATTTGATGGATTGTTGAGTCTGGATTTTATCTTGCCTCCCTACTATATGCACGTTTGGATTGTTGAGATTATTATTATATATCAGCGGTGGTACATTATGGGGTTGGATATTGTTGTACAACTTTCAAGTATATGATTGATGGTGCTCTCACCTAGCCCCAAGTGCTCTCACCTATTTTATACACATTATTATTTAGGATTGTGGGTGCTCTCACCTCCTTCCTTGCCACATAACATGGAAGTGTTCCACTCCTACTTTTAGATGGTTGTAGCCTAATATTTAATTGTCATGCATAAAACATCACGATTTATTGTTGTTCTCTGGTTTTAGATTTAAGGCAAGCATTTCATTATTGTACTTTTTATTTAATATTTTTCTCTTACTATATGAAGAACTCTTTTGATATATATATATATATATATATATATATATATTTGTGATGACCCACCATCAGACCGACATCTAAATCGCCACCAGTAATTACGCAGAATAAACATTAACAGTGGATTAAAAAAAACATTAAAAAAATTAAAACCATTTTGCAAAGAGATCCATTTCCCAAAAACTCTTAAGAAAAGAACCAAAACTTTATATACATCATGATTCACATTGTGAATCCATTGTACCATCTCATCCTGAGGATATCATATACCAGTTGCTTTGCCCAAACATATACGTAAGCAACATACAACCTCGAGGCATACGAGCCAAAATCTCAGATCATTTATAAACCCATCCCGTACTAACTTTCAAGGACCTGAGAGTATAGAGACGACACATAGGACTTCTATCTATAAGACACGACATACAGTACATGAGATGTTACTGCTATTCCTACTATTGTTGTCCTTCCTATATAGTACAATCTCTACCTCCTTGTGCATGTCCACTTAAAAATTATGGAACCCATGGGGTGAGACATAAGTCTCACCGAGAGGTATAACTCTCCACCAACAATATTATTATCACATGTAAACAGTAAAAAACTAAGCAGAGGACATTTTATGTAAATAAGCATGTTTAATCATTATTTAATTGTAGTGCAAAGCAATAGCAATGTTAAAGTAGTTCAACGGTCCATGACAGAACTATAGATTATCTATTTGCTTTATAAGGAATATGAAGAACATTTATAAAATCTATCAATTTAAGATGTATAAAAGTAATGAATCATCAACCAATATTTTCGTATTCATACCTTAAGAAAATACGCTACACGACTGATTATATGTTCACAATCACACTTATGCCTAAATAAGATGAGGTATACTCCTCATGCTCCAACCGACCACTGCTTAGTCGAAATCGGTACCATACAAGGTCAATGGAAGAGCCGGATGCCATGACCTCACCCGTCTCGGTCAGTATGAGACCACTGGTAGTGACCACATGTCAAACTGCAACTAGCTTATTGGGGTATAGCGACATCTTCGCTATAGAGCTACAGCCGCAACATGCACTCTCTTTGGGGAGATATCACATCAATCTCTGGTACATTTTCATCAGGGCGATCACACAACAACCCTGGCATTCATCGGGGAGATAACACATCAATCCCCATCTGAACGTAAGGATATGTTCATCCTTCACCCACACATATTAAAAAATATGCACTCTGAGTTTAATTCATTTCACCATTCAGCAAATCCTGACACCGAATGGATCTATGGCCTGGGCACTACATGATAAGGTTTCATTTGATTAATCAACATCAATCAAGTTACAAGCATGGATTATAATAGATGCTACAAAGAAAAGGTGTAATACATTTATCAAGTACTTTCATAATCTTTGGAACACAATGAATGCATAACACTCGCGATCTCAGTCCCTTATCACATTACTGGGAATTCTCATCCCTTAACATTATCATCATCATGATTGCTAGATCTGGGTATTCAAACCCTTAGTTCATCACTGAACATTGTTACCTCTTATTAGGTAACTATTACCTCTAGGATCTCAGACCCATTCATACATAATACTTGTTGCACAAGTATTTCACATGGCTCACAAGGCCCATTTAATCTGTATCATATGAAACATCATAGCTCATACCTAGATATATTCATCATCTCATGATACCTGCATGGTTAGTCTTTCATGATAGAAACAATTATCAAGTACATATCATTACCATGCAACATAAGAGAAACATAACCTTCCCATTAATAGGGTAAGGGTTTTCCTTTTCACCGATTAGGGTTAGGGTTTCTCTTTTCACCAATTAAGGTTAGCGTTTCCCTCTTTAGTCGATTAGGGTTTCAAATTCCTATTATCAAGAATCAAAACCCTAATTCATATTATCAATAACCAGAACCCTAATTCATAGCTCTACACATATAGGGGTATCAATATATGCTCATTGAATGATTATCACACAAAGTATGAGTTTCTCTCTCATCCTTTCTAGGATAATGATTACATCATACTTTATTAAGTTGGCTCAATCCTTCTATCAAGGTACATTGGCCCACAATTATCAATATGCATTGAACTCTATACATCTTAATGTATCATTTGACATAACACACTTCATGTGTTACTCAATCAAGTATATTCGATTGAGGTGCTTCCACCATATCGAGCATGAGGTGTGTGTGTGCTTCACACCATATCAGGAAAAGAGGTGTGTGTGTGCTTCACACCATATCAGGGAAAGAGGTGTGTGTATGCTTCACACCATATCGGGCAAAGAAGTGTGTGTGTGTGTTTCACACCATATAGAGCAAAGAGATGCTTCAACCCGATATAAGGTTGAGCCATGATGATGTCATCATCATCAAGCTCTAGACTTCGTTCCTTACTATTCTAGTTCATGGACAATAGTCCTATGCCACTAATAGAACACATGGATTCATCAATTATACAAGAAAACTCGAAATTGTAAGTAGACACTACAGGAAAAATGCCCATTAGTGGCATTTATTCTAGTGACTTTTATAAAAAAATGCCACTATTTATTTAATTTTCAGGCATTTTTATATAAAATGCCTCTAATCCCCCTACTATTTAGTTTCCAAAAAATAGTAAATTTTAAAGGCATTTATATATATGGTTTGTGGAAATTAAAAAATGCCAATTTGATATTTCAATTGGCCAATTTGATAGTGGGCAACCCGCTTGCCTGCTTCACGCTATTTCCCCACTCCCCCACCAGCGATTCTCCCCCGCGATCCCTCTCTCCCAGACAAGAGGCTCCGGCGATGCGCGAGGCGACATGCCCCTAGGGCATCCCCACCCACCCCTGGGCGGCGACGGTGTATGGGTGACCTTCACAGGACCTCCTCCATGGAGTTGGTTAGTGGATGAAGGTACCAGTCTCCATACACAGGATTGGTTGCTGCGTGGATCTTTGACAAGGCCCTAGGCGTGAGCGTTTTGAGGCTCTGAGGGTTTTGAGGTGAGGTTGCCTACTCTTGACGCAGCGGCGGTGCTTCTAATTCGGCCTTTCCTTCCTGGCAGAGTGTCCCTTACACGGGGTCAAGTAGATAGCTTCTTGGTGGAATGTCCTCATGGATTTCATCAAAGAGTTTAGGGTCTCCTAAGGGAAGCGCAAGAGGCTTTGGAAATAGTGAGGGCTTTCGACGCTTCTTTGGCTACCCTTGGGAATATACGTGAAGGGGACCTGCAAGTTGTCACTCTAGGTGGTTGGGATGGATCTACGTTGTAGGTGGATGGTGGGGATCCCTATCTCAATGCATCAGTTTTGGATTCTGGAGATTCAGGGGCAAGCTTCCTGTTCAGGGGGAAGGAAATCACTGGGTCTGTTGCTCTTTGCGGTGGGTAGGTGGATGTGGGGGACATGGTCTACGGTGGCTCGATGGGGGAGAGGTTCGACTATATTCCTCATCCTGCTGCTTTGGGTGCTGAAACAAGTCTTGTGTAAGGGCTGGGAGATGCACGAGAGGTGTTCGAGATTTTGTTAGATGATCTTGTTCTAGATGGCTGTGTGCGGATGCATTCTCAGGATGCATGTGGTATCCCGGGCAGTGTTGGGCGAGTCACCAAATGCTTTGGGGTTGGTGATATCTACGTTCCCTTGATGATGGAGACATACATGCCTGGCTCAAGCCTTGGGTGTGGGGATTCCAGTCTATTTTGAGGCCTTACGGCAATGCCCACTCCACGAATTGGCACGCCTCCTCTTATGACAGAGGTACTCCATATGGGTCCTCACATCTCTAGGGATGCTTGCTTCTTCTTGTCAAGGAGAAGAGCCCCTTTGCAGATTTTGTTCCAACCACACCTGCATATAGTTTTATCTCCTCACTAAGGTATAATTGTGGACATTCATCTTTTGACAGTTTTCAACACCCAGTTTCTTTTAGTACGCATGAAGTGGGCTTCACGAGGTTTGACTCCATTAGAAGCTCTGCCGACTTCAATTATACTATTTTTTAACTAATCAAAAACTCATGCAAGATTTGATTCCATTCACATTACTACAAACTCAGAAGATCAAGGTTCCCAATTCTTTAAAGATGCAGACCCACCTTGGTATCGAGCTTTGTCAAGTTTTCAAAAAGTGACACTCCAAAGTGATGTTCTAGCAATTATAGTGTCTTTTAGGGTGTCCTTAACCTCCTACCTGCTATTACAGAAGGTTCTCTTCATTTGGTTAGCTTGAGTTAAGTGTTGTGTGAAAAATTGCCTATTATATATTATTTCCCCTTTTACTTTTGAGGATAGATCGTATATATATGCTATATTTATCAAGATTGATCATTCATTACAGCTTATACATCATTTGCATGTATGGTGCATGATGTCGAATTGGTTCTATGATTAAAGATATTCACGCTCCAAAATTGCAACTTGCACATTATCAGCTGGGAGATTATCATCAGTTAAGGTAATATAATCATTAGAAGATAAAACCACCTCTTTCTTTCTCTTGGGAGTTTTTCTTCTCTAAGTTGCTCTATCTTAGCATGCCTCTTTAGGGGGAAAAACTGAAGTAGACTGCGAAGAAAAAGAAACAAAGGCAACAATAATATGAGTCTTAGTTGGTATCAACCACATAAAATGCTGATGTAGTCTGAAACTTATTGTGTAGCAATAACTATAATTTCTTTGGTTGTCTTATGTTGAAAGAATGAGAACTGAAGTGACTTGTGGATATAATTCCTTTAGTTCCAACCAGGCTTTGTATTCTTTTTGGTAAAAATGCACATGTCATCTTTTTTATGTCATACACCCTGGAGTTATTTTTTTTCTTAGTGTTCTTCAGATCGTATAAAGAGAGGAAATAATTTCTATTTGTCTTGATTTGAAGAGGCTTGAGGATGTTGTTACGAGATCATGGAGGAGGTTTCAAGGATAGTAGATGAGGAGCAGGGGATGTGGATCAACAATGAGCAAGTGGGTATGGAAGTTACTATAGTGGTTTTGATTTATTCATTATCCTTTTTCAAGACATTAAGATCAGTAATTTCAAATTATTAAAGAAAATCTTAGAAGTTACATGATCATACACAGGGTGATGGAAGTTTTGAAGGGTATGTTTAGGGTATGGAAGAGGAGAGTAGGGGAAGACCAGGGGGCACAATAGTAGAATTTACAATGAATGAGGAGATGATCTGGTGGATTCTTGTCTTCAATTGGAGGCTAAGAATGCATAAGGAGAGATAACGTGTAGTAAGACCAAGCAATGTGTGTAGGGGAGAGAGATAAAGTTGCAATGGTTGTTTCCCTCACATGTAGGAAGAAATAATGAGGTAGGGGATAAGGACCCTCTCTTGTATTCATGAGGAGAGGTGGGATATTCATTAGATCATGTACTACTAAATTCAAAGAGGGAACCTCACTACGTGATAACCATTAATCCAAACTTCAATGACAATCATGTGACCCAAGATTAAACCAATTAAACATAAGTACTAATGTGTTTTCTATTAATTCCATTAACTAAGCAATCTTTATTCAAATTGATATTTGACACTCCAAGAACTTAGCTAGGCCCTCTGTAACATCTAACCCTAACGATGTTAATAGTTTCTCTAGGAGCACTATGAGAAAAGAATACATGTAATAAGGATAATCATATTTCATTGTAATTTGTTTGGAGTGCACCACGTGATAAAAATAGCATCCATAGTTTTTGAGGTTGCCAGGCAGTGGCTGTCCCTACTGGATGCCCTGGACGCCCAGGTCAACTAGGCGGCCGCCTAGGCGATGTTTTTTTACACATAAAATTGTACATATGTAGATTTATACTTATATATATTATTTATGTACTATACTATGTTATATATATACATATGCATGTAATTTTATGTATTATTTATACTATGTTATGCATATACCTATGCATGTAAATTTATGTATTATGTATACTATTTTATGTATATACCTATGCATGTATGTATGTATAACTTATCCACCCCTCCCAAATTTATTGAAATAACACCTTTTATAAGTCATACCAATAAAGAAAATGAGAAAAAATCAATACCAAAAAGATACAACAGTAAGTAATTAAGTATACTAAAGTAGAGTTTGTAAAGTAGAATTAATAATATATTGAAAGAAAAAATTATTCAATGGGCCATTGGGCCCGACCTTCCAAAAAAGCGGTCGCCCATCACTGTTTTGGGTCGCCCAGGAGGACTAGGTGGTCGCCTAGCCGCCTAGTCGGCCCAGGCGGATGCCCAAAGTAACTCCGAAGCAAAGCGGCTGGCTGGGCGGAGCCCTATTGAATGCATGCTTGACTAGGCGGCGCCCATGCAGCCGCCTCAACAACTATGATAACATCACTTGTCTTAGAGAATAACATGCTTGCACATCTGCATTCTAGATGGAAAATAAGCAATCTACTTTATGGATCACTAGTAGAGAGCGTGTAAGAAGTCTAAGGATTTCCATTGTGGGAGTGTTCAACTTCTAAATGGATTTGACAACCCCACAGTGAGGAAGACCAGAATTAAGAGAGAAAGATAGAAGAAACCGAACCCATCATCAATAGAGAAAAATAGGGATACTAAAAACAAATGGTGGATGAAGGAGTGATCAGAGACATGAATTGTCCATGATCCCAAATGAAGAAGGAAGCCTTTATCTATTTATCATGTATTGAATCGGTCTAACTATCTAAGCATAGAAACTGGATAGGACTTACATGTATAACCTGGAGGCTCTGGACCTAGTAGAAGAAGTATGTGACACACCTTGAAGAATTCATAAGGTGTTTGAGGAAGTTTGTGATTGATTAAAAGAGATAGGTATAGGGTTGGTACTGCAACACATCCCAATATAACATCAATAAAGTTGGCAAATATTGATTTGCGCAAGACAAGGCCAGTAACCTCCACACAATGAATCAACTCCACCTGATAGAAGGGGCCTAGTGAGTCTAGACCGGTAGGTGTAGCTTACCATTGAATGGTAAGGAATGTATAGTGCTCTGTTTTACATCGGGGTTGAAGAAATTTTTCTACTTTAGTCTTACTGGGCCATATGTACTAATATTTCTTACACAAAATGTTTTCTTTTTGATATCTTTGATACTGGGCCATTGATCGACCTAAATCGCGCGTCCTAAAATTGGAGGCGCATTTGAGGTAGTCGAGCCTTCACATTTATAACCCAAATCCTTCTAGGCCCCCGCAACTTTGTTTACGGGGTTGAAGTAGTCATACGGGGTCGAACACAGGGACAAGGTGGGTTGTGTTGACGACTCTGAATCGACACTCTACACTCCGGTGGGTATAAAGAGATATTAAAGTTCCCCGAAGGGGAAAAACAAGCTGTCACGATTAAATCAAAGAAAACTATCTCCAACTGGAGTTACAAGAAAGATTAAGATTTTGTCATTTAGCAGTTTTTAGGAATTTTCATGCAACAGAAAATAGAAAGATAAACTGCAGTTTAAGGCGTAATGCAAGGGATAAGACTTCAGTAAGACAAGCGGTAGCAGTAACACCCTACACCCCTCCTCTCAGAGCGGGTGCCTCTAACCAAGCTTCAACACCCCTCTCGAGGTTGCTGGGCTCAAGTTAGAGTGGAATGATACTAAAACAACTCCGTTCCGGGCACTCTCGTACTCCAGAATCGGACCAAACACTAGAGCCACAACCCAACTCTCGAAGTAGTTGCGACGAGAAAGACGATTCGGTAGCTAAGCGAAACGCGATCCAAAACATGCAAGCTAGAGTTCAGATATCCAACACAGCAGTTATCCAATCATAAGTCACCAAGCATTAAACAAATAGCAGTTAAGCATTTCTATTTCCATAAGCAATAAGGGTCTTAATACAATGCATAAGCTAAGAATTTAAATAACAGAATTAAAGATAGATTTCGCCTTCTTGATGTAGAAGAACGATAGACTACTGTAGCTCTCCTGCCCGATACCGGTCAGGAGCCGAGCCCGATACGGCAGTGTCGGGCGGCACCCCCTCTCGGGCAGCGCCGGCTGACGACTGACTGTATCGCTCAAGGACCCTAGCCAATACGCTCATGTCGGGCGGCGCACCCTCTCGGGCGGCACGCATGACGGGAGGAGCGTATCGGGTTTGATATCGTGTCGGGCAAAGAGCTACGAGTCTACTGTCAGGCACTCGTGTCGCTCATCTTCACTGGCCGATATCGGCCCGCAGTGTCGCCCGGGATAACACTAAGTGAACCATCCCTTCCCTCTCGGGATGAGGGAAAGCTCACCTAGTGTCGCCCGACACAAGCACTGGGGCGCGATACTCTTGCTCTCACAGCTTCCTTCGATGGTGGCTCCTGAACTTCCGAACTGTCTTGTCCGAATTCTCTTCCGACTCTCTCGACTTGTCCGACCTATCCGACCTATCCGACTTATCCCCCTCGGCTTCCTGTAGCTGCTATTTATAGGCGACAGTTGAAGGAGTTATGGTGCTGGAAACGCCACGTAGCTCCCTTATACGCCGGTCGATGGATGTGGACGGCCGATACATGTATGTCTCGGCGCGAGGCGCTGGCTATCGGTCACGTGGCTGGCGGCACGCCTGCCGGTGAGTGGCTGTGTCGCCCGACGAGTTTGGTCGTCGATGCGGCTTTGGCTCCCTGTCGGGTAGACGGTATGTCGGCCGACACGTCCTTCTTGCGTAGCGCCCTTCTCCGCCGATCATTCTCGTGTCGCCCAGCCCCTGTCGGGCTGGGTTGTATCGGGCGTCAGGAAGGTCGAGACGGGCTTAGACTTATTGTGGGCCGGAATCGGCCTTATTGCACAAAAATGAGGAAAACTCTGTAGAAGATAGGAAAAATTGGAATAAGAGCGTTGTTTGGCCAATTATTGTGAAAATGCTAATAAAATAGAGGAAAATAGCAGAAAAGGGTAGTTTTGATAACAGAATAAAGGGCAAAAACGTCACAAAATTAGGTGTTATCAACTCCCCCAAACTTAGCTTTTTGATTGTCCTCAATCAATATTTAAACTAAACTTTGTGTTGCTTCTTCTTGCACAGCAAAACTTTAAGGCTAAAGGGTAGCACAAGATTTGCGATGTCTTGGAGGTAATGCTGTCTTAATGCGAACAAAAGACCTTGCCCTACTTGCCTTATTATTTAAGTAAAATTTTTCTTCTCCACAGCTTCAGCGAGACTTTGGTGTATGATTCCGAAGTTAGCTTCCACACCAAAAAGCTTTATTTTAGGGACAGAAAGTTGTGTATAGGGTAGGCTAAGGCTTTTTGGGTTTTTCTTCTTGTTTCCCATCAGTCCATCCAGGTAAGGGTCCGTTAACGGGCAAGTGGTCCCTGCAGTCCAAGCCAGTTGGCTTTAGAGCAGTGATTTCACATCCTACGTACCACTGCCCCGGATCTACCATGCCTAAAGATGGGTACTTTTGGAAAACAAGTGTGTATATATATATTCTTTTCTTTTATTGGGCACAACTCTCATACTTTTATTCACGCTCATAAGGCTTCTTTCTCTTTTTGGGATTTTTGCTGGGTAAGGGAAAACAAAAGAGATATCTGCTGTTTGGGCAGCTTTTTCCTTCTCCATACTCGTCTCTTAGCTGTTTGCGAGATTATTATTTTTCGAAAATTTTTGGATGGCAAGGCACAATCTTTTGTTTGTTTGAGACAGCATTATCAGAAAGATATGACAGAACTTGTAACTCATTAAATATACAGAAAGTAAACTTTGCAAGAAGTCACAACAAGTTTTTATTATTATTATAGCAACTTTATACATATATAAGTATAGGGAATCATAAGCAAAAATTTTCAAAGTTTTCAAGACTTTTAGCAAGAAGGAAAAAGGTTGTGTAAGAAGTTATATGTACACTAAAAAGGTTATATGTACACTAATTGAATTGGATAGGACAAGGGGGATCAAAGGAAAAAAGTTTTGTACCTCCCTCACTAGTACATGGTACCCCCCAAACTTACTCCACACTCTGTCCCAGAGTTGTGAAGTAGATGAGGTAAGGAAATGTTAATCAATGAGGTTAGATGATCAGCGCGCCTGGGCTAGATAAGAGCTCCCACACATATTCTCCTCTTTTGCTGTGATAGTCGATGTGGAGGAGCTGATCAGGCGTTGCCTCATTTGCCATCCATTCCAGTACGAAGATGCCACAGTCGTTGGATAGTTGAATTTGCTACGGGCTGCGGTGGCAGAACTGGAGTTCATGCCAGCTTCTTGCTTGCATTCCCAGGAATGGTTGTATCAGCTCTGCTATATCGATATAGTACTTTCGTACTAATCGTTCGAGAGATGTCAGCGCTATCGATGTACAAGGCACTGGATGGTCTTTGTTGCTGTCCGAGCTATTGTAGAAAACCCCTGCTCGTTGTTGGGTGTACACCGCTAAGAGCGTCCAGTGGTTGTTGTGCAGGATGGGAAGGAGAATGGTATCCGGGACTCTGCATTCCAACTCTGCTAGGAAAGCTTCCTTCGCCCCTTGCTCATCGGCTAGGCAAATGTCGTTGAACAGCATTGGATCTGCTATGCATGCGTGTTCAGACTTGTTTCGTAGTATCTGGATGTAGGCGACCACCACAGATAACGCCAGACATCCTCCCTCTTTTACCATGTCCCTTAAGTCGTCAATCGGGACTATGGCATCTCCTGGCAAGTAGGCTACGTCTGCTGGGGTGGAGTCAGCCAACTTCATGTGGATTTCGTTGACCTGTTCCTGCGTGAGGGTAGCGCATGAGAAACGGTCGAAGTTGTGGATCGACTCCTCCTGGTTCTGGGGCGAGACTTGTTCGTCGTGTCCGAAAACTTGTCGCAAGATGTTTATCTGTTTGCCTGCCCCACAGACGTGCATCTCTGCTTCTGCTTCTTTTTCAGGAGGGTTGCTGTGTTGAGATGACTCCTCTTCTTGTTCACTATCCAGCAGCTCTTCTGGTATCCCCGCGTCTCGGAAGTAGCGCTTGTCCTTTATCAGCAGCAATGCATATTTGCTTCTGAGACTGTAGAAGTTATTACTCTGGAGTTGCTTGAAGTATCTGAAGATATGTATCATCTCCATGGCTCTGAGGACTATGAATGCGCTATTTCCACTTCCCTCCTCTTCTTGGACTGGGAAGTCCCTTAGTGAGTAGAAATTCCAGATGCCGCTGTGGCGCTGGACTCCATACTTGATGACCCGGTGGAGACGTAGCGGCAACAGTCTTAGCCTTACGTCCTTTGGGTGTAGGAACGTACTTCCTGTGTGTGGGACCTCTTTTCTGCAGTAGCAGTGCAGTTGGACATCATGATTTCGGAGGTCGGCAATGCACAGGAACCAGTTGTTTCTGTGTTTGTAAGGGGCCAACACCAGTTTCAGATTGTGCACTTCAATGTAATCCAACATACTTTCTACCTGCGTAGATTTGTACAACCCCATCATTAGTCTTCTTGCTAGGGCCGGGGTGGCAGCGTAAACTGTATGTTGGCCTTTCTTCTTGTCGGCGCTTTCTATAATGGCCCCTTGTAGTACTCTAAACAACCTCTTCCCTACGACGGCCTTGGCGCGGAAGATGTTTCTCAGAGTTCCCCGCTGCACCGAAAAATAACCGTCGCTCCAGAGTACCTCTTCCTCGTCGGCTTGCGATCTCAGGACCATGTTGAGTAGTTTCCAGTCTCTGATCATTAGATACCCTATGACCCTTCTGTCAAAGTCAATCATTTCGAAGGAAGGTATCTCTGTCGGTGTGGAGAAATCATTGAGGTCAGCCTTTGAACTCCTTCCTCTGGGGAGGTGTCTTTCGTTTGCAGTGCAGATGTCCCCCCTTCTCCCTCGGATTCATCAGAAGAGCCCTCCCCGACGCTGATATCTTCGTCGTTATCCTCAGCTTTGTCAAAGGGGGCTGAGGGAGCAGCCTCATTCAGGTCAAAAGGGCTTCCTTGTATGGCTGGAGCTTCATAGCCTTGCCCTTGTGATGAATTTCCTCCGGTTGCTGATGAAGATCTGCCGGAGGAGGAGGTGGATGATGACGATCCTGACGATGCTCTTGACGATGAGGATTGAGAGCCCGGACCAGGAGGCGACGACGATCTTCTTGGCTGCCTTGGGCGTGGATGGTCGTCCTCCCTGTTCAACCTCCCCTCGATCTCGCTAAGGCGCTGCAGAACTTGTTGTAGCGTGGCATTCACTGCCTCTATCTGGCCAGGTAGGCTGGCCAAAGCCAGTAGCTCTCGTTCCTGGCTATCCAGCCTTTGTTCGAAAAACGACAACTTGCGGGTTAGGGAAAGAAATGTAGTAGAATGGTTTTCTGTTACCTCCCGCAAGAAATCGAGTTCTTGTCCCAGCATCATTCCGAGCGAAGGAGGGTTTTCCGCTTGTCTCCCCTTCGACCTCGAAATGTTTGTAGCCTGATTTAGCTTTCGGTAATCAATGCACATTCGCCAACCGGTGAAGGTCCTTACCGCCACCTCGTCACCCTTCTCACCCTTAACCACAGTCATTCCGCCTTTGTTGGGTACTACGTGGATCGGGCTTACCCAATTGCTGTCGCTAATTGGGTAAATGATCCCCGCGTCCCTAAGCTTTATTACCTCTTTCTTGACGACCTCCTTGAGCATCTGATTCAGCTTCCTCTGGGGTTGGGCCAGAGGCTTGGCAGACTCATCCAAGTTGATGTGATACATGCAAAGGGCGGGGCTAAGGCCTTTGATATCATCTACGGAATATCCTATAGCCCCCCTGTGGAGTCTTAACTCCTCAAGGAGCCGGTCTAGCTGATTGCTTGAAAGATCGGCGTTTACGATGACTGGGTTCCTCTGTTCTTCATCTAAAAATTCATACTTCAGTCCTTCAGGCAACACTCTTAAATCTGGCTTTGCTCGGGGTGTCTCCTCCTGAGGTTCTCCCTCAAGGGAGGCATACTTCGTAGAGTTCACCTCCTCCTCTTCTTCTTACAAGTCTTTGTCAGAAAGGTTGAAAAGGTCGAGATGCCTCACGACCTTAGGATCTTTGAGGTCGGGATCCTGACAGCTTATTGCCCTTGCGAGGGGGTCCACTGTCCGGATATCCTCCTCTATTTCCTCGCAGAATTTATTGTAACTATCCGCAAAACAGGCCGGTTCAGACAGGGATGGACCTCTCATGATCTCCTTCATCTTGAAGTCCATGTGGTTGTTTCCAACCCTCAAGGTGATTATCCCTTCAGAGACATCAATCACCACCCTCCCTGTTGCCAAGAAAGGGCGTCTGAAGATGATCGGACATCTGGGATCTTCAGCTGTGTCGATGACGACGATGTCGCAGGGAATAAAGAAATCACCGACCCTAATCGGCACATCTTCGACAATGCCAACATGTCTTTTGAAGGAGTGATCCGCAAGTTCAATCCGCATATTGGTTCGAACCATGTCGGTCAAACCCATCCTTTGCGCGAAACTTAAGGGCGTGAGGCTGATGCTTGCTCCCAAGTCCGCTAGACCCTTCCGCTCGACATTGTCCCCGATGGCGAATGGGATTGTGAAAGCTCCGGATCCCTTCTCTTAGTTGGCAAGCTGGGCTTTACGAAGGCAGAGGAAGTAGAGGCTAGGTACACTGTCTCTATCCTTCCTCCCCTTCTTTTCTTCATTATTAGATCTTTGAGAAACTTGGCGTATGTGGGCATCTCCTCCAAAGCGTCAAGGAAGGGGACTTCAAGATGCAGCTTCCTGATCGAGTCCATGAACCTTTCGTGCCGCTTTTTCAGATTTGCCTTGATCAGCTTGTACGGGAACGGTATCCTGGGAGCATAAGGATTCCTCCCACCAGATGGCTCATCGGACGGTCTCGGCGCAGGCTCTTGGGATTCTGCAGGCCTACCTCCGCCTCCTGCTGGAATAACATCCTTGGGCCCTTGCTCAGGTTCCGGTGGGGCTTCATGAGCGCGCTCTACCATCTTTCCTGATCTAAGCACTGCCATTACTACAGTTTCAGGGTGTAGGAGTGTTTTTCCTGCAGGGTTCTTCATCAGAGCAGCCATCTGAGACAGCCGTTGATCGACCTCCCATTGGCGCATCTGCAGACTCGCCATCTGGTGTTGCATGGAATTCAGAGATCCAGGGTTGGTAAACGTCCACTGTACCAACTGGTTGATAATGGTGTCCTGTCTTTTTATGTAGGCGGAAAGCTGACCAAACCAATTAGGCCGGGTCTCCCTCTCGCTTTGGCTCTGACATTCGCCCTCAGAAAGGGGTTGCTCACAACGAGGCATGGTATCAAGGCTCGGTGGAGCAGGTTACAGCTTTACAGGGTACCTGAAATATCACGAGAAATCAAGTTAGAACACAGAGTTATTTGGTTCCGGCAAAGAATAATGCTTAAAGAAAAAGAAAAAGAAAAAGAAAAAGAGGTGCTGTCAAGCCTATTTCTAAGCTTGAGGCACGGGAGTGTAGTTAGTGGCTTCAGATTCGTCAACAGTGCCATTTGCCTTGTCCCCGGCAACGACGCCAGAAAGTTGACCGGCCTAAATCACACGTCCTAAAATTGGAGGCGCATTTGAGGTAGTCGAGCCTTCACATTTATAACCCGAATCCTTCTAGGCCCCCGCAACTTTGTTTACGGGGTCGAAGTAGTCATACGGGGTCGAACACAGGGACAAGGTGGGTTATGTTGACGACTCTGAATCGACACTCTACACTCCGGTGGGTATAAAGAGATATTAAAGTTCCCCGAAGGGGAAAAACAAGCTGTCACGATTAAATCAAAGAAAACTATCTCCAACTGGAGTTACAAGAAAGATTAAGATTTTGTCATTTAGCAGTTTTTAGGAATTTTCATGCAACAGAAAATAGAAAGATAAACTGCAGTTTAAGGCGTAATGCAAGGGATAAGACTTCAGTAAGACAAGCGGTAGCAGTAACACCCTGCACCCCTCCTCTCAGAGCGGGTGCCTCTAACCAAGCTTCAACACCCCTCTCGAGGTTGCTGGGCTCAAGTTAGAGTGGAATGATACTAAAACAACTCCGTTCCGGGCACTCTCGTACTCCAGAATCGGACCAAACACTAGAGCCACAACCCAACTCTCGAAGTAGTTGCGACGGGAAAGACGATTCGGTAGCTAAGCGAAACGCGATCCAAAACATGTAAGTTAGAGTTCAGATATCCAACACAGCAGTTACCCAATCATAAGGCACCAAGCATTAAACAAATAGCAGTTAAGCATTTCTATTTCCATAAGCAATAAGGGTCTTAATACAATGCATAAGCTAAGAATTTAAATAACAGAATTAAAGATAGATGTCGCCTTCTTGATGTAGAAGAACGACAGACTACTGTAGCTCTCCTGCCCGATACCGGTCAGGAGCCGAGCCCGATACGGCAGTGTCGGGCGGCACCCCCTCTCGGGCAGCGCCGGCTGACGACTGACTGTATCGCTCAAGGACCCTGGCCGATACGCTCATGTCGGGCGGCGCACCCTCTCGGGTGGCACGCATGACGGGCGGAGCGTATCAGGTTCGATATCGTGTCGGGCAAAGAGCTACGAGTCTACTGTCGGGCACTCGTGTCACTCATCTTCGCTGGCCGATATCGGCCCGTAGTGTCGCCCGGGACAACACTAAGTGAACCATCCCTTCCCTCTCGGGATGAGGGAAAGCTCACCTAGTGTCGCCTGGCACAAGCACTGGGGCGCGATACTCTTGCTCTCACAGCTTCCTTCGATGGTGGCTCCCGAACTTCTGAACTGTCTTGTCCGAATTCTCTTTCGACTCTCTCGACTTGTCCGACCTATCCGACTTATCCCCCCTCGGCTTCCTGTAGCTGCTATTTATAGGCGGCGGTTGAAGGAGTTATGGTGCTGGAAACGCCACGTAGCTCCCTTATACACCGGTCGATGGATGTGGACGGCCGATACAGGTATGTCTCGGCGCGAGGTGCTGGCTATCGGTCACGTGGCTGGCGGCACGCCTGCCGGTGAGTGGCTGTGTCGCCCGACGAGTTTGGTCGTCGATGCGGCTTTGGCTCCCTGTCGGGTAGACAGTATGTCAGCCGACACGTCCTTCTTGCGCAACGCCCTTCTACGCCGATCATTCTCGTGTCGCCCAGCCCCTGTCGGGCTGGGTTGTATCGGGCGTCAGGAAGGTCGAGACGGGCTTAGACTTATTGTGGGCCGGAATCGGCCTTATTGCACAAAAACGAGGAAAACTCTGTAGAAGATAGGAAAAATTGGAATAAGAGCGTTGCTTGGCCAATTATTGCGAAAATGCTAATAAAATAGAGGAAAATAGCAGAAAAGGGTAGTTTTGATAACAGAATAAAGGGCAAAAACGTCACAAAATTAGGTGTTATCAGCCATATGTACTATTATTATCTATCAGAATGTAAGCAACTACCAAAGCTCCTAGGCTGAAACAACTACAAAGAAGACACTGTCTGGCCGATTTAAGGCTAAGATAGCCTAGTCCAAATCCAGTGGGGAAAGTAGGACTGGCGAGGTGAGGGGAACTATTGATTCATGTTAGTTTTTTTTTTGTAATATTTTTATTTATTATTTTCATTGATTTATAGAGTTTATAAATCATTATTATTCTTATTAGGCATTTGGTTCCTCTTTGTAATTGTTCTTTACCCCATGTGGTTGGTGAACCAGGGATCTGTTGCCACCGAACCACAAGGTGCACATGCTCCCCTAGCTAAGGTAGTCTTGAATTTGTTTCCTAAAACAAATTCATCCTGTAACTTTCCAGGAAGCTTAAGAAAGCAAATAAGTGAGTAATCTTTTTTTGACATTAACTAACACCACTAGCAAAGTGTTTTCTAGCTAGTCTTTCTTTTGAATCAGTATAACCATACACTTCATGTTATCTTATAAGAATCATCATCATCATATATATATACTTGTATTAATGATCATCCATAAGTTGATTTTTGTTCAAGTTGTTTTGCATACGAATTTGATTATTATTTTATATCTAAGACTCAGTGCTACTATGATTCCCTACAATCTTACTTTTTTTTATAGGGATAATAACTGGCTTTGGTGTGGGTGACTAGTTGCATGAGCATAATCATTGTAGTGACTTTTAAAAACAATTAATAAAAGTAAATATTAACTACTTTGTTAATTACTTGTGTGTATGATACTCTAGTAAGAATGGAAGAACTTCATTCTGTTCTTCTTGGCTGGTAAGTATGATTGAAGTGTTAAATTCACAAAAAAACCTCTATAATGGGTCTAAATCCAAAAAAAAATGACAGTGTTGTCCTTGTTCTATTTTTTGCAATCTTATTTACTACTTGTTGAGTTTCATATTATTTATGCTATGATTTTAGAATGTCAGCAATATTCTTTTGAATAACTTTATGTTCAGTGTTCAATGTAACATATTTTAAATGGAAAGTTTCACTCATGATGATGCTACTACAATTACATATCATTCTAAGTAACACATTTCTTTTGGACAGATTATTATTGTTGCTATTTTTTGTAATGTAGTTACTTATATCTATATATTTATATATGCTAGAAAGCTCCTATTTCCCATCCAGAAGCACCTGCTAGATTGTTGTGTTGATTTGATGATGCCAATCATGGTTGTTATGATCAAAATAGTGACTTTGTGGATGTCCCTACAAAGGTGCAGTGGCAGCCACCCCTAACTTTGATCTTCATGTGTAAACTATAGGACAACAATGAGTCAACAGGTCCTCAATAGGACTCTCATCTGAAAGAACTCAACCTTCTGAAGGTATGGACCTTCTACTATTCTCCTTAATATGGAAGTAATATCCTCACATGCTGAGTTCAAGGTTTCTTTCTTTCCTGTCAAATCTGAAATTGTTGTGACTTTTATTGAAGCTTCTTTTATGATTTTGACTTTTTATTGGGAAAGCAAAACATCGAGCTATTGTTTGGGAGAATTAGGAATACTAAGACAGAATGAATATCTGTATGAGTTGATTTTGTCAGAAAACTAAAACAACTAATTTAATGTGGCTTGCTTGAATCTCATATGTCCATTCATCAGTAATCACGATTGTTATTAAAAGTAAGATAGATAGAAAGATGACTAGTAAAAAAAGAAAAGTAATATATTACATGAAAATATTGGTGTGGTTGAACTGAATAGAGAAGGAATTAGTAACATATCTAACACGTTTACAAGCTTGCACGTGGTAATAATCAAATAATATGTATCTTTTACTAAGCATGCCACTCGATTTGGATTTATAACAAAATTGGTATCGTTATCCTTTTTCCTGTACCCCTACCCTATTTCTTTATATAGTCGGACATCTTATGGTTTGTTTTAGTATATTAAATCAAGTTATTACTTAAAGCCCAGACCTCATGGACAATCCAAGTAGATTACATTTTTAGCTTTTGAAGGAATGTATCTTCATACTTTGATCTAGTAGGATTTCTTGTTTAGATACCATTCTTCACTAGGAAAGGGAATGTGCAACTGATAAGGGACTCACATGAGAAGACTTTATGTTTAGATGTATGTACATCACTCTTGGATAACTCTTTCAGCCCTACGACTGATGTTAGGGGCTCACAATTGTATGGGTGAGAATCATGTTGAACAGAGGCTCTATCCTTGATGTGCAACAACTGCCTAACTAGAAAAGCATCTGCACAGTGGAGCGCGGGTTAGAATCTGAACCTGCGAAACTTTCATGGTCCACAATGGACTTCCATGAAATAGGTAGAAGCATTATGACATATTATGAAATGTGAAAGATCCTGGAGCCATGATGAATCTTCTCTTCCAATTTTAAGAGATTGCAAAAAAAAATGGGGTGGTTTGAAGGTATATCCCATGTGATCATTTCTATTGAGGGTTAGTTTTTGTTCTCAGCTTGGATTATGCTGATTGGATGAAGGTGAACCTCAAATATTATGTGGAGAGATTAAATCTAAAGATTATGTGTAGTGTTGCTACTTAGAGACTTGAAAGGACCACAATGATGAGATCTTGAACAAGAGTAAAACTGATGTTAACCGACTTGCATCCATAAGAAACTCCTACCAAACTCTAGCTCCTGTTATGACGAGCTAAAAGTTGTTCTTTTAACATAAAGTGCAGATGTTAGACTGCATGAGAGAGACATTGTAGATCTTATGAAGAATTGAAATGATTACTTCATATGATGGTTTATCTTTAACCAATATTGCTTGAACTCTCTATTGATTGGTTAGCAAGAGAATTTTAGGGTGACAATAGTCGTTGGAGTAAGTTGCTAATGACATGTGGAACAAATTGGTAAATAAGCAGGATGTGGTCACACTGGCCTATGAATGTTTAAAATTTCACTATAAAACACCTGATTACATGCAGACTTACATGAGCTCATTTTTTTGTTAGAAAATATTTATCAAGGACAAATACTAATGTAAATTTTCAATATTATAATTTATTTTAAGTAAATATCATTAGACAATGATAAAAACTATTTTCTCAAAGTTTATTCTGGTTATGCAGAAGAAGGAACTCTAGAGGGTCATTTAGGGGCTGATAAGTAGGGATGAGGGGAATTGGGAATAGCAGAGATCTGGAGAGACTTCTACAGAGAGACAGTTGGTGAATACACGTGCGAAGAGAAAGATAAATCATCATGGGGAAGATGGTGATGGAGAGAGAATAGTCTCGCATAAGATTAAAGGCCTTACTCATTCTATTTGGTTAAATGGATTTTCTTCATTGGGCATATATTTATTAAATGCTCTCTTTTTGTGATTCCATGTCATGATTATGTGTTTTTTGTGAATACATGTTGGCCTAAACATAAATACATATTAGTTCTCAAAACATTTGGTTCATTTCAGATTTATATAGTTAGTATGCTGTTTGCACTAGTTTGTAACGTTAAAAACAGGTTGGTCACACACTAACATTTTAATAATAGTCCTTAAAAAGCAAGGGATTCAAATCAAACTGGGATGATGGATCTAATTCATGTCTCAATCTACATATTCCAACACATAACTTATATGGATGGGTCTGACCAAAATACATATCTAAATAAACCAAAATAAATTCCTGATTTGTATAGTGGCTAGGCTCGGAGCAAGGTAAAATCAATGTAAATAAACCAAATACATTTGTATCATACAGTATATGTATGTATAAATTAAATACCATTGTATAATTGTGCATCTGATATAAAACAAAGTTGTCTACAACTTTCTAAATTTAAATATAATCTTAGATTTGTTTGTTTGACTTGATAAGAAAATATATATCTACATGTACCTTTAAAAAAAATCTCTCTTGTGTAATGTTCGGGATGTGGCTGAAACCCAGTGCGAACCCACAATATTTGTTTCACGAGTACGTACCAGGATCTTCAATCCTTATTTGGACTTACCTAGTTTTTACTAGCTTAACAACATGTTAGGGATGGCAATGGGCCGTACTTGGTCCATCCATTCACTGTTACTGTCGAAGCCGTCAGCTTCAATATAAAGGGCCACCCGATTAGATTCTGGACACCCGTGACTGGATACCCATGGACGGGGATCCATGGACTCCCAGATAAATCACCACCTTTTTACTGAAAAAACAACATATGGTACGACAACTCATCATCTCTAACTTTCTCATACCATCGTCGATCAATTAATCAACAAACACCGTCCATGCTAATAGTGGGGAGCAGGAACCGAACAACAAAACTTGTGAAGAAAGTTTCACTACGAACATCAATGAAGGTGAAGCAACTAAAACTATTGCTGCTGACAGTGGGGAGCTGTCGCCACTTCTGGCAACCGGTACAGTTGTCGCTGGAGGCGACCCATACCATTGTCGCCACTGGCAACAGGCTCCGTCACCGGTGTAGATGATGAGACATCATCAGACTTGTCATTTTTTTCACCGCCGGCAACAGGCTCCATCACCGGTGTAGATGATGAGACAACACCAGACTTGTCATCCCCTCTCTTGTCAACATTTTTGGTGTGATGCATGGGGCATGATCTTGGCATCCTTAGCTTCTTTGATACGGCCTCGTGACCTCTGGTGCTGCCTCCTTAGTCTCCCACATACAATGCTACTCTGTATGGTTGTCTTGCCGCACTGGCACCCAGTCTGAACCTTGCCATGGAACAACATCTTGCATGACTCCTTGATGGCAGAGTAAGGTCTTGGCATGACTCCTTGACGACGGAGCAAGCCTAGTGAAGGCACACTGCCAACACTAACCGGTACCAGGATGCAGTGGAAGGCAAGAATGACCTAGTACACCGTGAAGGCACACCATCATGGAGGCTCACCGACGTCAGGCCGTAGCAAAAGGAACACGTCCTCCCAGACTATCACCACTGCCGGGTCACGGCAGAAAGCAAGCCACAGTCGTGGAGACTCACGGGCACTACATAGGACATGCTGCCTTCTGGCTACCGACGAGGTCGTCGGAGTTGATCGTAATGCTAGATACATGAGTAGTATAGTTGTCGCTGCCTCCCCCTCTACCACAGAGACCAATGCTACACCGGAGGCCACCTACAACATGCCAGTTCCCTTGACACCTGAGCCACTCCAGTGGCAAACTAACTAGGACCACACTGGACCACCACCACGCATGCAGATGATGATCAGTCATGATTAGGTACTAACAACCTATGCATATGTAGCGCGACTTCCGTAAGTCGGGTTGGTTAAAACAAGACAACTAACTTAAGTATTGCATGCATGGGTCAGGTGATTGATATTAATTACCACTGTCCATAGTGAAAATTTCTCTCACCAAACCATTCATCCGGGAAGAAATGGTTATACCACGTAGCGGTTTGGATTGGGATGGTTCGGTCCGGGTGATGGATGCACAAATAGTTTTGCCATCCCTATATTTATCAGAATCCCTTTTAGTTCCGGTGTACTCCCTAGGATTCATAAATAACCTGATTCTTTCACTAAGTATATGTGTATTTGTTATCATGTAGTCTGCTATATTTGAGTTTGTGGTGATCTTCTCTCTGTAGTTGGCAAAAAGTTTTAAACGTACATATTCTATTTTTGGTAACCAATTTACATCTCTGTATTGACGTACATATTCTATAAAGTTATGCAAATGTGTTCATTGAATACCAAGAAACAAACTGATTTAGAATTGTTCTGCCATGTCATTTATAGGTGTTGCCGATCATGCAGGACATGCATGTCATTAAATTATGCTAGACACATCTATATCCTAGAATGGCAACATTTCTCAACTGGTTTTACCAATATAGCTGATGACATGTCTTTTTTTTTACTTTTTTGTCTGCAGGACTAATCTTTTTAGTTTGTCCGATTACAAGTCCCCAGAATTGCACCGGTTACATTACTTTGGAACTGCTGCTGACTCAATCTCAATTCATTATTTAGCTCCAGCTGTTGCTGAAGCTGGGAATTTGATGGTTGAGAAGGTTGCAATCCTGATTGTAATGCTTGTCCCTGCTGCTGAAGCACCATATGAGAAGGTGCTTGCTGAATGGAGGTTAATGATGGTCACCTAAGAACTACAGGAGAAGCATCACAACGCAATACTAGGGAAGACTGGGCAGAGTGGATGAGGCATTTCAGTTATTGAACTCCTCAAGGAATCTCCATCTCCTACTTTGTGCACTTGTGCTAGACTTGCACAATTGCAGGTACTCTACTAAATGAGTTAGGTCTATTGTCGGCCCTTTAGTACTGATGAGTTATATTTGCAGCCTTTTGTTGGACGAGAATTGTTTTGTGCTGGTTTGGTTAGCTGTTAGACACAATCGAATGACTCCTCTCAACAACATGTGGTACAGAATCTTGAGCAAGCATTTTCTTCCACAAATATTACCCCGGAAATTTTGGCTACTCTACTGAACTTGGTAAGTTATGTTTCTTAAGATTTAACAGAATAATCTACTCTTATGAACAATGTGAGGGTACTCTTGATGATTAACTTCAGGCAGATTTTATGGAACATCATGAGAAGCCTCGACCAATAGATATTCGGCTTCTTGGTGCACTTGCGGAAAAGGTAGCTTTCTATTAGTAGGTGATGATTGTTCCAAGTTCTTCAAATATGTACACGTGAACTTTTCTTGTTCAGTGTCGGGCTTTTGCAAAAGCAACTACATTACACGGAGATGGAGTTTGAAGGTGCTTGTTCCAAAAAGATGGAAGGAAATCCTATTTCTTCTATTGAGGCTCTTATTCATATAAATAAACAATTAGACCAACATGAGGTCTATATTATGTCTTTCCCCTATGATTTTTGTTGAGAAATTTATGTTATCTCACTCCTAAAAGTTGTGTACTTCACATTTTTTTAACAGGATGCTGTCAGTATACTCACCTATTCATAGCAACATCTAGATGTTCAACTGAAAGAATCTTGGTAGGTAACTGGCTTTCCTTTTAACACATGATTCTGGTCATCCATAATCCCATGGTTTTTTTTTTCATCTTGAACATATGGTTTCAAGAATTTATTGTTTTCTCATATGGTTATGTTTCTCTAAATCTGGAATTGGCTAAACATATCAGAAATCCTAAATGGCATGCGCCATAATTCTCTTTTATATCTTGTTTCCTTTACAACATATTTAAACAATTCGGTACTAATCTTTCAAGTATGAAAAACTGCAAAGATGGGATGATGCTCTAAAGGCATACACATTGAAAGCAGCCTAGACATTAATTCCACATGTTATTTTGGATGCCACATTAGGTTGTTTAACATAAACATATTCAACCTTTTGGATTTATAATGATTTTATTTGAAATGAATTGTGATGCATGTTGTGTTGAACTTAACAATAATACTTGCAACCTATAACTTTTGTTACTCCCAATTGGCAGGTCGGATGCGATATCTTACTGCATTGGCCCACTGGGAAGAGCTTAATAATCTTTGCAAAGAGTATTGGACCCCTTCTGAGCCATCTGCATGCCTAGAAATGGCTCCAATGGTTTGTTGACATGCTTGCTGACTTTCTTGGTTGTAACTTACTCCCATGCAGTTTTATAATGTTTTCCAATGCCTTGATTGTTTTAGGCTACTAGTGCTGCTTGGAACATGGGAGAGTGGGATGATATGGCTGAGTATGTTTCAAAATTAGATGATGGTGATGAAAGCAAGCTTCAGATCCTAGGAAATACTAGCACGGGTGGTGATGCAAGCAACAACAATTCTTTTTTGTGTGTCATTTTATTTCCTAAAGGAGCTCTGAAGCCGACTTGTTGAATAGTAGATAGTCATATTAAGGAAGAGACAGATCCAATTAATGATGTAGAAGTTATTATACTTAATAGAAAAATGTTGTATGAAAGTATATCATTGGTGTTGTATTCAATCTAAGGGGCAAGGTAAAATGTCCTCCCCATGTAATTGTCATTTGATTATAAATAAAAAATATTCATACTTTTGGAAAACCGAGTTTGGCTACAATTGACATTCAAGTAGAAAACTTGATAATGAACTGAAAATTGAATGATGAAAACCCATGAAAATGTATTAATACATAACTAGTATGTCATTAGTGGCTTTTTTTATACGCCATTACACTCAATAAGGACCGTTTCGTACAAAAATATTATACAAAATAGTGACATTTGTATAAAAGCCAATTGATGAATAGTGGCTTTTTTATAAATGCCAAATGATGTTTTAGTGGCCTTTATTTGGCATTTAATGGAAGCCACTAAACACAAACGTTTAGTGGCATTTACAACTTACGCCACTATATTTCTAGTTGCATTGGTACTAGAGGAATTTTTTTAAGTGTCAAAAAATTCCACTAAACATGTTTAGTGGCATTTAATTTTTTTGTGTGGCATTTCTAAAAGGCCACTAATGGGCATTTTTGCTGTAGTGAGATCATCAAGTATATCAAGATTGAAAGTGAATAATAACATGATTGGATTCAAGTTATATAACCCACCTCAAGAACAACTTCAAAGATTGAAAATCCAAAGATTCACATTACCAAGGTTGAAGATGAACTTATCACATATTCAAGACTCATTCACAACTACTCTACAAGCAAGGAATCACCATAGTTAAGAACTTGGTGAAGAAGAAAAGAAAGGAAGAATCACAACCCGAGATCATTCTTTATCCAAGGTTGAAGGTGACCATGGCTTCATCTTAAGCTTAATGGCTCGAGATCCTCCTTGATCCTCAACTCTTTGAATGATATATAAGAGAAATGGAGTGATACGGTTTGAAAAGATTCACTAGTAGGTGAGAGGAGTGGTATATATAATTGAGGCTCATATGGGAGAGAGTGTATAAGAGGTGTCATCATCTTACACTACTAGGTGCCACGTTTCCATGCATGGTTGACACGTGTCCTTGCATGCATATTTATCTTGACATGAAAAACTCTTGAGGATAATCTAGGGATAATATTTTGGCCATTAGTTATCTTATTGAGAAAGATATCTCAACTCAACATCACTTTATTCCCAAACCGATACACTTTTTATAAGGAAAGTTGTAAACCGATGTCCATCACCTCCTTGATGTGCTTAACTCGTCATGGAAAAGGCCAAGAGTTGAAAAAACGATATGGGACCTCCTCTTATGACTCCTTGGCCAATAGGCATTCCCATATAAGCTCAACAACTCGATACAACCCATATAAAGGCTTCAACTATACATCTTTTCTTGGTCTTGTCATCACCAAGAATGCTACCACTAAAACATGATTCAAACATGGTGTATCTTTATTTCTATCTCCTATATATGATTCAAAGAGAGAGTAGGGACACTCTAGATGTGGTAATTTGCATATCAACCCTACATTTTGGGTAAATTGCAAATTGCACCAAAAATTGGTACATAAGGCACAAGCATTATTCAAAACAAGCTCCAACTTGGAACTTAGGCTTTCCACAAGCCACCCCTTAACATCATTCTCTCTCTTATGATGCTAAAGCACTTGAAGAATGTTCAAAATGTGACATATTGCAATATAACCCCTCATCTTGGGTAAATTGCAAATTACACCCAAACTATCATATATTGCACAAACAGTTTGTAAATAAGCTCAAACTTGAAAATTAAACATTCCTTGAGTCTTAATTACTTTTAAAAAGTTTAAAACAATTTTATAAATGACTTACTTAACCAAAAATTCTAGATTTATGGCATAACCCAGGTCATGGATGTTACAATATCCATCTGGATGCTTCTTCCTCCCTCTTCATTTGGAACTAATTTATTTTACTTTTGATGTAACCTTTCCATAGAAATTGTCCAATCCCTATCATAAGCACATACATGCTCTTTTGTTGATAATATTCAACCTTATGTTCTCTTGTTGGGGGTTTATGTTCCCAACCCCTTAGGTGAAGAAGGTCTCACCATAAGTGACCCTGAGTTAGAATCTACTCGAGGGTAGTTGTTCTTTGTGGAGATAGATTGGAGTAGCCACGTTTACCCTTTATTGATCTTGTGCTTAGATTAGTTTCTTTTATGCACACCCTACATGGTGAAGAGAAATGTGAAACAACAAATATCACAATAGTTAGATTTTATCTTCCACGGCTACACTTTTGGTATATGATACATTACATACTCGAATTATAGTTATCATCCTTTGCAAAAAATTACTTGTGATAATTGGCATCAGATGATTTTTTATTATTCATTTGAGTAAGTTGGGTGGCTCCCCTATGGGTCTCACTCCTTACAAGTATGGTATCAGAGCCAGTGGAGTCGATTAATATAACTAGTTCAATACCATCTCCCTTAGGTTTTACCTCTCTAATCGATTCCTTATATGATCCTTAGCTCATATGGAAACTCACTAGATGAGGTGCCTACCCTGGATTTTACCTATGTTGACCATGTTAGGTGAGAGAAGTTTATAGAACCTAATAAGGGGACAAGTAGCTTGAGGAATGTAACCCTCTTTAGACTGATCACCATGTGCCTTTTTCCTTAGGGTATTAGGTGCAATACCCATGTTTGAGTTTTGAAGCCATGAGATCTAACTTATGAGTAGAATTATGTGATGATGATGATGAGGTTTGTAGTAGGTTGATATGTATATATGTAGAAACACATGTTTGGGTATACTACCCTTGGAACCTATATCTTGAAGAGTAAGCTCAAAAGTGATAGATTCTATACATGGTTTAGTAGACTCACCCTTTTACCTCTAGTTTAGTTTGACCTGGTAAGTCAAACCTTTTTAAGAGGTGAAGGGGTAGTACTTGTTAGATCATGGATATGTTGATTGCAAGGACAAAATCCCCTTTTAAGTGGTAGAGTCATGTAACATACATAATCTTACTACCCTGACTTTAGAAACCCCAATTCCATAAATAGGAGGTCAGTGCGCTCAGATCATTATAATTGACCAAACAAGGTTAGATACATGCCCTAATATTCTTGTTTGTACCTTGATGAACATTTAATGCACATAAATATGAGTAACTTATGTCTTAACCCTAATTGTGGATGCATATGATCATCACCATGCTATGGACCAATAAACCCTAATGTTATGGTGAGTGAAATATATGGAACCTAACCTAACTTGGACACCATGCATGCCAGTGAGGTGTGTGTGGTGTTTAATGATCATGTTGGTTGAAAATCCTAGCTTGAAGTGACTAACCCTAATATATGCACTCTTAGTATTAATTATAATACATTAGTAACATTAGGTGCCATAATCATACATCATATATTAGTACACATAATTTGGACTTAATCACCTAATCATGACTTGGTATCTAAATTAGTTCACTAATATGTATTATGTTTCATCTTATTCACTAATACACATATGGTGAATCAAATATGGTTAATAGGTAATTTAATTTACATAAATATGCATGAATGACCAATGTGGGGTTAAATGTGCATAATTGGTAACATGATGTGAATAAATATGAGAATTGTTTTTTCATGTGGATGATAATGTGACTAATTTATATAATGTGACAACCTATAGACTTAAAATATAAATGGAGATGATCATTATGTCATTATTTAATCTTAATGAGAAATCATGAAAAATACAATTTTTTATGCAAGATAATCTGATAGAACTTCATATCTTGATGATATGAGGATAATTAAGTCTAAATTTGGGTTATTGAGGATATAGTGATACATAATAGTAAATATAAATATCTTTGAGTTGAACACTAATTGTACTAAAACTCATACAAGATAATCTTAAAACCTAAATCAAAGTTTATATTCATGTTCTTTAAGTCCTAATTAGTCTATGTGCGAAGTTTCAAATTAATTGAGTAAGGTTTGCTATCCTAATTTAGTTAGAATATATAATTGCTAAACATGTCATCTCAATTAAAATATAACCATAAGTCAATTGATTTAATTTTTTATATCATATGTCATGCATCGATTTCTAGGTCTTCCTATGCTTTTATAGGTAGCACTGGTTTGCGACTTGCCTTGTCTCAAACTCTATAGGAACCGTTCAATCTGCATTTGGCTGTGAGGAGATTTTCTCCTATCTCTAAACAATGAGATTGCGACACCACAGACTCTACAGTCCTCGTGGTGTGCTTGTCTCTATCTCTACTCTCATACTCACCCCTAGTTCTTCTTATCTCCACAATCCTCACACAGAGACAAAGTCGTTGGTACCTAACTCGATGGGGATTTGTACCCTAGAGAGTTCTCCCAGCTCTGGGTTTTTTTGTTACCCTGTTTCCCATATCCTTTGGGATTCTTCCCTATACCAGGTCTTCACAACTATAAGTAACCCTAATCTGACATCTGTGTAAATCCCATGAACCTACTCCAACCCTTCATTTAGCATAAACTGCCTCATCCTCACTCTCCCCAATGTTTATTGCTATTGGTGTCTTCTTCAATGTCGGTGACTAGATGGAGGCCTTCCAAGTTGTGAAAAACTATCCAAAATAGTTGTAATGGCATATGTAAAGTTGTTCATGCATATTGTTTTTCTTAATATAGGTAAATTAATGGTTCTAACTTTTTTTTATTTCTTCTCTCAATTTGTTGTTTCAAGAAATGTGATGTTGGCTGTTGCATCTGGTTCTTCTAAGATTTTCCTTCTATGGTTTTACTTGATTTTCGTGGAAAGTTTTCTTTAGGATTGGTGCTTTGTATCTATAGGGTTTCATGCTTTGTGCATCTCTATGTCCATGGCGGAAGTATACAAATCAATTTGGGGGCCGCTGTCCTCCTCTTGATCCAAGATTTTGGTCATTGGGATCGACAAGAGATGATGAATTCAAAGGGGTCGTTGTAGTGTCTTAGTGCCCTATCATTTTCTATGTGGATTCTCGCCTCTAAGATCAGCTTCTAGATTGAGCTTGTGAGAGTTGATTGACGAGAAAGCAAGTCTTTCTGTAACATACCAAATTCTGGACATTTTATCCTTTGATCCTCTTTCCCATATTTTCCTTTCATTTCTATCCTCTGTCTTTGTGGTTTAATTTGTGGAGAATATGATGGTCTAATGAACATTTGTTCACTTTTTCTACCAATATTTGGGTTTATGCACAAATACCTCAATAAATGCTTAGTAATGGGTGTAATATGTAAAATATCCACTTAAGTAATGAAAAGGATAAAATATTTCATCCTATAACTTTCTAGTACTTTTTAGAATATGAAAAAGAAAAGAAATCCCAAAATATACATAAAGAAGATGATAAATGTAATAATTAGAGATAATGTGGGATATAATGGATAAAAGGAGATAATGAGGAATATATTTTCCCAAAAATCATAAGTGGAAACCCAAAAAGATAATTTGGATATAAATCTCGTTTTTTTGACTTAAAAGAAACTTAAGGGCCAAGTATTACCTAATTTGGAAGATAAATGCATATATTAAAGTCTTTATTAAAAGAAAATAGGAGATAAGCCAATAAGGTGAAATAAAATATCTAACGTCCTCAAATTGGAAAACTAAATCCAAATTCATAATCTACATATCAAAATGAGTCTATGTGTGAATTTGTATTTAATTTGGTCAATGTTAAATATTTTATTTTATTTAAGAGAGAGAAAATTACTTAAAGACCAAAAATATTAAATACATGTTAAAAAAATTAATTAATGCCAAAATCGTGTTCCACACATTTAGTATTGATTATAGGCCATGTTTTATATTTTTAGATGCCTTTAATAAATTAAAATGTTAAAATAAGTGATAAAATTTAAATATATTAAATAAAATAATAAAAGTCTTCAAAAAAATAAAATAATTCCAAATTTGTGTTGTACATGTTAAAAATATACCTTTGGATGAATTTTGACTCAAATTGTAAAATATTTGGTGAGAACGTGAATTAGGAGAGAGAACATGTGTAAAAGATTCAACTCATTATTTAAAATAATAAACAACTTCAACAAATGAAAATAATACCCAATTCGTATCTAACATACTTAATATGACTTATGGGTGAAGTTTCATTATTTTTGGAGAATCCTAGAATCATTAATGAAGGAGGAAAAAGAAAATGACATTTGAATTATTTAACCTATTAAAAGTCCCCAAAAGCAAAACTAATTTCAAATTCAGATTCTACACATCAAAATCAGTCAAGGTGTAAAGTTTGGTTAATTTTGGAGTTCGTTTGTATCCTTAAATAAGGAAAGATAAAAAGTTAAATGATTAAATAAGAACTTTAGTCTGAGTTGGTTTTGGTCATTAATTACCATGATGCGCGCTCCATCATAGACCCTTGGATCATGATCAAACGGTGTCCGCATCATCTTCTAGATCCAGCCTGATACGGAAACAACAAAAGATACACAATTTTCAAATACGGATATCTCATTTGTTTCTCGACCAAATCGCGAGTTCTTCGGCTCGTTAGATTCCTTGTTTGAATCCGCACAACGTTATCCCAAACTTTTTACATTTTTATGAATGTTTGAGAAGTCTCCATGTCGGTCAAAACTTCTCTCTCAATCCAAACTTAGAAATCCTAACACACACCTCCTCACCTATATATACCCCTACCCATACGTGTGCCGACACCTTTACAACACAACCCATCATTCAATTGTATAAATCGTTGTCGTTTCGACCCCATAGAGCCGCCGAAAGCCCTGGACTTGTGGCACTTGTCTCTCTCGGCTCTCTTTGTCTCCATAGAAATAAAAAATATGGTTGAATTCAGTTAGTTCTTAGCTTTCATTTGCATATCTAAAAATCAATTTTGGTTAAGTATAGCGTTTTCGCCCAATCCCGAAGCAAGCTGCTCACCGACCATGGCACGGGTCGAGCAAGGAGATGGCTCCAGGTCGAATGACCCTTTTGTCCCTCTTCATGTTCTCTCTTGTCTGTCTGTTCCGCGCAGAGGGTAGTGCATTCTTTTGCTTTTTTTTCCAACTTTGACCACTACGTGGCAAGTTATCATTGGTCCATTTTTGAAAATTCATATCTTTTAAACCATGCATCCAAAAATAAAAGTAAAATATGTTCTAGAATAAAAAAAAGATGATCTTTCTAATAAAAATAATTTTGAAGCTTGGTTTTGTGTTTTTCAAGAATATGTTTTGAGGATGATTTAATTAACTAAAAATCACCAAAAATACATCCAAAAGTCCATATATTAAAAATACATAATATTACATGTCAATTTTGATCGTAAAACCCTAACTAAGACAATGGTGATGTTTTTAGAGTCTAAATCGGAGTTTTAGGTGAAAAGTCCTAGATATGGGTTTTCTTATGCATATGAAAAACCCTAATGCACGTTAATACATTGAAAATAGGAAAAATGGAACTTAGAATCGATTAAGTGGTGTAAGTTGATAATTGGAATCAATATTAAAGGTATGTGCGTTTACACCTTAAGTTGGGAAATATTTGTGCCATGTCCTACTTTTTCCACAATGAGGTTTATTTAAACCCTATATCCTATGCTCACAATTCTTTTGCTATACATGCCTCATAATCTGTTTTGGAATATTGTTCTTGGGTCTTGGTGCCCCTCTGCCATGATCTATTTGATTGATGCTATTACTTGCCATTAATTCTAGCATGATGATTTTATTAGACTAACTAGCTATAGTAGCGGTACTTATGTACAACCACCCATAGTTGGGAAATGTGTTATTTCTCCCCTAGGGAATGTATTATTCTCTCCCACACACAAAATGTGTGTAGGTGACTGGGAATGTGTTATTCTCCACTCACCCTTTGGTTGAAGGTCTGGTAGGTGCCTCAACCCTACTTAGTTAAGGTAGTCAATATTAATCATGCATGCAATTCTTTTTTTATACTTTATTTATGGAAAGCATCTATTGAAAGATTCTTTTATATATGGCCTCATTTTCTTGTTATCTTCATCTTATGATGAACGCTAGCCTATTTTTACATATTTTTCTTATCTCTTTATCCTAGAAATGTTTTGTGACACATACTTGTTTTTCCTTTCCCTTTTGCTGGGTGCCTTCTCAACCACCCAGGTGATGAGCAAGTTGATTGATAAGACCTCAAGATCTTAGCTTTGGCATGGACTCAGTTGATGGATTTGTTTCTTGGAGACAAGATTGTGGTAGTTAGACTTCCCTCTATCGAGAAACTAGTTTATGTATGTTGATGTAACCCTATAAGGGAGATTGTTGATGTATTTTTGTACAATCTTTTATGAAATTGATTTAGTCAAAAAAAATTATTCCTCTGCTTTTCAATGTGTTATGATTATCATATTTTAGTAGAGGATGGTTTATTCCCACTCTTTACAACATGGTATCAGAGCCCATGGTAGTCGGAATCTGGCTAGTTCAGTTTTGTCTCCCTAGTTAGAACCCTAGATTTACATAGTTTCCCTTAAGTTACATATTTGACCTAGATTTGATCTATGCTGATGATAGGTTGATTTAGGATCCTATAGTTTCACCTTAGAGTCTTGATGAATAAAATCCTAAAATACTCATAACTAAAACATGCATAACTTGATGTTGTTTAGGTTTGCATTTAGGCGACTATTAGGGCATGAAGTTGAAGCAAGGTTGTCTAGAAAGGATCAACATTTCAGGGGCTGGTAATATTTTCCTCCACACCACTAGCTTGGTTTACGAGGACTCCCGTGCCCATATGATACTGGCATGGCCTGAGCTAATACAAATTTCCTGAAATAGTTTGCTTTTAGGCAATAGTGACCTTAGCTTCTCTGTTATATATCTTTGGGAACCTTAGGTTTCAGGTGTTTGATGACTTGTTTAAGGATGGATACCAATATAGTTTCCTTATGTCCCTTAGGACCACATGCTTGGATAATTTATCCGTAGAACCTAGACCTTGAAGTTTGGGTGTTTGGGAAGATATCACAGTGCGCAGTGAAAGCATGATGGATCTTGAGTATGGTTTAGTTAAACTCATCCTTTAACCCTAATGTAGTTTGGCTTGATGGGTCGAACCCTTTTAAAGGGTGGAGTATGGTTAGTCATGATGTTTGAGTGGTTAGATTTCGTGGATGAAATCCTGTTTAGGGGGATGGAATCCTATGATATCTTGAAATCTATCTACTCTATCTTTAGAAACCCTAACCCAATGAATAGGATGTTAGTATGCTTGGATCTTTGGTCGTAACCAAATATAGTTATAACCTAACATGCTTGTTTACATATTAAGGAACATGTAATGGTCATCTAAGGAATAACTCATATGCTTGAACCCTAATGAAGACACAATGCAAATAATATGAATATCAATGGTAATTGTCAAGATGTAAGATGTTGATCATGTCATGAACCTATAAACCCTAATGATATGATGAGAATGATATTTGTAACCTAATGCATGCTAAGGATGGTTTAAGTGAAATGTTGACCTACACCCTAACTTGCAATAACCTAACCCTAATGAATACATCCTTAATGCTTTTAATGATACATTAATGATGTTAAGTGCCATAGTCAATTAACATACTTTGATACACATAAATGATATATATGTATATATATAATCATCTGTTCACAAATTTATCAAGTCATCTATATGAAATGTTGTTATCTAATATACACATGAATAGTCATCTCATGTGAATCAATTCATTAATATATAATATGTCCCACCTTGATCATTAAAATACATATAATGGCTTCAATATGAATAAGAAGTGAATAAATATGAGAAAATGAATAATGATGACGTTAACGTGAATAAGAAAAGTAATGTGACAATGTTTAATCTGCATACAAGTAATCAATGTGACATGATTTGGATTAATTGTAGATTTAATAACAAATTGAATAAAATGTCCTATCATATGCAAGATAATTTGTTATAATTAAAATGATGATAATGAAGTGTAAATCCAAATTAATAATGATCAAATATATTGAGATAATTGAGTAACCTCTATTTGTGCATAATAATGGAATATAATTCTTTTTGGCAACCGAGTGTAAATGACATGACATAATTAATATAATGATTATAATGTGATATCATAAAGAGTATAAAGTTAATGAGCCAAAAATGTAAATAATGTTAAATCTCCTAAAAGAATATCTTAATAATGAAACCCTAGGTGGTCCTTGAGAACCTGACCTAGGAGAAGATGCTTATGAAGTTTCTGAACTCTCAAGTTAAGTAGTTGATGTATAAGTTTTGGTGGAAGCTTTATGGTTGGAGGAACAACCTGATGTTTAGCGATGAGAGGTTGCACACTCACCCTTCCCTTCTTGCTTGTGATTTCGGGGACAAAATCCTCTTTAAGGGGTGGAGTCCTGTAACATACTGAATTCTGGACATTTTATCCTTTGATCCCCTTTCCCAACTTTTCCTTTCATTTCTATCTGCTTTGGCTTTTTTGTTTAATTTATGGAGAATATGATGGTCTAATGAACATTTGTTCACATTTTCTACCAATATTTGGGTTTATGCACGAATACCTCAATAAAAGCTTAGTAATGGGTGTAATATGTAAAATATCCACTTAAGTAATGAAAAGGATAAAATATTTAGTCCTAAAACTTTCTAGTACTTTTTAGAATATGAAAAAGAAAAGAAATCCCAAAATATATGTAAAGAAGATGATAAATGTAATAATTAGAGATAATGTGGGATATAATGGATAAAAGGATATAATGAGGAATATATTGTCCCAAAAATCATAAGTGGAAACCCACAAAGATAATTTGGATATAAATCTCGTTTTTTTGACTTAAAAGAAACTTAAGGGCCAAGTATCACCTAATTTGGAAGATAAATGTATATATTAAAGTTTTTATAAAAAGAAAATAGTAGATAAGATAATAAGGTGAAATTAAATATCTAACGTCCTCAAATTGGAAAACTAAATCCAAATTCATAATCTACATATAAAAATGAGTATATATGTGAATTTGTATTTAATTTGGTCAATGCTAAATATTTTATTTTATTCAGGAGAGAGAAAATGACTTAGAGACCAAAAATATTAAATACATGTTGAAAAAAAATTAATTAATACCAAAATCGTGTTCCACACGTTTAGTATTGATTATAGGCCAAGTTTTATATTTTTAGAAAGTTTCTAGATGCCTCTAATAAATTAAAAGTATAAATAAGTTATAAAATTTAAATGTATTAAATAAAATAATAAAAGTCTTAAAAAAATAAAATAATGCCAAATTCGTGTTGTACATGTTAAAATATACCTTTGGATGAATTTTGACTCAAATTGGAAAATATTTGGTGAGAACGTGAATTTAGGAGAGAGAACGTGTGTAAAATATTCAACTCATTATTTAAAATAATAAACAACTTCAACAAATAAAAATAATACCAAATTCATATCCAACATATTTAATTTGACTTATGGGTGAAGTTTCATAATTTTTGGAGAATCCTAAAATCATTAATGAAGGAGGAAAGAGAAAATAACATTTGAATTATTTAACCTATTAAAAGTCTCCAAAAGGCAAAATTAATTTCAAATTCAGATTTTAAACATCAAAATCAGTCAAGGTGTAAAGTGTGGTTAATTTTGGAGTTCGTTTGCACCCTCAAATAAGGAAAGATAAAAAGTTAAATAATTAAATAAGAACTTTATTCCGAGTTGGTTTTGACAACTCATTAATTACCATGATGCACACTCCACCATGGACCCTTGGATCATAATCAAACGGTGTCTGCATCATCTTCTAGCTCCATCCTGATCCAAAAATAATAAAAGATAGACGATTTTTAAATGCGAATATCTCATTCATTTCTAGACCAAATCGCGAGTTCTTCGACTCGTTGGATTCTTTGTTTGAATCCGCACAATGTTATCCCAAACATTTCACATTTTAATGAACGTTTAAGAAGTCCCTATATTGGCCGAAACTCCTCTCTCAACCCAAACTCAGAAATCCTAACACACACCTCCTCACCTATATATACCCCTACCCACACGTGCGTCGACACCTTTACGATACAACCCACCATTCAATTGCGCAAATCGTTGCCGTTTTGACCCCGTAGAGCCGCCGAAGGCCCTGGACTTGCGGCACTTGTCTCTCTCGACTCTCTTCATTTCCAGAGAAATTAAAGGCATGGTTGAATTCAATTCGTTCTTAGCTTTCTTTTGCATATCTAATAATCAATTTTGGTTAAGTATAGCATTTTCGTCCAATCCCGGAACAAGTTGCTCGCCGGCCATGGCACAACTCGAGCAAGGAGATTGCTCCAGGTCGAATGACCCTTTTGTCCCTTTGCCTGTTCTCTCTTGTCTGTCTGTTCCGCACGGAGGGTAGTGCAGTCTTTTGCTTTGTTTTCTTTTCAACTTTGACCACTGCGTGGCAAGTTATCATTTGTCCATTTTAGAAAATTCATATATTTTAAACCATGCGTCCAAAAATAAAAGTAAAATATGTTCTGGAATCAGAAAAAAACGAGCTTTCTAATAAAAATAATTTCGAAGCTTGGTTTTGAGTTTTTTAAGAATGTGTTTTGAGGATGATTTAATTAACTAAAATCACCAAAAATACATCTAAAAGTCCATATCTTTAAAGTATATAATATAATATGTCATTTTGATCATAAAAGCCTAACTAAGACAATGGTGATGTTTTTAGAGTCTAAATCAGAGTTTTATGTGAAAAGTCCTAGATATGGGTTTTCTTTATGCATATGCAAAACCCTAATGCATGTTAATACATTGAAAATAGGAAAAAATGGAACTTGGAATCGATTAAGTGGTGCAAGTTGATAATTGGAATCAATATTAAAGGTATGCACATTTACACCTTAAGTTGGGAAATATTTGTGCCATGTCCTACTTTTCCACAATGAGGTTTATTTGAACCCTATATCCTATGTTCATGATTCTATTGCTATACATGCCTCATAATCTATTTTGGAATATTGTTTCTTGGGTCTTGGTACCCCTCTGCCATGATCTATTTGATTTATGCTATTACTTGTCATTAATTCTAGCATGATGATTTTATTAGACTAACTAGCTATAGTAGCAGTACTTATGTACAACCACCCATAGTTGGGGAATGTGTTATTTCTCCCCTGGGGAACGTCTTATTCTCCCCCACACAAAATGTGTGTAGGTGACTGGGAATGTGTTACTGTCCCCTCACCCTTTGGTTGAAGGTCTGGTAGGTGCCTCAACCCTACTTAGTTAAGGTAGTCAGTATTAATCATGCATGCAATTCTTTTATTATACTTTATTTATGGCAAGCATCTATTGAAAGCTTCTTTTATATATGACCTCATTCTCTTGTTATATTCATCTTATGATGAACGCTAGCCTATTTTTACATATTTTTCTTATCTTGTTATCCTAGAAAAGTTTTGTGACACATACTTATTTTTCCTTTCCCTTTTGCTGGGTGCCTTCCCAACCACCCAGGTGATGAGCAAGTTGACGGATAAGACCTGAAGATCTTAGCTTTGGCATGGACTCAGTTGATAGATTTGTTGCTTGGAGACAAGACTGTGGTAGTTAGACTTCCCTCTATCTGGATCCTAGTTTATGTATGTTGATGTAACCCTATAAGGGAGATTGTTGATGTATTTTTTTACAATCTTTTATGAAATAGATTTAGTCAGAAATTTTTATTCCGCTACTTTCCAATGTGTTTTGATTATCATATTTTAGTAGAGGGTGGTTTATTCCCACTCTTTACAACATGGTATCAAAGCCCATGGTAGTCGGAATCTGGCTAGTTCAGTTTTGTCTCCCTAGTTAGAACCCTATATTTACATAGTTTCCCTTAAGTTACATGTTTGCCCTAAATTTGATCTATGCTGATGATAGGTTGATTTAGGACCCTATAGTTTCACCTTAGAGTCTTGATGAATAAAATCCTAAAATACTCATAACTAAAACATGCATAACTTGATGTTGTTTAGGTTTGCCTTTAGGCGACTATTACGGCATGAAGTTGAAGCAAGGGTGTCTAGAAAGGATCAGGGTTTTGTGGGCTGGTAATATTTTCCTCTTCACCACTAGCTTGGTTTATGAGGACTCCCATGCCCATATGATACTGGCCTGGCATGAGCTAATACAAATTGCCTGAAATAGTTTGCTTTTAGGCAATAGTGACCTTAGCTTCTCTGTTGTATATCTTTGGGAACCTTAGGTTTCAGGTATTTGATGACTTGTTTGAGGATGGATACCAAGATAGTTTGCTTATGTCCCTTAGGACCACATGCTTGGATAATTTATCCGTAGAACCTAGACCTTGAAGTTTGGGTGTTTGGGAAGATATCAAAGTGCACAGTGGAAGCATGATGGATCTTAAGTATGGTTTATTTAAACTCATCATTTAACCCTAATGTAGTTTGGCTTGATGGGTCGAACCCTTTTAAAGGGTGGAGTATGGTTAGTGATGATGTTTGAGTGGTTAGATTTTGTGGATGAAATCCTCTTTAGGGGGATGAAACCCTATGATATCTTGAAATCTATCTACTCTATCTTTAGAAACCCTAACCCCATGAATAGGAGGTTAGTATGCTTGGATCTTTAGTCGTGACCAAATATAGTTAGAACCTAACATGCTTGTTTACATATTAATGAACATGTAATGGTCATCTAAGGAATAACTCATATGCTTGAACCCTAATGAAGACACAATGCACATAATATGAATATCAATGGTAATTGTCAAGATGTAAGATGTTGATCATGTCATGAACCTATAAACCCTAATGATATTATGAGAATGATATTTGTAACCTAATGCATGCTAAGGATGGTTAAGTGAAATGTTGACCTAAACCCTAACTTGCAATAACCTAACCCTAATGAATGCATCCTTAATGCTTTTCATGATACATTAATGATGTTAAGTGCCATAGTCAATTAACATACTTTGATACACATAAATGATATATATGTATATATATAATCATATGTTCACATATTTATCAAGTCATATATATGAAATGTTATTATCTAATATACTCATGATTAGTCATCTCATGTGAATCAATTCATTAATATGTAATATGTCCCACCTTGATCATTAAAATACATATAATGGCTTCAATATGAATAAGAAGTAAATAAATATGAGATAATGAATAATGATGACGTTAATGTGAATAAGAAAAGTAATGTGACAATGTTTAATATGCATACACGTAATCAATGTGTCATGATTTGGATTAATTATAGACTTAATAACAAATTGAATAAAATGTCCTATCATATGCAAGATAATTTGTTATAATTAAAATGATGATAATAAAGTGTAAATCCAAAATAATAATGATTAAATATATTGAGATAATTGAGTAACCTCTATTTGTGCATAATAATGAAATATAATTCTTTTTGGCAACCAAGTGTATATGACATGATGTAATTAAAATAATGATGATAATGTGATATCATAAAGAGTATAATGTTAATGAGCCAAAAATGTAAATAATGTTAAATCTCCTAAAAGAATATCTTAATAATGAAACCCTAGGTGGTCCTTGAGAACCTGACCTAGGAGAAGATGCTTATGAAGTTTTTGAACTCTTAAGTTAAGTAGTTGATGTATAAGCTTTGGTGGAAGCTTTATGGTTGGAGGAACAACCTGGTGTTTAGTGATGAGAGGTTGCACACCCACCCTTCCCTTCTTGCTTGTGATTTTGGGGATGAAATTCTCTTTAAGGGGTGGAGTGCTGTAACATACCAAATTTTGGACATTTTATCCTTTGATCCTCTTTCCCATATTTTCCTTTCATTACTATCATCTTTGGCTTTTTTGTTTAATTTGTGGAGAATATGATGGTCTAATGAACATTTGTTCACCTTTTCTACCAATATTTGGGTTTAAGCACAAATACCTCAATAAAAGTTTAGTAATGGGTGTAATATGTAAAATATCCACTTAAGTAATGAAAAAGTTAAAATGTTTTGTCCTAGAACTTTCTAGTACTTTTTAGAATATGAAAAAGAAAAGAAATCCCAAAATATACATAAAGAAGATGATAAATGTAATAATTGGAGATAATGTGGGATATAATGGATAAAAGGAGATAATGAGGAATATATTGTCCCAAAAATCATAAGTGGAAACCCACAAAGATAACTTGGATATAAATCTCATTTTTTTGACTTAAAAGAAACTTAAGGGCCAAGTATCACCTAATTTGGAAGATTTTTTTTTTGAGGTTAAGCGATCTTCTATATTAGATTTGCAAATCTGCTCTAATGCAATTCTTTACAACTGAAGGAAAAGAACTAAAGTTACTGTAAGAAAAGTTGCTACTAGAGGCTAAATGGGCTACTTGATGTGCTAACCCATTAGCCATTCTACGATAGAAAACAAAAGAAATGCTAGTGAAGGAAAAACTAAGATGAGCTATATCCTCAAGAATGGTTCCCAGAAGATCTGCCCTTCTAGTCCCGACCTCTATAAGCTTGACCGCTGCTTCCGCGTCTGATTCCAGGATCACATGGGTGAGGTTCATATCTTTGGAGAGGATGAGTCCTTCTCTGATGGCTAGTGCTTCAGCGCATCTCGGGTCCTTTAGTGTCGGCTGCTTCTTCCCGACGATTCATGTTGCTTCACCATCCGCTGTCCTCAACACCATCCCGAGTCCGTCCCTTCCCTGTACGTTCACTGCAGCATCGTAGTTCACCTTCACCGTCCCCGCCGACAGCCTGCTCCAGCCCACGTCTGCGGCTGCAGGCGTTAGGCCGTCCTGCCTGCTCGTCGGCTCCGGTTGATATCTAACCAGCGGTAGAAGATAATTCTTTATGATCATCGGGCTACGGACCTTGTTCCCAAACATTACATCATTCCTCCTGCTCCAGATTGCCCAAAGAGCAGCAATCATATCATCTTCTGCCTTCCCACGTATCAGCCATATTGCTGCCATGATAGCTGCACGTATCGGTTTGGTGCCTAGCTGACCTACACGCCATTGTGTTTCAATTGGGTAATCCTTCCATAGTTCCCACGCCTGGTCACACTTGAAGAGCATGTGACTGATGTCCTCTTTTTCCTTCTAACAAATATTGCAAATTCCATCTTGATGGCAGTTTCTATCAAACAACCTCCCAACGGTGGCCAATGAGCCTACGGCGCAGCGCCAAAGAAAGTGTGCCGCTTTGGGAGCTAAGCCCGTCTTCCATATCGCCCGCCATACTTCGTTTTCCACATGACTGGTCGGTTGCTCATTGCTGCTTGGTTGTTGTGTAGCCATCCAATAGGCAGACCTCACTGTATACTCTCCTCTTCTGCTTGGTTTCCAGAAGATTCCATCTGTTCTTGTCGAGACTCCTAGCAGTATCGCAAACACCATGTCAGCCACATTTTGTGAAAGCAGCTCACAAATCAGCCCACGATTCCACTGTAGAGTTTCATGGTCAATTAATTGGTGCACCTTCTGTACTGTCGGTGAAGATATTCCCAACCTAGATTCTATGCTGCCATCTAGATTGGGAATCCAGTTGTCGGACCATATATTTATGTCTTTGCCGTCACCCACTCTCCATTGCATGCCTTCTAGAACTATGCTCTTCGAATTCCATATACTCCTCCACGTAAAGCTTGGGTTGTGACCCCTTCGGGCCTTGAGGACACTGCTTGATGGGAAGTACTTAGCCTTGAGAACTTTGTATACCAACGTCTCACTCCTATGAAACAGCCGCCAAATTTGTTTGGCAAGGAGAGCTTGATTGAAGACACCAATGTCACGAAAACCCATGCCTCCTTAGTTTTTAGGTGTTTAGAGTTTTTCCCAGCTGACCCAGGCTATTTTCCTTTCACTATCTTTGGCTCCCCACCAGAATCTGGCAATGAAACTATTGATGGCGTCAAGAAGATATGCTGGTAACTGGAATATACTCATCAGGTACGTTGGAATCGCTTGAGCCACTGCCTTGATTAGAACCTCCTTTCCCGCTTTGGATAACATCTTTTCCTTCCAGCCTTAAAGTTTATTCCATACCCGTTCCTGTATGTACGAGAAGGCTTGCTTTTTGGACCTCCCCACCGCTACTGGTAAGCCTAGGTATTTTTCATGTTTCTCCACCTCTTTGACTTGAAGTACTTGGCATATCTCGTCCTTCCTCTCTCTGGATACTCCTTTGCTGAAGGCTACCTCAGTTTTTGATAAGTTGATTTTCTGTCCCGATGCCCGTTCGTACTGGCTGATAATTTCAGCTAATATCAGGCATTCTTCTTTGGTTGCCCTCGCAAAAAGTATGGTGTCATCTGCAAAGAAAAGGTGAGAAATGCGAGACCCATGCCGGCTGGCTCGCACTCCATGAATACTAATCTGTTGTGTTGCCAATTTTAGTAAAGAAGAAAAAGCTTCAGTACATAAAATAAAAAGGTAAGGGGAGAGAGGGTCACCCTGGCGCAGTCCTCTGGATGGTTGAGTCTTCCTGGTACGGTCCCCATTGATAGCAAAGGAATGAGATACTGACGACATACAGTTCATAATTTTCCTCCTCCAAAGCTCTCCGAACCCCAACCTCTCCTGTATGAAATCCACAAACCCCCATTCTACTCTGTCATAGGCTTTTGACATGTCAAGCTTCAGCGCTATATGGCCCTTATTTTTCCTCTTCTCGCCTTTCATAGTATGGAAAAGCTCGTAGGCAACAAGCACATTGTTGGTAATAAGCCTTCCCAGAATAAAAGCACTTTGCTGTTCTGAAATGATTTTATCCATCAACGGCCGCAATCGATTGGCTAGGACTATTGCCGCAATTTTATAAACAACATTGCACAGACTTATAGGCCTGAACTCCCCAATCTCCTTTGGTGTTTTCACTTTTGGTATGAGGACTACCAACGTAGAGTTCACATCAGCTATACTGCTATCATATTTCCACCATCCCTTGATATAATTTGCCACATATCGTCACCCACAATGTGCCAATATTTTTGGAAAAATATGGCTTTCATACCGTCTGGCCCGGGTGCTTTATTCGGATGCATACTTTCAGCGCTGCTTGGATTTCTTCAGTGGTAATATCCCTTTCCAGATCTTCATTCTCCACACCTCCAATTTTCCTCTCTATCCCTACCGCTGCCTCCTCCCAGCCCTTCGGGTTTGATGTTTTGAACAGCCCATGGAAAAAAGTAGTGATGACTCTCTCAATCTCTTCTTCCTTCATTTTCCATTATCCCTCATTGTCATTGATCCCCTCAATCTTATTTCTTTTCTTCCTTTGAGATGCTTTGTGATGAAAGTACGCCATGTTCCGGTCTCCAGATTTCATTTCATTCACTCTCACCCTAGCATGCCAGTATTTTTCATCACGTCTGTGCCACTCCTGAAGCTCGGCTGCCATGCGTGAGCATCTGTCAAGGTTGGATCTGTCTGGCGGAAGAAGTTGTGCCTCTCCAAGCTGTGCTTCTAGCTCCTTAATTCTGCTCTTCATTTTCCCAAACTTTTCGTTTGCCCATGACTTTAATTTAAGGCCACATCTTTCCATCTTACCTTGTAACTCCATAGAAGCTTCGCCTTCCCATGCTTCTTTGATGATATGTTCACACGTCTCATCCTCCATCCACATGGGCTCGAAGAAAAAATTGTCCTGCTGTCTTCTTTGACGCCTTCACCTGTACTCCGTATGAATTATAACTGGGGAATGATACGATTCTACAAAAGGGAGGTGGATAACTCTCGCCTGTGGATATCTCGCTGCCCAATTGGGACATGCTAAGGCCCTATCCAGCCTTTCACGAACAAGAGTTTCAGGTGTTGTTCCCCTCTTCCATGTGAAGATATTGCCATTATATCCCAGATCTGTCAGATCACAGTCATCTATCCCGTCCCGGAAGTCCTGCATGTAGCGGAGGGGCTTTGGTGGACCTCCCATTTTCTCTGTGTTAGAAACTATTTCATTGAAGTCTCCAAAGAACACTGTAGGTAGGTCGGATGCATTTTTTAATTCACATATCAAGTCCTAAGTATTGTGCTTCAACTGTTGGTCCGCCCACCCATAAATACCCACAACTCTCCATTTCCCAGTTTCAGTTCCATCTTCAACTTCACAACTGCAATGATGCTGCGAGTAAGATATGATGTTGAGATCGACATCCTTCCACCACAAGCCAATTCCACCTGCCCTGCCCACTCTGTCAATACAAATACCTTGTGTGAAGCCACATTTCCTTTTAACTGATTCCAGATCTGCACCTGTTATGAGCGTCTCCATTAAGAAGACAAGGTTCGGGCTCTCCCTCCAACACCACGATCGGAGGGCGTTTACTGTGTCAGGGTTGCCCAATCCCTGACAATTCCAACTCATGATTTTCATGGCTGTTCACGGAGCTGGTCTCCGCCAGTCTCCGCTACTTGAACATCTGCTGTCCCTTCATATTGTACTGCCACTTCACTGTTCCTTGCTTTCTTAGTCGCATCTTCCATAGGGCTGATCATGTCTAACTCCATATCACAACATTCAGATTGCCTTCCTCTCTTCCCCGTCATCGTGTCCCAGACGACTTCATATTCTGGTATCCCGAGACGTTGTGCCCTGCTCATCTTGTACACCCATGGTGGCTCCCTGATTTTCTTCATCTCACCCTTTCCTTTCTTCCCTGCCTTCTTTCTGTTCTCGATCTTTTTTTGTGCCCTCGTCCGGACATGGCTTTGGACATTTTCGTTGCTTGCTCTCCGTTGTGTGTACATGGCCTCAGGTGCTTCGGTTATATCCTCCTCAACAATGACTGTCTCGTTGATTTTTTCCCTGCTTGTGATTCCTTGATCCTCCTCCTCTGCCGTGTTAGGCAGTGTCTTGCTCCGCACTTCCATCATCTCGGTCCTTCCGTAGGATTTACGCCTGCTTTCCTTCTGCCCTGTTGCTTCCTCCTCACCAGTCGTGCCCTTGCTTATGCATCCACTTTTCTTCTGTGTCTCCTCCCACTCTGGAAATAGATCGTTTAGGTTGTATTCTGATTCCGCACTCTTCTCTTGATTTTGCTGTGGATGCTCTCTTCCTTGGACCACTACCTTCTGTCCATCTCTAATCGGCATCTCAGCTTCTCCGGCTGTTTCTTCCTGCCTGCTCTGAGTCTTACTGCCGATGGTTGACCCCGATCTCGACGACCCTTCCTGCGCCGGTTTGTGCTTGAAGATTATCCGCTTCATTGTTCGTGTGTGGCCATGCAGCTCTTCATGCAGTGTCAGCCTTGGTTTCCGTGGTGATGCCTTCAACCAAGGACCCCATTGCCGGTCTCCTTCTTCCCCTTCAGTTCTTTCATCATAGTCCCGCTCTGCGTGCCCTAGCCGCCCGCATGTGTGGCAAAAGTGCGACAACCTCTCGTATTTCACATCCAGGCTGAGGATCTTGTTCTGATTCCCTGTGATTCGTAGGACTCTCTTTAGGGGTTTTGTGATGTCCAGATTCACTCGGACTCTCGCCGATGTTTCCCATCCGAGCTCGTTGACGTCTAGATCAAGGACGTCACCCAACCTGCCTACTATCTTTTTGATTGCCTGGGTTGACCGGAATCCTAAGGGAAGCCCATAGATTCGAACCTAAAAGGGAGTGTGTTTGATAGTAATCAACCCTGGTTGTTCTTCCTTCTCGATTTCTTTGAAGATCAGTAATTTTTTGTCAAAGTTCCACGACGCCCCATCTACCACTTTCTGCTTGTCTCTCCAATCAAAGAATTGGATGATGAAGACGTCTCCCTCCAATTGTTTGAACACCACCTTCTGCGAGAGCCCCCAAGCCTGCGTCAATGTGCGCTTCATCACCCAGAAGTTCGGTGCTCTGTCGGAAAGGATGCGCGCCACCAGCGCCAGCCCCAGATGCTCAGCCTCCTCCTCGTTCTGTTCTTCCCTGATTTCGATTGGTTCTTCTTCATCCGTCGTGAGCTGTAGCCGCGCGTATCTCTCTGTTAGTTCCTCCGCCATCTTGGGGAGAGTACCAGAAAGCTCGCCCTGTCCTTGGACCTGCAAGAGAAGGTAACCCTGTCGGGGTAGGTGGACTCCCACACACCGGAACCCTAGTCGCCAGAGTGCTAGGTCACAGACGCGAGGAGAGTTTGGTTGCTGGTGTGCTTACTTGTATTTGGAAGATAAATGCCTATATTAAAGTCTTTATTAAAGAAAATAGGAGATAAGCCAATAAGGTGAAATAAAATATCTAACGTCCTCAAACTGGAAAACTAAATCCAAATTCATAATCTACATATCAAAACGAGTCTATGTGTGAATTTTTATTTAATTTGGTCAATGTTAAATATTTTATTTTATTCAGGAGAGAGAAAATGACTTAAAGACCAAAAATATTAAATACGTGTTAAAAAAATTAGTTAATCCCAAAATCATGTTCCACACATTTAGTATTGATTATAGGCCAAGTTTTATATTTTTAGAAAGTTTCTAGATGCCTTTAATAAATTAAAAGGATAAAATAAGTGATAAAATTTAAACATATTAAATAAAACAATAAAAGTCTTCAAAAAAATAAAATGATGCCAAATTCGTGTTGTACATGTTAAAATATACATTTGGATGAATTTTGACTCAAATTAGAAAATATTTGGTGAGAACGTGAATGTAGGAGAGAGAACGTGTGTAAAATATTCAACTCATTATTTAAAATAATAAACAACTTCAACAAATGAAAATAATACCCAATTCGTATCCAACATAATTAATATAACTTATGGGTGAAGTTTTATAATTTTTGGAGAATATTAGAATTATTAATGGAGGAAAGAGAAAATGATATTTGAAATATTTAACCTATTAAAAGTGACATGCTATCAATATGCAGGTAAACAAACCCAAGAAGGACATGCTGAATCTGAAGCCCGTTTTCTCTGCGACCTCAAAACCATGGTGGACGACGAAACCGGCGTCAGTATAGTACAACAACATCAATGAATTCATCAAACTAGAAGCTCCAAAATCTTATTCCTAGACTTTCATTTTTTTCATTTCATTGCTTCTCGAGGCTTGTTAAAGGGGTGCCTCCCCCTCATGATCAAAACTCAGCCATTATCTTCACCCGGCTTAAATGCTTTTTTTCTCCTTCGTTCTGTATGAACTTACTAAAGCATGTGTTTGCTTGCTTTGATGTGATTTAAATATATGCTATGACCTTTACCTAACAAAAACCCTATTAAAAGTCCCCAAAAGGCAAAACTAATTTCAAATTCAGATTCTACACGCCAGAATCAGTCAAGGTGTAAAGTTTGGTTGATTTTGGAGTTCGTTTGCACCCTCAAATAAGGAAAGATAAAAAGTTAAATGATTAAATAAGAACTTTAGTCTGAGTTGGTTTTGGCAACTCATTAATTACCATGATACGCGCTCCACCATGGACCCTTAGATCATGATCAAACGGTGTTCGCATCGTCTTCTAGCTCTAGCCTGATCCGGAAACAACAAAAGATATATGATTTTCAAATGTGAATATCTCATTCGTTTCTTGACCAAATCACGAGTTCTTCGGCTCGTTGAATTCCTTGTTTGAATCCGCACAACGTTATCCCAAACTTTTCACATTTTTATGAACGTTTGAGAAGTCCCCATGTCGGCCGAAACTCCTCTCTCAACCCAAACTCGGAAATCCTAACACACACCTCCTCACCTATATATAACCCTACCCATACGTGCGCCGACACCTTTACGACATAACCCACCATTCAATTGTACAAATCACTGCCGTTTTGACCCCGTAGAGCCGCCGAAGGCCCTGGACTTGCGACACTTGTCTCTCTCGGCTCTCTTCGTCTCCAGAGAAATAAAAGGCATGGTTGAATTCAGTTCATTCTTAGCTTTGTTTTGCTTAGATAGAGATGGCTCCAGGTCGAATGACCCTTTTGTCCCTCTGCCTGTTCTCTCTTGTTTGTCTGTTCCACATGGAGGGTAGTATAGTCTTTTGCTTTGTTTTCTTTTCAACTTTGACCACTACGTGGCAAGTTATCATTGGTCTATTTTAGAAAATTCATATCTTTTAAACCGTACATTTAAAAATAAAAGTAAAATATGTTCTGGAATCAGAAAAAGATGAGCTTTCTAATAAAAATAATTTCAAAGCCTGGTTTTGAGTTTTTCAAGAATGTGCTTTGAGGATGGTTTAATTAACTAAAAATCACCAAAAGTACACCTAAAAGTCCATATCTTCAGAATACATAATAATATATGTTATTTTGATCATAAAACCCTAACTAAGACAATGGTGATGTTTTTAGAGTCTAAATCGGAGTTTTATGGGAAAAGTCCTAGATATGGGTTTTCTTTATGCATATGCAAAACCCTAATGCATGTTAATACATTGAAAATAGGAAAAAATAGAACTTGGAATCGATTAAGTGGTGCAAGTTGATAATTGGAATCAATATTAAAGGTATGTGCATTTACACCTTAAGTTGGGAAATATTTGTGCCATGTACTACTTTTTCCACAATGAGGTTTATTTGAACCCTATATCCTATGCTCATGATTCTTTTGCTATACATGCCTCACAATCTGTTTTGGAATATTGTTCTTGGGTCTTGGTACCCCTCTGCCATGATCTATTTGATTGATGCTATTACTTGCCATTGATTCTAGCATGATGATTTTATTAGACTAACTAGCTGTAGTAGCGGTACTTATGTACAACCACCCATAGTTGGGGAATGTGTTATTTCTCCCTTGGGGGAATGTCTTATTCTCCTCCCCACACAAAATGTGTGTAGGTGACTGGGAATGTGTTACTCTCCCCTCACCCTTTGGTTGAAGGTCTGGTAGGTGCCTCAACCCTACTTAGTTAAGGTAGTCAATATTAATTATGTATGCAATTATTTTATTATACTTTATTTATGGCAAGCATCTATTGAAAGATTCTTTTATATATGGCCTCATTCTCTTGTTATCTTCATCTTATGATGAACACTAGCCTATTTTTACATATTTTTCTTATCTTGTTATCCTGGAAAAGTTTTGTGACACATACTTATTTTTCCTTTCCCTTTTACTGGGTGCCTTCCCAACCACCCAGGTGACGAGAAAGTTGATGGATAAGACCTGAAGATCATAGCTTTGGCATGGACTCAGTTGATGGATTTGTTGCTTGGAGACAAGACTGTGGTAGTTAGACTTTCCTCTATCTAGATCCTAGTTTATGTATGTTGATGTAGCCCTATAAGGGAGATTATTGATATATTTTTGTACAATCTTTTATGAAATTGATTTAGTCAGAAATTTTTATTCCGCTGCTTTCCAATGTGTTTTGATTATCATATTTTAGTAGAGGGTGGTTTATTCCGACTCAATACACTTTCCTCATTTTATTTTGATTCATGTTACGCATACCATGGACAATTATGTCTTTTGCCTACTCTTTGTATTTTATTGTGCTTTGTTAGTGTTGCGGGTAGATGATCTCCACTGCCCTATCACACATCAAAGTTGTGATGTGTGATGTAAGGGTATTCCAATCTTTTTGGTTTTAATTAGTATTCGAGAATTTCATTAATGATATAATCTTACTTAATTCATAACTAATTATTTACTCATTAGAAAAATGTGTAAAAATTTGTTTTGAAATTAGAAAATAAACCCTATATTATGGATCAAGTTTTGTAACATTAATCTAAAGTAATAAGGATTCAATATTTCAAGGGTTTATAATACAATCATTTATTAATTATTTAGATTTAATATGTTAATAGGTGAAAAAAATACCCTAATTGGATTTAGGTCTGATCCTAACTTTGGATACACGTTCCTGAGGTATGTTACTTCTCTTTATGAGTCATATGAACAATGATAATATTTTCTATCTCTTTCTTTTATTTGATTGTGGCATATTGCCTTTTATGTCACTTGGTTGTATATATTTGACCCAGTTGGGTCCAATCTATGATTTTTTCTTATGGTCCGTTTAAGATGAAAATTAAATATCTTTAATGTAATATTGTTCATACTCATTTAATTTTTAACCTTTATTTACTTTATTTCATCTTGTTGTTCCATTTAATGATGGGAACCCTAATTTGATGGATTTCTTAGACATAACTTTATCTTGACTCCCTATTATATGTATGTTTGTGTTGTTGAGACTATTATTATCTATTATTGGCGATACATTATAGGTTGGATCCCATTGTACAACTTTCTAGTAAATAAATGATGGTTCTCTCACCTATTTTATACCTATTATTGTTTAGGATTGTAGGTGCTCTCACCTCCTTCCTTGGCACAAAATGTGGTGGTGTTCTGGCCCTACTTTTAGATGGTTGTAGTCTAATATTTAGTCTGCATCCATAAAACATGGTTATTTATTGTTGTTCTCTGGTTTGAGATTTAAAGGCAAGAATCTTATTATCTCATTTTTTTTTCTTCATATAATATTTTTGTCTTACTATTTGTTTAACTCTTTTGACATCCACTTGGATGCTTCTGTCTCCCTCTTCATTGGGAACCATGTTATTTTATTTTTGATGTACGTGTTCCATATAAATTTTCCAATCCCAATTATAAGCACATACATGCTCTTTTGTTGATAATCTTCCACCTTGTCTTCTCCTATGAGGGGTGTTCCCAACCCCTCAGGTGAAGAAGGTCTCACCATAGCTGACCCTCAGTTGGAGTCTGCTCAAGAGTAGATGTTCTTTGTGGAGATAGATTGGAGTAGCCACGTTTGCCCTTTTTTGATCCTATTCTTAGATTAGTTTCTTCTATGTACACCATGTGTGGTTGAGAGAAATGTCAAACAACTAATATTATAATAGTTAGATTTTATCTTACACTGCTACACTTTAGGTATTTGATACATTACACACTTGAATTACAATTATCATCCTTTGTAAAAATATACTTGTGATAATTGGCATTGTATGGTTTTCTATTATTCCTTTGAGTAAGTTGAGTGGCTCCCCTTTGGGTCCCACTCATTACACCCACTTATCAAGGTTGTAGTAGAGTTTCAGGAATGACAAATGGCCCCAAAGACCACCACTAGCCTTAATTGTGCACTTTGTCCCCACTCAAGCATAAGCCAAGATCAATTTCCCCACTCAGGCACAAGCCAATATCAAGTTTCCAACTGATCACTCATCCTAGTACTACTTCAAGCTGAGCATGCTTAACTTTGGAGTTCTTATTGATGGACTCCCAAAAAAGGAGTTGCAGTTTGGTGATATGAGTAGTTCAATTATTCCTTTTAAGATAATTTTATCTGAGACCTCAATTCCTAAGATGTTACAATCTCTCCCACATTGACTCTTGATGTCCTCTTCAAAGTTTAACTATATGGCCTCATAACATTTCTCTATTTTATTGCAAAACCGAGAATGGCACATGGACACCCATCTCCCAATTACGACTACCAGTACAAAGGTGGCTACACATCACCATGGACATCCCTTTCCTATATGCTTGGACCACTCTGTTGGTATGTATGCCCAGAGAGCCAATCATATGATGATTGTAATGACATAAATTGTAAATTATTTGATTAATAATAAAGGCAATCTTCTAATTTATTCTATTTTATTCAGTTATGAGATAATGATGTAACATAATAAATATCTAGAGAATAATATTACTCAACGACGTATGTCTTCAGACTGAAGACATGAACAATGAGATCATACAGATGTCAAGACTATATATATATATATATATATATATATATATATACACACACACACACACACACACACACACACACACACACACACACACACTTCTACTACTACTACTATAAAAAGAGTAAATACTTGTAACTTATTACGGACTTGCCACTGGCCAATCAGATTCTATCATTTTTAAAATGCAGTCCTTTCCTTGACTCTCTTTTTTCTCCTTTTTTTCAAGGATTTTATTTTTCTTAACCCCAAAACCACCGATTTGGAACGACCCACTCCACCCACTCTCTCCATATAACCCTCACAAATTTTCTCCCACTCGACTAAAACCATTATTCAACGCAACCCATGACTCTGCATCCCGTTGTATATCAATCTCCATTCCGTATTTGTCTCCCCACTAACCACTCTTAATTCCTTCATAAAAGCCGATGCCTTCCATTGATAAACAAAACACTCACATTTCCGTTTTCCACTCCCTTTTATCCGTCATCCACTCCCTCCCATTCATTCTCAATCCTCCCTTTTATCCGTTATCCACTCCCTTCTATTCATTCTCAATCCGTCATTCAGTCCAATTTATTCATTCTCAGCCGGTTGTTTCTATACTTCCCTATTTTTATTTTAGTATCCTGGCGCTGATATATTTTCTATTGAATGGAATAGGTGCAAGAATCAATTTCCAACAAACTGTAATTGTGAAAGAGTAAAGACAAAGAGATGTACACCAACCAAAAAGTGAAAAGAAAGATCAACAGTCATGTTCAATCATCATCATTGTTTTGGATCTTAAACAAAGTGACTTTTCTAATGGTAAGAACTATAACATCACTCCTATCAACTTAACATTAAATGTTCCCTCTTCTCTCTATTCTTCAGTTTTAAATTCTCCACGTCTTTGTGCTTATCCCACATATGAGCAACAAATTTATTTTACTATTTTCTTCCTCTTTACTCCTTCTCAGATCTACTACCTATTTAATTGTTACACCCAAGACCCCTTATACTCAAATCTTTACTTCTAAATTTTATTTATTTGTAAGTAATCTCATGCATGTACTTTTAACTTCCATTTTCAAAACCTCATACAGCAAGCAAGTCAACATGAAGAGTAAAACACTATTGGTGTTCTGATTTTTGTTGTCTTGGGCCCTATTTGGACCGTCGTCTCCAATATAAATAAAAATAATAATATATTTTGTCAAATTAATTTCATTGACAATTTTCACGGGACTGATTTTTTCTTTCAAATGAAATTAATAGCAATAGCTGATCATTTCCGTCCAAAGAACCTTTCCTTTCACCTTTTTTTCTATTTTAAAAAAAATTATTTCTAATTTTTGTGTCGACCACTATCACTGTATCTACACACGTACTCCAACAAATTATTTAATTATGTTTTTGTATTAAAAACTCAATAATTTTTTAAATTAAAAATCAGTCAATTTCTTTTGCTTTTTGTACCTACAAACAACCTATTATAATTTTATCCTTTAACTTTTTTTTTCTTTTTAAAAAAAGTTATTTCTAATTTTTGTGTCGACCACTATTAATGTATCTACCCATGTGCTCCAACAAATTATTTCATTATGTTTTTGTATTAAAAAACTCAATAATTTTTCTAAATTAAAAATCAGTCGATTTCTTTTGCTTTTTGTACCTAAAAAACAACCTATTATAATTTTATCTCTATCTCTTTTCTTATTCTATATCAATCATTAATTTTGAAACGTGATACTATTTATTAGTCAGTTTTAAATTATTCTTAATTTTCTTCACCACTCTTTTCATCTTTTCAGTGTAAACCCAACCATTCGCACATTATTTCTCAACAAACTACATAAGGGACAACCATCCCATATAAAAATAAATGACGAAAACAAGCAAGTCACAAACTATCAAACATGGTGTTTTATGGTGGAAACATGAGACGTATTGTAAAGAAAAATAATTTTCTCATTCCCCAACTTCCCATCATATATCCACACCCTTCTTAACTGCTCGTGTTGCACATTGGAATTTTTTTAATGATTTTAACATAAAGAACTCTTTACTTACTAATTTTCCTTTTTGTCAAAAATTCTATTACATCCAAAGATATTTTTCCTTCTTCAAGAAAACCAACAAACCCCATCAATCTTTCTCTGGATTACTCTCTTAATTAAAATTAAAATTGATATAATCCTTTGTGTGCTCTATTTTCAATTTCTTTGTCTCTCATTATCCCATTGAAATGACTCTACATCTCTTTCTTAACTTTCTATCTTATTTGTACTCTCCTTGATTGTCCTACTCACATTTATTTCCAACTCAATAGTGGCATTTCACGCCCTCTTAATCAGTTAAGAATTTTTTGACCTCTCATCCAATTTCCTAACCGAAGAAACATGCTTCTTGAAAGAATAAATATGTTTCTCTAATTACAATATTTCCACCAACTAATCAAATTACAACAATTTTAAAATGTCAAATTCTCCTTAAATATCTCTCTTCTCTTTCTTTTTTTTTCTTTCAAAATTTACTACTTATTTGCTTATTTATTTCCTTTTCTTTTTCCCAAAACAGCCAATCCCACTACCCTGTATCATCGCCACTTTCTCCTTCTCACTCTTTCTATGTTTTCTTCTGTCAATTTCCTTTTCCTTTTATTTATCCTTCCCCTTTTTTCATATAAATTTCATTGTCTAACAATTATCCCAACAACTTTCATAATAAACTCATTGGCCACTCTCTCTATTTCAGAGGTGACCGTTTCTTTCTTAAAAATAACACATCATCTTTTCAAAATTTTCACAATTCTTAATTTCGATTTGCATTTTCTTCTATACTACTATAAAAAGAATAAATATGTTTCTCTAATAACAATACTACAACTAGCCAATCAAATTACAATATCTTTGAAATGTTGAATTCTTCTTAACTATCTCTCTTAACTTTTTTTTTAGAAAATCTACTTATTTACTTATTTCTTTCCTTCTCCTTCGCCCAAAACAACTTGATGCCCACTACCCCTTATCATCGTCACTTTCACCTCCTCATTCTTTCCACGTTTTCCTCTTCCCATTTCCTTTACTTTTTATTTACTTTCCCCATTTTTTCATATAAAATTCCATTATCTAACAATTATTCTAACAAATTCCCGTAACAAACTCATTCGTCACTCTCTGTCCATTTCAAAGTTGACAGTTTCTTTGTTAAAAAGAACGTATCATCTTTTCAAAAATTTCGCAACTCTTAATTTGGATTTGCATTTTCTCTCTATCATTACTATAGGTGATTTCATTTCATATTTTCTCCCCTCTTAATATACAACATGGTTGATCTAGAAACAACCTCCCTCTCGCCCACACCCCCACGCCTAGGTCCATCCTCCTCTACGCATGCATGCACGACCACTCCAACCAGTCTGAAGCTTTCTATCAAAACTGACTTCATGTAGTCATGTTCTTCTTACCTAAGATTGGGGCCATAATTGGAATTCTTTTACCTTTATCATCTCCCCCTCACATAGAAGAAAGCCCATTGAGAATCTTGGGACAAAATGTCAATCTGCACAACTAGAAGGTTCTGCAACAAATTGATGTTATAAATGCACCTATACCAAAAATGCTAGCACCCTAAGGTGACACTGTATTGTCTTTTTAAGGTGATATAATATATTTTTAATATTTCTTTTAACCTCTTGCTTTAGTTGTAATATGAAAAGTTGACTTTTACATGAGCAAGGTGAACAATGCAAAGGGCGTTTACATGTTGATACGTAAGTCTGCAGATTCTCCTCTACCGTAATAGATTTTTCTTTTTGGATATCTCACTGAAGATGATAGCAAACAACATGCTGATTGTGGAAAATTTTGTGTGTGCAATAATGTCTATCTCCGTGGACTAGCCCGTCAAAGTTATTGTGTACTGGTGGGAGAGACAATCTTACTGTTAGTATACATATGGATTAAGAAGGGGTTGGATGCGTGAAGGTGCAGATGACCACACATATCAGAAATGTTGCGACGTACGTGGAGGAAGAAGTGCATAGAGCCCACATTTTCAATTTTATTGCTAATTGGAATAGGTTCATACCTACACACTGCATTTAGCATTAGCTAACCCCGTTGACTCCTATGCTACCATCTACATTATTTTCCCATTCTGAATATTCAAATGATGTGTTCTAAGAGTAACAGGTGAGTGATACAATGATTGATGAGACAAACATATTCAATATTGACCTCCTTGTTTTGCTCTTTAGTCAGTGAACGACTTAATAATGCAGCTACTAGTATTCATTTCATTATTATTGTTGACCAAAGAAATATATTATTTTTCTAACTTCTTTAGAATGAAATTTATTAACATAATGAAGGTGATTTTAAATCACCTAAGCATATGTTCACATATATCTATTCTTTGCACACACTCTTTATAGTTAATGCATAATTTCATTGGAAAAGTTCATTGTTGGGATCTTGTGGCCCTGTGGTTGTTTCTATCCCCTACAATGCCTTTTCCCGACAGTTTGCCGGTCAATTTTGGAACTTCTTGTATGTGTGTGTATATGTATGTGTATGTGTGTATGTGTATTTGTATGTGTATGTGTATATATGTGTCTATTGCATTCAATGAGTTGCATATGAAATTGAGCTAAAACGAAACACTTACCTATGCCAAATCCACAAATGTATGATATATTATGTTTTTGATATTTTAATTAATTGATTCAATGCTATCCTAAGCTTTATCTTTAAAAACAGGACGAGTTGATAACAAAATAAGAATCCCTTGCTTTTGGCTATTTTTAGATTACCTTTAATTATTATAACTGTAAAAAGATACCAATTATCTATTTTGAATAATGTTTGATGAAAATTTATTTAAAAAGATATGAAGGTTTTACAAAATCCTGTATGAATGTTTTAATTAGTATATTTATCTAATATAAACCCAACATGTATCATAATACACGTGCATATGCACATGTCTGATCACTAGCTAGTATATATATATGTATATATATATATATATATATATATATATATATATATATATATATATATATAGAGTCAGGCTAGAATACACTCGAGTGTATCCAGAGCAGAATACACTCAAGTAGTTTTTCATGATGCAATATTTTTTTTGAAAATCTAATCCGTTGATCTTCTTAAACATTCGGATATGTATAGCTCATGTTATGAAGACCGCAAAAATTATGCATTTCAAATTAGTTTTGCACGTCGATTTCGTTGCCCTTGGATGAGTGACTTACACTCATCCAAATGGGCTCAAAATTTGTACATAGCCTAGTTATAGTATGACGGTGAAAATCAATGGTTTACATTTTGCAAAAAATAGTCTTGATATGCAAACACACTTGAGTGTATTCGTGCGATCCGTACACTCGAGTGTATTCTAGCCTGACTCTCTCTCTCTCTCTCTCTCTCTCTCTCTCTATATATATATATATATATATATATATATATATATATATATATATATGGCAAACTCTTACCACAACATATATATATATATATATATATATATATATATATATATATATATATATATATATATATATATATATATATATATATATATATATATATATATATATATATATATATATGGCAAACTCTTACCACAACAAAAGGTTAGTGAGAGAAAGCTCCAACTTCTCTCTAGTATCATCCCCAGGGTTTCTCCGGTAGGGTTTCACCATTCTGCTCCTTCCTACCGTCCGGCGAGCATTCTCTTCATCTCATTAGCAAAGGTTTGTCTTCTTCTTACCTTCGAGTTCTCCACTCTACTCTTCTCACGAGCTCAAACTCGTAGTCTAACAGGTAACAACTTCACCTCTTTCCTCCGAAACAACACTTTCACCCACCTCATTACTCCTCATCCTGTGTTTCAGTAGCCAAGATCACATCTTGGGCATTTCTGGTGCTTACTACCGCCTTTATGGCGACATGTAGATCAATAAATAACAACTATTGATCTTCCACATCCGTCAACGGTTAAACCGATTTTCATTCCCGACGGCCCAGGAACTACATCCCCTTCCCGAGATTCACAGTGTGGTTACATCCCCTTACTGCAAACCCCCCTTATTCCGACCTCTCTGTCGGTCTCTCGGTCTTCCCACTTCGATCTCTCTGGGGTCTTCCTCTACTCATCAGGGGTTTATTTCCCCCGAACAGATTACCTCCCCAGTTAACACCTCTACAACGATCACATCATGAGAACAAGGGGTTTGCTTTCCCTGGCCAAGTGTTACAACAAGCTTCACAAACCCTCTCCAAGTAAACCATTGATCTATAGGAAAGCTCTGATGCAGAAACAAGCTAGGGATCCGACTTCTCATTCCAGAGCTCCTCCTTGCCCACCCACCATGGACTCATGCTTCACCTTCATGGAGTACCCACTTTCAAACTCAGCATACACCACATGCATCCCTCTACCCAAAGCTTGGATTTACCATAAGTTCGACATCTCTCCTGGCTCTTGCGAAGTCAAGATCGGAAACCGATCTTTCCTAGTAACAGTCTCATGGTCTATTCTCCCCAAACTGGAAGAATAGAGCATCAACCTTGATCATATCTGAGGACTGGGCTCAGTTAACAGCCGACCTCAAGATGAAGTCAGAATGGACAATATACATCAAACCCTCTAGGAATCGTACTTTCCTGACCTGGGTAAGGGATTTCAATGCTGACACACCTCCTGAGCTCACACACCTCTATGAGAAAAAAGACCGAGTGAGTACATCATCATCAAACTCAGCAGATCAACTCTTTGTTCGAGATATCCACCAACTACCGATCGACACCAAGCACTGGCCCATCTTTGTCTCCTCCAACCTTGAGGAGGTAGATGAGGAAGACACATCGACATCACCACATTTCTCGGACTCCATCGCAGCAAGGTATCAACTTCTCATACCAATAGTTCAAAAACCGAGTACCCTTCTCTAAAATCGCACCACAAAACCCTAAACTATCTAACCACCCCAGAGGTCGATATCATCCCAAAAAGCTCCAACTTCCTAAATCACACCTTTCCTACTCTAGGGCAGGCAAACTCCATCTCTCTCATTAACAAAAGCCTAGAAAAATGTCCCAGCTCCCAAACATGGCAAAAAGCCCCTCCTCTTAGGCCTTTTCGGGCCCTCATCTGCTACATCTATAGAAGCAGGGGCCACTCAGCTTCCAGATGTCCTCATTTAACATGTTTCAAATGTCATCAAACAAGACATTTAAGAAGAAACTGTAGGGCACACTTTCCTTTGGGTTACCACCAACCTGCCACAACCTCTAAGCGACCATTCCCTATACAATTTTTTGAAAAAGCCACGACTTTTAAAGATTACCAACGAGTTCCTAGAAAAGGCACATCTGAACACAAAGACCTCTCATATCACTCTTACCCACTCACAAAAAATGCTTTTGCATGCCTGGATGATCTCCCGCTCAAACATGCAGAACATCCTCCAACCCTTTCCAAGCATATATACACTAGAAGTCGGCCCTCTTCAAAACCCTACCTCAAACCCACATATAACAAACCTTCATCTCAAGAACCTAGCATACTCTTTGCACCCCCCAAAGCATCTGCTCCCAAAACTAACTCCTCTTCATCAAATATGGAATCTCCTGGTCATTTGGAGTACACAATAACCCTAGACCTACCTGCCAACTCAATGAGACTTCTAAAAGTCTTCACCTTGAGAAGCATTTTGGTTTCCATCGAAAACAACCTTGACAACAATTAGATAAAGGTCCTAGACGTCACCCGAGCCATTGCACTCTTGATTCCAGGACAAATTTTTCTCAAACCCAAGATCCTTTCCCCTACTCAACTGATTTACACGAACCCTGAAGACACCAAAATAGATAATCTTTTCAACCAAATTCTCACCATCCCCTGTGGGTCTAGCTTCATACAAGCAAAAATTTCCAAATGGTCGACTGATCTAGGGGTCTTTCCAGCTCTAGCAGGAGGGTCAGATTGGGTAGCCATATCAAACCTCCCACCTCACCTATGGGAAGCTGAGATCTTCAGGGGAATAACCCACACCATAGGGGCAACCCTGCAGTATATCAGCCCAGAAACCTTACACCCTACGCAATACATCAAAGCTTACTGCCTCTTTGCCGTCAAAGCAGCCATGTCACTACCTCCAACTATCAACATAAGAATAGGAGAATCGATATACAATATCAAATAATCAGCTAAACATCCCTATGAAAACAAAACTTCCTTCTCAGACCTATCCACCCATCCACCTTCTTGGTTCTGTCCAAACAAAGGTAAGAAAGCCTTTACCCCTCCTCGTAAAGCAAGCGATAGACACCTTGTCTGGGTAAGAAATTACTCCAAAACAACCTCCTCTGGCAACTCAAACATCCTGTCCAACCACAAGAGACCCAGATCCTCATCCACCCCCAAACACAATCTAGCTTCCCCACCAACCAGCTTGAACCTAACCTCTCCAATAGCTATAAAAGAAAACAATCAAGACATAAGCTTTAGCCCAAACACCTTGAAAAAGCTCAAAACTGTTATAATAAATGAGATCAGATCTTCACAGAGTCCACAGCCGAAGAGTGATGGGCAAGGAGAAGGAACCACCACATTCTAAAAGATCATGTTGCAATGCCCTGAAGGGGAAAAAATGAAGCATATTGTCAACCGTCAAGTACCAGGTACTTCTACAAGCTCCTCTTTTATCTCTTCATGCAATTTATCACAAGTACTTGATGATTCCTCCTCCCCATTGACAAATGAAAAAGATCAAGATCTGGATAACATTGAAGATTTAGCATCTTGGTCTAATATAACTAGCTTTACTAAGTTTGCTAGCAAAATTGGTATTCAATTCGAGGATCGGGATAAAGAAAACAAAACCTTAGACGATATTGATCTGTTTATGGGTTGGGCTAATCGTAGGGATTTGAAAACAACCCAAGTCAACTTCGACTCTCTTAAAATCCAGTAGATCCCCCCAAGATTTCAAATATGTTTGATTATTTACCACAATGAGAATCTCATCATGGAACGTCTGTGGGGCTGCTAACCTCAATAGATGTAAGGAAATTTGATCTCATATCTACAAAAATAGAATTGATCTAATAACTATCCTGGAAACAAAAACTTGTCTTTCTCCTTTGCTCTCAAAACCATAGGTGGCAACAGGATTACTGAATGGATCCAAATTCACCCCACTGGCTTTAAAGACATGATTGTAGTGGGGTACAACAACCAAACTTTCACCCTTACCAACTCTTCCATCCTTGATTTCTCTATAACAATCACCATCAAAAATTCTTCTGATGGCTTTTGCTGGAATTTCACAGGAGTGTATGGGGAACCTAGAAATAATAAAACTACTTTCCTTGCTAAATTAGAATCTATTATGTCTTCTCTATCAAAATCACCTTGGGTTCTTGATGGTGATTTCAACCTCATAACCCAAAACTCAGATAGAAGGAACTCTACCAACTCATCTCAACATATGTCCACATATGACAAACACTTTAGTCACCTTCTAGTTAAACATTCTTTGATTGAACTCAAGCCATCAAATGCCTCCTTCACTTGGTCAACAAATCATACCTTCACCAGACTAGACCACTTCATCTGTTCTCCCTCTTGGGAAGACCAACACCCCCTCTCCACTGTTCACACATCCCACCGAGCCATCTCAGACCACTTTCCCCTAATCCTTGACACCACCACGATACCATGGGGGAAAAACCATTTCATTTTGACAACTTCTAGCTCTCATTAAGCAACTTCTCACTCAAATGTGTTGAATAATGGAAGCTGACTGACACCCAAACTACTAACCTTGGACTTCACATTCTTCTTAACACAAAAAAGATCAAAGCCCACATAAAAAATTGGAAACTCCTTAACCCAAACCAGCTCTCCGACACCCTCAAAGACCTTGAACAACAATTCCATCTTGTTGACCAAGATCTTGATGCTGATCTAGCTCTGGTCCTCTCTATCAAATCCAAACTGGAATTTACAAAAAACTGCATAGACATAAGATGGAAACAAAGAGCAAAAATCACATGGGCAAAAGAAGGGGATAAGAACACTAAGCTCTTCCACAAAATGTGGAACAATAAATTCAGAAAGAACTCCATCACATACTTACAGATCAAAAACAGAATCACAACCCATCAAGATGCAATCACGAACCATATCATAGAACACTTCAAAAACATCTTCAATACAAACCACCAACCCTCCTGCCTTAATGACATAGTTTGTCCATCTATTTGTCCCACTATTTCAGAACACCCTTTAGATCTTATTAAACCTTTCACATCAGAAGAGTTGGATTGGCTATCAAAACCTTCGGCCTAAATAAATCCCCCGGGCCAGATGGAATTAATGTTGAATTCTACCTTTCTAACTGGGAGCACTACAAAATAGACTTTCTCGCATTACTTAAGGCTCTTCATGAAAGTGATAACGTCCACAACATCATAAAACATATGAACTGCACGTTTATCACTCTCATAAAAAAAACCAACCAACCCGACCACATTTCTCAATTTAGACCCATCAGCCTCATCAATACATCCGATAAGATTATAGCCAAAACACTAGCCAACAGACTAAAACCTCATATCAACAAAATCATCCCACTAAATCAAAATGACTTTATCAAAGGTAGAAGCATACAAGATGCCTACCTGATGGTCAATGAAACCATACACCTCTGCTACAGAAACAGAACACCATTGCTAGCTATCAAATTAGATTTTGAAAAAAAACATTTGACTTTGTTAATTGACAATGTATCACAAAAATGCTTTCTGGGTTTGGTTTTCCTGACAAATGGGTCAACTAGATTCATGCTTGCATCTCTACAAACTTTTTCTCCACCCTCATAAATGGTGTCCCCTTTGTCTACTTTAGAAACACAAATGGCCTTAGACAAGGGGACCCATTATCCCCATATTTGTTCATTATTGTCACAACCATTCTCTCCTGAATGTTTCAACTTGGCAAAGCAAATGGCCTCATTCTCTCACCAATGGAATGTCAGGAGAACATAATACAATTCACAGATGATACTATCATCCTTACATCTCCAAAAGACTCCTCTATCCTCAACATCATCAGAATAATAGGAATCTTCTCGTACATATCTGGGCTCAAAAAATAAACCTCCATAAGTCCTCCATCTTTGGGGTTCATGTTGTAAATTCTGAGCTGAATAGATTCAAGGAACTCCATAAATGCAAGACTGAAGAATTTCCTATATAATACTTGGGGCTCCCTGTAACCCCTTACAACATCACACACTCCACATGGACTCCCATCTTAGACAAAATAAATAGGAGACTTTTATCCTGGACAAATAACTTCCTAAATCTTGTGGGATGACTTACACTCCTAAACAGTGTCATCACACCAATCACCACTCATTACCTTAGCTGCATCCCCCTCCCATCTAAGACTAGAAATCTAATAGATAAAACTCGGAGAAAATTCCTTTGGAACAACCATCTTTCTGACACAATTTCTGGTAACCACTACCACCTTGTTAACTGGGACAGCATTTCAGCCCCAATTGATCAAGGTGGTTGGGGCATTCTCAACTTAGACACCCATGCTTTCTGCCTTATCACCAAAATCATCAACTGCTTAACCAAAAATAAGAGGAAAATATGGACCAACCCAATTAACCTTAAATAATATCAAAATTCCCCTCCTTGGAACAAGGTTTCCAAAAAATCCGCCTCACCCCTTTGGAAATACATAAATAAAAATATTCAAAAAATCATCCAGATCATAAACACCCCCACACTCACACCTAAAAATCTCCTTTTGGAAAGACCCATGGTTCAACAACAACTCAATCCTAAATCTACACACAAACTGGTCCAAACCCAACAACCTCACCAAAATTAACACAGCCAAAGCTCTAAGCCTTTTAACAAGCAACATATCAAATGCACTCAAAAGATGCATTCTTTTACATCTCCAACCAGAAAGCCTTGCAACCATGATCCAAAACCTGGAACACAATTCATCAAACAACATCACATGGAAATGGGGTAATACATACTCAGTAAAGAAAGATTACACTTACCTTTCCTACAGAGGTATTTCACCCCCATCGCCAAAATTTGGAAACAAAAATGGCAAAAAAACACAAAAATTTCTTCTGGCTTCTTTTACACAATAAGCTGCTCACTGTTCAAAACCTCTTTAGGAGAGGTTTCATTGGTCCCTCCAGATTCTCTTTGTGTCACAACAACTTGGATACGGTGGATCACATTTTCTTCAAATGTTATTTCTCACTCAATATAATTTCACACCTTTTCAGTAATTTTCAGCTTGATCTCTCATCAACTAACTTTCCATTAGACCTGTCACCAAATAGACCATTCACATCCTTTAGTGGTGATGATCTCTTAGTCATCATTACTTGGAACGTTTGGATTGAAAGAAACAATAGATACTTTAACAACATGTCAAGAGTGAGGCATATCATCATCTCTCAAATATGTACAGATCTTCACATTCTCACCATGTGTAGGAATGTAGGACCAGGAGGAGACTGAGGAATCAGATGAAGGTGAATCGGAGGCCCATTTTATTTGTGATTTGAAGGATATGGTGGATGATGAGACTGACATAAGTCTATTGCAACAATAGATGCACCTTTTGCTTAAACTGGCACTGATCATCCAGAATTGATCAACATTTTGTTATTTTCCATCTATTTCTGCATGCTACCTTCTCAAAGAGGCATGTTATGGGGTGCCTCCCCCATGAAATTTTTCTTTCTGTTTCATTCCATGCTCCCTTTTATCAGATAATCTATGTTATGTTTCAGTGATGCTCACTAGAACATTATGCCATGTAACTATCGGAAAAGCAGGTGTTTGCTTGCTCTGCCCTCTATAAATACTATGAACTTTTCAATATATATATATATATATATATATATATATATATATATATATATAATGTGTGTGTGTTCTTGTTATATCCCTAGTCGGATGCTATTATGAAGGATGGTAGAAAACAATAATGCATAAGACTAGAGTGTGTGTTGGTTGATGGAAGAATCTCATAAGTTATGATATGTGATATCAAAACAAACACATAGGTACTTGTTAGAGATCAATATACTGGATAGAACCACCTTGAGAGTGATACATGGAAACCATGAATGGTAGTCAGAATCATCTCTTATAGTGATGGTGGTGATTGTGGTTCTTACACCTAAACTTACTACACTCATCTCATATCATTCAGTGTACTTAGACATCATTCAACGTGAATAAGGGTTACCATAAAGGTGATGCTCGGGTGCACTGTAACACATGGGGATGACTATGAGTGATGTAGATGGAATTTGTCCCTCCTACATGAGTATGATATTCTCACCACTTGATTAGCAAGATTGAGAAATGCACGACCATGCACATGTGAGTCAATATGTGATATTGAGATTGCATATATCTCAGATAGTCTACTCTAGTTCAAGGAACATAGATTGAAAGTTGAAGAGGATGGCTATTCCATTCCTTGAGTTCAATTTGGGTATCAGTGATAAAGAAACTATACAACATTGTAACACCAAAAATAGATTGTAGGTTGAAGGTATTCTCCAACTTTCCATTTACTTGGATAGCAATGACGTGTTTCTAGATACAACACTTTGCTTGTGATATCATAAACTGGTTATGGACATTCACTGCCAATGTAAATTGGAACCTATAGGGTCACACACATAGGATACACTTGGAATAGGATTTTTTTCATGAATGATGTCTAATTTGATTACTAAAGTGTTTAGGTATTCAATTTAAATAATGCTGACCTATTGGACTTTGAACTGAGCGGTTCAAATGTTGAACCGATTGGTTGGAGTTGGAAATTGCATTGGCTAAATTCTGGATGACCCAAGGCATCAACCAAATGGTTCACTTAGTGAACCAATCGGCTCAAGGTCTCCAGATGACCGGTTCATGAGATGAACCACCTGGTTCATTGATTGATTTGATTGCATCAAGGATTAGTGTTTACTTCATGTTGTGCATTAATTGGATTAGAATTGTCAATATAATTGTGATTGGTAAACATGATGAAACAACCAATTCAAGGGTTGAACCGATCAGCTCGCATGCCAATCGACCAATTCACTCGTGAACAGATCCTTTTGCCACTCACAGGTTGAGAAAGTTCGTGAAATTCCGGTCCCTTCCACTCCCACACAAAGTGGGAACCCTGACCCCAATCCTCATATAAATAGAGGGGTATTGGGGGATTCTTATAGGCACAACTCAATTGTATATGACAATTGTTGTCTTCTCTGGTTGGGGTATCTTATAGAACCTGAGCAAGTCCTACCCGATAAAGGGAGGGATAACAAGGGAGAACAATTGTGGGAGAGTAAGTTGGTGCTAGAATCCCAATGAGGAGGAACAACTCCTTCCTGACTGTTCTTTTAGAATGACAGGAGTTCTAGGTGGTCCGTGTGGACTACCATAGAGACAAGGAGGCCATTTCCTTCTGTTAGGAGGGCAACATTAGGCCTCCGCATGTGATGATCAATTGGGAGCTACTACACACATTGTTCGAGTGCTATTAGAAGAAAGGCACACAAGACGACGAGGAGATTGTTAGTGGACTTGCTCTAGGACCATGTATATCTTTGAAACCATCTTTTCCATTATATAGTTGTTGACATGATCTACTATTATAAGGGGAATATGGTAGTTAAATTTTTATTTTCACTATCTATTATGTAGCCATATTTCCCTACATTGGTATCAGAGCCAGGTCAAATTACTATATTTTGGGATAATCCCTATGATTGGATTTTTGGTTTTCATCATTATTTATTACATACAATGTGAATATTAATGTGCATATCGAAACAAATGCATTCACTTTCTCTCTCTAAATGCTATGATCCATCTCTAAACTCAGTTGGTTGTGAATGATGGCGGCCAACCAAGGTCAGGTGGGCTCCTCCGCCGTGGCCTCCATAAGCATTTCCGTCCTTGCCCCCCAATTGCCTTCCCCCCAGGTGTGACCCTGGAGCAAATGTCACCGTTGGGAGGTCTTGGGCGAAAGCCAACTCCAAACTGATATAGTTCCACCGTAGTTTCAAGCCCCTCCTTCTACTAGGCGACTGCAAGGAGCCGGTGTATAAGAACGGTGGCAACCGACCGTGGATGACCTTCTATGAACTGGTGGTGGCCGCCATGGATGAGTACCACAAACACTCTGTGATTGTCCAAGTTCTGGGGCAATCGACGGTGGTGGAGCAACTTCATGGCTGGATGCTGAGATTGTGGAGGCTAAAAGGGGACCTCCACATCTCACAACTAGTCGGGGACCCGTTCCTTGCCAGGTTTGCATCTGATAATGATCTTGTCATAGCACTTGAGCAGGGACCCTATTTTTTCAACAACTAGTTAGTCCTAATCAGATGCTAGACACCGGAGGCTGACCTCAGGTGTGCTGCCCTCACTATGACCCTTGTCTGGGTCACCCTTCTGGAGGTCGACCAACACTAGACTAGAAGGGCCATCTCTATCATTTCCTACGACATTGATGAGACGAAGATCATTGACTTCCTCACCAAAGGTAAATTCGTAGGAGCCTCACATATTTTTGTGGACATCAATGTTGAGAAGGAGCCTCCTCAGGTGGTGATGGTGGAATTTCCAGATGGGAAGCATCTCGAGGTAAGGGTGGGCTACGATGCCTTATCGGATAGATGCGGGAACTACAAAGTTTTTGACCATGGAGAGGGCCAATGCCCTGGTGAAATGATGACACACAGTGAGCCTCCAATTGTCAGAATTGGGGACCATGGTGAGGAACAACATCGAAGCAAGCAGAAGAATTACTGAAGAAGGAAGAGCCACAGTAGGCCCCCTGCACGAACGACCAACAACAAGGAGAAAACTAGTGAGAGGGTGAAGCCTATGGAGATACGAGACACAAAAATTGCTGACACTGGGGAGAAGGAAGCTCTAACAAAGAAAGTAGTGGAGGACTCATCTCAAAACAACACAATGAGCGATGACACTGTGGTAATTGAGGAAATGTCGAACACAACAGAAGGGGTAGTGGTGGCCATCGTAGCCAATAACTAAAGTGAAGAAGGTGAGGCAGTAGGGGATGACAAACCTTTTGCAATCTTGGATCAAGTTGCAGAATCAGAGATCCAAACTACATCCAACAGGAGTATAAGCCCAAGAACTACCAGGAGTAATGGAGAAAAAGGAAAGGAGAAGGTCACCCCTACTTGATAGGAGGAAGAAGGGGGAAATCTCACAGATTCCAATGACTGTACTCACATGGAATGTGCAAGGAGATTCCCTACCCAAAACATAGGGAAGATTGAGGATGATACTAAAGGATATCCAGGCCGAGATAATATTCTATTTTGAAATCATAATCAAAAGAAACACTCTTGATAGAGTAAGAACCATCTTCCCAACTCAATGGAGTTGCTTATCCAACCTGGATGCATGTGAAGGAGGAAGGATTATCCTGGGATGGAACCCGAACATATGGCAAGTGGAACCCACCCACATATCAGATCAAATAGTCATGGTTAGATGCTTCAACCGTGGTGGTTTCTCTTCCATCTATCAGGGGTCTATGGTGAGAACCTGGATAAAGTTAGGGAGAGACTATGAAGGGATCTAAAGGCTACAGTACAACACGACATTCCCTAGTTGGTCCTTGGTGACTTCAACTGCATAAGGAAAGCTAGAGAAAAACATGGAGGACTCAGAGTGCCTGACCGCATTCTTGATTGTTTCAATGACACTGATGCTGAAGCCAGTCTGATTGAAATCAACAGAGTGGGAGGACTGGTGTCCTAGTCGAACAAGTAGAAACCAATTCATAGAATTGCAAGTTTGCTTGATAGAGGACTTGCAAATGAATCTTGGCTCGATATTCTACCACATGCCATCATCAAAATGGGTACCCACCCCTTCAACGATCATGCGTGAATGAGGGTGGTTCTTTCAAACAAAAAACAACCGATTAGACCATTCAGATTTCTAAACTTATGGTGTGAATGGTAAGGATTCAAAGATAAAGTAAAGTGCTGCTAGAACTTGCCTATAACAGGGAACCCTTTATACGTAGTACCAAAAAAGATTCAAAGAACGAAAATCAAACTGAAAGATTGGGCAAAGATGAAGGTGAACCTACCTAATCTGCTGCTCACTACAAAACATGACTACAATGAAGCTGCAGATACCCTTAGATCTAAACCCCTCTTCCCCGTGGCCATGGAGGAGGAAAAAAGGAAGGAGAAAAGACTGTGTGAGCTAGATAATGCCTATGAATGATACCTTTGGCAGAGAAGTAGGTTAAAGTGTATTAATGATGGAGATAGGAATACGCACACCTACCATTCAATAATAAAAAAGAAAGAAATGCAAGACACAATCCATGAACTCATTGATGAGAGAGGACATGTTGTGAATAGTAGAGAGGAGATATTCACCCATGCCATTAACTTCTTCCAAAATTTGTACAATAGAGAAAGTAATGATGAACAGGTATGCTACTTCCACACAGACAAAAAGATTCCTGAGGGCATTAATGAGGATCTTTATAGGGAGCCTACTGAAGAAGAAATACACAATGCCTTGAAGTCTATACACCCAGCTAAAGCCCCAGGACCCGATGGCTTTAATAGCAAGTTTTTCCAGCACATGTGGCCTGTGATTAAGATGGATGTCTATAATGCAGTGAAATGGTTCGTGAAAGGGGGTAACATGGTTAGGGTGGTGAATCATTGTTTCATAAAACTGATCTCGAAGAAAATTGATGCAAATGAAGTAGAAAATTACAGACCCATTGCATGTTGTTCAGTTCTCTACAAAATAATCTCAAAACTTCTGACTAAAAGACTAAAAGTCATTCTACCTAGCATCATATCAGTTGAACAAAATGCTTTCATATAGGGTAGGAAAATAGCGGATTGCTCCTTAGTTATAGTTGAGTTCTTAATAGACTTCAAAGTACACAAAGCCACATCCAAAGCTTGCATGAAGGTGGACATAAGCAAAGCCTATGATCATGTGCAGTGGGGCTACCTATGGAAGATAATGACTATTTTTGGTTCTCAGAAAAATGGCTACATCTCATGAGGCAATGTGTGGAAACCAGTTCCTTTTCTATTCTTATAAATGGTGCACCATAAGGCATGTTTAGAGCAAAAAATGGGCTAAGACAAGGGGACCCCTTATCCCCGCTCCTCTTCACCATTATTATGGAGGGACTCACTAACCTTATTAATGATGCTGAGAGTAAAGGCTTGATAAAACCTTTTATAGTGTAGGGTGTAAAGGTGAGATCACATCTTATTTTTGCTGATGATTTCCTCCTCTTCTCAGTAGGAGATGCTAAGAGGTTGAAAGCGTACTACAAAAACCTTACCCTCTTCGACAGGAGTGCGGGTCTTTATATCAACACCATTAAATAACATATCTTTCTATCTAAGCCATGTGATGCAAGGAGAGGCAGACTCAAAACAACAATTGGCATGGAAAGGGATAAATTACCTATAAGATACCTGGGCATACCTATCACGGGAGGTAGAGGAACATCTAATGATTTCAGCATGTGCAAAGACAAGTTTAGAGACAAAATTGAAGGCTAGAGAGGGCTTAACATATCCATGGCAAGTAGACTGGTTCTTGTCAGACCAGTCCTCCAAAGCCTGATCAACAATTGGGCGACTATGTGTGACATCCCCAACCCAACCGTCCTCCATTTCAGAAGCATGACTACTAAGTTTGTCTGGGGGGGCACTCCCAAGCCGTAGCATGGGACACCATTACCAAAACTTATGAATAGGTTGGGTTGCAAATCGTAGACCCTAATGAGATATAGAGGGTTGACACACTAAAAAGAATAGATAGATTCCTTTGTCAACTGGATAACATTTGGTCTACCTGGATGATACAAAGATACATGAGTGAAATGAGGCTACATGTAAACCAAAAAGCATCAAGGGTTTGGAGGAAAATGTGCTCGTTGTACCTGACCATCCAACACCTATACCGAGTTGATAGTAATGGTTCCAAGTCTTGTTCTGACCGGTCACCATGGATCAACTCAACGACAGGCCCGGGTCTTGTGTGTACTAAGGTAGTGTGGTGTAAACAACATTGTCCTAAATGGATCACCTACTTATACAGAGCCATCCTGGGCCAACTATTGACTAAAGATAGGATGATCAACGGGGGGCTACCTGTCAACCCGATTTGCATGTTATGCAAAGATATGAATGAGTCTATGGACCATATGTTCTTTGATTGCAGGTACACCAGAAGGATTTAGACTATTGTTTGTTTGAGGAATGAATGGTTCAGTGCCTCCAACTACAACCTTATGGACGCCATCGACTGGGTGCTAAGGAAATACGATTAAGAAAGAAGAAGAATGACTTTCCCTGGCCTATGCATTACTGTTGTGTGCTATTACATTTGGTAGGAAAGGAACACGAGAATACATAGAAGCAGGGAGAAGAAAGTAAATGAGTTGGTTGATGAAATTACACTTAACTTGCGCCTAATGGTTAAGTTAAAAAAGGGATTGGATTGTAACCTCAACTTTAATACGAGAACCTACTGGGATTTTGTAAATTAACCCAGTTGTGTGTTTAATGTTTTGATAGGGTCTATTTAAGATGCCTTGCTTTGTACAGTATAGCTTCACTATACACCCTTTTTGGCAATACATATTTACCTATTTCCAAAACAAAGTGCATATCCACTTAAGAACCACATACAATACCAAACTAATATAATATGATATATATGCAATTTACACGTGTCGCCCTAAAAGATGATTTTGATGGTGGATGTGTAGCGTGGTCATGGCCAATAACCCTAAATACATGTACATGGTGGTTGTGGCTATTTATTCCTATTTTATCTCAGTTTGCGTAATGAGCCCTTATCTTCCAATTGTAAAAGTATTATTCTCTCCTACCTTTGCCCCCCTCATATGTAACTTGAGGTTTCTCCATTATCATGTAATATTAGGATAGTTTAAATTTTGTGCAGTAATAAAAAAGAAGGTGGGTTAATGAACATATATCTCCATATGAAAGATTTTAGAGAAGTAATAGACAAATGCTTGATGTATGACCTTGGCTTCACAGGGCACCAATTCACCTGGAGGAAGGGGATCTCTGAGGAAATGATGATTAGAGAGTGTCTCGACAGGGCACTGGGGTCGGAGGAGTGGGCGACTGTTTTCCCAGAGGCCTGGGTCCTCCACCTCCCTTTCTTGAACTCTGACCACACACCCCTTATGCTGGATACCAAGGTGAAGACTTATCACAACAGGAGAGTGAGGGATTTTAAGCTAGAAGCATTCTGGTTGAAAGATGCTGCCTGTAGGGAAATCATTAGCAGGTCGTGGACTAGCAGTAGTGAAATGGACATTAACCACAAACTAAATGAATGCTCCAAAAATCTGAGCTACTAGGCAAATAACAAGTTTGGTGATATCCAAAAAAGACTGAAGAAAAAAGAAGACAAGCTTTGCAGACTATAAAAGATGCCGATGAACAACCAGAACATCAACTACTGCAATACGACCAGCAAGGAGGTGGAGGATCTCCAGGAGCAGTATGAGAGCTACTGGTTCATCAAAGCGAAGGCAAATGAAATGCGGGATGGGGATCGCAACACTGCTTATTTCCACAAAAAGGTGAAACAAAGAAGGAAAAAGAATGCCATAACCAAACTGCAAGATGAACAAGGCATTCTAAAGGAGGACGAGGACGACATCATTAATTTAATAATAAAATATTATGATAATATGTTTTCCTCTAACAACATTTTTGGAAACGATGCTACAACAGGTATTAATAGAAGAATCAGTGATGTCATGAACTACCATCTCCAAAAAGAGCCTGACAAAGAAGAGATATGGAGGGCCCTTCAACACATGCACCCTACGAAAGTGCCCGGTCCGGATGGATTTCATGCAACTTTCTACCAAACCTTCTGGGACGTGGTCGGTGACGATGTCACAGATTTCATTCAAAAATGGTGGAGAGACAAAAAAGACCTGACCCTGATCAACAAAACAAACCTGGTGCTGATCCCCAAGTGCAACAGTCCTGTGAGCATGAAGGATTTCCGCCCCATAAGTCTTTGCAACACTCTTTATAAGGTGACATCCAAGATGTTGGAAAACAGACTCAAACCATACCTGGAGGAAATCATCTTGCCAAACCAAAGTGCCTTCGTCCCGGGGAGGCTCATCCACGACAACACGCTTATATCTTTTGAGATGTTCCAAGCCATGAAGAGAAAGAAAAAAGGAAAGAAGGCGGTCATGGGTATAAAGCTTGACATGAGCAAAGCCTACGATAGACTTGAGTGGAAGTTTATCGAAAAGGTGATGACCAACCTGGGTTTCGAAGAGATTTGGTGTAGAAAGGTGAGCGAGTGTATCAGAACTGCTTCTTTCTCTTTCATTGTGAACGGAAGAAAACATGGTTATCTTCAACTACAGAGGGGCATCAGGCAAGGAGACCCTATATCACTGTACCTTTTTATCCTGTGTGCGGATGTGTTCTCGAGCATGATTAACAGGGAGGTGGAGAATGGAAATATCCATGGCGTCAGGATTTGCAGGTTGGGCAGACTAATGTCCCACTTATTTTTCGCGGACGACAGTGTCATTTTTGCTAGGGCAAATGTGCAGGAGGCTACCAAGATAGATGATGTTATCAGCTGCTACGAGAGTGCCTCGGGTCAACAAATTAACTATGATAAGTCAGAGATTGTCTTCAACAAAAATGTTACCACCGAAATGAGTAACTCTATCACACAGAAACTACATACGAGGAGGGTGGAAAAGCATGAAAAATACCTAGGGATGCCTATGGTGGTGGGAAGATCAAAGAAAGATATCTTCGAGGGTCTAAAAGACAGATTATGGAACAAAGTCAAGGGATGGAAAGAGAAGTACCTCAGCCGGGCTGGTAAAGAAGTGCTCATTAAGTCGGTTATCCAATCTATCCCCACCTTCATGATGGGGATCCTAAAACTTCCAGAAGGTACTATTGATGACATCAATAAAATGATGGCCAACTTCTGGTGGGGAAGTAACAACAACCAAAGGAGGATTCACTGGAGATCGTGGGACAAAATGTGCAAACCCAAACATGATGGTGGCTTGGGGTTCAGAGACCTAAGCTTGTTCAATAATGCCCTTCTGGCGAAGCAGGTATGGCGGCTGTATACTAAACCTCTCGCTTTGGTTAGTGTTATCCTCAAGCAGAAATATTATAAGAACGATGAGGTCCTGAATGCTTATAGGGGTTTTGACCCTAGTTTCACTTGGAGAAGTCTTTGGGGTGCCAAATCCCTCATGCTGGAAGGATTGAGATGGACTGTCGGGAACGGCCAGAAGGTGAATCTATGGCTGGACAACTAGCTTCCAAATGCAAAGGGCTGCTGCTCGACACCAAATTGGATAGCATCTCATAGCGATGTGAATGACTGGAGAGTATCGGATATCATCGATGAGGGGACTGGCTTGTGGCGTTGGGATATTATTGAGGAAAATTTTCTTGAGGAAGATGCCGCAACTATTAGAATGCTGTCGCTGGCAACCCAATGCCTTTCTGAGAGATACTGGTATCCTTACCTTGATGGCTTCTTTATGGTTAGCTCTGCCTACTGGTTGGGTTTCAACGGTTCCGCCCCCTCTTGGTGTGGGAAACGATAAGACGTATCTTCCCCTTGGAAAATTTTCTGGAACATCAATGTACCACCGAAGCTGAAGCACTTTCTATGGAGGGCGTTCTCAAATCTCTTACCCACCAAAGAATCTCTTACTCGCCGCCACGTCCTTGATGATGAGCTATGTAGCATCTGCCAGAGGGAACCTGAAAGTGTTCGCCATGCGCTGTTCAACTGCAGCAACACCATCACAGTATGCCAATCCTACCCCCATCTAAGAGCTTTGGCTGGAGCTAATAATATGAGTCTGCTGGACAGTATTCTACAAGTCAAAGAAAAGGAATCAAACGACGATTTTCGGATCGTCTGTACGCTATGCATGGCTTCTTGGAACTGCAGGAACACTTTGTTGTTTGACAATGAAATTTCTAACCCATACCTTTATGTTAATGGGCTTCTTCACTGGTCTTAGGCGCATGGTTTTTACCCTGGTAATTGCGATGCTGTTCCGAATAGAGAAGCCCAAAGGAGGATGGCTGCTTGGTCCCCACCTACACCAGGCTGCTATAAAGTAAACTCTGACACAACTTTTCTTCCTGGCGATTTAATCGGCCTAGCTGCTGTTATCCGGGAATACAGGGGAAGACTGCTTACTTCTCGTGCCAAGACTTTCAAAGCGGCGTGGTCTGTTTTCTCCACTGAGGCTGCCTCACTGCTACTGGGAGTGGAGATGGCGTGCGAGTTGGGCTTATCTGAAGTGGCGCTAGAGTCAAACTCTTCTGCTGTAATATACACAGTTAACAACAATCATACGGGGAGAGGGCCGAGTATGAACGCCGTAACTAACATCCAAAACCTGAGGTCATGCTTTGTAAAACTCACCTTCTGTCATGTGAGAAGAGAGGCAAATACTGTTTCCCATAACCTTGCCCGTTTGGGCTTAGGTGGTGAATGTGGTAGTACATCCTTTGAGGATGCCCCAAAAATCTGTACGGAGACTTTTAGTTAGTTGTTTTAATACAAGGTATTGGTTTAAAAAAAAAGGATAGTTTAAATTCTTGCAATGATGAAGAAGACGTGCTGACTGACTGAAGGACAATGACAGACAAATTGATCGACTGGAGGGCCAAATGATCGACTGGGGGATCTATAAGATGGTGGACCAAAGACCAGACGACTGGGGAGACAACCAACTGACCAAGTGGGAGGCAAGTCGATCAATTCAGGGGTTGAACCGATCAACCCATATTGGCAAGCATAATTCTTCATTAACAGCAAGTTTATGCATGAGATGTAGACCCTATGTGATGGTAATTCTTTGTGGCTCCAAGGAATTACAATAGAATGGACATAACCATCACTTTTGTTTTATTGTATGTTTTTGTTTGTGGGATATAACATGTATATGATATGTACTATAAGTATGTAGTGATTGAATATGCGTATGTATTTATAAATACAAATCCCTCATTATATATTAAGCCTAAGTTTCTTTAGACAAGAAACACACATGAAAAGCTTGATCGACTAAACATATATTACACCAAAGCATGATGTACCGTCTATCTCATGGAAGTGTGATGGTAGATATGTAGATCTGCCAAAGCAAGGTACATATTCTATCATGTTGGCTTTTGGGTCAGGCTTAACTAGGTGATCTTAATGAGATTAAGTGCCTAGAAGAATAGAGATGGATTGTGACAAAGAGTTGTGTACACCATCTATCCAAGAGTTGCATCTAGATGCAATTGGCAAATGTTTCCTACCTAAATAGTTAAATTGTGAGAAAACAACCAAAGCTGACTCATGATTTGATGAAATATGTATGTTGGCTCATTAGAAGATTGTACGTTTCAATATTCCAAAGCGGTAGTGAGGGCTATCAATTTGAACAAAATAGTGGGATCGATAATTAATTAAAGGCCTAATTAAATATCATCAAATATTATTCAAATCAAATCAAAAGTATTTTGACAAAATGCAAATTTTTTCTTGTACAATCAAATGAGAATCAAATCATCATTGGATCGGTCCTTTGAAGGACAACCTAAATGAGATATACTTTCATAACTAGTTAAGGACTTCGAGAAGTGTTATCTGTGTCCGTGAAACACCAGTGCCAGTAGAATGCACTCCATGTATGCCTAAGGCTAAAATGGATGCTTATTTAAAGCACGCCAATGATGTCGTTGACATCAAAAACCTTATGCTAAGCTCTATGAACTATGAGTTGCATGAGTAGCATGAAAGGTATAGTGTCTCTAAGGCATTGTTTGAGTGCAAATTGACTTAGAGAGACCCAATAGAGTCCCATGTGCTCAATATGATTGAGCATGTAAAACATCTAGAAAGATTAGGATTTCCTTTAGGTTAAGAGTTGGCCAGAGATATGATTTTTTAATCATTTCCTAAATCATATACTTAGTTTATCGAGTACTATCACTTGAGTAACATGGATAAGATATTATCTAATTTGCTTAACATGTTGATATATGATGCAACACAAATGAAGAAGGAATCCTTGATAGGGATCATTGGAATAGAGTCCAAGGACAAAGGCAAGGCCAAGAAGTGTTCTGAGGCTAAGATAAAATCCAAGTCTTTTACACTCAAAATAAGGAGAAGGATGAGAAAACCTAGGAAGATGAAGCAAGGGATAAAGATCTCTACTTTAGGTATATATATAATTGAGATTAACTTCACTACTTCTTCATCATGGGTACTAGATACCAGATGTGGATCACACATTTTCTCAAATGTGAAGGATCTGAAAAGAAGTAGACCTTTAGCGAAAGGTGAGGTTGAACTATGCGTTACTAATGGAGCAAGAGTTGCTGCTAGTGCATTTGGAACCTACGAGTTATCTCTAAGTGGGCTTATAATAGAGTTGGAGAACTGCTATTATGTACCCGCCATTAATAGGAACATCATATATGTATCTTGTTTGGACAAGAACGGATTCAAATTTCTTATAAATAATGGTTGATATTCTATTAGTAAAGATGTGATCCTTTATGGCAGTGCCCCTAATGTCTTAAGGTCTATACTTGATAGATCTAGAGACAAGTGCATACAACATAAATACCAAAAGACAAAAATCGATAACTCAAACCAAACATACCTTTGGCATTGTCGTCTAGGGCACATAAATGAGAAATGCATATCTAGACTCCATAAAGATTGTTATCTAGACTCTCTTGATTTCAAATCAATAGAGACATGTGAGTGTTTTTTGTTGGGCAAGACGACAAAGAATCCCTTCACCGGAAGTAGTGAGACGACACGTGATCTATTAGGACTTATATATACTGATGTGTGTGGACCTTTTTGGACAAATGCTAGAGATGGTTATTAGTACTTCATTACCTTCACTGATAACTTCAGTAGGTATGGTCATGTTTACATGATGAAACATGAAGTCAGAAACCCTTAAAAAGTTCAAGGATTTCACGAATGAAGTACATAACCAACTTGGAAAAAGTATTAAGGTGCTTCGTTATGATTGAGGTGGAGAATAATTAGGCCAAGAGTTTGAGGACCTTCTACGAGCCCATGGTATTGTATCACAATGGAATCCTCCTGGAACACCATAATACAATTGTGTATCAAAAAGAAAGAATTACACATTGCTAGATATGGTGTGATCCATTATGAGTTTTGCTGTTCTGACTTGCTTTTGGGGTTTTTTCTCTTAAAACTACCATGTTTAAACTAAATTGTATACCATAGGAATGCAACATCTCTGGCAACAAATCCATTGTTGTCATTTGGGTTATATAAGTAGTATCCCTTGGTTTCTTTGGGATTTCCAACAAAATAACATTTATCAGATCTAGGGCTAAGATTTTCAGGAAACATTTTCCTCACATAAGCGTCACATCCCCAAATCCTCATAAAAGACATTTTGGGAAGCTTTCCAGTACATATCTCATATGATGTCTTTTGAACTAAAGGAATTTATTTCCAAAGGAATCAGTGGGAGGAAAGTAGAACTTGAAGAAGTTCAAGATCAATAAGAAAATATTGAACCAGTAGATGTACAAGAGGAACCAGGAGAATCACAAGTCATTATGGAATCTCAAATTCCTCACGTAACACAGAAACCTTGTAGATCTAGTAGGACATGCATTGAGCCTGAAAGATTTGGTTATCTTCTGACTCAAGAAGGTGGTGATTTAGTCATAGATGATGAACCAGCAACCTACCTAGAAGCGACTAAGGGAGCAAAGTCCAAGAAATGACTGAAAGACATGAGATTTGAGATGGAATCCATGTACACCAATAAGGTATGGACCTTGATGGATCCACCTGAAGGGGTAAAACCCACAGGGTGCAAATGGGTCTTCAAGAAGAAGACTAACATGGATGGTAATGTACAAACCTATAAGGGCATATTGATCGCATAAGGTTTCAGACAAGTTTAAGGTGTTGACTATGAAGAAATTTTTTCTCCATCTACTACGATTAATTCCATCAGGATCATGCATACCATTCTAGCTTATCATGACTCTGAGATTTGGCAGATGTATGTTAAAATCACATTTGTTAATGAGAATATTCTTGAGGATGTGTACATGACACAACTTGAGGATTTCATAAATTTGAAAGATGCAAATAAAGTTTGTAAGCTTCAACTGTCAATCTATGGATTGAAGCAAGCATCTCAGATCTAGAATCTTTGATTTGACAAAATAGTCAAAGAGTTTGGCTTTAGTCAAAATGAAGATGAACCTTGTGTATACAAGGAGGTTAGTGGGAACATGATTTTATTCCTCATATTGTAAGTAGATGACATACTATTAATGGGGAATGACATTCCTTCTTTACACAGGGTAAAGAAATGACTTGGAAGTACATTCTCTATGAAAGACTTAGATGAAGCATCCTATATTCTCAGATTCAAGATCTATAGAGATAGATACAAAAGGCTTCTTGGACAAAGTCAGAGCACATACATTGACAAAGTGTTGAAGAGGTTCATCATGAAGAACTATAAAAGATGAAACCTGCCCATGGTCATGGTGTCTCTGTAGCTCAATGTCCCAGTTCTTGTGAAGAAAGGGAACATGTGAGTAAGATTTCATATGAATCTACAATTGATCTATTATGTATGCATTGTTATGTACTTGTCCAGACGTCTTGTATGCCTTGAGCATGACGAACAGATATCAGTCGCATCCAGGTGAAAATTACTAGACAATTGTGAAGAACATCCTTAAGTACTTGAGAAGAACTAATGATCAACTCCTTGTCTAAAATATACAGGAAGAGTTGGTGGTAAAGGGTTACACCAATGCAAGCTTCCAAATTGAAAAAGATGATTATCGATCACAGTCAGCATTTATGTTTCGCCTTAACAACAGAGTTGTGAGATGGAAGAGTTCCAAGAAAGAGACATTTGTAGATTCTACAATAGAGGTCGAGTATATTACTGCATGAATGCAACAAAGGAATCTATTCGGATCAAGAAGTTCATATTAGAACTTGGGGTGGTTCCAAGCATCAATGATGGAATTGAGGTATATTGTGACAACAATAGAGCTATTGCACAGGCTAAAGAACCCAGATCGCATCAGCATTCCAAGCATATACAAAGGGGTTTCCATCTCATATAAGAGATCATACATTGAGGAGATGTAAAGATTGCAGAGTACCAACTGAGAACAATGTAACTGACCCCTTGACAAAAGCACTTTCACAACAGAAACATGATGGTCATGTTAGATCACTTGGGTTAAGATTCATAGGTGATTGGCTCTAAGTGTAAGTGGGAGTTTGTTGGTATGTATGCCCACAGAGCCAATCATATGATGATTGTAAAGACATAACTTGTAAATGATTTGATTAATAATAAAGGCAATCTTCCAATTTATTCTATTTTTTCAGTTATGAGATAATGGTGTAACATAATAAATTTCTAAAGAATAATATTACTCAATGACATATGTCTTTGGGTTGAGGACCTGAACAATGAGACCATAAGGATGTCAAGAGTGTATATATATATATATATTCTTATTATTTCCCTAGTCGGATGCTATTGTGGAAGGTTGATAGACATCAATAACACATAACACTAGACTATGTGTTGGCTGATGATAGAATCTAATCAGTCATGATATGTGATGTTCAACCAAACACATAGGTACTTGTTAGAGAATAGTGTACCGAACATACTATTACAACCACCATTTTGATTGTATTTTATGCAAATATGTCATAAGAAAAGGACTTGCCTGACAATTTATGTGCATTATTTTATAACTTGGGTTTCTTTGTAAAATTGTCTTGAATAATGAATTTTGTGCTTTTCCCTATTTTAATAAGCCAATGGAAGTGTAAAAGGATAAATGTCAAGAGAAAAACCCATAATAAGTGAAAAGGCGAGAAGAAAATAAATAACATATATTTTATTTAAGAAAAGCATGGAATTATCTAGAAAGTGGCATATGTGGCCACAATAGGATGAATTTTAGTTTCCCATGCCTTATCATATCTAAAAGTCAAAATTAATGAAAAAGAAAAGAAATAAAGATAAAATATGAGTTTAAATGCATAATATATGCCTTTTTAGTATATGACTTGCAATTGAAGAAAATGAGTTATTATTTTAGAATTTTGGTCTCAAATTGTATCCCCAAGTTTATTAAGTCATCAAGAAATTTCCCTTAAAATTTGAGATTAAAAGGATAAGCGGATTAGGAGATATGATTTTTCTAAAATTCCTTAAAGTGAGAGGATAATGTGAAATATACATTAAATGTTGCATATCCTTTTCAAATCGAGAACCTAATCCGGTTCCTTTGCTTGTCATGTGCCATAGTGGTTGTTGGATCAAGATCCAACCGTGATGCCGTCATCCCTCTCCTTGCGTCAGAATAGGAAAGGAGACACATACACACCGAAGAACCAAGGATTAGATCTCCTTTTTGGATCCACATCGATGCAAATTTGTAGCATCGATGGATTTGTCTCATCAAACTGAAAAGGAATATCATAAATTCCATGCCAAGGTGAGGTTGTGGACCAAGAATAAGATATCACCACCATACCTCTCTCTCATGGGATTGAGAACCCTAAACCAAACCCCCACACCTATAAATAGACCCATTATCAAGTTCTATGAGTCCACACGATTGCGAAAGGAGATATTTTGCTCCAAGAACATGTCCCTCTCTCCTGATCCATCTTTCTCTAGTGAGAGCTCTGTTGCAACACCTCTGCATGCAAGACCTGGAAGATGAGGAAAGGGGGGAAGCTCGGGGACTGTCAGATCGGAGTCAACTGCAAACAACAAGGGAGATCAACGACTGAGCTTAGCCGTGACCCAATCAGATCGAGTGGACACATTTTACCATAGCCACATGATCATTGCCCTAGTCAACAAAGACTCACAAATCTAACTATCATCATATTTTCGAAAAGCAAATTCTCATCCCTCTAATAGGAAAAAATCAAGGAAATTGGTGAATCTTGCAAAATCGATTAAAATCCATTATTTGGCCAAACATTACAAGTATTATATTTTTTTTCTCAGAAAAATACAAGGAATCTGATAAAAATGAAATCAGAACCTAAATTTGTCTCTAGTTCAAAAAGTACTTGAAATTGGTATCTTTAATGTATTAAGTGCTTTCAAAACCCTAATTCCTAAAGTTTGGTGAATCTATGATATGGAACTGATTTGGATAATCAAAGGTGGACTTTTTATCATCAAAAGACACTCTAGACCTAATGATGTGTGAAAGATGAGCAATGACCTCAATATGTCATTAAATGATGGAAACTAGGGTTTGTAAACCCAATGGACTTAAAAGTGCCAAATATCCATCTTTTTATCTCTCTAACCCTAATTTGACTTAAAAAAGATAAAGATGGGGACTTTTGTATAAATACACATTTTTAGCACAATCTTATGTATGAAACCTAAAAGTAGGGTTTGTAGACTAAGAAAGAGAAAAGAGCAATAAATAGACTAATGGAGTGTTATGGATAATGAAATAAGAAGTGGACATAAAAACCTAACTTGAGAACCAAGTCAGTCCTTTAATAGGTTTTAGAATCATGTAGTGACACATGGATGTATGCCTTGAATTTTAGGTTAACTTGCTTGGTTGATTGTGTGGTTAATCTTACTTGAACTTATTTGGACTGCAAATACTCCTGAGGTAGGTATGTGGTTACACCTATGAGTACCCGATCTAGTTGCTCATGGTTTTCTCGGGTTTCTCTGCATAGTTCACAAATGTATGCCTATTGGATGGACTTTACTTCCTTACAAACTTTAAAGTGACTATGATTATCACATCATATGGAAGATAACTTTGGCCAATATGAGTTCACATGGTATGAGAAGCTTTATCGGGGAATTTCCCATCTTAGTAGGAGCTTTCCAAAGAAACATCTCCGTAGCCACCTCCACAACGCTTGGAATGATTTTAGACACAACATATTCCCTTTGGTTATATAATTGTGCAGCTTTTGGAAATTGCAAAACCCATTTTCCTCCATAAATTATCCAATCCAAATGCTAGACAAGTTTCCAAATTTCTACCTTTGATTATTGGAGGGGAGACTGTCCGTTGAACTACCGAAAAAGGGTAAACCAATGTGATCATTACATTGTAGGTGCTTGCGATGGGACGGATGTGACTTCCCTCATAAGTCATGGGTGGCAAGCAGTTGGTTCTGTAGTTTGAGAATTCTGCCAATCCCAAGTACTCAATATTTATCATTGCATATAGGAATATAATAAGTAAAGAGTACCAGATACGACTAGAAGAATTGTGTGAAATAAGTGAATTTATCCAGTTGAGGCATTATTGATTAATCCAAAATGATTCCCTCTAGACAGAAAGAGTCTCCTTCATGTATGAACGCTCATGCCCACAATGGAAAATAAACCAAGCCCGGATGGGAAGGCTGCTACAAGAATGCCAAGCCCAGATGGGAAGGCAAATACAGGTGATCAAGCCTGGATGGAAAGACCAGGATATTATCAAGCCCAAATGGGAAGATAAGTATGCCCAGTATAGGGGAAAGAACCAAGTGAGGGTAATAGTGATGAGAATACACCATTATGGGATGAGAAGTTACCAATGAAAATGTTAACTTTATTGTTGTTAAACAATAATTGTTGAACTATGTCATTATCATTACTTGTGAAGTTTTGTTTCTCCCCATTCCACCCGATAGAATAGGGAAGGCGGCGCACTATAGCGCGCGACCTGCAGTGGAAAGGGAGGCGATGGCGGGGCGATTTCTTGGCCCTTAGCCCGATTCAGCTACACCCCTTCCTCCTCTACCTTCCCTCTTCCTCTTCCCTTCTTCTTCTTTCTCCCTTCTCCTTCCTCTTCCTGCTAGTAGCTCGCCCGAGCTGCTTGGGCGGTCGACGACCAAGCTGCAGTGTAGCAGTTGCTCGGCTCCGGCCAGGAGCCTTAGGGCATGCAAGCACCACAAAAATGCCGGCATCGAGCTCGGCATGGAGGTCCGAACATGAATCTGCAACTTCTTGTCTTTCAACGCTCACCTGTGCCCTAAGCAGCAGGGGCGGCACCCCATTTAATTGCAGCAGCAGCAGCTGCTGCAAGAAGCGATGGCTAATAGCATCTAGGGCGTGAGCAAGAACCAAGCAATGCTTTGACTTCGACCATGAGCCTAGAGCTCGAATCCGCAACCAATAATCACGTATTAGCACCCAACCGAGCCTCCTCTCTACTTGTATATGAGATAAACGACTGCCTATTTGCAGCAGCAGCTCGAAACATCTAGGCGTGAGCCAGCACTCCAAAATGCTGCCTTTGAGTCCGGCCTTGAGGCCTGAGCATGATTCCTCCGCCACTAAGCCACGAGCAGTGATACCTGTGTGCGTGAGGAAGCTGTTTGTTTGCAGCACTGTGTGCATGAGGAAGCTGTTGGTTTGCAGCAGGTTGTTCCTGAGTAATCCAGAGGTAGAAGTCGATCCAACAAACGTCAGAAATAGGCCTCTAGATGCAATTCCGGACGAACCCGGACAGTTCGAAACGCGGTGAGTAGGAGTTCATTTAGTTATCATCATTTAACTCCTTAGTTGGAATTTTTCGGTAAACTGTGCATTTTTCGCTGATACTTGGCTTTTGGACAATATTTGGCGTTACTCGAATTTTATTTCATAAACTTCTTCCTTATGCCGTTATATGATTTAGTTTAGCATCTGATGAGTGTGGATTGAATTAATGAATTTATATGGTTCATTGGAACTTGAAATACGTAATATGATTGATGAAAATGATAGAATTTCCTGTATTACAACTGCAATGTATACGTTGAGCATAAAATGGATGTTTAGCATCGAAACTGGATAAGTTGATACTGAGTCATGTTTATAGATGACAAATGATGTTTATGTGTATATGTGGGTAATAGAGATTACCCGGATGCCGAGCATAGTTAGCATCCTTAGACTTTTGATTTGCATAGTTCAAACAAAATGAAATGATTAGTAAAATAAATGTGTATGCTTTACGAGTAATTTCAGTAGGATGCGAATAAATGTGATAAAGTATTTCAGGTTGAGTATTCCTTTCAATACAGTATATTGGAATGTTCAGTAATATGAAATCAGTATAGAGACGTGGAATAGATATGAAATCTATTTACAGTGAACGAATCTGTTTGCATGAAAGCATAGCTGAGTTATGAGTTATTGCGATATAAGAGAATAGTTGTTGCACTATATATAGAAATGTTATGAAAGTTGAACTTCTAGTTTCAGCTAGTGAATTGTAGAATTACAGTATATTCCAGTAGTCGAATATGTGAGAGAGAGAGACAAAATGTTATAAGAGTTTTCTTGTCATAATAAAATGTGTTAGACTTAGATGCCCTGACACCGTAGAAACCCTTTGAGAGGTCTGTGCCTTAGGGGTGAAACGACCTACCTAGCGTGTGTCTAGATGGTCGGTGGTTCGTGTTCAACAATAATCCGTGCATGTGTCACGGTGGCACGAGGACAGAGAGGCAGTGTTCAACAATTATCTATGCGTGTGTTATGGTGGCACTGGAGTAAATAGGGGTTATTCAACAATAATCCGTGCGTGTGTCACGGTGGTAACCCAGACTCTCCGCCCGTGTGCTCAGGTTAGAGGAGGAGTCTAGAGTACACTCTTTGAGAGTGCAGTGAGGCCCTTGAGCGCCTGAGAGTCCTGACGCAGACCAGGACAACAGTCAGACTTAGCATTTCCCGGGTGTGTCGCTAAGTCTTGTACGGTGGGTTCGTAGTTCGCTACGAGACTTTATATGCAGAGTAGACTGCATATGATCAGGGCATAAGTTAAAGGATGATTACCTAGAATTAAGGTAGATTAATATGAAACTTGTGTATGTTCAGATTTAGAATTTATAATACTTGTTCTTTAAATGTTCATTATACTTTTCTGCGATAATTGCACTGTTTAATTAGAACTGCTCAGTTTGTTATTTTATTCACATATTCCTGTTAAATGTAAAATATGGAGTTATCCGATGATGGCTAAGTGAAATATTATTCACTGAGTGAGTAGGCTCATTCCTCTACTCAAACATTTTCAGGTCAGCGACAATTCCAGGAATCAGAAGGATCCTTTCATCCTAACACTTAATCTATAGAAGGTATATGTAGTTAGTTTAGTTAGATAGTGGTCTCTTAGTCCTTTCCCCTCGGTCCTTGGGACATGGTGTGGATGAGAGAGAGTATGTATGGCGAATGTGTAAAAGACGTAAATTAACTGTTATGTTTTACTTTCTGTTAAACAATGTTACATGTTGTAAACTCTGTTTATGTTCTCTAGCCAGTTTAATTAGTTATTTATGTTTTAGTTTACAGCAATAATCCGGATATCATTACAAGGTTTTAAAAAGAAAAAGTTCTCAGTGATTTGTTTATGTGATAATCCCTCTGTCGCGCCCTAATCTCGTGATTAGTGGTTAGTGTGAGATCGGGGTGTGACATCTTGGTATCAGAGCATAGGTTGAGTATATGAATACTCTAAGTCAAGGTCAGGGGACGATAAGAGACCAATAGGATTAGGACTTAGGTGTCTTCCTTCTAACTGCAATTTTCTAACATGAAGTATTCTGTTATACTATTGCAGATGGCAGGAAGAGGATGTGGTCACGAGAACCAAGTAGAGAGCTTAGGCTGAGTCATCAGAGATCATTAGGATCAAAAGATAAAGTTATAAGTGAGGAAAATAAGAAGTGATATGTCTTTAGCTCTGGGAGGTCTGAGTGTTTAGATACCCTGGCCAGGTGTCTGAATACTTAGATTGACCAGTATCAAGCTACTCTGTCTATTCTTCTCTGGATGCCCTGGCCAGGTATGCAGAGGAAGGATAGGCTAGAGACAAACCCTAGAAATCTTAGGGTTAAGAAATCGGAAATTAATACAGGAATAAGAGATTAAACATAGGATGCGATGCAACTCGTGCCTTATATTTCTTATTTGATTGGAAATCACTAGAAATGCTCTTATATGTATGAATTTAGATTTTCAGCTTGTAGAATAAATATGATTCTTTTATATTGATTGAGTGTCATGAAGTGATTTATTTATTGTTTATATTATTTGTATTAAGTAGACCAGAAGTTATGTTTAAATGAGTCTGCCCTAAGTGGATATTATTTCCACATGTTTGAGATTTATAGGAGTTGGTTAATCCTGAGTAGCTCTTGGCTTCAGGACTACAGGTTCGGCCTGGTCCGGCTGGCAGGATGCGTTATTGAGATCTAATGACTCCTATTAACAGTATAATAAGAGTAGACTCTGGATAATTTAGACTCACATCATAGTAAGAATGTACATACACTAAGATGTTGAGATATAAGAGAAAGATTAGAACAACTAAGAATTAGTTGGAACTGATATCGGAGACCCAACATTGGGACCTCATATGAGCAATCCTTAATTAGAAATAAAGGAACACAATAAGGGTCAGATTAAATTTAATGATTAGGTGAGAAATACCCTTAATGATACTAATCAATAATGCATAACAAATGCATGGATCAAATACATGATTAGTAAACCCTAGTGGAGGGTGTATCCTTGTGAAACCCTAGTTGAGGGTGTATCATTGCGATTGTTTATAGGCAACTTAATAAGTTATGCTAGAGAACTTGGTTGATGTTACATTTCTGTTATATATCTATAGTTCATTGATGATTATTCATATCTGTTGTATTCATTAGAAGTAGATGGATGAACTTATGAGATTCAAAAGTTGAATTTCAAACTAAGGGAGCAAAGTTGGATCACAATAACGCTATGTTATTGATAATGATTAAACCCTAGAATGTTTAGAGTTGTAGTAATTAAAGGGATATCACTAGTGGTTTGACTTTGAGTACTAGCATCTCTATAAAATAAGATCATGAGATTTGTTCTATGAAAAGTAAACTGACACTGATAGTTATCCAGGGTTTAAATGTAGCCAATCTGAAAGGTAGATAAACAATATGAAAATGACTCGGAGAAAAGAGTAAGATATAATTTTGAAATGTAACAAGTATGTTTTGAATAAAAAGAGAAATACGAAATAAGTGAAGTGCGTTATGAAATAAATTCTGGCAGTAATAACAAGAAGTAAGTACCATAGAATGAGGAGTATTACCTGATACATGATCTGAAGTTAGATGTTGTAGTACATGCTCTTAAGACATGACATCACTATCTTTATGATGTAACGATAGATTATCATATTGGAAAGGTAAATATAGTAGCTGATGCCCTCAGCAGGAAGATAAGTTCAATAGTGGATGTATTCTCTATGGCATGTTTCAAGAGAGACCTGCTAGTAGAGATGCGGAAGTTGAACTTAGACTTAGGGGTGACAGAGCAGAGTGGTTGGATTGCACAGATGCAAGTCAAGCCTACTTTTTATGATCAAATCAAGGAACTATAGTAGGGTGACAGTGAGTTACATCAAATCATGCATGGCATGACATGGGGTAAAGACCAGAGTTCAGGTTTTCAGATGATGGTGTGTTGTATCAGCATGACATGTTGTGTGTACCTTGAGATAGTGCTTTGAAAGAGCAGATTCTTGAGGAAGTACATGCATCGATGTACGCTATGCATCCATGTAACACTAAGATGTACAAGAATCTCAATGAGTTGTATTGGTGACCTGGTATGAAGAAGGATGTAGCTGAGTATGTGGCTAGATGTGGAGTGTGTCAGCAGGTTAAAGCTGAGCATCAGAAACCTGCTGGTACTTTGCAATCAGTTCCTATACCTGAGTGGAAATGGGAACATATCACAATGGACTTTGTGGTAGGGTTGCCTAGGACACCTAGAGGTTCTGACTTGATATGGGTGATTGTGGATAGATTAACTAGGTCTGCTCACTTTCTTCCTGTTAAGTCAACCTTTGATGTCCCGAAGCTGGCTAAGATATATGTGAATGAGATAATCAGATTGCATGGAATTCTAGTTTCTATTATATCTGATAGAGATCCTAAGTTCACATCCAGGTTCTGGAATCAGTTACATCGTGCTTTGGGCACTAAGTTGAGGTTCAATACAACTTTTCACCCGCAGACGGATGGTCAGTCTGAGAGAACCATTCAGACTCTCGAGGACATGCTGAGAGCATGTGTTCTGCAGTTCAGAGGAAGTTGGGAAGAACACTTGAGCCTTATGGAGTTTGCATACAACAATAGCTACCATTCTAGTCTTGGTATGACACCGTATGAAGCTCTGTATGGTAGAAAGTGTAGATCACCCATATGTTGGTATGTGGTTGGTGAAAAGTAGATTCTTGGACCCGAGATAGTAGATTTGACCACTGAAAAGATTACTGTGATCAAAGAACAGTTGAAAGTTGCACAGAACAGGCAGAAGAGTTATGCTGAGAGGAGGCGTTGACCTCTTAAGTTTGAGGTTGGTGATGAAGTGTACTTAAAAGTTTCACCATGGAAGGGAGTGCTGAGATTTGGTAAGAGAGGTAAACTGACTCCTAAGTTTATGGGCCCGTATTCTATCATTATGAGGACTGGACCTGTAGCCTACAGGTTGGAATTGCCATCGGAGTTGTCTAATCTACATGATGTGTTTCATGTATCTATGTTGAAGAAATGCTATCCTGGTACTGAAAAGATAGTAGACCCAGAACCTGCACAGCTCAGATCAGATGTGTCCTATGTCGAGGGACCAATTCAAATAAGTTGATCGGAGGATCAAGAAACTCAAGAATTTCGAGATACCCTTAGTGAAGGTTTTGTGGAAGAAACCGTAACTTAGAGAAAGCCACGTGAGAGTTTGAGTCAGAGATGCGTAGCAAGTTTTCTTTTCTCTTTTAGGAATTTCGGGATGAAATTCTTATAAGGGAGGGAGATTGTTATGACCCACATTGAGGTTAGCCAGTAAATACCTCAATTAACATGAAACACCTTGATTAGTGTTGAGTATATTATTAAATAGCATGGTTGATCAAGATAACCTTATATGTGAATCAATAGTTGATATTCGATCATCTGAGGCAATTAATGATAATTGCAGTGCTAATTGTTAAGTTAAATAAGTGTCTATGAAGCGAATAGTATTTTGATTAGTTGAAACACACTAATTAGGATGATTTCTTGCACTAAGGGTGTAGAGGATCTCACACTTGAAATTTTGCAAGAGAAATCATCTCAATTGAACCTTCGAGGCAATAGTTATGCTATTTTTATTTTCTAGGGACCCAATCTGCAATTTTCCCAAATTCGTGGCTATTTATTTTCCCTTTCTTTTCCTTTTTCCGTTTCCTTACTTATCCCATCTTCCCTTCCACCCGATAGAATAGGGAAGGCGGCACACTGTAGCGCGCGACCTACAGCAGAAAGGGAGGCGATGGCGGGGCGATTTCTTGGCCCTTAGCCCGATTCAGCTACACCCCTTCCTCCTCTACCTTCCCTCTTCCTCTTCCCTTCTTCTTCTTTCTCCCTTCTCCTTCCTCTTCCTGCTAGTAGCTCGCTCGAGCTGCTTGGGCGGTCGACGACCAAGCTGCAGCGCAGCAGTTGCTCGGCTCCGGCCAGGAGCCCTAGGGCATGCAAGCACCACAAAAATGCCGGCATCGAGCTCGGCATGGAGGTCCGAACATGAATCTGCAACTTCTTGTCTTTCAGCACTCACCTGTGCCCTAAGCAGCAGGGGCGGCGCCCCATTTAATTGCAGCAGCAGCAGCTGCTGCTGCAAGAAGCGATGGCCAATAGCATCTAGGGCGTGAGCAAGAACCAATCAATGCTTTGACTTCGACCATGAGCCTAGAGCTCGAATCCACAGCCAATAATCACGTATTAGCACCCAACCGAGCCTCCTCTCTACCTGTATGTGAGATAAACGACTGCCTGTTTGCAGCAGCAGCTCGAAACATCTAGGCGTGAGCCAGCACTCCAAAATACTGCCTTTGAGTCCGGCCTTGAGGCCTGAGCATGATTCCGCCGCCACTAAGCCATGAGCAGTGATACTTGTGTGCGTGAGGAAGCTGTTTGTTTGCAGCACTGTGTGCGTGAGGAAGCTGTTTGTTTGCAGCAGGTTGTTCCTGAGTAATCCAGAGGTAGAAGTCGATCCAACAAACGTCAGAAATAGGCCTCTAGACGCAATTCCGGATGAACCCGGACAGTTCGAAACGCGGTGAGTAGGAGTTCATTTAGTTATCATCATTTAACTCCTTAGTTGGAATTTTTCGGTAAACTGTGCATTTTTCGCTGATACTTGGCTTTTGGACAATATTTGGCGTTACTCGAATTTTATTTCATAAACTGCTTCCTTATGCCGTTATATGATTTAGTTTAGCATCTGATCAGTGTGGATTGAATTAATGAATTTATATGGTTCATTGGAACTTGAAATACGTAATATGATTGATGAAAATGATAGAATTTCCTGTATTACAACTGCAATGTATACGTTGAGCATAAAATGGATGTTTAGCATCGAAACTGGATAAGTTGATACTGAGTCATGTTTATAGATGACAAATGATGTTTATGTGTATATGTGGGTAATAGAGATTACCCGGATGCCGAGCATAGTTAGCATCCTTAGACTTTTAATTTGCATAGTTCAAACAAAATGAAATGATTAGTAAAATAAATGTGTATGCTTTACGAGTAATTTCAGTAGGATGCGAATAAATGTGATAAAGTATTTCAGGTTGAGTATTCCTTTCAATACAGTATATTTGAATGTTCAGTAATATGAAATCAGTATAGAGACGTGGAATAGATATGAAATCTATTTACAGTGAACGAATCTGTTTGCATGAAAGCATAGCTGAGTTATGAGTTATTGCGATATAAGAGAATAGTTGTTGCACTATATATAGAAATGTTATGAAAGTTGAACTTCTAGTTTCAGCTAGTGAATTGCAGAATTACAGTATATTCCAGTAGTCGAATATGTGAGAGAGAGATAAAATGTTATAAGAGTTTTCTTGTTATAATAAAATGTGTTAGACTTAGATGCCCTGACACCGTAGAACCCCTTTGAGAGGTCTGTGCCTTAGGGGTGAAACGACCTACCTAGCGTGTGTCTAGATGGTCGGTGGCTCGTGTTCAACAATAATCCGTGCGTGTGTCACGGTGGCACGAGGACAGAGAGGTAGTGTTCAACAATAATCCGTGCGTGTGTCACGGTGGCACTGGAGTAAATAGGGGTTATTCAACAATAATCCGTGCATGTGTCACGGTGGTAACCCAGACTCTTTGCCTGTGTGCTCAGGTTAGAGGAGGAGTCTAGAGTACACTCTTTGAGAGTGCAGTGAGGCCCTTGAGCGCCTGAGAGTCCTGACGCAGACCAGGACAGCAGTCAGACTTAGCATTTCCCGGTGTGTCGCTAAGTCTTGTACGGTGGGTTCATAGTTCGTTACGAGACTTTATATGCAGAGTACACTGCATATGATCAGGGCATAAGTTAAAACATGATTACTTAGAATTAAGGTAGATTAATATGAAACTTGTGTATGTTCAGATTTAGAATTTATAATACTTGTTCTTTAAATGTTCATTATACTTTTCTGCGATAATTGCACTGTTTAATTAGAACTGCTCAGTTTGTTATTTTATTCACATATTCCTGTTAAATGTAAAATATGGAGTTATCCGATGATGGCTAAGTGAAATATTATTCACTGAGCGAGTAGGCTCATTCTTCTACTCAAACATTTTCAGGTCAGCGACAATTCCAGGAATCAGAAGGATCCTTTCATCCTAACACTTAATCTGTAGAAGGTATATGTAGTTAGTTTAGTTAGATAGTGGTCTCTTAGTCCTTTCCCCTCGGTCATTGGGACATGGTGTGGGTGAGAGAGAGTATGTATGGCGAATGTGTAAAAGACGTAAATTAACTGTTATGTTTTACTTTCTGTTAAACAATGTTACATGTTGTAAACTCTGTTTATGTTCTCTAGCCAGTTTAATTAGTTATTTATGTTTTAGTTTACAGCAATAATCCAGATATCATTACGAGGTTTTAAAAAGAAAAAGTTCTCAGTGATTTGTTTATGTGATAATCCCTCCGTCGCGCCCTAATCTCGTGATTAGTGGTTAGTGTGAGATCGGGGTGTGACACCTTTCATCTTCTCTAGCTCAGAGCTAGCCATATGGGCAACTACTAACTCAGTCAACGAGTCCTGTTTTACCTGAATGTTATCCAAATGAATTCAGTCTTCTAATGACCGTGGAGCCCATTAGGAAAATTCTTCCAGTTCCCTCCACTATGTACATAAGACAGCTGCACATCTAAGTTGTTTCTGACTAAGGGCATCTGCCACTACATTAGCCTTTCCTGGGTGGTATGTGATGGCGAAATAATATTCCTTCATATATTCCATCCATCGTCTCTGTCTTAGGTTGAGGTCCTTTTGAGTTAGGAGTTACTTAAAGCTTTTTTGGTCAGTGAGGATTTCAAAGGTAGCACCATACAAGTAGTGTTGCCAAATTTTCAAGGCATGTATGATCACAACCAACTTTGGTCATGTGTCAGATAGTTCACTTCATTTGGCTTGAGATGCCGATATGCATAAGTGACAACATGCTTATTCTATTCTAGCACACATCCAAGCCCCATTTTGGATGCATCAGTGAAGCTCATGAAACCTTCATTTCCAGACGGTAGAGTCAACACATGTGATGTGGTCAATTTATCCTTCAACTCTTGGAAGCGGGCTTCACACAACTCAGACCATACAAACTTTTCATCCTTGTGAGTGAGCTTGGTAAAAGGTAGGGCGGTCCTTGAGAAGTCTTGGATGAACCACCGATAATATCTGACCAATCCCAGGAAGCTGTGAATTTCAGAATGATTCTTTGGTGTTGGCCAATCACGTGCATCAGACACCTTGGAAAGATCTACTGAGACCGTCCCTCCTGAGATGATGTGTCCAAGAAACATGACGTGATCGATCCAGAATTCACACTTCGAGAATTTCCCATAAAACTTCTACTTCCTCAAGATTTCAAGGACTCTAACCATGTGGTCTCGGTGTTGGTCTAGGTTATCCGAGTAAACTAAGATGTCGTGTATGAAAACTATCACAAAAGAGTCAAGGAAGGGCTGTAAGATAGTGTTCATGAGGTTCATAAAAATGCTTGGGGTATTGGACAATACAAACAGCATGACTAGGAACTCATAATGGTCACAATGGGTATGAAAGACAATTTTTAGTATGTCCTCATTTTTGACTCGTAGCTGGTGGTACCCGAACCTTAGGTCAATCTTGGAAAAGACTCGGGCCAACTTAAGTTGGTCGAACATGTCGTCAAGAGGTGGTAAAGGATACTTGTTTTTTATGGTAGCTTGGTTTATCATGTGGTAGTCAATGCACATGTAGAGTGATCCATCCTTCATCTTTATGAAGAGGGCTAGAGCTCCCCATGGCGAGGTACTAGGCCTAATGAAGCCCTTATCTAGCAATTCCTACACTTGCGTTTTCAACTCTAACAACTTAGCATGGGCCATCCTATAAGGTGCCTTGGATATAAGATTTGTTTCGAGAGATAACTCTATGGTGAAATCCACATCTCTCTCTGGAGGAAGGCCAAGTAAATCATCTGGAAACACATCTGCATAATCATGAACTACCTCTATCTCTCCTAAGGGTTAAACCTTAGGTTTAGGTTCTGCAACAACTACTAGGAATGCCTAACAACCTTTGGTTATCATTTGTTCTGCTTTTAAGGCCGACTTATACAAACTAGTGGTTGCATCCTTCCTACCTCTAATGGTTGAAGGCATGTGACTGAGTCTCTTTATTACAATCTTTTTCTCCCTACAGTCAATTTGGGCTCTGAAGGTAATTAAAGCCAATCCATGCCAATTATCACATCAAAGTCGTTCATGTCCAATAAAATAAAATTGATAGGGAATTCATGACTCAGATTTTTAACATGTAAGATAAGGCTTTTTAAAAGAAATATAAAAATTTGACCACTCAAGGTAGTGACATCTAACACATATCCTAAATCCTTGAAATCCAGACAGAGCAATGTTGCAAGATTTCTCGAAATGAAAGTATTTGTTGATCCACAGTCAAACAGACCTTTCACACTTTGTCCCATAATTTCAAGCATGCCTACATGGTTTTCATGATAGTCAAACTACTATTACATAAATGAAGATGGGAAAACTACTCTAAGGGTTATTACCCTATATTAGATGGTTGTAATTAGCTTGGACCTCTTCATTGTCGATGGCAAATACTCAATCCTGTCGACGCTGTCCTATAGTTGGAACTGGTGGGGTTGCTACTATTGGTTGTGCCACTGGTGGTGCTACTGCCACTTGTTGAGCTACCACCAGGGCATGTCCTTTTAGGTCAGGAAGGGGGAAGTTAGCTTGGAAGTGTCCCTCTTGCTGGAATAGGAAACACACCTTTATTTTGATACAACACTTCTCTGAGTGGTTCCTCCCGCATATGCGACATATAGATGATGCCCCTTGCTGTAGATGTTCACCGTGGGGCTTTCACCTTCCTCCCTTGTCATGGTGATGTCCCTCATTTTTCCTTTTATCATTTCTTGGGCTGGAACTTCCTTCAGTGTTGTAGATATATCCTTTGGGTTGGTTCTGCTATGGCATGACCATCTTCTCCATGTCCAGGGAAAAGTTGAGAGCTTCAGAGAGAGTTGTGGGCTTTCTTTCCATGACATGAGGCTTAATGGCAAGATGAATCTTTTCCACAAAATGTTCCACCCTCCTTTCTTCAGTCAGCATGTAGCCAAAATGCTCTAAGGGGCAAAACTTGTGAGTGTAGTCGGTCACAGACATGTTTCCTTGAACCAGAAAAGTGAACTTCTTTTCCTTTTCCTTCTTGGAAATAGGAGGCATGAATCTTGCGGTGGAAAGAGAATGGAGTCTGCCCAAGCCATGGGCTCTTCACTCAAGTCTTGGCCCATGATATGGTTCTCCCACCATATCTTTGTTTCTCCCTCTAGGAGATGGGTGGTGAAAATAACCTTCTTGCTCAGCTACACCTCCAACTGGCGGAATACTTTTTCCACTGCCAAAAGTCAAACATCGGCTTTGTTGACTGTCTCAGTCTTGTCCTTCCTTCAAAATTTCTCGATGTTCAACTTTACAAAGTCTAAAATGGTAGGACCAAGGCAGGGACAGATGACTACAGATTCACTGTTCTCATCACGAGGAACATATCTAAGGTTGAGGGTGATGATGGCTTAAGTCAACTTCCTTTTCTATTCTAACAATAACATGTTAGGAGTTTGTGTCACAATTGGCCCAACTGTCGGTCTGGAGTCAGCAACATGGTTGGGATCTTACCTTTCTTAATCTTCAGACATAGGTTCATCTTTGGGTCTAGAGTTTCCTTTAAGGTTTGTGATGCAGAAGGGGATGGGTTTAGGCTCAGGGACTTTCTCTCCAGAGGCTTCACCTTATCTCTTCTTTTGTGAGGAGGATTCACCTACCATGGGCCTTCTCTTCTCAGAGGAGGGCTTCTTCTTGATCTTGGGCCTCGGTCCAAGATATTTGTTGGGGGTGTCATCAGGGATGACAACAATCTTGACACGGGCCATACTGTACCACATAGACCACTCTATTAACCACTATTTCATAACTTAGGATTGTCAAGGCAAAAACTTACATCCATGTTATCTTATTTACATGCATTTTATTATTTGGTGGAGGATACCTTAACCCTTATCATCCATAACCCCACTACTCAGGGGGAGGTGGAGAGTGAGAGAAAACCTTAGGCACTTAAAATTTGTTAACTGGAAGAGGATAAAGAAGTGATGAGATTAGATAGGAAATCCTAGAGGTATGTTATTTTGAGTCAAATCCTTAGATTTTGGCCAGGTAGTCAATATATTCTGGGAGTCCTCATAAATTGACTAGTGGGACAGAGGAAAATCTTGCCAGCCCCCAGATCGTGATCCTTTTCTAGACACCTCCATCTTTGGAAAATTCTTTAATAACTCCCTTTGGGCTCTAAAGAATTTGCAAAATTTAATAATTATTAAAGATTATATGGAAAACCAAGCTTTGATACCAAATGTAATGACCTCATTCTCCAAAAACCCCCAATTAAGGAAGGTCAAGAAACTAGAGCAATTATCCCAAAACTAGGAATTGCACATAATAAAAATAATTAATAAATTCTACTAAACTAACTAAGTTTAATACAAGATAAAAATATATTTTCACTAACATTTATAAAATTTGGGTTCTAAGATTTTACCAAGAAATAAACCATCTATCTATATCCTCTGGGACTTACTTCATTTGTTTACTTTCAATGTATTCTTTCCTTGAATGTGTAGTTTCCAGCAAGATTATCCTAAAATGCCGACAATCAAAATTCCGATCAATATAACGAGCTATACTGGTATGTGGGGGAAACAAACTTCACAAGTAACGATAACAATAAATTTCAGCAATTATTGTTTAACAATTATTTTTTTTAACATTTTCATCATAAATACCCAATATAGGTGTCTCCACCCTCTGTCATAACCCCTCAGGGTATCATAATGCAGTATTCACAGTCTTCCCCTATTCAGGCAGATGACTTCATCATGTATCCCCCTATTCTGGTGGGTGACTTCTCATGTACCTCCTATTCAGATTGGTACCAAAATGTGCCTTCCCCTATTCAGGCAGATGACCTTTCCATAGATCTATAGGTGACCTAGAAATGGGCTAGTCATGTCCATATAAAATATGATATCCATAGTCACTTTAAAGTTTGCATGGAATAGAATAAACAAGCAATATATCTTCAAACCATGCCAACAAATCTCTGAGAAATTGCATGAAACTACAATGATTATTCTTAGGCGTAGCCACATACCTGTCTCAGGAGTATTTACAGTCCAAATAAGAACAAGTAAGATTAATCACACAATCAACCAAGCAAGTAAACCTAAAATTTAAGGCATAACACCCTTGTGTCACTATATTATTCCAAAACCTATCAAACAATTGACTTGGTTCTCAAGTTAGGTTTTTAAGTCCACTTTCTTATGTCATTACCCATAATACTCCATTAGTTTGTTTATTGCTTTTTTTCACTTTCTTAATTAACAACCCCTATTTTAGGTTTCATACACATGATTGTGCTACAAAAAGGTAGCTTTTATACAAAATTCCCCATCTTTATCCTTTTTAAGTCAAATTAGGGTTTAGATAGATAGAAAGATAGACTTTTAGCATTTTCATGTTCATTGGGTTCATAAACCCTAGTTTCCATCATTTAATGTACATAACGACCTCATTACTCATCTTTTCCACATCATCAGGTCCAGAGTGTCTTTTGATAATAAAAAGTTCACCTTTGATCATCCATATCATAGATTCACCAAACTTTAGGAATTAGGGTTTTGAAGCACTTAATACATTAAAGATACCAATTTTAGGTACTTCTCTAACTAGAGACATATTTAGGTTTTGATTATAATTTTATTGGACTCCTCACATTTTTTGAGTAAAATTCATATATAATATGTCTTAATCTGAGTTACCAGTAATTAGTTATGATTTTCTCAAAATAAACTATCTATGGGCCAATCATGGGCCGCCACCTAAGCACAAGGTAATGTGGTCTGGCTTGCCAGCGTGGCGGGGCCAAGCCAATTGGCTCCATCCAGCACAGCAACCGCACTCGCACGGCGACGACCAGAAAGCCGCGTCAAGTGAGGCGAAAAAACCAAAAAGGTATTACCTTTACTAAAGAGGGTCGGGGTATGACAACCTTTTTGCAAGCTCTCATCTTCTTCCGATGGTTTGTGAGAAGAGGATCTATGTGAGTCAACTTGAGAGTTGACTCTGGGTTTCAAGGCCTCTTAGCATCAGACAAGAGTGTCGATAGCTTCTCCTATTTTCGACAGATCCAATGACGGTCTCAATCACTTGAAAGATGACCGGAGTCAAGAGGATGATGAGGGAGTTCTTATGGTTGTACACAATGGTGGAAGAGGGAGAAATAGGTAGGGTTATCAGTGAAATTGAGGGTAGGGAGGCATGCACCCAGTTCCTAGGAGCCTTGCAGACACAATGGCGTCCTTGTACTGGATGCATCTCCCCCTATATAGCTGGGGTTTGAAGGTTGGGTCTGGGTATGTTGGTCAATTGGAGACACCTTCCCTCGTCCTCTATGTAGGGTCATCCAGGGATGGTTGGACTCAGTTTGATCTCCCTAACTTGATGGGAAAATAATTAAGTGCCGAGATGATAAAGGCAAAGAGAAATCCTCTCGAGAATCCATGCCTTTACTATTCCAAATTTCCCGATCTATCACATGATAGGAGATGATGGCGACATGGTGGATTCTAGATATTATGGCAAAAAACATGTGTGCCATATAAAGATAATCCTATTAAAAATCAAAATATCGTGACATATAATTCTCTTCAAATCTATTATCCACACTTTATGGATTTTTGTAAAATCCATATCTCCCAAACCATTATCCCTATTAATCCCAAATTTCGAGGGAAAGTTCTTGATGACTTAATCTACTTATGGACACACTTTGAGATCAAAACTCAAAAACAAAAACTCCTTTTCTTCAAGAGCAAGTCATACACTAAAAAGGCATATATTATGTAATTAAACTCATATTTTCTCTTTCTTTCTTTTCTATTCTCTTCATTTTTATTTTACTAGATATTAGAAGGCAAGTGGAACTAAAACCACCCTATTGTGGCAACTTATGCCACCTTCTAGAGAATTCCATGTTTTTCTTAAATAAAACACATGTTATTTATTTTCTTCTTGCCTTTTCACTTATTATGGGGTTTTCTTTTGTCCTTTATCCTCTTACACTTCCATTGTATTATTAAAATAGGGAAAAACACGAAATTCATTATTCAAGACAATTTTGCAAGGAAACCCAAGTTATAAAGTAATGCACACAAATTGTCGAGTAAGTCCTTTTCTTATGAAATATTTGCATAAAATAAAATTAGAATTGGAGTTATAACACCTATGGTCAAGTGGGAAGGCACACCTTGGGTGGAAATATGTTCCCCTATATATAATAATTATAAAATACGCACCTCATGTGGAAATATGCACCCAATAAAACAGTGTATGCATAATAATTTGCAATAGATAAATCAATCTAACTATCAACATGCATAATCGAGTGGCAAGATGTATGACCAATCATTAATCATAATCAAATGTTCAAATGACATAATAGTAGGGGTCATACACCAATACTAAATAATAATTTATGATGCAAAAGATTTCATATGATTATAGTTTAGGAAACACGGGATTTAAATCAACAATGAGTAAGACACAAGAAATTTCCTCATTACATGAAATTAGGTTTATAGTCATGTGAATTCTTATATGAAATGGCAAATTGCACATATCTCAAAAGAGGTCTAATTATTTTGAATGTGCTCCTAAAGTTTTGGGTCACATCTTTCGAAAGCTAATTACAACATATAACTGCACAAGGTTTATTAATAATTCTAATATATATATTAAGCTCTAAAGTTGAGCTCACTAAAAAGTTTGGACATTGACTCTGAAAATGTCACCGTTAAACTAAATCATATTTTTTCTAATTTATAAAACATGTTTTTAATGATTCAATAATTAACTATCATTTTTACAATTAAATTATTTTATAATTAAATATAAAAGAGTATGAAAATGGACCCATTTGCTCAACATTTTGTTATTAACCAAAGTAGACTAATAGTGCAAATGTGGTATTTTGGCGATTAGATAATAACAATGTTTGGTCAAGTCAAACATGTAGAATGATGAATCTACCTCATGTTCAACTACAAATCTAAATTGTGTCAGAGGGTGGGGGGGTTCCCCAAGGGGTTTGTCCCCTATATCAGGCCATGGTAACTCTACTAGAGTTTTAACTTTGAGTACTAGCTCTCAAACCCTGGGTCCTCACGAGTTGGGAAGGATCCCATTAGCTGTATGGGACTGGGAGAATCCTTGTTCAAGCCATGTGACCACCATGATGAGGAGCAAGTATATGTGAAGGTCACATAGAAATGAAGGTTAGGACTATGTTACATAGAAGACATGCCTAACTAAGAGAAAATTAAAAACATTGATAACCACCGAGTATTGAACAAAGGAGAAGTGTAGTATTGTAGAGCAGATGTACTTGCCAAAGAAGAAAATTATCTTTGGGGGGAGTGAGAGATATCTAGGGTCAATTGAGTAGGGTATTAGGTTTTTCTGGATGGGTATATCTAGACCTTTGGGAGTTTAAGTGGTGATATGGTTAGGGTTACAATGGACATTTTGGTGTTTGGTCGTCATTCAATGTGAGTAATGGTTTAGAAGAAGCATAATACAACAATGAGTTGAATGGAAAAGAAATCATGAGAAAATATTGATCAAGGAGGGAGAAAATAGCAAGGGGAGAAATGGGTAGACAACAGTTACAAGGGCCCGATATGGGGTTAAGATGACAAGTTGATAGACATTGGATCAATGCTTGCCTAATGATATTGTAAAATTGTGTGACACACGTTCTGGATTTCATTACATTGACAAAAAATCACAACTTTGGGAAATTAAAGTTTAATAGAAATTTAAACCAGTCAACCATATATTTTTCTTTATTTAATAACTTAAGAGTGTATTCAACATAGACTTGAAATTTGCTAGGTAAGCTAGTTTCGACATGTGAAAATTGAATTGAACATTTATTTACATTTTTAAAACCTTTAATGTTACATTTCATTACCTTTATATTAAGCATTCACTCTATACATTTACTCCTATTAACAAATCAATTGTGACACATATTACATATTAACTCAATATGTTCATCCTATGCTCGTACGAATATTCTAGAGTGTCAAAACATTATTTGGTGTATTTGTACATCAACTCTTACTATTGGTTTATTATGGTTATTTTATTTTTGACCTCCCTTTGTAGAAGATATTTACAAAATATGCTATTATTTAACTCCAACTAAACCTAATGCATTTTAAATTAGGTAAAAGGTATTATATAATAGTTTAATTAAAATTTATTAAGAAGAAAATGAAAACCATGACACCTAGATGTGGGTATGTTGCCAAATGCTACCCCTTAGAAGGGTTTTGCTCCAAAATCTTAAGCAAAGATGGAGGGGTGAGTATGCAACGTCTCATCTTTGAGCTCAAAGGTGGTTTCTTCAAGTCCATGGTACTTCTTCCAAAGGACCTTCACCGACTTGATGTTTTTATTATTTAGTTGTTTCACTTTGGAATCCAAGATATTCACCAAATATTCTTCATAAGACAAATCCTCTTGTAACTCCAAAGGCTCTATAGATAGCATGTGAGAGAAATCATGTACACAATTCTTCAGAAGTGACACATGGAACACATTGTGAATCTTGTCATAAATGGGAGGAAAGCCAAGTAGTGGGAAAAATCTCCAACCTTATCCAAGATTTTGAATGGTCAAACATATAGAGGGATTAGCTTGCCTTTGAACTTGGACCTTATAATGGATCAAAATGGTTTAATTTTATGGACACATGATCTCCCACCAACAAGTTCACATCCAATCTCTTCTTATCATCACACATCTGTTTTCAATCTTGGACAACCTTCATACATTTGTTGATAAAATGTATTTTTTCACCATAGAACATTCTCCCACATCATCCCAGTGTAGTGGTTACGGCAATGCTGACCATAAAGAGATTCAAAAGGCAGTAGACTAATGTTGTCTTGGTAATATTTTTTGCAAACAAACTCGGCCCGGGGGAGATACTTATCCAAAGAACCTTCATAGTCCATCAACCAAGTACATAGAAAAACCTCTAGAATAAGCAGTGTTTGCTTTTACTACCCATCTATATATGGGTGGCAAGTTGTACTAAAGTGCATGTCTAAGCCCATTCATCTCATATCTGCTTCCAAAAATGAGATGTAAACTTGAATATTGATGAGAAACTATCATGTTATACACTCTACATAGGCAAAAAATATAGTTAATTTATAATTGTACCATATCAAACCCATGTAGACAAGAAAAACATATTAGGTATAAAAAGGAGACAACCCAAAGTAGAGCCCCATCCGCATAGTTAAAGACATTATCATGCCACCCACCTTAACAGAGAAACTCCTCTATTAAAAAAGAACCCAAGAAAGAAGACATATTTATTGGATACCCCAACATTTATATCATTAACAATGCTCCCCTCCAAGAAAAATGGCCTCAAGCAGCTGGATCAACAAAAATCTCCACAACACCACTCCAAACAATACCAAACATCACCCTCTTAGACCTTCATCAATAGATGACCAAGCATCCCAACCACCACTGAACAAGTGAACCCAGAACAATCACAAAATATCAAAGCTCAAAACCTAAAAAAGGAGAAACCATCCACCATCTCAACACCATCTCTTCAAACACACATCATGCTGCCCAACTATCGACCTCCTCAGGAATTTCTACTCTTCTCCTTAAAGCCTCTCCCTCCTACCAAAACCATGTCAGAGTAGTAATCTTCCTGGTCAACATCACTACCAATATACATGTTGTACAGAGGACCTCCCTCATTGACTTGGATCACTTCTTTACCTAAAATTGTGAATGTAATTCATCTAGATCCAAGGAGGCTTGGATCGAACCATGAGAGATATGTGTCATAAATTCCATCTTGTTTCATATGCATAAAATACCTTTGATCTAATGAGGTTTTCTAGCCTTCAATGGTTGAGGATAAGTATTATACCATCTAAATAAAAATATGGCGACTGTAAGGGTGTAATGCTCGGGCCACTGCCCAAGGCTCTAGTAGAGTTTCAAGAATGAGGATTGGCCCCACATGCCACCACTAGCCTTAATAGTGCGCTTTTTCCTCACTCATTCACATCACGATATCAATTCCCTGAGTGGTCACCCATCCTAGTAATACATCAAGTTGATCATGCTTAACTATGGAGTTCTTAGTGATGGGCTCCCTGAAAAAGAGGTGTATGAGAGACCCCTAACCTTGCTTAAAGTATTGAACATACTTACTTATCATAATTGAATGTTTATAACCTTAATCTAACTTTGTGATATTCTTTTTAATCATAATGCAAGATTAAGTTTTTGCAATTTACCCAATTGAGTTATGCAATTTTATGCATATTTTGGACTTTTCTGCAATTTACCCTTATCCAATTTGGACACTGTTTGTGCACGTTATGCAATTTTATGCATATTTTGGACTTTTCTGCAATTTACCCAATTGAGGGATTTTATTTGCAATTTGTCACATACATTATGTTAATTAGATGTTATCTTATCATTCTTGAGTATTTTGAGCCATGGGACTCTTAGTTGAGCCATGGTTTGAAGGTGTTTTCGTCAAGGGTATTTTAGGGTTTACCCCTTCATGGATGAGCTACCTTTAATAGCTATCAACTAATGAATTATTTGATTGACCTAGAAATTCGACAAAGGAGATATAATCAGGTCTATATGGATGGTGGGGGAGCTTCTTGTGTGTGTTCTTGCATATTCTTAATAGTTCAAGGCCATGGACACTTGGAAAGATACTAGAACTTCAACCTTTTCTTTTTCTTTATCTTAAAGTGTTATATATCTATCCCTAAGCACCCAAACGAACCATTTTCTCTCCACCACTTCCCTCCTTCTATGAAACTCATTCTCAATCTATGCTTCTGCGAAGTTCCTGTCCAAGGAAGAAGAAAGTGGGTATCTTCTGGGAAAAAGAATTTAGGGTTGCAATTGACTTCCTTTAGGGGTTCCTAAAGCTCCTTTCTAGTGATCTTGACCTAAAAGTGTAAGTAATACCTTATTTACTCCATTTATTTCTTTTTTATCCTTCCTCCTACCTTTATCCAGGCCAGAACCTTTCTGTTCCATGGTAGAAATTTCTCTAAAGCTCTAAAACCCTACCTTTCTTGCTCCTTATGCTTAGGGTTTGCTCATTTGATGAAGAAATGTGCTAGATGGACGAGTTCACAACTTATGCTTGAATTTTCTACCCTATCTGCTCGTGTTTTATTCTGTTTGAGATTTTATCTTCTAATTATAGGTAAGTTTTATAACTTGCTCCACGTTTATTGCATACCATAAGGTTGCTAGCTAATGTTCTTGCTTTTAAATGATGATCCATCCACTAAAAAGCTATGCTTGACTTGGATTTCGATTTTTATAATGTTCCCTATTCTGATTTCAGTTCTAGATGAACTTGTGATCATGTGTACATTATTCCTAAGGTATAATATGACTTGTATCAGGTTGTTTTGACAACCTATGGTGCTAAGCACCTATCAACCAATGGTCAATTTTAGGGTTTAAAGTTGATTTCTTCTATAAACCCATGACCCAATGGTGGTACCATTGCAACAACCCTATGGTGGTCTTCATGAAAACTTATGGTGGTGACCAAGGGTGTCAACTTACATTCACCCCTTAGGTCAGGTGTTGGCCTAATTAGAAGCCTAGTGATTAACAACTAGGTACCCTAATGATGCTATCAATCAATGGTAATATTCAATGGCGATTAATGAATATAGTGTTGATCTAACAGCCTATGGTGACTACTGATGGTGATACAGGTCTCCAAAACCTATGGTGAGTTAAGCTTGTAGTTGTAGCATCAATTAAGCCTTAAACCAATGGTCTCTTGGGTTATTTGATGCAATGGTCGAACTTATACTCCAATTGATGGTTTTAATGTATGAACTTGACCTAATGGTTGAGATCTAATGTTTCTTCATCCAATAAATTGGAATGATGCCTTAATGTAATATGTTGGTCCTAATAAAGTGATTTAAATGGTTTTCTTTATGATATCAACTTAAGAATCTCATTTACTGACAGTTTGTTTTAAATAAACAATCACTTGTGGGTTTTACGCTAATCTCAATGGAACTTTTTATGTTGTTAATCAAGGGATGTCTAGGGTTAGATGGTGACTCTTTCAAGAGAAAAACTCAATGAATTCATAGGTGGTTTGTTCAAGATGTTTACTTATGTAAACGACCAATGGCTTTACCTTTCAAAATTTAATGGTTAGAAGTTTATGCCTCAATATTCCCATTATTCTGGGTGAAGCATGTAGTGTAATGTTATGATTTTGATGATGAGAATTTGATGGTTCAATGCCTTAAATTTGTAGTATTACCCTTTCCCTCGTATGATTATGATTTATAATCACCATAATGAATTAATGGGTAACCCTAATGAGGTATAACTTGTTATACCTAGCTTTAATATAACTAAATGATGATATTGGGTATGAATAGTTCTTGAATGACTAATACAATCATGGAGTACTCTCTTATTGTTGTTGAAACCCTATTATGCTATAATCTGATGGTTGCACCTTGATTTATGTGTGGGTTCATACTTGAGAATAGTATGTAATGTGATGGTTATGCTTCACCTTATACATCCATGATCCTATGGGGATGTCGTGAGTTAGGGTTTGGGTATGAGTGTTGATTAATAACATTAATATAATTTATCTTGTTGAACCTAACTATGATGCAAATAGATAAATATGAGTATTCATTTTTAACCTTCTTATATGTTGGCATGGTGGTGAAATAACCTCCTTAATATGATTATAACCTTAATGTGTTAATTGGTGATTATCATAGCCACATGGTTGATAATTTCTTATGCTAAGCATGTGCATTATGAATATGATTAGGGTTAATCATATCTAGATTCCTTGCATGTTGATGTAATAAAGGAATATTCTTAATATTAATATAACCCTTCTATGATTGTTTATGAATATCTCCTAGCTCATTAATGCAATATTGTGCTGATCTAGTGTATTATATGTATGTGATGTTGTCGAGCCTTGCTATGAGGCATGGAAAGATAATGATGATCTTGCAGGGAATAGTATGATGGTCTTAATGACCTTTAGGCATGGTTGAGCCCTGCATGAGGTGTAATCCTCTTGTGATGATAAGGGTTGATACCATGTGATATTGTGAAAAGGAATTATATCTTGTGATAGTATGATGACTAGTGTAGTCTCATGAATGGCAAGTGAATAGTACCATGTGATGATGAGATGAGAAATTGTGTTTCACACATTTTATAACTTTTGAAATTGTGATACTTATATGCTTGCTAGATGTGAATTAGGGTTTGTATGCCATTTGTTTGATGCAACCTTCATTCACCCAATCGGCGTAACTAATCAAGTGGAACTCTAATCATGTAGTGCCATGTGCCATAGAACCGTCTTCAGTGTTACAACTTACTGGATGGTGAAATGAGTATTCCTAAGGGAAACTCAGAGCGCATACTATTTAGTATGTAGGGTGTTTGTCATCCTAACACCAAGGTTTTGGGAGGATGGCTGCGGTCATACCTAGCTTGCTTTTTGAGAATGACTGTGGTCAAGTCTCAGTGATTATAACATGATCTGATTAAAGGACAACTGTAGTTGTACCTTAGTGATTGGGTTTGAATACCCTAGATGCTAGCGCCTTGACCTTTACCAAGGTGGGATAGTTATAGGACTACATGTCACCGTTTTGTAGTTTGACTATATGTTACTGCAGTGCAGACTTGTACTGACCGAGTATGGAGAAGATCTTGGAGTCTGGCTCTTCCTAGATCTTATATGGAACTAATTGTGACCAAGCGGTGGTCAGTTGGACTTTGAGTGGTATGACTCAAACTCCCTTGGGCATAATATAAGATGTAAGACAGTCGCGTAGCAAATCTGTTTAGGGTTATACACAATGCTTCATATTTAATGATAACCCTTGTTTGCTTTCTTTTCACTAAGATCATGTATAGTACAATAAGATATAATAGATATGTTTATGTTGTAGTTATGCTCATGTTGTAAACATGCTTATATTGTCAAATATACTGACACTGATGGTTAAGATGCTGCTGCTAGCTATGTTTAATATTGCTAGACATGCCTATGTAATTAGAAATGCTTAAACTGCTAATCATGCTGATGCAATTAATTGTGATATGATGTTAGTTCTACTTATGATATAGATCTGTCCCCTCTATTTGAGATGCCAATATTGATAGTCATGTTATGTTACTAGACATATTCATGATGTCAGGGATGCTAATGCTACTAGATTTCTTGTGATATTATCAAGGAATATGATGATAGTTAGATTAATGATAATGATTGTTATTAGATGCAATTTGATGATATTTTAGTAGATATCTATCTAGAGAAATAGATTTATTTGTTACCTATACATGCATTGATGATCATACTTGTTGCTAATATTATTTGCTTATTCTAGTTAGCATACTTAAACCGTTCAATCTGTTAAATTGATTATTAAATACTCCAACTACTCAGTTATCTACTATTTAAAATGTTGTAATCAATAAGCGTTGTTTGAGGTTATATCTCTTGCTGGGACATGGGTCTCACCCTTGTGGTCCACCACATATTTTTAGGTAATCGGCAGTGATGACAACATAACTGTGGAAGTAAAGAGGAACTACAGTAATGAATCTTTTAGAAAGTTGATTTGATGTCTAGTGTGTCCTAGACTCGTCCTTGTACTCTCAGGTCCAGGCAGGAAAAGTTTGTAAATGGTGTTTCAAATGAATCAGAATTTTGTTAGCATGTTAATGCTTGTTTGTGTGGCATATGCAAATATTGTTCTCCTGTGTATATATGTTGTGTCTAAGGCGATCGAACAATTTGTATCAAATTCTTGTCATAATATAGATATAAGAAAGATATTGGGATCTTATGCAAATGTTTCTTAGCAGGTGTTGATGTTGAAATCGGTTTTAATTTACCCATAGTTTTTGGGTATGTGGTTAATTGGTGATCAATTGTGTTTTATGTTTTGAGTAATCTTGTTTAGTGTTACGGGTTCTTATAGTGTACCTTGGTGATATGGGTAGCCCAATCATTCCTTTTAAGATCATATTATCTGAGGCCTCAAATCCTAGGACATTACAATCTTCCCCACTAAGACCCTTGATGTCCTTGTCAAGGCTCAACTATAACAAACCAAAACTTGGAATCCTACCCTATTCCATGAATAGAAGGCTTGTGAGATCGGTTCCCTAGATTAGACCAAAAAAGGATAATTTTATACCCTAATGAATATTTTTAATGTATATAATATATTATGTGGCAGTAGGTTCTAAAAACAACATCACACACTTACATAATAACTTAAATATATGCTAACATGTAGGGAAGTTCATGAAATATGTATTTTTCTAACTAATACTCACATAATGTCTAAATAGGAGGATAATGTGTTGAATACATGCACAAGTATAACAACTGGATTTTTCATGTACAATCATCTGAATTAAAGTGGAATTAATGGACTAAATATACTAAATGAGTAACATGTACATTTTCGTGCATAATAATAATATATTACTCTTTTGTAAATGAATTGAAGAGAATAGGATTCAATTAAGTAAACATGATAATAAAGATATAATATTTTGATAAATACAATGGTAATGAAACAAAAATTTGAATGGTTCCATAACTCATAAAAGGAAATCTGAAAAATGAAATGTAATGGTAAAAACTTGTTTCTTGTGTACCAATTAGCTTGGGTGCCAAATTTCACACTATTTAGATAATAATAACTATCCTAATATCATTTAGAAAAGAAAATATGAGTTTTTCTCCAAATTATTTAACAATATGTTCAATGACTTCAAAAGTGGAAATCAACCCCAATTTCTAATTCTAAATACAAAAATTTAGTTTATGAGTGAATTTTTGCATGAATTGGACAATCTCATTTATCATAGTTTAGTTTAGGAGAGAGAATATAACTAAAAGTACAAAATATTAAATAAGATAGATAATATTTCCAAAAGGGAAAATTAATGTCATAATCAGACCCCTCATGTTTAAGTTTACTTGTATGCTAAATTTCACATCTTTTGATTATTTCTAGATGCATTAAATTCATTAAAGAAATAAAATATTTGATAGAATATAAAAGTATTAAAATAAAACACTACATGCCATCAAAAGTAAAAACTAATGCCAAAATCAAAATCTATAGACTAGGTGCAAAATCTGGTATAATTTGAATCATGTTTGAACCCTCAAACAAATTGGGAAATAAATTAAATTAAATAACCCCTAAAATGCTAGTTAAATGCATTAATGAATTCGATTTCATATAGTTCTCCATTTAATAAGTCACATGATTTAAATCTTGGCTTTTCCTATTATTTTTCGTAGATTTCCATGTCACACACCTTCGATGATGTCACACAGCTCACGAGCCCTCCGATCGAGATCTGATGACACACCCACCATTTCCTACCCCAGGTAGGAAATGTGCATGCCCTATGAACAGTTCTGATGGCTCATGGCCTGGTTTTTGGGAAATATCTCACTTGTTTCTTGATCAATCTTTAAGATTCTTCTTATAGTGATTTTGTGATCCAGATCTACATCTAGTAAGCCATAGTTCAAGCCCCGACTTCCTTTCATCATGATTTTCCCAAACTTGCTCTCCAACGCTCTCAAAACCGCTACTCCCAAAGCCATAAAACAAAACCCCACCCATAAATACATGTACTGCGACCACTGTCATCTTCATTACTTTTGATCTCTCATGTGAATTTGGTCAAAGACTTCAAGCACAACTTCCACCAAACAAATTTACTCCTCACTACAAATGTTCTCGCCGCAACCTCTTCTCTTCACCTTGGCCAAAATTAATTTAGGGGTAATCTTCATCAGCTTCACTTCTTTATGCTATGTAGTTAGAATCACCAAATCTCACTTCTCACGATTTCCCCCTATTTGATCGAGGACCTGATGCACTGCTTTGTGCGTCTATGGCATATGATTCAGGGAAGGGGATGAACCCCTTTAGTGTTTTCTCTTCTATGCCCTTTTTTGTTGTTTCTTCAAGGGTAGAACCGTGATTTCCTCATTTGCTTGGGTCAATTGTCTGCCATTTACTGGGCCAACTCAGCAAGCCCATCTTGCTTAGTATAAATTGTTGGCTTGCATGGATTTTCTCTATTTTTTGATTGGTCACTTATTCAAAAAGTCATAACTAATTCTCTAGTTATCCAAAAATTATGCAAAAATACTCTTTGGAATAAAATAATCATTCTTATCTAGGTAAAAATACTTCATAACCTACATCTGTGTATAATCAGAATAATAATCTAGGGTTTACAATATAAACACTAATTAATGGTTTGTATATAAAAATCTATGTTAGGTGGACAAGAACCCTGACTTGGGATTAGGATTTGGGCTTTGACAAATTGACAAACATCTTGAGCTATGTTGCACCCCCTATGAGTCATATTGATCAATTACTTTTTTTACTCTCTCTCTCTCTCTCTTGAGCCTCTTTGAGGTATTTTGGTGAAGAATATTTTCTTTCTTGACTTGATGACCTATTTGGGTATAATCTTATGACTTTGAACTCTTTTTTTTGGTGAGTGAGAGAACCCACTCCAGGTGAGCCTGACATGGTAAACTCTGAGGCATGAGAGGGTATGGTCTGGTCACCCCCCTCCCGTGCCTATGCCATTCACAAAGTTCCTTCAGTGAGGTTCGAACCCGGGTCCTTCATTAAGACTTACCAATATCTTACCACCCGAGTCCTTCATTGGGACTTACCGAGCTCTTACCGAGCTCTTACAAAGTGACTTTGAACTCTTTGTCTATATTGGACTTTCAAATTATACTTTGCTTCTTGATGAGACCCTTTTTGTGATTCTTTTTGATAATGAGGAACCTCTCCCGGGATCGGCCACTATTGGACCCCACCTAGTTAAGAGTAAACCCTGGGACCAGCTGTGTCATTGGGAGGACACCATAACATGCCCAATCAAATTCCAGCCACTGTTGCACCACGGTCGACGCCAAGAGTCAAACTCGGGACCTTTCATTGAGGTGTTACCAAACCGAACCACTTGAGCTCTCCCCCCCTTTTGTGAAATTTAAACCACGTATTCCTTATTTTGAGATGGAACCCTAATTTTTCCCACTTTTGTGGTGTATGATTTATATTATCCTTTATGTGATGACAATGTCTTTATTTTTATTCAAGTGACTGAACTTTTACTTGCCTCTACATTTTGCATGCTTTGTGATTCAATATCCTAGTGTTGTGTAAGTTCTTTTGTTTTTATGAGGTTATGTGCCCTTTATTTTTGGGGTGGATGTTATGTGCCCCATACCCAAGTTTACCTTATATATATTTGGGAGTTCAATTATGTGTCTAACTCTATCAGGTTTTAAGGTTATGAACCTTTTTCGCCATTGTTATTTAATATTTTGCTAATGCTATGCCTATCTCACATGTATGCAGGTCGAATCTTATTGTTATGGGTTTTGTGCCCTAAATTCTTTATATGTACTTTTGCAGCACAACTCTTATGTTTTATTAATGGCAAGTATTATTCTTGCTTATCATCTTATTGTAATTCTTGTTTTTTTGATACCCACTAGGGTGGTACTTTTCTCTTCTATGGGAAACCTTGTTATATTTGATGTCCTTTTTCCATTATATTGCTCAACCCATATTAGTATGCTCATACCATCTTGTATGCTGATAATTTCCATTTTTGTCTTCTCTTTTGGGGTATGCTTCCAACCCCAGGCATACATTAAGGAGTAGAAAACCAAGGTTGATATGGACAACTTCAAAAGTACTTAAACCTTCTTGGGAGATAGATTCACGTTGGTTAGATAATCTTTTACTGATCCTATGCTACAGTTAGTTTTTATATGTATCACCCTATGTGGTGAAGGATAGTAATAACATCGAGCATTATAATAGTTATATATTTTACATTTCGCTGCTACATTTGGTATCTTGAAACATACTTTTGAATAAATTGGATTATCATCCATTTGTGAAAAGTTTAGTTGTGTGTATGTCATATGGGATGTTTCCTTTTATTTTATTTAGTAGGGAGTGAATCCCCTCTCGGTTCTCACTCATTACAATATGGTATCAGATCCATTAGTAGTCAGTTGATCTAACAATTTTAATCTTATCTCCCTTAGTATGTTTACCCTAGGAAGATGACATGTACAAAAAAAGTTTAGTGTACCTACCCTCCTTACCCCTCTAATATGTGGAAAGTTATACTAGGTGAATCATTAGTCTTGAGATGTGAACCTTAGGGTTTATTAGGTTAGAATCATAAGGACATAAATTCAACCTTAGGTGTATATGACATGTTAGTTGGATGCATGAACAACATAAAAAGTGTTCATGATTAAAAGATGTATAAGTAGCCATGATATCTATAAGAGATGCCTTATTAGTATTATCCTTTTAAGGGTTGGAGATTACTTGGATGATAATATATGGACATTTATATTTCAAGGATGAAATCTTTTTAACAGGTGGAGTGTTGCAACTAACTAAAACCTAGAATCCTACCCTATTCCATGATTAGAAGGCTTGTGAGATCAATTCCTTAGAGTTGACCAAACAAGGATTAAAATTTACCCTAATGAATAGTGTTAATGCATATAACATATTATTTGGCAATAGTTTTTGAAAACAACATCACACATTTTCATAATAACTTAAATATACGCTAACAAGTAACAAAGTTCATGAAATATGTAATTTTCTAACTAATACTCGCATTGGCTAAATAAGAGGATAATGTGCTGAATACATGCATTAGTGTAAATTTGAATTTTCAAGTAAAATCATCTGAATTAAAGTGGAATTAATGGTCTAAATATGCTAAATGAGTAATATGTGAACTTTCGTACATAATATTAATATATAACTCTTTTGGAAAAGAATTGAAGAAAATAGGATTCAATTAAGTAAATGTTGATAATAAAGATATAATATTTTTGTAGATACAATGGTAATCAGCCAATAAATCCAAACGGTGCCATAACTTATAAAAGGAAATCTAAAAAATGAAATATATTGGTAAAAACATGTTCCTTGGGTCCCAATTAGCTTGGGTGCCGAGTTTCACACTATTTAGACAATACTAGCTATCCTAATTTCATTTAGAAAAGAAAAAATAAGTTATGCTCCAAAGTATTAAACAATATGTTCAATGACTTCAAAAGTGAAAAAACCCTAATTTTGGATTCTACATACAAAAATTAGTTTATAAGTGAATTTCACATTAATTGGACAATCTCATCGATCCTAGTTTAGTTTAGGAGAGAGAGTTTAACTTAAAGTCCAAAATATTAAATAAGATAGTAAACATTTCCAAAAGGGAAAATAAATGTCAACATCAGACTCCTCATGTTTAAGATTATTTGTAAGATAAGTTTCACATCTTTTGTAAGTCCCTGATGTGGCTGAGTCTCACCGGGCCAGACATGGCGGCACTTTCTCCTTGGTGGCCTCTCGGTGGGTGGTTGAGGAGGTGTGGTGCCGGCTATCTGTAGGTGATTGCTGGAACACCCCCAAGGTGTTCGATGAGGCGCGCTTATGCAAACAGGCGTGTGTTTGGGGTTTTGGCATTAAGGGGTGCCGTCTTATCCTTCTTGGCCCTCCTTCTTCCGCGTATAGGGACACCTTCATGGTGTTCGATGAAGTCAGGCGTGAAGATACTGGTTGGGTACTCATTGTACTCATCAGGACTTGCAAAGCCTGAGCCGTATGTCTTCTGGAAGGTCGCAGATTGATGTCAAGGGGCTCCTGTGTTGGTTGTGATGATGGTTGGTGAAGATGCCTGAAAACGCTCTGGAAAACCATTCTTTCAGATAAATGAGCAGAATGCATATGGAGGACAGGGGGCTTCTTACCATTGACATTAGCCGTTATTGGTCATGACCACTGGTTGTGCTTTTGGTACTGTCTTTGCTTTTCAGGTGCATGCCTGGTAGTCTCAGGGTCCTAGATCAGGTGGCTATCGTTTGATGAAGAGGGGCTGGATACCCACCTGGATCCCACACTTTCAGGAAATGATGCAAATGCCAGTGGTGGAAAGGTTGGTGTCTAGATCAAGGACATCTCTTGATGGTCAGTTAACGGAAGGACCCTACACTACAAATAGCTTCCCCTGCTTAAGCCTGGGTTGGAGCACCTTCAAGGTGCTTGATGGAATGCCTTGCTGCATTCAGGTGCTTTATGCGGCTGATGATGGTTCTCTTCATCAGTGTTTGTTAGTCAGATCTCAAGTGGGTCTCACCATAGGAGCACGAGTATTGATACTAGTTGGTAGTCATCTGTCTATCAGTAGAGTCTGCACTTTTTGTGGGTATGCATATTGACAGTGGAACTCCTCTATTGTGCTGGGTGATGTTCCTACCAGTTTTTTGTCGGTATGAATGCTCCCTTGTTGTCTTATGTATCTGGGTCTTCTGGCTTTGGTCTGGTCTTCTGCGTAAGACCTTAGCTTTTCTTTTGTGTTTTTCTTGGTAATCCTCTTCGGAGGGTTAAGGGGTGCACATATAATGTACCTAAAGTTTTGGAATCACAATAGCAACAGAGTTTTTTTCCGACCAAAAAAAAAGTTTCACATCTTTTACTAGATGCCTCAAATTCATTAAGGAAATAAAATATATGATATAATCTAAAAGTATTAAATAAAATACTAGAATTCTTCAAAAGTAAAAACTAATGCCATAATCATAATATGCACGCCCTAATTATTCTATGAGCACAATTTGATATAATCTGAATCATGTTTGAACCCTCCAACAAATTCAGAAAGGAAATAAATCAAATAAACCCTAAAAATGATAGTTAAATGTATAAATGAACCCCATTTCATATAGTTCTCAATTTGTTAAGTCATGAGGTATAAATCTTGGTTTTTCCTATTATTTCTCATAGATTTCCTTGTCACACACTATTAATGATTTCAACCATCTCGTGGGCCCTCAGATTAGGATCCAACGACATGCATGCTCACACCGTATGAACAATACCAACATTTGATGGCCTGGTTTTTGGAAAATATCTCTCTTGTTGCTTGATTGATCTTCAAGATTCTTCTTTCATTAAATTCATGAGAAAAATCCACATCTATCTAGCCATAATTCGTGCCCTAGTTTCCTTTCTTCGTGACTCACCCAAACTTTCTCTCTAAGTCTCTCAAAATTGCTACTTTCAAAGCCCTAAAACAAAACCCCACCTATAAATACATGTACCTCGATCACTATTGGCTCCTTTGATTTTGATCTCTCATGTTAGTTTGGTCAAATACTTCATGCATTGCTTCCACCAAACATGTTTAATCCTTGTTATAAATCTTCTCGCTGCAACCTCTTCTCTTCACCTCAGCCAAAATTAATTTTGGGGTAAGCTTCATCGACTTCACTTCTTTATGTTCTAGTAGTTAGAATCATTGATTCTCACCTCTCGTGATTTTCCTTAATCTCACTGACGACCTAAGGAACTACTTCGTGCAGCTATGGCATAGAAGCCAGGGAAGGGGAGGAACCCCTTTAGTGTTTTCTCTTCTCTGTCCTTTGTTTCCCTTTTTGTTTTATTTTTCTTAATGGGATAGAACCATCATTTCCTCATCAATTTGTTTTATTCCTCACCCGCCTTGTTGGTCATTGTAGGGCCAATCAGACACCATTTATTGGGCCAACTCAGCAAGTCCATGTCGCTCAAGTGGATATTGTTGGGTTGCATTGATTTTCTCTATTTCCCGATTGGTCAACCATTCAAAAAGTCATAACTAGTTCTGTGGTTATCCAAAAATTACACAAAAATACTAATTGGAATCATAAAATTATTCTTTATCAAAATAAAAATATTTCATAATGTACATCCAAGTATAATCAAAATAGTAATGTGGGGTTTACAATATGAATACTAATCAATGGTTTGTATATAAAAATCTATCTTAGATGGACAAGAACGCTAACTTGGGATTAGGTTTGAACTTTGGTAAGATGAAAAACATCTTGAGGTATGTTGCATCTGCTATGAGTTATATTGAGACATTACTTTGTTACTCTCTCTCTTGAGCTTCTTTAAGGTATTTTGGTGAAGAATATTCTCTTTCTTATCTTGATGACCTATTTGGGTCTAATCTTATGACTTTGAACTCTAGATCAAAGTTAGAATTTTAAATTATACTTTGCTTCTTGATGAGACCCTATTTGTGATACTTGAACCATGTTTTCCTTATCATCAAATGGAACCCTAGTTTTGCACAATTTGTGGTGGATGTTTCATATTCTCCATTTATGCAATGGAAATCCTTTATTTTTATTTACATGACTGAACTTTTACTTGCCTCTACATTCTGCATGCTTTGTGATTCAATATCCCCAGAGTTATGTAAGTACTTTGGTTTTCATGGGGTTATGTGCCCTTTATTTTTGGTATGGAGGTTATGTTCCCCATACTCGGGTTTTGTACCCACTTTATATATACTTGTGAGTTTGATTATGTGCCTTACTTATCAGGTTGTAAGGTTATGAGCCTTAGATTCCATTGTTATTTATATATTGTAAGTTCTATGCCCATCTCACATGCATGTAGGTTGAATATGGTTGTTGTTGACACCTCATTTTTGTCATCACCTATTTGACGAGATGATAGTGTCTGGATAACCACAAACTTATTCTTTGCACTTTCTCACCTTTACCCTGTCACATGACAACCTTAATCGGATATGTCTGATTTACACACTAACTTCAAAACAAGGGGTGTAGAAACAATGTTAATATAGCAGATTCAATCACGAACTTATGTTTTGAACAAAGTCATGTGAATATGACCTGAGGGTAATTAAATAAAATCAATGTAAAACATACAAGAACACATTTTGGGTCCTAATTCAGTCAACCTGAGGGATTATGACTACAAACAAACTTGATAGAATGTTTCTCACGTCTTTATATACATGATTAATTTAATTCTATTATTAATCTTACCTTTATTATCTCAATTCCATCTCAATGTGTGTGAATCTATCATATATCTTTGATTAAGCAATCAACCCACATTGTGATCCATTTTAGACATATATACTCAAGTTAATTTAATATCAATTTAATATTTCTTAGCTCACGACAACGAATCACTATGAGCTATTTGATATATTATTTTGATATTATTTTAACGTCTCACAATATCAACTTTCTTTTTCACATGGTATCAAAGTAATATTATTTTAATATTTTAATCTTGATCACGAGTCATTTTATCATGAATTTTTTTAATAATATTAATATAATATTATTTTTCTTATATCGTGTTGCAATGTGACAATATTACTTTAATATTAAATTTTCTCACAATACATCATCATTCATGAGAAGTTTAATATTATTTAACTCTATTTCACATATGAATACAATTTTATCACATTTGCATGCACATACCAAAAAGAGAGAATATAATATCTTTTTATTTTAAAATTTTGAGAGAACATGTTTTTCATGAGACATCTTCTCTCGTGAAAAAGCGTCCTGATTCAGTCAAGGATGTAACTACCCAAGACGTGGTCACGATCACAAGATGCACTCCCTCATGTGGAGTGGGAGTCAGGAAAAACTCCCACATCTCCCGAGAGAGAAGGGCGAGCCCCCTGATATATGATGATATAGGTTCTCTCGTGAAAAGGGGAGAGGGTCAGTCAAAGAGAGATGGGGAGAGAGTAACAAAGAGACAGTCAGTTACATAGTCCACTGAGAGAGCAGCTAGAGCAAGCAAAAGCCAGAGCGAGTGCAGTCAGAGAGAAACTAAGAGCCAGAGTCAGCACAGAGTTTTTCATGAGAGAACATCTCTTGTGAAACTTCGAGGGCCTTCTTCCACCTCCCACTTCCGAATCCAACACCGATCTTCACCCTTTCGCATAAAGGAGGGCTAGTGGTGAAACCAGACACAAATTATCATCAAGGTGAGAGCAACATATCAAAGGTTGCTTCAAATCCTTTTCCGTCTTTTCTTTTAATCTCACGATGCCTCCCTTCTCAAACAGTTTCTTCTTCTTGTTTTGACTCAAAACCACCGTAATACCATTTTTAATGGGCGGATCGGGGTACCGACTTCATAGCCCTTTCTCGTTCCGTAATTGAGCACGCCGTTCTCAGATTTCTACCACTTGATCAATGCCTTATCTAAAACGAGTCATCCGAACATGGTTTTCTGGATTTTACAGCTAAAAAAAACACGGTGGCGACTCCACGAATCTGTCTTTTTCCGCATCCCATTTTCTACAGACAAAAATAGTTGTGATGGGTTTTGTGCCCTAAATTCTTTATGTGTGCTTTTGTAGCATAACTCTTATGTTTATTTATGGCAAGTATTCTACTTCTTTACCATCTTGTTGCAATTCTTATTATTTTGATACCCACTGGGGTGGTACTTTCCTCTTCTATGAGAAGCTTTGTTATATTTGATGTCATTTTCACCATATATTGCTCATCCCATATTAATATGCTCATATCAGCTTGTATGTTGATAGTCTCCATTTTTGTCTTCTCTTCTGGGGTATGCTTCCAACCCCAAGTGTATATCAAGGAGGAGAAAATCAAGGTTGACCAGGAAAACTTCAAAAGTAGCTAAACCTTCTTGGGATATAGATTCAAGGTGGTTAGATAATCCTCTGCTGATTGTATGCTATAGTTAGTTTTTATATATATCACTCGGGATGGTGAAGGATGGTGATAATATCAAGCATTATAACATTTAGATATTTTACATTATGATGTTACACTCCGTATCTTGAAACATATTTTTGAATAAATTGGATTATCATCCCTTTACAAAAAATTTAGTTGTGTGTTTGGCGTATGAGATGTTTCCTTTTATTTGATTTAGTAGGAGTGGATACCCTCTTGGGTCTCACTCCTTACACTATGTTATCAGAGCCATTAGCACTCGGGTTTAATCTATCTATTTCAATCTTATCTCCTTTAGTATGTTTGCCTTAGGAAGATATGACGTACAAAAAAGTTTAGCGGACCTACCCTCCTCACCCCTCTAATATGTGGAAAGTTGTACTAGGTGAAATTTTAGTTTTGAGATGTGAACCTTAGGGTTGCTAGGTTAGAATCACAAGGACATAAAATTCAACCCTAAGTGTATATGACGTGTTAGTTGGATGCATGAACAACATAAAAAGTGTTCACGATTAAAATATGTATAAGTAACCATGATATCTATAAGAGTTGTCTTAATAGGCTAGAACTTTTAAGGGATGGAGAGTACTTGTATGATAATATATGGATGTTTAGATTTCAAGGATGAAATACTTTTAAGGGGTGAAGTGTTGTAACGAACCATAACCTAGAAGCCTACCCTATTCCATGATTAAAAGGTTTGTGAGATTGGTTCCCTAGATTTGATCAAACAAGGATAATACTTTACCCTAATGAATAATGCTAATGGATATAACATATTATGTGGAAATGGGTTCTCAAAACAACATCACACATTTACATAATAACTTAAATATACACTATCATGTAGGGAAGTTCATAAAACATGTATTTTCCTAACTAATACACGCATAATGGCTAAATAAGAGGATAATGTGATGAATACATGCACTAGTATAACAACTAGAATTTTCATGTACAATCATCTAATTAAAGTGGAATTAAAAAACTAAATATGCTAAATGAGTAAGATGTGAAATTTTGTTCATAATAATAGTATATATCTATTTTAGAAATGAATCTAAGACGGTAGGATTCATTTAAGTAAATTTTGATAATAAATGTGTCATATCTTGATAAATACAATGGTAATGAGCCAAAAACCCAAATGGTGTCATAACTTGTAAAAGGAAATCCAAAAAAATGGTAAAATGTGTTCCTTGGGTCCCAAAATCTTGGGTGCAAAGCTTCACATTATCTAGACAATAATAAATATCCTAAATTTCATTTAGAAAAGGAAATATATTTTTTGCCCCATATTATTAAATAATATGTTCAATGACTTCAAAAAAGGAAATAAACCTCAAATTTTGGATTCTACATACAAAAAATAGTTTATGAATGATTTTTTTACATTAATTGGACAATCTCATCTATCATAGTTTAGTTTAGTAAAGAGAATATTACTTAGAGTCTAAAATATTAAATAAGATAGTAAACAATTCCAAAAGGGAAAATCAATATCAAAATCAGACTCCTCATGTTTAATTTTACATGTAGGCTAAGTTTCACATCTTTTGAGTGTTTCTAGATGCCTCAAATTCATTTAGGAAATGAAATATATGATATAATCTCAAAAGTATTGAATAAAATACTAGATGTCTTCAAATGTAAAAACTAATGCCAAAATCTGAATATACATGTCCTAATTTGTCTAGGTGCAAAATTTGGTATAACTTGAATCATGTTAACCCTAAAAAAAATTGGGAAAGACACTAATTTAAATAACCCCTAAAATGCTAGTTAAATGCATTAATGAATCCAATTTCATATAATTCTCCATTTGATAAGTCACACAATTTAAATCTTGTCTTTTCCTGTTGTTTCTTGTAGATTTCCTTATTGAGCCCATTTAATGATTTCACACAGCTCGTGAGTCCTTCGATCGAGACCCGACGACACACACATCATCTCCTACCTCAGGGTAGGAGATGTTCACACCATATGAATAGTACCGATGAATGATGGCATAGTTTTTGGCAATTATATCTCTCATTTCTTAATCAATCTTCGAGATTCTTCTAGCATTGAATTCAAGAGCAAAATTCGCATCTAGGAAGCCATAATTCAAGCCCTAGTTTCCTATCTTCACAAACTTGCTCTCCAAGTCTCTCAAAACCACTACCTCTGAAGCCCTAAAACAAAACCCCACCTATAAATAATGTACTGATCACCATCACCTCCATTGATTTTGATTTCTCATGCCAATTTGGTCAGAGACTTCATGCATAGCTACCGTCATGTGAGTTCACTCCTTGCTACAAATCTTCTCAATGCAACCTATTCTCTTCACCTCAACCAAAGTTCATTTTTGGGGTAAGATTCATCGACTTCACTTCTTTATGTTCTAGTATTTAGAATCATCAATTCTCACCAACATGATTTGCCCCAATCTTGTCGAGGACTACTATGCTGCTTTGTGCGGCTATGACGCAAGAGACAGGGAAGGGGATAAACCCATTCAATGTTTTCTCTTCTCTACCCTTCGTATCCCTTTTTGTTTTATTTTTTTAAGGGGTAGAACCATCATTTCCTCATCGATATGTTTCCTTACTTGTACGCGTCCCTAGTTATTAACTAGAGCAATTGGCCACCTTTTTTGGGCCAACTCAGCAAGCCCATCTCGCTCGAGTGGATATTGTTGGCTTGAGTGGATTTTCTCTATTTCGATTGGCTAGTCATTCTAAAAGTCATAACTAATTATCTAGTTATCCAAAAAATTATGCAAAAACACTTGTTGGAATCATCAAAATGTTTTCCATCTAAATAAAAATATTTTAACCTAAATTCAAGTATAATCATAATAGTAATCTGGGGTTTACAATATGAATATTTTTTAATGGGTTGTATATAAAAATCTATGTTAGGTGGACAAGAAACCTGACTTGGGATTAGGGTTTGGACTTTGACAAGTTGACAAGCATCTTGAGGTATGTTGCATCCCGTATGAGTCATATTGAGGAATTAATTTCTTTACTCTCTCTTGAGCCTCTTTGAGGTATTTGGGTGAAGAATATTCTCTTTCTTGAGTTGATGACCTATTTGGGTCTAATGCACCATGGAAGGTAGAAATGAATGTAATGGGGGTGTAACCTCATGCTACAACCACCAACTAGATATGCATATGTGGGAGAGAAGCACTAGATTTAGTGGGGGCATTTTGCGTAAAGCAGTGCAGAAATTATACTAGGGTTGTTGGCTACCACAGCCATTTTGGTCATCACGACCGTGGTGGAGTGGGGGTGAACATGGCTGTGGTTGATGGGTATGAGCGAGGTGGATATGGGAGAAAATGACAGGTTGATTGTTATTTTTGGAAGGCAAGTGGCACAACCGCAGTGGCCGCCACATCTGTGGTCGGTGAGAGGTGGCACGAGTGTGGTATCTAACATGATCATGATGGCTAATGTGGCCATGGTAATTTCTCCCAACTGGTTGTTGTGGATGTCCCTCACCACAGGCGTGGTGGTGGATACATGCATGGTATCTGGAGTACCAGGGTCATGGTGGCTGAGTTGTTGCAACCTTGTTGAGTCTGTGAAACTCATGTGATTTGAGCACTTTGGCCACAAACGTGGTGAAGTACCAAGGCCCGTTTTGAGGGCCCAATTGTCCTCTTTGTCTCTAAAGTCCTTCAATCAGTTTCTCTTTGACTTGAATGTATTTTTGTCCATCTATGGAAGGTTGGGAGATGGTATAGGACTCATCCTCGGGTGTAAAAACCCAAGGATCCTCCCTTCTTCCTCCTCTTCATCCAATACATGGTTTAAAAACCTGATGAACACACAAAGAGAAGCCATAAGCAAATTTTATATGAAACAATTTAGTATGGGAATTATCTTCATCCTAACATGTCTAGATGTGATTAAGATGTAATAAGACATAAGATGGAGCCCTAAATTAGGCTACATCACTCTTCAAAGTCGCCAAAGAAGGGGACAATGCTCTTCCTTCACCATTAAAGAAGAGGTGAAGATTCTATGGTCTTCCTTGGCTATTAAAGAAGAGGTAAAGGTTTGATGCTCTTCCTTGACCATTAAAGAAGAGTTTTAGTTCTCTTCCTTGACCATGAAAGAAGAAGGTAAAAATTATACTTTGTATTATTCCTCACGAGGTTAATGAAAGTTGATTGTTGCAAATCCTAGTTGGGAACAATCAAGTAGTAGACTGACATCTTTTGATGAAACCACTCTACACTGGGTGTATCTTGTGGTTTACTTTCATTGTCCAATTACTTGCTTTACATTTCTATTGCATTATCTATAAGAAAGTCGCAATCTAACCTCCTTAGTGTTTTAAAGTGCATAAGATTTATATTAGCTCTATTCACCCCCTCTAGAGAAATCTACTCTAAAACTAGAGAAAACAAGACCTCATGAATCACATGCCAAGTCCGCCACCTTGGAAATATTCACCAAGAACCTAATTTTTTTGTGTCTTACACCAACCTTATAGTCTTATGTGTGAGCCTCAATAGAAGAAGGTGACCAATATCACCCGTAGAAATGCCTTTCTAACTGGAGATTGCTATCACCTTGGAAAAGGATGTTACCTTCATATTGATTGAGACATTAGTCCCACATCTTGGGGCTCAAGATCCTATGTAGATATTCTAGTAAATCCATCTTACGAGGAGGTAAACATCACAAGTTTGAGGTGGCATTGAAGTTGTGAATGTGGAGGTTGTCTTCTATAGGAAGGAGGGTCAAGGTGTGGTGGTTAGAAAGACACTCTCTATCCTATGACATGGAGAAAAGTCTATGGAGTAGGTGAGTTGAATCTTCCCAATCACCTTCTATGGTCCATATAACCACATCCTCAACTTAAACCTTGCAAGTGTGTGCAGCTTGGTGTCCTTCTACTAATCTAGTTGGATGAGGATATTTCTAGGGAAAGGCGACCTATAGGACTGGCCTCCCCCTCTACTCAAGTAGATGATGGATAAGGTATGATCGATAATATCCAACCACGTTCCTAGGACACTAACATTGATAACTCTTTCTAGGACTTGGCATAAGGCCTGGGAGTGGTCACATTTGAGGTAGTGGTAACATTAGTATTTTGGCATGGGAATAAAATTCTCATGCATCATTTAGTTGTAGGGTTATTCATTGTAGATATAGAGTCAATAGTTGGATGGGGGTCCTCCTTCCCCACCTCATCAAATAGGGTACAAGACTCCATATTCATCTCAAGACAGGAGATAGAATGTCTATCACTCTATTCAATAGAAGAAGGAACCACCTCAACCCAAATCTGAGTCTGAACCTATTCTGTGTGAAGTGGTATTATTGAGTGCCAAAGCCTTAATGATATCGAATGAGCAAGAAATTGTGTCAGGTAGCTCATGCTGACTTGTCAGCTCCTCCAAGGAAAGAGATTAGCACATTGTGAGATTGAATCCTCTAGATTGAGCCTCTCTGATGCATGTTCTTACCGTATATCCACAACCACCTTTCACGCAATGAGGGGTGGAGGTTGACACCCGTTGTGGGGGTACATACATATAAGTACTTAAGATCTTATATGTAAGTGCACGCATAAGTTTGCTTGGACAGTATATCATAATAATATTTGATTATGTTGACAACCAATAATCTTTAGAAGTAGGGCTAACAATCACTAAGTGATGTTTTTTATCATAGAAATGAAACTCCCTCCCACAACATAAGGTCTTACACTCTATATTCAATGGGTCATTCATCAATATGACATATGTGTGGACTAAGATCTATATCAAAACAACCTTTTGAACATAAATGAAAAAAGAATGTTGCAAGGATATTGGATGTGTCCTTAGGAGGTTCCCCACTATTTAAGACCTTTGTATTCACTGAACATCAATGAAATAGTGATTAGAGTCACCAAAAGACTTCCCTTGGTGCATGAGGCATGCTTTGGGATGGTGCCTAAGATGCAAGTGGCTAACTCATCGTTAAAAAGGGATGCATAATCACTAGACAAAGTTTCAAACATAACAATACATGCAGATGGGTGGTGAACCCTATCATGGGTCCCAAAATATGTGATTCTAGCAAGAAATAGGTAACCAAATCCACTAGAAAAACTTTAACCTAATGAGTGTATAGGTGTGAAACACATTGTATCATGAACCCAAAAGCTAGAGATTTCAATGAGTAGTAAGAGTCTAGAGCCCTCCAGAAATACTATGACTTAATGTGGCTCACACATAGGAGACACATATACATGGGTTTCAAAACTCATCCTGGAAAATAATAGGAAGTCTATCCATTTAGAAAGAACTCCAATATTAAGAGGAACACATATGGGAACCATGTATCATGGGCCTCAAAAGTTGTAATTCCAATGAGCCATAAGTGGCGGAAGCCATCAAGAGAAACTTTGACCTAACATGGCATGCATATGGGTGGCATTCAAAATTTAGACAAGAAGCAAGCATACAGAGCGATTAGTGATAACATCCAATTTTGTGGATATTCAATGCCTATTTTACCCTCACATTATCAATTTAACAAGGTGTTATTTCGATAAATCTACTTGTTTTAGCACATCAGGAGTAATTACCATTTACTTCCTTCCATTTTATTTGTTAAATAGGAAATTCACAAGAATAGGGCCAAACAGACCTAGAGACTAATGGACACCAATCCTCAATGGTCGATGGTCTGCTACCATTAAGGCTAGAAAATCTCTGGCTCTAAGCGACTGCCGAGAGTTCACAATTAGTAGCCATTGCTGAGAATGTATCTTCATCAACTGTTGGTCTCAATAGACCAGCGACCGATGGCATACTGACCTTCATCGATCAAGACCTGCCACTAGTAGCAAATTCCGGCCTTGATGCCTTCAGTGAACCATGGGTGCACTACCACCACCGACTGTCAAGAACCTACAATCCCAATGACTGATCGAACCACTGCCTTGAGATGCATGCCTATAAATAGCCAACCATTTCAGCCATGAAGGGGGTGTTATGACGGGTGAGAGATGACAAAGTGTTGTCGCACCAAATAACCATCTTGCCATCAGTTTGAGATCTTTGGAGAGGAGAGTATGAAGGAGATCCTGCACCTCTGCCATCACCAAGCTCCAACAATTCCTTCTTTGAGAGGAGGAGCATCCATCTTCAACATCCACTCCAGATTCAGGATCCAACAAATATGTGCATCAACCTTGGTCATTTGTGGTTACATTTGGTGTATCTCTCTTCTTCTCTAGACATGTTCATCCTTCTTCATCTTCTTTGTCCATTTGATCGTCCCTTCTCCATGTCTCATTACACTTGTGAATTCATAATGTTACTCACCACCATGAGTGGATAAACATATAACTTCGGTTGGGAGCAGCCACTAAAACTCTCCCAACATGTAAATACTTATAACCACTAAATATATGCTCTTAGAAATGATTATCTTTATACTTTTGGTCTTAATGCTTCACTTGTATGATATGTACTATCTTGTGAGTTTGATTTTTAGTACCTAGAAAGAGTTGTATTAACCAAATCTAAGTGTTATGAAGTTGCATGAATACATGAGAATGTTGGAGTGCTAAATCTAATGATCATATGTTTTATTGTGATTTTTTGTTTGCCATTTCGAGAGAGAGAGACAACCTTATGATATAGATCTATCTTAAGCTTGAGAGAGGAGGTAATAGACATCTATGATGATTGCTTGTAAACTTGCTAAGGGTACACAATGGGTGTGACATTTGCATGTTGGTGAGAGTGTATGTATGCCCTGAGAGCCAATCATGGGATGATTGGTGGGATACATTAAGATTGATTTGATATAGATCAAAGGCATGCTTCCAATTCTTTCAGGTTCAGTCATATGAGATAATGATAGAATAGATTGAATGTCTAGAGAATGACAGTACTCAATGACATATGCTTTTAGGTTCAGGACATGAACGATGAGATCATACGAATGCTAAGAGTTTCTACATTCTTGGTATGTCCCTGGTCGGATGTCATTGTGGAAGGTAGATAGACAACAATGACACACAAGACTAGATTGTGGTGTTGTTTGATGACAAAATCTCATTAGTCATGATATGGAGATATCAAACCAAACACATAGGTACTTGTTAGAGAACAAGTTTACCGGATAGACCCACCGTGAGTTTGACACATGGAACCATGACATGGTAGTCACAGTCAGTTCTCACAATGATGGTGGTGAGTGTGATTCTTTGACCTTAAATCACTACACTCAACACATGTTTTTGGGTACACTTTGACATCATCAAACACAGTCCTAAAACATGGGTTGTTATAAAGGTGATGATTGGGTGACTTTCACACATGGGGCTTTTGAGGGGTGAGTGATAGATATGTGATTTGTCCCTCCTAAGGGAGTTTAATGTCCATGGCCACTTGATGAGTAGGATTGAGAAAGGCATGAACATGCATGTGTGAATCAATATGTGATATTGATCTCACACACATCTCACCTAGTCTGCTCTGAGATCAAGGAAATGGATGAACGTTGAAAGGACGACTGTACCATGCCTTGAGTTCATTCAGGACATTAGTGCCAAAGGAATTATACATTCACCGTAACACCATTCATAGATTGTAGGATTGAAAGTTGTTCTCCAACTTTCTATTTCACTTGGGTAGCACTGATGTACGACTAGGAACCACTCTTTTCTTGTGAAGTCATAAGTGTTATGGACTTTCACTGCCAACGTGAAATGGACCTACATGGTCACACACATACGATTTAACCTGGAAGAGGAGTTTTTCCATAAATGATGTTTAGATTGATTACTAAAGGAGTTTAGTAGTTCAATTAAACACTCAGTTGATTGATAGCTCAAAATCATAGTGTTCAAGGTGTTGGACCAATTGATTAGAGTATCAGATTGATTGAAACTGTGATTGACTGATTTTGCACAATCTGCACTTCCAACCGATCGGCTCATGAGATGAACCGATCGGCTTAGTTTCGTGAACCGATCGGATCAATTTTTGAACCGGTCGGCTCATGTGACCAACAGAGATCGTTTGGAAAGTCGATTTTGCAAATACAATTGTTTCACTTGTACAAATTTTATTTGGACAAGGATTAATATTTGATTAATCGAAAACAAATATGAAAGTCAATTTGAGTTGGACCAGGACCACGAACTGATCGACTCAGAAGTGAACCGATCAACTCAGGTGCTCCAAACGATCGGTTCAAGTGTGAACCGATCGGCTCAGACCACCAACTGACTGTTTCAAGGTTGAAACGATCGGTACAGGTGACACAGTTGGTTGTTTTGTGGAAAATCTCGAACCCTTCTACTCATGTTTAGTCCCGCATTACTCGGGGTAGAGAACCCTGTCCCATGACCCTCCTATATATGTAGGGGTATTGGGGGCTTCTTAAAGTACAACTCATAACACTAGTTGCTCTACAAAGTTGTCGTTCTCTCTGGTTTTGGTAATCGAGAGAGAGCTCGAGCAAGTGCTACCTGATAAGGGAGGTGTAGTAAGGGAAAGACAACTGCAGAAAGGAAACTGGTTGTAGGAGAGTGTGTCGGTGACTAGTACGCCGACAGGAGGGTGTGAATCCTTCCGATTCCTTGTGGGACAAGGAGGTCGAAGTTCTAGGCAGTTCGTGTGGACGACTATAGAGGCGGGAGAATTCTGCTGCTCAGAGGACAGCTGTCAATCCTGACAGTCCCAGTGAGACCAGGAGCTGCTCAGACACCATCTAAGACCGGAGGTGAAGACCACGCAATCCGTGAGGTAACATCACCGAGCAAGCCTCGGGACAAGGTACTCCTCCACAAACCATCCTTCCTATTGTATAGACGTTGACGCGATTCCTTATTCTGGGTTTGGGAGAATAATTTTTTTTTCCGTTGCCTTCTCTGTCTCCCCTAAAACCCAACAATGGTATCAGAGCCACATCAACTTCTCTATACTTTAGGATTATCAATGTGATCGATTTTGTTTTTTCTCCTTTTTTTTATTACATGCGATGTGAATAAAATTGGCTTTATGCATGTCCAATCCTAAATCCACAAATCCCAATATACATATATGATATGTAATATAAATGCACTCGATGTGCGTCACCCTTAAACAAGTTTTGTGGTGGATGTTTAGCATGGTTATGGCCAATAAACCCTATGTATGTGTGCTTGGTTGAATGTGGTTTCTTACATCTCGGTCTGCGCACTGATTCCCTATCTCCTATTTCTGATGTAACTCGAGATAACTCAAGATTTCTTTCCTACCTTTGCTCCCCCCGAATGTAACTCGGGGTTTCCTTTCTCAAATGTAAAATAGGATAGATCTTTTATTTCCTGTTATGTCAAAGAACGGAGGACTTTTGATGACCGGTTCGAAGAAGCGAGACGATCAGGTGGCGACCTGAGGGAGGAGATGCACGATGACCAGTGAACCGATCAGCTAGAGGTGCCAGTTGATCAGCTGGTGGCACCCAACTGACCAGTCTAATGGCGAGTCGATCAATCATGGAGATGAGTTGATCAAACCCATAAAGGCAAAGCACAGAGTTCATCTTGTACAGGTTGCATGTGATGTGGATCTAGATGACCGTGATTTCTCTTAGCTCGAGGAATCACATTAGGATGGCCATAATCATTGCTTTTATCATTTCACATGTTTTCTGTGGGATATAGCATGTATATGATACTTACTATATTGTGGTGATTGGATATGTATATGTACCTATAAAGCCAAATCTCTCATTAAATATTAAAGTTTTAGATGCCTTCCAAATGCGACACATGTGAAAAGCTTGATCGGCCAAGTGTGGGCACGCCCTAGCGTGGTGCACCATCTATCTCGTGGAAGCGTGAAGGATGGATATGTGGGTCTGCCCTAGCAGGGTGCATATTCATCGTGTTGTCTTTGGGTCAGACTTAACAAGGTGACCTAGATAGGATCTAGCACCTTGAGGCATGGAGATGATCATGGCAAGGAGTTGCATATGACATCTTTCAAGAGTTGCATATGATGCAATTGACAAAAGTTGCCTACCTGGAAGATCTAAGTTGTGGGTGACAACCCTAGCTGGTCCATGACTTAGAGGATTTCAGGATCTTGCCCACTAGAAGATTGTACACTGCAATCTTCTGAATTGATGGTGAGGGCTATCAATTTGAACAAAAAATAGTGGGAGCGATAATTAATTAAAGTCCTAATTATATCGTCAACCTTTCAAATCAATCAAATAAGTCAAAATTGAGTTTTTGGACTAAATTGCATATATTTCCTTTTTGTACAATAAATGGCTAATCAACAATAATCACTTTATTTGCGATCGGTCCTTGAGACCAACAAACTAATGGGAATAATTTCCATGACTGATTAGAACATTGAGAAGTGTTCTCAATCGAAGAGCGAAAGCTCTAAGTCCTAGTTATACCAAGACCAGATGAACTCGATCCCACCACACCAATGGATGAAAGTATGCGTATGGAAGCATACCAAGAATGCCATTAATGTGGAGTGCTTGATGTTGTGCTCTCTGAACTATGAGTTGCAGAGACAACATGAGAGATATGATGTCTCCAAGACACTGTCCTAGTATGTCATGACGGAAGGAGATCCAGTAAGGTTTTCAGACACTCAATGTGATTGGGTATGTGGAAAAACCTGACTAAGAAGGATTCCCTCTTAGCCAAGAGTTGGCTATTGGTATGATACTGCAAATGTTGCGAGAATCATACAACTCATGATGAACTACAACATGAACAACTTTGACAAGCGTTGACATAGTTGTTGTACATGTTAAGGATAGTAGAGGAAATTATGAAGAAAGACTAACCCTAATCTTTGATGTGATCAATAAAGGGTAAGTCTTAAAGGAAAGGGCAAGGGCAAATCTAAGAAGGGTTCTGATGCTAGCCAGTAGCCCAAGTCATCTTCAGCCTCAAGGCACATGGGAGGGTGAATGAGGGAATTGCCTTCTATATCTGGAAGAACAAAAGAAGGAGGGGATGGATATCTTCACCTAAGGTATCATGAAATGAACCTCTTATGAGGTATATGATACCAAGATGGAGATCTGACATATATGATATGTAAGATCTACAAAGAAGTGATGACCTTTACAAAAGGACAAAGAAAGGAGTACCCATCATTGGTGCAAATGTTGCTGCCATAGATAGGAGTACCTTTCAGTTTATTTCAGCCTAAAGGGCATGAAATAGAGTTGAGAACTGCAATTTCAAATTGCCAATAGAAACACTTTATTGTTTCATCTTGTTGTGACAAGGATAGCTATCAATAAAGTTGATGTTTCAATTTCAAAGATATGATCTTTGTGGCAATGCCTTGTTTATCTTGTGGTACTTGGTATGCATAAGATAAAATGATACCTAAAAGTTATTGATAATCAAACAATCAAATTAGCATAAATCATGAGAAATTCATTTCTAGTTTCCATATGATGGATAAATCTAGACTCTTTTGGTTAGAGAACCAGTAAGAGACATGAATCTCTTAGACATGATTAATCAATCTTCACTAGTGGTAGTGGGAGAATGATTATCCTATTAGGTATAATACATGTGATGTATTTACATACCTATTGGAGCAAATGCTAATACTTCAAGCGGTGTTTAGAGAAATACCAATATGAATATCTTGAAGTATTCAAAAATATCATAGATGAAGTACAAATTTGGAAAAGTGTTAATTCTTGACGAGATCAATGAATGAAATACTTGAACCAAATGTTTGAGAACCTTATGAGTGATTATGATAATGTATCACAGTGAACTCATGATTAAGGCATGGTGATGTCTAAATCAACAAGGAGTCATACTCTAAGGAGTTAGAGGATGATTATCAAATAACTAATTTCTTCTTAATTAAAGAATATCCCACACTAATAAAGGACATTAAGAATCACAAGGAATTGTGAGTTCTTATATCTTTGATAGATACACCTCAAATATCTATGTAATGAGCTGTTCATGTGATGAATCAACCATCTAGATAAATATGAGGAACCGGTTTTTGAGTTATGGTTTATGACCATTACATCCTAAATGACTTCCATGTAAACCATAAGGTATGACCTTAATGGTAGCACCCATTGGGATGAAATTCATAAGTGTGAATGAGTCTTAAGAGTTAAGACACATGGATAACATTTTGAGAAGGATGATGGTTGTTGATTGCAACTTAATGACTAAGAATTTTGGCACACAGATACTAAAACCGCATTCCTATGAGGAATAAAAATAAGGATGTGTACGAGACACAACCTATAAGGTTTATGAATCCATTAATGCAAATGAAGTCTATAAGTTACAATGGACTAATCAATGTGATTGATTGAGTATAAGCAACTCAGAGCTGGATCTTTACTTTGATGATATAGTCAAAGGGTTTGACTGATATGTCAAAGATAAAGAAGGGATATGTGATTTAGTGGGAACGTATTCACATTCCACATATCGATGTGAAATGGAAATGTTCTAGAATGGAAATCCAAAGTGGAAATTATCTTTAGGGAAGAAAGAGGCATTTCCTATGTGATAGGAATAGAGATCTATAGAGATAGTTCTCGAAAACCTCTTGACCTAAAAAGAGAAAGCATACATTGGAAATCTAAACTGAAGGGTTCAATATGCATAGATTCAGTGGGAGAAAACTTGTCCATGTTACATGGAGTTGGTATCCCAAGGCCAAGTGTCCTATTCTTATGAAGAATGGGAACACTAAGAATAGATATGGATCTATCATGTATGTAATAATCCCATTATCTTGCATGTATGGACATAACAAGAACAAGACACATTTATCATATTGTATGTAGGACATGACAATATGATGTGCTCATCTTGATAACTCGTATGTGGGACATGACGAGTGGATGTCTGCCTAGTTCTAGTAAGGGTTACTAGAATACCATAAGAACTTGATAAGTACTTCAGAAGTACTAGTTCTATGGAAATAAGGAAGGGTTCACTGTAAAGAGTTACACTGATGCGAACTTCCAGAATAGATAAAAAATTAATTGCAATATATATATATATATATATATATATATATATATATATATATATATATATATATATGGGATATATAAAAGTGAATGTTTGTTGATAATTGGAAACGTTCCAATAAAGCAGTTAAAAAGGAAAAGTCGAGTATCTGTGTGTTAGAGAACATTAGTGGATACTATATGGATCTGGAAGTTCATGAGATGAACTTAAAGATATTCCAATCTTTGATGACAAGTAAGGAGTACTTGGTCATGCAATGTAGCTAAAGGTTAGCAAAGGAATACTAGATCACATATTACGGCAAATCCATCTCATACGTGTGACGTGCATAAAAGAGATGAGAGACATGCAATTAATACCGACTTTCACACGGTGTTGTCATAACTCACTATGTTAGCACTAGAGTACAGTAACATGTGGGACATGTTTGAAGTTCACTATGAATATGATTCAAGGGTGATTGGCTCACAGTGCAAGTGGGAGTCTGTTGGTATGTATGCCCTGGGAGCCAATCATGGGATGATTGGTGGGATACATTAAGATTGATTTGATATAGATCAAAGGCAAGCTTCCAATTCTTTCTGGTTCAGTCATATGAGATAATGATAGAACAAATTGAATGTCTAGAGAATGATAGTACTCAATGGCGTATGCTTTCAGGTTCAGGACCTGAACGATGAGATCATACGAATGCTAAGAGTTTGTACATTCTTGTTATGTCCCTGGTCGGATGTCATTGTGGAAGGTAGATAGACAACAATGACACACAAGACTAGATTGTGGTGTTGGTTGATGACAGAATCTCATTAGTCATGATATGGAGATATCAAACCAAACACATAGGTACTTGTTAGAGAACAAGTTTACCGGACAGACCCATCGTGAGTTTGACACATGGAACCATGACATGGTAGTCATAGTCAGTTCTCACAGTGATGGTGGTGAGTGTGATTCTTTGACCTGAAATCACTACACTCAACACATGTCATTGGGTACACTTTGACATCATCAAACGCAGTCCTGAAACATGGGTTGTTATAAAGGTGATGTTTGAGTGACTTTGACACATGGGGCTTTTCAGGGGTGAGTGATAGATATGGGATTTGTACCTCTTAAGGGAGTTTAATGTGCATGGCCACTTGATGAGTAGGATTGAGAAAGGCATGCACATGCATGTGTGAATCAATATGTGATATTGATGTCACACACATCTCACCCAGTCGGCTCTGAGATTAAGGAAATGGATGAACGTTGAAAGGATGACTGTACCATGCCTTGAGTTCATTCAAGACAATAGTGCCAAAGGAATTATACATTCACACATGCATGAGTGAATCAATATGTGATACTGATGTCACACACATCTCACCCAGTCGGCTCTGAGATTAAGGAAATGGATGAACGTTGAAAGGATGACTGTACCATGCCTTGAGTTCATTCAGGACATTAGTGCCAAAGGAATTATACATTCACTGTAACACCATTCACAAATTGTAGGATTGAAAGTTGTTCTCCAACTTTCTATTTCACTTGGGTAGCACTGATGTGCGACTAGGCACCGCTCTTTGCTTGTGAAGTCATAAGTGTTATGGACTTTCACTGCCAACGTGAAATGGACCTGGATGCGATGATTTTGAGTCGCATTTATAGACCTGTTTCATATGTGTTTTATGCTTTAATTAGTCATTTCTATGGTTAATATCGCATAATTCATCCACTTTGGTCTTTGTTGCTATTTTATGTCAAATCCCCTTCAATTTATCATTTTGAACATTAATTTTCAAATTATTATTATTTGTGTGAATTGATTTGGTTTCATGTTTAAATTTCAGGAAAAATGAGTATCTGCTTCTGTCGATACCATCGACAGAAGTCGATACCATCGACTTTGTCACAGTTTGCCAGCCGAAAGAAGCAGGAACAAGTCGATACTATCGACTTTGAAGTCGATGGTATCGAGATACCATCAGCTTGTTGACGAAGAAGCAGTCGATAGTATCGACACCAAGTCGATACCATCGACACATGGAGACTACAGCGTCGCAAAACGACAAAATCGACGCCTAAAGGAAGTTGATACCATCGACCCTCGTCGATGGTATCGAGATGATGTTGGGCGCGACAAAGGAAGGGTTTGCAGCCAGTCGCTACTGTAGCGGGTCGATACCATCGACTCACGTCGATGGTATCGACGCCGTAGGATATGAGTTGGCTTTCTAATGATCTCAATCGAACGGCTACAGTTAATTAGCAACCTAATGACTGAGATATACCTAAGGATGGCTGCCAAGACGTGAGAGGAGAGCTGGTTAGCCATTGCACAAGTATCGAGGAACGGTAGAGAGGAGAACGGAGGCTAGAAGCTCATACTTGTTGATTTGGAGGCCAAAGGAGACGGATTCCACCACCGAAAGGCAGTAGAGCACGCATTCTACACTAAGGATCAACCGGTTCTTCTCCATTCAGGGGTTTTCCCTTTCATTCCACGTTTTTCACATGTTTTCCCCTATTTCTACCATGTACTTGTGTGAGATGAACATGCGGGGCTAATCCCCTTCATCTTTAGGACCGGGAGTACCCGGAGATTCATTGTATGACAGTTTTATAATAGTAATTCATATTTTATCTCTTAAATTCGTGGTATAGTTTCGTTTTCTCCATATATTGTTATGCTTGATCACCATAATAATAACCTAATGGCCTTAATCACTTTGAAAGAAGGATTAACGGCTGAAAAGAGACGAAACCTACATTAATCGATAAATCCCTTGACCAAGGTGGTGTAAAATTAATGGTGGAAACTGAGAGATCGTTCATAATGCACCTAGTTTAGGGTATAGGTTACTACGACGGTGGAACCGACCTAAACCTAGGTAGTGAATTATACAACGACAGTGGGCAATTCTATTTTCAGGCCACTACCCGGATAGAGAGATAAGATTGAGGCATTATATGAAACCTAATACAATGAAAACCCGCGGTGAAACCGCAATCCTAAAGATACCCTTTTGAATTGATTAAATTAACATTTAATCGATCGTTTGTTTTGTTTTTGTTTTTGTTTTCTTTTAATTTCAACAACAACCCTCAATTTGTTATTCGTCTTAGCTGATCACAAATAGTTAGTAGGAGTCTCCAACAATTCCGAGTATCCATGTGTTCGGCTCGGGCCTCACAAAGGCCTGTACTACTCGACGCGTTCACTTGCGTTTTTGCGCACAGTAAATTTGCATCAAGTTTTTGGCGCCGTTGCCGGGGATACGTCGAATTGTTGGCACTTTGAGTGCTACGAGCGGCCACTCTAGACCACAATGTTTTTTATTTTTGAAACAACTTCAAATATTTTCTTTCTATTGTTCGTTCATTTTTATACTCATCAAAGCACTGTACTGAACTGAATTTTCTTATTTCAGGTGCTGTGTATGGTGCAAACGCGCAGTACTGACTACGCGAATCCCACACCCGAGGTTCCGCTGTCGGGACCTGAGGACGAAGATTTTAACGAGCAAGAACACCAAGAAGAGATAGATTCTGAATTTGAACAGGAAGAGATGGCCGAACCACAGACTATATGGGAGAAGATCAAAGCTTCTTCCTCATCAGCTTCAAAGGGGCCTATAAAGAAGCAGGCAATCAACATACCTACATATAAGATTGATCCGGCGTTGATAAATCTGGTGAAGTCGAATGCTTTTCATGGGCTGAAGAATGAGGATCCTGTCGCGCACATCAGCCAGTTTGTTGAGAACTGTGACATGGTAAAAATTGATAGGTTTCCACAGGATGCATTGTATCTCAAACTTTTCCCGAGTTCATTGGCGGGAGCGGCACGAGAGTGGTTACATAACTTAGATGATGAGTTTGTGGAGTCCTGGGACCATATGGTGGAAGTTTTCTTTGAGAGGTTCTTCCCTCCTAAGAAGACTAACGACATGATCTGGAAGATTCATAATTTTACCCAACAGGCCAGTGAGACATATTCTGAGACTTGGGAGAGATTTCAGGTCATGCCGAGGAGGTGCCCGCATCACGGGCTGGATAAAGAGATGCAGGTAAAGATCTTCTATTTTGCTCTCTCCGAGCACGATAGGAGTAATCTGGATTCCGCTGGGTCAGGATTTTTTCTGAACAATACAGACACCAGGTGCTGGGAGATACTAAAGAATATGGCTAGAAAGCAGTCATGGGGTGAGAGAGAAAGAGGCCCGGTAGAGCAAGTTCGAGTGCAGGTGAGTCCAAGGCAATGAAAGAGCTGAATGAGAAGATGGATCTTCTCGCAAAGAAGCTACTGGAAAAGGAGGATAATGAGTCCGGGGATGAGGCTCAAGTCAAATATATGAGACAACAACAAGGATATCAGAGCAATGATTATTCATGGAGAAAAGACAAAAATTTCTCGTGGAAGGATCCAAACAATTTTCTACAGGATCCAGATACCAAACCCTCGCCAGTCGCAGAAGACAAGAGCACGGAGCTGCTCAATCAGGTTATAAAGCAAAATCAAGAGCTAATGAATACATTTGGCCAGCAGATCAAGCAGCAAGGAGAGTACATGAATCAATTCGGGCAAACATTGCAGAGCCATGGGGCTCAAATGAGGACCATTGAGACATCCATGGCACAGATGGCAACCGAGATTGCCAGTTTGAAGAAACCGGCACATCCAGGTTTTCCGGGGAATACCAATGTTCCCGGGGGAAACCAGCAAGCAAAGGCTATTCTGCTTAGAAGCGGCAAGAAAGTGTTGAATCCAAGAGTTGAGGAGACAAGCACACCACAAGCTGAAGCAGAAGTGGACACCAATGAGGAGTAGCCCGCACCAGTCACGGGGCAGGTTGGGGACACAGCCGTGGAAGATACTGAAGAACAGGTTGCCGAGGAAGAACCTCAGAAAAAGACACCTTATGTGCCACCTCATCAAAGGGCACAAGCCGTTCCGGTCCCATATCCAAATAGTGCGAAGGCAAGGAAGGTCGATGCGTAGTTTAAGAAATTTCTAGACAGTTTTAGGAAGCTTCCAGTAAATATTCCCTTATTGGAAGCCATCGAGCAAATCCCGTCTTACGGGAAATTTCTGAAGGATGTCATTACTAAGAAGAGGAAAATTCCGGACACGGAAGTCGTCGTGCTCAAAGAACAAGTGAGTGCCTTCATCATGGGCACTTTGCCGCCAAAGAGGCAAGATCCAGGGTGCTTTAACATTTCTTGTTATATTGGGAAGGTTAAATTTGGTGAAGCATTGTGTGACTCAGGGGCAAGCATCAACTTGATGCCCCTCTCTACTTTCGAAAAAAGCTAGGATTGAAGGAGTCAAGGCCAAGCAATATGACTATTCAATTGGCAGACAACTCTATAGTCAAACCTTATGGAATCTGTGAAGATGTGTTAGTAAAAGTGGATAGGTTTGTTTTTCCGGCAGATTTTGTAGTCATGGAAATGCAGGATGAACATGGCAACGAGCTGTTACTTGGATGCCCTTTCCAAGCTACAGCTGACATGATCTTAGAGATGGGAAGAGGTCGTTTGACCTTAGGCATAGCCGATGACCGCTTTGAGATGGTCATGCCTTCTAGTACTGTGTCATCTAAAGCAAAGGAACAATGTAATATGGTGAAGCATCTGGATTGTAATATTTCACTCTGCCTTGGAAGGCCATTTCTGGACATGGCTCATGTGATTAGCAAGGTGGACAATGGAACTTTGGCTGTGGATATCATGGACCAGACCAAAGTAGTTTCTTTGTGCAAAGCTGTGGGATTCCCTAATGATGAGAATGAGGACATTCCACTTTCTCTGGAGGATGATGTTATTACTATTTCTGTTGCTGATGCATACCTGGAATTGCCATTGGAGGCGTGTTTGGTAAATATTACACATGATTGGATGTGGAGTAAATCACTCAAGGAGTGTGCCAAAATGCTTCAAATGTTTCCATGCTTCTATGTGAGGCATTATGAAGATCTAGGTGAACTACCCCCGCCGCTTCAATCATCTTTGATCAGGCCGCCGGATCTGGAATTAAAGTCACTGCCCCCGCACCTCAAATATGTCTTTCTAGCTGAGGAAGATAAGTTACCAGTGATCATCTCTGCTTATTTGAGTGCGGATGAAGAGGAACAATTGTTGATAGTGCTGAAGAACCACCGCGGAGCTTTTGGGTGGTCCGTTGCAGATATTATGGGGATTTCCCCTACTCTATGTCAGCACAAGATTCGACTTGAGGAGGGAGCCAAGCCCATGATTCAACCTCAACGACACCTCAATCCAAGAATGATGGAGGTTGTGAAAAAGGAGGTCATTAAGCTTCTTGTTGTAGGTATTATCTACGCCATATCAGACTCGACATGGGTGAGTCTCACACAGGTAGTCCTTAAGAAGGGGGGAATTACTGTCACCTAAAATTTGTTGAATGAACCTGTCACCACCCAATTGGTAACCGGGTGGCGAGTTTGTATTGATTACCACCGTTTGAATGCCGCCACGCTTAAGGATCACTTTCTGTTACCGTTCATCGATCAAATCTTAGAGCGCCTTGTCGGTCGATCGCACTTTTGTTTTCTAGACGGGTACTCGGGGTACAACCAGATCTCGATTGATCCTTTGGATCAAGAGAAATCTACGTTTACTTGTCCCTATGGGACTTTTGCCTACCGCCGAATGCCGTTTGGTTTATGCAATGCACCGACGACGTTTCAACGTTGTATGCTCGCCATATTTTCTGACATGGTAGAGCGTTGTCTCGAGGTTTTTATGGATGACTTCTCGGTGTATGGTGCATCGTTTAATGAATGTCTCTATAACTTAGACAAAGTTTTACAGCGTTGTGAGGACACACATTTGGTCCTCAACTGGGAGAAATGTCACATGATGGTGACTGAGGGGATAGTGCTAGGACACAAGGTGTCTAGCAAAGGTTTAGAGGTGGATCTGGTCAAAATTGAGGTCATTTCCAAGTTGCCCCCACCAAATTCTGTAAAAGGGGTAAGAAGTTTTCTGGGACATGCCGGGTTCTATCGGCGATTTATAAAAGATTTTTCAAAAATTGCAAAACCTCTATTCGAGCTTTTGGAGAAATACGCTATTTTCGATTTCAATGATAAGTGTCTACATGCGTTCGACGTTTTGAAAGAAAAATTGATTTCTGCACCGGTTGTTCAAATGCCGGACTGGACAAAACCGTTCGAACTAATGTGTGACGCTTCAGACTTTGCGGTAGGAGCCGTATTGGGGCAGCGGGTGGAAAATAAGCCCGTTGTGATTGTTTACGCCTCAAAGACCTTGAATGATGCACAATTTAATTATACAACTACTGAGAAAGAATTACTCGCCGTGGTATTTGCTTTTGAAAAATTCCGGCAGTATTTAGTTGGTTCTAAAGTAGTTGTATGGACTGACCATGCCGCAATTAAATACTTAATGGAGAAAATAGACGCAAAGCCTAGACTCATTAGGTGGATTTTTCTCTTACAAGAATTTGATATCGAAATTAAGGATAAATCTGGGATTGAGAATGTAGTGGCTGATCATTTGTCTAGGTTAGAAAGGGTGGATGAAAAAGATTTACATATACCCATAACCGAGACATTTCCAGATGAACAGATTTTGAAAATTACTTCTAAGGATCCTTGGTTTGCAGAGATTGTAAACTATTTGGCTTGCGGGATCATCCCGGAAGATTGGTCATATCAGGAGAAGAAACGATTTTTCCATTCTTTGAGATATTATTTTTGGGATGATCCAATTCTTCTTAAGCAATGCAGGGATGGTATCTTGCGCAGGTGTGTGCCTGAGGTGGAGTATGAGAGCGTTCTCCAACATTGCCACGCATCACCTACGGGAGGCCACCATGCAACCTCACGCACGACAGCTAAGGTTTTGGAAAGCGGCCTCTATTGGCCAACTTTGTTTCGAGATGCATACGAATTTGTGAGGCAATGTGATTCTTGCCAAAGAGTAGGTAATATCTCAAAGCGACAGGAGATGCCCCTGAATGTGTTTCAGGAAGTGGAGGTATTTGATTTGTGGGGCATAGATTTCATGGGACCCTTTGTGTCCTCAAACTCAAATTTATATATTTTATTAGCAGTTGATTATGTGTCGAAGTGGGTGGAAGCAATCCCCACAAGGACTAATGATTCCTCTGTGGTGTGCAAATTCGTGAAAGAGAATATTTTCTGTAGGTTTGGAGTACCCAGAATGATAATCAGTGATGGGGGTACGCATTTTAGGAATCAAAAGTTATCGACATTATTGAAGAAATATGGGGTCAAGCACAACATAGGTACCCCATATCATCCGCAAACCCAAGGGAAGGTGGAAGTCTCCAATCGCGAAATAAAGACGATTTTAGAGCGTACGGTGGCGTCTACGAGGAAGAACTGGAGTGCCCTATTACCGGATGCTTTGTGGGCATACAGGACGGCTTACAAAACACCTATAGGCACCACACCTTTTAGGTTGGCGTATGGCCGAGCGTGTCACCTACCGGTAGAGTTGGAGCACAAGGCGCATTGGGCGCTAAGAAGGCTAAACTTGAGTTACAATGAAGCGGGAAGGAAGCGGATGTTGAAATTGAATGAGTTGGATGAGCTACGGATGACGGCATATGAGAACGCACAGATATACAAGGAGTGCACAAAGATGATCCACGACCGCCACATCCAGTTGCGCACGTTCAAGAAAGGAGATAGTGTTTTGTTATTCAATTCACGACTCAAGTTGCATCCCGGGAAGCTAAAATCCCGGTGGAGTGGGCCGTTCGTGGTAGAGGAGGTCAAACCACACTGCGCGATCGTAGTGCGTGATGGTGATACCACGTTCTTGGTAAATGGACAGAGGTTGACGCTTTATTTTGGTGAGAATTACAAGAGGAAGGTGAATGAGGTCAAACTCATTTTCGTTCCGGATGCATGATGTGCCCAAAAGTTGTCTAGCCTAAGACGTTAAATAAGGGCTCTTGTTGGGAGGCAACCCAACCATTGGTACTTTAGTTTAGCTCATTTACATTCATAGTTTAATTTGTTTTTACTTAGTTTTTCATGTAAAAAATATACCGTGATCGTTTTGTTAATTGTGCAGGTTGAGGCAGAGTTGATACCATCGACACACTGGTCGATGGTATCGACCATGGAACAGCTAGACGACTGCAGATTTTGCACTGCGTCGATACCATCGACGGCCTCGTCGATGGTATCAATTGATCTACATGCAGATCGCAACATCAAAGTTGATGGTATCGACATGCCAGTCGATACCATCGAGATCTCTGAAGATTTAAAGACAAAATTGTCTCAGTGATGTCGATACCATCGACTTTGAAGTCGATGGTATCGACGCATTCAAAGAAGAAAGGCGGCGGTCGGGCATCTCGAGGATTCACCCTAACCCGAGGGTCGATACTATCGACATCCGTCGATGGTATCGACCGTCCACGTCACCGATCCAAGCGAGCAGATCAACGGTGATCGCGGCATCAAGAAGGTCGATCTGGGTGCAGCGTCGATACCATCGACGGCCCGTCGGCGATCCGAGGTTGCAAGATCCAGCAATCGACGACCGTCGATACTCGCAATGGGGGCGGATAGCATCGACGGGTCAACAGTAGCGCCGGCCAAGTCTATATAAGAAGATTCATTACGTCATTTGACGTCACACCTTCAGAGAGATCTCCTCCCTTTGCGTCGAGCACTCCCCCGAGCCATCCAAGCTGACGAAGAGCAGCACCGAGAGTAGGTCTTCATCGAGTGGAGATTTGATTCTCCAATCTTCATCGAGCTCTTTCTCTAATCCCTTTTCTCTTGCAACGATGGTGCATGTCGCTGGAGCGTCATCCTCTCACGCGAATCCGATGGAGATCACGGAGTTCGTGCCACCTCCGCCCACGTCGGTAGCACGCCCGCGCATGATCCACCCTTCTAAGGAGGTGAAGAAGATCTATGAAGAGATCTTGAAGAGGAAGATGGAGCCTACCCGGTTTGTGGATCGGGAGATGATCCGAAATCTCGGATTTGAGGCCAACTTGGCCTACGTTCTGCAGGGGCAGGCGAAACGCACAAGCCGGAGGCCCGATGAGTTACAGTACCATGCTGATGGCCAGCCGTTTTTCGGCGAGTGGCTAACCTACAAAGAGTTGGTGGCGAAGTTCATGGCGTCACTTGACGTCTGCGTCGTGCCCAACGACGTCATAACCACCGATCGTGAGTGGATCTTGGGCCGGGTGTCTATCCGGCTGTACAACCACGACTACACCCTCACACTCAAGCAGTTCAATAGGATTTTTAACTGGAGCCATTCTCAGTATGATCACCGCCGACCAGACAACCGCACCGATTACGACAAAATCTTTGCCGAGCTGGTGCCGGTGCCGGTGGGCAAGTCAGTAAGCTACCACAATGCTGCGGTAGCGGATTTCGAGCACCCATTCGTCCGGGTACTACACCGGATGTTGAGTTCTACAGTTTTTGCTCGAGGCGATCTGGCGCTGAGCAAATTCCAGGAGACGGATCTTTTCTTCTTATATCAGCTCCTGAAGCGCCAAGAATGCAACTGGGGCGCTTTCTTCCTGCAGCGGGTCCTGGTGGTGAAGAGGAGTATGAGGAAGGCCTCGATTCATTTTGGCGGGCTCATCACCCGGTTGGCACATTACCTCAGGCTCAACTTCTCTACTATGACTCTGCTTTCCACTAAGAGCAAGGTGAACGTGCAACATCTGCACCGTTCTAACCTTATTCTTCTGCGGGATGGTTTGGCATATGCACACTGCCACGTCAACCATGCTTACCAGGAGTGCGCGCTGCTCGATCCGGTCTTCCACATCGACGGTGTGCAGCATTTCCGGTGGCCAATGATATCCATCGTAGACTCTGACAAAGAAGGCGGCGACGACAGACAGGACGACGAGGCTGAGGAGGAAGAGGAGGCCTTTACACCTCTTCGCTCACGAGTAGCACCCCGGAAGCATCCTCGGATGCATCTGGGTGCATCTTCATCATCACAGCCTACGCCGCCTCCACCACAGCCCTCGCAGCCAAGCGAGGATGCCTATTCCATGCAAGGCATGTACACGATGCTGCAGGATATACAGCAGGCGCAACAGCGGCAAATGGGGATGTATACCGGTATTCAAGACACTACAAACCAAATACTGGACAACCAAAGGGCGATGTTTGAGAATGAGCGCCTCCTCCTTGACAACCAACAACAGATACATGATCAGTTGTATCAGATGGAGATGCAGCAGGAGCCCTTCTACGACCATTATTGGAGCCAGAGTTACTTTGGAGGCTATCCACAACCTCCACCCAGGGCCCAGTTTGATCCAAGCTTCCAGGGGGAGTATCCTTCTTGGGACCCTACGGCTCCGCAATACCCGCCTCCACCATCACAAGACTGATATGGTATCACTGTTCCAATCTTTAAGTTTGTTTTTGACTATGAGGCCATAGTCGAATTCAAGCTTAGGGGGGGTAGTTGGAACATGTTTATCTTTTATTGTTTTCAGTTTTTAATTTTCTTGTTATTTTCTTCTTGCATTTTTAGTTTTTGTAGGATCCACATGCTATCTAGTGTAATCGTGGGTGTCATAAAGTTGTGTCATCTCATTTTGTGCATGGGAAAATCAAGGGAAAATTAAAAAAATTTTGTGTGTTTGGAAAGCTTGTTTTGTTTAACCTTGGGCACATATCCTACGAAAATGATTGGTTGTGTCAACTTTAAAACAAAATTTAACAATTGTACTCCCAATGATTCATGAAAGTGGATGGAAATGGTTGTTTGAGCCTAAACTGACCAAATGGTAATGTGACTCTAATTGGAAGTAGGGGAGAGAAACCTCTTAAATACTACACAGGTCAGTAAGGAGGGACACATAATATCTTTCTAAGGTTCAGTCATTTAGTCTTGTGATCTGTCCACCTCATTGTTTTCACAACCCACCAAGATTTGGAAGTACTTTGCAGTTTTAACTTCTTTGACAACATCGCATATAGATAGGCTCTGCATTGAATCTATTTTCACATGTTTTGCATATATTGAAAAATGAAAAAAAAAGTAGAATAGTGATACATGCACATTACCCTTAGGTGCATGCCATGTAGTTGCATTCATAAGTTTCATGCATAAAGCAACATCATGTATCTCAATTTTTCTCCAATAGTGAATTAAATTGTTCCATACCTTCTAAATAGTGCAAATTTCTGAGTATGAAGAAAATAAGTCCAATAAAATATTCATTATCAATTATGGATATAAGGGCCGAAAAGGAAAAAAAATCTGAAAAATCTGCACAATGAAAAAAAGAGAAAAAGAAGGAAGTAGAATAAGAAGGAGAAAGGAACATAATATCACTTGCAATTCAAGGAAATTGAGTACATGATGTTGCTTAATCAGATATCCATCTCATTTTGAGACGGATGGTTAGTGCATGCATCATTCCACCTAACCTTAGACATTAGGGCATTTCTCATGTGCATTTGCATCATTTAGGGCATTTTTGTTTTATGCATGTTGACACTGTATCATACTTCCATTTTCTTCCATGAACCACCCATTTTCATCCACTCGTTGCTCGGATTGGTAGGCCACCGTGAATTTCTCCTCACTAATGTATATTAGGAGAACTGCTTCCATGTAGATGGTAGTTAGGGCGAGCAATGTAGTTTAGGAGATCACACGACGCACCAAGTCTGAACCGACGATTTTTATTATGTTAACTGCCTTATGTGATAGTGTTCATCAGTTTTGAGGTCAATTTCTCTTATGGATGATTATTGTCGCCTGCAGGGTAATTACCATTCTGTGGTTAGAGAGGGCCGGTATGTGAATGTCCGGTGGGAATCATTTGGGATGTTGGTTGTGATTTGTAGTTCTTTAGTTGACATTGGCAATTCTATTCTAAGGATTAGTTGCTCGAGGGTGAGCAACGTTCAAGCTTAGGGGAGTTTGATGCGATGATTTTGAGTCGCATTTATAGACCTGTTTCATATGTGTTTTATGCTTTAATTAGTCATTTCTATGGTTAATATCGCATAATTCATCTACTTTGGTCTTTGTTGCTATTTTATGTCAAATCCCCTTCAATTTATCGTTTTGAACATTAATTGTCAAATTATTATTATTTGTGTGAATTGATTTGGTTTCATGTTTAAATTTCAGGAAAAATGAGTATCTGATTCCGTCGATACCATCGATGGAAGTCGATACCATCGACTTTGTCACAGTTTGCCAGCCGAAAGAAGCAGGAACAAGTCGATACTATCGACTTTGAAGTCGATGGTATCGAGATACCATCAGCTTGTTGACGAAGAAGCAGTCAATAGTATCGACACCAAGTCGATACCATCGATACATGGAGACTACATCGTCGCAAAATGACAAAACCGAGGCCTAAAGGAAGTCGATACCATCGACCCTCGACGATGGTATCGAGATGATGTCGGGCGCGACAAAGGAAGGGTTTGCAGCCAGTCGCTACTGTAGCGGGTCGATACCATCGACTCGCGTCGATGGTATCGACACCGTAGGATATGAGTTGGCTTTCTAATGATCTCAATTGAACGACTACGATTAATTAGCAACCTAATGACTGAGATATACCTAAGGACGGCTGCCGAGACATGAGAGGAGAGCTGGTTAGCCATTGCACAAGTACCAAGGAATGGTAGAGAGGAGAACGGAGGCTAGAAGCTCATACTTGTTGATCCGGAGGCCAAAGGAGATGGATTCCACCACCGAAAGGCGGTAGAGCACACATTCTACACTAAGGATCAACCGGTTCTTCTCCGTTTAGGGGTTTTCCCTTTCATTCCACGTTTTTCACATGTTTTCCCCTATTTCTACCATGTACTTGTGTGAGATGAACATGCGGCGCTAATCCCCTTCATCTTTAGGACCGGGAGTAGCCCGGGGATTCATTGTATGACAGTTTTATAATAGTAATTCATATTTTATCTCTTAAATCTGTGGTATAGTTTCATTTTTTCCATACAGGGTCACACACATAGGATTTAACCTGGAAGAGGAGTTTTTCCACAAATGATGTTTAGATTGGTTACTAAAAGAGTTTAGTAGTTTAATTAAACACTCAATTGATTGGTAGCTCAAAATCATAGTGTTCAAGGTGTTGGACCAATTGATTAGAGTATCAGATTGATTGAAACTGCGATTGACTGATTTTGCACAATCTGCACCTCCAACCGATCAGCTCATGAGATGAACTGATTGGATTAGGTTGGTGAACCGATCGGCTCAATTGTTGAACCAGTCGGCTCATGTGACCAATGGAGATTGTTTGGAAAGTCGATTTTGCAAATACAATTGTTTCACTTGTACAAATTCGATTTGAACAAGGATTAATATTTGATTAATCGGAAACAAATATGAAAGTCAATTAGAGTTGGACCAGGACCACGAACCGATCAGCTCAGAAGTGAACCGATCGGCTCAGGTGCTCCAAATGATCGGTTCAGGTGTGAACCGATCGGCTCAGACCACCAATCGACCATTTCAAGGTTGAAACGATCGGTACAGGTGATGTAGTTGGTTGTTTTGTGGAAAATCTCAAACCCTTCTACTCCTGTTTAGTCCTGCATTGCCCGGGGTAGAGAACCATGTCCCATGACCCTCCTATATATAGGGGTATTGGGGGCTTCTCAAAGTACAACTCAGAATACCAGTTGCTTTGCGAAGTTGTCGTTCTCTCTGGTTTTGGTAACCGAGAGAGAGCCCGAGTAAGTGCTACCTGATAAGGGAGGCACAACAAGGGAAAGACAACTGCAGAAAGGCAACTGGTTGCAGGAGAGTGTGTCGGTGACTAGTATGCCGACAGGAGGGTGCGACTCCTTCCGATTCCTTATAGGACAAGGAGATCGGAGTTCTAGGCAGTCCATGTGGATGACTATAGAGGTGGGAGACTTCTGCCACTCAGAGGACAGCTGTCAATCCCGACGTCCAAGACCGGAGGTGAAGACCGCACAAGCCGCGAGGTAACATCACTGAGCAAGCCTCGGGACAAGGTACGCCTCCACAAACCATCCTTCCTATGGTATAGACGTTGATGTGAAACCTTAGTCTGGGTTTGGGAGGAGATTTTTTTTTTGTTTCCGCTACCTTCTCTGTCTTCCTAAAACCCAACAGAGAGATCTTAGTTGGTGAAACCTAATACAAGTTCCCCATCCTACTTGATATCTTGAACTTTGATTTTACTTGCTCTCTTGTTTTGTTTCCTTTCTTGTTTTACTTGTTTTGCTTTACTTTCTTGTTGAAGTATCGTTGTTCCGTATGGAACATATAACTTGATTCCACTCTTCTAGTTGTTGTAACCAAGCCAAGGCTGTACATTCTTAACACATACCACTCCTTGTCCCTGTGGACTGACCCCAATTTACTACATTAGACCCCGTATAATAGTTGTGGGGGCCTAAGTGTAGGGTTATAAATTTAAGAGTTTGACTACTCTACATCCACTCCTTTTTGGATGTGAAATTTAGTCCGGTGAACTTTTTGGCATCATTGTTGGGGACAAGGCAACTAGTACTATTAATAATATGAGTCTACATAGCATACACCAGTGCCTCAGGTCTAGCAATAGACTTGATTGCACACTTTCAAGTCTAATAACTCTAACTACCTCGAATATTTCATTTCACACGTCCATTTCTAACTCAACTGTTTGAACTATTTTAGGTAGCTTGAAGTTAAGTAGACTATCACCACTACCACCAACAATAATCATGCCTCCTCATAGGGGAGGCCATCATGGAGTCAACCATAACATGAGAGTTAAGGGCCTTCACAATGATCGTGAATAATATCGCAATGAAGAGTGCATGGAAGAATGCATGGAGGTACCTGAAGAAGATTGTGAAGAACGTGATGATGAAGAGTGTCACGATGAAGATCACAATGAGGATGAGTGTGAATAAGTACGATGATATGAAGGACATCGTGATAGATGCTAAAGCAAAAGAAGGAATCATGACAACAATGATGATGATGATAGGGGCCCTTCCCTTTACAAATTGGCTGCCACTGGGGCCAATGAATCTAGGTGCCCAATCATCATTACTAGGTTAAATGCTCCAAATTTCAAACTCAAGCTAGAAATTATCGCCATGATCTAGAATTTTTTTTTGGAGGAAACTCTTGAGATGAAAATCCTTACCACCATCTATATTCCTTAAAAAACATTTGTGGCACCATCAAGATGAATATGGTGGAAAATAGGTGATCTACTGCAAGGTGTTTAACTTCTCTCTGAGGGATAAGACATTGTCATGGTACCTTGTTGTTCTCGACAAGACCAATGGATGGTCACCCTTGGTAGAAACTTTTGTTACCAAGTTCTACCCAGTTGAGAAAACTCTCAGGAAGAGGCACAAGATCATTGGCTTCATGCAGAAGCCTGGGGAGAACCTATATGAAGCATTATAAAGGCTCCAATAGCACTAGAGGGACTACCCACACCATAACTACGATAAGGGATTTTTGGTTACTACCTTCTATAAGAGGCTTACTTCAGATGAAAGGACTTACCATAACTACTATAAGGGATTTCTGGTTACTACCTTCTATGAGAGGCTTACTTCAGATGAAAGGACTTCACTGAATGTTGATGTAGGAAGCGACTTCCTTGGTAAGAACCCAAAGAAGACCGTAAGGATAATTAATAACATGGCTGCCTTGCAAGACAGTCTAGAGTATGATAGAGGGACAACCAAGAAGATATCATCTGAAGGCACTAATACTGAATCTAAATCCATAGAGACTATAACCACTTAGATCCAAAAGATTGCTTTGGATGTGAAACAACTAAAGGATTCCTGAGGCAAGCGAAAAGGAAATGATGAAAAAGTCATGAAATGTGTTACTTGTGGAGAAGGGGGGCATGGTATTGACAATTGCATATACACTCAACTCAAAGAATATGGCGATGAAAAAGAAACTGAAAATGTCTCCTACGTTAACTTCAAGAGATCGGATCATCCCAATTTCTCCTATACAAACAAAGATGTTGTTGAAAACACCCATCAGTTGAACAACCCACCTAAAAACAACCAAGTTTCAGAGGAGGAAGAGGACTAACTGTGTTCACCTGCAACACAACTTACCAACAAAATAGAAACAACTACCAAGGCCAACGACAAAATCAGAATAGAAATTCAAGTGGTCCAAGTCAAGACCAAAATCAGAACAAAAAAACCAATCAACTAGATATGATGTCTGAACCTTTTGAATCTACAAAGAGACAAGCATTAGTGAATAAGCAACTAACTCAAAGTGCTATTACCAACACTAGTGTGTTAAGCACAATGCAAACACAATTGGGGGCATAACACTCTAGATGGATGACATGCATACCCACTAGAAACAAATTGATCATCAATTTGTGCAACTATCAAAGCTGATAAATAACCAACAAGGAAAAATACCTTCTAACACTAAAAGTGCACAATGTCCACTCTCCATTCTGAAAAGGTATTAGAATATATAAAAGACAAGACCATCCAAGAAGGTTAAGTCAAAAGAGAAGGGTAAGGGAAAGAAGACGACGAAAGAGAAGAAATTTGACATAGCTGAGGAGGCCTTCATAAACAAGGCTTCATATGCACCAAGAGTTCCCTTTACATATAAGCTTATCAAATCTCACTTGAAACATGTTGGTATGTATTCCCTGAGAGCCAATCATGGGATGATTGGTGGGATACATTGAGATTGATTTGATAAACATCAAAGGCGAGCTTCCAATTCTTTCTGGTTCAGTCATATGAGATAGTGATAGAACAGATTGAATGTCTAGAGAATGACAGTACTCAATGACGTATGCCTTCAGGTTCATGACCTGAACGATGAGATCATAAGGATGCTAAGAGTTTGTACATTCTTGTTATGTCCCTAGTCGGATGTCATTGTGGAAGGTAGATAGACAACAATGACACACAAGACTAGATTGTGGTGTTGGTTGATGACAAAATCTCATTAGTCATGATATAGAGATATCAAACCAAACACATAGGTACTTGTTAGAGAACAAGTGTACCAGACAGACCCACCGTGAGTTTGACACATGGAACCATGAGATGGTAGTCACAGTCAGTACTCACAGTGATGGTGGTGAGTGTGATTCTTAGACCTGAAATCACTGCACTCAACACATGTCGTTGGGCACACTTTGACATCATCAAACGCAGTCCTGAAACATGGGTTGTTATAAAGGTGATGATTGGGTGGCTTTGACACATGGGGCTTTTGAGGGGTGAGTGATAGATATGGGATTTGTCCCTCCTGAGGGAGTTTGATATCCATGGCCACTTGATGAGTAGGATTGAGAAAGGCGTGCACGCACGTGTGAATCAGTATATGATACTGATGTCATACATATCTCTTCCAGTCTACTCTGAGATCAAGGAAGTGAATGAACGTTGACAGGATGACTGTTCCATGCCTCGAGTTCATTCAGGATATCAGTGACAAAGGAATTATACATTCGCTGTAACACCATTCACGGATTGTAGGATGAAAGTTGTTCTCCAACTTTCTACTTTCACTTGGGTAGCACTGATGTGTGACTAGGCACCGCTCTTTCCTTGTGAAGTCATAAGTGTTATGGACTTTCACTGCCAACGTGAAATGGACCTGCAGGGTCACACACATAGGATTTAACCTGGAAGAGGAGTTTTGTCCACAAAGCAATGTTTAGATTGATTACTAAAGGAGTTTAGTAGTTCAATTAAACACTCAATCAGTCGATAGCTCAATATCGTATGGTTCAAGGTGTTGGATGCATTGATTGGAGTATCGGATTGATTGAAATTGCAATTGACTGATTTTGCCCAACCTGTGCTCCCAACCGATCGGTTCATGTGATGAACCGGTCGGCTGAGGTTGCTGAACCGGTCGGCTGGAGTGTCCAGGCCGATCGGCTCATGCCCAGGTTGAAATGACCGGTTCAAGGGTTGAACCGATCGGCTCAACTGGTGCAACTGACCAGTTGGGAAAAGTCATGTCGGCAAGAATTTTCCTTTGGTTTCAAATTGCCCAATTCGATTGGGAATAATATTGGTATTCGATACCAATTGGGCAAGAAACAAGGAAAGTCTTTTTGAGCCGGATTAGGACCATGAACCGATCGGTTCAGGGCACCAACCGATTGGTTGGAGTGCCCCAAACGATCGGCTCAGGTCCAACCGATCGGCTCAATGGCCGAACCGATCGGTTCAGTTGTGAACCGATCATTTCAACTTGCGAACCGGTTGCTTTTTGTGGAAAATTCTCGAACCTTTCTACTCCTGCTTTAGTCCCGCATTGCCTGGGATGGAGAACCCTGTCCAATGACTCTCCTACATATATAGGGGTATTGGGGGCTTCTCAAAGTACAGTTCAGTGCAACCAGTTGCTCTGCAAGTTGTCGTTCTCTCTGGTTTTGGTAACCGTGAGAGAGCCCGAGCAAGTGCTTCCCGCAAAAGGGAGGTACAGCAAGGGAAGGACAACTGCAGTTGCAACAGGAGGCAGGAGAGTGTGTTGGCGACTAGTACGTCAACAGGAGGGTGCGACTCCTTCCACTTCCTTGTGGGACAAGGAGTGTGGAGTTCCAGGTGGTCCATGTGGACTACTACAGAGGTGGGAGGACACTGCCGCTTAGGAGGACAACTGTCATCCGACAGTCCGGTTCGAGTAGGAGTTGTCAGTCCCGGTGCGACCAGGAGCTGCACAGACACCGTCGAAGTCCAGAGTTGAAGACCACACATTACGCGAGGTATTGTCGCCGAGCAAGCCTCGGGACAAGGTATGATTCCGCAAACCATCCTTTGCTATTATATAGACGTTGACGCGTTTCCTCGGTATGGGTTGGGGAGAAAAATTTTTGTTTCCACTGCCTTCTCTGTCTCCCCTAAAACCCAACAGTGGTATCAGAGCCACGTCAACTGCTCTATATTTTAGGAATATCCATATGATCGATTTTGGTTTGTCGCCTTTATTTATTGCATACGATGCGAATAATATCGGCTTTATGCATGCCCAATTCTAAATCCACAAATCCCTAATTACATATATGATATGTATTATTAATGCACTCGATACGCGTCGCCCTTAAATGAGTTTTATGGTGGATGTGTGTAGCATGATTATGGCCTATAAACCCCTATCTGTGATTGGTTGTGTGTGGTTGCTTGCATCTCGGTCTGCGCACCGATCTTCCCTCTCTTATTCCTGATGTAACTAGAAATAATTCGAGATTCTTTCCTACCTTTGCTCCCCCCGAATGTAACTCGGGGTTTCCCTTTTTAAAGAAATGTAATAAATAGGATAGATTGTTTTTATTTCCTGTTATATCAAAGACCGGCGGACATCAAGACGACTGCTCAGACGGTCGGTTCAAGGCATGAACCGATCGGTTGACCTTCCAGACGGTCGGTTCAAGGAGTGAACCGATCGGTTGATGACCGGTTCAAGGAGCGAGACAAGCGGGTGGCAGACATGACGAGATGCACGACGACTAGGCGAACCGATCGGTTGGAGGAGCCAACCGATCGGCTGGTGGCACCCAGACGACCGGCTGGAGAGTACAGATCATTCATATGATGAGTTGATCCACTCGGATGGCAAGGCACAGATGTTCATCTTGTACAGGTTGCATGAGATGTTGACCTAGATGACCATGATTCCTCTTGGCTCGAGGAATCACATTAGGATGGCCATAATCATCGCTTTTTATCGTTTGTGCATGTTTTCTGTGGGATATAGCATGTATATGATATGTACTATGTATTGTGGTGATTGGATATGTATATGTATATAAAACCAAATCCCTCATTAAAATATTAAGTTTTAGATGCCTTCCAAATGCAACACACATGAAAAGCTTGATCGACCAAGTGTGGGCACGCCCAAGCGTGGTGCACCATCTATCTCGTGGAAGCGTGAAGGATGAATATGTGGGTCTGCCCAAGCAGGGTGCATATTCATCGTGTTTGCTTTGGGTCAGACTTAACAAGGTGACCTAGATAGGATCTAGCGCCTTGAGGCATGGAGATGATCATTGCAAGGAGTTGTAGATGACATCTTATCAAGAGTTGCATATGATGCAATTGGAAAAAGTTGCCTACCTGAGAGATCTATGTTGTGGGTGACAGCCCAAGCTGGTCCATGACTTAGAGGATTTCAGAATCTTGCCCACTAGAAGGTTGTACGCTGCAATCTTCCGAATTGATGGTGAGGGCTATCAATTTGAAGTAAAATAGTGGGAGCGATAATTAATTAAAGGCCTAATTATATCGTCAAATTTTCAAATCAATCAAATAAGTCAAAAATGAGTTTTCGACTAAAATTGCATATTTTCCTTTTGTAGTTCAAATGGCAACAAACAACAACAACTTTTCTTTGCGATCGGTCCTTGACAAGGACAAGCTAAATGGGACAAACTTCCACGACTGGTATCGGACATTGAGAATTGTTCTCACTCAAGAGCGCAAGCTCTATGTCCTGGATACTCCAATTCCAGAGGAACCCGCTCCTAATGCACCAAAGGCAGAAAGGGATGCTTACAAGAAGCATTCTGATGATGCCATTGATGCAAAGTGCTTGATGCTATGTTCAATGAACCATGAGTTGCAGAGGCAACATGAGAACATGGGTGTCATAGAGATGATTCTGCATCTCAGGAACATGTATGAAGATCAGACACGGCAAGAGAGGTACAATGTTTCTAGGGCACTGTTCAAGTGCGTCATGACAGAAGGAGATCTAGTTGGTCCTCACACACTCAAGATGATTGGGTATGTGGAGAACCTGCAGAGATTGGGATTTCCACTGAGCCAAGAGTTGGCTACTGATGTGATACTGCAATCGTTGCCATAATCTTACAGTCAGTTTGTGATGAACTACAACATGAACAACTTTGATAGGTCACTGTCAGAGTTGTTGGGCATGTTGAGGACAGCCGCGTTACAGATGAAGAAGGACAAGCCTAAGTCCGTGATGGTGATCACGAGCAAGAAAGGCAAGTCCAAGCGCAAGGGCAAGGGCAAAGCTAAGAAAGGTTCTGAAGCTAGCCAGGAGTCCAAGCCATCTTCAGCTCTCAAGACCAAGGGAGGCGTGACAAAGAAAGGAAATTGCCACCATTGTCAAAAGCCAGGACATTGGAAAAGGAATTGTCCTCTCTACCTGGAAGAACAAAAGAAGAAGGAGGTGACTGAAACCTCTACTTAAAGGTGTCATGAAAGTAAACTTGTAACACTTTTGAGATATATGATAAAGCATTCTTACTTGGGGCAAGTGTTGCCTTTATAGATAGGAATACTTTAGTTTATTTTCAGCCAATAAGGCATGTAATACAGTTATGAACTGCTATTTCATACTTTCCAATAGATAGAAACACTTTATTTTTGCATATTGTATGACAATGATGGCAATTAATAAAGAGATGTTTCAATTTATAAAGATGTGATCTTTGTGGCAATGCCTTATTTATCTTGTGATATTTGATATGCATAAGATAAGATGATACCTAAAAGTTATAGATAACTCAAAAAATTTAATTAGCATTAATCATGAGAAATTCATTTCTAGTTTCCATGTGATGGATAAATCTAGACTCTTTTGGTTATAGAACCAGTAAGAGACATGAATATCTTGGACATGATTAATCAATCTTCACTAATGTAGTGGGAGAGTGATTATCCTATTAGGTATAATACATGTGATGTATTTACATACCTATTGGAATAAATGCTAATACTTCAAATGGTGTTTAGAGAAATACCAACATGAATGTCTTAAAATGTTCAAGATTATCATAAATGAAGTACAAATTTGGTAAAGTATTAATTCTTGATGAGATCAATGAATAAAATACTTGGACCAAATGTTTGAGATCCTTATGAGTGATTATGATAGTGTATCATAGTGAACTCATGATTAAGGCATGGTGATGTCTGAATCAAGAAGGAATCATACTCTAAGGAGTTAGAGAATGATTATCAAATAACTGAATTCTTCTTAATAAATGAATACCCCACACTAATAAAAGAAATCAAGAATCACAAGGGTTGTGAGTTCTTATAATTTTAATAGATACACCTCAATTATCTGTGTGATCAGTTGTTCATGTGATGAGTCAAATATCAAGATGAATATGAGGAACCGAATCTTGAGTTATGATTTAAAACCATTACATCCTAAATGACTTCCATGTGAACCATAAGGTATGACCTTGATGGTAGCACTCATTGGATCATATCCATAAGTGCAGATGAGTCTTAAGTGTTAAGACACATGGATAACATTTTGAGAAGGATGATGCTTGTTGATTGCAACTTAATGGCTAAGACATTTGGCATATGGATACTAAAACCGCATTCCTATGAGGAATAAAACCAGGATGTGTACGTGACACAACCTATAAGGTTTATGAATCCACTAATGCAAATGAAGTCTATAAGTTACAATGGACTAATCAATGTGATTGATTGAGTACAAGCAACTCAAAATTGGATCTTTATTTTGATGATATAGTCAAAGGGTTTGACTGATATGTCAAAGATAAAGAAGGGATCTGTGATTTAGTGGGAGCGTGTTCACATTCCACATATTGATGTGAAATGGAAATGTTCTAGATTGGAAATCCGAATGTGGAAATTATCTTTAAGGAAGATAGAGATGTTTCCTATGTGATAGGAATAGAGATCTATAGAGATAGTTCTCGGAAAATCTCTTGACCTGGAAAGAGAAAACATACATTGGCAATCTATACTGAAGTGTTCAGTATGCACAGATTCAGTGGGAGAAAACTTGTCCATGTTACATGGAGTTAGTATCCCAAGGCCAAGTGTCCAATTCTTATGAAGAATGGGAACACTAAGAATAGATATGGATCTATCATGTATGTAATCATCCCATTATCTTGCATGTTTGACATGGCAAGAATAAAATGTATTCATCATCTTGTATGTAGGACATGGCAATATGATGTGCTCATCCTAATAACTCATATGTAGGACGTGACGAGTGGATGTCTGTCTACTTCCAGTAAGGGTTACTGGAATACCATGAGAACTTGATAAGTGCTTGTGAAGTACTAGTTCTATGGAGATAAGGAAGAGTTCGATGTAAAGAGTTACATTGATGCGAACTTCCGAAAGGACAGAAAATTAATCGCAAAATATACATTAGATATATAAAAGAGAATGTTTGTTGATAATTGGAAATGTTCCAATAAAGCCATTTGAAAAGGGAAATGCCGAGTATCTATGTATTAGTAAACAGTAGTGGATACTATATGGATCTGAAAGTTCATAGTATGAACTTATATTCCACTCATTGATGATAATTCTGGAATCCTTGATCATGCAATGTGGCTAAAGGTTAGCAAAGGAAGACTAGATCGCATATTACGGCAACTCCATCTCATACGTATGACGTACAGCGAAGAGATGCGAGACATGCAATTTGTACAGACTTTGGCAAGGTGTTGTCATTACTCACTATATTGGCACTAGAGCATAGTAACATGTGGGACATGTTTGAAGATCACTATGAATATGATTCATGGGTGATTGGCTCGCAGTGCAAGTGGGAGTCTGTTGGTATGTATGCCCTGAGAGCCAATCATGGGATGATTGGTGGGATACATTGAGATTGATTTGATAAACATCAAAGGTGAGCTTCTAATTCTTTCTGGTTCAGTCATATGAGATAGTGATAGAACAGATTGAATGTCTAGAGAATGACAGTACTCAATGACGTATGCCTTCAGGTTCATGACCTGAACAATGAGATCATACAGATGGTAAGAGTTTGTACATTCTTGTTATGTCCCTAGTCGGATGTCATTGTGGAAGGTAGATAGACAGCAATGACACACAAGACTAGATTGTGGTGTTGGTTGATGACAGAATCTCATTAGTCATGATATAGAGATATCAAACCAAACACATAGGTACTTGTTAGAGAACAAGTGTACCGGACAGACCCACCGTGAGTTTGACACATGGAACCATGAGATGGTAGTCACAGTCAGTACTCACAGTGATGGTGGTGAGTGTGATTCTTAGACCTGAAATCACTGCACTCAACACATGTCGTTGGGCACACTTTGACATCATCAAACGCAGTCCTGCAACATGGGTTGTTATAAAGGTGATGATTGGGTGGCTTTGACACATGGGGCTTTTGAGGGGTGAGTGATAGATATGGGATTTGTCCCTCCTGAGGGAGTTTGATATCCGTGGCCACTTGATGAGTAGGATTGAGAAAGGCGTGCACGCATGTGTGAATCAGTATATGATACTGATGTCATACATATCTCTTCCAGTCTACTCTGAGATCAAGGAAGTGAATGAACGTTGACAGGATGACTGTTCCATGCCTCGAGTTCATTCGGGATATCAGTGACAAAGGAATTATACATTCGCTGTAACACCATTCACGGATTGTAGGATGAAAGTTGTTCTCCAACTTTCTACTTTCACTTGGGTAGCACTGATGTGTGACTAGGCACTGCTCTTTGCTTGTGAAGTCATAAGTGTTATGGACTTTCACTGCCAACATGAAATGGACCTGCAGGGTCACACACATAGGATTTAACCTGGAAGAGGAGAGTTGTCCACAAAGCAATGTTTAGATTGATTACTAAAGGAGTTTAGTAGTTCAATTAAACACTCAATCAGTCGATAGCTCAATATCATATGGTTCAAGGTGTTGGACACATTGATTGGAGTATCGGATTGATTGAAATCACAATTGACTGATTTTGCCCAACCTGTGCTCCCAACCGATCGGTTCATGTGATGAACCGGTCGGCTGAGGTTGCTGAACCGGTCGGCTGGAGTGTCCAGGCCGATCGGCTCATGCCCAGGTTGAAACGACCGGTTCAAGGGTTGAACCGATCGGATCAACTGGTGCAACCGACCAGTTGGGAAAAGTCATGTCGGCAAGAATTTTCCTTTGGTTTCAAATTGCCCAATTCGATTGGGAATAATATTGGTATTCGATACCAATTGGGAAAGAAACAAGGAAAGTCTTTTTGAGCTGGATTAGGACCATGAACCGATCGGTTCAGGGCACCAACCGATCGGTTGGAGTGCCCCAAACGATCGGATCAGGTCCAACCGATCGGCTCAATGGCCGAACCGATCAGTTCAGTTGTGAACCGATCATTTCAAGTTGCGAACCGGTTGCTTTTTGTGGAAAATTCTCAAACCTTTCTACTCCTGCTTTAGTCCCGCATTGCCCGGGATGGAGAACCCTGTCCCATGACTCTCCTATATATATAGGGGTATTGGGGGCTTCTCAAATTACAGTTCAGTGCAACCAGTTGCTCTGCAAGTTGTCATTCTCTCTGGTTTTGGTAACCGTGAGAGAGCCCGAGAAAGTGCTTCCCGCAAAAGGGAGGTGCAGCAAGGGAAGGACAACTGCAGTTGCAACAGGAGGCAGGAGAGCGTGTTGGCGACTAGTATGTCAACAGGAGGGTGTGACTCCTTCCACTTTCTTGTGGGATAAGGAGTGTGGAGTTCCAGGTGGTCCGTGTGGACTACTACAGAGGCGGGAGGACACTGCCGCTTAGGAGGACAACTGTCATCCGACAGTCCGGTTCGAGTAGGAGTTGTCAGACCCGGTGCGACCAGGAGCTGCACAGACACCGTCGAAGTCCGGAGTTGAAGACCGCGCATTACGCGAGGTATTGTCGCCGAGCAAGCCTCGGGACAAGGTATGATTCCGCAAACCATCCTTTCCTATTATATAGACGTTGACGCGTTTCCTCGGTATGGGTTGGGGAGAAAAATTTTTGTTTCCGCTGCCTTATCTGTCTCCCCTAAAACCCAACAAAACAAAGGTACAAAAAGTTTATGGAGACTGCGAAGAGACTGCACATGGATATTCCATTCCTAGATGCCAATGAGGAAACACTGACATATGCAAAAATTTCCAAAGACCTGATTATAAAAATAAGAGGAGGAGACCATGTGGAAACTATAAGACTCCCAAAGATGTCCAATGCCTTCGTTCAGGCGAAGATGCCTGCTAAAAAAAAGGATTTAGAAGCGTCAACCATCCCATTCAATGTTGGAGACAATGAAGTGAGACAAGGACTAGCATACCTTAGAGCAATCATTAGTCTTATACCCCTTACTCTAGTCCAGAGGCTAGGTCTTACTCATATGGTCAAAACAGGAATGAGAGTTAAATTAGATGACTACACCTTCACAATTTTGGTAGGTATTGTGAAAGATGTCCCAGTCCGAGTGGAATGATTCTTTGTACCATGCAACATAGTCGTGATCGATACTGTCAAAAATCTGACGTGCCCAATGATCTTTGGACAACCATTCCTCTCCATTGGGGGAGTGTTAATTGATGTCAAAGCTAGGATCATTACCATCAGAGTTAAAAGTGATCACAACAATTTCCATGTTCAAGACTCCATGGGAGGACCATCTCTCTTCAAGTCGGTCTACTTCATGGACAACTATTATTGATTTTGTAAAGAGGTCCAAGAAGAAAATGTTATAGTCAATCCATTCATGAGAGCCTTAAACAATCCCGATCCAAGTGTTGAAGATCCGAAAGTTTTCAAAATCCTTGATTATCAAAATCAACTAGAGGAAGATTGCATTGATGAGGAGGAAGAAATCTACGAGACCATAAAGTATGCATCCCTAGAGCAAACACCAGAGGAGAAAGAAGAACCAAAGCCCAAGGTGGAACTAAAAAAACTACCTGAAGGGTTAAAGTATGAATTCCTAGACGATGAAGAGAGGAACCCAGTGATCATATATTTTGCCTTAATAGATGACCAACAAGAATTTTTTTAAATGAACTCAAGCTCCACAGAAAATCCATAGGTTACTCTGTAGATGACATCAAGGGATTACACATAGCGATTTGCATGCACCTGATAAATCTAGAAGAGACTACCAAACATCTAGTCTAATTTCAAAGAAAGTTGAATCAGATGCCATGAGAGGTTGTTAAGAAAGATGTGATAAAAAGATGTGATAAAACTACGTGATGCAGGTATTATATACCCAATTACTGATAGCAATTGCGTAAGCCTGATACATGTAGTACCAAAAAAGGGGGGAACTATAGTGGGGAAATGTGAAAAAGGAAATGAAATAGCCACATGAACTGTGACCGAGTGGAGAATGTGCATAGACTATAGAAAGCTTAATGCTGCCATAAAGAAGGACCATTTTCCACTATCATTCATAGATCGGATCCTAGAATGGGTAGCTCACCACTCATATTTCTGCTTTCTAGATGGATCCTCAGGATTTTATCAAGTTCTTATCCACCCTGACGATCAGGAGAAAACTACCTTTACTCGCATATATGGAACTTATGCCTTTCGACGAATGCCATTTGGACTATGCAACACACTTGAAACATTCCAAAGGTGCATGATTTCGATATTTGTTGATTTCTTGGAAGACATCATGGAAGTTTTCATGGATGACTTTTCTGTCTATGGAACTGATTTTGACCATTATTTAAGGAACTTATCTCAAGTTTTGAGAAGATATGAAGAAAAGAAATTAGTGCTAAAATGGGAGAAGTGTCACTTCATGGTGTAGGAAGGTATTGTTCTTAGATACACGATTTCTAGAAAAGGGATCGAAGTTAATCTTAGAAAAGTAGAAGTCATGTCTAAACTCCCACTTCCTAAATTAGTGACCGAAGTGAGAAGTGTTGTGGGACACGTAGGTTACTACATGAGATTTATAAAGACTTCTCTAAGATTACAAAATCCCTATACATCCTTCTCGAGAAAGATGTTGTGTTTGACTTTATAGATAAATGCCTTGAAGCATTCAATACTCTAAAAAATTCTTTAACAACAACTTTGCTTTTGAAAGCTCCAAATTGGGAGATACCTTAGAAAACAATGTCTGATGCAAGAGACTATGTTATTGGAGAAGTCCTCGGACTGAGAAAGGATAAGAAACACCACACGATATACTATGCCAATAAAACCCCAGATGATGCCCAAGTCAATTACACCACCAACAAAAAAAGGAGATGCTAGCCATAGTATTTTCTTTTGAAAAAATCAGATCCTATCTGATAGGATCAAAGGTCAAGGTGTACACAAACCATGGTTCCATCAAAAACTTAATGCAAAAAAGGACACCAAGCCCATAAATCTTGTAATGGGATCTGTTACAACTAGAATTTGATCATGAAATCATGACAAGAAAGGGACAGAAAACATGGTTTCCGACCACTTGTCAAGCATCATAGTTATGAAAAAATATCCTTTACCAATCAATGAAAATTATATTGATGAATCCTTGATAATGGTGAAGTCCATTGAACCCAGTTTACAATGGTTTGTTGACATCTATAACTATTTAGCATGCCAACAATTGCCACCTGAAATCACCTACAACCAAAATAAAAAGCTATTTTCTAATTTTAAAAACTACTATTAGGATGATCCTCTTCTCTTTATGAGATGTGCTAACAACCTATACCACAGTTGTGTCCCAGAAGAAGAAGTACCCAAGACACTCTTCGAATACAATTCTTCGTCGTACGGAGGCCACCTTGGCAGAGAAAGAATAGTAGCAAAAGTCTTACAACCTAGGTTTTACTGGCCTATGTTGTTCAAGGATGCACGTGCCTACTTGAAAGCACGCGACAAATGCCAGAGAATGGGAAATATTTTGAGGAGAAAAGAAATGCCAATGTCTGAATGGATACAGGTGGAAATTTTGATGTCTGGGAAATAGACTACATGTGACCTTTCCCATCATCATGGGGCAACCAATACATCTTGGTTGTAGTAGATTATGTATCCAAATGGGTGGAAGTAGTAGCTACCCCCACTTGTGACTCAAAAGCCCTGATCAAGATATTTGAAAAGATCGTCTTTTCTAGGTTTGGTGTCCCGTGTAGCATCATTGGTGACGGGGGATCCCACATCAAGGAGAAACAATTTGAATCCTTGCTAAAGAAATTCAAAGTAAGACACAAGGTTGCACCTTATCACCCGAAAATGTCTAGACAAGTAGAAGTTTCAAGCAGACAAATCAAGCAAATTCCAGAGAAAATCATTAGTCGTATTTAGAAGGACTGGTTGATGAACCTAGATGATGCATTATGGGTGTACCACACAACCTATAAAACTCTGATAGGGACAAGGCCCTATCGACTAATTTATGAGAAGTCTTGCCATCTGTCATTGGAATTAGAATACAAGGCCTTTTGGTCAATTGAATTCTTGAATATGGACCCAACCCTGGCCTCCAAGAAGATATTTCTACAACTACAAGAATTAAAGAGTTAAGGCAACATGCCTACGAAAATGCCATAATCTATAAGAAAAGGACAAAAGTGTGGCATGATGCCCACTTAAATAAAAAGGATTTGTCATCAGGGAATAAGGTCCTCTTGTTCAACTCAAGCATCAGACTCTTCCCATGCAAACTTAGGTCAAGATGGTCTGGACAATTCACTATATCAAAGATATACCCATCACGAATGATGGAGATCTGGAGTGACAAGACTAGAATATTTAAGGTGAATGGACATGTGGGCACATGTTAAAGGCACACAACTATAGGAATACATACTATACTAGATGCCAACAAGGTGGATGAATATACAGAAAATGGGCAACATTGTCAGATGGCATGGCTTCTTCTCTTTATCTTCTCTCCTCCATCTCATATCTTTCCTCAACTCATCTTCCTCTATTTTTCCCCTCATGCCAACCACAAAAAGGATCATGAGAGTGGTTGGGGTGGAGAGTCATTAAAATTGGTAGAGGAATGGATGTGTAAAGGATGGTACAAAGAATATAGATACCAGAATGTAGCACGATACGAAGGACAGAACAAATATACTACCGAAATGGAAACTCAATAGAAACAGGAGTACACTATCGTAATGGAACTCAATTGGAAGAAAATGATACTACCAAAATGAAACTAGGTAAAAGAGTAGTGGCACTACCTGTAATGTATACGAACACAAGTTGATACTTAGTTACAAAGACTAGGAAAATTTGTATATCACACATGCATGCAAGATTTTGCATCATTATTTGAAATTAGTCTTCAATCTCCTCTTCCATCATAAGTGAGTGTATTGATTTTTTGCTAATGGATAATGCATTTAACTGAGTACTTGTATCCTACTGAGTATATTATTATCCAATCCAATGATCCTTGTCCTATGTTTCATCATTCGAGTGTGTCTAGTAATCAACCGAGTTTGAATGGTTTGATAGGTGTCTTAGTCATCAATCAAATGTACATTGTTTGATAAGTGTCATACTTGCTTGTACGTGTGGCTCGTATCTGGTTGCATGTATGAATGTGGTTGGCGATATAACTTCTATTTAATAGAGTCTAATATTCGATCAAACACATCCATAATTGTTCATTATAATCAATGTCTAGAGTTGTGAGTAATAATACCTATTTAAGTCCTATATATAAAATTGTATCCACGATAATTAGAGTCAATCACCTGATGAACTATTTTGTTGCAACAATGTATGCTTCCCGATCAAACCATTCTCCCTCATAATCCTATCCCAACTTTCAGTTGCTTTGTGATAAACTCTAGACAACTAATAGATGATCAAAATTTGTTCAGAATGTGGCACACATCCCACAAATGAGAAGAGTCCATTTTGGAGGGAAAAGAATAGAAAAACTTCATGTACCCCTACTAAGCTATTGTCATTGTAAGGATGGAATAGCTCAAATTCTACTATTAAGTTCTAAATGAAATAGGATCCATATGCATGCCATGATTGGGCTCAAAGTAGAAACTATAAGTGTTCCATGCTTAGCATGAAAAGAGTGAATTTGATTCCTAATAGAGCTGTAAATGGTCAAGGTATTATTCGTTTATCTACCACACATACCTTGTAGGGTAGGGTAAGGATTAACATAATTTTACCCACCACACAGATACTCTTTATCTACTTACCTATATCTAAAGAGGGTAGGATAAGGGAGACGGTTTACCCTACCTGCTTTACCCATTAACCCATTAGTATAGTTTGAATTTATATTTTCAAATTCTAAAGTATGTATTAATGCCTACCAAAAACCCCAACAAGTAACATCACTACTTTCTCAATTTGTACTGTTATGATTCCCAAAAGTTTAATAGATAATGGATATTATGAGGCCACCTTTTATAGTCACATTCTTGATAGAAAGATGGATTCATCAATAAGAAATATTATATCAAACATTTTAGACCTTATTTTTAGAAAAAAAACATTGAGTTAAGTAATATTATTTTTTGACGTATATCACACAAAAACGAAATTATTACTAGCAAAACTAATTTAAGAGCATCTTGTGTTTGATATAGAGAATATCATATTAAATTATTGTTCAAAATATCTTATACTATCTTAATGTTGTTTTAGCCTTACCCTTACCTATTTACATTGTGGCAAAAAAGATTGCGAGTAAAAGTAGGGTAAAGATTAAAAAAAAGGTAATTGCCTTACCATCTACCCACATCTTTGACACATGTAAGGCTAAGGGTAAGTCTTTACCCTAACCAACGCTATCTATTTACAACCCTAACTCCCAATGCAAGTTGACACCTACAGAAACTAGAGGCTTTGGATATCACACATGCATGAAAGAAAACGAGTGTCATGATTCTCTTGGGCTCAAGAATTCTCTACAATCTTCAATCTCCACTTTTACTAGAAGATAAATTTCTTGATTTTGCTCTTGCTGAAAATGTATTTGAGCCGAGTACTTCGTACCAGATCAAGTATGATTTTTACTCAAACAGGTGACCCATAAACATTTATATCGGATATGTATGTCATATAATTGAGTCTGGTACTCAATCAAGTGTGATGAGTATCTGGTTGTAAGTATGAATCTGACCGAGGAAACAACTTCTATCCAATTGAGTCTTCAAGCACATTCATTCTTGTTCCTTAACAGAAAGGTCTAGATGTGTGAATTATGATATCGGCTTCAGATGTGCATAAAAAAACGTCCATGATAATAAGATTGAGACAATTGGATCCTATTTTTTACAATTTGGGCTATCAAGTTTGTAGCATCCAACTAACAAAAACATAATTAACTAATGTGGAAGCGTTCACTAAGCAGCGGATTATAGAAAATCACTAAAAATTTAAAACCTTTTTCAAAGATACCCAATCATAGGAAAACTCTTTCAACAAGAACCAATGTATTACATTTACATCATGGTTCATAAGTATATATCTTATACCATCTCTTTTCAAGGGTTACAACATCAACTGCCTTGTTAAAAGCTAAACACAGACAACATAATAACCTCGAGGAATCAAGCCAAAATCTCAAAACGATACATTAAAAGCACTAAGTACTAACTCCGAGGACCTGAGAGTACAGAGACGACACATAGGACTTCTATCTACCAAACACGGTAGACAGCACACTCAACCTGAGTTGTCACTACTGTCCTTGTAGCTGCTGATGTTCTTCATCCGAAAGATATTATCAGTCTCTTTCACACTCGTCCACCTAAAAATGTTGGTTCCCACGGGGGTGAGACAATTGAAAATTGCCCCAGCGAGAGATATAACTCTCCGCCAGAAACATCATTATTGTAGTTTAATTAATATAAAACTGAGCAGAGGATAAGCAGTTTAGATCATTCTAATCTTTTAAAGTATTACACATATCTATGATTGAATAGTAATTCATCTATTCTCTTTATAAGAAATAGAAAGAACATGTATAACATTCATCTACCATACATTTTCAACATCTCAAGCTTTGCTCATATTATTCTGATGTGTCACCCATGATTCATTCTTGTTTCTATTTGTTGGCCTTAGCCAATATGCTAAACAAGTATTCACTTATGCCAGACATGTGATTATATAAATCATCATGTATTATTCAAGCATTAAACTATATCAATCAGGTATAAATGTTTCAGGCATTGGACTATACCAATCCTGATTACACATCCAGGCATTGGACTTTAACCAAACCTAATTACAGGCATTAAGCCTCTGTCATGTATTTCTAATTATAGAGGCATGGATAGCATGTGAAACATAACTATCAACATGAGATATCTAGCATCATGATTATAATCAACAGTAGCAGTAAGATATCAACATAAGCATGACCATTGTATGTACACAATTACAGTCTTATGCATATCCACAACATAAGTATAATTACTATCTCTTAGTTGCACTAAGCATCATCTTTATGTAAAGAGAACAAACATGGGTTTCCATTCAATGTGAAGCGTCATGTATAACCCTAAACAGATATGCTATACGGCTGTATTACATCTTTTATTATGCCCTGGGGAATTTGAATCGTACCATTCAAAGTCCAACCGACCCCTGTGAAGGGCTATTCGGTTCCGTACAAGATCTAGGAGTACCAGCATCCTAAGATCTCTTCCCCTCGGTCAGTACGAGTAAACTGCAGTGACATACCAGTCAAACTGCCAACAGTGACATATAGTCAACTGATAACAACTAGTCCGTACTTGGTACAAGTTACGACACTAGAAAACAGGGTATACAAAACCCTCTAATCCGAGGTACAACCGCAGCTGTCCTCAATCACATCAAATATTTGAGGCATGACCATAGCCATCCTCTGTAACCTGCAATTGTGGATGACAAGTATATATATATCCTCAACCTGCCACCCCCGCATATTCAACAATATGCGCTCCGAGTTTCCCTTAGGAATACTCGTTTCACCATCCAGCAAGTTCTGACACTGAAGATGGTTCTACGGCACAGGGCACTACATGATTAGAGTTGCACTTAATTAGTTATGCCAATTAGGTGAATTAAGGCTGCATCAAACAAGTGGACATACAAACCCTAATTCATTTCTAGCAAGCATATAAATATCAAAACCTGAAAAGATATAAAACATATGAAACATAATTTCTCATTTCTTCATCACATGGTAATATTCACTTGCCATTCATTAGATTACACCAATTATCATATTATCACAGGATATAAATCCTTTTCACAATAGCACAGGGTATCAACCCTTATCAACATAAGAGGAATACACCTCATTCAGGGCTCAATCATGCCCATGAAACATCTTGTTACTTCTTACCAGGTAACATCTAACCATATGGCTCACAAGGCCATTAAACATCTTGTCACCTCTCACTAGGCAACAATAACATATTAACTCATGTAATATAATAGTAACACCACTATTTCCTCCACAGGGTTAGGGTTTACTATTCACATCAATTAGGGTTTCATGTTTATTTTATCAATACAACCCTAATATATTGTTCCATACATCTAGGAGCATCCATCGACATTCCAAGTATTTAATATTCTTATCATTTATCATTAAATGATCATCAACACAAGGTATGAGTTTATCTCTCATCATTATCATGGTATGATTACATCATACTCATTTTAGCTTACTTATCAAGTATGTTAAACTCATTACATTTCATTGTGACAATTTACATAACACTCTCCTTGTGTATCTTATCTAAAAATATTGGATTTGAGATGCATCAAGGTATATCAACCCTGAAATGCTAAATGTGATATATATCATGTCTCAATGTATCACTTCCCTCATCACTTCTATCTTACATGAGTTTATTAACTTATCTTATAATAAGAAATTTCACATCTTAATACTTTCATCCACCAACCTATCACCTTTACCATGATGTGCATAGATCACACACAAGGATTGTCCAACTATCTTGAATGATATGGACTCATCTCAAATTAAGGCATTGCTTGTTATAAGGTTGCCTATAGTCAACCACTTAAGATATTTCATCATTATAGGGTATTACTCATTATTTCATCATTAAGGTTTACTCATATCATTACCCAGACATTAGGGTTATGATTTATCATCATATTGCCCATGATTAGAATTCCATGCACTATAGCCCAAATTTAGGGTTTTACATAGCTTTACTCTGTGTTAGGTTTAAGGTTTCATATGACATCGCCCTCAATTAGGGTTTCACATGGAATCATCCTCAATTAGAGTTTCTCAGGGAATCACCCTCAATTAGGGTTTCACTAATCATCCCAATTAGGGTTTCATTCAATTACCCATAAATTAGGGATTCATTATTCCTCTAATTAGGGTTTGGTATTTCATTACCTTAAATTAGAGTTACCCAAGTCATTACCCTTAATTAGGGTTACACTATTACCCTTAATTAGGGTTACACTATTACCCTAGATTAGGGTTTTACTCAAAATTTCCCTAAATCAGGGTTAGGGTTCGTTAACCTTCTCAATTAGGGTTTCTTGATCTCTTTACTAAGGATCCTACCCTAAATCACCATATGAATCATACTCATGTATGAATTCATTTCTATCATTCTCTCCACTTGATTTGGTTACATCAACCATATGATCAAATACAAACAACTATGTTTGACATAGTATACTGAGTTATTGCTTCCATAAACAATTAGGGTTTGCTTAATTGAATAGCCTTCAACTCACGATTCCTTGGGAGTTAATCCCTCAAATTTGGTGATTCATTAGACCACATCATTAGGAACAGTAATCCCAAACATTCAACCCTTGGTCAATGCATTCAAACGGTCTTGAGACCGTTTACTCAAAAAGGTCAATTAAATCAGATTGAAAATCAGCACTTAATTCAATTAGGTTTCCCTAATTGATTAGGCTTCAACTCACGATTACTTGGGAGTTAATCCCTCAAATTTGGAGGGTCATTAACCAACATCATTATAAACAGGAATCCCAAACGGTCAATGCTTGGTCAACACACTCAAATGGTCTTGAAACCGTTTTCCCAAACAAGTCAAGTTGATCAGGTTGAAAATCAGCATTTAATTCAATTCGATTTATCTAATTGATTGGCCTTCAACTCACGATTCCTTTGGAGTTAACCCCTAAAATTTGGAGGGTAATTATCCTACATAATTAGGAACAAGATTCCCAAACGGTCAACGCTTGTTCAACCATATCAAACGGTCTTGAAACCGTTTTCCCTAAAATAGTTTTCTGAAACTGCATAGCCAATCAATTTAAAACGATTTGGAATAGATATCAAGACCATTTGGCTTGGTACTTTTCTTTGGATAAGCATATAGGATGATGTCATCATCCCCTTCCTTCGAAAAACCAAGAACAGCAACTGTTCTTGATGGAAATTGCAGCAAGGAAACAAGTATGTATCAAATTGAAGAAAACAATCAACAAAGCATAATTGATTGATGCAATAGCAATGATTAAGGGTTTGAGTTATAAAACCCGCCTCCAATTGAGCTCCAAAGCTTCAAGCTCACGCCATTAATGGTGTATGAAGCTCTAGCAACTCCCCCTAAGCTCGTCCTCAAGCTTTTGGATGAAAAAGTTGGCTAGGGTTGAAGAGGAGATCCAAATAAGAAGAAATCAATGATTTATTTTTTATTTCCACCATGGAATCAAGGAGAACGAAGGTCAAGGACCTTACCAACAGGTTGGGGTCGTCCTCCTGCTCCTCCACAGCTCCTTAGTCGTTTTCCAAGCAAGGGTAAAGAAAAGAATCCGAAATAGCCTTTGTTTTGGCTTGGTAAAGGTACTTTTATAAGAAACTTGATGAGAGAGAAAATGCATTATTAAAATGCATTAAATTCCAAAAATATGGCCGCCTCTTCCCCCTCAAATTCCCCTCAAAATCCTTAAGGACGAGGCTATCTTCATTGCCTCTTATTCCTCTTCATTATCCATCAATTTAAAGAAAAGCAAATTAAGCACCTTAGATCATATTATAATAATATTCCAATTTGAGTGGATATTGCTTTTCTTTATAATAATGGTGAGTGGGTTATCCACTTGCTTGAGATATTTTCGTGGCCTAGCAAAGTCACAAATGTGTTCACACTTGAGCAAATTCAACCATATCGTTTTTGGTTGAAGGCCCTTCAATTATTATATTTGTTTTTACACTAAATAGAATTAGAGTTTCAATTAGGATTAAATCTTGATTATTTTAATATCAAGATTCTCTCTCCTCCAACTTAATTCAAATGAGGCGCCCCTCTCATTTTATTTTCTCTACTTGATGCCAAGAAACATTAGGGACCTTATTGAAGTGGTAATTTACATATTACACCCTGGGTTTTGGGTAAATTGCACATTACACCAAAACTAGGTTTTCATGCACATACATTGCTTTATCAGCTCTTTCTTGGTATTTAGGCTTCCATAAGCCATACCTCAGCATCATCTTTACTCTCATGATGCTTCAACACATGAGGAACATATTATCATGCACAATTTGCACTTAAACCCCTCAACTTGGGTAATTTGCACTTTAGTCCAAAACAGGCAAAACATTGATTTCAACAATGTTCAAAAAGGATAAGAATTGTAATATAAGTTCCTCTTGAACCATAATTACCTTTCACAAGATGAGATTAAGCATTTAATCATCTTTCTTAATCAAAACACCTAGGGTTAAGGTATAACCCAGGTCAGGGGTGTTACAAAGTTAGTGATATAGTGATATATGTAAACAAATACCAATTAGAAACTTTCTACCAATGAGAATTATTTCAGACGTATTGTACGAATTCATAAAGTCCATAACTATAGTTATATCACTATAGTTAATGAGACAAAAGAAAAGCGATGACAAAAGTCTTGCCAAGTTAAAAAACGCTAACATAAGATGACAAAACTGCATCAGAATCTAAATTGCAAAATCAAGCTCATTTTCTTGAATGAAATTTTCATTTTCTTGAGTGAAATTTAGTTTTCTTTCTAAAAGCCCGATGAGAACTACCACCTACAGTATGCCCACTAGCTAATCATCTTCTCAAATGCAGTAAAATAATTGGCCTGACAACTTGATCGAATAGAAAAGAGAACGGAATAAAGAAGCCACCAATGAGGGTAGAAAAATGAATGCCATATCTCAACAGGGTATTCAGAACATGATTCTCAAACGTATTGTGAAAGGACTCGGAACAAATAACAAATCAGATGCCGATGGACTTTTAAAGTTACGGTTCAGTTGGTTGCAATACTAAACACAAAGGATCCTTCAGTATTCTGGAATCAATATTTTCAATCTTTGTTCGAATCTCCATTAGCAACAGATGAGTTTAGGGCATTCAATCTTTCGACGACCTTGGCTTTTCTTTCCTCCTATGCAGTGGCAGAACCAGAAAATTACATTAAAGGGGGCTGAGCCAAAAAAATACCAACAATGAGAATAGAACCCAAGTCACTTGTTCAAAGAAACTTGCTTTCTACCATTTTAGCTAATTCCTTTCTTTGTAAACTAGTACGTAGTTAATATATTTATTTAGACGTTCATCTAAATTTAATACTTAAAAACCACTACTTGTATTAATTTTTTTTTTTGGGGGGTGGTGGTGGGGGCAATGTATTTATTTAGGCGTTCATCTAAATTTAATACTAAAAAACCACCACTTGCATTAATTTTTTGGGAAGAGAGGGGGAGGGGGGCTAAAGCCCCAGCAGCCTCCCCTAGCTACGCCCCTGCTCATATGTGAGTTTCTTGAGGCTGAACCTAAAGGAAAAATCGACGTTAATTTAAAGAATATAAGAATGTAAATTCTATTTGGCACGATCCGGAAACTAGGATGATGAGAAATGAGAAACATTCTCCAGCTTGCTATGTTTCTCATTTCTCATCCTCCTAGTTTTCCGATCGTGCCAAATAGAATTTACATCCTCAATGACAAACATAGCAAGTATGATAGGCACTAGGGAATTCATTCGATGAGTTAGTTCAAGACTTACACAAAAAATCGGTGCCGTTCTTGCCCCCTCCTACCTGCACCTCTTGGCTCTCTTTTGTACCGTTCTTGCCCCCTCATATATGTGCCTCTCTCGCTTGTACCTCACCTGACTTGTTCTTCCCCCTTTGATCAACTGGTGACTGGTCGCAGCAGGACAAGTAAACCAAGATTGAAGTGCGGTCACTGTCGTTTTTCGTATTTACTTCAGTGAATCGGCGACAATGCCGCAGTAGCAGAAAACTAATCATAGCCCTCGCGATTGGTTTCATTTTTGGAACACAACCACCACTTCCACTGGTCGTGTAATCGTGTTGTATTTTTTTAAATTTTAATTTATCCAGCTTGATACCAAATGTACAACCGTACAAATGACCACACAGTACGGTCCATCAAACATAGTAATATCTACAACTTCATTCTATATACACATCATTTTGGTCGAGGTCATACTTTCCACTTTTGTAAACACATACAATAGGAAAATATCAAAATCTGTATCGACATGGTTTGTTACGTTTCCGAATCAATTAAATAAAATACAAACATGGACGGAAGATACAGTGGATCTCTAGGGAGGATAGCATTGAGGAGAACTTCTTTGTTTATATACGTTCCTAAGAAATTTATTTTCTAATCCGATCACCTGATTTCAATTTCCTGAAACTGAACTTAAAACTTATTGTAGGGCTGGCAATCGGGTCCGGGTTGAGCGGGTCTTATTTCGGGTCAGATCAAATATACTCGACCCGAACCCAACCCAAAAATAATTACGGGTCATACCTATTTGACCCGAACCCGAAATTCATATTTGCGGGTCTGACTCGATGAACCCGATGGACCCGAAAATATTATATAATATGCAATCCCGAAAAACCCAAAAATACAAACCTGAAAAACCCGAAAATAGAAACCCGAAAAACCCAAAAATTCAAACCCGCTAGACCCGAAATTGCTGCAGAATTTGCTAATTAATTATTGTTTTGCAAGCAAATACTTATATAAAATATCACAAATTTATGTTTGTATGTGTTAAAAATTTATATGGCTAGAATATGGAAAAATATATATATACATACGAAGATAGAATTTCGGGTCGAGCGGGTTTTGCAGGTCAAGAATTGCAAACTCAGACCCGACCCGCAAATAATTTCGGGTTTTTCAGGTTCGGGTCATTTCGGGTCGGGTCAAAAAAATCAAGACCCGAACCCGCTTTAATTGGGTCGGTTCGAGCGGGTCGGGTTAGGTTTTGCCAGCCCTAACTTATTGAAAACCGAGTTCCTTAAAAATTACAGTTACAACAAACCAATCGAAGCCTTATAAGGTGCAATCATATTTATTCCGCACCCAAGACCAGCACATCAATTTTACAACTGAGCGCAAAACCATATATTCTTCAGAACACATCCAAGTGATCCCCCTTCGACACGATCCACAAAGATATAAGCAAAAAACCAGAAACCACAACAAAATGAAATCCTATGTAAGCATCTGTCCCATGTAAAAGACAGATATTCATATTCACAGCAACTAGCAACTACCTAGTGATAAACTTGCTTCCCCAAACAGAAACAGAATCTGGTGATATGTTCGCAGTGCAAAAAGAGTGTTACTACCAGTTCCTACATTGAACAATCCATAAGGGGAACAAATCATATGCCGATGGACTTTAAAGTTAAGGTTCAGTTGGCTGCACTGCACGACTAAACAAAAAGGACCCTTCAGAATTCTGGAATCAATATTTTCAGTCTTCGTCCAAATCTTCTTTAGCAGCAGATGAGTTTAGGGCAGTCAATCTTTCAATGAGGCGGGCTTTTCGATCCTCATATGTAAGTTTCTTGAGGTTGTTGAACCTGAAGGCAAAAATCAACGTCAATTTAAAGAATATAAGAATGTAAATTTAATTTGGCACGGTCGGGAAACTAGGACGATGAGAAATGAGAAACAGAGCAAGCTGGAGACACAAGTATGATATGCACTGGGGAATTCATACTACAGGTAAGGAGAATTTAAAAAATGGCACAGTATGCAAGAAGGCATGTATACGCCTGTTCATAATGGTTTCCACGGGAACGATAGAAGGACAATTCAATGTCTTTTTTTCCTTATAGGGTTCAATCATATTCATAAGTCCAGCACATCAATTTTACAACTGAACCCAAAACCATATATCAACATACCAATCATATACAAGTGAACCCCCTCTGACACGATCCACAAAGATGTAAGCAAAAAATTAGAAACCACAAAACAAAATGAACATCCTACATAAGTATTTGTCCAATGTAAAAGACAAATATTCATTTTCACAGCAACAACCTAGTGACAAGCTGGCTTTCCCAAACAGAAACAGAATCTGATGATACGTTTGCAGTGCAAAAGATTGTTACTACCAGTTCCTACATTATACAATCCACTAAAGTACTGAGATATAAACCTACCAAGCAGGTGTCGTTCTTGTAAATATGCAATGAGCAACTCGTATTTGTTGCACTCATTTTTATTTTTGTGTTTCAAGATAGTGTGTACATTTTATCATTTTGAAGAGAAGGAGTGTCATAACCAAACTAGTACACTTGCCAAACAAGAACAAAACATAATTCAAAGCTACTTACCTTTGGTGCTCCTTGGGAGGTTCTTTTTTGGATTTCACAGCTGAAGGATCTGCACGAATAGAGGCATGCACCTTCTTGTAGAGAGCTTCCAGGTTGGAAGCATCAATGCCCTTCTTGATATATTCACTAAATTGCGTCAGGTACTTCTGAGGTTCACCCTCAGCCAAATTCTGAGATTTAGGATATAACAGTCAGTTCTCATAGAACCACCAAACAACCGAAAACGAAAACGAGATGCTATACACAAAATGCAGATTGCAAAAGGAACATTTTAAAATAATATTGTTCTTTGGGTACCCTCATATAGGCAGACACATGTCCGCCAAAGACGTATTTGCGATGGACCTCAGCATCAAGCTGGCCAGGAAACCTCTTCTCACTGTGCGGTATATTGAGACCACCATCCAATGCCCCCTGCAGCATCAGTTGCCAGATAGTAATGTAAGTATGCAACATGCATCGAGTTAAACAGTGCTACAGAATATGAACCTGCATAACAATTTTAATATTTTCGTACAAGAACAAGAAGTTAAGACAGTCGTATACAAAATTAACCATAGCACGCGAGATTTGAGCAAAAGTCAATTCAATGTGACCAAAACGAACAAGAAGAACCTTCAAAATGACCACAATCACAGGAGAGCATAAAGCATGACTAACAGCTCAAATGAACCAAAACATAGGGAAAATTTATGGAGCTTCACAATGGAATGGTCTAGATGATTGAATTGAAGCAACTCTTGAAACATTTAAATGCCAAATATAATACGGTATTTTTATACAGTAATCCAGCACGAATCTACCTTTTTCAGTATCATGCTTGACAAAAGTCACCTCCTAATTTAGATTCATCTGACATGCTACGGGTTCCAGTAGTAGTTCTTAGTAAGCCAACATCCAGAATTGCACGGAATGGCCTCCTATGTTCAACAGAGCAGTTTTCACCAGTAGCCTGTCATGGTATCATAGCAGTTTATGATAAGAGAACATAGTGGGTTCATGTCCTCAAGAGAGAGAAACAACCAACCTCAAGATTTCCCTGGTACTCCTCGTCCATCTCAAGCTTTTTCAGAACACGACGTCCCAAGAGAAGTCCGGTACAGTATGCTACAAAGATGTGGCAATTATCATGTAAAAAGATAGCAGCGACAGATAAATGCCAGAGGCGACATGATTAGCAAGTTGTTTACCTGCAGAGTAGTTTGTGAGGCCCACTTCCAAGCCATACCGAGGCAGCTCGTGGGCGTAAGCTGCAGCAAGAACCACATCACCCGCAACGCGGGCCGATATTATCTGTGCGATAATATCTTTGTTGGTCTAAAGCATTGTTAAAAGGTTTATCCGTACTAACTAACTTCGATAAAGAGGATAAGTGAAAATAGCATCTGAAAACATGTAGAAGGATACAAATCGAACGACAAATCTGTACTTTGGAGTGTTGTACTTATTCTTATCCGAATTAATCATCCTGATCCTAGCCATGTAGTCGGTTTTGCCCTCTACAATTGAAGATAGTATGTCATAAGCTTAAGATAATGGGAGGTACTGAAAATCACTTCAAGCTTAAAAACAAACGTTCGACAGTATAAGAATAAAAACAACGAATTACTTAGTTTATTTGGAAAATATGATTACCTCTCCTTCGTTTGTACTTGACTAGGAAAGCCTTAAAGTAGGACCTTGTCTTTTGAGTGACATAGACCTAATATAAAGAAAATTATCAGAATTACAAATCAGATATAATATTGTTATCGGGTGCAGTTAGAAATCTGATGAGGTGCCTGCCGAGACAAACAATTAGTTGAGCCATTAATCTGTATTGATATAAGATGAGACCAACTGGAATACGTATGAGAAAATCGAAGTCCACATTCAGACCCCAAGCAAGGCTGTATCGTAGTACGGCAAAGAGAAACGAAACTGACCGAAGCATCTTTGAAGGACCGTTGATTGAAGAGCTTCACTTCCTGCTGCGCCGGCAAGACCTCAGCCATCTCGTGCGCGCGTTGGAGAAGGGAGACAGGGACGGAAGGTGGAGGATGGTCCCGAAGTCGAGTGCGGCAGCGGCTGCTTTGGTTTGGTGATTGGGTAAGCGAGGGGGGCGCTAGGGTTTGTGAGTTTATGTATGCGAGCGGGGCTAGGGTTTCTGAGTTTATGTATGCGATCGAGCCTGGTATGCTAGCAGTGGCTGAGAGGTTCGGTTCGACTCAATCGGCCGACTGAAATGCCAGGAACCGAAACAGTAACTGGATAGATATAGATAGATGTAAGGCCATTCCAAGCTCCATGTTGATGTTGGTCCAGGAAACCGAGTCTTTGGTGCTCTGAAGGGTGCACTTGATGGCGGTCTTGATATCCTACAAAGTGAGAAAAGGTTCGCTGGTTTCAATAAGGATGACAAATAGCTCGATCGATGCTGAGGTTCACAGGAAGTATATATATGGCGGACACGTTGCCTCTTATATGAGGACGCTGGAGGAGGATGAACATGAAAAGTACCAGACACATTTCAGCGAGTACATCAAGAGGGGCATTGATGCTGATGATAGCATTGAAGCATTGTACAAGAAGGTGCATGCTACAAATCGGTCTGATTCCTCTAAAATCAAGTCTACCAAGCCGCAGCAGCCGAAGGAAAACAAGAGGTACAACCTAAAGAAGCTGACCTATGAGGAAAGGAAAGCTAAGCTGATCGAGAGGCTCAATGCTTTGGACGATGATGATGAGGATGACGAGAAGAATATCTCAATTTTTGTAAAATGATTCAATTTCTAGTTAGACTACTTTACAAGAACCTAGTATCTCATGTGACAATGTACTTGATGTCTTGTACATCCTTAGTTTTGGTTCATCTCTCAACGACACTTTTGTTCTGTCAGCTTATTTTGCACAAGTGATATCTTAGTCCCAAGTTGCCCAGAAAAAAAAACACAAGTGATATCTTAGTCCCAAGTTACCAAAAAAAAAAAACATGACGTCGATGATAGAAAACGGGAAGTTTCAGTAACGGAACCACAACCAAGCATTATTCATGATAATGCCACAAAGTGTGCCATTTTTTCCTCCAGCAGCGTTAGGTCTTTGTGAAGAACCGAGAGGAAAGGGCGGATGCTACTGCAAACCCAACCAACCCTTGTGTCGAAGACGGGAGTGATGTATATCGAGGGATAGCAAAAGAAGAAAGAAAAAACAATGCAACCCCTCCAGAACCGACCAACTTGACCCAAACAAAAAAAAACTCATCGTTCACGGGGTTCTCTTTGAATTCACATCCCCGACGAGAACCGTCCAACTTGATCCAAACCAAAAAAACTCATCGTTCACGGGTTCTCTTCGAGTTCCCAGTGACCACAGAGATTCTCAAGTCCCCAATGACAGTTGGTCCGTCTTAAAAATCTCAGCGATTGCTGAAATTTTAAGACACCTTGGCGATCGTTGGGACGCCAGAACATATAAACACCACACCACAATGATAGTCCATGCTAACTCGAACTGTTAGTGAAGCTCTAGCGAATTTCAGCGACAACTAGAGAGAATCCTAGGGCTCCGATTGGTTTGGTGTAAGTCATAAGTTATGTGGAACTTATTTTCCAGGAATTCTAATTCAGTTTTTAGAACTTTAAGTTCCACTCACTTCTATGCGATTGGTTTGTTCTAAGTTTAAAGATAGACATATTTGAAAAACGTTGTTGATTTTTTATTTGTAATATATAATAAGGACGACAAAGACACGAAGAAAAGAATCATATCCATGAATAACCATAATATTTTTTAACTATAATAACATCAACAACTGGTCATGGTATAGATGTAGCTCCATTAACAAATATTTAATATTGTATAATTATAATTTAAAAAAAAATATAATTGTTGAAATCACATCAGAATATTTTTATTTCAATTTACATGCACAGAGTATTGTAATAACATCTACATCTTATTGGAATGTAAATATAAGTTTTAATTCATCATTGTCATATTAAACTTATTCATATACATGAAGCACCATCTTCACCAAAGTGCTAGATAGCTGCAATAATGCCAAAACCACATAACTCCACCAACCTACAACCGACGAAGGTGAACACAAAGGAAGGGAATAGGTGGCGCTGTCACTTCACTGAAGAAGCAATCACCAATGGACGTACCTCAAATTCCTCCTTCTCTTTCCGTTTCCACTCTCTTTAACCTCAGATTTAACTGTTGAACCCCCTCACATATCTGATTGGGGCGAATGATCAAATCACGAGACTCTTTTGTTCTTTGTGAAAGTTAAAAGATTTTAAACAATCACCAAGATTTCCTTAAATCTCAAGGACCGCTGAGTTTCCAAACATTTCAATGATCGTTGATATTTGTGAGGTCTATGGCGATCGCCAAAGTTTTAAGTTTTTCAGCGACCGTCAACATTCCCTAAAATCTCAGGGCCTGTTGAAGATTTTTAGCTTAAGCTGAATTCTCAACGACTGCCGAGAATTCTTAACCTAGTTGAATTTTTGACAACTGCTGGAATAAGATCTTTCATCGATCATCAACTTTGTTGACCCTTTCATCTTGATGAAAATCTCATCGACCACCTTCCCTCCTACCCTACCTAACAAAATCATAGTTTTGGTAATTTACTTTGTTTCTTAATTTTTAGTGTATATAGAATAAAGTTAGAGGTGACATATGGAATTGGATGTGATCCTCCAAAATGAGGAGGACTAGAAGCAGCGGGCCCAAATCTCCTAGTTGAAAGATGGAGATAACAGTACTCACTTCTATCAGACATGGGTGAATCACATATGAAGAAACAATATCATCACTACCCTAAAGAACGAGGATGATGAATGGGTCACTGAGGATAGTGAACCAGCAGACCTGGTGGTAAACTATTTCAGGAAAGTCTTAAGGGATCCAGGAATAGACTAGACATCGCCACCTTCAAGAAGTAGCTGGAAGATTCAAATGCCTATCGCGGGTGGACCAAGACCAATTAGCGAGCATTCCCAACAATGAGGAAATCCATAGAACATTTGGCCCCCCCACAAAGGTTGTTGGGTTGGATGAGGTTACTGCACTTCTTCTTCAAAAGGAGTGGAGCATGATAGGCAACTCTATAGCGACAATGATATCCCAGACCCTCGTTGGATATGAACTCAGTAAGGAGATTTATAAGGCCACATTTGTACTGATTCCCAAGATTCCAAGACCAGAGTGCGGTCATCTCTGCCCAATTTCTTTGAACAACATCACCCTCAAACTGTGTTTTGACCTTGTGGTAGAAAGACTAAAGATATATATGCCAGGATGGATTTCTAGAGAATAGAGCAGTTTCGTCCCAGGGAGGAAAATTATAGAAAACATTGCTCTGGTTCAGGAGATGATTCATAACACGAGGAGAACATCTAGTTCCCAAACCATGGCAATTAAAGTGGATTTGACAAAGGCATATAACTACATATAGTGGGATTTTGTTGATGATACATTGCGCAAGCTCAACCTTCCAACTACTATCCACATATATATCATGCACTCAATCACAGGAGGAACAATCTCGATCACCTAGAAGGGATCCAACTCGACAGAATTCAAGGCCAGCAGGGGCCTCAGACAAGGTGACCCACTTTCATAATATTTTGTTTGTGCTATTCTTGGAACATCTAAGACAAATCATTCAGGAGGTCGTGTAGAATAATAAGTGGAACCCGATGAAATTGGGAGGAGTGGGCACAACAATATCACACATGTGTTTTGTAGATGACCTAAAACTATTTGATGAAGCTAGGAAGGAACAAATGAAGGTGATTATGAATTTCTTTAACATCTTTGAAAGGGTGTTACGGCAAACTATATCAGGGCAGATTATATCAGCGAGAAAACCAGAATTTTCTTTACCAAAAGTGTACCTAGCAGGGAGAGAAACTAGATACAATGAGTCAATGGATTCAAAATCATGGAGGACCTAGGGCAGTATCTGGGAGTTCTGATCCTACACTCAATGGTGAAAAAAGAAACTTACTCAAATGTACTCACATGTGTTAATAGCAAAGTAAATGTTTGGTCGTCAAATGTCTTTTCTCTATAGGTCGGGTTTGCCTTGTAAAAGCAATGTTAGATGCAATGCCCACTTATATTATGCAGACGACAGTCCTTCCATTAAAGTTATGTGATATAGTTGACAACACAATCATTTGATTCAGTTGGGAGGGGATCAACAAAAAGACCCAATGTCGCTTGTTGCTTGGAGTAAAGTGACCAATCCAAAGTTGAAAGGAGGATTGGGAATTAAGACTATGAGGGACTGGAATGAGGCCCTTTTAATGCAAAACTCTTGGGACCTCATCAGTGGGAGACACACATTTTGGTGCAATGCTTTAAGGAAGCGCTTCAAGGCCCATGACAGTACAAAGAAGGTGCCAATGTCAAGACTTGGGAAATATGCCTTTTGAAGAAAAGAACTCCTTCTATATGATGCACAAATGGGAGCCGTAAGCTGACAAGGATCAAGTTTCTGGGATGATACTTGGACCCAACCCAGAGTTATATTAAAGAATCACACATTATTGCTTATACCAATCGATCTGATTGATTTAAAGGTGGGCAACATCATTGACCTCCGTGGGAATTGGGATGGTGAATTTCTAAAGCACTGACTGCCAGACAACTTGGTCAAAAAGATCGAGCTTATGAACATGCCTCAAAACACGGACATCGAAGACATTTGGATATGGAATCCGATCCAGAAGGAAACTTTAAAACCAAATCAGCCTATGAGGTGATCAGAAAACCAAAAGAAGAGGGGATGGAGGAAGAATGGGGCTACATTTGGAAGGCCAAAACAACGAATAAAATTAAACATTTTATTTGGCTAGTGGTGCATGGTGCTCCCCTGACCAATTCAAGGAGGAAAGCATGACATCTTACTGACGATGACAAATGTGACCACTATTTGCTCGAGGAGGAGACACTGATGCACACACCAAGAGACTGCAAATGGGTGAAACCTGTTGGGTTATAGGGGAGACAGAGAAGGCAGCGGAAATAAAAATTTTCTCCTCCCAAACCCAGAATAAAGGAATCGCATCAGCGTCTATACCGTATGAAGGATGGTTTGTAGAGGTGTACCTTGTCCCGAGGCTTGCTCGGAGACATTACCTCGCGTCTTGCGTGGTCTTCACCTCTGGTATTAGACGGTGTCTGTGTAGCTCCTTGTCTCACCGAGACTGGCACCTCCTGATCTCACCAGGACTGTCGGGATTGATAGTTGTCCTCTGAGCGGCAGAAGTCTCCCGCCTCTGAAGTAGTCCACACAGACCACCTGGAACTCTGATCTCCTTGTCCCACAAGGAATCGGAAGGAGTCACACCCTCCTGTCAACGTACTAGTCACCGACACACTCTCCTGCCACCGGTTACTTTCTGCAGTTGTCTTTCCCTTGTTGTGCCTCCCTTATCGGGTAGCACTTGCTCAGGCTCTCTCTCGGTTACCAAAACCAGAGAGAATGATAACTTTGCAGAGCAACTGGTGCACTGAGTTGTTGTCTTAAGAAGCCCCCACTACCCCTATATATAGGAGGATCATGGGACATGGTTCTCTACCCCGGGCAATGTGAGATTAAAGAAGGAGTAGAATGGTTCGAGATTTTCCATAAAACAACCAACTACGCCACCTGAACCGATTGTTTATACATGAAACAGTCACTTGGGGAGTTGAGCCGATCGGTTCAACGTCAACTGATCAGTTGGGACCCCTGAGCCGATCGGTTCACTTCTGAGCCGATCGGTTCGTGGTCCTGATCCAACTGAAATTGACTTTCAAATTTGTTTCTGATTAATCAAATATTAATCCTTGTCCAAATCGAATTTGTATAAGTGAAACAAACAATATTTGCAAAATAGTCTTCTCACTTTCCAAACGATCTCGGTTAGACCAGTTGAGCCGATCGGTTCAACCCTTGAACCAGTCATCTCATCCTGTCTTAAGTCGATCGGTTCATCACATGAGCCGATCGGTTCACCAACCTAAGCCGATCGGTTCATCACATGAACCAATCAGTTGGAAGTGCAGACTGTGCAAAATTAGTCAATTGCAGTTTCAATCAATATGATACTCTAATCAATCGATCCAACACCTTGAATACTATGATTTTGAGCTATCAATTAATTGAGTGTTTAATTGAACTACTAAACTCCTTTAGTAATCAATCTAAACATTGTTTGTGGATAAACTCCTCTTCCAGGTTAAATCCTATGTGTGTAATCCTGCAGGTCCATTTCACATTGGTAGTGAAAGTTCGTAACACTTATGACTTCACAAGCAAAGAGCGGTGCCTAGTCGCACATTAGTGTTACCCAAGTGAAATAGAAAGTTGGAGAACAACTTTCAATCCTACAATCCGTGAATGGTGTTATAGTGAATGCATAATTCCTTTGTCACTGATATCCCGAATGAACTCAAGGCATGGAACAGTCATCCTATCAGCATTCATTCACTTTCTTGATCTCAGAGTAGATTTGAGGAGATATATATGACATCAATATTGCATAGTGATTCACACATGTGTGCGCACGCCTATCTCAATCCTACTCATCAAGTGGCCATGGATATCAAAGTCCCTCATGAGGGACAAATCCCATATCTATCACTCACCCCTCAAAATCCCTATGTGTCAAAGCCACCCAATCATCACCTTTATAACAACCCATGTTTCAGGACGGCGTTTGATGATGTCAAAGTGTACCCAATCACATGTGTTGAGTGCAGTGCTTTCAGGTCAAAGAATCACACTCACCACCATCACTGTGAGAATTGACTGTGACTACCATGTCATGGTTTCATGTGTCAAACTCACAGTGGGTCTATCCGGTAAACTTGTTCTCTAACAAGTACCTATGTGTTTGATTTGATATCTCCATATCATGACTAATGAGATTTTGTCATCAACCAACACCACAATCTAGTCTTTGTGTGTCATTGTTGTCTATCTACCGTCCATAATGACATATGACTAGGGACATAATAAGAATGTACAAACTCTTAGCATCCGTATGATCTCATCGTTCAGGTCCTTAACCTGAAAGCATACGTCATTGAGTATTGTCATTCTCTAGACATTCAATTTGTTCTATCATTATCTCAAATGATTGAAACAAAAAGAATTGGAAGCTTGCCTTTGATGTTTATTAAATCAATATATATTTTGCGATTAATTTTCTGTCCTTTTCAGAAGTTCGCATCATTGTAACTCTTTACACTGAACCCTTCTGATGGAGGTAGAACTTACACCAAAAGATTACTCTTCCAATGGAAGTCCTAATATGCACCAAAAATCCTAGGGAGTTGATGTTCTCTCTAGGTTTACCTACAACTGGTGCTAGATAAATGCTCCAACCCCACAAGAGTGTGGAAGCCTTATCATAGTACAAATTTAGGATCGAACCCAAAGGACAACGTTAAGAATCTGAGTGCCTTTTTCTCGTTTCGTATCAATCTAAGTCAATCGTCTAAGACCAAAAGTTTGATTTGAGTTGTTTAACCTAAGCATGCAAAAGTAAAGGCAAGAATAAAAACTAGTTTAATGATTAAAATCTAAGATTAGCAAATGATGATGGATCACTGGGGTGATGCGGGTATTCGCAACCACTACACATGAATTGCACTTGTACCAAACATAGCAAGACTTGTAAGCAAGATACATGGATGTTGTACAATACTGATGTCTTATAGGACAAGAGTAATGCACACATCCTTCATGGGTTGAGTAACTCTCATCTGGTACATATCTACGTGTCAATGAATATATGTAGTCTCCGGAGAGAAAATCTTACTCAACCTCATGAAACGTGCATCGAAAAACTAGCAAGCGAGCGATGATTACCAAATTGATTAGTACCCTATAGTCTATCCCTCTTTCGAGGATATAGCTACGAGAAACGTGGGAGTGTTGCAACGTCAGCCATTCCCGAATGAATGGTCAAGTACTTTGCACCACTCTCTCCTTAGAGTGTGTTCCTCGACCTGTCAAGGTTGCACTTTTGTAACCAACTGATTCCATATCATAGTACAAAAGTACAACGATGGAGGTGAGTTTACTCCACTCCTTAGAAAGCGTTCCTAGATACCGAAACGAATGTGCGGTGGATACACACACCAGAAACCAACACTAAATCGGTATTCGAGTCTCAAGAGCAGTCGTAGACAAACCACAACGAAAGACAATAGATGCACACAAGAATGCAGCCAACATCCAAGCATGTATGAAACGATTTAGTATTGAATCGGAAAGATAACATCTTTTTGATACAAGTTACAAAACACGGGCAGCGGGGCTAGTCCCCACACCCCAGTGAATGGAACTACTCGCTCCTCATAGAGGGAGCAACAAAGAAAGAGAAGAGAGAGAAAGAAAGCATCGTCGGAGTAGAAGAGTAGATCTGTGACAACCCGGTGTAGATCGTCGCTGTCTCTGGGACTGCTCCGTTGTGGTCGATGACGCCTGTCTCTCCGCCTCGATCGTCGTGTCTACCTCCGGGATTACATGGGTAGAATGAGGTAGAACAATGAGATGATAGAGGTGAGATGGTGATGGAACAACCTTCTAGATCTGTCCCCAGTATGGCAACACACCGGATCTAGACTCAGGCCGGGATTCTGAGGTTGTGGGTGAAGTTTGGTCAGAAACGGTGCTCGAGCATTTTGGCGGCGTCCCGGCACTGGTCCCAGTCTGGCAGCCTTGGGCCGTCGTGAGATGGGATGCCTTAGGCCATGCCTCTACCCTTCTATTTATAGGCTTGCCAAAATATCTTGGCTCAAGGAGTCACACTTTTTACGTGCCCTTTTGTTCAATGCTTATGCGGTTTGCTGTAGCAGCTATTCCATGCGGTCTTGTAAAGCAATTGGGTCATGCGGTCTTGGAAAGCAATTAGCTCATGCGATCTTCGCAACGGTCGTTGCTATCCATTCGGTCTTGCATTGACAACCGGCCATGCGGTCTTGCTACTGTGCTCCATGCGGTTTGCTAAGTCACGTTCTCATGCCCACGTGGGGTCATGCGGTCCTCCCTTGCAATTTCCCATACGGTCTTGCTGCATTTGCTCATGCGGTCTTGGAAACCGCAGGCCTCCTCATGGTCTCATGCGTTCACAATAGCTGAATTCTAGTGGGGTCATGCGTTCCTATCCAACAGCATTGCTTGATTGCTCATGCTTCATGTGAATAGCTACTTTTCCTTTGATCTATATGTGAGTAAGTTGGTTTCCATCACATTGGTTCATGCGTTTTGGCAGCTTCACGTGCATGCGGTCTATACGATCCTACGGTTTGGTTTCTCAAATGCTCATGCGGTCTTTACTTGCAAATGCCCATGCGGTCTTTGCTATTTTGGAAACCGCTAGCCTTCATTCGTTCATACTAGCTGCCTTCACGTGGGCTTAATGCTGCAGGCCATTTTGTTTGCAACGCTCCATTCATCTAACTGAGTCATGTGGACTCATGCGGTTTCACTTCCTATTGCTCATACGATCTTGGTGTTGTGCTTCTCATGCGGTCTCGTGAGCACATGCCCATGCGGTCTGCCTACACGGTCTTGCTGCCTTGTGAACTCCAAACGGTTTGGTGTTTAGCAGCAGCAAATGATCTCACACCAAGGTTCTAACGGTTTGCATGCATGTGCCTGATGCAAACGGTCTTGCATGCGTGGTTGGCGAGGGTGGCATGGCTGCTGCGATGGCGAAGACGGTGGTGGCGCTACTTCATGCACGTGCGATGGCGGCGGAGCAAGGTTGGTGAAGACAATGATGCTGGCGGTTGCGGACAGCAGTGGTGTCGACGAGTAGGTTGTAGGTGTTGTTTGCATGAGCTGCGGAACGTGGATGTCGACGGCGTTGGTTGCAAGTGATGCGGGTGTCGTCGTTGCTGCTGCTAACGACGTGGGCGCCGTCGTTGCTGCTGCTGACGATGTGGGCACCGTCTTTGCTGCTGCTTACGATACGGGCGCCGTCGTTGCTGCTCTCCAAACGGTCTTGTATTTGACTGTCCATTCGGTCTTTACAATCAGAACAAACGATCTTGAGACTGCATGGGCTCAAACGGTCTTGAGACCGCATGGACTCAAACGGTCTTGAGACCGCATGGGCTCAAACGATCTTGAGACCGCATGGACTCAAACGGTCTTGAGACCGCATGGGTTCAAACGGTTTTGAGACCGCATGGGCTCAAACGGTCTTGAGACCGCATGGACTCAAATGGTCTTGAGACCGCATGGGTTCAAACGGTCTTGAGGCCGCATGGGCTCAAACGGTCTTGAGACCGCATGGACTCAAACGGTCTTGACACCGCATGGGTTCAAACGATCTTGAGACCGCATGGGCTCAAACGGTCTTGAGACCGCATGGACTCAAACGGTCTTGAGACCGCATGGGCTCAAACGGTCTTGAGACCGCATGGGCTCAAACGGTCTTGAGACCGCTAGAGTCAGTGTTGTAGGGGTCCTGACTGTTGGTGATAGTTGAGGATGATCTGCAGAGGAGAGAGATCGTGAGTAGGGGAAAATGAGATCAAATAAGCTGGAAACTAGGGTAATTTGAGCTAGTAATGCACTAATTACACAAGACTGAAAAGATACTTAAAGTAAACCCAAAGCGAGGGTAGATCAGTCGATATGCGGCATAAAATCCTTAGAATTGGCGACTGAGAGGGTGAATATGGAGGATTCATCACCTTCCTTAATTCCATAGAACTAGTACTTCACAAGTAATTATCAAGTTCTTATGGTATTCCAGTAACCCTTACTGGAACTAGACAGACATCCACTCGTCATGTCCCACATACGAGTTATCAGGATGAGCATAGCATATTTTCATGTCCTACATACAAGATGATAAATGCATTTTGTTCTTGCTATGTCCTATACATGCAAGATAATGGGGTGATTACATACATGATAGATCCATATCTATTCTTAGTGTTCCCATTATTCATAAGAATTGGACACTTGGCCTTGGGATACCAACTCCATGTAACATGGACAAGTTTTCTCCCACTAAATATGTACATACTGAACCCTTCAGTATAGATTGCCAATGTATGCTCTCTGTCTTTTCATATCAAGAGGTTTTCGAGAACTATCTCTATAGATATCTATTCCTATCACATAGGAAATGTCTCTATCTTCTTTAAAGATAATTTCCACTTTGGATTTCCATTCTAGAACATTTCCATTTCACATCAACATATAGAATGTAAATACGCTCCCACTAAATCGCAGATCTCTCTTTATCTTTTTCATATCATTCAAACCCTTTGACTATATCAAAGTAAAGATCACAATTCTGAGTTGCTTGTAATCAATCACATTGATTAGTCCATTGTTACTTATAGCCTTTATTTGCATTAATGGATTCATAAAACTTATAGGTTGTTTTAAAAATCTCTTGACCTGGAAAGAGAAAACATACATTGGCAATCTATACTGAAGTGTTCAGTATGCACAGATTCAGTGGGAGAAAACTTGTCCATGTTACATGGAGTTAGTATCCCAAGGCCAAGTGTCCAATTCTTATGAAGAATGGGAACACTAAGAATAGATATGGATCTATCATGTATGTAATCATCCCATTATCTTGCATGTTTGACATGGCAAGAATAAAATGTATTCATCATCTTGTATGTAGGACATGGCAATATGATGTGCTCATCCTAATAACTCGTATGTAGGACGTGACGAGTGGATGTCTGTCTACTTCCAGTAAGGGTTACTGGAATACCATGAGAAATTGATAAGTGCTTGTGAAGTACTAGTTCTATGGAGATAAGGAAGAGTTCGATGTAAAGAGTTACATTGATGCGAACTTCCGAAAGGACAGAAAATTAATCGCAAAATATACATTAGATATATAAAAGAGAATGTTTGTTGATAATTGGAAATGTTCCAATAAAGCCATTTGAAAAGGGAAATGCCGAGTATCTATGTATTAGTAAACAGTAGTGGATACTATATGGATCTGAAAGTTCATAGTATGAACTTATATTCCACTCATTGATGATAATTCTGGAATCCTTGATCATGCAATGTGGCTAAAGGTTAGCAAAGGAAGACTAGATCGCATATTACGGCAACTCCATCTCATACGTATGACGTACAGCGAAGAGATGCGAGACATGCAATTTGTACAGACTTTGGCAAGGTGTTGTCATTACTCACTATATTGGCACTAGAGCACAGTAACATGTGGGACATGTTTGAAGATCACTATGAATATGATTCATGGGTGATTGGCTCGCAGTGCAAGTGGGAGTCTGTTGGTATGTATGCCCTGAGAGCCAATCATGGGATGATTGGTGGGATACATTGAGATTGATTTGATAAACATCAAAGGTGAGCTTCTAATTCTTTCTGGTTCAGTCATATGAGATAGTGATAGAACAGATTGAATGTCTAGAGAATGACAGTACTCAATGACGTATGCCTTCAGGTTCATGACCTGAACAATGAGATCATACGGATGGTAAGAGTTTGTACATTCTTGTTATGTCCCTAGTCGGATGTCATTGTGGAAGGTAGATAGACAGCAATGACACACAAGACTAGATTGTGGTGTTGGTTGATGACAGAATCTCATTAGTCATGATATAGAGATATCAAACCAAACACATAGGTACTTGTTAGAGAACAAGTGTACCGGACAGACCCACCGTGAGTTTGACACATGGAACCATGAGATGGTAGTCACAGTCAGTACTCACAGTGATGGTGGTGAGTGTGATTCTTAGACCTGAAATCACTGCACTCAACACATGTCGTTGGGCACACTTTGACATCATCAAACGCAGTCCTGCAACATGGGTTGTTATAAAGGTGATGATTGGGTGGCTTTGACACATGGGGCTTTTGAGGGGTGAGTGATAGATATGGGATTTGTCCCTCCTGAGGGAGTTTGATATCCGTGGCCACTTGATGAGTAGGATTGAGAAAGGCGTGCACGCATGTGTGAATCAGTATATGATACTGATGTCATACATATCTCTTCCAGTCTACTCTGAGATCAAGGAAGTGAATGAACGTTGACAGGATGACTGTTCCATGCCTCGAGTTCATTCGGGATATCAGTGACAAAGGAATTATACATTCGCTGTAACACCATTCACGGATTGTAGGATGAAAGTTGTTCTCCAACTTTCTACTTTCACTTGGGTAGCACTGATGTGTGACTAGGCACTGCTCTTTGCTTGTGAAGTCATAAGTGTTATGGACTTTCACTGCCAACATGAAATGGACCTGCAGGGTCACACACATAGGATTTAACCTGGAAGAGGAGAGTTGTCCACAAAGCAATGTTTAGATTGATTACTAAAGGAGTTTAGTAGTTCAATTAAACACTCAATCAGTCGATAGCTCAATATCATATGGTTCAAGGTGTTGGACACATTGATTGGAGTATCGGATTGATTGAAATCACAATTGACTGATTTTGCCCAACCTGTGCTCTCAACCGATCGGTTCATGTGATGAACCGGTCGGCTGAGGTTGCTGAACCGGTCGGCTGGAGTGTCCAGGCCGATCGGCTCATGCCCAGGTTGAAACGACCGGTTCAAGGGTTGAACCGATCGGATCAACTGGTGCAACCGACCAGTTGGGAAAAGTCATGTCGGCAAGAATTTTCCTTTGGTTTCAAATTGCCCAATTCGATTGGGAATAATATTGGTATTCGATACCAATTGGGAAAGAAACAAGGAAAGTCTTTTTGAGCTGGATTAGGACCATGAACCGATCGGTTCAGGGCACCAACCGATCGGTTGGAGTGCCCCAAACGATCGGATCAGGTCCAACCGATCGGCTCAATGGCCGAACCGATCAGTTCAGTTGTGAACCGATCATTTCAAGTTGCGAACCGGTTGCTTTTTGTGGAAAATTCTCAAACCTTTCTACTCCTGCTTTAGTCCCGCATTGCCCGGGATGGAGAACCCTGTCCCATGACTCTCCTATATATATAGGGGTATTGGGGGCTTCTCAAATTACAGTTCAGTGCAACCAGTTGCTCTGCAAGTTGTCATTCTCTCTGGTTTTGGTAACCGTGAGAGAGCCCGAGAAAGTGCTTCCCGCAAAAGGGAGGTGCAGCAAGGGAAGGACAACTGCAGTTGCAACAGGAGGCAGGAGAGCGTGTTGGCGACTAGTATGTCAACAGGAGGGTGTGACTCCTTCCACTTTCTTGTGGGATAAGGAGTGTGGAGTTCCAGGTGGTCCGTGTGGACTACTACAGAGGCGGGAGGACACTGCCGCTTAGGAGGACAACTGTCATCCGACAGTCCGGTTCGAGTAGGAGTTGTCAGACCCGGTGCGACCAGGAGCTGCACAGACACCGTCGAAGTCCGGAGTTGAAGACCGCGCATTACGCGAGGTATTGTCGCCGAGCAAGACTCGGGACAAGGTATGATTCCGCAAACCATCCTTTCCTATTATATAGACGTTGACGCATTTCCTCGGTATGGGTTGGGGAGAAAAATTTTTGTTTCCGCTGCCTTATCTGTCTCCCCTAAAACCCAACAAAACAAAGGTACAAAAAGTTTATGGAGACTGCGAAGAGACTGCACATGGATATTCCATTCCTAGATGCCAATGAGGAAACACTGACATATGCAAAAATTTCCAAAGACCTGATTATAAAAATAAGAGGAGGAGACCATGTGGAAACTATAAGACTCCCAAAGATGTCCAATGCCTTCGTTCAGGCGAAGATGCCTGCTAAAAAAAAGGATTTAGAAGCGTCAACCATCCCATTCAATGTTGGAGACAATGAAGTGAGACAAGGACTAGCATACCTTAGAGCAATCATTAGTCTTATACCCCTTACTCTAGTCCAGAGGCTAGGTCTTACTCATATGGTCAAAACAGGAATGAGAGTTAAATTAGATGACTACACCTTCACAATTTTGGTAGGTATTGTGAAAGATGTCCCAGTCCGAGTGGAATGATTCTTTGTACCATGCAACATAGTCGTGATCGATACTGTCAAAAATCTGACGTGCCCAATGATCTTTGGACAACCATTCCTCTCCATTGGGGGAGTGTTAATTGATGTCAAAGCTAGGATCATTACCATCAGAGTTAAAAGTGATCACAACAATTTCCATGTTCAAGACTCCATGGGAGGACCATCTCTCTTCAAGTCGGTCTACTTCATGGACAACTATTATTGATTTTGTAAAGAGGTCCAAGAAGAAAATGTTATAGTCAATCCATTCATGAGAGCCTTAAACAATCCCGATCCAAGTGTTGAAGATCTGAAAGTTTTCAAAATCCTTGATTATCAAAATCAACTAGAGGAAGATTGCATTGATGAGGAGGAAGAAATCTACGAGACCATAAAGTATGCATCCCTAGAGCAAACACCAGAGGAGAAAGAAGAACCAAAGCCCAAGGTGGAACTAAAAAAACTACCTGAAGGGTTAAAGTATGAATTCCTAGACGATGAAGAGAGGAACCCAGTGATCATATATTTTGCCTTAATAGATGACCAACAAGAATTTTTTTAAATGAACTCAAGCTCCACAGAAAATCCATAGGTTACTCTGTAGATGACATCAAGGGATTACACATAGCGATTTGCATGCACCTGATAAATCTAGAAGAGACTACCAAACATCTAGTCTAATTTCAAAGAAAGTTGAATCAGATGCCATGAGAGGTTGTTAAGAAAGATGTGATAAAAAGATGTGATAAAACTACGTGATGCAGGTATTATATACCCAATTACTGATAGCAATTGCGTAAGCCTGATACATGTAGTACCAAAAAAGGGGGGAACTATAGTGGGGAAATGTGAAAAAGGAAATGAAATAGCCACATGAACTGTGACCGAGTGGAGAATGTGCATAGACTATAGAAAGCTTAATGCTGCCATAAAGAAGGACCATTTTCCACTATCATTCATAGATCGGATCCTAGAATGGGTAGCTCACCACTCATATTTCTGCTTTCTAGATGGATCCTCAGGATTTTATCAAGTTCTTATCCACCCTGACGATCAGGAGAAAACTACCTTTACTCACATATATGGAACTTATGCCTTTCGACGAATGCCATTTGGACTATGCAACACACTTGAAACATTCCAAAGGTGCATGATTTCGATATTTGTTGATTTCTTGGAAGACATCATGGAAGTTTTCATGGATGACTTTTCTGTCTATGGAACTGATTTTGACCATTATTTAAGGAACTTATCTCAAGTTTTGAGAAGATATGAAGAAAAGAAATTAGTGCTAAAATGGGAGAAGTGTCACTTCATGGTGTAGGAAGGTATTGTTCTTAGATACACGATTTCTAGAAAAGGGATCGAAGTTAATCTTAGAAAAGTAGAAGTCATGTCTAAACTCCCACTTCCTAAATTAGTGACCGAAGTGAGAAGTGTTGTGGGACACGTAGGTTACTACATGAGATTTATAAAGACTTCTCTAAGATTACAAAATCCCTATACATCCTTCTCGAGAAAGATGTTGTGTTTGACTTTATAGATAAATGCCTTGAAGCATTCAATACTCTAAAAAATTCTTTAACAACAACTTTGCTTTTGAAAGCTCCAAATTGGGAGATACCTTAGAAAACAATGTCTGATGCAAGAGACTATGTTATTGGAGAAGTCCTCGGACTGAGAAAGGATAAGAAACACCACACGATATACTATGCCAATAAAACCCCAGATGATGCCCAAGTCAATTACACCACCAACAAAAAAAGGAGATGCTAGCCATAGTATTTTCTTTTGAAAAAATCAGATCCTATCTGATAGGATCAAAGGTCAAGGTGTACACAAACCATGGTTCCATCAAAAACTTAATGCAAAAAAGGACACCAAGCCCATAAATCTTGTAATGGGATCTGTTACAACTAGAATTTGATCATGAAATCATGACAAGAAAGGGACAGAAAACATGGTTTCCGACCACTTGTCAAGCATCATAGTTATGAAAAAATATCCTTTACCAATCAATGAAAATTATATTGATGAATCCTTGATAATGGTGAAGTCCATTGAACCCAGTTTACAATGGTTTGTTGACATCTATAACTATTTAGCATGCCAACAATTGCCACCTGAAATCACCTACAACCAAAATAAAAAGCTATTTTCTAATTTTAAAAACTACTATTAGGATGATCCTCTTCTCTTTATGAGATGTGCTAACAACCTATACCACAGTTGTGTCCCAGAAGAAGAAGTACCCAAGACACTCTTCGAATACAATTCTTCGTCGTACGGAGGCCACCTTGGCAGAGAAAGAATAGTAGCAAAAGTCTTACAACCTAGGTTTTACTGGCCTATGTTGTTCAAGGATGCACGTGCCTACTTGAAAGCACGCGACAAATGCCAGAGAATGGGAAATATTTTGAGGAGAAAAGAAATGCCAATGTCTGAATGGATACAGGTGGAAATTTTGATGTCTGGGAAATAGACTACATGTGACCTTTCCCATCATCATGGGGCAACCAATACATCTTGGTTGTAGTAGATTATGTATCCAAATGGGTGGAAGTAGTAGCTACCCCCACTTGTGACTCAAAAGCCCTGATCAAGATATTTGAAAAGATCGTCTTTTCTAGGTTTGGTGTCCCGTGTAGCATCATTGGTGACGGGGGATCCCACATCAAGGAGAAACAATTTGAATCCTTGCTAAAGAAATTCAAAGTAAGACACAAGGTTGCACCTTATCACCCGAAAATGTCTAGACAAGTAGAAGTTTCAAGCAGACAAATCAAGCAAATTCCAGAGAAAATCATTAGTCGTATTTAGAAGGACTGGTTGATGAACCTAGATGATGCATTATGGGTGTACCACACAACCTATAAAACTCTGATAGGGACAAGGCCCTATCGACTAATTTATGAGAAGTCTTGCCATCTGTCATTGGAATTAGAATACAAGGCCTTTTGGTCAATTGAATTCTTGAATATGGACCCAACCCTGGCCGCCAAGAAGATATTTCTACAACTACAAGAATTAAAGAGTTAAGGCAACATGCCTACGAAAATGCCATAATCTATAAGAAAAGGACAAAAGTGTGGCATGATGCCCACTTAAATAAAAAGGATTTGTCATCAGGGAATAAGGTCCTCTTGTTCAACTCAAGCATCAGACTCTTCCCATGCAAACTTAGGTCAAGATGGTCTGGACAATTCACTATATCAAAGATATACCCATCACGAATGATGGAGATCTGGAGTGACAAGACTAGAATATTTAAGGTGAATGGACATGTGGGCACATGTTAAAGGCACACAACTATAGGAATACATACTATAGTAGATGCCAACAAGGTGGATGAATATACAGAAAATGGGCAACATTGTCAGATGGCATGGCTTCTTCTCTTTATCTTCTCTCCTCCATCTCATATCTTTCCTCAACTCATCTTCCTCTATTTTTCCCCTCATGCCAACCACAAAAAGGATCATGAGAGTGGTTGGGGTGGAGAGTCATTAAAATTGGTAGAGGAATGGATGTGTAAAGGATGGTACAAAGAATATAGATACCAGAATGTAGCACGATACGAAGGACAGAACAAATATACTACCGAAATGGAAACTCAATAGAAACAGGAGTACACTATCGTAATGGAACTCAATTGGAAGAAAATGATACTACCAAAATGAAACTAGGTAAAAGAGTAGTGGCACTACCTGTAATGTATACGAACACAAGTTGATACTTAGTTACAAAGACTAGGAAAATTTGTATATCACACATGCATGCAAGATTTTGCATCATTATTTGAAATTAGTCTTCAATCTCCTCTTCCATCATAAGTGAGTGTATTGATTTTTTGCTAATGGATAATGCATTTAACTGAGTACTTGTATCCTACTGAGTATATTATTATCCAATCCAATGATCCTTGTCCTATGTTTCATCATTCGAGTGTGTCTAGTAATCAACCGAGTTTGAATGGTTTGATAGGTGTCTTAGTCATCAATCAAATGTACATTGTTTGATAAGTGTCATACTTGCTTGTACGTGTGGCTCGTATCTGGTTGCATGTATGAATGTGGTTGGCGATATAACTTCTATTTAATAGAGTCTAATATTCGATCAAACACATCCATAATTGTTCATTATAATCAATGTCTAGAGTTGTGAGTAATAATACCTATTTAAGTCCTATATATAAAATTGTATCCAGGATAATTAGAGTCAATCACCTGATGAACTATTTTGTTGCAACAATGTATGCTTCCCGATCAAACCATTCTCCCTCATAATCCTATCCCAACTTTCAGTTGCTTTGTGATAAACTCTAGACAACTAATAGATGATCAAAATTTGTTCAGAATGTGGCACACATCCCACAAATGAGAAGAGTCCATTTTGGAGGGAAAAGAATAGAAAAACTTCATGTACCCCTACTAAGCTATTGTCATTGTAAGGATGGAATAGCTCAAATTCTACTATTAAGTTCTAAATGAAATAGGATCCATATGCATGCCATGATTGGGCTCAAAGTAGAAACTATAAGTGTTCCATGCTTAGCATGAAAAGAGTGAATTTGATTCCTAATAGAGCTGTAAATGGTCAAGGTATTATTCGTTTATCTACCACACATACCTTGTAGGGTAGGGTAAGGATTAACATAATTTTACCCACCACACAGATACTCTTTATCTACTTACCTATATCTAAATAGGGTAGGATAAGGGAGACGGTTTACCCTACCTGCTTTACCCATTAACCCATTAGTATAGTTTGAATTTATATTTTCAAATTCTAAAGTATGTATTAATGCCTACCAAAAACCCCAACAAGTAACATCACTACTTTCTCAATTTGTACTGTTATGATTCCCAAAAGTTTAATAGATAATGGATATTATGAGGCCACCTTTTATAGTCACATTCTTGATAGAAAGATGGATTCATCAATAAGAAATATTATATCAAACATTTTAGACCTTATTTTTAGAAAAAAAACATTGAGTTAAGTAATATTATTTTTTGACGTATATCACACAAAAACGAAATTATTACTAGCAAAACTAATTTAAGAGCATCTTGTGTTTGATATAGAGAATATCATATTAAATTATTGTTCAAAATATCTTATACTATCTTAATGTTGTTTTAGCCTTACCCTTACCTATTTACATTGTGGCAAAAAAGATTGCGAGTAAAAGTAGGGTAAAGATTAAAAAAAAGGTAATTGCCTTACCATCTACCCACATCTTTGACACATGTAAGGCTAAGGGTAAGTCTTTACCCTAACCAACGCTATCTATTTACAACCCTAACTCCCAATGCAAGTTGACACCTACAGAAACTAGAGGCTTTGGATATCACACATGCATGAAAGAAAACGAGTGTCATGATTCTCTTGGGCTCAAGAATTCTCTACAATCTTCAATCTCCACTTTTACTAGAAGATAAATTTCTTGATTTTGCTCTTGCTGAAAATGTATTTGAGCCGAGTACTTCGTACCAGATCAAGTATGATTTTTACTCAAACAGGTGACCCATAAACATTTATATCGGATATGTATGTCATATAATTGAGTCTGGTACTCAATCAAGTGTGATGAGTATCTGGTTGTAAGTATGAATCTGACCGAGGAAACAACTTCTATCCAATTGAGTCTTCAAGCACATTCATTCTTGTTCCTTAACAGAAAGGTCTAGATGTGTGAATTATGATATCAGCTTCAGATGTGCATAAAAAAACGTCCATGATAATAAGATTGAGACAATTGGATCCTATTTTTTACAATTTGGGCTATCAAGTTTGTAGCATCCAACTAACAAAAACATAATTAACTAATGTGGAAGCGTTCACTAAGCAGTGGATTATAGAAAATCACTAAAAATTTAAAACCTTTTTCAAAGATACCCAATCATAGGAAAACTCTTTCAACAAGAACCAATGTATTACATTTACATCATGGTTCATAAGTATATATCTTATACCATCTCTTTTCAAGGGTTACAACATCAACTGCCTTGTTAAAAGCTAAACACAGACAACATAATAACCTCGAGGAATCAAGCCAAAATCTCAAAACGATACATTAAAAGCACTAAGTACTAACTCCGAGGACCTGAGAGTACAGAGACGACACATAGGACTTCTATCTACCAAACACGGTAGACAGCACACTCAACCTGAGTTGTCACTACTGTCCTTGTAGCTGCTGATGTTCTTCATCCGAAAGATATTATCAGTCTCTTTCACACTCGTCCACCTAAAAATGTTGGTTCCCACGGGGGTGAGACAATTGAAAATTGCCCCAGCGAGAGATATAACTCTCCGCCAGAAACATCATTATTGTAGTTTAATTAATATAAAACTGAGCAGAGGATAAGCAGTTTAGATCATTCTAATCTTTTAAAGTATTACACATATCTATGATTGAATAGTAATTCATCTATTCTCTTTATAAGAAATAGAAAGAACATGTATAACATTCATCTACCATACATTTTCAACATCTCAAGCTTTGCTCATATTATTCTGATGTGTCACCCATGATTCATTCTTGTTTCTATTTGTTGGCCTTAGCCAATATGCTAAACAAGTATTCACTTATGCCAGACATGTGATTATATAAATCATCATGTATTATTCAAGCATTAAACTATATCAATCAGGTATAAATGTTTCAGGCATTGGACTATACCAATCCTGATTACACATCCAGGCATTGGACTTTAACCAAACCTAATTACAGGCATTAAGCCTCTGTCATGTATTTCTAATTATAGAGGCATGGATAGCATGTGAAACATAACTATCAACATGAGATATCTAGCATCATGATTATAATCAACAGTAGCAGTAAGATATCAACATAAGCATGACCATTGTATGTACACAATTACAGTCTTATGCATATCCACAACATAAGTATAATTACTATCTCTTAGTTGCACTAAGCATCATCTTTATGTAAAGAGAACAAACATGGGTTTCCATTCAATGTGAAGCGTCATGTATAACCCTAAACAGATATGCTATACGGCTGTATTACATCTTTTATTATGCCCTGGGGAATTTGAATTGTACCATTCAAAGTCCAACCGACCCCTGTGAAGGGCTATTCGGTTCCGTACAAGATCTAGGAGTACCAGCATCCTAAGATCTCTTCCCCTCGGTCAGTACGAGTAAACTGCAGTGACATACCAGTCAAACTGCCAACAGTGACATATAGTCAACTGATAACAACTAGTCCGTACTTGGTACAAGTTACGACACTAGAAAACAGGGTATACAAAACCCTCTAATCCGAGGTACAACCGCAGCTGTCCTCAATCACATCAAATATTTGAGGCATGACCATAGCCATCCTCTGTAACCTGCAATTGTGGATGACAAGTATATATATATCCTCAACCTGCCACCCCCGCATATTCAACAATATGCGCTCCGAGTTTCCCTTAGGAATACTCGTTTCACCATCCAGCAAGTTTTGACACTGAAGATGGTTCTACGGCACAGGGCACTACATGATTAGAGTTGCACTTAATTAGTTATGCCAATTAGGTGAATTAAGGCTGCATCAAACAAGTGGACATACAAACCCTAATTCATTTCTAGCAAGCATATAAATATCAAAACCTGAAAAGATATAAAACATATGAAACATAATTTCTCATTTCTTCATCACATGGTAATATTCACTTGCCATTCATTAGATTACACCAATTATCATATTATCACAGGATATAAATCCTTTTCACAATAGCACAGGGTATCAACCCTTATCAACATAAGAGGAATACACCTCATTCAGGGCTCAATCATGCCCATGAAACATCTTGTTACTTCTTACCAGGTAACATCTAACCATATGGCTCACAAGGCCATTAAACATCTTGTCACCTCTCACTAGGCAACAATAACATATTAACTCATGTAATATAATAGTAACACCACTATTTCCTCCACAGGGTTAGGGTTTACTATTCACATCAATTAGGGTTTCATGTTTATTTTATCAATACAACCCTAATATATTGTTCCATACATCTAGGAGCATCCATCGACATTCCAAGTATTTAATATTCTTATCATTTATCATTAAATGATCATAAACACAAGGTATGAGTTTATCTCTCATCATTATCATGGTATGATTACATCATACTCATTTTAGCTTACTTATCAAGTATGTTAAACTCATTACATTTCATTGTGACAATTTACATAACACTCTCCTTGTGTATCTTATCTAAAAATATTGGATTTGAGATGCATCAAGGTATATCAACCCTGAAATGCTAAATGTGATATATATCATGTCTCAATGTATCACTTCCCTCATCACTTCTATCTTACATGAGTTTATTAACTTATCTTATAATAAGAAATTTCACATCTTAATACTTTCATCCACCAACCTATCACCTTTACCATGATGTGCATAGATCACACACAAGGATTGTCCAACTATCTTGAATGATATGGACTCATCTCAAATTAAGGCATTGCTTGTTATAAGGTTGCCTATAGTCAACCACTTAAGATATTTCATCATTATAGGGTATTACTCATTATTTCATCATTAAGGTTTACTCATATCATTACCCAGACATTAGGGTTATGATTTATCATCATATTGCCCATGATTAGAATTCCATGCACTATAGCCCAAATTTAGGGTTTTACATAGCTTTACTCTGTGTTAGGTTTAAGGTTTCATATGACATCGCCCTCAATTAGGGTTTCACATGGAATCATCCTCAATTAGAGTTTCTCAGGGAATCACCCTCAATTAGGGTTTCACTAATCATCCCAATTAGGGTTTCATTCAATTACCCATAAATTAGGGATTCATTATTCCTCTAATTAGGGTTTGGTATTTCATTACCTTAAATTAGAGTTACCCAAGTCATTACCCTTAATTAGGGTTACACTATTACCCTTAATTAGGGTTACACTATTACCCTAGATTAGGGTTTTACTCAAAATTTCCCTAAATCAGGGTTAGGGTTCGTTAACCTTCTCAATTAGGGTTTCTTGATCTCTTTACTAAGGATCCTACCCTAAATCACCATATGAATCATACTCATGTATGAATTCATTTCTATCATTCTCTCCACTTGATTTGGTTACATCAACCATATGATCAAATACAAACAACTATGTTTGACATAGTATACTGAGTTATTGCTTCCATAAACAATTAGGGTTTGCTTAATTGAATAGCCTTCAACTCACGATTCCTTGGGAGTTAATCCCTAAAATTTGGTGATTCATTAGACCACATCATTAGGAACAGTAATCCCAAACATTCAACCCTTGGTCAATGCATTCAAACGGTCTTGAGACCGTTTACTCAAAAAGGTCAATTAAATCAGATTGAAAATCAGCACTTAATTCAATTAGGTTTCCCTAATTGATTAGGCTTCAACTCACGATTACTTGGGAGTTAATCCCTCAAATTTGGAGGGTCATTAACCAACATCATTATAAACAGGAATCCCAAACGGTCAATGCTTGGTCAACACACTCAAATGGTCTTGAAACCGTTTTCCCAAACAAGTCAAGTTGATCAGGTTGAAAATCAGCATTTAATTCAATTCGATTTATCTAATTGATTGGCCTTCAACTCACGATTCCTTTGGAGTTAACCCCTAAAATTTGGAGGGTAATTATCTTACATAATTAGGAACAAGATTCCCAAACGGTCAACGCTTGTTCAACCATATCAAACGGTCTTGAAACCGTTTTCCCTAAAATAGTTTTCTGAAACTGCATAGCCAATCAATTTAAAACGATTTGGAATAGATATCAAGACCATTTGGCTTGGTACTTTTCTTTGGATAAGCATATAGGATGATGTCATCATCCCCTTCCTTCGAAAAACTAAGAACAGCAACTGTTCTTGATGGAAATTGCAGCAAGGAAACAAGTATGTATCAAATTGAAGAAAACAATCAACAAAGCATAATTGATTGATGCAATAGCAATGATTAAGGGTTTGAGTTATAAAACCCGCCTCCAATTGAGCTCCAAAGCTTCAAGATCACGCCATTAATGGTGTATGAAGCTCTAGCAACTCCCCCTAAGCTCGTCCTCAAGCTTTTGGATGAAAAAGTTGGCTAGGGTTGAAGAGGAGATCCAAATAAGAAGAAATCAATGATTTATTTTTTATTTCCACCATGGAATCAAGGAGAACGAAGGTCAAGGACCTTACCAACAGGTTGGGGTCGTCCTCCTGCTCCTCCACAGCTCCTTAGTCGTTTTCCAAGCAAGGGTAAAGAAAAGAATCCGAAATAGCCTTTGTTTTGGCTTGGTAAAGGTACTTTTATAAGAAACTTGATGAGAGAGAAAATGCATTATTAAAATGCATTAAATTCCAAAAATATGGCCGCCTCTTCCCCCTCAAATTCCCCTCAAAATCCTTAAGGACGAGGCTATCTTCATTGCCTCTTATTCCTCTTCATTATCCATCAATTTAAAGAAAAGCAAATTAAGCACCTTAGATCATATTATAATAATATTCCAATTTGAGTGGATATTGCTTTTCTTTATAATAATGGTGAGTGGGTTATCCACTTGCTTGAGATATTTTCGTGGCCTAGCAAAGTCACAAATGTGTTCACACTTGAGCAAATTCAACCATATCGTTTTTGGTTGAAGGCCCTTCAATTATTATATTTGTTTTTACACTAAATAGAATTAGAGTTTCAATTAGGATTAAATCTTGATTATTTTAATATCAAGATTCTCTCTCCTCCAACTTAATTCAAATGAGGCGCCCCTCTCATTTTATTTTCTCTACTTGATGCCAAGAAACATTAGGGACCTTATTGAAGTGGTAATTTACATATTACACCCTGGATTTTGGGTAAATTGCACATTACACCAAAACTAGGTTTTCATGCACATACATTGCTTTATCAGCTCTTTCTTGGTATTTAGGCTTCCATAAGCCATACCTCAGCATCATCTTTACTCTCATGATGCTTCAACACATGAGGAACATATTATCATGCACAATTTGCACTTAAACCCCTCAACTTGGGTAATTTGCACTTTAGTCCAAAACAGGCAAAACATTGATTTCAACAATGTTCAAAAAGGATAAGAATTGTAATATAAGTTCCTCTTGAACCATAATTACCTTTCACAAGATGAGATTAAGCATTTAATCATCTTTCTTAATCAAAACACCTAGGGTTAAGGTATAACCCAGGTCAGGGGTGTTACAAAGTTAGTGATATAGTGATATATGTAAACAAATACCAATTAGAAACTTTCTACCAATGAGAATTATTTCAGACGTATTGTACGAATTCATAAAGTCCATAACTATAGTTATATCACTATAGTTAATGAGACAAAAGAAAAGCGATGACAAAAGTCTTGCCAAGTTAAAAAACGCTAACATAAGATGACAAAACTGCATCAGAATCTAAATTGCAAAATCAAGCTCATTTTCTTGAATGAAATTTTCATTTTCTTGAGTGAAATTTAGTTTTCTTTCTAAAAGCCCGATGAGAACTACCACCTACAGTATGCCCGCTAGCTAATCATCTTCTCAAATGCAGTAAAATAATTGGCCTGACAACTTGATCGAATAGAAAAGAGAACGGAATAAAGAAGCCACCAATGAGGGTAGAAAAATGAATGCCATATCTCAACAGGGTATTCAGAACATGATTCTCAAACGTATTGTGAAAGGACTCGGAACAAATAACAAATCAGATGCCGATGGACTTTTAAAGTTACGGTTCAGTTGGTTGCAATACTAAACACAAAGGATCCTTCAGTATTCTGGAATCAATATTTTCAATCTTTGTTCGAATCTCCATTAGCAACAGATGAGTTTAGGGCATTCAATCTTTCGACGACCTTGGCTTTTCTTTCCTCCTATGCAGTGGCAGAACCAGAAAATTACATTAAAGGGGGCTGAGCCAAAAAAATACCAACAATGAGAATAGAACCCAAGTCACTTGTTCAAAGAAACTTGCTTTCTACCATTTTAGCTAATTCCTTTCTTTGTAAACTAGTACGTAGTTAATATATTTATTTAGACGTTCATCTAAATTTAATACTTAAAAACCACTACTTGTATTAATTTTTTTTTTTGGGGGGTGGTGGTGGGGGCAATGTATTTATTTAGGCGTTCATCTAAATTTAATACTAAAAAACCACCACTTGCATTAATTTTTTGGGGAGAGAGGGGGAGGGGGGCTAAAGCCCCAGCAGCCTCCCCTAGCTACGCCCCTGCTCATATGTGAGTTTCTTGAGGCTGAACCTAAAGGCAAAATCGACGTTAATTTAAAGAATATAAGAATGTAAATTCTATTTGGCACGATCCGGAAACTAGGATGATGAGAAATGAGAAACATTCTCCAGCTTGCTATGTTTCTCATTTCTCATCCTCCTAGTTTTCCGATCGTGCCAAATAGAATTTACATCCTCAATGACAAACATAGCAAGTATGATAGGCACTAGGGAATTCATTCGATGAGTTAGTTCAAGACTTACACAAAAAATCGGTGCCGTTCTTGCCCCCTCCTACCTGCACCTCTTGGCTCTCTTTTGTACCGTTCTTGCCCCCTCATATATGTGCCTCTCTCGCTTGTACCTCACCTGACTTGTTCTTCCCCCTTTGATCAACTGGTGACTGGTCGCAGCAGGACAAGTAAACCAAGATTGAAGTGCGGTCACTGTCGTTTTTCGTATTTACTTCAGTGAATCGGCGACAATGCCGCAGTAGCAGAAAACTAATCATAGCCCTCGCGATTGGTTTCATTTTTGGAACACAACCACCACTTCCACTGGTCGTGTAATCGTGTTGTATTTTTTTAAATTTTAATTTATCCAGCTTGATACCAAATGTACAACCGTACAAATGACCACACAGTACGGTCCATCAAACATAGTAATATCTACAACTTCATTCTATATACACATCATTTTGGTCGAGGTCATACTTTCCACTTTTGTAAACACATACAATAGGAAAATATCAAAATCTGTATCGACATGGTTTGTTACGTTTCCGAATCAATTAAATAAAATACAAACATGGACGGAAGATACAGTGGATCTCTAGGGAGGATAGCATTGAGGAGAACTTCTTTGTTTATATACGTTCCTAAGAAATTTATTTTCTAATCCGATCACCTGATTTCAATTTCCTGAAACTGAACTTAAAACTTATTGTAGGGCTGGCAATCGGGTCCGGGTTGAGCGGGTCTTATTTCGGGTCAGATCAAATATACTCGACCCGAACCCAACCCAAAAATAATTACGGGTCATACCTATTTGACCCGAATCCGAAATTCATATTTGCGGGTCTGACTCGATGAACCCGATGGACCCGAAAATATTATATGATATGCAATCCCGAAAAACCCAAAAATACAAACCTGAAAAACCCGAAAATAGAAACCCGAAAAACCCAAAAATTCAAACCCGCTAGACCCGAAATTGCTGCAGAATTTGCTAATTAATTATTGTTTTGCAAGCAAATACTTATATAAAATATCACAAATTTATGTTTGTATGTGTTAAAAATTTATATGGCTAGAATATGGAAAAATATATATATACATACGAAGATAGAATTTCGGGTCGAGCGGGTTTTGCAGGTCAAGAATTGTAAACTCAGACCCGACCCGCAAATAATTTCGGGTTTTTCAGGTTCGGGTCATTTCGGGTCGGGTCAAAAAAATCAAGACCCGAATCCGCTTTAATTGGGTCGGTTCGAGTGGGTCGGGTTAGGTTTTGCCAGCCCTAACTTATTGAAAACCGAGTTCCTTAAAAATTACAGTTACAACAAACCAATCGAAGCCTTATAAGGTGCAATCATATTTATTCCGCACCCAAGACCAGCACATCAATTTTACAACTGAGCGCAAAACCATATATTCTTCAGAACACATCCAAGTGATCCCCCTTCGACACGATCCACAAAGATATAAGCAAAAAACCAGAAACCACAACAAAATGAAATCCTATGTAAGCATCTGTCCCATGTAAAAGACAGATATTCATATTCACAGCAACTAGCAACTACCTAGTGATAAACTTGCTTCCCCAAACAGAAACAGAATCTGGTGATATGTTCGCAGTGCAAAAAGAGTGTTACTACCAGTTCCTACATTGAACAATCCATAAGGGGAACAAATCATATGCCGATGGACTTTAAAGTTAAGGTTCAGTTGGCTGCACTGCACGACTAAACAAAAAGGACCCTTCAGAATTCTGGAATCAATATTTTCAGTCTTCGTCCAAATCTTCTTTAGCAGCAGATGAGTTTAGGGCAGTCAATCTTTCAATGAGGCGGGCTTTTCGATCCTCATATGTAAGTTTCTTGAGGTTGTTGAACCTGAAGGCAAAAATCAACGTCAATTTAAAGAATATAAGAATGTAAATTTAATTTGGCACGGTCGGGAAACTAGGACGATGAGAAATGAGAAACAGAGCAAGCTGGAGACACAAGTATGATATGCACTGGGGAATTCATACTACAGGTAAGGAGAATTTAAAAAATGGCACAGTATGCAAGAAGGCATGTATACGCCTGTTCATAATGGTTTCCACGGGAACGATAGAAGGACAATTCAATGTCTTTTTTTCCTTATAGGGTTCAATCATATTCATAAGTCCAGCACATCAATTTTACAACTGAACCCAAAACCATATATCAACATACCAATCATATACAAGTGAACCCCCTCTGACACGATCCACAAAGATGTAAGCAAAAAATTAGAAACCACAAAACAAAATGAACATCCTACATAAGTATTTGTCCAATGTAAAAGACAAATATTCATTTTCACAGCAACAACCTAGTGACAAGCTGGCTTTCCCAAACAGAAACAGAATCTGATGATACGTTTGCAGTGCAAAAGATTGTTACTACCAGTTCCTACATTATACAATCCACTAAAGTACTGAGATATAAACCTACCAAGCAGGTGTCGTTCTTGTAAATATGCAATGAGCAACTCGTATTTGTTGCACTCATTTTTATTTTTGTGTTTCAAGATAGTGTGTACATTTTATCATTTTGAAGAGGAGTGTCATAACCAAACTAGTACACTTGCCAAACAAGAACAAAACATAATTCAAAGCTACTTACCTTTGGTGCTCCTTGGGAGGTTCTTTTTTGGATTTCACAGCTGAAGGATCTGCACGAATAGAGGCATGCACCTTCTTGTAGAGAGCTTCCAGGTTGGAAGCATCAATGCCCTTCTTGATATATTCACTAAATTGCGTCAGGTACTTCTGAGGTTCACCCTCAGCCAAATTCTGAGATTTAGGATATAACAGTCAGTTCTCATAGAACCACCAAACAACCGAAAACGAAAACGAGATGCTATACACAAAATGCAGATTGCAAAAGGAACATTTTAAAATAATATTGTTCTTTGGGTACCCTCATATAGGCAGACACATGTCCGCCAAAGACGTATTTGCGATGGACCTCAGCATCAAGCTGGCCAGGAAACCTCTTCTCACTGTGCGGTATATTGAGACCACCATCCAATGCCCCCTGCAGCATCAGTTGCCAGATAGTAATGTAAGTATGCAACATGCATCGAGTTAAACAGTGCTACAGAATATGAACCTGCATAACAATTTTAATATTTTCGTACAAGAACAAGAAGTTAAGACAGTCGTATACAAAATTAACCATAGCACGCGAGATTTGAGCAAAAGTCAATTCAATGTGACCAAAACGAACAAGAAGAACCTTCAAAATGACCACAATCACAGGAGAGCATAAAGCATGACTAACAGCTCAAATGAACCAAAACATAGGGAAAATTTATGGAGCTTCACAATGGAATGGTCTAGATGATTGAATTGAAGCAACTCTTGAAACATTTAAATGCCAAATATAATACGGTATTTTTATACAGTAATCCAGCACGAATCTACCTTTTTCAGTATCATGCTTGACAAAAGTCACCTCCTAATTTAGATTCATCTGACATGCTACGGGTTCCAGTAGTAGTTCTTAGTAAGCCAACATCCAGAATTGCACGGAATGGCCTCCTATGTTCAACAGAGCAGTTTTCACCAGTAGCCTGTCATGGTATCATAGCAGTTTATGATAAGAGAACATAGTGGGTTCATGTCCTCAAGAGAGAGAAACAACCAACCTCAAGATTTCCCTGGTACTCCTCGTCCATCTCAAGCTTTTTCAGAACACGACGTCCCAAGAGAAGTCCGGTACAGTATGCTACAAAGATGTGGCAATTATCATGTAAAAAGATAGCAGCGACAGATAAATGCCAGAGGCGACATGATTAGCAAGTTGTTTACCTGCAGAGTAGTTTGTGAGGCCCACTTCCAAGCCATACCGAGGCAGCTCGTGGGCGTAAGCTGCAGCAAGAACCACATCACCCGCAACGCGGGCCGATATTATCTGTGCGATAATATCTTTGTTGGTCTAAAGCATTGTTAAAAGGTTTATCCGTACTAACTAACTTCGATAAAGAGGATAAGTGAAAATAGCATCTGAAAACATGTAGAAGGATACAAATCGAACGACAAATCTGTACTTTGGAGTGTTGTACTTATTCTTATCCGAATTAATCATCCTGATCCTAGCCATGTAGTCGGTTTTGCCCTCTACAATTGAAGATAGTATGTCATAAGCTTAAGATAATGGGAGGTACTGAAAATCACTTCAAGCTTAAAAACAAACGTTCGACAGTATAAGAATAAAAACAACGAATTACTTAGTTTATTTGGAAAATATGATTACCTCTCCTTCGTTTGTACTTGACTAGGAAAGCCTTAAAGTAGGACCTTGTCTTTTGAGTGACATAGACCTAATATAAAGAAAATTATCAGAATTACAAATCAGATATAATATTGTTATCGGGTGCAGTTAGAAATCTGATGAGGTGCCTGCCGAGACAAACAATTAGTTGAGCCATTAATCTGTATTGATATAAGATGAGACCAACTGGAATACGTATGAGAAAATCGAAGTCCACATTCAGACCCCAAGCAAGGCTGTATCGTAGTACGGCAAAGAGAAACGAAACTGACCGAAGCATCTTTGAAGGACCGTTGATTGAAGAGCTTCACTTCCTGCTGCGCCGGCAAGACCTCAGCCATCTCGTGCGCGCGTTGGAGAAGGGAGACAGGGACGGAAGGTGGAGGATGGTCCCGAAGTCGAGTGCGGCAGCGGCTGCTTTGGTTTGGTGATTGGGTAAGCGAGGGGGGCGCTAGGGTTTGTGAGTTTATGTATGCGAGCGGGGCTAGGGTTTCTGAGTTTATGTATGCGATCGAGCCTGGTATGCTAGCAGTGGCTGAGAGGTTCGGTTCGACTCAATCGGCCGACTGAAATGCCAGGAACCGAAACAGTAACTGGATAGATATAGATAGATGTAAGGCCATTCCAAGCTCCATGTTGATGTTGGTCCAGGAAACCGAGTCTTTGGTGCTCTGAAGGGTGCACTTGATGGCGGTCTTGATATCCTACAAAGTGAGAAAAGGTTCGCTGGTTTCAATAAGGATGACAAATAGCTCGATCGATGCTGAGGTTCACAGGAAGTATATATATGGCGGACACGTTGCCTCTTATATGAGGACGCTGGAGGAGGATGAACATGAAAAGTACCAGACACATTTCAGCGAGTACATCAAGAGGGGCATTGATGCTGATGATAGCATTGAAGCATTGTACAAGAAGGTGCATGCTACAAATCGGTCTGATTCCTCTAAAATCAAGTCTACCAAGCCGCAGCAGCCGAAGGAAAACAAGAGGTACAACCTAAAGAAGCTGACCTATGAGGAAAGGAAAGCTAAGCTGATCGAGAGGCTCAATGCTTTGGACGATGATGATGAGGATGACGAGAAGAATATCTCAATTTTTGTAAAATGATTCAATTTCTAGTTAGACTACTTTACAAGAACCTAGTATCTCATGTGACAATGTACTTGATGTCTTGTACATCCTTAGTTTTGGTTCATCTCTCAACGACACTTTTGTTCTGTCAGCTTATTTTGCACAAGTGATATCTTAGTCCCAAGTTGCCCAGAAAAAAAAACACAAGTGATATCTTAGTCCCAAGTTACCAAAAAAAAAAAACATGACGTCGATGATAGAAAACGGGAAGTTTCAGTAACGGAACCACAACCAAGCATTATTCATGATAATGCCACAAAGTGTGCCATTTTTTCCTCCAGCAGCGTTAGGTCTTTGTGAAGAACCGAGAGGAAAGGGCGGATGCTACTGCAAACCCAACCAACCCTTGTGTCGAAGACGGGAGTGATGTATATCGAGGGATAGCAAAAGAAGAAAGAAAAAACAATGCAACCCCTCCAGAACCGACCAACTTGACCCAAACAAAAAAAAACTCATCGTTCACGGGGTTCTCTTTGAATTCACATCCCCGACGAGAACCGTCCAACTTGATCCAAACCAAAAAAACTCATCGTTCACGGGTTCTCTTCGAGTTCCCAGTGACCACAGAGATTCTCAAGTCCCCAATGACAGTTGGTCCGTCTTAAAAATCTCAGCGATTGCTGAAATTTTAAGACACCTTGGCGATCGTTGGGACGCCAGAACATATAAACACCACACCACAATGATAGTCCATGCTAACTCGAACTGTTGGTGAAGCTCTAGCGAATTTCAGCGACAACTAGAGAGAATCCTAGGGCTCCGATTGGTTTGGTGTAAGTCATAAGTTATGTGGAACTTATTTTCCAGGAATTCTAATTCAGTTTTTAGAACTTTAAGTTCCACTCACTTCTATGCGATTGGTTTGTTCTAAGTTTAAAGATAGACATATTTGAAAAACGTTGTTGATTTTTTATTTGTAATATATAATAAGGACGACAAAGACACGAAGAAAAGAATCATATCCATGAATAACCATAATATTTTTTAACTATAATAACATCAACAACTGGTCATGGTATAGATGTAGCTCCATTAACAAATATTTAATATTGTATAATTATAATTTAAAAAAAAATATAATTGTTGAAATCACATCAGAATATTTTTATTTCAATTTACATGCACAGAGTATTGTAATAACATCTACATCTTATTGGAATGTAAATATAGGTTTTAATTCATCATTGTCATATTAAACTTATTCATATACATGAAGCACCATCTTCACCAAAGTGCTAGATAGCTGCAATAATGCCAAAACCACATAACTCCACCAACCTACAACCGACGAAGGTGAACACAAAGGAAGGGAATAGGTGGCGCTGTCACTTCACTGAAGAAGCAATCACCAATGGACGTACCTCAAATTCCTCCTTCTCTTTCCGTTTCCACTCTCTTTAACCTCAGATTTAACTGTTGAACCCCCTCACATATCCGATTGGGGCGAATGATCAAATCACGAGACTCTTTTGTTCTTTGTGAAAGTTAAAAGATTTTAAACAATCACCAAGATTTCCTTAAATCTCAAGGACCGCTGAGTTTCCAAACATTTCAATGATCGTTGATATTTGTGAGGTCTATGGCGATCGCCAAAGTTTTAAGTTTTTCAGCGACCGTCAACATTCCCTAAAATCTCAGGGCCTGTTGAAGATTTTTAGCTTAAGCTGAATTCTCAACGACTGCCGAGAATTCTTAACCTAGTTGAATTTTTGACAACTGCTGGAATAAGATCTTTCATCGATCATCAACTTTGTTGACCCTTTCATCTTGATGAAAATCTCATCGACCACCTTCCCTCCTACCCTACCTAACAAAATCATAGTTTTGGTAATTTACTTTGTTTCTTAATTTTTAGTGTATATAGAATAAAGTTAGAGGTGACATATGGAATTGGATGTGATCCTCCAAAATGAGGAGGACTAGAAGCAGCGGGCCCAAATCTCCTAGTTGAAAGATGGAGATAACAGTACTCACTTCTATCAGACATGGGTGAATCACATATGAAGAAACAATATCATCACTACCCTAAAGAACGAGGATGATGAATGGGTCACTGAGGATAGTGAACCAGCAGACCTGGTGGTAAACTATTTCAGGAAAGTCTTAAGGGATCCAGGAATAGACTAGACATCGCCACCTTCAAGAAGTAGCTGGAAGATTCAAATGCCTATCGCGGGTGGACCAAGACCAATTAGCGAGCATTCCCAACAATGAGGAAATCCATAGAACATTTGGCCCCCCCACAAAGGTTGTTGGGTTGGATGAGGTTACTGCACTTCTTCTTCAAAAGGAGTGGAGCATGATAGGCAACTCTATAGCGACAATGATATCCCAGACCCTCGTTGGATATGAACTCAGTAAGGAGATTTATAAGGCCACATTTGTACTGATTCCCAAGATTCCAAGACCAGAGTGCGGTCATCTCTGCCCAATTTCTTTGAACAACATCACCCTCAAACTGTGTTCTGACCTTGTGGTAGAAAGACTAAAGATATATATGCCAGGATGGATTTCTAGAGAATAGAGCAGTTTCGTCCCAGGGAGGAAAATTATAGAAAACATTGCTCTGGTTCAGGAGATGATTCATAACACGAGGAGAACATCTAGTTCCCAAACCATGGCAATTAAAGTGGATTTGACAAAGGCATATAACTACATATAGTGGGATTTTGTTGATGATACATTGCGCAAGCTCAACCTTCCAACTACTATCCACATATATATCATGCACTCAATCACAGGAGGAACAATCTCGATCACCTAGAAGGGATCCAACTCGACAGAATTCAAGGCCAGCAGGGGCCTCAGACAAGGTGACCCACTTTCATAATATTTTGTTTGTGCTATTCTTGGAACATCTAAGACAAATCATTCAGGAGGTCGTGTAGAATAATAAGTGGAACCCGATGAAATTGGGAGGAGTGGGCACAACAATATCACACATGTGTTTTGTAGATGACCTAAAACTATTTGATGAAGCTAGGAAGGAACAAATGAAGGTGATTATGAATTTCTTTAACATCTTTGAAAGGGTGTTACGGCAAACTATATCAGGGCAGATTATATCAGCGAGAAAACCAGAATTTTCTTTACCAAAAGTGTACCTAGCAGGGAGAGAAACTAGATACAATGAGTCAATGGATTCAAAATCATGGAGGACCTAGGGCAGTATCTGGGAGTTCTGATCCTACACTCAATGGTGAAAAAAGAAACTTACTCAAATGTACTCACATGTGTTAATAGCAAAGTAAATGTTTGGTCGTCAAATGTCTTTTCTCTATAGGTCGGGTTTGCCTTGTAAAAGCAATGTTAGATGCAATGCCCACTTATATTATGCAGACGACAGTCCTTCCATTAAAGTTATGTGATATAGTTGACAACACAATCATTTGATTCAGTTGGGAGGGGATCAACAAAAAGACCCAATGTCGCTTGTTGCCTGGAGTAAAGTGACCAATCCAAAGTTGAAAGGAGGATTGGGAATTAAGACTATGAGGGACTGGAATGAGGCCCTTTTAATGCAAAACTCTTGGGACCTCATCAGTGGGAGACACACATTTTGGTGCAATGCTTTAAGGAAGCGCTTCAAGGCCCATGACAGTACAAAGAAGGTGCCAATGTCAAGACTTGGGAAATATGCCTTTTGAAGAAAAGAACTCCTTCTATATGATGCACAAATGGGAGCCGTAAGCTGACAAGGATCAAGTTTCTGGGATGATACTTGGACCCAACCCAGAGTTATATTAAAGAATCACACATTATTGCTTATACCAATCGATCTGATTGATTTAAAGGTGGGCAACATCATTGACCTCCGTGGGAATTGGGATGGTGAATTTCTAAAGCACTGACTGCCAGACAACTTGGTCAAAAAGATCGAGCTTATGAACATGCCTCAAAACACGGACATCGAAGACATTTGGATATGGAATCCGATCCAGAAGGAAACTTTAAAACCAAATCAGCCTATGAGGTGATCAGAAAACCAAAAGAAGAGGGGATGGAGGAAGAATGGGGCTACATTTGGAAGGCCAAAACAACGAATAAAATTAAACATTTTATTTGGCTAGTGGTGCATGGTGCTCCCCTGACCAATTCAAGGAGGAAAGCATGACATCTTACTGACGATGACAAATGTGACCACTATTTGCTCGAGGAGGAGACACTGATGCACACACCAAGAGACTGCAAATGGGTGAAACCTGTTGGGTTATAGGGGAGACAGAGAAGACAGCGGAAATAAAAATTTTCTCCTCCCAAACCCAGAATAAAGGAATCGCATCAGCGTCTATACCGTATGAAGGATGGTTTGTAGAGGTGTACCTTGTCCCGAGGCTTGCTCGGAGACATTACCTCGCGTCTTGCGTGGTCTTCACCTCTGGTATTAGACGGTGTCTGTGTAGCTCCTTGTCTCACCGAGACTGGCACCTCCTGATCTCACCAGGACTGTCGGGATTGATAGTTGTCCTCTGAGCGGCAGAAGTCTCCCGCCTCTGAAGTAGTCCACACAGACCACCTGGAACTCTGATCTCCTTGTCCCACAAGGAATCGGAAGGAGTCACACCCTCCTGTCAACGTACTAGTCACCGACACACTCTCCTGCCACCGGTTACTTTCTGCAGTTGTCTTTCCCTTATTGTGCCTCCCTTATCGGGTAGCACTTGCTCAGGCTCTCTCTCGGTTACCAAAACCAGAGAGAATGATAACTTTGCAGAGCAACTGGTGCACTGAGTTGTTGTCTTAAGAAGCCCCCACTACCCCTATATATAGGAGGATCATGGGACATGGTTCTCTACCCCGGGCAATGTGAGATTAAAGAAGGAGTAGAATGGTTCGAGATTTTCCATAAAACAACCAACTACGCCACCTGAACCGATTGTTTCATACATGAAACAGTCACTTGGGGAGTTGAGCCGATCGGTTCAACGTCAACTGATCAGTTGGGACCCCTGAGCCGATCGGTTCACTTCTGAGCCGATCGGTTCGTGGTCCTGATCCAACTGAAATTGACTTTCAAATTTGTTTCTGATTAATCAAATATTAATCCTTGTCCAAATCGAATTTGTATAAGTGAAACAAACAATATTTGCAAAATAGTCTTCTCACTTTCCAAACGATCTCGGTTAGACCAGTTGAGCCGATCGGTTCAACCCTTGAACCAGTCATCTCATCCTGTCTTAAGTCGATCGGTTCATCACATGAGCCGATCGGTTCACCAACCTAAGCCGATCGGTTCATCACATGAACCAATCAGTTGGAAGTGCAGACTGTGCAAAATTAGTCAATTGCAGTTTCAATCAATATGATACTCTAATCAATCGATCCAACACCTTGAATACTATGATTTTGAGCTATCAATTAATTGAGTGTTTAATTGAACTACTAAACTCCTTTAGTAATCAATCTAAACATTGTTTGTGGATAAACTCCTCTTCCAGGTTAAATCCTATGTGTGTAATCCTGCAGGTCCATTTCACATTGGTAGTGAAAGTTCGTAACACTTATGACTTCACAAGCAAAGAGCGGTGCCTAGTCGCACATTAGTGTTACCCAAGTGAAATAGAAAGTTGGAGAACAACTTTCAATCCTACAATCCGTGAATGGTGTTATAGTGAATGCATAATTCCTTTGTCACTGATATCCCGAATGAACTCAAGGCATGGAACAGTCATCCTATCAGCATTCATTCACTTTCTTGATCTCAGAGTAGATTTGAGGAGATATATATGACATCAATATTGCATAGTGATTCACACATGTGTGCGCACGCCTATCTCAATCCTACTCATCAAGTGGCCATGGATATCAAAGTCCCTCATGAGGGACAAATCCCATATCTATCACTCACCCCTCAAAATCCCTATGTGTCAAAGCCACCCAATCATCACCTTTATAACAACCCATGTTTCAGGACGGCGTTTGATGATGTCAAAGTGTACCCAATCACATGTGTTGAGTGCAGTGCTTTCAGGTCAAAGAATCACACTCACCACCATCACTGTGAGAATTGACTGTGACTACCATGTCATGGTTTCATGTGTCAAACTCACAGTGGGTCTATCCGGTAAACTTGTTCTCTAACAAGTACCTATGTGTTTGATTTGATATCTCCATATCATGACTAATGAGATTTTGTCATCAACCAACACCACAATCTAGTCTTTGTGTGTCATTGTTGTCTATCTACCGTCCATAATGACATATGACTAGGGACATAATAAGAATGTACAAACTCTTAGCATCCGTATGATCTCATCGTTCAGGTCCTTAACCTGAAAGCATACGTCATTGAGTATTGTCATTCTCTAGACATTCAATTTGTTCTATCATTATCTCATATGATTGAAACAAAAAGAATTGGAAGCTTGCCTTTGATGTTTATTAAATCAATATATATTTTGCGATTAATTTTCTGTCCTTTTCAGAAGTTCGCATCATTGTAACTCTTTACACTGAACCCTTCTGATGGAGGTAGAACTTACACCAAAAGATTACTCTTCCAATGGAAGTCCTAATATGCACCAAAAATCCTAGGGAGTTGATGTTCTCTCTAGGTTTACCTACAACTGGTGCTAGATAAATGCTCCAACCCCACAAGAGTGTGGAAGCCTTATCATAGTACAAATTTAGGATCGAACCCAAAGGACAACGTTAAGAATCTGAGTGCCTTTTCTCGTTTCGTATCAATCTAAGTCAATCGTCTAAGACCAAAAGTTTGATTTGAGTTGTTTAACCTAAGCATGCAAAAGTAAAGGCAAGAATAAAAACTAGTTTAATGATTAAAATCTAAGATTAGCAAATGATGATGGATCACTGGGGTGATGCGGGTATTCGCAACCACTACACATGAATTGCACTTGTACCAAACATAGCAAGACTTGTAAGCAAGATACATGGATGTTGTACAATACTGATGTCTTATAGGACAAGAGTAATGCACACATCCTTCATGGGTTGAGTAACTCTCATCTGGTACATATCTACGTGTCAATGAATATATGTAGTCTCCGGAGAGAAAATCTTACTCAACCTCATGAAACGTGCATCGAAAAACTAGCAAGCGAGCGATGATTACCAAATTGATTAGTACCCTATAGTCTATCCCTCTTTCGAGGATATAGCTACGAGAAACGTGGGAGTGTTGCAACGTCAGCCATTCCCGAATGAATGGTCAAGTACTTTGCACCACTCTCTCCTTAGAGTGTGTTCCTCGACCTGTCAAGGTTGCACTTTTGTAACCAACTGATTCCATATCATAGTACAAAAGTACAACGATGGAGGTGAGTTTACTCCACTCCTTAGAAAGCGTTCCTAGATACCGAAACGAATGTGCGGTGGATACACACACCAGAAACCAACACTAAATCGGTATTCGAGTCTCAAGAGCAGTCGTAGACAAACCACAACGAAAGACAATAGATGCACACAAGAATGCAGCCAACATCCAAGCATGTATGAAACGATTTAGTATTGAATCGGAAAGATAACATCTTTTTGATACAAGTTACAAAACACGGGCAGCGGGGCTAGTCCCCACACCCCAGTGAATGGAACTACTCGCTCCTCATAGAGGGAGCAACAAAGAAAGAGAAGAGAGAGAAAGAAAGCATCGTCGGAGTAGAAGAGTAGATCTGTGACAACCCGGTGTAGATCGTCGCTGTCTCTGGGACTGCTCCGTTGTGGTCGATGACGCCTGTCTCTCCGCCTCGATCGTCGTGTCTACCTCCGGGATTACATGGGTAGAATGAGGTAGAACAATGAGATGATAGAGGTGAGATGGTGATGGAACAACCTTCTAGATCTGTCCCCAGTATGGCAACACACCGGATCTAGACTCAGGCCGGGATTCTGAGGTTGTGGGTGAAGTTTGGTCAGAAACGGTGCTCGAGCATTTTGGCGGCGTCCCGGCACTGGTCCCAGTCTGGCAGCCTTGGGCCGTCGTGAGATGGGATGCCTTAGGCCATGCCTCTACCCTTCTATTTATAGGCTTGCCAACATATCTTGGCTCAAGGAGTCACACTTTTTACGTGCCCTTTTGTTCAATGCTTATGCGGTTTGCTGTAGCAGCTATTCCATGCGGTCTTGTAAAGCAATTGGGTCATGCGGTCTTGGAAAGCAATTAGCTCATGCGATCTTCGCAACGGTCGTTGCTATCCATTCGGTCTTGCATTGACAACCGGCCATGCGGTCTTGCTACTGTGCTCCATGCGGTTTGCTAAGTCACGTTCTCATGCCCACGTGGGGTCATGCGGTCCTCCCTTGCAATTTCCCATACGGTCTTGCTGCATTTGCTCATGCGGTCTTGGAAACCGCAGGCCTCCTCACGGTCTCATGCGTTCACAATAGCTGAATTCTAGTGGGGTCATGCGTTCCTATCCAACAGCATTGCTTGATTGCTCATGCTTCATGTGAATAGCTACTTTTCCTTTGATCTATATGTGAGTAAGTTGGTTTCCATCACATTGGTTCATGCGTTTTGGCAGCTTCACGTGCATGCGGTCTATACGATCCTGCGGTTTGGTTTCTCAAATGCTCATGCGGTCTTTACTTGCAAATGCCCATGCGGTCTTTGCTATTTTGGAAACCGCTAGCCTTCATTCGTTCATACTAGCTGCCTTCACGTGGGCTTAATGCTGCAGGCCATTTTGTTTGCAACGCTCCATTCATCTAACTGAGTCATGTGGACTCATGCGGTTTCACTTCCTATTGCTCATACGATCTTGGTGTTGTGCTTCTCATGCGGTCTCGTGAGCACATGCCCATGCGGTCTGCCTACACGGTCTTGCTGCCTTGTGAACTCCAAACGGTTTGGTGTTTAGCAGCAGCAAATGATCTCACACCAAGGTTCTAACGGTTTGCATGCATGTGCCTGATGCAAACGGTCTTGCATGCGTGGTTGGCGAGGGTGGCATGGCTGCTGCGATGGCGGAGACGGTGGTGGCGCTACTTCATGCACGTGCGATGGCGGCGGAGCAAGGTTGGTGAAGACGATGATGCTGGCGGTTGCGGACAGCAGTGGTGTCGACGAGTAGGTTGTAGGTGTTGTTTGCGTGAGCTGCGGAACGTGGATGTCGACGACGTTGGTTGCAAGTGATGCGGGTGTCGTCGTTGCTGCTGCTAACGACGTGGGCGCCGTCGTTACTGCTGCTGACGATGTGGGCACCGTCTTTGCTGCTGCTTACGATACGGGCGCCGTCGTTGCTGCTCTCCAAACGGTCTTGTATTTGACTGTCCATTCGGTCTTTACAATCAGAACAAACGATCTTGAGACTGCATGGGCTCAAACGGTCTTGAGACCGCATGGACTCAAACGGTCTTGAGACCGCATGGGCTCAAACGATCTTGAGACCGCATGGACTCAAACGGTCTTGAGACCGCATGGGTTCAAACGGTTTTGAGACCGCATGGGCTCAAACGGTCTTGAGACCGCATGGACTCAAACGGTCTTGAGACCGCATGGGTTCAAACGGTCTTGAGGCCGCATGGGCTCAAACGGTCTTGAGACCGCATGGACTCAAACGGTCTTGACACCGCATGGGTTCAAACGATCTTGAGACCGCATGGGCTCAAACGGTCTTGAGACCGCATGGACTCAAACGGTCTTGAGACCGCATGGGCTCAAACGGTCTTGAGACCGCATGGGCTCAAACGGTCTTGAGACCGCTAGAGTCAGTGTTGTAGGGGTCCTGACTGTTGGTGATAGTTGAGGATGATCTGCAGAGGAGAGAGATCGTGAGTAGGGGAAAATGAGATCAAATAAGCTGGAAACTAGGGTAATTTGAGCTAGTAATGCACTAATTACACAAGACTGAAAAGATACTTAAAGTAAACCCAAAGCGAGGGTAGATCAGTCGATATGCGGCATAAAATCCTTAGAATTGGCGACTGAGAGGGTGAATATGGAGGATTCATCACCTTCCTTAATTCCATAGAACTAGTACTTCACAAGTAATTATCAAGTTCTTATGGTATTCCAGTAACCCTTACTGGAACTAGACAGACATCCACTCGTCATGTCCCACATACGAGTTATCAGGATGAGCATAGCATATTTTCATGTCCTACATACAAGATGATAAATGCATTTTGTTCTTGCTATGTCCTATACATGCAAGATAATGGGGTGATTACATACATGATAGATCCATATCTATTCTTAGTGTTCCCATTATTCATAAGAATTGGACACTTGGCCTTGGGATACCAACTCCATGTAACATGGACAAGTTTTCTCCCACTAAATATGTACATACTGAACCCTTCAGTATAGATTGCCAATGTATGCTCTCTGTCTTTTCATATCAAGAGGTTTTCGAGAACTATCTCTATAGATATCTATTCCTATCACATAGGAAATGTCTCTATCTTCTTTAAAGATAATTTCCACTTTGGATTTCCATTCTAGAACATTTCCATTTCACATCAACATATAGAATGTAAATACGCTCCCACTAAATCGCAGATCTCTCTTTATCTTTTTCATATCATTCAAACCCTTTGACTATATCAAAGTAAAGATCACAATTCTGAGTTGCTTGTAATCAATCACATTGATTAGTCCATTGTTACTTATAGCCTTTATTTGCATTAATGGATTCATAAAACTTATAGGTTGTGTCACACACACATCCTTGTTTTATTCCTCATGAGAATGTAGTTTTAGTATCCGTATGCCAAATGGCTTAGTCATTAAGTTGCAATTAACAAGCATCATCCTTCTCAAAATGTCATCCATGTGTCTTAACACTTAAGACTCATTCGCACTTATGGATTTTATCCCAATGGGTGCTACCATCAAGGTCATACCTTATGGTTCACATGGAAGTCATTTGGGATGTAATGGTCATAAGCCATAACTCAAAATTCAGTTCCTCATATTCATCTAGATAGTTGACTCATCACATGACCAACTCATCACATAGATAATCGAGGTGTTTCTGTCAAGGATATAAGAACTCACAACTCCTTGTGATTCTTAATGTCCTTTATTAGTGTGGGGTATTCTTTATTTAAGAAGAAATTAGTCATTTGATAATCATGCTCTAACTCCTTAGAGTATGACTCCTTCTTGATTTAGACATCACCATGCCTTAGCCATGAGTTCACTATGATACACTATCATAATCACTCATAAGGTTCTCAAACATTTGGTTCAAGTATTTCATTCATTGATCTCATCAAGAATGAACACTTTACCAAATCTGTACTTTATTTATGATATTCTTGAACACTTCAACATATTCATATTGGTATTTCTCTAAACACCATTTGAAGTACTAGCATTAAGTCCAATAGGTATGTAAATACATCATATGTATTATACCTAATAGGATAATCATTCTCCCACTACTACTAGTGAAGATCAATTTATCATGTTCAAGAGATTCATGTCTCTTAGTGGTTCTCTAACCAAAAGAGTCTAGATTTATCCATCATATGGAAACTAGAAATTAATTTCTCATGATTTATGCTAATTTGATTGTTTGAGTTATCAATAACTTTTAGGTATCACTTTATCTTATGCATACCAAGTACCACAAGATAAACAAGGCATTGCCATAAAGATTGAAATATCAACTTTATTAATTGCTATCATTGTCATACAATGTGCAAAAATAATGTGTTTCTATCTTTGGCAAATATGAAATAGTAGTTCATAACTCTATTACATGTCTTTAAGGCTGAAAATAAACTAAAGTAATCCTTTCTATGGCGGAAACACTTGCCCCCATTTATTGAGTGCTTTACATTTTATATCTTGGTATCATATACCTCAAAAATGTTACAAGTTTATTTCATGACACCTTTAGGTGGAGACGTCTGTTGCCTCCTCCTTCTTCTTTTGTTCTTCCAGATATAGAGAGCAATTCCCTCATTCACCCTCCCATGTGCCTTGAGGCTGAAGACGACTTGGATTGCTAGCATCAGAATACTTCTTTGCTTTGCCCTTGTCCTTGCCTTTAAGACTTACCCTTCATTGATCACATCAAAGATTAGGGTTTGTCTTTCTTCATCTTTGCCTCTACTATCCTTAACATGTACAACAACTATGTCAACGCTTGTCAAAGTTGTTCATGTGGTAGTTCATCATGAGCTGTATGATTCTCACAACATTTGCAGTATCATACCAATACCCAACTCTTGGGTCAGAGGGAATCCTTCTTAGTCAGGTTTTTCCACATACTCAATCACATTGAGTGTGTGAATACCTTATTGGATCTCCTTCTGTCATATCATACTAGGATAGTGTCTTAGAGACATCATATGTCTCATGTTGTCTCTACAACTCATAGTTCAGAGAACACAACATTAAGCACTCCACATCAATTGTCATCCTCGGTATGCTTCCATAAGCATACTTTCAACCATTGGTGTGGTGGGATCGAGTTCATCTGGTTCTGGTATAACTAGGACTTAGAGCTTTCACTCTTCGATTGAGAACACTTCCCAACGTCCTAACCAGCCGTGGAAATTATTCTCATTTAATTTTTTGGTCTCAAAGACCGATCGCAATAAATGTGATTATTGTTGATTAGCCATTTATTATACAAAAGGAAATATATGCAATTTAGTCCAAAACTCAATTTCGACTTATTTGATTGATTTGAAAAGTTGACGATATAATTAGGACTTTAATTAATTATCGCTCCCACTATTTTTGTTCAAATTGATAGCCCTCACCATCAATTCGGAAGATTACAACATACAATCTTCTAGTGGGTCAAGATCCTAAAATCCTCTAAGTCATGGACCAGCTAGGGCTTTCACCCACAACTTAGATCTTCTAGGTAGGCAACTTTTGCCAATTGAATCATATGCAACTCTTGAAAGATGTCATATGCAACTCCTTGCCACGATCATCTCCATGCCTCAAGGTGCTAGATCCTATCTAGGTCACCTTGTTAAGTCCGAACCAAAGCCAACACGATGAATATGCACCCTGCTAGGGCAGACCCACATATCCATCCTTCACGCTTCCACGAGATAGACAATGCACCATGATAGGGCATGCCCACACTTGGCCGATCAAGCTTTTCACATGTGTCACATTTGGAAGGCATCTAAAACTTTAATATTTAATGAGGGATTTGGTTTTTATAGGTACATATACATATCCAATCACCACAATATAGTAAGTATCATATACATGATATATCCCATAGAAAACATGTGAAATGATAAAAGCAATGATTATGGCCATCCTAATGTGATTCCTCGAGCCAAGAGGAATCACGGTCATCTAGCTCTACATCACATGCAACCCGTACAAGATGAACTATGTGCTTTGCCGTCCGAGTTGATCAACTCATCACATGAATGACCTGCTGACCCTGGCCGGTCGTCTGGGTGCCACTAGCCGATAGGTTGGCTCCTCTAACCAATCGGTTCAACTGGTCATCGTGCATCTCCTCATGGTCGCCACTCGATAGTATTGCTCTACGAACTGATCATCTGGATCGCCAACTGATCGATTCATGCCTTGAACCGATCATCTCAGTTGTCGTCAGGTTGTCTGCCATTCTTTAACATAACAAGAAATAAAAGATCTATCCTATTTTACATTTGAATTGGGAAATCTCGAGTTACATTCAAGGGGAGCAAAGGTAGGAAATAAATCTCGAGTTATCTCAAGTTACATCAGGAATAGGAGATAGGGAATCGGTGCGCAGACCGAGATGCTAGAAACCACATACAACCAAGCACACATAGATAGGGTTTATTGGCCATAACCACGCTATACATCCACCACAAAACTCATTTAAGGGCGATGAGTATCAAGTGCATTTATATTACATATCATATATGTATATTGGGATTTGTGGATTTAGGATTGGAAATGCATAAAGCCAATTTTATTCGCATCGTATGCAATAAATAAAGACAAAAAACCAAAATCATTCATATCGATAATCCTTAAGCATAGAGAAGTTGATGTGGCTCTGATATCACTATTGGGTTATATGGGAGATAGAGAAGGCAACAAAAACAAAACTTTTCTCCTCCCAAACCCATAATAAAGGAATCACATCAATGTCTATACAGTAGGAAGGATGGTTTGTAGAGGTGTACCTTGTCCCGAGGCTTGCTCGGTGATGTTACCTCACGGCTTGCACGGTCTTCACCTCCGGTCTTGGATGGTGTCTGTACAGCTCCTGGTCTCACCGGGATTGGCACCTCTTGGTCTCACCAGGACTTTCAGGATTGACAGTTGTCCTCCAAGCAGCAGAAGTCTCCCGCCTCTAAAGTAGTCCACACGGACCACCTCTCACAAGGAATCAGAAAGAGTCGCACCCTCCTGTCGGCGTACTAGTCACCGACACACTCTCCTACCACCAATTGCTTTTTGTAGTTGTCTTTCCCTTGTTGTGCCTCCCTTATCGGGTAGCACTTGCTCGGGCTCTCTTTTGGTTACCAAAACCAGAGAGAATGACAACTTTGCAGAGCAACTGGTGCACTGAGTTGTTGTCCTGAGAAGCCCCCACTACCCCTATATATAGAAGGGTCATGGGACATGGTTCTCTATCCTGGGCAATGCGGGATTAAAGCAGGAGTAGAAGGGTTTGATATTTTCCACAAAACAACCAACTGCGCCACCTAAACCGATCATTTCATACATGAAACGATCAGTTGGGGAGTTGAGCCGATCGGTTCAACCTCAACCGATCGGTTGGGACCCCTGAGCCGATCGGTTCACTTCTGAGCCAATTGGTTTGTGGTCTTGATCCAACTCAAATTGACTTTCAAATTTGTTTCCGATTAATCAAATATTAATCCTTGTCCAAATTGAATTTGTACAAGTGAAACAAATAGTATTTGCAAAATAGTCTTCTCACTTTCCAAATGATCTCGATTAGACCAGTTGAGCCTATTGGTTCAACCCTTGAACCGGTCATCTCATCCTATCTTGAGCCGATCATTTCATCACATTTGCTGATCGGTTCACCAACCTGAGCCGATCGGTTCATCACATGAGCCGATCAGTTGGAAGTGCAGACTGTGCAAAATCAGTCAATTGCAGTTTCAATCAATATGATACTCTAATCAATCGATCCAACACCTTGAATACTATGATTTTGAGCTATTAATTAATTGAGTTTTTAATTGAACTACTAAACTCCTTTAGTAATCAATCTAAACATTGTTTGTGGATAAACTCCTCTTCCAGGTTAAATCCTATGTGTGTGACCCTGCAAGTCCATTTCACGCTGGCAGTGAAAGTCCATAACACTTATGACTTCACAAGCAAAGAGCGGTGCCTAGTCGCACATCAGTAAATGAAAAAATAGTGCAATAACTTCAACACTATGTAACCATTTTCAACTAAATTACAAAAGCTTAAACATTTATTATATGCCAACTAAAGCATGTACACAAATACATTTCCTACATGGGGCTGGAATGTAGATGAAACTTTTTGATCAATCTGATCTACGTGATGTAGGTAGGATGAATAAATGAACCCTTAGTTTTCAAAAAGAAAGTACACAATTGCATTTGGATAAACATGTTATAAGTAATTAACTATCAAACACAAATCATTTCCTCCATTGCTCAAAATCTATTTACTAATACTTCATACAAGTTTTCTATCATTCATTTCATCTTTCAAGGAATGTAAACTCCCCACCCCACTTCCATGATTTCCTCACCTTGAGGTTGATTACAATTATTAGTCACCCAACTCCACCTTACACCTTCATCATTGTAATGTTTCTCTCCTCCCATGTTCATGCATTTATCATTCCAATATCACTCAGTTACACCATATCTTTGGCAACCATCACTTGATTACATCAGTATAAATGCTATCATAAAACATTGATTACCACCAGGTGTTCTTACATTGATTTGACCATAGTTCCAAAACTTTTTCTTAATATTTGCAACAAATAATTATGTACCAAAAATCTTCTAAATATGAATTCCAGTTATAAAAGCAACACTACAAATATGTGTAACCATCAATATAAACTTGTGTAATTAGAATGCACTTTCAATCTTCCTATGGTTTCTCCTGTTATATGCAGTTGGTGTGTTGAAGGGACTCATAAGATCTTCAGCAATAGCAGGAACAATCATGAGTCTTCAATTTAGGCATGCCATCTAACCCATCAATAAAAAGCCTCCATTCAAGTCACCACATACATGTGTAGAGTGTAAATGGACACAAAACATAAACTAAGAATAAAGTCTCTCCAAAGATAGATGATGTCCCCCCCCCACATAAGATCACAATAAGCTCATCACAAGAGAGAGAGATGATTTGGCTACAATTGTTCTAATTACATATATGATATATGTACTTAAGATCATTTATGGCAACAAAATATAGATATATAACTAAATAAAATATATCAGATACAACTAGTTGAACATAACATTTACATATATAAATGTAGGATAATAAATGTAGCTACTTACACATAAACTAAGCCCCTTACAGTTACACAGATGTTACATACTCTTGCACTATCTATCTAAAATGAAGATTTAATCATGCACTTATTATTTTGTTCTGCACCTCGTATTCCATCCTCCAATCATATATCCCCACCCACTCTCCCCCAATATTCACCCTCTATGATCTACCCTAGTCGCCCAACTGCATCATGCACCCAAAAACTAAACAATTATGTGGACTGTTAACATAATCTAACAATCACATAAAGGGGTTATCCCCCCATCATCTTCGCCTTGAACCTCTTGATGGTTTGCATGCAATTCCTTACAACGAAAAGGTTTCTTCAATCAACATTCTCCTCGACAATGAGGTTTCTTTTTTGTGTTGTTATTGAGAATTGTGTGGGCTCGCCTCTAACTCTTCTTCTCTCTTACTCTTACTAGTAGCCTTAGGGTGCCACAAGTTACATACCATGTTGTTGTCAGTATCTTTTAGCCAACTATTGGTGTAATGGGCTTTCTCATCATCTTCCTCTTGAGTAGGTATCTATCTGCTTTCTCCTACATTGATTTACATCTTGTGTGGTTTCCGGGTCATACCATTTTCCATCATTTTGCTTAATATTTTACCATATTTAAACATGTCATCATGGTGATAAAGAAACCATCTTTGCAAAGGGACCACAATCTGACACCTTCTCATAGAAGTATGAGATGTATACAATTAAGCATCAAAGAGTTTCCATATTCAAAACACTAATATAATAATTAGGGAAATACATCATTTTTGAAATATACAATATTATAATCCTTCTATAGTGTACAAAATCAAGATTGACCATGGTAATGGTTCCTAGATTTATTCAAGGGGCATGTGTTTGGGTAGGTGAATAATTGTAGAACCTTCCCTTATCCACTATTAAAGGGGTTTGATTGTAGTCCATGTTGAATTAATTTTTTTATATCCTTTCATAGTCAGTATCATAGACTTTGCTTCTTCTATAAGGTTTTCACATGGTTTTATCCTATCTCTTGTCTTCCTTAATATTGTTTTTTCTTTTAAATAATTTGTTGTAGTCAATTATCCTAACCATTTTTGTAACATACCCGAATTTAGGAATCAAGTCCAATATTTATCTATTCTTATGCCTTTTCAATTATATTAACTTAAAGTATTTTTCCTATAAATTAAATCTAGATTAATTGAATCAGAGAAAACATAATGCTTCAACAAAACATTTTTTCAAAATAATAATGATAAAGTAATTAATGAAGTCCTCAATTGGGGATTAATTTTACAAATTCATCCACAAGTAGTTTTGATCCTAATTTGTTAATATAAAATCACTCTAAGTCTAATTAATGAAATATATTCAATAAAATGTGCAATAATGTATCAAATGAATTATGAAAGACATAAAATGAATTAATTAACTACTTCTCACCCCAGTAAAGAAATAAAATATAAAATATATTTGAAAGAAAAAACTAACCTTAAAATTTGAATCCTCACAACTTACTTAGTCAATATGTCAAATTTGAAGTCAATCGTGCATTACTAACCCCCTCATTTAATTAAATGAATTCACAAACCTTAACATATACAATTCCAATTCATATTTCATTTAAAACCTTAGTGAGTATTTAATTACCTTGTAACACCCTCAACCTTGCTAGTGATTGTTCACCTATGAGTCTCTCGCGTTGGGTGTGGCCACTACAAAGGCATGGCCATTTTCTCTTCCCTTCCATTTCTCATCCTCCTCTCCTCTTCCTTTCTATTTGCTCATCTCCTTCTTTCTTCAACACCCAAGGCCCTAGCCTCCATCTCGATCACCTTCAACCTTGATCCCAACCACCATTGTAGAGAAAAGAAAATGCCTCCTGCAACTGTTGTAGATGACGAAGGATGGAGAGGCCTCCTACCTTTTCCAAATTGGTCTGCCACTTTTAGATATATGGCTACTACAACCATGTTTCTAGCATGGGTTAAGCCCAATGTACTGCATCTAGTACATGTGAGAGAGGTAGTTTTGTCTCTAGTGCAAATGGCAAAGAAGTTTTATCCCATATTAATCACTCCTAGAACTTTTGTGGTCCTTATATGTAGGATCACATGGGACACCATTGTCCAAGGGTCCTAGGAGGAGGGTATGCTCACCTCATTGGTGGGTATGGTGACCACAACACACACGCATGCACATGCGCCATGCCACACCTCACCTCTCTTGGCCTGGCCTAGCCTGGCCAGACCAGGCACGAGCTCGGGCTTGTAGATTGTGGAGAATATCTTTTGTCTTCCGTCTTCTTTTTGTACTAGGATACAACTATGTAATTAATTATTCGTTTAATTATTTGTTTCTTTCTTATTCAGATTTATTAATCCTAACTGGAAAGTATCTCTTTTACAAAATATACCACAATGTGTACAAGAGCAACCAACTAGTCATGTCTTAACATAAATAGGATTACTGGGGTGTGTAAGGCTATAAATATGTCTCCGATCATTAGGGTTAAACACATCTTTTGAACACACATCTGTCAGTCGTTCGAGTGCATGTTTGCAAACCCTAAAAGCCATAATCTCTCTATCGTCATCGCTTTTATGGTGCTACGTGGAGATCTTCTCCTAGACGTAGCAAGTTCATCCATCCTTTCATTCCAAGGTGTAACCTATCAGGTGGTGGTTCCTGTGGTTGTTGAGCTACACTGGTGGTGCGTTGGTTCATCTGCAACATTCGTCATCAAAACAAGTGGGACGTCTCTTTTTCAGGTTCATACCGGGTTGACTGGGAGAACGATGACTATCCAGAAGGGTTGCAAGGCACTGATTTCTTTAAGACTTATCACATTCATTTTTCAACAGTCAACTTGGTTTGGTTCCTGATCTTATTCACTTTTCTTCTCCTGCATTGGTTTATTCTACATTTTCTTATATGGATTGGCCTAAAATGTTAACTTGATTGCACCTGTCGCTATTGCATGTAACGACTTAATTCAAAATTAACACCAGTCTTAAAGAAATCAATATCTGTCGTTAGTTAATTGTGGCTAGTTCTGGCATGAAAATTGATCATCTAGTATGCCTGAAAAATTTACTATAACTTATTTTGCTCATTGGCAAAGTAGGATGCAAATCTGGCTTAACATGGTAGGGTATGATCAGTATTTAGAAGAAGACAAACCCAAAGTAGATGAAATTTATCCTGATAATGCTAATATAATTGCAACTTGGAAGAAGGGTGACAAGACATGTCGAGGGTTGATTCTATTTGTCTTAAATAACAAACTGTATAACTCATACTCTAAGCTTCCTGTTACTACATCTATGGCTATGTGAAAAGCATTAGAAAATAAATACAATAGTGAGAATCAGGGAACTGAAAAATATTGTGTTTCGAAATTCTTTAAGTTTCATATGTCTGAGGGAAAGTCTAGTTCTGATCAAACACACGATTTTCAATTGTTGGTGCAAGAGCTCGTTGATGCGGGCATGACACTTCCTAAAAAATTTGTTGCTATGTCAATCATTGAGAAATTCCCAAAATCTTGGGAGTCATTTGGCATGATTCTTAAGCACCGCCAAGGAGACATGTCAATGAATGATCTCATGATGGATATCAATATTTAGGAAGAGCATCTGAAAGAGAAGACTATCAAAGTACCAACTAATGTTAATGTGACTGTTAATTTTACTATTGCTAAGAACAAGGATAATAAATCTAAGAATCACTTAAACCTAATGCCAAGATCCAGAAAAAATTGAAGAACAAACCTTATTGGACTTGTGGACAGGTTGGCCACTGGAACAAGGCTTGTCCTTCAAAGAAGGCCAAGAAAGTTGTCTCATCTACAACTGAGGAGGCTATGGTCAACATGATGACTGCATCCTTGAACCTCAATGATGGGTAAGTATCTATAAAACCTAAATTTCTTTCTATTTTTGAACCACTATATTGGATTATAGACACTGGGGCTAATGTGTATGTGTGTACTGACAAGTCCCTATTTGTGTCTTATCAAGCCTCTAAAGGTCGATCTGTGACTTTAGGCGATTCTACCGCTATAGAAGTCAAAGGTGAAGGATGGGTGGACTTGAAGTTTCCTTCGAGAAAGGTTCTGACGCTTCATAGAGTCAGACATGTTCCATCAATATGACACAATATTATTAATGGCACAATTTTAGTTAGAGATGGTTTTAGAATAGATTGTAAACGTAATAAAGCTATTATTACTCACCTTTGAGATTCTTTATTTTTTTGGCAAGGGGTATCTTTGTGATATGGAGAACTTGTTTAAGATTCTTGTAGAACCTATTTCAAATTCCATTTTAAGTTTGAATGATAATGGTTCTTATGCATGAATCTTGTATCATCTGATGTTTGGCATGCACGTTTGGGACATCTGAATGTTGACTCAATGAAACACATGATGAATCCGAATTTAATCCCTAAATATGAAATTAGCAATAATAAATGTGAAATCTATGTGCAAGCTAAATTACCTAGGAAACCTTTTCATTCTGTGAATAGGAATTCAGAAATATTTGATCTAGTGCATACACATATCTGTAAATTTAATGGTATTACTACAAGGGATCAATAATGTTATTTTTATAACTTTTATTGATGATGCTAGTAGATACAGTTATGTATTTTTGATTAGAAGTAAAGATGAGGCATTGGATAAATTTAAATTTATAAGAAAGAAGCTGAAACTCAAATCGGCAAAGTACTTAAATGATTAAGGTCTGATAGGGGAGGAGATTATACCTTGAATTTGTTTTTGGAAGTTTTCCAATTACATGGTATAGCTCATGAGGTTACCGCTACGTATTCACCACAATCTAATGGTATAGCTGAACGTAAAAATTGAACCCTTATAAATATGGTAAATTCTTTACTCCAAACCTCAGGTCTACCCAACTTCATGTGGGGGGAAGCTTTGAATATGGCTTGCCATATTCTGGATAGAGTTCCCCACAAACATGTAGAGAGTAGTCCGTTTGAGTTATGGAGAGGAAGAAAATCGAGTCTCAAATACCTTAAAGTGTGGGGGTGCCTTGCTAATATACTTATCCCTGAACACAAAAGGAAGAAATTGGGACCGAAAATGATTGATTCTATATCCTTGGGGTATGTAGAGAAAAGCAATGCCTATAGATTCTTGATTGTAAAATATGATATCTTAGGCATTGAGGTCAATACAATTGTGGAATTACGTGATGCTACATTCTTTGAGGATGTGTTTCCCATGAAATTTGGTGTGCCCAATGAAGTATCTCAAGAGGATTAATTCACTACAAGTTTCATTCTTGAGTATGTGGAAAGGATGCCAAATGTGTGGGGCGACTCAGAACAAGCTATTTCTGAATCTGATGATTCTGAAGAAATAGTTGAACCAAGGAGAAGTAAATAGTCTAGGACATCCAAGGACTTTGGAAGTGAGTTTTTCACTTACAATGTTAAGGATGATCCTGTAACTTTCAAACAAGTTATGAAATCTCCAAAAGCTAAGTTTTGGAAAGAAGTTGTTAATGATGAAATCCAATCAATTCTCTCGAATGGAACTTGGGAATTGATGGATTTTCCTCTTGGTTGTTTTGTAGTTGGTTGCAAATGGATCTTTAAGAAGAAACTTAATGCAGATGGGGCAATCAACAAGTATAAGGCTAGGTTAGTTGCTAAGGGTTACACACAAAGGGAAGGAATAGATTATTTTGATACCTATTCCCCTATTTCCCGTATGAGCAAAATCTGAGTGCTTATAACATTGGCTTACATTTATGATCTTTGCATCCATCAGATGGATGTGAAGACCGCATTCTTACATAGTGATCTTCAAGAAGAGATATATATGGAACAACCTGAGGTATTTTTGGGTTGTGGGAATGAGTCCAAAGTGTGTAAACTTGTTAAGTCATTATATGGCTTGAAATAAGCCCCTAAGCAATGGCATGGGAAGTTTGATTCTGTGATATCATCATTTGGCTTTGTTTCTAATGAATTTGATAAGTGTCTCTACTATAAAATCCTCAATGATGGATTTTGTATGTCAATGATATCCTGCTTTTTGGTTCTGATATGAAAGTAGTAAATGAGAAAAAGACATTCTTGTGTAGCAAGTTTGATATGAAAGATATGGGAGTCACTGATGTGATTTTAGGGCTTAAAATCATAAGGTCTACTTATGGTATAACTCTCTATCAGTCTCACTATGTTGAGAAGATACTGGAGAGGTTTGAGTACACATCACGTAAACCTATTAAGACTCCATATGATTCATCCAAGGCCTTGTTCAAGAATTAGACTGGGAAGTGTCTCAATTATGATACTCTCAGATTATCAAAAGTTTGATGTATCTTATGAACTATACATGTCCAGACATTGTGTTTTCTATGAGCAAGTTAAGTAGATACACCCGTTGTCCAGACAAGACCCATTGGGAAGCTCTTAATAAAGTTTTGAGGTATATCAAGGGAACTTATTCTCTTGGGCTACATTATGGCAAATATCCTTCTGTAGTCGAAGGATATAGTGATGCAAGATGGATTGCCTTCAACTCTGGGAATAATGGTGTCTCATGATATGTATTCCTGTTGGGAGGAGGAGTTGTTTCCTAGAGGTCTAAGAAACAGACAATATTGTCTCAGTCTACTTTTGAGGCAGAGTTGTGTGCTTTAGATGAAACTGGAATAGAAGATGAATGGCTACATGGACTTATGTCCAGTTTACCTATGGTAAAGAAGATGCTTCCTATAATTTTAGTTCACTGTGACAGCAGTACAACTATTGCCAACATAAAGAGTCACAAGTACAATAAAAAATAGCATAGACACATCCAAGTCATACTCAAGTTTGTAAGGGAGTTAGTGTCTAATGGGATCGTGGTTGTGGACTACATCGGTACCAAAGAAAATACAGCTGATCCTTTTGCTAAAGGTCTTACCCTAGCTTTAGTGGAAAAATCCAGGTTGGGGATGGGACTGAAACCCCTCATTATTTGTAGGCAGTAGCAACCCAACCCAACAGAGTGGAGATCCCACAAATTGGGTTCAATGTGGTAATAACAAGATGTCGGGTGAATTGGATGACACTATATAATTACTTTGATGCTTCATGCATCTGTGTGTCTATCCCCTGGGAAACCTGTTAGTGTCATGACTGCAAGTTTGTAAGAGATTAGTCTTCGAATGGTGTCAAGTCTTAGGATAGGATGTTAGCAGTACATCCTTGGAGACTCCAACTAAATGATTGATGCTGTGTAGGCTACAATAGGAGAATTGGGTTGTTCTCTGTTATCAATCATGACATAAAATTTTGTATGCATGGCCTTAATGCATTGTTTTCTTTTCTACCATGTCTTTGTTGTGTTGTTACCAGCCTATACTCTTGCACCCAAGGTTCAGGTTCAAGACTTTTGTTCACCTAGTTCCTGCAGGGGTCACAGTTGGATAACTCAGGTAGATTCAAACTGAAAGGTATCCGCTGAAAGCATAATATGGAGGAATGAATGGTAGAGCACACTACACATTGGACTTTATGGGGGATTGTTAGATATATGGCTTCTATAGCTATGTTTCTAGCATTGGTTAACCCCAATGTAGTGTAGCTAGTACATGTGAGAGAGGTAATTTTATCTCTAGTGCAATTGGTAAAGAAGTTTTATCCCACATTGCTCACTCCTAGAACTTGTGTGGTCCTTATATGTAGGATCACATGGGACACTATTGTCCAAGGGTCCTAGGAGGAGGGTATGCTCACCTCCTTGGTGGGTATGGTGACCACAACACATGCACACGCACGCACGCACCATGCCATGCCTGGCCTGGCCTGGATGGGCTAGGCCGGGCACAGGCTCAGGCTTGTGGCTTGTGGATAATGTATTCCGTCTTCTATCTTCTTTTTGCACTAGGATACAACTATATAGATAATTATTTGTTTAATTAATTGTTTCTTTCCTATTCAGATTTATTAATCCGAAGACCAAAAGATCAACCTGAGACGGCGATGGGCGCAGGCGCAGGAGGCTCTAGCGATGGGGCGGGCGACTCTGGTGACACTGGGAATCTGCCGCCGCCACCGCCAAATCCTCACGTCGTGCATATAAGTTCTTCTCAGGTCAGTAAAGTGGATGCTCGTGTGCCTTCTGGTCAAGCAGATGCTCGTGTGCCTTCTAGTCCGGTCAAGTTCCAAAGAAGAGTGGAAGAAGTTCATGTTGCTGCAAGGACAAGTGCTTGGTTGGATCTGTTCGCATAGAAGGAAAATCTAGATCTCAACTTGAAGAGATGCAATATCGACTTGATTGATGGAGCAGCTAGGTATTCAAGATCTATTGTTGACAGGAACATTTCTAAGTGGGAAAATACTACCACATGCTATATCATTGGGCTGAAACTGCATTGGCCGACTCTTCACAGGCATCTCAAGATGATCTAAAAACTGAAAGGTGACTTCGAAATTCTGTCCAGAGGCAATGACTATTTTATCATCAGATTCTCTAATTCGGATGACCTTAGACTAGCAGTTGAGCAAGGACCTTGGTTCGTTGCTGGTAAACCTATGATTCTGAAGAAATGGCAATTGGGGGAGCCGTTAGAAAAGTTGAAACTCACTGAGGTGCCAGTATGGGTCCGCATACATGATCATCCCCTTGAACTGTGGGATGAGGAGATGTTCAATATAGTGGGCAACTTCCTTGGTACTCCGTTGAGGCCTGATTTTCTTACCAAACATCAAAGGATATTGGACTTTGTGAGAATCTAGGTGCTTATTCCTGCATCATTGACATTTCTTGGTGAAATGCATTTGATCAGTGATGATGGTGTGAAGGATACTATTCACTTTGAATATGAATGGTATCCTAATATGTGCAAAGAATGTGGCACTTTTGGTCATGGTCAAGGAGCATGTGCGAAGTCTGTTGTTCATCCCCAAAAGGCTTCTCAACCTACAGTAATGACTCCTCCTAGTGAAGTAGACACTTTCTATGACTTCCCCACTATTGAAGTCGGGTCATATTCGAATTCAGTTGTATCTACTCCAGCTATTACAGTAGAGGCCATTGATCAGATCCCCACGCCTAATTCCAATGGTAAAGAGGTGGTGATTCAGAGTCCTTCTAGCACGCCTAATCAATGGAGGGTACATGGTAAAAAATCTAAATCCCCTCCAAGATATATCCCCAAGGTTCAGCAACAAAGAGTGAGTGGCACTCTTATTTCTTCTAACAGTTTTAAAATACTGGAATTTGATGATCCTGAAATGAATCCTACTGTAACTGATAGCTTGGCTACTGAAGCTGTCAGAGGGGATCCAGGTGTCTTGCCTCCACCCCTTTCTAATGGTTAATCTTTCTCTCATTTCTTGGAATGCCCGAGGTTTGAATAAACCTGGACGGTAGGAAGCAGTTAAGGATTCCATTATAAATAATAAATGTTCTATTGCATGTATCCTTGAGAGTAAGATTAGAAGGAAAAAAATGAATAAAGTCATGAGTAATGTCTGGAATTCTTCTAGATGGGTTTCAAACCATGATTCTAATCCTTTAGGCAGAATTATTATTGCCTGGAGTAGAGATGATATTTCTATTCAGGTCATTTTGGAGGGTGACCAGTTTCTACATTGTCTTATTAATTTGGATGATGGTGAATTCTATCTAACTGCAATTTATGCTCATAATTCTGAGGGGAAAAGGGCTATTCTGTGGGAACAACTCAATGATATTCATGCTAATTTAGGGGACAACCCGTGGTTGATCTCTGGGGACTTTAATGTTGTTCGGTTTGCTTCTGATAAATTAATTTGGTATTGCAAAATCTTCCTACAAGTCAATGGAGTTGTTTAATGAGTTTGTGAATAGTACTGGTCTTATGGAGATGACTCTTCATGGATCGCTATATACTTGGGATAACAGACAGGAAGGTAACAATTTGGTCATGTCCAAGATTGATAGGGTGTTTTACAACAATGGGTTTCTGTCTTCCTACCCTCAAATTTGGGGATCTATTATCCAAACTATTCATAGTGATCATAGAACCATTTGTATTCAACTAGGTGAAAAAGGTTTCTTTAAAAAGACCCCTTTCAGATTTGTCAATGCTTGGTCTGAGATGGAGGGATTTTATGGCGTGGTTGAAAGAGCATGGGGTACAGAGATTGATGGAAATCCTACTTTCAAGGTTGTTCAGAAGCTCAAAGAGGTTAAGAAAGCTCTTATCAACTGGAATAGGGAGAATGTGGGGGATATTTGTGAGAATAGAAGGATGAAAGAGGCTCTTGCATGATGTGCTCAAGCTCTGGCTGATAATAATCCTGATGACACTGTTCTTGTTCAAAATGCTTCAGCTGCTTGGAAGGAAGCTATTATGGCCTATGAGGCGGAGGAGTCTCTCATTAGACAAAAATCACAAGTGCAATGGTTAAAACTTGGTGACAAGAATTCAAAATTCTTCTATGACTCACTCAGGTCAAGAAGACATAATAACTCTATAAGATGCATGACTATTGATGAGGCCACTGTGACTGATACATCCGTTATTCAGAAGCACATCTTTGAATTCTATTCTAACCTCTTTGAAGAACAGAAGAATGACTGCTCGTGTCAATGGGACAGAAGATGGGAACTTCCTTCTTTTTCCTCTACTCAATTTGACTCTCTCTATATGCTTGTTACGAAAGAAGAAATTGAAAGGGTCATTTATGAGGCTGATGGTGACAAAGCACCAGGTCCTGATGTGTTCAATTTCCACTTTTATAAAAAATGCTGGCATATTATTGGAGCTGATGTGATTAGAGCCGTTCAAAACTTCTTTGCTAGTGGTTGTATGCTCAAGGAGGTTAACAGGACCTTCCTTACCCTCATCCCAAAATCTAAAGATGCATCTAAAGTCCAGGATTGGAGGCCCATTGCGCTTTGTAATGCTCTTTATAAAATTTCTTCCAAGGTGATTGCTAATAGGTTACAAAATATTCTCCCTAGCATCATTGACCCTGCACAAAGTGCTTTTATTAAAGGGAGGCGTATTAGAGACTCTACTATGCTAGTTAATGAGCTCATTGACAACATCATGAAAAGTTCCAAACCTATGATGTGTTTGAAGATGGATTTAATGAAAGCTTATGATTCTCTAAACTGGAATTGTTTATTCAAAGTACTTGAGAGGATGAACTTTCCTTACTGTTTTATCCATTGGGTACGGGAAATCTTCAAGACCACTAGTATGCAGGTTCTGTTTAATGGAGTTCCATGTTCTGCTTTCAAACCAGGGAGGGGTATTAGACAGGGCGACCCCCTTGCTCCTTATCTATTTGTAGTTGCTATGGAGGGGTTATCTAGCATCCTCAGATTTGGTGTTAAAGAAAAATGGTTCATGCCTATTCGTGGCTCCCCTGATTTACAAATCTCTCATGCTTTATTTGCTTATGATGTTATTATATTCTCTGAAGCGCATACAGAATCTGTAAAAGGGCTCAACAAAGCTTTAAATCTTTTTAGTGATGTTTCTGATCTTCGTATTAGCTGTGATAAAAGTGTCATCTTCTACAACCAGGCTGCTAATGATGCTGCAACTGCGGATATCCTGGGTATTAAGTTGGGTATATTTCCTATGAAATATTTGGGGTTTCCACTTTTTAAAGGAAAACTTACAAGAAGACTTTGTGCTCCTTTGCTTGATAAAATCAGTAAAAAACTGGAAGGTTTGAAGGCTCATAGACTCTCTTTTTCCGGCCGTCTTGAATTAGTTTCTTCTACTTTATCGGCTTTCCACCTCTATTGGGCTTCTTCCTTTTAAATCCCTGTTTCGGTTACAAATGATATTGATAGATGTTGTAGGAATTTTTTTGTGGGGAGGTGCTGCATTAAAGAAAACTTTGCACTCAGTTGCCTGGGAGGATGTATGCAAGCCTAAAAGCGAGGGAGGTTTGAACTTGAAGATTACGAAAGATGTTGTTGTGGCTTCTATGGCGTTAAATATCTAGAATATTGCTACAAAAAAGGATAATCTATGGGTCAGATGGATACATGATAAATATTTGAAAGGGGATTTTGTCTGGAGTGTACATTCTAAGCCACATTTTTCATGGATGTGGAGATAGCTTTTGACTACTAGAGATAGTTTGCTCCCCTATATCCAATGGGAAGTTAGAAATGGGAAATCTACTTCTTTATGGAGAGACCCCTGGGTCAAAGGTAATCATTTTCTCACTGAATGCCTTGATGTTAAGAACATCTTCTTGCTTGGCAAGGGAAAATATGATAAGGTTTCTGACTTAACTGCTGATGGAGACTGGATTTGTAGTAAATCCCGGCATGTGAACAAAGTTATTACTGATGTTAAACCTTACTTTTGTCCTAGTTCCAACTGTGATGATAAGTTGACCTTAAATGGCATTAGCCCAGAAAAAATGAGAGAGTTTTAGAAGGGCCTGCGAGGAGATGGAGTTAAAGTACCTTGGTGCAATTGGGTTTGGAAAGCCAAGGTCCCCAACAGGTGCAAAATTTTCTGTTGGAAGGTTTTTCTTCATAAAGTGTTGACTCATGATTTTCTTCAGAGAAGAGGGTTCTGCTTCCCCTCCAGATGTGAGCTCTGCATAAATAATGTTGAGGATATTGATCATACTCTTATTGACTGTACATTTAGCCAACATATTTGGAGGCTAGCTTGTGTAGAAGGATATATCAGCCATATACCTCCTATTGTTTATAGTTTTCTGGATTTCAATGCTGAGAAAGAGACTATGTGTCTTTTGGTGTCCGTTCATGGTATATGGAAGGAAAGAAACCAAAGGATTTTTGAAGGTCATGAGAACTCGGCTCTTGCAATCTGGAATCATTTGAAGAGGGATATAGATATTTTGTTTTTAGCTGTATAGATAGATATATGGTTTCTATCTAGTTTCTTTTCTTTCGTGTTTTCTCTTCCGACACCTGTACATACTTTTTGGAAAAAATACAAAAAAATGGGAGACGCACTTTGGATACCAAAAAAAAGATTTATTAATCCTAACTGGAAAGTGTCTCTTTTGTGGAATATTCCACAATGTGTACAAGAGCAACTGAGTGGTCGCTTCCTAATAGGAATAAGATTATTGGGGCATGTAAGTCTATAAATATGCCTCTGGTCATTAGGGTCAAACAACATCTTTTGAACACACAACTATCATCCGTTCGAGCACATGTTTGCAAACCCTAGAATCCAGAGTCTCTCTACCATCATCTCTTCCGTGGTGCTACATTGAGATCTTCTCCTAGATGTAGCCAGTTCGTTCATCCTTTCCTTCCAAGGGAAAACCTATCAGGCCGTGGTTTCTACGGTTGCTGAGCTGTGCTAGTGGTATGCTAGTTAATCTGCAACATTCGTCGTCAACACGAGCGTGATGCCTCTTTTTCAGGTTCGTACCAGGTCGACTGGGAGAACGTCACCTATCCAGAAGGGTTGCATGGTACTAATTTTAGTGCACAACTACTGTCATCATCTTTGGCCATCAAAAGCCACAACAACACCTTGCTTGCTATTCCTCCTCTCCCTTGCTACCATAATAGTTATGTTCACTTCTACTGCTCATCGTGATGGCTGTCGACATCCCTAACAACTTGCAGCTTCTTCAACTCACTGCTTGGCTTCTACCTCATGCCTCCCACCTAGCTGTATGGCATCAACTACCATCACATGTTACCTGGCGAATGATGGTCAGGGAAACCATTGACAAATCATGATCATGCTTCTTTCTTCAACCTGAGGTCTGACGATGTCTACCCAATTTCCCACCACCGTATCCTCACCAACGTCGGTGCCTGGAGCATTGACATCACCACAACCGCTGTCACCATAATAGGCCCCAACACCCCATCTACTCCCCCAACGTCACCACCACTAAGAGCCTCACTCCTCGTCATCACCTATCGTAGATCCATCTACCCCACTATCATGGTGGCACCCACAGTTCCTTGCTGAGAGGCCATCGATGCCTCCACACCTTCTCCATTGCACGTCCTAGCCATGACATGTCTTCTTTTGTGACCTGACGCTAGCCAACAACCCTTAGGCATCGCCACCACCACCATAGCAAGGTCACCCACCCTTCATCCTTGTACACCCAACAATAGTGGTGCATCGAACGCTGCTTGTCAACAACTACTATGGCTAAATCAAAATTCCGCTACTACCTTTCCTCTACTCCTTTGAATCTCCTCTATTTGCTGCTCCTCCACTAGTGCCCAACAGCGCCACAAGATGCCAAGCAGTACCCATGTCTCCATATTGTATTAGGAACCTCCTGGAAACTCCATCAACTCTACCACCCTCGACCCCCCCTGCAACACCATGCCGCAACTCCCTCGCCTCCTCATACAGCTGCCACCCAGCTACATATGTCCAACTCTTCATGGATTTTATCCAATAGAGGCGTCAAAGACCTATAGACCTCTGAATCTGTAGTCCAATGTTCACTGATCATTCATTGGTCAGTTATCACCTTCCTTTATATGTTACTTGTAGATTTCAATCAATAGATCACGAGTAACTACATTCATTGGAAGACTACCTACATGTGAAATATAATCAAGGATTTCATACTCAATCTAGGTCAGCTTGTCTTTCAGTAAAGTAAATAGATAAGGTATGCATATGCTATAGATACTGTGTTAATCCAACAAACTCAATGTGGATAGGTAATATAATTGATTGCATGTCATGCATGGGTAAGTTCTTATGCATGTGTATAAGTTGTGTTGCAGACGACCTTAAGTTCTAATAGAAACTACAGTGGTTCAACATTCTATATATGTCGGCCATTCAAATATACATACTAGTACATATACATACATGAATAATTACTATGCAATGTTCCTTGACCTATTTCTCAGTTGCCTAAGAGATTAAGTATTACATATGTACCTGACTGAAGATTGGATAATGATTAGTATGTTTCAACTTAAACTCAATAAGTGTTAAGTGTATTAGTAATTATATATGATTATGTACGTATACATTCATATCCACAACCAAAGAAAAGACATAACTATGAGGATGGTAAAGTTGAGAGGGAGTGTATACCACCATACCAATGATGAATCATGACAAAGAAATTGAGATATAAATACGTGACTTAATATGAGAATGAAATATGTATGTAAAATCTAACCGATCAATATAATGGTCTCTAGTAGATGGTGATATGTATATGACCATGGATAAATGTGTATGAGAAAATATTGTACCATGTCTTAAAGTGGGTATTTGTATGTAATAACAACAACATGAACATTAATAAATATACAAGGGATCATATGTTCACTTAATAATATTATAAACCCTAATATGCAATTATGTGATTTGAACTAGGGTAAGAATAATATGTATAGCTATGTTAAAAATGAATACACACACTCATTGGGGTTTGACTAACATACCTAATGTGTTTCTAGGATGAAAATTTAACTTTGCGGACCAAAGTATAATTAACCTTTGTGGTTGAAAACCAGGTATGTACTCTTCCCTATTTAATTTTGGGCATTAAACTAACTAAATTATTCCTATAATGAGGCATTCTTGTTAATTGGAATTTTTATTGGTCCATGATGAAAATTCCTTATTATCTGAGATTGACAAACATCTTGTTGCCTTAGGTCTATGACCCCACCTGCATTATTGTTTGAATATGAAATTGTGATTAATGACTTAAACCATTTCTTGCCACATTTTTTATGCATGGTTGGTAATTTAGCTATATATCTTTTGTATGGTGCATGAGCACAACCATTAGGGTGTGCCTTTCCGATCAGGGTGCGTCTTTCCACCTCTTTATATATATACATGGTGCACCTTTCCACCCATTAGACCAAAGATCCAGTGGTGTCTTGGTTGTACATTACCTATTTAGTCTAAATATATCAGCATGCTATTATATATGTTTGATGTGGTATTGTGATTAGTGGCAATGCCTTTTTCATCTCAATTATTAAAATCTGAATTATAATTGCCTCATTCTCTTAAAATTGATTTCTTTTGAACTTACCTAAATTCATATGACCTCTCTTGATGGAACACCTCTTTTGCACTTAAACTCCTTATAAATGCCCAAAATATTATATATTGCACATATACTAGTTTTTATTGACGCATACCCCTTTGTTTCCTATTTTTTGGGTGTTCCCAAAACTACCCAGGTTTAGGTGCTTTGAAGGACCTGGACTTATGAAGGTAGTACACTTGGAGTTTACTTGAGGATAGCTTGGAATGGTTGGGTTTCCCTCTGCCACTGGGACTCTTTTGAAAGTAGACTTGTATTTTATTTTATGTACCACCCTTAGGGTGAGAAAATATGCACATGAGAACCTTTTTTAACCTTGTAAATAGTTATGTTTTTCGCTACTTAAATATTTCATGGCTCATGTTTTTACCATTGGGTGGGCCCATTATCAGGTCTCACTCCTTACCATTTTACATGTTAAATTTGTTTAAGTATTCACATGGGGCCATCTCATCATCATGCGGCCCCTAAACATTCAATAATTGTCACAATTGTGAAAAATGTGGGTGTGTTTCAATAAAGCTCCACACAGTGATAAACTTTGTGTAGTTACATTCATAATGATTTACATAACAATGCTCACTAATGATGGTGCCCCTATTGAATTGTTTTTGAACTCTTTCCAATTCAACATACGAATAGTTTAAGATAGTTGTAACTATATTGTTGATCCCTTCCAAAACTAAGTTTTTGTTGATTTGTTATTTTCAAGGCTTTTATTAAAAAAATAATAGAAACTTATAGAAGTTCACTATTTAACTCTCACAAATAAAGTATTGGACTACATTAGTTAACAATACAAGTGATGTTTACATGTGGGATTGGAAGAAGAAAGTGGATGAAGGTCATATACCCTCCATTAGTGTAAGGACCCATCCTGATAATTAGAACTTAATTGTACATTAGGATAGATCTTTAGAAAAACCCCAAATTCAAATCTAATATCCATAAAAAAATTGAGCTGAAAAAATCTGAATAAGGTGATATGTATAAAGAACCAATTACAAACATTTGTCAATTTCACATGACATATAATAAAAATGTATTTTGTCACATTAGAGCCATTCCAAAAGAGGTCACGATAAGAGTGTAAACTGAGATATCTTCATTAAATTTTTCATAACAAGGCCACAACAAGGTCCATAATAGTATTCTTGGCCATAACAAGGCCCAACATATCATCTCCGACTACAACAAGGCTCAACATATTTATTCATTGAAAATCAGCCTTAGTCAAGGAAAAACAAAAGATATTCCTCCTCCTACTTTTTCATCTCAACGTGCTAATAGTATTACAAAGATAAACCACAATCCCATACATTGGCATTCTCAAAATCATCATATAAGACTAGACATGATCATAGAGTGTGATTAATCATCACTTTCAAGTGTAAGGGTATCATGAGGGACTATCATATTGCATTTCTTTTAGGAACATTAATCTAAGTCAACCAATCCCCATTACATGCATATTTTAGAATCAAATTGGCTAAGTTAAGGTGTACATCATTATTTAGAGGTAATCTTATCAGATTCATAGGGTCACATAACTCACACACTTTTAACAATATTGCCATTTTATTCCCCATTTTATGTTTGATACATATTCAAACATGGGTAATATTTAACCCATTGGGTCTAGCCATCATCCCAATGATGATACACATGCCATTGAACATAGGATATCAACCTCAATCAACCAAGTCTAATGTATATACACTTAACCATATCCAACTTATACTTTTGATGTCATGTCTTAAATCACATGTAGTCAACCCTAAGCATTCCAAGAAGAGGAGGTATATAACACATAGCCATCATGTGAGTTGTAGAATCAGCTTTGTTAAAGTTATCTATCAGAAATACTTCTATTAATTGTTAAAACTCACATTCAATTTAGAAGTCTCCAAATTACTCCTTGGATATTTTGATAATTGCTTTTATGATACATATCTTCCACAAAATTATCATTATTTTTCTTAGTTATGAGATACTTTCTCATTCATCAAGGATATAAGTAAGGAAAAACATCTTCAAGAAGTATAGTATGGTTCATCATATAACTCCAAGTAATGACTAGGGCATAGAGTCCCAATACAAGACATAAAAGTAGTAATTTCACCATATAAGTTCACATTAGGTTCAATACCATGTAAGAACATTATAACCATTTGAAATTCTGGATTATATTTCACATAATAATTACACACCATCATATCAAATTTAAGATTCAAATGTTAAAGTGTGAGGGAGTTTTATTGAAAACATTGTTGTAAATAAAAAAGTGCCACCTCTATGCATAGATGACCTACTTTGAGATTATAGAACTAAGTCAAAGAAACTTCCAGAATAATAACATTTATGTTAAGGTATTATCATAATTTTTTTATATCAAAACCTAACCACTAATTATATCATTAATATATATTTTATTTCACGTGATACTAATACACCATAAGTATGACATATTTAGTAACAATTTCACTTGTATCTCGAAATTCAACAAGTACATGATTATTTGATCATAAAAATGACACCAGGGAGTGACTCCATAAGGTTAGGAAGAACAAATGTTTTGTGTGAATATAGTCCATTTATACAAAATAGTTCTCAAGGCATCATCTTTTAGAACAACAAGAGGACATAGAACAAGATTTAGACCAAAATAAACTATAGATGCACAAATTTCGTATTTCAGGCCTTAAACCAAACAAAGAAGGTCCACTTTATCAGGTATTCATGAGTAAGATACATGGAAAAATACAAAAGTTTAAAATCATATCACAAGGCAGAAAAAGAATCCAAAAAGATTTAATCTTTAGGCATGTTAAGCAAGTTTAGAACAAGTTTAGGGAATTGCATGAACAAGTAGGCAAAAGAATGCTAATAATGCTATATCATTTGCCTATTATGGTGATAATGACAAGGTCAATAGAAGGAGGCCACATGATCCAAAATCCTCCTAATCCATACTCCAAGTAAGATCTAACTCCCATTAGATTAAAAAGAGGAAAACGAGAGGTTCTTTAGATAGATGGAGTAGTCTCCACTGTGTAAGTCCATGGGGAATGACCAAAAGAGGAAGACGGGGTGAGGAATAGAAATAAAAGAGATTATAGAAGATGCATCTTACATGATTAGGTCTGAAAAGGAACTTTCCAAGCTTGTAAGCATCTTGAAGAAGCTAGATCTACATCTTACATCCACATGCATTAACATGCAAGGCTCCATCCATGTTCATCCCTTCCTTGGAGCTTGCTTTAGCCTCTGTGACTCTCTCCATGATTCTAAAAGATTGTGGGGTTCCACCAGAGACTCTAGGCTGAATGATTTGGTTTTATGAAGTGGGGATAGGTATGAAAGTCCAAACTGTCCCGAACTAGTGTTCATAATTACCCATGGTCTAAAAATGTCATCTATTGATCAAAATAATATATTTATCGATCCTCCTAGTATTCTTGTGTGAGTAGAAACCATTGTCATCGTCCTACATGAGTTTTCATTGATATATCACTTCTATAATCCAAAAAAGTCCACTTCCATAAGCCAAAAAGTCCATTGGTTCAGACATAAGATTCATCGACCAACATCAACCACCACTACCACCATACTTGTTAAGGTTGATGTCCTAATCCAACTAATGTAAAAACAATAAAACCAAGGCATAATATTATGCATTTGTTTATTATGCACTCGAATTTGTACACAAGTTTCCAATTAAGGTGAAATTGCAAATTAGTCTACAATTGTACATGATATTGCAATTCAAGGCAAATAAAGTACAATGAAGTTTAAATTAGTGTCACCTCTTAACCAACTGATTCTCAAAATTAATAAATCATGGAACAAATAAGTAAAACTATTTTTTAACAACTTTGTAGTTAATTATTCATGTTATGGGGATTTTGCAATTAAGTCCATAACCTATATGAAAACTTGAAACCAAGGCATTCAAAGTGCAAATTGACATTAGATGGTTTTAACTTATTCAATTGAGCATCAATTCTTTTTCAAACATCCAATTAAGCTGGTAAATCAAGATAGGATCATGGTCTCACAATCATATTTAGATAGGATCATGGTCTCACAATCATAAATCCCTCAAAAGGATTTTGCCCTCAAAATCTTAAGGTTAGGGCAGACAACAACAAAGAAGTAGCCCATAACCCCTTGTAAACACACTTACTGTAAGGAGTGGGACCCAAAAGGGGATCCAATCCCTACTAAATTAAAAAAAAGGAACATCCCATCTGCCAAACACACCACTACATTTTTTTCAAAGGGATAATAATCCAATTTATTCAAAACTATGTTTTAAGATACCAAATGTAGCAACGTCCTACAAATGATATAACCATTACAATTTTTGATATTATCACTATACTTCACCACGTAGAGTGATACATATGAAAACTAAACTAAATATAGGATCAACAGAGACTCATCTAACCACTTCAAGAAAGTCTCCCAAAAGGTTTAGCTATACTTGATGAGGTTCTGGTCCAACTTAGTTATCTTCTCCTTAACCTACACCTAGGGTTGGAAGCATACCCCAACAAGAGGAGAAAATGTAGACAAATAAGAAAAATGTTAGTATGGACATATTAAATCAAGTTTTGAACCACATTACAAAATAAAGAAACATCAAATAATCAAGGATTCCCAAAGGAAAATGATAGGACTACCCAACTGGGCATAAAAGAATATGAATTTCAAAATGTAATAAACAAGATGGATACTTGCCATTAAACCAACATAAAAGTTGTGCCACACAAGCAAATATAAAATTTTGGGCACAAAATCCATCACAAAAATATTAACCTGCATGCATGTGAGGTAAGCATAGCACTAGCATAGTATAAAGTCAGTGGTGGCTAAGGCTCACAACCTTAAAACCTGATAGAGAATGGAATACAACCAAACTCCCTTGGCATGGAAGTCGGGTTATGGGGAATACAATCCTCCATCCCAAATATATAAATGTGTAGGAGGACTAAAAACTCAATGCATGGTAGGGGAATAAAACCCATTTCCTAATAATATCACATAGAGGAATAAGACCCCTGGGGAAAAAACCCAAATAACAAAAGTATTACATTACTCTAGGGCTACTGAGTCACAAAACATGCATATATGTAGAGGCAAGTATAAAGTATAGTATTTTATTTAATAATTAAAGTTTCCATCACAAAAATCAACAATATAAATATCAACCACATAAGTGGGAAACAATTAGAGTTTCATTAAGAATTAAAGTACAAGTTTGTTAAAAAAAAGTCCAAAAAAGAAGGATATCATAAGATTAGAATCACATAGATTATTTTACATGGAATAAATACTCAAAAGAAAGAGACTATGTAGGATAATATGTCAAGAGAGTGACAAAACTAGGTTTATTTCTCAAAGAGAATAATATGGAATGCAAGCATACCTCAGGGTTTTAGTCAACTTGTTAAAATCTAAATATTAGATCCATGCCAGGGTTAGAAACTGTTCTAAGGTTTGTAAAACTAATGGTAGAGAGAAGATCACCATGAAATTATAGATGTTTCATGATTCACACAAGGGAGTTGAATAGGAGGATAAGAGAGAAGGTTCGTGTGGCCTATTGGTCAAGTGATTTATATGTGTGTGAAAGCCATGGGGAGGGGTATACATAAGACTATTTGGCTTAACAAAACTTACCTAGTTTTGTTTACTAAGGAAAATATACAAAACATATTGTAAATGGAGAAAAATCAAGAATTTGTTAACGAATGATATGTAGAAAATTAAAGACCATATCAAACGGAGTGTGATAAATCAAACAAATATAATAATAAATTTCATATTTTTGGCCTTATCTTTCATGTTCTTTTCTGAAGGAATTTGAGGCATATAGGAACACTCAAAAGATGTGAAACTCAGACTACATGCAAAGTAAAAGGTGAGGAGTGTGATTTTGTCATGAATTTTCCATTTTGGGAATGTTTACTATTTTATTTAATATATTGGACTTTAAGTTATATTCTCTCTCCTAAATAACTAGGCTAAATAAAATTATACAATTAATGTGGGAATCTACACATACACTAATTTTGGCGTGTGGAATTCACTTTGGGATTTGTTTCTACTTTTGATGTCATTAAACATGTTATTTAATATTTTGGATCAAAAGTCACAATTGTTTTCTAAGTAAAATTAAGATAGTTATTGTCATTCAAACAATGTGAAACTAGGCACCCAAGTTGATTGGGAACCAACAAACACATTTTTATCATTATGTTTGGGTTTTGGGATTCCCTTTTGTGAGTTATATCACCATTATGATTTATACAGTTTATCTACACATATATTGATTATCCTCAATTAAAGTCTCATTATATTCACATTGTTACAAGAAGGTTATATATTATTATTATTATTATGTATGAAGTTCCACATTTTACACATTTAATATATTTAATCATTTAATTTCATATTTATTTAAATAGTATAGCATCATTAATATTTATGGACACGGAATTACCAATTGTTACTCTAAAGCATATTATACATTTTTAGTCATTATGTGAGTATTAGTTATCAAAGGAAATACATGTAACATATTAGCACATATTGAAGTTATACTTATAATGTAAATGTGTGAGGTTGTTTAATGTTATCCTTGTTTAGTAAAATCTAGGAAACCAATCTTACTATCTTTCTAGTTATGGAATAGGATAAGATTCTAAGTTTTAGTTAGTTACACTTATGCACACTTATGTTACACCATTATTATTAATGCATGGTTATCATGAAGCTATTATGCTCATGTCATATTCACCACTTAGTTATCATCTTAGTCATAATTCCTATTTTCCCTATGGACCCAACTAACCTAATATCTAATACCAAACTAGTAAGGAACCATCATGGTAATTAGACCTCATTGACAATTAGGATAGATCCTTAGTCTAAACCCAAATTAGGTCTAATATATATTAAAAACCAAGCTAAAAAATTATGAATAAGGCGATCCATATAAAGAACTGATTATAAACATCCTCCACATTTCACATGACATCTTACACAAATGTATTTGATCACATTAGAGCCATTCCAAAAGAGGTCATGACAAGATAAAAAATTGAAATCCCTTTATTAAAATTTTAAAGGCAAGATTACAACATGAGATATATTCATGCGGCTACAACATCGTAAAAGCACTAGAAAAACTTACTCGTATTTATAAGAAGACATCACGTAAAACAACCTAACATGTAGTGTTGGATCAACGGGATCTAGGGAGGTTGAATAGAGCTATAAGCACTTAAAAAAACTAATTATACCTTCAAGTTTTAATTCAAGAGAAACTATTGCAAATATGGAGTTTGATGTGCAACTAAACATAAATAGAAAGGATGAGAGATATTGAATGAAATCAATAACAAACTATGTAGAGTGGTTCCAAACTCCAAACTAGGAGAATGCACATCCACTACATAGAGGGTCAAGCCCTAGGATTTTGCGACCATTGCATACTTATATTCCATTATAAAACATACAACAAGACCTTCCTTTTACAGGGAAAGGATAGCTAACCTTCCTTTTTAAGGATCAAAAGGAGTCACTAAACCTTACAAGGTCTTACCTATCCTTCGAGCAAGAGTCTTCAACCTCTATAAGGGCTTAACCACTTTTGTAAGGAGCTCGACACCTTCACCAAGGAGATCCCTTTCTTGTAACAAGTCTTTTGCCTTGGAGAAAAGGAAGTTTTCCAATCATTGACTCAAACCCATTGTCGAATCCTGAAGGAATTACCTACTCTTCTCAAGGATCTTCAGCCTTCACCTTCTCCTTCACCAAGGAAATGCTTTCACCAACTATGCTTGAAGAAAGGGATTGGGGAAAGAGATGATTGAGAGCTTCACAAGGATTACAATAAAGTAGATCTCTCACAAATTCATATCTCACTCATATTGGCATTTTGATTTGTAAGCAAGAGAGAGAAAGGGACTCTATATGGACAAAATCACTCAACTATAGCTAGGATCAAGGTAGGAAAACTTAGAATGAAGTCCAAGGGCTCCAATTTATAGTTGGGGGTGTCTACTAGCCAATAGAAACACTTAGGAACAAATTCTAGAGGTTTGGGGTGTTGCAACATATATAATTTCAAGTTTTGCAACACTCCAATGGTTAGAAACATTTTTTCTGCACATTCCATACAGTGCAATCGATTGAGTTTCAATAAAGGTAACTCGACCGATAACACTATGTGACTGTCTAATTTTGAGTTGTCAGTTGAGTTTATCCTGAATGAAACTAGATTGATGACTTAAAATCACTTTGTTGTGTAGGTTTTTAGTCGAGTTGTCTCCAGGACAAACTCAGCCGAACTTGGCAAATTCCAAGACCCATCCTAGGCGTCAATTGAGTTTTTGAGAGGGAAGCTCGACAGAACCTGGTGCTTGTGATACATTTTGGAAATTGTCATTTGACGGTGGACATTGCATATTTTGGAAATTAACTAGAAAAGGATCACAATTTTATATATAATAAGTTCACTCCCCCCTTGTCATATCAAAAAGGTAGGGGTAGAATAGCTAAAAACATAGGTCTTATCCGTAGACAGAAACTACATAAGCAACCACCATATGCAAGCACCAAATAGAATCAAGCAGAGAGAAGAGGCATACTAGAGTCATAATCAAAATATGGAAGCACATACCCAGAACTCATAAAGATAACTAAGCATAGAGTTAAGGTACATATAATCAAAATACAACAAAAGATATGTCCACTCTGGATGAAACCTACAAAACAATAAAAAACAATGATATATGAAAATAGTACACCTCAGATATAGTGCCCAAGTGTTTAGTACATGAAAGTCTACAAAACAATATAAATATGATCATCCTATAGAATAAGAACAAAACATCTAGGGATCTAGTTCAATGTCCTCATTTTTTCCATCCAGTCAGTAGTCATCATCTCCATATGAATGTGCATCAGGGGCAGTAGGTGTAGCTTCACCACCACCTCCATCATCGTCAGTGTCATCATCACTATCCTCACCTTCATCCTCATCACCATCAACCTCATCCTCATCAGCCATATCTATGTCCTCATCAAGAACGAAAGAGAGAGGACTAGGCCATCTGCAATTTTGCTCTTGTTAGGAGATGCCATACTTGCACAATGCCTTAACTTGCTCATAATTGGGAATAGAAGCCAAATTGAATTCAGCAAGGACAGAAGAAGGGCCATCAGGAAGTGCAAGCAGCTAATAGGAGGCAACAAAGGTAGGCATACCATCAGAGGTGGGGTTACAACAGAAGCAACAGGTTGGTGGGTTAGATAGAGCTAACTATATGCACAGGAAGCATAGTCAGCAGTTGGGTAGGGCTGGTAGGTGGGCTAATTATGGGTGTAGGATAAGTTCATGTTTGATAAGATTTGAACTAAATCTTGGTGTAGGTGATTCTAGACCTGTAGGTTGTATGCCTGTTGGTGCATCATGTAGCCCATGAGGGTTTTATTAGACACCGAGAATGAGGCACAATCAGATCTAGGAGAAGGTGGAGGATCTTGGGTGGAGATTGAAGCACCAGGTGTGGTAGAGGAGGTGGGATGAAAAGACATTTTGACAGTGGTTTCATTGATGTACACACCTTTCCTACTTTATTTGTAACCAAGATCATAGAAAAGGGATTTCTTAGTATGGTGAACAAACAAACCACAAATCAAGTTTGGATAAGTTGGGTGGGTTCCACATGTGTTCTTCCCAAAGTCAAAATAGGGCATGTGATGGAGAATGTGACAGGACCAAATGAATTTGACATCACGAAGGAGATAATACATTAGCACATTAGTGTTTTCTATAATATCCATTTGATTTTTCTTTGGATGGATATTATAGTTGACTACAAGTGCAATGAGGTGAGTCTTGATGTCAAGGGAGGAAGAAGGAACTATTTCTTTCTTCTTATAGGGAACCTCAAGTTTTCTTTAGGAACTTCTGGATGTCAGGTAGGGTAAGTTCAGGTTCAGAGACTTGGTATGACTTTTCAGGGTCAAGAAGGTCAAGATATTGGTGATAGGTGGTCATCCATGTATATGCGGTAGAGGTACCATTGAAGTAAGTGTTCAAGGAATCTTTAGAGATGGAAAACTTAGTATCCACAATAATGGATGTAAGGATCACTTGAGTGTTAGGGGGTGGCACAAGAGAAGTGTAGTTCCATGTAAGGTTTGCATAGAGTTGTGGAAAACGTTTCTACTAGAAAGAGAGTTAGTGTAGCACAATCTCTCTACACAAAGGGCACCAAGGTGTTGTGCATTAAACACAACAACAACCTCAGTCATCAACTCATTTCGAGATTCAAGAAAAGCATGAAAAAGAAATGTATTTCTTGTAAGAATCTCCTTATACCTATTTATGGCTTGAGAGGATGAATGAAGTGCCATCAAAAGATGTCCCTAGAAGCAGTAGAGGATGAGGGAAACCCAATTGGGCCAGTTCTTTTCTGTCAGTTGGAAGCCATGGAGATGATAGGAGAGAAATGGCACCAAGACAAGGAAGTAGAACATGAGCAACAAGCCGCCCAAGTTGTTGGGTCAAGGCAGCAAAATCTTAGGGCTAGTTAGTCGGGACTAAAGAGGGTAAATGAGAGCTTTTGGTAGCCCTAGGGTTCAAGGAAGAATAAGAAATGAAGTTTATCAGTCGACTTTCCTCTAGTTGAGAGGGAGAAAGTTAGTCGATGGTTTATATATTCTTCTGTCCAACAATGTTGTCAGCCAAGTTTGAGGTTTGGGAAACTCAACTGACACTGTTGTGTTGTTTAGTCCTTAGCCCGTTGTCAATCAAGTTTCCCCCAGGTCAAACTCATTCGACGGGTCAGTTTGTCCGAAAGATAAGAAATTTAATTCTAGGTCACTAGAGTTCTATATAAGTTTATTTTTATAGAATATCATGTACTGTGAACATATTAAGGTACATTTTACTCATCATTGGATACTATTTTGTGGTAAAACAAGTGTTAGGGAAAAATAGCCAAAACAAGCAAAAGAAGGCATTAAGAGTAGGTAAATGTAGCACTAACAAGTATGAGATGAACAACATATGAGAAAAAATATATAGGTATGAGAACATCTAGCTAGAAGACATATCAATATCATCAAGAGTAGTGATAAGCAAATTTTATCTAATAAAGGTAAATTTCTCTCTAGCTAGAGGTTTGGTGAAAATGTCCACAAGTTGATTTTATGTGTCCACATACGTGATATAGATATTCTTTTTGGCAATGTGGTCATGAAGGAAGTGATGACAAACCTCTATATGTTTAGCTCTATTATGTAATACATTATTGTATGAAAGATTGATTGTACTAGCATTATCACAATAGATATGAGAAACATCATAATGAACATTAAATTCTTGGAGCATTTGCTTCATCCATAGGACTTGTGCACAACAACTCCCAGCTATGATGTATTCAATCTCAGTAGTTGAAAGTGACATAGTGCCTTGTTTCTTAGAGAGCTAAGAAACTAAGAATTGTCCTAGGAGAAAGTAAGTGCCACTAGTGCACTTTTTATCAATTAAGCATCTTTCATAATCTGCATCACTATAAGAAGTAAGAGTAAAGTCCCTTGACTTGGTATACCAAAGTCCAAAGTTTTGGGTTTTAGATAGGTATCTTATAATCCTCTTAATCGCTATAAGATGGGATTTTCTAGGTCTTTATTGAAATCTATCACACAAGCTAACACTAAATGTAATATTAGGTCCAAAGATAGTTAGATGTAACAAGTTACAAATCATACCTCTATAGATTTTCTCATCTACCTTCTCACCTTTGTCTTCTCTATCAAGTTTGGCAATGTTGACATGGGGGTGTCCATCGACTTGGTGTTCTCCAGCCCAAAGTTCTTCAAGAGTTCACTTGTATACATGCTTTGGTTGATGAAGTTTCCTTCCTTTGTTTGTTTGATTTAGAATCCAAGGAAGAAAGTAAGCTCCCTCATCATACTCATCTTGAACTCACTCTGCATAAGAGAACCAAACTCCTTGCAAAGAACAAGATCAATTCTGCCAAATATGATATCATCGACATATATTTGAATGATAAAAAAGTTGGTAGAAGCATGTTTGAGAAAGAGGGTAGAATCAACTTTGCCCATGACATAACCATTGTCTCACAAAAATTTCTTTAATTCCTCATACCAAACCAATGTCTGGAAAAAAGTTCTTTAAGTTCTCATACTAAGCTCTAGGGGCTTGTTTGAGTCCATAGAGAGCATTTTGGAACAAATAAACATGGTTAGGAAGCTTGTCATGTTCAAAGTCAGGAGATTGAGCCACATAGACTTCCTCCTCTATTTTACCAATTAGAAACACACTTTTAACATCCATTTGGTAAATCAAGAAATTTTAAAAGCTAGCAATGACAAGTAACATTCTAATATATTCAAGTCTAGCAATAGGAGCACACATTTCATTAAATTCAATATCTTCCTATTGATTGTAGCCTTGAGCAACTAACCTTACTTTATTCCTTACCAATTTGTCACTTTCATCTAGCTTGTTGCGGTAGACCAACTTCGTGCCAATGATCTTCATATCATTTAGTCTTGGCACTAAGGTCCACACTTTTTTCTTGTCGAACTGCTCTAACTCCTCTTTCATAGCTAGGATCAATTCATCATCGTTGAGAGATTCTATGACGTTATTTGGCTCAAGTTGCAAGATGAATTCATTGTCGACTTGTTCTTTATTGAAAGAAGCCCACATATTCATCCTTTCAAAAGGATTTCCTATTATGAGTTCTTTAGGATGATCTTTAGCAAATTGAGGAATTGGATCCTTTTTTTCTTCTTTATCTTCTTCATCTACTACCACCTCTTTTCCTTTGTCAATGATGTTGAGCTCTTTTAATCTAGGAATCATCTCATCTACAACGTCATCATTTACAATATTATTTGAAATAGAGGGGTTAGTTTCAATAACCTTAACATTGATAGATTCTTCAACTATACAATTCAATGTTATATACTCTATATGATTTTCTAGTAGTGCTATAGCCCAGAAAGAAAGTCTTGTAGGATTTTGCATCAAATTTTTTGAGAGAATCTTTGATGTTTAAACAAAACATGGTCAACTAAAAACATAAAATAAATTGATAGAGGGATTAATACCACACCATAACTCATAAGAGGGTTTTCCTTAAAGAAGGATGAGTGAAAACCCAATTTTGCACAAAACACAAGGTGCTAACAGCATCGACCCAAAACTTCTTGGGAGTATCATACTATAGAACATGGTCTAGCCATTTCCTCTAGTGACCTATTCTTTCTCTCTACTATCCCATTTTATTGAGATGTATGAGGGGGAGAAAAGTTGTGTGAATGGACAAATTCCTCGCAAAAACTTTCAAACATATCATGTTCAAATTCTCCCCCATGGTCACTATGGATAGAGATTATTTAGAAAGAAGCTTCATTTTCAAACCATTTGCAAAAAGTAGAGAAAACATTGAGAATATCACTTTTTGAAACTAAGAAGAAGGTCCAAGTACAACGAGAGAAATCATTGACAATCATGAGGCAATACTTGCTACCACAAGGTGATTGAGTTCTTACTGGTCCAAATAGATCAATGTGAAGAAGTTCAAGAGATCTTTTGGTACTAAGGACTCCTTTGGATTTAAAGGAGGATTTGATTTGCTTTCCTTGTGTACAAGGTTCACATTCCTCATCCTTCTCAAAGTCCAATTTAGGAAGTCCTTTGGCCAATTCTTTTTTGCTCAATTTATTTAACTGATGCATATTTACATGACCAAGCCTACAGTGCCACAAAGTTATATCACTTTTATTAACAACAAGGCATTTACCAAGAATTGTCTTAAGAGAATCAAGAATGATAACATAATGGTTTCCATTTCTAGTTCCCTTATATATAACATTGTAGGAGAGGGAATCTAGAAGATAGCATTAAAGTGAGGTAAATAATACAAGATAACCATTATTTACATGATTGGCTAACACTAATTATATTGTGATGTAGGGCATCCAAAAGAAGTACATTCTTTATTCATACTGAATCACCCACATCACCCTCACCTATCCCTTTATCTTTATTGTTATCACCAAAAGTCACCGATCCTCCTTTCTTCTTTGTGAAATTGTTGAAATGACTGATCTCATCAGTTATATGCTTGGAACAACCACTATCAACAATCAATTTTTCTTTTACCTACAAGAAAGGAAGATGTTCGTGCCCAATTCAAACATTAGGATCTAGAGTTAGCTTGGGGACCCATTTCATCTCTGAGTTGGTCCCCTTTTCCTTATAAGGAAAATAAGTAGAATAATGATCATCACTCCTGCCATGTGCACAAACCATAGGGTTCTTAGAGTCGGATGATTCTCCATGGAAGATAGGAGGTCCCTTGATCTTTTTCTTACCATTTCCCTTGATTTTGGGTGCTCCCTCATAACCCAAACCACTTGTCCTAATTTGTTTGGTAGAGTGATCTAGAACTTCATTGAGGAACTTTTTCCCTTTGAGGAACTTTTGCAAGGAATATCTTAGCTTGTTAATATCATCACTAAGAGTAATGACAGAAGAAGAAAGACTAGCTAAATCTTCTTGAGCATGAATCAGGTCGGTCACTAAATAGAGGGACTTAGTATGATAAGCATCTATCTCAAGAGTTATACTTTCTACTTCATTACTAACAAATAAAGATCTAGAAGAAAGATCATTGATTTTAGCAAGCAATCTATAATATTCAGTTTAAGCATAGTGATCTCATCAAGGTTGTGGCAACACATCCCATTATCACACAGATAATGAGGTGTTATGTGAAAACGTGCGGAAAACACCATAACCACAGATTATCAAAAACACGGGTTAATTAAAACCGATTGCGGAAAACTGATAAACTGTGAAACTGTTACTTTCCAGTCCTCATCCTGCACAGAAACATGTCATGTAAGATGTACATACACAAGAGCTGACACGTGTCCACAGCTCAGGAACAGTTGTTCATCCATCTCATGAGTTCACCACATGTTCATATATACATAAAGGCCCACATCCGGCCAACAACAGGATATACCGACATCATCGAACGATCTTCGTGAAACATCGTCAAAACACTGCCAAGGACCTGAGAGTACAGGGATGACTCTAGACTCTACTATAAAACATCCAAAACAGCAGCATGTCCAACGCTTGCCTTCTACTGCTCCTCAAGCTGCTCGTCCGCAACACCACAACCACGACCACGTCTACCTCGACCACCTAAAAAGGGTGAAAACTAGCGGGGTGAGACAATTGAACAATTGTCCCAGCGGGAAACATAGCTCCCCACCGCAACCATAGAACCTCAGCAAGAGAAACTATAACAGCAATTATAACATGAGTAGGTATATCAGAAGCAGTTATATATATATATATATATATATATATATATATATATATATATATATATATATATATATATATATATATATATATATATATATAGCAAGATCATTCTTACCGGAAAGCATACTAGCTGTACTAAAACTTATAACCAGATGTCCTTCAAAGGAACATGACTATCAAGATGAGATATATCAACATGTAACAGGATTATTAGAACAGGGTATAATGCCATATAACCTGATTATCAAGATAAGACCGATTACCACATAACCTGCAAGGTATAACGGAATATTACACAAACAAGGCCTCAACCAATGTTTCGTATTTGATATGATCAGTACATACTAAACGGCTGTATTACGTTTTATTATGCCCTGAGGATTTGAACCGTACCGTTCAAATCCAACCTTCGGTTACGAAACCCAAGCCGGTGCCATACAAGGTCAATGGAAGAGCCGGACTCCACGACCTCCCACCTCATGGTCAGTACATGAGTACAACACGAGCAGGACCGCAATCACATGCTGAAGTGGTCTAAGCCACAGGGTTAGCTCCACAGGCTACCCATTCTCTAGCCCGCCTTGGTACAGGTCACGGCGCTAGTAAAACTGAGCCACGGGCCTGTTCACCTTGCTCTGAGCCATGAACGCATTCATGCTCCATACATCACATATCCTGAGCCATGGGCCTGTTCACCATGCTCTAAACACATATCTGAGTCTGCAACCGAAGTTACACTCTTACCTCCTCATTTTTCAGGCTAGGAGCAACCTACACATATTCAACAATATGTGCTTCCAGGTTAACCCGTAGGAAAACCCGTTTCACCATCACCAAGTCCTGACGATGATGGATCTATGGCCAGGGCAAACTACATGATATATTATACTGTGATTAATTAGTATCTTTTAGATGGATTGTAGGATTCAACCAAGTTGTATAACATGAAAGATATAACAGAAAGTAAAGAACATTATATGAGGTCTAATCATATCAACCTGATCCATCTTAAGGATCCAATATCACATGTTACCACTTGGCCTTTTGCCAACCATCCAGATCCATCTCAAGGATCGTCACATACCGCAGGATCTCAATCCTTCATCATGCACTGTCACTACCTCTTAAGGCTCACATCATCATCAAGGGACCAACACATCACGTACACAATCGTATAGGGCAATTATCAAAGCAATGTTACTCATTACATATGTCACATAGCCCTTTTATGGCTAAGACATCACCTGCAAGGTTAGAGTACACAATAATCGTAGATTCAACATAAGGAATATGCTCACTATCATGAAATATCATTCAAGATATTATACTTATCAATGTGACACTTATTTGGTAACCAGGTATATTAGTTACATCATTATCAACCATACTGATGCTTACTCTAAATCTCAGGATTATACAAACAATCGAGGCATATGGAGATCATGTTGAGTATACATAACCAACACTGTTATTGTCAAAATCATTATTATCGCCAACAACTGTTGTCATCTTTATCATGAAGCAACCTTTAACATAATTTTCACTTAGCATCTTTATTACCATCATTATCATCATTAAACAAACTACTAAAGTAGTTATCTTCACCTTCATTATTATTAATAATTAAGCATAAAGGTCACATCATGCACCTAATACATGAGGGCTATCAACATATACATTACTATCATTAGCATCCTGTTTGATGATAAATATCACCATCATTTCCTTGGTTAATTAGCTAATTATTTCCATCACATGAGGGGCCGTCACCAAAGCACCTCAAACCCTCACTAAAACTTCACGACCCTCACTTAAACCTATCTATTCAGCATGGGTATCGGCCACCATCCTAAACCCTATCGGCCATCACCCATTACTAACTCTATCGGCCTACACACTAGCTAATAGGGTAGGGTATCGTTCAACTGGACTATCGGCCATCACACTAAGCCCACCCTATCGCCCATCATGGGCAAGGGTATCGTCCAACATGCTACTAACCCTATTGGCCATGAAGCACAAGGCATGAAGCCCACCAAGCTTATCGGCCAACACACTAAGCTCACTCTATCGCCCATCATGGGCAAGGGTATCGTCCAACATGCTACTAACCCTATCGGACATAAGGCACATCAGCCTATCGTCCAACAAAGAACCCCACTATGACGTGCAACATGAGAGCAAGGGTGTTTCCCAACGCCAAGAGCCTTAACCAAAACACAAGGGACATCACTATGTCTCCCATCATATCGTCCAACCAGACCTTAACTCACTCCATCGCCCAACATGGCTATCGGCCATTAGGGTATCGCCCACCATGGTCACCATGTCGGCCAACACACTAGCTAGGTCAACCTATCGACCTCCAACTCAAGGAACTCAAACCCTAAAGCATCATATCGTTCAACATAAGGGCAAGTGTGTCGCTCAACACACTCACAAGGAAGGGGGGGGTATCGCCCAACCCTGGGTCATCTTCAACCTCCAACACCAAGAGCACAAACCCTAAAAAGCAAAGGTACACTAGAAGCCCTAAACCCTAAGGGGGATATCGGCCACCAGGGTACACTAGCAAGGTACAAAAGCAAGGAGCTAAGCTAGTCCACTAACATGCATAAGATCAAGCAAGAGGTAAAGGAGTTAGGGTTAGAAGCTATGCAACCCGCCTTAAGCTCCAAGGAAGAAGATGCACTTTGAGCTCCAAGGTTGTCGGCCACCAAAGCTCCAAAGCACTCCAAGGTCCAAAGCTATCGCCCACCAAGCTGCTCCAGGAAGGTGTATCGGCCACCACTTCAGCTCCAAGGAAGTGTATCGGCCAACACAAGCAATATGGAGAGGGATATCGTGCACCAAGGGTGGAGGGGAGACCAAAGGACCAAAAGAGACTAAGGCAAGGAGAAGAGCTACCTATATAGGAGGAAAGGGAGGAGAAACCAAGGTACAACCATGCTATGTGTCACCCACCCAAGGGACACTTGTCCTAGGGTTCCAGCCAACACATTAGCAAGGCAAGAGACACTTGTCCAAAACATGCACCAAGGGTCCACTACACCAGATCAAGCATCATGGGCGACACAGGCAGCAGCTCTGCTGGGCGACACACCAGCCTGCTGGGTGACACTCCTCCTGCCCTGGGCGACACAAAGCTCAAGCAAGCCCAAACAAGGAACCCCAAGGCCCAAACAAGCTCAACTTAGGCCCAAAGGACTCAAACAACAAGCCCAAGCCTTCCTCTCAACCCTAGAGGATGCAAAGGGGGAAAACAACTCACAAGATGGCAAACTTGCCCACAAAACCCTAAACTTGGGTTATTTGCAAGTAGCCCCTCGAACTCTCAACAAAGCTCAACAAAACCCTAATCACCACTAAAGGTGATTAGCTAGCACCAAAGCACCAAGATCAAGCAAAGCAAACAGGGTAAACCCTAAACGCAGGTCAGGGTCCTTACAGCCATAAACCTCTACAAAAGGATTTCGTCCCCGAAATCCGAAGAGAAAAGCGAGGGATACTTCCTCCTCATCTATTCCTCAAGCATCCACATGGCTTCCTCAATGCCACGGTGATGCCAAAGAACCTTCACAAGAACCAGGTCCTTCCTCTTCAGCTTCTTGACTCTCATGTCAAGGATCATCATAGGACCCTCTTCATAAGTCACATCTTTGTCAAGCTCAACTTCAACTGGTTGTATCACTGTTCCGGTATCCGGATGACTTTTCTTCAGCATACTGACATGGAACACTGGATGTAACCTGTGCAACTCTGGGGGTAACTCTAACTCGTAAGCCACCTTGCCAACACGTGCTATGACTGAGTAAGGCCCCATATATCTGGGAGCTAACTTACCTTTCCGTCCAAACCTCAGCACACCTTTCCACGGAGAGACTTTAAGATACACCTTGTCTCCCACCTGGAACTCCAAAGGTCGTCGACGATTGTCTGCATAAGACTTCTTCCTGTCTTGTGCCACTTTCAACTGTTGTAGTATCACCTTGATCTTTTCTGTCGTTTGATGTACTAACTCAGGACCCAAAAGCTGATATTCACCTGATTCATACCAACACAAAGGAGATCTGCACCTCCTCCCATACAAAGCCTCATAGGGAGCCATGTCAATGCTCCGCTGATAGCTATTGTTGTAGGCAAACTCTATCAAACTGAGATGTACGTCCCAACTGCCTAGGAACTGCAAAACACAAGCATGAATAAGATCCTCCAAAGTCTGAATAGTCCTCTCAGACTGTCCATCTGTCTGTGGGTGGAAAGCGGTACTGAACTTCAACTGCATTCCCATCACTCTATGCAACTGCTCCCAAAAACGACTTGTAAACTGAGGACCTCTATCAGAAACTATTGTTGCTGGCACACCATGCAAACGAACTATCTCATCCACATATACTCGAGCGAGCTTTTCAGCTGTATACGTGGTCTTCACAGGTAAGAAATGGGCAGACTTCATTAATCTGTCCACTATCACCCAAATGGAATCATGATTCCTAGTTGTCCTGGGCAGACCAACTACAAAATCCATGGTTATATGATCCCATTTCCACTGTGGTATAGGCAAAGGTTGCAACGTACCTGCCGGCTTTTGATGCTCAGCCTTTACTTGCTGACATACCGCACACCTTGCCACAAACTCAGCTACATCTTTCTTCAGGCCGGGCCACCAATACAAGTCCTTCAGACTATGGTACATCTTAGTGACACCTGGATGCATAGCATACATCGACGTGTGTGCTTCCTCGAGCACCAACTTCCTCAGATTATCAGCATCTGGAACCACCATCCTATTATGATAGCAAACCACTCCATCCTCGGACTCATGGAACCCATCATGCTTTTCACTGCTAAACTCTGATCTGATTAGCTGTACTGTATCATCCGTTTGCTGTGCATCCTTGATCTGCTGTCTCAACGTGGGCTTGATTTGCATCTGTGCTAAAAGTCCAGCTAACGAGGAAACCTCCATTTGTACGTTCATCTGCCGTAAGGAGACTAACATGTCCCGCCTATGGCATACCAAAGAACTCATCTGTGCCTTCTTGGGAGTAGAAGACTTTCTGCTAAGCGCGTCTGCTACCACATTCACCTTACCAGGATGATACTCGATAGTGCAATCATAATCGTTGATCAACTCCATCCACCGACGTTGTCGCATGTTCAACTCTTGTTGTGAGAAGATGTACTTCAGATTCTTATGATCCGTAAAGATCTGGCACACTTCCCCATAAAGATAGTGTCTCCAAATTTTTAAGGCATGAACCATTGCTGCCAGCTCCAAGTCATGGGTCGGATAGTTCTCCTCGTGTTTCTTAAGCTGTCGCGAAGCAAAAGAAACCACATGATCTCCCTGCATCAGCACACAACCCAAACCTTTCTTGGACGCATCACAGAAAACAACATAGCCTTTTCCAGATTCTGGCAAGATCAACACTGGAGCACTGGTTAGCTTTTCCTTCAAACTTTGGAAAGCTTGCTGACATCGATCATTCCAAACAAAAGGTACATCCTTTCTGGTCAACTTCGTCATTGGTAGAGCTATCGAACTGAAGTCCTTGGTAAACCTCCGGTAGTATCCTGCTAGACCAAGGAAACTATGAACTTCCGTCGGCGTCTTCGGCTGTTCCCAATCTGCAACGGATTCCACTTTCTTCGGATCTACTTTGACTCCTTCAACAGATATCACATGATCTAAGAAAGTCACTTCATCCAGCCAGAACTCACACTTACTAAACTTAGCATACAACTGATGTTGACGAAGGAGAGTCAACGCTTGACGAAGATGTTGCTCATGCTCTAGCCGGTTCCGACTATAGATCAAGATGTCGTCTATAAAAACTACAACAAACTGATCTAAGAACGGACGAAACACTCTGTTCATCAGGTCCATGAAAGCAGCAGGTGCATTGGTTAATCCGAACGGCATAACCACAAACTCAAAATGACCATACCTCGTCCTAAAAGCTGACTTTGGTATGTCATCCGCCTTTATCCTCAACTGATGATATCCAGACCGTAGATCGATCTTTGAAAACATTGTAGCTCCACACAACTGATCGAATAGGTCGTCTATCCTCGGCAACGGGTACTTATTCTTGATCGTGACCTTGTTCAACTGTCGGTAGTCTATACACAACCGCATCGAACCATCCTTCTTCTTAACGAACAACACGGGAGCACCCCAAGGTGACGTGCTCGGTCTGATGAAACCTTTCTCCAACAATTCTTGTAACTGCTTCTTCAACTCTACCATCTCTGCTGGAGCCATCCTATAAGGTGTCTGTGCAATCGGCTGCGTTCCCGGAACCAGATTGATCTCAAAATCGATCTCTCGGGGTGGAGGAACACCAGGAAACTCTTCGGGAAACACATCTGCAAACTCTCGGACCACTGACACTTCTTCAAGGTTAAGGCCTTTCGCCTTGGTATCCACAACGGTATCCACAACGTGAGCTAAGAACGCCTCACATCCTTGTTGCAACAACCTATCTTCCACCATAGCTGACACTAGACACGTCGGAAGAATCTTCCTATCTCCCTGGAAGATCCACTTCTCTCCAGCAACATCAAACACCGCCTGCTTGGAACCACAGTCCAAGACAACCTTATACTTCTCTAAGGTATCCATCCCAAGGATAACATCGAAACCATGCATATCAAGTGGTATGAGATCCACCTGAATGCTGTGTCCCGAAAAAGACAAAACACAAGATGGACACTCTTCTCGAAGCAAAGAGGAACCATCAAGAGGGGTTTCTAACAACAAGCTATCCTTCTTACAACTAACAGGTAGATGACAGTTTTCAAGCATACTATAGGCGATAAAAGAGAGTGTAGCACCCGGGTCAACCAGAACAGATATAAAGCAAGAAGAAGACATATCAGAATGAAATAACTCCATCTGACCTGTCACCACTCGCGGGTTGACTATCGCCTCCGGCTGGTTCATGGCATAGAATCGAGCCGTATCTTGCTGTCCACGACCTCTGCTCCCTTGAGCAGACGATCCAGCTTGAGACGCTTGACCGCGTCCTCGTCCTCTGCTACCACTGGGTTGTGGTCTCTCAGACTTCTGGAAACTCTGCCTCGGTTGCTGCGTCACTTCAACATCTCTATTTGGGCAATTGAACTTCCAATGCCCGACTTGCCCACAGAGATGACATGCTCTATTGTCAACTCGTGGCCTAGATGGCCCTTTCACTGCCACAGAAGCTGAACTGTGCGCCTTGGATGGTGAAGAAACATAACCTTTTCCCTTACTCGGAGACCACTGAGATGGTACACCAGAACTTTTCATCACTGACGGTGCTGAAAATCTGGGCTTCTTGAAGCCACCAAACCTTCGTCCTTGATACTGAGCAGGTATTTTAAGAGACACAGACTCTCTTTTCTCCCGTACTGTCCTCTCAATCCGTCGAACTGATTCCACAAACGTGGCAAACCGCTCTCGGTTTTCCAGCGCAGACACAGGTGTTGTCAACTCAGCACTCAAACCCTTCTCGAAACGTCTGATCCGTTCATCATCTGTTGCCGCCATGTGAGGACAGAACCTCAACAGATCCATAAACTTAGCTTCATACTCGGTGATGTTCATCATTCCTTGTCACAAGCTCTCAAACTGGCTGATCTTCTCATCCAGATACGTCTTCGGAAAGTATCTGATGACGAACTCGCGTCGAAACACCTCCCAACAGATCACCTCACCAGGTCGCTTCTCTTCTTTGATGGTCCACCAGTGACCAGCACTACCCTTCAAAAGGTAGACATCATGCTTTACTTTGTCTGCTTCGGGGATGTCGAGGATCCAAAAAGCCTTTTCAAGACTTGTCAGCCACAGATCTGCATCCGCTGGATCAGCCGTTCCAGCATAATCCAAAGCTCCGACTCGGCGAAGCCGCTCAAAGGTCTTCCCAATACCCGATGCTTCTCCATGGGGAACCTGTGCTCGCGGAGGAGGCACTGGTAATCACTCAACCATGAGATTCATCGTAGCCATTAACTGCCCCATAAGCTGTTGGTAGGTAGGGTGTTCAAGTATGGTTGGGTCTGGTTGGGGGACCTCAGGCACCCGATCTTCATGTGCCCGTCCATCTGCTCCATCAACCGATGCAGCATCACTGTGCTCAGGAGCATGTTCTTCATGGTTTCCAGACATCTTGGCTTTTCTCCCGCTGAGGGCAGAAGATTTTTGTAAGATAACCTGGAAGACTCATAAGAACAGACTCAACCTAGTCCTAGATCCCTGTAGACTCAACGAACCTAAGGCTCTGATACCAAAACTTGTGGCAACACATCCCATTATCACACAGATAACGAGGTGTTATGCGAAAACGTGCGGAAAACACCATAACCACAGATTATCAAAAACACGGGTTAATTAAAACCGATTGCGGAAAACTGATAAACTGTGAAACTGTTACTTTCCAGTCCTCATCCTGCATAGAAACATGTCATGTAAGATGTACATACACAAGAGCTGACACGTGTCCACAGCTCAGGAACAGCTGTTCATCCATCTCATGAGTTCACCACCTGTTCATATATACATAAAGGCCCACATCCGGCCAACAGCAGGATATACCGACATCATCGAACGATCTTCGTGAAACATCGTCAAAACACTGCCAAGGACCTGAGAGTACAGGGACGACTCTAGACTCTACTACAAAACATCCAAAACAGCAGCATGTCCAACGCTTGCCTTCTACTTCTCCTCAAGCTGCTCGTCCGCAACACCACAACCATGACCACATCTACCTCGACCACCTAAAAAGGGTGAAAACCAGCGGGGTGAGACAATTGAACAATTGTCCCAGCGGGAAACATAGCTCCCCACCGCAACCATAGAACCTCAGCAAGAGAAACTATAACAGCAATTATAACATGAGAAGGTATATCAGAAGCAGTTATATATATATATATAGCAAGATCATTCTTACCGGAAAGCATACCAGCTGTACTAAAACTTATAACCAGATGTCCTTCAAAGGAACATGACTATCAAGATGAGATATATCAACATGTAACAGGATTATTAGAACAGGGTATAATGCCATATAACCTGATTATCAAGATAAAACCGCTTACCACATAACCTACAAGGTATAATGGAATATTACACAAACAAGGCCTCAACCAATGTTTCGTATTTGATATGATCAGTACATACTAAACGGCTGTATTACGTTTTATTATGCCCTGAGGATTTGAACCGTACCGTTCAAATCCAACCTTCGGTTACGAAACCCAAGCCGGTGCCATACAAGGTCAATGGAAGAGCCGGACTCCACGACCTCCCACCTCATGGTCAGTACATGAGTACAACACGAGCAGGACCGCAATCACATGCTGAAGTGGTCTAAGCCACAGGGTTAGCTCCACAGGCTACCCATTCTCTAGCCCGCCTTGGTACAGGTCACGACGCTAGTAAAACTGAGCCACGGGCCTGTTCACCGTGCTCTGAGCCATGAACGCATTCATGCTCCATACATCACATATCCTGAGCCATGGGCCTGTTCACCATGCTCTAAACACATATCTGAGTCTGCAACCGAAGTTACACTCTTACCTCCTCATTTTTCAGGCTAGGAGCAACCTACACATATTCAACAATATGCGCTTCCAGGTTAACCCGTAGGAAAACCCGTTTCACCATCACCAAGTCCTGACGATGATGGATCTATGGCCAGGGCAAACTACATGATATATTTCACTGTGATTAATTAGTATCTTTTAGATGGATTGCAGGATTCAACCAAGTTGTATAACATGCAAGATATAACAGAAAGTAAAGAACATTATATGATGGTCTAATCATATCAACCTGATCCATCTTAAGGATCCAACATCACATGTTACCACTTGGCCTTTTGCCAACCATCCAGATCCATCTCAAGGATCGTCACATACCGCAGGATCTCAATCCTTCATCATGCACTGTCACTGCCTCTTAAGGCTCACATCATCATCAAGGGACCAACACATCACATACACAATCTTATAGGGCAATTATCAAAGCAATGTTACTCATTACATATGTCACATAGCCCTTTTATGGCTAAGACATCACCTGCAAGGTTAGAGTACACAATAATCGTAGATTCAACATAAGGAATATGCTCACTATCATGAAATATCATTCAAGATATTGTACTTATCAATGTGACACTTATTTGGTAACCAGGTATATTAGTTACATCATTATCAACCATATTGATGCTTACTCTAAATCTCAGGATTATACAAACAATCGAGGCATATGGAGATCATGTTGAGTATACAGAACCAACACTGTTATTGTCAAAATCATTATTATCACCATCAACTGTTGTCATCTTTATCATGAAGCAACCTTTAACATAACTGTCACTTAGCATCTTTATTACCATCATTATCATCATTAAACAAACTACTAAAGTAGTTATCGTCACCTTCATTATTATTAATAATTAAGCATAAAGGTCACATCATGCACCTAATACATGAGGGCTATCAACATATACATTACTATCATTAGCATCCTATTTGATGATAAATATCACCATCATTTCCTTGGTTAATTAGCTAATTATTTCCATCACATGAGGGGCCGTCACCAAAGCACCTCAAACCCTCACTAAAACTTCACAACCCTCACTTAAACCTATCTATTCAGCATGGGTATCGGCCACCATCCTAAACCCTATCGGCCATCACCCATTACTAACTCTATCGGCCTACACACTAGCTAATAGGGTAGGGTATCGTTCAACTGGACTATCGGCCACCAAGGCTATCGGCCATCACACTAAGCTCACCCTATCACCCATCATGGGCAAGGGTATCGTCCAACATGCTACTAACCCTATCGGCCATGAAGCACAAGGCATGACGCCCACCCAGCTTATCGGCCAACACACTAAGCTCACTCTATCGCCCATCATGGGCAAGGGTATCGTCCAACATGCTACTAACCCTATCGGCCATAAGGCACATCAGCCTATCGTCCAACAAAGAACCCTACTATGACGTGCAACATGAGAGCAAGGGTGTTGCCCAACGCCAAGAGCCTTAACCAAAACACAAGGGACATCACTATGTCTCCCATCATATCGGCCAACCAGACCTTAACTCACTCCATCGCCCAACATGGCTATCGGCCATTAGGGTATCGCCCACCATGGTCACCATGTCGGCCAACACACTAGCTAGGTCAACCTATCGACCTCCAACTCAAGGAACTCAAACCCTAAAGCATCATATCGTTCAACATAAGGGCAAGTGTGTCGCTCAACACACTCACAAGGAAGGGGGGGTATCGCCCAACCCTGGGTCATCTTCAACCTCCAACACCAAGAGCACAAACCCTAAAAAGCAAAGGTACACTAGAAGCCCTAAACCCTAAGGGGGATATCGGCCACTAGGGTACACTAGCAAGGTACAAAAGCAAGGAGCTAAGCTAGTCCACTAACATGCATAAGATCAAGCAAGAGGTAAAGGAGTTAGGGTTAGAAGCTATGCAACCCGCCTTAAGCTCCAAGGAAGAAGATGCACTTTGAGCTCCAAGGTTGTCGGCCACCAAAGCTCCAAAGCACTCCAAGGTCCAAAGCTATCTCCCACCAAGCTGCTCCAGGAAGGTGTATCGGCCACCACTTCAGCTCCAAGGAAGTGTATCGGCCAACACAAGCAATATGGAGAGGGATATCGTGCACCAAGGGTGGAGGGGAGACCAAAGGACCAAAAGAGACTAAGGCAAGGAGAAGAGCTACCTATATAGGAGGAAAGGGAGGAGAAACCAAGGTACAACCATGCTATGTGTCACCCACCCAAGGGACACTTGTCCTAGGGTTCCAGCCAACACATTAGCAAGGCAAGAGACACTTGTCCAAAACATGCACCAAGGGTCCACTACACCAGATCAAGCATCATGGGCGACACAGGCAGCAGCTCTGCTGGGCGACACAGGCAGCAGCTCTACTGGGCGACACACCAGCCTGCTGGGTGACACTCCTCCTGCCCTGGGCGACACAAAGCTCAAGCAAGCCCAAACAAGGAACCCCAAGGCCCAAACAAGCTCAACTTAGGCCCAAAGGACTCAAACAACAAGCCCAAGCCTTCCTCTCAACCCTAGAGGATGCAAAGGGGGAAAACAACTCACAAGATGGCAAACTTGCCCACAAAACCCTAAACTTGGGTTATTTGCAAGTAGCCCCTCGAACTCTCAACAAAGCTCAACAAAACCCTAATCACCACTAAAGGTGATTAGCTAGCACCAAAGCACCAAGATCAAGCAAAGCAAACAGGGTAAACCCTAAACGCAGGTCAGGGTCCTTACAAAGGTAGATTCTATTTTCATCCTCAATACCATCACTAGCATGTCTAAGATCATTAAACTTGGCAACAAGCTTATCATTTTTAGTTCTAATCAAAACAAGCTCATTAAGGTGAGTTTGGTTCTCATCTTTAAGATTATTCATGTTCTTAAGATAAATCCCATTCTCTACCTCAATGACATTGTATTCCAACTCAAATTCAAGAAATTGGCCTTGCAATGAATCTATACTATCAAGATGAAATTTTTCATTTTGCTTAAGAAAACCAATTTTAGAATACAATTCATCAATAATTTTCTCTAACCTCTTCTTCTTTGATTTGCATTTGGATTAAAAAGAACGAGAAGCATTAACCATATGAATGAGGAATTATTTAGGTAGTTCATTTAAACTTACCTAACTTACCTCACATATGTAATCACTAGTTGAGGCCATGAGAGCAAGGTGGTATTCTCCGTCATTGGAGCTAGAATCACTAGAAGGAGACTCCTCCCATGTGACATGGGTTGCATCCTTGCTTCTTCTTTCCTTCTTATCCTTCCTCTTGAACTTTCTATCCTTCTTGTAGTCCTCATTCTTCATGGAGTTGTTGTTGTGGTAGGATTTCTTTGCCTTGGGGCAATCATTGTTGGAGTGTCCTTTTTGGCCACACTCAGAGCACATTGGAGTAGAATAAGAGGAGGGCTTTCCTTTGATGTGCTTCCCCTTAGAGTAGTTAGCTTCACAATCACTAGGGGTTTCATCTTCACTTGAAGAAAGAGTAGTAGTCAGGAAAGCAAGTTTTGTTTAAGAACAATGGCCTCCACTTGAGCTTTGAATTCATTGTCCTTACTCTTCTTTGACTCTTTCTCTTCCTTCTTCTCCTCTTCTTCTTGTTTTTCACATCTAGGCTCACCGGATTGAATATTTCCAATGAGCTCTTTGGTAGCTATGTCACCAAGGATTCTTATTTATTCAATGGAGGTCACCTTGTATTTCCACCTCTTGGGAAGAGACCTAAGCATCTTGGAGTTGAAGGGGCCTTGATCCATAGGGTGGCCCAAAGAAGAAAGTCCATTGATGATGGTGTTGAGTCTTGAGTACATGTCTATCACTCTCTTTCTTATCCATCTTGAAGTTCTCAATGAAACCTTTGAGCATATAGACCTTGGACTCGTTGACTTGCTTGGTCCCTTCATAAGTGATGAAGATTTTGTTCCATATCTCATAGGGTTGTGTCCCAAGAAGATATCTGGTTGAACTCTAAAGGAGTGAGGGCTTCATAAATGATGCTTATGGCCTTTGCATTCAGTTGTGTCTTCTTCAATGCAGCTTCATCCCAAGTAGCTACATCTCCCGCTGGCTCCTTTGGGGAAGGATGACTACTTTCCACATGTTGTAGCTCATCCCTTACAAGTAGAATTGTATCCTATTCTTATAATAGAGAAAGTTTGTGCCGTCAAAGATTGGATGTCTCATGGAAAATCCACCCTCCAAGTTGAGAGAACCTAGAAGGTTGTCGTCCATCTTCTCATCTCGTGGGAGATCTTATCGGAGAAGATCATGGCTCTGATACCACTTTTTGGATCAATCGACTCTAGAGGGTGGGGGAGAATAAAGCTAAAAGCACTTAAACAAAATTTATTAGACCTTCAAGTTGCTTCAACAGAAACTATTGCATTTATTGGAGTTTGATGTGCAACTAAACATACATAGAAAGGATGAGAGAGATTGTATGAGATCAAGAACAAGCTATGTAGAGTGGTTCCAAACTCCAAACTAGTTATCATCTTAGTCCTAATTCCTATTTTCCCTATGGACCCAACTAACCTAATATCTGATACCAAACTAGTAAGGAACCATCCTGGTAATTAGACCTTATTGACAATTAAGATAGATCCTTAGTCTAAACCCAACTTAGGTCTATATATATATATATATATATTAAAAATTGAGCTAAAAATTATGAATAAGGTGATCCACATAAAGAACCGATTATAAGCATCCTCCACATTTCACATGACATCTTACACAAATGTATTTGATCACATTAGAGCCATTCCAAAAGAGGTCACGACAAGAGAAAAAATTGAAATCCATTTATTAAAATTTTCAAGGTAAGATTACAACACGAGATATATTCATGCGACTACAACATCATAAAAGCACTAGAAAAACTTACTATTATTTATAAGAAAACATCACATAAAACAACCTAACATGTAGTGTTGGATCAACGGGCTCTAGGGGGGTGAATAGAGCTAAAATAACTTAAATAAAATTTATTATACCTTCAAGTTTTACTTTAAGAGAAACTATTGCAAATATGGAGTTTGATGTGCAACTAAACATACATAGAAAGGATGAGAGATATTAAATGAGATCAAGAATAAGATATGTAGCGTGGTTCCAAACTCCAAACTAGGAGAATGTACATCCACTACCTAGAGAGGTCAAGCCCTAGGATTTTGAAACAATTGCATACATATATTCCATTATAAGACATACAATAAGACCTTCCTTTTGTAGGGCAAGGATACCTAGCCTTCCTTTTTAAGCATCAAAAGGAGGTAATAAACCTTACAAGGTCTTACCCATCCTTCGAGCAAGAGTCTTCAACCTCTATAGGGGGTTACCCACTTTTGTAAGGAGCTCGAGAACTTCACCAAGGAGCTGCCTTTCTAACAATAAGTCTTATGACTTGAAGGAATTACCTACTTTTCTCAAGGATCTTCAATCTTCACCTTCTCTATCACCAAGGAGATGCTTTCACCAACTTTTCTTGAAGAAAGGGATTGGGGAAAGAGAACATTGAGAGCTTCACAAGGATTACAATGAAGTAGCTCTCTCACAAATACCTATATAACTCATATTGACATTTTGATTAGTAAAAAAGAGAAAGAAGGGGGATTTGTGTGGATAAAATCAGTCAACTATGTCTAGGAGCAATGTATGCAAACTCCACTAGCAAGCAGAAACACTTAGGAACAAATTCTAGCCATTTGGGGTGTTGCAACGGGTATAATTTCGAGTTTTGCAACACTCCAATGGCTAGAAACACTTTTCTTGCACATTTCACACATTGCAATCGGTCGAGTTTCAATAAAGGTAAGTTGGCCAATATCACTATGCGAAAAACTAATTTTGAGTTGTCGGTCGAGTTTATCCTGGATGAAACTCTACCGATGACTTAAAATCACTTTGTCTGTGCAGGGTGTCGATTGAGTTGTCTCCAGGACAAACTCGGCCAAACTTGGAAAATTCCAAGACCCATCCTAGGTGTCGGTCATGTTTTTGAGAGGAAAACTCAGTCGAGCTAGTGCCTGTGATGCATTTTGGAAATTTTCATTTTTGTGTTTAAACATTCATTTTAAGTGCTCCTGATTTTTTGTCATCTTAATTCCAAGTCATATCATAAATACAAATGATTACAAATTTTATCCTAAGTCGTTAGGGTGTTTTCCACAAAAGTGCATTTTCATTGACTTTGGTTTGTATTTGATCAAGCTAGGTCTTGATTTAGTTGATCATTTTCACGTATTTAACACCTAAAATTAATCTCAAACAAACATATTAGATACATATGAATGGAATGGTTAGGTCATGATCAAAATATGGACAATCTATAACTATTAGGTCAGCATGTAGTTCATCAACTACCCACCCATCACTCAGGAAAGTGAGATTACATTGACACTCTACACTCAACTATATGATTTCTTGTTGCATCTTGATCAACACTTTCTTTCTACTATCCAAATAGGGGAGCATCAAAAACCAAATCATATTTCACAAGATCACAAGTCAAACCTTAAGATCATAGTAAAAAAATCATATTTCAAGATTCTATAAGGTCAAGGTCTGATCGGCCTCGAATCGCGTGCCCGGAAGGGGAGGCGGATTCAGAAGGAATCAAAACTTTAAATTTATAACCAGAAACCTTCAAGGACCCCCACAACTTTATTACGGGGTTGAAGTAGATATACGGGGTCGAACACAAGGATGTGGTGACGTTTAGGATGCTTGAGATTTTGTTCTTAAGCCAGGTAAGCCAAGACGATAGTCGATAAAAGTAAGGAGCTAGAACTCGTCTAGTGGACTATCACAAATTAAAATAAAACAAAGAAAAGAAAACAAAACAGAGTCTGCATGATTCTACTAAACCAGAGAGAAAGAAGTTACTGGCTATGTAACCACACGTTGGTCAGTCTATGCACCCATTCTCGAGCATAGACAACCCTCGAACACCTCAACAAGAAACCTACATTCAAACATGGCACGCACTGTGGTATCTGTTCCTGTGGGGTCATCCCACTCGCTCTCGCATAGTATGACTAAAACCTATCTATGGTATGAAACCTCTCTCAAGGATGACAAACCAACATCCTAGAATATTCTAGATACCCTCTCAGGTCTAGAATATTCTGGGATGTTAGGAACAGATGACCTTGGACCGGTCTCCTTTCAGATTTCGATTCAAACTATTTTCTCTTGCCTATTTCTACAATGAATCTCACGATACAGGCATAAATAGGAGTTCAAGCAAGAAAGAGATCAACCAAACTAGCAATCATAACCAGAAAGAGGAGATAGAAAATAAAACGTGCTAGATCTAAAATAAAACTACTTGCTTAAGTTAAAAGTAAATAAGCATGACCAAAACGGGCTACACAGCCAAGAAGGAGCTCAACTAGCCATGGACAAGCATAGTTGGCACTGAACAAAGATGGAAGAACATAATTTTTACATAAACAAAGGAGAACAGTAGAAGAAAGGAGAAGAAGAACAGATTTAGCCTGTAGAGGAGAGGTGGCTCTTGCTCCCTAGCCTCTGTATAGGCTGGATCTCATCTTTTGGGTCATCCTCCTTGATCTTCTGAACTTCTTGGCCTCCTTTCTCTCTAGACCCGTCCCAAACAGCAGCTTGGTTGGTGGATGGGGGTGGAAGATGATGGTGTGGATGTTCTCCTTCTCTCGAAGAAGGTGGATCCTCAGTCTTCTCTCTCCTTAGATTCCACCTTTAGAGATCTAAGACTCGAGGTGAAAGATGGTGGGGAATGGAAGCACGCTGAAGAGACGGGTGTAGAACAAGCACTTCGACCTTCTCAGACCTCCAGACTCTCCCACAGGGCTCTAGGAACCTTACCAGGTCAGAATCACAAGGTAGAAAAACTCCCAGATCGGAACCACCAGGTGGAAGAACTCCCCAGATCGGAACCCCTCTCCAGGTCGCATGGGGTGTGTATTTATAGGCGCAGATCACTGACTTAGTGTCGCGATCGAGGTCTGCACCGACTTAACTTCGCGATCGCGGTCACGGTCGCGGTCGAGGTCGAGGTCGAGGTCGCGGTCGTGGTCGAGGAAGATGTACCTCATTCGCGGTCAAGGTTACTTCTTCTTGGCCACGGTCACGACATCATGGAACGAACCCACCCAGGAGGGTATTACAGGTGGTCGAGGGGCCCGCATCGATGAGCCCTTTTGATTGGCGAGGATGCATCCTGATAAAGGACTGACCATCAAAAATAGGGTCCAAGATATCAAAAGTTTCTTGGGCCCTTTAGTCGATTAGCGAGACCACTGTCTCCTAAGCTGGTGCACATAGTGTGATGCTCAGTCCACCGTGGTCGTGACAGGTGGGAGTCTAGTTGTTGCAAAAATCGTGTGTTGGGGAGAAATCATGGAGAATAGATGTCTTTTCATGTTCGGTGTCTGCAAGTCCCAAAATTGGCTAGTTGAGCAACTTTATCTAAGAAAAAACATAAATTACTAAAAGATAAGAAACATGGGTTATTTTGGGCATATTAAGGCTATAGTGACACAAAACCATAAATAAATGTTTAGCATAAATGCGCAAATTTGGGTGTTATCAAGGTTGTAATAGGGAAACCTTGTTCAACACTTGCAAGATCAAGATCATAATCATGCTCCTTTCCTTTCATGATCAAGCTAAGGTTATATTTTAGAAATTGAGAAGTAAAATTGAGTAGTCCAAGAGTTAGTGTATAGTCAAGAAAGAGTGAGATCCGTGTCCATTATGTCGCTTGAAATAGAGATTACTGAGAGGTATAGGAATCAATAGGGAAGATGCCTCTTGTATCAAAGTCTTTCATCATGATTTTGAGAGTCTGAGAGCTTAGTGATTCCATGGCATGATCATGGTACATATCAAAACAAGGAATCATTTTTCTTAATCATGTTTGAGGTTTGGTCAATAATAGGGTATCATGGGCTTAATCAAATAGGGACCTCATAAAAAAGGAGGTATAAAGTATAATCCTTGTCTCATCTTATCAAGATTGTTATCATTTTACCTCAAATATTGAACGCATGTGGTCTAGATTTGGTAATGTTGAGTTTACATGATCTGAGGGGTTATACATGAGTACTTAACTCTAAGATCACTTTCATTAGTCCTAATCGAGTTTTAAATTTAAGGTCAGATCATGGCATCATTATGATGTTACTCAAATTTTACCATTTCATTCAAATTTTATTCTTTCACCATACATAAGCTACCCATAAGATACCCATCATAAAAAAACCATGGGTGGTTCCTTTGTCTATAGGGTACCCCCTAATAGTCTAGTTGACATCTTCAACTTAGAATCTTATAATGGAAGTAGTACTTCCAGATTTATTTCAGCAAATGATTCAGTAGGTTGTGATGATCTCCTAGTTTTGCTTGTAAGAGAGAAGCGAAATGAATAAAATCCCTCTGACTTACCCCCAAAAAAAATTGAGAGATCATGTTATTGATAGTCATGAGTAGAAGAATCACATGAGTAGATGAGAAACTAACAAATCATCATCTAATGGGTGGCTTAGGGTAGTCCTTAAAGAAGAGATGAGTTGCTAGAAGACTCTCTAAAATAGGTGGAATTGGGTTATTAAACGTGCATAGAGGATATGTGATTGCTCTGATACCATTTGTCTCGAAGCCGTTTGTTACCCTAAGTCCACACTCCTAATGGCTACACAACTAAATGTGAGTGAAACTGGATGTCCATCCCTAGAATGGATCACATACCGTATGCATGAATAAAATCAAAATCAAGAACATAGAGAACATGGCATATAAGAGAACGAACTAGTACTTGTCATTAAGATCATAAACCCATATATCAACCCGTATGAGAATCATTTGCATATCATTAGAGATCACCAGAGTAAGAGCCATAGATTATAACCATAGAGCAGAAGCAATGATCGTAGCAAGAATTGTAGTGTATCTATTACCTAAGACCATAAAAAGGGTACACATCCGCACAACCGTGTTGAGTACACTGCAAAACAAATAAACTCGCAGGTTTAGGAGAACATATATGTTTGACAAAACTCAATATAATAGGAAGAAAGAAATCAACAACACTAACAACTTTCTCATTGACATGCAAATGTGCTTTAAGTGCATTTCCATCATATTTAACAACAATATATGACCATTGTTATATCCTCAATTTTGGTAAAATTGGATGATATAAAGCATGTTTTCATAAATAATTTTCTCCAATGATATTATTGGTGGAATAATTATGTTAATCACATTTGTGGCATGGGTGCTTGTGGCACAAGTTAAATAAAAGGGATTCATACATGAGTACATAATAAAGACTTTTGTATAATAAGTGAAATAATTGTCAAGTTTCTAGAAAATAAAATATACAAGATAAGTATCTAGCCATTATTGGCAACACGATGGTCGAGGAAACAATTGGTGTTAATTTGATTTAACCGTTGTTATACTTGAAAATAATGAGGAAAAAAGATAAGTCTAGAAATTGGTAAAATTATAAATGACTTAAGGGATATATCGTAAGAGAGATGAAAGAAAAATCTAGATTTTAAGACAAGAAGAGTATTTTGAGCAATAACCCAATATGTTCCATATAAGTTATACTTTCCTTAGTTGTTTCTTTTTGGTTTTCCAACCAAGTACCTTTGCGTGGAAGGGGTTGGCCAAACCCAAGATGGAAAGGAGTAATTTCCTTTAATAATTCTCGTAATAGGAATATCTAACCATGGATTGAGACTAAGATGTGTGTTGTGGTGGTTAACATGTTTTTAATCTCCTTCCATAGCAATATGACCCACGACTTTCTCTCACCCAGGGGTTATACGAGTAATGAAACTATACCTTCCCTTGAGACCAACCCATCTTCTCGCACACTATATATACGTGTGCACCCAGTGGGGTGAAGGGTAGAGGGACGACCCCTCTCCTGGATCCACGATGAACCGCTTCCCAACACAGTTCAATAGTAGGGTTTTCCCCCTCGTCTTGCTAAGACCAGTGACGCCCTGGCCGGAGAACATATGTAGATGCATCGACAGCTTCGCGGGTGCCAAGGCCGAGCATGAACTACTAGAGGGGTGGTGAGGATGGCTGTATGGGCCTGCATAGTGTAATCGGAACTGGACCTCTGTCTGACTAGGAGACCCTACAGACAGTGGTCCAAGAGGAAGACACAGATTTCATTCAATGGATAGGAGTGTCCGGTCTTCTAGGATGGCGCTTGAATTCAGTGATACTATGAGAGTATGCCGATGCTTCTTAGTGATGACAGGTCTTCAAACCCCAGAAATGAGGCAGTCTGCTCGGAGACTGCCTTGCCAGGATGGCGGCCACGTTCTTCTCCACGAGAAGGAAGGCGAACCATCATACTCTATTGACCCGAAAGTCCTGATCATGCACTCCCCCTCCTGCATACGACGTTCGCAATGATAGCGCCATCTCCTTCCTTGCTGGAGTCATGACCAGTGGCGAAGCAGGAATTTTTATAAGGGGCCATCAGAAAATGTGATGCTTCAAATATGATCATTTTTTTGATGTAAAAAATCAATAGAAGTTTCTTTTATATTCGGCTTCAACCCCGGATAAAATCATTTTTGTTAAGGAACATTTTACATTGTGAACTCACTAAATTACACCTCATTACACCCAACCAAACTAACCCTAAGTTCTTCTGTTGTCTCTTTGAAGAAATTGATGCATGTACATCACAACTACTATTAGAATTCTCAGGTGGTTGTTGTTCATGAGGAGATTTTCTCTTATTCTAAAATAACTGCAATGATAAGAAAATAATTTTTGAGAACACCGATCATAGACATTAAGAAACTTTTAATTGCCATCTTACATTAAAAATATTTGATGACTCTAATATTTTTCAACAACACTTCATGTGTACAACTACTAACTTCAAGTCTAAACACCAAAATAAAAATAGAAAAGTGGTTATCATATGAAGAACTTTGCACACTGTTCAAACAAATAACAATACTTCTAGATTTTTTCTTACAAAAACTTATCATGATAGGCTAAAATAACTGCAATGATAAGAAAATAACTTTGAGAACACCGATCATAGACATTAAGAAACTTTTAATTACCATCTTACATTAAAAATATTTGATGACTCTAATATTTTTCAACAACACTTTACGTGTAATAGTATGTACAACTACTAACTGAAAAACCACTAGGGGGTGAATAGGGTTTTATAAATATTTTAACAATAATTCAACTCAAACAACCATAATTGAAACTTGAAAAAGGAGGCAAGGTGTTTAGAGTGGTTCCACCCTTATCAGTCCACTAACCCAATTGTTTCTAAATAAGATTTTAAAAGTATTTAAATTTTATTATCTTGTAAGGATGTTACATAAAGTTACAAATATTTCACCACCCTTTGGACAACCTTCACCTAGAGGTAGTCCCACCAACCTCGAAGTAGCCTTTCTCGAAGTAACTTCAAGCTCTAGCTTCACGTTGAGACAACTTTCTTGAAGTAGTCCAAAGTCCTCCTTCTCCACCTGAGAAGATAGCACCCTCTTCAATCCGCAACCTCCAATCCTAGGAGTAGCAAGGAGAGTACAAAGAAAATAAGAATGAACAAGAAGGAAAAAAGAAAAATACAATTACCACTTTGGCACAAGGCTTGAATCTTATATCAAGCGTTTTGATCTCTTAACTAATGTGTATGAAAGTGTAAGTGCAGGGGGTAGGAGATGCTAGCTTATAGGACACGAAATTGGAGCAATGGAAATGAATAGTAAATGTTGGAGTTGCTCAATTGCTCACAAGAATGGATTTTCAATTGCATGTGTGTATGTTCAAGTGTTGCACAAGTGTGTTTAGGTGTCCTAAGGCATGTACTATTTATAGGAATGGCCTATGAGTGTTTAGGGACGTTCTAGACACTTTCTAGGGGATTCTTAGTGCTCAACTAGCCGTTAGATATCCACTAATTGCTTTAGCAACAACTAGTTTATTAATTATGAAACGTGCAGACAGAGTTCTTCTCTGTCGAGAAGTTTGTCGACTGATAGTCTCTCGGTCGAGGACTTCATCGACCGAGGGACAATCTAGAGCAAGTGTATATAACGTTCGATTCCAACTCCCAACCACATTGTCTGGTAGGTCTAACATCTATAGAACCTATTAGAAGGATTAACCTGGGAGACTCTCGGTCTAGAAGATATTTGACCGAGTGTGTCTCGGTCGACAATTAGTTCAGACGAGAATGTCTCTATTTTGGTGGTTCTAGATAAATACTAAGTGTGTGTATGAGTGTGCAGTTGTGACACTATTATAGGGGATGACCTATCTAAGTGTTATGAATGGCTAGGGAAGATCTAAACACTTGATTTGCATGATATCTAAGTACTTGTACATTATATACTTGTACAAGTTTTTACATTTGATTACAAACATGAAATTAACACATTGTGAGCATTTAGATCTTCTAAAGTTGTGTCATCTACTTAGTTCCTGCAATACTCAAATAGCATGTTAGATCCACAAGAATGAAATGTTTGTTATTTTCAAAATAAAGGAATTTTGATGATGTCCATTTAGCCAACAATCTCTCTCTTTTTGAAGATGACAAACATTTCTAAATATAAATCAAATAATCTTAAAATGAGTTGAGTTTCATACCTGAGATTTACCTTGTCTATTTCTTCTCTTGTTTATGGAATGTGTGCTTATTATTCCCAAAGAAGTGTGGAACATAAAGTCCAACTCTTAGGGAATATAGCAACTTTTAATGTAAAGCCAAGAGATTATGAAACTCATTGATTGAGTATTTAAGATTTATATTATTTCTCCCTCTTTGTCATTTCAAAATGATAGTCGTTAAAATCATGTGTTAAAACTCCCCCTTAATTTGTTCTCCCCTTTCAAAAGATAACCATCAAATCATTTGAAAGGATGTCCATTTGAAGCCAAACTGTAAGGATCAGAAAAACCAACCGATTTAAGAAGCACAAATGTCAAAGAAAACATCTTCTAAGGGAGTAATGAGTAGTTGCTTCCTTATTTTATTGAATTGATCTAATGGAAGCAGTTTTGTGAAAATACCATCCAATTGATCTTCCGTATCAACATGGTGAAGGGATACATGATTTTTAGAGATATGATCCCTTAGAAAATGATGACGGATTTCAATATGTTTGGCATGACTGTGTAAAATAGGATTATGTGCCAAGTTTATTGTGCTTGTATTGTCACAAAAGATAGGCATGGATGAAAATGTAAAACCATAATCATTTAAAACTTGTTGCATATAAAGTACTTGAGCACAACAAGACCCGGCTGCCATATATTCAGCTTCAGTTGTAGAGAGGGCAACAATATTTTGTTTCTTACTAAACCAAGATACAAAGGCTCTTCCTAACAAGAAACAACTTCCGCTTGTGCTCTTTCGATCAATTCGACAACTAGTGTAATCAGCATCGGTAAAAGCTTTGAAGTCCAAAGATTGTCTTTTAGGATACCATAGACCATAACTTGTAGTGCCGGCTAAATATCTTAAAATCTGTTTGACGGCTTGAAAATGAGTTTGCATAGGTTGTGATTGAAATCTAGCACAAAGTCCAATGGAAAACATGATGTCCGGTCTAGAGGCGGTTAAGTAAAGCAAGTTACCAATTATGGCTCTATACAAAGAATCATCAATGGGTTCCCCATTTTCATCTTTGTCAATTTTAGTAGAGGTACTCATTGGTGTGGTAGCATGTTTGCAATTTGTCATCCCAAAGCATTTTAAAAGTTCATTTGTATACTTTTCTTGGCTTATAAAAATCCCAATGGACGTTTTCTTAATTTGAAGACCAAGAAAGAAAGTCAATTCTCCCATGAGACTCATTTCAAATTCCTTTTGCATAATATTACCGAATTGTGTACATAAATATTCATTGGATGCACCAAAGATAATATCATCAACATATATTTGAACAACCAAAAAATTGGATTCATATATTTTGAAAAATAGAGTAGAATCTGAATTTCCAATTGAAAAGTCATTATCAAAAAGATAATTTTTAGACATTCATACCAATTTCTAGGTGCTTGTTTTAACCCATAGAGTGCTTTCTTGAGTTTGTATACATAGTCACCTTTTTTTAGAATTTCAAAACTAGGTGGTTGAGTAACATATACTTCTTCTTGTATTATTCCATTGAGAAATGCACTTTTTACATCCATTTGGAATAGTTTGATATTTTTGTGGGCAGCTATGGCTAATGACATTCTAATAGCTTCAAGTCTTGCCATGGGTGCATAGGTTTCATCAAAGTCTATTCCTTCTTGTTGATTATACCCTTGTGCTACCAACCTAGCTTTATTTCTTACTACTTCCCCAGCTTCATTCAATTTATTACAAAAAACCCATTTAGTTCCAATGATGATTTTATCTTGAGGTTTAGGAACTAAGTCCCATACATCATTCTTAGTAAATTGGTTTAATTCTTCTTACATAGCCATTATCCAATAATCATATTTTATAGCTTTAGTTACTCTCTTGGGTTCTATTATAGATACAAATGCCATATTTTGCAACATCTCTAAAAGATGAACGGATTTTTACTTTGTCATTAGGATTTCTGATGATTAGTTCTTGAGGATGATCCTTAATGAGTCTAGGAACGGGTTGTTGTGTCTCAACTTATTGATCATTTTTATCTTTTTGATCATCTTTAGTTGATATGGTTAGATTTTCTACTTGATGAGTAATATCAACTACATCATTATTTTCAGTACTTAGTTCTTCATGAAAAGTAATGTGAATGGATTCTTCAACTTTTCTAGAGATAGTGTTGTAAACTCTAAATTCTTTACTAGAAGTTGAATATCCCAAGAAAAAGGCTTATTGTGATTTATAGTCAAACTTTTCTCTATCATCTTTTGTGTTCAAGATATAGAAAGTTGAGCCAAAAGTATGAAAATAGTCAACCCTTGGTTTCTTAGTATACATGATTTCATATGGTATTTTCTTCAAATAAGAGTGTACAGTTACTCTATTTAGCACATAACAAGCTGTGTTTACTGCTTCATCCCAATATGTTTTAGGTGCATTATGTTCAAACATCATAGTCCTATCCATTTCTTGTAATGACCGATTTTTCCTTTCAACTATGCCATTTTGTTGTGGAGTGTGTGGAGTAGAAAAATTGTGAGTGTAGCCTTGAGATGTGCAGAATTCTTCAAATAGATGATTCTCAAATTCTCCACCATGATCACTTCTAATTGTTCATATTTTGTTTTGTAATTGATTTTCAATCTTTGAACAAAATTGTATGAAAACTTGAATAATATCATCTTTATTTGCAAGAAAATGTACCCATGTATATCTACTGTAGTCATCAACAATAACAAAGCAATATCTTTTCCCACCAATAGATTGTGTTCTCATAGGTCCAAACAAATCCATATGAATAAGTTCTAGTGATCTACTGGTGCTAAGCATGTTTTTGGGTTTAAAAGAAGTTTTAGTTTATTTATCCAAAGTACATGGTTCATAGTTTTCAGATTGATCAAAAGATAACTTAGGCAAACCACGAACAAGATCATATTTAAATAGCTTTTTGATAACATGTGAACTAGCATGACCTAATTTTCTATGCCATAATTGGAGAGAATTATCTTTTGTAAGTAAACATTTTCCAACTACAAATTGCATAGAGTTAGGTCTGAGAATATATAAATTTCCAATTCGTTTACCTTCATACACAACATTTGTAGTGTTCTCTATTAGTAACTTGCAACAATTTTTATTGAATAAAACATCATATCCAGTATCTCATAGTTGACTAACACTAATTAAGTTGTGATGCAGACCATCAACAAGTAAAACATTTTTTATTTCAAGGTTTGTACCAATATTACCTATTCCAACAATTTTACCTTTGCCATTATCTCCAAAAGTGACTGTTCCACTTTTCTTTTCTTCAAAAGTTTGAAAAGCATCCTTATTTCCGGTCATGTGTTTAGAGCATCCACTATCAACCACCCAATCCTGTAACAAAATAAGGATTTTGGTACCCATGTGATGGTCCATTATGATTAGGTACTTTTAATAATAGATTGAACATGATTACATAATTTAAGCTTCTCAGAACCTCATTCGATCGACAAATACTTCGGCCGACCTTAACTCGGTCGACAGTTTCTTGACTGGAATTGTTACTATTTTTAATTGTAGATTTCAGATTTGGTACAGGAATTCCTTCGGTCGAATAATTTCTCGATCGAGGAGTGTCACGGTCGAAATATTTTTTGACTGAGATTGTTTCTGTTTGTTTTCATCAATCTATTTATGTTAATTTGGGCTTAAATCATTGTAATATGCTAAGGTACCATTCTATTTAGTTGAGATGAGACATTAAGATATTCAAATAAAGTGTTAGGTCAAATCTCAACTTAATCATATTAAATTTGCTAAGTTTGGGGTCTTGGAACCCATACTAAATCAATATCCTTTTTCTTGTAAGGACATGAAAAGGAATAATGTCCAAGACGCAAGCAATAATGAAAACAAATAGAATCAACTTCATTTCTCTTTCTAGGATTTTGAGTTGTGTTCTTGGGTACAAACATGATCTTGGTCTTGGGTGCTTGAGTTCTCCTAGGTTTTGGTTGATAAGAGTTTTCTTTTAGAACATATTCTAAACCTCTTCTTCCACTATAACCAGAAGAGTTCTTTAGGATCTTATCATGAATACCATTGTTCTACTAACTTCTTTTTGTAACTTAGCAATATCATCAATTTTCTTTTGGATATCTAACTTTGCTTGATCTAGATTAGATGATAAAGCATCTCTTTCCATAACAATAGCATCATAATCTAGATGATTACATAGGATAGGTTGAGTCTGAAAATTATTCATTTTTGCAAGAAAATCAACCTTTTCTTGAGAAAGAAGATCATGATTTGTTTCTAAAGTATGCAACTTCATGTTGCAATCATTTAAAGATGACTTCAAAGTCAAATTTTCAGAAGCAATACTATCCTTTTCAAAAGAAAGATTATTCAATTTAGCATATAGATCCTCATTAGTTCTAGTAACCTTCTTTAGTTTCTTTTTGCAATCAACATATTTGTCATGAGTATCTTGTAAGCTAGAAATTAGATCTTCTTTTGATAAATAAAAAAGGCTTACCTCTTCACCATCATCTTCTTTGGCCATAAGACACTCCACATTCTCTTCTCCACTTTCACCGTCACTTGACTCATCCCATGCAACTTTGTAAGCTTTTTCTCCCTTCTTCTTGAAGAGCTTTTCTTACCCTTCTTTTCTTTAGGACATTCATTCTTTAGATGTCCCTTCTTTCCACATTCAAAATACCTAAGAGTAGAAGAGAAAGAACCAACAACTTTGTTAGATCTAAATCTTCTATATTTCTTACCATTAACAATTAGAACTTCTTCTCTTTCATCTCCATCACTTTCTTGAGTGATGATCTTTGAAGCTTTTAGGGCCATATATTTCTTTCTTCCTTGTTGAAGTTCATGCTCTCTTCGTTCTTCTTCCTCCAAGGTTGCCGCATGTGCTTCTAAGTTGCCAATGAGTTGCTCCATCCTTAGTCGGGTGAGATCATTTGCTTCTTCAATAGCAGTCACCTTGGGCTTGTACTTGGGAGGAAGGGACCTAAGAATTTTTTATACTTGATCTTCTTCGCTTATTACTTTACCTAAAACATTTAAACCATTCACAATAGAAGAAAATTTTGCATACATTTTACTAATAGACTCATTTTGATCCATACAAAATTGTTCAAACTTTTGTTTAAGCATTCCAATTTTAGAATTCTTAACTTGAACAGTTCCTTCATAGGTTATAGAGAGTCTATACCATATCTCATATGTTGTTTCATAATTTAATATTCTATTGAATTCACCAACAGAAATTGAACAATAGAGTATACTTACAACTTTTGCATTCATTTGGGCTGATCTTACTGTATTAGCATCCCAAGTTGCATACTCTGTTTGAGGAAAGTCATATGGATTTGACACCATCCTCCAGAGATCCCAACTAATTCCCTGGAAGTAGAACTACATCCTCCTCTTCCAGTAGGTGTAGTTAGTGCCATCAAAAGGTGGAGGTCTAGCCACGAGTGTCCCTTCCAAATTGAGGTTATTGAGTACCCCGTCACCCATTCTTCAAAACTTTGTTAGAGTTCCTTGAAGCCTTGCTCTGATACTAAATGAAAAACTACTAGAGGGGGGGGTGAATAGGATTTTATAAATATTTTAACAATAATTCAACTCAAACAACCACAATTGAAACTTGAAGAAGGAGGCAAGGTATTTAGAGTGGTTCCACCCTTAGCAAAAACTAAGGGAGTCAGTCCACTACCCAATTGTTTCCAATTGGGATTTTGAAAGTATTTAAATTTTATTACCTCGCAAGGATGTTACATAAAATTACAAATACTTTCACCACCCTTTGGACAGCCTTCACCTAGAAGTAGTCCCACCAACCTCGAAGCAACCTTCCTCAAAGTAACTCCAAGCTCCCCCTTGAAGTAGCCTTCCTCTTGAAGTAGCTTCCCGTTGAGACAACCTTCTTGAAGTAGTCCAAAGTCCTCTTTCTCCACCTGAGAAGATAGCACCCTCTCCAATCCGCAACCTCCAACCCTAGGAGTAGTAAGGAGAGTACAAAGCAAATAATAATGAACAAGAAGGGAAAAAGGAAAATACAATTACCACTTTTGCACAAGGCTTGAATCCTATATCAAGCATTTTGATCTCCTAACCAATGTGTATGAAAGTGTAAGTGCACTGGGTAGGAGATTCTAGCCTATAGGACATGAAATTGGAGCAATGAAAATGAATAGCAAATGTTGGAGTTGCTCAATTTCTCACAAGAATGGATTTTCAATTGTAAGTGTGTATGCTCAAGTGTTGCACAAGTGTGTTTATGTGTCCTAAGGCATGTCCTATTTATAGGAATGACCTATGAGTGTTTAGGGACGTTCTAGACACTTTCTAGGGGGTTCTTAGTGCTCAACTAGCCGTTAGATATCCACTAATTACTTTAGCAATGACTAGTTTATTAATTATAAAAAGTACAGACAGAGTTCTTCTCGGTCAAGAAGTTTGTCGACCGAGAGTTTCTCAGTCGAGGACTTCGTCGACCGAGGGACAGTCTGGAGTAAGTGTATATAATGTTTGATTCCAACTCCCAACCACCTTGTCTGCTAGGTCTAACGACTATATAACCTATTAGAAGGATTATCCAGGTAGTCTCTCGGTCGAGAAGATGTTCGACCGAGTGTGTCTCGGTCGACAATTAGTTTGACTGAGAATGTCTCTGTTTTGGTGGTTCTAGATAAATACTAAGTGTGTGTATGAGTGTGCAGTTGTGACACTATTATAGGGGATGCCCTATCTAAATGTTATGAATGGCTAGGGAAGATCTAAACGCTTGATTTACATGATATCTAAGTACTTATACATTATATACTTATACAAGTTTTTACATTTGATTACAATCATGAAATTAACACATTGTGAGCATTTAGATCTTCTAAAGTTGTGTCATCCACCTAGTTCCTGCAACACTCAAATAGCACGTTAGATCCACACGAATGAAATGTTTGTTATTTTCAAAACAAAGGGATTTTGATTGTGGGCTCTGATCTCCAAACCACAATATAAACACAATTCAAACTTAGCGGAAGCGATTCGATTAACAGCGGAAGACAAAAATCATGGAAAATTAAAATTTTCGAAACAAGAGCTTGAATCCATAAAAGCTTCTTTCATAACAAGAGATAAACTGTTTACATCTCATGATAATTACTTCTTGAGTAATTATATACATCAAGATACAAAATCTCAAGAACTCATAACAAAAGACTCCAAGACCTGAGAGTATAGAGGACACATAGGACTGACTCTAACTACACCACATGACAGGCTAAATCTCCACCTGAGAATTACTGCTGCTCCTGGTGCTGCTACTGCTACTGCTGGGACTGGTCACCTGTAGACCGGTTCCTCCGTCTCCGACGTCCACCTAAAACGTTGAAGTCTACGGGGTGAGACAATTTTACATAATTGTCCCAGCGAGAGTTATAACTCTCTGCCAGAAGCTTTATTATAACATCAAAGAATATCTTAAGCAGTAAAGCTTTCAAAGTATTCAATAGCAGTTTCAGCTATAAACAAGAGCTCAACATTTATGAGACATGAAGAATATAAGCACTATTACAGTGTATCATCAATCAACTAACTCGTAGTTATCTCTAACATGTATACTACACGGTTGATTATGTTTTACAACCAATATTATGCCCTGTGGAGATGAGGCATACCACTCATACTCCAACTGATTGCTAAGAAGTCACATCAGTATCATACATAGGTCATTAAGAGATCCGGATTCTCATGACCTTCACCTTCCTCAGTCAGTAAGAGGATCACTTGTAGGACATCTTGTGTCTCTACTATTATAGCTCACCAGGGTAAACTGGTCCTTCGCTATTCTAGAGTTACAGTGGCGTTCTGTACTCTCTTCGTCATCAGGAGATTTCATGTTTATCTCCACTGATACGGATATCTATGTTTTCTTCGTCATCAGGAGGTTTCATGTTTACCTACTACTGATACGGTATGGGATTGTAGTGAAGGATTGGCGGATTACATATCTACATCAATTTCCTACACTAGGATGTAAGGTTCTACACATCCATATACCCCACATACTCACTAGTATGTGATCCAGGAGTTCCCTTAGGAAAACTTATTTCACCATCATTTGATCTCTGACAATGATGGGTCTATGATCAGGGCTCTACATTATACTTGATTAGTTAGGTACATTCAGTATTCATTTAACATCACACAATGTTCTTCAAACAATAACAGTAGCATAACAGCTATAAAAGGAGAATACTAAATGTAACAAGCCTAACTCACATCAATCATCATTTCTCATTATACTCATCACAAGTCATCTCTAAAGCATGACTTTGATGGTATTAATGGCTCTCACAACCCATTATTATCATAGAATGCCACTGACAAGGCATCAAGATACTTTACTTATTCATAAAGCTATCAATATGCCTTTAATGAATATAGTATCATCATCCATACCTAGATATGATCACCCCCATATCAGAACCTGCATGGTTAATTCAACTAATAAAGGTAATTCAAAACAATGATTATACTTTCCACTCTTGTCATAAGAGCTAAGTTCTTTGATTCTTATCAGATAGAGTTTAATACTCATATAACATGTCATCACCTTTGAATTAGGGTTTACTATTCACATCACATGTCATTACCCTTGAATTAGGGTTTACTATTCACATCACATGGTGAATTGAACTCATAACATCATCATGTATGAGGAACATCATCATTGATGCTCTCAGATTAGCTTAAGATTCATCATATATCATAATTAGGGTTTTCATGATCTCACATAGGTGGATCATACCCTAATCATGCACATTCATGTGTATTGAAGGTTCTTTACTTGAGTTTCCACCCTAAAAGGGTACTTTCTCTCTCTTAAGGTACTTTCTCTCTTAAGATGCTTTCTCTCTCCTCATACTAGTATATGGTGATAACACCTCTCTAGATCAGGTTGGGTTAAGTCCTCATGGGCTAACATAAGCCAAAACATCACTATCATGTGATTAGGGTTTGATTTGAACAAGGTTTTACTCAATTGAACCCCTCAAGGGTATTTTGGTAATTCACCCCATTGATCACCATCATGGGTTAATTCATTAGTCACTTAGTCCCCTAATGTCCCAGGTTACCATTAGGGTTTATATTTGAACATCATTGAACCATTTACATCTTCAAGTGATTAAGTGAAATCAACCTTTGAAAACCTCAAACGGTTTCAATCTTCAACCACCAAACGGTTTGAAACCGTTTAGGTGCGTTGACCGTTTGCTAGGTTTGACTCCAAGACTGCATGACCTCAAGGTCATTTTCCCAAACCGTTTGGGTGCGTTGACCGTTTGGAAAGGTTGACTTTCCAAACCGTTTGAGCTTATGCGGTTTGAAACCGTTTGATCAACTTGTCTTGAGATCGATTGGTCCAAACGACCTTGAGATCGTTTGAGCCCAAATGGTCTTGAGACCGTTTGGACTCAAACGGTCTTGAGACCATTTGGATCCAAACGGTCTTGAGACCGTTTGGTCCAAATGGGCTCAAACCGTTTGGACCTCCAACATGGTTCAAAAGTTGCAAATGTTTATGATTAAGTATGTTGAAGCCCTCAATTGGCCAAAGCCATGTTAACCACTTATAAATTGAGTCAATTAGGATGAACCTCAATCAATTGGACACCAAATTAACCCTCAATTGAAAGCCAATTAGGGTTACGTTCATGTCAATAAGAGTTTCAAATCGGATGGTCATCAATATTCAACAATGTGAATCAATTCAAGGTTGAACCTATCAATTGACCTCCAATTGGGCCCAAACTTGGACCAAACGGTCTTGAGATCGTTTGGATGACCTCCAAACGGTCTTGAGACCGTTTGCCCAAGAAATCATCAAAATATAAATTGATTTGATAGGGGTTGAACCTTGATTAAGTCACAAATCAGCAATTTGATTATTTCAATAACCCACTGTAATTGGGCCCTCAATTGATCAAATTACCTTAACCCTAGACCTCCAAACGGTCTTGGGTTGACATCAAACGGTCTTAAGACCGTTTGGATGAGTTCCAAACGGTCTTGAGACCGTTTGCCCATCCAATCTTTGGACTCTAGTGAAAATTCATCAAGGTTTGATCTATTGAGTTGATCATCACATCAATACTTAATTGCAATATGATTTGGTACCTTTGGACCTTTAATTGGTCAACTATACTTGACCCCAGACCTATAAACGGTCTGGGGTGATCCCCAAATGGTGTTGAGACCGTTTGGATGATTCCCCAAACGGTTGGGCTAATCAACCCAAAATCACTAATTAACTTATTGGAAATTCAGCACTGATTTCAATTAGGGTTTGCCCTATTAATCATCCTTCAACTCATGACTCGTTTGGAATTAATACATCAAATTTGGTGAGTCGTTAACTAACATCATTATGAACAGTAATCCCAATCGGTCAACGTTTGGTCAACCATCTTAAACGGTCTTGATACCGTTTGCCTAAAAAGGGCAAATTAAACAGATTGAAAATCAGAACTTAATTCAATTGGATTTGCTAATTGATTTGCTTATATCTCACGATTCCTTTGGATTTAACCCCTCAAATTTTGTGGATGATCAGCCTACATAATTAGGAACAGGATTCTCATACGGTCGTCGCTTGGTCAACTGGACCAAATGGTCTTGAAGACCGTTTGCCTCCATGCGACCCTGAAACTGTTTGCCCACCAAACGGTTGTGCAAACCGCATGGGCAATTGGTTAGGACCGTTTAGTAAAGTGGAAATCCGTGGATAAGCATAGGAATTAATGCCCTTATCTTCTACCTCAAGAACAGAAGCAGTTCTTCACGATTCTACTTGCAAGGATGCAAGGGAAGATAGGAAAGAAGAAGAACTAGCAACTATATGCATAGAAAAAGATGTATAATCAAAGCATAAGGTTTAGAGTTATAAAACCCGCCTAAATCTTGCTCCTTGAGCTCCAAGCTTTCGAGCTCCAAACTTTTAATGGCGTCCTTGAGCTTCCACAGGTCGGCCAAGGTGAAACCTCCAGGGAAAGTCGAGAAGAGATGGCTAGAAAGGTAGAGCTATGTGAGCTAGCCATCAATTTGACCTTGAATTCGAGTTCTAACCATGAACTTAAGCAAAAGGGAGGATTCAAACCTACCTTGCACTCCTTGGTCGTCCTCCTGAGCTCCATAGCTCTTCTTTAGTCAGTTTGGTTGAAAAGAACAGTGAAGGAAACGAAGGGAAAGTTCCCTTGCTTAGAGAGGTGGAGAGTATATATACTTGGGGTGAGATTTTCAACATAAGCTCATAAGTTCTCCATATTTTCAACTAAGTCCCTCCATCCTTCTATGCTCGTCCCTTCATATTAATTCTAAGGACAAACCTTCTTCTAAGGTCAAGAAATGAGGGCAAAGAAGATCAACCTATTAGTTAAGCATACACATAAAAGGGCTATAGCACATACACCTTGATTATTCAAACACAAGGTGTTTTTTCATAACTTGATTAATCAATTGAAGTGAACTTTCATCATTTCTTCTCTAAATGATGACAAGAGTCTTAATAAATACTTTTGATGGTGTAAATTACAAGTTGCACCCCTCAAATTGGGTAAATTGCACTTTTCCCCAATTTAGGGTTTTCAAGCACCGGGATTGCTTCCACAGCTGCACCTTGGTGCCCAAGCTTGGGAAATCCCTCAAACCTTACCATCATCATTCTAATGATGTATCAACATCAGAGGAACATCTCAACATGCGCAAATTGCAAGTTAACCCTTCTAACTGGGTAATTTGCACATAGGTCCCTGTATTACAAAACAATGCTACAACTTTATATAAAAAGGAGCAAAAACTGAAATATATGCTTCTGAGAAACTTAATTACATGCCCACAGTTAATCACAAGGATTTAATTATATATTTAGGCAAAACACCTAGGGTTAACTCATAACCCAGGTCAGGGATGTTACAAATTATCCACCCCTTACAAGGATTTCGTCCCCGAAATCGATAAGACATATCAAGAGAAAAGGGCAGGATACTTCCTTCTCATCTCATCCTCTAATTCCCAAGTGGCTTCTTCAACACCACGGTGGTTCCAGAGGACTTTCACAAGACTTATATCTTTCTTCTTTAACCTTTTAATTCTGTTATCAAGGATTGACACTGGTCCCTCATAGGATATATCATCATTCAATTCTACCTCCATAAGTTGTAGAATTGACTCGGTGTTTGGGTGACATTTCTTTAGCATAGAAATGTGAAACACAGGATGTAACCTCTGTAACTCTGGTGGCAGCTCTAGTCTATATGCTACCTTTCCAATTCATTCAATGATTGGATAAGGCCCCATATATCTAGAAGCTAACTTCCCTTTCCTTCTAAAACGAAGGACCCCTTTCCAAGGCGAGACTTTGAGATATACTCTGTCTCCAACCTGGAACTCTAAGGGTCTACGACGCTTGTCAGCATAAGATTTCTGCTTATCCTGTGCAGTCTTAATCGTTTGTTGTATTACTTTAATCTTCTCTGTGGTCTGCTGCACAAGATCAGGACCTAACAACTGACGCTCACCAGTCTCGAACCAACACAGAGGTGATATACAACGTCTACCATACAAGGCTTCATAAGGTGTCATATCAATACTATGTTGATAGCTATTGTTATAGGCAAACTCTATCAAGCTTAGGTGTAGATCCCAACTCCCAGTAAACTGGAGAACACATGCTCTCAACAAGTCTTCTAAGGTCTGTATGGTCCTTTCTGACTGTCCATCAGTCTGTGGATGAAAGGCCGTACTAAACCTTAGCTTGGTGCCTAAGGCTCTGTGTAACTGTTCCCAAAAAGGACTTGTAAACTGAGGACCTCTGTCAGAAACTATTGTGACAGGAACTCCGTGCAACCGCACTATCTCTTGAACATATAATTCTGATAACCTTTCAGCAGAATAGGTTGTTTTGACAGGTAAGAAATGTGCTATCTTAGTCAACCTATCAACAACTACCCAAATGGAATCATGTCCTTTACTTGTCTTGGGTAGGCCAACAACAAAGTCCATGGTCACATGGTCCCACTTCCACTGTGGTATGGGTAAAGGTTGCATTGTTCCTACAGGTTTCTGGTGTTCAGCTTTAACTTGCTGACACACAGGACATCTCAGAACAAATTCTGCAACATCCTTCTTCATTCCAGGCCACCAATACAGATCTTTCAAATTTCGATACATCTTGGTGCTCCCTGGATGCATAGCATACATGGAAGAATGAGCTTCTTCCAGGACTAACTTCCTCAAGTCATCCACATCCGGCACTATCATCCTTCCATTATAACAGACTACTTGGTCATCTGAGTCATGGAAACCATCTCGCTTCTCATTTCTATACTCAGATCTAATCTGCTGAACTGCAGCATCACCTAGCTATGCTTCCTTAATCTGCTCTCTTAGGGTAGGTTTAATATGCATCTCAGCTAACAACCCGGCTAACAATGACACCTTCAACTATACATTGTCTTGCCTTAAAGAGATAAGCATATCTCTCCTAGAGCATACTAAAGGGTTTAGTTGTGCTCTATTCATGGTTGATGTTGCTGATTTCCTACTTAAGGCATCTGCAACAACATTGGCCTTGCCCGGATGGTAATCAATTGTACAATCGTAGTCCTTGATTAATTCCATCCAACGACGTTGCCTCATGTTAAGCTCATGCTGAGAGAAGATATACTTAAGGTTCTTGTGGTCTGTGAAAACCTGAAATGTTTCTCCGTAGAGATAATGTCTCCAGATCTTCAAGGCATGAACCACGGCAGCTAACTCCAGATCGTGTGTCGGATAATTCTCCTCGTGGTTCTTAAGCTATCGGGAAGCAAAAGAAATCACTTGTTTATCATGCATCAACACACATCCTAGTCCATTCTTGGAAGCATCACAGAAGACTACATATCCTTTTCCTTGTTCAGGTAGCACAAGCACAGGTGCACTTGTCAACCTCTCCTTCAACAACTGGAAAGACTATTGACACTTATCACTCCAAGAAAAAGGAACATCTTTCCGGGTCAACTTGGTCAAAGGTAAGGCTATAGAACTAAAGTTCTTAATGAACCTTCGATAATATCCAGCTAACCCCAAGAAACTTCGAATCTCCGTCGGTGTCTTCGGTTGTTCCCATTGTAGAACAGATTCTACCTTTGTAGGGTCAACACAAATTCCCGAGGCAGATATCACATGTCCAAGAAAAGATACCTCCGGCAACCAGAACTCACACTTGCTAAACTTAGCATACAGTTTGTGTTCTCTTAGAAAGGTCAAAGCTTGGCGAAGATGCCGCTCATGCTGCTGAGCATCCTTACTATAGATTAGAATGTCATTTATGAAGACGACAACACACTGATCAAGGAAAGGTCAAAAAACTCTATTCATGAGTTCCATAAATGCAGCTGGTGCATTGGTTAGTCCAAACGACATAACCGTGAACTCATAGTGACCATACCTTGTCCTAAAGGCAGACTTGGATATGTCACTATCCTTAATACGAAGCTGATGATATCCAGACCTCAAGTCTATCTTGGAAAAGACGGTTGCACCACGCAACTGGTCAAAGAGATCATCAATCCTCGACAGAGGGTACTTATTCTTTATTGTTACTTTATTGAGTTGTCTGTAGTCGATGCACAACCGCATTGACCCATCTTTCTTCTTAACAAACAAGACCGGAGCACCCCAAGGTGAAGTGCTTGGTCAGATAAAGCCCTTCTCAAGTAACTCTTGAAGCTGTTTCTTGAGTTCTGCCATCTCGGCAGGCGCCATCCTATACGGAGTCTGGGCTATGGGTTTCGTATCTGGGATCAGATTGATTTCAAAATCAATCTCCCGAGGTGGTGGTATACCAGGAAGTTCTTCAGGAAACACATCCTCGAATTCCCTGACTATGGGAACTTCAGCAGGATTGGACCTTTCCTTGGTAACATCTACCACATGGGCTAAGAATGTATAACATCCTTGCCTCAACAACTTATCAGCAACCATAGCTGACACAAGACAGGTGGGCAGAATCTTTCTTTCTCCTTGAAAGATCCATGTGTTGCTTTCATCAGCAAACACATCCAACTTGGACTCACAATCCAAGACAACTCTATACCTTTCTAAGGTATCCATCTCGAGGATTATATCAAATCCTTGCATCTCAAGTGGTATAAGATCCACTTGAATGGGATGGTCAGAAAAGAAGAGGATGCAAGGAGAGCATACCTCCTGCAAAACGGCAGACCCACTCAACGGAGTCTCCAACAACAAACTATCTGCCCTATTACTAACAGTCACATTACAGTTACGAATCACTTTTCGAGTGATAAAAGAGTGCGTAGCACCCGGGTCAATCAGAATAGATACAACACATGATGTAGACATATCAGAATATAAAAGTTTCATATGACCTGCCACTACCCGTGGATTGACCACTGCTTCAGGTGGGTTCATAGCATAGAACCTCATTGTTGCCTGGTGTTGAGGTGGTGCTGATGATCCAGCTTGAGACGCTTGTCCACGTCTTCGAGCTGCTCCTTGATGTTGTCTATTCTGAGATCCTTGTTGATTCTGTCTCGGAGGCTGTGTCACACTGACATGCCTAGAACGGAAATCCTTCATCAAGTGTCCCACCTTACCACAGTTGTAGCAACTCCTCTCCTGTTGTTGTGGTCTGGGTGGTCCAGTTACTGACATTGATGCAGAAGTGTGCGTCCTTTGAGGCGGTTGACTCCGTCCTCTACCTCTGCATGGTGCCCGTTGAGTTTGAAAACTCGACCTGGGTGGTGGAGGGTTAGGTGCAGAGAATCTAGGTTTCTTGGAAACCCTAGATGAAGAACCCTGGAACTGTGGATATCTTTTCTGAGTTTGTCTCTTCTCAACCACAGATCTCTCTATCCTTCGGACTGACTCAACGAAGGTAGAGAATCTCTCTCGGTTTTCTAAGGCAGACACAGGGGTTGATATATCAGCATTCAAACCCTTTTCGAATCTTCTGATTCTTTCCTCCTCTCTGGAAGCCATGTGCGGACAGAACCACAGCAACTCCATGAACTTAGCTTCATACTCGCTAATGTTCATCATACCATGCCTTAGTCTCTCAAACTGAGAGATCTTCTCATCTAGGAAGGTCTTTGGAAAATATCTATTGATAAATTCCCGACGAAACTCTTCCCATGAGAACTCTATTCCAGGTCTCTTCTACTCTTCCATGTTCCACCAGTGACCAGCACTGCCTTTGAGAAGATAGACAGCATGTCTAACCTTCTCAGCTTCCGGGATAATAAGAATCTTGAAAGCCTTCTCCAACTCTGTCAGCCATAAATCAGCATCTGCGGGGTCGGCAGTCCCAAAGTACTCAGTAGCTCCGACACGACGAAGTCGTTCGAACGTCTTACCGATACCTTGTGTTTCAGGTTGGACAGGCGCCCTAGGTGTAGGCATGGGCATCCTGTCAGTTATGTGTGTCATGGCAGTCATGAACTGCCCGAACATTGTCTGTACAGCTGGGTTACCCATGTCGGCTGGGTCAAACTGGGGTGGCTCTCTTGGTGACTCTGGTGCGGGCTATTCTATTCTTGGAACCCTTGCACCGCCTTGAGGTGCACTAGCACTACTCTCTGCCACGTACTCATCAGGAGGCTCAGCCATCCTTATGTATCCTCTTCTCCTGAGGAGCAGAAGATTCTATTAGATAAGGAAGGAGTACTAAAGATAGACTCAACATCCTAAGTCCTATGCCTCTGTAGACTCAACTGACCTAGAGCTATGATACCACTAATTGTGGGCTCTGATCTCCAAACCACGATATAAACACGATTCAAACTTAGCGGAAGCGATTCGATTAACAGCGGAAGACAAAAATCACGGAAAATTAAAACTTTTCGAAACAAGAGCTTGAATCCATAAAAGCTTCTTTCATAACAAGAGATAAACTGTTTACATCTCATGATAATTACTTCTTGAGTAATTATATACATCAAGATACAAAATCTCAAGAACTCATAACAAAAGACTCCAAGACCTGAGAGTACATAGGACACATAGGACTGACTCTAACTACACCACATGGCAGGCTAAATCTCCACCTGAGATTTACTGCTGCTCCTGGTGCTGCTGCTTCTACTGCTGGGACTGGTCACCTGTAGACCGGTTCCTCCGTCTCCGACGTCCACCTAAAAAGTTGAAGTCTACAGGGTGAGACAATTTTACATAATTGTCCCAGCGAGAGTTATAACTCTCCTCCAGAAGCTTTATTATAACATCAAAGAATATCTTAAGCAGTAAAGCTTTCAAAGTATTCAATAGCAGTTGCAGCTATAAACAAGAGCTCAACATTTATGAGACATGAAGAATATAAGCACTATTACAGTGTATCATCAATCAACTAACTCGTAGTTATCTCTAACATGTATACTACGCGGTTGATTTTGTTTTACAACCAATATTATGCCCTGTGGAGATGAGGCATACCACTCATACTCCAACTGATTGCTAAGAAGTCACATCAGTATCATACATAGGTCATTAAGAGAGCCAGATTCTCATGACCTTCACCTTCCTCAGTCAGTAAGAGGATCACTTGTAGGACATCTTGTGTCTCTACTATTATAGCTCACCAGGGTAAACTGGTCCTTCACTATTCTAGAGTTACAGTGGCATTCTGTACTCTCTTCGTCATCCGGAGATTTCATGTTTATCTCCACTGATACGGATATCTATGTTTTCTTCGTCATCAGGAGGTTTCATGTTTACCTACTACTGATACGGTATGGGATTGTAGTGAAGGATTGACGGATTACATATCTACATCAATTTCCTACACTAGGATGTAAGGTTCTACACATCCATATACCCCACATACTCACTAGTATGTGATCCAGAAGTTCCCTTAGGAAAACCTATTTCACCATCATTTGATCTCTGACAATGATGGGTCTATGATCAGGGCTCTACATTATACTTGATTAGTTAGGTACATTCAGTATTCATTTAACATCGCACAATGTTCTTCAAACAATAACATTAGCATAACAGCTATAAAAGGAGAATACTAAATGTAACAAGCCTAACTCACATCAATCATCATTTCTCATTATACTCATCACAAGTCATCTCTAAAGCATGACTTTGATGGTATTCATGGCTCTCACAGCCCATTATTATCATAGAATGCCACTGACAAGGCATCAAGATACTTTACTTATTCATAAAGCTATCAATATGCCTTTAATGAATATAGTATCATCATCCATACCTGGATATGATCACCCCCATATCAGAACCTGCATGGTTAATTCAACTAATAAAGGTAATTCAAAACAATGATTATACTTTCCACTCTTGTCATAAGAGCTAAGTTCTTTGATTCTTATCAGATAGAGTTTAATACTCATATAACATGTCATCACCTTTGAATTAGGGTTTACTATTCACATCACATGTCATTACCCTTGAATTAGGGTTTACTATTCACATCGCATGGTGAATTGAACTCATAACATCATCATGTATGAGGAACATCATCATTGATGCTCTCAGATTAGCTTAAGATTCATCATATATCATAATTAGGGTTTTCATGATCTCACATAGGTGGATCATACCCTAATCATGCACATTCATGTGTATTGAAGGTTCTTTACTTGAGTTTCCACCCTAAAAGGGTACTTTCTCTCTCTTAAGGTACTTTCTCTCTCTTAAGATGATTTCTCTCTCCTCATACTAGTAGATGGTGATAACACCTCTCTAGATCAGGTTGGGTTAAGTCCTCATGGGCTAACATAAGCCAAAACATCACTATCATGTGATTAGGGTTTGATTTGAACAAGGTTTTACTCAATTGAACCCCTCAAGGGTATTTTGGTAATTCACCCCATTGATCACCATCATGGGTTAATTCATTAGTCACTTAGTCCCCTAATGTCTTAGGTTACCATTAGGGTTTAGATTTGAACATCATTGAACCATTTACATCTTCAAGTGATTAAGTGAAATCAACCTTTGAAAACCTCAAACGGTTTCAACCTTCAACCACCAAACGGTTTGAAACCGTTTAGGTGCGTTGACCATTTTCTATGTTTGACTCCAAGACCGCATGACCTCAAGGTCATTTTCCCAAACCGTTTGGGTGCGTTGACCATTTGGAAAGGTTGACTTTCCAAACCGTTTGAGCTTATGCGGTTTGAAACTGTTTGATCAACTTGTCTTGAGATCGATTAGTCCAAACGACCTTGAGATCGTTTGAGCCCAAACGGTCTTGAGACCGTTTGGACCCAAACGGTCTTGAGACCGTTTGGATCCAAACGGTCTTGAGACCGTTTGGTGCAAATGGGCTCAAACCGTTTGGACCTCCAACATGGTTCAAAAGTTGCAAATGTCTATGATTAAGTATGTTGAAGCCCTCAATTGGCCAAAGCCATGTTAACCACTTATAAATTGAGTCAATTAGGATGAACCTCAATCAATTGGACACCAAATTAACCCTCAATTTAAAGCCAATTAGGGTTACTTTCATCTCAATAAGAGTTTCAAATCGGATGGTCATCAATATTCAACAATGTGAATCAATTCAAGGTTGAACCTATCAATTGACCTCCAATTGGGCCCAAACTTGGACCAAACGGTCTTGAGATCGTTTGGATGACCTCCAAATGGTCTTGAGACCATTTTCCCAAGAAATCATCAAAATCTAAATTGATTTGATAGGGGTTGAACCTTAATTAAGTCACAAATCAGCAATTTGATTATTTCAATAACCCACTGTAATTGGGCCCTCAATTGATCAAATTACCTTAACACTAGACCTCCAAACGGTCTTGGGTTGACATCAAACGGTCTTGAGACCGTTTGCCCATCCAATCTTTGGACTCTAGTGAAAATTCATCAAGGTTTGATCTATTGAGTTGATCATCACATCAATACTTAATTGCAATATGATTTGGTACCTTTGGACCTTTAATTGGTCAACTATACTTGACCCCAGACCTCTAAACGGTCTTGGGTGATCCCCAAACGGTCTTGAGACCGTTTGGATGATTCCCCAAACGGTCTTGAGACCGTTTGGGCTAATCAACCCAAAATCACTAATTAACTTATTGGAAATTCAGCACTGATTTCAATTAGGGTTTTCCCTATTAATCATCCTTCAACTCATGACTCGTTTGGAATTAATCCATAAAATTTGGTGAGTCGTTAATTAACATCATTATGAACAGTAATACCAAACGGTCAACGTTTGGTCAACCATCTTAAACGGTCTTGAGACCGTTTGCCTAAAAAGGGCAAATTAAACAGATTGAAAATCAGAACTTAATTCAATTGGATTTGCTAATTGATTTGCTTATATCTCACGATTCCTTTGGAGTTAACCCCTCAAATTTTGTGGATGATCAGCCTACATAATTAGGAACATGATTCTCATACGGTCGTCGCTTGGTCAACTGGACCAAACGGTCTTGAAGACCGTTTGCCTCCATGCGACCCTGAAACCGTTTCCCCACCAAACGGTTGTGCAAACTGCATGGGCAATTGGTTAGGACCGTTTAGTAAAGTGGAAATCCGTGGATAAGCATAGGAATTAACGCCCTTATCTTCTACCTCAAGAACAGAAGCAGTTCTTCACGATTCTACTTGCAAGGATGCAAGGGAAGATATGAAAGAAGAAGAACTAGCAACTATATGCATAGAAAAAGATGTATAATCAAAGCATAATGTTTAGAGTTATAAAACCCGCCTAAAGCTTGCTCCTTGAGCTCCAAGCTTTCGATCTCCAAGATTTTAATGGCGTCCTTGAGCTTCCACAGGTCGGCCAAGGTGAAACCTCCAGGGAAAGTCGAGAAGAGATGGCTAGAAAGGTAGAGCTATGTGAGCTAGCCATCAATTTGACCTTGAATTTGAGTTCTAACCATGAACTTAAGCAAAAGGGAGGATTCAAACCTACCTTGCACTCCTTGGTCGTCCTCCTGAGCTCCACAACTCTTCTTTAGTCGGTTTGGTTGAAAAGAACAGTGAAGGAAATGAAGGGAAAGTTCCCTTGCTTAGAGAGGTGGAGAGTATATATACTTGGGGTGAGATTTTCAACATAAGCTCATAAGTTCTCCATATTTTCAACTAAGTCCCTCCATCCTTCTATGCTCGTCCCTTCATATTAATTCTAAGGACAAACCTTCTTCTAAGGTCAAGAAATGAGGGCAAAGAAGATCAACCTATTAGTTAAGCATACACATAAAAGGGCTATAGCACATACACCTTGATTATTCAAACACAAGGTGTTTTTTCATAACTTGATTAATCAATTGAAGTGACCTTTCATCATTTCTTCTCTAAATGATGACAAGAGTCTTAATAAATACTTTTGATGGTGTAAATTACAAGTTGCACCCCTCAAATTGGGTAAATTGCACTTTTCCCCAATTTAGGGTTTTCAAGCACCGGGATTGCTTCCACAGCTGCACCTTGGTGCCCAAGCTTGGGAAATCCCTCAAACCTTACCATCATCATTCTCATGATGTCTCAACATCAGAGGAACATCTCAACATGTGCAAATTGCAAGTTAACCCTTCTAACTCGGCAATTTGCACATAGGTCCCTGTATTACAAAACAATGCTACAACTTTATATAAAAAGGAGCAAAAACTGAAATATATGCTTCTGAGAAACTTAATTACATGCCCAAAGTTAATCACAAGGATTTAATTATATATTTAGGCAAAACACCTAGGGTTAACTCATAACCCAGGTCAGGGATGTTACATTGATGATGTCTATTTAGCCAACAATATTGTTGGCTAAATGGACACCACTAACTTCAATCACGTCTAAACACCAAAATGAAAATAGAGAAGTGGTTACCGTATGAAGAACTTTGTGCACTGTTCAAACAAATAACAATACTTCTAACACGCAATCTTTAGATGCTCTGTGAGTCTGAAAATCAATTTTGTTGTTACAACACACACCCTTTATAACGGGATCATCTAGTTGGGAAGAGATGTTGTGTCATATAATGGTGTTAAACCGATAAAGTAGTTTCTAATATCTACACAGGAGGAAAATACAACTGTAAAAATAGTAATATAGAATTGAAAGTCATAAGTTTATGGGTCAAACTAACGTTGTTATACTAGAAATGGTAGAATCATATTTATAATAATGAGAAAGTAATTTGGCCACAATTATAAACATTTATTCAAAAAAATATGTGTACTTGATAATAGTTATAGGTTTTTTTTTGTTTATAGGAAATTATTATTAATTTGGGAGAAACACAACACAATACATATTGATACTATGCACACCTATTTAATTAGAAACTACAAAACAGAAAGTTGCTTACTCCTATTCCGTAGTTGGTCAATAATTATCCTTTGACTAGGGAAAAAGAAAGTCGTTATTACAATTAAAGATAACGTGAATGCGTGGAATGCGGATTTAGTGCACCCATTTTTTTAGGGAGCAGGCTACTTCTCGCTTTCTGTGGTTACACGTGTCCAAACACATTCAGATTACCTAAGATCAAATTCATCAGACGCGCGACAGTATTCCTAAGAGGGTGCTTCTAAGGCTCTAAGCTACCCGTAAAAGCAGGAGCCAAATCCCCCGGCGAATGCGTGGCTGTTAGAATAGGAACTGTAAGGTTTTCTAAATGTAAAGTTCCTATATTTTGTGAAAATGGGTTTTCTAAATGTAAAGTTCCTATATTTTGTGAAAATGGGTCGGGCACTTGTCTAAGGGCTAATTTGGTTGAGTGTTGTGTAAATTTGTAATATAAAAATGTACATCAAACATATACTTTGTCATCCAATTACACCCTACCAAATATGCCCTAAGTATGTGTGATGTGGCTACACCACTAGTCATGATTAGTCATGACGGTGGCTTGCAGATAACTGCCAGAGGTCCTAGTGCCACCTCCATGGCTAAGGCAGGCCGGCATGTCAGCACCGCAGTGAGGGCGCTCGACGATGGGACCGAAGAAGGTGTTGGCCGCCAGCAGGAATGCCACGATGGGCGGCAAATCATCAGCAGCCGGGCGACTTTGGCCGCACAATAGTCTGACGGCAGTGCAAGCCCACACGCGAGGGAGAGGAAGATCAAACCGAGGGGTAATGAGTGATTTAGTTGAATAAGCCAATGAATAGCCGATCCAGGTGAAGAACCGGGGACTGAACCGTGGATTGAGAAATTGAACTTTGCCTCCACTTCACCACTGGCGCTGACCAATAGGGAAGCGCCACGTGGCCCAGATCTAAGATATAAGTTGTTTAATTCGTAGAAATTAGTAGGATTATCGAAATATAGGAAATCTACATATCAAAATGATCGGGAAAATACGTAGAATCTAAATAAAATACTCCAAGAGTCTAATTATTCTCTCTGTTCTAAAAGTAAGACTAATACTTATTTGAGTGGTGATTAATGTATAGAAATCCTAATTTTGAGTACTAAAATGATGGACACATTGAAATGCCTTTATTTTGTGTTTTTATTTGATATTGTAAACTATGATGGTAATCTAAAATGGTTATGATCATAATGGTGAGAAGCTAGGTTTTCTAGAGTAGATGATCATTAAAGATCTTGGACATCAATGCTATAACTTGCTATAACCTTAATTTGATTAATTTGATATAAATGTTCCTAATGCGATAACATGGTAATTCGAGTAGCAAATTATAACCCTAATGATAATTTGATGCTAAGGAAACCTAAACCCTAGATTAGGACCGAGTGGGGTTTAGTGTGATTAATGTGACGGTGACACTTTAGATTTACATAATGCAAATTATAAATGATGAATGTTTGATTTGCTTGGATTTGTGGATTGGTTTGATTGAATACGCATGGAGTGTATTTGCATGATCTCCATGGCTCACCATTGAGGTACATGGCTATGATTATGACTACTCGAAATATAGTTTTTCGATTCTTTCCGAATGATTTCCAAGGAGTGGTTCGATAAATAAATTGTTGGTTGTTTATTTAATTTATGTTCAACTATAATGCCAATATGAGTATCACATAAGTAAATGATAATATTATAAACCCTAGGTTGGTGTATATCAAGGGGTGATGCACATGAGCCCTGAATGGGACAATGATCACACCCAAGATAATAAATCTGGTAAGGGTTAGGATATGTAAAGAATATGCTCATTATTCTTTATGACATTTGATGCTTATTATGTGATCATGTTAGTTGCACACATCGTGGTTGCACCCCACATACACAATTTAGTAATATGCTGAACGCATTTTGTTTGTCGACGTTTTAGGTAAATGTTTCACATGATAAAAGACACGAAGAATAAGATGAAAGAAATCAAAGGTATTAAAGCTATATCAAAGAGGACTAGATAGATGATACCCTTTCTCAATATGTATTAGTTCCATCAGGCATATCTTTTTTAAATTTGTAAATTATATTTGAAATTAAATTGAAATTATTTTCTATTATTTGTTATTTGACTAATCTGGATCCTTTGGAAAAATTATAGGTAACGACTCTCATCTTTTTGGCCTTCCTTAATCGAGGGCTGCTGAAAAGAGAGGTCATTACAACCATTCACCAACTTCTTTAAAGAAATGGCCCATAAGGGTGGTTAAGATTAGCCAACCCTTTTTTCATATGTGAGGGACCTCAAGACATAAGTCAACAAGTTAACCTTCTTTCAAGACGCCTTGTGCCCTTACCCTGAGAATTCAAGCAGGTGCACAAGACTTGTATAATGGACAAGTTCAATTATGTTCAAGGTTTGTTCAACATATTTCAAGAAAAATAAACGTACTAATCATAGGGAACAAGTATCCCAAACAAGTATATAAAGCCAAGCAGTTTAAGCATACAAGCATACAAACAAGTTCAATACCACTAGTTTGGCCAATAGGAGGATAAAACATACCTTGATAGAAACACATGATTAACAACTTGATTTAGAAAACCATGTATAGAAAGCTTGACTAGATCTTGGCAATTGAGCCATCCTAGAGATCCCAACATTACAACTAAGTACAACTGGATTAACATCATCAAGATTAGGTCCATTAATCATTACATGGTAGTTGGATATGTCACCTAGATCTAGGTATCATATCATTGATTTCAATATTTTCAACTAGGCCATGCATTATGTCATGTCTAGTTGTGTCGAGTTATAATCATGCAAGATTGTCGTCATTAGAGTAAAAATGGGGTCTACTTGAGTTATGTTTCATAAACATCATCAAGATAATGTTTGAATTCATAAAGTAGCATATAACATCATTACAACAAGATTCATACAAGGTTGAAGACTTAGTTATCAACATGCATATTAGATCACATTTGAAGTCAATATTAGGGTATTTAATCATATTAGGGGACATGCATGATTCACAAGGTATTTGGGTTTGTTGGTAAGCTATGCCCCTAGAGACAATCATATAATGGTTGACATGGCATAATTACCTAAAAGGATTTGATTAATATTAATAATAACATATATAAAGGCAAGCTTCCAATTCATTTGTTTCATTTAGTTATGAGATAATGATGACACAAAGTAAATGTCTAGAGAGTTATAATACTCAATGACATATGTTGTCAAGTTACTATCTGTGTGGATGAGATCATACGAATGTTAAGAGTACATATACATATTCTCATTATGCCCCTGATCGATTGTTATTGTGTAAGGTTGATGGACAACAATAACACATAAGATCAGAGTGTGAGTTGGTTGATGAATAAATCTCATTAGTCATGATGTGGCAATATCAAACCAGACACAGAGTTACATGTTAGGGAACAATGTATCAGAAAAACCCACCTTGAGAGTGACACATGGTATTGTGGTCACAGTCATCTCTCATAGTGAAGGTGGTGATTGTGATTCTTAGACCTGAAATCACTACACTCGTCGCATGTCGTTGGGTATACTTTTACATCATCAAACACAATCCTGAAACATGGGTTGTTATAACTGTGATGATTGGGTGACCTTGACATATGGGGATATAGTGTGAGTGTTAGATATAAGATTTTGTCCCTCTTACTAGAGTATGATATCCTGGGCACTTGATAAGCGAGACAAAGAAATGCATGTGCATGAGCATGTGAATCAATATATGATATTGAGGTCACATTATCTCAAACAATCTACTCTTGGTTCAAGAAATATGGATTGAATGTTGAAAGGATGACGAACCATTCTTCAAGTTCATCCTGGATATCAGAGTAAAAGGAATTATACAATCACTGCACCACCTTACATAGATTGTAGGTTGAAGTTGTTCTCCAACTTTCCATTTCACTTATGTAGCACTAATGTGGGACTAGGGACCACTATTTGCTTGTGATGTCATAAGCTAGTTATAGACATTCACTGCTAATGTAACATGAGACCTATATGTTCACACACATAGGAATACATCTAGAAGACGAGTTTGATCTTGAACGACAATTGGATTGATTACTAAAGTGTATAGGTATTCAATTCATGCAACTGATTGCTTGATTGGCTAGTGGGGTCTACCAAACAATCATCTCACCAAGTAATATGGCCGTTTGGGCAGCCATACGGGTGTCTCAAGTAGTTGAGACGGCTATTTGGGGGTCAGGTTGATCGAAGTGCAAATTGGCTTAGTTCTGCCCTTGAATCGACTGGTTCAATATGATTGAACTGACCGACTCGTCTCAAATCACTAGATAGTCATCTAGGTGAGTGAGATGAGTCTATCACCTGGGTGAGATGGCCCAGTTATTGATTGTTCTTTACTTGAGGAACAAGGAAATTAATATGAGATATTAATTAGATTCGAAATAGCCAAATTTGTTTCAGATTGGTAACTGCCAAATGGTCATCTGGCAATGTGAGATGACCGTATCACATAGAAGATGACCATTCACACACCAGACGACCGTATGGGTGTGTGAAATAGCCATTTTGACTATTGCAGGTTGTGAAAATTTAAGATCTTCTGGTCCTTTCCACTCTACACATTAATCTCGTACTTGATAACAACTTGGAACCCTGCTATATATAGAGGGGTACCAGGGGCTTCCCAGAGTACAAAACAACACAGACAACTGAGAATCAGTTCCTCTAACAACTGTTATCCTCTCTGGTTGTGGTAACCAAGAGAGCTCAGGCAAGTCCTACCCGACATGGAGGGATAGATAAAGGGAGAGAACAACTGATAGTTGTCATTGTGGGAGAGCAAGTTGGTAACTAGTACACCAACGGGAGGGACAACTCCTTTCTGTCTGTTCTTGGTGAACGATAGGAGTTCTAGGTAGTCCATGTGGAATACTCTAGAGAAAGGAGTCCTTTGGCTGCTGCTAGGAGGACAACTGTAGCCTGCAATCTATGGCCCGACCACAGGAGAGCTACATAAGCTATCTTGTTCATTGTTCGTGGTGAAGACCAAGAGCCGCAAAGCCACCGTCCAAGAGCAACTTGTCAGCAGTTGCAAAGAAGCGAGTTTTGTCGCTGGACTTTCTACAGGACCAGATATAACTCACTAAAACCATCCTTCCTATTTCATAGTATTTGACACGATCTTACTATTATGGGAATACAAATAGATAAACTTTTTATTTCCACTTCTATACTCTGTGCCCATTTTCCCCAACAGTGGTATCAGAGCCACACCAATTTACTATGTTTTAGGATAATCGATATGATCAAATTTTTTGTTTTATCATTTATTTTTTGCATTCAATGCAAATATTTAAACTGCTCTCATATGTGTATATGTTCAAAGATCACATATTATTAAACTTATATATATATATATATATATATATAAAAGATATGATATATATGCAATTTACACGTGTTGTCCTAAAAGAATTTTGATAGTGGATGTGTAGCGTGGTTTTGGCCTAAATCCTTTATCTATGTCTTATTGGATGGTTTGGTTCATGTTTATCTTGGTCTACATACCAAACATATACCTCTCTCTTCCCAATGTAAAACTAATGATTTCCTACCTTTGCTCCCCTCAAATGTAACTCAAGGTTTCTTTTGTTCAATGTAATAAAGTAGCAATACGATAGTTTATTTTCTTGCAAAGATGTTGAAGATGTTCATTTCCAGTTGAGACAACCAGTTCATGAGAGAAGCCGACCGTCTGGAGGACCAAGGAGGACAGAGTGATGGAACCAAACAACCGCCTGGTGGATCCAACTGACCTTTTGGAAGGAGTCCAAACATTTTTTGGATAGGAGGCCATACGACCATCCATGGAGGTCCAACCGATCGTTTCGAAGGTGTCTAAACATCAGTTGGACAAGAGGACCGACCGATCGACCAAGAGGTGAGACGACCAGTTCAAGGGTTGAATTGATCTACCCATATTGGCGAGCATAGATCTACATCAACCACAGGTTCATGCATGTGATGTGATGATTGACCTAGGTGGTAGTAAATCCTTGTGACCTCAAGGAATTACAAGTAGACATGGCCATGACTATCACCTTTTGATTTTTATTGCATATTTACGTCGTGGGATATAGCATGTATATGATACATACTATATATGTGGTGATTGGATACAATATATGTATATATATGATATATATAAAAACCCCTCAATCAAACATATTAAGTCTTAGATGCTTTCAATAGAAATATACATGAAAAGCTTGATCGACCAAGCATAGATTTGCACAAAACATGGTGCGCCATCTATCTCATGGAAGTGTGATGATAGATATATAGATTTGCACAAAGCATGGTGCGTATCTTTCGTATTGGCTAATGGGTAAGGCTTAACTGGTGACCTGGAGAGTCCATGACCAGAAGCATGCAGATGATCATGGCAAGGAGTTGTGGATGTCATCTATCTAAGAGTTGCATATGATGCAATTGGCATGATTGCCTACCTTAATGATTGATTATGGACGTTGGTGTAGGCTGGATAATAATTGAATCACTTTGGATCTTGGCTCATTAGAAAATTATTCGCTGCAATTTTCCAAATTGATACTTGAGGGTTATGAAAAAAATAATTAGAATGATAATTGATTAAAGACCTAATATTTATCGCCCAAATTTAAATCAAAACCAATCAAATAAAAAATAGTTTTTGACAAAATTGCAAATTCTTTTGTAGAATCAAATGGAAACACAAACAATCACTTTTCTCTACAATTGATCCTTGAGCAGGATAAATTAATTGGGAACAACTTCCATGACTGGTTCATGATGCTGAGAATTGTTCTCACATAGGAGCGCAAGCTCTATGGCCTGGAAATGTCAAAACCAGAGGAACCTGCTCAAAATGTTCCAAGAGATGACAAGGATGCTTATAATAAGCATACTGAGTGTAAAGCTCGGGCCCACTGCCCAAGGCTCTAGTAGAGTTTCAGGAATGATGATTGGCCCCACAGACCACCACTAGCCATGACTGCATGCTTTATCCTCACTCACGTGCAAGTCGGGGTCAACTTCCCAATTGGTCACCCATCCTAGTACTACTCCAAGCTGAGCATGCTTAACTATGGAGTTCTTTAGTGATGGGCTCCCAAAAAAGGAGGTGTACCTTCATGATATAGGTAGTCAAATCATTCCTTATAAGATCATTTTATCTGAGGTCTCAAATCTTGGGACATTACAATCTCCCCTACTTGGACTCTTGACATCCTCGTCAAGGCTCAATTATAAGGCCTCATAATATTTCTCCATTTCAGTGCAGACCCAGAATGGCCCATGGGCACCCAACTCCTGAACATAGAATACCAGTGTAAGGGTGGCTACATGATAACACCCAAATTTATGCATTTATGCTAAGCATTTATTTATGGTTTTGTGTCATTATAGCCTTAATATGCCAAAAATAACCCATGTTTCTTATCTTTTAATAATTTATGTCTTTTCTTAGATAAAGGATCTCAACTAGCCATGGACTAGCATAGTTGGCACCGAACAAAGATGAAAGAACATCATTTGTACAGAAACAAAGGATAACAATAGAAGAAAGGAGAAGAACAAGAAGAGGTTTAGCCCGTATCACTACATCACCATGGACAACCCTTTCCAACATGCCTGGACCGCACAGCTCAAGACTGACATACCACATGCCCATGCGGGCCCCACCTACTGGAGGGGTTTTAGTTGTAATACCATTTGTAATGCCCGGGACCACCGCCCTAGGTTCTAGTAGGGTTTTAGGAATGACGACTGCCCCATAGACAACTACTATCCTTAACTGCGCGCTTTATCCTCACTCACGTGCAAGTCGGGGTCAACTTCCCGACTGGTCACCCATCCTAGTACTACTACAAGCTAAGCACGCTTCACTATGGAGTTCTTTAGTGATGGGATCCCAAAAAAGGAGGTGCACCTTAGTGATATAGGTAGTCCAATCATTCCTTATAAAATCATTTTATCTGAGACCTCAAATCTTGGGACATTACACTAAGGATGCTATGAATATCAAGTGTTTGATTCTATGGTCCATGAACCATGAGTTGCAAAGGCAGCATGAAAACATGGGGATGATTGAGATGGTCACACATCTCAAGAACATGTACCAAGATCAGACAAGATAGGAGAGATACGATGTCTCGAAGGAACTTTTCAAGTGTAGCATGCCAGAAGGTGATCCATTAGGTCCTCATGTACTCAAGCTCATTGGGTATGTGGAGAACCTAGCTAGAGTGGGATTCCTCTTGGGTCAATAGTTGACCACTGACGTGACTCTGCAGTTCCTTCCAGAGTCATATAGTTGGTTTGTCATGAACTACAATATGAACGACTTTAACAAGCTGTTGACAAAGTTGTTGGGCATGTTGAGGACAACTAAGATATAAATGAAGAAAGACAAGCCCAAGTCTGTGATGATGATTAGAATGACAAAGGGGAAGTCTAAAGGAAAAGGAAAAGTAAAGAAAAGTTCTAAAGCTAGCCAGAAGCCCAAGTCTTTAGATCTCAAGGCAAAAGGTGGAGTAAAGAAATAAAGAGGTGATTGTCACCATTGTCACCAACTTGTACATGGGAAGAAAAATTACCCACTTTTGTTAGAGGAACTAAAGAATAAGAAACATAACACTGAGGTCTCCACTTCAGGTATAAACCATATAAGATAAATTTGATTACTTCTTAAAATTTGGTGTATGATACCAAATAGAGATCTGACATACTGATGTGCATGATCTGACAAGAAGTAAAATCCCTCTTAGAACGACAAAGATGGACAAGGCAGAGCAAGTGTTGTGGAAGCCATAGTCTACATTTAAATTTATCTTAGTGCAATGGGCATGTAATAGAGTTATTAGAACTGCTATTTCAATATGCCATTAGAATAGAAACATTTTCTTTTTGCATCTTGTATGGACAAGGATGATTATCAATGAAGAATTATTAGTGCTGCTATTTCAAAGATATGATCTTGCATGGCATTGGCCCTAAAATAACTTACAATATTTATTTGAAATGATCCAAAGATGAATGCTTATACTAAATGATTATAATTGATAACTGAACATTATCATTAGCATTAGTCATATTATATGTAAATATAAGAAATGCATACCTAGATTACATATTGATGTGGATCTAGATTCCCTTGGTTAGTGAAGATTAGGAAACATGCAAAGTCCTATTTACACACAATATGACATGACGTCCTTCACTAAATATAGTGGGAGGATAAAGCTTTCATTAGACCTTATGCATATGATGCCCGAAGATCTCATGAATAAATTCTATAGATAATTAACTAATACTTCATTTGCATTTACTGGTAATATGATGATATGTACCAAATGAAATGAAAGCTTTAATCTCCTAAAAATGTTCAAGGAGATTGTAAATGAATTGTGACATTGATGAAAGTATTAAGATACTTTGACATGATCAAATGTTGAAATACTTTCACATCAATATCTTGAGAACCTTCTAGAAAATATTATGATAATGTATCACAAGTCAAATGCACTAGAGCATGATGATGTGCTAGAAGGAAGGAATTGTACCATGACAAGTCATGATTTAATTATCAATTAATCTAATCTTCTTATATTCTCATAAATATATACCTATCAATAAATAATGTACCATTTGAATGGTTTGTAAAGAAATCATATATGATATGATTTGGGAATGTCCCAATAGGTCCAAAGGATTGAAACCCACCTTGAGAAAGTAGTTTCTTGAGAAGGTTTATCCATAAACCATGATTGTTGAAAGTTACTATTAATCCCTATCCAATAACAAAATTGTTTTGTTAATAGGATAATTGGGTTCCTAAAGAATCAGTGGGAGTAAGAGTAAAACTCAAAATGTTCAAGGCTAACAAAGAGGTACAATGAGAACTATGAGAATCACAAATTGTTGTGGAATCTCAGGCTCATCATATAACACAAAACAAAATATTTCTAGTTGAAAACATCAGAGATTAGAGGATTGTGAATCAAACAATTCAGATGGGTTGGTTCTACATGATGAGCCAACTAGTCAACTAGAAGCTATTTCTGAGTAATATAGAAACCATGTAAGCTAACAAGGTAGGACCTTGACAATTCCACCTAAAGGGGTAAGATCTAAAGGGTACAATAGGGTCTTATGATCAAGACCTACATGGATAACATAAAAGGACGAATTTGTTGAATAAATCAAGTTCAAGTTGTTTGACATGATAGAAATTCCTTTACCAATTTTCATGCTTGTTGTTGTAGTTAGAATGGACTATGATATTGTTTATATGAAGATGGAAACCAGATTCCTTAAGGGAATACATTAAAGGGTGTGTACATGACACAATCTATAAGGTTTCATAACTTCATGAATGCAAGTTAAGTCTATAAACTACAAAGTTCAATCTAGGATTAAAATAAGCATCTTACAAATGGGATCTTTTGACTTGATAAGATAGTCAAAGAGTTTGAATTGAATCAAGACAAAAGATGAAATTTGTGTTTACAAAAGATTTAGTAGGAGCATATATGAATATTCCACATATGATGGGAATAACATCTCAATATTGTGAATGTTGAGAACTAGCATAACAAAACCCTTCAGCAATGAAGGATAAGGTGAAACTTCTTATGACATAAGAATTAAGACCTATAGAGATAGTTCTTAAATGTTTCACAATGGAAGTTTGAGCACATACAATAACAATGTGTTGAAAGACTTCAACATGAAAGGATTCAATGAGAGAGAATTCAGATTAGTCTCTCATGAACCTTATATTTCGATTCTTGTGAAGAATGGAAATATCATGAATAAGATTCCATGGTCCAGCCCAATAATGGATCCATCATGTAAGCTATTAACAAGCTTACCCCATATAATCTTGTATGTATTGGACATGACAAGATGATATACAATCCAATAAGAGTTATTGGAAAGTCATTAAAGATATCCATTAGTACTTGAGAAGTGACTAAGGATAGATTACTAATCAATGATGATAGAAATGAGAGGAAGAGTTGGATGTAAAGAGTTACATCGATGCAAGCTTCCATAATGATAAAAATGATCAGATATTAAAATATGTTTGATTTAAAAGAGAAGTATTGATTAGTTGGAAAGGGTTCCGAACTAATAGTCATTAATGATAATCTACAATAGAAGTTGAGTATGCGTGTGTTATGAACATAGTGCGATACTGTATGGATCTAAAATATTCATAGGATGAACTTCTATATGTTCTCACCATTGATGACTTAGTAGTAATACTGTGACAACAATGGAGCTAATTGTTAGGCAAGGAATATCAAATACCATATTACGATGGTTTCATCTCAAAGTGAAGAGATAAGAAACATGCAATATACCGACTATAAGCAATGTTTTGCTAGACCAATGAATACACACTAGCACAACAAAAGCATGTTGGAGATGTTTAGATCACAAAGGATGAGATCCATTGGGTGATTGGCTCTAAGTGCAAGTGGGAGTCTGTTGGTACGGTATGCCCGTAGATCTAATCATATGATGATTGACATGACATAATTACCTAAAAGGATTTGATTAATATTAATAATAACATGTATAAAGGAAAACTTCCAATTCATCTATTTCAGTCAGTTATGAGATAATGAGGATATAGAGTGAATGTCTAGAGAATTATATTACTCAATGACATATGTTGTCAAGTTACTATCTTTGTGGATGAGATCATACAGATGTTAAGAGTATATATGTAACGAACCTGACCTGGGTTATGAGGTAACCCTATTTGTTTTGGCTAATAAAGTTTCTTAGCACTTTAATATAATCCACTAAGGTGTTTTTTTTATCATGTGACACACTTATGTTCCAAGTTTGGTCCTGATTGAATGTTGTTTGAGCAATGTTCCTTTATTTTGGACCAAAGTGCAATTTACCCAAGTTGAGGGGTTATATTGCAATATGTCATATGTTGAACATGCCTCGTGTGTTTTATCATCATTATAGAGAGAATGATACAAGGTGGTGGCTGGTGGAAAGCCCAAATTCCAAGTTTGAACTTGTTTGAACAATGTTGGTACCTTGTGCACCAATTTTGGTACAAATTGTAAATTACCCAAAATGTAGGGTAAATATGAAAATTACCACCTCTAGAGTGTCCCTACTCCATCATAGTATCATGTATAGGAGATATAAATAAGGAGGCACCATGTTTTAATCAATTATGAATGATGATACTCTTGGTGATGAAATGACCAAGAAAGGGGTTGAATATGAAACCCTAACTTGAGTTGTATCAAGTTGAAAAGCTTATATATGAGTGCCTATCGTCCAAGGAGACATAGGGAAAGCCTCATATCATTTTTTGAACTTTTGGAAAAGGCCATATCATGCAAATCACCTCAAGGAGGTGGTTTGTGTCGGGTTACAACTTCCTTAGTAAAGTTGTGACGAGTTGTGAATAAAGTGATGAATTAATTGATATATCTTAATCAAAGGGATATGTAATGGAAAAATCTTTATCCCTAGATGATCCTCAACGTTTTTGCATGTCAAGATAAATTTTTATGCATGCATGTACATGTGTCACCCATGCATGGACACGTGGCACCTACTAGCTCAAATTGATGACACCTCATTTTTACACTCCTTCATGAGCAACAAGTATATATACCCCTAGTTTCACCCCTTAGTGGAATTTTTCGACCCTTACCACCCTCCTACCCTAAGGTATCGTGCATAGGATCCCTGTATCGTGAAGGAGTGTAAATATATCGTGCATAGGTCCTTGGATATCGCCCATAGCAAAAGCATATCGGCCAAGTAGGTGATATTGGCCATATAGGGTGATATCGCCCATAGTGAAGTATTTTGATCATAAGTGAGTGGCATATCGTGCAAGTGAGTGGAATATCGTGCATGGGTGGTGGAATATCGTGCAATACTAGTATGGTATCGTGAAAGGGTGCTAAGGAGCAAGAAGGAGCTCATACTTAACCCTAAGGTGAGGCAATGATCATCTTCAACTTTGGATTGAAGCATGATTTTAGGGTTATGATCTTCCTTTCATTTCTTCTTCACCAATTGCTTATCCATTGTGATTCATTGCATATAGAAGAGTTGTGTAGTCCATATTCAACCTTAGCAACATGGAGCTTTGGAGCTTGGAGCTTTGAAGTTGTTCTTAAGGTGGGTCATATAACTTGAACTCAACCATGTTATTATTCATCACCTAAATTGCTATATTTAATGATCTACTTTTAATTTCGAAATTTCCTAAAATAGTTGATGAAATTATGAGTTATAGTAGTTTCGTAGACCTGTTTCTATGAACTATAACAGTTAGAACTAAGGTCTAGAGCTTGAATATGATGGTATTACTTTATAAAAGTGATATCGGGTGCAAGCATACAAGCAAGCACCTCTAACCCGATATGATGATGCACCTACTTCACTAAAACGATAGGGATATGATTGTATAACTTTTTGGACGATATGGTGGTGTAGTGTACACCTCTTGCACGATATGAGTTCAAGCAAACACCTCAAAAGTGATATCGGGCACAAGCATACATACACACACCTCTAAAGTGATATGGTGTGAAGCATACACACACCTCAAAAGTGATATCGGGCACAAGCATACATACACACACCTCTAAAGTGATATGTTGTAAAGCACACACACCTCAAAAGTGATATGGAGGCACACATACACCTCAAACCCAATATGGAAGCATACATACACCTCAAGGGTGTTATGGTAAGCACACATACACCTCAAACTCGATATGGTAAGCACACATACACCTCAAGGTCGATATGGTAAGAACACATACACCTCTAGGTGATATGGGTAGTAAGTATACACCTTTTGGACAATATGGTGTTGAGCACATATGTCTAAAATGAGATGGTGGGTAACCCAATGCACTATATGACAAGAGTGGCAAGGTGGTTAGTACCCTAGTACATGTGATGGCCAATACACTAAAGTAGGGTGTGGCCAATATCTTCAAGAGAGGTGAGAATGTTACACCCATGAAGGGTGAAGTTGATACACTTTATGAATGGTAAGATTGATACCTTAACAAAAGGGTATGAGGGATATGATGATGCCTAGATTGATATACACCTAACCCAATACATGTGTTCAACTTGACATACATGATTCAACCCTATACACATTGTAAAGGTGAGGGTAAGACACTCTTAGGAGTGATGAATGTAATACCAAATAATGGTATGGTTAATACCTTGATAGGTGAAATACCTAGAATGGTTGATAATGGACAACCTTATATCAAAAATTCCTTTAACCCGAGATGAGTCCATATCATTGATGATGGTTGGATAATTCAAATGTGTGATTTATGACCAATACATTACATGATAAATGTGATGAGCTAGTGCATAAAGTATTAGGATGAGAAACACCCTGATACAAGATAAGTTGATGAACTTAAGTAAGATAAAAGTGATGAGGGAAGTGATACATAAAGACATGATAGGTATCACATCCAACACCTCAAGGTTGATACACCTTGATATACCCTAAATCCAATATACTTGGATGAGTAACACATGAAGTGTGTTATGCAAATTGTTGCATTGAGATGTAATGAGTTTAATGCACTTTGATAAGTGTAGGCTAATATACCTTGAGAAAGGGTTAAGCCAAGTTAATAAAGTATGATGTAGTCATATTCTGGTAAGGATGAGAGAGGATCTCATACCTTGTTTTGATAATCATTTAATGATAAATGATGAGAATAAATAAGTATGATTGAATACTTATGATATCAATGTTGGCTCCTAGATGTGTGGAGCAATGAATTAGGGTTTGATTATTGATAATATGATCTTGAAAACCTAAATGGTTAATAATGGAAAACCCTAACCCTAATGAAGGGTGATGATATGTAAGAGAAACCCTAATCGATAAGAAAGGGAAACCCTAACCATAATGATGGGAAGGTTGTAATTCTTTTATTGCATAAGCCTTGTAAGGCATGTTAAATACTTGTATAACAAGTATAATGATTAATGGCCTTGTGAGCCATGTGAATAAGTTGTTGCCTAATGAGAGGTGACAAGATGTGTAATGGCCTTGTGAGCCATGTGAATAAGTTGTTGCCTAATGAGAGGTGACAAGATGTGTGATGGCCTTGTGAGCCATGAGAATACTTGCACAACAGGTGAAATGAATACCTTGGTTTGAGGACCTAGAGGTAATGATTACCTGTTAGAGAGGTAACAATGCCATGTGATGATCTAAGGGTTTGAATACCCAGATCCAGTAATCATGATAATGATGATGTGAAGGGATGAGAATTCCCAGTAATGTGATAAGGGACTGAGATCCCAAGTATCATGTATTTTAAAGATTTGAAAAGTACGTGATAGATGTATTACACCTTTCTTTGTAGCATTTGTTGTGATTAATAATGATAACTTGTTTGATGCTAAAAGAATTTGTAATGCACGTAATATATCACTAGAAACTATAAAATGTTGCCCTGACCATAGATCCATCAACGTCAGGATTTGCTGAATGGTGAAATGGGTTGTTCTGCAGCATAACCCGGAATGCATACTTTTGAGTATGTGGGGGTGTAAGTATGGACGGACATGTGTGAGCTAATCCCCTTATGAGCCTGAGATGAATGGGGATTTGGCTATATGCCATATCCTGGCTCGAGTGCAACTTTGGTCATAGACTCTATGTTGAGCACTGTAAGGACCCTGACCTCCGTTTAGGGTTTATCTTGTTTGCTTTGTTTAACCCTGATGTTTAGTTGCTTGCTAATAACCTTTAGTGGTGATTAGGGTTTGTTTGTGCTTGTTGTTTGTTGGAGGTGCCACTTGCAATTAACCCAAGTCTAGGGTTGCTGAGCAAGTTTGTCACCTTGAGAAGTGTTCTTCTCTCTCTTTGCTTCCTCTAGTGTTGAGAGGAAGGGTTGGGATCATTGCTTGAGTTTCCTTGGGCTTGGATGAGCCTTGGTGGGCCTTGTTGTGCCTTGCTTGACCTTGTTGGACCTTGTGTCAGCCATGGGTGTGCCAGCCATGGTTGTGTCAGCCATAGGTGTGTCGCCCAGGGAGGTGTGTCGGGCATGGAGATGGGGTGTATCGGCCATGGACCCCTTTGACCCTTTGACCTCGTTTGTGTCACCACTAGTGGACACTTGGCGCTTGATGCTTGCATGTGGCAATGGCCTTGGACATGTGTTTAGGGCAAGATAGAGAGGTGGCATTGCCCATGGACAAGTGTTCCCTAAGTGGGCGACACCTTGCCTTGTCTTACCTTGGTTTCTCCTCCATCCTCTCCTATATATGTGTTCCCTTTCTCTTTCTAAGGATCCCTTTAGTTCCTTAGTTTCCCCTCTCCCTTGGTTGCACGACACCTCTTCCTTTGCAAAGCTTGGTGGCCGATCCCTATCTTGGAGTCTTCTTCTTCTTCCTCTTGAGGTGGTCAAAGGTGGTGCTTGGTGCTAGGAGCTTGGAGCTTGCTTAAGGTGGGTTACATAACTTCTAACCCTAATCATATTACTTTCTTCTATATCCTTGTATGTTTCATTGTGATCATAATCGACCATGTATGTTGCTAGATATGGTTCTTGCTTAGTTGCACTGTAACGACCCCACCTCCCGGTAACCCCCAATTAAGGGAGACCGAAAGGTTAGAGCCGTTAACCAATAACCTGGATCAAAGGTTCGACAAATAATCAATAACAATTAATAAACTTTACCAACTCAGCTGAAAACTGGTATAAAATAAAACTTTATTTACCTTTTAAAAACTGGGATTTCTAAACTTCTATCCATGAAGATGCTGATCTATCTAATCCTCCGGTGCACATTATTTCTCATTTAATTCCACGTATACCACTTTACTGTTTGTTCTTTTCATTGTACCTAAAACACCGACAAACAAAACGTCGGTCAGCAAGAAGCTGGTATGTGGGGGAAACAATAATCGTGCAACTATAATAACAATGTAATCATGCAATTAATCATTTAACAACCAAAATTACATTTTAAGCCAAACTACTCAATCCATACCTATCCACCACTCTGTATTGTCCCTATAAGGACTTACATAATACCTCTATAAAGGTAGAGTCGTATGGCACCACCCAAAGGTAGCCCAATATCTAACTCATTGTGACTTGATGGACCTACCCTCTAGGTAGCCATGTACTAAGTCATCCATAGACCTGATGTACCTACCCAATAGGTAGCCATGTACTAGGTCTTCCTCTGACCTGATGGACCTACCCATAGGCAGCCATGTACTAGGTCAACTATAATGCCATAGAGGGGACCAGGATCTGAGCTAGTAGGCACATATATTATGCGATAGTCATATCCACATTATAGTTTGCATGAACTAAATCCATCCAACAATTATCTTCAAGCAACCGATAAATCATTCGGAAATCGCCGTGAAACTAAAGCAATTATTCATAAGCATAACCACATACCTGTTAGGATGATTTTGAGACAAAATAATCCATGTAAGAAAGAAATCCAAGCAAGCAAGCACACATATCAAGATCCTAAAATAATTATACAATTTCCTTTTATTACTCATGTCATCAAGATCTATTAAATCCAGCTCGCTTCCTAGGGTTTCTAGTCCACTTTTAGAGTTTTCATTGCAATTAGGGTTTTCTGTAACCTTTTACTATTTTAAACCCTATTTATCTCGTCTATTCTTCAAGAAGGATATTAAGGTTACCTTTTAGAAACATGTAACCCTAATTTCATATTAAGGCACAATTAATCATTGATTAAGTCCATTAAGCCTCCTTTCATTAAAGCCACCATTTTCATCCCTTTAATATATAACAAGATCATTATGTTCATCTATCGTTAGTTCATAGTTCATTAGGGTCTAATTCACATATGCACCTGATTTGCTATCAATTCTATCCTTTATCCATTACAAAAATCCTAATTTCCATATTAAGGGTATTTATCCACAATTATGAACTTTTATGCTCGAAATATTGTAAAAACATCACATCTAAACTTTATTTATGATTTTGAATGATTAACGCCATTAAGAGTTACTAATATTAGGGTTTCGAGGCCCATTAACACATATCTATGCACTTTAAAACTCTAAATTAACTAATTATGAGCAAAGTGCATCCTTATCAATCTTAAGGTACCTTTTACAATTAACAGGTTAATATCAACTTTATTCATCCATTAAACCCTATTAATTACATTAATCATCTCTAAATAGGATTTCTTAATCTTTAATTCATTAAAGTTGATAAATGACACTACTTTTCAAATTTCAAGAGGAATTAGCCTTCAAATATATTTTAATTGGATTCCTCTCATTTATTTGAGCAAAATACATATATTATTCGTGTTAATCCGAGCTATGAATAATTAACTATGAATTTTACAAAATTGACTTACTTTAGCCAATAGGGAGGCACCACGTAGCCCATTGCATGCAACGTTGCTTGACTTCTTTGGGAACATTTCGAAAGGTCCAAAATACCCTCGGATAAGTAAGTTGGTTCTACAGCCCACGGAGGGCATAACCGTCCAACGCGCAACTGCCTTTCTCCTTCCTCACGACGACCTAACAGTGCCGATCTGCGGTGTGTCAGAGGTCCGTCCTCCCTCCTCTGGGCTCGGGGGTGTCCGACCATGGCCGCCCCAACTTCGATACATCCCGGCGCCCTCGGGGCGCATCCAAACCATGGCCCAAAATGGTTGTTCTGCTCGACCTTCCCGCGGTTAATGTTGTAGTTCTGCGATCATATGGCAGGGGTCGCCCAGGGCAAGGTTGGCTAGATGATCCTCCTTGGATCACCATAGATGCTTCCTCCTTATAACAAGATCATGCTACCACCATGCGTGCTCTAGGAAAAGCACTACGCCTCCTTTGTTAGGGATTGTAGGGAAATGAACAAGAAGAAGAAGAAAGAAGAAGGGATATGTGGGATCTCTCTCCTGGGTTCGAACCAAAGGGTCTCCTCTTTATATAGGGGAGGTCACACACGCCCTAACGTACCCCCTTTCAAGAGGTAACAAGTCCCACTCCCATTAGGACTCCTTTTCCTTTAATGAGAAGCAAAACTCTCTCTCCTACTTAGCTATGTTCTTTAGGTATTAGGATTTCGGAATTCCTTTCACTTACTCTCTTTGTAGCTTGAATTTTAACCCATTGGCATGAAATACTACTCCCTTTCCATATAAATTACTTTCTTTTTAACCATACCTTCATAATTCATTCATAAGGTATCACATTTTCCTCTGATTTTGCTATTTTGGTGTTTTCTCTTTCTTTCCTCTTTATTTCTCTTTTATTTCCCTCATTGGTGTTCCTTTTAACATTAGGAATCCTTAGAATACGAAATTCCACTAAGGATTACTCAAATATACCTCTTTTCTCTTGTTTCCCACTTTTTAACATTGTTTTCAATCTTTTTCCTTAATAAGGAAATACTTATTTGATCTTTTCTTTTCTTGTTGCCTTTTCTTCACAATCTTGGACTCCTTGGCACCCAAGGAACATAATAGGCACGAAATCCATCCTTGGATTATTTTTCCTTCTAAAGGTTTCAACATTTTCTTTTCTCAGATTCTGAATTATTCATTAATTAATTGAAATTCCTCTTTATTGGGTCCAATAGCCAATAAAGCCCACAAAGCAAACAATCAAGGCTATTGTAAATGGAATCCTTTTATTCAATACAAGTTATATCTTTAGTATGAGAAATTACATTTCTCACCGATTGAAACCAAAAAAATTGGGGTTATAACATCCTTCCCATCTTATAAGAATTTTGTCCTCAAAATTCCATCAAACAAACACACAATTCAGGATAAGTCTTTTCCATGTCCATCAACGACCCCTATGTGACTTTACCTTACCCATGGTGCTTCCAAAGAACCTTTATCATCACATATTCTTTTCTCTGAGTTCTTTCATCCTGGAGTCTATAAACTGCACAGGTGACTCAGGCCATTTCAACCTCCCTTGGGGCTCACTAGGTTCATTGTTTAGCTCATGGTCTGGGTACCTCACATAGTGCTCTAAATTAGACACTTGGAACTCATCACACATTTCTTTATCCTGAGGGGTAAGGTGAACCATAACCTTCTCCATCAATCCATCTCAAATGGACCCATGTATCAAGGACTTAGCTCTCTTAGCTATAACTTAGAGGGGTCAGATTTTCATGTCACATATTCTCCCACAGTGAACTGCATGTCAGTCTAATTTGCATCTGCTCATGACTCTCGTCATCTCTAAGCTCCTTTCAGCCATTGCATGATCAAAGCAACCTTCATCTACACACATTGTGGCCCTTTTCTAACCATCACGTGGTCCTTTCACCAACATCACCTTACTGAAGTGGTGACCGACACAACCTCCCTTATAGAGCTTCTTTAAAACCCGATACTGGCTATGGTGGTTATCATCACATCTTTCATAGGACAAGAACTATCTCTAGATATCACCCCGAATGAGCACACATGCTCTCATCAGACCCTTTAGTCTGGATTGTACTAACCATTAGTTAGGGGTGACGAACTATACTAACATTGAGTTCTTCATGTACCGACTTCCACCTTTTGGAAGGGAACTTTCAGGTCTAACTCAAGAACCTTTGAACTTGCTTCATGGTGTAGTTGAACCATCTCTCCTATATATAGTTCAACCTGATCTGTCCCTTGTCAGAACTCTTTCTTTCTCATGCCATCTAGGTAAGGCGATAAACCATAACTCATATTGTACCTTGACCTTCTTTTGGTCATGGGGAAACTTACCACAACATCCATAGTGGTGAACTCACATTCCCTTTCAGGAAATATTTATCCTCTATGTTAAAGCACTGGGTTACAGGTGTTCATCCTTCATCTTTGACTTGCATGACCATATACCACATGCAACTTTATCTTAAGCATCCAAAGTGCTATTGTCACTTATTATCTTGGTGGTACAGTGTATGGTGATCATGGTTTCATAATTCCTCAAGATCGATTCCTTGGAAACCCTAAACCACCCTCATCATGGTTTTATTACCTTCCTATCCAAAGAAATGCATCCGAGGTTCTATCACCACCTTTTATTGCATCAAGATCCATGGATGGCTAACCATTAACTTGTTCAATAGATCTCATTACATCTAAGTGTTAACCAAACACATCTCCTTTCCAGACTTAGTGTAAACCTCTTGTAGCGAAACTAGGCAGATATATCTTAACCAGAGCATCCATTACCACTTCACATTCTTAGGTATTAGGTAATGTTGTTGACATACACCTCCATGTATACCACTTATTATCTCACCTCAGCTCTAAATATATCTTCATTGATAACACTTCCTGGTGATCAAACTCAACCTTGTAAGACTCATATCTCATAATAAAAACATCCTCATAAGATGACTACCTCATCCTTCTTAGTGTTTGCAAACCATCCATGTATCATTTACTTTACCATGGTATGTTATCTTTTGTGTCCCCATATCTCGTGGCAACGTTCCAACCCACCTCATCTTTTATCCTTGGTGTATGACATACGTACTATCCCATCTCTCCCTCCCATAACAAGAGGAAATAAGCATTTGGCGGCCGTCCAAACACAAAGTTCTTCCTGTTCCAAGAGTAAAGATGATACATCCCACATTTCCAGTACACCTTCAAATCTAAGTTGAAATGTGCAAATTATGTCTCTATATCACAATCATCTCATTATCAAAGTTACTTCCATGGAAGACTAGTTTCAAACCTTCTTGGGTTTACACATAATCCTTGGTCATCTCCTCTAGGTCTATAGGGTGCCGACACTTTTAGGGTCATCCCTCTTCCCTTATGCCTCCACAGAGTGCCCTACTCATCTACCCTTTGGGTCCCATGAGTTCATGAAGGTGATCAATCTCCTAACCCATGGCCCTCAGACAATGATAGCTGTTACCTCCCGACCCTATGGTCATGTGCAACTAGGGAATTAGGTAACTCCTACTTCCATCGGTCCTATCCCTACCTGACCCTAGGATAGACTTAGGATTCTCTTATAGTACATGTTCAACTTGGAACCTTACCCAAGCATTCATTATCTCTCTTTCTGCATTCATGGCTGACTTTCATCCTTTCAAAGGGATCATGGCGACCTGCCTACCTTGGTTAGGCCCCATACCAGTTACCACCATGGTAACGCATCCACATGAACATAGAGATGTCTATCTATGGGTCTATAGGTTCATTCTCATGCCATGTACTCTTCACTTAGCTTCTCAAGATCCTATGAAATCTCTGTAGGTTACCCCAACACCAAAAAAACTGGTATACACCCAACCGAAGGGTCCCTCTCCCAGGATGGGAGGAAACTACAACTCTTGACAGCAAGGTCACAACCATCCTTAGGGTTTACCTTCACATGAGCATGCCTATCCTAGCAACTACTATAGCACAATCAGACCACCTATTAAACCATGCTAGGTCATACTTGTTCTCTCTCTTCAATATTAGATCAACTTAACAGTGAGGGGTTCATCAACCTACTCTTAACTTAAGGGGTTTATTTTACCTCTACACATGAGGAGTTCCGATGCTCGAAACTATAGAGTCACAAATCTCATCATGAGCATCAGACACACTACTTCCCCTCTTAGGCCTAGGAACCCTAGGTCGCCTTCGGGTGTCCAACTGCATGCTCAATCTCTTAACCACAAATCAAGCATGTCCAAGATATGTCATGTACTTCCATGATCTTTCTAATCGAGCAACACTTTAGAGTTGACCCCTCTTCCAGGACAACCAACTAGGTATAAAGCTTGGTGACTTAAACCTCCTCTAAAGCACTCTTTACCTCATCCAGTATGTAATCACTTATACCATAGGTACTAGAAGCATCATCCTCTCTCCAGGGTTTGGTTCCTCATGTCTTGGAATCTAAGTTTTCAACCTTTTGCTCGAGTCCTGCTTTCTCTCTCTAGAGCTAACTCCACATCCAGTCTTACAACTAGAGATCCTTTCTCCATGACGTTGGATCAATCTTACGAGCATATCCCTTCCTGGGTGAAGCCTTTGCTCAATGCATGTTTGGTTCAAGATCATCCTTAGCTTTTTATGTTTATCTCATAAGCCATCTATCCTATCCTTCTGGCCTCGGTTTTAACTTATTGCTCATACTACTGATGTACCCTTGGTGCAAGCTATATCCTACATGCAACAACCCTTAAGGTTTCTATAGGTTCTTTACTAACCTCATCATTTGAAGGAGTTATCCTTTACTCCAAAAGAGCCCTTCTCAAGGTTAGGTGGCTAAAGGTACTCAGTTATCAACTTCTCATGGCTCATACGGCATCCAAGGCATGTCTATCCAAACACCTGGTCTACCATGACATCTAACTCTTCATGTCATCTCTCTCTCTAACCCTCACTTAGGGTTAGGGTTAACATCATCCTCAAGGGATGTACTAGGTATCTACTTTTAATGGAGATCTCTACCTCCATGACTAACTCTCTCTCTTCTCATCCTCCAAAAAAGAAGGTCTAGCCTCAGGTCTCCCCTGAGGGTATTGACAATTCATGTCATACGACCTAAGCACGTATTTATTCCTTTACGCTTACTCTATTAAGCTTATGTCCATGACATCTTATTTACATGCTTTTTATTAATTTGGTGGAGGATTCCTTAATCCTTATCAACCTTGCCCCTACCTCAAGAGGGTAAGGAGGAGAGAGGAAACCCTAATCCTTAAGGTCCTTAACATAATTTGAGTTGAGAAGGGATGAACAAGATGAGAGAGTCCTACATGTATCTTATTTCGATTCATACCCTAAGACATTGGCCATGCAGTCACACAGATTCGGGAGTCCTCGTATTCTGACTAGTGGTGCGGAGGAAAATATTGCCAGCCCCCGATCGTGATCCTTTTCTAGACACCTCTATCTTTCGGATAATCCTCTAATAACTCCCTTGGGTTCTACGGAATTTGTAAAATTTAATAATTATTAAAGATTAAGTGAGGAACCTATGCTCTAATACCAATTGTAATGACCCCACCTCCCGGTAACCCCCAATTAAGGGATACCGAAAAGTTAGAGCCATTAACCAATAACCCGGATCAAAGGTTCGACAAATAATCAATAATAATTAATAAACTTTACCAACTCAACTGAAAACTGGTATAAAATAAAACTGTATTTACCTTTTAAAAACTGGGATTTCTAAATTCTATCCATGAAGATGCTGATCTATCTAATCCTCCGGTGCATGCTATTTCTCATTTAATTCCACATATACCACTTTACTATTTGTTCTTTTCATTGTACCTAAAACGCCGACAAACAAAAAGTCGGTCAGCAAGAAGCTGGTATGTGGGGGAAACAATAATCGTGCAACTATAATAACAATGTAATCATGCAATTAATCATTTAACAACCAAGATTACATTTTAAGCCAAACTACTCAATCCATACCTATCCACCACTTTGTATTGTCCCTGTAAGGACTTATATAATACCTCTATAAAGGTAGAGTCACATGGCACCACCCAAAGGTAGCCCAATATCTAACTCATTATGACTTGATGGACCTACCCTCTAGGTAGCCATGTATAAAGTCATCCATAGACCTGATGGACCTACCCAATAGGTAGCCATGTACTAGGTCTTCCTCTGACCTGATGGACCTACCCATAGGCAGCCATGTACTAGGTCAACTATAATGCCACAGAGGGGACCAAGATCTGAGCTAGTAGGCACATATATTATGTGATAGTCATATCCACATTATAGTTTGCATGAACTAAATCCATCCAACAGTTATCTTCAAGCAACCGATAAATCATTCGGAAATCGCCGTGAAACTAAAGTGATTATTCATAAGCATAACCACATACCTGTTAGGATGATTTTGAGACAGAATAATCCATGCAAGAAAGAAATCCAAGCAAGCAAGCACACATATCAAGATCCTAAAATAATTATACAATTTCCTTTTATTACTCATGTCATCAAGATCTATTGAATCCAGCTCACTTCCTAGGGTTTCTAGTCCACTTTTAGAGTTTCCATTGCAATTAGGGTTTTCCGTAACCTTTTACTATTTTAAACCCTATTTATCTCGTCTATTCTTCAAAAAGGATATTAAGGTTACCTTTTAGAAACATGTAACCCTAATTTCATATTAAGGCACAATTAATCATTGATTAAGTCCATTAAGCCTCCTTTCATTAAAGCTATCATTTTCATCCCTTTAATATATAACAAGATCATTATGTTCATCTATTGTTAGTTCATAGTTCATTAGGGTCTAATTCACATATGCACCCGATTTGCTATTAATTCTATCCTTTATCCATTACAAAAATCCTAATTTCCATATTAAGGGTATTTATCCACAATTATGAACTTTTATGCTCGAAATATTGTAAAAACATCACATCTAAACTTTATTTATGATTTTGAATGATTAACGCCATCAAGAGTTACTAATATTAGGGTTTCGAGGCCCATTAACACATATCTATGCACTTTAAAACTCTAAATTAAATAATTATGAGCAAAGTGCATCCTTATCAATCTTAAGGTACCTTTTATAATTAACAGGTTAATATCAACTTTATTCATCCATTAAACCCTATTAATTACATTAATCATCTCTAAATAGGATTTCTTAATCTTTAATTCATTAAAGTTGATAAATCACACTACTTTTCAAATTTCAAGAGGAATTAACCTTCAAATATATTTTTATTGGATTCCTCTCATTTTTTTGAGCAAAATACATATATTATTTGTGTTAATATGAGCTATGAATAATTAACTATGAATTTTACAAAATTGACTTACTTCAGCCAATAGGGAGGCGCCACGTAGCCCATTGCATGCAACGTTGCTTGACTTCTTTGGGAACATTTCGAAAGGTCTAAAATATCCTCGGATAAGTAAGTTGGTTCTACAGCCCACAGAGGGCATAACCGTCCAACGCACAGCTGCCTTTCTCCTTCCTCGCGACGACCTAACATCGTCGATCTGCGGTGCGTCGGAGGTCCTTCCTCCCTCCCCTCGGCTCGGGGGTGTCCGACCATGGCCGCCCCAACTCCGATACATCCGGGCGCCCTCGGGGCGCATCCAAACCATGGCCCAAAATGGCTGTTCTGCTCGACCTTCCCACGGTTAATGCTGTAGTTTGCTGCAGTTCTGCGGTCATATGGTAGGGGTCGCCCAGGGCAAGGTTGGCTAGATGATCCTCCTTGGATCACCGCAGATGCTTCCTCCTTATAAAAAGATCATGCTACCACCATGCGTGCTCTAGGAAAAGCACTACGCCTCCTTGGTTAGGGATTGTAGGGAAAGGAACAAAAAGAAGAAGAAAGAAGAAGGGATATGTGGGATCTCTCTCCTGGGTTCGAACTAAAGGGTCTCCACTTTATATAGGGGAGGTCATACATGCCCTAACGTACCCCCTTTCAAGAGGTAACAAGTCCCACTCCCATTAGGACTCCTTTTCCTTTAATGAGAAGCAAAACTCTCTCTCCTACTTAGCTATGTTCTTTAGGTATTAGGATTTAGGAATACTACCCCCTTTCCATATAAATTACTTTCTTTTTAACCATACCTTCATAATTCATTCATAAGGTATCCCATTTTCCTCTGATTTTGCTATTTTGGTGTTTTCTCTTTCTTTCCTCTTTATTTCTCTTTTATTTCCCTCATTGGTGTTCCTTTTAACATTAGGAATCCTTAGAATACGAAATTCCACTAAGTATTACTCAAATATACCTCTTTTCTCTTGTTTTCCACTTTTTAACATTGTTTTCAATCTTTTTCCTTAATAAGGAAATACTTATTTGATCTTTTCTTTTCTTATTGCCTTTTCTTCACAATCTTGGACTCCTTGGCACCCAAGGAACATAATAGGCACGAAATCCATCCTTGAATTATTTTGCCTTCTAAAGGTTTCTACATTTTCTTTTCTTGGATTCTCAATTATTCATTAATTAATTGAAATTCCTCTTTATTGGGCCCAATAGCCAATAAAGCCCACAAAGCAAACAATCAAGGCTATTGTAAATGGAATCCTTTTATTCAATACAAGTTATATCTTTAGTATGAGAAATTACATTTCTCACCTATTGAAACCAAAACAATTGGGGTTAGTTGCACCTTTAATCTTGTCACAACCCCAATTTTTGGGTTCATCTGGTGAGAAATGTAATTTCTCATATTAAAGATAATTGAACAAAGAATGGTATAATTTGTTTCGAATACATGGATTTTGTTTACAATAGCCTTGATGTTTGTGTTGTGGGATTTATTGGCTATTGGGCCCAAATAACAAAGAAAATTCAATAGTAATTGAATAATTGAAATAAGGGAAATATGGAAACCTCTAGAAGGCAAAGGAATATGCTCCAAGGATGGATTTCATGCCTTTTGAGTTCCTTGGGTTCCAATGAGTCCAAATTGCAAAGATAATGCAACAAGAAGGAGAAAGGATTAATTAAATATTGCTTTATTTAGAAGAAAGGTGAGATAATGATAATATTACAAGAAATATGTGAAAATATAGATAATGACTCCATCTAGGAAAAGGAATCTTTTAATAAAGGAATTGGTATGATTGCATAATTGAAATATAAGATGATATGCGAGGGTTCCTAAAAGAAAATAAATGCATGATGTTTAAATAATTAAAGCGATACTTGGAGGAAAAGTATGGATTTATGTGGCAACTAATTAAATAGCTTGTGCTACTTTTACATGCGTGCTCTGTATCAAGCATAATAAAGAAAAGATGGAGATCAAATAATATCCTTCCTAGTTGGTATCGAATTGTTGCGATAATAAAAGGAAGTAATTGTATAACGGTGCCAAAGTAGTATCTAGCCTTTTGGTTTCCTTAAACCTCAATGGGAAAAAGAAAGAAAGAAAGTATCTAGCCTTTTGGTTTCCTTAAACCTCAATGGGAAAAAGAAAGAAAGAAAGGAAATAAGATAGGAAAAGGAAAAGAGAGCATATATATATATATAGTCCACATGGTACACGGTTGGAAACAACCCTTTTCCCTCATCCATCCCTCTTATTCCATCGTTATACAACACCATAACACGACGCCAGAGGGCTCTTGAGGCCATAGACTCGATTATCAGGGATGGCAACAAAATCCTAGAGCGAGGAATCAATGTACGATTACCACCCTGACACCTAATCCTCTTCCCCATCTTTTTGTGGAAGAGAGAGGGCACCAGTACACCCTGTTGTGGATGTCGCCTGCCATGGACACCGGTTGTCATACTGAACCCTAACCTTGGCCGTCGCAACCTGTAGCTGTGGAGAGAAGGTAGGGAACTGAAACTTTGCCCAGCTGTGGGGATGAGAAGGGAGATGGGGAGAGAGTGGTAGATGTGGCGTCTTCGACACAGCCTATACGCACAAAAGCATGACTACGCGGTGGTGTCTGCGTCACGACGCTCGGTGTTGGTGGTTGGATCTTGGAAGTTGGAGTTGGATCTGGCGTAGGAGAGGTGTTTGGGCAATGCTTCTCGAGGGCAGAGGCCATGCTGGCCACACCGGTGTATGGACAGAAGCACTCCAGGAGGAGCCTTGCTGCGGCGTGAGCAGTTGACTGCAACTACATAGTGGCAATGGAGGAAGACTCTACATTGTAGGAGATGGTGGAGGCACCCTATTAGTGATGGCGTAGGAACTCAGCAAGCCGCACTCGTGAGGCCGTCGGCGTCGTTGGGTATGCACGCGCGTTTGAATCCGGGATGAAGGAGGGGTGTGATGGTTCTCTCTCGCAATCGCTCGGGTGAGAGACGTGCTCATACGAGAAGGAAGCAAGGCTGCGAGCGGGGAGCCTAGGTGGTTGTAGAATCGTTATCACCAGTAGTCAGAGTTGATAGATTGGCTGTTGCAGCTTGATCTCGGCCGGTTGTGGTTCTGGCAGCGACGGTGATCGTGCACAAGAAAACGCGAGCCACAGGGATCGCGTGAAGGAGAAGGGAGATGATGGATCTGGGTTTCTCATTAAGCGGATCTTGTCTCAGACCCACGAGCCAGAAGGAAAATAGGTAATACAAGGTGTTAGCTTTGATGACATGGCTGCTGGTTATTGGTTCATTTATGCATAACTTGAAATAAACCTAGAAAATAACATGTAGGTCAGAATATATCAAAATTTCATATGGTTTTGATCGGGAAAATGATAAGAACACAAAGAAAATATAATTGACATCTGATTAGACTTTTTTTCTCAAAAAAAAGGGGTAACATATGGTAAAGTGGTGATTAGCACATGGAAACCCTATTTTTGGGTATTATATAGTTGAAACCATTAAAAGTATTTCCTTAGTACTATTACATGATCTTGTTGAGAATAATGGTAATTAATGTGATAATGGCAATGATGATAAGGTAATTAGGGTTTATAATGTGAACCAACCTGCATATAATTATTTAGAGTTCAAAGATCATAACTTACTATGTTGATAATGAACCTATTTGATCTAAGTGATATTAAAGGATAAGATGGATATAGCAATTTGGGTTCACCTAATGATAAATATACGATGGAATTAGGATTTGTACCCTTATTCCTTAACTAAAACCTAAAACCCTAGATTAGGACCGAATAGGGTTTTAATGTGATCAATGTGATGGTGACACGTTAGAATTTACATAATGCAGATAATATGATGATTGCTTGATTTACTTGCTTGCTTGGACAATATGCCAAAAGTATGATTGAATAATCTGCATGGAAAAGGTATGTGGTTATGCTTATGAATATCTCGAGATAGATTTCTGAGTTTTTATGAGATTTTCACCGATGACTTGAATAAACTGTTAGATGAATTTAGTTCATGCAGACTATAATGTGAATATGACTAACACATAACATATGTGCCTACTAGCTCAGATCCTGGTCCCCTCTGTGTCTTAATGGCTGACCTAGTATATGGCTACCTAGAGGGTAGGTCCATCAGGTTGTGGAATGACTTAGTATATGGCTACCTAGAGGGTTGGTCCATCAAGTCACATTGAGTTAGATATTGGGCTACCTTCGGGTGGTGCCATGCGACTCTACCTTTATAGAGCTATTATATAAGTCCACTGTAGGGACAACACAGAGGTGTGGATATGTATGGATTGAGTAGTATGGCTTAAAACATAATCTTAACTGTTAAATGATTAATTGAATGATTACATTGTTAACATACTTACATGATTATTGTTTCCTGCACATTCCAGCTTCTTACTGATTGATGTTTTGTTTGTCGGCGTTTTAGGTACAATGAAAAGAACAAACAGTAAAGTGGCATATGTGGTATTAAACGAGAATTAAAGTGCAAAGGAGGATTAGATAGATTAGTATCTGTATGGATAGAAATTTTGAAATCCCAGTTTTAAGTGGTATGCAAAGTTTTTTTATTTTTACCATATTTCAGTATAGTTGGTAGAATTTAATAATTGTTAATGATTATTTGTCAAACCTTTGATCCGGAAATTATGGGTTCAGCTTCGACCTCTCGGTCTCCCTTAATTGGGGGTTACCGGAAGGTGGGGTCGTAACATTTGGTATCAGAGCGTAGGTTCCTCACTAAATCCTTAATAATTATTAAATTTTACAAATTCTATAGAACCCAAGGTAGTTATTAGAGGATTATCCGAAAGAAAGAGGTGTCTAGAAAAGGATCACCATCGGGGGCTGGCAATATTTTCCTCCACACCGCTAGTCGGAATACGAGGACTCCCGGATCCGTGTGACTGCCTAGCCAAAGTCTTAGGGTATGAATCAAAATAAGATACCTTTAGGACTTTCTCATCTTATTCATCCTTTCTCATCACAAATTCAGTTAAGAACCTTATGGATTAGGGTTTTGTCTCTTCTCCTCACCCTCTTGAGGTATGGGTAAGGTTAATAAGGTCTAAGGAATCCTCCATCAAATTAATGAAAAGCATGTAAATAAGATGCCATGGACATAATCTTAATAGATTAAGCGCAAGCTAAAGGATAGATACATGCTTAGGTCGTATGACATAAGTTGTCAGGCCCTCAGGAGAGACCTGGCATATCCTCTGAGGATGATGTTAACCCTAACCCTAAGTGAAGGATAGAGAGGGAGACAACATGATGACTTAGATGTCATGGTTGACCGAGTGTTTGGTTTAACATGCATTTGGGATGCCATAAGAGGCTAGATGACCTAGTACCTTTGGCAACCCAAACTTGGAGAGGGTCATGCATGTTAGAGCGAAGGATGGCTTATGGGATAAGCATAAGGGGCTATGGATAATCATGAGCAAACATAAGTTTGAGCATAGGCTTCACCCACATAGAGGTATGCATGTAAGCTTGATCCTTCATGGAGAGAGGACCTCTAGTAGTATGACTGGATGTGGAGTTAGCTTTTGAGAGAGAAAGAAGGAACCAAGCAAGAATGGCTGGAAGCTTAGCTTCTGAGACATGATGAATAGTGGGGAGTCGAGGATGATGCGACCTAAGTGGATGATAGTGGTTTCCCTATGCTTGACCCCTGGAGGCTGTTGATATCTTGGTTATCTTTAGAGGAAGCAAACCTTAGAGAGAGGATGATGCTTCCGGTACCTATGGTATAAGTGAATATCTGTTGGATGAGATAAAGAGTGCCTTAGACCCTGGAGAGGTTTAGTAGAAGGTTGTGAGGCCTTGTACCTTGTTTGTTGTCCTTAAGGAGGACTCAAATATGAAGTGTTGCTTGAGTCGAAGGATGGCAGGAAGTGCGTGACATACCTTGGACATGTTTGGTTTGTGGTTAAGAGGTTGGGCATGTAGTTGGACCCCAAAAAGTGAACCTAGGGTTCCTAGGCCTAAGAGGGGAAGCAGTGTATCCGATGCTCATGATGAGATTTGAGTCTCTATAGTTTCGAGCATGGTACTCCTCATGTATAGAGAAAAGGAAACCCCTTAGGTTAAGGTATGTTTGATGAACCCCTCACAACTAAGTTGGTCTAATGATAAGGATGAGAACAAGTGTGACCTAGCATGGTTTGGTAAGTATCTTCTTATGCCTTAGTAGCTTGCTATGGCTAAGCATGTTCATGTGGATGCATACCCTAAACAGAACGACGTTTGTGGCTGCTGTTATCAGATATAGTTTCCTCCCATCCTGGGAGAGGGACCCTTTTGTAGGGTGTATACCAGTTTGGTTGGTTTTGAGGTAACCTAAAGAGGTTGCATAGGATCTTGAGAAGCTAGATGAAAGGTGCATGGTATGAGAATGAACCTGTAGACCCACAGATAGCCATCTCTATGTGCATGTGGATGTGTTACCATGGAGGTAACCGGTATGGGGCTTGACCAAGGTAGGCAGGTTGCCATGATTCCTATGAAAGGATGAAAGTCAAAATATGAATGTAGAAAGAGAGATGATGAATGCTTGGGCAAGGTTCCAAGTTGAACATGTACTATAAGAGAATCCTAAGTCTATCCTAGGGTCAGGTAGGGATAAGACCGATGGAAGTAGGAGTTGCCTAATTCTCTAGTTGCACATGACCATAGGGTCGAGAGGTAACAACTATCATTGCCTGAGGGCCATGGGTTAGGAGATTGATCACCTTCATGAACTCATGGGACCCAAAGGGCAAATGAGTAGGGCACTCTCTGATGCATGAGGGAAGATGGATGACTCCAAAAGTGTCGACACCCTATAGACCTAGAGGAGATGACCAAGGATTTTGTAGTAACCCAAGTAGGTTCGAGGCCAGTTTTCCATGGAAGCAACTTTTATATCATGATGTTTGTGATGTGGAGACATAAGGTGCATGTTTAAAATTAGAATTGAAGGTGTACTGGCAATGTGGGATGTATCATCTCTACTCTTGGGACATGAAGAACTTTGTGGTTGGACGGCCGCCAAATGCTTATTTCCTCTTGTTATGGGAGTGAGAGATGGGATAGTACGCATGCCATACACCAATAATAAAAGCTGAGGTGGGTTGGAATGCTTCTATGAGGTATGAGGACAGAGATGGTAACATACTTTGGTGGAGTGAAAGATACATGGATAGGTACAAACGATAAGAGTATTAAGATAATCACCTTGTGAGAATGTTTTATCATGAGCTATGTGGAATCTGTATGTGATACAAGGTTGAGTTTGATAACCAAGAGTATGATCTTAGAGTTTTCTTGATGAAGAGTTCGAGATGGGACTTAAGAGGAATACATGGAGGTAGTATGTCTTCAACTTTACCTAATACCGAAGGATGTGAAGTGGTAATGGATGCTCTGGTGGAGAAATAGCTACCTAGTTTGGCTAGAAGAGGTTGTTGGGCTAACCCTAAGTTTGGAAAGAAGATGTGTTTTGGCTAACACTCAGATGAAATGAGATACATTGAACAAGTTAATGATTGTTTGGTTAGCCTGTCTAGCCCTTGATGTAATGAAAGGATGGTTTAGAGCCTCAGATGCACATCTCTAAAAGGGAATGTGATGAAACCCTTATTAGAATGGTTTAGGGTTTCCGAGGTATCAAGCTTGAGGAATCATAACAATGTAGGTGATCATGATATACCTTGGTACCACAAAGATAGTAAGTGACAGTAGTATTTTGGATGTATAAGGTGAAGTGCATGTGGTTTGTTGCCATGCATAACAAGAGGTGAAGGACAAACACCAGTTACCCAGTGTATCAATATAGAGGATAAAAGAGTCCCTGAGAAGGAATGGGAGTTCATCACTATGGATGTTGTGGTAAGTCTCCATTTGACCAAGAAGGTCACATGTGGGTTATGGTAGATCGCCTCACCTAGATAACATGAGAAAGAAGGGAGTACTGTCAAGAGACAGATTCTGTTGAACTACATAAGAGAGATGGTTTAACTACACCATGATATGAGTTCAAAAGTTCTTGAGTATGATCTAGCGGTTCACTTCCATGAGGGGGAAGTAGAAACATACAAAACTCAATGTTGGTACAGTTTATCACCCCTTAATAATGGTTAGTATGATCCAGACTAGTGGGTCTGATGAGAGCATGTGTGCTTTGTTCAGGGTGATAGCTAGAGACAGTTCTTGTCCTATGTAAGATGTGAAGTTAACCACCATAGCCAGTTTCTGGATTTAAAGAAGCTCTGTAAGGGAGGTTGTGTCGGTCACCACTTTAGTAAGGTGATGTTGGTGGAAGGACCACGTGATGGTTAAAAAAAAGGACCACCATGTGTGTAGATGAAGTCTCTTTGATCGTGCAATGGCTGAAAGGAGCCTAGAGACAACAAGAGTCGTGAGCAGATGCAAGGTAGACTGACATGCAGTTCACTGTGGGAGAATATATGATGAGAAAATCCGACCCCTCTAAGTTATAGCTAAGACAGCTGAGTCCCCGATACATGGGTCCATTTGAGATGGATTGGCAGAGAAGGTTATGGATAACCTTACCCCTCAGGATAAAGAAAGGTGTGATGAGTTCCAAGTGTCCAATTTAGAGCACTATGTGAGGTACCCAGACCATGAGCTAAATAATGAACCTAGTGAGCCCCCAAGGGAGGCTGAAATGGCCTGAGTCACCTGTGCAGTTTAGCTTATGAGACATGATGAATAGTGGGGAGTCGAGGATGATGCGACCTAAGTGGATGATAGTGGTTTCCCTATGCTTGACCCCTGGAGGCTGGTGATATCTTGGTTATCTTTAGAGGAAGAAAACCTTAGAGAGAGGATGATTCTTCCGGTACCTATGGCATAAGTGAATATCTACTGGATGAGATAAAGAGTGCCTTAGACCCTGGAGAGGTTTAGTAGAAGGTTGTGAGGCCTTGTACCTTGTTGGATGTCCTTAAGGAGGACTCAAATCTGAAGTGTTGCTTGAGTTGAAGGATGGCAGGAAGTGTGTGACATACCTTGGACATGTTTGGTTCGTGGTTAAGAGGTTGGGCATGCAGTTGGACCCCAAAAAGTGAACCTAGGGTTCCTAGGCCTAAGAGGGGAAGCAGTGTATCCGATGCTCATGATGAGATTTGAGTCTCTATAGTTTCGAGCATGGTACTCCTCATGTATAGAGAAAAGGAAACCCCTTAGGTTAAGGTATGTTTGATGAACCCCTCACAACTAAGTTGGTCTAATGATAAGGATGAGAACAAGTGTGACATAGCATGGTTTGGAAAGTATCTTCTTATGCCGTAGTAGCTTGCTAGGGCTAAGCACGTTCATGTGGATGCATACCCTAAACATAAGGACGTTTGTGGCTGCTGTTATCAGATGTAGTTTCCTCCCATCCTGGGAGAGGGACCCTTTTGTAGGGTGTATACCAGTTTGGTTGGTTTTGAGGTAACCTAAAGAGGTTGCATAGGATCTTGAGAAGCTAGATGAAAGGTACATGGTATGAGAATGAACCTGTATACCCACAGATAACCATCTCTATGTGCATGTGGATGTGTTACCATGGAGGTAACTGGTATGGGGCTTGACCAAGGTAGGTAGGTTGCCATGATTCCTATGAAAGGATGAAAGTCAAACCATGAATGCAGAAAGAGTGATGATGAATGCTTGGGCAAGGTTCCAAGTTGAACATGTACTATAAGAGAATCCTAAGTCTATCCTAGGGTCAGGTAGGGATAAGACCGATGGAAGTAGGAGTTGCCTAATTCTCTAGTTACACATGACCATAGGGTCGAGAGGTAACAACTATCATTGCGTGATTGCCATGGGTTAGGAGATTGATCACCTTCATGAACTCATGGGACCCAAAGGGCAAATGAGTAGGGAACTCTCTGATGCATGAGGGAAGATGGATGACTCCAAAAGTGCCGGCACCCTATAGACCTAGAGGAGATGACCAAGGATTGTGTAGTAACCCAAGTAGGTTCGAGGCCAATTTTCCATGGAAGCAACTTTGATATCATGATGTTTGTGATGTGGAGACATAAGGTGCACGTTTCAACTTAGAATTGAAGGTGTACTGGCAATGTGGGATGTATCATCTCTACTCTTGGAACATGAAGAACTTTGTGGTTGGACGGCCGCCAAATGCTTATTTCCTCTTGTTATGGGAGTGAGAGATGGGATCGTACGCATGCCATACACAAGGGATAAAAGATGAGGTGGGTTGGAACGCTTCTATGAGGTATGAGGACAGAGATGGTAACATACCTTGGTGGAGTGAAAGATACATGGATAGGTACAAGCGATAAGAGTATTAAGATAATCACCTTGTGAGAATGTTTTATCATGAGCTATGTGGAATCTATATGTGATACAAGGTTGAGTTTGATAACCAAGAGGATGATCTTAGAGTTTTCTTGATGAAGAGTTCGAGATGGGACTTAAGCGGAATACATGGAGGTAGTATGTCTTCAACTTTACCTAATACCGAAGGATGTGAAGTGGTAATGGATGCTCTGGTGGAGATATAGCTGCCTAGTTTGGCTAGAAGAGGTTGTTAGGCTAACCCTAAGTTTGGAAAGAAGATGTGTTTTGGCTAACACTCAGATGAAATGAGATACATTGAACAAGTTAATGATTGTTTGGTTAGCCTGTCTAGCCCTTGATGTAATGAAAGGATGGTTTAGAGCCTCAGATGCACATCTCTAGAAGGGAATGTGATGAAACCCTGATTAGAATGGTTTAGGGTTTCTGAGGTATCAAGCTTGAGGAATCATAACAATGCAGGAGATCATGATATACCTTGGTACCGCAAAGATAGTAAGTGACAGTAGTATTTTGGATGTCTAAGGTGAAGTGCATGTGGTATGTTGCCATGCATAACAAGAGGTGAAGGGAGAACACTAGTAACCCAGTGTATCAATATAGAGGATAAAAGAGTCCCTGAGAAGGAATGGGAGTTCATCACTATGGATGTTGTGGTAAGTCTCCCTTTGACCAAGAAGGTCAAATGTGGGTTATGGTAGATCGCCTCACCTAGATAACATGAGAAAGAAGGGAGTACTGTCAAGAGACATATTATGTTGAACTACATAAGAGAGATGGTTCAACTACACCATGATATGAGTTCAAAAGTTCTTGAGTATGATCTAGCGGTTCACTTCCATGAGGGGGAAGTAGAAACATACAAAACTCGATGTTGGTACAGTTTATCACCCCTTACTAATGGTTAGTATGATCCAGACTAGAGGGTCTGATGAAAGCATGTGTGCTTTGTTTAGGGTGATAGCTAGAGACAGTTCTTGTCCTATGTAAGATGTGAAGTTAACCACCATAGCCAGTATCGGGATTTAAAGAAGCTCTGTAAGGGAGGTTGTGTCGGTCACCACTTCAGTAAGGTGATGTTGGTGGAAGGACCACGTGATGGTTAAAAAAAAGGACCACAGTGTGTGTAGATGAAGTCGTTTTGATCGTGCAATGGCTGAAAGGAGCCTAGAGACGACAAGAGTCATGAGCATATGCAAGGTAGACTGACATGCAGTTCACTGTGGGAGAATATATGATGAGAAAATTCGACCCCTCTAAGTTATAGATAAGAAAGCTGAGTCCCCGATACATGGGTCCATTTGAGATGGATTGGCAGAGAAGGTTATGGATAATCTTACCCCTCAGGATAAAGAAAGGTGTGATGAGTTCCAAGTGTCCAATTTAGAGCACTATGTGAGGTACCCAGACCATGAGCTAAACAATGAACCTAGTGAGCCCCCAAGGGAGGCTGAAATGGCTTGAGTCACCTGTGCAGTTTATAGACGCTAGCATGAAAGAACTCAGAGAAAGGAATATGTGATGATAAAGGTTCTTTGGAAGCGCCATGAGTACGGTAAAGCCACATAGGGGCCAATGATGGACATGGAAGAGTCTTATCCTGAATTGTTTGTTTGCTTGATAGATTTTTGAGGACAAAATTCCTATAAGAGGGGAAGGACGTTACAACCCCAATTTTTGGGTTCATCTGGTGAGAAATGTAATTTCTCATATTAAAGATAATTGAACAAAGAATGGTATAATTTGTTTCGAATACATGGTTTTTGTTTACAATAGCCTTGATGTTTGTGTTGTGGGCTTTATTGGCTATAGGGCCCAAATAACAAAGAAAATTCAATAGTAATTGAATAATTGAATAATTGAAATAAGGGAAATATGGAAACCTCTAGAAGGCAAAGGAATATCCTCCAAGGATGGATTTCATGCCTTTTGAGTTCCTTGGGTTCCAATGAGTCCGAATTGCAAAGATAATGCAACAAGAAAGAGAAAGGATTAATTAAATATTGCTTTATTTAGAAGAAAGGTGAGATAATGATAATATTACAAGAAATATGTGAAAATATAGATAATGACTCCATCTAGGAAAAGGAATCTTTTAATAAAGGAATTGGTACGATTGCATAATTGAAATATAAGATGATATGCGAGGGTTCCTAAAAGAAAATAAAATGCATGACGTTTAAATAATTAAAGCAATACTTGGAGGACAAGTATGGATTTATGTGGCAACCAATTAAATAGCTTGTGCTACTTTTCCATGCGTGCTCTGTATCAAGCATAATAAAGAAAAGATGGAGATCAAATAATATTCTTCCTTGTTGGTATCGAATTGTTGCGATAATAAAAGGAAGTAATTGTATAATGGTGCCAAAGTAGTATCTAGCCTTTTGGTTTCCTTAAACCTCAATGGGAAAAAGAAATAAAGAAAGGAAATAAGATAGGAAAAGGAAAAGGGAGCATATATATATATATATATATATATATATATATATATATATATATATATATATATATAGTCCACATGGTACACGGTTGGAAACAACCCTTTTTCCCTCATCCATCCCTCTTATTCCATCATTGTACAACACCATAACACGACGCCAGAGGGATTTTGAGGTCGTAGACTCAATTATTAGGGATGGCAACAACATCCTAGAGCGAGGAATCAATGTACGATTACCACCCCGACACCTAATCCTCTTCCCCATCTTTCTGTGGAAGAGAGAGGGCACCAGCACACCCTGTTGTGGATGTCTCCTGCCATGGACACTGGTTGTCATACTAAACCCTAACCTTGGCCGTCGCAACCTATGGCTGTGGAGAGAAGGTAGGGAACTGAAACTTTACCCAGCTGTGGGGATGAGAAGGGCGATGGAGAGAGAGTGGTGGATGTGGCGTCTTCGAAACGGACTATGCACACGAAAGCATGACTGTGCGGTGGTGTCTGCGTCACGACGCTCGGTGTTAGTGGTTGGATCTTGGAAGTTGGAGTTGGATCTGGCGTAGGAGAGGTGTTTAGGCAATGCTTCTCGAGGGCAGAGGCCATGCTGGCCGCACTCCAGGAGGAGCCTTGCTGTGGCGTGAGTAGTTGACTGCAACTACATAGTGGCAATGGAGGAAGACTCTGCATTGTAGGAGATGGTGGCAGCACCCTATCAGCGACGGCGGAGGAACTCAGCGATCCGCACCCGTGAGGCCGTCGGTGTCGTTGGGTATGCACACACGTTTGAATCAGGGATGAAGGAGGGGTGCGATGGTTCTCTCTCGCAATCGCTCGGGTGAGAGACGCGCTCATACGAGAAGGAAGCAAGGCTGCGAGCGGGGAGCCTAGGTGGTCACAAAATCGTTATCACCAGTAGTCAGAGTCGGCAGATTGGCTGTTGCAGCTTGATCTTGGCCGGTTGCGGTTCTGGCAGTGACGACGATCGCGCACAAGAAAACGCGAGCCACAAGGATCGCGTGAAGTAGAAGGGAGATGACGGATCTGGGTTTCCCATTAAGCGGATCTTGTCTTAGACCCGTGAGACAGAAGGAAAATAGGTAATACAAGGTGTTAGTTTTGATGACGTGGCTGTTGGTTATTGGTTCGTTTATGCATAACTTGAAATAAACCTAGAAAATAATATGTAGGTCAGAATATATTAAAATTTCATATGGTTTTGATTGGGAAAATGATAAGAACACAGAAAATATAATTGACATATGATTAGACTTTTTATTTCAAAAAAAGGGGTAACATATGGTAAAGTGGTGATTAGCACATGGAAACCCTATTTTTGGGTATTATATAGTTGAAACCATTAAAAGTATTTCCTTAGTACTATTACATGATCTTGTTGAGAATAATGGTAATTAATGTGATAATGGCAATGATGATAAGGTAATTAGGGTTTATAATGTGAATCAACCTGCATATAATTATTTAGAGTTCAAAGATCATAACTTACTATGTTGATAATGAACCTATTTGATCTAAGTGATATTAAAGGATAAGATGGATATAGCAATTTGGGTTCACCTAATGATAAATATACGATGGAATTAGGATTTGTACCCTTATTCCTTAACTAAAACCTAAAACCCTAAATTAGGACCGAATAGGGTTTTAATGTGATCAATGTGATGGTGACACGTTAGAATTTACATAATGTAGATAATATGATGATTGCTTGATTTACTTGCTTGCTTGGACAATATGCTTGAAGTATGATTGAATAATCTGCATGGAAAAGGTATGTGGTTACACTTATGAATATCTCGAGATAGATTTCCGAGTTTTTTTGAGATTTTCACCGATGACTTGAATAAACTGTTGGATGAATTTAGTTCATGCAGACTATAATGTGAATATGACTAACACATAATATATGTGCCTACTAGCTCAGATCTTGGTCCCCTCTGTGTCTTAATGGCTGACCTAGTATATGGCTACCTAGAGGGTAGGTCCATCAGGTTGTGGAATGACTTAGTATATGGCTACCTAGAGGGTAGGTCCATCAAGTCACATTGAGTTAGATATTGGGCTACCTTCGGGTGGTGCCATGCATTTGTACCTTTATAGAGGTATTATATAAGTCCACTGTAGGGACAACACAGAGGTGTGGATAGGTATGGATTGATTAGTATGGCTTGAAATGTAATCTTAGTTGTTAAATGATTAATTGAATGATTACATTGTTAACATACTTGCATGATTATTGTTTCCCCCACATACCAGCTTCTTGCTGACCGACGTCTTGTTTGTCGGAGTTTTAGGTACAATGAAAAGAACAAACAGTAAAGTGGCATATGTGGTATTAAACGAGAATTAAAGTGCAAAGGAGGATTAGATAGATTAGTATCTGTGTGGATAGAAGTTTTGAAATCCCAGTTTTAAGAGGTATGCAAAGTTTTTTTTATTTTTACCATATTTCATTATAGTTGGTAGAATTTAATAATTGTTAATGATTATTTGTCAAACCTTTGATCTGGAAATTATGGGTGCGGCTTCGACCTCTCAGTCTCCCTTAATTGGGGGTTACCGGAAGGTGGGGTCGTAACACTCATTGCTTAGTTTTTTTTCAATACAAGCTCATCTATAGATATGGTTCTTGCTTAGTTGCACCTTTAATCTTGTTTAGGGTTCCTTGTTGAGAAACACTCCTTTCCCTCCTTGGTCTTGAGAAGTGAGATTGAGCTCTAGTAATATGAGCAATACCCCTCTGTCATTTAAGTTGAGAGGTGAGCTTGTGTTCTAGTTTCTTAAGCAACGCCCTCCTCTCACCATGGATTCGAGAGGTGAGCTTTTTTTTGGTAGATGTAGACCTGTGTTGTGGTGGATCCTTATGGTTGCCTGAGTTGTGAAATAGGTTGTGCAAGACCCCTCTCTCTTGGTTGTTGAGAGGTGAGCCGATCTGCTTGATCAATTAGGTTTTGTTGCCCTTGTGCTTGAGGTTGATGTTGATCTTATTGAGTTGTATCTTGCACGATATGGCTTTGGTGTGGTGTTGCCCGATACCCTCTCTTGGGCTAGAGTTCTGGTCAATATGCTGAGGTTGTGTTGGGCGATACACCTTGGTCTTTGCCTTGTGTGTTGGCCAATAGGATGAGGCTAGCTTGGTTGGACGATAGGCTTTCCTTACTGCCCGTTTGAGTTGTACCCTTGGCCGTTGTGCCTAGATGAGTATGGTTGTTGGTCGATACCTTTGTGTTCGGCGATATGCCTTGTTGAGTGCCCTTCCTGATACACCTAGCTTGGGTAGTGGCTAGGTGCCCGATATACCTTGAATGTTATGAAGCTCTGTAGGCTAGTCTTGTGATGATGCCCAACACCCGTGGATGCCTGACACCCTTAGATGATCGACATGCCCCATAGACCTAGCTGCACGTTATGCTATGTGCACGATATGCCCTGGTCTCTGGTTGCATGATACACCTTGAGGTGGTAGCCCGACACCCTTGCTTTAGGCTTAGCCGTTATGTGGCTAGAATTCTTGGGCAACATGAGGGAAGTAACCCTGCCCGTCACACTTCTTGTGAGGGTAGTGGGCACTTCTAGTGAGGGTCATGTTCCACCCAGAAACCCATCTGATAGTTCTTTATCATGCAATTGCATTCTTGTTGATAAGAATTATGGCTTAGGGTTTGTGAACCTTTTTACATGTTTGATAGTAGTGAGGTAATTGATATAGTAGAACACACCTATGTAAACATGGCATATCTGAAACTCTAATGACATGATATTACATGTGCTTATGATCATCTTGAATCATGTATATATGATGATGATTAAATGACAAGTTTGGAAGTATATGAGTTGCTTCACATGATTATGTGACCCATGTCTATGGTCACAGGTATGAGGCATGAATGATAAAGCATATAATCACCAATGTTGCCTTATGTTTGATAACCTGATCCTTCTATTAATCCATGATGGTTTCAATTATCTCTATGATTGTGTATACTAACCATGCAGGTGTTTCATGCGGATGCATAGCCAAGAAAAGGGCTATGATATATATATATGTTTGAATGACACTACATTGATGGTCACTCTTGTTGATGAGATAACATGCATCACCTGTGTAATGTGTTTAGGTCTGAGGACCTGAGTTTGGCTAAAGTGCCTAGTTGAGGAGTTATCCTCTGATGATGAAATCTGGGATTGTTATCCCCAGTGATGAGAATGCATTATGAGATAGTAGTTTCTTGTGATGAGGGATTGAGATCCCGAGATATTGTGATGGTGGTAACAATAATGTAGCTTAATGTTATATATGTGATACCACTTGTTTGCCCCAACAATCTACTTAAAATATGTTAACTAATTACAGATGAATCTCTCATGTAGTTGCCCTGGCCATAGATCCATCATCGTCAGTAGCTGGTGATGGTGAAATAGGTTCTCATGCGGGTTAACCTGGAAGCGCATATTATTGAATATGTGTGGTTTCTCCTAGCTGAAAATGAGGAGGTTAGTGTGCAACTTCAGTTGTAGACTCAAGATGTGTATAAGAGCATGGTGAATAGGCCCATGGCTCAGTGTGATAGAGCATGAATGCGTTCATGGCTCAGGGAGCACGGTGAACTGGCTCGTGGCTCAGATATACTATCACTGAGACCTGTACCAAGGTGGGCTAGGGAAAGGGTAGCCTGTGGGAGCTGACCCTGTGGCTGAGGCCACGTAAGCATGAGACTGCAGTCCTACTTTAGTTTTCGTGCACTGACCACGAGGTGGGAGGTCGTGGAGTCCGGCTCTTCCATTGACCTTGTATGACATCGGCTTGGGTCTCGCAATCGAAGGTTGGATTTGAGCGGTACAACTCATTTCCTCAGGGCATAATAACACGTAATCCAGCCGAATAGTATTTATTGCTTTAGGCAAAACACAAAACATTGGTTGAGGCCTTGCTTATGTACTTGATCTTGTTATACATTGCAGTTACTTATACATTCCTTATGTTATGTGGGAAGATCTTATAAATCTTATCTTGTCAATCATGTTCCATAAAGAAATACTTGGTAAGCTCATTGGTAATAACAACCTTGCTCAATATGCTACTATTATTGTACATCTTATCAGTTATCTGCTGTTGTTGCCTTAATATTTCTAAGGTTTTATGGTTTCAGCAGGGAGTTATGTTTCTCGTTGGGTCTGTGTGTCTCACCCTGTTGGTTTACAACCTTTTTAGGTGTTTGTGCTAGACGTGGTGGTGGTCGCGGGGTTGCGGCCGGGTAGCAAGACGAGAAGTAGAAGGCAAGAGATGGATATGCTGCTGTTCTAGTTGTTTTGTAGTAGAGTCTTAGAGTCATCCCTGTACTCTTAGGTCCTCAGAGGCATTTTGACATAGTTTTACGATGTATAGCCGATGAATCTTTGTATACCTTATTGCTGGCCGGATGTGACCCGTTATGTATATATATATACAGGTGATGAACTCTTGTGATGACAAGACAGCTGATCTATTAAGCTGTGAACACGTATCTAGACTTGTAGATGTTTATATAACCTGTCTTCTTGCAGGATGAGGATCTGAATGTAATAGTTTCTTGGTTTATCTGCTTCCCAAAAATCGGTTTTAATTACCCCATTTTTTTTGGTAAGAGGTGGTTTACGGTGTTTTCCTCACGTTTTCGCGTGACACCTCATTGTCTGTGTGATAGCGGGATGTGTCTCCACAAGCACAGTGAACTGGCCCATGGCTCAGAGTATGGTGCTTGTGTCGCCATGACTCAGAAACTGGGGACGGTTGTTAGTAGATGTTCCCGTAAGAGAGTGCAGTTGACGTTGTATCTCTAAAAGCATGGATGCCTATGTACCCTGGCACAACTATTTGCAGTGACACAAGATGTCCTGCCAGTAGATGATACAAGATGTCATGTTGAATTATGTGTGGTCTCGTACTGACCGAGACAAGGGAGGTCATGGAAACTGGCTCTACCATTGACCTTGTATGGTACCGACTTGTGAGAAGTTTGTGGTCAGTTGGAGATGGATGGGGTATGCTCCATCTCCCCAGGGCATAAGTGTGATTGTTAAAATATGATCAGCCATGTATCATATCTGCTTAAGGATCGAATATGAGAAATATTGTTTGATGTGCAATTTAGTTATACATCTTAGTTTATAGATGATATTTACGTTCATTTACATTCCTTGCAAAGAAGATAGATGATTTATAACTCTACCATGGGTAGATGCAATGTTCTCCTTAAGAAAGGAGATTACTTCATTTTGTTCATACAGTAAATTATCATGCCTGTTCATATAAAAAGAACCTATGCACAGTTTATAAATGCTTAATTTTTGATAATAATATGGTCGGTAGAGAGTTATATCTCTCACTGAGACAATTGTCTCACCCCATAGGATCCACATTTTTTTTAGGTGGACATGTACGAGGTGGAGAAGAATCTTTCTGTAGAGGAGGAACAACAACTGGGACAACAGTGACAACTCAGGTTGAGTGTATTGTATGTCATGTCTTGTAGATATAAGTCTCATGTGTCGTCTCTGTACTCTCAGGTCCTTGGATTTAGTACGTGTTTATTTTATGATCAATCTGAGAATTTGGCTTGTATGCCTCGAGGTTTTATGTTACTCATGTATAGTTTGGAAAAGCAACTGTTATATGTAACCCTCAAGATGAAGATGTACATGGTATGTACAATGTGAACAATGATGTATATAAGGTTTTGGATATTTCAGTACGAGTTTTCCTAGAAATGGATCTCTTTGTAAAATGGTTTTAATTTTTAGTGATTTTTGTTAATCTGCTGTTTATGTTTAATTCCGCTTAATTGTAACAATTTATTTGTCAGTTTGGCGACGGTCGTCACAATATATACATATTCTCATTATGTCCATGATCGGTTGTTATTGTGGAAGGTTGATAGACAAAAATAGCATATAAGATCAGAGTGTGAGTTGGTGGATGACTAAATCTCATTAGTCATGATATAGCAATATCAAACCAAGAAGACAAATACATGTTAGGGAATAGTGTATCGGACAGACCCACCTTGAGAGTGTCACATGGTTTTGTGGTCACCATCATCTCTCATTGTGAAGGTGGTGATTGTGATTCTTAGACTTGAAATCATTGCACTGGTCATATGTCGTTGGGTACGATTTGACATCATCAAACACAATCCTAAAACATGGGTTGTTATAACGATGATGATTGGGTGACCTTGACACGTAGGGATAGACTGTGAGTGATAGATATAAGATTTGTCCCTCCTACTGGAGTATGATATCCTAACCACTTGATAATATTGACTGAGAAATGCATGTGAATGCACATGTGAATCAATATATGATATTGAGGTCACATTATCTCATACAGTCTGATCTTAGTTTAAGAAAAATGGATTGAATGTTGAGAGGATGACCAACCATGCCTCGAGTTCATCCTAGATATTAGAGTAAAAGGAATTATGCAATCACTACAACACCTTACACATATTATAGGTTGAAGTTGTTCTCCAACTTTCCATTTGACTTGGGTAGAATCTGATGTGAGACTAGGCACCACTCTTTGCTTGTTATGTCATAAGCTAGTTATGGACATTCACTGCCAACATGACATGGGACCTATAGGGTCACACACATAGGAACTCATCTAGAGAGGAGTTTGATCTTGAATGACAACTGGATAGATAACTAAAGTGTTTAGGTATTCAATTCACACAACTGATTGCTTGATTGGCTGTCCAGGACTGCCAAATGACTATCTCACTGAGTGAGATGGCCGTTTGGGCAGCCAGATAGGCATCTCAAGTAGTTGAGATGGCCGTTTGGGGGTCAGGCTGATCAAAGTGTAAATTGGCTTTGTTCTACCCTTGAACTGACCGGTTTAATATGATTGAACTGACTGTCTTATATCGACTCACCAGATGACCATCTAGGTGAGTGAGACGAGCGTCTACCCTGGGTGAGATGGCTCGGTTGGGTCTAACAAAGATTCATGATGTTTCCCAAAATAGTTTTGATTGTTCTTTAGTTGAGGACCAAGGAAATTAATATGAGATATTAATTAGATTTGAAATAGACAAATTTATTTCATATTGGTAACTTCCAAACGGCCGTTTGGCAGTACGATATGATCGTCTCACATTTGAAATGGACGTTTCAGCTATTGTAGGTTGCAAAAATTCAAGATCTTCCGGTCCTTTCTACTCCTACACATTAATCATGTACCAGATAACAACTGGGAACCCTGACCCTGGCCTCTACTATAAATAGAGGGGTACTAGGGGCTTCCCAGAGTACAACACAACACAGACAATTGAGATTTAGTTCCTCTAACAATTGTTGTCCTCTCTGGTTTTGGTAACCAAGAGAGCCCGGGAAAGTCCTACCCGACATGGAGGGATAGACAAAGGGAGAGAACAACTGATAGTTGTCATTGTGGGAGAGCATTTTGTTGGTGACTAGTACACCAACAAGAGGGACAAATCCTTCTTGTCCATTCTTGGTGAATGACAAGAGTTGTAGTTGGTCCGTGTGGACTATTCTAAAGGTAGGAGTCTTTTGGATACTACTAGGAGGACAACTACAGCTTGCAATCCATGTCCCGACCACAAGACCGCTGTAAAAGTTGTCTTGTTCATGGTGAATACCAGGAGATGCACAACCACCATCCAAGAGAAACTTGTCAATAGTTGCAAAGAAGTGAGTTTTGTCACTAGACTTGCTCTAGGACCAGGTATTACTCTCTAAAACCATCCTTCCTATTTCATAGTAGTTGAGCAATCTTGCTATTATGGGAATATGGATACATAAAAAACAATTCAGATGCTATACTCTATGACCATATTTCCCAACAAGGTGAACAAATCATGATCAGTTACTGATTGAGAAGTCCACTTGATCATATTAGGCATAGAAGATCCACATGTGAGCTAGGGTTGAGATTGAACATCAAAGTATCCATAAAAGGCACGTTTCAAGGTTCAAAGTACACCATCAAGTAAAATTAGAATGATAGCATGGTTTTATCTTAGTTAAACATGCATCAAAATTTATTGATTGAGGTCAAGTAGGAGGATTTGAGGCACATTCAACATGGTTAAGCATTTAAAGAAGTGATCTTTAGCATATAGGTCCATTCAAGTTCATATAAACCACATTAGATCATTCTAGGGTCCAAATATGGATCATGTTGAATATTTATTCATAAGGTTGTTTTAGTCACTGATAGAAAGCTAACATCAAAATTTGTGACATAAAAGATCAAGATCATGTATTCAAAAGCATAAACCATCATAAAAAGACATCAAAGACATGTATTTTGGGATATCAGAAGAGGTGAGAGCACAAAAAGGCTATGAAAGTATTTGTATGTGTTAGGTCTCATTTTCTTGGTCAAAATGATATATTGGAAGTCTATATTTGGACCTAGCATGATGAAGATACAATTCTATTAAAATCTACCTTTTGTTGGACGATCATGACCCTTGACTTTTGATCTTGGAGTTGAGGGCGACACATGAGTAGTGCTTTTATTGGGCTTCATGGGCCTTTCCCATACAACCTATGGCCTGCTATTACCCTGGACTAAGCTCTAGTTCTTTATGGATAGCCACCGCCCATCATCCATAAGTTTTTCACCTGCGGTCTCTGGTCGTCGGGCACCTCCACCCAAAATTGGCCTAGAGCTATGCTGCATGGCGGCGGGTTAACCACGGCTTCTTGAAGAGAATGCCATAGGAGGGGATTTTGGTGATGGAATTCCCTCACAAGGCGCCACGTAGGCAAGGCTCAGGCACCTTATCTTATTGGTGATGCTAGAAATCAGCCAATGCGATAGGAACAAGAACACCAAATGGGCAAAAGGTGGCGGCTCCACCGTGGATGGACGAAGAAGAAAGAAGAGAGGAAAGGAGCTAGGGTGTGTGAATGATGAGGGAAAAATAGGGGAATGAGAGGGGAAAAGAGTGGTTGCATTATTTTTTCAAAATGAGGTAAGAATGAGGGCTATTGACAGAGCAAAAGTGAGTTAGGTTATCTTGGCGCCATTGGCGTCGAGCTACAGTACGAAGGAACAAGATGAAGGTGGGGTTGTTGGATCATTAGGGCGGATCCAAGGGAAGCCATCCAAGGGCCATAATTGATTGAAAGGAGCCCAAACATGTGGATCAATGAGTTGGACAAGGCAATGGAAGCCGCCTCCCTTAATTGGTCCACACACTAAAATTGGACCCAATTAGGGTCAAAAGTTGGCTAAAACCATGGAAAAATAAGATTAAATTGCAAACTTCAAAAGGTTATATCTTGGGCTATGATGGCCCGATTGAAGTGATTTTTGCACAATTGGATTTGTAACTGAATCCTCTACAATATGATATATATATCACATCAAGAAGAGTTCATGTAAGGGTTAAATTTTGATTTCAAATTGATGATACCTAATGAGCATGACACTTAGTTCAAAACTCAAATTAAAGTTATTTATAGGTACAAAGTGATATTTAATCAAAGATGACTCATCAAATGGGTATAAAGTGACTCCAAGTCATGTAAATTAGGATGAGGGTGGTTATTAAACATAATAGAGAATCTAATGAGTCGAGATGTATAGTAACTTAATGAGAGTGGAAATCTAGTTTATCACACTATATCTACAACTTGCATTTGCATGCATCAACATGCAAGGCTCCATCCATGTTCATCCCTTCCTTGAATCATACTTTAGCCTCCATATCTTTCTTCATGATTCCTAAAGCTTTTGGGGTTTCAAAAGAGACCATAGGACAAAAGGTTTGCTTTTTTAAGGTGGGTGATAGGTACAAAAGTCCAAATTACCCCCAACTAGTTTTCATAATTACCCTTGGTCCATAAATGCCATCCATTGATCAAAGAAATTATATTTATCGACCCTCCTATAATTATTATGTGTTTGGGAACCATTCTCCATTTGTGAGGTTTTCATTGGTTTATCACTTTCATAAGCCAAAAAGTCTATTAGTTGAGCACGAGAATCTCCAACAACCATCATCAACCATAACCACCAATACCATATTAGTTAAAGTTGAATCCCTAATGCAACTAAGATCAAAAGAGTAAAACCAAATCATTGTATGAACGTTCTGATTAATATCATGCATTTGTTTATTATTCACTCACATTTTCACTTAGCTTTCCAGTTAAGGTGAAATTTCACATTAATCCACAATTGTACATGATATTGCATTTCAAGGCAAATACAGTAGAATGCAGTCTAGATTAGAGTCATCTCTTAACCAACTGATTCTAAAACTCAATATTGAATAAATAAATAAAACTATTTTAAAATGTTTTTGGAGTTAAGTGCTCATGTTATGGTGATTTTGCAATCAAGTACATACCTTATACAAAAATTGGAAACTAAGGCATTCAAAGTGCAAATTGACATTAAAAATGGTTTTAACTTATTCAATTGAGCACCAATTCTTCTCCAAATATCTGATTGAGTTGATATATATAGACAACATAGAAAATTAAGATTAAGATAGGATCAACAATTAGAATGGTGTCAGACATACGATGTCAATGGCAGTTGTATAAACATGTTTACTAGTTGTTTTGTATCCTCTACAAATTTAAGTTAAGTTAGACAAACCCACCTTGTATGGTGTTGATCTTGATGAATTTGACAAAGACCTTTTCTTCAATGACATTGAAACCTACCAGGGAGCCAGTGGATGTAGAGAGCAATACTATAGCTGAAAATGGAGTGCCCAATTTGAAAAGTCTTTGTGAGATAACAATAATGGAGTAAATTTATTGATAGGTATTTGATTTTTTGTATTATATGTAAACTACAAGGGATGTAAATAGATAAAAATTATATGTATTATATCATAATGCATTCTTTTTGCATGCGGAATATAAATGGATATGATTAGAAATGTATAACTGTTGTTCAAGAAACTATTCACAAAAATAGTTTGGTTTGTCAACATGTATGTGTGACATAAATGTATTCATATTATAGTGAGTTTTTTCTTTCTACGCATTTTACATACTATGTTGAAATGTTTCTACTTGTTTAAGCTTATATAATAATATTTGAATTGATAACATATAGAAGAAAGGAATTTCTAATCTTAAATCATAATTTCATAATGTCCACATAGTGCAATTCTTATTGGTTAGAGAAAAAAGAGTGTAATTTTAGAAAATTGTTTTTTCAAAGCAAGTTAGATAATGATGATTAGTGTTCAATAATATGTTTATGAACTTAGTAGTTGATTTCTAAATTTGTTTTGCATAAGTACTTGAATACTTGTTATTTATCGAAACTAGATTATGAAAAGAAAATCTAGTAAAGAAATAAATTTCATACTATCTTTGATACTTTTTATTTCATGCAACCCTCCACGTTAAAAGAGATACTCAAAATGAAAATGGAGATCAAACACTAGTTAAGAACATTACCAAAAATTACATAATTAAAATCAAATTAAATTTCCAAACACGTCAGAGAAACATTCATACAAAGGTCCAACTTAATATATATATATATATATATATATATATATATATTTATATATTAATGTGAGGTAACTTTACATAAGTTCAATGGCTTCGGCTAAAATGTGTATACAAAAGGATGTTGTCCAGCTAATTACAACATTTACATTTTTCATAAGGCATATAAATAAGATCTTGAGTCGATAAACATCATATACAAACCCCCTTGCTTGGAACTAAGAGTACATGGATGACTCTAGGACTCTATACGACCCGACCAACATTCTCTCTCTGTAAATCGCCAAAATGTGACTCCTCGCTACCATGGGTCTGTATGTGCTTCTGATCACCTAAAATGAGTCTGGAAAACCATGATGTGAGACCCATGTCTCAGCAAGAGATATAATCCCTAATAAAATTTATTGCTTATGAGCAAGTTATATAATTAAAATAGTTAAGGCATGTAGTATAATAGGATTAAAAGATTAAGTAGTGTATATTGAACAATCAAGCACAACTAAAAGTTATAGGTACAAAAATTACACTTGACAAGATATGGATCACATATAATACTAGAAAGAGAAGCAAGGTAATGATCATCATCCAATGTGATTCATCCAATAACGTTAAAAAGTATACTACTCAACTAGATTACATATTTTATTAAGCCATGAGTAGTTAGAAGCATATTAGCCAAACTATTAGCTGACCACTGCTAATTCAGAATCAACCTCGTATAATATCTAGGATGACCATAATCCTAAAGATCTCTTCCCTCGATCAGTATGAGAAACAACCATAGTGGCACATTAGCCAACTACTAAAACATCCTATTCTATTCTGGGTACACATGCCACAACACTAGAAACTAGGGTACAAACCCTAAAATCTGAGTTATGACTGACGTTGCTCTAAATTACATCAACATCTGAGATACGACCTCAACTTCTATCTAAAACCTTGACAGGGATATACCCTCCCTACACCCACATATACTCAAAAATATAAACTCTGATTTCCTTTTTCAGATTACTAGTTTCATTATCTAGCAAGTTCTAAAACCAAGATAGACTACAACCACATGGAACTATATGATTAAGGTTATAATTCATTAATTAAGCCAATTAAGTATTTTAACTACATCAATCAAGTCACACATAAACATCTACAAGACTCTTAAAAATATAATTGGGAATTTGAACTTCATAAGATATATAATGTATAAAATGGTTCCATATTACTCAATTGTGGCATGCCCAATCATCATTGGTCATATGGGGTAGCAAACCTCAATTTAGGACTAATAAGAGCACATTTTGTGATTAATACTGAAACAATAATAACTCTATGTAGGAGTCTCAATAAAATCTCAAATTTTGCAGAGAGCACTTGATGAGTCATACTCAAAGTAGCACCAAAAATATCAACTTAAATCACATCTAGTGTAGAAGTTATGCCATATTTAATAAGTAAGCCATTATAAGCTCAAAACATATCATGGATGGGCAATATTCATTACAGTTTTAGCTAATATACATTGCAAAACCCTAAAAAAAAATTAAGACTTATAATCTCCAAATGATAGCCGTCACACATTAGGGATAATACATGTTGGGTTTTTAGGGGAGACAGAGAAGGCAGCGGAAACAAAAATTTTCTCCCCAACCCATACCGAGGAAACGCGTCAACGTCTATATAATAGGAAAGGATGGTTTGCGGAATCATACCTTGTCCTGAGGCTTGCTCGGCGACAATACCTCACGCAATGCGCGGTCTTCAACTCCGGACTTCGACGGTGTCTGTGCAGCTCCTGGTCACACCGGGACTGACAACTCCTACTCGAACCGGACTGTCGGATGACAGTTGACCTCCTAAGCGGCAGTGTCCTCCCGCCTCTGTAGTAGTCCACACGGACCACCTGGAACTCCACTCTCCTTGTCCCACAAGGAAGTGGAAGGAGTCTCACCCTCCTGTTGACATACTAGTTGCCAACACGCTCTCCTGCCTCCTGTTGCAACTGCAGTTGTCCTTCCCTTGCTGCACCTCCCTTTTGCGGGAAGCACTTGCTCGGGCTCTCTCACGGTTACCAAAACCAGAGAGAACGACAACTTGCAGAGCAACTGGTTGCACTGAGCTGTACTTTGAGAAGCCCCCAATACCCCTATATATAGGAGAGTCATGGGACAGGGTTCTCCATCCCGGGCAATGCGGGACTAAAGCAGGAGTAGAAGGGTTTGAGAATTTTCCACAAAAAGCAACCGGTTTGCAACTTGAAATGATCGGTTCACAACTGAACCGATCGGTTCGGCCATTGAGCCGATCGGTTGGACCTGAGCCGATCGTTTGGGGCACTCCAACCGATCGGTTGGTGCCCTGAACCGATCGGTTCATGGTCCTAATCCGGCTCAAAAAGACTTTCCTTGTTTCTTTCCCAATTGGTATCGAATACCAATATTATTCCCAATCGAATTGGGCAATTTGAAACGAAAGAAAAATTCTTGCCGACATGACTTTCCCAACTGGTCGGTTGCACCAGTTGAGCCGATCGGTTCAACTCTTGAACCGGTCGTCTCAACCTGGGCATGAGCCGATCGGCCTGGACACTCCAGCCGACTGGTTCAGCAACCTCAGCCGACCGGTTCATCACATGAACCGATCGGTTGGGAGCACAGGTTGGGCAAAATCAGTCAATTGCGATTTCAATCAATCCGATACTCCAATCAATGCGTCCAACACCTTGAACCATACGATATTGAGCTATCGACTGATTGAGTGTTTAATTGAACTACTAAACTCCTTTAGTAATCAATCTAAACATTGCTTTGTGGACAAAACTCCTCTTCCAGGTTAAATCCTATGTGTGTGACCCTGCAGGTCCATTTCACGTTGGCAGTGAAAGTCCATAACACTTATGACTTCACAAGCAAAGAGCGGTGCCTAGTCACACATCAGTGCTACCCAAGTGAAAGTAGAAAGTTGGAGAACAACTTTCATCCTACAATCCGTGAATGGTGTTACAGCGAATGTATAATTCCTTTGTCACTGATATCCCAAATGAACTCGAGGCATGGAACAGTCATCCTGTCAACGTTCATTCATTTCCTTGATCTCAGAGTAGACTGGAAGAGATATGTATGACATCAGTATCATATACTGATTCACACATGCGTGCACGCCTTTCTCAATCCTACTCATCAAGTGGCCATGGATATCAAACTCCCTCAGGAGGGACAAATCCCATATCTATCACTCACCCCTCAAAAGCCCCATGTGTCAAAGCCACCCAATCATCACCTTTATAACAACCCATGTTTCAGGACTGCGTTTGATGATGTCAAAGTGTGCCCAACGACATGTGTTGAGTGCAGTGATTTCAGGTCTAAGAATCACACTCACCACCATCACTGTGAGTACTGACTGTGACTACCATCTCATGGTTCCATGTGTCAAACTCACGGTGGGTCTGTCCGGTACCTTGTTCTCTAACAAGTACCTATGTGTTTGGTTTGATATCTCTATATCATGACTAATGAGATTCTGTCATCAACCAACACCACAATCTAGTCTTGTGTGTCATTGCTGTCTATCTACCTTCCACAATGACATCTGACTAGGGACATATCAAGAATGTACAAACTCTTAGCATCCGTATGATCTCATCGTTCAGGTCATGAACCTGAAGGCATACGTCATTGAGTACTGTCATTCTCTAGACATTCAATCTGTTCTATCACTATCTCATATGACTGAACCAGAAAGAATTGGAAGCTTGCCTTTGATGTTTATCAAATCAATCTTAATGTATCCCACCAATCATCCCATGATTGGCTCTCAGGGCATACATACCAACAGACTCCCACTTGCACTGCGAGCCAATCACCCATGAATCATATTCATAGTGATCTTCAAACATGTCCTACATGTTACTGTGCTCTAGTGCCATCATAGTGAGTAATGGAAACATCTTGCCAAAGTCTGAACAAATTGCATGCCTCACATCTCTTCGTTGTACGTCGCACGTATGAGATGGAGTTGCCGTAATATGTGATCTAGTATTCCTTTGCTAACCTTTAGCCACATTGCATGATCAAGGATTCCAGACTTGTCATCAATGAGTGGAATATAAGTTCATCTCATGAACTTTCAGATCCATATAGTATCCACTGCTGTTCACTAACACCTAGATACTCGGCATTTCCCTTTTAAATGGCTTTATTGGAACACTTCCAATTATCAACAAACATTCTCTTTTATATATCTTATATATATATTGCGATTAATTTTTTGTCCTTTCGGAAGTTCGCATCAATGTAACTCTTTACATTAAACTCTTCCTTATCTCCATAGAACTAGTACTTCACAAGCACTTATCAAGTTCTCATGGTATTCCAGTAACCCTTACTGGAAGTAGACAGACATCCACTCGTCATGTCCTACATACGAGTTATCAGGATGAGCACATCATATTGCCATGTCCTACATACAAGATGATGAATGCATTTTATTCTTGCCATGTCATACATGCAAGATAATGGGATGATTACATACATGATAGATCCTTATCTATTCTTAGTGTTCCCATTCTTCATAAGAATTGGACACTTGGCCTTGGGATACTAACTCCATGTAACATGGACAAGTTTTCTCCCACTGAATCTGTGCATACTGAACACTTCAGTACAGATTGCCAATGTATGCTCTCTCTCTTTTTCAGGTCAAGAGATTTTCGAGAACTATCTCTATAGATCTCTATTCCTATCACATAGGAAACATCTCTATCTTCCTTAAAGATAATTTCCACATTCAGATTTCCAATCTAGAACATTTCCATTTCACATCAATATGTGGAATGTGAACACGCTCCCACTAAATCACAGATCCCTTCTTTATCTTTGACATATCAGTCAAACCCTTTGACTATATCATCAAAATAAAGATCCAATTTTGAGTTGCTTGTACTGAATCAATCACATTGATTAGTCCATTGTAACTTATAGACTTCATTTGCATTAGTGGATTCATAAACCTTATAGGTTGTGTCACGTACACATCCTGGTTTTATTCCTCACAGGAATGCGGTTTTAGTATCCATATGCCAAATGTCTTAGCCATTAAGTTGCAATCAACAAGCATCATCCTTCTCAAAATGTTATCCATGTGTCTTAACACTTAAGACTCATCTGCACTTATGGATATGATCCAATGAGTGCTACCATCAAGGTCATACCTTATGGTTCACATGGAAGTCATTTAGGATGTAATGGTTTTAAACCATAACTCAAGATTCGGTTCCTCATATTCATCTTGATAGTTGACTCATCACATGAACAACTCATCACATAGATAATTGAGGTGTATCTGTTAAAGATATAAGAACTCACAACCCTTGTGATTCTTAATTTCTTTTATTAGTGTGGGGTATTCTTTTATTAAGAAGAATTCAGTTATTTGATAATCATTCTCTAACTCCTTAGAGTATGATTCCTTCTTGATTCAGACATCACCATGCCTTAATCATGAGTTTACTATGATACACTATCATAATCACTCATAAGGATCTCAAACATTTGGTCCAAGTATTTCATTCATTGATCTCATCAAGAATTAATACTTTACCAAATTTGTACTTCATTTATGATAATCTTGAATACTTCAAGATATTCATATTGGTATGTCTCTAAACACCATTTGAAGTATTAGCATTTATTCCAATAGGTATGTAAATACATCACATGTATTATACCTAATAGGATAATCACTCTCCCACTACATTTAGTGAAGATTGATTAATCATGTCCAAGATATTCATGTCTCTTACTGGTTCTATAACCAAAAGAGTCTAGATTTATCCATCACATGGAAACTAGAAATGAATTTCTCATGATTAATGCTAATTAAATTGTTTGAGTTATCTATAACTTTTAGGTATCGTCTTATCTTATGCATATCAAATATCACAAGATAAATAAGGCATTTCCACAAAGATCACATCTTTATAAATTGAAACATCTCTTTATTAATTGCCATCATTGTCATACAATATGCAAAAATAAAGTGTTTCTATCTATTGGAAAGTATGAAATAGCAGTTCATAACTGTATTACATGCCTTATTGGCTGAAAATAAACTAAAGTATTCCTATCTATAAAGGCAAAATTTGCCCCAAGTAAGAATGCTTTACACTTTACATCTTGATATCATATATCTCAAAAGTGTTACAAGTTTACTTTCATGACACCTTTAAGTAGAGGTTTCAGTCACCTCCTTCTTCTTTTGTTCTTCCAGGTAGAGAGGACAATTCCTTTTCCAATGTCCTGTCTTTTGACAATGGTGGCAATTTCCTTTCTTGGTCACGCCTCCCTTGGCCTTGAGAGCTGAAGATGGCTTGGACTCCTGGCTAGCTTCAGAACCTTTCTTAGCTTTGCCCTTGCCCTTGCGCTTGGACTTGCCTTTCTTGCTCATGATCACCATCACGGACTTAGGCTTGTCCTTCTTCATCTGTAACTCGGCTGTCCTCAACATGCCCAACAACTCTGACAGTGGCCTATCAAAGTTGTTCATGTTGTAGTTCATCACAAACTGACTGTAAGATTTTGGCAACGATTGCAGTATCACGTCAGTAGCCAACTCTTGGCTCAGTGGAAATCCCAGTCTCTGCAGGTTCTCCACATACCCAATCATCTTGAGTGTGTGAGGACCAACTGGATCTCCTTCTGTCATGACGCACTTGAACAGCGCCCTAGAAACATTGTACCTCTCTTTCTGTGCCTGATCTTCATACATGTTCCTGAGATGCAGAATCATCTCTATGACACCCATGTTCTCATGTTGCCTCTGCAACTCATGGTTCATTGAACATAGCATCAAGCACTTTGCATCAATGGCATCATCAGAATGCTTCTTGTAAGCATCCCTTTCTGCCTTTGGTGCATTAGGAGCGGGTTCCTCTGGAATTGGAGTATCCAGGACATAGAGCTTGCGCTCTTGAGTGAGAACAATTCTCAATATCCGATACCAGTCGTGGAAGTTTGTCCCATTTAGCTTGTCCTTGTCAAGGACCGATCGCAAAGAAAAGTTGTTGTTGTTTGTTGCCATTTGAACTACAAAAGGAAAATATGCAATTTTAGTCCAAAACTCATTTTTGACTTATTTGATTGATTTGAAAATTTGACGATATAATTAGGCCTTTAATTAATTATAGCTCCCACTATTTTACTTCAAATTGATAGCCCTCACCATCAATTCGGAAGATTGCAGCGTACAATCTTCTAGTGGGCAAGATCCTGAAATCCTCTAAATCATGAGTCAGCTTTGGCTGATCGCCCACAACTTAGATCTCTCAGGTAGGCAACTTTTGCCAATTGTATCATATGCAACTCTTGATAAGATGTCATCTACAACTCCTTGCAATGATCATCTCTATGCCTCAAGGTACTAGATCCCATCTAGATCACCTTGTTAAGTCCGACCCAAAGCAAACACGATGAATATGCACCCTGCTTTGGCAGACCCACACATTCATCCTTCACGCTTCCACGAGATAGACGGTGCACCACGCTTTGGCGTGCCCACACTTGGTCGATCAAGCTTTTCACGTGTGTTGCATTTGGAAGGCATCTAAAACTTAATATTTTAATGAGGGATTTGGTTTTATATACATATACATATCCAATCACCACAATACATAGTACGTATCATATACATGCTATATCCCACAGAAAACATGCACAAACGATAAAAAGCGATGATTATGGCCATCCTAATGTGATTCCTCTAGCCAAGAGGAATCACGGTCATCTAGGTCTACATCACATGCAACCTGTACAAGATGAACTTCTATGCCTTGCCTTCCGAGTTGATCAACTCATCACATGAATGATCTGTACTCTCCAGCCGGTCGTCTGGGTGCCACCAGCCGATCGGTTGGCTCCTCCAACCGATCGGTTCGCCTGGTCATCGTGCATCTCATCATGTCCGCCACCCGCTCATCTCTCTCCTCGAACCGGTCATCAACCGATCAGTTCACTCCTTGAACCGAATGTCTGGAACGTCAACCGATCGATTCACTCCTTGAACTGATCGTCTGAGCAGTCGTCTTGATGTCCGCCGGTCTTTGACATAACAGGAAATAAAATCCTATTCTATTTATTACATTGCTTTAAAAGGAAAACCCTGAGTTACATTCGGGGGGAGCAAAGGTAGGAAAGAATCTCGAATTATTTCGAGTTACATCAGGAATAGGAGAAGGAAGATCAGTGCTCAAACCGAGATGCAAGAAACCACAAACAACCACACACAGATAGGGGTTTATAGGCCATAATCACGCTACACACATCCACCACAAAACTCATTTAAGGGCGACGCGTATCGAGTGCATTAATAATACATATCATATATGTAATTAGGGATTTGTGGATTTAGGATTGGACATGCATAAAGCCTATATTATTCGCATCGTATGCAATAAATAAAGGCGACAAACCAAAATCGATCATATCGATATTCCTAAATATAGAACAGCTGACGTGGCTCTGATACCACTATTGGGTTTTTAGGGGAGACAGAGAAGGCAGCGGAAACAAAAATTTTCTCCCCAACCCATACCGAGGAAACGCGTCAACGTCTATATAATAGGAAAGGATGGTTTGCAGAATCATACCTTGTCTCGAGGCTTGCTCGGCGACAATACCTCGCACAATGTGTGGTCTTCAACTCCAGACTTCGACGGTGTCTGTGCAGCTCCTGGTCGCACCGGGACTGACAACTCCTACTCGAACCGGACTGTCGGATGACAGTTGTCCTCCTAAGCGGCAGTGTCCTCCCGCCTCTGTAGTAGTCCACACGGACCACCTGGAACTCCACTCTCCTTGTCCCACAAGGAAGTGGAAGGAGTCGCACCCTCCTGTTGACGTACTAGTCGCCAACACGCTCTCCTGCCTCCTCTTACAACTACAGTTGTCCTTCCCTTGCTGCACCTCCCTTTTGCGGGAAGCACTTGCTCGGGCTCTCTCATGGTTACCAAAACCAGAGAGAACGACAACTTGCAGAGCAACTGGTTGCACTGAGCTGTACTTTGAGAAGCCCTCAATACCCCTATATAAAGGAGAGTCATGGGACAGGGTTCTCCATCCCGAGCAATGCGGGACTAAAGCAGGAGTAGAAGGGTTCGAGAATTTTCCACAAAAAGCAACCGGTTCGCAACTTGAAATGATCGGTTCACAACTGAACCGATCGGTTCGACCATTGAGCTGATCGGTTGGACCTGAGCCGATTGTTTGGGGCACTCCAACTGATCGGTTGGTGCCCTGAACCGATCGGTTCATGGTCCTAATCCGGCTCAAAAATACTTTCCTTGTTTCTTTCCCAATTGGTATCGAATACCAATATTATTCCCAATCGAATTGGGCAATATGAAATGAAAGGAAAATTCTTGCCGACATGACTTTCCCAACTGGTCGGTTGCACCAGTTGAGCCGATCGGTTCAACTCTTGAACCGGTCGTCTCAACCTGGGCATGAGCCGATCGGCCTGGACACTCCAGCCGACCGGTTCAGCAACCTCAGCCGACCGGTTCATCACATGAACCGATCGGTTGGGAGCACAGGTTGGGCAAAATCAGTCAATTGCGATTTCAATCAATCCGATACTCCAATCAATGCGTCCAACACCTTGAACCATACGATATTGGGCTATCGACTGATTGAGTGTTTAATTGAACTACTAAACTCCTTTAGTAATCAATCTAAACATTGCTTTGTGGACAAAACTCCTCTTCTAGGTTAAATCCTATGTGTGTGACCCTGCAGGTCCATTTCACGTTGGCAGTGAAAGTCCATAACACTTATGACTTCACAAGCAAAGAGTGGTGCCTAGTCACACATTAGTGCTACCCAAGTGAAAGTAGAAAGTTGGAGAACAAATTTCATCCTACAATCCGTTAATGGTGTTACAGCGAATGTATAATTCCTTTGTCACTGATATCCCGAATGAACTCGAGGCATGGAACAGTCATCCTGTCAACGTTCATTCACTTCCTTGATCTCAGAGTAGTCTGGAAGAGATATGTATGACATCAGTATCATATACTGATTCACACATGCATGCATGCCTTTCTCAATCCTACTCATCAAGCGGCCATGGATATCAAACTCCCTCAGGAGGGACAAATCCCATATCTATCAGTCACCCCTCAAAAGCCTTATGTGTCAAAGCCACCCAATCATCACCTTTATAACAACCCATGTTTCAGGACTGCGTTTGATGATGTCAAAGTGTGCCCAATGACATGTGTTGAGTGCAGTGATTTCAGGTCTAAGAATCACACTCACCACCATCACTGTGAGTACTGACTGTGACTACCATCTCATGGTTCCATGTGTCAAACTCACGATGGGTCTGTCCGGTACCTTGTTCTCTAACAAGTACCTATGTGTTTGGTTTGATATCTCTATATCATGACTAATGAGATTCTGTCATCAACCAAAACCACAATCTAGTCCTGTGTGTCATTGCTGTCTATCTACCTTCCACAATGACATCCGACTAGGGACATATCAAGAATGTACAAACTCTTAGCATCCGTATGATCTCATCATTCAGGTCATGAACCTGAAGGCATACGTCATTGAGTACTGTCATTCTCTAGACATTCAATCTGTTCTATCACTATCTCATATGACTGAACCAGAAAGAATTGGAAGCTTGCCTTTGATGTTTATCAAATCAATCTTAATGTATCCCACCAATCATCCCATGATTGGCTCTCAGGGCATACATACCAACAATACATAGATTATATTTCTATTTGTTAAGCATCAAGATATCACATACATGCCATAATTGAGGGGTAATTACACCTTTATCTCAAAAATTAGGCTTTGTATGAATAAAGAAAACACACTCTTCAATAGGGAACTTTTGAAAGTTAGATACAACTTAAGAGCTCAGACCATCATCTTGGTTAGACTAAATAAAAACTTAAAAGATCATCCTTTTTGCATTTTTTGACTTCATAGAGTATGATTAAGCCATTCATGTAGAGAGAGAAAACTAGAATTCCATTTAAGGTTATATCACTTACCTGGAAGAGAGGAAAACCAAAATCCAAGGTGGAAATCTTCAAAATCAACAACACAATCTCAAGCTTGATCAACCAAATCTCCAAGAACGCCTCCTCTTTCCACAAATAGGGTGTATATAGAGAAAGGAAGGAAGAAAGGAGAATTCTTAACCTTATGTGTAGGTTTCCAATAAGAAGAAACAAAAAAACTCAGTCGTAGGAAGGAGGGTGAAGAATAGTAAGAAAAATAGGTAGTAAGGATCTTACAAGAATGGAGCAAGAAACACGATCGATGGCCTTAGATTAGTCTAAGAAGAACTTGAACTCGACCATGCATCCATGAAACCCCATGACCACCGAACCCAATATATTTTCTTCGGCCTTTGTCTTGCAACAACAAAGAATAAGGGATGAGATAATAGAGAGAGAAGAGAAGAGAAGACATGGGTATTTATATGTGGGTGATGTCAATACATTTCAGTCCAGTCATTGAGTACAAATCTCATCGACCAAGTACACACACATAGCATTGTTAGGAAACTCCTTGGTTGGTTAGTGATAAACCCCATTGGGATTCTGGCACCAAAGATCTCACCAAGGACTGATAAGTGACCAAGCACTAAGAACTAATCGGGCATCTAAGACTCGCCATCAGGCATCGATAAGTCAACGGGCACAAAGAACTCATTTGGCACCAAAGATTCACTAGGAACCAAGAAGTCACCGAGTGTGGAAAACTCATTAGGAACTAAGAACTCATCGAGCACTAAAAACTCATGGGGCACTGGGAATCCATTGACCCGATGGAAACAATACACTACCACCTCATAAAAATCATATAGACCCCATGAAAGCAAGGTTCAAAACCATCCAAGAAGATGTAAAAACTTTCTTAAGAACACTATAAATCTATTCAAGCAAGTACTAAAATTATATTCACACACCCAAAATGGATAATTTACATAAATGTCAAAAAGTTATAGGAAATTGTATAAATGGAGCAAACAAAGTCTAAACTGATTCAAAATTTAAACATACCTTTATCAAAAATATCAAATAATAAGACAAAGTTTAATTTAAAAAATAATCACCCAATTAGGTCAAGCAATTATGTTGATGACTTAGGCATGGTTAGGCACCTTACAACCACAAACCCCTAACAAGGAGTTTTCCTCCAAAATTCTAAGAAAACAAGGATGGGTACTTCCTACACATCTCATCGTCTAACTTCTAAGTGGCTTCCTGTACCCCCACGATGATGCCACAACATCTTCACTAAAGCTATATCCTTCTTCCTAAGCTTCTACACACACCTATCTAAGATTAACACTGGACCCTCAATATACGTAACATCTTCATCCAACTCCACTTCCACTAGTTGTATTGTTTTCTTTGTGTCTGGATGGCACTTCATAAACATTAAAACAAGGAAGACATAGTGCAACATGTGTAACTCTAGTGGTAACTACAATTTATACACTACCTTTCCCACTGGAGCAGTGATAGGGTAAGGTCCTATAAACATCAGAGCCAACTTTCCCTTCTTACCAAACCTCAGAACATCCTCCCAAGGGGAAACTTTGAGATATTCACAGTCTATGGTGGCTGTAGGTGTATGACATTTTCCTATCATATGTTTCCTTTCATTTTTGTTGGATCATCTTTATCTACTCTATAGTTTGTTGAACCAACTCAAGACCCAACAACTAATAATATATTCACTTTCCTCGTACCAAGAAAGAGGCAACCTAAAATTCCTACCATGCAAACCCTAATATTGGCATATCTATGCTCCTCTAGTAACTGTTGTTGTAAGAAAAATTAAACGAACTAAATATCCCAATCTCCAATAAACTGAAGCACACATACCCTCTACAGATCCTTCAACATTTGAATAGTTGTTCCTGACTGGCTATCTATCTATAGGTGGAATTTTGTAATGAACCTCAACTGTATCCCCAATGATGTGTGTAGACATTCCCAAATGATACTCATAAACTGAGGACCTATGTGTAACACTATTGTAACTGGTATTCCGTGCATACAAACTATCTCATCAACATATATATGTGCCAACTTCTCTATTGTGTAAGTGATCTTAACCAACAAAAAGTGAGCTGACTTTGTCAACCGATCAACAATATCACCCACATGGAGTGATGACCTTTGGTGGTTCAAGGAAGACTAGCAACAAAGTCCATAGTTAAGTGATCCCATTTCCACTATGGAACTCACAAAGGTTGCAACGTCCTTATGGGGTTTTGATGTTGTGCTTTGACCTACTGACACACTGGACACTTGGAAACAAACTCTACTAATCATGCTTCAGACCTAGACACCAATACACGTACTTAGGATTATGGTACATATTTGTAAACCATGATGTATTACCTACATTGAGGAATGAGCCTCCTCAAGAATCATTTCCCTTGGACCTCTATAATCAGGAACCACTATCTGATTGTTAAATCACACTGTCATGTCATCTCTCTCATGGTTTGTGTCATGATTCTCGCTGCCAAACTTGAATCTATAATTATATATCATGGTATCATCGTTCTATGCATCTCGGATCTACTGCAAAAATGTTGGCTTCACTTGTAAGTGCACCAACAAATCTGCCAATAAGAAGACCTCCATTTGTGCATTCATCTATCTCAACAACACCAACATATTCCTCTTATGACATGTCATGGAGAACATATGTGCTTTATTAAAAGATAACAATGAAGACACCTTCCTACTGAGTGCATTAGCCACTACATTTGCCTTTCCAGGATGATAGTCTATCATACAATTGTAGTCCTTGATCAACTCCATCCACCACTCTACCTCATGTTCAACTTATTCTTTGAGAATATATACTACAAATTCTTATGATCTTTAAGAATTTGACACTTATATCCATACAATTAGTGGCTCCAAATCTTCAAGGCAAGAACCACTACCACTAACTCTAGATAAAGAGTTGGATAGTTCTTCTCATGTTGCTTAAGTTGTCGAGAAGCAAAGAGATCACATTCTTGTTCCGCAATAGTACACATCCCAACACACTCTAATGGTTATCACTACATTAGATAAATAGTCCATATAACATGCACACATAGTAGAGAATGCCAAGATGAAATAGTCCAATCACAACATATTTAATGTCCCATAGCAAGGTAGGTGGGGTCATAGACCCAATGTACAAATATGATCACTAATATCAATGAAATCAAGGAGTAATATTTTGGGATTCAGTAAATGATGTAACAAGAGGAATCAATCAAGAAGGTATTTGACTTGTTAAGGGAAATTTGTGTCATAGTCAATTATAATGTCTAAATAAAGAGGGAAAGAGAACATACCTCAGGAAGGCCCACTTATCCAATAGTATTCCTATGGTCTGATTCAATAAGTGTATTGAGTTATTATTTATTTCATTAAATTCATTCAGCCTAAGAGTGACCTTAATCTATTCTCTAATTGGATTTTGGAAACTCTTTTTTATCAAACAAATTTATACTTTTCTTTTATTAATCCAATATGTAGTTTTGAATTTGTAAAGTATGATAAAAAACTCATGTGGAAATATCAGATTACTGTTATGCATCACACATCATGGTATGTGAGCATTCGAGGCCTTACTAGACTTGTATTGATTTAGAAACTTACAGTATCATGGACCTAGAGGTCATGTCCCTAGATAACTTGACCCTTTGGTCCTTCATCTCCTACCATAGAAGGTATGGGAGGAGGTCGGCTACCATAGATCATCCAAAACCTAAGAAAACCCAAGGTCTAAGTCACTTTATATGGGGCCATCAACACTAGCGATTAAAAGATCCATAGCAACAAAAGGAACTCGATAGCTTGAGGTAGTAGTAATGGACTTAAAGGCATGAAAACATATTAATGAAATTAAAACAATAAATTGAACCACAATATCATAACACTAGCAATTCTGAGATAAAGAGAGATGGAAACCCAATTTGAGAATCAAAGAAAGGCAAGACAAGGAGGAGATGGTATGCACCTACTATAGGAGAGGTCAAGTTGCAGAAGCCATCAACTTTATAGTGTCATGTCATGAGATCTAGCGGCCATTTAGGGGCAATGCAAAGGCAGACCGATGCAAGGGACATATTGGTTGTTGTAGTGCTTGACTTTATCTAGGAGTTTGCAGATTTGGATGAACTTTGAAGACTACCATGAATAAATGCTTGTGGGTTTCCGTCTAGGTATTTCATTGTACAAAAGAATAAGGGAGGTGAAGAGGGACCAGAGAGAAAGAGGGAAGGAGCAAGGGTAGAAACTACTAGCAATTGGCAATGGGACAAGGATGGGGAAGGCACCATAGGCTATTGTTGTCTATGCAGATCTACCATCCCTAGTGGTGTCTTAACATAATTATTGCAGGTACATGGAAGAAGAAGGTAGTGGGTGGTTTGGGTTAGTGTATTGGGAAGACGATGGATAAAGATATAAGAACAAAAAAGAGAAGAGGGGACAACAGTATGAAGAGGGTGGGGGGAAGCAACCGCCAGCTATGGGTTGAACACAACCTCCATTGCGATGAAAATGAGGAGTAACAGAGAGGAGTCTTGTGTCTCACACAATTAGAAGACCATGAAATGAAGTTTACGGAAATAAATAATGTGGTCATTTAGGTGATCAATTACTACCTATGTTGACTATATGTTTCCTTTTGAATCTAAGTTGGGGCACCATTTAACCTTTATTTAACCTCGAATTTTCAAGGTAGGCTAGAGTTAAAATTTAACATTTTCTTTGTATTTTAAAAATATTAGATGTTAAACTACTTTCTCATAGTTATTTCTGGCATTTATTTTCATATTTAATTCATTTTCTTTAATATCTACTCCTAGGATATTTTAGAGAGTCAAACTTACTAATTAGTACATTAAGTCCTATTATTTATTTTTTGGTGTATATATTAATTTTAGACCCTTTTTTTAGAGTATATGAAGTGAAACACATCAAAACTATACACAAATTCATATTGATATTTAAGTATCTTAATTTTTGGAGAAAAATAATGATTTATATATTTTGATGAAATGGTTCTAATAAAGAGGAGGGATGATTAAGGTACCATAGTTGGGTATGTTACAACACTCCACTCCTTAAAAAGGATTTCATCCTCGAAAGCCAAACATGTAACACATAATCTACCTTAAATATTTATATAGTTTAGATTAATTTTTTTATAGAGAATGCTTGTATTTATGTAGAATCAATCAAGATAATTTTTTAATGATTTGTCCATTGTGTTCATTATTATATCTAGATAATTAGAAGTTGAATTACCCTCCTAAGTTCTTAAAGTATAAGACCTGACTCCTTCAAAGAGACTACCTATGTCTCAACTTAGCCATCTAACATCATAGTACAAGTATTCTATCAAATAATCACAATATAAGAACACATTCTTGTAAATAAATTCAAATGTTTTAACCTCATCTTTTAATTGAACTCAAATATAGTTATGTGCATTCCTTAATCTCTCAATGGAGATTATTATTTATTAGCATAATCTAGATCATCATTTTAAGGTTAGAGTTTGGTTCTTATATTCATCTACTAATTTTCATATTTTCCCTTCATTTTATATTCATTAGTCTCAACTTCTTTCATTTCATGTTGGTTACATTATTGGAACCAATCATTCTTAATTCAGTAGATATACATTGAACTTCTTCTCATTAACATCCATCAAATTTAGATGTTAGTATATTTCATTCAATTTGGGTTAAGCCACATGTAATTAAAGTAAAAGATTAAAGATTTCATCATAATACTTCCTTAGTTTCACCTTTAACTTGCCACCACCATTCGTTACCTTTTGTTCATATTGTTTCTTATATTTAGATGAGTGTACCATGTCATTGAATTCCAAAGTCATTCTTATAATTAGAAAATATCACTCAGTATCTTATGACACTACTCACTTTAGCTTAAAACAATGGTTTAGGATACATATTATTACCTCGTAATCTCTAATCATTCTTACCAATTGATTATTATGTAGCTTGTATTAAAGGACCCACATTCATGTGAGGGTATACTCATCATTTCATAAGTCATAATAAAATAGATTTATTGGGCTTAGGTCGTATTGGTAAGATTCATCATCTTCAATTGAATTATTAATACATACACTTCATCATTTCATCACATTTACAACCTTATATACAAGTTCTAGCTTCATCATTCATACTAATTTTAATACTAAACTTGTAGGGTTTTTAAGAAGTCATCCTTAGTTAAACATATCATTTAGTTTTCCATCATGGTGCACATGGGTATTCATTGGAGCTATTTGCACACATGGAAACCCTAGTTTACATTTTTCACATATTTCATACATCAACCATAAGTAAATGTTGATTCATTAGCTCATTTGATTCAATCCATCAACACAAATCCTAAATAGGTAATATCTCCACCTAATACTGATATTTATGTATATATCATATTCAATTTTAGAAGGACTCAACAAAATACTTGTATAATTCATTCTAATACAATTCAAATATGATTCTATACATGTCAATTCAATTCCAAAGCATATCAACCATTAGGCTGATTTTTCGGCAATATTCACATGAAATAGTGTAGTTATCAATCCATAGAGTTTTCCATGGATCCTCAGTCAATATATTAGGAACTAAGCAAGTTTTGATCAATGAGAAATAATCAAAATCAACAAAATTTGATTCTGTAATATCTTTCCAAATCAATACTCAATCACATATATATAAGCAAGATTTCTGATTATTTTATCCAGATAAGATTAGTCTTTCAACAGGAATGCAGAGCTTAGAAGGGAGATAAACACTCACCTAAGGTGGCAAGCACCTTAAAAACGTAGGTCAAAATCTGAATTTTCAGAAATCCAACTAAACTCGAACAACTGAATCGATTTCTTCCTCCTTTCAACTCGGAAACCCTAGAAATGGAGATTAGGAGCGGAAGAGTGAGAAAAGGGGGTGATTTGATGTGATTTCAAATCAAAACATAGGTGGGATGGAATCTTGACATGTGAGATAAGAATCACCATGAAAAACTTTGCAAAGAAGCTAAACTTACTTGATTTCATCATATCTCAGATAGTGAAACCCTAGGTCAACATCTCCACCACTTTCTCCTCTCAAAACCCTAACTATCCTCTCTTTCTCTCTCTAAGATTTCATTTCTTTGAAATGTATCACAAAATATGAGAGCTCCTTGGGTGCTAGGTTGATCATATAGATGAACTAATGTGCTTACTTACACTTTCTTTTATTTTTAGCAGAATTTTCTATCATAAAACATGTTATTGAAAATTGTCAATTGAATAGGTCAAACCTCCTCCAAAAATGATGAATGTTTATCATGTTGTGGGAGAGATAATTTCATAGCTCTAGTAAAAATATTAGATCAAACCAAGTTACGATAAATAAATAAAAATCAAATACTAGACTACTATTTTTCAACCAGAATGCATGGTCAGTTGGGTTTATTCTGGGGAAACTTAACCAACACCCCTCTCTATAGAGATCAAAGATCATCCAAAAATTATGAAATTCTATAGTAGAGTTTCAAAATATTAGTTTAAATTTAAAACTACCAATAAAAAGTTAAAAGTAAAATACCATACTTCTATATTTCAATCTGAATACATGGCCCACTGAGTTTGTCTTGGGAAAACTCGACCGACAAATAGGTCATTAGATTATTCAAAAATTATGATATTTTTCAATAACACTTATATTTAAGTTATCCAAACCATATATATGATTAAGGTAAATTAGAGTTATAAATAAAATACTAAAAATCATTTACCACTCCACTATATTTATCAAATTATGTATTCATATGCCATCAAAATGCTATTTTTTTAGTCGATTAGGGTTTTCAATTATCAAACCCTAACTATTTGAAATAAAACCATATTTAGAGTTTCTCATTAGGTTTAAAGAATCATGATTAGAATACCATCATTAATCAAGTTTTAAACAATGATCAATTTAGTTAAGAATGGAATCACTAAGCAAACCCTGATTAGATGGCTAATGACAAAACATGTCATTATAATATTCTCCCCTCATTTTAGGATTTCATCTCGAAATCTAAGAAAAAAATGCAAGAATATCATATCATCTAATCGTTCATCTCTCTCATCATCAAGTTAGAAATACTTTTTATCTTTCTTTCATATGACTTCTTTTTTTGCATTAGATGGATATTTCATCCCTTGTCATCATCATATCTCTCCTTGAGTATTCCAAACACTTAAATCACAAATATTAGTAAAACATCATTTATCAAGATGTGGCTCACATCACCTTTCACATTCTTCTAAAATTTGATTATGTATCTCATGGATTAAGAATATGACTCATTCAGTATTATTATTCACATTCATCAATTCTCTTCACAAGGAAGATCATTTAGTGTGCATCATTCTCAGTTCTTAGCTTTTTCATACAATTTTAAATTTCATACTCAGATTCAAGCTCAATGGAGATTATCTTCATAATCCATTAGGCTTTCATCTGTATCTAAAATTTCTTTTGCCATAGGTTCCACATTGAATTTTAAAACCATTTCTCTTTCACCATTTTATCACCATTCTTTTATTTTATCACCATCAATCTTATTATACACCCAAACTGTAGTCATCTGGATGCTTGGTCAGGGAAACCAAAAGAAGTACATTCAAAAGTCCCATACTAGCTTATCTCAACACCCAAATACTTGATGAGAGTATTTGCACACTGAATTCAGTATGTATGCACATCTTTCAAGTTATATTCGACATCCACATTATCATTTAGTCCTAGTTCCTATTGTCCCCGTAGACTCATCTAACCTCGCTATGATACCACATTGTTGGTACCTCTCTTTTGATTGTCATAAATGTCAACCATTAGAGAAAATCCCTAAACCTAAACCCAAATTATGAAATAAAACAATGAATTCTTGACAAATACGATTAAAACAGTATACAAAAATCACAGATAAATTTTTTTCCCTTTTATTTCTTCATAATTTTCACAAACCAATGTCACGTCAAGGACCTCACAATAAGCTAACACAAATCTTATTCAACTCCATCAAAACTAGGATCAAATCTTATGGCTCATATGAAGTTAATAGATACATGTACATGAATCAACAAACTTTGTATACTACCCATCCCAGGAAACACAGTGTACATGGACAATCTAATCTATCTAGATTATTCTATTTATATATTATTTGTCATGACTTCTCTACTGGATAACATTATACCTAAAAACATCTGAAGCAACCTCATGAGACTCATATAGAGCCCTAGTGAGTGGTACCTCCTACTTAAGTTGAATACATGCATCAACATTAAGTTAAGTATAATGAACTTAAAAGAAACATGCCAATATTGAAAGGTCTAGCATATAGTTCTAAATCTAATCAAATCTAGTTTACAATGATAATCTAATCAAATAGATAAGGCAATCACTTAGACCAAATTCAATTTTAAAACATCTTTTAGAGAATGCTTGTGAGAAAATCAATAGATGTTACTTAATTCAGGATGGCTATACTTCACTATGAGTACCAAGTCAAGATCTAAACAATTAGAATCAATATATAATAATAACATCATCTTTGTGACACCCACCAGCTAGACTAGGAACACATCATGTAGTCCTGAAGCTGAAGTACACATAAGACATGTCTACCAAACAACACTGTAAAAAAGCAAGCCATACAAATCATAATCAAAATGGATACAAAGTTCCAACATTCACTACTTGTCAACAAGATAGATCAGAATATGAAATAGATAACCTCTATAACAGGATGATTATTTTCCACAACAAGAAACATAATCAACAATGGAAAATTATCAGCCAGCAGAACAAGAATGTAACAAACATTTAAATCATATTCTACATGGCTTGTCATCTTTTATTCATTGGCCCTGCAACTACTAGGCTTGTACTTCACCAGTAGAATTCACCACGCTTGATTCTCATGTGAACGACTCACTGTCACTATCTTAGGGTTTAGCCAAAAACCCTAAGATATCAGCAATAAACCCTGGACACCTCAGGGTTGCCTAAAGAGCCTCACATCCTCATCTTGGATACACGAGATAGGAACCAAAAAAACAATATCACATATCACAACATTTCTCATATTTTCATATTTCACATATTTCATTTCCTTAGAGTCTATTCCTCATGGACATAGACTTTCAAAACAAGGATTTAGGACCAGAGCCATTCCAGATGACTCACTCCTAAATCCTGGTGGTCTAACCTTTATGATCTCGATCCACACTCTAGAAATCTTTCTCATAATCCATCAATTACTACAAGGAGATCCGTTTTGTTTCCCCAATGTGGTCCTTGGGGGAAACTCATGGTGTTCAGGGCACCTAACTAGATGTGTCATCATTTCACTTGTTATTAATCTCTTTTACTCATCTTAAAAGAACTCAAAACATCATGTATCATATTTGTGTATTCTCACATAACTAGAATAACATGAAACATGTTAGGTTTATCAAAAGGAAATGATTAAAGAAAGAATCACAACAAATCTATAGTTTGCAACACATATGATTCTTTCCATTTTCTTCATCAACTCATAGCATTCATCATCAGTGGGCTTTCAACCCAAGACATAATCTCATTGTCTAGCATTTACCCCATCATGATTTTATTATCATTAGTGGGCTTTCAGCCTGAGACATAATCTCATTGTGCAACATTTTGCCTCATAAGAGTTTCTCAAATGTAAGCAGTGCATGTTAAATTAAATATCAACATATTTCTTATCAATTCATTCTATATCATAATTCTCAACAAATATTTGTACATGCCTTAGAACTAGCAACAATAAAAGCATATACATATCTTATATCATTCATCACACTCAGAATAGATTTATCATACAACATATGCTTATTCCATCCAGTTTAAATGGATGCAAATAAATTTCATGCATATACATGCATTAAACACTTAGTTCTCTTATTCTTTTATTTCACATTTTTCAGTTAGGGTTACTAATCAGCACATGTTGAATACCAATTGAAGTCCATCAAAAAGTCCATTTCAGAGTACAAGTATTATCTCAAATAATCACAATCCAAGAACACATTCTTGTAAATCAATGTAAATGTTTGAACCACATATTTTAATTGAATTCAACTATAGTTATGTGCGTTCCTTAATCCCTCATTTGAGATCATTATTCATTAGCATCATCTAGACATCATTTTTGTAAGACCCTTGACCTAGCCTTTTGGGCTAACCTTATTTTCTTTGCTTGATTATATGCTTAAAACCTTAATCTAATCCTTTGAGATGTTTTTAGAACATGTGACAAGCTTATATCTTCAGTTTGGTCCTATTTGGATGATGTTTGAGCAATGTACCTCTATTTTGGACCACATTGCAATTTACCCAAGATTGAGGGTTATATTGCAATTTGTCATATGTAGAGTGTTCCCTCTTGTATTGGCATCAAGATAGAGAGAAAGGAGCATAGGGACACCTTGCTTGGAAAATGGTTGATGATGTGACATCACATGGTGAGATTAGGGTTTCTAGGGTTTGCCTTGTTGATGAGCTTCGACCATGCTAGGGTTTGTGTGTGTTGCAACTGCAACACCACTCTTGGATGAGTGTTGCAATTGCAACACTTACCTAGGTGTATTTTCTTCGACCTTGGTGCTCTATTTGAGGTTTGGTCGCTAAGGTTTCTCCTCTAGTGAAGTGCCTCGACCATGTTGTGCATGGTGACCTAGTATAGCAACCGCTACATGGGTACCATGATGTGTTGCGACCACAACAAGGGTTGTATCTGACCTAGGTGGTCACTACCCTTCCTAGATAGTATCATCCTTCTATGCATGCATGTGTTAAGTGGTTTCATGGCTATTTCCTTGGCAGAAAAATGTCTTTTTGATGCTCTATTGTGTTGACACCTCATAAGCCCCTTCCCTTCTGCCTTATGTATATAACCCCTCTCCTTCACATGTAAGTACCCTTTTTAGCCCTACTCTTTTTCTTCTCCCTTGTGTTTGTCTTTGGAGCTTTGTGGAAAAAAAAGACCGATCTTGGAGCTTTGGCGGCCAACCAACCTTACATGTGGTGACCTTGAGCTTGATCATCTTCTTTGTGGTGATCTTTGGTGATCTTCTTCCTTGGTAAGTTGTTATATCTCCTTGGTCACATTTTCTTTTGATCTCTATCGTATCTTATTCTTCTTTCTTGGACATGAGACTATGGATTGACCATGGTGTCTATTCTTTGATGATCTTCTCTTCACTAAGGTCGGACACCATGGATTAACCATGGTGGTACCTAAGTGAGATGGATCTTTCCTCTCTTTCTACTTTCTTCCCTCTTGATTGACTTAGGGTTTGTGTTTTTCTTCATCTTAAGCCATCTTTTGACCTTGGTATGCTTTCTCCTTCTTGAGGTGATCTTGTGGCAGAAAGTTACTCTTGGGCAGAGTTCTTTCTTCTCTCTTGGAGATCATGTTCTTGGAGCTTGATCCTCTATATAAGGTGGGTTATATAACTCTCTTCCCTCACTATTATTGCACTATGTTCTTACATGCATGTTGTTGTTTTGATCTTTAAAATGTAATCCTGATGTGCTAGATGGAGTTATCATGATATAGGTTTAAATCTTGGTGATAATCACATGTGGTTTGCTTCTACTCCTAAACCCTAATTTCTTGCACTCAATTTTTGTGGTGATTATGGAATATATGTTTTCCTTATTGCACTTTGACTATCGAATTGTATCTTGTTATGGTTCATCTACCTTGGATAAGAGGAGGTTTTAGTTCTATTGATATGCATGTGAACTTGGTTTTCATCTCTTTAATTATAGTCTTTATGGTGACTTTCCATGACACATGTTCTAGGGTTTAGATGGACATCTTTGTGTGGAGTTTGCCATTAGATGATGCTTGGTTTTCTTGAGGTTGATCTTCTATTTTGACCATGATTTGGTTCTGTTTTGAAGTTGGTTGTGTGTATGAATTGAGTTTGCTACACCTTTTGGTATTCCTCTATGGTTGCTACACTAGTTGGGTGGTTTTTGCAACCACAACAACCCTAACCCTAGGGTATGGTTGTTACACATGCTCTCTAGCGGTCGCAACAAAGTGCTTCAAGCATGCATGTTACCACACATCAGTGCCTTCAACCACTACACTCAACCTAGAGGTTGCAACAAATGCCGACCCTAAGTAGGTTGCAACACCTATGGTCTCTACCCTTATGGTCGCTACATATACATACACTCATGTAGGTCGCTACACCTATCATCCAATCGACCGCAACACTTGGTAGTTGGTCTATACATGATGAGGTAAGGTTGAATGATTAATTATATAAATAGTGCTTAAACCTAATACACTCCAAATATGTGGGAGGTAATGAAACTAGGGTTTGGTGATTGAATGATAAGATGGAACCCTAATCGGCCATATGAGAAACCCTAACCCTAATCTCAAGTGCAATATATACTTGTTGAGATTTCTTGATTTAATAGTGAGATGATGTTTTCTCTCTCCTACTTGTGTAACCTTAACCTTGTAGGTGGAATGAATGTCATAACTAGTGAATGCTATGGTGTGCATGATATGTCACAAGGTGATGATTATAACCCTTGATGAGGCATATGAAGATCATAATGATGTTCTGGGTCTTATGACATGACAAATGCTAAATGCCTAGTGAGAGGTGATACCCTCTAGTAATGAGACGAGGGATTGAAATCCCCTTGTGATGTGACAATGATGTTGGCCATGTGTGGCCGTGATAACATGTGATGATGATAGCCTTGACCAAGACAATGGTATAGTGATGTCTTGAGATGATGTGACAAGTTTACAACTTATGCGTTTTATATCTTTTGGATTTGTATTATACCCTTATCTTTGTAGAAGTTTGTTTATGGTTTGTACGTTCTAACTTGATTGATGCTAAAAGATACTCCATTGTCTTAACTACTCAAGTGAAATTCTAATAATGTAGATGCCATGTTCCATAGATCCATTCCAGTGTCAGAACTTTTTGGGTGGTGAAACGAGTCATTCCCACAGGAAACTCAGAGTGAATATTTTTGGATATGCGGGGGTGCAAGTCAAGTATCTCTTCACATCTACAATTACAGGGTGGGTAGGATGACTGTGGTCATACCTAGTCCTTAGTTGAGATGGCCATGCATGAGCTGTTCTCCTTTTATGATATGTGAAAGGAAACAGTATAACTGCATTTGATGTCTCTTTTTAGAATGGCCATGCGTGAGGTTGTTCTCTAGCACTGCGCCATGTACCAAGGTGGGCTATGTGTGTATCAGCTTGACTATATGTTGATGTTTGTAGTTGACAGTTATGTCTCTATGGTGTTTCTCTCGTACTGATTGAGATGTGTTGGTGAGATCGTGGATTCCATCTTTTCTATTGATCTTATATGGCACCGATTTTGACTTCACAGTGGTCGGTTGGATTTGAGTGGTACGCCTCAAATCCTCAGGGTAAATAAAAGACATAATATATATATGTGTAGCATTGATGCTTAGGATCAAATATGATTCACATTGGATGACCCCTTTTCTTATTTCTTGTACTAGTTTCTTGAATTATAATATAGTAAGAGAAATCAATTTGTATACATGTTCTTCATATTCCTTCTTAAAGTAAAAGATGTTCCACTTCTCAGTTGTAGATGCTTGAATTGGTTAAATAGTGTTAACTACTTTGCTCATATCATTTTGATGAATATGATGAACTTGACAATATGTGCTATCGTGCTATTTTTATATATTGGTTCTTATAATAGACATTAGCGGAGAGTTATATCTCTTATTGGGATGTTTGGTCTCACCCTATGGGTTTCCACATCTTTTAGGTGGTTGTGCACAATGAGGTAGACATCGTGCAACTGAGGAAGAGCAGCAAGAGGAGCAGTAGTTGTAGAAGGTTGGACATGCTACTAGTGTTTGTAGTAGACTCCTATGTGCCATCCCTATACTCTCAAATCCTTGGGGAGGTTTTTTGATTTTGTACATCGATATGAGGTTTTTGGAAGTATGCCATGATTGTATAGATATGGCTTGTATATGTATAAACATGGTATCATATGTAATAGACTATGTCTAGTTAGTCAGTGACACAGTTTGTGAGTTCCGATGTAAAATATTAATACTTTTGTAATTATATGGAATCATTTTAATTTATCCTATTTTGTGGTAATCTGGATGATTAATTTTAATTCCACACTTTGGTTTGAGTAATCTCACTTTTTCCTGGTGAGGGGCATCACAGTTTTAAGGTTAGAGTTAGGTACTTAGATTCATCTAATAATTCTTATCTTTTTCCTTCATTTTATATTCATTAGTATCAACTTCTTTCATTTCATGTTGATTACATTATTGGAACTAATCATTCTTAATTCACTGGATATACAATACTTCTATTCTCATTAGCATCTGTCAAAGTCTACTGTTAGTATATTTAATTCAATTTGGGTTAATCCAAATGTAATTAAAGTAAAAGACTAGAGGCTTCATCATAATAACTTCATTAGTTTCACCTTTAACTTGCCACCACCATTTAGTACATTTCATTCATATCATTTCTTATATTTATATAAGTGCTCAATGTCATTGACTTCCAAATTCATTCTTATAATGAACAAAGATCACTAGGTCTCTTATGATACTACTCAATTTATCTTAAAAGAATGGTTTAGGATACATCTTATGATATCATAACCTTTAACTATTCTTCCCAATTCATTATTATGTAGCTTGTATAAAAGGACCCACATTCATGTGAGGGTTTACTTATCATTTCATAAGTCATACTAAAATATATTCATTGGTCTTAGATCATATTAGTAAGATTCATCATCTTCAATTGAAGTATTAATACATACACCATCATTTCATCACACATGGAACCTTGTATACAAGTTCTAGCTTTATCATTCATACTCATCTTAATACTAAACTTGTAGGGTTTTCAAGAAGTTATACTTAGTTCAACATATAACAAGAATCATATCATTCAGTAATTCCATCATGGTGCACATGGGTATTCATTGGAGCTATTCACACACATGGAAACCCTAGTTTCTATTTTCACATATTTCATACAACAAACATAAGTATACATTGATTAATTACCTCATTTGATTCAATCCGTCAACACAAATCCTAAACATGGATATCACCACCTCATACTGATCTTTATGTATATATCATATTCAGTTTCAGTAAGACACAACAAAACACTTGTATAATTCATTCTAATACAATTCAAATATGATTTTATACATGTCAATTCAATTTCAAAGCATATCAGACATTAAGTTGATTTTTAGGAAATATTCACATAAAATAGCATAGTCATCTATCCATATAATTTCCCATGGATCCTAAATCAATATATCAAGAACAAAGAAAGTTCAAATCAATGAGAAATAATCAAAATCTGTAGAATTTGATTCCCTAATATCTTTCCAAATCAATACCCAATCACATACAGATATAAGTAAGGTTTCTAATTAGTTTATCCAGATAGAATTAGGATTTCAACATGAATACATAGCTTAGGAGGAAGATAAACACTCACCTTAGGTGACAATCAATTTAAAAACATACGTCAACTTCTGAATTTTTAGAAATCCAATCAAACTCTAGAAACTGAATCCATTTCTTCCTCCTATCAATGTAGAAACCCTAGAAATGGAGATTAGGAGAGGAAGTGTGAGAAAAGGGTGTGATTTGATGTGATTTAGAAAAAAAAATCAAAGGAGGGATGGAATCGTGACATGTGGGAGAAGAATCACCATGAAAGACTATGCAAATAAGCTAAACATACTTGATTTCATCATATCTTAGATAGTGAAACCCTAGGTCAACATCTCCACCACTTTCTCCTCTCAAAATCCTAGTTCTCCTCTCTCTCTAGGATTTCATTTCTATGGAATGGATTACGAAATATGATATCTCCTTGGGTTCTGGGTTGCCAATATAGATTAATTACGGTGCTTGCGTTAATTACAAATTGACCCAACATATAATTTCTTTTATTTTAACAAAATTTTCTATCATAAAACTTGTTACTAAAAATTGTCTACTAAATAGGTGACACCTCCTCCAAAATTTTTGAAAATTTCTCATGTTGTTGGAGAGATCATTTCATAGATCCAGTAAAAAAATTAGATCAATAAACTTACCAATAAATAAATAAAAATGAAATACTAGATTGCTATTTTTCATCCAGAATGCATGGTCGGCTGGGTATATTTTGGTGAAACTTGCCCGACATCCACTAGTACAGGAATGGTCTATAGCGTCAGTTTTTTTAAGCCTATAGTGTCACTTTATAACTGACGCCTAAGTGGTCGTCGCTATAGAATTTGCTCTATAGCGTCAGTTTATTTGACCAAATAAAACCGACCTTACAGAGTAAACACCGACGCAAAAGGTTGTAAAAAATATGACCCAGGCGAGAAAAAAGGAGCCTGTAAGGTCAGTTATTCCAAAAAAACCGACGTAAACTCTCTCGGTCGAGAAAATTGTCGACCAAACACATTTTCGGTCGACAATTTTCTCGACTGAGAGAGTTTACAGGGTCGGTTTTTTTGGAATAGCTGACGCTAAATATTGAATAACCACTTTAGTGTACTCCTCGGTCGAGAACATTGTCGACCGAAAATATTGTCGGTCGACAATTTTCTCGACCGAGAGAGTTTACAGGGTTGGTTTTTTTGGAATAACTGACGCTAAAAATTTAAATAGACATTTCAGTGTACCCCTCGGTCGAGAAAATTGTCGACCGAAAATATTTCGATCGACAAAATTTTCGACCGAGGGGTACACTGAAATGTTCTGTAGAAACTGAAATAGAATAGAAGATTCATATATTCTGGGAGAGGGGAGCATTGATGCTCAACCGTCACCATTCAAAACCACACATTCATGACAAAAATGATTCATAATCACTTCATAATTTACAAAATGATATAAGGAGGAAAAATTAGCTTGAAATCCTAGAAATATACCATCTTTTGAGAGATTAAAAGTAATCATTATCCATATGCAAACAAGGTCTATGATTACCACTTCCATCAAAAAAATCATGCACAAGATGTAGGGTTCATCTAAGATGAAAAACTACTCAAGAACTATCATACAAGCTCACACCCTAGGTAAAGGTACATCTTTATACTTGGATCAATATTTTTAAGGCAAAATCATGTACATGTAAGGTAAGAGTGAACAATAATCATGGATAAAGTTATATAACTCACCTTAGAGATGATGTAGAAACTCCAAACAGCAAGGTAGATTGAAGAAAAATGAGGAAGAAACCCTAGCTTGGGCACTCCTCTTCACCAAGCTGGTTCCTTCTCCAAAAAGGAAGCAAACCCTATGTTGAAAAGGTAAGAAGAAGAGAGGGGAAGATGTTTTCAACCATTATCTCAAGCTCCACCATGGAACGTCATGGATTCATCCAAGAAGAAGAGAGGGGAAGATAGAACAACAAGAAAAACAAAGAAAAAGAGACATATCTCACCTACCAAGACTAAGAAAGGTGGATCCGAACCCAGAAACGAACTTGGGAACCTTACTTGGAAACGACAACGACCTTCCTTGGAAACGGCGGCGACCTTACTTGGAAATAGCGGCGACCTTCGTGGAGGCTGAGATGACCTTCACGGAGAGGCAGTGACCTTCGTGGAAGTGTGGAGAGGTGGCGACGATGAGCTCTTTTCGCGGAGAGGAGGCAAGGGATTTGGCGGCACAGAGAGGTGGCAAGGGCTTCACGGATACCACGATCCTCTTCGAACACGACGACGAGCTTCTTGGAAAAGGCTTTGGCGGCGTGACAACAATGAAAAGTGATGCCACGGGAGAGAAGCAGAGAAGGTATCTGCGGCAGAAAAGGTATCAGCACCGCAGGAGAGAAAAAGAGAACGAAAATTTTGTTTCACAGGGGAGAAAGACTAGGTTTTGGCCATTTTAAAGGAGAGACTCGACCTGTATCGTCGGTTAAAAGAAACAAACCGATGCTAAAGATAAGCGGTGCCCGTGTCTGGTTATTTAAAAACACTCAAACTCATTTTCAGTTGACAAATTTGTCGACCGAGAGGTTATCGGTCGACAAATTCGTCGACCGAGGGGAGCTCTAGGGTCGGTTAAAAGTACAAAACTGACGCTAGAGGTGCTTATACATGTGTGAACTAAACTAGATCTAAAATTCATGTCGGTCGACAAATTTGTCGACCGAGGAGTCCTTTAGGGTCGGTTATTAGAAAAAACTGACCCTAGAGGTGCTTATACATGTGAAATCTAGCTCCTTCTCGGTCGATGAATTTGTCGACTGAGAGGTTATCGGTCGACAAATTTGTCGACCGAGGGAGCTCCAGGGTCAGTTAAAAGTAAAAAACCGACGCTAGAGGTGTTTATACAACCATAATATGGGATGATGTTATGTGAAACCCTAATATAGGGTGATGTCGTGTGAAACCCTAATATGGGATAATGTTATGTGAAACCCTAATATAGGGTGATGTTGTGTAAAACCCTAATATGGGATAATGTTATGTGAAACCTATGGGATAATGTTATGTGAAACCCTAATTGATAAAGATGGGAAACTCTAACCCTAATGAGGGAATAGTGATGTTATCTTTGTATTGCATGATGTTGATATGAAATTGATATGGTTGTTATCAAGTATACTAACCATGCAAGTATCATGAGATAATAAGCGTATAACCAGGTATGAGCTATGATGGTAATGGGCCTTGTGAGCCATTATTTTATTTGTTGCGTAGTGAGAGGTGACAACAAGAAGTTGAATATGCCTAGTGAGTTATGTGAGATGCTTGTGTAACAAGTATCCAGAATACCTTGGTCAGATGACCTGAAGGTAATAGTTACCTGATAAGTGATAACCATGTTTAGTGATGAATTAAGGGTTTGAATACCCAGATCCAACAAATGTGATGATGGTGGTATTGAGGGATGTGAATTCCCAACAATGAGATAAGGGATTGAGATCCCAATGCTTTATAAAGTTTTGAAAAGTACTAAATTGGATCCAAAATTCATGTCGGTCGACAATATTGTCGACTGAGGAGCCCTTTAGGGTCGGTTATAAGAAAAAACCGACCCTAGAGGTGCTTATACACGTGAAATATGGCTCCTTCGCGGTCGACAAATTTGTCGACCGAGAGGTTATCGGTCGACAAATTCGTCGACCGAGGAGTCCTTTAGGGTCAGTTATAAGAAAAAACTGACCCTAGAGGTGCTTATACATGCGTGAAATATGGCTCCTTCTCAGTCGATGAATTTTTCGACTGAGAGTTTATCGATCGACAAATTCGTCGATCGAGGGAGCTCTAGGGTTGGTTAAAAGTAAAAAAAACCAACGCTAGTGGTTCTTATACATGCGTGAACTAAATTGGAACCAAAATTCATGTCGGTCGACAATATTGTCGACCGAGGATCCCTCTAGGGTCAGTTATAAGGAAAAAATCAACCCTAGAGGTGCTTATATATGCGTGAACTAAACTAGATCCAAAATTGATGTCGGTCGACAATATTGTCGACTGAGGAGCCCTTTAGGGTTGGTTATAAGGAAAAAACCGACCCTAGAGGTGCTTATACACGTGAAATCTGGTTCCTTCTCGATTGACGAATTTATCGACCGAGAAGTTATCGATCGAAATTTTTTTTGACCAAGGAGAGCTTTAGGGCCGGTTAAATGTAAAAAAACGACGCTAAAGGTGCTTATACATGCGTGAACTTAACTGGATTCAAAATTCATCTCGGTCGACAATATTGTCGACCGAAGGGACTTCTTGGGTCGGTTATAAGGAAAAAACTGACCCTAGAGGTGCTTATACATGTGTGAAGGCAAACTGGATTCAAGATGTCTCCCACATTTTTTGTAGACATATAAGGTCGGTTATTTGGAAAAGCCGACCCTATAGATCGAGGCGCGAAGCCAAAATCCAGCAAATTTTTGCCGCGGGAAACTGTAATTGGCTTTCTAATCCAATTTTCTATAAGTTCACTTATTTTATGAAAACCGACCCTATAGAGATACACTACAAGGTCGGTTATTTTAAGAAAAGCGACCCAAGAGGTCTTAAGTGGTGCCCGCATTTTTTATAGACATATAAGGTCAGTTATTTGGAAATCCGACCCTACAGAGTTACACTACAAGGTCGATTTTTTTAAGAAAACTGACCCAAGAGGTCTTAAGTGGTGCCCACATTTTTTTAGACATATAAGGTCAGTTTTTTGTAAAACCGACCCTATAGAGTTACACTACAAGGTCGGTTTTTTTAAGAAAACTGACCCAAGAGGTCTTAAGTGGTGCCCGCGTTTTTTTTAGACATATAAGGTCGGTTATTTGGAAAAACTAACCCTACAGGTAGTGACGTTATAACCCATTTCTGTACTAGTGACCCCTCTCTTTAAAGATCAAACTGATGGAAAATATGGGCACATATTATAGAAGAATAAATAATTTTTATTATCTATCCATATTACCATAACATCAAGACCACATCAACTTCTATGAAATAGTAAGTATGGTTTAGCAAGTTATACCTAGTCCTAGAGCAAGTCTAGTGACAACAACTCGCTTCAATGCAACTATCAACTAGTTGCTCTTGGATGGTGGCTATGCAGCTCCTCGTCTTCACCATGAACAACAAATAGAACAACTTCTAAATTGACTCTTGTGGTATCACCACAGACTGTAGGATGACTTTTCTCTCCTAGTAGCATCCAAAGGACTCTTGCCTCTAGAGTAGTCCACAAGGACCAACTAGAACTCTTGTCGTTTAACTAGAACATACACAAAGGAGTTGTCCCTCTCATTGGTGTACTAGTCACCAACTTTCTCTCCCACAAAAATGATTCTAAATTGTTCTCTCACATCACTATCCCTCCCTTGTCAGGTAGCACTTGCTTGGGATCTCTCAGTTACCACAACCAGAGTGGACAACAATTGTCATAGGAACTGATTGTCAGTTGTCTATGTTGTGTTGTGTTGTGTTCTGGGAATCCCCCAATACCCTCTATTTATAAGTGAGGTTAGGGCTAGGGTTCCCAGTCTATACGTGATTGTGTGGGAGTGGAAGGGACCGAAAGATCTTGAATTTTCACGACCTGTAACCACCGAAATGGCCGTCTGGTGACCCAGACTACCATTTGGTCATGCAAGATGGTTGTCTCGTACTACGAGACAGCTGTTTGGTAGTTTCCCAACCACACACAAATTTGGCAATCCTATTCCAATTAATATTACATATTAATTCCTTGAACTACAAGTAATGTGCAATCGAACAAGTTCTGGAAACATCCAGAACCTTTGTTTGTCCCAACCGAGCAGTCTCACCTAGGTGAGACACCCATATTATTCACCCAGACAACCTCCTGGTGAACATAAGTTCATTCGATCGGTTCTTCAGGATGAATTGGTCGGTTCATACCTCAATTTGCTAAGAACTTAGTCAATTCAATATCTAATTACCCTGACAACCCAAACGGTCATCTCAAAACTTGAGATGTCCGTATGGATGCCCAAATGGCTATCTCAACACTTGAGATGGTTGTTTGGTAGTTTATTCAGCCAATCTATTGCATTGTTGCATGAATTGAATACCTAAATGCTTTAGTAATAAATCCAATCATCATTCAAGATTAAACTCCTCTTCTAGATGATTTCCTTTATGTGTGACCCTATAGGTCCCATATCACGTTGGCAGTGAATGTCCATAAGTAGCTTATGACATCACAAGTAAGGAGCAGTTCTTAATCGCACAACAGTGCTACCCAAGTGAATGGAAAGTTGGAAAACAACTTCAACCTACAATCTGGGTAAGGTGTTGTAGTGGTTGTATAATTCTTTTGTCATTGATATCTTGGATGAATTTGAGGAATGGAATTGGCATCCTCTCAATGTTCAATCCATGTTTCTTGAACCATGAACAAACTGTGTGAGATAATGTGACCTCAATATCGCATATTGATTCACATGTGCATGCACATGCATTTCTCAGTATCGCTTACCAAGTGGCCAAGATATCATACTCCACTAGGAGGGGCAAATACCATATCTATCACTCACAGTCTATCCCCATGTGTCAATGTCACCCAATCATCACCTTTATAACAATCCATGTTTTAGGACCGTGTTTTATGATGTCAAAGCATACCCAATGACATGTGTCAAATGCAGTGATTTCACATCTAAGAATCACAATCACCACCTTCACTGTGAGAGATGACTATGACTACCAATGATGGTTTCCATGTGTATCTCAAGGTGGATCTGTCTGATACATTGTTCTCTTACATGTATTTGTGTGCTTGATTTGATATTTCCATATCATGACTAATGAGACTCTATCATCAACCGACCCACACTCCAATCTTATGTGTTATTGTTGTCTATCAACCTTCAACAATAAAAAATGGTTGGGGACATAATGAAAATAAGTATATGTACTCTTAACATCCATATGATCTCATTTACCCAAGGCTAATACTTGAAGACATACATCATTGAGTAATATTATTCTCTAGACATTCATAATATTTCCTCATTATCTCATAAATGAGTGAAACATAATGATTTGGAAGCTTGCCTTTATAAGTATTAATCAAATCCTTTATGGTATATGCCATTTCAATCATCAAATAATTGTCTCTATGGGCATACCTTACCAACAGAATCCCACTTGGAGTTAGAGACAATCACCCATGAATCTGATTCTTAGTGATCCAAACATGTTCACCATGTTTCTGCTGCACGAGTGCTTAATCCAGCAGGCTAGCAACACTTTTCTATTTAGTCGGTATATCACATGTTTCTTATCTCTTCGCTCTGAGATGAAATTACTGTAATATGGTATCTTATATTCCTTTCCAAACAAATAGCTCCATTGTTGTCACAGTATTAATACTGAGTCATCAATGATTGGAACATCTATAAGTTCATCATATGAACTTCTAGATCCATATAGTATCACTCTGTGTTCATCACTCAAGTATACTCATCTTCTATTGTATAATAGAATCAATGGCTATTAGTTCATAACCCTTCCAACTAATAATACTTTTCTTCCTTTTAAATCATATATATTTTATTGCAACCATTTTGTTATTTTGGAAGCTTTCATTGATGTAGCCCTTTACACCCAACTCTTCCTTTATAGCTATCCTTATTGACTAGTAATCTATCCTTAAGTACTTAGCAATTACTAATGGATGTCTTTAATGACATCCCAATAACCCTGATTGGAATTTAGTATCATCTTGTCATGCCCAATACATAAAGATTATATGGGGTAAGTACATTTATAGCATTCATGATAGATCCATCATATGGCATCTTAATCGTGCCATTTCCATTCTTCACAAGAATTGGAACATAAGGTTCATGAGAGACTAATCAAGATTCTCTCTCATTGAATCCTTTTTGTGTTGAACTCCTTCAACACATTGCTATTGTATATACTCAAACTTCCACTGTGAAACTGTGACGTCCCCAGATTTTCAATGCCTTGACCCATTGTGTGGTGTCCAAATTGAAAACCCTTATCTCAGTGAGAATCCCACTTCAAACTCACACACTAGGCCAAGAAGAAGAAAACCAAGGGAGTCAGAAGGAAGTAACAGTAGCAAATGCATATGAACAAGAACAAAACTATACAATACATGTTCACCATTCAACATATAATTACAAAATTAATTATTAAAACATTGACATTACACATTGAACGATAAACTTTTACATATGCATATACTACATCTACAACATGACCTTAAGAAAATTGGTTAACATGTACATCATCTCGCCACACAACTCTCAACTATCTTGGTTCTTCAAGAGCATATGTCCACAACCTAAACAAAAGATTACATGTGGTACACATAAACACAATATTCTAAAATATTGTACTAAGTATGCCTACATGTCTTTTATATACCTCTCATTACAAAGACTTGGAAAGAAGATAAAACTAAAACTTGGCATTAATAAACAAATATAACAAAAGGAATATACTTGAACAAATATGTTTATTAACAAAAGAGAAACACATATCGTAATCACATTTTCCATTAGGTCATCCATACATTTCCTACTAAAGGGATAAATGGATTAAGGCCTTATGATCTGCTTACCAAAGAGAAAAATCACTGTACAAGGTGATCTTCTTACCAAAGAGATGGATCACTCACAAGCGCTATATTTACCAAAGAGATATAGTGCTATGATATAATGGACCATAGATATTATATTTTATATTTCATACTATAAGTATGGAAAATCAAACAAGGTAACATATGAGAACAATCATTCATCCAATATCATATGCCAAGTATTTTGTACACATATAATACAACCATACTAAATAGTAGGCCAAGTAAGAGATAAAGTGTACCTTGATCAAGATAATCCTAATCATCATATTCCCAATTTCAACTATCACACTTGGTCAAACCCCTGGTTAAGAAAAGATCACATATCACCATCAAGTTTTCATCATCTTAACCCTATTTAATTCATTAGGGTTTGCTTGGTCATTAGGATTTTCCCATCATTATGTCTGGTCTTATCTTCCTGTAATTGTCTCACTGATCTTATCTTGCAATTATGTGCTAGATTAGTATATAGCATCTGAATATTATGTTGTATATAATTGAATGCACATCTTAACCCTAGGTTACATGTATTAATCAATCTAGGGTTACAAACCATGTATAATGAAAAATTATCATATTATCATGAATTATGTGTATCATCATGATCTCAGAATTATGAAGGGTTCCAAGTACTGATATGAACTTATTCTGAAATTTCCATCATTAAATGGTTATCAAATTATTTACTACATTTTATTTAATGTTATTATCTTAAAATATCTACATGAAGCATTTTATATGACTTCATGCATCAACATTATAATATCTGACAACAAATGGATTACAAACATGATTATGGATTTACTGACATGTTATCATAATTTTAGGCCATCGATTGTTATTTATATGCATGAAATACGTATTATCCATATTACATGGTGTCACTATATTTTGTGCATCAAAATTCTAATACAAGGCTAGAATCAAGTGCTACTAATTTTTTTTAGAATTTTGATACTTTATTTGTATTTTTTCGATAATCATACTAATTATTATGAATTATCTTAGAACTATGAATTTGTGAGATATTTACCTCTAGTGAGCAATCGAATTGTGCCACATGTCCACTGATTGTGCGGCTCTTCAACGAATCAGCTTCAAGCTCACACTGAGTCAATCAATTCTTGACCTGAACCTGGTATGCTCCCTCTTTGTCTCTTCCTCATATTCTCATGATCCAATGTTGTGTGCGCTCTATTCTTCGTGACCTGAACGGCCATCTCTGCCTATTTACAAGCGCATCCATGGGTTCATATTCCAGTGATGCATTTCAGTGGATCGATCCACCTTCAGCAACCTCTCCATCCTCTACCAGCCTCGGAGTCACCTGGACCTATGCCTTAACTTCCTTCTTAGCCCCGATCAACTTTGTGCCATCTACTTTTTCACATGAAGCAATACTAGCACTGGAGATCTCCATCTAGAGATCCATGATGATGGACCCTACCTCTCCTCCTTCATCTGTGCTCAACCTCATCTTCTTAGGCTCCTATTGGTTTGGTGTAAGTCATGAATTCTGTGGAACTCATTTTCTGGGAACTATAGTTTAGTTTCTAGAACTGAAGTTCCAATCACTTTCATGTGATTGGTCTGTTGTAAATGTAAATATAAAAATTAATAAAATATTGTTAATTTTTATTATATAATATAAATCAATGAGGATGTCAACGACATAAAGTAAAAATCATATATGTAAAAAAATTATAATATTCTAAATCATAATAACCACAACAAGTGGTTATGGTACAAATGTTGCTCTTTTAAAATATTTTATTATGGTACAATTATAATCTTAATAAAACATTATGATTAAAATCACATCAGAATATTTTTTTTCATTTTGTGTATACAAAGTATTATAATAATATATGCATTTCATGTACTTGTAAATATAACTTTTGGAGCATCATTGGTTAACGCAATGTAGAATATTATTATTTACATTATTTTGTAGGGCACTTTTACTATATTATTCGTGCATTGTTATACTTAATTATCATTTTCCCATCATATTGTTTAAACATGAAGAATAAAAATATATTACGTAAATCAAATTATTTTCACATGGCGCGGTGTGTTTCTTTTTCATGATGTTTGTATTTTTTATTTTGTAGATCGTATTGATAATGGTGGTTATAGTGTAAAATATTTTACATAGTGCAATTATAGTGTATGATATTTTGTCATGTTATGTTGTGCTTTTAGAAATGACCTATATCCACACCGCTAATATATTTCTAGTCATAAATATTATACATGTCTTGCTTTAACAAATGAAGAATATAATTGTATAAGAAATGTTATTGGTTGTCCTGAAACTCATTTTCTGCTCTTTTTAAGAGGGAACTCAGGAACTGTGTGTTGTATGTAATTCTATAACTCACTGTAAGTCACGAAACTCAAGTTATAATAGTCACTTTAAACCAATCATGTAAAACTTCTCAACAAACTCCAGTTCATATGTTTTCCCAACCAGTTAATACAAACCAATCAGAGCCTTATCACAACCCTTCTCGACTGTAAGGCTGCTTGTCATTTGCTGCTATGCTCCACGACTATGAACTCACATGTCATGGCGACTGCCATGATGGGAGAAGATGAAAACATGGTAGGGTCCTCCTAGATAGAAGACACACTACTGAAGATTCGAAACACCTTTCCTAACTCCTCTTCACCCTCTTATTGCGGTCGTAAACACCTATTCATAGCCTACCTGTGAGCCCTTCTTCTCCAACATGCTCAAGCTCGTCTACCCAACATCTCACCTCAAGGGTTAAATCTCAACCTTTTAATAGCTTTGTGAGGAATTTAGAAACATCTCTTGACTCTAAAATTCAAACAGAAGCCGCTTGCAGTTGTCCCCTATTCCTTCTAATCCCATATCCCTCCTCCTCACACCACCTGCTACAAACGCTGGAGAAGTAGAAGTGATTGGGAGGTGGATCTCTGTTGTGTCCACTCCAACTGAATCAAAGGATGGGTCTTTCAACTCCTCTAGTCAAGATGAAGACAACTATTGGCATATACTTCACCATCATCCCACGTTCATGGATGTGGTGGTGGCCTTTCACGCTGGCTGAACTACCACCCCCATGTTAGTTCCAATTGAGCGTAACTTGAAGATGAGCACCATCAGATCAGGAAATCCTAGGGTCCTAGTTCCTTCTATAGAAAACCTATCCATGTATTCTCTACTTCATCCATATCGAAAGCCACATAGCCATGTACATCAGTAAACTTCGCCATATTTAATGACATGCAAACATTGTCTAAAACAATATCTAACATTTATGGTATGTACATCAAATTAGCCATTTATACAACTTCAAACTATTCTAAACCAATTGGAAATCATTCACATGATCAACTATCATTTCATGGGCTATCATTGGATCATAATAACTAGTGCAATCCTCAATCTTCATAGTTAGCTTCATAAACACATAAAAACAAGCACGGTGACATCATCACCATACATGCATGTAATTTTAAAAGAGTATTCCAAACTCAAATACAAGAATATGATTATCCAATTGGGTATCCAAGAATCACAAGAGTCACTCCATCATAGAAACATTCAAGAACTATATCATAGGTCTTGATCCTTATATCATAAGACATTTCACTTAATCCTTCATTGCTGAAGGATTTTCCATGCCAGATATAAATATCCACAATATTGAGATGTTATTCCTCATCACATTTGGAATATTTATATATGCTCCCACTAAATCTTTTGTAAGCACATACTTCATTTTTTATCTTGATTCAAGTCCAACTCTTTGACTATCTTGTCAAGTCAAAAGATCATCCTCTAAGATGCTTGTTTCTATCCCAGATTGAACTTGTAGTTATAGATTTCATTTGCATTCTTAAAGTTACAAAACCTTTTAGGTTGTTCCATGTACACAACCTCCCAAGTATTCCTTTTAAGGAATACAATTTCCATATTCATTTTCCAAAACTCATGCTCTATTTAACTACAATAACAAGCATGACAATTGGTAAAGGAATTTCTATCATGTTCAACAACTTGAACTGTTTTGAAAACCTATTCAACCAATTTGTCCTTTTACGTTGTCCATGTAGTCCTTTGCTACAAGATCATGTTGCACCTTTAGTTATTACCCCTTTAGGTAGCGCTATCAAGGTCCTACCTTGTTAGTTTACGTGGACCCCATGATGGCCTTGAGCCATTACTCAGATTATGGTACTTTATAGCTTATAGTCAATTAGTTGTCTCATCTTGTTATGACCAACCCATCTAAATTGTTGTATTCACAATCCTCCAACCTAAGATGTGTTCCACTAGAACTATTTTGTTCTGTGTTATATGAAAAACTTGAGATTTCACAAAAACTTGTGATTCTCTTAGTTCTCATTGTACCTCTTTGTTGACCTCAAACATTTTGAGTTCTACTTTTACTCCCACCAATTAATTAGGAACTCAGTTTTCCTATCAACAAAATGATTTTGTCATTGAATTGGGATTAATAGTAACATTCAACAATTATGGTTTGTAGATAAACCTTTTCAAGAAACTATTTTCTCAGTGTAGGTTTCAATCCTTAAGACATATTGGGACATTCCTAAATCATATAATATATGATATCTTATAAACCATTATATGGTACATTATTTAGTCATAGGTATATATTTATGAGGATATAAGAAGATTAGATTAATTGATAATCATGTCATGAATTATCATGGTATAATTCCTTCATTCTAACATATCATTATGTTCAGATGGTGAAATACTTTACATCAATAATGAAAGTATTATCACAATCCTTTCTTGAAGGTACTCACATTATTGATGTAAAGTATTTCACAATTTGATCCCATCAAAGTTTCTTAATACTTTCATCAAAGTCATACTTCATTTATAATCTCCTTGAACATTTCATAAGATTTTTATTTTACTGAGTACATATCATCATATTGTTGGTAAGTGAATATGAGGTATAAGTAATTATCTATAGCAATCATTCCATTAGATCTTCATGCATCAAATGTATGAGGTATGATGGAAGGCTTATCCTCCCACTGTATCTAGTGAAGGATGTTATTTCACATTATGTGTAAGTACGATTTGCATATTTCCTTAGGTTTAATAGCCAAGGGTATCTAGATTAACATCAATATATATTCTAGACATGTATTTCTTATATGTACGTCCAAGATGACTATTGCTAATGATAATCTTGAGTTATCAATTATAATCCTTTGTTATTAACATTATAAACATTGATCTCAATATCTTCCATACAAAGACCATTTAGATGTATGGCCATTTCCATGCAAGATCATATCTTTTGAAATAGAAACATTAATATCTTATTTTATTGATTCATCATCCTTGTCATTTAAGATGCTCTAAAGTAAATTGTTTCTATTTGTTGGCATAATGAAACAGTAGTTCAACTAACTTCATTACATTTCCATTAGGCTAAGATAAATTTAAATGTAAACCAAATTTTTTGCAACTCTTCCCCTGCCTTGTCAATCATCATCCTTCTATGAAAGCTTTTACTTCTTGTCAGATCCTACACATCAAGTATGTTAGATCTATTTTTGGTATCACATGCCAAAATGAAGAAATAATCAAATTCATCTTATAATGTTTATACATGAAATGGAGGCCTCAATGCCTTCCTTCTTCTTCTTTAGTTCCTATAACTAGAGTGGGCAATTTTTTTTCTAATGTCTAGGCTGGAAACAATGGTGACAATCACCTCTTACTTTCTTTACTCCACTATTTGCTTTGAGATCTAAAGGCTTGGGCTTTTGACTAGATTTAGAACTCTTCTTACTATTGCCTTTGCCTTTAGACTTCCCCTTCATCTTGTTGATCATCGTCACAAACTTGGACTTGTCTTTCTATATTTGTGTCTAAGCTATTCTCAACATACCCAACAACTCTATCAACGGCTTGTCAAAGTTAATCATGTTGTAGTTCATGACAAACTAACAATATAACTTTGGTAAGGACTCTAAAATCACGTCAGTGGCCAACTCTTGACTCAAGGAGAATCCCAGTCTACCTAGGTTTTCCACATATCCAATGAGCTTGAGTACATGAGGTCCTACTAGATCTCCTTCTTCCATGTTGCATTTGAATAGTGCCTTGGAGACATCATATCTCTCCTATCTTGCCTAATCTCAATACATGTTCTTGAGATGTGTGACCATCTCAATCACACCCATATTCTCATGCTACCTATGAAACTCATAGTGCATGGAGCATAGCACCAGACACTTGACATCCAAGGCGTCTTCAGTATGCTTCTTGTAAGCATCCCTGTCAGCTCTTGGTGAATTTTGAGGTGGTTCCTTTGATTCTGGCATTTTCAGGACATCAATCTTGTGCTCTTATGTGAGAATGATTCTCAAGGTCCTCAACCAATCGTGGAAGTTGTTCCCAATTAGTTTGTCCTTCTCAAGGATTGATTGCAAATAAAAGTGATTGTTGTTTGTATCCATTTGATTCTATAAAAGAATTTGCAATTTTGTCAAAAACCCAATTTTGATTTGATTAAAATTTGGACAAAAATAACTAGATCTTTAATTAATTATCATTCTCATTATTTTTTTTCAAATTGACAACCCTCAAGTATCAATTCTGAAAATTATAGCAAATCAATTTTCTAATGAGCCAAGATCCAAAATGATTCAGTTATTACCCATCCTACACTAGCATCCATAATCAACCATTTAGGTAGGCAAGCATGCCAATTGCATCATATACAACTCTTGCATAGATGGTATGCGCAACTCCTTGCCATGATCATCTACATACTTCTGGGCTTAGGCTATTTAAGAATCACCTGCTAAGCTTAAACCAATAGCCAATATGATAATAATGCACCCCACTTTAGAGGAACCTACATTACTACCATCACACTTTCACAAGGTATACGGTGCACCACACTTTCGCATAACCTACACTTAGCCAAACAAGCTTTTCATGTTTATTGCTATAGGAAAGTATATTAGACTTAACATGTATGATTTGAGGGATTATATATATATATATATATATATATATCATACATATACATATATTGTATCCAATCACCACATATATAGTACGCATCATATACATGCTATATCCCACAACATAAACATGCAAAATAAAACAAAAGGCAATGGTTATGGACATGTATACTTGTAATTCCTTGGAGCCACAAGGAATTAGTGCCACCTAGGTCAATCATCACATCATATTTATGAACTTGCTATTAGTGTAGAATTGTTCTTACCAATCTGGTTAGATCAATTCAACCCTCAAACTGGTCATCTTGCCTCTTGGTTGGTTGGTTGGTCATCAAGGATGATCATCTGGCCTCCAGTCAAACTGATGTTTGGACTCCTTCTAAATGGTAGGTTGAGTCCACGAGGAGGTCGTATGGCTCCATCATTCTATCCTCCATGGTCCTCCAAATAGTCAACTTAACTCTCAAACTGGTCATCTCATCCAACAATGAGCATCTTCCTCATCGTTGCAAGAAAATAAACTATCCTACTATTATCAAACTATTACATGGTAAAGAGAAACCTCAAGTTACATTTAAGGGGAGCAAAGGTAAGAAAGAATTAACTTTACATTAAGAAGAAAGAGGTAGAGGCTCAGTATGCAAACTAAGCTAAACAAGAGAAACCCAACCATCCAACCACACATAGATATAGGGTATTGTCCATAACCACACTACACATCCACCATCAAAATCACTTTTAGGGCGATGCCTATAAATTGCATATATATCACATATATATGTCTTAGTTTGGGATTATGTGGTCTTTGAATGGATACGCATATGAGATAGTTTAAATATTTGCACCGTATGCAATAAATAAACAATTAAACCAAAATCCAATCATATCGATTATCCTAAATCATAATAAATTTACCTAGCTCTGAGACCACTGATGGGAAATATGGGCACATACTATAGCAACGGAATTTTTTTTATCTATCTGTATTCCCATAACAGCAAGATCACATCAACTACTATGAAATAGGAAAGATGATTTAGTGAGTTATACCTGGTCGTGGAGCAAGTCCAGTGATAATAACTCACTTCAATGCAACTGTCAACTAGTTGCTCTTGGATGATGGTTGTGCAGTTCCTGTCTTCACCATGAAGAACAAATAAAACAACTTCTACAATGACCCATGTGGTCTCACCACAGACTGCAACCTGACTTTTCTCTCCTAGAAGTAGCGAAAGGAATCATACCTCTAGAGTAGTCCATACAGACCAACTAGAAATCACGTCGTTCAACTAGAATAGATAGGAAGGAGTTGTCTCCCTTGTTGGGTAGGACTTTCTTAGGCTCTCTCAGTTACCACAACCTGAGAGGACAACAATTATCAGAGGAAATGATTCTCTATTGTCTGTGTTGTGTTGTGTTCTGGGAAGCCCCCAGTACCCCTCTATTTATAGGTGGGGTTAGGGCCATGGTTCCCATTCAGTACGGGATTGTATGGGAGTGGAAGAGATCGGAAGTTCTTTAATTTTCACAATATGTGACCACCAAAATGACCATTTGATGACCCATAAGGCCGTCTGGTCATGTGAGATGGTTGTCTGACAGTTTCCCAATCACACACAAATTTGGCAACTTGATTCCAATTAATATTATATATTAATTCCTTACACCACAAGTAATGTTCAGTCGAACTAGTTTAGGAAACATCGAGAACTTTTATGCAGCCCAGTCGAGCCATCTCATCCAGACGATACACCCATCTTGTTCACCCAGACGACCATCTGGTGAACCTGAGTTGAGTCGATCGGTTCATCAGAATGAACCAGTCAGTTCATACCGCAATATGGGTAGAACTTAGCCTATTCGATCTTTGATTAGCTTGACAAGCCAAACGGCCGTCTCAACACTTGAGACGCCCATATGGCTGCCCAAACAGTCGTCTTAACACTTGAGATGGTCATTTGGTAGTTTAGTCAGCCAATCTATTACGTTGTTGCATGAATTGAATACATATACACTTTAGTAATCAATCTAATCATCATTCAAGATTAAATTCATCTTCTAGATGAGTTCCTTTGTGTGTGACCCTATAGGTCTCATATCACATTGGTGGTGAATGTGCATAAATATCTTATGACATCACAAGAAAGGAGCGGTGCCTAGTCACATATTCGTGCTACCCAAGTGAATGGAAAGTTGGAGAACAATTTCAACCTACAATCTGTGTAAGGTGTTGCAGTGATTGTATAATTCCTTTGTCACTGATATCCAGGATAAACTCGAGGCATGGAATCATCATCCTCTTAAGGTTCAATCCATGTTTTTTGAACCAAGAGCAGACTGCGTGAGATATTGTGACCTCAATATAATATATTGATTCACATGTGCATGCACATGCATTTCTCAATCTCTCTTATCAAGTGGCTAGGATATCGTACTCTAGTAGGAGGGGTGAATCCCATGTCTATCACTCACAATCTATCCCCATGTGTCAAAGTCACCCAATCATCACCTTTATAACAACCCATGTTTTAGGAATGCATTTAATGATGTCAAAGCATACCCACCAACATGTGACGAGTGTAGTGATTTCAAGTTGAAGAATAACAATCACCACCTTCACTATCAGATATGACTATGACAACCAATGATAGTTTCCATGTGTCACTCTCAAGGTGGGTCTGTCCGATACACTATTCTCTAACATGTATTTGTGTTCTTGGTGTGATATTTCTATATCATGAGTAATGAGACTTTGTCATCAGCCAACCCACACTCTAATCTTATGTGTTATTGTTGTCTATCAACCTTCCACAATAACAACTGATTAGGGACATAATGAGAATAAGTATATGTACTCTTAACATCCGTATGATCTCATTTCTCCTAGGCTAATATGTGAAGACATACGACACTAAGTATATACCATTCTCTAGACATTCATCGTATTTCCTCATTATCTCATAGCTGAGTGAAACAAAATGAATTGGAAGCTTGCCTTTATAAGTATAAATCAAATCCTTTATGGTATATGCCATGTAAATCATCACATGATTGACTATATGGGCATACCTTACCAACACAATCATCATCTAAAAATTATGAAATTTATAATAGAGTTTTCAAATAGTAGTTAAAATTTGATATCAATTGGACGTACCAATAAAAAGTTCAAATTAAAATACGACACTCTATATTTCAATCTAAATACATGGTCGGCGGAGTTTGTCCTGGGAAAATATGACCAACAAACATGCCATAAGATTATTCAAAAATTCTGATATTTTTCAATAATGCTTATATTTGAGTTATCCAAACCATGTCCAATGTTTAGGTAAATTAAAGTAATAGATAAATACTAAAAATAATTTATCACACCACTAAGTTTATCAAATTTTGTATTCATATGCCATCAAAATCCTAGTTTTTAGATGATTAGGGTTTTCAATTATCAAACCCTAACTATTTGAAATAAAAGTATATTTAGAGTTTCTCATTAGATTTAAAAAATCACGATTAGAATACCATCACTAATCAAGTTTTAAACAATGATCAATTTGGTTAAGCGTGGAATAACCAAGTAAACCCTAATTAGATGGTTAATATGAAAATAGGTCATTACAAATTCTCCCCTCCTTTTCGTACTTCATCCCAAAATCAAGGAAAAAACTTGGTCTAAGATCTACCAAATTTCTTATAAATGGGAGATTACCATATCTAAAAAACAATGAATTTCATTTGTACATACAGTTTGAAAAACCTTATACTAAATATTTGGAATAATTACACATGATGTGAATTGTATTATAAAAAAAACAATAAGCCACTGAATATTTATAAGAATTTGTCAATAATAATGTCTGTTGTTATGGTTCTAGTTGTTCGTAGTGTCTTTTAAGGGTGGTAATCTATTGTATTATATAGAATTTAGGAACAATTATCTAATTATTATATTGATAGGTGAAGCTATGATGCTCAATTGATTTGAATGAGAGTTTTTATTAGACATGATTATATTGTTCATTTTGCATAGTATCCAAACTCTGAAATTTTAAGCTGAGACTATCGTTATATCTGACTATATTTCTAATCATACGAACCTAGGCTTTAGAAATCATGATGTATTGCACCAATGAAAATATAAACTATCTAACATCTAACAAGTAGCTCGGGCATGCCATGGGTTGACAACTCATTGTACAAAAATTAATAAACAATATTTGTTTTCAAAAATTGGATGAATGTATCAATATCCATGGACAGGACCCTGAATGTGACTATGTGTTTTTTTAGGAATTTATCAAATGTTGACCGATATACAGAATAAGTTAAGATAAAAATGGTAGTTTATTGTTAAAAGATGCATACAAAAGAAAGTAGAAAAAAGAATACATGTTCTTAATATACCAAACAATTCGGAAACATTTCACATATGGGACGTAGAGTAGACAATCATCCACATCAACAATGTACTTCTTCTACTCCAACATTGTGAATTAGCATCGAATCCATCCACCTACCTATCAGTGTTAAGAGTCGTTGCCTCCTCACTTTAGACATCATAACAATGCTCTGCTGAGTGTAAGTTGTAAATCCTTAAAAAATAAATAAAATGACCATAGTCAGACGCGATACAATCGAAAGATTAAAGATGCACAAACAAAAAAAAGAAATAGAGAAATAATATTTAGCATGCACATCAATCATTGGGGCAATACTCATGGATATGGAGATTTCTAGTCCAGCTGTGCATGACTTCAGCATGCGCATGCACCTATAGCGCCCCCCTTGATGACAGTAAGATGAGGAGTACCAACCTTGAATTCTGGTAGGCAGCACCACCGTATCAAATTGTTCCAATCCCAAAAGGCCCAAACAAACCCTCACAAACTCGATTTAGCTATTCTGACAATGTAGAATTTTCACGCGGCCTAATGTGAATATCAGTATGTACTGCTGCACGGAAAACTTCTCAACTGCCCGTCATGGTGCTTCACTGATAGTCAGTGCAAAATCTGCCAACCTTGTAACGAGATGAGGTATTAGAGTTTCATTTCTTTCTATACAAGTTGGTGAGTCAGACCACGTCCCAACTACACACACAATGCCTGGATTATCTTGGCACCTTGTCAAGGAAGCGGACAACGTCAAGTAGAGCATTTCACACTAGTTGTCAAAACTTGACAAAGATGAACAAGGTTGTGATATGGTGGGAGAGGCGGGGGAAGAAGTTTTGCTACATCTTGTTGATTCAGAAAAGCACCCCACCATCCATGGGATGATGTGAGGAGTTACTTAGAAAAGCACCCCATCATCCTTAGAACGATGCGAGGAGGTCCTATGAGGCATTTGTCAAGGAAGTCAAGGAAATCATAGACGTCATTGTAGGGTGTCCGAAACGGTGCCTGACAGCCTGAGCGTGCCAGTAATTGATGGAGATGAGGCAAATGACTAAATAAAAAGACAATACTCTTTCTTGTAAGATCAATGCCAGGAATTTAGGATCATTAGGAAGCTCATCCTTGATGCAGATTCTCACTTTAAACTTGAGCTCTTTCTCCTTAACCGCCTGCTTCATATCCTCCTTCTTTGCGGACGAACTCCACCACATCTTCCGTAACTCCCTCTTTTGAGCTAAAACTATTCTAGAACTGCAGTGTTCTTTGTAACTACAAATCACAAGACTGATGCATGGAAGTATCTATGATGGTGTGATACTCTGATCATAGTAAAAAAATTTATTCGAACAAAGTGCAGAGTTAAAATTAATCATCCAAATTACTAGAAAACACGATAAATTAATTCCAATCACAACACAACATCTCAAGCTGAAACATATCACATATAAGTCCATAAACATTGTCACATGTATTACATAACATGTCAAAAATATGTGCACATCATTGTTTAGTGGCCATCATACACAATCGATTACACATAAGAACCTGTTTACATATAGATGCCATATCTGTACAACCATGGCATATTGTCAAAAACTTGTCTAGATGTACACAACAACCAAAAACCTCTACAAGGACCTAAGAGTACATGGATGAAAAATATGTCTCTACTATAAAACACTAGCAACATATCCAACCTTTAATAGTTACTATAGTTACTGCTCCTCTTGCTGCTTAGCCTCAACTGCATGATCTCTACCTCATCATGCACGACCACCTAAAAGATGTGGAAACCCACAGAGTGAGACCAACATCTATTATAAACACAGGTAGATAGCATTATGTTCAAGATGAGAAGATTCAATTAAGTGATATGAGTAAATTAGTTAACATTATCTAAATAATTCAGGCATCTACAATTAAGCAGTAGAACATCTTATACTTTTAGAATGAATATGAAGAACATGTATAACAGTTGATTTCTCTTACCCCATTATAATTCAAGAAATCATTATCAAAGATAAGGCAAATGGTTATCCATTGTGATTCATGTTTAACTCTAAGTAAGTATACTATAGAACTGAGTTACATCTTTTATTATGCCATGAGGAGATGAGGTATACCAGTCATGCTCTAACTGACCACCACTAAGTCAAAGTCAGTGCCATACAAGATCTAGGAGGAGCTAGACTCCTGTGCTCTCTGACACCCTTGGTCAGTCCAAGTCCACCACTGTGAAATATAAAGTCTAACTTCAAAACAACCTAGTATGCCATGGTATATAGGCACAACATTAGTGAAAATTGAATTACGACCGTAGCGGCACTCCTGTTGAGGTATGACCGCAACCATCCTCAAATTGTATCATACATATCTACTGAAATCACATCACTGAGATGTGACCTCGACCATTCTCCTGTCAGGGTATGACCACAACCAATCCTATGAAATGCATATACTCAATAGTGTACGACTCCAAACTTCCACTAAGAGAGAACCCGTTTCACCATCCAGCAAGTACTAACATTGAAGATGGATCTATGGCACATGGAAACTACATGATTAGGGTTTCACTTGATTAGTTAAGCCAAGTGGGTGTCTTTTAGCATCAATCAAGTTACAACGTACAAACTCTAAACGAACACTATAGAATTAAGGGTGTGTTATAGCTCCAAAAGATATAAAATGTATAAAGAATAGACTTGTCACATCATCTCTTGATATCACTGCCATACAAGGCCATCATCATTATCACATCATTAGAGGATAGAAATCCCTCATCTCATCACTAGAGGATATCATCTCACATTAGGCATAAAGTGTCTGCCAGGTCATAAGACCCAATTCACATTGTTCCTGTACACCATCATTATTATCTCACATGCCTCATCAAGTCTCATGATTATCACCCTGTGTCACATAAATCACACCATAGCATTCACTACCTATGTTATTCATTCCACCTGCATGGTTAGGGTTATACAAGTAGGATAGAGAAATATCATTACATGCTAACACATCAACAAGATAGGTAACATCATCATATGATCAATTAGGGTTAGGGTTTCACTTGAAGTTGATTAGGGTTTCCATCATATCATCCAATCACAAATCCCTAGGTTCACCATTGCCCACATTATTGGAATACATTAGGGTTGGGTATAATAACCATGATCAAACATCATTTAGATATCAACATGTAGCGACCAAGGACATAGTGCAGCGACCAAACTCAACAAAGTGTAGCTACCTTCATAAGATACATACTATAGCTACTATATCCACATGTGTGTGTCGACCAACAACTAAATAAAGGTGTTTCAACCACAACAAGGTAGGTGTAGCAACCTCAATAAGGTAGGTGTAGCAACCGCAACAAGGTCTAGGGTTAGGGTTTCGAACCAACCAAATAGAGCATTTGTTGTGACCACAACACATCTCCAAACATGGCTAAAAGATCTTCGACTGAAGCAAAACACATCAAGACAACAACACTTGTAACAACAACAAACCAAGATCCAACTATTTTGACAAACCTAGACATGTGTGTAGCGACCACCCTAGTTAGGGTTAGGGTTGTTGTGACCGCTACACACAACAACACACTTGGAGCAACCTCAAGACCAAGATGCGTGTAGCGACCATCAAGGTCAAGCTACCTCAAGGAACACATAACCACCTCAAAAATAGAACTAAACTATGTTCAAAATAGAAGATAAACATCTAGGAAACTAAGAATAATTAAGGAGTAAAACCTCCATGCAAAGATGATCACCAAAACCCTTAAAGAACATTACCAAGGTACTTATGAAAAACCATGTTAATCAAAGGAAAACCAAGCTTCAACGTCATGAAAAACCGATCCAAAACCTCACCCGAACATGATGGCTGAACCATAACTCAAGATGATGATTCATAACTAGGATACAAGCAAGAACCACATCATCTCCATCACTTATAAATTTGGTATATGAAATTAAGGTTTATGAGAAAGAGTAATCTACTTGAAAATACTACAAAATCTTAAACCTTAAATCATAACCACATCATCTAGCATATTTAATTCACATTTTAGAGATTAGAACAACAACATGCAAGTAAGAATATGGTGCAATAATAGGAGGGGAAAGTTATATAACCTACCTTATATTGAAGATCAAATTCTAAGATTGCAATCTCTAAGAGAGAGAAAGAAGCTCCAAATTGGATCAACACCTCATCCACAAGATCACCTCAAGAAGAGAAGGAAACACCAAGGTTAAAGGAGAGCTTAGAAAAGGAAAATTGAAACCTAGGACGAACAAAAGGAGAAAGAAGAGAGCTTCTTCTCACATAGGTACCACCATGATCAAACCATAGTCTCTAACCTTTATGAAGAGAAGATCTTCAAGACAGCCATCATGGTTGCACCATAGTCTCATGACCAAGAGGGGTAGAAGAAGGGTAGGGTTTCAAAAGAAAATGTGATCATGGAGATAGAACCACTTACCGGTAAGAGAAATCACTAAAGATCACCACAAATAGGATGATCATGCTCAACATCACCACATGCAAGGATGATCAACCACCAAAGCTCCAAGATCATCCTTATCAAGCTCCACCATGCTCCAAGATCAACCAAGCAAGAAGGAGGAAGGAGAGAGAGATATAAGGATTGCTTGCATGTTGAAGAGAGAGCTTATATACACATGGATAGGAGGGAGGTGAAGGACATGAGGTGTCAAGATGTTAGGGAACCCAAAAGACACTTGGCCCTCAAAGGATCAACCATGCATGCATACATGTAAGAGAAATGTTAAAACCAAAGTGGTGTAGAGACCACTTGGTTCACAAGCTCAACTAGGTCAAAACAAAGCACTTGAATCGGTTGCAACACAAACCAAAACATGTGTATCGGTCGCAACAAACCACCAAGGCCAAACCCTAGCAACCAAAACCAAGATCAAAACATGTAGGTCAAAACAAACTCACCCAAAGAAGGTGTATCAGTTGAAGAACTCTCAAGGCACAAATCCCATCGGTCAAAGCACTCTCAAAACTCAACATCAAGGTTGTAACAATGGTCAAAACTCAAGAAATACACACTTATGGTCGCTACCATCATCCATGCAACACATGCATAGCCATGCAAACCCTAATTTCACCTCAAGGTGTCATTTCATCAAACAAGGCCCAAACAAGGTGACCCAAAGCACCACCTTATCTCTCATGAAGCTAAGCCACAAGAAGCACAACGTACATGTGACAAATTACAAGATAGACCCTCAACATGGGTAATTTGTAACTTGGTCCAAAACAAGCATACATAGCTCAAACATCAACAACACATGATCAAACTAAAATTTAAGATGGTCACATGTTATTAAAGCATCTCAAGAGATTAGATTAAATTTTAAGCATCTCATTAAGTAAAGCAAACACAAAGTAGCACTAAGCTAGGTCAAGGGACTTAGGGCCATAAACCCCTAACAAGGATTTCCCCCTAGAATACTATGTGAAAAGAGATGGGTACTTCCTATGCATCTCTTCCTTAATCTCCCATGTGGCTTCCTCCACACCATAGTGATGTCAAAAACCTTAACCAAAACAATATCATTCTTCTTCAACTTCTTGATCCTTCTATCCAAGATCAACACATGACCTTCAACATACGACATATCCTCATCTAGATCAACCTCTAAAGATTGAAAAATTAACTCAGTGTTGGGGTGACACTTCCTCAACATAGAAACATGGAACACCAGATGAAACATGTGCAACTCAAGTGGCAACTCCAACTTATAAGCCACATTCCCAACGCGTACCACCATAGGGTAAGGCCCCATATACCTGGGAGCCAACTTACCCTTCTTCCCAAACCTCAAAACACCTTTCCAAGAAGAGACCTTGAGATATACTATGTTCCCCACTTGTAACTCCAAAGGCCTACGATGATTATTAGTATACAACTTATGCTTGTCCTGAGATGCCTTCAATTGCTGCTAAATCATTTTAATCTTTTCTGTTGTCTATTGTACAAGTCCATAACCCAAAAGTTGATATTTGCCGATGTCATACCAACATAATAGAGATCTGCAACGTATCCCATACAAGGCCTCACAAGGTGTCATATCAATACACCTTTGATAATTGTTATTGTAGGAAAACTCTATCAAACATAGGTGTATATCCCAGCTGCCCAAAAACTACAAGACACAAGCTCTCAATAGATCTTTCAAAGTTTGTATAGTCCTCTCATATTGTCCATATGTCTATGGGTGAAACACTTTGTTGAACTTCAATTGGGTACCCATGGCGATATCCATAGACTCCCAAAAGTGATTGGTAAACTGAGGACCTCTGTCAAACACTATAGTTACCAATTTATCATGTATAAAAATAATCTCATCAACATAAAACTTATCCAACTTCTCTACTGTGTACATTGTCTTCACAGAAAGGAAGTGAGCTAACTTAGACAACCTGTCAATGATCACCCAATTGGAATCATGGCCCTTGGCTGTTCTAGGAATTCCAACAACAAAGTCCATCCTGATATGATCCCATTTCCACTGTGGTGTATGCAATGGTTGGAAAGTCCCTATAGGTTTTTGATGTTTTGCCTTAACTTGCTAACATATTATGCACTTAGCCATGAACTCAACTACATCACACTTTAAGCCAGGCCACCAATACATGTCCTTAAAGTTTAGGTACATTTTGGTGCTACTTGGATTCATAGCGTACATTGAAGAGTGAGCCTCTTCCAGAACCAACTTCCTCAAATTATAAACATTAGGTACCATTACTCTACCATGGTAACATACTGTCCCGTCTTCTAACTCATGGAAACCATCAAACTTCTTGCTACCAAACTTTGATCGGATTTGTTGTATCACAATATCATCATGATGTGCATCTTTGATATGTTGCCTTAACATAGGCTTCACCTGTAACTATGACAACTGATCCTGTTAACAAGGACAAATCCAACTTTACATTCATCTGATGCAAGGAGACCAACATGTCTCTCTTATGGCACACCAAAGAGCATAACTATGCCTTATCCACAGGTGATGACAAAGAGGACTTTCTACTCAAAGCATCTACGATGACATTCACCATCCCTAGATGGTAGTCTATGGTGCTATCATAGTCTTTAATCAACTCCATCTAGTGTCTCTATAGTATTTTCAACTCTTTCTATAAAAAGATGTACTTAAGGTTCCTGTGGTCGGTGAAGATCTTACACTTCTCACCATAAAGGTAGTGCCTCCATATATTCAAGGCATGGACCACTACCACAAGCTCTAGATCATGTGTCAGGTAACTCTCTGTGTTTCTTAAGTCGTCTCAAAGTGAAATAAATCACGTTCTTGTCGTGCATCAACACACAACCCAAACCATTCTTTGACGCATCATAAAAGACTATGTAGCCCTTTCCTTGCTTAGGCAACACTAACACTGGTGCACTGGTCATTTTCTCCTTCAACATTTGAAAAGAATGCTAACACTTGTCATCCCAGACAAAGACACATATTTCCTCATCAGCTTTGTTAGGGGTAGCGCCACTATGCTGAATTTCTTGATAAACCTCCTATAATATCCTGCCAAGCCAAGGAAACTACAAACTTCCTTTAGTGTCTTTGGCTGCTCCCACTCTAACACAAACTAAACCTTCTTGGGATCCACACACACACCTTTGGCAGATATAACGTGCCACATAAAAGATAAATCCTTCAGCCAGAACTTGCACTTGTTGAACCTAGCATACAACTTGTGCTGTCTCAACAAGGTCAACACCTATCGTAGATGGTGCTCATGTTGTTGGCTGTCACGGGAGTAGATCAGGATGTCATCGATGAACACCACTACAAATTGGTCAAGCTAAGGCCAAAACACCATGTTCACCAAGTCCATACATGCTACCGGTGCATTGGTTAGCCCAAACGGCATAACCACAAATTCATAGTGACCATACAGAGTCCTAAAAGCTGACTTGGGTATGTCATCTACCTTGATCCATAACTCATGATGTCCTGACCTCAGATCTATCTTTGAAAAGACTGTGGCACCCCTCAACTAATCAAAGAGATCATCTATCTGCAATAAAGGATACTTGTTCTTGATCATCACCTTGTTTAACTATTTGTAATCAATACACAATCACTTTGATCCATCCTTCTTCTTAACAAACACCCGGGAGCACCCTAAGGATATGTTCTCGGTCTGATAAAACCCTTCTCAAGAAACTCCTACAATTACTTCTTTATCTCTTGCATATCAAGTGGTGCCATCTTGCATGGTGTCTATGCTATCAGTTGTGTTTTGGGTACCATATTGATCTCAAAACCAATCTCTCTGGGAGGGGGTACACCTAGAAACTCATCGGGAAATACATTCTCGAACTCACAGACAACTGGCACTTCCTAGATACTAGGACCCGTTGCCTTGGTATCCATCACATGTGCCAAGAACACATCACAACCCTATCTCATCAGCTTCTCTATTGTCATTGCCGATACCACACATGTTGGAGGAATCTTCCTATCTCCTTGGAAGATCCACAAAACATCACCATCGACAAACGTTTCCACCTTAGAACTATAGTCCAAGACCACTCTATACTTCTCCAAAGTATCCATTCTAAGGATCACATCAAATCCATACATATCAAGTGGTGTGAGATCCACTTGAATGATGCATCTCAAGAAACAAAGAACACAGGATGGATACACCTCCTGCAACTCGGTAGAACCAACCAAAGGGGTTTCTAAATGAAGACTATCATGTCTATGATTATTGGAAAGGAACAACTAGCAATCACTTCTCTAGTGATAAAAGAGTGTGTCGCATCTGGGTCAACCAAATCAGATATAAAGCAAGATGTAGACATATCAGAATGAAAGAACTCTATATGATAGTCATGACTCATGAGTTGATCATACCTTCTGGTTGACTCATAGCATAAAATCGAGTCATTTCCTGTTGCCACCCTCATCCTCTACTGGCTTGCCCAGACAAACTCGCATGTGATGTCTGACCACATCCTTGGCCTCCACCACTGCTAAATTGCAATTGCTGTTGTTGGATCTAAGGGCTCTAGATGAGGGGGTGAATAGAACTTCAAAACATACAAAACTAGTTAGACCTTCAAGTTACTTCAAATGAGTTTAATTACAAATAGTCAATTTGATGGAAATCTAAACATGCATAGCAAGGATGAGAGAAATTGAAAGCAACCAATTGAATAAGCTATTTTACAGTGGTTCCACTCTCCAAACTAGGAGAGAGTCAGTACACTACCTAGAGAGGTCAAGCTCTAGGATTTCTAAGATGTCTACTCCTTATATTCACTTAGAAGAGTTAAAACATATGACCTTCCTTTTTCAGGACAAGGATACCCAACTTACCTTTGAGGCCAAGGGAGCCGACAACCTTACAATCAAGGGCTTACCTATCCAAGAGATAGTCTTATACCTCACAAAGGTCTTACCCACTCTTGCAATCAGTTGGATGCCTTCACCAAGGTCCTCCCCTTCATCCAGCGAGTCTGTGGCCTTGGGCTTTACCCACTCAGCTCCTTGGATCTTCTACCTTGATTTTCTACTTCACTTAGAGTAGCCTTGAGAACCTTCTTCTCTAGCTGAAGAATTCTGCTCCTTCTCCTTCTCTTAAAGAAGTTTTCACCAAGCAAGAGCTTTTGAGAAAGGGATGGGAAATATGGAGCTTGAGATCTTTACAATCATAGAAATGGATAACTCTCTTCACACAAGACCTATCCCACACATAAAGACAAATTGAGGTGTAAACAAGAGAGATAAAGGGACTGAAGTGGACTAATAGCACTCAACTATATCAAGGACCTTGAATAGAATGAATGAGCCACCTTTGAATGAACTCCAAGAGGTCCTATTTATAGTTGGGGGTGTCCACTAGAGTGTGGGAACACTTGTACATGTTTACTAGCCATTTTTAGGGATACAATAGATATAATTTTGAGTTTTGCACCCCTCCAATGGTTAGAATCACTTTTTTTGCATTCTCCATAAATTGCATTCAGTTGACTTTCAATAAAGATAACTCGACCGATCACACTATGCGACAAAGCCAATTTAAACCATCGGTCGAGTTTGTCCTGGGGTAACTCGACCAATCCACTTAAATTGAGTTTGGTCTACATAGGTATCAACCGAGTTCTGTGGAAATGAAACTCGACCGACCAGCGTTCATTTCCAAAATCCATCAAGGATCAGTCGAGTTGGCAACTCGACCGATGAAGTTGTTGTTATGAATTTTACAAAAAGAACTTTAAGTGATCAAATATTGGAATTAAGTGTCCCTAATTTTTCTCATCTTAGTTACAAGTCACATCGTCAATACAAATGATTACTAAAATGTTCTAAGGTGATTTGGAGCATTTTCCCAAAATGCACATTTGCGTTGCTTTTGACTTAAACTAAGCCAAGCTAGGGCTTGAGTGATTTGATCCTTTTCATGTACCTAATGCCTGAATTAATATTAAACAAAAATATTAGATACATATGACTGGAACAGTTAAGTCTATCAAAATATGGATGATGTATAACACTTAGGTCAACATTCTCCCCCTTTTTGACAATGACAAACCAGTTCTCAACATAATGAGAAGGATATGAAAATTTAAACTGTACCATTTAGAAAAGATATGAAAGTTAATCATTTACCTTGTGAATTTCAAGGGGATACATGATTGAAAATATGATTTGCTCCCCCTTAATTCGTTCTTACCTCTACCTTCATGTTCATCCTTTCCAAAAAATAACCAAAGCCATATACATTCTATATGATCATCTAGAAAGTCACATGATATGAAATAATTGACAAGAAAAGGATCATACAATTGATAACACAATATGGATGAGGTCATTTCTCCCTGTAACAACTTGGCTTTTCTCTCTCCTCCAACTATGCACTCCATTCAATCAATTACATCTCTAATCATCAATTGCATGTTTTGGAGCCACTTGTTGGTCAATTGATGAGTTATGATGATTTATTGCAAATTGTGAACTCGATTATGAAATGTTGAGTGCTTAATTAACTTTGAGGATGGATTTGAAATTTTGAGGATATTGACAGTGTTTATCTTAATCTAAAATCTCATCTATTAGAAATAGAATGAAAAATGTGATCCAACGGTGAATATTTCACTCAAATCAGATAATCGAGGTGAAAGATATGGCCTTTGCAAGTTTGACTCTTTTCTAGCTTTTTTACATCATTTTTGCCCTTTTTCCTTGTTGGGACTCAACCCTTTTGCTTTCTCTTGGGTCGGCCCTTTGGGCACATCCAACTAGATCCATGCACCCTAGACCACTAATCTAAGGGTTGTGAATTACCCCAACCCAATATGACGACTATCGGTCGTCTTGTTCCTTGGAACAGGGCACTACTGTACCCTAGGGCCACATCCACCTCAGGAGCATGGCATCATGATGGCCCTCACCTCCAATAAATGACACCAAAGTCTTCACAACCTCCATGCGACCTCATCCCTAGTTCTCTTGAGTTTCATGGGCTATGTATGAGGGTATGGAGTACCACTCCACCCATACCAACCACTGTGGTCGTGGCATGACAATTTGTGGGGCCTCACACCTCCGCAACCCTTCTTTAAACACTCCTTTGCATTCATGGAGCTTCCCCCTTTCTTTTCCCCAACTTTTCAAGGCATTCCACACCCTCCTGCTCCTTTTCATGCCTTCTTCTTTCACCTCCAGCCTTGGCGGCTCCCCCACAGCCACCTCGACAGCTTGCTCACCTCAAACCACCTCAGTGATGACTTTTGGCCGCTATGGGTTCGCGACGCCTTTAGGGACCTGGCCGGCCAATTTTTGAGGCTAGCCGTGGCCTCTCCACCTTATTCCTACTCGATGTTGATGAGGTGAGTCGCTACGAGTAGGACTTCCACGCGAGGTAGCGATGCCACATAGAAGGTGCACAACATCCCTTGATCGCCTTCAGACCATGGTGATTCGAGTCATAGAGGGTCCAGATTGTGTGAGTATTTATGCCCTCATGCGCCCTCTCTCTTAGTTAGACTTTGACCAGTCAAAGGTGGACCTTGATGTGTGTGGAGCCGACACTGAGCAACCAAAGGCAAAGCAACATGTGGCTCGCTCAAGGGTATAATCCTTCACTCACATACTTTTCTATGCCAGATCTTCCAAAATTCATAGAAAATCACTCGTAACTCCAAATGAAATATATTATATATGAAAATTGATCCACTCAATGAGATCTATCCAATTCATTTGTTTCAGAAGCTAATTTGACTCATAGATCCTGATATGTTGAAAATGACATCAAATACATCTCTTTTACATGATTAATGATACTAAATGTTCAACCATGATTATACTCTGACTCCACTTGCTTTTGATGACCCTGATTAGTTACATATTCTATATTGTGCTGTATGAATCGAACTTGATCATGTCATTCTCTATTAATGACTCTTATTCATGAAATAGACCATGAAATATGTAACATGTGAACTTTAATGCTATGATCATTAATTTGATGCCCAAGTTGATTATATGCAATCAAAATCATCATGTTTGATCTAGATCAGTAACTCTACATGATTTTATCACCTAAATGATATATGGATCAATCTTGCTCACCATTATGACTGAGTGACTTATACATGGCATTGAAATGTGACCTAATGTGCATGTTGCTATATTTGAGATCTAAACTTGTATAAATTTCACCCTAATGGTCATCCATGATATTTAATGTACTCAAATTAGTAAAATGATTGATATGTATGACACGAAATCTATCTCGATCACTCATGTACTCTAGTGATGACCATCTTGCATGAAAATGATTAGTTTGAGAATGTTGATATCTAAGTTGCTTAATCTTGCTCAGAATTCATGTTGGCTCTATTAATATCATGAAACCCTAGGTTTGAAATCCCTGATCTAGTTGATGTGTCACTCTAATATCTAAATGAATCCATGATGTACTATGTTGGTTGATAATGATAATGCATGATCTAGTTTGGGATATTGCAATCAATGTTGAAGGAAATGAGTAGCTAGACTTAAGTGATACATCCAAACCCCACGATAATGATTAATGAGACCTAAGATTGCTGATATTAATCCAAGTATACTTTATTGTAATGTTAGGATCTCTTTGATGGACTCTTTTCAAAGATCTAATCATGTTGTATAATTCTAGCTTGCTTGTATCAAGGTACGGTTTATCCTCCTATTGGCCAAACTAGCAATATTGAAATTGCTTGTATGTATGAATTATAAGATGCTTGGGTTATATACTTGTTTGAGATACATGTTCCCTATGACTAATATGTTTTTGTATTGATTACATATGTTTAACAAACTTGAAAACATAATTTTAGATGTCCAATATACAATCTTGTGTACTACCTATATTCTTGTGGTAAGGGCACAAGGCTGGGTGTCCTTCTTGAGTTATCATGATAGGACAAACCATGTTGATACAAGGGTTAGCTCTTGGAAATGGCCTTGAGGTCCCTTACAAATAGGGTTAACTCTTGGCATTTAGTCTTGTAGTCCTTGAAGTTGAAATAGGGTAGTTAATCTTGAGCACCCTCATGGACCCCTTCCTTTGAGAAGTTGGTCAAAGGCCTTATGATATTGTATGTATAATGGAAATGAACATAAAACACACTTTCATGTTAATAAGAAAGTCTTTAAATGTTGTTGCTTTGTTCTTGTTATCTACTTTATGATTTTGCCAAGAAATATATGTTCTTAAACCTGCAATTTTATATGTTTTCCAGCGTACTCAGCACAGTTGTGCTGATGTGTACCCATTTTATGATTTTAGGTAATAGGTACACTATGAATCTCTAATGATGATAAATACTTCCGTACTCATGATAATGTGTTCATTCTCTGGTGATATATAATGACATACAAATGGCATACACATGGTTGATATATGGGACCTAAGATCTTGTTAGGTATTAGTTTAGTATTCTTTTATGCTTTCTTGTCTCATACCTTAGTTGTTGTTTGTGGTTTTATTCATGCATATGTTATGTGATCTATCATATGTATGGATTCTCAGGTCCTCTCGCCTTTGGCTTTCTAGCCATTAGGAGTGAGGATTTGGGTAACAAACAGTTCCGTGACACTCCTCCTTTGTCATATCAAAAACACAGGGAGGTAGAAAGAGCTAAAACACATGTATTCTCCACAAACTCAAGATAAAGCAATCAACCAAATAATACACATCAAACAGATATGAGGTAAAGAGAAACAAACAATCCAATGTCACAATCAAAATATGGGTAACATACCACAAACTCATGAGATACAGTCAACCAGAGAGTAAGATTACATATGATTAAGATTACAATATGAAAACATGTCCTCACTAAAGAACCATAAACCAATGAGAAAATAGCAGAAAGATAAAATAGTACATGTCAGATACATGTGCCCATATGTCATAGTACATAAGAGTCTAAAAAGATATATCTGATAACCACCTAAAAGACTAATAAACTAAGACATCAAGCTATATCTAAGTTATCTATGTCTATAACAACATCATCCGCATCATCCTCGCCAGCCTCAGGCTCATAGTCCTCATTTCCATCTGAGTGTGCAGTAGAGACAACAATAGCTTCATCACCAGAGGTACCAGCAAAGCCATCAAAACCAACATCGATGTCATCATCCTTAGTGGCCTCCTCATCATCACTAACTTCCTCATCAGCCTGGTCAGGCATCTCCTCATTAGCAAGAGGACCAAAACCACGACCAGGCAATAGGGCATTCTTCTTATCTCAAGTCATGCCAAAAGCATATAACTCATGTGGCTGAGGGAAAGAGGGAGCAGAAGTTCTAATGCTAGAAAGCAAGGTAGCAAGAGGACCAGCAGGAAACACTAGAGGAGGAAGCACTCCAGGGGTAGGTACATGTCCACCAACACCAGAGGATGTGGAAGCAGAAGTACCAGGTGGAGGGTCTGGGTAGAAGTGACTGTATGCATAGGAAGCATAGTCACCTCCTGGGTAGGGATGGTAGGATGGATAAGGGTGTCTATAAGATAGGTTCATGGTAGACATGATTTGGAAAAGGTTCTGGTGTAGGTGATCCTAAACCTAAAGGTTGTACATCTATTGATTCATCATATATCCCATAAGGGTTTCATTTGATACATTGAACAAGGTGCAGGAAGGTCAAGATGGTGGTGGAGATGGAGGTTTCTGGGTGGAGGTAGAGGTAGAGACTCCAGGTGTGGTGAAATAGGTAGGTAGGAAGGTTTTCTTGATTGATGTAATTGAGATCATAGAAAAGAGATTTCTTGATAGCAAAAGTGAACAAACCACAAATCAAGGTTGGGTATGGCGGGTGGGTACCACGGGTATTCTTCCCTGAGTCAAAATAGGTCATGTGATGTAAGATATATCAGGACAATTTGACTCCAACATTTCTCAACAAACAATACATGATTACAACTGCGTTCTCTACAATGTCTGTTTGACTTTTCTTCGAGTGGACATTACAGTTAACAACTAATGCAAGCATCCTATTTTTGAGATCGAGGGAAGAGGATGGTAGGGTTGAATTCCTCTTATAGGGTACCTGAGGCTTCTTCAAGAACTTTTGGATGTTAGGAATAGTAAGATTGAAGTGCTTGTAGAAGGCCTCAGGGTCTAAAAGGTCAAAATAGTTAGGATAATCCTTTCTCCATGAGTCGGTGACCTCTATTCTATTGAAAAGGATGTTCAAAGAATCTTCAGAGATTTGAAATTTAATCTTGAAAATCATGGAGGAGAGAATGACCTAGATATTGGGAGGTGGCACTAATCTGTCTTAGTTCCATGTGAGATTCACATAGAATTCATGGACTGCCTTGGTGCTTGTGATGAAATTATGAAAGAACCGATGTTCTACGCATAAGGTCCTAGGTGATGGGTATAGAAAAGTTCAAAAATCTCTTTGACGACATCCTTTGTTTTGAGAGGAGGCTCAAACAAGGCTCTAAAAGGGAAGGGGTTCCTAGGAAGGAGGTCCTTGTAGAAATTAAGAGCTTCAAAAGAGACAAAGGAGGTATCATCAAAGGAGATTAGGTGAGTGTTTTCTGAGGACATGGGTACACCACCTAGGGTAGCTCTCTCTCTTCGGTTGGATGCCATGTGAATGGATTGGAGAAGCAAACAACAACCAAAACAAAGGATAACCACAAAAACATGCTACCTAACCACCTAGATGGATGTGGGAAGAGTCAAGAGAGGCTATGTTAGGCAAGGGAATGGATGGTCTCACCTAGGGTTGAGGTCAAGAGGGGTTGGAGCTTAGGAATCGATCGACTTTTCTCTAGTTGAGAGGGAGAAATGTCATTCGGAACCTATTTTTAGTTTGGTCCAGCCCAACAATTGGTTGAGTTTGTCCTAGGGAAACTCGACTCATCAAGAGAAAAACCCTTTACCTTAGCCTGGGATCGGTCAAGTTGGTAACTCAATCGACATGTAGCCACTCCAAAAACATGAAATCTTATATTCTAGCCTCTAGGGTGCTAAGCAATTTTATTTCTTTAGCCTATTATGCATTTTAGCCATATTAAGACACATTTTACTCATCATAGGGCACCATTTTGCGATAAAACAAGTGTTTGTGAAAAATATCCAAAATGAGCTAAACAAGGCATAAAAATAAGATAACAAAAGCCCATTCAAGCAAGAGATGATCAAATTGAGCAAGAAACATATAAGCAAGATAACAACTAGCTAGAAGGCATGTCAATATCATACAAAGTAGTGATAAATATTTTTGATCTAATGGAAGTAAATTTCTCTCTAGATAGAGGTTTAGTGAAAATGTCCGCAAACTGATTCTCTATATCCACATGCGTGATATAAATATCTTTCTTGGCAATGTGGTCACGAAGAAAGTGATGATAGACCTCTATATGTTTAGATCTACTATGCAATGTAGGATTATATGACAGGTTAATTGCACTAGTATTATCACAAAAGATATGAGAAGCATCAAAATAAATGTTAAAGTCTTGGAGCATTTTCTTAATCCATAGGAATTGGGAACAAAAACTTCCAGCTGCAACATATTCGGCCTCGGTAGTTGGTAGAGCCACAATGCTTTGCTTCTTGGAGAACTAAGAAACTAGGAAAGGTCCTAGGAATAAGCAAGTTCCACTTGTGCACTTTCTACCAATCAAGCATCATGTGTAATATGCATCACTATAGGAAGTTAAAGTAAAGTCCCTTCACTTAGGATACCATAGTAAAAAATTTGGGGTTTTGGCTAGATACCTCAAAATCCGCTTGAATGTTGTGAGATGCAATTTCCTAGGACTTGATTGAAAGCAAGCACACAAGCCAACACTAAACATTATGTCAGGTATAGAGGTAGTTAAGAAAATAAACTTCCAGTCATACCTTTATAGAGATTCTCATCTACCTTTTCACCTTATTCATCTCTATCAAGCTTGGCAGTGTTTGACATGGGGGTGTCCATAGGCTTGATGTTCTCCACCCCAAAGCACTTAAGTAGCTCAATTGTGTACTTATCTTGGTTGATGAAGTTACCTTCATTAGTTTACTTGATTTGGAAGTCGAGGAAGAAAGTGAGTTCCCCCATCATGCTCGTCTCAAATTCACTCTGCATAAGATCACTAAACGCCCTGAAAAGATCAAGATCAGTTCCTCCAAAATGATATCATCAACATAAATTTGAATGATAAATGAATTTTCAGAAGTATGCTTTAGAAATAAGGCAGAATCTACTTTTCCCATGATATAGCCATTATCTAACAAAAAGTTCTTTAGTTTGTCATACCAAGCTCGAGGTGCTTGCTTGAGACCATGGAGAGCTTTTTGCAACAAATAAACATGATTAGGAAACTTATCATGTTCAAAGCTCGGAGGCTGTGCAACATACACTTCCTCCTCAATATTACCATTCAAAAACGCCCTTCTAACATCCATTTGATAAAGATAAAAATTCTTGTGACTGGAAAAATCAAGAAACATCCTAAATGACTCAAGTCTAGCTAGAGGTGCATATGTTTCATCAAAATATACACCTTCTTGTTGATTGTAGCCTTGAGAAACTAACCTTGCTTTGTTCCTTACCACTTTTCCACTTTCATGTAACTTGTTGCAATAGATCCATTTTGTGCCAATGATCTTTCTATCACTTGGTCTTGGCACAAAATTCCACACTTTGTTTATTTCAAACTTCTCCAACTCTTCTTGCATGGCTTGAATACATTCATCATCTTTTATATCTTCTTTGACATCTTTAGGCTCCATTTGAGAGATGAAGGTGCTTTCTACTTTTTCTTTGTTGAGTGCAGCCCATGTATTCACCCTTTCAAAAGGATTGCCTATAATAAGCTCCTTTGGAGGATTCTTTGTGAAGCAGGGAGTTGGATCCTTCTTTTCTTCATTCTTCTCTTCTTCATCAACTAACACCTCCTTTCCTTTATCTCTGATGTTGAGATCTTTTAAGAGAGGAATAACCTCACCTACAACATCATCATGTGGAACAATATCTTTGGAAATAAAGGGGTTAGTCTCAACAAATATAACATTTATAGATTCTTCTACTTTACATAGTTCTATATTATATACTCTAAATGCCTTGCTGGTAGTGCTATAGCCAAGAAAGAAAGCCTTGTACGATTTTGGATTAAACTTGTCAAGAGAATCCTTGGTGTTCAAAACAAAACAAGGACACCCAAAAACATGAAAGAAATCAATGGAAGGCTTTCTACCACACCATAGCTCATAGGGGGTTTTCTTAAGCAAAGGATGAGTAAAATCCTAGTTTTGCACAAAACATAAAGTACTGATGGTTTTGGCCCAAAACTTCTTTGGAGTGTTGTACGCTATAAGTATAATTTTAGCCATCTCCTACGGAGACCTATTATTCCTCTCTACAACCTCATTCAATTGAGGTGTTCAAGGTGAAGAAAACTTATGTGCATAGCTGAATTCCTCACAAAAGCATTCAAACAAATCAGTTTCAAATTCTCCCCCATGATCATTGGGGATAGAAAAATCTGACAAGAAGCTTCATTCTTAACCCATTTACATAAAGTCATGAAAAGCATCAAGAGCATCACTTTTTGAAATAAGTAAGAAAGTCCAAGTATAGTGAGAGAAGTCATCGACAATCACAAGGAAACACTTGCTACCACGAAGCGATTGTGTACACATTGGTCCATATAGATCAATGTGAAGAAGCTCAAGAGCTCTCTTGGTGCTAAGGACTCCTTTGGATTTGAAGGACTTGGTTTTCTTTCCTTGGGTTCAAGGTTGACATTCCTCATCCTTTCAAAATCCAATTTGGGAAGTCCGTTCAGTAAGTCCTTTTTTCTCAACTTCTTCATTTGATGCATATTTACATGACCAAGCCTATGGTGCCATAAAGAAATATCATTCAAATTGGAAAAAATATATCTACCAACAATAGGCTTTATAGAGTCAAGCACAATAATATAAATATTACCATTTCTAGTTCCTTTATATATGACATTATAGGAGAGGGAATCTAAAAGCAAGCATTCTACAAAAGTAAATAGAACAAGATAACCATTATCATAAAGTTGACAAAAACTTATTAAATTGTGATGTAGGCCATCCACAAGAAGTACATTCTTGATGCAAAGTGAATCACCTACATCACCCTCACCTATTAACTTACTCTTGTTGTTATCCCCACAATTCATCGAACCTCCTTTCTTCTTTGTGAATGTGTTGAAATGGCTGATTTCACCCGTCATGTGTTTGGAACAACCACTATCAACAATCCATTTGCCATTTACATACAAGAAAGGAAGACAAACAGTGTCCAATTCAAACTTTGGGATATAGGGTTAGCGTGGGGACCCACTTCATCTTGGGGTTAGTCCCCTTCTCCATGTAAGGACAATAAGTAAAATAGTGATCATTACTCTTACAATGAGAACAAACCATAGGGTTCTTTGAGTCATATGACTCTCCATGGAAGATTGTAGGTTCCTTACTCTTATTCTTCTTACCCTTACCTTTTCCTTTTGAAGTATCCTCATATCCTAGACAACTCTTACCACTATGTTTGGTGGAGTGATCCAAGACTTCATTAAGGGACTTCTTCCCTTTGAGGAATGTTTGCAAGGTAGCTCTCAACTTATGATTGTCATTAGTAAGAGTGATAATAGTAGAAGTCAAACTAACAATATCATCATTAGCATGCAACCGATTGGCCTCAAGACAGAGGGCTTTAGTCAAATAAGAATCTTTTTCAATAGAAATAGAAGCAACATCCTTGCTAGGAAAAATAGGTCTACAAGATAAATCATCTAATTTTTCAAGAAACCAAGCATTTTTAGTTCTAAGAATCTTAATCTCATCAAGATAAACATTATTATCATCCCTAAAAGCATCACAAACAAGCTTAAGTTCAACATTTTCAGTTTTTTGCAATTCAAGCTCATCAAGGCATTTTTTGTTCTCTTCCTTAAGAGTAGTGATGTTCTTAAGGTATATCCCATTCTCAACTTCAACCCCATCATATTGGAGCTCAAGATCAAGACATTGTCCTCACAATGAATCAATGCTCCCAAGATGCACTTTCTCATTTTTATCAAGGATGTCAATTTTAGTATAAAGATCATCAATAATTTTACCAAATGTCTTCATCTTAGATTTACATTTAGAATAAGAATAAGGATAGCATTAAGAATATCAATGATGGTTTCTTTGGATAACTCATGCAAATTCACCTCACTTACCTCACATATGTCTTCACTTGTGGAGGCCATGAGTTCAAGGTGGAATTCTTCTTCATCAGAGCTTGAGCTACTAGAGGAAGACTCCTCCCAAGCTTCATGAGCTGCATCCTTGCTTCTTTTCTCCTTCTTATCCTTACTCTTGTACTTGCCTTCCTTCTTGTAATTCCCTCTTCTTGTGGATGCTCTTGTGGTGGCTCATGTTGGCCTTTCAACATTCATTCTTGTAATGCCCTTTTTGTCCATACTCATAGCACCTTGGAGTTGAGGATGACTAAGACTTTCCTTTAAGGTGTTTTCCCTTTGAGTAGTTGGCTTCATGATCACTAGGGTTGTCATCTTAACTTGAGAAAGTAGGAGGGGACTGGAAAGCAAGTTGTTGTTGAAGGATCATTGCCTCCACTTGGGCTTTGAAGACACTATGTTTGACTCCTTCTCTTCTTGCTTCTCATCTTATTCTTGCTTGTTTAGCCTTGGCTCATGACCTTGAAGGTTGCCAATGAGATCCCCCGTGGCTAGATCTCCAAGGCTTCTCACTTCTTCAATTGAAGTCACTTTGGGCTCCCATCTCTTGGGAAGGGACCTAAGTATCTTAGAGTTGATTTCCCTTCTATCCAAGTCTTGTCCCAAAGCTTCAAGTCCATTGATGATGGTGTTGAGCTGGGAGTACATGTCTTCCATCCCCTCCTTCTTTCCCATTTTGAAGTACTCAAGTAGTCCATTGAGCATGTAGATCTTGGACTCATTGACTTGATTCTTGCCTTCATATGTGATGCACAACTTGTTCCAAACATCATGGGCTATGTCTCAAGTTGAAATTAAGTTGAACTCAGAAGGAGTGAGGGCAGCATAGATGATGCTAGCTACCTTGGCATTGAGTTTTAACTTATTTACTATAGCTTCATCCCAAGTAGCTACATCACCGGTTGGCTCCTTGTATGGGACGATCACCACCCTCCACATTTTGTAGTTGGTTCCTTAGAGGAAGAACTGCATCTGCCATTTTCAATAGAGGAAGTTGGTGTCATCAAACACTGGTGGTCGCATGGAGAAGCTTCCTTATAGATTGAGTGACCCTAGTAAGTCACCCATCTTCTCCTCTTATGGGAGATGTATCAGAGAAGACTATGGCTTTGATACCACTAGTTGCATCTAAGATATCTAGAGGGTGGGTGAATAGAGCTTTCAAACTTGCACAAAACTAGTTACACCTTCAAGTTACTTCTAATGAGTTTTTTATGGCAATCTAAACATGCATAGTAAGGATGAGAAAAATTGAAAAAACCAATTGAATGAGTTGTTTTAGAGTGGTTCCATTCTCCAAACTAGGAGAGAGTCAGTCTACTACCTAGAGAGGTCAAGATCTAGGATTTCTAAGATGTCTACTCCTTATATTCACTTATAGGAGTTACAACATATGACCTTCCTTTTCTGGGACAAGGATACCCAGCTTCCCTTTGAGGCCAAGGAATCCAACAACCTTACAATCAAGGGCTTACCTATCCAAGAGCTAGTCTTCTACCTCAGAAAGGTCTTAGCCACTCTTTCAATCAGATGGATGCCTTCACCAACGTCCTCCCCTTCATGCAATGAGTCTTTGGACTTGAGGATTTACCACTTAGTTCCTTGGATCTTCTGCCTTGATCTTCTCCTTCACTCAGAGTAGCCTTGAGCACCTTCTTCTCTAGCAGAAGAAGCTTGCTCTTTCTCCTTCTCTTGGAGAAGCTTTCACTAAGAAAGAGATTTTGAGAAAGGGATGGGAAAGTGATTCAACCCTATTTTAGGGCTTCATCTTGTGTCTTTTTTCTCTTCAATCATATGTATACCTGTTAGATTGCATGTCATTCCTCCCAATATGCTGATTTGTGTAAAATGCACTTATGGACATTATTTGCATGTTTTTCAGGCATTTGGACCACACTTGATGGATGAGAGAGAGAGAGAGACAGAGTGATCCTAGGGTTCCTCTACCCTTGGAGAGGCCCAAAGTGAAGTCCAATGCTCCCTCAACCTACCCCTAGTTGCCAAAGATCCATTGAAGCAAAGATGTCTAAAAAAGTCCAAAGAATGAAGTCAAATTGCTGATCCAGGACCCAGAACGATAGTGGTACCACAGAACGGTCGTGCTAGGTCACTTGTAAACCAACATAATCACCCCCAAGTCAAGCTGAAGTCACAACGGTTGTGCAGCCCAAAATGCCCATGCCAGAGACGGCCACCACGGCTGTGCTACAGAGAAGCAGAACAGTCGTGCCGCAACACCACAAACACCATTTCCTAGCCTACCACGGCCGTGCCACCCAACACGGTCATGATACCTAAAGACCACCACAACTGTGCTACCTAAAGCCCAAAACTGACCACCAACCTGACTTTTGATCATTTTATTTGACACGACCATTCCCATCCACCACGGCCGTTCTCACCTCTACCTACCACGGCTGTGCTACTCACAAAACCTACCCGTTTTTCACTACTTTGCCTATTTTCCCTTACTTAACCTAGTGCTCCCCCCCCCCACACCTATATATACCTAGGTGGAAGCTGGGGTATGAGGAAGCTACCCTACATCCACTCTAGCCTCCCCATTTTCATCCTCCATCCATTCCCACCTCATTCCACCTCCATTTCATCATTTCCACCATCAAAACCCTACTTTCCTTCCATTTCCACCATACATCCATGCCATTCACCTACCTTGGAGGAGGGAGCTTGAGGTACAGCTGCTAGAAGGTGGAGAAGGAGGAGTCTTCACTCAGCTCATCATGGATTTTCACTCCTCTACTCATTCTATCTCCTTTCTTTTGGTATTTTCCATGTCTATGAGTAGCTAGGCCCCATGGGTGGGTTGTTTGGGGGAAATTATGTTACTTTGATACCATGTTGGGGGGAAATGACATGTAAACATCATAATTCCATTTGTTAATGATTATATTCTAATTTCATCTCATTCTCCATGGATTGCTTGCTGGTTTGTGTGTGAAATCACCTAGGAATTTAGGCAAATTGCTTATATGTGTGAATTTTGGGATTTGCCCCTAGGTCAAATTCTTAGATCCCTAGGTTGCCTCACATCTTCCTACATCCTAATAAATCTCCCTAAACCTAAGTGAGAGATCTAAGTAACTAGATTGGATAATTCTAGTGCAACTAGCATGGATCCTTCTCAAGCCTAGAATGTGGGGGAATTGGGGTCCAAAGCCCCAACTTCACCTCCCAATTACTACCCTCGGTCCCTAATTGCCCTAGGAATGTCTAATCTAGAAACGTAGACTTGATTAGACTCTAATTGAATTGAACCTAATCCCTAACCCAATTGAGCCTCGTAAGGGTAGTAGGGGGTGTTAGGGACTAGTTCTCCTATACACAACCTAGCATATCCTTGGCCAGTTAGTAGCTTAGGCTAATTCATTATACTCTAACTTATTGTTTGGTTTGGATAATCAAAGTGGAATCACAATGTTCATATGTCACCCCCCAACTTAAGTGATAAGTTCGTACCCCTAAATAGCCCATACCCCTCTTTATTGCTTAAAACCCTAATTTTGTGCTTGCTTAGCTTAGTTAGCTCTTTCCTTTCTTAGTTGGCTTCTTGCTTTGTTCTTGCCTAGTTCGTGTTAGTTTAACTCTTTAATTGCTCTTTTTCTTCTCTCTTGCTTGCCTTAGTGTAATTTTCTTTTTCATACCTAGCTTAATCCTTTCTTACCTGTTTGGCCTTAATCTAGTCTAGGGTTTACGTAGATTTCATTCTTGCCTTTAATTCCTCATTTGTTCATAGTAGTTTAACAATCAAATCAACCTTCAAACCCTTAACCCTAGTCTCCACAATAGGAACCTAGACAAAATAAACCTAGATCTAGTGCCCCCTCTTCTCCATGTGGATCGACCCTATACTTGCCACCTTCCTATACTATGACACAACCCCGTGCGCTTACGGGTGTAGTTGTTTTAGTATGAGTAGGTGTTGAGTTCGAATTTATAAATATTGAAAGTGAATCCACCCGTGTGCTTCCATCTGTGGGGTTGCATCTATTCAAAACTCCAATTGAGTAGCATGTAACCCCATTGGTGGGAGAGCACCAAGATTTCTGACACAGTTGCTGGGGATTCGAGGCTCTCGACCTAGCTAGTTAGCTTTTCTTTGACTTTTGCTATTGCCCTCATCATTTCTATTCTTTATTCATTATTCTTTGCATTCTTGGTGTATATTGGTTTACTAACTGGTTCTCTTTGGTTTGGTTGTGCTTTGTGCATGTGACAAGCCATTCGGGGGAAGACAAGATGGAATGCCAAAATGCACTTCACAAGCCACTTCAAGACTACTTTATGCCTAGCAACTACAAATCGCCAATTGCTAGCAGGGTTGATCAGATGCCAGGGGAGCAATTCTCCATCCCTCCAGGTCTTCTTGGGCTCCTTCCCATCTTCTATGGCTCGTAGAGTGAGAACTCCTACAAGCACTTGGACTCCTTTCTTGAAGTATGCTCCACCTTCAGGACGCCAACTACAAGTGATGATACAATCAGGTTGAATTTGTTCTCCTTCTCCCTCAAAGACAAAGCCAAAGAGTGGTATGATTCAAGAAAGGACATCATGAGTTGGGGAGAGATGAAAAATGCTTTCTTGAGGAAATTCTACTCTATAGCAAAGCTAACACAAATGCGGTGTGCCATAGTAAGTTTCATTCAAATAGATAGTGAGCGATTCCACGAGGCTTGGGAGAGATTTCAAAAGATGTTGAGAGAATGTCCACATCACGAGATCCCTTTGTGGTAGCTAGTTCAGTCCTTCTACTCCGGTCTATCTCATGCAAGTCAAGCTACAGTGGATTCTTCTTGTGGGGGAGTTTTTATGGCTAAACCACCTGAAGAGACATGGCCCTTGTTTGAGAGTTTGGAAAAAAGTTCAAGGATAAAAGCTTCTAGTATGGTTAGTGGTAGTGACATATCTTTTGGTGTGACATCTCCAACTCACGATGATTCAATCCCACAATTGATGAAAATGTTTGGTGAAATGGTGAGCTTCATGAGAAACCAAGTGCCCAAACCTCCTTGTCATTCAGTCAATGCTATTGAGTTCTATGGGGAAGAAAAGAAGACACCTCACTCTAGCTACCAGGAACCACAAAGTCCCACATATAGCTCAAGGTTTGAGGAAGAGGTTCTCTCTAGATTGAAAGTATTTGATGATGTTCAAAGATGTGTTGCAAGGTTAGAAGAGAGAATAGAGCAGCTATCTTCCATAATCACTCTCTAAGAAGTAAAATTGTCTTCAAAACCCATCATGACCCACCATGAAGCAAGTGGACCTATGCCTTCTTCCCATGTTTTCTATAGTCCACCACCCATGCAAGTACATCCCATTCACTCCTTCCAAGGCTATTCCAAGCCTTACACTCCTCCATCACCTCCCTCACCTCAAATTTCCCAAAATTTCACTTTCCAACCCCAATTCTCTCCTCCCCCTCAATTCTCTTCTCCACCTCAATTTCAACTCCAAGTGTCACCTCCACCTCCTCCATAGCCACAACATGCTCCCCCTCTCCACCATGAGCAAGGTAGTGATGTGATAGTTCTAAGGAGTGGAAGGTCTCTTGAGCAGCTCGCAAGTCAAAGAAAGGTTGATAAAGTGAAGAAAAGGCAGCCAAGTGGTGATACTGTGATCGATATTGCTGAAGATGATGTTGTAATACCACATGTTGAGTTTGGGATTCCATGTGATCCACCACATATCCCCTTTGCAGTTCCAAAAATCCCTATTGTTCTGCCTCATGTTCATGCAACTACAGCAAAAACCAGTGATCCTCCATTCATAGAAGCACTAGATGAGCCACCGGAATTGAAAAGGAGGCAAAAGCACAATGTTGATATTCTTGAGGTTTTTCACCAAGTGAAAGTGAACATTCCACTTTTGGATGCTATCAAGCAAATCCCATTGTATGGCAAGTTCCTCAAGAACCTATGCACTGTGAAAAGAAGATCAACGCAAAGAAGGTGAAATTAACTAAACAAGTGAGCTCCATCCTACAACATTCCCTTCCCGTGAAGAGAAAATACCCAGGAGCCCCACTTATACCTAGTTACATAGGGGGACATCGCATAGATAGGTCCTTACTTGATTTGGGATATAGTGTGAACTTGATTCCATACAATGTCTATGTTGAGCTAGGTTTAGGCAAGTTGAAGCCGACACATTGCACTCTCCAGTTGATGGATAGATCCATAAAAGTTCCTAGGGGTAGAGTGGATGATGTCTTAGTGATGATAGACAAAGAAAAAGGCGTGGCGTTCCCGGAGGATTTCATTGTACTTGATATGGAGCCAGAAGATAGGAATATTCCCATCATCTTGGGAATCTCGTTCTTGTCTACAGATAATGCCGACATTCATGTACACAGTGGCACTATGACAGTCTCATTCATGGACATGAAGATCAACATCAACATGTACAAGACCCCAACCCGGTGAGTCTGAGATAGGGATCTTAGATATGATCACTTCACAAGTCTAAATGGGCATTTGAGAGGATACCAAGGTGAAGAAATTGGTAATGATTATTGTGATGAAAGAGATGAGGAAAACATATTGAGTGCAAGTGAGGGATGCATGTTTTGCAAGAATGGACACATGAGAATTCCAAATGGATGAATGAATGAAGAATCACCCAGAAGCCTGGCTGAAGGGAAGAAACTCAGCGCTTGTGGGAGGCAACCCACCTAGGTTTGGGAATTTTTTACCCAACCTTACATTTTTGATACTTTTTCTTTGCTTTTAAAATTTTCCAAGAAAGCACACACACACACTTGTATTTGATAGTTATTGTGCAGTTTTAAGATGTGCAGGTGAGAATAGAGTGAAATGAAGAAGAATAGATGAAATTTTGACAAAGAATCAATGGAAGATCAACTTGAGATCAAAGCTTTGATGTTTGAACAAGATTTGAGTGTCATACTACAGTTACAGTGCCCACCACGAACATGGTGACATGGAACGGCCGTGGTGGTGCACTCACTTTCAACAGAGAAATCATCAGAATTTGGGAAAATCAACTAAGTATAGAACCAGGGCAGCACAACCATGGTACCTGAAGCCACCATGGCCATGCCATGTAGTACGGCTGTGCCGCAGCCCGATTCCAGCAACTTCAGTCAGAATTTTGTGAAATTCCAAATCACTTATTCATTTCTCTGAAGAACAGAATGATCGTGCTCTACACCCTAGCACCCGTGTAGCATTCCGCCCACCCTCAAGAACCCTCAAATTTTCACCAAATCACCCCCAAATCATTACCAATCATTCCCCTACCATTTCCACTACCTTAATCTGCATTTTCCACCAATTTTCATCCAAAAAATCCCCATTTCTCTCCATTCCTCCCCAACAACCCCGTTCTTCGGAGAAATCCGAAATTTGCTAATTTCACCTCCATTTTTGAGCAAGAATGAAGAAGTTCACAAGGAAAGTAGTAGAAAAGACTAGGGGTGTAATCCCCTACCAAATGAAATCAAGGAACAACCACCCCCCGTTGATGGAGACTGAATTGGATGCCATAGTGGATCCTATCACAGAAGAGGTCTCCGTACAGCCACAGCGGGGGACATCGTCGTCATCGCAACCACCACCGTCTATTTCCCGACCCTCTGTCTCATCTGAGAGACCTTCATCTTCAGCTGCACGGCCATCGGTCTCAGTCACACGACCGTCTATTTCTTCGGCAGCACAGCCACAGCCCGAGCCACAGCCACGACTACGTCGGTGACTCGTGCTAGATGATGAAGAAGATTTGGATATGCCAGATGTTGAGCAGCAAGCGATACCACAATAGCACCCCCAGCCACAGCCCAAGGTTACTACCAGTAGGGAAAAGGAGCCTAAGCACCCAGAGTGCTTGACATGCAAAGTATTAGCGACTCGCTATGCATGCCAAGCAACAATGGAGGCTATGGGCTTCTACGCCTATTTCCAAGGCCTGATGGAGAAGATGGGATTGTTTGAGATCCTTACACTACAACAAGAGTCTTACATCGAGATGATTCAACAATTCTTTTCTACGCTAGAGAAAGCAACTGATGATGGCAAGAACGCCATTAAAGTAATGATTGGGGGCAAGAGGTGGAAGATAACCTCAAAGCCGCTAAATCAAAATTTTGCCCCGAGTGAAGAGATGGCAGCCCTCCTAAACGGAGGATGGATAGAGAATGATTCCAATTCCACATATCCAGCAATTTGGAAATGCTTCACCGGCCAAAGTACCTTTGTAGGGGGGAAATCCAAGACGAGTGCCATCCATAGTCCATTCCTCTGCTATGTTTAGAAGGTATTAGCAAACACCATCTTTGGAAGGTACGAGAACCAAGGCAGCTGCACAAAGAAAGATCTTTTTGTACTTGGTTGAATCACTAAGGAGAGGCATGTGAACCTGGGGGTGTTACCTATTGAGCATATGAGGACAATCTCGTCCAAGAGCAAAAATCCTTTTGTAATGGGAGGGATAGTGACGTTGATTGCCACTACCTTAGGACATGACATGACAGGTTACACAAAGGAAGATGGAGGAAAGTTGGTTGACTTACACTACTTGGCTCACTTTTCCATGATTGCAGTTGTGGATCAGAAGATCATCTACCAAGTCAACCCACCTTACCCAGGAGTCACCTTGGAGATGTCTTACCACACTCCACCCCTCATGGCACAATATGGACCCACGTAGGATTTTCTGAAAAAATTGAGGAAATATGAGGAGGAGAACCCCAAAGGAGATAGCATCCCTGAGGTGGTTTTTATAGGGGGTCTACGAGAGCCTTGACAAGCAACTGAGCTGAGATGGGCGGAAGAGGAAAGAGCGGCACAAAAAGTGAGGCAAAGAGGAGAGGATAGGGGCGTCAGAGCCACAACAACCCTCAATGAATGCATATGACATAGCCACCATTCATGCACAACTAGAGGGCATTCAAACAGCACATGACAGAATACTATAGGCACGGGAGGGTATTCAGTAGACTCAGGATGCCATGTGGTTGGACCATCAGCAGATGCACTACCAGGTCAACCATCTTTACCAGTTTTAGAATGCCCAGGCCCAGAGGAACCCACAGTGGGTTGAAGACTGGTGGAGTTCTTTATTAGCTTTTTAGGATAGCTATCCGCCTCCACAGTCGGACTACTAGGGTGCCTATTATAGATAGGGAGGATCACCTCCACCACCACCACAGTGATCGTCTACCCTATCATCCTAGACTTTAGTGTCATGCTGAGGACAACATGATTCAAAAGTTTGGGGTGGTAGGGCGGTATGCCCTTGTTCTACTTTCACTCATTTTGTATCTCACCTACTATTTACTTTTTTTTTGTTTTTCACATTTTTGATTATTTTGATATCTAGTTTAGAAGTTTACTACTTTGCATACCTGCATGCCATGTAGTTTACTTTTCTTGTCATTTTTGCATAATTTTAAAAAAATGCTCTTTTTGCCATGCATTGCATATCATGTAGATTTTTGGTAATTTTGCATGTTATAGCTAGGATTTGCTTATTTGTTGTTTTAAGTTCAATAATATAGGTTTAGATGTGATTGGAGGCAACTTGGCACCATTTTGGCCAATTTTGCCCAAATTTGAGAATTCTTGTCTAAAAAGTGTGTTTTGACCATATCTCTACTGTTTTGAGTAAAAATGATGACATTTGACAAATGCAAGTGAAATGTCATGAATTATTGCTAAGTGGTATCAATGCTTGACTTTTTACATGTGTATCACCTCTCTTATGATTGTGATTGATTTGGTGGAATTGTGAAATTGAGAAAGCTTTGAACGCTTAGTGTTTGTGGAATCACTTGTTTGATATATCAATTTCATGTTTTTTATTCATGTGGTGTGATATATAGGATGAAGTATTGGATTAATTTTCATGCATGCTATCTTATGTGGAGAATCATACCAATGACCCCTCTTTGATCTGACTATTCTTCCACCATCTTCATACCCCTTTGCCTCATAAAAAGATGCCCTAGTGCACATAATCAGCCTTAGCCACCTCCAAGAGTTTGGGGTGGCCATATCTCCATCCCCTTGCTTCACTCTATCCACCATATTCCCTATCTACACCAAGGGTAAGAAAAAAAGAAAAGAAAAGGAAAAGCAAAAACAAAATAAAAGGACACTCATGTTTAAGAGCATTCAAATAAAGAAAAGATGAGTGTATAAAAACACTCCAAAAATCTTACCACAACCCTTTCTTCCACTTTCATACCCATTGAGCTAGGAAACGTCAAACCTAGCTCATTTTGCCCTTTTCCACAGCCACGTGGGAAATTTAGTGTGATTTGAAATATAATATTGAATGCATGAATTTGAAACAACACTCCTAGTCGTCCTTGATTAATGCCACCATGAAACGGTTTACTCGGAACTTTATAAAAAATATGGATAAATTGTGTATTCTATGCACTATATTTGAAGTTCATATGGTTTGTGCTCTTTTCATGATTATATTGTGAAAATAGGAGAGGAGAGAGGTGAAATGCATGCACTCAGTCATCTTTGATCCCATTAAGCAATAATCATCTTGTATGTTGCATTTGTCATTTTTTGTTTGTGGAAAATTTGTAGAGAGATTGAGTTAGAGTATACTTGAGGACAAGTATATTTCAAGTTTGGGGTGGTGATTCAGCCCTATTTTCGGGCTTCATCTTGTGTCTTTTTGCTCTTCAATCACATGTATACCTGTTAGATTGCATGTCATTCCTCCCAATATGCTTATTTGTGTAAAATGCACTTATGGACATTATTTGCATGTTTTTCAGGCATTTGGACCACACCTGATGGAAGAGAGAGAGAGAGAAGGAGTGATCCTAGGGTTCCTCTACCCTTGGAGAGGCCCAAAGTGAAGTCTGATGCTCCCTCAACCTACCCCTAGTGGCCAAAGATCCATTCAAGCAAAGATGTTCAAGAAAGTCCAAAGAACGAAGTCAAATTGCTGATCCAGGACCCAGAACGGTCGTGGTACCACAGAACAGCCGTGCTAGGTCACTTGTAAACCAACAAAATCACCCCCAAGTCAAACTGCAATCACCACGGCCTTGCAGCCAAGAATTGTCATGCCAAAGACAGCCACCACAGCCATGCTGCACAGCACGACCGTGCTACAGAGAAGCAGAACGGCTATGCCGGAGCACCACGACCACCATTTCCAAGCCTACCACGGCCGTGTCACCTAGCATGGTCGTGCTACCTAAAGACCACCACGACCATGCCAGTTTCAGTCCAAAACTGACAACCAACCTGACTTTTGATCATTTTATTTAACATGGCCATTCCCATCTACTACGGTCATGCTCACCTCTACCCACCATGGCCGTGGTGACCCACCACGGTCGTGCTACTCACAAAACCTACCAGTTTTTCACTACTTTGTCTGTTTTTCCCTTACTTGACCTAGTGCTTCCCGCCCAACACCTATATATACCTAGGTGGTCACTCGGGCATGAGGCATCTACCCTACAACCACTCTAGCCTCCCCATTTTCATCCTCCATCCATTCCCACCTCATTCCACCTCCATTTCATCATTTCCACCATCAAAACCCTACGTTCCTTTCATTTCCACCACACATCCATGTCATTCACCTACCTTGGAGGAGGGAGCTCGATCTTCAGCTTCTAGGAGGCAGCGAAGGAGGAGTCTTCACCGAGCTCATCATGGATTTTTACTCCTCTACTCATTCTATCTCCTTTGTTTTTGTATTTTCCATGTCTATGAGTAGCTAGGCCCCTTGGGTGGGCTGTTTGGGGGAAATTATGTTACTTTGATACCATGTTGGGGGAAAATGACATATAAACGTTGTAATTCCATTTGTTAATGATTATATTTTATTTCTATCTCATTCTCCATGGATTGTTTGTTGGTTTGTGTGTGAAATCACCTAGGAATTTAGGCAAATTGCTTATATGTGTGAATTTTGGGATTTGCCCCTAGGTCAAATTCTTGGATCTCTAGGTTTCCCCCCATCTTCCTACATCCTAATCAATCTCCCTAAACCTAAGTGATAGATCTAAGTAGCTAGATCAGATAATTCTAGTGCAATTATCATGGAGCCTTCTCAAGGCTAGAATGCGGGGGAATTGGGGTCCAAAGCCCTAACTTCACCTCCCCATTACTATCCTCGGTCCCTAATTGCCCTAGGAATGTCTAATCTAGAAACCTAGACTTGATTAGACTCTAATTGAATTGAACCTAATCCCTTACCCAATTGAGCCTCGTAAGGGTAGTAGGGGGGTGTTAGGGACTAGTTCCCCTATACATAACCTAGCATATCCATGGCCAGTTAGTAGCTTAGGCTAATTCATTAGACTCTAACTTGTTGTTTGGTTTGGATAATCTAAGTGGAATCACAATGTTCATATGTCACCCCCCAACTTAAGTGATAAGTTCATACCCCTAAACAACCCATACCCCTCTTTATTGCTTAAAACCCTAATTTTGTGCTTGCTTAGCTTAGTCATCTCTTTCCTTGCTTAGTTAGCTTCTTGCTTTGTTCTTGCCTAGTTCATGTTAGTTTAGCTATTGAATTGCTCTTTTGCTTCTCCATTGCCTGCCTTAGTGTAATTTGCCTTTTCATACCTAGCTTAATCCTTTCTTGCTTGTTTAGCCTTAATCTAGTCTAGGGTTAACATAGATTTCATTCTTGACTTTAATTCCTCATTTGTTCATAGTAGTTTATAAATCAAATCAACCTTCAAACCCTTAACCCTAGTCTCTGCAATAGGAACCTAGACAACCTAAACCTAAGTCTAGTGCCCCCTCTTCTCCCTGTGGATCGACCCTATAGTTTCCACCTTCCTATACTATGACACGACCCCGTGCGCTTGCGGGTGTAGTTGTTTTAGTGTGAGTAGGTGCTGAGTTAGGCTTTATAAATATCAAAAGTGAATCCACCCGTGTGCTTACATCCGTGGGGTTGCATCTATTCAAAACTCCAATTGAGTAGTGTGTAACACCATTGGTGGGAGCACACCAGAAAGATGGAGCTTGAGAGATTTACAAGCATACAAATGGAAAGCTCTCTTCACACATGACCTATCTCACTCATAAAGATGAATTGAGGTGTAAATAAGAGAGAGAAAGCAGCTAAAGTGGACTAATATCTCTCAACTATAGCAAGGACCTTGAATAGCATGAATGAGCAACCTTGGAATGAACTCCAGGAGGTCCTATTTATAGACAGGGGTGTCCACTAGAGTGTGGGAACCCTTGTACATCTTTACTAGCCATTTGAAGAAATGCAACATATATAATTTTGAGTTTTCACCCCTCTGATGGTTAGAATCACTTTTTCTGTGTTCTCCATATAGTGCATTCATTCGAGTTTCAATCAAGATAACTCGACCGATCACACTATGCGACAAAGCCAATTTAAACCATTGGTTGAGTTTGTCCTGGGGTAACTCGACCAATCCATTTAAATTGAGTTTGGTCTACAGAGGGATCGTTCATGTTCAATGAAAATGAAACTTGACCGATCAACCTTCATTCCAAAATCCATCAAGGATTGGTCAAGTTGGCAACCCGACTGATGAAGGTTTTGTGATGAATTTTACAAAATGAGTTTAAGTGGTCTCTAAAGTTTGAAATGGATTTGTATTGGATGATTAAAAAAAGTACAAGACTCTCTTATATAGGAGTGTAAAGAGTAGGAATATTCTAGAACAAAATTATTCTAGATTAAGGAAAAAGGATAATGGGCTAATAAACAAAAGGCCCATGACATAATAATAAGAGAAAAATAAGAAAAATAAAGCCAGGAAAATATATAAACTAATACTCCCCCTCAAGATGGAGCATAGATGTCAATCATGCCCATCTTGGACGTTAATGAATCTGGTCTTTGTAAGAATTTTGGTCAAAATATATACAACCTGATCTATAGTAGGTGTATATAAGGAGTAGAAATCTGACCAGATAAGACAACTTCCTAAAAAAATGATAGTCAACTTCAATATGTTTGGTGCGTTCATGGAAGGTACAGTTGTTGGAAATAAAATAACAACTTTTTTGTCACAATGCATTGTAATATATGGAGCAACAGAAAGGCTAAAATCTTGTTGGAGACTGTGTATCAAAAAAAGTTCATAGGTGGTGTGAGCCAAGCTCTATATTCCGCTTCAACACTAGAGTGAGAAACTACAGTTTGCTTCTTGCTCCACCAAGTGACCAAGTTACCACCTACAAAGGTGCAATATCTAGAGGTAGATCTACGATCTATTCTGCTTCTAGCATAGTCAGAATCTGAATATCCAGTAAGGTTATAGTGCCCATGTTTTTTGTAAAGTAGGCCTTTTTCAGATAACTTTTCAAATATTTCAGGATATGCCAGACAACATCCCAATGGCATTCATAGGGCTTATCCAGATATCTACTAACCAAGCTCACAATACAAGTGATGTCAGCCCTAGTTACAGTAAGGTAGATGAGTTTCCCAACCATTATATGATACTAATGATGGTCAGGATAAGGGGGAGAAGTATCGTCATCCCAATTAGTGCTGGGATCCAAGGGTGTACTACCTGGTTTAGCACCAAGAATTCATGTCCTAGATAGGAGGTATAAAACATAATTGTCTTGTGACAAAAATAGACTAAAAGAGGAACGAGAGACCTCAATGCTAAAAAAATACCTCAGTTTGCCCAAATCTTTTATAATAAAGTGCTTCTCCATGTATTTCTTAGTATCTTGGATGCTTGCTGAGTCACTTCCTAGTAAAATAATGTCATCAACATAGACAATGAGAACCACAAAAACAGAGGCATAGTTTTTAAAAAAGATAGAAACATCAGATTGAGAGTGAAAAACGTCAATTTTTTTAATAATAGAGCTAAGTTTGTCAAACCAAGCTCAGGGACTTTTGCTTAAGACCGTAAATCACTTTGCGAAGATGATAGACTTTTGAAGACTCCCCCTAAGTCACAAATCAAGGAGGCTTCTCCATGTAAACCTCCTCATGTAGGTCCCCATATAGAAATGCATTTTTAACATCTAGTTGAAATAAGGGCCAGTCAGAGTTTACAACTATATAAATAAGGATACAAACAGAATTAAGCCATAATGTTTCAAAATAATCTACTATATAAGTCTGAGTGTAACCTTTGGCTACCAAGCGGGCTTTAAGTCACTCAATAGTGCCATCAGGTTGATATTTGATTGTTAAAACCCATCTTCAACCAAAAGGGGAGCAACCCAGGGGCGCATCAACCAAATCCCAAGTATGTATGTCAGTGAGTGCTTGCATCTTAGTCTCCATGGCTTGACATCATGCAGGATGTTGAAGAGCCTGGGTAGTATTCTTAGGGATAGTAACAACATTTAAAATAGAAGTGAAATTCACAAAATTAGTAACCAAGTTAGCAGTACTACACAAATTCCCAATAGGATGTTGGGCGCAAGACCGAGTGCCTTTGCATAAACTAATATACACATCTAGGTCAGAACCTGAGAGGTGGATGGAGATATAGATGAGGATGTAAGATGTGATTATGCATGAGAGGAAGTAGGAGCCTTCAGAGGAATATTATCAACTGGCAGTATAGGATCAATAGGGAAAGGTAAAGGGGATTCTGATATTAAGTTAGAAGTCAGAGTTGTGCTACCAGAAGAAGAAAATGACATATGTTCAAAAAAAAGCACGTAATCTAAGATCATCCATTTCTTAGAAATAGGATCAAAAATCAGTACCCTTTTTGCATCCTAGAGTATCCCAAAAAAATACATGTGGTGGCACATGGATCTAGTTTGGTAAGGCCAGGACGGAATTTTTTCACAAAGCACGTACTCCCAAAGATACGAGGAGGCACAGTGAACAAGGGAGCCTCAGGGTATAGAATCTCAAAGGGAAGTTGACTGCCAAGAATAGAGGAAGGAATGAAGTTAATCAGATAGCACAAAGTGGAAACAACTTCTGGCCAAAAAATTTGAGGAACATGATAATGAAATAAAAGAGTACACGTAAATTTTAAGAAGATGGCGATTCTGGTGTTCAGCCATGCCATTCTACTGGGGTGTATATGCAGGAGGTTTGGTGAATAGTAACCATTTTGGTACAAAACCTATTGACAGATCTTTGCAAAAACTCAAGAGCATTATCAGTCCGAAAGATTTTTATATTTTTATCAAACTGGTTATGTATCTCAGCAAAGAATTATGTGACAGTATCAAGTGTATGAGATCGATTTATCAATAAAAATAACCATGTAGTTCTAGTAAAATCATCAATAAAACTCATGAAGTACCGAAATCTAGATAAACTCGCAACTGAGCATGGTCCCCAAATATCAGCATGCACAATATCAAAGGGATGTTTTGAACTAATATAGTTTTTCTTAGAAAAAGTAGATCAAGTTTCTTTCCCTAACTAGCATGCTTCACAATGAAAAATGATATCAAAAATGTCAAGTACTAATTGTTTCAATTTTTCTAGTGAAGGATGTCTGAGGAGATAGTGCCACTGAATGCCCGTCACATTAGTAGTCAGGTAAGCCATCATCTTTAGTGCATAAAAATAGTAAAGTCCATCTGGTCCCTCATGGCCTGAACCAATCTTCATCTTCGTGGCAAGATATGAAAGATAACACCATCCAGATCAAGGGTAATTGAGCACTGTAGGCTCTTAATAGTTCTACTAATAGATAACAAGTTGATAAGAAATTTATGAACATAAAGAGCATAGTGGAATGCAAGATGACAGAAGTATAAATATTTCCAATCCCTAAAATAGGTGTTTGAGATCCATCTGCTACAATGACTAGTGGAATAGTAGTAGTTTTATGCAAAGTAGAGAATAAATATGGATTTTGTTACGGCCCCACCTCCCGATAACCCCCAATTAAAGGAGACCGAGAGGTTTAAGCCGCACCCATGACTTCTGGATCAATGGTTCGGAAATTAACCAAGAATAATTATCAAATTTAAAATACTATACTGAAAGCTGTAAGAAAACAAAATTTTGCATACCTTTTTGAAAACTTGGATCTCTAAACTTCTATCCACTTAAGGATTCTACTCTAACTAATCCTCCTTGTATTTTACTTCATGTATTTCACAATATGACGGTTTACTGTTTGTCCTTTTGGCTTGTACCGAAAACGCCGACAAATAAAACTTCGGTCAGCCGAAGCTGGTATGTGGGGGAAACAATAATCATGTAAATACGTTAACAATGTAATCATTCAATTAATCATTTAACAATCAAGATTACATTTTAAGCCATACAACTCAATCCATACATATTCTTGAACTCTGGGCTATCCCTGCAGTGGACATGGATACCACCTCTCTTTTAGGTAATAGAGTCACATGGCACTACCCGAAGATAGCCCAATATCTAACTCAATTTGACTTGATGGTCCTACCTCAATGGTAGCCATGTACTAAGTCATCCATAGACCTGATGGACCTATCCAATAGGTAGCCATGTACTAGGTCATCCATAGACCTGATGGACCTACCCAATAGGTAGCCATGTACTAGGTCATCCATAGACCTGATGGACCTACCCAATAGGTAGCCATGTACTAGGTATTTCTCTAACCTGATGGACCTACCCATAGGCAGCCATGTACTAGGTTAGCTATAATGCCACAGACAGAACCATGATCTGAGTTTGTAGGCATATATCCTTTGTGATAGTCATAGCCACATACCTGATTTGATGATTTCACAAGTATTAAGTAATTCCATCCAAGAAAGCAATCCAAGCAAGCAATTCAATAACCACATAATTCCTGAAAAGAATATGTACTCTATTTATTACACACTTTATCAAGAATCTACTTTATCGACTTGGATTCACTTTCTAGGGTTTCTGTATCCATTTTAGGGTTCCGTTTTTCAATTAGGGTTTCCCTTCATCTTTTACCATCTTAATTCCCGATTTTATGCCATTACTCATAAACCCTAATTGAAAAACAGAACCCTAAAATGGATATAGAAACCCTAGAAAGTGCATCCAAGTCGATAAAGTAGATTCTTGATAAAGTGTGTAATAAATAGAGTACATATTCTTTTCAGGAATTATGTGGTTATTGAATTGCTTGCTTGGATTGCTTTCTTGGATGGAATTACTTAATACTTGTGAAATCATCAAATCAGGTATGTGGCTATGACTATCACAAAGGATATATGCCTACAAACTCAGATCATGGTTCTGTTTGTGGCATTATAGCTAACCTAGTACATGGCTGCCTATGGGTAGAGGGACCCCTTTGGTAGGGTGTATATCAGTTTTGTTGGTTTAAGGTAACCTGAAGAGGTCTCACAGGATCTTGAGAAGCTAAGTGAAAAGTACATGGTATGAGAATGAACCTGTAGACCCATAGATATTCGTCTCTAATTGCATATGAATGTGTTACCATGGAGGTAACCGGTATGGGGCTTGACCAAGGTAGGCAGGTTGCCATGATCCCTATGAAAGGATGAAAGCCAGCCCATGAATACAGAAAGAGAGATGATGAAGACTTGGGTAAGGTTCTAAGTGAACATGTACTCTAATGGTGAATCCTAAGTCTATCCTAGGGTCAGGTAGGGATAAGACCGATGAAAGTAGGAGTTTCCTAATTCCCCAGCTGCACATGACCATAGGGTCGAGAGGTAACAGCTATCATTGTCTGAGGACCATGGGTTAGGAGATTGATCACCTTCATGAACTCATGGGACCCAAAGGGTAGATGATTAAGGCACTCTTTTGATGCATGAGGGAAGAGGGATGACCACAAAAGAGCCGGTACCCTATAGACCTAGAGGAGATGACCAAGGATATAAACCTCAGTAGGTTCAAGACTAGTTTGATATCATGATGTCTGTGATGTAGAGACATATGTGGCATGTTGCAACTTAGATGTAAAGGTGTATTGGCAAGGTGGGATGTACCATTTCATTCTTGGAATAGGAAGAACTATGTATTTGGAGTGCATCCAAATGCTTATTTCCTCTTGTTATGGAGGTGAGAGATAGGACATTATGCATGCCATACACCAAGGATAAGAGATGATGTAGGTTGGAACGTTGCCATGAGAAATGGGGATAGAGAAGATAACCTACCCTGGTAAAGTGAATGATACATAGATGGCTTGCAAACACTAAGAGGAATGAGGTAGTCACCTTATGAGGATGTTTTTTTTTTATCATGAGCTATGTAGAACTTACAAGTTATACCAAGTTGAGTTTGATCACCATGATGATGAAATCAGAGAGTGTTCTTAATAAAGATAGACATAGGGTTTGAGGTGAGATGATAAGTGAAGTGTATGTCTTCAACGTTACCTAATACCTAAGGATGTGAAGTGATAATGGATGCTCTGGTCGAGATACATCTGACTTGTTTGACTAGGAGCTAGAAGAGGTTGTTTGGCTAACCCTAAGTTTGAAAAGGAGAGGTGTTTGGATAACACTCAGATGTAACGAGATACATTGAAGAGTTAAGGGTTGTTTGGTTAGCCATTCTAGTCCTTGATGCAATGAAAGGATGGTGGTAGAACCTCAGATGCACTTCTTTGGAAGAGAAGGCGATGAAACCCCGACTAGAGTGGTTTAGGGTTTTGGAGGAATCGATCTTGAGGAATCATGACATACATGAAATCATGATTGAAGATCACCATACACCGTGGTAAATGGCAATAGCACTATGGATGCTTAAGATGAAGTTGCATGTGGTTCATGGCCATGCAAGACAGGAGGTAAAGGACGAACCCCAGTAACCCAGTGTATCGATATAGAGGACAAAAGAGTCCCTGAGAGGGAATGGGAGTTCATCACTATGGATGTTGTGATAGGTCTCCCCTAGACCAAGGAAGGTCGAGATGCAATATGGGTTATGGTAGATGACATACAAAAGAAAGAGTTCTGTCAAGAGACAGATTTGGTTGAACTACCCATGAGAAGAGATGGTTCAGTTACACCATGATGCGAGTTCAAAGGTTCTTGAGTTTGACCTAAAGGTTCCCTTCCAAAAGGTGGAAGTAGGTACATGAAGAACTCAATATTAGTACAGTTTATCACCCTTAACTAATGGTTAGTATGATCCAGGCTAAAAGGTCTGATGAGAGCATATGTGCTTGTTCAAGGTGATAGCTAGAGACAGTTCTTGTCCTATGAAAGATGTGAGGATAACCACCATAGCCAGTATCGAGAGTTATAAGAAGCTCTGCAAGGGAGGTTGTGTCGGTCACCACTTCAGTAAGGCGATGTTGGTGAAAGGACCACATGATGGTTAGAAAAGGGCCACAGTGCGTGTAGATGAAGTTGCTTTGATCGTGCAATGGCTGAAAGGAGCTTAGAGATGACGAAAGTCATGAGCAGATGCAAAGTAGACTGACATGCAGTTCACTGTGGGAATATGTGACATGAAAATCCGACCCCTCTAAGTTATAACTAAGAGAGCTGAGTCCCCGATGCATGGGTTATTTTGACATGGTTTGGTGGAGAAGGATAAGTTTGACCTTACCCCTCAGGATAAAGTAATGTGTGATGAGTTCCATGTGTCCAATTTAGAGCACTATGTGAGGTATCCCGACCATGTGTTGAGCAATGAACCTAGTGAGCCCCAAGGGAGGCTGACATGGCATGAGTCACCTGTGCAGTTTATAGATGCCAGGATGAAAGAACTCGAAGAAAAGAATATGTGATGATAAAGGTTCTTTGGAAACACCATGAGTACGGTAAAGCCACATAGGGGCCAATGATGGACATGGAAAAGTCTTATCCTGAACTGTTTGTTTGCTTGATAGAATTTTGAGGACAAAATTCCTATAAGAGGGGAAGGATGTTACAACCCCAATTTTTGGGTTCAATTGGTGAGAAATGTAATTTCTCATATTAAAGATAATTGAAAAAATAATGATATAATTTGTTTTGAAGACATGGATTTCGTTTACAATAGCCTTGATGATTGTTTTGTGGGCTTTATTGGCTATTGGGCCCAAATAATAAGAAAATCCAATTAGTGAATGAATAATTAGATATTTGAAGAAATATGTAGAAACCTCTAGAAGGTACATCCAAGGAGGATTTCGTGCCTCTTGGGTTCCTTGGGTACCAAGGAGTCCAAAGTTGCATAGAGAAGGCAATAAGAAAAGAAAAGTTTGATCAAATATTTCTTTATTAAGAAATAAATTAGAAATAATGATAAAATGTGGAAAATGAGTGGAAAGAGGCATAAATGCGATTTCTTGGTAAAATTTCGTATCCATGAGGTTCCTAACATTAAAAGGAATACCAATGAGGAAATTAAAAGAGAAATAAAGAGAAACCCTCAAAAAAAGATATTTTAATAAGTAAGATAATGAGAAATAAAGGATGTAGATGCATCTAGAAGGATAAGAAGTATCCTTAAAAAGGGATTTTGAATTCATAGGTTTTCTTGGGAGCAAAGGAGCCCAAATTGTAAAGATAATAGGAGAGAGAAAAATATACTTTAACAGGCGATAACTTGCTTATGAGGGAAAATCTCAAACTTGGCACACAAGTCATGAACTTTCCTTTAAAATTTAGAAGTAAAAGGATTAACGAGTAAAGAGATATGGATTTTTGAAATAATCCTAAAATGAATCGTTACCAAATTATTTTCATTAATTTTCGTAATAATACTTTTTCGGACAAGGAAATAGTTGGGTCCAAGCCAAGTTTACCTATATGTTTAGTGAAAGGATAAAAGAAATCGGGAGTACCCAAAAGGAGGGTTTCGTGTGCGACTTGTATTAAGGATACAGTCATATCTTATGGAAAGAAGGTGGTGAGATTGATAGTTGTAGTACGGAGGCAATTAGGATTTCCCTAGGTAAGTTTATATAAATAGAAAGAGAGGCCACGAGGAACCCTCATTGCAACCCTCCATAGAACAAGATCGCCTTCGAGCTAGGGAGGTGGGTTCCCTGAGACTAACTGTTGTTGAGTTGGGGCACCATATCTAGTGGATTCTTTTGACGAGGGAGCGACTCAGCAAACAGTAGTAAAGGTTGACGAGGAGAAGCTGGAAGACGACGACTTCTGACCAGGCTCTGAGAGGCGCCGCAGTCCACAATCACCAGTCCGTCAACGGAAGACTGGATGGTGGCGGGCGCAACACCAGGTACATCATAGTGCCTAGGATAACAAAGAGCAAAGAGAGGGAGAGGGATCCATGGTGTGCTCCGTAAGGAGTTGGGTTAGTACCTGAGGGCGGAGACCTGGCGGAGATCCGGTGGAGCCCTGGCGGAGGAGCAACTTGAGTAAGCAACGTAGGCGGAAGCCTCACCTGTGGGGGTGCCGAGGATGGGGGTGGCACACCGTCGGCCCTACCTTAGGCAGACTGGACTAGGCTGAGGAAGAAGGCAGGCATGGCGATGAGGCGGAGGCATGACGAGAAGGATGCCGTGTGAGCCCCGACGCAACTCCGGCGGCAAGCGCTGGGCAGATCACGCGTGCACGAGAAAGGAGAGAGACCCACGTTCAAAGGACTAAATTACCCCTTCATGCACGCTGAAGACCCAAGGGCGGCAGAGTCTTTTCCATCTAATTCTTGGTGGATTATGGTAAGTCAATAATATGATGCTTATGCTGACGTGGCAAGGTTCTATTGGTTGAGTTCCATTAATATTGTAAAATTCGTAATTACTTGCCGATAGCTCAGATTTAGACAAGCTTTATATGAAAATTTATCAGTGAAACGAGGGGAATCCAAATAAAATACTTTTAGAGTCTAATTATGCTTGTAGTTCTGAAATTATGACAACATGTGTTAAAGTAAAGACTAAAGATATGGAAACCGTGGATTTTTGATGTTAATAAGTTTGAGTAAGGTTCTATGGGTAATTTAAGATGATATTGCCCTATTGTGGATAAAGGGTAGGTTTAATCGTGCAAGTGAGTATATTCGAGCATTATTAACTTGATTAATGATAAAGATGGATTTTAACCTGTTGTTAATAAAAGTGAAAATAGGATCTAAAAAGATGATCTTTTTATATAATTGGCTTAATTTAGGGTTTCGTGCATGATTATGCATTAATGAGCTTGAAAACCCTAATTTAGATGAATGTGTCTTTTAATTGTTTTAATTGTTCAAATCTATGAATAAATCGGGATATGATGATCCTAAGTCAATTTTGGTATAAAGGACTATTAAAATGGATAGTTGAGCGATTAAGGTTCATATAAATGGAAAAGAGTATTTTAGGGTTTGTTGACCTAAAAGGGATTAAGTTTGAGAAATTGATCTTAGAAACCCTAATGAATATTAATGAAACCTTAATGTGGATTAGAAACCCTAGAAAGTGAATCCAAGTCAATAAAGTAGATTCTTGATAAAATGTGTAATAAATAGAGTACATATTCTTTTCAGGAATTATGTGATGATTGAATTACTTGCTTGGATCTGTTGATTGGCTTGATTGTATATACATGAAGTATATGTTGAATAATCTGCATGACTCATCAAATCAGGTATGTGGTTAATTATGAATAACCTCTTAGGTTTTCCGATGGATTCTCAGATGTTTAATCGCATGGAAAGCAACTAAACTATTTGGATGTTCATATTGCAATTATAAAGTGACTATGACTATCACATAATGTATATGCCTTCTAGCTCAGATCCTGGTCCCCTCTGTGTCGTAATGGCTGACCTAGTATATGGCTACCTAGAGGGTAGGTCCATCAGGTCATGAATGACTTAGTATATGGCTGCCTAGAGGGTAGGTCCATCAAGTCATGAATGACTTAGTATGTGGATATGTATGGATTGAGTAGTTCAGCTTAAAACGTAATCTTGATTGTTAAATGATTAATTGAGTGATCATATTGTTAACATAGTTGAACATTATCTGTTTCCTCCACATACCAGCTTCGGTTGACCGTCGTTTTGTTTGTCGGCGTTTTAGGTACAAATCTCAAAAGTAAAAACAGTAAAGCGACACATTGTGAATTCAAGAATTAAAGAACAAGGATTAATTAGTTAGAATAGTTCAGCTGTGGTTAGAAGTTTCATTTATTCCAAACTTTTCAAAGGTATGCAAAAATTTTATTACCACATTTCAGTATAGTCTGTTAGAAATTAATAATTGTTTTTGGTTATATGTCGAACCTTTGATCCAGAATTTATGGGTGTGGCTTCAACCTCTTGGTCTCCCTTAATTGGGGGTTACCGAAAGGTGAGGTTGTAACATCCCTACCGGACCCTAGGATAGACTTAGGATTCACCATTATAGTACATGTTCACTTAGAACCTTACCCAAGTTTTCATCATCTCTCTTTCTGCATTCATGGGCTGACTCCCATCCTTTCATAGGGATCATGGCAACCTGCCTACCCTGGTCAAGCCCCATACTGGTTACCTCCATGGTAACACATTCATATGCAATTAGAGATGGATATCTATGGGTCTATAGGTTCATTCGCATACCATGTACTTTTTGCTTAGCTTCTCAAGATCTTATGAGACTTCTATAGGTTACCTTAAACCAACAAAACTAATATACACCCTACCAAAGGGGTCCCTCTCCCTAGATGGGAGGAAAACTATCTCTTGACAACAAGGTCACTAAAGCTCTTAGGTCTAGGGTTTACATCCACACGAGCCTACTTAACCCTAGAAAACTATTAAGGCACAAGCAGATCACCTACTGTACCATGCTAGGTCATGCTTTTCTGCTTTCCTTCATGCTGGATTAAGATCATACCTTCCTTTATCATCATCCTAGCTGTGAGGGGTCCATCAACCACACCTTTATAGCTGTGAGGGGTCCATCATCCTAGCTAGGAGTGTCCAATGACAAAACTTTATATATGAAAATGGTGTAGAAAAATGCAAGGAATATGATAAAAATGTTTCCAAAACCTAGTTCCACTCCGTTTTGCAAAAGTGATTTAATTGGATAGCAAAGTGTATTTTAGAATTAATGAGAAACCCTAATTAAATATTAAGGGTATAATTTAGTGCATCAATGGATCAAATTGATAAGTTTAACCCTGATATTGATAAAGGTGGTTTAATTATCTATTTTTAATAAAAGATGCCTAAATTAGAGTTGTAATCCATAAAAGAAGGTTAATTTACATGGAAACCCTAATTTGGGATAAAAGGAGATAAAAATCATATTTTTGTGGAATAAGATAATCGGATGCTTAATAAAGGAAATTCAATGAGAAATTAGGGGTTTTATGTAGTTTTGATAAATTAAGGATGATAATAAGGAAAGAAGAAGTAAAAACCCTAATTTCCAAAGGAACCCTAAGATAGGAATTGAAATCCTATGTAATGTGATGAAAATTGGATAAATACTAATAAAAGGAAAATTTTACTTTTATTTCAGGATTTCTCTTCCTCATTGCTTGTTGATTGGGTTTCTCTGCATATTTGATTTTATCTTGAAATCTGCAACCAAAGGTATGTGGTTATGCTTATGAATATCTCGAGTTAGTTTTTCGAGATTTACCGAAGTTTTCATCGATGTCATGAACTAATTGTTGGATGATTTTAATTCATGCAAACTATAATGTAGATATGATTATCACATAAGATATGTGCCTACTAGCTCAGATCCTGGTCCCCTCTGTGTCGTAATGGCTGACCTGGTATATGGCTACCTAGAGGGTAGGTCCATCAGGTCATGAATGACTTAGTATATGGCTTCCTAGAGGGCAGGTCCATCGAGTCACAGTGAGTTAGATATTGGGCTACCTTTGGGTGGTGCCATGTGACTCTACCATTACAGAGGTACCATAGAAGTCCTTAAAGGGACAACACAGAGTTGTGGATAGGTATGGATTGAGTAGTTTGGCTTAAAATGTAATCTTTATTGTTAAATGATTAATTGAATGATTACGTTGTTATCATAGTTGCACATTTATTGTTTCCCCCACATACCAGCTTCGGCTGACTGACGTTTTTTTTGTCGGCGTTTTAGGTACAAGCCAAAAGGACAAACAGTAAAACGTCATATTGTGAAATACATGAAGTTAAATACAAGGAGGATTAGTTAGGGTAGAATCCTTAAGTGGATAGAAGTCTAGAGATCCATGTTTTCAAAAAGGTATGCAAAAATTTATTTTTCTTACAGCTTTCAGTATAGTTGGTAGAATTTAATAATTGTTATTGATTATTTGTCGAACCTTTGATCCGGGTTATTGGTTAATGGCTCTGACCTTTTGGTCTCCCTTAATTGCGGGTTACCGGGAGGCGGGGTCGTAACAGATTTCCAGTAATATGCCTGGGTCAATAACCCATGTATTTTTAGGAGATTGTGCCAGAAGAGCAGAACTTCCAGGAGTAGAGGTTTCAACAGAGGAAGTATGAAAATCCTGAAGTAGCTTCTCAATTTCAAAATAGAGCCGGTCAATAGAAGGTGGAGTAGGTGTAGAGGAAGCAATGTCAAAGTTTCTCTAAAGAAACCTAATTCGCCCAAGCAGGTTTGCCATGCTTGATCTAGTAGTGGTCCTCAGTATGGTTGTTACTCTAGCAAAAACTGCAATAATGTGATTTAGTAAAAGCATCAGAACCAGAGAGGTATGAACCATGACCAATACCAGGAGTGTATTGACCATGTCCATGGCCATGAACACGACCTCGGCCATGAAAGGAGTCCCCTAAACAGACTCGTAGAGTAGCAATATCAGATAGATCAGGTGTCGCCTGAGAGATAGAAGGTATTGTATGCATTTTAGAACATCATGTAAAGTGGGAAGTGGATCGTTGGAGACAATATGATCAACTACACCTGCAAAGGAGGGTAGTAGGCTGGAAAGAAACTAAACAAACTATAGTTCATTCTATTTTCAGTGGGCTTCCTTAATATTAGAAGATATAGGTTGATACACATAAAATTCATCCCAGAGTGCACAACACTGATAGTAGTAATCTTCAATAGAATATGTAGTAGACTATTCTTTCTTAGTCAGTTGTTTGAAAAGATCATAAACCTTTTTTGGATTTTTTTATGAGAATACATGTGAGAGAGTTGATCCCATTTATCCTTGGCTTTGTGCAAGCGCATAACTGTTTGGCATATTTTGGGGTCCACATTGTTGACCATCGAGGTCATAACACCAGAATCATCCTTAGACCACAGGTCATAATAAGCATGTTTAGTCTTTTCATCAATCATAACATCCAGGATATCCGGTTCTTTAGTAAAAAGATGGGAATAGGGTCCTTGAGCATTGATATATAGAGAAAAAGATGTTGCCCAGAGGTGATAGTTAGAACCATCCAACTTGATAGTCGTTACACAAAGATTGTGCAGAGCATTAGAGGATGCCATAGGGAATATAGAAGCAGGAGATACAATAGCAATCCTTAGCATACAACAGATAGATTAGAGGATGGCATGCAGTAGTCAATAAATGAAAGCAACAGAAACCCACATGGGCATATCTAAAAGAACCCGTAGGTGGGCAGAAGACAGTAGAAGGAGCTTTGACGCATCAGATCTCAGAACTCACATAGGGCAATATTGGATATAGAGAACCTACACCAACATGGAGGAAGACTTATTCTACCATGAGGCATAGGAAGAGAAAAGTCACGATCTGATTACACCTTCAATTTACTATGATGAACAAAAGAAGAATGGATGAAAAGTGAGAAGAAAGAGGTGGGTTGTTGGCTGTGATTATAGGGTGGTGGTGCAGATGGTGGGTAGGCTACGGTTTTAGGGAGGTGTATGGGCGGGTTGGTGGTGTTTGTAGTGGATGCAAGGATGGTGTGGTGATGATTGGAATGGGATAGGTGGTGACAAGGAGGTATTCTGGGTGGCTAGGTCATGGTGTTGTTGGCTGATCGGGCGAGGTGCTAATGGTGGTTGTAGGTTGGAGTGTTGGGGTGTTGGTGATGGTTGGAGATTGTGATTAAGGTTGGTGGTGGGAGAGTGGTCAGTAGGCGTTGTAGGTTGTGGTGATGGTTGGCGGCCTATAATGTCTATTTTAGTCCTAAAATCAATAAATCTGAACTAAAATTTTAATTTTTTTGGTAACAACCACTGACTAAGTTTTTTAAAATATCATGTGTGTAGACTTACTGTTTAGCTGGTCAGCAGTATGCAGAACCTACTATTCAGAATTAGAGTTCTGAACTACAAGTTAACAACATCCTATGAGTTCATCTTAACAACAGGACACCAAACCTGCAATAAAAAACATAACATGCACATAATTCTATTCATTCTCCAATCACATTATCACAACATGTGCAGACATAATTCTATTCATTCACACACATGATAATTCATTCACATATACACTAATTCCATTCTCTTGACATGTAGAAACACAATTCATTCATTCATCTTCACATTCACACAGATGTATATAGATCATCATTCACATATGCACTAATACTTTAATTTCATTAAATTTAAAGTTGCAAGAAGTCATAAGCACCACATCTATATAGAAATAATGACATCAAATTTTATAAAACTCAGTCTTTATCTAATCAAATTTAAATTTCACTTCCTTAACCAAGGCTTCTGTCTATTGTTCTTGTATCTCATCTAGATGGTTTGTTGTATACGAATTTTATTGTCAAACACCTACAAAGAGAATGACATATATAATTAAAAAGCTTAATATTTTCATATTATCAAAAGAGATTATTACTTATGATGATCAAGACCATATATATATATTACATTTTATAAGCAGTTGATGTCTAGTACCCCATATCTGACAATCATCTCCATATACCGCATCACATAGTATCTGCATGACCAAACATTGTCTTGAACATCACACTATAAATTTCAACATATAAAATGTTAATAAATAAAAGTAAGCATAGTTGACATAAAATTGCACTGGAGTAAAAAAAACTACATCAACATCCTGCCAGGTTATCACTTTCTTTATCTTGTCCACCTTTCCTCCAGCCTTATTGCAATCTTTTATAGACCTATACGTAAATGTAATACTTTGAATTACATTAGTAAATAGTCATGTAATAATATATGTTAATAGAAATAAATATAAAAAATGTATCACGTGAATGATGCTTTTTTAAATTTGTGTTCCCCACTGTCTACTTTGTCACCCTTAGGATCTAAATAATACACAATTAGTGTTGTGGGGATAATAACCAATAACACCCAATGGTTATTCTTGAGTTAAAAGAAGGCAAACAAAATAAACTCAAAATCCACAATGAAATGTAATTCTTAAGTCAAAATTATAAGCAAAGTAAGTAAACTTACTCAACATTGTAATGAGCTAACATCACACTCTTTTTTTCTTTACCAAAATGTTTAAATGTGATAGTGCAGTCTTGGGTAATAGATGTAGGGTCTTTACCTATACGGCTAATCGATAACATAATTAGAAATGCCACATGGGGTAGTGTGAACTCTTTACATATCCTATGTAAGTAGTTGCAAAATGTATATCATGTATGAAAAAAATATATGATAAAATAGATCAAAATATTTATAACGAGTTATTTAACTATATAAGATCTTACCATATCCAAAGTTCTATTACTTATGTATTCAATCAATCATAAGTAAACATCTTGCAAAAATATATTAGTATCATGAGGTTGTGTAACGACCTAAAATCTAGGTATCACCTGTATTTTCCTTTTTCCTGAAAAGCTTAAATTCTTTTTCTCTTAAACTTTTTTGAGTAGTAAATTTCGACCCTAATCTTAGGATAGTTTAGACTTTATATGACCACCCATTTACATAATCATACATGGTAGTGAAATCGATGACTTTTGGAAATTTAATTTACATATTGTGGAGAGAAGTCCAGATAGGATGTAATACCCTCTTTACCCTAGAGAGAGAGAGTCTTAATGAGTAGTAAATACCCAAGAACTATTTTAATAATATAGAAAATATATTATCCTTTATTAGACTGTTTAACACCCATTGTTTAGCATCAACCCCTAACACTTTTGAAATGAGCCATTGGGGCCAGAAATATGGTCTTTAATGATTTAATAGATAACCTACGAAATAGGGACCGCAAAGGAGGTTCAATGCATAATTTAATTTGCATTGTGGGAGAAATACATATAATTTGTAGTTATCCATTTGAGTCAAGTGTCATGCTAGCCTTGACCGGGTTAGTAGCCGTATAATAGACCTCTAGGTAATTTTTAATCGAGATGACATTCTGGTTGCTCGATGGTCCAGTTTGCTCGAATGGATGGGCCAGATGGGACGAGACTCATCTTCATCCTTGACAATCCGCACACAAGCATTATGACACTACTAGGACTTAGTTAGCCGATCAAATATTCACAAAGCCTTTATTGTGTCCGTTTTCATCGGTGGTCATTTCGGGAGGACTAGACGGTCACACTAAACCCTAATACGAAGCCTAGAGTGCCCCGATCGCAAAATGCACAAAAACCCCTCGACGCGGCCTCTGTCATCACTACCATGGTGCTTGGCCACCTAGTTTTTTTACTCTTACCATCATGAGACCACCCATACAGGTAGTACGACACCTCTTCTAGTGATATCTCCTTCCAATTCCTTTTGAGTGTCGGTGAATCCTCATGTCCGGTTGGCCGTCATCTCCGGTGAGGAGCAAGCTATTGTGTCGCTACGGTTGCTCTCCGGTCAAATGAAGGTAAAAACACCATTTCCAACCCATGTGCTTCCACTTACTACTTTCAGTTTGCGCTGGTTCTACCTAAGTTGCTCGGTCGAAAAAATACCCTATTTTCTTCTATTGAGAACCTCGCCGACAAATGTATAAAGGAGGTTCGGGTTCTCACCTAGTAGCTTTTGGCCCCAATGCCGCATCTCGTAATGGGTTTTGAATTCGACATTTCTTGCAATATCTATCTACCACTCACATTTTTGTTCTTGTGATTTTGGTAGCACCTTGCTCAACATGTGTCGATTTAGTCGCCCTAGGCTAGATAATGGTTTTGTGACCTGGAGATGATACTCAGTTGCTCGTGGATTTGTAAGGATGGATTAGAACACTTGGTTGATTCGTTCCAATTAATCGACTCTGCTATGCTCTCTTTTGTATCGACACCAAGGATACTTGAGGACAGTCCTATTTTGCTTCATATATTGCTGACCGAACCAAATAGAGGTGCCAGCTCTGTATGCACTTTTGAGGTTAATTATCTATCTACTAAGTCAACAGTGAATGCCTTCATATTGTATTTGCAATGTTCGGTGTTTGGAAATCTAGAAAGTGAAGTCATTGTTTGCTTATGGCAGCTGATTAAAACCTCCGGTGAGTGGCAGTACCTAGTAATCCATCGTGCTTCATGTTAGGACCCAACACAAATCCTACTTGGGATCCTACTAATTCACAGATTAATATATACTTAGGTACCTTGCGACTTTGTAGTTTGAATCATCAGAACTACCTGAGTATTTTGATGCTTGGAAAATTAGAGAATGAAATCGTTGGTTGTTTTCATTCATTTAATTAGTAATCCAGTAGATAACTAGACTAGTAAGATAACATTTGATCAACAATGAATGAGAAATATATATGATGTAAGTAGGTGCTTCGATTCATAAGATTTTCCAAATATTTAGTATAGGCCTCTGAGCCCAATAATGAGTTTACATGGGAAGTGTTTTATTTGGTTAAAAATTATATGAAGAACAATATTAATACAAAGTATAATTTTATTCTTAGGTGGTGGTAAACTTGATTCAGACCTAGGTGATATTTATGTTGACTTAAATATGACTGGAGGTATGTACTCCTCCCTATTTTGAACTAGGCATTTATATCACTAAATTTTCCCATAATGAGGCAATTCTTGATATACTTACTCTTTGTTCCACTTGTTGAAATATCCTATTTTTCTAAATATTATTATTATCTTGTTGAATTGGGTCAATGACCCCACTTGCTTGGTTATTATTCTTGGAAATGGAAATGATGAATGTAAACTATCTTGCCAATCTATTTAGGCATGTTAGGTAATTTGACTAATTTAATTATCATAGACGCTTATGCGTAACCATTAGGGTGCGCTACTTCCGTCCGGGGTGTGCTACTTCCACCTTGATATATATAGAGGCATGCTACTTCCGCCTAGGGTGCGCTACTTCCACCCATGTTACTTAGGCCATTGACTCAGTGGTGTCATGGCCCTACCGTAGTTACTTTAGTCTAATATATCTACATGCAAATTATTACGATTGTTGTGATATTGTGAATGGTTAATGGCAAGATGTGTTATTTCACTTGTTTACTTATATTGCCTCATTCTTTTGCAAATTCCTTCTTTTTTTAATTCTCATTGAAACTTACCTAATTTTATTAGCCCCCTTTTGATGGGAATATCCACTTACTAATGTATCAAATAATGCCAAGTTAATTCTCTTATGTACATACTCAACTTTAGCTGATTTATATCTTGTTTTCCTATTTTTCTGGGTGTTCCCAAAACTACCCAGGCATAGGTGCTTTAAAGGACGTGGACACATGAAGGCCGTACACATGAAGTTGTCTTAAGGATAGCTTGGAATAGTCGGGTTTCCCTCTGCATCTGGGGCTCTTATGAAATATAGTTATAGTATTTCCTTTTTATGTACTACCTTTTGGGTGAGAAAGTTATGTATATAGAAACACTTTATAACCTTGTGAATAGTTATGTTTTCCGCTGCTTAATGGTTTCTTGTCTCATTTTGTACCATTTGAGTGGGCCCACTATTGGGTCCCACTCTTTACAGAATGGTATCAGATACTGAGCAGTCGATAACTAGACTATTTCAAGTTATCCTAGATTGTTCCATAGTAGGTAGATGACCCTTTAGAGGTTGTTGTCAAACCTAAACCTAAATCATGATTACCAATTAGGGTTTTACCCTTTATCCAATTTGGTGGTATATATGTATACCAAACATAGTACGTGGGTGACCTAGTTTTGGGTAAACTCTTATCAATCCTACCCTCCCATTATAGGTATAACTTTATATACATAAAGGTTGACTCCTCTAGGAAGTAGCTTCTACCTAGCTCCTTAGGGAGCACAATTCATCTACTATGGAGAGTAGTTTGACTTGAACTCACATAATTTTGTGTAACCTTAGTAAAAATCATTAAACCTTTTGTTTCTGTTGTTTTCTTGCATGCCTATGATACACACATTGGTGGAGTGAGCATGCATGGATACAAGCTTAGAGTATTGACATGAGTTTAGATTTTTTTTAGATGTTCGATGATAGCACATATGAAATGAACTAGATCCTTTAAGGTTAGGCTTGTCTTTCCTACAACGTGGAGTTATCTCAACATGGTCTTGCTTGAAACTTTCCATCCAAGGGTTGGATACTATCCTATATAAACTTATGATATCACATAAATGAGGGTTTTTTTATTGAAGATATAGGCTTCAAGTAGAATTCCTTGGTATTTCATCCCTCACATACCCATAAGGTAGGAATGATCACATAGATGGATCAAATAATAAAACTTTATGCAATATTTTTCTTCTTCATTTCTCAGGACATATTGAGGCATAGTCATGTTTGGAAGATATAATGATAATCCTTTTCTTTAAACTTTGGATTTTCATTGACACTAAGGTGATGTGAGATAGGTACCTCTAGGATTGATCCTTAAAGAGTTGACAACCCTCTCTACAACACTGTGTAATTAGTTTACCAGATTTGTGAGACGAGGAGTAGCTTGACTATCTAGATCACTTGATCTTGTTATTCTACCATAGATGTAAACCAACAAAGTTAGTAGAGACCCTAATCCCTTCTTATTATGGTTTCATGATCTTATAAATAAATTATGTTCTAGGATATGATGTCCTAGGTCTTGATTAAGAGAATATTGGAATAATGAAGGTCATGCCTAGTAGGACCTACTAAAAGTTAACTGCATGCTCGAAGAGACCTATTTCCCCCTCCTAATCTAGAACTTAGAGAAGCCTCACTTCTAAAGGTGAAGTGAAGTTAGGATGTTGTCGACTTGGTTCTCGGGTTGATTTTGGCGCCATTTTGGATTTTCAACGTAAGGTTTCCATCGTCAAACTTATTTTTGTTGTTATATTATAATTAGAAGAAAAAAACCTTTTTCAGATTTCATCGATGATTTTGGAACCAAGTCACCACAACAAAGAAGTTGCAGTAGTAGATAGGCCTTAGTGTAGAAATCTTTGATTTGTAGGTTCAACCTTCCAACCCTATATATAAAGAATAAATATAATGGATATATTTTTTTTGGCTACCTCTCTGAACTCTATGTATGGTTAGATTGGTCCTTTTAAGGGATGGAGCCTTGTACACTTAGGTCTGTAACTTAAATTAATGAATAATTGAAATCAATGGTGATTAGCGTCAGAAATTGTTAATGAAAGGGATACGAAACATCATAATAGTATGATGAACAAACTCCTTAACTATGTAGAAGAAAAAAAATAAAAATTGATGATATCATCCTCAATCTTAGTATAAATTTTCTACACCAATTCATGATATGAGAAGGTAACAAGATGTGATGGATAAAGTAATGTAAATTTATGTCAGGTTCTGCATATGTTATGCTAGGACTCCCAATATTTGTCTAGTGAATTAGAAACTTATAATTGGTTAGAAAATTATTGTTTAGTATTTTGAGTTGTAGATTGGTGGATTTTAGGGACTAAATCCTCTTTAAGGGGTGGTGTTCTGTAACGACCTCAAATCTAGGTATCACCTCTATTTTCCTTTTTCCTAAAAAGCTTAAATTCTATTTCTCTTAAACTTTGTTGAGTAGTTATTTCGATCCTAAAAATAATATTAGGATAGTTTAGACTTTATATAACCACCCATTTACATAATCATACATGGTAGTGACATCGATGAATTTTGGAAATTTAATTCACATATTGTGGAGAGTGAGGCCAGATAGGATGTAATACCCTCTTTTACCCTAGAGAGAGAGTCTTAATGAGTAGAAAATACCCAAGAACTATTTTAATAATATAGAAAATAAATTATCCTTTATTAGACTATTTGACACCCATTGTTAAGCATCAACTCCTAACGATTTTGAAATGATCCATTGGGGCCAGAAATATGGTCTTTACTGGTTTAATAGATAACCAATGAAATAGGGACCTCAAAGGAGGTTCAATGCATAATTTAATTTGTATTGTGGAAGAAATACATATAATTGGCATTTATCCATTTAAGTTAAGTGTCACGCAAGCCTTGACCGGGTTAGTAGCCGTATAACATACCTCTAGGTAGTTTTTACGATATGATGTTTTAGCTTCTTGATGGTCTGATTTGCTCTAACGGACGGGCCAGATGGGACGAGACTCATCTTCATCCTCGACAATCCACACGCAAGTGTTATGACACTGCTAGGACTTCATTAGCCGATCAAGCATTCATGAAGCCTTTATTTCGTCCATTTTCACCGGTGGCCATTTCGGGAGGACTAGACGGTCACACCGAACCCTAATACGAAGCCTAGAGTGCCCCGATTGCAAAATGCACAAAAACCCCTCGATGGGGCCTCCACCGTCACTACCATGGTGCTTGGATGCCTAGTTTGTTTTTTTACTCTTGCCACCACGAGACCATCCATACAGGTAGTACGACACCTCTTCTAGTGATATCTCCTTCCAATTCCTTCTGAGCGTCGGTGAATCCTCATGTCTGGGTGACCGTCGTCTCCGGTGAGGAGCAGGCTGCTGCGTCACTACGGTTGCTCTCCGATCAAATGAAGTTAAAAGCACCATTTCTGACCCACGTGCTTCCACTTACTGCTTTCAGTTTGCGCTGGTTCTACCTAAGTTGCTCGATCGAAGAAATACCCTATTTTCTTCTATTGAGGACCTTGCCGACAAATGTATAAAGGAGGTTTGGGTTCTCACCTAGCATCTTTTGGCCCCAACGTCACGTCTCGTAATGGGTTTCAAATTCGGCATTGCTTACAATATCTATCTACCACTCACATTTTCATTCTTGTGATTTCAGTAGCACCTTGCTCAACCTGTGCCGGTTTAGTCACCTCTAGGCTAGATACTAGTTTTTTGACCTGGAGATGATACTCAGTTGCTTGCGGATTTGTAAGGATGGATTAGAACGCTTGGTTGATTCGTTCCTATTAACTAACTCTACTATGCTCTCTTTTGTATCGACACTAGAGATACTTGAGGATAGTCATGTTCTACTTCGTATATTGCTGACCGAACTAGACAGAGGTACTAGCACTGTATATGCTTTTGAAGTTAATTATCTATTTACTAAGTCAGCAATGAATGCCTTCATATTGTATTCACAATGTTCGGTGTTTGGAAATCTAGAAAGCGAAGTCGTTGTTTGCTTGTGGCAGATGATTAAAATCTCTGGTGATTGGCAGTACCTAGTAATCTATCATTCTTCGTGTTAGGACCCAACGCAAATCCTAGTTGGAATCCTACTGATTCATGGATTAATATATACTTAGGTACCTTTTGCCTTTGTAGTTTGAATCATCAAAACCACCTGAGTATTTTGATGCTTGGAAATTAGAGAATGAAATTGCTGGTTATTTTGATTCATTTAATTAGTAATCCAATAGATAACTAGACTAGTAAGACAATGTTTGATCAACAATGAATGAGAAATATATATGATATAAGTAGGTGCTTCAATTGAGAAGATTTTCCAAACATTTAGTATAGGCCTCTGATCCCAATAATGAGTTTACATGGGAAGTGTTTTATTAGGTTAAAAATTATATGAAGAACAATATTAACACAAAGTATAATTTTATGCTTAGGTGGTGGTAAACTTGATTCAGACCAGGGTGATATTTATGTTGACTTAAATAGGACTGGAGGTCTCCTTCCTATTTTGAATTGGGCATTTATATGACTAAAGTTTCCCATAATGAGGCAATTCTTGATATACTTACTCGTTGTTCCACTTGTTGACATATCTTATTTTTTTAATATTATTATTATCTTGTTGAATTGGGTCAATGAACCCACTTGCTTGGTTATTATTCTTGGAAATGAAAATGGTGAATGTAAACTATCTTGCCACTCTATTTATGCATCTTAGATAATTCGACTGATTTAATTATCATAGACGCTTAAGCGTAGCCATTAGGGCATGCTATTTCTACCTGGGGTGTGCTACTTCCACCTTGATATATACAGAGGCGTGCTACTTCTGCCTAGGGTGTGGTACTTCCACCCAAGTTACTTTTGCCATTGACTCAGTGGTATCATGGCCCTACCATAGTTACTTTAGTCCAATATATCTACATGCAAATTATTATGATTGTTGTGATATTGTGAATGGTTAATGGAAATATGTGTTATTTCCCTTGTTTACTTATATTGCCTCACTCTTTTGGAAATTCCTTCTTTTATTAATTCTCATTGAAACTTACCAATTTTATTATCCCCCTTTTGATGGGAACATCCACTTACTAATGCATCAAATAATGCCTAGTTAATTCTCTTATGTACATACTCAACTTTTGCTAATTTATATCTTGTTTTTCTATTTTTCTGGGTGTTCCCAAAACTACCCAGGTATAGGTGCTTTAAAGGACGTGGACACATGAAGGTCGTAAACATGAAATTGGCTTATGGATAGCTTGGAATAGTCGAGTTGCCTTCTGCATCTGGGGCTCTTATGAAATATAGTTATAGTATTTCCTTTTTATGTAACACCTTTTGGGTGAGAAAGTTATGTATATAGAAACACTTTGTAACCTTTTGAATAGTTATGTTCTCCACTACTTAATGGTTTCTTGGTTCATTGTGTACCATTGAGCGGGCCCACTACTGGGTCCCACTCTTTACAGGTTGACCTACAACATCCTCCTTAATATGGACTATCACATGCGACCCTTCTTTGAAGTCACCTATCCATACTGTCATACCCCTACAATGAGGACCTAGCAAGTAGAATAGGTCCTTTGTAACCCAACAAGGTAATTGAAGAGGAGGTGGAGGTGGAGGATGATATTTTGGGGGTTTCTTAGGCTATGTATCTTGCATATATATAATCTCATATAAATTTTCATGTATATATATACAAACACATTGTAAATTTAGCATGCATCGTTATAGACAACTCCCGCTTTGGGTCACACAACCACACTGCCTTCTTCTTCACCTATCATATCATGCTCTGGGTGGTCATATGGTAGTGTTCGAGACACGCGAACCGCACCGAAAGGCATTGGAGCACCATGAATTGTGTCACCTGCAAGGGGTGGGTAAGTCACTCCCACATCAATGATATATCCTTGTAATACAAGACAACATGGCCTCAACCCCTACAAATTTTCATAGAGTGATATATATATATATATATACCCAAACTAAAACATACTATACAAATCATTCTGAAAGACTACTATGTCATAGAAATACTTACAGTGGGCGTGCTAGGTGGTGGGTGAATGGGATTACTCCCAACCACCTATGTCTTAGGAGGGTCTACCTCGTATGAAGAGCAGGGCACCACAAGTATTGAATGAGAAGAATGATAATTACTCATTAATTCCTCTATACCCTTTGCAATCAACTCTTGTGCCTTTTCTTCTGAGAATCCTCCTTTTTGGATAGATTTGTGCTTTTGCTCTGATCGACCAAAGAAGGGTCTTATACCGATACCAGCGCCAACAACCCTAACAGGCCCATGATGCCCTGGGTTACCTAGAGAAACTGTCAATTCATCCCTTGTGCCCTAAGGGATGAATTTGACTCATTTCCTTTGCTTGTGGAGCTCCCTCTAATCATCATTATTATTAATTGGTAACTAAAACATAACAATCATCAATACTAATAGCTTTGAGAATTGAATTTTACCATTTTTGCAGCCGCCTCAATAGTTTTGGGGATGGGTATTTCTCCAGATTTGGTTTGCCTCCCAACTATCCATAGATCATGGTGAAGTAGAGGTTTAGTAGTAGTAGAGAACTCAAAAGTCCTAGGAGTAGGTTGCTGAGAAGAAGATACATGTATTAGCTTTCGGTGAAGATTTATGTAGCCACATGGACTCATCGTGTGGTTGTGCAAGCCAAATCAGAATGGGCTGGAGTCATCATACTTGTCATAGTACTCTTCTTTATCTATAGGATTTGCAATGAACTGACTTTTACCATGAAGTAAAACTGACCATTATTCATTTGCAGGATCATCAATATAAAATATTTGATTCTCCTATGATGCCATTATGAATGGTTCACCCTTCTTGCCACTATTTTCAAAATTCACTAATGTGAAACCTAATTCATCCACTACAACTCCTTTGGTGTTATCAACCCAATTACACCTAAAGACTGAAACTCTAAAATGTATGTAGTCAAACTCCCATATGTCTTCATTGACACCATAATATGACATTTTAGCTTCACATGGACTCTTATCCTTCGCAGTAGAAAAATACAATGAAGACATTTGAAGGGTGACCCCACTATTTTGTACAACAATCTTATCATCTTGATGCTTTATGTAATATCAAAATCCATTAATGTCAAACCCTTCATAATACATAACATTCATTTTTGTTTTAAAGACAAGACATTTTATATTTTTAGCAACATTGTTTGGTGTTTGAGATAGTTTATGTAATATGTTATCTTAAAACCACCTAATAAGTGTCTTGTTATGCTCTCTAGCAAGACAAATTGAATTGGATCAAGGATATGTTGTCTTGATCAAATTGGTATGTTCATGATAAAACTACTCACTTCAACAATGTTGTGTAAAATATACAAGTGTTCTTGTTCCCAAGGCTCACAATTGATTACTTCCTCTCATGCTCCTAAAGTCCCTCTGCCAGAATTGTCCTCAATATTGTTGTCATTTACAGGAGCTTCATTACAACTCAGAAAGTCATTACAAAAGTCCACAACCTCCATGTCCACATAACCATCAATAATACTTCCTTCAGAATGATAATAGTTTTGAGCATCACCTTTAAAAACACTCATGTACCATTTAAAAGGATACATCCCATGCAAAAAAATTGGTCCCAACATTTTTACATCCCTAGTCAGATGGACATCAAGATGTACCATGATATCAAAAAATGAAGGAGGAAAATACATCTCAAGTTAGCATAGGGTAACAACCACTTCTCTATGTAACTTAGCAAGATTCTCAGGATCACTAAATTTGTTGCATAGAGTGTTGAAGGAGAAATAAAGCCTGGTGATTGCAAATCTTACATGTTTTGATAGTATAGATCGAATTGTTGCGGGCAATATTTATTGCATTAGAGTGTGACAATCATGAGATTTAAGACCTATCATCTTCAAATCCTTCATTGATACCAGTCTACATATATTGTAAGAGTATCCATGTGGTACCTTAACATTAAGCAAGCACTCACAAAAAGATTTCTTCTCCTTTCTAGATAATGTGTAACAAGTAGGAGGTAAATATGTTTTCTAATCACTACTAAATTCTTTTGCTAATTCTTTCCTTATTCCCATTTCATGTAGGTCCATTCTAGATTTGATGCCATCTATAGTCTTACTTGGTATATTCAACAAAGTACCAATCGCACTATCACAAACATTTTTCTCAACATGCATGACATTGATACAATGCCTAACTATCAAAGAAATCCAATAAGGAAGATCCCAGAATATTGACTTGTTCTTGTATAAAGATTTGTCACTTTGTGTGGGAATGGTACATTATGATCTCTTATTGAATGCATTAACCAAGTTTTTTACGCTTTCATAAATAACCTCCTGTGGTATAGGTTTAGGGGCACTTCGTTCCTCATTTGATCCAATTGAACACTTTACGCAACCTTTGGTAAGGATAAACTTTTGGAAGAAACCTCTAATATACAGTCTTTCCTCCATGTTTTAGTTGTATAGAATCAGTGTTCTCTTCACATATAGGGCATGATTTGGATCCTTTTATACTATATCTGAACAAATTCCCATATGCTGGAAAGTCGTTAATAGTACAAAACAACATAGCATGCAAACGAAATGTCTCTCTACGTGAAGCATCATAGGTCATTACACCTTCTCCCCAGAGTTTTATTAGGTCATAAATCAGAGGTTTGAGATATACATCAATATCATTGCCAAGTTGTTATTGGCCTGATATCAACAATGACAACATAATGTACTTATTTTTCATACACAACCAAGGAGGAAGATTGTATATAACAATCATAACAAACCAAGTGCTATGTTGGCTGCTCAATGTGTCGTAAGGATTCATCCCATCAGTACAAAGCCCAAGTCATAGATTCCTAACTTCTTCATCAAATTTAGGGTCAATCAATCAATCTTCTTCCACTGGGGGAAATCAGACGCATATTATAGGATCCCATCATTATTTTTCTTTACGTCTGCATGTCCATGGTATTGACAAACAAGCATTGAAACCATGGTATTATAGGAAGGTACCACATCACCTTGGTAGGATAGGGACTTCCCCGAAGTTGTCATTTTATACCTTGATGCCCAACATTTTGGACAATATTTCAAATTGACATAGTCCTTTTGAAATAACACATAGCCAAGGCATGCGTGTATCTTTTTATCCTTCATTCCCATTGGGCATATCATTTTCTTTAATTTGTATGTTGATATTGGAAGCTCGTTGCCTTCAAGACAAATTTCTTCCAACAAAGACAACAATGGCGTGAATCTTTTGTCACTCCATAAGTTGTTAGCCTTCAGAGTATACAATCTCAACACAACGCTCAACTTCGTAAACTTAGTACAACCTATGTATTATGGTTTCTCAGCATCATGCACAATGTTTCTAAATAAGAGAGGCAGATCGATGTGCTCTACCCCCACAACTATCTAGCATCGCATAAAGCATGTCTATGGGAATCAGTTCATTCATGTCTACATCATTAACAACAATTTCTTCTTCAACAGAAGTACTACTATCAACATCTATTGATCTCATGGTTGGAATCTCTCCATACCAGTGCTATTATGTATAGTCTATACAATCCCATTGCACATGATATGACTTTTGATTTTGTCAACAATGTTGACTTTCAAGTTGTTACTACAATGCCTACATGGACAATAGAACCTATCTCCAGGTCATTTCCTATGTTCCTCCGCAAATCTTATAAACTGATCAAAATTATTAATAAACTATGGGGTGCAACGATTTGGAATGGACATCCATGATCTATCCATTCTATGATCAAAGAGAAAATAAGTATTATGGTTTAGGGTTTACAAATTAGGTTTTGGATTCACATATTATTGTTTATTATTTATGATTTAGGGATAAGGGTTTATAGATTAGGGTTTATGTGTTGATAAGGTATGCCCATAGAGCCAATCATATGATGATTGACATGGAATAAAGAATCCGATTGATACAAATAAAGGCAAGCTTCCAATTCATTATGTTTCACTCAGTTATGAGATAATGAGGAAACATTATGAATGTCTAGAGAGTAATACTACTCAATGATGTATGTCGTCAAGTATAGGATTTAGGGAATTGAGATCATAAGGATGTTAAGAGTACATATACATATTCTCATTATGTCCCTAGTTTGTTGTTACTATGGAAGGTAAATAGACACATGTAACACTAAAGACTAGAGTGTGGGTTGGTTGATGGTAGAATCTCATTAGTCATGATATGGCAATATCAAACCAATCACACAGATACATCTTAGAGAATAATGTATCAGACATACACACCTTGAGAGTGACACATGGAAACCATCATTGGTGGTCATAGTCATCTCTCATAGTGAAGGTGGTGATTGTGATTCTTAAACCTGAAATCACTACACTCATCACATGTCATTGGGTACACTTTGACATCATCAAACACAGTCCTGAAACATGGATTGTCACAAAGGTGATGATTGGATGACTTTGACACATGGGGATAGACTATGAGTGATACATATGTGATTTGTCCCTCCTACTGGAGATTGATACCATGGCCACGTAATAAGCGATACTGAGAAATGCATGCACATGCACATGTGAATCAATATAAGATATTGAGCTTACATTATCTCAGACAATCTGCTCTTGGTTCAAGGAACATGAGTTGAACATTGAGAGGATGATGATGATTCCTTGCCTCAAGTTCACTCTGGATATTAGTAACAAAGGAATTATACAATCACTACAACACCTTACACATAATGTAGGTTGAAGTTATTCTCTAACTTCCCATTCACTTGGGTAGCACTGATGTGCGACTAGGCACCACTCTCTGCTTGTGATGTCATAAGCTAGTTATGGACATTCACTGCCAATGTGATGTGGGACCTACACACAAAGGAACTCATCTAGAAGAGGAGTTTAATCTTGAATGATGAATGGATTGATTACTAAAGCATTTAGTTATTCAATTTATGCAACAGATTGGCTGATTGAACTGGCAAACAACCTTCTCAAGTGATGAGATAGTCATTTGGACATGATATATGGGCATCTCAAGTGTTGGTATGTCATTTGGGTTGTCAAGCTGATTAGAGTTTGAATTGGTCAATTTTTGCCCAAATCGAGGTCTAAACTGACCCACTTCATTCTGATGAACCAATCAACCTGGCTCAACTCATCATACGGCTGTCTAGATGAGCAATACGAGCATATCACATGTGTAAAACAACTTGGTTGGGGATGAATGAATGTTTTGGAAGTTTCATGAACTTGTTTTGATTGCACAATACTTGTGGTGCAAGAAATTCATGTCTAACATTACCAATTTTGTATGCGGTTGGGAAACTGCCAGACAATCATCTCGTAGAGAGAGACAATCATCTTGTTTGACTAGATGAACATGTGGGTTACCAAATGACCATTTCATGTCTCACATGTTGTGAAAATTCAAGATCTTCATGTCCTTTCCAATCCTACACAAATCTCAAATAGACAGGGAACCCTGAACCTAACCCCACCTATAAATATTGGGGTACTGGGGGATTCCCAGAGTACAACAACACAACTTTAAATCATTTGCTCTGATAATTTTTTTCCTCTCTAGATGTTCTAACTGAGAGAGCCCAAGCAAGTCCTACCCAAAAAGGGAGGGATCACGAAGGGAGAGAACAACTAAGAATCATTTTTGTGGGAGAGCAAGTTGTTGACTAATATGCCAATGAGAGGGACAACTCATTCTTGTTTGTTCTAGTTGAGCGACAGGAGTTCTAGTTGGTTTGTGTGGACTACTCTAGAGGCAAGAGTCCTTTGGCTACTTCTAGGAGAGCAAAGTTAGCATGTAGTCCATAACTAGATTACACGAGTCACTGCAGAAGTTAATCTATTCGTTGTTCGTGGTGAAGACCAGGAGCTGCACAACCACTGTCCAAGAACAACTAGGAGACAGTTGCATTGAAACAAGTTATTGTTGCTGGATTGGTTCCAGGACCAGATATAACTCATTAAACCATCATTCCTATTTCATAGTAGTTGACACAATCTTGCTGATATGGGAATACAAATAGGTAAAACTTTTGTTTCCACTACTATAATTTGTGCCTGTATTTCCCAATAAGAGTATTGGAGTGAGATAATTTATTATGTTCTAGGATAATCGATATGATTGAATTTTTGGTTTAATTGTTTATTTGTTGCATACGATGTGAATATTTAAACTTTCTCATACCAAACTAATATATATATATGATATGATATATATGCAATTTACACGTGTCTCCCTAAAAGTGGTTTTGATGGTGGATGTATAGCATGGTTATGGCCAATAACCCTATATGTGTGTGTGTGGTTGGATGGTTTAGTTTTATTTCTATTTATCTCAGTTTGCGTACTAAACCTCTACCTCCTTCTTCCCAATGTATAGTTAAATCTTTTCTACCTTTTCTCCCCTCAGATATAAGTCGAGGTTTCTCTTTACCATGTAATAGTTTAATAGCATTAGGATAGTTATTTTTTTCCTTCCAATGGTAAAGAAGATGATCATCGCCGGATGAGACGACCACTTCGTAAGATGAGATGACTGTCCGGAGGACCATGGAGGATAGAATGATGGAGCCAGACAACCTCCTGGTGAACCCAACTGACCGCTTGGAAGGAGTCCATACATCGATTGGACTGGAGGCTAGACAACTCTCTGTGATGAGCAACAGACTACCCAAGAGGCAAGACGACCGGTTCAAGGGTTGAACCGATCTACCCAAATTGGCAAGCACAAATATACACCAACAATAGGCTCATACATGTGATGTGATGATTGACCTAGGTGGTAGTAATTTCTTGTGGCTCCAAGGAATTATAAGTATACATGGCCATAACCATTATTTTTTATTTTATTTTGCATGTTTACATTATGGAATATAGCATGTATATGATACATATCATATATGTGGTGATTGGATACAATATATGTATATATGATATATATAAAACCCCTCAATCAAACATATTAAGTATATTATTCTTTCCAATAGAAATACACATGAAAATCTTGTTTCACTAAGCGTAGGTTACACCTTCGGTTGGTGCGCTGTCTTCCTCGTCAAAGTGTGGCGGTAGATATGTAGGTTATGCCTTCGTAGGGTGCATATCTATTGGCTATTAGGTCAGGCTTACCTAGTGATTCTCATAGCGTTTGGGCCCAGAAACATATAGATAATGATGACAAGGATTTTTGCATATTATCTATCAAGAATTTCATACGATGCAACTGTCAAAAGTTATCCACCTTGGAAATTAATTGTGTTTTGTGACGTTGGTCGGGCCACAGTTGAATTATCTTGGATCTTGCTCATTAGAAATTTGATTTGCTACAATTTTCAAAATTTATACTTGAGGGTTATCACTCTGAACAAAATAATGAGAATGATAATAAATTAAATACCTAATTATTTCCAAATTCTAATAAAATCAAATCAAAAATGAGTTTTTGACACAATTGCAAATTATTTTCTAGAATCAAATCACAATGAACAATAATCTATTTTCTTTGCAATCAGTCCTTGAGAAGGACAAACTAATAGGGAACAACTTCCATGACTGGTTTGGAACATTGAGAATCTTTCTCATGCAGGAGTGCTAGCTCTATGTCCTGGAAATGCCAACACTAGAGGAGCTGCCTCAAAATACACCAAGGGCTAAAAAGGATGCTTATAAGAGGCATACTGAAGTTGTCATGGATGTCAAGTGTCTTATTCTATACTCCATGAATTATGAGTTGCAGAGGCAATGTGAGAACATGTATGTAATTGAAATGGTCACACATCTCAAGAACATGTTCCAAGATTAGGCAAAATAAAAGAAATATGATGTCTCCAAGGCACTGTTTAAATGTAACATGGCATAAGGTGACCCAGTAGGCCCTAATGTACTCAAGCTCATCGGGTATGTGGAGAACCTAGTGAGACTAGGATTCACCTTGGGTTAAAAGTTGGCCACTGACATGTTCTACAGTCTCTTCTAGAGTCATATAGTCAGTTTGTCATGAACTACAACATGAACGACTTTGACAAGCCATTCACAGAGTTGTTGGGCATGTTGAGAACAACTGAGACACAAATGAAGAAAGGCAAGCCCAAGTCTGTGATGATTATTAGCAAGACAAAGAGGAAATATAAAGGCGCAAAGATAAGAAGGGTTCTAAAGCTATCCAGAAGCCCAAGTCTTCATATCTCAAAGCAAAAGGAGGTGTGAAGAAAATAAGAGGCAATTTTCACCATTGTCACCAACCTGGACATTGGAAGGGAAATTGCCCACTCTGGTTAGAGGAACTAAAGAAGAAGAAGGAAGGCATTGGGGCCTCCACTTTATGAATAAACATTATAAGATAAAGTTGATTACTTCTTCATTTTGGTATGTGATACCAAACAAAGATCTAACATACTTGATGTGCATGATCTGACAACAAGTAAAGGTCCTCATAGAAGGATAGTGATGGACAAGGCAGAGCAAGATTTGTGGAATCTTTGTCCTACATATATTAATTTATCTTAGCCCAATGGGCATGTAATAGAGCTAGTTGAACTGCTATTTCATTATGCAAAAAATAGAAACATTTACTTTAAAGCATCTTGTATGACAAGGATGATATATCAATGAAGAAAGATATTATTGTTTCTATTTCAAAAGATAAGAGTTTGCATGGTAATGGACAAACATCAAATGATCTTTGTACGAAAGATTTTAATATGAGTGTTTATAGCGTTACTACCAAAGGATTGGAATTTATAACTCAAGATTATCAAAAACAATGGTCACCTTGGATGTATATATAAGAAATGCATGTCTAGAATACATATTGATGTTAATATAGATTTACTTGGTTATCAAACCAAAGGAAACATGCAAAGCCTTATTTACACACAATGTGACATGACATCCTTCACTAGATGTAGTGGAATGATAAGCCTTCCATTAGACCTCATACATGTGATACATGAAGATCTTTTGGAATGAATGCTATACGTAATTACTTATACCTCATATTCATTTAGTGGTAATATGATGATATGTAATCAGTAAAATGGAAATCTCTTGTAATGTTTAGTGAGATTATAAATGAAGTATGACTTTGATAAAAGTATAAAGAAACTTTGATGAGATCAAATGTTGAAACTTTACCAATACCTTGAGTACCTTCAAGGAAAGGACTGTGGTAATGTATCACAAGTCAAATCCATCTGAACATGATGATTGGTTATAATGAAGGAATTATACCATGATGAATCATGATATGATTATCAATTAATCTAATCTTCTTATCCTCATAAATATATACCAATCACTAAATAATGTACCATCTGAATAGGTTTATAAGACATCATATATGATATGAATAGGGAATGTCCCAATATGTCTATAGGATTTAACTTTACATTGAGAAAGTTGTTTCTTGAAAAGGTTTACCCACAAACCATGATTGTTGAATGTTACTATTAATCCAAATCCAATAACAAAATGCTTTGTTGATAGGATAACCGAGTTCCTAAAGAATCAGTGGGAGTAAAAGTAGAACTTGAAATGTTTGAGGTCAATAAAGAGGTATAATGAGAACTAAGAGAATGACAAGTTGGTGTGGAATCTCAAGTTCATCATATAACAAAGAACAAAATAGTTATAGTAGAATACATTTGAAATTGGAGAATTGTGAATTCAACAATTTAGATAGGCTGGTCATAACAAGATCAGCCAACTAACCGATTAGAAGCTATTAAGTACCATAATCTGAGTAATGGATCAAGGCCATTATGGGTCCATGTAATCTAACAAGGTAGGACCTTGATAGAGCCACCTAAAAGGGTAATACCTAAAGGGTGCAATAAGGTCTTGTGGAAAAGACCTACATGGACAACATAAAAGGACAGACTGGTCGATATGTTTTCAAATCAGTTCAAATTGTTGAACATGATAGAAAGTCCTTAAATAGTTTTCAAGCTTGTTGTTGTAGTTAAAATTGACTCAGAGATTTGGCATATGAAGATGAAACTGGATTTGGTGTGATATTCTCAAGGTCACAAACTAATCAACTAGATGGTAACTAGATGCAACCCTAAGGGAAAACACATGGATATCTCAAAGTTTATAATGGGACCTAGTCCAACGCACTAGCTTAACTAATCACATGTACCCACAAGTGCACATGGTCGTGCTGTAGTATAAGCAAGTGGCAAGAGTAGGGTCGATCCTTAGGGAGAGAGGAGGAACTAGAGCAATGTTAATGTGAGCTATGTACCTAAAGTGGAGAGTAGGGTTTGAGGGTTTAAAGGTTTATTTTGGTTGATTACACTATAATTGCAAGCGAGAAACAACAAGAAAGAAACTAGATTAACAAATTCCTAGATTACCCTAAGTAAGTTAAGACTAAGAAACCAAGCAAGACAAGCAACTAAGCTAGAGAAAGAAGTTACACTACACTAGCAATTCAAATTATCAACTAAGAGGCAAGCTAAGCAATTAGACAAGCAAGAGCCAAGGTTATCACTAGATAACTAAAATAACACATGAAAGCTCAAAAAAAGCGCTCACTACTTAAGCAGATCCTAACTATCAAGAGATGAATAATTATCTAAGAAGTAACAATGGTAATTAACTAAACTAGCATTCACAAGATAAGAAGACAAGGTGGGTTTTAAGAAATTAGATGGATAGGTGGGTCGTTTGGGAATGAAACTTTGATATTAATTGGGGGAGGTTACATAACAAGCAAGTTGTATATCTTCACTCTAGATAACCAAACCAAACAACAAGGCAAGTGATATCAGAATATACTCTACGCTACTAGTTGGATAACTAGGGCTAGGTGTAATTCTAATGGGACTTGGCAAGTCTAGGTTTCTCGGGTAAGTGGTATTAGGGAAATTGAGAGCCAAGGGTAGGAATGGAAGTAGAGATGAGGGTATTTCACCTCATGTTACTTGCCATCTAGCATTTAGGAAACTCTAGGCAATTGCACAAATCACACTTACACTAGCTACTTAGATCTCACACATACTTGTAGAAGAAGGGAGTTGTATGTAGGAACAAAGGGGGCTAGCTAGGGATCCACTAATTGGAACTAGGAGCCATTCCTAAGATAGCCACATACATTCCATTTTCCCCTAGAAGATAAGTGTCATCAATCATCATACAACAAGCAATCTATGTTTAAAAGCACAAACCATAAGCAAGATAATGGGAAATGAGATAGAAGCAAGAGGCAATCATCATAGAATGGAAATATGTTCATTACAAGTTAGTTTCTGCCAACGTGGTATCAAAGTAACAGTTTAACCCCAAACAACTCACCACTAGGGGCTTAGCTAGACATGATCATACAAAAGAGAAAAGAAAGGAGAAGAAAGGGGTCAGAATCCATGGAGCTCATGGAAGCTTCTTCTCCTTCACCTCTAGCTGTTGTACGGTGTGGCTCCTCCTCCAAAGTGGGTGAAAAGCATGGAGATATGTGGGATTATGGTAGGAAACCTATAAAATTAGGTTTGTATGGTGGAAATGGAGTGGAATATGGAGTGAGATGGAGGTGAGGGGAATAAATGCAAGGAAGTGGATGAGGGAGATGTAGACTAGCTAGGTAGAGTCTTAGGGAAGCTAACCTTTGTGTTGTAGCTACCACCTATGTATATATAGCTGGTGGGGAGGCACTAGGGTAAGTGGGGGTAAAAAGGAAAAAATAGTGGAGAAAATGGGTTGGTATAGGTGGTCACCACTATTGTGGTGAGGTGACACAACCGTGGTGGGGGTTGCATGGAATGGTCATGGGAAGTGGAATGGCTGAGGTGGAAGGTGTAGATGAGATGTAAGGATGTATGGTGGCCACAGCCGTGGTAGGTGCCACAGTCGTGTTGGAGGAGGTGGCCTTGGGCAATGTCACTCTGAGGTCATCTTGTACTTGGCTCACCACAGTCGTGGTGCTCACCATGGATGAGGTAGCCTTCAAGGGCCACGACCATGTTGATGGCCACGACTGTGGTCATTCACGTGTAAAATGAAGCAAGCCATTGTTGATTTTTGGGGTCTTGAGGAATAAATCACCACAGTCATTTTGCTAACCACGAGCGAGCTGGGAAGTGCTGGCCATGACCGTTTTGATGACCACGGATGTGGTGTCTTCAGTGACCATGGATATTTTGATGGCCTCAGCCACGGTCATTCATGTAAAAATTTGGTGACTTCACTGTAACTTTTAGAGCTTAATTCCCCATGACAGTGGTGATTTTCCACGGCCATTTGGGGCTTCTTGCTGCTAATCTCCACTTCAACTTCTTCATTTAACCTCTCTTTTCTTAGAATTGATTCTTGTGTATCCAAAGAGATCTCAGGGAAGAGGTAGGTCCAATCTTAGGGTGCAAGGACCCAGAGATGTTCTTCATCTCTCTCCCATGCATCAATGCATGCATAAGTGCCCTGAAAAACACACAAAATTAGGCATAAGTGCATTTGTCACAAAATATCATATTTGCGGAAATAGCTTGTAATCTACATTGTTTAGATGTGATTATCATGCAAAATGACACATGATGAAGCCCAAAAATAGGGTTGCATCACCTCCCCAAACTTAAAACATACTTGTCCTCAAGTATGCTCCAACTTAATCTCTATTTCAATTCAATCAAGGATCAAACATAATGCAATCATTGTGATTTTTATTGACTAAAATGAGTTCACATGAGGAATTAGGCATGTAAGCCACTACTTTGTACTCATTCTCATTCTTTTCAAGTGTGAATCAAGCACAAAGCACAAGAACTTAGAATATGGATGATCATTCACATATGCAAGTAATACAATTTTTATAATGCTCTGGGTAAACCATATCATGCATGAAATACATTCAAAAGGTTAGGATTACCATTCCACTTTCTAAAGCTACCTCATGAACTTCATTCCACTGATCATGACCCACTTGGCTTGTATAGGGGGATGAGGGCTAGAGTTGATTTACCCTAGCCCTAATAGACATAAAAAGAGAATAAATGGTTATGGAAGGGAGCAAAGTGAAATTAAACTCATATTTTCTTTATTTGGATGCTCTTAAATAGGAGCACCCTTTATTTTCTTTTCTTTTCTTTTTCTTTTCTTTTCCCTTAGTGTAGGTAGGGCACATAATTACAAGAGTGAATTGGGGAGGTAAATCTATGACCACCCCAAACTTTTGGGAGTGGCGAAGGATGATATGTGCACTTTGGCATCCTTTCATGAGGCAGAGAGGTAAGAAGATGGTGGAGAAATGTCAGATCAAAGAGGGGTCACAAGCAGTAGAAATTTATGTATAATCTTACTCAAGCAATTTAGTCCATGTAACATTCACCAATCAAACAAGTCATGCATAAAATGAATATTATAGTAGATTACATCCTTTTCATAAAGAATAATAAAACCCAAATATTCAAAACTTGCAAGAATCACCCTTTTATTCAAAACAACAAATTATTTCAAGAGGCTTGGATCACATGCAAAATTCCTATATAGGAATGATCCTACCCAAAAACATCAAAAGAAAGTTGTATTATCCAAGATTTAATCATTCACATCAAAATGGATAGAGATTTAGTTGAAAAATACCTTCGGGCAAGAACATTCAAATTTGGGCAAAATTGGCCAAAATGGTGTCAATTTGCATCCAATCACATCTAAACCTACTTTAGGGGAATTTTAAAACATAAAGCAACAAATCCTATTTAAAACACACAAAATTACCAAAATCTACATGGAAATGCAATGAATGACATGGAAGAGCAAAAATAACAAAATTTTTGAAAAATTACACAAAAATGCATGAAATTAAGCTACATGTATGCATGGATGCTAATAAGAAGTACACTAAAAAGAGTAAAGTCAATCAATCCAAAATAAGGTGGAATAGGCATAAGAAAAATGAGAATCAGAGTCAGGGTGGTGCATATCGCCCTACCACCCCAAACCTTTGAATCATGTTGTCCTGAACATGAAACTAAAGCTAAGCGATAGTAGGGTGAAGATCAAGTCTGGTGTTGCTGATCAAAAGGCTGGTCTCCCTACTGTGGCTAGTCTAGATGCTCTAGCTGGTACTGATGAAGAGGTGGAGGACCTGGACAAGCTGGAGGGAACTTGTAGTAGTGGCCCCAATATGTATCCTAAGGGGGAAGGTAGGTCTCTTGATATACTAAAATACCACCCTATAAGTCTTCACCCCATTCATGGTTTTTCTGTGTCTGAGCATGGTGGTAGTGGTACAAGTGGTTGACCTAATAGTGCATCTGTTGTTGGCCATGCCACATTACTGTTGGGTGAGCTGCATTTCTAGTTGTGTCTTTTGAATACCTTCAAGCTGTGCCTGGATGTATGAAATATCATAGGCATTTGTTAAAGGCTCCTGCAGCTAGGATGTTGCCTCATCCCTTCTTCTCACTCTTCGAGCCTATATTATTTTCTCTTCTTCTTCTTCTTGATGTTATGCATTTGATTCTCCCACTTCTTCATGTGTAGCAGTGGAACTATAGTTCTCTCTGGGATGGTTTTGCTCCATTGCATCATCCATACATCTAAGAGATCAGCGACACTACTAGAAGCGAGGAGTGGAACAACATGGTATGATAGCTCCATGTCTCTATCTTCTAATTCGGGTCTCACATTATACTTTAACCTTTTATCTTTAACAGTGATCAGCTGGGAGCGAATGAGATACTTCAAATCAACAAACTGATCTCCTTCAACCTCTGTGAGACCTGAGACATCACATCCTAGGGACAGTGCAATTGAGGTTACAATCCCTCCCATGATAAATGGAGTTTTCCTCTTAGAAGGAATTGATCTCATGTGGTCTACCAACAGTGCCCCTATATTGAGATATTTTCCCTTGAAAATCCCATCTATGGCAAAGAGGCCTTTCTACAAAATACTACCCTGATTGTCATACCTTCCTGCAATCATGTTGTCTATGAATTTCTACACATACCGGACCATGGAGTTGCTTATTTCCATAGTCTTTGATTTTCCAGCTGTATACCTTCATGTCCCGGTCAGTTCATACCAGAAGTTATAATATGGGATGTCGGTGTCTTTTTCAATCCGTCCATTATTCATCCTTTTGGCTTCCTTAGGGTTTACAGCAAAAATGCAATTCAATTGAGATGTAGTGAGAGTGTGAATCTTGTTCATCATTCCAAATTTGATTGCTTCCTCCCCCTTTACCTTGACCTTTTCAAGAGTGGCAAAAAACTATTTAGTCAACTCCACATATTTGGTTGGTTCTGTGAAAAGCACCTTCCAAAAACCGATTCTCTTCAGCTTGTTTTCCACTTTTGCTTTAATGCACATGTCATCAATCACCTTCTTGCACCCATACCTTGTGGAGATGACTCTCCTCAACATGCATTTAGGATATATGGGTGTGATTTGCATTTTCCTTTGGCCCCTATCGTAAGAAGTCCCCGTAGGAGCTTTACCAAAACCTTTCAATCTTTCCGCCTCCAGGTAGGCCAAGGTGACCTCTAGCTCAAAATCTAGCTCTTCCTCATCAATACCATCTTCTTCATCAGCCTAGTAGGATCTTGAACCCTAGCTCATGTCAATATTGAGCGGTACCCATTGGTAAGAGTATCATTTTGGCTCATCCTCCTCTTCAATTATCAATTGCCACCTCACCTGCGGCTGCTGCTATGGTCTCTCCCCCAATCAAGAGGTAGAGTGGCGAGATGGCATACTCCATGGAGGTATCCTCAATGAATATGGGGCTTCAGCCCCCTTGCCCTGCTTTTGGAGAGTAGTGAACTTTGGCTCAACCTCATAAATCATGATATCAAGGTTCTCCTTAGATTCCTCCTACTCCTCCTCCCAATAGGTCTCATCGATTATGTGGTGTTTATCCAATGACCAGGTGCAAGAGGTACTCACAGATGTCGAATGATTGAGTGATTGGGAAATGGAATTTGATGGTGATGAAGTGTGGGATAGCATGGAGACTTGAGATGTTGCTCTCTTGGTGCACACTTTGCCTCCAGTGATCACTCAAGGCTCTTTTGAGCCCCCTTCTTCATAACCTTGCATATTCCCTTCATTGTATGGAGGTCATAGTGGTATGAGGGCTGTGATTTTCAGTTTATTTTAGGAGAGGGTGAAATGGAGGTTGAGGGATGGGTGGAATAAGTTAGGACGGTTTTTGTGATGGTGGCAGATGGATTCGGTAATGGTTTTGGGCAAAAATTGGTGGATTTTCATGGGTTTTTGGGTGGGATGGTTGTATATGGGGTGGAGGACAAAAATGGAGATGGTGGCTAGATTGATGGAGGATTTTAGGCAAAAATGGGAAAGGGAGAGGTGGTGGAGGTGTAGAAAGTGATTGAAGGTTGATTGGGTGGAGGATTAGGGCTAGAGGAGCAAGAACGGATGTGGTAGAGCTGTTGCAAGTCACCACAAGTGATGAGAGACACATGAAAGTGAATTGGAATGAGGGGGTCATGGTGTTTTTGGGGGTTTAACTGAAAATTATGTGGGGTTGGGCCCCACCACGGTCGTGGTGGGTCTTCCTTCTATACTTTGTCATTGCAATTTTGAAACTTTGATATTTTTGCACTATTTTGACTCTTTGCCATATTTCAACTTCAAAAACCATGCCTTGCCCTCTCTTTATTTCTCTTCAACCTATCACCTACATCTCAATAAAACTTAAACAAAAAACTATCAAGCACAAGTGTGCATGTGTGTATTCTTGGAATCGTGTGAAAATAAAGAAAAAATATCAAAAAGTGAAGGTTGGATGCAAAAGTTCTCAAACATAGTTGGGTTGCCTCCCACTAGTGCTAAATTTTACGCCTTCAGTTAGGCTTATTGATTCTTGAACTCTTTCATCTTCTCAGAACTCTCAAACCATATTTGTAGTAAATATCTCTCTCATGTGCATTTAACCACATCTCTTCATCCAAAGGGTGTTCCTCACCTAACATCACAATATCAAAACTTTTATTGGCTTTATCTAGACCTACTTCAACAACGTCTGCTTTCATTTTTTCCCATTAACGGTAAACTCTCTTGCTTTATCCTTTTCACATATCACAACAACTCCAGATGGTTATACATTCTTGATTAGATAAGGTCCTTCTCATCTACACCAAAGCTTCCCAGGAAAGAACTTCATCCTAGAGTTGTACAGCCATACCCATTGTCCAGGCTCAAAGTCCTTCTTCTTGATCAACTTATCATACAAGAACTTGGTCCTTATAACTTTTGGAGAATTGATAGGCTTCATGTCTCATTTCCTCTAGCTCATGCAGTTGCAACTTTCTTTTCAATCTAGCAGGGTCTCCATCCATATCCATGGCTTTCAAAGCCCATAAAGCCTTGTGTTGCATTTCCACATGTAGATGGCAGCTTTTTCCATACACATGTTTGAATGGTGTGGTTCCAATCGGGGCCTTGAATGAAGTCCTATATGCCCATAAAGTTTCATTGAGACATAAATACCAATCCTTGTGGTTCTGCCTCACCATCTTCTCAAGAATGAGCTTTATCTCCCGATTATCTAACTCAACTTGACCACTCGTTTAAGGGTGGTAAGGAGTAGCCACATGATGATTCACTCCATACCTTTTCAGTAATCCCTCAAAGATCATATGGATGAAATGGCTTCCACCATCACTAATCATGGCTCATGGTACACCGAGTCAGCTGAAGATGTTTGACTTTACAAAATCACAAACCACTTTATGATCATTGGTTTTTGTAGAAATCACTTTGATCCACTTTGATACATAATCAACATCCATGAAGATATATACACATATCCAAAGGAGGGAGGAAACAAACCCATGAAGTCAATTCCCCACACGTCAAACACCTCAACCACAAGAATGGGTGATAGAGGCATCATGTCCCTCTTTGAGATTGTGCCCACCTTTTGGCACTTCAAACAACATTTGCAATACTCATGAGCATCTTTGAATAGGGTTGGTCAATAAAATCCACTTTGAAGAATCTTGGTGGCTGTGTGTAACCTGTTGAAATGACCTCCACACACACTGGAGTGGTACATAGATAGGATCTCTTGCTGCTCAATTTCTAGAACACACCTTCTAATGAGTTGGTAGGGACAATATTTTAATATATTGAAGTCATCCCAAGCATAGTTTTTCACCATTGCAAACAACATCTTGCTTTCTTCCCTTATCCAAGTACTTGGTATCCTCCCACTAGATAATAAGTTACCTATGTGCTTTTACCATGGTCTTTGGGTGGATGAAAGTAAGAAAAGTTGCTCATGTGGCATGGTTTCCTTGATTCAGTTCCTATCATCAAACAGTGATTCAACACGGGAGAGATAGTCGGTTGCAAATTTTCGACTCACTTCTTATCAACAATCTCTAAATCAAAGTCTTAGAGCAAAAGAATCCATTAGATCAACCTTGGCTTAGAATCTTTCTTTGACATAAGATATTTTAAGGTTGCATGATCTGTATATACCACCACCTTGTTTTGATAGAGATAAAAATAAAACTTGTCAAGAGAAAAAATCACAACAAGCAACTCTTTTTCTGTGGTAGTGTAGTTCCTTTGCTCTTCATCAAGAGTCTTGCTTACATAGTAAATGGCATGTGGAATTTGGTCAATCCTTTGGCCCAACACAACCCTCACTTCCATATCTGATGCATCGATCATGATCTAAAATGGAAAGGAGAAATCTTGGGGCCGCATGATAGGAGCAGAGATGAGCTTGTGCTTCAAGTGGTTGAAGGATTCAACACACTTGTTATCAAAATTGAATTCCACATCTTTTTCAAGCAAGTGGCAAAGTGAGCTCGATATTTTACTAAAGTCTTTGATGAAATGGTAATAGAAACTTGCATGCCCCAAGAAAGATCGGACATGTCTTATGGTGGAAGGAATGGTGAGAGTGTAAATTAGACCCACTTTGACCGTATCAACCTCAATTATGGCCTTGGAAACTCGATGACCCAAAACAATGCCTTCAGGAACCATGAAGTGACTCTTCTCCCAAGATAGCACTATACGAACCTTGACACACCTTTCAAGCACAACTTCTAGATGGAGTAAACATTCATCAAATGTCTTACCAAACACAGAAAAATCATCCATGAAGACTTCCAATGACGAATCAAGCATATCAATAAAGATGAATGTCACACATCTTTGAAATGTAGAAGGAGCATTGCACAACCCAAATGACATTCTCCTATAGGCTAAAGTACCAATGGGACAAGTGAATGTTGTTTCTTCTTGATCCGCAAGATGAACATCTATTTGAAAGTAATCGGAGTATCCATCAAGAAAATAATAGAAACTCTGTCATTCTAATCTCTCTAAAATCCGATCAAGGAACGAAAGAGGGTAATGGTCTTTCTTGGTCTTCTCATTAAACTTTCTATAATCCACGCACATCCTCCACTTGGATTGCTCTCTTATAGGCATCAATTCCCCATCTTCATTCTTAGATACTATGATACCACCCTTCTTGGTTACAACATGGATGGGACTCACCCATGGGATATCAAAAATGGGATATATGATTCCATCATCTAGTAGCTTCACGACCTCTTTTGCTACAATTCATTTCAATTATGGATTCAACCGTCTTTGAATTTGACGGGTTGGTCTAGCATTATCCTCAAGGTAGATTTTGTGGACATAAATGGATGGGTCAATACCCCTCAAATCAGCAATGGACCATCCAATGTCTTGAATGTTTTTCTTCAAAACAGCCATCAAAGCATCTTCTTGTTGTAGATAAAGGATAGAGGAAATGATCACCGGGAGGGTTTCATTGGAGCTTAAGAAAGCATATCTCAAGAACTAGAGGCTCTTCAAGGGAATTCTTTAATGGTTCAAAAATGGAAGGGAGGTCCCCACTTGCAGCCACTAATGTTGGGGACACATCCCGCTATCATACAGATAACGAGGTGCCACGCGAAAATGTGCGGAAAACACCATAAACCACTTATTACCAAAAACACGGGGTAATTAAAACCAATTTCAGAAAGCAGATAAACCAAGAAACTATTACATCCAGATCCTCATCCTGCAAGAACATAGGTTATAAAAACATTTACAAGCCTTGATATGTGTCCACAGCTTAGAAGGTCAGTTGTCCTGTCCACACATGAGTTCATCACCTATTTATACACAATGGGCCATATCTGGCCGACAGTAGGATATACAAGGCTTCATCAGCTATATATCGTAAAACATCATCAAAACACCTCCGAGGACCTGAGAGTACAGGGATGACTCTAGGACTCTACTACAAAACAACCAAAACAACAACGCATCCATCTCTTGCCTTCTACTGCTCTTCTTGCTACTCGGCCGCAACCCCGCGACCACCACCACGTCTAGTGTGAACACCTAAAAAGGGTGTAAACCAACGGGGTGAGACACATAGTCCTAGGGAGAAGCATAACTCCCCACTGAAACCATAAAACCTCAAAAAGTTAAAGCAATAACAACAGGTAACTGATAAAGCATAGAATAAGAGCAACATATTGAGCAACATTGTTATTACCATCGAGCTTACCAAGATGTATGGTAGGCATATAACCAAGTATTTCTTTATGGAACATAATTGACAAGATAAGATTTATAAGATCTTACCACATAACATAAGGAACGTATAAGTAACTGCAAGGTATAACAAGATCAACTACACAAGAAAGGCCTCAACCAATGTTCTGTGTTTTGCCTTAAGTAATAAATACTATTCGACTAGATTATGTATTGTTATGCCCTGAGCAAGTGAGCCGCACCACTCAGATCCAACCGACGGCTGCGAAACCTGGAGCCGATGCCATACAAGTTCAATGGAAGAGTCGGACTCCACGACCTCACCACCTCGTGGTCAGTGTATGAGAACCAAAGCAGGACCACAGTCTCATGCTTAAGTGGCTTCAGCCACAGGGTTAGCTCCGCAAGCTACCCATAACTCTAGCCCGCCTTGGTACATGTCTCAGCGCTAGCATATCTGAGCCACGGGCCAAATCACCATGCTCTGAGCCATGAATGCATTCATGCTCTATCACATCTCCTGAGCCATGGGCCTATTCACCATGCTCCATCTATCTCGAGTCTACAACCATAGCTGCACTCGAATCCTCTCTATTTTAGGCTAGGAGAAACCTCACATATTCAACAATATGCGCTCCAGGTTAACCCGCAGGAGAACCCATTTCACCATCACCAGCTGCTGACGATGATGGGTCTATGGCCAGGGAAAACTACATAATATGTTCCACTGTGATTAGTTAGTATATTTTAAGTGGATTGTTGAGGCAACCAGGTTATAACACATACATAACATAAAGTTACATTATTATTACCACCATCACATTATCCCGGGATCTCAATCCCTCATCACAAGAAACCACTACCTCATAAGGCATTTTCATCATTTGGGATAACAATCCCCGATTTCATCATCAGAGGATAATACCTCAACTAGGCACTTTAGCCAACTCAGGTCCTCAGACCTAAACACATCAAACTAGAGATGCAGGTTTTCTCATCAACAAGAGTGACCATCAATGCAGTGTTATTCAAACATTAATATATACCTCATAGCCCTTTTTCCTGTCTATGAATCCACATGAAATACCTACATGGTTAGTATACACATTCGTAGAGATAACTGAAGCCATCATGGATTAACAGAAGGAACATGCTATCAAATATAGGGCAACATTGATGATTATACGCTTTATCATTCATGCCACAAACCTGTGACCATAGACATGGGTCACATCATCATGTGAAGCAACTCATATACTTCCAAGCTTATCATTTACTCATCATTATATATACATGATTCAAGATGGTCATAAACACATGTAATATCATTAATAACATGGAACCATCATCTATATGAAACCTGGGTTATCAGAACCCTTACTAAAACTCTCACATCCCTCACAAAAAGAGGTGGCGGGTAGCGTGTCCCTCACCACAACTTGTGACGGGTAGGGTAGCATCCCTTACCAAAATCATACTGGCCTACACTCATATCGGCCAACCACAGCAGGTACCGACCATCGCCCAAGGGTGTCGTGTGGCTAGAGACCAAGACATATCATGCACAAGGCATAACGTGCAACTAGGTCTATGAGGCATGTCGTGCATCCAAGGTGAAAACGTTCTACTGAACCGGACAAAGCCTTATCGGCCTACCCCCTATATGGTTAGGGCCATATCAGGCAACAACTACCATATCAACTAGAGCCATGGTGCCCAGGCCAACCCTATAACGCCCACTAGAGTACACATCTTCCTTCGATACAAGGGCACCAAGGGAAAGCCTATCGTCCAACCAAGCTAGCCTCATCCTATTGGCCAACACACAAGGCAAAGACCAAGGTGTATCTTCCAAACCCAACATAATCATATCAACCCAAAACTCTAGTCCAAGAGAGGTATCGGGCAACACCATCCCCAGGCCATATCGTGCAAGATACAACCCAACAGATCATCATCAACCTCAAGCACAAGGGCACCGAACCCTAATTGATCAAGAAGATTGGCTCACCTCTCAACAACCAAGAGAGAGGGGTCTTGCACAACCTCTATCACAAATCAGGCAACCGCAAGGATCAACCTTGACATAGGTCTACATCTATGAAAAATCTCACCTCTCGAATCCATGGTGAGAGGAGGGTGTTGCTCAAGCAACTAGGACACAAGCTCACCTCTCAACTTAAATGAGATAGGGGTATTGCTCACATTACTAGAGCTCAAGCTCACTTCTCTAGACTAAGGAGGGAAAGGAGTGTTTCTCAATAAGGAAACTCTAAACCATGGTTCGGCCAACTAGGTGCAACTAAGAAAGAAGCTTATCTTAGAACATACATGACCGATATGATCATATGAAAACATACAAGAATATAGAGGAAAGTGTTATGGTTAGGGTTAGGAGTTATGTAACCCACCTTAAGAAAGCTCCAAGCTCCTAGCACCAAGCTTCCAAGCTCAAGCACCACCACATAAAGAAGAGCAAGGCACTCTAGGGTTCGGCCACCACTAGAAGAAGAAGAAGAAGAAGAAGAAAACTCCAAAGAGAAGGATCGGCCACCAATCTTTGCAAAGGAAGAGTGTCGTCCACCAAGGAAGAGAGAAACCAAGGAATTAAAGAGATCCTTAGCAAGAGAAAGAAGGTACATATATATGAGAGGGTGGAGGAGAAACCAAGGTAAGACAAAGCAAGGTGTCTCCCACCTAGGGACACTTGTCCATGGGCAATGCCACCTCCTTATCTCACCTTAAACACATGTCTAAGGCCATTGCAACATGCAAGCATCATGCTCCAAGTGTCCACTAGAGGTGACACAAACGAGGTCAAAGGGGTCCATGGCCGATAGACCCCATCACCATGACCGACACACCTTCCTGGGCAACACACCTATGGCCGACACAACCATGGCCGGCACACCTATGGCCGACACAAGGTCCAACAAGGTTAATCAAGGCTCGAACAAGGCATAACAAGGCTCATACAAGCCCAAAGCAATGAGCCCAACCCTTCCTCTCAACACTAGAGGAAGCAAGGAGAGAGAAGAACACTTCTCAAGGTGATAACTTTCCCATAAACCCTAGACTTGGGTAAATTGCAAGTAGCACCTCCAACACTCAATAAGAAAAAACAAACCCTAATCACCACTAAAGGTGATTAGCAAGCAACTAAACACCAGGGTTAGGAAAAGAAAACATGATAAGCCCAAAACGAAGGTCAGGGTCCTTACAACTAAGCCCAACTCTTCTTCCTCATCCTCATCGTCATCATCATCGAGAAATTCCACAATAGGCTCTAGACCTCTACCTTGTGTGGCAATTTGAATCCATGCATGTAGGCATTCTTCTACAATCTCATCAAGACACTCAATAAGATAACAATCTTCTTTTGTAGCACATATCACCTCGGCCTTAGAAGAAGACTTGAAAATGTTTAACTGGATCTTCATGTGCATGAAAGTCACATACATGGTGTCGATCCTCACATGGATCACTACATCAGTCGTAGCCAAGAAGGGTCTCCCCAATATAATAGGTATTTTCCTCTAGTCTTTTTCCATGTCCAAAACAATGAAATCATCAGGAATGACTATGGAGGTCTCATCACCAAGACTGACCAAAACATCATCAACACGCCCTCTAGGTGTTTTCACATATCGATTGGCCAATTGCAAAGAATAGTGAGTTGGACCCAGTTGTCCCATATTAGTTCAACAAACACATCATATGGCATCTGATTTAAATTAGAACCCAAGTCAAGAAGAGCTTGGTCTATGCGGTGTGCTCCAATGTAGCATGAGATAATGGGAGTACCAGGATCTTTTCTCTTCCTTGGAACGTTGCGTTGTAGGAGTCGGCTCACTTACTCAGTGAGCTTGACTTTCCTTGGTGTCCTTCATGTTGTCTTCCTCTTGGATATGCACAAGTCTTTCAAGAACATAGCATAAGATAGGATTTTCTTGATTGCATCAAGCAAAGGAGTATTGATCTTCACCTACTTAAAAGTTTCCATGATATCTTTGGTGTGCTTTTTCTTCCTTCTTTCAGTGGATGGTTCCTCAAGTGCATCTGGAAATGGAGGGAGTTGTGCTCCCAACCGGCTCAAATTAATAGAATCATCAAGCGATATCATAAGAATCACAATATAATATCTATATATCATAGTATCAACTTGGGTGTCTGTCATCGTATCCTCAACTTGAATCTCAATATCGACACCCCTGGTCACACTATAAACTCTATCATCATCGGTTGCACTATCAACATAAGTATCACGTGGATGCTCCAAGGTCCTACCACACCTCAACACTGTCACTGCCTTCACAAGATAATGGGTAGTAGAAGAGGAAGCTTGTGGAGATGGTTGTGGCTATTGAGGTGGTGGTGGTCTTGGGTGTGGTGTATTGGGGTTTTGAAGGATGAATTTTGGTTGAGGTTGTGGTTGTGATGGATGTGGTGGATGGGGGTGATATTGTGAAGGGGGTTGTTAGTATGAGTGAGGTGGACAATATTGGTAGTTGAGATGGGGTTGTTGAGGTGGAGGAGCATATAGATTTGGTGGTCCTTGGTACTGGTGAAGTGGGGGTACTTGGCCTTGTGGTGGGACATAGGAACCTTCAATAGTGTTTACATAACCACCATCATTGTTTGGGTTGGACATAGGTTGAAATGTGAGCCTCCCTTCTTTACAACGGGCAAGTGAAAGGGAAATTTTATCAAGCCTTTGCTCAAGGCAGTTAATGTTTTCCCTTGAGAGGACACATATTTCTTCACTTCAACAAGGCTCCTTAGCCTTCCTAGAACTTCTTATTCAAATTTGGAGTTGTACTTATGCCCTTAATGTTGCCTTGGATGCCCTTGCCCCTCCACATTTTATTGTTTCCATGAGAAGTTGGGATGATTTCTCCACTCTGGAGTATAGGAGTTAGACATCGGGCCTTGGTTGTTGCGGTTTCCAAAGGCATGCAAAGTGTTCACCTCTTCATCCACGACATCAACTGCCATTGTAGATTGACTAGAAGAAATCTTGCTTGGTTCTTCATCATGTTCATCATATCTGCCATCATCTTCATCATTTGGGGGTTGGATTCTGTTTTGACTGGAGCTATAGGAGGGGGTGGAGCAATGTAGTTCCAGTCATAGTGCTCCACTTTAGTTGAAGCTCGGTGGTGAGAATTCTCTGCAAGATGATCAAATAGGGGCTAAGACTCCTCCGGTGGCTTTGCCAGGAATGTGCCTCCACATGAGGAATCAACATTGTTTTGGCTCAATACAACTAGCCCGGTGTAAAATGCCTGAACAAGCTTCCACAAAGGTACCTCATGATGAGGGCAGTCATACATGAGCTTTTGGAATCGTTCCTAAGATTCATGAAATGGTTCATTCTCTTTTTGTGAGAAGGAGGTAATGCATCTCCGCATATGAGTCAACTTGGTGATCGGCTAATGCTTCTTAAGGAACTGATTCTTCATCGTATTTGATGTCACTAACTCGGGCTTGGAGATGTACCACTCCTTAAAATTTTCTCTCAGGGAAAAGGGGAAGAGGGTTCTTCGGATTGAGTCATCGGTGGTAGTGGGTATGCGGAAAGTGGAGCAAGTTTCAAGAAAGGCATCTATATGGTGGTATGGATTCTTGTTCTCCATCCCTTAGTAAGTAGGAAGGATTCCGAGTAGGGCTGGTGAAATGGAGAATTGTTGACCCATCATTTGGTCAAAAAGGGTGGTAATTGGGGAGCTGTAGTTCCCCGGGTGAAGTACTCATGGAGAGGGCATTTGGGTTGTGGTTGAGCGTCACCATGAGCTTCACCATGAGGACAAGGACCTTCCATTTCATCTAATTGGTATTGTTTGCAGTAGCTTTGGCATCTTATTCTACCTATCGCAGGACGTATGACACCAAGTCAGTACAAGTCGAACATGTACTGCTCATGCACAACTGTCACCTACAAAATACACAAACAAGCAACAAGAGCCAAGTTAGAAAGCTAGTATGCAAAAGTAAACAAAGAATAAAGAATAGAAATGGTGAGGGTAGTAGGAAAAGTTAAGATACACTAACTAGCTAGGCTGAGTGCCTCTATCCCTGACAATGATGCCAGAAAGCTTGGTGCGATCTTCTCAAGGTCACACACTAATCAACTAGATGGTGACTAGATGCAACCCTAAGGGAAAATGCATAGATATCTCAAAACTTATAACAGGACCTAGTACAATACATTGGCTTAACTAATCACATGTACCTGCAAGAGCACGAGGTCGTGTTGTAGTATAGATAAGTGGCAAGAGTAGGGTCAATCATCAGGGAGAGAGGGGGCACTAGAGCTATGTTAATGTGAGATACGTCCCTAAAGAGGACAATAGGGTTTGAGGATTTAAAGGTTAGTTTTGGTTGATTAGACTTCAATTGCACGCGAGAAACAACAAGAAAGAAACTAGATTAACAAAAATCCTAGATTACCCTAAGCAAGTTAAGACTAAGAAACTAGGGAAGACAAGTAACTAAGTTAGAGCAAGGAGTTACACTACACTAGCAATTCAAATTATCAACTAAGAGGAAAGCTAAGCAATAAGACAAGTAAGAGCCTAGGTGTAAGGAGTGGTACCCAAGAGGGGATCCACTCCCTACTAAAATTTTGATTAATAAAACATCCATTCCAAACACACTCAAAGGTATGCTGGAATAGGTGTACAATTTTCAAATTTCAATAAATGGTATTCAAAACAACCAAAGTGTAGCAACGGAATTAAACAAATGACTATATTCAATTTTCACAAAAGATTACCAAAGTACATCATAATATCCCATAAGGGTTTACATGTATGATACAACATAAGGATCTAAGTAGAGGGATGTCCAAACTACTTCAAATTTGTCTCCAAGGAACATCTCCAAAATCTAGGTCCATGTTGGAAGCTATGTTCTCCTTGATCATGTTCAACACCTTGATCTAAACCTAGGTGGTTTGGAAATCACCCAGAAAGAGAAAGAAAAACAAGGTATGTGTCAAATAATGAACAAAAACAAAAGGTAAGGAAATATCATGAACTAAAGGCTAAGATTTCATCATAAGATGAAGAGAAAAAGAGTATGAGGCATAATCAGATAGATGCTTGCCATAACAAGAAAACAATAAAAGATTTGGATGCATGATTAATATTGACTACATTAACTAAGTAGGGTTGAGGCACCTACCAGACCTCAACCTATAGGTGAGGGGAGAATTAATACATTCCCAGTCACCTACACATATTTTTATGGGAGAGAATAAGACATTCCCCAGGGAAAATTAATACATGCCTTATCTATGGGTGGTTGCACATAAGTACCACTACATTAGCTGAAAACTCTAATAAAATCAACATGCTATCTATGGCAAATAGAATCATCATATACTTGAAATATGGCAGTGGAGTACAAGACCCAAGAAATAGAATACCAATACTAATTTTTGAGGCAATTTAGCAAAAGAGTCATGAATAGAGAGAATAGGGTTCATATAGTGCTTCATTAGAGAGTATAGGGTTTGGTTTGCAAATATCCCAACTTAGGGTGTGATAATGCACATACCTTGCTTATTGATATTAATTACTAACTTTCACCACTTTAATTGAGTCCAAGTTCCTGTTTGCTATTTTTAATGTATTAACATGTATTAGAGTACATAATGCAAATTAATGTATAGAAACCCTAATTTTAGAACCTTTTTAGATAAACTTGCATTTAGACTCTAAACCCCACCAATGAACTTATTAGGTTCTCCTGATCAAGAAAATATATTTTTATGTTAATTTTGGAGTTATGATGATTAAGATGGAATTTTTATGAATTTTATGCATTAAATTCATTTTCCAAAAATCACCCTTCGTCAAACCTCAAAATCAGACCTTTAAAATATTCTTATTATATAGATATTGATTTTCCAATTCCAAAACATATTTATTTGTCAAGTTTGGATAAGTGTATTAAAAGATATGGATTTTTCAATTTGAACCAATCAGGAAATGACAAGTCAGAAATCTTTGAGAGAGAGGAAGAGTGAGAGAGAGGGAGAAAACATCATTTGAACCAAGATCAGGGTTGGATTTGCATAGGTAACCAAACTAGATCTTTTAGAGAATGTAAAATAGCAAGATACCAAACCCCTAGAAGAACATGGTAAATAGAGATGGAGATCGTCGATTTTAAACATAGAAGCATGAGTTTTAAGCATGTAGTAAGGAATATATGAGAAGGGGGTCATAAAACTCACCTCTATGGAAGGTTTACCAATTCAAGCATCAGGGCTCCTAAGATGGAGAGTCTGGTTTCTCCAACAAAGCTCCTATCTCGAGCAAGAAGCACCTTTTCCAATTTAGAGGTGAAAAACCCTAGAAAATGAACATGGAGATGAGGTGTTTAAGGGCTCTAGGTGGGGTTTCACCATGGAAGGCCATAGTTCCGACCTGGAAGAAGGTGGGAGGAAGACAAATAGAATTAAAACATGTAATGAAAGGAGGAAACTTACTAGTTTTGGTCGAAATAACCACGAAGGATCTTTAGAAACCCTAAATTGAGCAAATTCAGAATCCTAGGAGCCTTCTTCACCAAGGTAGGCACCCTCTTTTACCTTCAGACAGTACCTTCATGGAAACAAAGAGTAGGAACCATTCTCTAAGCTGGAGGAAAAATAAGGAGATTAATAGTTTTCGAATTTAGAGGTGGGAAGGGGTAGATATGGCTTTATAAAGAAGGGGTCAAGCATGAGGTGTCTATGGGACTTTCCATGCATCCTTAGCCTAGGGCTTCATGACCATGCAAGAGGACAAATCATAGAGTCTTATTGAACATCAAATTTAAGTTCTAAAATTCTGTGGATACTTCTAGGCCATCACCACCATCCTCCAATCGAAGAATTAACCCCATTCATTGATATCTTTTAAAGATAAGCTCATTTATAAAGAGGGTAATCCCTAAAATGCACTTGGAGAGAAACACCTTCAAACCAAGGTGCAACTAGGTTCCCAATGGTTCAAAATATCGATAAGGGTAAGGGAATATCTAAGGATTATAATTAATGTGATAATTTGTAAATAAAATCTCCCAATTGGGTAAATTGCATAAAAGTCTAGAATGTACCTAAAATTGCATAACTTGCACAAACAACATCCAAATTGAACCAAATTTGAAACTTAGCCTCATTTTATGATTTAAAAACACATGAACAAGTTATATTAAGGTTTATAGAACCTAAATAAGGTCCTTAAATAAACTTTCACTGAGGTATTAGTGCATACACACATAGATCTCTTGAAATTTATAATGGGACCTAGTCCAACGCACTGGTTTAACTAATCACACGTACCCACAAGCGCATGGGGTCATGTTGTAATATAGGAAAGTGGTAAGAGCAGGTTTGATCCTCAAGGAGTGAGGGGGCACTAGATATATGTTAATGTAAGCTACGTCCCTAAAGCGGAGAGTAGGGTTTGAGGGTTTAAAGGTTGGTTTTGGTTGATTACACTACAATTTCTAGCGAGAAAAAACAAGAAGAAACTAGATTAACAAAAACCCTAGATTACCCTAAATAAGTTAAGACTATGAAAGTAGGCAAGACAAGAAACTAAGTCATAGAAAGGAGTTACACTACACTAGCAATTCAAATTATCAACTAAGAGGCAAGTTAAGCAATAAGACAAGCAACAATCTAGGTTATCACTAGCTAACTAAATTAACACAAGCAAGATCAAAAGAACCCTAACTACTTAGGAAGATCCTAACTATCAATAGTTGAGCAATTATCTAAGAAGTAACAAAGGAAATTAACTAAACTAGCATTAACAAGCTAAGAAGACAAGGTGGGTTTTAAGCAATAAGATGGATAGGTGGGTCGTTTGGGTATGAAACTTTGATATTAGTTGGGGAGGTTACATAACAAGCAAGTTGTATATCTTCACTCTAGATTACCAAACCAAACAATAAGGAAAGTGCTATTGGAATATACCCTATGATACTAGTTGGAGAACTAGGGCTAGGTGTAATTCTAATGGGACTTGGCAAGTCTATGTTTCTAGGGTAAGTGGTATTAGGGAAATTGAAAGCAAAGGGTAGGAATGGGAGTAGAGATGAGGGTATTACACCTCATGTTACTTACCATCTAGCCTTTCATAATCTCTAGGAAATTGCACTAATCACAATTAAACTAGCTACTTATATCTCACACCTACTTTTAAAGAAGGGTGTTGTATGTAGGAACAAAGGGGGCTATCTAGGGATCCACTAATTGGTCCTAGGAGCCATTCCTAAGATGGCCACATACATTCTATTTTCCCCTAGAAGCTAAGTGTCATCAAACATCATACAACAAGAAATCTATGTTTAAAAGCACAAACCACAAGCAAGATAATGGGAAATGAGATAGAAGAAAGAGACAATCATTATAGAATGGAAATATGTTCATTACAAGTTATTTCCCCCCAACATGGTACCAAAGTAACATTTTAACCCCAAACAGACCACCACTAGGGGCTTAGCTAGACATGATCATACAAAAGAGAAAAGAAAGGAGAACAAAGGGGTAGGAATCTATGAAGCTCATGGAAGCTTCTTATCCTTCACCTCCTAGCTACTGTAGGGTGTGGCTCTTCCTTCATGGTGGGTGAAAAGCATAGAGATATGGGGGATTATGGTAGGAAACCTAGAAAACTAGGTTTGCATGGTGGAAATGGAGTGGAATATGGAGTGAGAGAAAGGTGAGGGGAGTAAATGCAAGGAAGTGGATGAGGGAGCTATAGAGTAGCTTGGGAGAGGCTAAGGGAAGCTAACCTTCATGTTGTAGCTGTCACCTATGTATATATAGGTGGTGGGAAGGAACTAGGGTAAGTGGGGGTAAAAATGGAAAAACAATGGAGAAAATGGGTAGGTTTAGGTGGTCACCACGGTCATGGTGGGAGTTGCATGGCACGGTTGTGGGTAGTGGAATGGCTGAGGTGGAAGGTGGAGATGAGGTGTAAGGATATATGGTGGCCACGGCTGTGGCGGGTGTCACAGTTGTGTTGGGTAGAAGTTACACTGGTTGTGTTGGAGAGCATGGCCATGTTGGAGGAGGTAGTCACGGGTGAGGTCTCTATGAGGTCATGTTGTCTTCAGCTTGCCACAGTCATGGTGCTCACCATAGGTGAGGTGGCCTTAAAGGACCACAGTCGTGCTGATGGTCACGACTGTGGTCATTCATGTGTAAAATGAGTTGAGTCATTATTGATTTTTGGGGTCTTGAGGAATAAATCACCATAGTTGTTTTGCTGACCACGGGTGAGCTGGAAAGCACTGGCCATGGCCATTATGATGACCATGATCATGGTGTCTTCAGTGACCATGGTCGTTCATGTACAAATTTGGAAATTTCATTGTAACTTTTGGGGCTTAATTCCCCACGACTATGGTGATTTTCCATGACCATTTTGGGGCTTCTTGCTATTGATCTCCACTTCAACTTCTTCATTTAACTTCCCTTTTCTTAGAATTGATTCTTATGCATCCAAAGAGAGCTCAAGAAAGAGGTAGGTCTACTATTAGGGTGCAAGGATCTAGAGATGTTCTTCATCTCTCTCCCATGCATCAATGAATGTGTAAGTTCCCTAAAAAACATACAAAAGGGGGGCATAAGTGCATTTGTCATAAAATATCATATTGGAGGAAATAGCTTGTAATCTACACTATTTAGATATGATTATCATGCAAAAAGACACATGATGAAGCCCTAAAATAGGGCTGCATCAAGATTCCTTAAAAGGAACACATCAGGGATGTGTACATGACACAATACAGATTTAATATACCAATGTTGGGTAAATAATTTGATTTATAAATAAGCATTTTGTCAGGCTTATTTTCGGTCGACCATGACTTTGACTAGGGCGCCCCTCAGTCAAACTCTTTTTCAGCTGAGAGGCAATTCTACATATTTCCAATTAATGCAGATTCTATATAAATTAAACCAAGATATAACATTTTATTGACCAGTTAATTTCATTTTGTATATTTATCTTGTTTCAAGTCATGAGTTCAAGAAACATAGATTTCTTCTTTTATGATTCTATTTCAAGAGTTTGTATCTCTCTAAGCTTCATTGGTGCAAAGTGATAAGTGGAAAAGATACTCGTAAAGTGCCTAGTTCTAGGTTAGTCTCAAAATCAACTTGCCTAGGTGGCAGTAATCCTAGAAACTCTTCGGGGAACATGTCAGGAAACACCTAAACTATAAGTGAATCTAATAAGCTAGGACCCTCATCATGAATATCTATCACGTGTGCTAGATATCCTTTGCATCCCTTTCTCATCATTCCTTATGTATTCATAGAAGAAATCATACATTTTGGAAGGACTTTCCTATCTCCCACAAAGGTTCAAGATCTATCATTATCATGAAATTGTACTTCTTCTGTAAATCAGTACATCTTACTTTATATTGATCCAAGCATTTTATACTCATGATTACATCAAATGCAAACATTCTAAGTCGCATCGGGTCCACTTGAATGTTGTGAGTACCATTAGACAAAACACACTTAACACATACATGTCAACGATATACATTGGTTCTAATGTAGGAACTTCTAGAACAAAATCATAAGATAACAGATGAATTTTGGCTATCACAACTCTAGTCACAAGAAGGAGTGGTGCCATGACCTTTTAAAATAGATACAACAGTAATCACATCAGTAAATAATTGAATATGACCTATAAATCATCATGGCAACACCACTCCTTTTTGTCGATTCATATCATAATCCCAACCAGTAGAATACACCTTTTCCTTCCTTTTCTAGTACCACTCTGTGATGTACATCCATGTGCATTGAGATTGACTGAGATGTAGCTCATCTGCTACCACTCTGCTATGTTTGCTAGTTTTGTTGATATTGACCCCTTGGTCTCTGTCATGACCATTGTCATCCTCCTTGGGCCATTCTCTAGCATAATGTCCAAGTCGCCAACATGTATAGTGCATGGGTGGAGTGGGACCATAACATTGACCCCTATCCATACGTCCATAGGTTGTGCGTGGTTGTGGTGTTGAAGCATAAAAAGGTGTTTCACACTCAGGTGGGCTTGTAACTAATGAGGACTATGCATTGGTGTCCCTCTAAGACTAGTCTCCTCTACCATGACATGTATTGTTTCCCCCTCTACCTCCTTCAGTTGTTCTCTTGGTGGTGCACTAGCTAAGGCAATTCCCTTCTGTATGATGGTGGCCTATTGGCTCTTAGATGACTAGTAGAACCAGGTCTACACATTTTTTTGCCTACTCTCTTTCACTCCTAATATTCCCTTATAACTTGACTAACTCTTTCCACCCTTCCGGTATCATCCACAAAGGTGTTGAAAGTAGAATTTCTTTCCTTTATAGGCACCTTTTCTTTCATCCACTGATTCACCCCACCTTTTAACCTTCTGACTTTGTCTTAATCAGTCGCACATATTTGGGGTAAGAACTCATATTTTGTTAATGTCATTATCCCTTGCTTTAGTGTTTCAAATGACCTAGTCTTGTCACACACGTATGTCTTAGGATAGTATCATGGCCCAAAATTCCTTCTAAAACAATCCTTGTAATATCGTTTCCAAACCCTTGCATTTGTCCTAGCTCTTCAAAATATAGATAGCATGTTTAACCTTTTTATTATCAGGTACATGGGACAAATGAAAGATATTTTTGGTTTCAAATAGACATGCATCATCTTCTTATGTGTCTCAACTTCTCATGAAGTTATGTAATATACTAGAAATTAGACTCCAGAAATACGATATGTTCATTTTCCCTTTTCTGAAGGCTGGTCATTTAATGAATTTCTATTTGATTTTTTATTTAATTATCATGCACCTTGATAATGTTTCTTCACGGCGCTAAATCTAACTAACCCAACATGGTTGCAGTCTTATTTTGTTTGGAAGAAATCAGACTGACAAGGTCAGTTTTGGGTTCTGCAATCCTCTGATCCAAACCAAGCCAGTCCTGCTCTTAGTAGGATTTAAAAACTCAGTCTAGATTTGACTCTATCTTTTGTGTTATTTTGTTTTATATGTCAGACTGAAACACACAAGTTATGAGTCCAGTCTAGTTTAATGAGTGCTTGCAACGAGATAAGCTACCAAAAAAAAACCGAATCGGGTCCAGATAAAATATTCTAGATCTATCGACTAACCCAATCCAGATTTCATAATCTCGATCTTGAACCAAATAGGGAGTAAGTTTCCACAAGGTGATGGCCATGTACACATATAATATATGTTGTTTGACATATGTTGTTTAAATGAGGGGCTAAGTAGCAACATTTATAACTTCATGAATACAATTAAAGTCTATTAACTACAAAGTTCAATTTGGGATTGAAACAAGCATCTCAGAGATGGGATCTTTTAGTTAGACAAAATAGTCAAAGAGTTCGATTTGAATCAAGATAAAGATGAAATTGGTGATTACAAAATATTTAGTGGGAGCATACATGAATATTACACATATGATGAGGAATAAAATCTCAATATTGTGGATATTGAGATCAGGCATGGAAAGCCCCTTCAACAAAGAAGGATAAATGTAAAACAGCTTATGGTATAAGGATCAAGATCTATAGAGATAGTTCTTAAATGTTTCACAATGGAAGTTTGAGCACATACAATAGCAATATGTTGAAAGAGTTCAACACAAAATGGATTCAACGAGAGAGAATCCAGATTAGTCTCTCATGAACCATATGTTTCAATTCTTCTAAAGAATGGAAATAACATGATTAAGATGTCATGGGATGGAGCAATGGATCTATCATGAATGCTATAAATGCACTTGTCCCATATAATCTTATATGTTTTGGACATGACAAGATGATATTAAAATCCAATAAGGGTTATTGGAATGTCATTAAAGATATTCATTAGTACTTGTGAAATACTTAAGGATAGATTACTAGTCAATAAGGATAGAAATAAAAGGAAGAGTTGGATGAAAAGAGTTACATCGATGCAAGCTTACATAATTACAAAGTGATTGCAATATATATATATATATATATATATATATATATATATTTGATTCAAAAGAGAAATGTTGTTAATTGGAAGGGTTTTGAACTAATAGCCATTAATTATATTCTACAATAGAAATTGAGTATACTTGTGTTATGAACACAGAGTGATACTATATGGATCTAGAAGTTCATATGATGAACTTATAGATGTTCCAACCATTGATGACTCAGTAGTGATACCATGACAATAATGGAGCTATGTGTTAGGCAAGGAATATCATATATCATATTATAGTGATTTCATCTTAAAGCGAAGAGATAAGAAACATGCAATATATGGACTAAATAACAAAGTGTTGCTAACCCACTGGATCAAGCACTTGCACAAAAGAAACATGGTGGATATGTTTGAATCACTAAGAATGAGATTTTTGGGTGATTGTCTCTAAGTGTAAATGGGATTAGGTTGGTAAGGTATGCCCATATAACCAATCATATGATGATTGACATGGAATAAACAATTTGATTAATACTTATAAAGGCAAGCTTCAATTCAATATGTTTCACTCAGTTATGAGATAATGTGGAAACATTATGAATGTCTATAGAATAATACTACTCAATGACATGCGTCATCAAGTATAGGACTTGGGGAATTGAGATCATACGGATGTTAAGAGTACGCATACATATTCTCATTATGTCCCTAGTCAGTTGTTACTATGGAAGGTAGATAGACACCAGTAACACTAAAGACCAGAGTGTGGACTGGTTTTTGACATAATCTCATTAGTCATGATATGGCAATATCAAACCAATCACACAGATACATGTTAGAGAATAGTGTATCAGACAGACCCACCTTGGGAATGATACATGGAAACCATCATTGGTGGTCATAGTCATCTCTCATAGTGAAGGTGGTGATTGTGATTCTTAGACCTAAAATCACTACACTCATCACATGTCGTTGAGTACGCTTTAACATCATCAAAAACGGTCTTGAAACATGGGTTGTCATAAAGGTGATGATTGGGTGACTTTGATACATGGGGATAGACCATGAGTGATAGATATGATATTTTTCCCTCCTACTGGAGATTGATATACTGGCCATTTGATAACCGAGACTGAGAAATGTATGTGCATGTAGATATGAATCAATATATGATATTGAGGTCACATTATCTCAGACAGTCTTCTCTTGGTTCAAGGAACATGAGTTGAACATTGAGAGGATGATGATTCCATGCCTCGAGTTCACTTTGGATATCAGTGACAAAGGAATTATACAATCACTACAACACCTTACACAGATTGTAGGTTGAAGTTGTTCTCTAACTTTCCATTGACTTCGGTATCACCGATGTGCTACTAGGAACCGCTCCCTGCGTGTGATGTCATAAGCTAGTTATGGACATTCACTGCCAACGTGATATGGGACCAATAGGGTCACACACAAAGGAACTCATCTAGAAGAGGAGTTTAATCTTGAATGATGAATGGATTGATTACTAAAGCATTTAGGTATTCAATTCACAAAATAGATTGGCTAACTGAACTACCAAACGACCATCTCAAGTATTGAGATGGTTGTTTGGGTTGTCAGAATGACCAGACTTCAAATTGGCCAAGTTCTGCCCAAATTGAGGTTTGAACTGACCGCTTCATTCTGATGAACCAATCAGCTCAACTCAACTCACCAGACTACCGTTTGGGTGAGCGAGATGGACGTCTGGCATATGTGAGATGACTTGGTTGGGGCCGAACGAATGTTCTGGATGTTTACCGAACTTGTTTTGATTGCACAATACTTGTGGTACAAGAAATTAATGTCTAATATTAATGGGAATCAAATTGCCAATTTTGTATGTGGTCGGGAAACTACCAGACGAACGTCTTGTAGTGTGAGATGACCGTTTCGTGTGACCAAACGACTATGTGGGTCCCCAGATGATCATTTTGTGTTATGTAGGTTGTGAAAATTCAAAATTTTTTTATCCCTTCCACTCCTGCACAAATCTTGAACATACTAGGAACCCTTACCCTAACCCAACCTATAAATAGAGGGTATTGGGGGCTTCCCATAGTACAACAACACTTATAAAAATTAGTTTCTTTGAAAATTGTTGTCCTCTCTGGTTGTGGTAATCGAGAGAGCCCAAACAAGTCCTACCTAAAAAGGGAGGGATAGAGAAGGGAGAGAACAAAAGAGAATCGTTGTTGTTGGAGATCAAGTTGGTGACTAGTACACCAATGGGAGGGAAAACTCCTTCCTATGTGTTCTAGTTGAATGATAGGAGTTCTAGTTGGCCCGTGTGAACTACTCTAGAGGCAGGAGTCCTTTGGCTACTCCTTGGAGAGCAAAGTCACCTACAGTTCGTGGCTAGACCACAGGAGCCGTTGTAGAAGCTATTTTGTTTGTTGTTCATGGTGAAGACCAAGAGCTGTACAACCACCGTCCAAGAGCAACTAGGAGATAGTCGCATTGAAATGAGTTGTTGTCGATGGACTTACTCCAGGACCAGGTATAACCTTTTCAAACCATCCTTCTTATTTCATAGTAGTTAACCCAATCTTACTGTTATGGGAATACAAATAGATAAAATTTGTGTTTCTACTGCTATACTCTGTGTCCATATTTCCAAACATTATGGTTTGCAAATTAGGGTTTAGGTTTTAGGGTTAAGTAATGAATGTGTGTACCACCTATCCCATTTTTGAATGCCTAATCTCCCTAGTAAGACTACAATGTGTATTCATGTTTTCAATAAAATTTAAGCAACATTTCCTTGTAGTTTTCTAAGTACACCGATGTAGACGGGAAAATGTCCACCTACATATGTACTTAGAGAACAAATAGGGAAGTGATGATGAAACATCTTGAAAATTGAATATACATTATACACTTTCATCCTAAGTGAGATTAAGTGTTCAAGAATAGTCCTAAACTAGGGAATATCTAGATTTACTCTTTATGACTAAATCTCAGATGGATTTCTACACCAATAGATATATATATCCACAATTAAGGTTTATGATTCATATCAATTTCGTGTAAATACAAACCCATAAAGCCATAAGTCACATATACTATGTCATCTTTGCATTACATTACATCCAATATCCTTATTCATGTTCATACTAAAATTCATATTCATTTTGTCTATGCTTATTGATAATTGAGATCTCACACTTTATTAAGTTTGTATATGTATATAGTTTATACTTTCACCCTATTATTCATTACATATTTTAGATATACACTTTTCCTTTCCCCATAAGCATCATAATATTTATCCTACTAATTATCAATCTTAGGTTATCTTCTCTCATCAAGTATTCATATTTCTCATTAGACAACATGGTTCTAATAAGATTCAGGTTATTAATACCCCAAACATTAATCATGCAACATTGTATATAAATAATAATCAATATTGTACACACTATTAGAGATAACATGAGATAATTGGCCACTCAATTTCATACTAAATATGTAACTTAATAGAGAGCTATGTCACTAGTGTTTACTAAGATTCTCTAAGCATGATCATGGAGTACATTAGAGGGATTCATCATCCCATATGTATCACAAAAGTCACAGTAAAAATAAGATTCCCATAGAAACTCTCGATTTTAGTTCATCAATTAGGAATCCTACCTAATTAGATAACAAACACATACACTATTTAACAACCTAAAAATAAATTTGAATTAAATTAGTGTATGTAGCATAGAATGATTAATAAAGCCATCATTTCACCTTATTCATCATTCATAGATATATTTCATGTAGAAATCTATCTACTACAATTCATGTAACATTATCAACCCTTACTTATTTATTAGCATTTAGAATGTAAGAAATGGGAACTATTGTAATTTAAATAAAAAAATAAAAAATATCGTAGTCTACTGGCAAATATGGCCAGCAACAGCAGTCCCACAGAGAAGAAGCATGAGAAGCAATGACGGGAGACCAAAGAGGTGATGATGGCAATGGCGGTGACGGTGGATAGCTCCAGTGGTGATGGCGTCTAGATCCAGCAGCGGCAAGCTCCAACATCGACGACGATAGCAAGCTCCAGTGATGGAGAACTCTAGTGGTGGCAGAGGAGGTCAGCAAACCAGGGACAACACGGAGCACAACAACTCGAGCAGAGGAGCGGCAGTGACGATCACCGGTGTAGGAGAAAAGTGAAGTTAGGGAGATGAAACAGTGAATGGGGGAAAGAAATTTGTAGCTATTATTAAGTCTAGAAATAGTCATCCGTTGTTTAAAAAACTGACAACTAAGTATTTATATGTCAGTTTCTTTCAAAGAAATGACATCTAACCTATAGACTTAGATGTCAGTTATGAATAAAAAAATTAATGCAAGAGGCCATTATCCAAAAGATGAAAAAAACCATCCTGAGTAATATCCTTAGTTGTTGCTTATATACCACACAAATCGATGCCTAACCTAGTGACTTGACATCAGCTTACATTAAGAAACCTATGCAAGAAGCCATTATTAGAATGAAAAAATTGGCCTTGGTAGGGCCTGAGTCGTTGGTTTCTTCTGGCAGAATTGACACTAGAGTGAAGCTCAGTGGGAACAATTTTTTTGTGGGGATGTGGCATGAACCCTAAGATGTCAGTTTCTTGACAAAAAAACTGACACCAATTGTGCACAGTTTTGCTTGAGAACAAATGTTGGTTTTGTAGAGAAAAAAACAATGCCAGAAGTATTTTGGAGACAAAATTTATTTCATGTGAAGGTGTATGTTGTCGATTCCCATAGAATCGACGCTCATCTTAAAATTTTGGAGGCAAATATTTTACCTAATTTTTTTTATTTTGTGGGTTATTTTAGACGTTGGCTTGGTAAAAAAGTAACTAAAGTTAAATAAAAAGCGGCACAGTGTGTTTTGTTAATTGGCAGGTCTTGATCGATGGTGACATTTTAGGTGGTTAATCGACATTGTTTGTTATATAGTGTTGTTTTTTCAGTGTAACCGACGTCACAAAAAGTGACATTAGAGGTCAAAAATGTACTAGTCATGTCAAGATTTGTTGGAGGACGAAATGAGTAATCCTCATGGAGGAGCTCAGAGTCATATATTGTTGAGTTCGTATGGGTGCATGGAGGAATTTTCTCTATCATCCTAACCTCAAGGTGTTCGAGAACAATTGTGGTTGTATCTCAGTTTTATATGTAATTGAGAGTTTTTGCCATCGCAACTCAAATTTTAGGGTTTATACCTTAGTTTATGGTGTCGTGGCTTATGTAGCCAGGATGAACCAAACTATTTTAGTAGTTGGGCAGATGTGCCACTATGGTTGTCACTCATACTGATCAAGGAGAAGAGATTTTTAGGATTATGGTCATCCTAGATTTTATAGGAGGTTGGTTTAGGCTTTGTAGTGGTTAGCTAGTAGTTTGAGTGGCACATCTCAAACTACCTAGGTCAATAACCAAATATGTAGCAAATGTGTAGTATATCATTTAGGTTTAATTGGAAAATCACATGGACGTGAAATTGTATATTTTTACTTATTGCAAATATTATATATGTTTCCTACTTTGTACATGTAAGTGTATGGTTCAACGACATACATGGTTTTGCCTTTTGTACTTACTGATTATACATCCATTTGAAGAGATTTTATATTTTTTCAATATACAAATTCAATTATGAGAATTAGTACTTGATGCATATCTCTTGTGTATTGATATTTAGTGAGTGACTAATCTACCTCTAAATCTGTTGATTAAATATTCTTATAAGAAATAAGATGTTAGTTTTGTTATATCAAATCATTGGGACCAGGGGTCTCACCCCTGGTTTTCCACAAACTTTTTAGGTATGTTGGAGTAGTAGAAAGAAAGTGTTGATCAAGATGTAATAAGAAATCATACAATTAAGTCTAGAGTGTCCATGTAGTCTCATTTTTCTCAGTGATGGGTGGTAGTTGATGAACTACACGTTGACCTAACAGTTATACATTGTTCATACTTTGATGATGACCTAACCATTCCATTCATATGTATCTAATATGTTTGTTTGAGATGGATTTTAGGTGTTAGGTATGTGAAGCAGATCAATTCAATCAAGCCCTAGCTTGATCAAATACAAGCCAAAGTCAATGCAAATGTACTTTTGCATAAAACATCCTAAATGACTTAGGACAATTTTCTAATCATTTATATTGATGTTATGACTTGTAATTAAGATGATAAAAAAATAGGAGAACTTAAAACGAAGGTTAAAGCACTTAAATGACAATTTCCAAAATGCACCACATGTGGTTCGGTTGAGTTTCTCTCTCAGAAACTTGACTGACTAGGATGGGTCTTGGAATTTGTCAGGTTCGACTCAGTTTGTCCTAGTGAAAACTCAACTGACACCCAACACATACAAAGTGATTTTAATTAATTGGTCAAATTTCATCTAGGATAAGCTCAACCAACAACTCAAAATTAGTTTGTCGCACAGTGTTATCGCCTGAGTTACCTTTATCAAAACTCAACCAATTGTGTTGTATGGAATGTTTAGAAAAAGTGTTTCTAACAGTTGGAGTGTTGCAAAACTCGAAATTATGTCTATTAAAACACCTCAAATGGCTAGAACTCATTCCTAAGTGTTTCTACTTGCTAGTAGACACCTCCAACTATAAATTGGGTCCCTTGGACTTCATTCCAAGTTTGCCTACCTTGCTCTTAGCTCTAGTTTAGTGATTTTGTCCACACAAAGCCCCTTTCTCTCTCTTGTTTACTAATCAAAATGTCAATATGAGTGAGATAGGTATTTATGAGAGACTAATTCATTGTAGTCCTTGTAAAGTTCTCAATATCTATTTCCCCAATCCTTTTCTTCAAGAAAAGTTGGTGAAAGTGTCTCCTAGGTGAAGGAGAAGGTGAACGTTGAAGATCCTGAGAAGATTAGGTAATTCATTCAAGGTGAAAGACTTGTTGCAAGAAGGGGAGCTCCTTGGTGAAGGTTTCCAACTCCTTGAAAAAGTGGGTAAGCCCTTATAGAGGTTGAAGACTCTTGATCGAAGGATAGGTAAGACCTTGTAAGGTTTATTGGATCATTTTGATCCTTAAAAATGAATACTAGGTATCCTTGCCCTATAAAGGAAGGTCTTATTGTATGTCTTATATTGGAATATAAGTATGCAACCTAGGGTTTTGACTTCTCTAGGTAGTGGATGTGCAATATCCTACTTTGGAGTTTGGAACCATTCTACATAGCTTCTTGTTGATGTCATTAAATCTCTCTCCTCCTTGCTATGTATGTTTAGTTGCACATCAAACTCCATATTTGCAATAGTTTCTCTTGAATTAACTTGAAGTATAATAAGTTTTGTTTAAGTGCTTTTAGCTGTATTCACCCCCTCTAGATCCCATTGATCTAACACTACTTGTTAGGTTGTTTTACATGATGTTTACTTATAAATATGAGTTGTAAGTTTTTCTAGCACTTTTATGATGTTGTAGCTGCATGGATATATCTTATTTTGTAGTCTTACTTTGAAATTTTTAATAAAAGGATTTCAGTTTTTTCTCTTGTCAGGACCTCTTTTGGAATGGCTCTAATGTGATGAAATACATTTTTATAAGATGTCATGTGAAATGTGATGAATCTTTGTAATCAATCTTTATGTAGATCACCTTATTCATAAATTTTCAGCTCAATTTTTTATTTATATTAGATATATGTTATGTTTATACTAAGGATCTATCCTAATTATCAATAAGTTCTAATTATTAGGGTGGTTCCTTACAAGTTTGGTATTATATCTTAGGTTAGTTGGGTCCATAGGGACAATAGGAATTAGGACCAAAATGATAACTATGTGATGAATTTGACATAAGCATAATGCATACTACCTAAACTCAACATTTGTGTATCCTGTCAGGTATTCAAGTATTGAGGAAATGGTAAGTGTGGAACTCATCCATTGTTATCCTTTCAAATACTCTGACCATGTATTTATTTATAAATAATCCAAAGAGCACAATAAACATGAAATCATGATGAAAAGATTGAGATATAAGTTGATGAGGTATGTGTAACATCCCAGGATTTCAGGCCTCAGATGACATGATCTTAATAGGAATGATTGGACTACCCATATCACCAAGGTGCACCTCCTTTTCTGAGAGCATGTCACTAAAGAACTCCATAGTTAAGCGTGCTCAACTTAGAATAGTACTAGGATGGGTGACCAGTTGGGAAGTTGACCCCAGCTTGCATGTGAGTGAGGAAAAAGCACGCAATTAAGGCTAGTTGTGGTGTGTGGGTTCAGTCGTCATTTTAGAAACTCTACTAGAGCCTAGGGCAGTGGGGGCAGTCATTACAAATGGTATCAGAGCCAATTCCCCTCCAGTAGGTGGGGCCCACATGGACATGTGGCATGCCAGTATTGAGCTGTACGGTCTAGGCATGTAGGAAAGTGCTATCGATGGTGATGTAGCCACCCTTGCGCCGATATTCTGTGATCAGGAACTGGGTGTCCATGGGCCATGTTGGGTCTGCACTGAAATGGGGAAATATTTTTTGGACATATAGTTGAGCCTTGACAAGGAAGTCAAGAGTCCAAGTGGGGGAGATTGTAACGTCCCAGGATTTCAGGCCTCGGATGACATGAACTTAAAAGGAATGATTGGACTACCCATATCACCAAGGTGCACATCCTTTTTCGAGAGCCCGTCACTAAAGAACTCCATAGTTAAGCATTCTCAACTTAGAGTAGTACTAGGATGGGTGACCAGTCAGGAAGTTGACCTCGGCTTACGTGTGAGTGAGGAAAAAGCACGCAGTTAAGGCTAGTGGTGGTTTGTGGGGTCATTCTTCATTCCAAAAACTCTACTAGAGCCTAGGGCAGTGGGCCCAAGCGTTACAGTATGCATAACTTAGATTAAGCTTGGATGTTTGAGCAAGGACCATGCATATAAGTGTTAAGTGAATCATGGAAAGTACTAATATAACCACTTGAGAAAGATAAAAATCATTTCTTAACTCATCAAAACCTAAGAATGTGGTGATTAAAGAAAAAATAGAGCATTGTGAAGCTTAATCTAAGTATGAATAATGTAAAAAGGAGTTCTTGAAAGTTGAAAGGACACTTTGCATGGGTAGGAATCCAATGTTTGAAATTTGAGATTCTAGAAAATGATGAGGTAAAGGAAAGAGGACTCTGTGTATGGAGCTCTAGTTATGTATAACAGCCAAGGGGAATGATAAAGTAGTTATTAGATGGTACATATGAATACGAGGAAGTTCATGGAGAACATGTGTTATGAGAAGGTTTAAGGTGTAAATTCAGATAAGAAGAGAAAGAACTTGAATGATAATTATGTTTTGAGATAATAAATAAGAATATTGATAGATGAATAGAGTAGAACCTAATTAGTCTATGACCAACCCAAATGTGTTATGAAAGAGTTGCAGTGAATTAATCATGATATAAGAGAAAATTAAATAGATTACTTAGGATATGATATTTATTAAATGAAAGAACGTGAATAATCATGTGGAATTGAAGAGAATATGAATAAATATGAGATGACAAAAATGTTAACATGGTATAAATTTTGATTATTTTCAAAGGATATGTGGTGGTAATCAAGATGAGTAATGAGATTAACTGGCATAAAAGGTGAAATTATAAAATTTGTTGTAATTATTGTTGAATCAGTAGATTGATATAATTGATAAGATAAACATGAGTGATGACATGGTGACTAATACAATGACTTCTCGATCTTTTTGTATGAATAGAGGATGACAATCATATAAGTCGCCTACTATGGAAGGAAGGCTTGTTTTGCTAGAACATGTTTCTCCCATATATTAAAGCCAAAATGGTGATTATTAAGAGTAAAGTAATAGAATGTGATATGTATCCATTTAAGTATGATTTGGTTGTGAATCTATATCAAGCCAAGAGTTGTTACCTAAATGAAGAGAATGGATATGTGCTTGGATGTGTCTTTTAGTTGAATGAGCTTTAGGAACACATGAATTAATGTCCTTAATATAACAAAAAATACAAATACAAAAATTTGATAAAGATATTAATTGATGAGGAACACATGAATTAATGTCCTTAATAATAATGGTGTACCATAAGTGTGCATAAGTTTGTTTGACATGGGGTTATGGGTTACTTCATTGTCAGAGCTCTTCCCTAACATTAAGATTTCGAGGGCAAAATCCTTTTGAGGGGTTTATGATTGTGAGATCATGTTCCTATCCTAATCTTAATTTTCTCTATAATCTTGATTTATTAGCTTAATTGGATGCTTTAAAAAGAATTGGTTCTCAATTGAATAAGTTAAAACCATATTTGATGTCACTTTGCACTTTGAATGCCTTGGTTTCAAGTTTTCATCTAAGTTATGGAATTAATTGCAAAATCACCATAACATGAGTAATTAACTACAAATATGTTACAAAAATAGTATTATTTATTTATTCCATGATTTATTAAGTTTTAGAATCAATTGGTTAAGAGGTTACTCTAATATAGACTTCATTGTACTTTATTTGCCTTGAATTGCAATATCATGTACAATTGTGGATTAATTTGAAATTTCACCTTAATTGGAAACCTATGTGCAACTTTGAGCGCATAATAAAAAAATTCATGATATTAATCATTATTTTCATATATTTCCTAGGTTTTATTCTTTTTACCCTAGTTGGATTAGGGCTTCAACCTCAACTAGTATGGCGGTGGTGGTTGTTGATGTTGGTCGATGGAGCTTCTGTCTGAACCAATGGACTTTTTGGCTCATAGAAGTGATATACCAATGAAAACCTCACATATAGTGATGATAATGGTTTCTAAACACACAAGAATGCTAGGACGATCAATAAATATATTTATTTGATCAATGGATGATATTTTTAGACCAAGGATAATTACGAACACTAGTTGGGGGCAGTTTTGACTTTTGTACCTATTCCCCACTTTGTAAAACCAAACCATTCAGCCTAGAGTCTTTGGTAGCACCCCACTAGTTTCTATAATCATTTAGAGAGCCATGGAGACCAAATCAAGCTCCAAGGAAGGGATGAACATGAATGGAGTCTTGCATGTTGATGCATGTGGATGTAAGTTCTTGAAGATGCTTCCAAGATTGGAAAGTTTCTTTCTAGGCCTAATCATGTAATATTCATCTTATATAATCTCTTTTATTTCTATTCGTCACCCCAAATTTCTCTTTTGGTCGTGCCCTTGGACTTCCATGGTGGAAACTACTCCATCTATCTAAATAACCTCCCTTTTTCCTCTTTTTGATCTAAGGGGAGTTAGATCTTACTTGGAGCATGTATTTGGAGGATTTCAGAGGACTGATCTAGGATCTAGAAGATTTTTCATGGCCTCCTTTTATGGACCTTGTCATTGTCAAAATAAGAGGCAAGTGATACTACATTGTTAGCATTCTTTTGCCTACTTGTTCATGCAATTCCCTAAACTTGTTCTAAACTTGCTTAACATGCCTAAAGATCGAATCTTTTTGGATTCTTTTGTTGCCATGTGATATGATTTTAAACTTTCATATATTTTCATGTATATTACTCATGAATAACTGATGAAATGGACCTCCTTTCTTTGTTTGAAGTCCTGAAATTCGAAATTTGTTCAATTGTAGTTTATTTTGTTCTAAATCTTATTCTATGACCTCCTGTTGTTCTAAAAGATGATGCCTTGAGAACTATTTTGTATAAGTGGATTATATTCATAGAATTTTTTGTTCTTCCTTATCTTATGGATTTACTCCCATGTGTCATTTATATGATCAAATAATCATGTACTTGTTGAATTTCAAAATACAAGTGAAATTGTTACTAAATATGTCATACTTATGGTGTATTAGTATCGCATTAGACAAAATATGTATGAATGTTATAATTAGTTATTAGGATTTGATATAAAACGTTTATGATTCCTAAATATAAATTTTGTTATGCTGGAAGTTCTTTTGACTTAGGTCTATAATCTCAAAGTAGATCAACTATGCATAGAGGTGGCACTTTTTTATTTACAATAATGTTTTCAATAAAACTCCCTCATACTTTCAAATTTGAATCTTAAACTTGATATGTGTAACTATTATGTGAAATATAATCCAAAATTTCAAATGGTTATAATGTTCATACATGGCATTGAGCCTAATGTGAACTTATATGGTGAAATTACCCCTTTTATGTCTTGTATTGGGATTGTATGCCCCAGTAAGTACTTGGAATTATATGATGAACCATATTATACTTCCTAAAGATGTGTTTCCTCACTTATATCCTTGATGTATGTGAAATCTAAGAAATATAATGATATTTATGTGGCATATATGTAGCATAAAAGCAGTTAACAAAATAACCAAGGAGTAATTTGGAGATTTCTAATTTGAATGTGAGTTTTAAAAATTAATAAAAGTATTTCTGACATATAATTCTAATAAGTTGATTCTATGAATCACATGATGGATATGTGGCAGAATGCTTAGGGTTGACTACATGAGATTTAAGACATGACATTAAAAGTATATATTGGATATGGGTTAAATGTAGATACATTAAACTTGGTGTCTTGAGGTTGAACTCTTAGGTGCAATGACATGTTTATCATCATTGGGATGATAGCTAGACCCAAAGGGTTAAATACTACCTATGTTTGAATATGATTAAAACATAAAATGGGGAATACAATTGCAATATTGTTAAAAGTGGATGAGTTATGTGATCCTATGAATATGATAAGCTTACCTCTAAATAATGATGTACACCTTATCATAGCCAATTGGACTCTAAAAGATGCATGTAATGGGGATTGGTTGACTTTGATTAATGTTCCTAGAAGCAATGCAAGATGAGATTCCCTCATGATACACTTACACTTGAATAGTAATGATTAATCACGTTCTATGATCATGTCTAGTCTTGATGATTTTGATGATGTAAATGTATGGCATTGTGGCTTATCTTTGTAGTACTGTTTGCATGTTAAGATGAAAAATAGGAGGATAAATATATTTTGTTTTGCCTTGACTAAGGCCAATTTCCAATGAATGAATATGTTGGGCCTTGTTGTAGTCGAAGATGATATGTTGGGCATTGGTATGGCCAAGAATGATATTACGGACCTTATTGTGGACAATATTGATATGTTGGGTCTTATTGTGGCTAAAGTTGGATACTTGTAATTTGATTTAGTGTCTTAAAATATGTTTTATACATTTTATATACCCTAGAACTGCAATACTTGATTTATTTCCCAAATACTGGTAGGTACCTTGTATGAGTGTTTATTGATGGAATCAAAAGTACCTAATTGAACTAAGTAATCATAGAACTATCTTAGTGTTAGGACTTACTAGACAATGAAATGGGAAATCCTCATGAAGGAGCTTGAAGTCATATAGTGGTGAGTATATGTAGGTGTAGGGAGGGTTTTTCTCTATCATCCCGACTTCAAGGTGTTTGAGAACATGTGTGATTGTGTCTAGAATTTATATGTGATTGAGAGTTTATATTATAATTCATATTTGAGAGTTTATACCATAGTTTCTGGTATTGTGGCATGTGTACCCAAGATGAACCAAGCCATTTTAGTAGCTGGGTTGATGTACCACTATAGTTGTCACTCGTATTGACCTAGGAAGAGATATTTAGCATTCCATTCATCCTAGATTTTATATGGGGCTGATTGTGACTTCAGATTGGCCAATTCGTACTTTGAATGGTACGTCCCAAACTACCCAGGGCAATAACAAAATATGTAATTTATTCATGCAGTATATCTTTAGCTTTAATTGATGAATCACATAGATGTGCAATCGTATTCCTTTACTGATTTCAAAATTGTATATGTTTCCTACTATGTACATGTTAGTGTATGCCTCAGGTACATACATGGTATTGCCTTTTTTACTTACTGATTATACATCCATGTGAAGGATTCTATATTCTATAAATATATACATCCAGTTATGAGAATTAGTACTTGATGCATATATCTTGTACAATGATATTAGCTATTAATTAATCTACCTCAAAATGAGTTGATTATAATATGCTTGTAACTAATAAGATGTTAGCTTTGTTATATCATATCACTGAGACTGGGGATCTCACTCGTGGTTTTCCACGATCTTTTTAGGTATTCTAGAGTAGTATAAAGAAAGTGTTGATCAAGATGTGACAAAAAAGAATAGAGTTAAGTCTAGAGTGTCCATGTACTCTCACTTTCTTGAGTGATAGGTGGGTAGTTGTTGAACTACATGTTAGGTTGTTTTACATGATGGTTTCTTACATATACATGTTGTAAGTCTATCAAGCACTTCTATGTTGTTACAATTGCATTTATATATCTCAGTTGTAATCTTACTTTGAAAATTTTAATGAAGAGATTTCGGTTTGTGCTCTTATCATGACCTCTTTTGGAATGGCTATAATGTGATGAAATACATTTCATAATATGTCATGTGAAATTTGATGGATGTTTGTAATTGGTTCTTTAGACAAATCACCTTATTCAGATTTTTTCAAATCGGTTTTTTGATGGATATTAGATTTGCATTGGGGTTTGTCTAAGGATCTATCCTAATGTACAATTCAGGTCTGATCATCATGATGGGTCCTTACACTAATGGAGTGTATAGGACCTTCATCCACTTGCTTCTTCCAATCCCACAAGTAAACATCACTTGCATCATTAACTAATGTAGTTCAATACTTTCTTGGTAAGAGTTCAATAGTGAACCTCTATAAGTTCTATTACGCTTTTAACAAAATCCATGAAAATAAAAAATCAACAAAAAATTAGTTTTGGAAGGGATCAACAATAAAGCTACAACTATTCTTAAATTGTTCGCATATTGAATTGGAAAGAATTAAAATCAAATTCAATAGGGGCACCATCATTAGTGAGTGTTGTGATGTGAATCATTATGAATGTGACTACACAGAGTTTATCGATGTGGTGGAGCTTTGTTGAACCACACCCACCTTTTTCCACAATTACGACAACTATTAAATGTCTTTGAGTCACATGACGATGAGATGACCCCATGTGAATACCTACACAAATTTAACATGTAAAACCATTAGGATAATTTACAAAAACAAACTAATTAAAAGAAAAACAACATTAAGGAAGACAAGAGATAGGATAAAACCATGTTAAAACCTCATAGAAGAAGCAAAGTCTGTGATATTGACTATGAAAGGATATAAAAATCTAATTCAACATGGACTACAATCAAACCCCTTTAATAGTGCATAAGGGAAGGTTCTACAATTATTTACCTACTCAAACACCTACCACTTGAATAAATCTAGGAATTAGCACGGTCAATCTTGATTTTGTACATTATGGAAGGATTATAATAGTGTATTATTTCATAAATGATGTATTTCCCTAATTATTATAGTATTATTTTGAGTATGGAAACTCTTTGATGCTTTAGTATAGACATGTCATACTTCTATGAGAAGGTGGTAGGCTATCATCCTTTTACAAAGATGGTTTCTTTAACACCATGATGACATGTTTGAATATGGGGAAAAACTAAGCAAAGTGATGGAAAATGGTATGACCGAACAACCAAACAAGATGTAAATCATTGTAGGAGAAAGAAGATAGATACCTAATCAGTAATAAGATGATGAAAAATCCCATTACACTGATACTTGGCTAAAAGATAGTGACAACAACATGGCATGTAACTTGTGGCACCCTAAGGCTACTAAGAAGAGTTATAGAGCAGAAGAGTCAGAGGCGAGCCCACATAGTTCTTAGTGAAAAAAACAAAAAAGAAACCTCATTGTCAATTAGAATGTTGGCTAAAGAAACCTTGCGGATGTAAGGAATTACATGCGATACTCATAGATGAACAACAATATATTTTAAAAGTTACAGGAGCCGTAGAAGCCAAAACACTATGTTGCATATATATGTATGTATATATATATATATATATATAGGGCAACAATCCAGTGAGAAGCATATCTGGTGAGAGCATGAGAGGCATTTGAATAACTCTTCACATAGGTACATTTTTCATAATCCAACCCTATATATTACAAGTGTACCTTACTATTTACCTTCCTACAAAATTTCATCACCATCCAATGTGTAGATCATTCACAACAACATAATACATTTCCACGTTCTATAATGCATTTCAGGTTGACTGTTGGATGTAAAAAGTATATATTGTATATGGACATGTAAACAATGTCTGATTGCAATGAATTTTTGTGAGAAGGTAAATGAAATCATGCTTTTTCTATTTATAAGATTGGATTTTAAAAAACAGTTTTGAATTTGTAGTTATTCAAATGCCTCACATGCTCTCACCGTAAGATGTTTTTCACATGTTTGCTGCCCTATATGTATATGTGTGTGTATATATATGTATATATATTATATATAATATATATAATAAATGTATGTACATATATAAAGAGATAGTTTTTCATGTGTGCCAATGTGCCATTATTCTTTTTCTAAAAAAATATTGACCAATCAGGTGACTACATTTCAAAATGTTGATCTCTGGTGAACCCTCTCTCTTCTCTCCTTGTTTCACAACTCTAACATGGATTTTAAAAATGTTTTTTAATGATAATGCCCACTAACAACACATGCAACCCATGCACACAACCCATGATAAGGTCATTAACTAACTACTACACGCAATCACTTTTCCACTCATCTTAGGCCCACATTTCCCTCTTCAACGAGGAAGTTAGAAAAACTTTGTTGTGATTGATGTCTCCACCCCACGTTCCTTCCATATCAAATGGATTTTCAGTGATGACCAACTGGGAAAGCTAGAGATTTATAGCTATAGAGACACACAATGATGGAGAGTGGATTGGGTGCAAGAAGCTAGAGAGTGCGACAAACTGGGTCTGGTCAGGCGTCGCCTCAACCTTCTTCACCTCTCTAGAGTTCTAGTCCTACATCAACCTCAACACCACCATAAGCGAGGACAATGTCAAGGGGGCCAAGGACCACCACCCTGTCCTTGCCAAGCTTGTTGTTTATGAAGGCCCTACCCCAGATTAACCTCACGGTACTAGATTCTAGGTGAAGCTCCAACATTTTGATCACTTACTTGTTTATTCTTCTTAAAGATGATTTGCATATTTATTCATTATCATTTTGTATGAATGCTTTTGAATTATAATTTCCTCAAATTGTCTAGTAGTCCAAAAATCATTACAATTCTGTAGTGGTAACAATCATGACTCCCCTACCTCCCCGTTGTCGTCATCTATCTGCTCTATGTACTAGTTGTAAGGCCCCTGAACTAGCTTAGTGTTACTTTGTGTTTGCATTGCTTAATGAGATGCTTAAAATTTAATCTAATCTCTTGAGATGCCTTAATAACATATGACCATATTATGTTTTCTATTTGATCCTATGTTGTTGATGTTTGAGCTATGTATGCATGTTTTAGACCAAGTTGCAAATTACCCATGTTGAGGGTCGATCTTGCAATTTGTCACTTGTAGGTTGTGCTTCTTGTGTCTTAGCTTCATGAGGGAGAAGGTGATGTGTTATGGGGTGCCTTGTTTGGGCCTTGGTTGATGAAGTGACACTTTGATATGATATTAGGGTTTGCATGGCTATGCATGAGTTGCATGGATGATGGTAGCGACCATGAATGTGTGTTTCCTGAGTGTCGACCAGTGTTGTGACCTTGATGTTGAGTTTTGAGAGTGCTTCAACCAAAGGGTTGTGCCTTGAGAGTGCTTCGACCGATACACCTTCTTTGGGTGGGTTTGTTTCAACTTCGATGCTTTGTTCTTGGTTTTGGTCGTTAGGGTTTGGCCTTGGTGGTGTGTTGTGGCCGATACACATGTTTTGGTTTGTGTTGTGATTGATTCAAGTGCTTTTTTTCGACTTAGTTGAGCTTGTGAATGAAGTGGTCATTGCACCACTTTGGTTTTAATGTTTGTCTTGAATGTATGCATGCATGGCCGATCCTATGAGGGACAAGTGTCTTTTTGTTGCCCTAACATCATGACACCTTATATCCTTCACCTCCCTCCTACTCATGTGTATATAATCTCTCTCCTCAACATTCAAGCAATCCTTTTAGATATCTCTCCTTCCTCTTTCTTTCTTGGTCGATCTTGGAGCTTGGTGGAGCTTGAGAGGGATGATCTTGGATATTTTGTGGACGATCATCCTTGCATACGGTGATCTTGAGCTTGATCATCCTCTTTGTGGTGATCTTTGGTGATTTCTCTTCCTAGTAAGTGGTTCTATCTCCTTTATCACATTTTCTTTTGAAAACCTACCCTTTTTCTTCCCCTCTTCACCATGAGACTATGGTGCAACCATGGTGGTTGTCTTGAATATCTTCTCTTCACAACAGTCAGGGACTATGGTTTTACCATGGTGGTACCTATGTGAGAAGAATCTCTCTTCTTTCTCCTTTTATTAAGCCTAGGTTTAAGTTTTCCTTTTCTAAGATCTCCTTTAACGTTGGTGTTTCCTACTCTTCCTGAGATGATCTTATGGCCGAGGTGTTGATCCAAGTTAGAGATTCTTTATCTCTCTTAGAGATTGCAATATTGGAGTTTGATCTTCAATCTAAGGTAGGTTATATAACTTTCCCCTCCTTCTATTATTCCACCATATTCTTAGTTGTGTGTTGCTGTTCTAACCACTAAAATGTGAATTAAATATGCTAGATGATGTGGTTATGATCTAAGGTTTAAGATTTTGTATTATTTTCAAGTTGATTATTCTTTCTCCTAAACCCTAATTTCATATACCTTATTTATAAGTGATGGAGATGATGTGTTTCTTGCTTGTATCCTAGTGATGACTCATCATCTTGAGTTATGGTTCGGCCATCATGTTTGGGTGAGTTTTTGGACCGGTTTTTCATGAGGTTGAAGCTTGGTTTTCCTTTGATTAACATGGTTTTTCATGAGTACCTTGGTAATGTTCTTTTAAAGTTTTGGTGATCATCTTTGAATGGAGTTTTTCCTCCTTAATGATGCTTAGTTTCCTTGTTGTTTATCTTCTATTTTGAACATGGTTTAGTTCTATTTTGGAGGTGGTTATGTTTTCCTTGAGGTAGCTTGAGCTTGATGGCCGCTACACTCATTTTGGGCTTGAGGTTGCTCCAAGTGTGTTTTTGTGTGTAGAGGGTGTAACGAACCTAACCTTGACTAGGGTGGTCGCTACACCCATGTCTTGGTTGGTTGAAACACTTGGTTCTTGGTTTGTTGGTTGTTACAAGTGTTGTTGCCTTGATGTGTTTTTCTTAGGTAAAAGATCTTATAGCCATGTGTGGTGATGTGTTGTGGTCACAACACATGCTCTAGTTGGTTGGGTTGAAACCCTAGACCTTGTTGATGTCTCTACACCTACCTTATTACGGTCGCTACACCTACCTTGTTGTAGTTGCAACACCTTGCTTTGGTGGTTGATTGACACATACATGTGGATAGGGTCGCTACAGTATGTATCTTATGGAGGTCACTACACTTTGTTGAGTTTGGTCTCTACACTATGTCCTTGGTTGCTACATGTTGATATTCAAATGATGATTGATCATGGTTATTATAACCAACCCTAATATGTTTCAATAATGTGAGAAATGGTGAACCTAGGGATTTGTGATTTAATGATATGATGGAAACCCTAATCGGATTCAAGTGAAACTCTAACCCTAATTGAGCATGTGATGAGATACTTACCTTACTGATGTGTTAGCATGTAATGATATTTATCTCTCCTATACAGGTGGAATGAATGACATAGCTAGTGAATGTTATGGTGTGATTGATGTGACACAGAGTGATAATTTCCTGAGACTTGATGAGGCATGTGAGATTAAATGATGATGTACAAGAACAATGTGAATTGGGTCTTATGACCTGGCAGAGGCTTTATGCTTAATGTGAGATGATAATGTCTTGTGATGAGATGAGAGTTTTGTATCCTCTAACGATGTGATAATGATGATGGCCTTGTATGGTAGTGATATGAAGAGATTATGTGACAAGTGTATGCTTCATACATTTCATATCTTCTAGAGTTGTAACACCTTTAATTTTGTAGAGTTTGTTTAGGGTTTGTACGTTGTAACTTGATTGATTCTAAAAGAAACTCAATTGTCTTAACTAATCAAGTAAAACCCTAATCATGTAGTTTCCATGTGCTATAGATCCATCTTTAGTGTCAGTACTTGTTGTAGGATGGTGAAATAGGTTCTCCCTTAGTGGAAGCTCAGAGTCATATACTATTGAGTATATTCATTTCATAGGATTGGATGTGCTCATACCTTAGAAGGAGAATGGTCGAGGTTGTATCTCATTGATGTGATTTTAGTGTATGTGTATGATATGATTTGAGGATGGATGTAATCATACCTTGGCAAGAGTGTGGCTACGGTCATAACTTAGTTTTCACTAGTGTTGTGCCTATATACCATGGTAGGCTACATTGTTTTGTAGTTGGACTTTATATGTCACTGTGATGGACTCATACCATCAAGGGTGTGGGAGATCATAGGAGTATGTCTTCTCCTAGATCTTGTATGGAACTCACTTTGACTTAGTAGTGGTCAGTTGGAGCATGAGTAGTATACCTCATATCCTCATCACATAATAAAAGACATAACTCAGCCGTGTAGTATACTTTCTTAGGGTTAAATACAACTCACATTGAATGACCCTTTGCCTTATTTGTACTGATTTCTTGAATTATAATGTGGTAGGAGAAATAAACTGTTACACATGTTCTTCATATTCCTTATTAAAGTATAAGATGTTCTACTCCTCAATCATAGATGTCTGAATTGTTTAAATAATGTTAACTACTTCACTCATATCATTTAGTTGAATCTGCTCATCTTGAACATAATGCTATCTACCCATGCTTATAATAGACATTGGTGGAGAGTTATATCTCTCACTAGGACGTTGGTCTCACTTTGTGGGTTTCCAGATCTTTTAGTTGGTCGTGCATGGAGAGGTAGAGAACGTGCAATTGAGGCTAAGAAGTAAGAGGAGCAGTAACTGTTAAAGGTTGCATATGTTGCTAGTATTTTACTGTAAAGTCCTATGTGTCGTCCCTATACTCTCAGGTCCTTGGGGAGGTTTTTGGTTGTTTTGTACATTGATATATGTTTTTGACAGTATTCCATGGTTTTACAGATATGGCATGTATATGTGAACATGTCGTTATGTGTAACATGTTGTGGTATGATGGTCATTGAATAGTGATGTGTACATATTTGTGACATGTTATGTAATATAGGTGGAAATGTTTATGGAATTAGATGTGATATGTTTCAGCTTGAGATGATGTGATGTGATTGGTTTTAATTTACCGTGTTATCCACTAATCTGGTTGATTAGTTTAGTTCTACTCTTTGTTCGAGTAATATCATTTTACTATGATTGGGACATCACAATTAGGTTGGTATAAGAGCTCTAGGTTCACTAAGTCTATAGGGACATAGGACTAGGGTGTGTGTCTATTCTAGTGTCCTCTGGCATATTTAATGGTAAACTTCTACTTATGCAGAAGAAGAAGAAGAGTAGAAAAAGATATGTCTAGAGAATACGAAGAACATACGGAGAGCAGTATTGCTGCACTAGGAGGTGGTGCCAGGAGGAAGGCAATGGTTGACAGAGTGTCTGAGGAGCCTTAGTTCAACCCATAAACTATGGTCAATCCTACTTTTCAGTCCATGTTTGGACAGTTCATGGCCATGATGACACATATGGAGGATAGGATTCTTGTAGCCCAAGCTAGGGCAGATGGCCCCAATGCGGAATCTCAAGGTCCTAGGAAGATCTTTGAGAGATTGAGCTAAGTGAGGTGCTAGAGTATGTTGGTACGACGGATTGAGCAAACACTAACATGTGGTTGATGGAATTGGAGAAGGCCTTCAAGATCCTCAATATCCCTAAGGAAGATAAGGTGAAGCGTGTGGTACACCATTTGAAGGGTAGTATTGGCCATTGGTGGGCCATTGGGGAGGACAAAGGCTTGGTGTCATGATCGGTTGGTAGGAGTTTTGTGTGAGAGTTTGTGAGCTAATACTTCTCAAAGACCTACCAAGATTAGAAGACCATGCAGTTCGAGAAGATCTGGCAGGGATCTATGATGTTCAACGAGTACAAAGCCAAAGTCATGGAGCTTGTAAGGTTTTGACCGTATATGGAAGTCACAGATAAGGAGAGGAACAAACATTTTCAGAAGGGTTTAAGCTCTAAGTTGACTACGGTGGTGTCATCTTTAGAGAATAGAGAGAGGTTTTTCACATTGTGGAGTCTGTCAGGAGGATAGAACAATCAGTTGTGGAGAAGCGAGATGTGAATGTCTAGAAGTGCCATGCACAGTATTAAGGACAGTCCTTAGGAAGCTTCAAGAAGTCCAGGTTTTCAACACCTCTATCACAACAAAGGTCAACAGTTCAGACTTAGTGGTCGCCAAGCAAGGAAAGAGGTTATACCTTTCCATCGGCAGGAGCTCATAGTGTGGCGTTAGTGTTAGTGATGAGGTCGTCTAGACCACAACACGAGACCAAGATTTATCACAAGTGTAGACAAGTAGGAAATTTGAGGTGGACATGTCCAGTGAAAGATGAAGAAGTGACACAAAAGCTGAGACAAGATCAACAAGGATCACAACTATTGACCTAAGTGTTATACATTGTCCATATTTTGATATTGGCTTAACCATTCCATTCATGTGTATCCAATATGTTTGTTTAAGATTGATTTCAGGCATTAGGTACATGAAAAGGATCAAATTTCTCAAGCCCTAGCTTAGCTTAGTTCAAGTCAAAAGCAATGCAAATGCATGTTTTGGGAACACACTCCAAATCACCTTAGAACATTATTGTAATCATTTGTATTAATGATATAACTTGTAACTAAGATGAGAAAAAACCAGGGATACTTAATTCCAACATTTGATCATATTAGTGTATATATTTTCCTGGATTTGTTTGTCTTATTTTCTCTTATTATTATGTTATAGGTCTTTGTTTATTAGCCCATTAGCCTTTTTCCTTATTCTAGAATAATCCTGTTCTAGACTATTCCTACTATCTAAACTCCTATATAAGAGAGTCTCTTGTACTTGTTTTAATCATCTAATACAAATCTATTTCAAACTTTAGATGTTATCAGAGCATGATCCAACTTGAGACCCTCCCATCTCAAGCCTAACTCATGCCACCTTAAAACCCTAGCTACCATCTTTCTCCCTTCCATCTTCCTCATCCCCCTGCCTTTCTCTTTTGTATCCCACCACCCAACCACCCAAACATTGTTCATTTCCTGCCAACTCATTCATCGCTTGCATGTTCATCTCCTACCCACTCACTCAGCCACAGGACCATTTTCACACCATCCTACCTGATCTACCATGTTGTCACACCATCCTCAACCCATCAGCATCCTGTTGTCACCCCATCATCAACCCAACATCATCAGCCCAACATCATCCCACTCACCTGCCTGATCTGTCACGTTGTGACCTGCCTCCCTCCGCTGTCATGATCCTAACATCTTCCTATCAGCACGTGACTCATCCATAGCGCCTGCTCAATGCCAACACCTACAATGCCTGCTCCATACCAATACCCCACCCAAACAGCCACCAACTAGTACCGCACCCTAAAATGCCCGCGCTGGGAAGTACAGTATATAGGGTCTTAATCATCAATTATTAATAGACAATTGACACTATAAAACTTAACCGTCCATTTCTATTGACATAACTGATGAATAAGATGATAAAACAGTGTTAGACTGTAGTGGAAACTGATGACTTAGAGACCTTTACCATTTAGAAATATGACCTGGTATGTCAGTTTGATGTCGGTTTGGGTACCTAAACCAATGAATCAGACTCTTAACCATGTCTGTTTCTTTTTTCATAGAAACCGAGGCTGGATCTCTTTCTTTGGTTTACATGTCCCCATGTAATAGACATGTAGACATGTAATTGTAGTGTCACCCACTTAGGTGTCGATTTGAAACTAACATTATAGGATAGTATTAACCAAAGCTAAAGGTAGGTTATGTACTAGTGCACTGTGATAATTTTATGATCACATGGAACTACATTATTAAGGTTATACTAATTATTTAAGACAATTAGGTAATTTTTTACTCCATCAATGAAGACACATATAAGGTACCTACAAGAATTTGGGAAATAAATAAAGTATTACAATTTTATAAGACATAAAACATATATCAAGACACTAAATCAAAGTACAAGTATCCATATTTGGCCACAATAAGACCTAACATGTCAATCTTGTCTACAATAAGGCCCATATTAGCATTCTTAGCCATAACAAGACCTAAATATAATATTTATCTACAACAAGGCCCATCATATTTATTTATGGGACATCAATCTTTGTTAAGGAAAAATAAAGGATATTACACCTCCTACTTTTTCATCTCAACATGTAGATTATTACAGAGATATTCCACCATCCCATACAAATAAATTCTCAGAATCATCATATAATACTAGATATGATCATAGAACATGAATCATCATATTCAAGTGCAAGGGTATCGTGAGGGACTCTTATATTGCATTATTTTTTGGAATGTTAATTAAAATCAACCACTCCCCATTACATGCATGTTTATATTCCAATTGGATATGATAAGGTATACATCATTATTGGAGGTAAGGTTATCAGATTCATAAGGTTACATAACTCACCCACTTTTAATAGTACCACCATTTTATTCCCCATCTTATGTTTTCATCATATTTTGACATGGGTAGTATTTAACCATTGGGTTCAACAATGATTCCTGTAATGGCACACATGTCATTACAACCAAAGGATCAACCCCAAGCGCCAAGTCTAACATGTATACATTTAACCCATATCCAAAATATAATTTTATTATCATTATATCTCATGTAGTCAACCATAAGCATTCTAAAAAGAGAACTATAACACATAGCCATCGTGTAAGGTATAGAAATACCTTATTAAAGTTATATATCATAAAATACTTCCATTAATTGTTAAAACTAACATTCAACTTAGAAACCTATGAATTGCTCCTTGGTTATTTTGTTAATTGATTTTATGATACATACCCTCTCATTAATATAATTAAATTTCTCAATTATGAAATTACTTTCACATTCCTAAAGTATATGAGTGATGAAAACCATATCTCAGAAGTATAATAAGGTTCATCATATAATTCAAAGTACTCACTGGGGCATACAACCCCAATACTGGAAATAAAAGGGGTAATTTCACCATATAAGTTCACAATACCTTTTGAAATTATGGGTTACAGTTCACATTATAGTTAGACACTACCATATCAAATTTCATATTCAAATATGAAATGTATGAATGAGTTTTATCGATACACATTATTGTTCATAAAAAGTGCCAATTCTATGCATAAATGACCTACGTTGGAATTTTAGACCTAAGTCAAAGTATCTTCCAGCATAATAATGGTTATATTAAGGCATCGTAAACGTTTTATATCAACTCATAATCACTAAGAATAACATTCATATACATTTCCTTCCATATGATACTAATACACCATAAGGATGACATATTCGGTAACAATTTCACTTGTATATCAAAATTGAACAAGTACATGATTATTTGGTCATATAAATGACATCAGGGAGTAACTCATGAAGGTTAGGAAGAACAAAAAAAATCCATAAATATAGTCAACTTAACAAAGATAGTTCTCAAGGCATCATCTTTTAGCACAATAGGAGATCACTTAGAACTAAATAAGCTATAGATGCACAAATCTCAAAATTTATGCCTTAAACTAAATAGATCAGGTGTATTTCTTTAGGTATTGATGAGTAGGATACAAGGGAAGATATACTAATTCGAAATCATATGACATGGCATCAAAAGAATCCACAAAGATTCAATCTTTATGCATGTGAATCAAGTTTAGAAAGTCAAAAGAATGCTAACATTGCTATATCACTCACCTCTTATGGTGATACTCATGAGGTCCATAGAAGGAGGCCATCAACATGCTTCCATATCCTAGATCAGCCATCCAAAATTCTTCAAATCCATGCTCCAAGTAAGATCTAACCCCCTTAGATCAAAAAGAGGAAAAAGGAAGGTTCCTTAGATAGATGGAGTAGTTTCCACCAATGAAGTCCATTGGGCACGAGCAAAGGAGGAATTGGGGCAAGGAACAACAAAAAAAGAGATTCTAGAAGATGAATCTTACATGATTATGGCTGGAAAAGAACTTGCCAAGCTTGGAAGCATCTTGAAGAAGCTAGATCTACAACTTGCATCCGCATGCATCAACATGGAAGGCTCCATCCATGTTCATCCCTTCCTTGGAGCTTGCTTCAACCTCCATGGCTCTCTTCACAATTCCAAAAGCTTGTGGGGTTTTAACATAGACCATAGTCCAAAAGGTTTGATTTCATAAGGTGACATATAGGTACAAAAGTCCAAATTGCCCCCAACTAGTGTTCATAATTACCCTTGATCCAAAAATACCATCCATTAATCAAAGAAATTATATTTATCGACCCTCCTATCATTATTATGTGTTTGGGAACCATTCTCTTCATATGTGAGGTTCTCATTGGTCTATCATTTCCATAAGCCAAAAAAATCCATAAGTTGAGCACGAGAAGCTCCATCGGCCATCATCAACCACAACAACCATTACCATACTAGTCAAAGTTGAAGCCCAAATCCAACTAAGATCAAAAGAGTAAAACCAAATCACTCTATTAATATACTTACTAATATCATGCATTTGTATATTGTGCACTAAAATTTTCACTTAGATTTCCAATTAAGGTGAAAGTTTACATTAGTCCACAATTGTACATGATATTCCATTTCAAGGAAAAAAAGTAAAATGAAGTCTATATTAGAGTCATCTCTTAACCAATTGATTCAAAAACTAAATATGGAATAAATAAATAAAACTATTTAAAAAAACTTTACAGTTAAGTACTCATGTTATGGTTATTTTTCAGTCAAGTTCATAACTTATAAAAAAACTAGAAACTAAGGCATTCAAAGTGCATATTGACATCAAATAGGGTTTAAAGTTATTCAATTGAGCACCGACTCTTATCCAAATATCCAATTGATAATATATCTATATTAAATAGAAAATGAAGATTGAGATGGGATCATGGTCTCACAATTAGAGTGGTGTCAAAGATATAATGGAAGTTGTATAAACATGTTTACTAGTTGCTTTTTTATCCTCTACAAAGTGAAGTTGAGTTAGATAAACTCACCTTGTATAGTGTTGAGCTTGATGAATTTGACAAAGACCTTTTCTTCAATGACATTGAAACCTAGTAGGGAGCCAATGGATGTAGATAGAAACATTGTAGCTGAAAGTGAAGTGGCCAATCTGAAAAGTCTTTGTGAGATAACAACAACAGATTGAGTTTATTGATAGGTTTTTTTTTAATTATATGTAAACTATTAGGGATGAAAATAGAGAAACGTTATATGTATGATATCCTAATGCATTCTTTTTGCATTGAGAATATAAGTGGATATGATTAGATATGCATAACTATTGTTCAAAAAACTATTCACAAAACTATTTGGTTTATCAACATGTATGTGTGACATAAATGTATTCATATTATAGTGAGTTGTTTCTCTCTACACATTTTACATACTATATTAAAATGTATCTAGTAGTTTAAGCTTATATTATATTATTTGAATTGGTAACATATAGAAGAAAGGAATTTTTAATCAAAACTAGTTTTTTTTGCATAAGTACTTGAATACTTGCCCTTTTATCAAAATTAGATTTTGTAAAAAATCTAGTAAAGAAATATATATATATATATATATATATATATATATACATACACACACACATATATATATACATATATATATATATATATATATATTAATGTGAGGTAACTTTGCATAAGTTTAGTGGACTTAGCTAAAACCTATATACAAAAGGGTGTTGTCCAGATAATTACAATATTTACATTTTTCATAGGGCATATGACAAAAATCTTGAGTCAATATACATCATATACAAACACCCCTTCTCGGACCTCAGAGTTCATGGACGACTCTAGGACTCGATACAACCCAACCAACCTTCTGTCTTTATGGATCTTCAAAATGTGACTCCTTGCTACCATGGGCCTATTTGAGCTACTGATCACCTAAAAAGAGTGTGGATACCCATAAGGTGATATTCAAGTCCCAACAAGAGACATAAGCCCTAATAACATTTACTACTTATGACAAAGTTATATTAATTAAAACAATTAAGGCATGTAGTATAACATGATTAAAAGACTAAGCAGTGTATATCAAATGATCAAGAAAAACTAGAAGTTAAAGGTACAACAAATTACACTTGAAAATATATGAATAACATATAATACTAGAAAGAGAAGGTAATGATGATCATCCAATGTGATTCATCCAATAGCCCTAACAAGTATACTACTCAACTAGATTACATATTTTATTAAACCCTTAGTAGTTTGGAGAACACTAGTCAAACTACTAGCCAACCACTACCAAGTAAGAATCAACCTCATATAATATCTACTATGGCTAGAATCCTAAAGATCTCTTTCCTCAATTAGTATGAGTAACAACCATAGTAGCACATTGGCCAACTACTAAAATAGCCTAGTATATCCTGGGTACACATGCCATGACACTAGAAACTAGGGTAAAAACTCTCAAGTCTGATTCATGACCACAATCAATCTAAATTACATCAACATCTGAGACACGACCTCAACTTCTCTCTAAAACCCCAACAGGGATATACCCTCCCTACACCTACATATACTCAACAATATAAGACTATGATATCCTTTCAGATTACTAGTTTCATTATCTAGCAAGTTTTTTCACTGAGATAGCTCTATGACCACATGGCATTATATGATTAAGGTTAGATGTTGTTAATTAATCCAATTAAGTATTTTCAACTACATTAACCATCACACATAAACATCTAGAAGACTCTTATAAAAATTTATAATTGGAAATTTCAACTTCAGAAGATATAAAATGTATAAAATGGTTCCATATTACTCAATTGTGGCATACCCAATAATCCTTGGTCATATAGGGGACCAAAACACAATTTAGGACTCATAAGAGCACATTTCTTCATTTATACTGAAACAGTAATAACTCTATGCAGGAGTCTCAATAAGATCTCAAATTTTGTAGAGAACTTAATGAGTCATACTCAAAGTATCATCAAAAATATCAACTTAAATCACTTTGACTGTAAAATTTATGCCATATTCAAGAAGTAAGCCATCATAATCTCAAAACCTATCATGGATGGGCTATATTCATTATTAGAGTTTTGACCAATATTCATTCCAACACCCTAACAAAAAATTTAAACTTATAATCTCTAAATGATAATTTCTACATAGCAGGGATAATACATAGATTAGATATATATTTTTTAAGCATCAAGATATCACATATATGACATAATTTAGGGGTTATTACACCCATATCTCAAAAAAACCAGACTTTGCATGATCAAAGAAAACATATCCACAATAGGGAACATTTTTTAAAGTTAGATAGAACTTAAGAGCTCAAACCATCATTTTAGTTAGACTAAACCAAAACTCATAAGATAATCCTTTTTGCATTTTTACAACTTCCTAAAGTATGATTAAGACATGCATGTAGAGAGAAAAATAAAGAAATGCATTTAAGGTTATGATACTAACCTGGAAGAGAGGAAAACCAAAATCCAAGGTGGAAATTTTCAAAATCATCAACACATTCTCAAGCTCAATCCACCAAATCTCCAAGAATGTCTCCTCTTTCCAAAAATAGGGTGGTTCTAGGGTGAGCAAGGAAGAAAACTTATCATGGTGTCTGACATGTATTTGCATATCATCTGTAAAAATTATAGATCATTTAAAGTTAGATTTAAATAATTAAAAATTAAATATGACTCTTTTAAACAAAAGTCTACAACATGGTCGGTCAAAGTATAGTTAGACCAAGTAGCACATTCAAAGAATGTCTAAATATTCTAAAAGTTTTCACTAACATGCATGATTGAGTTATCCATATCATATCTAAATTTCAAGTAAATTAAGTTACATAGAAAATATGAAAAATGATTCACCATGCCTCTATCATGATCAAGATCCACATTCACGTAGTATTAAAACCCTAATTTTTGGCAATTTGGGCATATACTCCACAAACCCTAATCCTTCATACCAAAATCATGATTAGAGTTTCTTATTAGGTTTGTAATATCACAATCAAGCTACCATTTATTGATCATGTTTAAATGATATTCAATATAATTAAGCGTGTAATCATTCAGGTAAACCCTAGTTTACCAATTAAGCTCAGATGCAGTCATAACATCAATGTTGCCTTTAGTATACCTATAATATAAATCTTCCATTTGCAAACACAGAAAAACTGGTTTTGGTTTTCGTAGACCCAACCTATATTGGCATGCTATTCCCGTGATCACCAAATGCATTACTAAAATTCATAATTTGTATTTAGGGGATATAAAATGCATTATTATCTTTTTGTTCAAGTGGTAGATTAGTTTTAATTTATGTCACTTACATTCACATACCTCAGGTAGGTCTACTTATCCAATAGTACTCCTATGGTCTTATTCAATACTTTTCAACACCTAGATGCAAAATATGTGTATTGAATTATTATCTCTTTCACTAAATTCCTTAATCCTTAGAGTGACCTTAATCGAATATGAAATTGGATTTTGGAACCTTCTATTTATTAAATAAATTTATATTTTCTTTTATTAATACAATATGTAGCTATTAATTTGTAAAGTATGATAAAAAAAACCCATGTAGAAAGATTGGATCACTGTTATACATCACACATCATGATATGTGAGCCTTCAAGGGCTTACTAGACTTGATTTGATTTAGAAACTTCCCACCACACCAATAAGGACTAATTAGACATAAAAAAAATTAATCATTTCATTAAAACTTGAAAGAAAAATTAGAAAGGACTAATAGGTATAACAAATATGAAAAAACAGTCCTCACCGAGCAACAATGTTGAATCATGTTCATCTAGATCAAGTGATGTGTTTTTTATCTAAAGAGTGTCACAGTGTTGTTCTTTATGCGCTTACAATATCATGGACCTAGAGGTCAGATCCCAAGATAACTTGATGCTTTGGTCCTTCATTTCCTTCCATAGAAGGCAAGGGAGGATGCTCACTTCCATAGATCATCCAAAACCTAAGAAAACCCATCTAAGTCACTTTATACGATGCCATCAACACCAACGATTAAAAGATCCTTAGAAATAATAGGAACTCAACAGCTTGAGGCAGTAGTAATGAACTTAAAAGCATGAAAACATATTCAAAAAAGTAAAACAATAAATTAAATCACAATATCATAACAATAGCATTCTGAGATAAAGAGATATGGAAACCCAATCTGAGAATCAAAGAAAGGCAAGACAAGGAGGAGAGGGTATGTACCTACTATAGGAGAGGTCAAGTTGCAGAATCATGTAGCTTTGTAGTGTTATGTCATGAGATCTAGCATCCACTTAGGTGGAAATGTAAAGGGAGACCAATGTGGGGGACATATTGGTTGTTGTAGTGCTTGACTTTGTCTATGAGTCTGTATATTTGGATGAACCACTAGTACATAACCTACCTTTAGTGTCGGTTATTTAAGGCCTTTAGTGTCGGTTTCTAAGTGACACCTATGTGGGCGATGCTAAAAGCCCAGCTGTTACGCGTCGATTCAAAAACCGACGCCAAAACCCTTCACGTGCCACCGAAAATGCGCCAACAGGGCACTATAGGCGTCGATTATTAGATAAGAAACCGACGCCATATACCTTCGCGCCACAGAAGGGCGCCATCTTGGGCACTATGAGCATCGGTTATTAGATAAGAAACCGACGTCATATAACTCCCAACACGGCCGTGCTAGCCAGTACGGCCGTGGTGTCTGGTCCACTGCCACGGCCATGCACTCCCAACACAGCCGTGCTGGCCAGCACGATCGTGGTGTCTGGTCCGCTCCCACAGTCGTGCTGGCCAGCACGGCCGTGGTGTTAAGGAAATAGATGTCGGTTACTATTAGAAACCAACACTGTAATGATGTGGCGTCGGTTTTATACAAATAACCGACGCCTATTTTTTTTTTTGTCAGTCTGCAGACCTGCTGTATGGCTGGTCGCAGGATGAGAAACCTGCAGGTCAGTCTGAACTGTAGGTTTTACAACATCCATTGATATCAGCCAACAACAGGCCACAAACCTGCAAAATTAACAACAAAAATATTCACACATTTAGCAATGCAACCTACAGTTCCATTTGATTTTCACACATTTAGAAACATTCATGTAGCTAGCAATCTGTAGTTCCATTCATTTTCACATTCACACATGTAGAAACATTCATATAGCAACCAACTGTTTCATTCATTTTCACTCAGACACATGTAGAAACATCCAGACATGTAGAAACATTCACACATATATTATACTTCAAAAATTCATTTACAAAATATCATTCTTTAGTCATTATTCGCTATCAACATCCCAATTATATCTTAAAACCCCCACTATTTGTATGGCTGTTGTCCATTCTTCTCTTACTTCATTTAATTCTCTCGTCATATAGGGAGCATGTACATCTGGTAAGGTCGTTCCTATAGTGTGGTCAGTTTTAAACACCTGTAAAGAGAATGATGTATATATATAATTAATGAGCTATAAATAAGATTGATATATTTCATATTATCTAATGAGACTATATAATACCTCAGCAATACAATCGATGTCCATTGCGGCATATTTGATAATCATGTGCATAAATCGCATCACATAGTATCCACATGCCCATCCATTGTCTTGTGTAGCACACTATAAATTCAAACATACAAAATATTAAAAAATACAACTAATTAAGCATTGTTCACATAAATAATATATACATATATTGCAGTCGGGAACTTACGTTCACGTTCTTTCAAATTATTGGCTGGTTCTTTTTCGTGGGGGCCTTTCCTCCAGCCTTTTTGAACTCATCAAAACCCCTACATGTTAATGTAACACAATACATTGCATAATTAAATAGTAATGTAATAACATATGTTAACGGATATGAAAATGAAATATTTCTCACCGGAATAATGTCATTTTCATTATGTGTCCATATTTTGTATTTAATTTACTCCCCTTATGATCTAGATAATAGACAATGAACGTCTCGGGGACAATAACCAGTAACTCCCAATGCATACTACTAGAGGTGAAAAAGTTAAAAATTAATAACTCAAAATCCACAATAAAAATGTAATTTTCTTAAGTTCAAATTATAATAAGCAAAGTAAACTTACTCTACATTGAATGGAGCCATTATCACCGTCTTCTTATTTTGAGCAAAAATTGTAAAAGCCTCATAGCAGTATTGTTGAACTGACGGAGGGTCTTTAGCTACTAGACTAATCAAAGATGGAATAAAAAATCCTACATGTTCGAATGCAAAATCTTCACATATCTTGTCTAAGTAGCTGCAAAATATGTATTAATTACACATGCATTAATAAATAAGAAACCAGATCACCAGATCCTACACAAGGTATATGGATATATAAAGAAGATCTCACCTTATCCATAGCTCTATCACAAATGTATTTAGCCAATCATATAGAAACAATTCCAAAATATCTTGTATAAATAGTTTGCTTTTGTATGATTGACCTGCAACATCTAAATCTATAAAAACAGTTATAGGGCAATTTATATCATGTTCGCCTAACCATATTGCCATACCCCTATAGTTAGGACCTAACGGGACAGGTAGGTCCTGTGGAACCCAACTGGGTAATGTAGGAGGTGGAAGTGGAGGCCTAGATGTTGTGAGTGTCTTCTTTTTAACCTGTATATATATATAATAATTTCAGATCAACTGACATCATATACACACACTAACAATTTAACATAATGTAAATTTACCATACAGTTTCAGTAAAGATGACATCTGCTTTTAGCCACAATATCACTTTGCCTTCTGCCTCACCAAGCATTTCACAATCTAGGTGGGCATATGGCAATGGAAGATCCATCCACTTGGGGAATATATGTACCAGGCTCACACGAATCCAACCAGCTGGTAATGGAGACCCGTGAAACATTTCCCCTGGTAGGGATGGGTAAGCCGACGCCTCTGCAACGACATATTCATTAACTTTTAGACGGCATGGCTTCAACCCCTACAAATTTTTGTGTAAAGAATGTCATATACATATATACATATCATCTTTTTTTGAAATGACTACAATTTATATATACATATCATCTTGAAAACATATCATCTTGAATTAAAAAACTAGTTACTATGTCATAAAAATACTTACATCGGATTTGCTAGGTGGTGGGTCTACATGATTACTCCCAACCTCTGCAGTAGGAGTAGAGCCTACAGTAGGAGACACCATAGGTACTGTCTGGTAAGTGGCAGTCTGAGATGCCTTCCACTTTTTCATTGCTTCTTCGAGTTTCCTATCAATTAGCTTATCTACCTATACATGGATAAAAGAAACGTCAAATTCTAATTATTGAATTCTCTTTTACAGTAACATCTACAAGGAAAAAATGTGTTACCTCTTCTTGTGAAAGTCCCACTTTTGGGACATGTTTGCGCTGGGATGGCCCAAAAAAAGCTTTGATGCCCACACCAAGGCCTACAGCCCTAACACGTCCAGGATGCTCTAAGTTACCCAGGGCAACTGTCAATTCATCCCTTGTGCCCTCAGGGATGAACTTGCCTTGTTTCCTCAGCTCGTGCAGCTCCCGCTAATCGCCAAAATAAAAATTTGTAATTAAGTAAACACCACAAATAATCAATATTTGAACGATTGCTGCAATAGTTGTATTTTACCATTTTTGCAGCCGCCTCAGCAGTTGCGGGCTTCCTTATTTCTCCCTTCTTATTTTGCCTCCCAGCTATCCAGAAATCATGGCGAGGCAGAGGTGTGCTACCTATAGTGGAGGACTCCTGAGTAGCAGAAGACTGAGCAGTAGCCTCAGACTATAGTCTTTGGCGAATGCCTGCATACCCCTTTGGACCCATTGTGTGGTCATGCACATTCAGTGCACGCCTTGATCTTTGTGCCTCACTGAGGGCCTAGTTAGTATGCACATTAATGATTTGGTTAGTAATAGTAAATGTTAATCTTGAATAGGTGAATACAACATATATTAATGAGATTGGGACTGACACCTAATACCTTGAATTCATCAGTTTGTCTTGAAGAAACAAACGCGTCCCATTCTTCTTTGTCCAGGAAGTTCCACTATTCAGTGGTTGTCTTCTTCCTCTTATCAGCTTCTTTTATGTATTCTCGGGTGAGATTTGTCCTATAGTTCCTTAGGACTCTCCCACAGCATTGCATCACGCATTTACGATGTAGCTTTTCATCCAATTCAAATATACTCTACAAAATAGAATTGCTATTAACTAGTATCCAAAAAATTAGTAATCTACAAAATAGAATTACAAATTAATAATAACTCACGCATAAATCCTTCCATATTACATTTTTCTTCTCCTTAGAAACATTATGCCAAGAATCTATCTTACAACCGCAATGGCTACGAGTAACATACCCAAGATATGAAACAAATGAATTGCGATTCACACCAGATGCATTTCCTGCATTATCAAAATCCACAACAAGTTTGGGTTCGTTGCCCTTTTGCGCTATTAACTTCTTCATCATAGTGATGCCCCTTCTCTTGTCAACTTTTTGGTGTTGTTGATCAAGTGCTTCAAATGGTACATGTGCATCATCAACCTAAAATTTGACAAAATAAACACATTTACAAGATATAACTATAAATAGACATATAGATATAAATATATGATATATTTTTAAAACTTACATTGTGAGGTGGCGCATTGATGTCCTCACCCTCACGGTAATCATCAGCATGGTCATCAGGAGAATGCTCATCCATCTGAAAATTCACATTCACATTGTAAAGTTCACATTGTAAAGTAATTCAAATTGTAAAGCTCACATTGTAAAGTAATTCACATTGTAAAGTTCACATTATAAAGTAATTCACATTGTAAAATTCACATTGTAAAGTTCACATTGTAAAGCTCACATTGTAAAGTTCACATTCACATTATAAAGTAATTCACATTGTAAAGTTCACATACACATTGTAAAGTTCACATTCAGAAAAATAAAACATATAAAAAAATATAAACATGCCTCTAATATTGCAATTTTTTATCAATTAACAATCCTTCATTGTGATCTTCGCACACATACAAGTCATCATTAGCTTCAATATTTGCTGGTGTTGGCAACCCAACTGAGAATGGACTGGAGTCATCATACTTATCATAGTACTGTTCTTCATCTATAGGATCTGCAATGAACTGTCTTTTACCATGAAGAACAACCGACCATTTATCATTTGCAGAATCATCGATATAAAATACTTTTTTCGCATGTGATGCCAATATGAATGGTTCACCCTTCTCGCCAATATTTTCAAAGTTCACTAAAGTGAAACCCAATTCATCCACTATAACTCCTTTGGTGTTATCAACCCAATTACATTTGAAGAGCGGAATTCTGAAATCTATGTAGTCAAACTCCCATATGTCTTCAATGACATCGTAATATGACATTTTAGCTTCATGTGGACTCTTATCCTTTGCACTTGCAAAAAACATAGTCGATGCTTGAAGGGTGACCCCACTATTTTGGATGACACTCTTATCATCTTGGCGCTTTGTGTAATATGTGAATCCATTAATGTCATACCCTTCATAAGACATAACAGTCAATTTTGGTTTAAAGGCGAGGCATTTGATACTTTCAGTAATATCATCTAGTGTTTGAGATAGTTGATGTAAGACTTTATTTTCAAACCACTTAATAAATGTCTTGTTATGCTCTCTAGCAAGCCACATTGTATTGGCTCGAGGATATTGTCTCTTGATGAAATTGGTATGTTCCTTGATATAAATGTTCACTTCATCCATGTTGTGTAAAATATACAAGTGACCTTGTTCCAACTGCTCACGGGTGATTACTTTCACACGTGATCCCAAAATTCCTTTGCCAAATTGCTCGTCAATATTCTTGTCATTATCAGGAGTGTCATTACCGCTGAGAAAGTCATTGCAAAAATCCATAACCTCTCTCGCCACATAACCCTCGATAATACTCCCTTCAGGCCGATAACGGTTTCGAACATCACTTTTAAAAACGCTCATGTATCGTTCAAAGGGATACATCCAATGCAAGAAAACTGGTCCCAACATTTTCACTTCCCTAGTCAAGTGGACAACAAGATGTACCATGATATTAAAGAACGACGGAGGAAAATACATCTCAAGCTAACATAGGGTAACAACCACTTCTCTTTGCAATTTATCGAGAGTATCAGGGTCAATAACTTTGCTGCACAGACTGTTGAAAAAGAAACAAAGTCTGGTGATTGCAAACCTTACATGCTTCGGCAATATAGATCTAATTGCCACAGGCAATATTTGTTGCATTAGAGTGTGACAATCATGATATTTAAGACCTATCTACTTTAGATCTTTCATTGATACCAATCTACAGATGTTGGATGAGTAACCCTGTGGCAACTTAACATTTACCAAACATTCACAAAAATCTTTCTTCTCCTTTCTAGACAATGTGTAACAAGCAGGAGGTAAGTATGTTCTCTAATTTCCCATTTCATGAAATTCTATTAATTCTGACCTTATTCCCATTTCACGTAGGTCCAGTCTGGATTTTATCCCATCTTTAGTCTTACATGGTATATTCAACAAAGTACCAATGACACTATCACAGACATGTTTTTCAACGTGCATGACATTGATACAATGCATGATTGTCAAAGAACTCCAATAAGGAAGATCCCAAAATATTGACTTCTTCTTGAATAAAGATTTGTCACTCCGTGTGGCCATAGTACATTGTGATCTCTTACTAAATTCATTGACAAAGTATTTTACTCTTTCATAAACAACCTCCCATGGTATAGGTTTAGGTGCACTCCGTTCCTCATTCAATCCATTGAATGCTTTGCGCTTCCTATGATACGGATAAAATTTTGTAAGAAACCTTCAATGACCGAGATATATAGTCTTACCGCCATGTTTTAGTCTTGTTGAATCAGTGTTCTCTTCACATATAGGACACGCTTTAGCTCCTTTGACACTATATCCAGACAAATTCACATATGCTGGAAAGTCATTAATAGTGCAAAACAACATAGCATGCAAACAAAATGTCTCTCTTCGTGAAGCATCATAGGTCATCACACCTTCACCCCAGAGTTTCTTTAAGTCATCAATCAGAGGTTCAAGATAAACATCGATGTCATTTCCAGGTTGTTTAGGGCCCGATATCAACAACGACAGCATTACGTACTTATTTTTCATACACAGCCAGGGAGGAAGATTATATATAACAAGCATGACTGGCCAAGTGCTATGTTGGCTGCTCAATGTCCCATATGGATTCATCCCATCTGTACAAAGCCCAAGTCTTAGATTCCTGACTTCTTCACCAAATTTAGGGTACAATAGATCAATCTTCTTCCACTGTGGGGAATCAGACGCATGTCGTAGGATCCCATCATTATTTTTCTTAACATCTGCATGCCACCTCAAATTCTTCGCATCTATCGGATTGGCAAACAAGCATTGAAACCGTGATATTATAGGTAGATACCACATCACCTTGGAAGGAGAACCAGTTTTAGACTCCCCCGAAGTCGTCAATTTATACCGTGACGCACCACATTTTGGACAATCTTTCAAATCCACATAGTCCTTTTGAAATAATACACAATCATTCGGGCATGCGTGTATCTTCTTGGCATCCATTCCCATTGGGCACAAGAATTTATTTACCTGGTATGTTGAGATTGGTAGCTCGTTTCCTTCAGGAAGAATTTCTTTCAACAAAGACAACGATGACGTGAAGCTTTTGTCGCTCCATCTATTGTTAGCTTTCAGCTTATACAATCTCAACACAGCGCTAAGCTTCGTAAACTTAGTACAACATGTGTATAACGATATCTTAGCATCATGCACAATGTTTCTAAAAATGGGAGGTGGATCGGTGTGCTCTACCCCACAACTATCCAGCATCGCATCAACGATGTCTACTGGAACTGGTTCATTCACATCTACGTCATCGTAGGCAATTTCTTTTTCCACACAAGCACTGCTATCGACATCCACTGGTTTCGGGTTTGAAATCTCTCCATGCCAGTGCCATTCTGTATAGCCTTGTACAATCCCGTTGCACATGACATGACTTTTGATTTCGTCACCAGTGCTGACTTTCAAGTTGTTACCGCAATGCCTACATGGACAGCAGAACCTATCTCCAGGTTGTTTCCTATGTTCCTCGGAAAATCTAATAAACTGGTCAAGACCAAAAATAAAATCTGGGGTGCAGCGATTGCGAATGGACATCCATGATCTATCCATTCTATGATAAAAGAGAAAATAAGTATATATTACAACAAGATTAGGGTCTAGGGTTAACAGATTAGAGTTTTTGCATGGTTAAAACTTTAGGCCAACAAATACATGTGTTGTCATTCTTATATATAATAAATGTGTACCACCTATCCCATTCTTGAACACCTAATCTCACTAGTAAGTGTATAATGTGTATTGGGTTTTCGAGAAAATTTCGGCAGCATTTCCCTGCTGTTCTCTAAGTACATATGTACTTAGAGAACAAACGGGGAAATGCTACCAAAATTTTCTCAAAAACCCAATACACATTATACACTTACATCCTAAGTGAGATTAGGTGTTCAAGAACAGTCCCAAACCAGGGACTATCCAAGATTTACTCCTAATGAGTAAATCTTGGACGGGTTTCTAGGCCAACAAATACATGTGCTGTCATTCTTATATACAATAAATGTGTACCACCTATCCCATTCTTGAACACCTAATCTCACTAGTAAGTGTATAATGTGTAATGGGTTTTCAAGAAAATTTCAGCAACATTTCCCCACTGTTCTCCAAGTACATATGTACTTAGAGAACAAACGGGGAAATGCTACTGAAATTTTCTTGAAAACCCAATACATATTATACACTTACATCCTAAGTGAGATTAGGTGTTCAAGAACAGTCCCAAACCGGGGACTATCCAAGATTTACTCCTAATGAGTAAATCTTGGACGGGTTTCTAGGCTAACGAGTACATATCCACTACATGTATTTTCTCACTTACATTGCATCACTCACAATTAGAGCATTATTAAATAATAAATTAAGAATTCAATAGTTTCAAACATGCAATAATTCACAATTAGAGCGATAAGATTCACTTTGTACAAACATACATGGCATAATTCAGGCACAATAGCGGGTGTGGTCATTGACCCAATTCAACAATATAAGAATAATTTTAGAATAGTAATAACCAACATCAACCACGGTCGTGTGGGCTGGCACGGCCGTGGCTGTGTTGGCCAACCACACGGCCGTGTTGGGTAGCACGACCGTGTGGTCGGCCAACACAGCCACGGCCGTGGTTGATGTTGGTAAGGAGAGGGAGAAGGAAGAAGAAGAAGAAGAAAGGAGGGCCTACTGTTGGTAGCAGCGTGGAGACGGAGGCGGCGGTGAGCACACCAGCGGAAGGAGACGGGGCGGAGGTAGGCGAGCAGAGAAGGAGAGGCGCCGGCATCGAGCAGAGAAGGAGAGGGCACTGGTGGTGAGCAGAGAAGGAGAGGTAGGCGGCGGCAGTGGTGAGCAGCTGTAGCAGTAGTAGGCGGCAGCGCGGAGGCAGGCGGCAGGTGATGCAGCAGTAGGCGGAGGCAACGCAGCAGCAGGTCAGGAATCGTCGGAGCAAAATCGTGCGATCTCAATGAAATAGAAGAGAAAGGGGGAAGAGTTCGCTGTGCGTGGGGGCTATTAAGTTACTAAACGGCGTCGGTTATTCATAACAACCGACACCTTTATTATTAGGTGTCAGTTATACAAAGACAACCGACGTCAATTGGACATTCCTTTACCCTAATTTTTTTGGCGGGGATGGTGCGTGCACCCTTATCAGCATCAGTTATTCTAAGAAAACTGACACCCATATTGTAACTTTTGGCGCAAATTTTATCTTCATTGAACGTCGGTTATTAGGTAAAACACCGACATTGTATCTGATACTTTGGCACAATTTTTTTTGCTCGAAAAAATTAGATTTCGTGGGCTACTTTAGGCGTCGGTTGTTTATTCTAGAACTTACGCTAAATAGAAAGTGATACCCGTGTCTGGCCACTTGTATACGATATATGTCGGTTTGTGTTGTAAACCAACGATGTAGGTTTTAGGCGTCAGTTCATATTTAATAACTGACGCATGGAAAGTGACTTCATAAGCCATTTCTGTAGTAGTGAACTCTAAAGACTACCATGAATAAATTCTTGTAGGGTTCCATCTAGGTCTTTAATTGTAGCAAAGAATAAGGAAGGTGAAGAGGGACCAGAGAGAAAGAGGGGAGGAGGAAAGGTAGCAACTGCTAACGATTAGCAATGGGACAAGGATGGAGAAGGCACCATAGGCTACTATTGTCTATGGAGATCTACCAGCCCTAATGTCATCTTAACATAATGAACTAAAGGCATAAGGAAGAAGAAGGCAATGGGAAACTAGGGTAGTGTCTAGGGAAGATGATGGATGTAGATATAGGGGAGACGAAAGGAAAGAGGGGACATCGATATGAAGAGTGTGGGGGGAAAGAAGCTATAGGTTATGGGTTGAACTCGACCTTGTGATGACAATGAGGAGTAACGTAGAGGAGTCTCGTATGCAACCCAATTATAAGACCATGAAATGGAAGTTTACAGAAAGAAATAATGTGGTCATTTAAGTGATCAATTACTACATATGTTGACTATATGTTTCCTTCTTCATCTAAGTTGGGGGAACATTTAACCTTCATTTGACCTCTGATTTGCGAAGTAGACTAATTAAGATACAAGGAGTTCAAATTTAACATTTTCTTTACATTTCACAAATGTTCTATGTTATTTCCTTAAGTATTCATAAATATACCAACTACTTTATCAAAGTTATTTGTGGCATATCTTTTCATATTTAATTCATTTTCTTTAATATCTACTCCTAGGATATTTTAGAGAGTCAAACTTACTACTTAGTACATTAAATATTATTATTTATTTTGTGGTGTATATATTAATTTTAGGCCCCTTTTTAGACTATATGTGTGAAACACTTTAAAATCGAACACAAATTCATATTAATATTAAATTATCTTAATTTTTGGAGAAAAATAATGATTTATATATTTGGATTAAAAGGTTATAACAAAAGAGGATGGATGAGTAAGGTACCCAGAGTTGGGTATGTTACAACATTCTCCCCTTAAAAGGATTTTGTCCTCAAAATTCAAACATGTAACACATAATCTACCTTAAATATTTAAATAGTTTACATTAAGAAAATCTTTTGTATAGAGAATACTTATATTCATGTAGCATTAATCAAGATAATAAATTTTTTTATGAGTTGTCTATTATGTTCATTATTATGTGTAGACAATTTTGAAGTTAAATTACCCTCCTAAGTTGTTAAAGTATAAGAATCGATCCCTTCAAAGAAACTATCTATGTCTCAACTTAGCCATCTAAAGGAGAAACAAGGGGCAAGTAAACTAAGGCACATATACATATCTTCTAGATCATTTCTCCATTCTTAGGCATAAGGTTAATGTTATATATGACTGGTTAGATGTTTCTTCTCTAAGTGTTTCTCCAAAACTATCAACTTCATTGAGTGGTGGCTTGGTTCAGGAAAACTTTATAAAATCCAAAGTTTTTTTACATATAATATGACAATAATCAAAATAATTTAACATGAAAATGTGTCAATGAAAAGCTAAACATGGTGCCAAAATCATTATGCAAACCAAGTCACCAACTTATCCATAACAACAACTCTTTGCATATATTTCAATCATTAGATATTATAAATTTTTATTATCATCTTATATATCTGGATGCTAATCTTGGGCATGCTCATATAGAATTAACAACATCAACATTCATAATACATATAGATCTCAGATGCCTCATAGTTGGGGCCATTTCATAAATTGGTTATTATATTTTCTGGGTGGCTGGTGTAGTTGTTATTGATTCAGTGTGGGGGATTGAGTCACAATTGGATGATACAGAAGTTGAGGCCAGTGACGCCTAATGTGTCCAACTTGACTACATTGGTGACATACCACCTACCTTTCTCTCTCTTAGCTATATGTTTCTCATGAGGGAACATGCTTAGGGGTGATGGGAAAAACATCGGTAGCACTTCTCATGTCGGTTCTCATTTAAATTCTTCCCCTTGTTAGGGCTATGTAATGAAGGTTGATACACATGATAAGATTCAATAGCTAGTGCTTTATCTATTATTTTTTGAAAGGGCAATGGGAGTTGTGGTATCAAAGCACGTCCAACTTGATAATTAAGGTCTTCTAAGAAGAGAGTGGACCTATGAGGTTTCAAGAGGCCAATAGCATAATATTCTGATAATATAAATCTGTGAACTATGATGAGGATCTTAAAGTCCCTTGTCCAGGTTGTAAAACTCAACCTCTTTCTTCCTGAAAGCGGTCAAACAAACATATTTTTCTTGAAAGTTGGTGATAAATTCTCCCTAAGTTATAACTAAAGTGTCATGAGTATGTGTAACTCCGTTCCACCAGACTCTGACTGATCCATCCAGAACATATGTAGCAAATCTCACTTTTTGATGTGGAGGACATGTCATGCCTTTAAAGGTATGTTCCAGAGATAAGACCCAATCATCAGATTTATCAACCATCTTTAATTCTCTATCTCCCTTAAAGTAGGTTGGTTGCATTTTGATGAATTATGGCAAGGAGTATTCTTTGGGTCTATCAAGACTATGATTCATATTAATATTTTCCTTCATAGTGTTAGTGAGAAGTTGACGGAGGAATTCTATTCTTGCTCAAGAGTAAAACCATGTGTAGGTATAGGAGACACACTAGGGTTCATTGTGACCGTAGGTTGATTAGGAGTAACTTGTGCTTTAGGAGTTACTTGTGTCTTAGGTGTCAGGTGTGGCATCCCAACTTGTGTGTTTGTAGGAGTTGAGTACCTAGAAGGGTCACTCGATGTAGATTCACAACCCATATCACCAAACAGATTGTTTTTCTTAAGAATATAGGTATAACAATGATAATACCTAATTAATATTGAGATAGCTAGTTTCCTACCACCACAACTCTGATACCATATTGTAAGGAGTGGGTTCGAGTGATGGGACAATTCCTTACTTTTGAAATAATTAATACAACCCGAAAATACATCCTCAATAAATAAAAGTAACGGGTGCATAGTATTATTCAAAGTTGTATGGAATACATTGCATGTAGAGTATTTTTAGCTAAAGAAACTAAAACTATTACAAGAAAAGATAATTGTTTAAAATGTTGGTCCATGATGGATAAAAGAAAATCTAAGTGAAAGTATCAACTAGATAAGCAAAGGAAGAGGGTCACCTAGGCATCTCAGGTTCTTCTCTAGTCTTGAACAAGTCCTTTCAAGTATTGATTCACAATTTCTTGTTCATCTAACTTAGAGCCCTTGAATTGATTAGATTCTAGGTGGATGGGGAACATCACCCAACAAATAGAGAAAGAAGAGTAGTAAGAAAATAATGAGTATGTGCATACCGATAACATTTATGACATTATAAGGCTCATAAGTATAAAGAATGTTCCCATTATAGAGAGAGGGCCATAGCACATAGGTAACAGAAGAGGAAGTATTTCACAAGAAGTTGATCTAAGAGTATAATCCATTCGAATTATATGAGAAACATTCATAAAATAAGTTCTATCCAAGTAATTTATTTCCACAATTGACAAAAAATATAAATTTTGCATGCATGTATATGATAGACTAATAATATCTAAGGTAGGGACAAGACAACACTAGTCATTGGCCAAAAGTATATGGAGAAAGCACACCTTGGGAAGAACAACACACACTAACATATACATGGGTGAGACAACACACCCTGGACAGAACAACATGCCCTAACAAGTATCTGGGTGGGACAACACACCTTGGGTAGGACAGAATGCCCTCACAAGTATATGGGTGAAACAACACACCCTAGGCAGAACAACACACCCTAACAAGTATATGGGTGGAACATCACACCCTGTGTAGAACAAAACACCTTAATATATAAAATAGGTGGAAAAGACACACCAAGGGAAGAACAACACACCCTAATGGTTATCACTACATTAGATAAATAGTACATGTAACATGCACTCATAATAGACAATTCCAAGACAAGATAGTCCAATCACAACATATTTAATGGAACATAGCAAGGCAGGTAGGTTCATAGACCCAATGTACAAGTATGATCAACAAGTTTAATGAAATTCAGGAGTCATATTTAGGATTCAATAAATGGAGTAACAATAAGAATCTAACAAGGTATTTGCCTCATTAGGGAAATTTATTTTATAGTCAATTATCATGTTGTAATATTCTTGAAATTTAAACTTATTAATGAATCCTTAATCGAGAACTGTAATATTTTAAAAAAAAATTCTCATCCATCAAATAGAACCTAATGTGGATTTTAGACCCAAATATAATGTTTCAAGAAAAGACATATAGATTAAGCATTGATTACTCTCTTTTTATGATGATTAATTTAATATCCTTTAATGTTGAAGTCTAATGCACTTTCTCTCTTTTTGGTATAGCCTGAACATGGTACATATAAACCCTATTTAGTAGAGTTTTGCCCAATGCACTTAATACAAACAAGATCATTCCTATGTGACAATAGATGGAAGATTTCACTAATTAGATATCTATCACAAAGTATTATATGTACATAACTAGTATTAATAAAATATATAAATAACTCACCTTTTGATCATCAATATTGGGAAGAAACAATACAATAATGTAGCAGACCCTAAAATACACTTGTAGTCCAAATTTGAAGTCAAAAGGACCGCGTTTGACCCCTCAAAATGATTTTGGAAAATTTTTCTATAGTTTGAGCATTCAATATACTAATTATTTTTGACTTCATATAGTTACTGATTTAATCAAACGTTACATGGAGTTTTGAATCCAAATTGGACTCCTGGACTCGAAGCCATCCATGACTGGGGGACACTTCCCCTTCACCCGGTTCCCAGTACCTCTAGGACTCTACTAAACACGAAGACCCCTTCCTTTATCTCCCTCTCTATGATCTCTCGACCCTAGGTTTCATCAGCAAATGCTTCCTTGTACCTCCCCTAATCTAGCTACCCCATATTCATAGGGTTTCTAATTCCAAAGACTCTCGACTTCCATTGGATCCTTTTACTACCCTGTTTCCCCCTTTGGTTGGGACTCTCAGTCACCCTAAGGCGTCGCACCTACAAGTAAACACTGGTACACCATCACCCAAGATTCCAAGGCACACAAACCCTTTTTAATGATTAATTAATCTCAATCGCCCCGACACTAGGTGAACCTGTTTTACCTCCTAGTTTTTGACATCTCGAACTTGACTGGGCATTTGATTGTCGTCGAGCTTGGAAAGGGGTAGGGATATCATCTTGAAGGCATTGTAATGCTTTTACAACTTTTGATTCATATGAAATGAAGGTGGCCCCAAGTTCTAAATCCCCCCCTTTTTTCTTACATGGGTTTCTATTTCGTTTGACCGCCGCCTCTTTTCTATAGCTCGACCCTCTATTTTGGATGTTTCATCTTCAGTTGGGTTCATGGGTTGGATCAAACTCATTGGGTTGGTTGTTTGTTGTTTTTTCCCTTTGTTCTCTATTTTGGGCACAGACTTGACCTGTTCCCCTGTAGTTCTCATGGCGATTGTCATTTTCTGGGGTAAGACCGCTGTGAGACCCATGTTTGTTCTCGTCAGGTTTGTACGATGATGTAGATGATCGCGAGTTACTTGATTTTTATCGACACGTATTGGTCCATGATCTGGATCCTCAAACGGAGCCTCTTGGTGTTGTGCTTTGTCTTCCCCCTGGAGTAGGAAGATACGAGGAATTATTTTCTCAGTTTTGCCCTTGGTTGGTGATTTCTTTCTGTCACGTTTCCAGGGAATTGTTTGTCCTTTTTTATCAAGCATTGTACACCTACTTTAAGCGGGTCCCTCTTCCCAAGCGGTGTTTCCCCATTGGGCCAGGCGAGCAAGGTCCCCACTAGTCAGACCTTGGTCCCTTGATGAGATTTATCGATTTTCCTTGATTTCTAATTGGCCCATTCTTTACAAAATCGTAGTAAATCAATTGTTTATCAGAAGATTATGGAAAATAGCCACCGGAATGGATTTTCAAAGAGGAACCCATTTTTCTGGTTTTCAAACCCTAATTCCATTATATTTGACCATGGTTACTTAAAAGACTCAATTAGGGTTTAGGAAGTATTAATGATGATAACTAATATAAATAATGCAATTTCAGGAACATAGGATTTGATTAAGATCGGGGACAGTAAGTTAGGATCTACCTTGATCCATGTAAGCGAGTCATGCCACTATACATATGTACCTTAGTTGAATTGTGTGTTATGTATGCTTTACGATTATGCTTTAAATTCCAAGTAAATGAATGAAATTAAGATAATGATCATGTCATTAATTATATTACTGCATGTCATTTGCAATATTCATAAAGTCCTATATTTATCACAGTTGTTCATTAGTTTAATGTTATGATCATGTAATGATTAAGACATTGAAGAATGAATCATGTAATGAAGGATAAATCCCATTATGTTAAATATTTAATGTTTAAAATTATGGTAATGTTCATTTTAATGACCATGTTATAAGAATTTGATAAAGTTCTATTATGCTCTTGCCATCATGGACCTTAAGGGGTCGTTATGGGCATTCGTGCCAATTATGGGCTTTTATAGTCAAATCATGGACCTCAATGGGTCGTTATAGGCTTTTTAGCCAAATCATGGGAATTTGTGCCAATTATGGGCTCTTAAGTTGGCAAATTGTGGAGAGTGCATATTTTACTTATTCAAATCTTATTTATGTAAAGAATTAAATTTAAGAATTCTTAAGTCAAATTCATGTCATGTCAAGTCAATTATATGTACTTTCTTTTCTTATAAAATGTATAATGCCTCTTACTGATGTATGTATCTATTTTCACACAGTCATGGGATGAGATGTCCCTAGATCAAGGAGTAAAGGAGAACTAAAGAGAGCCCTTCAAAGTAGCTAATATCAAAGGAGACTTTAGGTTGGTGGGGTGTCATCTACCATTCAATAGATTTTCTAGTCTATTTTTTAGTTCATGATTTAGATTTGTTTAGCCTACATGTATTAGGTTTGTATTAAGATGAGACAGTTTATGTTTTCCCTTTCAAGAACAATGTATGAATGTATATTTTGAGTTAATGCATGGTGTTTCATTTCTCATGTTGCTATTGAATATCATATTTTTTGACGTTCCTCCAAGCCAAGTGACCCATGTTATGTACAACATAGGGTTTGCTTACATATATATATATATATATATATATATATATATATTTATATATATATATATATATATATATATATATAGTCAGACTAGAATACACTCGAGTGTATCCAGAGTGGAATATACTCAAGTAGTTTTTCATGATGCAATATTTTTTTTGAAAATCTAATCCATTGATCTTCTTAAACATCTCGTGAACAACTCATACGCAAAATTTGAGCGCATTTGGATATGTATAGCTCATGTTATGAAGACCGCAAAAATTATGCATTTCAAATTAGTTTCGCGCATCGATTTTGTTGCCCTTGGATGAGTGACTTACACTCATCCAAATGGGCTCAAAATTTGTATGTAGCCTAGTTATAGTATGACGGTGAAGATCAACAGTTTACATTTTGCAAAGGATAGTCTTGATATGCAAACACACTTGAGTGTATTCGTGCGATCCGTACACTCGAGTGTATTCTAGCCTGAAGTCTTGATATATATATATATATATATATATATATATATATATATATATATATATATATATATATATATGTGTGTGTGTGTGTGTGTGTGTGTGTGTGCGTGCTTGGAGGGGCATTACACATGTCCAAGTAAGTAGGGCGAGAGAACATACCCCTGGAAGGCCTACTTATCCAATTGTACTCCAATGGTCTGATTCAATTCTTTTCAATACCTAAATCCAAAATATGTGTATTGAGTTATTATTTATTTCATTAAATTCACTATTCATAATAGTGATTGTACTCTAATCTCAAATCAAATATTGGAAATCCTTTATATAAAACCTATGTTTTCCTTTTATTAAGTCAATATTTAGTCATTAGTTTGTGAGGTATGATAACAAAACTCAAGCACAAATATTGGGTTACCCTTATACATCACACATCACGAGATGTGAGCATTTGAGGGTTTACAAGACTTGTATGAATTTAGAAACCTCCCAAAACACCAATAAGGATTAGTTAGACATAAACAAACTTACTCATATCATCGAAACTTGAAAACAAAATGATAAAAGGGCTAATAGGTACAATGAATATGAAAAACAAGTCCTCCTGGAGTAGCATAGATGAATCATGTTCATCAAGATCAACTCATGTGTCTATGATCCAAAGAATTTTTTTCTTCATGTCCTTATAGTATCATGGACCTAGAGGTCAGATCCCGAGGTAACTTGACCCTTTGGTCCTTCATCTTCTGCCATAGAAGGCAAGAAAGGAGGTCGACTACCAGAGATCATTTGAACCTAAGAAACTTGAGGTCTAAGTCACTCTATATGGTGCCATCAACAATAATTGAAAGATAATTGGTAAAAAAAAAGGAACTTGGTAGCTTGAGGTAGTATTAATGGACTTAAAGGCATGAAAATAGATTCACGAAACTAAAACAAAAAATTGAATCACAACACCATAACAATAGAAATTATGAGATCAATAGAGAAGGCAACCCAATTTGATCATTAAAGAGAGGAAAGATAGAGGAGAGGGTATGTACCTACTATAGGATATGTCAAGTTGCAGAAGCCAATAGCTTTGTGGTGTCATGTTAAGAGATCTAGAGGCCATTAGGCCACAATGTGAAGGCCAGCCAATGCAGGGGACATATTTGATGTTGTAGTGCCTAACTCTATCTATGAGTTTGTAGATTTGGATGAACTCTAACGACTACCGTGAATAGATGCTTGTAGGGTTCCGTCCATGTATTTTTTTGTAGTGAAGAAGAAGGGAGGTGTATAAGGACCAGATATAAGGAGAGGAGGAGTGAGCGTAGTAATTGCTAACGACGGGCAATGGGACGTGGATGGACAAGGCACCATAGGCTAAGGTCATTGATGCAAATCTACCATCCCTAGTATCAGATTAACCCGATGAACTACAAGAATGAGCAAGAAGAAGGAAGTGGGCGGCTAGGGTTAGTGTCTATAGAAGACAACAAAATGAAGATATATGGGAGAAGAAAGGGAAGAGGTGATAATTAGATGAAGAGGGTGGGGGGAGAGCAATCGTCGATTATGGGTTGAACACAACCTCCATTGCAAGGAAAATGAGGAGTGATGTAGTGGAGTCTGGTGTGTAACACAATCAAAAGATCATGAAATGGAAGTTTAGGGAAAGAAATAATGTGGTCATTTAAGTAATATATAAATAAATAGTTACTTCTTAATCTAAATTGGGGGATCAATAAATACCAATGTTGTGTCACTCGAGTGGTAAAGTTGATGTTGTATGACCTAATGGTCCCAAGTTCAAAACCCCATGGCAACAAAATGAATGGATTGCCATTTTTTAAAAAACATCTAAATTAGGGGATCATTTAACCTTCGTTTCACGTCCAATTTTCAAGGTAGAATAATAATGATACAAGGAGTTCAAGTGTAACATATTTTTTATTTTTAAATTGTTTGATGTTATTTTTGTAAGTATTCATTTAATATACCAAATACTTTTTCACGGTTATTTGTGGAATTTATTTTCCTATTTAATTCATTTTCTTTAATATCATAGTCCTAGGATATTTTAGAGACTCAAACTTCTTACTTAGTACATTAAGCCCTGCCATTTATTTTTGTGGTGTACATTTTACTTTTAGACCCCTTTATTTAGACTATATGTGTGAAACTTGCTAAAACTGAACACAAATTTATAATAATATTACAATGTTATAATTTTTGTAGAAAAAGAATTATTTGTATATTTTGATGAAAAGGTTCTTAAAAAAAGGAGGGATGAGCAAGGTATAGAGTTGGGTATGTTACATGACATGACCAAGAAAAGACAACTCGGCCAACCAAAACTTGCACTTATTGAACTTAGCATACAACCTATGTTGCCTCAAATACTCCAACACCTAATAAAGATGCTACTCATGTTGTTGACTATCCCTAGAGTATATCAAGATATCATCTATGAACACCACCAAAACTGGTCAGGAAACTTTCTAAACACTCTGTTCACTAGGTCCATGAATGCTTCCAGTGCATTGGTTAGCCCAAACGGCATAACCATGAGCTAATATTGATCATACCTAGTCTGAAAAGTAGTCTTAGGTGCGTACCCATCCTTGATCCTCAGTTGGTGATATCCTGACCTTAGTTCTATCTTGGAAAACACTAAAGCAACTCTCAACTAGTCGAACATATCATCTATCCTTGGCAACAAGTACTTTCTCTTCACTGCGACCTTGTTCAACTATAGATAGTCTATGCAAAGCCTCATAGAACCATTCATCTTATTCACGAACAACATTGTAGAACCCTAAGGGGAAGTGCTCGACTGTATAAAACCCTTCTTCAACAACTCCTGCAACTATATCTTTGACTCCTTCATCTCTGTTGGAGCCATTCTATAAGGTGATTGTGTTATGGGTTGTGTTTCATGAACTAGATTAATTTCAAAATCAATCTCCCTTATGGGTGGAACACCTAGAAAGTCATCAGGAAAGCATCCTTGAACTCCCGCTCCACTGGTACATACTGAATATTAGGACCCCTCACTTTGGTATTTACCACATGTGCCAGGAAAGCTTCACACCGTTATCTCATCAACTTCTCTACTATCACAGTCAAAACTAGATAGGTAGGAAGGATCTTCCTATCTCCTTGGAAGGTCCAAGAGGCATTGTCATCACAAAATGTCATGACTTTGAAACCATAGTTCAAAACCACCATTTACTTCTCCAAGGTATCCATCCCTAGGATAACATCAAATCCATGCATATTAAGTGGAATATCTAGTTGAATGTTGCATTCTAAGAAAGGAAGAATGCAAGATGGACACACTTTCCACAACACTACGTAACCAACTATAGGAGTTTCTAACAAGAGGCTATTATCTCTTTGAAATACATGTAGGTTACAACTATTTATCACCTCTCTAGTGATAAACGAGTGCAACATACCCAAGTCAACCAAAATAGATACAAAGGTAGAAGCAGATAAGTCAAAATAAAAAATTCCATCTGACTTGTCACAACATGTGGGTTGCCCACTCCTTTCGACTAACTCATAGCATAGAATCTAGGTGTTGCATGTTGTCTTCCTCTTCCTTAACTTCCTGGCCCTGAAGACCCCACCTGTGATGTTTGGCCTTGTTCTCTAATACCACCACTACTATATTGTTACTGCTACTGGGAGCCTAGTTGGCTCTGCCTCGACTTCTGGGTAACCTCATGATTCTTCATAGGGAAAGACCATCTCACATGCCCAACCTAACCATACTTGAATCACACCCTTGTATCATACTACAACGCAGACAACCCTATTATAGATATTGAACCAGCCTAGATGGTGGGAATCTATGACTTCTCCCTTTGCTATGGACCACTATGAAATTACAAAAGTCCTTGGTTCAGATCTGTTGATCTCTACTTTGGCTGATGATACTACGGGGAGCCCAAGAATTGCCCTGACCTATATCAAGTTGCCAAAGATCAAGATAAAGCAAAGAGCATCATATATAATTAAATTGAATTTCAAAGTGCAAAGAAAAGTCTCCACCATGACCATAGTGAAACAAAATGACTATGCCTCCAAATAGAAAATCAAGTGGAAAATTAGCAAGGAAGCTACTACAACAAGATCAAGTAGCACAATTGTTCTAGGCAGAATGGTATGTCTAGGAAGACCCTGACATAGTTGTTCTGGACAGCACAATCATGCTACCATGAAGCCAAAATGTTTATGCCAATGAGAGCAACTCGACCTAGACCGCTTCTCAACACAACTGTTTTACGAAGCCACCACTACGGTCGTGTTGCCTAGCACAACTGCGCTACCGTGCCCTCAAAACCCAAAAATCAGCAGACATATTTCCATATCCACCAAGGCCATTTTTTCCAACACACCCATTCCACCATCCATCCAGTACAACCATTCTTCCCAGAACGATCATGTTTCCACCTAAACCCTAATGCTTCCCACATATCATTTTACTTACACTCAACCCTATGCTTCCTAAGCAACTATATAAACATTGGTTGTGTCTAGGAGAAAAATTTTGTCACTTTCTAGCACTTCTAGAGCATTCACTGAGATACCTACCCATTCCATCCTACCTCCACTTATTTTCCACCTTCTTTGACCTCAAACCCCTAGATTTCTAAGGTTTGACCATTTCCATCCACCATTCCATTATTTTCACCCATCAAGAAGGGAGGAGCTCATCCATCTATTGTTGGAGGAAAAGAAGAAAGAGTCTTCTTCAAGATACATGATGTTTACTCTTCTAATCCTTCTTATTTCTCCTTTCTTGTATAATGAGTAGATATTCCCCTTAGGTGGGTTATTTGAGGGGTAAAATGTGACCTTGATACTATGCTGAGGAAAAATAATGAGTAAACTTGATGGTTTCATTTTCTCATGGTTATGTTCTACTTCAATCTTGTTTCCCATTGAATACTTTGTAGTTTTTTATTGAAAACACCTAGGTAGTAGGAAAGTGGGTAATATGTACCTATTTAGGGATTTTTTTCCTACGTCTAATTGGTGGATTCCTACATAGCTACCCATCTTCCTACATATCATTACACTCTCCTACCACTAGGTGTGATATATAAGTAGATGGTTTGGAGATTCTTAGTGTATTTGGCTTGGGGATACTTAAAGTATAGATGGTAGGTGATGTGAGGTGCAAAATCCTCATTCCACCCTCCATTACTACTCGGTTACCTCCAAATTACCTAGGAACTTTCATCCTAGAAACCTAGACTTGTTAGGTTTTAGTTGAATTCCACCTTAACTTAAGTCAAATGAGCCTCCCAAGGTTGCATACGGGGTGATAGGGACTAGTTCCCCAATAGACACCCTATTCTATCCATGGCCAACTAGTAGTTTAGGGAAATAATCTATCATTTAACTTGCTTGTCTGGCTTGATAACCTAAATGAGTGAAAGATGCTTACATGTTGTGACCAATTACTCTTTGGGATTTGAAAATAGAGGAATTGCCAAACTATGTTACTATTGACCCAACCTTGATTGTCATATTACCCCAAATTTTCCAAACTTCCCATAATTGCTAAGACCCTAATTTGCTTACTTGCTTACCTAGGGTTAAATTGGTTAAACTCCTACTTAATTAATCACTTGTGTTGATCGTGCTAGTTTAACCTTTCTAGGGTAGTTAGTGATAGTCCTTAATCACTTGTGCTAGTTTGTGGTGGTTACTTGCTAGTGTAGTCCTTGAGTTACCTTACTTGCCTAAATTGATGATCTAGTGTTTCTTCTTGGTTTGTTAGTTGGTTCATTTCTAACTTCCTAAATAGGATTGCTTTTCTAGTGTACTATTTAGTGTTTGCTTTTCCCTTGCTTGCCTTAGTGAAATTTCTTTTTCCATTACATATCCCTCTTAGTAATAAGTTTCAAGGGTTACTTAGGGTTGTTTCTTACATCTTTCAATTACTTTCTCACTTAGTGCAATCCAAAAGATGACATCAAAATCTCAAACCTTGACCTCCGCATTTGGAACCTAGCATAGGCCAACTTAGTTCTAGTGCCCCTCTATCCCTTGGATTCGACCCCTAACTTGCCATTTTTTATGTTCTAATGTGAACCCATGTGATTGTAGGAAAGTGTTTTGTGCATTTGAACATGTTGATTAGGGTTATAAATTTGTTCTCCCAAGTATGTGTGTCTCATGCACACTTCGATAGAACCTATAATGTAAATGTATCCAAGAAGAAGAATAAGAAAGGTAGGTTCCCAATGTTTTTGAGTGGTTCTCTAGATGACCAACTAGAGATGTCCATCCACCCCACCTATAATGCCAGAAAAAGAGGGCCTTACATGTAGTGGAGTTTAGGTCTTTAAGGAATCACCTTCATTATGTGTCATCCAGTTTAAGTGGAGCAGAACAAGAATTTACTTTCAACTCATATACAAAGGAATTCATAGGACAGTTTGGTTGTATCAAATTTCATACCACATCACAGTAGGAAAGTTTATGTTAGGGATTTCAAGAAGTATAATTCCATTAGTTTAATATCAAACATCGCCTACATATGTAGGAGAGAGATATACCCACCTTGGTCTTCTGGTAGAACTCCACTTAGGCCTTTTCTAGCATCTATCAAGAACATTCATAAAAAGGGTAGAATCATAGAGAATGAACTGATTTAGCTACAAGACTAGCACAATCAAGCTAAATACATCATTGGTTCTTCTAATAATGAAATGATTCCTTAGATTCAATGTATACTTAGATAATGAGGTGAGAGGAAGTGAGGGAGTAATTTGATGTGAAGTTCACCATGAATAAATAATTAGATCTATAGATGTGCCAAGACGCTATTCAAATTTCTTCCAACTTTATATGTAGTTGCACTATTCATACCAGGATCATTATATCTTTATACAGTAAGTGTGTATACGATAATGTATGTTCCTAAATATTGCAATAACTTTGGAATCATACATTAATGTCCTAAAATGGAATGCTTGTTATCAACACCACATGTATGGACCACTCTAAAAATATATTTGTTGCTTTCTAATTCCAATATCTCTATGGGCTCTATATGTAATTATATTCTTTTATTTACTCCCAATGTTTGCCTTTTCACAACAAACACGTAACAATTAATCAATGTGTTGTTGAAGAAGATTTATAACTGGGTTGGACTAGTGAATATGAGGATGCCATGGAGAGAGAATGTATATTTTTCTTCAAATTGTTGCTACTTGGTCTTTACTGTAAAGTCATGGTGATATCTTAGCAAATATACTATGTCTCTACCACAATAGGAGAAGCTATGGTGGAATATATAACCACATAGGTCATAACTTAATCTACTTCATTTATGTCTACAAACAGGATTGCAAACACAAGATCTAAATCAATAGTTAGGAGACCATATCTATAAAGAGGGATACCAAGGAAGAGCTCTACTATGGGGTGGATTTTGGAAATTTATGGAAGGAACCTCATATTGTTTTGATTTAATTTGAGAATTTATATATTTTACTCCAATCAGTGCAAAAGTTTTACAAGTACCAACATCTTGATGTTATATGTAGAAGAATCTAACAAGTCATACACATATATAGGGGCCACTGTGGAATCATAATTCATTGGGGGAAGTTGGACACAACTTGCAAATCAAACATCTCAATCAGAGCAAAAGTTTTACAAGTACCAACATCTTGATGTTATATGTAGAAGAATCTAACAAGTCATACACATTTATAGGGGCCACTGTGGAATCATAATTCATTGGGGGAAGTTGGACACAACTTGCAAATCAAACATCCCCATCCCACATATGTGTTTATAGGGACATTCATACAAACTTGAAAGGAAATAAGTAAAAAACCAATCATTCTATATTATTACAATTGTACTATTAATACATTATCACTGTGTTGCATCCTTGCCCCTATATACTAGGCATTGTAAGAGGTGGGTCCCAATAGTGAAACCACTTGTTACTTTTGATTTGAAAAACAAAACAAAACAACACATCATCCATTCACAAATAAATAAAGGATAGGGGTATATATTAATTATCAAATTCTACAAAACATAAAGCAGATAAAATTATAATAGAAATAACTAGCTTGTGAAATATAAATAAAATTCAACTACATTATCCATAAAGGACATAAAGAAAAATAGAAATAAACTACTGAATCTAGATAGATAGGTTGTAGAGGTAAGTCTAGTTATCTCTGAATCTCTCACAACAAAATAACCTTTAATGGGCTCCTTTAACACCATATCTACATGTTGCTCAAGCTTTTTGTGGAGGAAAAAATCACCCATAAAAGAGGAAACAAAAGTATGCATTAGAAACTAATGAGTATGTACATAAATAAATATTTGGGCATTATGGGATATTTAAGTACAAAAAGGGGTGTTCCCTTGCAATAGGGGGCTACCAATATATATGTAATTTCAATAAAATCACAACAAGACAATGCGGCATATTTTATATTTGTTCAAAATTTGATATAAAACCTTTTACAATATCACAATAAGAATTAGTTTTACATGCAAATATAACATGGAGTAGATAGGTGTATAGTAGGATCAAGACACCATTATTGGCCTATGGTTGGGTGGAAAGGCACTACCTAGGTGGAAATATGGTCCCCTATATATAATTATTAAAAAAAGGTGCACCTCAAGTTGAAATATGCACCCAACAAAACATGGTTATACATGAGAATCTACAATAGATAAATCAATCTAACTATCAACATGCATAATAGAGTGGTAAAAAATTTATGCCCAATTGTTAAGCATAATCAAATCTTCAAATGACATAGTAGTAGGGGTCATAGACCCAATACTAAAGAATAATTCATGATACAAAAGATTTCACATGATTATAGTCCAGGAAGCATGAAATTTCAATCAAGAATGAGTAATACTCAAGAAATTTCCTTATTATATGAAATTATGTTTATAGTCATGCAAATTCCCAAACAAAATAGCGAATTACATATACCTCACAATAGGTCTAAATATTTTGAAAGTGCTCCTAATTTTGGGTTCATATCTTCCAAAAGTTAATTACAATATATAAGTGTACAAGGTTCATTAATAATTCTAATTTATACGTTAAACCCTAAAATGACCTCATGAAAAAGTTTCAACATTGACTCAAAAAACCTTACCATTAAACCAATCCTATTTTTTCCAATTTAGAAAACATTATCCTTTTTGTATTTTTAATGCTCCAATAATTAATTATCATGTTTACATGTTAAATTATTTAATTAAATAAATAAGTATGCAAATGGACCCATTTGTCCTACATTTGGTTATTAACCAAACAAGATTGATGTGCAAATGTGGTATTTCAGCAATTAGAGTATAACAAGGTTTGGCCAACTCAAACATGTAGAATGAAAAATCTACCCTCATTGTAAACTACAAATCAAAATAGGGACTAAGGGTAGGGGTTCCCCGAGGGGTTTGTTCCCTACCTCTTGTATGGTAGCTCAACTAGAGCTTCAACTCCATGGACTAGTTGTCAAATCTTGGGTTTCTTATGAGTAGGGAAGGATCCCATTAGTTATACGGGACTAGAAAAAACTTGAACAATCCTTATATAAGCCATGTGACCACCAGGATGAGAAGTAAGCATCTATGATGAGGTCACATAGAGGTCAAAACTACATTACATAGAAGGCATGTATAACTAAAGGAAAATGACACATATTACTGCCAAGTTAATTGGACAAAGGAGAAGTGTGGTATTGTGGAGTAGATGTACTTGTTAGAGAAGATGACTAGCTTTGGGGGGAGTGAGAGATCTCTAGGGTCAATTGAGTAGGGTATTATGTTTGTGTAGATGGGTATATTTGAATCTTTGGGAATCTTAGTGGTGATATGGTTAGGGTTCTAATGGGCATTTTGACATTTGGTCATCATTCAACGTGAGTAATGGCTTAGAAGAAACATAATATAATAATGAGTTGAATGGCAAAGAAATCATGAGAAAATATTGACTGAGGAGGGTAAAAATGTAAAGGGGAAAATGGGAAGGAAAAAATTACATGAGCCTGATGCAGGGGTAAGATGACAAGTTTATAGCCATTGGATCAACCCTTGCCTCATGATGACTGGCAGATTGCATGATGCATAATTTGGGTTGCGCTATGTTGATTAAAATCAAAACTTTGGGAAACCAAAATTTGATATACATTTAATGCATCCAACTATGTATTTCTCTTTCTTGAATCACTTTGGGGTGTATTTAACATAGACTTGAAATTCGCTAGGTAACCTAATTCCAACATGTAGAATCTGAATTGAACAATTATTTTACATTATGAAACCTTTGATGTTACATTTCATTACTTGTATATTAGGCATTCACTCAATACATTTACTCCTATTAATTGATCAAATGTGACACCACATTACATTTTTAATGTACTACATATCCTTATCTATCTAGTTCCTTATCTTCCATCAAAGTGTCCTTCATGATCTCTGAACAATTGAATGAGTTGAAGCTTTCTTAGGTATCTTCAAGAACCATTTGTAAAATTTATGAGCAAGATGGTTTGACTCTCTGCTCACCTTTATAATGTCTATAGATCTAAACCATTGTTTTGAGCTATTTATCCTTTTAACCAAAGGTAAATACTTTTGAGAGATCTACTTGATATTACCAATGAAATTGACTAAAAGTTGTGTGTATGAAAGCACATTATAGGACATAAAGTGTTCCTATTTGGCTGCAAGTGACCCCTCCCTATGGCAGTAAGCTCTCCTTCATTTGGATCATTGCAGTTATGTTTACATGAACCTCCTTCAATCCATTCACCATTAGCTCCACTTATAACAAAACTGGCGCTCTGCATACCATTAGTTATACACAAAGTAGTATCAACATTGATTTGAACTCTATCATGTGTCAGAAGTATCTATCTGGTATTTTGTTAGTTGATCCTACTAATAGATATGATGGTCCTTGAGTTATTAGTGTTCCTCTATGTGGTTCTGATATCATTAATCATATCACTGAGATATTAAGACATATTATTGAAGATTTTTGAGTTCCTTGATTTCCATACTTTTCAACATGTAATTGAGAAGATAGTGTTCCAGTTATTTGGTTGTGCACTCTTCTAAATGTTTCCTTTGAGCCAATACTTGATGTTTAGGATGTTGAAGGAGTCATTAAGATCTGGATTGAGAGTAAGATGCATGTATATGGTCATGGGACAATCCTTGATAGCATGCATGTTGATTTAAGGAGTTGACTTATATATTTCACATATATCATAATCCATCATGTGTCGAGTATTCCTTATGGAGTTAGTAAGGATCCTAAAGTGGTTCAGAATCCATGCAAACATCCTTATGTGAGGGGGCAAGTATTGATTAGATATGAGATCTTAGTTACCTTGAGATGCTTTCATCTTGGGAAGGATCAGATAATTGTACATATGCTTAAGTGAATAGCATCCTAAAGCATGGTAGATCTAGTAGATGCCATCATCACACAAACTATCATGTGGGATTGGTGTTGAAATTATTATTTTATTCTATCATCCTCAAAGAATATTAGAAGACACTTTATGTCCCAACTTTCCTTTTATATAACAATACTTGAAACACTCAGATCTTTTAGCTCTTGTGGTATCACAATTACTTTTGAATATGGGTGAAGATGCATCTTTAAGCCATTTATTAGTCCACACTTTACTATCCTTCCTATTACCAATTGAAATGGAAGTCAACTCCTTTAATACTAGAATTTAGGATTTGATAGATATCCATATGCTTGAACCTATTTCTCTGAAAAGATTAGCTCTCTTATATTTTGCAGCATTAAGTTTTCCCAAAGTGAATCTTTCTTGCTTAAGAATAAATCGATAATATTCATTGAAAGAGTTTCATTATATTCTCTATAAGACCTAATACCAAGACCCCCATTCTGAGTAGGATCTAAGATTCTATCCCACACAACATGGTGGGTGTTTTTCCTTATTACTCTGCCACTCCATATAAAGCTTCTTGTAATATGAACGAGCTTATCACATATCGATATGGATAGTATTTAAGACTGTATAATGTGGGTAGTTGAATAAGTGAAAGCTAAGGTTATCCATCATGTAAGTGAAAAGTATATGTTTGCTAAAGAATTGACCTTGCCCTTGAATCTACTGACTAAATCCAGGTAGAGTTTTTAGAGTTTCTCTTATGAATAATAGATACCCTAGATGCTTCCCCAAGTCCCATATTTGTGGAATTTTGAGTCTTAAACTAATGTCCCTACATGTAGAAGCAAGTGTACCTGTAGAAAAGAAAACTGAGAATTTCTCTTGGGCTACTTTCTGACTAGAATCTTTCTCAAAATTTCTTAAGTAATGAGTAATGCATGAAGCTTAAGCCGTTGAAGCTTCACAGAAAAGTACTAAGTCATCTCCAAAACATGGATGTGAGAATTTCACCTTCTGTTGGTCAATAATGGAGGCTTCCACTACTGGCCATCCACTTCCCTTTGAAAATCTTGACAAAGATGATCCATGCAGACGACGAAAAATGTAAGGAGACAATGAATCTCCCTATTTGAATCCACGAGATAGTTTGAAAGGAGGGAGAGGGTCACCAATACAGAGGACTAAAGAATGACTTGATGAAATGATTTGCATGATAACAAGAATACCCTTAGTTGGAATAGGAAATATATTAAGTGTATCATGAATGATATCCCAACTAAATTTATCATAAGCTTTTGAGACATATATTTTAGTTACCATGTAATATTTTCCTAACTTCGCCTTCTCCATAGAATGAATAATTTCCTGTAAGAGAATAACATTCTCATGTATGCTTCTTCCATGTATAAAGATGGTTTGTGTTAGAGCAATCCACCCATCAAAAAAAGGTTCAATTCTATTTACTAGGATCTTTGAGAGGACCTTAACGCAAACATTGTTTAGGGAGACAGGCCACAAATGACTACAAGTTGTGGGACATTGAGTTTTAGGGATGAGGACAATCATACAATCTACAAACTTGGATTCAAGAAGGTCACCCTAGAAGAGTCTATGGATAAATGATATTAGACCATCTTTGATCTTATCTTAGTTATGTTTGAGGAAGTCTGCATCAATTCCGTCAGGCCTGGGAGCCTTTGATGGGTGACATAGCAAATAGTCTCTTCCTAATTCCATCTTCTCTAGACATTCTTGCCATAGTATGCCTAATTTCATGTTTCATCAAAGGGAGTATGCCAATGTATCGAGAAACCTTCTATATGTGTGACCCTAAATTTGGGCCAATGAGAAGCTCATAGAAATTTTTTTTGACCATCTCAGCAAGAATAACCTTATAATTCACCCATTTGTCATCCATGACTTTGAGTCTAGTAATTGTACTCCTCCACCTTTGAGCTTTAACTAAGGTGTGAAAAAATTTGGTATTTGTATTTCCTAATTTGAACCATGCACAATGTTATTTCTACCTCCATTCAAGTTCTTCAAGTTTGAACTCCTCTAAAATTTTCCTATAAATAATAACTAGGTCTTCAATCTCTTAAGAATACATCTCAGCTAGAGGTTTTTGAGCAAGTAAATGTCTGACTTGTAGGATTTTTTTTCCAATGTTCTCCCCTAATTTGTTTCTCCCACTTCATAGATTCTTCAAAGAACTTCTTCATAGTATCCATGAACCCCATATTGCTTCTCCAGTGGGTGTTCACTAACTCGCCAAACTCCTTATGTTCATGCAATGAATGGAGGTCCTCAACATTTTCCTTCATTGAGATTTGTTGTGTTTGGTGCATATTATCTCAATTTATTTATCCTCTATTCGTAGGAAAATCCTAGAGAGTCAAAATTTTTTGGGTGTACTTGTACATCAACTCTTACTATTGGTTTATTATGGTTCTTTTGTCTTTGACCTCCATTTGTAGAGGATATTTATGAAACATGATATTAATTAAATCCAACCAAACCTAATGCATTTTAAATTAGTAAAAAGGTATTATATAATGATTTAATGAAAAATGCTTAAGAAGGAAAGGAAAAATATGATGCCTAGACGTGGGTATGTTACAAAAAAACATCCCTTAAAAAGGATTTTGCCCCCAAAATCTCAAGCAAAGAGGGAGGGATGAGTATGCAACATCTCATCTTTGAGCTCCCAGGTGGTTTCTTCAAGTCCATGGTACTTCCAAAGGACCTTCACCAACTCGGTGTATTTATTATTTAGTTGTTTCACTTTGGAATGCAAGTTCTTCACCATACATTCTTCATAAGACAAATAATCTTGAAACTCTAAAGGGTCTATAGATATCACATAAGAAAAATCATGTACAAACTTCTTCAAAAATGACACATGGAAAACATTGTGAATCTTGTCATAGTGAGATGAAGAGTGAAGTAGTGGCAACAATCTCCAACCTTATCCAAGATTTTGAATGGTCAAACATATAGTGGGATTAGCTTGCCTTTGAACTTGGACCTCACAATGGATCAGAAAGGTTTATTTTTAGACACACATAATCTTGCACCAAAAAGTTTACATATGATCTCTTTTTATCAGCACACATCTTGTCAATCTTGTACAAACTTCATATTTTTGTTAATAAAATGTACTTTTCCAGTCATCATTAGCATTTCATTGTTATTCACCATAGAACATTCTCCCACATTAGTGCAGTGAGGATGACAATGTTGACCTTCAGGAGCTTCGACAGGTGGCAGGCCAATGTTGGCTTGGTTATAGTTGTTGTAAATAAACTTGGCCCATGGGAGATACTTATACCAAGAACCTTCCCAAATCTGTCAAGCAAGCACACAAAATAACCTCTAGAATCAATATTCTCTTCTCTTACTACCCGTCTATATATGGGCGGTGATGCGCGCCATCGGCAAAAAAAACTGAATAGAGAAATTATCCCTAGAGTTTAACCTTTTAACAGCTATCAACTCACTTATAAACAAGCAAGTTAACTTTACTATAGAAAGGTATCGATCCCATGATACAATGTTTTTAAGAGTTTAGATCCAAACCTAATTGTAGTGAACAATATTTAAAATCTAGTTTTGAAGAGAGTCATTTAGACTAAGCATGAATAGAAATTCTAGAAATAAAAAAAATTGAATTGGTTTTTTTCAAATGTTAAGAGATATTAGGGGTCTAGGTGATTATCATAGACCATGTTTTTTAGATTAAATGATTCAACTCCTTAAATACAAAAGAATAAATTAGAACCATGTGAATTTGTGTCTTACTAAGTACAAATCTCACAAGGACTGGACTTCTCTCAAACTCGAGATCTCAGCATTTGAGTATCCTCTTTCAACCGTCTAAAAGCTCTATCAAGGTGATCTCATCAAGAATTTGAGATTTCCAATTTGGTGTTCAAACTCATGGATCAAGTCTTGTTACCATAAGCTTAACAGACAACATAAAGTGGGTAAAAAGATCTTAAACTCCATTACTAAATCTCACCAGGAGATTATGGGTTCATTCTTGTTGGGATTAGGTGATCTTGTCACCCCACAAAGAATATAATCTATATAATTAGAGAACTAGTGCATAATTAGGTGGAAACATCTAATCATTAATTTATTGGAGTTAAATGCAGTTCAAGTAAAGAATGACCCTTCGGGCTACTCCCATGCCCCAGTAGAGAAACTACTCATACATAATAGAAATAGATACAAACGTAAGGATAGGGATAGGAAAAAGTCATGTTGCTAATATGCAATAATGAAGCATTTTTTAGGATTATGATGACTCATTTTCTCCTGTCCTTGATCTGTATAAATTGAGGGGGTCTCTAGGATGCCTGAGAATGAAGTGTAAAAGATTCTCCTGATGATTGGACCCCCTCCTTTAATATGAGGGAAATGGTGGTTAAAATCTTGAAAACTACTCCTGGTGGTGGCAGGGGAGACTTGGTCCGCGACACCGGTTGGTCGACTAGAAGTTTAGTCAATCAATTTGCTTAAATGTATGCTTTGACCTGAACACAAGTTTGAATGTCATAATGAGCCTTCTCAATTCAGAGTTTGACTGAGTCCTGTTGGTGAGTAGATTGAATGGAAATCCAATAGAATGGTTGGTCAACAATAATAAGCTTTCTCAATTCCAACTTTGATTGAGACTTACCCATGAGTCGTTCAACTAGAATGTTAGTCAATCAGTTGGAGTTTCTACAATTGAATAACTCTTGCATGCGAGTTGATCAGTTGGGATGCCAATCAATTGACTAGAAAGTCTAGGAGGCTGAATGTGCAATTGAAGCATCTGATTCTTGAATCTTTTTGGGCTTTGGGTGATTTGGCTATATTTTGGTTAAAATTCAAGAAAATCTAGTAAAAAATACAACTAGGTAAAGAAAATTTAAAATAAGATAATTGAATCTTAAACTAGGAATAATCAACAAAATGCTCCTAAGTAATGTCTAGAATATGAAAATTAATTAAATATGCACTTATAGAATACCCCAAATTGGAATATTTCTTGTTCTCGAGCAACATTGAATCATTAACAATACCAAATAATATTCTCTTCTAGTCCCCTCACTTACATAGCACTCCTTCAATCCTTACCATCTTTCATATCCAAGTGACCATGCTTTTCTGGAACCATTGAACAAAATTTTATAATTCCATACACAAAATTTCTTATGACTTGTTTCCATTTCAAGGCGTGTAAAGAAATAGATTCCCTATCTCTTATATCTTTGGTACTCCTACAAATTCTCACAAATTCTGCACAAGTACATGGTTCATGGATTTGATGATTTTGGGTTATGTAAATTCCCCTAGGTAGAAAAGTAGAGTGAATGGAGATATGTTAGAAGATGGTCTATCCTTTATTTGACTCTAGATATTTTTTATTTCTTTATTACAATTATATTGATTGCATTTTTGGTGTGTGTGCTTTGGCATCTTTTATTGGTTGTACGCCCCTATTAAATTTACAAGGGGTATGAAAGAAGCGATAGAGGGGGAAGAGTGAGCCACCCCAAACTTGGAGTTTGTCACATTTTTTTTTAATTTTGATTATCTTTACAAATTGAGGGGTAAGACGGTGGTGGAAGAAGTGTAAAAGACGTTAAACTTATGCAACTTGTGCTTTGGAATTTAGTGCTTTGGGAGTATCGTGGCATCATTTCAATTCATTCTGTAACTTGCGGTATTAAGAAATTTTACAAGGTATTTGCAAATTTTAAATAGGAACACATTGTGTTTGATTCCTATCTATCCAAATGTCTTGCCAACTTTTCCAAGGGATAATGCTATCAAAGGTCATAGGGGACCAGACGATATCTAGCAAGGGTATTTTATGAAAATGTTGTAAGAAGATTCACTTATACATGGGTTCTTGATTAACATGCATGATTGGCCGACTAGATAAAGGCCAAACTAAAGTAATAGAAGGAAAATTTTGAAAATTTTAATGCTAAATGACACAACATACGAAAAATGCTAAAAAGGAAAGATAGAGTGTGTGGAATGGATACATACCACCCACATTCATCCTAAACTTAAAATTTTGCTTGTCCCAAGAAAATGTTAAATAAGTAATGTAGGTAATAACTTTACAGAGATCACCATGCGACACTTGTAACTTGAGAAATCTCCAGCTGAAGGGGGTGTTGAAGAGGGTTGGGGGCTTGAATATGGGAGCTTCATGATGCACCCAATGATTGGGTGGTCATGGAATCTCAAAGGGGTGGCCTAATGCTTGAAATAATGTTTCTTTTCACCCTAAAACCCATCCAATAGGTTTCACAAGAACTCCTATGTCAGTGGAGAAAGTGTGGTAGTAGGGAGAAATGGTGCATTATAGGAGTGGTCCCCGACTGCCAACCTCCTAATATGCTAAAATGTGAATGTTGGGGGTGGACTACCTTTTGTTGTGTCTAGGATAGTAAGTGAAGGATCTTCCACACGCAATGTCGGCAGTGCAAGATTAGGTGGAGGATTAGGCTTTGGTTTCTCCTCATCACCCATATCTATATGTAGTAGATTTGGTGTTGATATGGGAAGAATTGTCTCATCACTCTGGTGTAATTGTGTATGTGGTTGTGTGCCCTCCTCATCTATCACCCGAACAATAATAAATTTAATGGGGGAATCATGATCCTTTACCATGTCTAGGTGTTTCTCTAATGCATTCAGTGATGCATGTGACCAACCCAGTGGGCTCATAAAGAACCACATCATAATCTAATAGTAGAGGCACACAAACTTCTTGCAGAGGTGGAATCACCTCATCGGGTTCAACCTGATATGGAATAAAAGGTGGTTGATTTGGAATATTGGGAACTTGATGAGAAGGCCATTCTTCAAATGAATCCACAGATTCATCATGCGAGAGTGATGGTACATTATCTAGAATAGGCTCAACCAAAGTTGGTTGGTCATTGATAATGCATGTAACAAGGTCTACATCTGGGGGGTTGGTCTAGCTCTAGGGTCTGAGTATCTATTTGATCCAACATAAGTGACATGGGGATGGTATCCTCCTTGTCATCATTATCGTTTAAAACCATCCTTGGTTGCTCCAGCTTCTAAGGGGTGCTCTCTGATTGGCTTTCATTGGATGTGATTGGCTGAGAGAGTAGTGTTTTAACTGAGCCACTCATACCTCAACTCTTCTATTCTAGGCATCTCCTTGGTTGCATCTTTTGTTGATAAGCTAATGTTGATTATTGGGCATATGACATCTTGTAGAGGGCATCCATCCTCTCATTGTCATTAGGTGGCTATTGATATGTATAATTAATTTGTTCACCATAACTCCCATAATATTGTTTGTCAAAGTCCCCCTCATCATGATAGTGATTTACGCAACATGGTTCCTCATAATAGCCTCCAACAAATTCTAGATTATAACTTGCACCATATATGTCCATAGGGAGTCTAAAATTATTCTTGAGGTAGAGTTGTTGCATGGCTTCTTGGTGTCTAGTCCTCTCAAGGCATCCCCATGCATCATGATAGAAAGAGACACATTTCTCACATCGTACATTCTATGGTCCCAACCACTTTATTTAAAATGAATACCTGCAAAATAGAAAATGTGACAAAAAGCTCAAGAGAAAAATTTCCAATGAATGAGTATACAATTTTTCTTTATTTTTTCAGAAGGAAAATAAAAAATAAAATGGAAGGAAAAAATCTAGACTAGAAGAAATTACATAACCAAGCTAAAAATTACAAATTAAAACTAAGAAATTATAAAAATAAGCTAAAAATTATAACAACAAACTAACATAACAAAAATAAACTAGAACAAAGAAGTCCTAATTATATAGTAATGGGGGGTTTGAAAGGAACTATGTTTCCCCTACAATAATGCCAAAATTTAATGTGTGTCGTCGGCACAACAAAATCGCTAAAGAAATTATCCCTAGAGTTTAACCTTGTAACGGATATCAACTCACTTGTAAACAAGTGAGTTAACTTTAGTATAGAAAGGTATCATCCCATGAGACAATGTTCTTAAGAGTTTAGATTAGAACCTGATTGCAATGAACAATATTTAAGATCCAATTTTGAAGAGAGAAGCATGAATGGAAATTCTAGAAGTAAAACTAATTAAATTGGATTTTATGTCAAATATTAAGAGATATTGGGGGTCTAGGGGATTACCACCATACACCAAATTTTTACTTTAACTGATTCAACTCCTTAATTTTAATTATTAAATCAAGTTCATGTGAATTTATGTCCTAGCGAAGCACAAATCCCACAAGGACCGGGCTTTTCTCAAAACCAAGATCTCAGCATTTGAGGATCCTCATTCAACCATCTAATGAGTATATTAGGTGGTCTCATCAAGAATTTTTTATTTCCAATTCAATGTTCAAACTCATGGATCAGTTGATCTCATCATCATAAGTCATAACATACTAGATAAATTGGGTAAAAAGATCATAAACTCCATCAAGAGATCTCATCAGGAGATTATGGGATCATCCTTGTTGGGATCAGGTGAGATCTTGTCACCCCACAAAGAATATAGTCTATCTAACCATAGAATGAGTACATAATTGAGTGGAAAACATCTTAAATACAATCAAAGTAAATAATGGGATATTGGTATACTCCCCATGCCCCAGTAGAGAAGCTACTCAGACACAATAGAAATATATATAGAAGTAAGGATATAGATAGAGAGAGTCATGCTGCCAAGATGCAACAATGAAGCAATGTCTGCAAGGTGAGAGTGGCTCATTTTCTCACGTCCTTGCTCCGTACACCTGAGGGGTCTCTATGATGGCTGAGAATGAAGTGTAAAAGATTCTCCTTTTTCTTGGTGTAACGCCCCTCCAAGCACATATAGGACAGCGGAAGCAAACCTCATGTTGTCCATAACATGGGTCACTTGGCTCGGAGGAACATTACAAAACATGATATACATTTCAATAAGATAAATGAAACACCATGCATTCAACTCAAAATATAGATTCATACATTGTTCATGGAAGGGAAAGATATAACTATATCATCTGATATCAAAACCTAATACATGTAGGCTGAGCAAAACTAATGCATAAACTATACTAAAGGATCTACTGAGTGGTAGATGGCTCCCCACCAAGCTAGAGTCTCCTTGATGTCTTCTACCTTGAAGCACTTACTTCAATTTCCTTTGTTCCTTGATCTAGGGACATCTCGTCCCACGGCCATGCGAAAACAAAGACACACATCAGTAAGCTAAGCGGCATTATGCATGTTATAAGAACTGAGAATAAACATATACTTGAACTGAAATAAACTTGACATAACTTGGCATTACGAATTCTCATTACACATTAACCTTCATTACATCAATGAATTAAGAGCATTATTATATGCATTCTCTCCTCACTGCCCACATGGGGCACATCATGCTCGGAAAGCCCATCATTGCTAGGAAGCCCATAACGACCATAAAGGTCCATCATTTCGAGAAACATATAATAAGTTACTTAATTCTCTTAACTTAACATTAGCATCATTGTTCTTATCTTGCCATCAATGTAAATTGTCCTCATCCAATAATTGCACCAAAGTGCTCATCAGGCCGGTTAAGGCTCATCTTAGTTGCACCAAAGTGCTCATTAATGTCATAAAGACAAAATAACATAAAGAGGAACAATTTACAACTTAAGTGCATTATCTTAATCATCATGGGATTTCTCCCTCTTAATCTTGACATTAAGATTACATGATTTCCATGATTCTTTATTCAATTTTTTAATCATTGCATAAGCATAGCATTAAACTAATTAACATCAGTGATAAGCATATGACCTTACGGACATAACAACAAGCATATAATCAAAGGCATAATCATTATCTTGATTTCATTCATTAACATGAAATTCTAAAGCATAATCTTAAATCATACATAGCAAGCAATTCATCCAAAGTATATATGCATAATGACATGGCCCGCTTACCTGGAGCTAGGAAAATCCTTAAGTTAGGCCTTCTTAATCATGGTTAACTCCGAATCCACCTTTATTTATCCTTCTTTTGGGTCGGCCTCACAACATGCCCCAAGGACATGCAGCCCACAACCAGCGACCCGGGCTCGATGCCCCTTTCTTGTTCGACGGGCAACCCAATGATCTTGAGGCTAGTACACAGAGTGGCCGCCCCACTCGTCCCTTTTTGTGCAGTCCCCCGAGTGTCTCGTGCATGGCCATACTCTCCCAGATGGTGGGAGACAATCTATTGGGTTCCCGTGTGATGAACAGCCGCCACATCATCTCCTAACGCGGCACACGACTGGAACAGAAAGCATGGCGCCGCTTCAAGTGCGGCCAGTGCTCGAGGTGTGCGGAAGATACTGGAAACTGACAGACTGATAAATGAAGTGTTGAGGAGAATCTGGTTCAGTGGCCACCATGTAAAGCGTAAGATCATATTGATGGTTGCAAACCTCCTCCGATATTCACGGTGATGATTTAGAACATGGAGAGAGGTTTTTTGAGATCTGGGTTCTGTTGTAGAGTGGTGGTAGATGCGAGGACATCGTTTTCTGAAAACATCGAGGATGAAATAGCGAGGTTGGTTGAGGGGATCATGGGTGGCTTTTTCCAATTTCCGATGGCTCCTGAGTGGTTTGGAAGATTATATTATAAGCACTTAGCGGTCCTTATAAAGCCTATTGGATTCCACAAGAAACAACAGGACTTGTGTTTAACAAAAGTCTGTGTTATGCAGATGCAAGAGTCCATTTTTATAATAGATCATTGGGTTCCTATTTCCGTAAAGAAACTGGGCATGATTCCTTTTATTTTGGGAAGGAGATCCGAGGATGAGGAGACGGATGTGAAAGGGACTCCCTCATGCATAGATTCGTAACGGATAAGCTCCCTTTATGCAGTCGTGACTCTTCCTATGACAATGAATCGCCGAGTGCGTTTCTCGGCCAACCGTGATTGAGAAGTCCGTGGAATCTCATAAGGACGCCTATAGATCATGATAGAGTATTTATATTGTATTTAAACTCGTATCTGATTGGTTTTCTGTTATCATTGGGAATTCTTTTGTTTGTGTATTTCAGATTTCATCCACCGCAAAGAAAGGGGATGACGATGTTGCTGCCCCTTTTTAGTTTATTTTAATTATTTTACTTATTTCTCAACAACCACTCTACTTATTAAAGCATCACGATATATGGACAAAGAAAATCATAATTGATATCTATTAGGATTCAGTTACGTTTGATTTAATTCTTTCCTAAACTTAATAGGACATCCCGGAAAAAGAATCATTATCAAACTTCGTAGAACATGATGATTCCGTATATATGATTATTTAGAGTCACAATTCATGTTTTCTTTTTGGTAAAAAGAATTTGGAGGCCTATATTTTAGAGAGAGCATCGTATCATCATATTTTAACAACATAGCATTTTTTTATTGGGACATATTACGTATAGAATTCAGGTCGATTAATTTTTTTTTTCATTTTGTTAAAAGGGCTATTTATTTGGAGGCCATTTTCATTGGGGTCTATGAAGTTTGATTTATTTAGTAAAAATTCTATTAAAATCTAATATGTAATTATTCTACAAAGTATTCGATTTGAAGGATGTTACACTTGGACTCCCCCTCTTTTTATAGGAGGGAAATGGAGACTGAAATCCTAAAAGTTGCTCATGGTAGTGGCTGGGGAGGCTTGGTCTGTGATGCCAACCAGTCGACTGGAAGTTCAGTCATTCGATTGTCTTAAATGTATGCTTTGGTTCAAGGGTAGGTTTTAATGTAATAATAAGTCTTCTCGACTCAGAGTTTGAGTGGGTCTTGTTGGTCTGTCAATTAATTGGAAAGACAGTCTATCACTTGGTATGTGGTAATGGGATTTCTCTATTATGACTTTGATGGAGTCTTGCTGGAGATTCAATCGACTAGAATGCCAAACAGTCAGATGGAGTTTCTAGACTTGACCAACTCTTGCATGCAAGTCGATTGACTGGGATGTCAGTGGATCAATTGGAAAGTCTGGGAGGCTGAATGTGCAATTGAAGCCTCTGATTTTTAAATATTTTTGGGCTTTGGAGTGATTGAGTCATATTCCTATAAAAATTTAAAAATATATAATACAACTCCAATTAATGTGAGAAAAGCTAAACTAAGACATTTGCATATAAAACTAGGGAATAATCAACAAAATGGTCCTAATTAATGGTCTCAAATATGCAAAAAAAGGATAAATGTGCATTTATTAGGTGGTAAGTTGTGATAAAGTGCATGTTAGAGCCCATCTAGTCTTGTATTTGCTTCCACAAATGAGATGTAAACTTTGAATATTGATAAGAAACTATCATGTTATGCACTCCATGTTGGCAAACAATTTTGTCAATGTGTGCCATATCGAAAACCTTGTATGTTCTCTAGAATGGAAAAAGTGTTAGATTTTTTAAAAAAAGATTGCAAATTGGTTCAATCTTATTCATCCTATACCTATAGGTAGGAAGAACATCTTAGATACAAAAAGGAGACAACCCAAATCAAAAACCCATATGTTGGGTCAAACAGGTGATCATGCCACCCCACCTTTACAGAGAACCTCCTCTATTGAAAAAGAACCCAAGAAAGAAGACATGTTTACTGGTTACCCTGATTCCTATACTATTCATCAAGATATAATAAAATTAAAAATCCTCCTAACATTAACCCATGTCAGTAAGAATCATCCTTAACAAATGCTCCCCTCAAAGAAAAATGACCTCAAGCAGTTGGATAAAAAAAACTCCACAACACCACTCCAAACAAAACTAAGCATCACCCTCTAAGGCCTCCATCAATATATGACCAATCCTCTCAACTACCAATGAGCAACCAAACCCAAAAACAATCACAAAATGTCAAAGCTCAAATCCTCCAAAAATAGAAAGCATCCATCATACCATTATGATCTTTTGATGTGCACACTAGGAAACCCAATTATTGACCCCCTAAGACATTGCTCCTCTTTGCCTTACAGCCTCTACCTCGACATCCTACTAAAACCATGTTAGAGTAGAAATCTTCTAGGTCAACATCACTACCAGCATACATGCTACACCATTCCTCTTCAGAGGACCTCCCTCCTTATCTTGGATCACTTCTTCTAATAAAGAGGTGAACACAATCCATCTATTGATGAGTTTTGGATTGACCCATGACAAATATGTGTGATTCTATCTTGGTTGGTATACATAAACGACCTTTGAGCTAATGAAGTCTTTCAACCTTTAATGGTTGAGGATATGTCTTATACCATCCAAATCAAAAATCGGGCAACTTTAAGGGGTTTCTACTACTGAATATGGAGGAGGAGACGTCGAAGTTAGCATCTTAGAGGGAAGATGCATAACCTCCAAAGGAATATGTGAATATTCTCCAAAACTAGAGAGAACAAGACCCCCTGACCACATGCCAAGTCTACCACCTTAGTAATCCTCACCAAGAATGTAAGTTCTTTGTAACTTACACCAACCTTGTAGTCATATATGTGATCCTCAATAGAAGAAGGTGATAAATCTCACCCGTAGAAATGCCTTTCCAACTAGAGATTGTTATCACCTTAGCAAAGGATTTTACTATCTCTGTTATTGGGACATCATCCCTAAACACAAAGGGAACCTTGCTCAACCAAATCCACATCTGAATCAAGCTCCTATATAGACCTTCTAGTATATACTTCTTGATGGGGAGGTCAACATCACAAATCTGAGGTGGCATTGATGTTGTCAATGTGGAAGTTGAATTATGTAGGAAGGAGGGTCAAGGTATGGTGGTTGGAAAGATTTTTTCACCCCTATGACAAGGAGAAAATTCTATTGAGTAGGTGATTTGAATATTACCAATCACTTCTGAGGTTCATCTAACCACAACCTCTGATTTCAACCTTGCAAGTGTGTGTATCCTAGTGTCCTTGTCCTCATCTAATCGAAAGGGGATCTTCTTAGAGAAAGGTGACTTGTAGGATTGGGCTCCCTCCTTTGCTCAAGTAGATGATTACAAAGGTATGACTGAAAATCTCCAATCATGTGTCTAGGACACTGACATTGATAAGTCCTCTTAGGGCTTGGCATTGGACCTAAGAGTGGGCACATTTAAGGCAGCAGTAACAATAGTCCTTTGGCATGGGAAGAAAATCCTCGTGTGTAATTTAATTGGTTTATTCATTGTAGAGATAGCACTGATAGTTGGAGAGGGGGGTCCTCCTTCACCACCTCATCATATAGGGCACACAACTCCATCTTCACCTCAAGATAGAAGATAGAATGTTTATCACCCTATACAATGGAAGAAGGAACCACCTCAGTCTGAGTGTGGGTATGAACCTATTTTGTGTGAAGTATACTATTGAGTGTGCCACAACCTCCATGCTATTCACTGAGCAAGCTGTTTCTTCATGTCGCTCATGTTCACCTATCAACTCCTCTAGGGTGAAGAGGTTAGCATGTTATCAGATCGGATACTCTAGCTCAATCCTCTCTAATGCATGTTCTCACTATTTCTCCACAACCACCCTTCACACAATGAGGGATGGAGGTCAACACCCATTGTGGGTAAAAAAGGAAATGAGAAAGTGACTTTAAGATGTCTTGGAGCTGGAAAAATCTGAATGCATTAGTGAACACTACACAATTCCCTAAAGTCATGTTGACAAAGATCACTACTCAACTTACCCTATGTGGAAGCAGGCCTACCAAGCCCAAGGAACCCACAATAGCTTAGAGGATCCAAAGGCTGGAAAGATAATTTATCTGAAATCTCAAAATGAAGAGGGAAAGCACAAAGGAAGGAGGAAGGAGGGGTGAGGAGGAGAATAGGGGAAGGAGGCGATCTTCCAGTGAGAGTATGTCATTTGGAGAACTAGCCACTAGGGTCATAGCCCTAGAGGTGACTTGTCTTGAGCCCTAATAATTAAATCACATATATTCCCCTTCATCTTCAACATCATCTACAAAGGTTGGTTCAACAGTGTAGTGCAGGGAAATATGGCTACAAGATAGGCAACAAAAATTAAAAAAAATTATCTATCATATTCCCATGACCAACGGATCACGTCAATTACTATAAGATAGGAAGGATGGTATATGAGGATATACCTAGTCTTAGAGCAAGTCCAGTGACAATACTCGTCATTGTAGATGCACAACTATGAATCCTAGTTGCACTATAACTCGTCTGACTACTCCTTAAAGGACACCAGACTCAAGCGTCATCTTCTACAACAAATCCTCTCATCACGTACTGCCAGTTGATGATTTCCTCCTTAGCGGAAGATAATGGCCTCCTGCCTCTAGAGAAGTCCACATGGACTTCCTAGAACTCCTATCCTCTTGCTAGATTAGAAAGGAAGGAGTTGTCCCTCCCACTGGCGTACTAGTCACCATTCTACTCTCCCAAAACAATGATTTCAGTTGCTCTCTCCCTTGTCAATCCCTCCCTAGTCGGGTAGGAATTGTCTGGGCTCTCGTGGATACCATAACCAGAGATGACAACATTTTTCAAGGTTACTGATTCTCAATTGTCTATAATATGTTATGGGAAGCCCCAATATCCCTCTATTTATAGGCAGGGTTTGGGTTTAGGTTCCCAGTCTGTGTAGGAGTGGAAGAGACTAAAAGATCTCAAATTTTCCCAACAATTCTGAAAATTTCACAACCTGTGACAGCCCATACGATCATCTAGCATTCAAGACTGTCATTTGGTAGTTTCCCAGTTGTTCACGAAATTGGTAATTCATTTCTAATTAATATCCCATATTAATTTCCTTGCACAACAAGTAATGTGCAACTCAAACAAATTAAGAAATATCTAGAACCTTTCGTTGATCGAACCAGACCATCTTGCCCATGAGAGATGGCCATCTCGGTCACCCATACAGTCTTCTAGTGAACAAAGTCAAGCCAGTCTGTTTGGTCAGTTCGCTTCCTTTGCTAATTCAAACTCAAAATAGGCCTGACTCCCCAGACACCCATCTCAACAAATTGAGATGCTCGTTTGGCACTCCAGACGGCCGTATCAACACTTGAGATGGGCATTTGGTAGAGTTGTCAGTCTATTTTTTGTGCGAATCAGATATGTAAACACTCTAGTACTTAATTCAATTGTCATTCGATATCTAAACTCCTCTTCTAGGCCAAGACCTATGTGTGTGACTTGAAAGGTCCCATATTGTGTTGGCATTGAATGTCCATAACACTTATGACATCACAAGCAATGAGCAGTGCCTACTCACACATCAATGCTACCCAAGTAAATGGAAAGTTGGAGAACAACTTCAACCTACAATATGTGTGTATGGTGTTGCAGTGTTTGTATAGTTCCTTTGTCACTGATGTCCAGATTGAACTAGAGGCATGGAACAGTCACCCTCATTATTATTCAATCATGTTTCTTGAACCAAGAGGAGACTATCTGAGATATATGTAAGCTCAATATCACACATTGACTCACATGAGCATGGCCATGCTTTTCTCAGTCTCTCTAATCAAGAGGCCTAGGACATCACACTTCAATAGGAGGGACAAATCTCATATCTATCATTCACAATCTATCCCCATGTGTCAAATACACCCAATCATCACCTTTATAACAACCCATGTTTCAGGATTGTGCTTGATGATTTCAAAGTGTACCCAATGACATGTGATGAGTGCAATGATTTCTTGTCTAAGAACCACAACAACCACCATCACTGTGAGACCTGAATATGACTTCCATGAAGATGGATTCCATGTGTCAGTCTCACGGTGGGTCTGTCTGATACGTTGTTCTCTAACATGTATATGTGTGCTTGGTTTGATATCACCATATCATGACTAATGAGATTTAGTCATCAACAAACTCACACTCTGATCGTATGTGTTATTTTTGTCTATCAACATTCCACAATAACAACTAATCAAGGACATAATGAGAATATGTATATGTACTCTTAACATCTGTATGATCTCATCCACAAGGGTAGTAACTTGAATACATATGTCATTGAGTAATATGATTCTCTAGACATTTATAATGTTACATAATTATCTCATAACTAAATTAAATAGAATAAATTGGAAGCTCACCTTTTATTAATAATCAAATTGTCTTTACAGGTTATGCCATTACAATCATCACATGATTAACTCTCAAGGCATACTTAACCAACATGTAGGACTATCCCATAACTCATCAAAAGTTTGTTGACTTGCTTATGCAATCAACAACAACCCATATCACAACACATACACTTTTTGACCTTAGAAAACATGTAAAAGAAATCCATGGTGATGTTCTCCCACGTCCATTTCAGTATATAAGGTAGATGGAGAAGAACAACATGTCATTGATATTTTATTTTTATTTGCTGGCACATCAGGCAATTCGCCACAGATGTAGAAGTATCTCTCTTCATATTTTTTTTCACCAAAAACCCTATTGTAGGCCCTTATACATTTTGGTAGTATTAAGATGAATGATGTACTTGGACCCATGTTCTTTACTGAGAACTCCTTACCTTAGATCATCAACATTACATATTCACAATCAATGTAAAAAATGTATGGAACCATGAACTCCAATAGGAAACATAGACTGTGACTTCTCAATCAGTGTCTTTATCTTGTCAAGATCATGACAACCTCGATGTGTGAAAAAAACTTTAGATATCTAGGAGGGGTAATAGACAAACTAGAGACACTCTTAGTTTCTCCACAACAATACCATCAACAACATTTGGTAACATAGTCATCCAACTTGAGACGTGTTACAAGTTCCTCCATAAGAAACATCAAATAGAGGCAGATACATTGACTTTTTTGCAACTTAACTTTTTAGTGACAACAATGACTTTTCCAGATGGTATGGGATGTTGACATCATAATCTTTGATATATTACATCCACCTTCTGTTTCGTAGGTTCAAATATGTGTAAGTCATCAGCCATCACTGACTTTCATGATTTGAGAATACATCAAACTATAATCCACCCAAGTGGTGATTCTAGCTTTTTTAAAGCATGAACTATGACATCTAGTCATGGGTAGGCCAATTACCATTGTTGGGTCTCAAGTAATGTGAGGTGTAACTGATAATTCATCCTTCTTGCATAAGGATGTACCCCGAGCCTTGTTCAAAAGAATAACTAAAAATGATGCAAGGTTTACCCTCTTTGGGTAGGTAAATCACATATGTTGAAATTTAAACATCTCTTGACTCCAAGAAACTATTTTCACACTTAGGTGTCCAATACAGTTTTACTTCCTTGCATGTCAACTGTGTCATGGGTAGAGCTAAGTATGAGAAATTGAAAACAAACCTTCTGTAGTAACTAGCACAGCCTAGAAAACTGAGTATCTCAGAGGGGTGTTTCATGTATTTCCACATTGTCACTAGTTCAATTGATGACAACATGTCCCTCTGAGATTATGTGGACTAGAATCATAACTTCATCGAGAAAAAACTCACACTTGAAAAAAAACACATAGATAATGTTCTCATAGATCCTAAAGAAAAATAACACATATGTTTGTAATGTCGATCTAGTGAATCAGAATAAATAATTACATTGCCAATGAAATATCACCACAAATTCACTAAGGTCTGAGTGGGAAATCATATTCACCAGATGCATAAAAGGTAGTCGGGGCATGCGTCAAATAAAATGCATGATTAGGAATTCATAGTGCATGTATTGTGTGTAGAAGGTCATTTTTGGTATACCTTCATCCTTCACTCACATATGATAATAGCCTCTTTAAAGATACATTTTTTAGAAGACAATGTTAGATTTTAATTGATATCAAATCACCTACATTCTCTTTCTTTCTCTCGTATCCTCATTTTCTAGAGTTTCAGAGTTGAAGAAAGCAAGAATGGATTTGATCCTCACTAGTTGATTGGATTTTTAGAAATTTTACGGTACTTGGAACCTAAGGTGAGTGTTTATCACCTATTAAGCTTCATAATCATGTTGAAATCCTAATTCCATCCAACTAAAATAGACAAGATCCTTACTTGTACTTATATGCCATTGGGTAATCATTTGGGAAGATTTTGGGAAATGTTTTTTATTGACTTATATTCTTTCACATTGATATGTAATTATTTAATAATGGGTATAGTTCCTTATATATTTATAGAGAACTATGTCATTTTACACATATATTGGCTACAATTATCCTAGTGAGTGTTATGTTTAGAAATTGAGTCGACATATATAGAATCTTGTTTTAACTTAATAAGATGAGTTTTCAACTATATTCTTGAATCTTTGCTATAATTACATATATAATGTACATGATAATTGGTATGGGGTTTGAAATGTGGATATTCCCTATTTAGGGTTAGTGTTGAAGGATTGACTCAAAAGAGCCAATGAATTAATGTATACATATAATTGATGGATGTATTGTATGGTAACTAGGGTTTCAATGTGTGTTAATAGCTATATTGAAAACCTAAACACTCTAATGAGATTAATGAACACTAAGGTTCTTATGATGTATTGAACTAAGTCGACTTCTTGAAAACCCTAGAAATTCAATATTTAGACAAACATGAGGTATAAAGCACATACTTGTATATAACTTTTTAAATGTGAAGATATGCTAAATTGTAGGTATTAAAACTTCATTTGAAGGTGATAAGTATGAACAGGATGAAATCTAAATATAATGCATATGTTCTATCATAACATATGAAAAATGAGTGAACCCCACATGAATTCAATTCTTTTATACAAGTCACATAAGTATGAATTGAGAAGATGATTAAAGATTAAGGAGTAATAAGAAGTGACCCTAACATGTGATACTTCATAAATTGAAAGTTTTTTAAGGAATAGAATTATTACTTTTATCTACCAAAATGTCATTATAAGTCAAGACACGTGGTACATGTACCTAAATACAAGAAAAGAAATGGACAAAGGAGACTAAATTCTGAAGATAAGTAATGAGTGAAACTTTAATGAAATGAGTATGACAAAGTCTTTCATATATTTACTTAAAATATATTTGGGTTGACCTAAGTCGATTAAAACCAAATTGTGGAGGATTTCAATGAGAGAGAAACTATATGCATTACATAAATTTGGAATGATTAATTAAATATATAGTAGTGAACATAGAATGAAAGAAGTTATGACTAAGTATTACAAAATGAAGAATAAATTAAGAAAATTAATAGTCAGATCTAAGAACCTAATTATAACCAAATATGATGAACTCTGTGATAATAATGAATAATGTTCTCAAATGAGGGATTGAGGAATTTATATAAGTATAACTTAATTCAATTACAAAATGAAGTTCAAGGATGTGAATTGATTCATAAGAATGTGTTTTTGGATTGTAATTATCTGTTAAAATACTTGTATTATGAGAATAGTCTACTCTGATGGATTTAAAATGACATCAAATATGTTTTAATAATAATCCTTATTGAATAATGGTTGATAGTAAAAGAGGATAATTAATAGTAGAACACTTATGTATTGATATTTATATGTACCTATTGAAAGTGGATGGAATAAGTATATGTTGTATAATAAACATGTCCAGAGCATGATGAATACCATAAGATGTCAATATGCTTATATCATTGCTAGTTAATGTCTCTGTAAACCTTCGACGAGAACTATGATATGGAATGAACTTATAATAAATATTTTAAGATTGAACTAACATGCATTGATTACATTTGAGTTATCATAATTAGGGTAAATGATTGATAATGAGATTATGTTTCTGGCTGATAGCCCACGGAGAATGATTTATATGAAATGATGTGAAAATGGAAAGGAACATATATGTTGCAAGTTATAGAATGTTGTGATTCTTGTTTTAATCATTGTCTTTCTCTTTAATGCTAATATGTTTTATGTCATTCTAGTTGCACGAGAATGCACAAACATGATAATGATAATTAAATTTCTTATTTAGATTGTAAAAGGATTAAGTAACAAGAGAAATAATAGATACATCTAGTGAGGTTCCCTAAACACCATGAGTTTCCCCCGAGGTCCATAGTGGGGAAATGAAACAAGTATCCTTTTAGTATTTAGAGAATTATGAGAGGAATTTTTAGTGTGTGGATCAAGCCCTTAAAGGTTAGACTACCGGAATTCAGGAGTAACTCTACGGTGTGATTCTAGCCCTAAATCCTTTGCTGTGAAAGTCTATGTCCATGAGGAATAGACTATGATCAAATGAAAATTGTGAAACATGATAAATATTATGATATGTGATATTATATTATGATGGTTCCTACATAGTGTACTCGAGATGAGTATGTGAGCCTCTTTAGGCAACCGTGCTATGGACCAAGGTTTGTTGTTAATATCTTAAGGTGGATGACTAAACCCTAATATAGTGATGATGAGATGTTGACATGAGAATTAGGCATGGTGACTTATACTTGGTGAGGTACAAGTCAAGTTGTTTTAGGGAAAATGACGTAATATGACAAGTCATGTAGAATATGAGTTGAATGTTTGGTACATGCCTTTTACGACTAGTTGATAGACCAATTGTTATTGAATAGTTTCTTATTGTGTAAATTAATTATTATTTTATAAAGATGGTCTATCTATATATTCTTATTTTTTCGATTTGGAATCTGATATTAAATGTTGACAAGTTATTGGTGTTGGGATTTAGTATCCACTATGTATAATATTTAGATTTACTTTTCATTTGATTAGTCTTTTTCGGTAGACATGTCTTATGGGTACTTCAATTTTAGGAGTGCATGACGTTTTCTTGGTCCGGCTGGTGGGTTGTCACAAAGATGATGTTATTGTTATATCTTGATTTTAATTGTTTTGACATTGAATTGTTACTCCTACAATTAGCTTATCATTTTGAAGTAATTAATATCTACCAACCCACTCAAAGACATACTTTTAAAGATGTTTAAATTTGGAATTGGCCTAAGTGAATACCTTATCTGATTGATTAGATCATTGTCATAAACTGCATTTGACTAAATGCTAGAATTTATACCTTTTAATATATGTAAATTCCTTTAATGTTCTATATACTTAGTCTGATGTTGATGCATGTACTCGGCTTGAGTGGGAGGTATCCACTGATTGGGTCTCTATATGACTCTCATGAGGTTGTTTCATATATTTTTGAGGTATGATCTCATCCAACAGAGAGGTCGTGAGTAAGAAGATATAAATAGAATAATCTAAATTAGAATGTCCCCATACTCTCTCTTTCCCAGGATAGGTAGTATACCGAGTTTTTTCTTTCATATAAATGTCACATATGTAAATTGAAAAGCATATGAGCAATAAGATTTAATTTTGGTTGAATGGAGTTGAAAAGATTTGTGATAACTAGATATATTGTCCTTGATGTGACATTGTTTTATGAGGCTTAAGGAAAAAATTACCTGTGTTTTTCATGTATTGTGTCTATCACATTTGTCGAGAGTTAGTTGTTTTCTTTCATAATAATGGTTTGGGTTTAGGGTTTATATGGTTGGCATTCAATTGACCAAAAGAGTGGTCTTGACACTTTAAATACAAAAATATAATAAACTATGAAGATAAAAAATTGACATGATCAAGACATCATCCTAAGTTCAAACTTATTGATTCCTTAACTCTCCAATAGAGTACCAGATCCACGGTGAACTTATCATATATATAGTTTCAGCCATCTATCATCATTAATCACTATTTATTTCTTAGAAAAGAACCCCAGGGATATGCCACTATCTAAACAAAGGTCCAACTAATTATATGGCCTTGATGAGTTCATTAAGGTTGCATCTTGATATGTCAACAATAATTCTTCCTTTTTTGCATTCTTTCTTCCTTGACATGGATCTTTCACCACAGTCCTTGTAGTCATCCTATGGTTTTGGACCACTATCAAATATACAATCTAGAAACTCCTCTTCCTCTTGATAAGAAATTGATATTTAATATAGAAAATACAACTCCTTCAAACCTTCCTAATATGTTGAGAATCAATGCAATGTGAATAGTCATTGGACATACACCACTATGTTGTAGAGTTTTTAGAATATCTAATTTCCAATCAAATTGGATCCCACATGTGATCACTAATGGAGGAATTGATCTATCTCTTCTATAATTGGGTTGATCATAATAATATGATCAGTTTGTTGTCTCTTACCTTACCTTATAGAAGTTGATATGATGTCCTACCGAGACAAATTATGCCCTTGTAATACTACTTCACTCACAACAATTTCACCATTGAGATTAAGAACACTAGAAGTCACTAGATCATTAACAAACTCTTCTCTATCATTATTAAATGTAGTCTAACACCCTGGTTGGGATTAGGAAGAGGCATCATGGGTCATAGAAGATGCTTGAGGACTATCATGAATCATCTTCTTGCTTAGGCCATTACGTCGAAAATTAACTCAATCCTTGCCCAACCAAATTTGTACGTCCTTGAGAAATCTAGATCCACCTTCCAATAGGAAGCCATTTGGTGACCAAATAATCTACAATGCACACAAATGTTTATATTTACCAAAATATTTTACCTTTAGTAATGTAAGATATCTATTCATAGATGTTAGAGTCAACATTGGTAGAGGCAATGTAACTCTGAGCTCACATCTTAGTAGAATCAAAACACTCCATTTCTAATGTTGCGTCATAATATTCTTACGCTCATCCAAAGTTAATCTCCACCCTAGATATATAATATAGGGTCTAAGGAGCCCCTCAATACTTCATTCTAATTCAAATAGGCACAATATGAAGAGATACATGGAAATAAATGACTTCAGCGCCCAATTCTAGGTGATAATGAGAACCCGCTTCACAAACCATGGGGTTTTTGTCAAGGATGTAATTTATTTCTATATAATATTGGATGCAAGAATGAAGCCTTGTTTTTACTCAGGGATGACCTCAATTTTTTTGCTAGCATGCCTATTTTGTGGATCTAGTCTATCAGCTTCCTTCTAAAATATTTTGGCATATAAGTCACACAACAATATGGAATTCCCAAGAAGGAAAATCCCCTTTTAGACTAGGAAGAGTTTTCATATTCGCACCATTTCACAAGGTTGGATGAATAAATGGAGTAGAGTTATATCATTGATGTATAAAGCATCCTTACCTTGACAACTTTCTAAATCCACTTTAGATTCATCATTGGATCTTCAAGGAGGACACTAAAATATCACTAGGGGAAGTTGATGAATGAATTTTCATCATAGTTCTAGTTGTATTTTTAGCTTAGTTTTTCATTAATATTCCTCATTTTACTCTAGAATTAGCTTCGATATAGTTTTCCCTAGTTTTAGGTTAATTAGTAAGGTTTTGATCTGATTATTTGGTTTTCATGATAGATTTGAGATTCATTATCTACGCACTAGCATAGGATGAGAAAGTTGCAACACCATCGGTCTTCTGCATCATCAATTGACAACCGGTAATTAACAAATGGAAATGTGGCTCATTTCACTCTATCAACCGGTGGAGCCCCCTATCACCAACCAATGAAAATTATGTTCATTGCATGATGCAATTTGTGACTATCTTCACCAAAGAGAACCCATAAGTTGTCAACTGATGGACCACCTACACAACCATAAACATATGAAAACTTTGATGATGTCAATCAAAGAAAGTTTACTACTCCCCATCTACTAATGGAATCATAGAGTGATATCCACAATAGATGAATTTTGTAGGTTCTCATCAATAGATGAACTTGACACACCCATGAGACCTCTAAACATCACAAGACCCCTAATCTTTATCACACAACCTCCCCTTTGCATCCATGGTGGTCGATGATTTAACTATAGGGCGACTTTGAAATTTCAAAACCCTATAAGATGTATGTAAATACAAGTCATGCCTTCAACAAAAGGATCCAACATATTTCCATTTTAATCACATATCCTACTTCCATTAGCCATTTACAAAGTTTGATGACTACATCAATTAAAGAACACCTTATGCCATCACCATCCACCTACTCTACCATCACTAAGACTGGTCCAGGCCAAAAATGATATCAAAGACATCTATTTCACCTCCAATGAATGTCAAAGAGGGTTCTTGATGCTTGTTCAACACCCTCATTTCCAACGTTGAAGAAACACTTCCACGAATCACAATTAGTGTCTCCTTCTACCATGATAACAACGATCTCCCTATTTTTCCTTATTAAACTTGTCATTACTATCATAGGAGAGTAGACCCCTAGCTAGGGTGTGGGAGTATCTTCAATAAAAAAAATTCTATTTTCTACTATTGTTATGCATGTATGATCATTAATTGTTATGGATCAAACGTTTTATGCTTGAAAATCTTATTTGGACAACTATTTTTCATGTTTATCTAATCATGTACATCGATAACTTCAAACCTAAGATTTAGGATATTATTAGGTTCATTTTAAACATTTGATGAGAATAATAGATATATGTATCATGAGGAAATAGGTAAATCATCTCCAAGTAAAGCAACAACAAGCTTAGACTAATATCTACTCAATTTAATCCTAACACTAAAGGGGGATTTATTCGACCTGAACATATGTATGTTCATGCTATTTACACTTAGTGAAAGAGTGAACAATAGGTATAAGTGGTGATACCCATCCAGCCTAGTTTTTCCAACCATTATGATTAAAAAAATTAATGTGACCTTTTTTATCTGAGGTCTTAGTTTAATCAAATCAAATCTAATGTTTGTTACAAGTGCTATTTCTAGTGTGGTTAACTAATTCTTGAATATGTTGTCCTTTGGGTTTGACTTTGAACTATATTATTTTTACACATGCATCCCGTGATAACCATTGATCATGAGATTATGGCATAAGTTGATGGATTAATAGAATACAAAGAACACCCTTAAATTTTTTTCATAATTTCAAAATCTTTGTTTTCTCACATTTAATCGGATACACTAACTATACAAGGGTATTTAAAACTTGATTACTCTAATCTATTTTCAACAATAAAGATATATATCTAAACATTCATTCTATTTCTCACACTTCCATGTAATGATAATAAAATTCATTCTCTTTGTTATGGAAACAAAGCTACACATCATCATTTACAACTCTCTCATTTTCATACAAGGAGCTAGAGTGACATGGACCAACTAAAGTTAACTAATCTGATACTTAGATCTTGTGGCAGATCTACTCTATCATTGACATTCTTCAAATCCATATGGTTTCCCTAAAAATTGTGAGTAGAGAGGTGAGCCTACTCATTGATTGAATGAGCACTTCAAAAAAATAGTTTAAAGTACCTAGATAATCAAATACATGTTATTGAGAAACTGAATATAAAGAATATCAGTAGCAATATATAAAGGAAATAGTCTTTTACAAACACATGCATGGCATGTTACTCTAGATTACTACCAAGAGTAAATAAAACACTGAACATTATTATACAATCATAGAGGAAACTAGTAATTCATAAACATACAAATAGAAATTTACTCCATAAAACTCCAAGGAATAAATCAATGATTGCACACACTTCATTAATCTCTCATTCATCTTATTATAACTTAAACCAAAATGAAGTGTACCATGACATGTGAAAGAATCATAGCAAGCTATGATCTCACTGTACAAGACTTAAAATCATGTCCATGTTCCTAAGTCTATCTCTTAAGTAAGACCCCATCTTTAGCGGGCCTCACCACATCTGGATCTTGGAGGCCAATGGGAGTAGCCATATGTCTGGAATTGCTCCTCTAAACTTGGGTACTCAGGCAAAGGGTCAAAGCACTATGGCTTGTTGTGCATCAATGGACCTACCAAAGATGTCCACTGATTAACACAACTCATACGATAGGTACAACCAACATCCTCAGTTAGTGTTAGATACAACACAATTGTAAGGAGTTTGTCCTCACTGGCCTAGACCCCCACACCCCCATTGGTGCACTCCAGCTTACCTCGATCTGGAAAAAATATCTCCAGCTGAGAAGCACATTTTCTCCCCAGAAAGCATGCCTCCTAGGAAGGATTATACAGTGCTCAGGGCATCCAAATGTCTAATTCACTTTTAAAATTCATAGTTCAATCATCAATTCATCATTTCTTAGTTTAACCTTATAAAATAGTTCTTTTCATAAATTATCAACAATCTATACTATAAACTGAGCAACTGAGTAACACCATTTATCATATTGAAGAACGATAAACTGAACATACTTGATTCACTGAATACCCTATCCTTAGGTTTTCATTTGCCTCTTTTACATATCATATGACTTCCATAAGGATTTAATGCAACATAAACTTTCATTGAATAAGGACTGCTTTCAACAATTCATGTACAATCAAACATATAAATACAACCTTGTTATGAACTGAAGTATAATTTCCATGCCATTCATATAAATATCATGCATCAAGAATAATATTGAATAAATAAATCTATAACATTAAAAAGAATCACTTATGTTGGATTTCATAATGTTTATTTGCAAACTTCCAACTTTCCACTCATTTAGGGTTTCACCCTCTTCACCGAGATTTCAAGAAAACACTGATAACCTCAAATGAATTCTGAGATAATATTTTTCATATACGTACTAAAAATCATTCATAAGTAAAGATATTCAAATAGGCAAGATCTTCATTTAGATATATAACAATTTCATACATAACCAAGAATCCTAGATTTTGGTATATTCTTATAGCTTCTGCAATAACTTTACAAATTTTATTTTATATGATTCATATCAATTTAATGTTCAATCTATTTTCCTAGACCTAGAGTAAACTATTCTTGATACATATGATCTCAACATTACATATTGACTCCCCTGAGCATGGCCATGTGTTTCATGGTTTTACTCATCAAATATATCACTTGAATTGAATGGAAAAATTCCATCTACATCCTCACTTTAATCTACATGTTTCACTAAACACCAAGCACTACCTATATGGAAACCCTTATATGTTGAGCAATGTTAAAGTATATTGAACAACATGTGATCATTATAGTGACTTCAAGACTAAGGCCAAAATTCACCGCTGTCACTTGATATATGGTTTTGACTACCATTAAGCATCACATGTATCATACTGAGGGTGGGTTATTCCATTACACTTTTTCATTACAAGTACCTATCTTTTAACTTGATATCCAATATCATGACCAAGGGGATGTAGGCATTATTCAGCACACATACTAGTCTTAATATATTATTGGCATCCTAAGTTCAACAAAAATATCCGACTAGGGACCTAGACAGGAATGGATACTCTCATCATATACATGATCTCATGTTTAGGTCTTCAACCCAAAATCACATGTCATTGATTTATTCATTCTTAGAATAATGTTATATTTTGTTATTATCTCATATTGAAGCCAACATAATGATTGGATTCCTGAATAATTAATTAAATTAGTTACAAATCACTACAATCATCATATGAGTGGCTATTAGGGAATACTACCAACAATCTCCCACTTAAACCAGAGCCAATCACTCGAGAATCTAGGTCTAAGTGATCTAACATGCCCATCATGCCTTTTGTGAAATTTCTTTAGTTAGAGGATAAACAACATTGTCTTTAGTTGGTAATTTGTAAATCTTTACATTTCCTTGCCATGACGATCTCTCCTATAAGATGGTAGTGCCATAGTATATGGTTGGAATGTTGATATGATCTAGGTTCCTTAGCTTATGCAATGGCTCCATTGATGTCAAGGTGTATCTCTATTGCATTGTCAATGGATGGAAACATTCCTAGTTCACCAATGAACTTCTTGTCCATATAGATTCCTTTTTTGTACTATAGATAGAAATTTACTCTATCTATATTATAAAATAAGCCAATGTTTCTTGCTTGGAACGTTATGTAGCTCACAACTCTGCCATTGAGGCAAAACACAAAACTTTATTGTGATCAATAATCATCCTTGTCATTTTAAAATCTTGTGTTGATGTAAACATTTACAACCAACTCTTCATCACCACCATACATAAGGAATTTATCCTTAGTTCTTCTCAATTGCTTAAGGATGCTCTTTATAGTAGTCTAGTGACCTTTTCCATGATCTTATTGGTACAGACTCGTCATGCTTAAAGCATATGAGACCTTAGGATGTGTATATAGCATTGCATACATGATAAATCCAATTCCATATGCATATGAAATCTTAATCATGTATATTTTTAAAAAGATCTAGTACATTGATACTTAGAGAGACTTATTTCATGGGACATGGGTAGGGTTTCTCTCTTAGACTCTTGCATGCTTAACTTTTTCAACACTTTGTTAATGTATGTACTCTAACTTAGACCAAGAAGCCTTCAAGATCTATCTCTATCGATCTTGATTCATAATATATTTGATGTTTATCCTAAGTCCTTCATGGAGAGAGTGTTTCCTTGTGATGTTTTAACAAATTATAGAATAGGGACGTCATTCCCCACCAATAGCATGTCATCTATGTACAAATATGAGAAATATAGTTATGATCCCACTAAATTTCTTGTAAGCACAAGGTTCATTTTCATTTTGAATAATGCCAAAATGTTTGACAGTCTCATCCAAATAAATATTCCATCTATGAGATGCTTTCTTCAATTCACAGGTTGACTTGTGTAGCTTACATACCTATCCAACTTCATTCGGAGCGATAAAAACTTGGACTTCTGTCATGTATAAATCTTCTAGGAGATTTCCATTAAGGAATATGGTTTTCATGTCCATTTCTCAGATCCCATTGTCTTGACAAGCTGCAATGTAAGAACACTCATGATGGATTTAATCATGGTAGTAAATTGACCTTTGTTGATTTGTACATTACCATGAATGTCGGTCTTTTTCTTGAAGGCTCGTTTGTACCCTATTAGGTGGATCCACCAAGGTCCATACCTTGTTGTTAAACATGGAGTCCATCTCAAATCGCATGGCTTTAAGCCATTTTCATAATCTGATCCTTCAATAGCCTCATTGTAGGTTGTTGATTCACCATTGTCAATGACTATGACATCATTTTATTAAGCTATGATAAATCAATTTCTCTTAGGCTCAAGACTTGGCCTACTAGAACTTTGATTTTCTTATGTTACAGGAGAAAATGGAGATTACCCAATAGTTGTGAATCTTCTTGTTCCTTATCAACCTCCAAATGTTCAATATTATCTTGATGGACTCAAACCTCTTCGATTTCAACTTTACTCCTACAGGATCCTCTAACATACTCCTTTCCAAGTAATTACAACAGTTATGGAAACAAACACTTTGTTGTCAAATGGAATATAGAAGTAATAACCCTTGGTTTTTTTTAGATATCCAACAAAATGGCATTTGTCATATTTGGGTCCAATCTTTCAAAAAATAATTTCCTGACTTAAACTGTGCATCCCCAAATCTTCATAAAAGACACATACAGACAGATTGTAGTCTACATTTCATATGATGTCTTTTGTACCAATTTAGAAAGTATGTGGCCAACTGTAAATGTTGCAATTTCTAGAGAATATCCCAAAAAGGATGTTGGAAGAACATTAAACTCATCATAGATCATACCATGTACAACAAAGTGTGATTCCTTCTTTTTGAAACACTATTATATTATGGTGTTATAAATGCTCCATTGTGATACAATACCACATTCCCTTAGAAGGGCCTTAAATTATTGGCTTAAGAATTCACCACCACCTTGATTTGATTTAAGTGAATTAATTCTACTACCAAGTTGATTCCTTACCTCATTCATTAATCCTTTGAACTTTTCAATGGATTTTGACTTGTGTTTTATTAGATAAACATAGTCAAATCTGTTCAGGACATCAATAAATGTGATGAAGTATTGATAACCATCGCTAGCATTTATGCTAAAAGATCCACATACATCAATTTGCATGTCACTTGCCCTTTAACTATTTCCAATAAAGGGTTCTTTTTTCATCTTCCTAATAAAAAATATTCACATGTCTCAATTGAAATCAGATGAGTGTAGAAATCCATCTTTATGGAGTGTAGAAATGCGCTTCTCATTTATATAACCTAGACAACAATGTCACATATAACTTTTAAGTCATTGATTTTGAGGTTTTAGTATTTATGTTATAGGAGGCTGTCTCGAGATCTAAAAAATAAAGACCATAAGATATAGGGGCACTTACATAAAACATATCATCTTTATAAATAGAACATGAATATGAAATTCAAAGCTATTCTTGTCCAAATATGAAATAGATATGATGTTCCTATTTGTGGTAGTACATAATAGAACTTCTCTAACCCTATTACAAGCCCACTAGCATAGATAAACAATAGGTGACTACAATAGTGGCAAAGAATCTTGCTCTATTTGAAACACCTAGATCCACCTCCCTTTTCTTCAAGGATCTACTTCTTTTCAGGGATCATGCGTATTTGAGCATATATGATATACACATCCAATATCTAATAGAAACACTTAAGAAGTAGACAACTTTATCTCTATAACATGAATGTTTAAAGTAGATAACTTTATCTCTATTCCCTTATCCTTATTTTACATTTCCTCTAGGTAGAAAGGAAAATTTCTCTTCCAATGTCCAGTCTGGCGACAATGGTGACAATTACCTTCCTTACCCACTTCTCCTTTTGCCTTAAGTGCGGAAGATTTTGACTTTTGTCTAGCCTTGTAACTTTTCTTGGCTTTGCCTTTGCCCTTGAATTGTCCTTTTTCTCTGATGACCATCAACACATAATTGGGATTGTCTTTCATTTTCCCCTCACTTGTTCTTAACATGACACATAAAACTGTCAGTGGTTTAACAAAAGTGTTCATGTTTTAAATAATGACTGATTGTTTGTATGAATCCAGAAATGATTGCATAATCACATGTGTCCAAGTCTTGGCCTAAAGGAAATTCCAATCTAGCTATACTTTTCACTTACCCAATTAACTTGAGTACATGGGGTCCAATTAGATCACCTTCCACCATCTTGCATTTAAATAATGCCTTATATTTCTCTTGTCTTGCTTGTTCTTGGTGCATGTTCTTGAGATGTGTTATCATATCAATAACATCCATATTCACATGTTACTTTTGGATCACATGATTCATGGAACATATCATATGGATCTTGGTGTCCATAGAGTCGTCAGAATTCTTCTTATAAACTTCCCTTTCCACCCTTAGTGCATTTGAAGCTGGTTCATTTGATATTGGCACATACAAGACATAGAGCTTACACTCATGTGTGAGAGCGATTCTCATTGTCGTGAACTAGTCATTGAAATTATTCTCATTCAGTTTTTCCTTCTCAAGGACCGATCTTAGTGAAATTTTATTGTTGTTATTGGTTGTCACTTGATCTACAAGATCTATTTGCAAGAGTAAATATTTTATTTGAAAAAATTTATCAAATATCAATTTGGTCTTTAATTTAATATTGTTCTCACTATTTTTTTTTTAAACTAAAAGCGATCATAGTTAGTTTAGAATATTTTAATTGTATAATATTTTAGTAAGAAAAGATCTATAATTTCATAAAATATGAGTCATCTTTGGCTAATCACCCACAATTTAACTATTTAGGTAGACAACATTTCTCAATTGCATCTAATTCAACTCTCAATAGATGGATGTGCAACCCTTTTTCATAACCATATTTATGCCTCTTAGCACTTTATCCTATTTAGGTCACCTAGATGTCTGAACCAAAGTCCAACATAATAGAATACGCTCCCTGCTTTGATAGAGTCACATATCTATTATCACACTTCTATGAGATAGATAATGCACCACTCTTTGGTGGGCCCACACTTTTTCAAACAATTTTTTAATATGTGTTGCACATTGGAAAGCATCTTATACCTAACATTTTATTTGAGGAATTATGCACACACTCATATGTATATATACATATCCAAATACCACAGACTTATAACAAGTATCACATACACATTATACATATGACCCATAAAAACAATCCACAATCATAACATTAGTTATGGTCATACTAATGTAGTTCTTTGGAGCTATAAAGGATTATTGTACTCCTAAGTTCCACTACATCATATGCATCATCAACCTATAAACTACCATTTTTGTTGCATTGCGTCAAGCACTCTGTAAGGAGGCGAAATCACCCCTTTACTAAAATATGGTAAACAAAACACCATTAGAAAGCAGCGGAACAAAAAAATAACTAACTGTATTCAATTTCATAAAAGGTTTACAAAATACATCAAATTCTCCCATTAGGGTTTACATCAAGACACAATCAGGATCTAGATAGAGGGAAGTCTAGACTACTATGATCTTGTCTCCAAGAAACATCTCCATCAACTGAGTCCAAGCCAAAAGCTATATACTCCTTGTCTTGTTCATCACCTTGATCATCACCTGGGTGGTTGGGAAAGCACCCAGCAAAAGGGAGAGGAAAACAAGGTATGCGTCAAATAATGAATAAGTACAAGAGAAAAGGAAGGAATATGAAACATAAATATATTGAATCATCATAAGATGAGAGGGCCAAGAGAATGAGGTACATAACAAAATAGATTCTTACCATTACAAAACATATAAGAAGTAGCATGCATGATATTAATTGGACTACATTAACTAAGTAGGGTTGAGGCACCTACCGGACCTCAACCTATAGGCGAGGGGAGAATTCATACATTCCCAGTTCTATCAAATTTTATAGGGGAGAAATAACACATTCCCCAAGGGGAGAAATAAGATGTTCCCCAGGGCGATTATTTACATGCCCTCTGTGGGTGGTTGTACATAAGTACCACTACTATAGTTAAATAGCCAAATAAACCATCATGCTCAAGAAATAGTAAAGTGGTAAGATAAATCATCATATAATTACAACTTGGTGGTGGGGTTCCAAGACCCAAGAATAATGTTCTGAAACTAATTTATGAGGCAAGTATAGCAAAATATTCAAGAGTATATGAAATAGGGTTTAATAAAGCCTCATTATAGAAAAATAGGTTAAGGCACAATTATTCCCAACTTAAGGTGTAAATACTCATACATAAAGAGGGATTGCACATACATAGAACATACATAAATAGGGAATTTCACATACATAGAACATACCTTTCATTATGATTCATATTACCCACTTTCATCACTTGATTGAGTCCATGGTCAATTTTTCCTATTTTCAATTCGTATACATGTATTAGAATGATATATATGCATTAAGGTAGAGAAAACCCATATTTTTACTTTTTATAGCAAAACCTTGATTTAGACTATGAAAACATCACCATAAACTTAGTTAGGTTCTTCTTATTAAGAAAACATATAATTTTGCATATTTTGGAGTTATGATGATTAGAGTGTATTTTTGGTGATTTTTAAGCGATTAAATCATTTTCTAGAAAACCACCATCAACAAAACTCAAAACCAATACTTGGAAATATTATTGTTGAAAATAAAATGTTTGTTTGAGTTTAGGACGTATTTTACTTTAGTTTTTGGACAAAGGAATCAAAAGTTATGAATTATTGAAATTTGGCCAATCAGAAACTGACACATCATCAAACCAAACGAGATAAGCAAAGAGAGAGAGAGGGAGGGAAAACACCATTCGACCTAATATCATGGTTTTAGATTAATAGTTATCCAAACTAGATCTTCTAGAGAAGGTAAACTGGTAAGAAACCAAAACCCTAGATGAACATGGTAAATAGAGATGGAAATCATCGATTTTAAACATAGATGCATGAATTTTAAGCATGTAGAAAGCAATATATGATAAGTGGGTTATGAAACTCGCCACTAGGGAAGATAAGAAGGTTCAAACAACAAGGATCCGAGCTTAGAAGGTCTGGTTGCTCCAAGCCTAGCTCCTTTCTTGGACAAAGATCACCTTCTCCACTTAGAGGTGATAAACCCTAGCAAAAGAGCATAGAGATGAGGTGTTTTTAGGGTTCTTAGTGGAGTTTTATCATGGAAGGTCATGGTTCCGATCTGGAGGAGGGTATGAGAAATACTATCAATATGAAAATAGGGAAGGAAAGAATGATACTTACTAGTTTTGGTCGAAATTACCAAGGAGGAACTTTAGAAATCCTAATAGAGCAATTTGGAAGCCCTAGGAGCCTTCTTCACCAAGGTAGGCTCCCTCTATTACCTTGGGGCAGCAACTTCATGGACAAATATAGAAGGAACTATTATCTAAGCTAGAAGAAAGAAAAGGAGAACAATAGTTTTCGAATTTTGAGTTGGGAAGGGGTATACATGGCTATATATAGAAAGAGGTGAAGCATGAGGAGTCTGAAAGGACTTTCCATGTGTCTTTATCCTAGGGATTGATGGCCATGCAAGAGGATAGCTCATAGAGGCTTCATGCATATCCAAAGTCGGTTCTAAGAGCCCATAGATTATTCTAGGCCATCCCCACCATTTTGCAAGAAAGAAATAACCTCATTGGTTGATAGCTTTTAAGGAAAAGCATCTTTATAAAGAGGGTAATCCCTATAATGCCCTTGGAAATAAATACCATCAAACCAAGGTGAAACTAGGTTCTCCAATGGCTTAAAATTTCTTTAATGGTAAGGGAATATATAAGGATTAAAATTCAGGAGATAATTTGCAAAGAAAACCTCCCAATTGGGTAAATTGCATAAAAGTCCAGAATGTGCATATAATTGCATAACATGCACAAACAACATCCAAATCGAACCAAACTTCATCCACAAGTTATATTTGATGTGTAGAATATTAATTTATCATTATTTCCATATTTTGAATTTATAAAATCACATTATTAATTACTTATGCCTTTTATTGATTTTGTCTCTCCTAAACTTATCCTAATATTTTAAAGTTGTCCAAATTAGATGAAATTTGACATGTAGGCTAATTTTGATATGTAGATTTCAAATTTGAAGTTTGTTTCTTATTTTGAGACTTCTTTTTATGAGATATGTCATATGGCCCATTAACAACCCATTATCTAAATTGTTCATCCAATTAAATTTCTTATCTTCATATTACCACTAAAATGAGTTATGTGGCATATTTTCTATTTTCAAATCACATCAAAAAGTTATATTAAGGTTTAGTGCACTTAATTATGGTAATTAAGCTTTCACTGAGGTATTTGTGCATAAATCTTTCCATTGGTATAATTGGTGAATAAATGTTCACTAAACCGCTATAAATTCCACTAATTAAATAGAAAGGCCAATAAGGATAGAAATGAAAGGAAAAGATGGGAAAGAGGGTCAAAAGACAAAATTTCAGAATTCGGTATGTTACAACACTCCACCCATTAAAGAGGATTTCATCCCCGAAATCACAAGTAAGAAGGGAAGGGTGAGTGTGCAACATCTCATCACAAAAATTCAGGTTATTTCTCCAACCTTAACTTCCACCAAACAACTCATCAACATATACTCCACAAGTATCTCAACATAGGTCAGGTTCTCAAGGATCACCTACGTTCCATTATTTAGATATTCTTTTTAGGAGATTTAACATTATTTACATTTTTGGCTTATTAAAATTATATTCATTATGATATCACATTATCACCATTATTTTAATTATGTCATGTCATAATCACTTTATTACCAAGGAAGTTATATTTCATTATCATCCATGAAACATTATATATATATATATATATATTTCTCATTTATCTTACTAAGAATTTAGCAAAATTATGGGTTACTCAAATCCCTCAATATACTTGATCATTATCCTTAACATTCTGAACTTTGACTTCATTATCTTTATATTATCACCACATTAAGTTATAACGAATTATTTTGCATGAAATATTCAATTTGTCATTAAGTCTTCATTCAATCCAAATTATGTCACATCAATTAAATATATTTATATTAAATGTTATCTCATTACCACATTATCTTTATTGCTCACATTTATTTCATCATTAATCATTTTATCATATTTATTTATATTATTGATTTGCACATTTATGTAAATCGAATCACTTCATATTCATATTGAAGTCATTCCAAGTATTTTAATGATCAAGGTGAGGCATATTACAAATTGATTCACATTAAGTGACTAATCGTGTGTGTATTAGATAACAAGGTAACATACCATGCATTTCATATTGATGACCTGATTAATATGTGATTAGATGATTATATATATCATTTATGTGTATCAAAGTATGTTAACTGATTATGAAACCTAATGTCATTAATGTATCATGAAAGGCATTAAGGATATATATGTTAAGGTTAGATGATTACAACTTAGGGTTCAGGTTAATATGATCACTATATTTTACTTAGCATGTATTAAGTCCAAGATTAGGTTACAATCATCTTACTTGTCATTTAATTAGAGTTTATTAGTTTATGACATGGGCAACACCATGCATATCCATTAGGATTAATATGTGAGTTACTCATATTATGTGCATTAGGTATTCATTAGGGTTTGAACATATAAATTATTCCTCAGATGATCATTATATGTTCATTACTATATAAATAAGCACGTTTAGGCTATAACTATAACTTGTTTGGACTCCACTAAGGTTTCAAGCACAACAACCTCCTAAGTATGGGGTTAGGGTTTCTAAAGATAGTGTAGATAGATTTCAAGACGTCATAGGGCTCCATCCCCCTAAAGATGATTTTGTCCTTGAAATCTAACAACCCAACATCATCAAACTAACTATACTCCACCCCTTAAAGAGTTTGACCTATCAAGCCAAATACACTAGGGTTAAAGGATGAGTCTAACTAAACCATGTACAAGATCCATCACACTTCCACTGTGCACTCTGATAGCTCACTTAACCCCAAACTTCAAAGTCTAGTTCTAGGGATAACTATCCAAACATGTGGTCCTATGGGTCATAAGCAAACTAGTCTTGGTATCCATACTCAAACAAGTCACCAAACACCTAAAACTTAGGGTTCCCAAAGATATACAACACAGATGTCTAAGGTCACTATTGCCTAATAGCAAACTATTTCAGGCAATCCATTTCAGCTTAGGCCAGGCCAGTATCATATGGATTTGGGAGTCCTCGTAAACCAAGCAAGTGGCGCGGAGGAAAATATTTCCAGCCCCCAGAACCTGATCCTTTCTAGACACATTTGCTTCAACTTCATACCCTAATAGTTGCCTAAAGGCAAACCTAAACAACATTAAGTTATGTATATTTTAGTTATGAGTATTTTATGGTTTTATTCATCATGATACTAATGTGGAACTATAGGGTCCTAAATCAACCTTTCATCATTTATAGTTCAACTATAGGGAAACCATGTCACCTAAAGGAACTGGGTGGTTGGGAAAGCACCCAGCAAAAGGGAGAGGAAAACAAGGTATGCGTCAAATAATGAATAAGTACAAGAGAAAAGGAAGGAATATGAAACATAAATATATTGAATCATCATAAGATGAGAGGGCCAAGAGAATGAGGCACATAACAAAATAGATTCTTACCATTACAAAACATATAAGAAGTAGCATGCATGATATTAATTGGACTACATTAACTAAGTAGGGTTGAGGTACCTACCGAACCTCAACCTATAGGTGAGGGGAGAATTCATACATTCCCAGTCACCTATCAAATTTTATAGGGGAGAAATAACACATTCCCAAAGGGGAGAATAAGACGTTTCCCAGGGCGATTATTTACATGCCCTCTGTGGGTGGTTGTACATAAGTACCACTACTATAGTTAAATAGCCAAATAAACCATCATGATCAAGAAATAGTAAAGTGGCAAGATAAATCATCATATAATTACAACTTGGTGGTGGGGTTCCAAAAGACCCAAGAATAATGTTCTGAAACTGACTTTTGAGGCAAGTATAGCAAAAGATTCAATAGTATATGAAATAGGGTTTAATAAAGCCTCATTATAGAAAAATAGGTTAAGGCACAATTATTCCCAACTTAAGGTGTAAATGATCATACATAAAGAGGGATTGCACATACATATAACATACATAAATAGGGAATTTCACATACATAGCACATACATAAATAGGAAATTTCACATACATAGCACATACCTTTCATTATGATTCATATTACCCACTTTCATCACTTGATTGAGTCCATGGTCAATTTTTCCTATTTTCAATTCGTATACATGTATTATAATGATATATATGCATTAAGGTAGAGAAAACCCATATTTTTACTTTTTATAGAAAAACCTTGATTTAGACTATGAAAACATCACCATAAACTTAGTTAGGTTCTTCTTATTAAGAAAAGATATAATTTTGCATATTTTGGAGTTACGATGATTAGAGTGTATTTTTTGTTATTTTTAAGCGATTAAATCATTTTTTAGAAAACCACCATCGACAAAACTCAAAACCAATACTTGGAAATATTATTTTTGAAAATAAAATGTTTTTCTGAGTTTAAGACGTATTTTACTTTAGTTTTTGGACAAAGGAATCAAAAGTTATGAATTATTGAAATTTAGCCAATCAGAAACTGACACATCATCAAACCAAACGAGATAAGAAAAGAGAGAAAGAGGGAGGGAAAACACCATTCGACCTAATATCATGGTTTTAGATTAATAGTTATCCAAACTAGATCTTCTAGAGAAGGTAAACTGGTAAGAAACCAAAACCCTAGATGAACATGGTAAATAGAGATGGAAATCATCGATTTTAAATATAGATGCATGAATTTTAAGCATGTAGCAAGCAATATATGAGAAGTGGGTTATGAAACTTGCCTCTAGGGAAGATAAGAAGGTCTAAACAACAAGGATCTGAGCTTAGAAGGTCTGGTTGCTCCAAGCCTAGCTCCTTTCTTGGACAAAGATCACCTTCTCCACTTAGAGGTGATAAACCCTAGCAAAAGAGCATAGAGATGGGGTGTTTTTAGGGTTCTTAATGGAGTTTTATCATGGAAGGTCATGGTTCCGACCTGGAGGAGGGTGTGAGAAATACTATCAACATTAAAATAGGGAAGGAAAGAATGATACTTACTAGTTTTGGTCAAAATTACCAAGGAGGAGCTTTAGAAACCCTAATAGAGCAATTTGGAAGCCCTAGGAGCCTTCTTCACCAAGGTAGGCTCCCTCTATTACCTTGGGGTAGCAACTTCGTGGCCAAATACAGAAGGAACTATTATCTAATCTAGAGGAAAGAAAAGGAGAGCAAGATTTTTTGAATTTTGAGTTGGGAAGGGGTATACATGGCTATATATAGAAAGAGGTGAAGCATGAGGAGTCTTAAGGGACTTTCCATGTGTCTTTATCCTAGGGATTGATGGCCATGCAAGAGGATAGCTCATAGAGGCTTCATGTATATCCAAAGTCGGTTCTAAGATCCAATAGATTATTCTAGGCCATCCCCACTGTTTTGCAAGAAAGTAATAACATCATTGGTTAATAGCTTTTAAGGATAAGCATCTTTATAAAGAGGGTAATCTCTATAATGCCCTTGGAAAGAAATACCATCAAACCAAGGTGAAATTAGGTTCTCCAATGGTTTAAAATCTCATTAATGGTAAGTGAATATCTAAGGATTAAAATTCAGGAGATAATTTGCAAATAAAACCTCCCAATTGGGTAAATTGCATAAAAGTCCAAAATGTGCATATAATTGCATAACCTGCACAAACAACATCCAAATCGAACCAAACTTCATCCACAAGTTATATTTGATGTGTAGAATATTCATTTATCATTATTTATATATTTTGAATTTATAAAATCACATTATTAATTACTTATGTATTTTATTGATTTTCTCTCTCCTAAACTTATCCTAATATTTCAAGGTGGTCCAAATTAGATGAAATTTGACATGTAGGCAAATTTTGATATGTAGATTTCGAATTTGAAGTTTGTTTGTTATTTTGAGACTTCTTTTTATGAGATATGTCATATGGCCCATTAACAACCCATTATCTAAATTGTTCATCCAATTAAATTTCTTATCTTCATATTACCACTAAAATGAATTATGTGGCATATTTTCTATTTTCAAATCACATCAAAAAGTTATATTAAGGTTTAGTAAACTTAATTATGGTAATTAAGCTTTCACTGAGGTATTTGTGCATAAACCTTTCCATTGGTATAATTAGTGAATAAATGTTCACTAAACAACTATAAATTCCACTAATTAAATAGAAAGGTCAATAAGGATAGAAATGAAAGGAAAAGATGGGAAAGAGGGTCAAAAGACAAAATTTCAGAATTCGGTATGTTACGCACTCCATGGATGCTCTTTGTATTTTCATGGTTTCCTTGTCACACCATGTCCTTAAATAGTTATTACATACCTATATAATAGTTACATGATATGCAGAAACCTCGAGTTATATTTGAGGGTGGGTAAGAATGAATAGAAACCATTATGCATGGAGTAAGAAATGAGGATGGACATGCAAGACAAATATACTTGTCAACAAAAGGATCCATCCACATCAAAATCATGCACATAGAAAGGGGTCTTGGGACATAAACATGCACACATCCACCAAACAAAACATTTTTAACCAAAAGCATGCATGCTCTATAGATATACAAAGAGAGGCATTCTCTCCCCTCTCCCACACCCATGGGAGAGACTGAACACCCAAGAGGATGGTAAACTAAGGTGGTTGTTGAGATTCAAACCCAGGTCTCTTTGTTAGGGGATGTCGTTCTTGACGACTTGAGCCACTCCTTGTCAGTGTGTGTGTGTGTATGTGTATGTGTATGCGTGTGTGTATGGATTATCTTTAATACCCACGTGGGTAACCTAAAATTCGCTACTCGTGCTGCCTGAGAAGTAACTTTGTGGACAAAAAAGTAACTATGTTGACCAAAAAGTAACTATTTGACTCAAAAAGTAAAACTGGACAGAATACACAGTAAAATTATGGAATAAATATATAATTATATATATGTTATATAGGTTACAAATGTAACTATTTATGCATACAAAGTAACAGTTTGAAAGGTAAAGTAACCATGTACATGTGTAAAATAGAAAAAGTAGCCAAATTTGGAGTGGGTAGCTACCTGCGCGGGCAATGAATGAATGTCCATATATATATATATATATATATATATATATATATATATATATATATGTATGTATATATAAAAATCAAAGATTGCATCTTTACATACAAGACAATCCCCATGAAATATTTTTTACATTCATGTAAACAAGGCAGGGTAGCCATGGGCAGCACCCATGTGTAGGAATTTTACTTCCATGTACTAAGAAAAATCACACTTTCCACAGTCGACATATTCATCATATCAAAAATCTAGATGTATATGTTGTGTCATTAATTAGTATATGCAAGTTAACCTTTGATCATTCATATCACATGCAACGACACAATTGGCATGAAACCAAATATGATCATACATATTATAAATCCATATGTATCATAGATTGATGTGGATCTGATATCACTATGTAGATGAGACAAATGTAGAGTGAGAAACAAATAAATTGGTATCTATGTTCCCACGAGAAAATCTCATCGACAACAATATAATGGGAAGGAATGATGTGATGATACCTTTATCACAGAGTAAGATCTAGAAATAATGTAGGTGGAGGAGGATGTCATTGGAATTCTCCCAAAGGAACCACCAATCTGTCTATGTATCTATATCATCCACGGAGATGAGGAGAACTCCACATCATGCTCTAAGAGTCAGTGGATAAAAAGCAGCTTTCTCATTGGAAATGTGCTAGCATTGCACAATATCTTCTCTCTGTCTCCTTGAGGGTAATGACGTCTAGTCTAAAGGTGTAACCAAAACCTTGTTAGTCATGCCACTATATATAGAAAAGACAGGGAAGTAGGGTTCCTAATAAATCTTGAGAAACAAAAAGATAGTGGTCACCTTTCAACATCACGCTTGCAGATAGTCGATCGATCTATCTTAGTCTATTCAGTTGATTACCCTGGGAGGGCGGCTTTACAATATCCCCCTAAGACGTCCAAGAGTGATTGGCCAGTCCGTTCAATCTACTGCACTGGGTCAAAATATATACATGGTCGTTTGATCCATTGATCCAATATAGTCGGGTGACTACGCTAGACAATCGACCGATTAGCTGATCTCGTCTAGCCGATAGACTAGACCAACTAGTCGACTGATTGGGTGGATCTCATCCTGGTCAATAAACTTGACCTTCCAGTCAATCGGTTTGTCCAATCGGGTGAGAGGACATTCCAGTTAACCGAATGGGCTTCAATCAGTCTATAAATGATTCATTGATTTCCTAACCCTTTTAGTAACTAATTAATCATGTATACATTAGTATGTTCATGTTCCTTACGCATTTCATGTGCATGATTCTATAGATACAAATTATGTTGGTATGATATATATAACCATAATATGATTTCACATACAATGATTGGTGGGTCGCATGACTTCATCGCCACCCAAGTAACTGGAGAAGTTGGATATAGTATTCTGACTAGTGGTGCACTAGTCATATAATCTCTTTGAATATGATATCCAGATTGAATTTGAGGTATGAGAATGTCATTCTCTAAAAATTAAATCATTGTTTATTGATATATAGTAGATTATTTGATATATGTATGAGCTCAAACATCATATATCAAATTACATGAGCATGGCCATGCATTTCATAGTCTCAATCATTAACGGGTCAGATATCGAGGTATAAATCCCATCTACACCGCTCACAATAATCTACATATGTCACAATGTATCCAAGCATTGCATGTATGGAAAACCCTTATTCAAGGTCACGATGAGTAGTGTTAAAGTACACCAAACCACATGCGATCATTGTAGTTACTTCAGGTCTAAGGACCGCAATCACCATTGTCACATGAGATATGATTCTAATACACATTAATGGCTTCCATGTATCATACTCAAGGTGGGTCTATCCAGTATACTTGTTAAACAAGTACCTATGTGTTTGGCTTGATATCCAATATCATGACTAGTGAGATGTAGTCATCAATCAACACCTATACTAGTCTTAATGTACTATTATTGTCCTAATCTCCATAATAATATTTGACTAGGGACCTAGACAAAATGGATACTCTTATCATGCACATGATCTCATGTTCATGTCCTCAACCCAAAATCACATGTCATTGAGTCATTCATTCTTAGGACATTATCATATATATACATTATCTCATTCAAACATAATAACTAGAATTTTCTTTATTAGTAATCAGATCAGTTACAAAGTGTGTCATTACAGTCATCATATGACTTCCACTGAGTCTTAGGGAATATTACCAACAACCTTGTGAGTGCACAACATGACATGGTGTGGAATGATGCATAACTCTTTATAGTTATCTAATTTAGTAGTAATTGTGATATACTTCATTGGAATATTGCCACTTGCTTGTGAATTTAATTGTTGAGGTGGCTCTTACGGTTGAGCTAGACTTTGGCACCCCTCTTATGTACCCCAAACAAGGGTTCATGTTTCTTTAGAAAATCTTGTCTATCTTACATGTGCATGCCAAAGGTGGAAACCACATAGCATAATAGGGTGTTGAATTTTTTATATTAGCTTGCACAAACCATGGACTTTGTATATGGGATATTTTCATTTCTCCATATAGTTTTGGTATGGTGGGTACATCCAAAGTAAAGGGGAGATGTGGAGCTAAATAACAAAGATGAGTATAGTTGATAATGTGTCTTAATTGAGTTGGATAATATTGACAATGCTTATCAATGTTGACTTGAATCAAATGAAGCCAACAATGTTAAAGAATGTCAAACTAAATGCATCAGAATCAATGTTGTTCCTTTAATTGACTGCTTGAATATGTGCATATGAATATGCTTCCCATTTCCTTATCCATTGGACATAGTAATGTTATGTCCCACATATGCTATCATGATTATGTGTAAATAAACATTAGATTAATGATTAGGGTTATTAAGTTTATAAGCAAGTAGTAAACGTGGAATGGATTTTTAGATCTTGTGAAATTTTAAAGTGCATACTTGTCAAGGCGGAAACACAACATGGCATTCAAGCAGAGAGCCTTGTGACTAGTCATGACTAAGTGTCACTTAGGCGGCTTTAAAAAAGCTAAAATTTTAGTACATTTATCTCATAATTATATGTGTATGCAAAGACATAAATTTATGGTTTACCAAACGAAATTCATATTAACAGTCATAAGAGAGCATGAAAATTTACATTTTTTTAAATTACTTATCATTGCCAAAATAAGAAGAAGACGATTCCAAAAAATGTAAAAGATTGAGATTTAGTAGATAAATAAATATTACTCTATTACTGAGTATTGACTATCTTTCATAATGTATCTACTAAATAGAACTGAAATAAGGCAACAACACAAAATACGAAAATCTAGATAATGTTTATCAATACAAATAAATGCCATAGAAATATGATAGTATGGTCATACCAATCACAAGAATGCACGTTTTGAACACTAGGACACAAAAATATACTATTAAATATCATTAACATGCAAAAATGTGAAAACAACACAAGACGGAAAATTAGGCGAAGCACAGGACAAAGAGTACCCCCTCTAGGGAGCCTTGCTGCCTAGGCGATAGCCTTAACAAGTACGGTAAAGCAATTTTAATTTTAAATACATCCTTAACATAAATAAGTTAATAAAAAGCACCATACAACAAAAAATTACATGTAGTTCTTGTTGCCCTTCTTGTTAAGTAATACATAAAGAAATAATTCATATAATATAACGCATACTCTTCCTAGATATGAATTGATTAGTACATACATGTTTGTTTGTATGAATGGAATTAAGTAAAGAATATGAGATTGTAGGTTGAAATGTTGGAATAATTTATGTGAAATATTTTCTCTAGGAATGATTTTCCAATATTAAATACAATGAGAATATTTAAGTCATTGTGAATAAGTCAATACATTTCTCAATATTAATGAATCAATTCAATGATTGTGATGCTATTTTTTTATAATCCCTTTGTATAACTAAGATTTTTTCTTTCAATTTTAATATAATGTAAATTTTATCTTATGTGTTGAAACCATGTAATGTACTTTGAGTGGGAGTCTATCCCCTCATTAGGACTTTGTAGTCTCATATGTGTTTTTCTTTTAATTTTTAGGTTAAAACTAATCTAGAGAACTTGAGCATGAGATGAAGTAATAAAATGGAGTCTAGATATAGAATTCCTTGAGTTCTTCCACTTTTGTTATAATTAATATAGTAACACTATCATTTCTCATCATTAGACGGTTCTGAGAGAACCTAGTAGGCTTTTCCCCTATATGAGTGAACCTTGTCGAAGATCTCTATGAATAGGGATGTGTCAGTCTGTCTTAGTTTACCACTAGAACTACCAATTGTACACATTGATTTGTGAATTCTTCAAACCAAACTTAACTGTTAGTCCAATTCACATTGTAGGAAACTATTATTTTATTCAGTTAGGTTTTATTTCATTTGGTTGCAGACTCATATATAAGGAATTATAAAATTGTTTGTTATATATTTCATGGAGAATCCCACTATTTCTCAGTTTTATCTATCACATGACAATGGGAAACTTTCGTTTACTAATATAATTTAGCAAAGAAGAATATGAAACCATAGGTGCATTATGTGTCTATATAATCCAAATAACTTCAAATAAATATATAGCACACTTCTCAATTTAAACCTTCATTTTATTTGCTTATCATTACATAAACACACAAACTTATTGACTATTGTATAATCGTGTAGATGAGTTATTTTACATAACTTTAGTACAAATATTATTAATATACAAATAAGTCTTGGTTTACCCCTTAACCTCTAATAATTGGTAACTTAAAAGATCTCCGTAGAACAAAGGAAATTATTAGGGCATTATCCGAGGAGAATGGTGTCTAGAAATGATCATGACCATGGGGCAGGAAAAAATTTCCTTTGTCATGCTAGTCGGTTTACTAGGATTTCCGGGCCACCATGAATCTTGCCTAGACAAAGCTTAAGGATTTTGCTCAAATTAAAATACATATAGGACTTTCTCTCCTCATGATCGTCTCTCTCCTCGTCTTTGTTGTCCCTATCACAAACCGTAAGGACCCGTAGTCCCTCTCTCTCCCTATCTTCAAAGAAGTAGGATTAGGATGGTAAGATTTAAGGTATCCTCTGCCAAACAATAATTACTGAGCATAAACAAAACCTAATGAATATAATGGTGTTCTATATGCCTGAATATAGGATATGAAAACATAGTATATATGTGTCGCAGCATGGTCTGCACTAGCACTATTGTGATAGATGACGACACCCCCTAGAACAACCGGGAGAAGGAAACACCCCACAATAAGAATATATCTCCAGAAAAGAAGAGGAGAGCCATGGAAGGTGAATCCTCGCGGAAGCGGAAGAGAGCATATTATACCCTCATTGAAGGAGGATACATACCTGAGGACGTCTCCAACCCCTTTGGGGGCCCAAACCCCAAGGATGGACCTGACCTAGAAGGTGAGCCGATGGACGATGATGAACCAAAGACTGAGGTGACCCTAACTGTATGAAGGGCCCTGACCCCGCATCCAAGTATACCGTGATCAAGATCCATGAATGTTGTGGCTGGAGCAGCAAAAGGTACTCGATGATGCCATTAATGACCTAGCCCTTAGAGATGTCGCTAGAGGAGAGGATGGTGCACCTCCGGCTACTCTCCCCCGACACGAACCCAGTATCCTTGACTTCATCAAGCTAAACATAGAGAAGTTCTGGGGGGGCATCGAAGTCATCATTAAAGCAAACGCCTAGCTCTTGATAGTGGAGAATGGTTTCTGCATATTGGAAGTACCACCCAACCAAAAGGTGTTCTTCACCGCACACCTTCGAAGGCTACACAACTATGGTGGGAAAACTACCTTGTAAACTGAGACCTACTTATTGATCCTATGGCCTAGGAGGATTTCTGCACCAACTTCATGACAAGGTTTGTTCCTAGCTCTTCCAAGAAAGAGAAGGAAAAGAAATCCATACTCCTCTACCAAGGTGACATGTCCATGGCAGAATACACTCGGAAGTTCCAACTCCTAGACCGCTTCACCTATATGCTGACTGAGGAATGGAGACCGGAGCATTTCATCGAGCGCCTGCACCCCCATCTACAACCCCATGTGAGGGCAAGTAAACCCCCAAACTTCATCAAGGCTCTCTACTTCGCCTTGAAAATGGATTAGTTTGATTTGATTAGCTACACCCTCAGACCGAACCAGACTGTTGTTTGTTGATTTGAAGAAGAACAAAAATGAACCGAACCAAAACATTCCCTGCCTAAACAAATCCAAACAGGTCGCTTTGGTTCCATTTAGTTAGGTTTTTATATGATTTGCTTTCCTACCCAACCATATGTCCTAGGACATGGATTGAGATACTTTTAAACGAGCGATCCGGCGTCGCTGGAAAGCTAAATTGGAAAGTTATGGTCTGTTATTTCTGCCGTTCCCAGAGCAGCGGATGCACACAAGCATATGCTCAAGCAGCCAAGCTGCTATGAAATGGTTGATAAGAGAAGAAAAAGTAGGCCCAGATCATATTTACAGCTGTTCAGGCGTCTAATATGTAAACAAAATACACAAGCGAGAAATACAGGAGCAATGTGTATATACGTTCATGAATAAGTTGGGTGATCCCATATATACCAGCTGGTCACTGCTTTGCAATTCTGCACAATAAACATGGTTTGAGTACAACAGTAGATTTGTCATTTAGACAGTACACTCTCTTCAACCGAAGGGGATAATAGTAGCATCCAGTGGCTACACGCCTCTGCAAATATAGGCCAGATGTAAAGGCGTAGATTATTACACTTAAAGAGTGCCCCTAGAATACACATCACAACAGAACTTTAATTTCCGATGTTTTTACAATGCCAACTCCAAAGGGCCCCGGAGAACCTCCTTTATTTACAACAGGGCCTTGACAACTTCAACTTTTTCCTGCACTTTAAACTGCATCACTATGTCAGATCCTACCCACAGAAGCTCAAAAGTGCACTCATCACCACCACTCAGTCTGCTTTCACGACACACTCGGTGCCATCCAGCCCCAAATCGGCACTGATTGTCATACAGTTTAACAAGCCAAGCTCGTTCTTTTTGGTCCATGAGAACTATGTTTTGTTTGCCGTGTAAGTACTTCAGCCCTTCAAACGATTTGGGTATTTTCTGCAGGCAAAGATACTGGCTAAAGCAATGAACTGCAAACTGGCTATGAAAAATTAGAGCAGTTTCCTTATCTATATTCTGCAATTAACTGGCTAAAGCAGACTTACTAGGTAACCTTTTTTGGCTACGTGATAAGGCTTTAAGGTAACTGCAAACTTAGGTCCCCTGTCCGACTGTCCCCAGGGTGACACTTTGGGCCTGCACTGTTGTTCTCTCTGGAAACATCCCTTCTGGACTGAATCCCTTGAGCTGTACACTGGTATTCTTCTGTCTGATTCTGATGAGATTTCCAAGAGTCATCTCTAGATGTCAAAAGCATCTTAGAAAGTAAAATACAACATATTCAATGACATTACCATCTGACAATATAGAACCTTCAATACCAACAACGGTTCTGTTGTTTCCATCATCAAGTTTCTGCATAATCTTATCAATGTTTTTTTCACCAAAGCAGGCATCATCTGACCAACACATGCCTGATAGTGAGCAAAAAAGAAACTAATACAAGAACTACATAGGTCGGCAGTAAGGGGCTCACCAACGGCAGGGACGATATCTTTCACCTCTGTTATGTCAGTTACAATGCTTTCACCAGTGACCTTCAAAGACGTATTGTTTTCTACTATAATGGGGTAATCATCTATCCTGGATACAAAAGCATGTTCTATGAAGTTTTTTTTCCTTGGATATAGAATTAATAAGAAACATTTTCCAAGGATCTATAAGCTTTTTCAAGAATAAGATCTCTTAATTGTAGTTGAAAACCAAAATGATATTTTTGCAAAATTGGGATTGACATTCACCTAATAAATGAATTCTCAATCAAGGATAAAAAAATATTCCAAAAAGAATACCAAACAATAAATTGGTCATGGAGACAGTTAACCAAACCAAGGATGCTATCAAGCCACAAGATAGAAGAACTAGTAATAAGGTGGTCTGGTCAACTTAAGGTGGGGCTACCTACATCCTTGGGGGAAGATGAATGGTTTTATGATCCAATCATGGAGAAAGTTAAATAGGAAACTGAGAAGTGGTTAAAGATGAAGATTCTAAAATTTGTACTTAGGACTTACAAGCCTTAATAGAGATAACAGAAACGGAAGATTTTAGTGGTTAGGAAGAAAAGGGGGCATGTACAACCCGAGTTCACACATTCCGGCTGGCCTTATTGACAAGGCTTGATATCTCTTTCTCATTTCTGTTTCTGATGTTTCAACCTTTAAGTTTTAACTACATGCATGTGATTCCTGAACCAGAGTTCAAGTCAAACTGACTAACATCAGTGATACAACCATATTGGTCAACAAAATGTTGTATCATGGCACAGAGAATGAAACAGTTGTGGTTGCTTCGAACTTCGGCTGGTGGCCAGTGCAAAAGAACCATATTCTTCCATGAATTTGAGACCCGTTGCACAAACAGTTATTACCAAATATGGGTTGTTTGTTTTCTCCTTGGATTTTAGGCTCCGGGATCACTCTTCCCAAACATTATCATAGCAACCTATGGTGGACTATATTACATACTGATGGGGCGATTTTGAGTATTTCTTTTCAAGTATACCAGAATATACTAGTCAACATGCACGTCAAGCTGCCCCAAGAGGTGCGCCTTGACTTATTTATCATTTAAGGTCCTTTTGGTGGGTCCTTTGGGCTATTGATAGGCATTAATTTTCTTTTCGGATCCTTGTTAAATTAATTTATTGTCTATGATAAGTGTATCACACCAATATCAGGGTTAATACCCAGTTTCAAGTTTACCATGGTCTACACCTTAAATTTAGTTTATGTGTTGAGAACTTCTTTTAAAAACTCAATCATAACACCAAAATCAGATCACAACATGCAAATCCTGGGAACCCCAACTACCAGTGTGTGTGTGTGTGTGTGTGTGTGTGTGTAAAGGCATGTAAGTGTGCAGAAAGTGGCCTAAAATAAGCGAGTTTTCCACCCATGATATGTAAGGACTATGTTATCCTTGTTAGTGTTCAAACTGCAACATAAAATATCACAATAAGTAGATTACAACCACTCCAGCATACTATAGGAATCTGATTGCAAGTTTGCCACACAAAAATTATCCAAATGCGATAAACCTCAAGCTTATCCTATTTCTACATGCAATAGCACTCACCCGCAAGAGGACTAGTCTTATTGCAGTATAGCTATAAGATTGAACCCAAAAGACAACCTTTCTAAGAAATCGTTTTTAAATCCAAGGAATTGAGATCAATATTTATAAAAAGATGGTTAATTGATTTTGTAAAACTAGTTGCAAGCAATTTAAAAGGTAATAAAAAGGATGATTGAATCAAGAATGAGAGACAACAAGGCATTATGGATTTCACCACCAGTGCCTACGTAATCAAGAATTAACAACCTAGCTTACGGTAAAATTTGTTTTAAGATTAGTAAGTATACAAATATAAAGTATAGTATAACATTTAGCTGCATCGTCAATTGACTATTTTATTAAGGTGTGTTATATAATTATCGCACAGTTGAAGTCGTGTAATTAAATTTCAAATTATATATAGTTTCTCTATCTATTATAGGTCCAAATTCTTATTTTATTAATTTAAGGAATCACTTTTAATAGAAATATACTTTGGTTACATTTTAAATGTTTGAAGGAGTAGGTATTTATGTTACTTGTCCTACATGTGCCTAATAGGACCCACTTAAGTTGTTCCTTTGGTACTTGGTACCCATGTCTACTTGATGTAAACAACATTTGCAAAATCCAACCTCATGCATCTAATTCAACCAACCAAACAATATCCTTGGGCATGGGTTAATGTTAGATAACTCACAAGAATCCCTATTTATTTTAAGTTTCTAATGTCACAACTTAAACAGAAATTAAACAAATTAACTTGATTTTATTCTCTTTGCTTTCTTTTGTCTAGTTTGCTACTTGGTTCCGTAAGGAACATCCATCTACAATTTGATTTGACTTAGCTAAGCTATGATTTAAGGTCCTAAACAGTTTGACACTTGTGTCCCTGTGTTTGACCCCTCTTACTACTTCACACCCGGTATTATCGTTGTGGGCTTCCTAAAAGCATTAGCTTATAAGTTTAACGTCCAATCCTTAAGATCTATATCCAACGTCTCACTTTTTCACACATGCACCAAAGGCGACCACTGCCTCCTTTGTTAGTTTGAACTATTTATTCTTATATTCTTGAAGTTATTTAGAATTCAGTATAATGATTTTTTATTCTGCATGTATGTCAATTTGGGATTGTTTTATTGTTTACTACTTATGAAAAAACTCCACAATGCTGTTTAAGATATCAATAACAACTTCAGGCAAGAGGAATGGAACCTAGGACTTTCTAACTAGCACCATGGCCTAATCACCGTTGTGTCACAACCTTTCAGGAATATATGTCTATATATATTGTACAGTTATTAAAAAATAATATTGTTACATGTATGTGTAGTTGCGTATATATGATAGATGTATATGAAATATTCAATGAGAAAATAAACAATAAACTAGAAATGATACATTTGTTGAGTCAGCCTAAAATTCTGAAGGATCAAAAATTCTATCGACGCCTGTTGCTATCTTTCACTGACTCGTTTTTTTGAATGCTTGTTCTGTGAAACCATTGATTACATTAAAAATTATAAAAATGTTGCAATATTTGTGAAAATGCAGCAAATTGAGTTTTGTTTGCAGAGAGCAACTAGCAGGGTAGAAGAAATTCATAAAGTTGGCAAACTTTATATAAGCTATCCAAAAGTCCGTTGAATCAAAAGCATTGATTAAAGTTCTGTTTCAAGACGTACAAGGATGCCAATCTATGTGGGAAGCTACTTATTAGCATCTTTAAACTTGATATAGTCGTCCCAAAAATGCAGCCAGCCAGTTTATACAAGCATATAACTGCATCATTGATGCGTGTTATTTCAGCACATCTTTTTCTGCGAATTATTAAGCTTGTCACATAGAAATAATCCATTCATCTCTTGAAAATTGCACAAATTGATATTTTCTCGTTTTTATCACAAATCTGACAATCATATGCATTTTATTGCAGTTTCAGGACCTGAACCGATCGTCTCACCTGATCAACCGATCGTCTCACCTCTTCAACCCGATCGTCTGACAAAGTGAAACGCTCGATTCGCCTTCACTACTCTCATCAGACGACTGGCCGAGATCGCCCGATTCCTAAACCAAACGCTCGGCTGATGCCCTATTGATGAGAAGAAACGACACCGAGTGGTTTCGACTGCATCGCCACCCTAATTAGGGTTGGTAGCCGATCGATTGGTTGCCGCACTCCAGCATCTTCCAACCGATCAGTTCGTTTATGAACCGGTCGGTTGGCGGCACGCTGACAGCAAAAATCCCAGCCGCCAGCCTCAAAAACCCTTCAACCTATTGTAAAAGTGCCTCCTTCCTCTCCTATAAAAGGAGGGGCACTTCCTCCTCCTCAGAGCATCTTGGATTTCTCTTTGTATTGGGATTCTGAAGCATTTATTCTTGTAATCATCTTCTTATTCTGCAATAAAGTAGATTTTAGTTCAAGCATTGTTCTTTCATACTTGTTCTTATCTCTTCATTCCGCCTTAGTCTTAATCTTCATTTCTCCGTTCTTTAATTCTGGAGCAAGGAACTAAGAACTAAGCCATTTTATTGTCTCTAGCATAAGGATTAATCTCCTGATTTTTGGGCTAGACTATGGCTTCAGTACTTTCTTCCTCCGTCTCCCCCTTCTCCATGAGTAAGTAGACTTCTATCGAGGCAGGGGAATAACCCCTTAGCCATGGTTTTAACGACTTCTTCTTAAACGACTAGATGGTAATCGATTTTAATTAACGGTTGATCTTCGGATCCCACGTTAATCCGGATGGAAATGACCATGGAAATCCGGATTTAGAACAATAAAATCGATTACATAGACGTTTTGATATGACTGTGGATTTTCGTCTTTTAGGATGATAACTAGGAAGCATGAGCACCAAGACCAATGGGCTCACGTGGAGTTTATCTCTTGTGAGTTTTTAAATTCGCAAACCTTCATCGAATCGTCGCTTAAGAATTAGTTGTTATTGCCTAGGCTAAGGTGGTGAAAACCCCTACGAGCCTCGATTTCCATCTCTTGATTTAATCACCGCATACTTTTGCTTTCTTTAATTCCTAGTCTTTTCATTCATATAGTTTTTCTTGTGCTAGCAATAATCTTAACATTTCCTTGTGCTTTTTTTTATTCTTGTTAAGTGCATTTTCTTTCTTGCATTAGTGTAATCAATCAAACCCCCAACTTGACTTTTACTTTCTGTTCCAATCTAAAAAAAATTACCAAAAATAAATAACAACTTCTTCAAACTTTGGGTTCTAAGAACAATCTCTAAAAAGTTGTCCTGTGGGATCGACCCTTCTATACTACCCTTAAAACCGGAAGTAAAAAAGGTTTAAACTCTAGGATTAACCATCTTAGTAATTGATATTGCAAAGCGACGCTTATCAATTTGGCGCCGTTGCCGGGGACAACAGATTGTTTTCTCGAACCCCAAAACAATTTTGAAAAACTTTTTTTCCTTTTTTTTCATGCCTTCCGAGAAACATTCCGGAAGTGTACTCCTCTTTCTGCCGAGTTTCCATTCCGGCAGTATGTTTTTTCTGCACACGAATTAACTGCTTTAATTGTGCATGCGACGCCCGAACGTCGATTTTCAACCTTTTGATCCGGAAATAGAAAGGACTTTTCATCGTATAAACCGTCAAAATCTAGTGAGAATGAATGAAGACGAAGTCGCCCGTAGGATCGACCAAGCTCTCGCAGCTCAAAGAGAGCTCATCCAAGCTGAACAAGCGGAAAGAGAAGCCGCTTTGCGAGCAACCTTTAGGTTCGAACAAGAAACCATAGAAGTCGATAGGAGGGAAGTCAAAAGGCAAAAACAATTAAAAGACTTTTCTGTTCCCAAAACAGTCTATGCGCAACATCTGGTTATACCCCCCGATATTATTGCTCCACAATTCGAAATCCGAACACAATGGATCACCATGATGCAAGCCAACCCCTTCTCAGGCAACAATGGGGAAAGTTGCCAAGATCATCTTCAAAGGTTCATTGACCTTTGCTCTTTGAACAAACTCCCGGGTGTCTCTGAAGATGCCATCCGCCTTAGGTTGTTTAAGTATTCCCTCTCCGGCCAAGCTAGTAGCTGGTACAACACCATGGAGAACGAAGAACATGTCACAACTTGGGAAGTTCTACAAAGCAAGTTCCTTGAGAAATTTTACCCCTCGTCTCTCACCTATGAACTTAGGGGTCAAATAACTCATTTTTCTATGTCCTCAGGAGAATCTTTAGGTGAAGCCTAGAAAAGGTTCAAAGACTTACTTAGGAAGTGCCCCCACCATGATATCTCTCAAGCCCAACTCATAGAGATTTTCTATCGTGGTGTTGATGATGATACCAAATTTTTTCTCGATTCCTCATCTGGAGGAAATTTCATGCATCAAAGTTTGACTAGCGCATGGGAGGTAGTTAAACGGGCTTCCGAAACAAGGGCTAGAAGAGGGATTGGCGGAATCCTTAAGGTAGCCAAGGCAAAAGTTAATAATGATATCCAAAGCATAGCGGAAAGCCTAAAATTAATTGCCTTAAAATAAGATCGGTTAGAGTCATCCTTGGTCACCCTTAGGGAGTCACCCCAACAACTAAAAGCCATGGATTCCCTTTGTGGTATTTGTCAAGGATACAACCATACCACCCTCCACTGTCAATATCTCTACAACATGCCAACGCAACCTGAAGTAGGACAACAACCAGAAGACCTCAATTCGATTCATACAATACCAGGCCAAAGTTACTACAATCCCAACCAACCTAAAAATCACCCTGGTTTTCAATATGGGAACCCTTCAGGTGCCGAGAACTCTAACCAACTTCAACAAAGGCCTCCCTACCCTCAAAGTAACAATCGACCACCACCTGGATTCCCATACAACAATCAAAGAAATTTTGGAAATCACCAAAATCGACAACACTACCAACAATTCCAAAACCTAAACCTTCCACCCCAAAATCTAAACCAACCTCAACCTCCCCAACCACCTCAAAATGCCCCCCCTCCTCCTCCCTCAAGTCATCCTAGCTTGGCAAGCATAGAACAAACCCTCGTGGCCATACAAGCCCATCAAAAGGCAACTGACGCACAGTTAGCTCGTTTGTTTGCCCAACAAAAACCTCCTGCTGGGACTTTTACAGGACAGCCTGAAAACAACCCCAAACATCCTGAACAACTCAAGGTTGTCTCTACTCGTTCGGAAAAAGTGCACGCCCTTTCCCCTCCAGAAAAATCTTCAGACCCACCTCTAGAATTCGAGGATGAGGACATGGTAGTTGTCGAACCCGAAGCCACACCCAAACCATCCGTCCCCGAAACCCCTCAAGTAGAAGATGAAGAACCAGTTTACAAACCCCGACCTCCCTATCAAGCCCACCTCAAACAAACAAGACTTGATGCCCGCTTCATGAAATTTAGGGATGCTATGAAAAAAATACATGTCGACATTCCCTTCCTTGATGCTTTGGCAGACATGCCCGCCTGGTCCAAGTACATGAAATCTCTCTTGACTAGGAAGTATGTTACTAAAGAATACGAGACTGTTAAACTTGCTAGGACCACATCAGACATTATCCTAAGTAAGATGCCTAAAAAACAGAAGGATCCAGGTTTTTTTGGAATAAAATGCTACTTGGGTGACAATGCTTGTAGAAAAGGCCTAGCAGATTTAGGAGCCAGTATATCCATCATGCCATATAGTCTTTGCAAAAGACTAGGATTCAATGACATGTTACCCACAACCATGACCATCCAACTGGCAGACTCATCCACAACTAAACCCATAGGAATCATAGAAGACATTCCGGTTAAAGTTGGAAATGATGCATACGTCCCTTGTGATTTTGTGATCATGGATATCAAGGAAGATTTATGCTACCCTCTCATTTTCGGACGTCCCTTCTTAGCCACTGCTCGTTCCTTAATTGATGTTGAGGATGGTACCATTTTTTTAAGGCTAGGGAAGCAAACCCTAGAGTTTAGGGTGTTTGAAAGTATGAGGGGACCTAGTCTTAAGGAAGAAGTCTACCTCCTTGATTGCATTGATGAATTAAACCAACTAAGGCAAGAATGGGAATTAGTTGATGACCCCCTATGCACTGCTCTCACCATCCCCGCCGAATGTGATTTTGATAATGAACCATCAAATCAACTCAAGATTCATTTGGACAACTTTGAGGAAATCCCATGTGCTGAGATTGAAGACCTTAAAATGATCTCCACCATAGAAGAACGACCTGAACCACTAAAGGCCCCGGAAATGAAGGCTCTCCCCATAGGCCTGAAATACGTCTTTCTGGATGAACAACAATTATGCCCTGTTATTATCAATTCTGACCTTACCATTGAACAGAAAAACATGCTTATGGGAGAACTTAGGAAAAGGAAAATAGCTTTAGGGTACAAAATGACGGATTTAGTTGGGATAGATCAATCCATTTGCATCCACAAAATCCCAATGATTGAAAATAGTAAACCTTCCCGAGACCCGCAAAGGAAACTCAACCCAAACATGAAGGAAGTTGTCCGTCTTGAAGTAATTAAACTTTTGACTGCAGGAATCATCTACCCTATCTCTGACTCTCCTTGGGTCAGCCCTGTCCAGGTCGTCCCCAAAAAGGGTGGGACCACAATCATTAGGAATGAGAAGAATGAGCTCATCCCTACCCGTACCGTCACAGGGTGGAGGATGTGCATTGACTACAGGAAACTCAACAAAGAAACTAGGAAAGACCAGTTCCCTCTTCCCTTCCTCGATCAAGTTCTTGAACGTTTAGCTCATCAACAATACTTTTGCTATTTAGATGGCTACTCGGGTTTTTATAAGATTCCCATTCATCCTGAAGACCAAGAGAAGACCACTTTCATATGCCCTTTTGGTACATACGCTTTTAGACGAATGCCCTTTGGCCTGTGCAATGCACCAGCCACTTTTCAAAGATGTATGTCTGCCATTTTTTCAGGGTTAACTGAAACTGTCATGGAAGTTTTCATGGACGATTTCTCTGTCTATGGAGACAGTTTCAGTTCTTGCCTTGGGAACCTCTCCCTTGTTCTTGATAGATGCATCGAGTCACATTTAGTCCTTAATTGAGAAAAGTGTCACTTCATGGTCAAAGAGGGTATTGTTCTAGGCCATAAGGTGAGCAACCAGGACATTGAAGTTGACCAAGCTAAGATTGAGGTCATCACCAAGCTCCCCCCTCCTACCTCAGTCAAAGACATCCGAGCCTTCCTAGGACATGCCGGTTTCTATCGGCGATTCATCCGTGATTTTTCCAAAATCACAAAACCTCTCACCAATCTTTTTCAAAAGGAGGTGCCTTTCCATTTCGATACGGCATGCATGGAGAGATTTCTATGTTTGAAAAAGGCTCTCACCACCACTCCTATCATCCGTGCTCCAGACTGGGCCTTACCCTTTGAAATCATGTGCGATGCTAGTGATTTTGCTGTAGGTGCCATTTTAGGACAAAGAATTGACAAAAAACACCATGTCATTTATTATGCATCCAAGACCTTAGATGAAGCTCAGCAAAATTACACAGTCACCGAAAAAGAAATGCTAGCCATTGTCTATGCATTCGATAAATTTCGCTCATATCTTGTTGGTTCAAAGGTTGTTGTTTACACTGATCATGCAGCTATTCGCTACCTCATGACCAAAAAAGATGCCAAGCCTAGACTCATAAGATGGATTTTGTTATTGCAGGAATTTGATCTAGAAATCCTAGACAAAAAGGATCTAAAAATGTCGTGGCTGACAACCTCAGTAGACTTAGCTATAGCCCCATTGATGAACATCCCATAAATGAATCCTTACCCGATGACCAATTGCTCAAGGTAGACTCCCAATTTCCTTGGTTTGCTGATTTTGTAAACTATTTAGCTGCAGGTGTATTGCACCCCGAGTATACGGGACACTCTAAAGCTAAATTTTTACATGACGTCAAAAATTATTATTGGGATGAACCTTATTTGTTTTGACTTTGTGCCGATGGTTTATATCGTCGTTGTGTATCCCACGAAGAAAGCATCGCCATTTTGGAACAATGTCACTCTGGCCCCTATGGTGGTCACATGAGTTCCCAAAAAACGACTAGAAAAGTCCTACAATACGGATTCTTTTGGCCCACCATCTTCAAAGACTCATATGATTATGTGCTTTCATGTGACCAATGTCAAAGGACGGGTAATATTTCCAAGCGTGACCAAATGCCTCTCACCTCTTGGCAGGAATTAGAGATTTTTGATGTTTGGGGAATCGACTATATGGGCCCATTTCCTTCTTCTTATGGGTTTGCTTACATTTTAGTCGCAGTCGATTACGTGTCAAAGTGGGTTGAAGCCATACCCACTAAAACATGTGACTCTAAACCCGTTAAGAAACTTTTTAAAGATATCATTTTTCCTAGATTTGGAGTCCCTCGCACCGTCATTTCTGACGGAGGATCCCATTTTTGGGAGAAAAGTTTTGAGGCTCTTTTGAAAAAATATGGGGTTTATTACAAAGTTGCCACTCCTTACCATCCTCAGACCAGTGGGCAGGTAGAGGTATCCAACAGACAAATAAAATCAATTTTAGAAAAAACGGTTGGACGCACTAGGAAAGATTGGGCGTTAAAAATCAATGACGCTCTGTGGGCATATCGCACTACCTACAAAACACCCATTGGCACCACCCCTTTCAGACTGATCTACGGTAAGTCATGTCACTTACCAATAGAACTAGAGCACAAAGCAAGCTGGGCCATCAAAACTTTGAATTTTGACCTTTCCATGGCTGGAGAGAAACGTTTTCTCCAAATAAATGAGCTTGATGAACTTAGGATGAGTGCCTACCGAAACGCAAGAATCTACAAAGACCGCACCAAAATGTGGCATGATGGTCATATTAAGCGCAAAGATATTAGAGAAGGAGATCAAGTTTTAGTTTTTAATTCAAGATTACGACTTTTTCCTGGAAAACTCAAGTCGAGGTGGTATGGCCCCTACATTGTAAAATGTGCTTACCCACATGGTGCCTTTCTCCTATGGGATAAAGTTCTGGGCGAGTTTAAGGTCAATGGGCACCGTCTTAAAAGATTTATCACCACTGAAGATGTTATCGCTTCAGACTCAACCAAATTTACACCCTTGCATGATCTGAACCTCACTGACCCTTCAACTCCCCCGGATTCCAATTAATCTGATCTTTGTCGAGCCACGACGTAAAATAAGGCGCTAGTTTGAAGGCAGCCAAACACTATCTTCCCTTCTCGTTTGTTTTCTTGTTTTTGTTCTTCCGTTCTGTTTTTTCTTCTTCCTGCTATCGAGCCGATCGGTTACCATTACCAGACGCTCGGTTCACGTTGATTTTACGATGACTCGATACCAAAACGACCGGTTGGATTTCCAGCCGCTCGACTCGTCCGCCGACCATTCCGCAAAACTTGAATGCAGCCTCTGTCCTATACTGTTTTGTGTTTGGCGGCCAAGGCAGACCAGCCGATCGTCAGGCTATCCAACCGATCGGCTCGTAGATCCGTTGTTCTATATAACGCACCAGACGCAAGACCACTCTCCCATCTCCTCGCTTACCCTAGACGCCTCCCTCACTGTTCACTCGATCGCTCAACCGTAGTTCCGCCCGCTCTTCAGACGACCACCTTGATTCTCAGCCGGACGTCCAAGGTCCAGCTCTTCGGCCGACCGGTTTTCCCTCGGCCGGCCATTTGGCCTTTCTGCAAGAGTTGTTGTCTTGGTGTTTCACCCGCCCGCCTGGCTAGGACGCCGCCCGTCTCGATCGACAGACGACCGACGGGGCCTCCATCGCCACCTCCTCAACAAGACGGCCGAAGCCAGATCCGTCGAGTGCTCAGGTCGCCTCAGTCGACCGCCTGGTGTTTCAGCCGCCCGCCTGGCTGGGACGTCGGCCGTCTCGATCGACAGACGACCGACGAGTTCTGCATCGCCACATCCTCGACCTCCTCACTAAGACGGTCGTCAGCTAGGTTCGCTGAGTGCTCAGATCTAGACTTAGCCGACCGTTTGGTGTTTCCAGTCGCCCATCTCAGATTAGCCGAAATGCCCATTTTATTTACCAGACGATCGGTTGATTCTCCCCAGCCGATCGTTTGCATCCTCAACTGGTCGGCTTCTCTCTACAGCAGTGATGTTCAGTCGCTTTCGCAAGGGCAAAGGCAAGGCCCTTGCATCCTCTTCTAGGGATCCTCCTCGCCGTTCCAGTTCTCATCCCGGAATCCATTTCCGCACGCCCTCTCCTACTGGTGAGTCTTCTCCCGAGTTAGTCGAGGAGATGCTTCGTGACATCGACGAGGCGGATGAGCTTCTCCGCGAGATGGAGGGAACTCAGAAGGCAGCTAATGATCCAGACACAACCACCCCCCGTTCACCCCGTATAGCACCTATTCCGGGTAGCTACGACCAGTTCACTAGCGCTGACCACCGCCAGTGTTATGAGGATATGTTCGCAATTGGTGTTTCTTTTCCTCGTTGGGCGTACGGCACAACCCTTGATGCTTTGGGCATCCGTGACGTCGTCGACAATATCCTCCGCAGAAAACCACATCCTTATCTTTCCCTACCATGTCACCTCTGTCTACTGTGATCTTATCCTCGAGTTTTTTAGCACTTTTCACAGGTTACACAGTTCTTTCGGAAACTCGAGTTGTAAATACCGGATTTTTGGGGAAAATCTGGAATCATCCGCCAAGCAAATCACTTCTTTTATCCTCGACGGCAGGGATGACTATTGGCTAGAACAATGTATGGCGCGGTCTCATGACTCCTACCCAGACCATTACGACAGAGATAAGTTTTGGGCAGAGATCACCGGGCTTCTTCCCCGTCTTCCTAGTGGGCCCAAGGCCTCCTTCATACACAACCCGGTGGTCCGTTACCTTCACCGTATTTAGGCTTGCACCATTTTCAGTCGGGAAGGTACTCAGGGCACAATTACTCAGCTAGAACTTTATGCTCTTTGGTGTCTTTTACATGAAGAACCTTTTAACTGGGGCAATGCTATCATTGAGCATTTTGGTACCCAAGCTAGCCGAGCCACTTCCTCTTCTTTTTGCATTGGCTACTATGTTACCCAACTCGCCATCTTTTTGGGCTACACCCACATCGCCTTTCCTCCGCTTGAGCTCAAAAATCACCTCATCAACACTCAGTATTTGAAGAATAGTAGGTTTATCCGTTTGGGCACCGAGGGCGTTTATTACCTTTTGTTCAAAGACACTCAGGTGGTCCTCCAGCTCCCGTCATATTCGCAGTTTGCAGCAGCAAACTACGTCTACGAGTTGACTGATTTACTGGGTCATATCTAGAGATTCTACCTGGAGCATCCAGATCCAGACACCATCCCCGAGCCACGGCCTCACAGGAGGAGCCTCTCTTTAGAAGCACATGACTACGACACTGGACCGCCACCTCCACCTTCCAGACGTCGCACCAGGCGGCGACCAGATGACGACTCCGGTCCTTACGGCTTCTACGAGATCCAGACTTAGCTGGATGAGATTCAGCAAGAGCAGCAGAGACATGGCCACCGGCTCAATCACATGTACCTGATGCAGCGTTCGCAGGAGTCTTGGCATGTGGATTGCGGTCACTATGCCCCTAGTCGACCAGCTTATGACGAGTACAGAGCACACCAAAGTTATCCAGGCCCTGATTCTTCTTATTGGGCAAACTACTACTCCCACCAGCAGCACTCTCCACCGCAGTGACTCTTCCCTCCATCTCGCTCTTAGAGTTTGCTCAGGTTGAGCAAATTTCTAAGTTCGGGGTGGGGGTGGGTGGTACGTGATCCACCCTTTATCTTCCCTTTTCAACATTTCCTTCTGCATTTTTATTTGTTTGCGTTGTTTACTTTCAAACATAAGGCCTTTATCTAGTCGGCCGAATGTTGTACTTTATCTTCAAAAATCAATTGCATTATCAAATTTATTTCAAAAAACTTTGCAATATCAAGTTCCCTATGATCATGATAGCAATTTTTGGAAACGGTGGCAAGCCTTAGAGTATCAAATAGAATCAAATGCAGATTTTCTTAATTTTAGCATTAGATTAACTTTTTTTACTCTTATATAATGTAGCTACATGTCTCTTCTATCTTATGCAACGACAACTAAAAAAAAATAGTTTTTTGTTGCACGGGAAAAATAAATCGCACGCCAAACCCTAAGTCTGGGGTGGCATGCCCTTCTTCCATACCCCACAAAGGGGCGTACCATCAAAAGATGCCAAAAAAAGGGCACACAAAAAAAAATTGTGGTCAATGTAATCACAAGTCCATGAAAAAATTATATCCCAAGTCGAATAGAGGAGGGATTTTTTCCGTCACACCTCAAATTCTTTATTCCCGTGCAACAATCAACCAAAAAAAAAAGTTTCGAGTGTCGAAGCGCAAGTTAGATCAAGACTGTCTTTACAAAGTATAAGTTTAAAAAAAATAAGTTATGAAAAATGTTTTCTTGAGAAACATAGTGCTTGCAATTTGTGGTTCTAGGAGATGGGTCGCTTGGCCATGAAAAGGATAGAAAAATTGCTAATCTAGGGAGGATGAACTTGTTATTCCAAAATTTTTGAATCTTTTTTATTTTTCAATTGCTTGAGGACAAGAAAAACTTTAAGTCCGCGGTATTTTGATGCGTGCTATTTCAGCACATCTTTTTCCAGCGAATTATTAAGCTTGTCACATAGAAATACTCCATTCATCTCTTAAAAATTGCACAAATTGATATTTTCTCATTTTTATCACAAATCTGACAATCATATGCATTTTATTGCAGTTTTAGGACCTCAACCGATCGTCTCACCTGATCAACCGATTGTCTCACCTCTTCAACCCGATCGTCTGACAAAGTGAAACGCTCGATTCGCCTTCACTACTCTCATCAGACGACTGGTCGAGATCACCCGATTCCTAAACCAAACGCTCGGTTGATGCCCTATTGATGAGAAGAAACAACACTGAGTGGTTTCGACTACGCCGCCACCCTAATTAGGATTGGCAGCCGATCGATTGGTTGCCGCACTCCAGCATCTTCCAACCGATCGGTTTGTTTCTGAACCGGTCGGTTGGCGGCGCGCTGACAGCAAAAATCCCAGCTTCCAGCCTCAAAAACCCTTCAACCTAATTGTAAAAGTGCCTCGTTCCTCTCCTATAAAAGGAGGGGCACTTCCTCCTCCTCAGGGCATCTTGGATTTCTCTTTGTATTGGGATTCTGAAGCATTTATTCTTGTAATCATCTTCTTATTCTGCAATAAAGTAGATTTTAGTTCAAGCATTGTTCTTTCATACTTGTTCTTGTCTCTTCATTCCGCCTTAGTCTTAATCTTCATTTCTCCGTTCTTTAATTCTGGAGCAAGGAACTAAGAACTAAGCCATTTTACTGTCTTTAGCATAAGGATTAATCTCCTGATTTTTGGGCTAGACTATGGCTTCAGTACTTTCTTCCTCCGTCTCCCCCTTCTCCATGAGTAAGTAGACTTCTATCGAGGCAAGGGGAATAACCCCTTAGCCATGGTTTTAACGACTTCTTCTTAAACGACTAGATGGTAATCGATTTTAATTAACGGTTGATCTTCGGATCCCACGTTAATCCGGATGGAAATGACCATGGAAATCCGGATTTAGAACAATAAAATCGATTACATAGACGTTTTGATATGACTGTGGATTTTCGTCTTTTAGGATGATAACTAGGAAGCATGAGCACCAAGACCAATGGGCTCACGTGGAGTTTATCTCTTGTGAGTTTTTAAATTCGCAAACCTTCATCGAATCGTCGCTTAAGAATTAGTTGTTATCGCCTAGGCTAAGGTGGTGAAAACCCCTACGAGCCTCGATTTCCATCTCTTGATTTAATCACCGCATACTTTTGCTTTCTTTAATTCCTAGTCTTTTCATTCATATAGTTTTTCTTGTGCTAGCAATAATCTTAACATTTCCTTGTCCTTTTTTTTTTATTCTTGTTAAGTGCATTTTCTTTCTTGCATTAGTGTAATCAATCAAACCCCCAACTTGACTTTTACTTTCTGTTCCAATCTAAAAAAAATTACCAAAAACAAATAACAAGTTCTTCAAACTTTGGGTTCTAAGAACAATCTCTAAAAAGTTGTCCTGTGGGATCGACCCTTCTATACTACCCTTAAAACCGGAAGTAAAAAAGGTTTAAACTCTAGGATTAACCATCTTAGTGATTGATATTGCAAAGCGACGCTTATCAATCATTTAGCTAACAGTCATTCCAACATAAATATAGTACGGAGTAAGCAGTGCGTGTACAATAAGTGCTGGATTAAAATGTTATTTCTTATACATAGAAATGAGTATCTTAGAAGACGAAGGATCAGATTATAACAAGCTATATTGAATCTAATAGAAATTAAAAGTTTATGATGCATCTAAAAGTGGAATCAAACACATAAATTTCTTAGAGAAAATGGTTTTAGATAGCTAGAATCTGAAGGACTAATTTGCAGATCCATAGTCACACTTGTAATTCAGATTACCTATCACACTCACTGATCCCAATTGTGAATAAAGCTTTCTTTTGAAAATAAGAATTATCTATCTCATATTATACTCAAGGAATGACAATCACTACAAATTAACTTTCTCAAGGACACCAACTATTAAGATATGGATATGTTATGTGGGAATTTGTTTTTTAAGGCAACCTAATGTCAAGTTAGGTCATGTGCCTATAATTCAATGTCACAATATAAAAATTTAGTATCTTACAAAACTAAAAAAAAAAAGACTGTGATGAGCTAGAAAGAGTCAATCTAATAAAAAGAAAATAGTCTATAATACACCTCAAAAGTAGAATAAAACACCCGTATTCTTCGATATATTCTTTAGTAGATTACAATATTTTAATCTCATTTTTTGCTCAAGGAATTGTAATTCTTAATTATTAACCCTGTTCAATGACGGCTGAAATCAAGAACTAGAATGGTGATGTGGGAAGAATATTCACCTCTTTGATGTTCTGCACTTTAACACTTCTACATTTATTTCAACTCTGAGTCCTTTGATGACTAGTTTGAAGGTGCACAAATCCCCTATCATTAACTCATTTCCACGTGAAAAATCTTTCCAACCAGCACAAAGTCGTGATTGCAGCTTTTCATTATTGTAACTGTGAATTACACTGACTGGCCAGGATTTACCGTTTGGGTCTATCAGAAACACTCCACAATGACTTGAAAGATAACGCAAACCCATGAACCATCTGGGTATACGCTGCAAATATTGATCGCCGGGGAAACCACACTTTCAGTAACCCAATTAGTAGGCAAGTCTTTATGTTTAGAAAGCATTCATTTTAGCATCCACAATTATTCTTACCAAATATGCTTTATCAGAAACGTTATGATGCTTCATTTTAAGCTCAAAATATGGTACACTCGAATCTTCTATATGGGTACCCTCTGTGTGCTCCCTGCACAAAGGAAAACAAAAAGATTGAGATGCCCACAGGAAAATCATATTTCTCTCAATTTTCAGGAATTATTGAAGATAAGAAGAGATGAAGGTAGGATGCATTTCAGTTTTCCCACAGTATTGATTTAAATATATATCATGCACCAAAATTGGCATAACTCTCACATCCCAAAGCGGAATTTAATGTTCAAATATGATTTAGAAAGAAAATTCAAATGCCCACAGGAAAATCATATTTTCGGGTGTACTTTAAATTATCTGGATAGAGGGAATTTGCTCGAAATCGCTGCTGCGAGAACCTGCATTAAAGAGAGTTACATGGTCAATATAATTAAAGACAATCAAGAGTCTATTGACTAGATCTAAAAAATTCAAACTGCTGGTCCCCCCCCTTTTCCCCCCTCTTTTAAGAGAAGCCTACCCCATCCTTCTCATATAAAAGGAGGGGGAGTTCTCCATCTTTCACATCATCTCTTGTATCATCTTTTGTACTGGGGATTTCCGAGCAATTATTCTTGTGTTCTTATGTTCTTGTGTTCGATTCATCAATAAAGATTGATTATTTGCAAGCTAAGTGTTCTTCAATTATTGTTCTTTTACTTTGCTCGTTTAGATCTAGTTACTTCTTCTTCTTTTGTGGACTGGAGCAAGGAATTAAGAGTCGGCCATTTCATTGTCTCTAGCCTAAGGAACTAATCCTTTGATAAGTCTAGACTATGGCTAGAACACTTCTTTCCTCCGTCTCCCTTTTTTGCACAAGCATGAGTGAGTAGTTCTCTATCGAGGCAAGGTGAATAGCCCCTTAGCCATGGCTTAAATCGATTAAACCTTTAAAACGACTTCTAGATGGCTTTTGGTTCTAATAACTATTGATCTATCAAAGTAATTAATTGGTTTGATCACATGTTAATCTGGATGGATATGACCATGGAAATCAGGATTTAGAACAATAAAATCAATCGCATAGGGGTTTTGAAATGACCGTGGATCTTCCTCTCTTGGGATTATGGATTGAGAAACATGAGCACCAGGACCAATGGGTTGATGTGGAGTCCATCTTTTGTAGATTTTTATTAATTCGCATGCCTTCATCGCAATCGTCGTTTTTAAGGATTTAGTCTATTCTCGCCTAGGCTAAGGTGGTCAAAACCCCTAAAGCCTCGATTCTCCATCTCTTGATTTATTCTTGTGTTTGATCCACTCTCTTTACATTCTAGTATTTCATTCATAATAGTTTACTTGTGCTAACAATCATCTCAATTTTCCTTGTGACAGGACAATTTTATTTCTTGTTTAGTGCAATCTAGTTCTTATATTTTCTTCCTGCTTTAGTGATAATCACCCATACCCCAAATCCGATCTTTACTTTCTGTTCTAAAAACAAAAATACCAAAAAGAAATAAAAAGTTCTTCAAAACTATTGGGATTAGAGTTAACAACCTTGAAAATGTTGTCCTTTGGGATCGACCCTTCTATACTAACCTTAATCGGAAAGTAGAAAAAGGATTAAACTCTAGGATAATTATCTTAGTAATTGTAGTGCACTTGGACGCATTAACAATTTGGCGTCGTTGCCGGGGACAACGGATTGTTTTCTCGAACCCCAAATTTTTTTTTGAAAAACCTTTTTTTTATTTTTTTTATGCCTTTCGAGTAACATTCCGGAAGTGCTACTCCTATTTCTGTCGAGTTTCCATTCTGGTAGTCCATTTTTTCTACACTCGATATTAACTGTCATATTAACTGTGTATGCGACGCTCACCGAATGTCAATTCTGCGCCACCATTTTTTAATCTGAAACCAGAGAGGCTAAGGATGATTCTAATCAATGATGACGACGATGATTATATCATCTTCAATCAAGTAGAACAAACTCCAATACCTGAATCTCCACCAATTACTTCCATTGTGGATGTTAATCTAGTTGACGTTAATGACCAATCTGCTTCGTTTGAACCCTTTCTATATAATGAACCACCACCCTTAGAAGAAGTCCAATGTGAAGTAGTTGAGGTTCTACACAACCTTGATCAGGATATGGATAGGTGTTTTAAAGAAATTAAGGATGCCGCAAATGAAGAACTTTGTTTAGCTAGGGCCGCAGCTATATGGGGCCCTGACTATCCGTATAAGTCAGAAAATGAGTGGATGGATGCCTATGTGGACAAATTCATGAATCAAGAATCTTTTCACAGAAAGGTTAAAGACTGGCGGGCTCAAAGAACGTCCCAACAACCTAAGGCTCCACCACCTTTCTCGGTTGTAGGCCCATATTTGGATGTTTACAATAATCATCCCATCTTGGTTGAGCCTATTGTGACCAATGTACCATCACCTCCCCAAGATGCACTGATGGATTCTTTTGAAAGGCTTCCTCATCAAGAGCACTATGCCCTCACTCAACCACTTCTTTTTCCACATCTGGTTGAACCTGATGAGATGATTCCACCACCGCAAGAACCTTACATTTCACCGTTATATTGTGAGACGATCCCTTCTGAGCCCATTGAGTTGGGCACATGTCCTATAAAGGAATCAGATCTCCCCTCCAGCATAGTAAAGGAGCCCGATGACTCCATAGATATCCATGTTGATGGGATCTTTTATGAAGAAGAGATGGACAATTCCCCAATAGAGATGGAACAACTTGGCTTGATCATTTTTGATAATTATGATGATAATTGTGACATTTGTGAGTCATCCACACCAAATCCACTGGCTTGCATTTATGGGGCAAAGGATTCAGATGCACCTTGTTGCATAATCCACCAGGAAGACATACATCCCCATGTGATTGTTTACTCAGCTAACAAACCAGTTATTCCAATACTGGCGCCCTCCCCACTACATGTAGATCTAGGCGGCAAAAAGATACTTTAGCTAGATCCTCCGCCCGATCTTCCAAATCTAACATTAGATTTGTTACCCAACTGGCACCCGCCAATCTCCCCCAATCCACATTCATCTCCAACACTACTTTCACTACTGAAGGAAGATATGTGGATCCTACTCGAAGGACTGCGAGGTGACAAGTAACATCATTCAGAAAACCTCTTCAAGCTTCCACGACCACCCATCCATTGGGTGTACCATGAAGATCCTCTGTTTGAAGCCCCAACCATCTCGACATTCCCTTCAGATGGACATATTTTGAGCTACCAGGGCCTCCTGGAGAATCCATGAATTTTCTTCCCTCCATCTCAGGTTTGGGTTTTGCTCGGGACGAGCAAAAATCTAAGTCCGGGGAGGAGGTGGGTGGTATGTTTCTACTCTCCCCCCTTATCTTTTCCTTTCAAAATCTTGTTTTCCTTTGTTTTGCATATAGTTGCTTCTATATTTTCTTCTTTTATGGCCATTATCTAGTCGGCCATGTTTTAGTTTCTTTTAATATAAAAAGGCCATTACCTAGTCGGCCAGTTTGAATAGACGTTTATCATTTTACCCCCTTGAATTTAGTAATTTTTTTGCAAAATCTATTACAAATTGCCATGTCTGAAACCACCGTGTCACCTAGGACCCCTAAATAACATCACTCCTTGGAAAAGTTGACAAGTCATAAGGAATCGATCAGAACCAAGTATAATTTTTCCCTATATTTAAGTAATGGATTATCTTGTTATAAAATTTGTATGATGTGATATATAGGAATACTCTAACTAGAGCAATGCCACTCTCTGATAAAAATATATGAAAAAAAAAATTGAAGTTATAAGCACAAGAACATCTCTTCCTTCACTCTATTTTTTCTAAAAAAGAGAAGCAAAGAATCACCACCGGACAAAAATCAAGTCCGGAGTGGCATGCTTCCCAAAATAAAAAATTTATACCCCACAAAGGGGCGTACCATCAAAAGATGCCAAAAGTGCCACCTATAAAGGAATCAGATCTCCCCTCCAGCATAGTAAAGGAGCCCGATGACTCCATAGATATCCATGTTGATGGGATCTTTTATGAAGAAGAGATGGACAATTCCCCAATAGAGATGGAACAACTTGGCTTGATCATTTTTGATAATTATGATGATAATTGTGCCATTTGTGAGCCATCCACACCAAATCCACTGGCTTCCATTTATGGGGCAAAGGATTCAGATGCACCTTGTTGCATAATCCACCAGGAAGACATACATCCCCATGTGATTGTTTACTCAGCTAACAAACCAGTTATTCCAATATTGGCGCCCTCCCCACTACATGTAGATCTAGGCGGAAAAAAGATACTTTAGCTAGATCCTCCGCCCGATCTTCCAAATCTGACATTAGATTTGTTACCCAACTGGCACCCCCAATCTCCCCCAATCCACATTCATCTCCAACACTACTTTCACTACTGAAGGAAGATATGTGGATCCTACTCGAAGGACTGCGAGGTGACAAGCAACATCATTCAGAAAACCTCTTCAAGCTTCCACGACCACCCATCCATTGGGTGTACCATGAAGATCCTCTGTTTAAAGCCCCAACCATCTCGACATTCCCTTCAGATGGACATATTTTGAGCTACCAGGGCCTCCTGGAGAATCCATGAATTTTCTTCCCTCCATCTCAGGTTTGGGTTTTGCTCGGGACGAGCAAAAATCTAAGTCCGGGGAGGAGGTGGGTGGTATGTTTCTACTCTCCCCCCTTATCTTTTCCTTTCAAAATCTTGTTTTCCTTTGTTTTGCATATAGTTGCTTCTATATTTTCTTCTTTTATGGCCATTATCTAGTCGGCCATGTTTTAGTTTCTTTTAATATAAAAAGGCCATTACCTAGTCGGCCAGTTTGAATAGACGTTTATCATTTTACCCCCTTGAATTTAGTAATTTTTTTTGCAAAATCTATTACAAATTGCCATGTCTGAAACCACCGTGTCACCTAGGACCCCTAAATAACATCACTCCTTGGAAAAGTTGACAAGTCATAAGGAATCGATCGGAACCAAGTATAATTTTTCCCTATATTTAAGCAATGGATTATCTTGTTATAAAATTTGTATGATGTGATATATAGGAATACTCTAACTAGAGCAATGTCACTCTCTGATAAAAATATATGAAGAAAAAAATTGAAGTTATAAGCACAAGAACATCTCTTCCTTCCCTCTATGTTTTCTAAAAAAGAGAAGAAAAGAATCACCACCGGACAAAAATCAAGTCCGGAGTGGCATGCTTCCCAAAATAAAAAATTCATACCCCACAAAGGGCGTACCATCAAAAGATGCCAAAAGTGCACATGAAAAAAAATTTGTGACCAATGTAGCCACAACTCCACAAATTCATTTACTGAGTCGAATAGAGGGATCAATATTTTTTCATCACTTCTTTCTGTATTTTCGCACCCCGTAATTTCGTCTTATTCTTGTGCAAAAACTTACAAAAAAAAATAAAAATTGAGAGAGTCAAAGTGAAAGTAAGATGAAGCCTATTTTTCTACAAAATCTCATTTTTGAAGCAAAATGTGATAATTGTTTGATAGGGAATATAGAACTTTATGCTATGTGGTTCTAGGAGATTGGATCACTTGGCCAAAAATTTGAGGTAAGGATTATAGTGATGTTACAAGGGTGAGGAATGACATATTGTGAGTATAAATTAGACTTTATTTGTAATTTAATTTACTTGAGGACAAGCAAAGATTCAAGTCTGGGGTATTTTGATGAATGCATATTCATCATTTATTTGTGCATCATTTAGGATAATTAATCAAGATTTTTTTGGTGATTTTATTTTAATTCAGAAATCAATTGCACTTTCATTCTCTCAATATTCATTTTATGAATTCTTATGAGATTTCTCTCAATTTTCAGGAATTATTGAAGATAAGAAGAGATGAAGGTAGGATGCAATTCAGTTTTCCCGCAGTGCTGATTTAAATATATATCCTGCACCAAAATTGGCATAACTCTCACATCCCAAGGCGGAATTTGATGTTCAAATATGATTTGGAAAAGGAAATTCAAATGCCCACGGGAAAATCATATTTTCGGGTGTACTTTAAATTATCTGGATAACGGGAATTCGCTCGAAATTGCTGCTGTGAGAACCTGCATTAAAGAGAGTTACATGGTCAAGATAATTAAAAACAATCAAGAGTCTATTGACTAGATCTAAAAAATTCAAACTGCTGATTCCCTCACCCTTTTTTCCCCTCTTTTGAGAGAAGCCTACCCCATCCTTCTCCTATAAAAGGAGGGGGGGTTCTCCATCTTACACATCATCTTTTGTACTGGGGATTTCCGAGCAATTATTCTTGTGTTCTTATGTTCTTGTATTCGATTCATCAATAAAGATTGGTTATTTGTAAGCCAAGTGTTCTTCAATTATTGTTCTTTTACTTTGCTCGTTTAGATCTAGTTACTTCTTCTTTCGTGGACTGGAGCAAGGGATTAAGTGTCGGCCATTTCATTGTCTCTAGGATAAGAAACCAATCATTTGATAAGTCTAGACTATGGCTAGAACACTTCTTTCCTCCGTCTCCCTTTTTTCCACGAGCATGAGTGAGTAGTTCTCTATCGAGGCAAGGTGAATAGCCCCTTAGCCATGGCTTAAATCGATTAAACCTTTAGAACGACTTCTATATGGCTTTTGGTTCTAATAACTATTGCTCTATCAAAGTAATTAATTGGTTTGATCACATGTTAATCCGGATGGATATGACTATGGAAATCCGAATTTAGAACAATAGAATCAATCGCATAGGGGTTTTGAAATGACCGTGGATCTTCCTCTCTTGGGATGATGGATTGAGAAACATGAGCACCGGGATCAATGGGCTCGTGTGGAGTCCATCTTTTGTGGATTTTTATTAATTCGCATGCCTTCATCGTAATTAACGTTTTTAAGGATTTAGTCTATTCTCGCCTAGGCTAAGGTGGTCAAAACCTCTAAAGCCTCGATTCTCCATCTCTTGATTTATTCTTGTGTTTGATCCACTCTCTTTACATTCTAGTATTTCATTCATGATAGTTTACTTGTGCTAACAATCATCTCAATTTTCCTTGTGACAGGGCAATTTTATTTCTTGTTTAGTGCAATCTAGTTCTTATATTTTCTTTCTGCTTTAGTGATAATCACCCATACCCCAAATTCGATCTTTATTTTCTGTTCTAAAAATAAAAATACCAAAAAGAAATAAAGAGTTCTTCAAAACTATTGGGATTAGAGTTAACAACCTTGAAAACGTTGTCCTTTAGGATCGACCCTTCTACACTAACCTTAATCGGAAAGTAGAAAAAGGATTAAACTCTAGGATAATTATCTTAGTGGTTGTAGTGCACTTCGACGCATTAACATCTGCATCCAAACAAAGAAATGTTAATCACACCAAAAGTAAAGAAAAAAGTATTTGGTGTAACTAAATAAGGACCCACGAGTTAGGAAGAGAAGCTGAATAACTCCCTCGTTAATTGTTAACACAGATAGATTCAAGACATAGGATGGAGGGATCAGAAGTCTAGCATGAGAGATTCGCATACAACCCTTTTCTAGAAAAAATAGAAGAGAACAAAAAGGGATTGCATGGATGTTTACTCTTTTAAAGAAGGGACATCGACGGATATGAAATGTAAAATATGAAACTCACAATCAAACTGGGAAGCAATTCTAGTATTTACGCATATTTTTATAGGTGTTAGTGAACTTAGGTAGCATAGCTGGCCCCCACTTGTTGAAATACACAAGGCTTTTGAGACATATGGAGAAGTTTGAAACTTCTAAGTTAACAAATGGCGTTATTCAGTAAATACAGTCAAAAGATTGTTAATTGTACAAATATAAACATATATCTGTTGGTCTTGCAAGAATAAACATCATTAGTTATGTATGATTTTCTGAATAGAATGAAATAATAATTTGTAGACTATTAGTATATACGTTTTATGTGTTATTTTGTGTTGTGTTTTGTTATGTGTTATGGTGTGTTTTGTTATGTGTTTTAGACTTATCTTGTTTTTAGCTTTTCTTTTATCCCATATTGCCTAGTTATGTTTCTCCCTTACTCTCTTGTCCTATAAAAGAGAGTGCATTGTAAATGTTTTAAATATATCAAATAAGGTTTTTTTTTCTATATGGCATCAGACATGTTCAATCCCCCCTAAGTTGTCTCATCGACCCCCCACATCGACCTCCACCATCTCCACCACCCCCACCACCTAGTCACCCTCTACCTCCAACACCGTCACCTTCACCACCTTCATCACCCATCAACCTCCACCATCATCACCACCTTCTTCGCCCATTGACCTCCACCACCCATCGATTCCACCATCCCATCGACCTTCCATCAATTCTTCAACTTCTATCAACCCATCGATCTCCCACATCCACCCATTGACCTTCATTCCTCATCGACCTTCACCCTCATTACACCCCATCAACCTCCATCCCATCGAACTTCATCCCATCAAACTTCTTCCCTCATCAACCTTCACCCTCATTACACTCCATTGACCTTCACCCCATCGACCTCCATCCCTTGCCAACCTTCACCTTCATCGACCTCCACCCCATCAATTTCCACCCCATCAACCTCCACTCCATCGACCTCCACCCTCCATCCCATCGATCCCTCTTCAAGCTAGTACCAAAATAGCAGGTGAAGATCTAAAAGTAACACATTTTTTCTGCCTATGTCGCATGGTGGAGTGAGTCTCACACTGTGGCGATGTAGGTCTTTCCTTCTCTTTACCCCTATGCGGGTCTCTCAGATCTTTTGATTCAGATTGTTGCTGCTATCTACTGCCCCTATGCGGGATTCTTAGATCTATTTTGATTTGTTGCGGCTTTTTGTTGATCCAAATCTGTTATTTATTTTGTTTCCTCGTCTACTCTGGTATGCACTTTGGCTTCTATGGCAGCTACAGATTCTCCTCGGCCTTTGTGTATGACAACTGTAGAACTCGACCGATCAAACTACCACCTTTGGTCGGCATTGTTTGAACTATATCAAAGCCCAAGGATGTTATTCCCACATTTCCGTTGATGCTCCCATCCTTTCTATTGCTACCTCCGATGAAAAAGTCAAGCAAGCCTATGCACAATGGTCTAAAGATGATTTTGGCGTTATGACATGGATGATGAACTGTTTTGAACCAAAGATCAACCAATCTCTCCTTTGCCTTTAGAATGTCAAAGCTATGTGGGATAGCTATCCCATGTGTATTCTCATTAGCAGAACACAAAAAAGGTCTTCGAGATCTTCAAGAATCTGATGAAAAAGAAGTACTCCACTGATGAATCTGTTGAAGACTACAACAACCAATGTTCGACACTCTGGGATGAATACGAAGTATACCATCCCCTCTTTTGACATCAAAAAAATATAATGGAAACAGAATGAACTTCAGTTAGTTCAATTCTTGGTTGGTCTCCCTTCGTCCTTTTCTGGTATCGTTGACCAGATCTTATCTAGTGATCCCTTACCTACATAAGGGATGTTCTGAAGCGTGTTCAACATCTTCCTTCCATGTCTTCCCTATTTACTACTTCTGATCATTCGGTTCTTGTTGTCCGCTCCTATGACTCAGGCCAAGGACATAGACGTAGACGTGACCGCGGTCATGGTCGCGGTGGTCATGCTTCTGATACCCCTGGACGTGGTCCTCCTTCTGTCCCTAGACGAGGCCAACATCAACGTCTTGCTGATAATCACTTTTGGAACTTCTGTTGGCGCATGAACCACACCAAAGACCGTTGCTGGAAAAAGTATGGTGAACTTGCCTGGGAAAACCAGGTTCCTTTTGTTGTTTCTGAGAATAAGAATGATGCTACCTCCAGTTCAACCTAGCCCACGGTTGATTGGATCCGCTCAGAGTTTGAGAAACACTTCCAGACTCGTCTATCCTCACCTACCATTACCCTCAAAGGAGGTTCTTCTTCTTTACTTGCTTCCCTTGTTGTTTACGGTAAAAATAAATGTGTGACTCAGGAGGATCTGCTCATATTTTTGGTTGTTCTAATCTTTTTACAGTCTTATTCGGTGTCCCTCCTGTGATCGTTGCTGATGGGACTCAATCTGTTGTCCATGGGATTGAAACTATATGTCTGTCTAAAAATCTGCTCTTAAAATCTGTATTATACGTTCCAATATTCCCACTTAATTTGCTATCTGTCAGTAAAATTATTAAGTGGCTCCAATGCTCAATCACTTTTGATCTTGAGGGTTGTGTGTTTCAGGATCTCCGAACGAGGACGAGGATTAGTTCAAGCCATGAAGGACCAAATAGACTGTATTACAAGGATGTGTTGCAATCTGTTGTAGCTCTGCTATCTACTTTTGTGACTGGTCTACAATGGCACTATCGCTTGGGGCCTCCTTCTGCTACAAAATTGCGTTGTTTATTTCCTAATATTTCTGAAAAACATTTTACGTGTGAACCTTGTCAGTTTGGCAAAGAGACTCAGGCTGTTTTTCATAAAAAGAAAGAAATTGGTTCTAAAAATCTGTTTGATATTGTTCATGCCGATATTTGGGGTCCCTACTATGTTCCTAGCTTGTCTGATTATCGCTATTTAATGACCTTTATTGACGATTATTCCAGGGCGACTTGGTTGTTTCTCCTAAAGGATCGTAGTATCATTTTACAAACTATCTGTTTTACTCAAATCCAAATCCAATTCAGCACTACTATTAAAATCTTGTGAACTGATAATGCCTTCGAATTTATGAAAAACCTATGGATCTAATTTATAGTTCTTGGGGTACCATTCATCAGACTTGTGCTCTTACACACCACAACAAAATGGTGTGCCAGAACGGAAGAATCGTAATCTTCTTGAAGTTGCATGCACAATTACCCTTCACCAAGGTTGTCAGACTCGAACCGGTAAGCGAATCGGTGAGGCCTCTGGTTCCCGGTTCACTGGTTCAACCAGTGGTCTGACCGGTTCAACCGGTGACGTCAACATGACGTCACTAATAGTTTTAAAATATATAAATATTCTTGATACTCATAGAAAATGTCCCTGCAAAAGTTATGAAACGTGAATACTAGCAAAACTGCTTACAATAACTTGATAAACAGACCAAATAACTAATATTATTCTATTTATGGACATTTATATACCAACATGTATATAATATTCAGTATTAATTAACAAAAATAGCAGCAAAAATAAATTTACTTGTTAAGTGAGAGAACCGACTGGTTCAGCTGAAACCGGACCGGTTCCCCAGTTCACCGGTTCAACCGGTCGGTTCACCGGTTTGATGCCGGTCAGACTTCATTTCCAGCTTTGGGAGGGAACTGACCGGTAGAGTGACCGGTTCCCGGTTCAACTGGTTCAACAGGCCGATCTATTTCGGTTCTGATAACCATGTCCTTCACCATCATGTTCGTAAATATTTCTTGCTTGAAGTTGTTTCTACAACATGCTACTTAATTAGCCATATGCCTTCTTTTGTGTTGCATAATAAAGTCCATGTCTCTCTTCTGTATCCTAATGCGCCTTTATTTTCTATTCTACTATGCATCTTTGGCAGCATATGTTTTATTAAGAATCTCCTCCCTAGGATATCCAAACTTTACCCCTGCTCCACTAAGTGTGTATATCTTGGATATTCACAAACTCAAAAAAGATATAGGTGTTATGATCCTGTCAATCGACAATGGTTTGTGAGTGTGGATGTTGTCTTTTTTTAACACATGTTGTACCACTCTGACGAGGGATCTATCTTATCTAGTGATTCGTTGGATCCTACTCCTCTTCCTGAGACGATAGAACATGATCACATTGATAAAATTAAAGAGGTGTCCACGAGAAGACCCACGATTACACTCCCCTCTTTGTCTCCTCAACAACCAAATCCTTCCTTGTCGGCAGATCACTCCCAGGTATTCTTTGATCTACATTTTCCAATTAGTTAAAGGAAAGGTGTTTGTTCCTACACTCAACATCCGATTAGTGACTCTGATCTTCCACTAATCTTGGTGCTAGTTTTGCATGTTTTACCATTGCTCCTGCTATTTCTATACCAAAGAATGCTAAACAAGCCCTTCAGCATCCTTCCTGGCGCCAAGCTACTAAAACTGAAATGACTGCCTTTGAGATCGCAAGACCTAGGGTCTTGTTGATCATCCTAAAAATTGTCGAATGTTGACTATCGTTGGATTTTTACTGTCAAATATCAATTAGATGGTTCAGTTGAATGGCTGAAGGCTCGACTGGTAGAAAAAGGTTACAATCAAATCTATGGGGTTGACTACTTTGAAACCTTTTCTCATAGTGCTAGACTTAATTCTGTAAGAGTGCTTATATCTATTAGTGTGAATAAGGATTGGTTCCTTTTTCAACTTGATGTTAAAAAAGCATTCCTATATGGTGACTTACATGAGGAAGTCTACATGGAGCAACCACTTGGTTTTGTTAGTCAGGGGGATGTTCCAAAGTCTGCAGACTCGGGAAGGCGATCTACAGCCTAAAACAAAGCCCATGGTTCAAATACCAATTTCGAAGCTCACATTTGGATCATATCATTTTTCTTAAAAAGACTAGTTATGGGCTTGTTATTCTTCTTGCTTATGTGGAATATAATTCTGCCTGGTAGTGGTTCTGAAGACATTACTACTACCAAAAGATATCTTGAACAACATTTTTTTACTAAAGATCATGGTAAATTCTAGTACTTCTTGGGAATTGAAGTTTTCAAATCTTCTAATAGAGTTTGTATGTCGCAACCCAAATATGTTCAAGATTTACTCACAAAAACAAGAATGATTGGTACTAAACATGCTAGTACTCCTCTGAATCCCAATACCAATTGGGATGAAGAATTTCACCATCCTATCCTAATAACAACCAATACAGAATATTGGTTGGTAAGCTTAACTATCTTACTGCGACTAGAGTTGATATTACTGTTGTTGTTGGACTTGTCAGTAGGTATTTGGATAAACCTCGACAATGTCATTTGGATATGTCTGTCGTATCCTTTAAATATTTGAAAACTTCTCTAGAGAAATGATTACTTTATCAAAGACATGGGCACTGTAAAACTCATTGGATATTCTTATTCAGATTATGTCGGTAGTAGACGTGACAGGAAATCTACCTCTGGCTACTGTAACTTTGTAGAGGGAAATCTAGTTACATGGCGCGGTAAGAAACAAATCGTGGTTGCTAGGTCTAGTGCTGAAGCAAAATATAAAGCTATGGCTCATACTGCTTGTGAATCGATGTGGGTTCAAGGACTCGTCAAAGAATTTGATATCTCTGATTCTACTCCTATTCCTATGCACAGAAACTAGAAAGCCTCCATTATTATTGCCAACAATCCAATGTTTCATGAGAGCACCAACCATATAGAGGTGGATTGCCATTTTGTTCGCGAATTTGTTCTCTCTAGACGTATTTGTACTCCTTATCTCCGGACAAAATATCAAGTTGATGTCATCTTTACCAAGATACTTCCCAAGACTCGCTTTACTACACTGGTGGACAAGTTGAGTATGTTTGACATCTATGCTCCAGCTTGAGGGGGAGTATTAGTATAAATCTTTTTATATTATGATTTTATAATTTTTATTTATTGTTGGACCTCTATGTAATTTCTCCAGTTCTATTAATAAAAGGGTGAGTGGTCTTGAGAACCCTCACTCAAGCTGCATTACAAGCAGCCTTGCAACTTACGTTTCACATGGTATTAGAGCAGGGCTCCTAGGGTTCCAATCTAGGGCGCGCCGCTTCTCCCCTCCCTCTCTCTCCCTCGTGCAGCCGCAAGGCAGCAGCGTCGTGCCGCCGGGCAGCACATTAGTCGTGGCGCCCCGCTGGAAGCAGCTAATGCCGCCTAGGATGGCAGCCGCTGCCGTCGGCCCAAAGGGGCAGCCGCCGTCGCCGATTTTGCGGGCGTAACAGTCACCGGCCAGGACCGCGACGTAGCCGCCGTCTTCCAGTAGGCCCACCGCCCGTCAGCAGCCTCCGGTTCCTCCCGTTGACTCTGAAGGAAGAGTTTACGTAAGATGACTCGCTAAAACTCAGATTGGAGGCTCCATTTGTACGCAGCAGATTCCTAATCACACCTCCATGTGTGATTAGAAAATTTTTCGATTGGGGGTTGTGGATGCGTCAGAAACACATCTAATCTTCTGACGTGACGTGTATCTCTCCGTCACTTTCTATTCTTCTGTGACGTGTATCTCTCTGTCAGTCTATCTATCCGTTAAATCATGGAAGACACGCATCTACTATCTACAACGAGATGTCGCCTATCCCCTCCATCAAGCTTAACAGGAAAAATTATCTCTTGTGGATGAATGTTGTCCATACAGTGTTGGAATCCCGAGATAAAGCACGGCATGTTGATTCTAATCCTCCTGCTTCTACTGATAAAGGCTATGCTGAATGGAAACGTCATAATCTAGGAAACACGAACACTTCCCAGACACAGCTCAAAATGTTTTGGATACGGCCAAGACGTGTCCTATCCATTTTTATCTTCTTTTGCAGCCTGGACACGGCTGGACACTGCATGGACACTTCCTGGACACATCAGCCTAACAGTTTATGCTGTTGCAACCTATTTCAGTGTAAAATCTGAATATGCAGCTACTGCCTGAGCACATCAGCCTAGTAGCTGCTACAGATGAGACCTATTTCTTTCACTCTGTAAATTCTAGACGTGCAACTACTTTTTAATTATGTCTTGTCATCGAGAATTTGCATTACAAAGCTAAGATATAATCACAAAACTGCAAACAAAATGTCTTTGGAAGAATCCACATGTAGAATCCAAGATGAACTAGGTATCATAAATCACATTGCGTCTATTACATTGACTAAATGAGTAACAGGTACTCATGTATTCAGTCTGAAAATCTACTATGTTAGCTATAAAAACTGCAACAATATTTTCATATGTGCTTGATAGTGTTTATACTACACAAAAACGCACATTCTTATCCACATACAATTATGAATACATATGTAAATATTTTTCAGATATCTTTCTAAGTAATTCCAATACACATGCTCATGCATTATACACATATATGTATATACTTCTATAAAAAAAAGTCCTCCCATCTAATGCCGTGTTTGAGTCCTATATTTTAGCAAATTGTCGTGTCTCGTGTCCATACCCGTGTCAATATCCGTGTCTAAAAACGTGTCTGTGCTTCCTTGGTCATAATAGTCTGGTGAAGACCTGGCTACGGGGGGCATGGAACCTGCTATTGCAGCTAGGTTCATGTTCTACACTACTGCCAAAGACATGGGATGCTGTGAAGAAGCATTACTCTCAGGAAAAGAATGCACTTCGTCAATTTATGATATATGATCAACTCTTCGTTGAACGACAGGGAGACAAGACTTTTAGAAGAATATTTTGGAGTGATCCAAGGTATAGCTCAGGAGCTGAGCTTCTATCATCCAGTGACTGTCCAAGAACAGGTCAAAGACAGAGATGACTTGATTACTGCAAAGTTTCTATTGGGTCTGAATTCGTCTTGCAATTCGGCCCGCAACGTCATCCTCGCTTCTGACAAACTTCCCAGTCTGGAAGAAGCCTACTGAGAATTCTACAATCAAATTTTGAACCAGCTGATTCTACAACATTCTCGCCTTCTGGAGACTCTCATGCATATGTATCCGCCGCAGTTCAAGGAGGTCGTACCGGTATGGGACGAGGACGTGGAGCACATCCCAAGTGCACCTTCTGTGACAAACCAAGACACACTATTGAGAAGTGTTGGAAGAAGCATGGAAGACCTGTTGCACCACCTGTAGGGGCAACAAACTATGCTAGTACTGCTGAGTCTTCTGAGCCATCTGCATCAAGTTTTGGGTCTTCTGGCATCACATCACAAAAGAAGAATATGATAGATTTCTTCTAGCTACACAGCACATGAGTGTGGGATCCTCTTCTTCATCTGCAAATCTGGCATCTACCGTTGGTAATCAGGCTACCTCTCTACTGGCTTTTGGTTCAACTTCTGAATGGGTGGTTGATTCTGGAGCATCCCAGCATATGACCGGTATGAGGAGATTACTTCACTCCATTGACTCACATATTCCTCACAAATTTGTGACCATAGCAGATGGTTCATTGAGGAGAGTGTTAGAAAGTGGATCTGTCTCTCTGACTCCTAAAATTAATCTTAAATCGGTTCACTATGTGCCTGCATTTCCTTTTAATCTTCTCTCTGTTGCAAAATTAGTTGATATTGTGAACTATACAGTGACATTTGGGCCTTCTTGCATTGTATTACAGGATCTCAAGAGTATGAGGACGATTGGTGGGGGGCCTAGGAAAGGTGATCTCTACCTCTTCCATGGTGACAGTCTGCCTCGCCAAGTATCTGCTCCTGCTCCAGCTATCCTTTTGAGCAGTTCTCCCTTACTGTGGCACTACAGATATAGACATCCATCATTGGAGTGCTTGAGAAAGTTAGAACATGAGTTGTCCCAAGTGTCTTCTTTAGAATGTCAGTCATGTCAATTGGAAAAATATCATAGACAGTCTTATTCCAATCGTGTCAATAAACGGGCATCTTGTCCTTTTGAGTTAGTCCATAGTGATGTTTGGGGTCCTGTAAAGACCAACAATTATAATAGTTTTCGCTATTTTATTTCCTTCGTGGATAATTTTTCTCGCATGACATGGATTTATTTATTAAAGAGTCGAGAGTCTGTGTTGTCCATTGTCAAAACATTTTCATCAAGAAATAAAAGTTCAATTTGATTGCAATATTACAATTCTTCAATTTGATAATGCCTTAGAATATGTTCAAACTGCCATGGCTGATTTTTTTAGCTCTGTTGGGATGATTCATCGCACGTCTTGTCCTCACACTCCTCAACAAAATGGAGTAGTTGAGCGCAAAAATCGTCATCTTCTTAAATTTACCAGGACTATTATGTTTCAATCCAATGTCCCTTAGAGGTTCTGGTCTGATGCTTTACTTACTGCTTGTTTCCTGATCAACATGCAACCCTCTTCGGTGCTTCAAGGACGTACCCCTTTTTGTCTTACGTCCAAAAGATCCGCCTTTCCTTGTTCCTCTCAGAGAGTTTGGGTGTACTTCATTTGTCCACAATTTTGATCCTAAGGCTAATAAGTTATATCCTAGGTCTATTAGGACTCTCTTTCTTTGGTAGTCCAACACTAGCAAAAGATACAAGTGCTATTGTCCCAGTCTCCGTCGTATGTTTGTGTCTCGGGATGTAACTTTCCATGAATCCACACCATTTTTCTCTAATGTTCCCAGTAAGGGGGAGCAATTGTGTGAAAGTGAGAGAGTGCCACCATCAGACATCAGTGAGAGAGTGCCACCTATCATTCCTGACTATACTGTCATACAGCAGCCAGCAAGTGATACTTTAATTCAACAATATCAACATGTTTATAGTAGACGAGGCAGGCAGGATCCAAAGGAGGTAGCAACTCCAGTCTCTAGCCTTCCCCATCTTCCTCTACTCAAGAGATTTCTGCAGAACCATTTGACCTTGATGTTCCCATTGTTGTTCGCAAAGGTACTCGTTCCTGTACTATTTGACATCTTGTTGCAAATGTATGTTGTTTGTCGAAATTATCCAAGCAGGCCCGGCCATTTGCTCTTGGGATTGATTCTGTGGCTGTTCCAAGAAATCATCTTGATGCTATGAAGGATAATGGCTGGAAACAGGCGATGCATATGGAAATGTCTGCTCTTCTACAAAACAACACCTGGGATCTTATTGACTTACCTCCAGGGAAAAATGTTGTGGGTTGCAGATGGGTATTCATAGCAAAACATAATCTCGATGGTTCAGTTGAGAGGTTGAAGGCTAGACTAGTGGAAAAGGGTTATACTTAGACATATGGAGTCGATTTCTTTGAGACCTTTTCACCAGCGGCTCGTCAAAATTCCGTACGGATTCTTATTTCTCTGGCTACTACCTTTGACTGGCCTCTATTTCAGCTTGATGTCAAGAATGTCTTTCTTCATGGTTATCTACAAGAAGAGGTATACATGGAGCAACCTCCTGGTTTTATTGCTTAGGGGGAGTGTCAGAAGGTGTGTAGATTGAAGAAAGCCATCTACAGGTTGAAACAATCTCCCAGAGCTTGGTTTGACAAGTTCAGTGATGTTGTGCTACAGATGGGCTTCTCTCGTTCTGTGACTGATCACTCTTTATTTTATTCCAACTCTTCTGGTAGATCCATGATTATTGTTGTATATGTTGATGATATAGTATCACGGGCAGCGATTCTATACGCATATCACGTGTGAAGGAAGGATTGCAGGGGCACTTTCATACAAAGGATTTGGGCAAACTGGGATATTTTCTGGGCATTGAAGTACTTAGATCTCATGCAGGTACTAATTTGTCTCAGAGGAAATATGTGTTGGATTTACTGTAGGAAGCTGGCATGAGTGAATCCAAGCCAGTGTCTACTCCTATGGACTATCATGTGAAGGAGATGACTGATGATATTGATTATCCAGATCCAGACTACAACAGGAAAATTGTTGGGAAGCTGATATACCTGACAGTTACTCATCCTGATATTTCTTTTTTTGTAGGTGTGGTGAGTCAGCATATGAGTTCACCACAACAGTCACATTGGATGGCAGTTTGCCGTATTCTGAGATACCTAAAGGGTGCACCTGGTAAGGGGATCACCTACTATAGAACCAAGACTCATGTGTCAACCCTTGCTCTTACTGGTTATGCAGATGCAGACTGGGCTGGTAATCTGAATGACATGAGGTCTACTTCTGGGTATTGCACATTTTTGGAAAATCACCTTATCACCTGGAAAAGTAAAAAGCAGAATGTTGTGGCTAGATCGAGCACGGAAGCTGAATATCGAGCAATGGCTCATGCCTGTTGTGAGTTGCAGTGGGTTCCGTCTGTACTTTCTAAACTAAAGATTTCTATTTCGTCTCCCATAGAGCTCACATGTAACAATCAGGCTACTATCTACATTGCCAAGAATCCAGTCTTCCATGAGCGCACTAAACATATAGAGGTTGACTGCCACTTCATTAGAGATCAGGTCAAGAATGGCAAGGTGGTGACTCTGCATGTCAAATCTGAAGATCAACTTGCAGACGTCCTCACAAAGCCATTGAGTCCAGCAACTTTTCAGAGCTTTTGCAACAAGTTGGGCATACACGATGTGTACGCTCCAGCTTGAGGGGGAGTGTTAATATATCTCTTTATATTATGATTTTGTAATTTCTATTAATTGTTGGACCTCTATGTAATTTCTCCACTTCTATTAATAAAAGGGTGAGAGGTCTTGAACCCTCACTCAAACTACATTGCAAGCAGCCTTGCAACTTACATTTCACAATATGCTTCATGCGTTATCTTGTGTTGTGTGTTTTGTTATGTGTTTTAGACTTTTCTTGTCTTTAGCTTGACAGGGAGTATTGGTATATTGCCCAGTTCTATTTCTCCCTCACTCTCTTGTCTTATATAAGAGAGTGCATTGCAATTGTTTTAAATATTTCAAATAAAGGTTTTCTTTTTCTATATAGAAATCTTATTTTTTTCTGAATAGAATGAAATAATGATTTGTAGACATCTTATGTACTTTTTAGTGATGATAAACGCATGGAATTAGATTTTTATGGAATCTAGCACATACTACGAGCTATACAACTATCATATCGTAGTACATAAAAACACAAAATCTAATAATTCTTAACTTTGTTACCTTTTCTAACAGAAAAAAATGGTGATTCCTACTATCTATCAGTTCCCTCTATATGGAATGCTATGTAAACTCCAACTGTCTTAGGATATATAACTGATCTATCCCGCTCCTGGATGTAGCTCGCTTTATGTGAACAACATGAATTTTGTCTTCTATTTGTGACCGTTCATCTGTCTTTAGTTTTCTGCAGCGGTCCACATTGATTTTCCTCAATAAACTGGTATTGATCAATCCAACATGTTCGGGTTGATAAGACATTGTCGCATCTGTTCAAGATTGAAAAATTCACCAAAAACAACATTTTTATCCTGTCTCATCAAGATGCAGGCTTTGTTAAGGTCACAAAGCAATTTGACGCCTCTCATAAGTCAAAGAGGTCTTGTAAGACATTGATATAAAGACATAAACTGAGAAAGACAAGAAGGCACACTCCGCAAGCATCTTCTTTCTATCAGATAAAGTCATTTGATAGGTCAATTGGATACTATTGTTGACTTGTGGTTAAAGTTGGAAACCCTCAAAATGATGAAACCGCTTACCAAACTGCTTCTAAAACAATGTTTGTTTACTCTTCGAATAAAAGAACGTACTTCATGAGAGTTCATCTATATCAATTAAATTATGTATCGACAAATCTTAAGAACTATATGAAGATATCAGTAATGGGAACATTTCCTTGGTCCTACTTGCTTCTCTTCCCTTATTGTATGAGCACTTTTATACATGTGTCGTTTGTTGAATGGACAATATCTCACAAAAATATCGTAAAAGACTTCAAGGTATCAAACTTCTTCTATATGCATCTAGAAATACTACAAAGCCTCATTTATTTGCATAGAAAAAACTTCCAATAGGGATCATGCTGATAAGGGAAAGAAGCAAGGAAAAGGGGAGCATAAGTAAAAAATTAACAATCAGTTCATCAACCCAAGGATTATCCATAGTTATTTGTAGGGAACCTGGTCACTAGTAGGACAAGTATCTGAAAAAGAAGAACAAAACCACAGTAGCCACTGCACAGGAAGATTCAACTTTTGAAATAGATTTATCTCTAATGGAAACATGTCACCAGCATACAATGGATGCTTATTCAGTTTTCTCGCATCATAGATGTTTGAAGAAAATATGGTTCTCTACTAGAGCATGGATGGCAGAAATGTCTTAATGGGAAATGATGATCCATGCATGCATGTTGATATGGATTTGTATAGATTTAGTTGCACACTGGTGTTGTTCGGACAGTAATCAACACCTAACCTGATCTGAAAACAAATCATATATTTGTCGGTGCACTTGATGATAATAGATATAAAGGTACCTTTCAAGGTGGAATTCTCTATATATCCAAAGGTGGTGTGATTACCATTAAAGGACACAAGGAGAATGGTAATGCTTATATCCTATATGGTACAACAATCATTGACTCTTTAGCATCTACCTCTCCTTCAAGCTATCATAATCTAATTTGACAAAGTTCAGGCATATGTGTCTTGGTCACCTGGGCAAGATGGGGATGAGCATCCTCAGCAAAGTTCTACCATGAGATCAAAAGGATATTGAACTCAAATTCAATGAGTGTTACTGTTTACATTAATTTTTAAAACATGGGGTAAGCTTGTCGCAGATTCGCGCTATGCAGAGGACGAGTTCGGTTTTTGGAGTTGCACCATGTTTGTGTAGAAAAACACAAAAACGTGTTGTAAAACTCTGATAGCCGATTAGATAAGGAAGTTTCATGAGCCAAGATCGAGCTAAGGCAAAGGGTTACGTGTGGGCAAGGTGTTAAGCACCCTCACACGTTTGAAAGTTAGTATTGTCTACTGGCAGGGGACGGACAATCTTCTTCATGAAAACAAAACATAAAGTGTGTTTAACTTAGTGAAAGCATATATAGGAATTTAAAATAAAGGTTAGATAAAAATAACATACAAGGAATCCTCAATCTCGGGTGTTGTCCTTACACTGCTTTGGGATCAAAAACGAGGGAAAGGGAATGGTCAACATTGTAATCAGACCTTTACCTTGTTAGGATGTTGTGGAGATGAGGGTATGTCGTCCTTCTTCATTCCTTACCATGGATGGTGGATTAGGAACATTGAAAGCCCCCCTCACCATCATCGATCCCATAGGTCTCGGATTTTAGAGGCTATTCTAGGGTTTCTATGTTAAAGACTAGAGAGAAAAGTAGGAGAGTGGTATTGAGTCTTTGGAGTTTGAGGGTTGTCAACCTTGGTGGACCATAATAACCGTTCCAAGGGGGTTGGTTTAGGGTTTGAGAGGTGTTAGATCTTGTGTTTTTCGTGATTTGTGAATTTTTCCCAAAATAATGCACGGGTAGGCTCCTCGGGGATGCCCATTATGCATTGGGATCTCCTTGTGGATACCCACATGCTAGGAATCACAGACACTTGTCATCCTAGAATGTGTCAGACACAGACACGGCATGGACACGGATGGACACGGCTCAAAAGTGTCCACTTTGTTTTAAAGCTTGGACATGTCGTAGGCACAGCATAGACACGGCTCAAAAGTGTCCACTTGTTTTTTCAAAGCATGGCACTCCGTGGACACTGCTTGGACACCCTGTGGACATAACATGCCCAAATCAGTTCCCTATACAAAAGAAATATAATGTATTTATCTCTTCTCTCCATCTTATTCCAACACACTACAATTATTTGTCTGACACTTCCTACTTCTAACTTTTATTAGATAATAATCTACTTACGTCATTTTATAGATATCATTCATCATTCTTATAAACATTGCACTAGGAATTTGACCCACAAATTTTATATAATTCATCATTCTCCATTTCTACTTATTTGATTTCTACTACAAATGTATTCTAGATTACTTATCCTCATTCATAGTTTATTATTTCATAACGTAAACATATTGGTGGTTCCATCAATTTTATTTAATTAAGTTGACGTTCACATTGTAAGCGAACTTTCAATTTGATTTTATATTTCTTTTATGTTTGTTTCTTAGAATCACATGGTATGACTTATTTCACTGAGTTTAATAGATGGATATTATATTTATTAATTCCATGTTATATGTTTGTATGTATATGTATATATATGTGCGTGTATATCATTGTATATGTATATGTTTATGTATATATCTATGTAAATGTTTATGACTACATATCTGTATATATATGCATATGTATATGTATTTGCATAGTATATGTATACGTGTGTATGTTGTTTCCAATGTCGTGTTTGTGTCCTATTGTTACAACCCCAATTTTTGGGCATATATGGTTTGAATTGCAATTTCTCCAATAAAATGTATGCTTATGAAGTTGTATGATTTATGTGGATTTCTTTGATGTAATTTCCTTAAAATGTATGATTTCGTGGATCCTAATGAGTTAGTGAGCCCAATATGATAAAAAGGAAAGAAAAGTTGAATGAAATCAAATAATGCATAAAAAGGAAAAGAAACTAAGATAATGAGGAGAAATATGTGGAATTCTCGGGAAAGTTGTATGATTGATCATCATGGATTATATTTTGAATCCACATAGTTTCTAATGGTAAAAGGAATCCAAACAAAGGATATAAAAGAGTAAGAGAGAGAATATATGAATAAGATATGTCTTTTTAAGTAATAACTTGCATATGAAGAAAAGTCTCTCATACTTTCGAATTTGAGTCCCAAACTTGGCACACAAGTAGTTTAAGTTAATATGGACTTTCCTTTAAAATTTGGAATCAAACCGGTAAGCGGTTTAGGAGTTATGATTTTTGTAAGATTTCCTAAAGTGGAAAGTAAAAGGGAAAATACATTAAATCTCACACGTTATATTCAAATTGGGATCTAGGGCCCGGTCCATAAATGTGCCACGCTCTCTAGTAGCCGTTTGATTTGAGATCAACGGTGCTCGGATTATCTTGTACCTCCAGCCTTTTTAGGCACTGATTGCTACAGTACTGTCGATCCTCCTCCCTCTGATTCTCTCTCTAAGCGATGTCCTTGTTGGGAAATTACTCCAATGAAATCAGGAGAGCAAACCGGACCGACCTGACCCTTATATGTCTACTTTTGCACTGGACTAGGATTCCCCTAATTTCCAATTGGTGTGGAAACCCAGGGATGGCCGACGAGGTGTCCATGCCTATTTAAAGGGGGCCACTATTCTTTGCAGGTATGAGAGCACGTTCTGTGAGTCCCCGATAACTCAAGGAACTGAAATCTATCTTAAATTTCGTTCCCAAGATGCCCGACGACTGGATCTCTCCTCTGGCCTTCTCCCTGACCGGCCGACTTCTGGTTCACGCTACTCCGGCTGCCCTTCCTCACCGCAAAGGACGGAACCAGGTCAGGAGGACCAAGGCGATACTCATCGACCCATCGCACACACCCGCGACGCCTGAAAGAGAGGAGTCAACCTCGGGGTTGACCGCGGCCTGGAGTAGGGGAATATTGGGTCCCTAGTGGATGGGGGTGGGAGAAGAAGATGAAGTGGGGGGATACCGATGCTACCCCCGAGAGTGCATTGAAGGGGAGAGGGAAATTACGTCTTTTAACTCCATTTACAGCCTTCGCCTCGATGGACGAGTTGATGAGATGGTCACGAGCCATTAGTTAACCTTAATCCGCGTGGAAAAGGCAATAAGGGGCCGGAAGGATGACATGGCTCTCTGCTATTGATCCAAAGGTAATTATCTTGCGAAATTCATAATTAATTATGAGTAACTTAGATGACAATAATTATATATGAAAGTTGATCAGAAACATACATCGATTGCAATCAAAATATAATTGAAGCCTGAATCTTTTCACAATTCAAAAAGTATATAAAGTTGTCACCTTTGATGCATTTATGAATAAGAAACCCTAATTTTGATATTAATGAGATTTAGTAAAGTGCTATGGATGATTTAAGTTGATATTAACTTGTTGTTAATAAAAAGGAAGAATTAGATTTAAAAAGACGATCTTTGTGCTTAATTGGCTCAATTTAGGGTTCCATGTATATGAAAGTGCATTAATGGACTTAGAAACCTTAATCTAGGTGATTATGACTTTTAATGGTTTTATTTCAAAAATCCATGTATAAGACAAAGAAATGATGATCCTAAGCCAAATTAAGAATAAAGGAACTTGAATATAGACAATTTGAGTAATTAGGGTTTTATGATGTAAAAAGTTGTTTTAGGGTTTGTTCACCTAAAAAAGGTAAAGATTGAGAAATAGATCTAAGAAACCCAAAGGAAACCCTAATTCAACCTAGAAACCCTAGAAGGGATTCCCAAGTCAATAAAATGAGTTTATGATGAGTATGTAGTAATTAGATCATACATGCTTTTTAGGATTCAATTGTGCTTGTGTGATTGACTTGATTGGTTGATTGGATTGCCTGATTGGATTGGACTTTACTTATTTCTTTGAGATCTCTAAATCATGTATGTGGTTATTTATGATTAATCGCTTTAGTTTCCCGACATTTTCTGACGTTTCATCGATTGCATGGAAATAACTCTTTGGATGACTTTATTTCTGCAACCTTTAAAGTGAATATGATTATCACAATTTAAGTATACATATGACTTGCATGAACCTACATACCATCTCTGGATGTAAGATTTAAGAGGACTAAGCCCTGGAGGGAAGGTCATAGGTGGTCAAGCCCCGGAGGGAAGACCACAGGGCACCCAGAGTGGTGACCCATAAGGTACCAAGCTCAGGATGGAGAAGGTAGCCTAAAGTCCCTTGCAAGGACTAAACCCTAAGTGAGGGTATCCCATAGGATGAGTAAAAGCGGTTGGGAAGTTATATTGAAAATGTAATCTTGGATTGTTAACAACTATTTGATGTAATTAGGTTGTTATGAAATATGTGTGAGATATTGGTTGCCACCACATACCAGTATATTCATTATATTGACCGACGTTTTGTTTGTCGGCGTTTTAGAAATACTTGAAAAAGGGCAAACAGTAAAGTGATATTTAAAGAATAAAGCTAATTAAAGAAAGGAGGGTTTAGTTAGATAGAACTCTACATTGGGTAAAGTTCCAACTCTCATTTTTGAAAGGTATGTGAAAAGTAAATTTTTATCCTGCTTTAAGCTTAGTCCTTGCAAAACCATTGACCCTGTTTTGGGATAGCGGCTTTAGCTTCTTGATCTTCCATAATTGGGGGTTACCGAGGAGTGGGGTCGTTACAATTGGTATCAGAGCATGGTTTTCCATCTAATATCTAATAATTAGTAAATTTTATAAATTCTTTAGAGCCCAAGGGAGTTATTAGAGGATTGTCCAAAGATGGAGGTGTCTAGAAAAGGATCACAATCCGGGGGCTAGCAAGATTTTCCTCCACCCCGCTAGTCGATCTACGAGGACTCCCGGAATCTGTGTGACTACCTGGCCGAAATCGGAGGATTTGACTCGAAATAAGATACATCTAGGACTTCTCATCTAACTTCTTCCCTTCTCCACCCTGTTTCGGAGAATAACTTTAAGTGCTTAGGGTTTCTCTCTCTCCGCCCCCTATTGAGTTTGGGGTTAAGAATAATAAGGATTAAGGAATCCTCCACCAAGTAATAAAAAAATGTAAAAAAGATGTCATGGACATAAGTCTAAATGATGAACTTAGACTGAGATTAGTTACATGCTTAGGTTGCATGGCCTATGTTGATGTACCCTTGGATACCCCTCAGGAGAACACTGAGTTTAGACCATCTTTTAGGAAGATGAAGAGAGGGATGGCCTTGGAGGAAGAAGCCTCCAAGAAGAGGAAGAGACCTGACGCGTCCTCTGAGGATGATGTTCAACCCAAAACCTTAAGCGGATGGGTTGGATATCATAGTTTTACGTGCATGCAAGTATGTGGGTTAGACGTGCATGCTTTACATAGAAGTCCTTGGGTATGCAAGAGAAACACAGACTACGTGTGGATGTTTTCCCCCTAGTACCTTTTGGTGACCCAACCTTGGGTGGGTCGTGCCTATTAAGGGTAAGGGATAGTCCCCTCATTAAGAAGATTAGTAGTGACCATATAGGAACCCTAACAGGCATATATGAGCAGAAAGAAGCATGAAGCTACGTAGAAGTGGCATCAAGGTTGACAGCAGGTTTTAGACCCAAGGCAGAAGGTTATGCCTGATAGTTTATGAGATAAGCATGCAGAGATTTGGATGATCTTGGCCGGACATAAGTTTTGATAGTATGTTTCACCCAAGTAGGGATAGACGTGTATTCTTAAGAGCTTGACCCATTTTCTGAGAGAGAACCTCCAGTGGTAGGACCAGTTATAGGGTTAGCTCTAGAGAAAGAGTGAGACCCAAATAAAGAAGGTTGGAGGCCTAGACTCCAGGAAATGAGGAACCATGAGAGTGTTTGGTATGATATGGCCTAGAATAGATGACCTTGAGTAGATGTATATGGTTGCCTCATGTACGATCCTTAGAGGCTTGTTGTACCTCAGATGCCTTTAGAGGAACCAAACCCTAGAAAAGAGGAGGTTCCTAGTACAGGTATACAGATGATATAAGTGCCTACCTTTTAGGTGTAGGAAGGAGAGTTCAAAAGACCCTAAAGAGGTATGGTATGGTAACATGTGGTGAGGCCTCGTACCCAGTTGGTTGTCCTTGTATAGGAATCTAAGGGTTGTTCACGTGGAAGAGTGTTAGGAAGTATATGTCATATCTTGTATAGATTTGTGTAATCGCCACCAAACTGATATCCAAATCGTCACTAATTATTGCGGAATAATCATAAGCAGCAGATTAACAAAAATCACTAAAAATTAAAACTATTTTACAAAGAGATCCATTTCAAAACTTTATATACATCGGGGTTCACATTGTACATACACTGAACCATCTCATCTCGAGGTTAACATATAACAGTTGCTTTGTCAAAACATATACTAAAGCAACATCAAACCTCGAGGCATACAAGCTAAAATCTCAGATCGTTCATAAAACCATCACGTACTAAATCCAAGGACCTGAGAGTACAGAGACGACACATAGGACTTCTATCTACAAGACATGACATACAGAACACTCAACCTGAGTGGTTACTGTTGTCCCTATTGTTTTTGTCCTTCCTCTACATAACGGTCTCTACCTCCTCGTGCCTGTCCACCTAAAAATGGTGGATCCCACGGGGTGAGACAATTGTCCCAGCGAGAGATATAACTCTCTGCCAACAATGTTATTATCACAAGTAAATAGTATTAAACTGAGCAAAGGATAAGCAGTTTAGAACTTTCTCATCTTTTAAAGCATTGCAGCTATCTATGATAGAGCAGTAAATCATCTATTCACTTTATAAGGAATATGAAGAACATGTGTAACATTTACCCATCATACTATATCAACATATCATGCTTATCCTGTGATGCTCATTATCATGGTATGACATCCATGAACCATTCTCATTTCTATCTGTTGGCCTTAGCCAATCTGCTAGCCAGGTATTGGACTATGTCGATCATATAAAATCATATCCAAGTATTGGACTATGCCAATCCTGTGAAACTATTCCAGGTATTGGACTATGCCAATCCTGTGCAATTATTCCAGGTATTGGACTATGTCAATCCTGTGCAATTATTCCTGGTATTGGACTATGCCAATCATGTGTAATTATTTCAGGTATTGGGTTATCCCAATCCTGTTCAATTATTCCAGGTATTGGATTATGCCAATCCTGTGCAATTATTCTAGGTATTGGGTTATCCCAATCCTATTCAATTATTCCAAGTATTAGACTATGCCAATCCTGTGCAATTATTCCAGGTATTAGATTATGTCAATCCTATGCAATTATTCCAGGTTTTGGACTATGTCAATCATGTGCAATTATTCCAGGTATTGGACTATGCCAATCATGTGACATTATTCCAGGTATTGGATTATGCCAATCCTGTGAGTGTTGCATCCAGGCATCGGGTTATCCCAATCCTTTGGTTTTATTCTAGGTATTGGACTATGCCAATCTTGTGACATTATTCCAGGTATTGGATTATGCCAATCCTGTGAGTGTTGCATCCAGGCATCGGGTTATCCCAATCCTATGGTTTTATTTCAGGTATTGGACTATGCCAATCCTGTGACATTATTCCAGGTGTTGGATTATACCAATCATTTGATATCATGGTCATATTGCTAAGGATTCCATAGTAGTGGAATACCTTTATGTTCCCCTTTCACTGTCATTATGGGATATCAATCCCTTAAACTCATCACTGAATACCATATCACCTTTACTAGGCATTATACCTTGGCCAAGCCATCATACTTATTCACATCCTTTATGTGATACAAGTATTCCTCTTATTTCATTTAAGCATATTCAAAACACTATAGCCCTTATTTGGTTATAAGCATAAAGTAGGTATGATCAAGATTTCATTATTATTATTGTAACCATCTATTATTATTATGTTACTGAGTTTCCATTTCCTAGTTTATTTTGAACATTATCATTTCTTACATGAGACTTTTATAAACATCTTGTTACCTCTCACTAGGCAACAACTATTCTCATGGCTCACAAGGCCCATTAAACATCTTGTTACCTCTCACTAGGCAACAACTAATAACATGGCTTACAAGGCCCATTAATCATCTTGTTACCTCTCACTAGGCAACAACTAATCACATGGCTCACAAGGCCCATTAAACATCTTGTTACCTCTCACTAGGCAACAACTAATCTCATAGCTCACAAGGCCCATTAAACATCTGATTACCTCTCACTAGGCAACAACTATCTCTAGGTCAAAAAGACCTAGATAATTGGTATAATATGAAACATCATAGCTCATGCTTAGCTATGCTCATTATCTCATGCTACTAGCATGGTTTCAATATGGTTAAGGTTTCCCTTTATTAACCAATTGTAGTTTCAAATCATATCATTACCCTTCATTAGGGTTAAGGTTTCCCTTTTAAAATCAACTAGGGTTTTCAAGTTCATTCATCAAGAATCACAACCCAAATTCAGACTCCACACATATTAGGAGTATCAAAGTATACTCATTACATGAGTATTAAACAAGTATAAGTTTCTCTTTCATCCTCACTAGGATATTGATTAAATCATACCCTATTAGGTTGGCTCAATCCTTCTCTCAAGGTACATTGGCCCGTATTTATCAAAATGTATTAAACCCTTCATGTCTTAAAGTATCATTTGACATAACATACTACATGTATCACTCAATCAAGTGTATTAGATTGAGGTGTAGGTATGCTTCCATATCGGGAATAGAGGTGTATCCTCATCACCATACCATACATCCATATCGGATTACCCAACCTTAGGGGTTTGCATATCGGGTTTCACAACACCATGTTGAGTTTCAACATCATATCAGGTTAGAGGTGTATACTCAACATCATATCGGGTATAAGGTGTGTGCTTAACCCCATATCGTGCACAAGGTGTGTGTATATGTCACTCATATCGTCCATGAGGTATAACTTCATCACCATATTGTGCTAGTGGTTGTGTTCATATCATCATATCGGGTTACCATATCACCATCTAGGGTTTCAACACCATATCAGGTAAGAGGTGTATGTGTGCTCACCATATCGACCTTGAGGTGTATGTGTGTGTCACCATATCGTGCATAAGATATACATTCATCACCATATCGTTCTAGAGGTGTAGAACCATCATTATCTAGGGTTTTTACATCATATCGGGTAAGAGGTGCATCCTTTAACACCATATCGGGTTAGAGGTGCTTCAACCCAATATCGGGTTGCACCATGATGATGTCATCATCATCAACCTCTAGACTCTTGTTCTTACTGTTCTAGTTCATGGAAAACAGTCATAGGTTATTACTAAAGCTCATGGGTTCATCAATTATGCAAGAAATTTTGAATTGAAGGTAAATCATTTAACTAAGGCAAGATTGATGGTAAATAATAACATAATTGAGTTCAAGTTATATAACCCGCCTCCATAGCAACTTCAAATTTCCAAGCTCCAAATCCTCACGTTCCCAAGGTTGAAGATGAGCTTCTCAAAGGTCCAAGACTTGAGCTCCTTAGCCTCATGCACGATACCTCACCACTTGTGGCCAATATCCCTCACTTATGGCCGATATCCCTCACTTGGCCGACATCACTTTGCAATGGGTGATATCACTTTGCTATGGCCGATACCAAGACCCTTTGCACGATACTCCTTCACCTTTGCACGATAGCAAGACTCTACACACAATATCTAAGAGCAAGGGGGTGATAGATTTTGAAATTTTCACTCATAGGTGATAGGAAAGGTATATATACTTGAGGTTCATGAAAATGTGCGTATATGAGGTGTCACAATCTTAAGCTACTAGGTGCCATGCGTCCATGCATGGTTGACACCTGTCCTTGCATGCACTCATATTTATCTTGACATGCAAAACACTTTGTTATCTTGTTTGATAAGATGTCTCATCTTTATCTCATAAATTATGCAAACTGATACAACTTTTGCAAGGAGCATCTAACTCGATATGGATCACCTCTTTGAGGTGCTTTTCCCGTCATGGACAAGGCCAAGAGTCCAAAAACCGATATGGGATCCCCTCTATGGCTCCTTGACCGATAGGCACTCCCATATGGACTCTACAACCCGATACAAGCTCAATTTAAGGTTTCACATTCAACACTTTCTTGGTCTTTTCATCACTAAGAGTATCATACTTAAATATGATTCAAACATGGTGCCTCCTTCTTTCTCTCTCCTCTAAATGATACTAGGAGGGAGTAGGGATACTCTAGAGGTGACAATTTGCATATCAACCCTACATTTTGGGTAAATTACAACTTGTATCAAAATTGGTACACAAGGCACTAGCATTATTCAAACAAGTTCAAACTTGGATTTTAGGCTTTTCACAAGCCACCACCTTGCATCATTCTCTCTCTTATGATGCTAAAACTCATGAGGTATGTTTAACATGTGACATATTGCAATATGACCCCTCATCTTGGGTAATTTGCATTTTGGTCCAAAACATGAAAACATTGCTCAGACATTATTCAAACAGGACCAAATTTGAAACATAAGTTTGTTACCTGATAACAAAACACTTTAGAGGATTATATTAAAGTTCTAAGCAACTTATTTAGCCAAAACAAATAGGGTTAACTCATAACCCAGCTCAGGGTCGTTACAGTTTGGTTCATGTTTGAGCAGCTGATAACTAATGCATAAGGGGTGAGCCTGAGGTTCCTAGAGCAAAGAGGGGAAGTAAAGGTACCTAGGTGCATATATTGCTCACAAGGTTGAAGTGGGTTCATATGTTTAAAGCATGGCACCCCCCTACTTGTATTAGAGCAAAAGGAAACCCCACTTGGACTGAGATATGTGTTTGTTGAGCCACTCATATAAGTTTGTGACATATGTATGTATGATATTGGTCCAACCTTGAGAAATGACGAACAAGTATGACATGCCAGGGAATGTAGAAATGGTTTAATAAGTTGTCTACTTGCTAGCCACATGATAGGTGGTAGGCGTATACATGGTGGTATAAACCTCGGATGCAAGAACGTTTTGTGACCTTTATTTTATCATGTCCCGGGAAAGGACCCTACATGTAGGAGTGAGCACCAACTCGTTCTTAGGTTTGAGGTAACCTTAAGAGGTCACTTATAAGAGCTTGATGAGCTAAGCGTAAGAGCACGTAGTATGAGCATGAATCTATAGACCCATGTGTGACCATCTCTCAGGGGCATGAGGATATGTTGCCATGGAGGTAGCCTGTATGGAGCCAGACCCGAGTTAGGTAGGTCGTCATGATTCTTATGAGGGATGCAAGGTTAACCATGAGTGCCCAGAGAGAGGATGGCGATTCGGGTGAGGATTCAAGGATGAGATGTGCTTGAGTATCAACAAAGGAACCGCGAGCTACATTAGAATCCTAAGTCAATACTAAGGTCAAGTAGGGATAAGACCGATGGGAGTAGGGGTTGTCTGTTCCTGAATGCACAAGACCATAGGGTCACGAGGTCCCGAGGCCCATGGGTTAGGAGGTTGGCCACCTTCATGAGTTTATGGGGCCTAAGGGGTAAATGTGAGAGGCACACCCTAGATGCATAAGGGTAAGATCACCCCAAAAGTGACCTTGAGGTAATGACTAAGGATTGAACATAAGAGTGATGTTAAGACCCATAGGTGATGAGAAAAGTCTTCTCATGGGGATAGACACAGAAGTGAGATGTTCATGGTGTAGATTCAAGAAAAGTAAGTTTCAACTTAGATTGGAAAGTGTAATGGCAATATATGATACACCATCTCTGCTTTTGGAATGGGATGAAATCTGTATTTAGACTATAGCCAAATGATTATTTCATCTTGTTATGGGTGTGAGAGACAGGACAAAACGCATGTCATATACTAAGGATAAAGTTGATATGAGTTCATGGAAGAGATATCACACCTTTTTGAGAGTATGAAAGCATATAGGAGCTAAGGTAATCATCATATGAGGACATGCTTGTCAAAAGCAGGTTGGATTTTATGAGTTAAAGGTTAGACTTGATAACCGAGATGATGGATGCAAGGGCTTGAAGTTTACCTGACTCAGACAGACCTAAAACCAAGGCAAGAACGACGAGAGGAGTATATGGAAGAGTATGTCTTCACCATCACCTAGAACATAAGGAAGCTAATGTTGTAACGAGATGTTCTCAGCTATAACCAGCTCAGGTGTACAGTTGTCTTGTCTAGTCAGTAGAGAGAGCTAGAAGTGGTTGCTAGGTGGACCCTGCGATCGTTGGAATATGAAACACGTGGCTAACATTTAAATACAACCAAAACAGTTGGTCGAGTTGGTGGTTGCCCAGTTAGCCAGCCCAGAACTTGACGAGATGAAGAGGTTGTTAGAGAAACCTCAGATGCACCTCTCAGGAAGAGTAGGTGGTGAGATCCACTACCAGAGTGTTTTAGGGTTTGTGAGGATTCGCCCTGGGAGAATCATGTCGTGCAAGAAGCTCATGATACTAAGTACACCACACACTCTAGTATTACCAAGATAGTTAAGGTTTGCAGTGGTACCTTAGAGACCTAGAAGGAAGGAGGATATAGAGGCATTTATGGCCAGATGTCACGCATGCCAGAAGGTGAAGGCTAAACACCAGTAACCCGGTGGATTGCTATAGAGGATTGGAAACTCTCGAGTGGAATGAGAGCAGATCACCATAAACATAGTGGTGAGTTTCTCCTGGACAGAGAGAGGTCATGATGCAATATGAGTTTTGGTAGATCACCTTACCACGTCAGAACATGTCTTCACCTTAGGGACTACTGCCACTATGACAGATCTAGTTGAGCTATGCATATTTGAGAGATAGTTCAACTGCACAGTGATCCGAGTTTGAATATTCTTGAGCACGGCCTTAAGTTCACTTCCATGTTGTGGAAGTAGGTACATGAAGGACTCGATGCTAGATTGAGGTTTAGTATAGCATATCACCCCCCGAGTGATGGACAGTTAGGAGAGTATGATCCAGACGAAGGTCTGATGAGAGCATATGTGCTCGTTCGGGGTGATTCATGGGAGTAGTACCTGCCCCTAGTTGAGTTTGTTTGTCACGACAGCTACCACGACTAGTATCGGGATGTATGAAGTTCTTTAAGGGAGGTTGTGTCAGTCACCTCTTCACTAGGGTGATGTCGGGGGGAGGACCTTATGGAGGTCAAAGAAACCATAGTGTATGCGGATAAAGTCGTTGTGATCGAGTAACGGCTGAGAGAGCCCAGGATCGACAGGAGCCACGTACTGATGCGAAGCGGACTGACTTGTAGTCCACTGTGGGTAAGCATGTATTGTTGAAAAATTCGACCCCTCCGAGCTACAGCTGAGATTAGAGGAAAGTTGAGTCCCTGATACACAGGTCCGTTGGATCGGATTGGTGAAGCTGCTTTTGTTTAGCCTTACCCCTCAGGATAATATGATGTATGATGCGTTCCATATGTTCGATCTAGAGCACTATGTGATGTACCCGAGCCATGTATTGAGCATTACACCTATTGAACTCCAAGGGAGGCTGACTTACCCTGAGTCACCTATGAGGGTACGAGATACCAAGGTGAGAGAGCTCAGGAGTAAAGGATAAAGATGGTAAAGGTTCTTTGGAAGCACCATGGAGAGGATGAAGCCACATGAGAGCTGAGGATGGACATAGAAAAGTTTTATCCTGAATTGTTTGTATGTTTGGTAGAATTTTGAGGGCAAAAATAAGAGGGGAAGGATGTTACAACCCCAATTTTTGGGCATATATGGTTTGAAATGCAATTTTTCCAATAAAATGTATGATTATGAAATTGTATGATTTATGTGTATTTCTTTGATAATATTTCCTTTAAATGTATGATTTCGTGGATCCTAATGAGTTAGTGAGCTGAATATGATAAAAAGGAAAGAAAAGTTGAATGAAATCAAATAATGCATAAAAAGGAAAAGAAATTAAGATAATGAGGAGAAATATGTGGAATTCTCTGGAAAGTTGTATGATTGATCATCATGTATTATATTTCGAATCCACATGGTTTCTAATGGTAAAAGGAATCCAAACAAAGGATATAAAAGAGTAAGAGAGCGAAAATATGAATAAAATATGCCTTTTTAAGTAATAACTTGCATATAAAGAACAATCTCTCATACTTTCGAATTTGAGCCCCAAACTTGGCACCCAAGTAGTTTAAGTCAATATGGACTTTCCTTTAAAATTTGAGATCAAACCAGTAAGCGGTTTAGGAATTACGATTTTTGTAAGATTTCCTAAAGTGGAAAGACAAAAGGAAAATACATTAAATGTCACATGTTATATTCAGATTGGGATCTAGGACCCGGTCCATTAATGTGCCACACTCTCTAGTATCCGTTTGATTTGAGATCAATGGTGTTCAGATGATCTTGTACCTCCAACCTTTTTAGGCAATGATTGCTACGAAACCGTCGATCCTCCTCTCTCCGATTCTCTCTCTAAGCGATGTCCTCGTTGGGAAATAACTCCAATGAAATCGGGAGAGCAAACTGAACCTACCTGACCCCTATATGTCTACTTTTGCACTGGAACTAGGATTCCCCTAATTTCCAGTCAATGTGGGAACCCAGGGATGGCCGACGATGTGTCCATACCTATTTAAAGGGGGCCACCATTCTTCGCAGGTATGAGAGCACATTCTATGAGTACCCGATATAACTCAAGGAACTGAAACCCATCTTAAATTTCGTTCCCAAGATGCCCGACAGCTAGATCTCTCCTCTGGCCTTCTCCCTGACCGGCCGGTTTCAGGTTCGCACAACTCTAACTACCCTTCCTCACCGCAAAGGACGGAACCAGGTCAGGAGGACCAAGGCAATACTCATCAACCCATCGCACACACCCGCGATGCCTGAAAGAGAGGAGTCAACCTCGGGGTTGACCGTGGCCTGGAGCAGGGGAATACTGGGTCGCGAGTGGATGGAGGTGGGCGAAGAAGATGAAGTGGGGGGATATCGATGCTACCCTCGAGAGTGCATTGAAGGAGAAAGGGCAATTATGTCTTTTGACTCCATTTACATCCTTCGCCTCGATGGATGAGTTGCTGAGATGGCTACAGGCCATTGGTTAACCTTAATCCGCGTGGAAAAGGCAATAAGGGGCCGGAAGGATGACATGGCTCTCTGTTATTAGTCCAAAGGTAATTATCTTGCAAAATTCATAATTATTATTGGTAACTTAGATGACAATAAATTATATATGAAAGTTGATCAGAAAAATACGTAGATTGCAATAAAAATATAAGTGAAGCCTGAGTCTATTCGCAATTCAAAAAGTATGTAAAGTTTTCACCTTAGATGCATTTATGAATAAGAAACCCTAATTTTAATATTAATGAGATTTTGTAAAGTGTAATGGATGATTTAAGTTGATATTAACATGTTAATAAAAAGGAAGAATTGGCTTTAAAAAGACGATGTTTGTGCTTAATTGGCTCAATTTAGGGTTCCATGTATATGAAAGTACATTAATGGGCTTAGAAACCCTAATCTAGGTGATTATGACTTTTAATGGTTTTGTTTTGAAAATCCATATATAAGACAAAGAAAAGATGATCCTAAGACAAATTAAGAATAAAGGAACTTGAATATAGATAATTGAGTAATTAGGGTTTTATGATATAAAAAGTTGTTTTAGGGTTTGTTGACCTAAAAAGGTATAGATTGAGAAATATATCTAAGAACCCAAAGGAAACCCTAATTCAACCTAGAAATCCTATAAGGGATTCCCAAGTCAATAAAATGAGTTCATGATGAGTACGTAGTAATTAGGTCATACATGCTTTTCAGGATTTAGTTGTGCTTGTGTGATTGACTTGATTGGTTGATTGGATTGCCTGATTGGATTGGACTTTGCTTATTTCTTTGAGATCTCCAAATCAGGTATGTAGTTATTTATGATTAATCGCTTTAGTTTCCCGACGTTTTCCAACGTTTCATCGATTGCATGAAAATAACTATTTGGATGACTTTATTTCTGCAACCTTTAAAGTGAATATGATTATCACAATTTAAGTATACATATGACTTGCCCGAACCTACATACCATCTCTGGATGTAAGATTAAGAGGACCAAGCCCTAGACGGAAGGTCATAGGTGGTCAAGTCCCACAGGGAAGACTACAGGGCACCCAGAGAGGTGACCCATAAGGTACCAAACTCAAGATGGAGAAGGTAGCCTAAAGTCCCTTGCAAGGACTAAACCCTAAGAGAGGGCATCCCAAAGGATGAGTAAAAGCGGTTGGGAAGTTGTATTGAAAACGTAATCTTGGATTGTTAACAACTATTTGATGTAACTAGGTTGTTATGAAATATGTGTGAGATATTGGTTGCCACCACATACCAGTATATTCATTATACTGACTGACGTTTTGTTTGTCGGCGTTTTAGGAATACTTAAAAAGGGACAAACAGTAAAGTGATATTTGAAGAATAAAGCTAATTAAAGAAAGGAGGATTTAGTTAGATAGAACTCTACATTGGGTAAAGTTCCAACTCCCATTTTTGAAAGGTATGTGAAAAGTAAATTTTTATCCTGCTTTAAGCTTAGTCTTTGTTAGAATTTATTAATTATTTTTTATTATTTGCAAAACCATTGATCCTGTTTTGGGATAGCGGCTCTAGCTTCTTGGTCTTCCATTATTGGGGGTTACCTAGGAGTGGGGTCGTTACACCTATATCTTTGAAAATTGTCGTGTCTTGTATCCGTCACTATATCCAAGCTATGTATGTGTCCATGATTCCTATCCCACAACTTTCTAAATCTATATTATGAGACCTAAACAAAATTGTTATCGAAAACCCTAGGTGTGGGTAGACTTACATTGCGTGCTCATTTGGCCCTTTTTTTATATTTATGTGATAAAGGTAGGATAACTACATGTGTTTCAGGATAAAGTGGGACACTTTAAGCATGGGCGCAATTGTGAAACACACCCATTGTAACATCCCTGACCTGGGTTATGAGTCAACCCTAGGTGTTTTGCCTAAATATGTAATTAAATCTTTGTGATTAACTCTGAGCATGTAATTAAGTTTCTCAGAAACGTATATTTCAGTATTTGCTCCTTTTTATTTAAAGTTGTAGCATTGTTTTGATATACAGGGACCTATGTGCAATTTACCCAGTTATAAGGGTTAGCTTGCAATTTGCACATGTTGAGATGTTCCTCTGATGTTGAGACATCATGAGAATCTTTTTGGTAAAGTTTGAGGGATTTCCCAAGCTAGGGCACCAAGGTGCAGCTGTGGAAGCAATCCCGGTGCTTGAAACCTTAAATTGGGGTAAAATACAATTTACCCAAATTAAGGGATGCAAATTGTAAAATATGTCATCTAAAGTATCTTTTTAGACTCTTGCCATCATTTAGAGAAGAAATGATGAGGAAGTCACCTCAATTGAATTATCAGGTTATGAAATATACCTTGTGATTGAATAATCAGGGTATATGTGCAATAACTCTTTATGTATGTACCATATTATTAGATTGCTCTTCTTTGATTTCTTTTTCTAGACCTTAAGATAAGGTTTGTCCTTGGAATAAAAAGGAAGGGACAAGCAAGTAAAGAAGGAAGGACTTAGTTGGAATTATGGACAACTTATGAACTAATGTTAAGAATCCTACACCTAGTTTACATACCCCTAACTTCTCTAAGCAAGGGAACTTGCCCTTCGTTCCCTTCACTGTTCCATTTCACCAAAAACGACCAAAGACTGCCTTGGAGCTAAGGAGGACGACCAAGGGAAACAAGGTAGGTTTGGGACCCTTCTTCTTGCCCGATTCTATGGTTAGAACTCGAATTCAAGGTCAATTTCGTGACTAACTCACGAAACTCTACCTTTCTAGCCATCTCTTTTCGTTCTTCCTTGGAGTTTTCACCTTGTCCAACCTGTGGGAACTCAAGGACGCCATTAGAGCTTGGAGCTTGAAAGCTTGGAGCTCAAGGAGCAAGCTTTAGGCGGGTTTTATAACTCTAAACCCATGCTTCATTATGTACATCTTTATATGCGGTTTGATGATAGCTCTTAGTGTTTCCCTACTTTTCCCTGCTATTTGGCAAGCAAATCCATGGGATATTCGTACTGTTCTTGAGCTAGGAGATGAAGGCGTGATTTCAAAGAAAAACCCACCGCTTTTCACTTCCTTAAACGGTCTCACTAGTTTGCTCTCTCGGTCTCAAGACCGCGAGGTGAGCAAACGGTCTCGAGACCGCGACAGGGCCCCATTGACCGAGCGTGGACCGTATAAGAAATCTGTTCCTAATTATATAGGCTAATTACCCTCAAAATTTGGGAGGCTAACTCCAAGGGAATCGGGAGATATGACCTTTTTAAGTAACAACTTTATTTGAATTTATTCCTGATTTTCAAACGGTCTGAAATTGCCTTTTTGGGCAAACGGTCTCAAGACCGTGTAAGGTCGTTGACCAGGCATTGACCGTATGAGATTACTGTTCAAAATAATGTTAATTAACAACTCACCAAGTTTGATGGTCTAATTCCAAACGGGCTAAGAGTTGAAGGGTGAATACTAGGGCTAACCCTAGATGAAACCAGTACTGAAATTATGGCGACCTAATTAGGGTTTTTAGGGTTGATTGACCTAAACGGTCTCAAGACCGTTTAGGGGTTACCCAAACGGTCTCAAGACCGCGAGGGCAATCAACCATGACCGTTTGGGGGTCTGGGGTCAAGAATAGTTGACCAATTGAAGGTATAATTACACCAAATTACTTTGCAATTAAATATTGATATGATCATCAACTCAATGGGTCAAACCTTGATGAATTTGCACTAGAATCCAAAATTGGATGGGCAAACGGTCTCAAGACCGTTTGGAACTCATCCAAACGGTCTCAAGACCGAGAGTACAATCACCCAAGACCGTTTGAAGGTCTAGGGTTAAGTAATTTGACCAATTGAGGACCTAATTGCAAATAAGTTATCAATTTGATCAAAATTCTGTTTTGTGGCTCAATCATGGTTCAACCCCTATCAAATCACCTTAGACTTTGATGAAATCTTGGGCAAACGGTCTCAAGACCATGTGGGGCCCACCCACATGACCTCAAGACCGTTTGGGCCAAGTTTGGGCCCATTTGGAGCTAAATTGAAGGGTTCAACCTTGTGTTGATGCACATTGTTGAGTATTGATGGGTGAACATTGATAGACCCTAATTGAATCGTTTTCAACCCTAATTGGTCAACAATTGAGGGTCAATTGAATAACCAATTGGTTAAGCATAACCTTAGTTGACCCAATCCATAGGTGGTCAACATGGCTCTGACCTTTTGAAGGCTTCAACATGAGTTGACATCATTGGTTGTATCTTTGAATCTTGTTGATGGTCCAAGCGGTTGAGACCATGTGAGCTCGCGGTCTCAAGGTCGTGAGAGGGCTCGCGGTCTCAAGACCGAGAGGGGGCTCACGGTCTCAAGACCGCGAGGGGCCTCGCGGTCCTGAGGTCAAAGTGGGCAAACGGTCAACATCTCTTCGCGGTCTTGACATCAACTTGGCACTCGCGGTCTTAACATCAGGTTGAGCTTCGCGGTCTTGAACCATTTGAAGAGGCTCGCGGTCTTGGAGTCTAAGGAGGCTCGCGGTCTTGGAGTCTTGAGGAGGCTCGCGGTCTTGAGGAGGCTCGCGGTCTTGAAGTTAGAAGAGGGCTCGCGGTCTTGGAAAGTCAAACTAGCTAAACGGTCAACACTTTCAAACGATCTCAACTCAATTGAAGAATGATGGTTGAAGGTCAATCAATGTGATTCAAAGTTGACTTCATTCAATCAATTGATGATATAAATGGTACAATGTTGCCCTAATTAAACCCTAATGACAACCTAGGATATTAAGGGGTTAATTGACTAGGATTTTGACCATGATGATGATCAATGGGGTGAATTACCAAAATACCCCTGAAGGGTAAATTAAGTAATACCTTGACCAAATCAAACCCTAATCACCTGATAGTGATGTTTTGGGCTATGTTAGCCTATGATGACTTAATCCGACCTGATCTAGAGTGATGTTGACATCACCTAACCTTATGATGAGAGAGAAAGTATTTCTAGAGAGAGAAAGTACTTCTAGAGAGAGAAAGTACCATTTTTAGGTGAAAATTCAATTAAAGCATCTCCAATGCACAGGAATGAGCATAATTAGGGTATGATCCACCTGTGTGAGATCATAGAAACCCTAATTATGATAAATGATGAACCTTTAACTAATCCAAGAGCATCAATGAAGATGTTACTCATACATGATGATGTTATGAGTTTAATTCACCTTGATGTGAATAGTAAACCCTAATTCAAGGGTGATGACATGTAATGTGAATAGTAAACCCTAATTCAAGGGTAAGGACATGTAATGTGAATAGTAAACCCTAATTCAAGGGAAATGGCATGCTTTTGAGTATTAAACTCTATTTGATGTGAATTAGAGATTTAACTCTTATGACAAGAGTAGGAAGTACATTCCTTATTGTTGTATTACCTTTATCAGATGTATTAACCATGCAGGTTCTGATATGAAGGTAATCATATCCAGGTATGGATGTTGATATTATATTCATTAAAGGCATGTTGTTAGCCTTATGAATAAGTAAAGTAATCTGATGCCTTGCCAGTGGCATCCTATGCTGATAATGGGCTATGAGAGCCATGAATACCATCAAGGTCATGCCTTAGAGATGACTTGTGATGAGGATAATGAGAAATGATGATTGATATGAGTTAGGCCTGTTACATTTAGTATTCTTCTTTTATAGCTGCTATGCTACTGTTATTGTTTGGAGAATAATGTATGCTGTTAAAGAATACTGAATGTACCTAACTAATCAAGTATAATGTAGAGCCCTGATCATAGATCCATCATTGTCAGAGATTAAGTGATGGTGAAACAGGTTTTCCTCAGGGAACTCCTGGAGCACATACTTTTGAGTATGTGGGGTACATGGATGTGTAGAACCTTACATCCTAGTGTAGGAAAGTGATGTAGATGTGCAATCCATCCATCCTTCACTATAATTCCATACCGTATCAGTGGTAGGTAAACATGAAACCTCCTGATGACGAAGAAAGCACGGATATCCGTATCAGTGGTAGGTAAATATGAAACCTCCTGATGACGAAGAGAGTACAGAACGCCACTGTGACTCTAGAATAGCGAAGGACCAGTTTACCCTGGTGAGCTATAGTAGTAGAGACACGAGATGTCCTACAAGTGATCCTCTTACTGACTGAGGAAGGTGAAGGTCATGAGAATCCGGCTCTCTTAATGACCTATGTATGATACTGATGTGACTTCTCAGCGATCAGTTGGAGTATGAGTGGTAAGCCTCATCTCCACAGGGCATAATGTTGTTTGTAAAACATAATCAACCATGTATCATAACTTGTTAGAGATGACTCCAAGTTAGTTGATTAATGTTACATTGCAATAATGTTTATATTCTCCATATCTCCTAAATTGTAGAGATCTTGTTATACCTGCAACTGTTATAGAATACTTTGAAGGCTTTACTGCTTAAAATATTCTTTGATGTTTTAATAAAGCTTCTGGCGAAGAGTTATAACTCTCGCTGGGACAATTATGTATAATTGTCTCACCCCGTAAGCTTCAACTTTTTAGGTGGACGTCGGAGACGAAGGAACCAGCCTACAAGTGATCAGTCTCAGCAGCAACATCAGGGGCAGCAGTAATCTCAGGTGGAGATTTGTCCTGCCATGTGGTGTAGTTAGAGTCAGTCCTATGTGTCCTCTGTACTCTCAGGTCTTGGAGTCTTGTGTTATGTGATCTTGAGATTTTGTATCTTGATGTATATAATTACTCAAGAAGTAATTATCCTGAGATGTAAACAGTTTATCTCACTTTATGAAAGAAGCTTTTATGGATTCAAGCTCTTGTCTCGAAAAGTTTTAATTTCCCGTGATTTTTGTCTTCCGCTGATTACCAATTCGCTTCCGCTAAGTTTTAATCGTGTTTATGTCATGGTTTGGAGATCAGAGCCCACAACTAGTGGTATCAGAGCTCCAGGTTCAGTTGAGTCTACAGAGGCATAGGACTTAGGATGTCGAGTCTACCTTTAGTACTCCTTTCTCATCTAATAGAATCTTCTGCTCCTCAGAAGAAGAAGATACATAAGAATGTCAGAACATCGTGATGAGCACGTGGCAGAGAGTAGTGCTAGTGCACCTCGAGGCGGTGCAAGAGTTCCGAGAATAGAACAACCTGCACCTGAGTCGCCAAGAGAGCCACCCCAGTTCGACCCAGCTGACATGAGTGATCCAGCTGTACAGACGATGTTCGGGTAGTTCATGACTGCCATGACACATATAACCGATAGGATGCCCATTCCTGCACCTAGGGCACCTGTCCAGCCTGAAGCACAAGGTATCGGTAAGACATTCGAACGACTTCGTCGTGTCGGAGCTACCGAGTACTTCGGAACTGCCGACCCTGCAGATGCTGACTTATGGTTGACAGAGTTGGAGAAGGCTTTCAGGATTCTTATGATTCCGGAAGCTGAGAAGGTTAGACATGCTGTCTATCTTCTCAAAGGCAGTGCTGGTCACTGGTGGAACATGGAAGAGCAGAAGAGACCTGGAGTAGAGTTCTCATGGGAAGAGTTTCGTCGGGAATTTATCAATAGATATTTTCCAAAGACCTTCCTAGATGAGAAGATCTCTCAGTTTGAGAAACTAAGGCAGGGTATGATGAACATTAGTGAGTATGAAGCTAAGTTCATGGAGTTGTTGCGGTTCTGTCCGCACATGGCTGCTACGGATGAGGAAAGAATCAGAAGATTCGAAAAGGGTTTGAATTCTGATATGTCAACCCCTGTGTCTGCCTTAGAAAACAGAGAGAGATTCTCTACCTTCGTTGAGTCAGTCCGAAGGATAGAGAGATCTGTGGTTGAGAAAAGACAAACCCATAAAAGATATCCACAGTTCTAGGGTTCTTCATCTAGGGATTCCAAGAAACCTAGATTCTCTGCACCTAACCCTCCACCACCCAGATCGAGTTTTCAAACTCAATGGATACCAAGCAGAGGTAGAGGACGGAGTCAACCGCTTCAAGGGACGCACAGTTCTGCATCTGAATCAGTCACTGGACCACCCAGACCACAACAACAGGAGAGGAGTTGCTACAACTGTGGTAAGGTGGGACACTTGATGAAGGATTGCCGTTCTAGGCCTGTCGGTGTGACACAACAAACCCCGAGACAGAATCAACAGGGATCTCAGAATAGACAACATCAAGGAGCAGCTCGAGGACGTGGACAAGCGTCTCAAGCTGGATCATCAGCACCACCTCAACACCAGGCGACTGCGAGATTCTATGCTATGAACCCACCTGAGGCAGTGGTCAATCCACAGGTAGTGGCAGGTCAGATGAAATTTTTATATTCTGATATGTCTACATCCTGTGTTGTATCCGTTTTGATTGATCCGGGTGCTACGCACTCTTTCATCACTCGTGAAGTGATTTGTAACTGCAATGTGACTGTTAGTCATAGGACAGATAGTTTGTTGTTAGAGACTCCGTTGAGTGGGTCTGCCGTTTTGCAGGAGGTATGTTCTCCCTGCATCCTCTTCTTTTCTGACCATCGCATTCAAGTGGATCTTATACCACTTGATATGCAGGGATTTGATATAATCCTTGGGATGGATACCTTAGAGAGGTATAAAGTTGTCTTGGATTGTGAGTCCAAGTTGGCTGTGTTTGCTGACGAAAGCAGCACATGGATCTTTCAAGGTGAAAGAAAGATTCTTCCCACCTGTCTTGTATCAGCTATGGTTGCTAATAAGCTGTTGAGGCAAGGATGTTATGCATTCTTAGCCCATGTAGTAGATGTTACCAAGGAAAGTTCTAATCCTGCTGAAGTTCCTATAGTCAGGGAATTCGAAGATGTGTTTCTTGAAGAACTTCCTGGTATACCACCACCCCGGGAGATTGATTTTGAAATCAATCTGATCCCAGATACGAAACCCATAGCTCAGACTCCGTATAGAATGGCGCCTGCCGAGATGGCAGAACTCAAGAAACAGCTTCAAGAGTTACTTGAGAGAGGTTTTATCCGACCAAGTACTTCACCTTGGGGTGCTCCGGTCTTGTTTGTTAAAAAGAAAGATGGGTCAATGCGGTTGTGCATTGACTACAGACAACTCAATAAAGTAACAATAAAGAATAAGTATCCTCTGCCGAGGATTGATGATCTCTTTGACCAGTTGCGTGGTGCAACAGTCTTTTCAAAGATAGACTTGAGGTCTGGATATCATCAACTCCGTATTAAGGATAGTGACATATCCAAGTCTGCCTTTAGGACAAGATATGGTCACTATGAGTTCACGGTTATGTCGTTTGGACTAACCAATGCACCAACTGCATTTATGGAACTCATGAATAGAGTTTTTCGACCTTTCCTTGATCAGTGTGTTGTCGTCTTCATAGATGACATTCTGATTTATAGTAAGGATGCTCAGCAGCATGAGCAGCATCTTCGCCAAGCTTTGACCTTGCTAAGAGAACATAAGCTGTACGCTAAGTTTAGCAAGTGTGAGTTCTGGCTGCCGGAGGTATCTTTTCTTGGACATGTAATATCCGCCTCGGGAATTCGTGTTGACCCTACAAAGGTAGAATCTGTTCTACAATGGGAACAACCAAAGACACCGACGGAGATTCGAAGTTTCTTGGGGTTAGCTGGCTATTATCGAAGGTTCATTAAGAACTTTAGTTCTATAGCTTTACCTTTGACCAAGTTAACCCGGAAAGATGTTCCTTTTTCTTGGAGTGATAAGTGTCAACAATCTTTCCAGTTGCTGAAGGAGAGGTTGACAAGTGCACCTGTGCTAGTGCTACCTAAACAAGGAAAAGGATATATAGTTTTCTGTGATGCTTCCAAGAACGGACTAGGATGTGTGTTGATGCAGGATAAACAAGTGATTTCTTTTGCCTCCCGACAGCTTAAGAAACACGAGGAGAATTATCCAACACACGATCTGGAGTTAGCTGCTGTGGTTCATGCTTTGAAGATCTGGAGGCACTATCTCTACGGAGAAACATTCCAGATTTTCACAGACCACAAAAACCTTAAGTATATCTTCTCTCAGCATGAGCTCAACATGAGACAACGTCGCTGGATAGAGTTAATCAAGGACTACGACTGTACAATTGATTACCATCCAGGCAAGGACAATGTTGTTGCAGATGCCTTGAGTAGGAAATCAGCAACATCAACCATGAATAGAGCACAACTAAACTTTTTAGTATGCTCTAGGAGAGATATGCTTATCTCTATAAGGCAAGACAATGTACAGTTGAAGGTGTCATTGTTAGCCGGATTGTTGGCTGAGATGCATATTAAACCTACCCTAAGAGAGCAGATTAAAGAAGCACAGCTAGGTGATGCTGCAGTTCAGCAGATTAGATCTGAGTATGGAAATGAGAAGCAAGATGGTTTTCATGACTCGGAAGATCAAGTAGCTTGTTATAATGAAAGGATGATAGTGCCAGATGTGGACAACTTGAGGAAGTTAGTCCTGGAAGAAGCCCATTCTTCCATGTATGCTATGCACCCAGGGAGCACCAAGATGTATCGGAATTTGAAAGATCTGTATTGGTGGCCTGGGATGAAAAAGGACATTGCAGAGTTTGTTCTGAGGTGTCCTGTGTGTCAGCAAATTAAAGTCGAACACCAGAAGCCTGCAGGAACAATGCAACCTTTACCCATACCGCGGTGGAAGTGGGACCATGTGACCATGGACTTTGTTGTTGGCCTACCCAGGACAAGCAAAGGACATGATTCCATTTGGGTAATTGTTGATAGGTTGACTAAGACAGCACATTTCTTACCTGTCAAAACAACCTATTCTGCTGAAAGGTTATCAGAGTTGTATGTTAAAGAGATAGTGTGTTTGCACGGAGTTCCTGTCACAATAGTTTCTGACAGAGGTCCTCAGTTTACAAGTCGTTTTTGGGAACAGTTGCACAGAGCCTTAGGCACCAAGCTAAGGTTTAGTACGGCCTTTCATCCACAGACTGATGGACAGTCGGAAAGGACCATACAAACCTTAGAAGACCTGTTGCGAGCATGTGTTCTCCAGTTCACCGGAAGTTGGGATCTACACCTAAGCTTGAAAGAGTTTGCCTATAACAATAGCTATCAGCATAGTATTGATATGGCACCTTATGAAGCCTTATATGGTAGACGTTGTAGATCACCCTTGTGTTGGTTTGAGACTGGTGAGCACCAGTTGTTAGGTCCTGACCTGGTGCAGCAAACCACAGAAAAGATTAAAGTAATACAACATAAGATTAAGACTGCTCAGGATAGGCAGAAATCTTATGCTGACAAACGTCGTAGACCCTTAGAGTTCCAGGTTGGAGACAGAGTGTATCTCAAGGTCTCACCTTGGAAAGGGGTCCTTCATTTTGGAAGGAAAGGAAAGTTAGCTCCTAGATATATGGGGCCTTATCCAATCATTGAACGGATTGGAAAGGTAGCATATAAACTAGAGCTTCTCCCAGAATTACAGAGGTTACATCCTGTGTTTCACATTTCTATGTTGAAGAAATGTCACCCAGACACCGAGTCAGTTCTACAACCTATGGAGGTAGAATTGAATGATGACATATCCTATGAGGAGGGACCAGTGTCAATCCTTGATAAACGAATTAAAAAGCTAAAGAAGAAAGATATAAGTCTTGTGAAAGTCCTCTGGAACCATCGTGGTATTGAAGAAGCCACTTGGGAGTTAGAGGATGAGATGAGAAGGAAGTATCCTGCCCTTTTCTCGTAGTATGTTTTATCGATTTCGGGGACAAAATCCTTGTAAGGGGTGGATAATTTGTAACATCCCTGACCTGGGTTATGAGTCAACCCTAGGTGTTTTGCCTAAATATGTAATTAAATCTTTGTGATTAACTCTGAGCATGTAATTAAGTTTCTCAGAAACGTATATTTCAGTATTTGCTCCTTTTTATTTAAAGTTGTAGCATTGTTTTGATATACAGGGACCTATGTGCAATTTACCCAGTTAAAAGGGTTAGCTTGCAATTTGCACATGTTGAGATGTTCCTCTGATGTTGAGACATCATGAGAATCTTTTTGGTAAAGTTTGAGGGATTTCCCAAGCTAGGGCACCAAGGTGCAGCTGTGGAAGCAATCTCGGTGCTTGAAACCTTAAATTGGGGTAAAATACAATTTACCCAAATTAAGGGATGCAAATTGTAAAATATGTCATCTAAAGTATCTTTTTAGACTCTTGCCATCATTTAGAGAAGAAATGATGAGGAAGTCACCTCAATTGAATTATCAGGTTATGAAATATACCTTGTGATTGAATAACCAGGGTATATGTGCAATAACTCTTTATGTATGTACCATATTATTAGATTGCTCTTCTTTGCTTTCTTTTTCTAGACCTTAAGATAAGGTTTGTCCTTGGAATAAAAAGGAAGGGACGAGCAAGTAAAGAAGGAAGGACTTAGTTGGAATTATGGACAACTTATGAACTAATGTTAAGAATCCTACACCTAGTTTATATACCCCTAACTTCTCTAAGAAAGGGAACTTGCCCTTCGTTCCCTTCACTGTTCCATTTCACCAAAAACGACCAAAGACTGCCTTGGAGCTAAGGAGGACGACCAAGGGAAACAAGGTAGGTTTGGGACCCTTCTTCTTGCCTGATTCTATGGTTAGAACTCGAATTCAAGGTCAATTTCGTGACTAACTCACGAAACTCTACCTTTCTAGCCATCTCTTTTCGTTCTTCCTTGGAGTTTTCACCTTGGCCAACCTGTGGGAACTCAAGGACGCCATTAGAGCTTGGAGCTTGAAAGCTTGGAGCTCAAGGAGCAAGCTTTAGGCGGGTTTTATAACTCTAAACCCATGCTTCATTATGTACATCTTTATATGCGGTTTGATGATAGCTCTTAGTGTTTCCCTACTTTTCCCTGCTATTTTGCAAGCAAATCCATGGGATATTCGTACTGTTCTTGAGCTAGGAGATGAAGGCGTGATTTCCAAGAAAAACCCACCGCTTTTCACTTCCTTAAACGGTCTCACTAGTTTGCTCTCTCGGTCTCAAGACCGCGAGGTGAGCAAACGGTCTCGAGACCGCGACAGGGCCCCGTTGACCGAGCGTGGACCGTATAAGAAATCTGTTCCTAATTATATAGGCTAATTACCCTCAAAATTTGGGAGGCTAACTCCAAGGGAATCGGGATATATGACCTTTTTAAGTAACAACTTTATTTGAATTTATTCCTGATTTTCAAACGGTCTGAAATTGCCTTTTTGGGCAAACGGTCTCAAGACCGTGTAAGGTCGTTGACCAGGCGTTGACCGTATGAGATTACTGTTCAAAATAATGTTAATTAACAACTCACCAAGTTTGATGGTCTAATTCCAAACGGGCTAAGAGTTGAAGGGTGAATACTAGGGATAACCCTAGATGAAACCAGTACTGAAATTATGGCGACCTAATTAGGGTTTTTAGGGTTGATTGACCTAAACGGTCTCAAGACCGTTTAGGGGTTACCCAAACGGTCTCAAGACCGCGAGGGCAATCAACCATGACCGTTTGGGGGTCTGGGGTCAAGAATAGTTGACCAATTGAAGGTATAATTACACCAAATTACTTTGCAATTAAATATTGATATGATCATCAACTCAATGGGTCAAACCTTGATGAATTTGCACTAGAATCCAAAATTGGATGGGCAAACGGTCTCAAGACCGTTTGGAACGCATCCAAACGGTCTCAAGACCGAGAGGACAATCACCCAAGACCGTTTGAAGGTCTAGGGTTAAGTAATTTGACCAATTGAGGACCTAATTGCAAATAAGTTATCAATTTGATCAAAATTCTATTTTGTGGCTCAATCATGGTTCAACCCCTATCAAATCACCTTAGACTTTGATGAAATCTTGGGCAAACGGTCTCAAGACCATTTGGGCCAAGTTTGGGCCCATGTGGAGCTAAATTGAAGGGTTCAACCTTGTGTTGATGCACATTGTTGAGTATTGATGGGTGAACATTGATAGACCCTAATTGAATCGTTTTCAACCCTAATTGGTCAACAATTGAGGGTCAATTGAATAACCAATTGGTTAAGCATAACCTTAGTTGACCCAATCCATAGGTGGTCAACATGGCTCTGACCTTTTGAAGGCTTCAACATGAGTTGACATCATTGGTTGTATCTTTGAATCTTGTTGATGGTCCAAGCGGTTGAGACCATGTGAGCTCGCGGTCTCAAGGTCGTGAGAGGGCTCGCGGTCTCAAGACCGAGAGGGGGCTCACGGTCTCAAGACCGCGAGGGGCCTCGCGGTCCTGAGGTCAAAGTGGGCAAACGGTCAACATCTCTTCGCGGTCTTGACATCAACTTGGCACTCGCGGTCTTAACATCAGGTTGAGCTTCGCGGTCTTGAACCATTTGAAGAGGCTCGCGGTCTTGGAGTCTAAGGAGGCTCGCGGTCTTGAGGAGGCTCGCGGTCTTGAAGTTAGAAGAGGGCTCGCGGTCTTGGAAAGTCAAACTAGCTAAACGGTCAACACTTTCAAACGATCTCAACTCAATTGAAGAATGATGGTTGAAGGTCAATCAATGTGATTCAAAGTTGACTTCATTCAATCAATTGATGATATAAATGGTACAATGTTGCCCTAAATAAACCCTAATGACAACCTAGGATATTAAGGGGTTAATTGACTAGGATTTTGACCATGATGATGATCAATGGGGTGAATTACCAAAATACCCCTGAAGGGTAAATTAAGTAATACCTTGATCAAATCAAACCCTAATCACCTGATAGTGATGTTTTGGGCTATGTTAGCCTATGATGACTTAATCCGACCTGATCTAGAGTGATTTTGACATCACCTAACCTTATGATGAGAGAGAAAGTATTTCTAGAGAAAGTACTTCTAGAGAGAGAAAGTACCCTTTTTAGGTGAAAATTCAATTAAAGCATCTCCAATGCACAGGAATGAGCATAATTAGGGTATGATCCACCTGTGTGAGATCATAGAAATCCTAATTATGATAAATGATGAACCTTTAACTAATCCAAGAGCATCAATGAAGATGTTACTCATACATGATGATGTTATGAGTTTAATTCACCTTGATGTGAATAGTAAACCCTAATTCAAGGGTGATGACATGTAATGTGAATAGTAAACCCTAATTCAAGGGTAAGGACATGTAATGTGAATAGTAAACCCTAATTCAAGGGAAATGGCATGCTTTTGAGTATTAAACTCTATTTGATGTGAATTAGAGATTTAACTCTTATGACAAGAGTAGGAAGTACATTCCTTATTGTTGTATTACCTTTATCAGATGTATTAACCATGCAGGTTCTGATATGAAGGTAATCATATCCAGGTATGGATGTTGATGTTATATTCATTAAAGGCATGTTGTTAGCCTTATGAATAAGTAAAGTAATCTGATGCCTTGCCAGTGGCATCCTATGCTGATAATGGGCTATGAGAGCCATGAATACCATCAAGGTCATGCCTTAGAGATGACTTGTGATGAGGATAATGAGAAATGATGATTGATATGAGTTAGGCCTGTTACATTTAGTATTCTTCTTTTATAGCTGCTATGCTACTGTTATTGTTTGGAGAATAATGTATGCTGTTAAAGAATACTGAATGTACCTAACTAATCAAGTATAATGTAGAGCCCTGATCATAGATCCATCATTGTCAGAGATTAAGTGATGGTGAAACAGGTTTTCCTCAGGGAACTCCTGGAGCACATACTTTTGAGTATGTGGGGTACATGGATGTGTAGAACCTTACATCCTAGTGTAGGAAAGTGATGTAGATGTGCAATCCATCCATCCTTCACTATAATTCTATACCGTATCAGTGGTAGGTAAACATGAAACCTCCTGATGACGAAGAAAGCACGGATATCCGTATCAGTAGTAGGTAAATATGAAACCTCCTGATGACGAAGAGAGTACAGAACGCCACTGTGACTCTAGAATAGCGAAGGACCAGTTTACCCTGGTGAGCTATAGTAGTAGAGACACGAGATGTCCTACAAGTGATCCTCTTACTGACTGAGGAAGGTGAAGGTCATGAGAATCCGGCTCTCTTAATGACCTATGTATGATACTGATGTGACTTCTCAGCGATCAGTTGGAGTATGAGTGGTAAGCCTCATCTCCACAGGGCATAATGTTGTTTGTAAAACATAATCAACCATGTAGCATAACTTGTTAGAGATGACTCCAAGTTAGTTGATTAATGTTACATTGCAATAATGTTTATATTCTCCATATCTCCTAAATTGTAGAGATCTTGTTATACCTGCAACTGTTATAGAATACTTTGAAGGCTTTACTGCTTAAAATATTCTTTGATGTTATAATAAAGCTTCTGGCGAAGAGTTATAACTCTCGCTGGGACAATTATGTATAATTGTCTCACCCTGTAAGCTTCAACTTTTTAGGTGGACGTCGGAGACGAAGGAACCAGCCTACAAGTGATCAGTCTCAGCAGCAACATCAGGGGCAGCAGTAATCTCAGGTGGAGATTTGTCCTGCCATGTGGTGTAGTTAGAGTCAGTCCTATGTGTCCTCTGTACTCTCAGGTCTTGGAGTCTTGTGTTATGTGATCTTGAGATTTTGTATCTTGATGTATATAATTACTCAAGAAGTAATTATCCTGAGATGTAAACAGTTTATCTCACTTTATGAAAGAATCTTTTATGGATTCAAGCTCTTGTCTCGAAAAGTTTTAATTTTCCGTGATTTTTGTCTTCCGCTGATTACCGATTCGCTTCCGCTAAGTTTTAATCGTGTTTATGTCATGGTTTGGAGATCAGAGCCCACACCCATGTTGACATGCTACCTTACAGAAGTCATTTTAGGATATTAGGGTTTGAATTCCACATTTCAGGAAAGACAATGTGGGCGTCCTCCTGCAAGGCGCCCACATAAACAGTCAAATTCTTAGCTTTTTTACATATATTTCGCCATAAATTTGGTGTAGAAGAAGGTCCTATGGGTAGGTTAGGATGATAGGGAATGTTTGGGATATGTATGAATGAGTTTAGGTGCTTGGGCTAGTTTATTGGGTGGATTTTCGTAGAATTTGAGTGTTTTGAGATTGGATATTATGTTCCCCCAGCTCTTCAATGGTGATGTTCCAACAAGGTATTCCGCAATGGAGTGACTATTAACAAGACATACATTTTGGATTGAGGCTATACAGTTGCGGGATTGCTATTTCAATTTTCAGGTGTGATCTTGATCATAGGAGATACTAGGATCATTACTCGAAGAACTTGTGGTATATCGATCAAAATCATGATTTTGTAATTTAAAGTATCAAATCTTATTTTCATTTAAGCCTCATGGAGTACCAAATTTATCAAGTACATCGAATCATCTTATCGTTGTCTTGACATCCCTTGGAATGTATCTCTAAGACTTTAAGAGGTTCTTATTGCTTTCTATCAATACAATGCAACATTTATTGACTTACATCCAGATTCAAGTAGCTAAGATTATGCTCATAGCTCGTAGTTGATTTTGTCTTGATTTGAAAATGTTTTAGATATCTCAATTTGATTGACTATCACTTGCTTGATGATTATTGCATCAATTGTAGTTGATAAATTCATTTGAAAATTGATTTGATAAAACCAAAAATGTGGTCTAACAACTATTTTTTTTTAAAACAACATTGTTCTCCCTTCTGTCAAGCTTAACATAGATTATAGGCTCCAACTACATCCACTATGATTATTGGGGCATGTTCCAACCCAGGGAGGTGTTCACTACTTCCTTTTGTAATTAATAATAATTCAAGGACTTGGATATTCATGATCAAGCGTAAGAGTAAGCCTTTCAATGTCATCATACACTAGAAGATTTCAATGAGAAAACAAATTGAAAAGAAAATCACGTGCGTACAAAGTGATAGCAATCTTGAATTCTATTCAAGAGAGTTTGATTAGTTTTACAAAGTAGAGGACACTGCCAAACATCATACAACTGGGCATACTCCACAACAGAATGTAGCACAAAGGATGAATAGTTCTTTTCTTGACAGAGCAAGGGGCACGCTCTCTAATGATGGTCTGAGCAGAGTGTTTTGGGCTATCCCATCAACTACAACGCACTCATGGAGGTCTAGTTCCGACATTCTCCTAACTATTCTAAAATCAGCATATTTGATTTCCCTGCTTACTATCATGAGATTGGATTCAAGAGAAATAAAAGGGTAGTCATAAGGTATGGTGATGGGGTTAAGGAGCACCAAATCTGGTCTCCTTATGAACACAATTATTCTCAGCAAAAATGTAATGTTTGACGGGAATTTCATTTTTTGTAGCTTTTACTCAAGTTTAATGTTGTTGAAGATGACAACAAAGGGGTGGAGTTTGAAGAAATTCACGTTAGGGGACATTTAGATCATCACTGGCTACTTGAAATCAAGAAGAGACTGACAAAACTTGAAGCAGATCAAAATTTCCGTCTACAATGTGGTAAGAAAGTGTATCAGCCTCAAATATATTCTGATCCACCAATCATTTATGAAGTCAAGAATGGGGTAGCTTTGCACTACCTGTAGCAGGAGATGTTTATCCCCAAAGACCTCTTTCTATTGTAAAGTTATTGCAGGGTTAGAGTATTTGCAGTGAATAGTTATTTCAAGTGAGGAGATGGAATCTGTTCACAAGAATTATACATGGAAGCTTATCAAAAGGAAGATCAGTAGGTGGCTTCAAGTATATTTTCAAAAGGAAAGTCAAGGCACCAAGTAAGGAAGGTATTGAGTTCAAAGCATGTCTGTTTGCGAAAGATGACGGTCAAAAAGAAGGAATTGACTACAACCAGATTTTCACACTAAGGCATACTTCCATCCAGGTGCTACTTGCTTTGATGGCACATCAAAATTTAGAATCAAATTAACTCGATGTGAAACCCACTTTTCTATATGAGGAGCTAAAGGAGGAAATCTTCATGAAGCAACCTGATGTATTCTTATTCAATGTCAAAAAGATCATGTGTGCATCTGGTAAAACATAGGAGCATCAGTCAGATCGGAAGATTTATTCTGGAAATAGGCCTAGATCTCAAAGGATTTGTTCCATGTTGCATAGTTTCTCCCAATCAGGCGAACAGAGACTACTTGGTGATGAGAAATCTCAATCGAAGAAGACATGAAAGTAACAACCAAGGATAGAAGACAAGCACATGATCTATATGATCAGAGATCAGAAATCAGACAGATGGGGTGAATGGTTAAAGACGCATAACACTACTAGAGGAAGAATCTTATATCATGGGCATCTATAAAAATAAGATGTCAGTGTCATTATACAGACATGTGACATCTCAGAAGGGAGCTGACCCTCGTTTGAAGAAAGAAGACTTCTTAGTACAAGTATGGGTTGAAAGAGGTTACGTGTTTTCTATGTTAGCAAACGTGAATAAGATCAGGCCAAGGTGAGTGAGGATAGTGCTTGAGATAGGAGATGGCAGGGAGGTAGATCAGCAAGGAATGGGGCTGAGGAAAGAAAATAGGCAGTAGTAGGGCAGGGATGAGCTGGCAGTGGTAGGGTAGGGTCTGGCAGCGGCAAGGATAGGGGGGTGGCAAGGAGGATTAGGGGAGGGGGGTTGGCCGTGGCAGCTGTCAGGGGTAGGGAGGGTCAGTGCCAGTGGCAGGGGATGGGGAGTAAGGATGGCCAGCAGGGTTTTTAAGAGGAGGATTAGGGCAGTTGGGATTTCACTGAGGATCATACCTCTCTGATGACATGTAACAAAATAGGCTATATTGAAATTATTATAATAGTACACTATGCCACTCCATATATAGGACGGAGAGACAATAGAAAAGAGATATTCCTGTAATATGGGACTAAAGGTAAAACACAAGCACAACAATAGATGATAAATAAGACAAGATATTAACACCAAAGATGGATGGGATTTTAACTGCTAAGTTGGCCTACCAGCTTGGTGCCACCAATGAAGTGCGTGATTGGTTGGGTCAGGGATCCAAGCCTCCTCACCTGTAGGAGCTTATGAGAAAGCTGAATGCCGCAACTATGGGTGTAAACGGTGCGGGTCTAGACATACCCATACACATACCCATTTAGTTTAGCGGGTCCGGTTCCGATTCTAGACCCTCAAAATAAAAATCTAAACTTGCACCATACCCGCCGCAATAATAACGGGTCTGCAGTGCGGGTATGCGGGTAAGCGGTTCTATGTGAACTTCATATTGTTTATGTAAGAAAAATTACAATTATGTTCTATATACTCTGATACAACGAGATATTTCTAATATACAGGATACAAACATGCAATAGTTATATTAAAATACTTTATAAATTGAAGATTAGTTAAGTTAATTATTTACATATTTGTAATCATCGTCATAATGTTTTAATTTGTATAGCATATCGTATAACTATTTTGATTTTAAGTTTACATATGTATGCTCATGACTGTAATTAGAATAGTTAATTCTCAATTAGACAACTAGTCTTGACCTTATTATAATTAGACTAATATGTAATCTTAAGTATTATATTAATTAGATTAGTAAAGTATGATATAATAACATATGTTTTAAGTAGTTATTTATGTATAGTGGGTACACGGGTTTACGTGTCTGGTTCCAAGCATACCCATTAGTGGGTCCACTTATATGCGGGGCCACGGTTCTGCGGGTCTAAAAATTTAGACATGTGACAGGTTTTTAAATGGTCCAGATTTACGGGTCATCAGGTCTACCGGTATCCATTTACAGCTCTAGCCACAACTAACCTAAGACACTTCACTTGGCGCATGTGTTCAGATCATCTCCCAACTGAGGAAAAACTTTTGGCCAGACATATAACCCCTGATTGCTAATGCAGCCTTTATGTTAATGCACTGAAATCCACCTACCACGCCTTCTTTGACTGCTTCTATGCTACGGAAATCTGGCAGCACAGCTCATACCTGCAGATCCTTACTGACATGCCAAGCGAGAACATTATCAGCACTATGCAATGGGTTTAGACTCAAAAGGCTGAGCTCTCCTGCAGTTACTGATTTCATCACTCGCTGCCTTGCTGCCTGGAAATCAAGGAACGAATGTTTTTTTACTGATTTTCAACCCAAGCCCTGCCTCATTGCAACGGGCCTGAAACAGTGAGTGAATAACAACAAAGCAGTCAACAGCAAGTTTGCTGGTCCTCTCAGTAAACCGAACAACCGCAGTCTAGTTTGCTGATCCCTCCACCATCGGGCTGGGTGAAAACCAACAGTGAAGCGCCTTTACTGCTGGGCAACAAGATCAGCTTTCGCGCTATCTTCAGAAAGCATTTTGCTTTTCAGAAAGGGCTGGTGCCATGGCAGCATAGCTTGTTGTTGATCTGTTTTCCACTTTGATATAGTTCTTCTGAAATTTGAATAGCTCAAAATCAAATATCCTATAGGAGAGAAGCACAATGACATCATTATTGACTCAGCTGTGCTATATTCAGAAATGATATAGGTGAGCCTTTGGCTATGTTTGCTAGAACGATATGTGCAAGTTGGTTGGTGTTTACTGCTAAATGCTAAGCCATATATCTTTCCTTGGTGACAGCCACAAGACTGGATCTGAAATCTATTTGGGTGGAATCGGATGCTTTGAACGCTATCAACAGGATCCAAAATTCAACTAGAGGTGATGGCCCACTGACGCAAATCCTATAGAAAATTGATGAGATGAGGATTACCTTCGAGAACGTCTACTTCTGTCATACTGTAAGGGAGGGTAATTATGTAGCCCACAATCTTGCTAGATTGGGCCTTGGTGTCAACGAGGGCCTGCTGGTCCTTGAAAACTTCCCCATTGCTTGTAACCATGTTTTATGTACTGATCCTTTTTAGCAACGTGATCAATGTTTCCCAACAAAAAATCCTGCTAAGTAACCAAATAATAACTCACCAAAACATAACAAACTGCCTGGACAAAGCCCCCAGGTTTGTTTAATTAAGACTACACAGATTCAATAGATTAATTAGGATTGAGCAATGAGCATCGGAGCGAGTTGTTGAGGCTTTACCAAAAGCCCGAACCCAACCCATGTTATATTCAAGAGTTGTGGGTCAGGTCACAGCCCCACAATTTTCACGCTTTATAGACCTGAACCCGACCCATGTTATATTCTCGGGTTGTGTGCCGGGTTTGGATCCAACCTATGTCAAACTTTTTCTACAAAATAAAGATAGTGGCATAACTGGGGTTTTAATTTCTTTCATCAAAATCAGTTTATGTTGAAGTGTTTACATTGTAAAATATACATACAAACTGTTTCTCTGTGTTCAAACCTAAAAATCCTTAATGAACTTTAGAAATTTTGACTGACTAATGGGATGAACGCATTGTTAAGTTAATATAAGAATGGCAATTAGACATCAAAGCAATTCAAGAGGATAGTTTTCCATTGAATTGTTATCTTGTCGATACAACAATAAGGAGTTATGTATGGTTTCATATATTATTAAGATGCCAAGTGATAAAATCTTTTACCTACTATTGGAAAATGAAAAGTCTAACTGAGTTGTGTGGTTGAGTGAAAAGGAAAAAGTAAGAAAGTGAAAAGGATAACGTCATGAACATTGTGTCGAAGTAATATAGATTTCCTAACAGGGAGTCAAAATCAATTATGAGGACAATCACTCATTGCATTGTTGCCTTTTATATATGACAATCAAAAATTATATATGTGCACGACTTTTTTTGTAAAATATAACTAAGGTAAATCGCTATATTGCATATAATATTTGCTAAAAATGTTTCCACAGTTTATGAGTAGACAGTTTACATAAGTATCGTGGTTGACCAAAAAGGAGATAGCAAATAGATTGAGATAAATAATGGGCATGAACATAGTTTGAATAAATGTAGAATGACTAATGGGTGTCAAAGAAACTGATGAGGCTCATTATTCATTGAATTGTTGACTCGTCAATACGACAATCATGAGTTATGTATAGGCATTTTTACTTTTTTCTCATAGTATATAACTATAGTAAATAATTTACTATATAATATGTGATAAATATGAAATGTTATATATATAGGGTCAGTCCTTGAGTTCAGATTTACCTAATCCCTAACCCGGCCCATATTAAATTATGGGCCTAAAATCAAGGCCCTAGCCTACCTGTAGAAAATTGTGGGTAGGGTGCGGATCGGGTTGTGACAACCCAACCCAATGCTCAACTCTAAGTCTAATGACTCCTTATTGTGTGAAATTCTCAAACAAAATTGTAAGCCCTGAAACTGGTAAGATGGAAAACAAAGTCCAAATAGAAGATATGAGCCGACTGATTAGGCTCTCTCAAGTGCCATTTGTCCTACATCAGTACCTTCCTACCATGACTCAATAAAAAAAAACATACTTTTACCTTGGTTGAAATATGTTAAAAGCAACCTGCATTTGTATCTGGATATGCAAAAGAACAGGCATTTTGCCTCCATCTATCCTCCTTTTCCATATTGGTTAGGCATAATTTTCATAAAATTCTGATATTGTTGGTGGTTACAATAGGAAACAAATTTAGAAAACAATAATGATTCAATACCTGGGCCACTGATGTTGCTTAATCACCCCAAAATGAATGATATGATTTGACTCCTTGGAAAGAAGCTTGAAAGTGCAAACGTCACCTTCTACCAATTTATTTTCACTAGCAAAAGTCCGCCAGCCATGTCCAAATCTCACATAGACTCTGTTGTGGCTTGAAGAATGACCAAGTCTCACATGCCACTGCCCTTTAGAATTACTAAGAACAACTATACTGATGCCCTTGAAATCGTATAGAGCCAGAAAACCACGTGGAACATTCTGTACCCATAAGTAAAATAATTCGAATTCAAAAATGATGTTCTGAGAAAGTTGGGTAATTTGTATAATCTGTTGCAAGGCAATCACTTACAAGATAGCCTTTTCTTTTTAGATGATGGGGTCCTATAACGGAATGAAAATATGTTTTTCCATGGACACGGAGTGGCACTTTTATGTTCTCAGGAGCAGCATGAGAATCCGAGGCACTGCTCGAATTGAATGCATCTGCAGGACCACAGTATGTCAGTTAGCAAAGGAAATATACATATATAACGCAGAGCTGGAGTACCTGATAGTTCACTTGTGAAGTTCTGGTCTTCAATATCAGTCTCGTCATCAGCATAGGCTCTATATGTTTTGCGGCATGAACTGCGATCATATACAGTAACATCGAAATCAATATCCCCATCATGATCAAATATCAGAAAATATCCAACTTGTAGTTCGTGTGCTTCTACGAAGTGTAGCCATTCTGTTCCACAAAAGCAAGTGCAATTTGATTCACTGTGCATCTTGATCTCCCACAACTTCCCTAGAGAACTCCTTATTCGCACACTATTCCAACGTTTTTCTCCAAGTACATTTCTAACAAAATCTATAGGCAACTCCTGTGCGTAACAAACACAAAACGATTTCAACAAATCAAATTAAAAATAATCAAGATTGTAAAGGAAGAAAACCCCTGTGCTAGTTCAAGTTTTATAGTTTATGTCCAACTAAACAGGAACTGACAGGAGAGAAGCCAACTATGTATGATGAAGGCAATACATAGGAAACTCCTGTGTGTAACAAACATAAACGTTTCAAAAAAACCATATTAAAGGGAATCAGACTGTTAAGGAACACAGCCCCGGTGTAAGTTCAAGTTTTCTGGTTTGCATAAACACGAACTGACAGGTGTACGGACAACTATATCATACATTGGTAATGTATGACGAAGGCAGGGGTGGACGCTTACTGCGCACGTATACCTTTTACAAATTACAAACTAGCATAAATATTTAAAGAGACAACTACTATGCCTCGATATAGATATGAAGAGAGAAAGTGTTTCGTCACTGCTGTTATTCAAAAGGCAAAAACAAATAGTTATGCAACTCTTGGTACGATAAGATAAACAGAATCAGCCAGCCTTCGTGTAAGTATTAACGGCACAAAGGTAACAGAATCGGTCAGTTCACAAGCAGAATCTAATTACATTGAAAATGGATTGGTTTTCGTGAAGGTATAGGAACACTTAATTTATCAGAATATAAACATAAAGGCTTCCTTTCCTTCTCGGCGACTCTGTTCAACCAAGCCCGTCGTCTGGTAAGCCCGTGTTACACGCACTTAACCAATGAGATGAGTCTGATATGATACATGTGAATATTCAGAGGTGTAGAGTTACACTTTTGACAATGTGCCGGTAACATAAACACTCTACGGAGCTGGTGGTGAGATGAGCGGATAGTGCATAGTGCATACCAACTTCTCGGTAAAGCCAGGCATCAGCACCTTCAAGAACCGCCGCGGAGGACCCACCTCCGCTCCCATGACCGAGCGGCGGCCTGCGGAACGAATGCCGGGAGCTAGAGCGGCAGGACTGCCGTAGCAGTATAGAGACCGACCGGCAGCTGGTTTCGCGGGAGTAAAAGAAGGCCGATCAACTGCCGATGGTTGGAGAAAGAAGAGTGAGAGTTGGTTTTCTTGCGGCTGGGTTGGTCCTGGTATTTGAGCAGGGAGCCCAGGAACGGCGTTCTGGAGCCTGATGAAACTGACGCTTCTTCCTACAGCCGCTCGTGAGTCGTGGCTCCGTAGTGGGTAAAAATACGAGACTTTATTCTTCCAGTGGGTGGAGTGACTGTTCAAATAACGAAAGTACTAAGCAGTCCAGGTGACGGTGGGTCTCTTTGGGGGGTGTTTACCCCCCCACATTTCTGTCGCTTACTCTTTGTTTTTTCCTTTCTTAATGTGTCACACTGCCCAAGAAAACTGACATTGTTTCCATAAGAGAAGGGAGAGAAAAGAGGAGAACATTAAATAAGAAAAGGACAATAATATAGATCACTCCAACTTACACGGTGCTAAAAAATGAGAGTGAGACACAAAGTTGTTGTACAATAAGATTATTTAAGTGAAAAAAATGTGCAGAACAACGCATAGTTGTGTAATTTAGAAGAAAAAAAAGATTGTTGGGATAATTAAGGGGAGAAGAGAGTGTAGAGAGGAGTGTATAATAGTTGTAATTAGAGAGAGAGAGAGAGAGAGAAAAGAGTGTGAAGAGGAGTGTATAGTGGTTTGTAAATAAGGAGAGAAAGAAGAGTGTGGAGAGTAGTGTATAGTGGATGTAATTAAAGAGAGAGAGAAGAGTGTGGAGAGGAGAGTATAATGGGTGTAATAAAGGAGATCGTGGAGAGGAGTGCATAGTGGATGTGATTAAGGATAGATAAAAAAAGAATAACGCTACCCACACATATCCGATTCTGGAGAGTCTGCATAAGGTTGGTCCCAGCCATTTTCTCTCATGCAAATGAACTCCACACCAACTAATTCTATGCAGAAATTAAAGAATCCCAAAGTTCTCTCTCCACTCCTCTCTTCAGCCTCAATTTTAAAAATTCATTTTCTCTTTAGCAACTCCTCTCTCCATCTTCATTCTGCCCACTGACATTCCTGCACTAGTACAGTACGTCCGCTTTTCAGCTTTCACCAATCCTATCGTAGCTTGTAAAATGTGTTGTTAGTATTATACGTCTTGTATTGTACATCTTATATTGTATGTCTTGTATTAATTGTACCTCTTGTACTGTAATGTTGTTTTTGTACTACAAAATGTGGTTGTTAGTATTGTGCTTCTAGTATAATGTGTATGTTAGTATTGTACTTCTTGTACACAATTTTGTCAAACACTACTTTTAAATATATGAAAATTTGATTGTTAGTACCATATTTCATGTACAATGTGGTTGTTAGTACCGTACTTTTTTAGGATATTGGAAACAATAGATATAAGAAAATTCAATAAATTGAGACAAGTACAATACTCTATAAAGTGTTTTACAAATGCAAATATGTATTACATTATATGTATAAGGAAGATTATCAAAATGTGTTAGTAATGTATGTGTCGTATTGTACATCTTGTATGTACGTAAAATTTGAGTTAAAAATGATAATGATTATGCATGACCAAAGATTGTAAAGTGTAATGTTTTGTAAAATATTGTATGTATGATTCAAATTTGGAAGTTGTATTGGTATGTATGTATATATAATAATATTAGACGCAACATATGAAATAAATTATAAAATAAATAATATCAGTACGTGTACGTATAGTACATGCATATTTGAGATGGAATCTGGATGAAGGAGAAATGAGGAGGCAATAGAGCTTTTTGTAAAAAAAATAATTAGAAGGAACTAGAACTAAAAAAATAAATATTTCTCGTAATCTGTAGTGGGTGGAATATCACATGTGCAATTAATTGGGGAATGGATAAAATAACAGCACTTTGCATGTCATTGCATGACTTTTGCATGGTAATAATATAAAAAACTGACTGCATGTGTGGGATGCATTAAAACTCTCATTTTCCCATGCTCCGGGCAGGGCCGTTGCAGACATTTTAGAGGCCCCGGGGTGAAGATAAAAAATGGGCCCTCTGTATATTCTTATTTAACAAATTTAAATAAACACGAGTTTAGTCATAATTGTCAAAACTGTTATATAAAAAATAAAACATGTTCTTGCAAATCAAACTAAAAAGAACGTAAAAAATAAATATAGATATCTCCTTATTGAGCTTCAATCGTCATATAAAATGACTTCTTCGAGCCTTTCTCGATGCAAAATATTGAATAACAGTGTCAACATCAATATTTCTCAACATATCCTTCTCAATACATAACATTGCCAAACTGTTCAATCTTTCTTGAGACATTGATGATTAAAGATAGTTTTTCAGTAACTTTAGCTCGGAAAAACTCACGTGAAGTTGTCACTGGAAAAGAGGAACACGGGAGCGGGTGAAAGAAGCGGTTGTAAGTCATTTTCCTATTGGTTTCTAATGGAACCTATTTTACGGAAGTATATATATATATATATATATATATATATATATATATATATATATATATGTCTGACAATCCAGGGAAAATTAGGGAACTCGAGTTCTGAACTTCTAGGAAACCAGTCAGGTAAAATTAGAAAGGGAATTCGACTTCTAATATTTTCAGGACAAATTATACCAAACCGGTCAAACCCTTAGGCTTCGATTGGTTCGTTGTAACTATAATTTTTAGGGAACTCATTTTCCAGGAACTTGAGTTCAGTCTTAGGAAATCAAAATCAGGTGATTGGTTTGAAAGATAAATTTTCTTAGGCAAATGACTTCCATATGATTGGTATATTGTAACCGAGGAAGCTTTCCTCAAAAACTATTTTCCCTAACGTCATTCTCCATAGCTCTCATTTATGCTATATGATAATCGATTAATTCACAATAGTAACGAACCATGATGATAAAAAGTTCTCATGTCTTTTATTGTATGTATACTCAAAAAACTAGAAGATGACTTGGACACAAAGGGCATGCTTACGAACTATGTTTTAAATTACAAAATTCAAATACAGAGTCATTATATTTATTCTTGAGTTTTTCTAATTCACTACATGTGTGAGAACTCGGTTGTGCGGCTATGCAATCAGTTTCGTCTATATGCTAGATAAATAAAATAAAAAGAGAAAGCAAGGTAAGAATACACAATCAAATAAAAATGGTGGTTGCTTTAGCAACGCAGTAAATCGTATGGGCGTTTGAATGAATTTCCATCACAGTGGCATCTGTCGCCGATTGACTAGAGTAAATTATGAGAAAAGTCAGGAGTAGCAGTGTTCCAACCCAACCGATCATCAGCCTTTAATTTATTTATCCCCCACAACAAACGGATCAATCGCCGATTGATCAAGGAAAAATGGCAAGAAAGATGAGGTGCAAGCCAGAGAGGCATGACTGAAGAGGTACATGCCAGAGAAGCACAGGCGGGTGAGGAGTGGATGAATGCTACCCAACAGAGAGAAGCGTGGGCAAAATGGCACAGGCGAGGAGAGAGTTGCCATCGGGACAAATGCGCCGAACTTGTTTTCCACTCACTTTTCAGTGAAAATCTGGAACTCTAGTTTATATATATGCTCAGAAGTCTATGGAAAATTGAGGAAGTTTAAATATTCCTGACTTTCTGATAACCAATCACACAAAACTAAACAGGGAACTTGACTTCCAAACCTTCCGATCTTTTCCTAACAAGTAACATCGAATCAATTTCGTTTCGTTTACAAATGTGTGTGTATTAGAAGAAGAAAAATTATGGGCCCCCTTCTTTGTTGGGCCCTTGGCCGTCGCCCATGTTGGCCCCCCTAATGGGCCGGCCCTGGCTCCGGGTATGCTAACGGGTAGATCAATGGGTATGGCTAGAATTTTCCTTAAAAAAATGTGAAGATGAGTGTACAGTGGGACATTTAGGAAAATATAAGGGACGTGGGGGATAAAGATACGTTCAATACTCACTTTGGGTTTGCATTAAAATATTTCTTAAATGTAGTAGTCATTGTACATAAACACTTTCATGAAGATAAATATCTTTAACTACATGACACTAGCAAAGATAATACACTTGTGAATTCTGATGGTCCCCGATAAAAAAACTTGGGTTCGAATAATGTGGATAAAAAAAATATTTTCCATCCATCTCGTGTCCGCTACGGGCTATGGAAGTAAGGGGATAAATCATTCTCTCTTAATCCATCCTTACCTACATTACTCTTCTTAGTATTTAAATATTAATTTCATACGCAATAATAATTATGATGACATGCAATACTCTTTTTAAAGATTAAGACATCTGTATTTAATATACATAAACTTAATACTCATTATGTTCCACCATTATAATATTCATTTCAATGTACGCAGTATTAATTCTATAATATTGTTCCATAAAGGAAGAGAAAGAAAAGAAGAGATGACAAAATAAGAAAAGGATAATGATACATATCACCCAACTTGCTCCCATAATGGCACCCGGTGTAGGATGGGGCACAAAGTGTTGTGTAATGAGATATTTAACGTGAGAAAAGAGCGGAGAGGATTGCATAATGGACAGTTTCAAAGAGAGAGAAGAGCGTGGAAAAAGATTGTATAGTAGGGGTAACTAAGGGGGGAGAGAATAATGTGGAGAGGTGTGTATAGTGGAGGTAAATAAGGAGTCATAGGGAAGAGTGGGGAGAGGAGTGCATGGTGGGATTAATTTAGGAGAGAAAGAGAAGAGTGTGAAGATGAGTGTATAGAGAGAAGGGTGGGAAAACATAAGGGAGGTGAGAGATAAAGATATGTGCAATTCTCATTTTTTATTTACACAATATTGTTCTTAAAATGTAGACTCAATTTTCATGAACACGAACATTTTATCTACATTACTCTTTCTAGAATTAAATACCAATATTATAAGCACTATTTATTGTAGTGACATGCAGTACTCTTTTCGAAGATTATATTACTTATATTTGATGTGTATAAATTCAATACCCATTATGCTTCACACCACAATACTCATTTTAATGTACACATTACCAATTTTAAAATATGACACTCATTCTCATAAACATATAATACTATTTTTATATCCTTTATCTTTTTGGTAGTAAACAAATATTTCATGTGTGATACTTGTTGTATTGGCATGCATTACTTTTTCCGGAATCAGTACATATATTTCGTATTCATAAATTCAATATTCTTTTTTCTGAAATAGGAGTCGTTTTTATTCATCATGTGTTCCCATCAGCCTCATCGTGACTATTTCTTGTTGTGTTCTTAAATATGGTTTCATGTCTAAATTGTTTGAATTCTAGCCACGAAGACAATTATATTATGCATCGATGCCACTTTAGCTAGTGAACCGGAAACTCTATTATAATGTCTAGAGCATGATTCAAAGTCTAAATCTCATGCCTACATCTTCAATATTTGAACATGTTGACACAAGGGTTTGTACTTGGATGGCATGACTGTAACATACCAAAACATACAATAATTCTCAATTCTAGTCTCAGTAGTTATTTTTATTTTAGATTTGGTTCTAATCCCTTTATCCCTGACTTATATGGTAAAAGGGTACATTATGTGCTTATTGACATAGTGTATGTTTTCATGTTGAATGTTCTTTCCTAAGTAGCCTTGGTGTAATTGTTTCACTTAGGTTTATAGTAAGAGGCTAGAATTTGAATTCTCAATCTGGCTTTTTTACTTTTAAATAAAGGCTCTAGAACCTTCCTATATTAGTTATAGACTTGGGGCACAAGTTGTGAAATAGATGTTTAGGAGTCATGATAAATGGATTATAATGAGAGAATTCAAAGTTTGCTTTCTTAGTTACCTTTTGCGGTTGGTATTCATATTAGTGGAACAACTAACATAATTTGAGGAAATAAATTATTATAATCTAGAGGAAATTAAAAATAAACAGACTTAAGTATAATTGGAGTGATATTGAGAAAGATAAGGAAGGAAAAAATAGGATATACTTTCCCCATGAGTGGATAATATTTTCAAGGTTTATAAACACATAATATTGAAACTCAATACACATTATAATAACTTATACTTAAATAATATCAAAACGCTCTCATATACTAAATAATCCACAAAATGATTTCAAAGAAGAAAGTAATATGAGAATTAGATTTCTCATATTTAAGTTTGTTGGTGCCAAATTGCACATTAAATTTATAATTCTAGATGTGTTTATTTCATTTAAGAAAGAAAAATTCAGTTAAGATCTAAAAATATTAAATAAAATATTAGATGTGTTACAACCCCAATTTTGGGTTCATAAGGAGAGAAATGTAATTTCTCATTTTAATGATATTGAAATAAATGATGATATAATTTGTGTTGAATAAATGAGTTTCGTTGAAAATAGCCTTGTTGTTTGATTTGTGGGCTTTATTGGCTATTGGGCCCAATAACAAGGAAATTGAATTAATTAATGAATAATTGAATATCTGAGAAAAGAAGGATGTAGAAACCTCTAGAAGGCGAAAGAACTTAATCCAAAGGTGGATTTCGTGCCTCTTGGGTTCCTTGGGTCCCAAGGAATCCAAAGTTGCAAAGATAATACAACAAGAGAAAGAAAATATCAATTAATTATTGCTTTATTAAAAGAAATAAGGAAATATGAGATAATAATAATATTACAAGAAATATGTGTTTTTTTGGGATAATGGACCCATCTTGGATAAGATTTTGTGTTCACATAGTTTCTCATAGAAAAAGGAATCAAAATCAAAAGAAAAACCAGAGATAAACAATTAATCAAGAATATGTGAAATAAAGTGAGATAATGCAAGAAATAAAGAGAGAAGTGAGGGTTTGGTCATAATGAGTGATAAGTCGAACCCCACTTTCTTTCTTGGTTTTCAAGAAATAGAAATAATGGGAAATAAGAAAATAAGAGAGAGAAAAGATGTGAGAAATAAGCCTAATTGAGAAATACCTTGAACCTAAAGAAAAGGCATGTTTTCTCTTAGATAATGAGCCCAATTTTGGTAGAGAGGTATATTAAGTCATTAATAAGATTCCCTTAAAATTTGGGATTAATCGGACACTCGGTTTGGGAGTTATGATTTTTGGAAGTTTTGCTAAAGTAATGAGGATAATAGTCACTAGTACAGGAATGGTCTGTAGCGTCAATTTTTTTAAGCCTGCAGCGTCACTGTATAACCGACGCCTAAGTGGCCGTTGCTATAGAATTTGCTCTATAACGTCAGTTTATTTGACCAAATAAAACTGACCTTACAGAGTAAATACCGACGCAAAACACCGACCCAGGCGAGAATTTGCTCTACAGAATTTGCTCTATAGCGTCCGTTATTCCAAAAAAGTCGACCCTGTAACGATCTCGGTCGACAATTTTCTCGACAATATCATTTACAGGATCGGTTTTTTTGGAATAACCGACCCTAAAAATTGAATGACCACTTCAGTGTGATCCTCGGTCGAGAAAATTTTCGACCGAAATATTTTCGATCGACAATTTTCTCGACCGAGAGAGTTTTACAGGGTCGGTTTTTTTGGAATAACCGACCCTAAAGATTGAATGACCACTTCAGTATGATCCTCAGTCGAGAACATTTTCGATCGAAAATATTTCGGTCGACAATTTTCTCGATCGAGAGAGTTTACAGGGTCAGTTTTTTTAGAATAACCAACCCTAAAGATTGAATAAAGACTTCAGAGTAATCCTCGGTCGAGAAATTTGTCGACCGAAGATTACTCTGAAGTGTTTATTCAATATTTAGGGTCGGTTATTCCAAAAAAACTGACCTTGTAAAACTCTCTCGATCGAGAAAATTGTCGACCGAAAATATTTCGGTCGAAAATGTTCTCGACCGAGGATCACACCGAAGTGGTCATTCAATCTTTAGGGTCGGTTATTTAAAAAACCGATGCTAGAAGTTATGATTTTTTAAAAAAAAATTCTGCAGAAAATGAAATAAAACAGAAGAACAAGAAGATTCATATATTATGGGAGAGGGGAGCATTGATGTTCAACCGTCACCATTCAAAACCACACATTCATGACAAAAATGATTCATAATCACATAAAAATTTACAAAATGATAGATTGTAAGTCTGAGATGATATTAATTCGATACAAAAGTAAATATGAAAGGGTACTCAAACCACATACATAAATAGAGCTAACATATTTAATCCAATGATATATTGACTTCATTTAGAAAAGAATCTGACCACTCTTCTCGGAATTCATTCAAGTCCACAAGGGTGTAAGGCTGAGTTGTAAAGATCTGTAATAGAAAATGCACATGCTAATATTTTATAAAATGACTACAATCACTTGTAAATTTATGATGTTATTCTTTATTACCTGACTTATAGTCTGAATATCATGTGATACTTGTTTGACAATAGCTTGCATATATTTCATTACATAGTAGCCACAAGCCCAGTCATTATTTTTCATAGGACACTACAAATAACGAATTATACTTAATATTAGTAAACTACTATAAACAGCAGTTGAGATAACACTATAAGAGTTGACATATTAGAATTGAAAATTAATACATATAAGACTAAGCAGTTGTCAAAGTAGCTACCTTGACATTTTTCAAAGTCAATGTCTTTAATTTTGTTGGTATTTGTCCTCCAGCATCACGAAAAGCCTTTATACCCCTATCAATTAAATAATAGTTGGTAAAATAAAAATTCTAAATAGAAATATCATGTTGAAGCATTGGCTAAATTTATACTTACTCCATAGCTGGCAATTTCAGTTTGTGACTCATTGTTGTTTTACCCATTGGGTCAAGATAATAAAGAGTCATCAATTTAGGGGCAATCACCACTAATTCCCAATGTCTACCTCTGAGTAAGAATAAAACAAACATTAAAATAAATAATTTTATTCATTATTAAAATTATATTGAATAATAATACTTACTGCACGTTAAAAGGAATTAGGATAATTTCCTTCCCTTCACTAGCAAAATATTTGAATGCAGTAGAGAAGTACTCATTCACATCCTCAAAATTTATCTCCACTTGACTAGTGATTGAAGGAACTAAGAATCCAACATTCTTTATATCAAAGTTTGCGATCTCAGTATATAAATGGCTGTAAAACATTTGTAATTATTTCCATATATAGAACTAAGCTAAAAATGTCTATTGGAATTTGATATATATATTGATAGATCATTACCTTATCCATACTTCTATTACCGAAGTATTTAGCCAATCATACTGAAACAACTCTATAATATCATCAAGAAAAATTAAATTCTCAAAATCCCTCCCAACTGCATCTTCTGTTAAATTGATCAACATTTGTAATCCTGAGCTTTGGTTGGCTAAGTATCGACACAAACATTTACATTTGCTTCCCAATTCGTCGAATGTAGCTTCAGGAATGAAAGATGGCTTGGGCATAGGAGGACGACTAGTAGAATTTTTACTTTTTGGTTTACAAACCTGTTAATTAAATTACATACTTATATTACATGAGTTCATATATGCAGTCAAATATGAAAAATATGGTAGAAATTAGGTATACCTTGTCATTGATAACCAAGTGTCTAGGTCAACCCACCATAGCACCCTCAGCTTCTTCAACTGTACTATATTCAGGATTAGGTATGGGTAGTGGTTTGTCCCCCATTCCGTCATACACAAGATGGATGGACACACGACAAATGTCATCAGTAATTTGTTGGCAATGCAATGTACCACCAAGGTTGTACACCTTGCCCGCTGCCACAACATTATATTTTGGAACCTCCACTGCAAGTTTACAGTTCATACCAACCTAGATTGAAATAATATAAGTTATATAAGAAACAGTAGAACAGATACATGTTACAACTATATATATTATCATATATTTATCATATTAATAACACAACATATAGAACAAAAACTTACTGCAGATTGTTGTGGTGGATCATCGGGAGTGCTCCCATGACCTTCTACAACTGGAGTATGGGCTTGTACCTCATCACTTGAGAGACGCGCAGTATGAATAGGTTGAGAAGGTTGAGTAGGCTGAAATGAAGACATTATTTCTTTTACTTTCTGCACTACTAATGCTTCAAGATCCTCTTGTGTAAGACCTCCTACACAACCTCTTTTAGATTGCGAAGGGCCAAAATAAGACTTGAATCCTATGCCAGCTCCTAATCCCCTAACACGGCCAGGATGCTCCTTCGTACCAAGAGCAACGACTAGTTCATCCATGTAGCCAGTTGGGATGAACTTTCCTTCCTTCCTTTGCTCATGGAGATCAATCTATTCATAGTTAATAAAAATATTAAATCACAATATCAATTAGATATAAATACTTAGTTGGGATAAACCTACCATCTTTTGTGCCACGTCCTTAGTTGCAGGGTTGACAATTTCACCTATTTTATTCTTTCTAGCATCAATCCATGTCATGTGTCGGGGTGGTCGCTCAACTTGAGTTGTACTAGATTCTTCTCCAGAAGAGGATGGCTTTTCTTGTAGTTGGCGGCAGAAGGCATAACCACCGGGCCCCAAGCGATGGTCATGCACATTTTTAGCCCGTCTTTCCTTTTGAGCCTGGTGAATAGCTTGATCATTTAAAATGAGGTATTGCAATTTAGACTTGGCAAACATGTATAAAAAGATTCACCTCCTTAATTGTATAAAATTAAATATTCATACAATACATCACAATCTTTATTACCTGAAACTCTTCCGATCTCCTAGCTGCAACAAATCTTTCCCACACCTCAGGATCTATAAAAATATATACATCTGTAGCTTTCTTCTTTTGTTTAGGATTATTTATAAATTCCCTTACAAGATATGTCTTAAAACCCCTCCATTGTACACCACAACGTTGTAGCACTCTTTTCTTGTGATCTTTTTCATTTAGATGAAAAACACCCTATACATACAAAAGAAATAATTAATATTGTTGTTTTGAAAAGGAATTAATTCCAAGCAAACTAAATTAGAATCAGTAGATAAAAAACATATTAAAATAATGTCACTTCCACTCACAGATATATCTTTCCATATGAGGTCTTTTTTGGCATTAGGAACATCATGCCAATTTTCTATATCTATTGCCACCTTACTGTGCGCGGTCGCCCCTACGTAATGCTTGAAAGCACTAGCATGTTCCCCAACAGGTGCTCCTTTCATATCAAACTGGACTGGTAATTTATCCCCTTTAGCCCTAAGCTCCTGCAGCCTACGCATCAATGTAGGACCTCTACTTTTCTTAGCATCACCACTACCATCCTCATGGTGCTCATGCTCATAATGTTCATCTTCACTCACCATTTTAGAACCTGCAAGTATACATGATAAAAAAAATAAGTGATAATAAAAGCACAAGTGATAAGGTATACATGATAATAAAATAAATAATTCAAAGAATACATGCCTTTAGTATTGGTTGAGTTGTTAGTCAAGGAAAATTCCTTCATCATGGTCTTGACGTTTATAATATTCATCGGTGTTATCTTCAACATTTACACTTGGCAAACCAACTGAGAATGGACTGGAATCATCATACTTTTCGTAGTATTCTTCTTCATTTATAGGATCTACAGTAAACTATCTTTTTCCATTAAGAACGACAGACCAATTTTTATTTGTTGGGTCATCAATATAGAATACTTGTTTTGCTTGGTCTGCCATGATGAATGGCTCATCTTTGAAACCAATCTTTTCAAAATTCACTAATTTAAAACCCAACTCATCCACTAAAACTCCTTTGTTGTTGTCAACCCAATTACACCTAAATATAGGAACTCAAAAATTTGTATAGTCCATTTCCCATATGTCCTCAATGACGCTGTAATATGACATCTCAGCTTCGCATGGTCTTTTATCTTTGGCACTAGTAAAATACAATGAACATGCTTTAACAGTGACCCCACTATTTTGAACTACACTACTTTCATCTTGATGCTTTGTGTAGTATGAAAATCCGTTAATGTCATAACCTTCATATGACATGACATCCATTTTTGGCTTAAAGGCGAGCCATTTTATGTTCTCAGCAACATTATTTGGTGATTCAGATAGTTGATTAAATACTTTCTCTTCAAACCACCTAATAAATGTTCGATTATGCTCTCTTGCAAGCCACATTGAACTAGATCGCGGATGATTTCTCTTGATAAGATCATTGTGTTCTGTGATGTAGCTACTAACTTCATCGATGTTGTGTAAAATATACAAATGCGCTTGTTCCCACAACTCACGACTGATTCCTTTCACTCGTCCTCCTAGAGTTCCTTTGCCACAATAAGATCCAGTGTGATGGGAATTTTTTTGATCGCTACAAGTTTCATTGCAATTAAAAAAATCATTACAAAAGTCCATCACCTCCCTAGCCAAGTAACCCTCAACAATACTCCCTTCAGGACGATAATGATTCTGAACATCACCTTTAAAAACACTCATGTAGCGTTCAAATGGATACATCCAATGTAAAAAAATTGGACCCAACATCTTCACCTCCCTTGTAATATGTACTACAAGATGAACCATGATATCAAAAAATGAAGGAGGAAAGTACATTTCAAGCTGACACATGGTAACAATTACATCTTTTTGTAATTTATCGAGAGTATCAGGATGTATCACTTTGTTGCATATTTCATTGAAGAAGAAACAGAGTCTTGTGATTGCAAACCTTACATGCTTCGGCAATATAGATCGAATAGCCACAGGTAAAATTTGTTGCATTAAGGTGTGACAATCGTGAGATTTGAGACCTATCAGTTTCAGATCCTTCATTGATACCAATCTACAAATATTAGAAGAGTATCCTTATGGAACCTTAATATTATACAAGCACTCACAGAAAGTCTTTTTCTCTTTCTTTGACAAAGTGTAACAAGCCGGTGGCAAATATGTGCGGCGACCCCTGATCTCCACTTATAATTCTTTTCTAATACCCATTAATTCTAAATCTTTTCTAGATTTGATGCCATCTTTAGTCTTTCCTGGTATGTTCAATAGCGTACCGATGATGCTATCACAAATTTTTTTTCCAACATGCATGACGTCAATGCAGTGTCTAATTTCCAAAGATCTCCAATAAGGAAGATCCCAGAATATTGACCTCTTCTTGTATAGAGATTTGTCACATGTGAGTGTATGACTACTTGAACTCTTTCCAAATTCATTAACAATATGTTTCACCCTATCATATACAACATTTCCTGGTATAGGTTTAGGAGCACTTCGTTCCTCAGTTGACCCATTAAAGGTTTTGTGTTGCCTTCGATAAGGATGCACTGGTGGGAGAAATCTCCGATGACCAAGATATACAATTTTACCACCATGTTTCAGTCTGATTGAATCAGTATTTTCCTCACAAACAGGACATGCTTTGTATCCTTTTATGCTATATCCAGACAAATTTCCATAAGCTGGAAAGTCATTAATCGTGCAAAATAACATAGCACGCAAACTGAAGATCTATTTACGTGAAGCATCATATATCATAATACCTTCTTCCCATAGTTTCATTAGGTCATCAATTAGAGGTTGAAGGTAAACATCAATATCATTTCTAGGTTGCTTGGGCCCTGATATCAATATTGACAACATCACATACTTATTTTTCATACACAACCAAGGAGGAAGATTGTATATAACAATCATAACAGGACACGTGCTATGTTGGCTGCTTAATGTACCATAGGGATTCATTCCATATGTACAGAGCCCAAGTCTTAGGTTTCTTGGTTCTTTACCAAATTGAGGGTATAATAAATCAATTTTCTTCCATTGTGGTGAATCAGATGCATGTCGTAGGACGCCATCATCATTGACCTTTAACTCCCCATGCCAAGACAAATTTTGCGCATCTTCTGTATTAGCAAATAAGCGTTGAAATCTTGGTATTATTGGTAGATACCACATCACCTTGGCAGGAGAGCCATTTTTAGCCTTAGCTGAATTTGTAGTCTTATACCTTGACGCACCACATTTTGGACAATTTATCAAATTACTATAGTCCTTCTAAAATAACACACAATCATTTGTACATGCATGAATCTTCTTAGCCTCCATTCCCATTGGGCACATTATTTTCTTTGCTTGATATGTTGAAATTGGAAGCTCGTTGCCTTCAGGAAGAATTTCCTTTAACAAAGACAACAGTGAAGTGAAACTCTTATCGCTCCAACAGTTTTGAGATTTAAGAGTATATAATTGCATCACAACACTCAATCTCGTGAACTTAGTACAACCCTTATATAATGGTTTTTCAGCATCATGGACAATGTTTGCAAATAAAGAAGGTGGATCAATGACATTGTCCTGACAACTATGTAGCATCTCATCAACCATATCATCTTGAATCAGTTCATCGTTAACATTATAAACATTATCTATATCTTCTATGCCACAACTATTAGTATCGACATTTTCTGATCCATAATTCAATTTCTCTCCATGCCAATACCATTCATTATAACCTTGTATGATCCCATTGCATATGACATGATTCTTAATTTCCTCACCGGTATGAACTTTCAAATTGTTACAACAATTTCTACATGGACAATATAGCCTATCTGTAGGTAGTTTCCTATGTTCTTCAGCAAATCTGATAAATTCATCAAGACCTTTGGCAAACTCTGGACTGCAACGGTTCTTGATAGACATCCAACTTCGATCCATATTCTATATCACATTAAAATTAGTTATAAAACTAACAATTTAATATTGATACTATAATAATCTGTAAGTTTTTATTGATAGGAAGTTAATTACTTATATACTAAAGTGTACCACCTATCTCATTTTTGAATATTTAATCTCACTAGTAACTGTATAATGTATATGTTTAGTTTTGAAGAAAATTTCAGCAGCATTTCTCCTAAGTTCTCCAAGTACACCGATGTAAATGGCAAATAACCACTCACATATGTACCCAGAGAACAAATGAAGAAATCCTACTGAAATAATCTACAAAACTAAACATACACTATACAGGTACATCCTAAGTGAGATTAAAATATCCAAAAACAGTCCCAAACCGGGGACTATCCAAAGTTTACTCCTAATGAGTAAATTTTGAACGGGTTTCTAAGTTAATATATAAACGCATCAACCCTAAAATGTCAATCTAAGAGTACACATGTCTAATCTCGTATTAATTTCTAGAATTTATATAATTATTACATATGAAAAAAGACATGTTTTTATTATTGGGTTATCAAATCATATAAAATGAAAAATACTTGTACAAATTAGCAAAGTAAGGTCGTTTCCAACAGTCCAAAGATTGAAATCATTATAATATTCAGAACTATTTGTGAACATTATAATAAATATGATTAAAACATTTATAGCTCACACATAAATAAGGAGCAGGTCCACTCTCGGTCGACAATTAGTCGACCGAGTGCCCACCTGCGCGTAGCGTCCAGGTGGGCACTCGGTTGACTAATTGTCGACCGAGAGTGGACCTGGACGCAACCATGGCGTCAGGCGGGAATGAAGGAACGGAAGCGGAGAACTTACATAGAAATGGTGGTGACCTTCGTGGAGGATGAGACGACCTTCACGGAGAGGCGGCGACCTTCGTGGAAGAGTGGAGAGGCGACGACGACGAGCTATATTTGGAAGCGATGGCGAGCTCTATTTTCCGGCGACGACGAGCTCTATTTTGCGGCGCGGAGAGTGGCAACGGCCCGGACACCACGATCATTTGGCGGTGCGGAGAGGTGGCACGGCTTCACGGAGAGGAGGCAAGGGCTTCGTGGCGGGAATGACACAAGAAAGCAAGGATTTCGCAGTGCCGCGGGAGAGAAAAACAGAACAGAAAGGTTTTTGCGGGAGGAAGAAAGGGTTTCGGCTTTTTCACTTAGAGAAAAACATGTAGCGTCGGTTAAATAAAACAAATTGAAGCTACAGATAAGCGGTGCCCGTGTCGTGTTATTTAAAAACACTCAAACGCATTTTCGGTCGACGAATTTGTCGACCGGAAAGACCTCTAGGGTCGGTTATAAGGAAAAAAACTGACGCTACAAGTGCTTACACGAAGGAAATCTGGCCCCATTTCGGTCGACAAATTCTTTGACCGAGAAGGAGCAAGATTTCCTTCGTATAAGCACCTCTAGGGTCGGGTTTTTCCTTATAATCGACCCTAAGTTTATCTCGGTCGACAATATTATCGACCGAAGAGGACTTTAGAGTCAGTTATAAAGAAAAAATAGACCCTAGAGTTGCTTCTAAGAAGGAAATATGGCTCCTTTCGGTCGACGAATTTGTCGACCGATATCTATCGGTCGAGAAATTCTTCGACCGAAAGGTGCCAGATTTCCTTCGTATAAGCACTTGTAGCGTCGGTTGTTTCCTTATAACCGACCCTAGAGGTCTTTTCGATCGACAAATTTGTCGATCGAGAATGCGTGAACTAAACTGGATCGAAAATTCATGTCGACAATAATTGTCGACCGAGGAGCGTTTTAGGGTCGGTTATAAAGAAAAAACCGACCCTAGAGGTGCTTATACACGTGAAATCTGACTCTTTTTCGGTCGACAAGTTCGTCGACCGAGGAGTGTTTTAGGTGCTTACACAACCCTAATAATGATTTTATGTGAAACCCTAGAGGTCTTTTCGTTCGACCAATTCGTCGACCGAGGAGCCCTTAAGGGTCGGTTATAAGCGAAAAACTGACCCTAGAGGTGCTTATACACGTTAAATTTGGCTCTTATTCGGTCGACGAATTTGTCGACCGAGGTGCCTTAGAGGTGCTTATAACCGACCCTAGAGGTGATCCTAAGTCCTCCTCGGTCGAAAATATTGTCGACCGAGAGTATCTCGGTCGACAATATTTTCGACCGAGATTAACCCTGTTTCAATGTTTTAAATTAAGTACCAAGTGTGTGTATGAGTGTGCGGTTGTGACACTATTGTAGGGGATGACCTATCTAAGTGTTGTAAATGGCTAGGTAAGATCTAACGCTTGATTTACATGATATCTAAGTACTTGTAAAAAATTTAAATGATATCCAATATAATCATTTTGTATGACTCTTTAGTTCTCCCTCTTAATTTTATGCTATGCTCTCCCTTAAAGAGATCTTTAATTTTAAAACCAAGTGATGCTTTGTCAAATTTACCATAATTTATTTTTCAATCATTTGAAATAACAATATTCTTATATAACATGTATATGTCCAAATGAAGCCATGGAAAACACTTTTATTCATAACAATTTAATGCCCATACACTTTATAAGATGAAGCATGACATACTTGCTTTATAAAAAGATATCTATTACAATCATTACAAAGATATCTCATAATCTCACTGAAAAGACTGAAGGATTACATCAATGTTTGGGTCTTTTCCAAGAAAGGGCTCAGCTCCATAATATTTGACCAGTGTATGCCACTCCAAGGAACCTGTTTTGGTTAAGGCATAAGCCTCCAAGAAGGTGGGAACACGATCAAAGCGAAAGTGGGCAGCAATGTCTTAAAGTTGAATTGGGGAAAACTGAGTATGTGTGAGATCAGGAGATGGTGGAGGTGGAATTTGATAGTAGTTGTAGGAATGATTGTATGGATTTATCATGCAAGGATTAAGGGAATAGGGATATTCATCAGGTTGGTTAGGAGAGAGAGCTTGCATCCTTTGGTTTAAATAAGTCATGCCATGGTGATTATAATCCAATTGCCTACTTAGGTGATATTGGGATCCAACAATGTATGTCAAGGTGTTTGTAATAGGATCATGGGGTAGGTTGGTAGGAGGAGGTGGTGGAGGTATGTCTTGGGTGGATGTCTCCCCTTCAGTCCTAACCCTTTTGTGGCCAAAGTCGATTCCCATCTTTTCCACCGTATTTTTACTTATGTTTTGGGGTTTTCTATCCCATGTGTAACCTAAGTCGTCCTCAATATTCTTCTTAAGAAAATGTTGAGTGATTTGGCATACAAAGTCAGCATAAGGTGGATTGCCAGAAAACTCAAGCATATTCTTAAGGATGATACGAATAAAGTTTATGGGAATACCTTTGAGAATGGCATAGATAAGGCACATACGAAAGGTGGGTACTTCAGATTTGTTTGCTCTAGGATGGATATTGGTGGCAACAATGAGATTTATGATCCTAGCTTCAGGTTTTAAATTTATGGCATAATAGGTACCCCTATCTTCATGGCAAGTCATATTTGATTGAAAGATGGCTTTTTTGACATCACTAAGGCTAGTTGTAGTGTCATCTTGGGAGAGTTTGTTGAGTGGATTTCCTGTGGTGAGATCAACAAAATCTTTATATTCTTCTATGTCTATGTCAAGCATATCAAGAATACCCTCCTCAGTAAAATGGAATCCATACCCACCAACCATAGAGGAGAAGGAATCATGGTCAGGATGTGGGGTTAAATTGGCATAGAAATCATTAACTACTTTGGAGGAGTAGGAATGGAAGGAGGGGATCAGAAAATCAGTCAAATGTTGCACCTTAAAGAGTTCCTCTAAATCGACAATGTTGTGGAAGTCCATGACATCGACTGGCCGTCGTGGAAGAGGAGTTTTTGAGGAGAGCCTGAGGTAGCGGTTGCCTACAACTGCGTCGTTGAAGGGGACGTCGTCGATGATCGGCAGCGTTGGAGAGACCGTCCTTCCTTTCCTGGATGCAACTTGCTTCTTTCTACGCGTTGATGAGGAATCCATCTTGTTGCTTTGAAATGGAGAAGTAGAAAGCCAGACTTGGATGTAGAGAAGCTAAAAATTTTCACAAGAATACACTAGAGAGGAGCTAGAGAAGTGAGAATGTGAAGGTGTGAGGAAATGGATCGTTTTGGGTGCTATTTATAGCAAAACAGAGCCCATTTCGGTCGACAATTTGTCGACTGACGCCCGCAACGGTCGTCTCCCGGTCGGCCAACGGTCGATCGAACTAGCCGTTACGACGGTCGATTTTCTAGCCGTTACGACGGTCAATTTTCTAGCCATTTCGATCGACAATTTGTCGAACGACGCCCACAACGGTCGTCTCTCGGTCGACCAACGGTCGATCGAACTAGCCGTTACGACGGTCGATTTTCTAGCCGTTATGACGGTCGATTTTCTAGCCGTTATGACGGTCGATTTTCTAGCCATTTCGGTCAACAATTTGTGGACCGACGCCCGCAACGGTCATCTCCCAGTCGGTTAACGGTCGATTGAACTAGTAAATGGAGGTTCACAGGGTTGGCCTTGGTCAAACAATTTGTCGACCGATGTTGTCTCGGTCGAATAATTCCTCGACCGACAAAGAGCCAGATTTCCTTCGTGTAAGTACCTCTAGGGTCGGTTTTTTCCTTAAAACCGACCCTAGAGGTACTTATTCATGTGTGAAATACTAAACTGGATCCTAAGTTTATCTTGGTCGACAATATTGTCGACCAAAAATCCCTCCAGGGTCGGTTATTTTAAGAAAAACCGATGCTACAGGAGCTTATACGAACGAATATGGCTCTATCTCGGTCGACAAATTCGTCGACTGACAAACAACCAGATTTCATTCATATAAGTACCTTTAGGGTCGGTTTTTTGCTTATAACCGACCTTAGAAGTCCAATTCGGTCGACAATATTGTCGACCGAATAGACTTCTAAGGTCGGTTATAAGAAAAAAACCGACCCTAAAAGTTGCTTATACACTTGAAATCTGACTCCTTATCGGTCGTCAAATTTGTCGACCGAGAAAAGCTCTAAGGTCGGTTATAAGTACAAATCTGACGCTAGAGGTGCTTATACATGCGTGAAGTAAACTGGATCCAGAATTATTATCGGTCGACAAATTTGTCGACTGAGGAGCCTTTAGGGTCGGTTTTAAAGGAAAAACCAACCTTAGAGGTGCTGAACTGAAGAGGACGTTAGGGTCGGTTATAAGGAAAAAACCGACCCTAAAGGTGCTCGTATACGTGAAATCCAGCTCTTATTCGGTCGACGCATTTGTCGACCGAGGAGCCCTTTAGGGTCGGTTATAAGGAAAAACCGACCCTATAGATCGAGGCGTGAAGCCAAAATCAAGCAAATTTTTGCCGCGGGAAACTTGTAAATGAATTTCTAAAACCAATTGTCTATAAGGTCGCTTATTTTATAAAAACCGACCCTATAGAGATGCACTACAAGGTCGGTTATTTTAAGAAAAGCGACCCAAGAGGTCTTAAATGGTGCCCGCATTTTTTATAGACATATAAGGTTGGTTATTTGGAAAACTGACCCTATAGAGATACACTACAAGGTCGGTTATTTTAAGAAAAGTGACCCAAGAGATCTTAAGTGGTGCCCGTGTTTTTATAGACATATAAGGTCGGTTATTTGGAAAACCGACCCTATAGAGATACACTACAAGGTCGGTTTTTTTAAGAAAACCGACCCAAGAGGTCTTAAGTGGTGCCCGTGTTTTTTTAGACATATAAGGTCGGTTATTTGGAAAAACCGACCCTACACGTAGGGACGTTATAACCCATTTCTATACTAGTGAGTAAATGTCACGATTTTAATTGAATTAGAGTTTCTTTTATCTGGGCGCGTGCTATATGGATCGTTGGATTTGAGATCCAACGACGCACGATTATCTTCTTCCTTCCATCATATAAGGAAAGAGTATACAGTAACTGGAATCTTCCTTGACTCGGTTCTCACTCTCCGTTTCTCCTTTTTCATCGATTCTTTTCCCTTTGGATTCGGGAGTACAAATCGGACCTGATGATCCCTGGATGTTCCTATTTTGGCGCAAGGGTTAAAGTTTCCCCAAAGTGCTGCTAGAGTTATACTACATTAGGGGTTGGCCGCACAACAACACCTATATAAGCCCTTCGCACCTATTTGAAAGATCTATAGTGCGTTGTCGAGTCGCAATACTCAAACAACCATCTGCACAAGGTCAGGGGATTTCTCACGAGATGCAGTTCTCCCCCCCCGCTTCTCTATTCTGTTTCATGGAGCCACCGCAAGCAGCTATGCCACGGTCTTCCTTGGGATCCCTAGAGGACAGGGGTGCATCGCGAAGAAATATCCAAGCATGGTGGAGGACGAGACTCTGTTCTCGGCGCTGATCTGGCCATCTCCCCTCGGCCCGGACGGAGCAGCAAGGTACTCTGTTCCTCCGTGGAAATAGAGACCTCCGCGCGAGCGTCTGCGAGGAAGGCGAGAGGGGAAGGGCGACTGGGTCAGGTGGGAACCAGATCAGGGAAAGGATCCGCGAGCCAGTAAAGTAGAAAGGTGGAAGAAAAAAAGGATATACACGGATGACGTGGCGATCTTCTATTGGTCTAAAAAGGTATTAATTTTCATAAATCGTAACTAATGATAGGATTATCGTATGATGACAAACTACATATGAAAGTTGATCAGGAAAACGTAAGGATTCTGTGAAAAATATAATTGAATCCTAATTATTCTTAGAATTCAAAAAGTGCTTAAAGTTGTCACCTTTAATGTTGTTATTAATGAAAAACCCTATTTTGAAATGAATAAAGTGTTTAGTAAGGTTTAATGGATGATTATAGTTGATAGTAACATGTTAATTGTAAAAAGGTACATTAAACACAAAAAGGATGAACTCTGCATGTAATTGGTTAATTTAGAGTTTCTTGCGCATAAATATGCTTTAATGGGCCTTGAAACCCTAATATTAGTATATGTGATTCATAATGGTTTTAATTGTCCAAAATCGTGAATAAAGATAAGATATGATGTTTCTAAGCTATTTTGAGAATAAAGATTCCTAATTATGGGTAAATACTCTTAATCTAGTAATTAGGGTTTTCTAATGAATAAAAGGTGAATTTAATGATATTTGTGATTAGACCATAATGAACTATGAATTGATGATAAATGAGCATAATGATCTTTCCATGGATTAAAAGGATAAATATGGTAGTTTTAATATAAAAGAGGCATAATGGGCTTAATTAATGTTTAAGTGTGCCTTTAATCTGAAATTAGGGTTTGTAAGTATTTGTATAGAATTAGGGTTTAAAATAGTAAATGAAGTGAAACCCTAATTGCAAACAAAACCCTAAAATGGATACGGAAACCTTAGGAAGAAATTTCAAGTTGAATAGAAAGAATCTTGATGAAGTGTGTAGTAAATAGAGTACATGTTTTTTCCAGGATTCTTGATTGTGTGGTTGAACAACTTGCTTGGATTGCATGCTTGGTTGGATTTGCTTAAATCATCAAATCAGGTATGTGGTTACACCTATGAATATCCTGAATTAGTTTCTCAAGGATTTTTGAGGTTTTATCGATGACTTAAATTAAACTGTTGGTTGCATTTAATTCATGCAAATTATAATGTGAATATGACTATCACATAAGAGATGTGCCTACTAGCTCAGATCCTAGTCCCCTCTGTAGCTTTATAGATTGACCTAGTAAATGGCTACCAATGGGGTAGGTCGATCAGGTCATTAAATGACTTAGTAAATGGCTACCAATGGGGTAGGACCATCAAGTCATCATGAGTTAGATATTGGGCTACCTTCGGGTAGTGCCATGCGACTCTATTACCCTAGGTATTTCTACCTATGTGGTAGGTCCATGGGGGTAAGAATCTACCTAAAGAGAGGTAGCATACAAGTCCACTGTAGGGATAGTACAGAGTTAGGGGATAGGTAAGGATTGCGTAGTGTGGCTTAAAATGTAATCTTGGTTGTTAAATGATTAATTGAATGATTACATTGTTAACATATTTACATGATTATTGTTTCCCCCACATACCAGCTTCTGGCTGATCGACATTTTGTTTGTCGGCGTTTTAGGTACAATGAAAAGAACAAACAGTAAAGTGGTATATGTGGAATTAAATGAGAATTAACGTGTGAAGGAGGATTAATTAGATCAATACCTTCATGGTTAGAAGTTTAGAAATCCCAGCTTTTAAAAGTTAAGTAAAGTTTTTATTTTATACCAGTTTTCAGTTTAGTAGTAGAATTTCATAATTATTATTGATTATTTGTCGAACCTTTGATCCTGTTAATTGAATAACGACTCTATCCTTCGGGTCTCCCTTAATTGGGGGTTACCGGGAGGTGGGGTTGTTACAATTGGTATCAGAGCGTAGGTTCCTCACTTAACCATTAATAATTATTAAATTTTACAAACTCCATAGAACCCAAGGGAGTTATTAGAGGATTATCCAAAAGACGGAGGTGTCTAGAAAAGGATCACGAACAGGGGTTGACAATATTTTCCTCTGCACCGCTAGTCGGAATACGAGGACTCCCAGATCTGTGTGACTGCCTGGCCAAAGTCTTAGGGTATGATTCGAAATAAGATACCTTTAGGACTCTCTCATCTTGTTCATCCCTTCTCAACTCAAATTCTGTTAAGGACCTTAAGGATTAGGGTTTCCTCTCTTCTCCTCACCCTCTTGAGGTATGGGTAAGGTTGATAAGGATTAAGGAATCCTCCACCAAATTAATAAAAAGCATGTAAATAAGATGTCATGGGCGTAAGCTTAATAGAGTAAGCGTAAAGGAATAGATACATGCATAGGTCATATAATACGAGTTGTCATTGCCCTTAGGAGAGACCTGAGGATAGACCTCCTTGGCATGAGGATAAGTAGAGAGAGTTAGTCTTGGAGGTAGAGACCTCCATTAAAAGTAGAAACCTAGCACATCCTTTGAGAATGATGATAGCCCTAACCCTAAGTGAAGGTTAGAGAGAGAGATGGCATGAAGCGTTAGAGGACATGGTAGATTAGGTGTTTGGATAGACATGCCTTGGATTCCATATGAGCCATGAGAAGTTGATGACCGAGTACCTTTGGCAACCCAACCCGGGGAAGGGTCATGCATGTTTGAGAAAAATATAGATCCTCCATGGATGAGATTAGAGAAGAACCTATAGAAACCTTATGGGTTGTTGCAAGTAGGATATAGCTTGCACCCTGAGTATGCCAGTGGTACGACAGTAGGTTGAAACCCTGGCTAGGAAAGCTTATGAGATAAACATAAAGAGCTATAGATAACCATGAGCGAACATAAGTTGAACATAGGGTTCACCTAGGTAGAGGTATGCTTGTGAGGTTGATCCTTCATGAAGAGAGGACCTCTCATGGTGAGGCTGGTTGTAAGGTTGTCTCTAGAGAGAGAGAGAGTAGGACCCATGTAAGAAGGTTGGAAGCCTAGACTTTGAGATTTGAAGAACAGTGGGGAGTTGAGGATGATGCGACCTAAGTGGATGATAGGGGTTGCCTCATGCTCGATCCCTAGAGGCTGATGATATCTTGGTTGCCTTTAGATGAACCAAACCCTAGAGAGAGGATGGTGCTTTTGGTACTTATGTGCCTATGGTATAAGTGGTTACCTGCTGAAATGATACAAAGAGTGCCTTAGACCCTGAGGAGGTTTAAGTAACCAGTTGTGAGGCTTTATACCTAGTTGGTTTTCCTTGAGGAGGACTCAACTCTGAGGTTTTGCTTATATAAAAGGATCATGGAAGTACATGACATACCTTAGACATGCTTGATTCGTAGTTAAGAGATTGAGCATGCAACTGGACACCCAAAGGTGAACCTAGGGTTCCTAGACCTAAGAGGGGAAGTAGTGTACATGATGCTCATGATGAGGATTGAGTCTCTATAGTTTCGAGCATGGTAATCCTCATATGTAGAGGAAAAGGAAACCCCTTAAAGTTAAAGGTAGGTTTGATGAATCTCTCATAGCTAAGTTGGTCTAATGTGGAGGATGAGAACTAGTGTGACCTAGGTGTCTGTTTGTTCCTTAGTAGCTTGCTAGGGCTAAGCATGATCATGTGGAGGCAGACCCTAAACATAAGGATGCTTATGACCTTTGTTATCAAGGTGTAGTTTCCTCCCATCCTGGGAGAGGGACCCTTTTTTAGGGGGTATACCAATTTTGTTGGTTTTGCGGTGACCTAACGAGGTCTCATAGAATCTTGAGGAACTAAGTGAAAATTACATGGCATGAGAATGAACCTATAGACCCATAGATAACCATCTCGAAGTGCATGTGGGTGTGATACCATGGAGGTAACCAGTATGGGGCCTGACCAAGGTAGGCAGGTTGCCATGACCCCTGTGAAGGGATGAAAGACAACCCATGAAGGCAGAGAGAGATGATGAAGGCTTGGGTAAGGTTCTATGTTGGACATGTACTATAATGGAATCCTAAGTCTATCATAGGGTCAGATTGGGATAAGACCGATGAAAGTAGGAGTTGCCTAATTCCCTAGTTGCACTTGACCATGGGGTCGGGAGGTAACAACTATCATTATCTGAGGGCCATGGGTTAGGAGATTGATCACCTTCATGAACTCATGGGACCTAAAGGACAGATGAGTAGGGAACTCTCTGGGTGCATAAGGGAAGAGGGATGACCCCAAAAAATGTCGGCACCCTATAGACCTAGAGGAGATGACTAAGGATCGTGCTTGGACCAAGTGAGTTCAAAACCAGTTTTCCATGGAAGTAATGTGGATATCATGATGTTTGTAATGTAGAGACATAGGTTGCATGTTTCAACTTAGAATTGAAAGTGTACTGGCAAGGTGGGTTGTACCATCTCTACTCTTGGAATAGGAAGAACTCTATATTTGGACTGCAACTAAATGCTTATTTCCTCTTATTATGAGAGTGAGAGATAGGACAGTATGCATGCCTTACACCAAGGATAAAAGATGATGCGAGTTGGAACGTTGCTACAAGGAATGAGGACAGAGATGATAACATACCCTGGTGAAGTGAACGATACCTAGATGGTTCACAAACACTAAGAGAGTTAAGCTAGTCATCCTATAAGGATGTTGCTAGTAGAATTTTTGTGGAATTTGCAAGTGATACAAGGTTGAGTTTAATCACCATGTGGATGAGCTCAGAGTTTCTTGATGAAGATAAACTTAGAGTTTGAGATGAGATGATAAGTATAATACATGGAGGATGAGAGGGGGTAATGAATGCTCTATTTGAGATATAGTTGCCTAGAAGAAGTTGAGGTTGTTAGGCTAACCTTAAGTTGAGAAAAGAGATAAGTTTGGCTAACCCTCAGACATACAAGATCTGTTGAACAAGATTAGTGGTTGTTTGGATAGCCAGCCTAGTCCTTGATGTGGCAGAAGGATGGTTGTAGAACCCTGGATACACTTCTTTGGATAGGAAGGTAGTAAAACCCTGATGAGAGTGGTTTAGGGCTTCCGAGGAATCAATCTTGAGGAAATCATGATCACCATACACCATGAAACTACAAAGATAGTAAGTGATGGTAAAGCTTTGGATGCCTGATACATGTGACCATGCAAGCCATGAGGTGAAGGATGAACACCAGTAACCCAGTGCATGGATATAAAGTATAAAGAGTTCCCGAGAGGGAATGGGAGTTCATCACTATGGATGTTGTGAGTCTCCCTTAGACCAAGGAAGGTCAAGATCCAATATGGGTTATGGTAGATCGCCTTACCTAGATGACATGAGAAAGAAAGAGTACTGTCACGGGACAGATTCGGTTGAACTACTTAAGAGAGAAAGCTGGTTCAACCACACCATGATGAGAGTTCAAAAGTTCTTGGGTTTGACCAAGGTTTACTTCCATGGGGTGGAAGTAGATACATGAAGAACTCGATGATAGTACATTTTATCACCCCATACTAATGGAAAATATGATCCAGACTAGAGGGTCTGATGATAGAAGGTATGCTCAATCAGGGTGATGCATAGAGACAGTTCTTATAGAGTGGTTGTGTCGGTCACCACTTCATTAAGATGATGTTGGTGAAGGAGACCTCACAAAGGTTAGAAAAGAACCATAGTGTGTGTAGATGAAGTCACTTTGATCGTGCAATGGCCGAGGGAGAGCCCAGTGGTGACATGAGTCACGAGCTGATGCAAAGCAGACTGACATGCAGTTCACTATGGGAGAATATGTGATGTGAAAATCCGACCCCTCTAAGCTACAGTTGAGTAAGCTGAGTCCCCGATATATGGGTCCATTTGAGATGGATGGGTGGAGATAGTTGTGTTTAGCCTTTCCCCTCAGGATAACATGATGAATAATGTGCTCCATGATTCCGATCTAGAGCACCATGTGAGATACCCAAGCCATGTGTTGAGCCTTAAACCTATTCAGCTTTTGAGAGGTTGAAATGTCCTGAGATCACCTATGACGGTACGATATACCAAGGTAAGAAAGAACTCAGATGGAAGAATATGAGACGATGAAGGTTCTTGGGAAGCACCATGGAAAGGGTGAAGCCACATGGGAGCCATGATGGACATATGAAAGACTTATCCTATTTGTTTGCTTGCTTGATGGAATTTTGAGGGCAAAATCCTTATAAGAGGGGAAGGATGTTACAACCCCAATTTTGGGTTCATAAGGAGAGAAATGTAATTTCTCATTTTAATGATATTGGAATAAATGATGATATAATTTATGTTGAATAAATGAGTTTCGTTGAAAATAGCCTTGTTGTTTGATTTGTGGGCTTTATTGGCTATTGGGCCCAATAACAAGGAAATTGAATTAATTAATGAATAATTGAATATCTGAGAAAAGAAGGATGTAGAAACCTCTAGAAGGTGAAAGAACTTAATCCAAAGGTGGATTTCGTGCCTCTTGGGTTCCTTGGGTCCCAAGGAATCCAAAGTTGCAAAGATAATGCAACAAGAGAAACAAAATATCAATAAATTATTGCTTTATTAAAAGAAATAAGGAAATATGAGATAATAATAATATTACAAGAAATATGTGGTTTTTTGGGATAATGGACCCATCTTGGATAAGATTTTGTGTTCACATAGTTTCTCATAGAAAAAGGAATCAAAATCAAAAGAAAAACCAGAGATAAACAATTAATCAAGAATATGTGAAATAAAGTGAGATAATGCAAGAAATAAAGAGAGAAGTGAGGGTTTGGTCATAATGAGTGATAAGTCGAACCCCACTTTCTTTCTTGGTTTTCAAGAAATATAAATAATGGGAAATAAGAAAATAAGAGAGAGAAAATATATGAGAAATAAGCCTAATTGAGAAATACCTTGCACCTAAAGAAAAGGCACGTTTTATCTTAGATAATGAGCCCAATTTTGGCAGAGAGGTATATTAAGTCATTAATAAGTTTCCCTTAAAATTGGGATTAATTGGACACTCGGTTTGGGAGTTATGAATTTTGGAAGTTTTGCTAAAGTAATGAGGATAATAGTAAATGTCACAATTTTAATTGAATTAGAGTTTCTTTTATCTGGGCGCGTGCTATATGGTTCGTTGGATTTGAGATCCAATGACGCACGATTATCTTCTTCCTTACATCATATAAGGAAAGAGTATACAGTAACTGGAATCTTCCTTGACTCAGTTCTCACTCTCTGTTTCTCCTTTTTCATCGATTCTTTTCCCTTTGGATTCGGGAGTACAAATCGGACCTGATGATCCCTGGATCTTCCTATTTTAGCGCAAGGGTTGAAGTTTCCCCAAAGTGCTGCTAGAGTTATACTACATTAGGGGTTGGACGCACAACAACACCTATATAATCCCTTCGCACCTATTTGAAAGATCTATAGTGTGTTGTCGAGTCGCAATACTCAAACAACCATCTGCACAAGGTCAGGGGATTGCTCACGAGATGCAGTTCTCCCCCCCTTCTTCTCTATTCTGTTTCATGGAGCCGCCGCAAGCAGCTATGTCGTGGTCTTCCTTGGGGTCCCTAGAGGACAGGGGTGCATCGCGAAGAAATCTCCAAGCATGGCGGAGGACGAGGCTCTGTTCTCGGCGCCGATCTGGCCATCTCCCCTCGGCCCAGACGGAGCAACAAGGTACTTTGTTCCTCCGTGGAAACAGAGACCTCCGTACGAGCGTTTGCGAGGAAGGCGAGAGGGGAAGGGCGACTGGGTCAGGGGGAACCAAATAAGGAAAAGGATCCGCGAGCCAGTAAAGCAGAAAGGTGGAAGAAAAAAAAGGATATACACAGATGACATGGTGATCTTCTATTGGTCTAAAAAGGTATTCATTTGCATAAATTGTAACTAATGATAGGATTATCCTATGATGACAAACTACATATGAAAGTTGATCAGGAAAATGTAAGGATTCCATGAAAAATATAATTGAATCCTAATTATTCTTAGAATTCAAAAAGTGCTTAAAGTTGTCACGTTTAATGTTGTTATTAATGAAAAACCCTATTTTGAAATGAATAAAGTGTTTAGTAGGGTTTAATGGATGATTATAGTTGATAGTAATCTATTAATTGTAAAAAGGTACATTAAACACAAAAAGGATGAACTCTACACGCAATTGGTTAATTTAGAGTTTCTTGTGCATAAATATGCTTTAATGGGCCTTGAAACCCTAATATTAGTATATGTGATTCATAATGGTTTTAATTGTCCAAAATTGTGAATAAAGATAAGATATGATGTTTCTAAGCTATTTTGAGAATAAAGATTCCTAATTATGGGTAAATACTCTTAATCTAGTAATTAGGGTTTTCTAATCAATAAAAGGTGAATTTAATGATATATATAGAGTTCATTTGTGATTAGACCATAATGAACTATGAATTGATGATAAATGATCATAATGATCTTTCCATGGATTAAAAGGATAAATATGGTAGTTTTAATATAAAATAGGCATAATGGGCTTAATTAATGTTTAAGTGTGCCTTTAATCTGAAATTAGGGTTTGTAAGTAATTGTATAGAATTAGGGTTTAAAATAGTAAATGAAGTGAAACCCTAATTGCAAACAAAACCCTAAAATGTATACGGAAACCTTAGGAAGCAATTTCAAGTTGAATAGAAAGAATCTTGACAAAGTGTGTAGTAAATAGAGTACATGTGTTTTCCAGGATTCTTGATTGTGTGTTTGAACAACTTGCTTGGATTGCATGCTTGGTTGGATTTGCTTAAATCATCAAATCAGGTATGTGGTTACGCCTATGAATATCCTGAATTAGTTTCTCAAGGATTTTCAAGGTTTTACCGATGACTTAAATTAAACTGTTGGTTGCATTTAATTCATGCAAATTATAATGTGAATATGACTATCACATAAGAGATGTTCCTACTAGCTCAGATCCTAGTCCCCTTTGTAGCTTTATAGATTGACCTAGTAAATGGCTACCAATGGGGTAGGTCCATTAGGTCATTAAATGACTTAGTAAATGGCTACCAATGGGGTAGGACCATCAAGTCATCATGAGTTAGATATTGGGCTATCTTCGAGTAGTGCCATGCGACTCTATTACCCTAGGTATTGCTACCTATAAGGTAGGTCCATGGGGGTAAGAATCTACCTAAAGAGAGGTAGCATACAAGTCCACTACAGGGATAGTACAGAGTTAGGGGATAGGTAAGGATTGAGTAGTGTGGCTTAAAACGTAATCTTGGTTGTTAAATGATTAATTGAATGATTACATTGTTAACATATTTACATGATTATTGTTTCCCCCACATACCAACTTCTGGCTGATCGACATTTTGTTTGTCGGCGTTTTAGGTACAATGAAAATGAACAAACAGTATAGTGGTATATGTGGAATTAAATGAGAATTAACGTGCAAAGGAGGATTAGTTAGATCAGTACCTTCATGGTTAGAAGTTTAGAAATCCCAACTTTTAAAAGGTAAGTAAAGTTTTTATTTTATACCAGTTTTCAGTTTAGTAGTAGAATTTCATAATTATTATTGATTATTTGTCGAACCTTTGATCCTATTAATTGAATAATGGCTCTATCCTTCAGGTCTCCCTTAATTGGGGGTTATGCAATGTAGACCCCACCTTAGGGAGCTAAATTAAAATTAATAAGTGGATATTGATGAATGTAGTTCATAATACTTTTTATGCCCCATTCTTAGGTACTAAACGATGTAAATTTCATACTTTGGCTAAATATTAAGCTTGTAATTTCTCAATTAGATTAAAAATTAGTCAAGTTGATGTCAATTGGACTAATTGAGGGTGTTTTAGTGTAGATTACTAAAAGTTTGGTTTATCAAGAACCAAGTTAATCCTCATGAACACAAAGAAATCTGGAGTTTTTCCTTGAAAATTAAGGTTGCACGCATACACTAACCCACAAGCTTCCCTAATTTCCAAAACTTAGCCACACAAAATGCAACTTTCACACGTAGAAGTTTCTACAAAAATTCCAATGTAGATGATGTGCACTATTTCTACATAACATGCACTACCATCATATAAACATTCTAGGAACTCATCACCATGCATGACATGGGCATGACACTCAACCAAATCAGCAATCGCTCCCCAAGATTTCTTACACATCATGCATCTTTAGTTACACTCAATGCTAAATCATTTTTGAGCTCGATCTTGGAAACTATTGAGGTGCACGACATGCATGACTCTATGCATGATGTGCAACCTCACATGAGTGAAGAAACATATAGAATGGGAAGTCATTTTTGGGGGATATCTATCATCTGTTACAGTTCTAACTTGAGGAAAAGAAAACAATGACTTTAGAGGTGATTCAAGAGAGAAAAAGCTAAAAAAGAAGAAAATAAGGACTTGGAGGCAGATCTCTCCCTCTCCAACCTTTGAAACCTTTTAGAGTAGCCCCATTGTAGAGGATAGATCCTCTAAAATAATTAATCTTGTTTTCCCCTTCTTTATTTATACTTTCTTCTTGTTTCTACATGAATACTCTTAAATTCTTTATGTACACATTTTTCAAGGTATCACCCATCATTATGGAGTAATCACCCTTGTTTTTTGTGCCTGGATGGAACATTTTAGTCATGTGATGGACATCACCTTTTCATGTGCCAAATTTTGTCTTTTGTTTCTCTAATTCTCATTAGTTTCATATGACGGTCAAAGACCTAGGTTCTATACATCCTCAAATTTGTGTCTTGAAACACATATCACTTTGGTGGAAAGAAATTATAGTTCCTCTACTACATGAAAGTGGATATAGGCTTTTGGGACAATACAAGATCATAGTTTGATCAATGAAGGTGGATTTATGATTCTCCTAGAGTGATGTAAGAGAACTTAAATTTAGCGATGTGTTAATTTGTTGAAAGATAAGAAAACCTAGATACCTATGCATATTAATAGATGGAAGCCATTAATTGCAATGTGTATGAGGTGTGGACAAGAGAGGGAATGATTTATGTGTTGTATAATTTTTTGTCATTTGATTAATTGGAGTCTAGGTGCCAAATACATTCCTTGAACTAATCAACTGAAAGATAATAATGACAACTTAGTTTAAAATAGGACTTAATCAACCAATATATTTTCTCTGTTTTGAATTGCATGTTTAATTATAATTGTGTTTCCGCTGAATTTCTTTGTCAAGTTCTATACTATTGTAAAAGTAAGGAATCTCAAGTTCTATACTATTGTAAAAGTATGGAATATCCTACATAGTTTACTTGTTGTATTTTACAAATTCTTTTAGAACTATATTCTTTTTTTTTAGTAGGACCATGAATGGTGCATGCTCAGTCTAGTTTAGATTCTCTCTATGAGATTTTGGACATCTCTGAGGTTGTGTTGACTGGTAGGCAACCACTATCTAGAATAAATAAGAAATCCTATCTAAGGAATCTACCATCTCTCCAACAATGACAATTGTAAAAGCATTATTAGAATACACCTTCCCTCATCCTAATGAGGTATTGCATTTGAAAATAGTGAGACAAAACATGGACACTACACACATCCAATTGGATACAAGTCTAATCATCTAAATGAAACAAAACCAATAATTTGAGATGATAAATGAGGATTTCAATCTTCATGCAAAAAAAAATCCTTAAATACAACACACAATCAAGATCAATGGGATTAGTGATGATGAACTATGACTTTGATCTTTTCCTTTCACCTTGAGAGAGAAAGCAAATATTTGGGTGCAATGAATGGAAAAGTGTTTGACAAAAAAATCAAATGTACTCTTGAAGGCCTTTGATGAGTATATTTATACCCATTTTTACATGTTATTTTACTTTTTTAGGGGATGTTGTGTTTCTATTTCTTAGATTTAGCTTTATATTCATTTAAATGCAATTATTTTCCCTTTTGCAAACTTTAATACATTTTCATATATATTTTGTGCAGAATCAACCAAAGTTGTGTAACGACGCCTAGATGGACAATTGAGCCCTCATGATGCTACACATCAAGGGAAGGAAGGCCTAAAAGCTTTCCTATTGGTCACCGTCCAACAATCTAGTCAAATGAGTAGCTCTACCATTCTCTCGACTCGAGCTGCTCTCCACTCAGAATCTTCCAGATTCTTATGTCTTGACGCATGCTCTCAACATCCAGTCCATTCTGGTTCACCCCATGTTGTCTTCCAGAGAATCGAATGTGAGGTCCAAATAGAGTAACCCACGTGATTCACCTGTTGGACCAAGTATGGCCCATGCAATCAGATGCCTCCGACCACAAACATTCAGCTTTAGGGTTTTAGAGGCAAGGAATGCATCTATAAAAGGGAGCCATTATCATTCATTAAAGGGGTCTCTAATAAGTTATTAGAAGCCACGTTGCGTAGCACAAACCCTAGGAGAAGCAAGGAGATGATAGACACATAGGAGAGATCGGTCTTCCTGTACCAGGTGTCATGGCCTTCTCCATCATTCCTTCTATTTTTTTGTTGTTGTCCCTCAGTGTAAGTGTGTAGACGCCTTGTGTTGGAGCATGGGGACTAGCCCTGATCACCCATATTTTATCTTAGCTTGTATCTAAACTCAACAACATAGTTGCTAAACAAAGTATCACTCTGTTCAATGTCTTGCTTTGCAAATGGATGACTTGTTTCATATATATGTTATAATCACGAATATTTAGGTTGCTAAGAGCGTGATTAGAACATCAAAATGATCTTATTGTCCCCCTGAGATATCAATAATGGATAGTGAGATAATTGGACTTTGATCTGCTATGTGCTGAGGATGGCCAACCGTAAGTAAGGGAGTTCATTTGGTATAGACAGAGAACTTGTGTGTCGAGGATGGTCAGTTCTAAGGTAGTTTGTACTAGGTTATGACTTGTATCCCATGAGGGTGCAAAAGCTAAGCCTCAATTTAACAATGATTGTTGGAGAGTTAGATCTTGTTAGGATAATTACGCAGGCCCGGGTAGCGAAACCCAATGCCCTGGTGTTCTTTATTATCTATTATTTACTTCCTTAATCTTGGTTGCTTTTGGAAACAACTTAGTTTAATCAATCTTTCAACTACTCGGTGATAAATATTACTCTTAATACTCTTGAATATATAAAACTACTTAAAAAGGTTGTCTTTTGGGTTCAATCCTTAAGTATACTGAAATAAGGATTCCACTCGTGTGGAGTGGGGAATTAGTGCACTGCTTTTGGTTAAACCTAGAAGTTATTCTTTTACATTTTTTCTTGGTGCAACATTTGGAACCCCATCAAAAACTGGTGTTGTTGCTAGGGACAATGGTCGTTAAATATTTTTAGAAGTATAAGCGTAATTTGGGTTTTTCTTTTTCTTTTATTTGTTTATTTTTCTTTATAATACTGAAAATCCTCTAGACCCAAGCACACCACTCAGGATCATTTCTTTCTTTTTTCATGTGTTTCTAGCCAATGTGAAGGTCTAGAAGTCTTGACACATGATTACTATTTGATCCTAAAATCGAGAAAACTCTCAAAAAACTTTGCAAGGAGAAAGGCATGGCATATGCGGCGGCTGCAAAGCAGCTATCCAAGCGTGCATCGATGTAGGTATCACAACCCAACAAGAATTACGTGTCATAGAAGCCAAATAATAGGTGGAGGCCTAATTTAGGACTAGTGTAGAAGCCACCCAAGCCGCAGAGCACATGAAAGAATTATAGGATTTCTCCATCCCTAAAGGCACCAACTTGACTCATCCAGTCCAACCTCCGGGTGACCCGATCAAGATCAGAGCATACTACAAAAGTATGCCTTTACAGGAAGGATTGAAGATGATTGTTGGTAACATCTTCTCAAATTCATCAACATTTGTCTAATGATGAGCCATCAAGCACTACTGATGATGCCATGCAACTACAACTCTTCAAATACTCTCTCATAGACAAAGACAGAGCATGATATAACACTCTTTGAGGGGATCCAATCAACACACGGGAGGTCCAGGAGAACAAATTCTTAGAAAAATTTACCCACCTTTGATGACATCCTCAATCCAGGGACCGATTATGAGATTCAATCAAGTACCTTAGAAATCCCTATATGAAGCATGGGAGTGATTCAATGAACTCCTATGCAAGTGCCAACATCATGGCATCCCCAAAAATCAGATCATTGAATTCTTCTATCAAGGAGTCGACAATGGGATGAAGAAATTCCTCAATTCCTCCTCTAAGGGGAATTTCATGCGATAGAGTTTCGACATCACACTCAAGATCATTAATCTTGCGGTAGAGAATCAGACCCACTGGACCAGACCCCCAGGCAAGCGCGTTCATGGCCATAGTAGAAGACTGATCTGAACTCAAATCTATCTCTGAAGCGTTGAAAGCTCTCTCCCTCTAGCAAGATAATCTTGAGAAGTCCTTTAGTGCATATGAGAGAAAGAGCCAGATTTCCCAAGTACAAATCATCACACCCTTGTGAAATTTTTTTCATGCGGTAGATTACAACACCATCCATTGTAGACAACTATATGTTGCTTTCCACAATCATCAAGTAGGGAAACAATACACAGTTACTCAAGCTGAAGATGTGAAGTCAATCCACAACATTCTAGGGCAAAAGTAGTATAATCCAAATCACACTCGAAGTCATCATGGTTTCTAGTATGGGAATCTTTTGAGAGCCAAAGGTCCAAATATGGCTTCGACACAACCCACCTAGGATTCAGCGCCAATGAACTATAATGGCCCATGAAATGAGGGAAATTTCATGTTCAATTTTCCCAACCGAAATTACCAGTAGCGACACCAATTCCAAAATCCAAATCAAGCCCCACCACTGAAGATCAAAGTTGCACCGTCGTAGGACCCAATGAAGATGCTTCAAGAAATGATGGCATCATTCCAAACAACTTGCCAATGCCATGAAAAATCAAAAGGTGTTGGAATATCAAATCACTCGATTGGTTGCTAGTAAACAACCTCCAGCAGGAACAATTGTTGGTCAGTAAAAAAACAACCCCAAGCATCTGGAGTAGTGGGAGTAGTTAAACGATGTAATGAACCAAGTCAGCAAATGTATATACCACACCTCCCACCTCTACTCCTGCCGACAAAATTGAGAGCATCCCGATCGAAGCTCCAAACTGCTCGATTATACATCTAGAGATTCAGACAATGGAATCTCCTGTGACTCCAGTATAGTCCAAAACTAGCGAGAATGTGATGGAAGCGATGCCACTGTGAAGCTCATGCAATTCCTGTATATGAATACCCTATGCAGGACGCCTCAAGCATACCAAGTTGGATGATCAGTTTATAAAATTTAAAGAAACCAAGATGAAATTACATGTTGACATCCCATTCCTTGGTGCCTCAGCCGAAATCCCAGCTTGGAGCAAATACCTCAACACTCTACTTTCCAGAAAATATACAACTGAGGACCTTGAGACCGTGCAACTTTCATAGGTAGCTTTTAACATATTTCAAAATTAGTTGTCCCAAAAGCAGAAAGGCCCCGACTCCTTTAGGATAGACTGTTTCTTGGGTGATGATACATGTCACAAGGGACTTGCTGACTTAGGCACTAGCATATACATATTGCATTACACTCTATACCAGCACCCAGGGTTCACAGATCTCTTACCCATGGCAATGACCATTCAGTTGGTCAATGCATCCATCACTAAACCCTTGGGAATTATCAAAGATGTCACGGTGAAGCTAGTACATGACATATACTTCCCATATGATTTCTTGGTCATACATATCAAAAAACACAATTAGTTCCCTCTCATTTTGTGAAGACCATTTCTAGATATTACACGAGCTCTAATGGGCATCGAAGTCGACAAACTCATTCTACGACCATGAAAAAGACAATTCAGTACTGAGTTCTTGAAGACTTGAAGAGGGTTCACAATTCAATCGAAGCTTTTAAGGTGGAAGGTAACATGGAGTCACAATAATCATGCCCACATTGTGTCGAACAAGACAACAGGGCCCTGCCCACGGGCAAGCCATGCACATCATCTTACCATGATCCACGGCCCATAGGTTTGAAGGATAAGGGTTTGGATACCCTGTCAATTGGCTCAACTTGAAAATTACTAATAGTGATTGAGTCTGTGATGCTAAATAGTGACACTTTCCAGGAGGTAACCCAACCCCTTTTCCCCCTTTCTATTTTGTTTCATCATTTTTATTCTTTATTTTCTCTTTAACAAACTTAATTTTTAAAAAAAGAGGGTGATGAGAGAAGGAGAATAAGGAGTACAATATCTTTAACAAGCCTAATAAATGGATAAGCCGACGTGACAAGCAAAACTCATGATGACATTCTCTCGTCTTTTCATAAACCCCCTATTGCCCAGTCGCTCGACTGAAGGAAGGAGATTTCACAATCTTGTGAAATGATTAGTGATGCAGTGAGTGAGATATGTGGCCTAATGGGATTGCTCTCTATATTTTCCATAAATGATTTTACTTCTTTCTCATAAATAATATATCCTTATCTTTTACGAGAAATATTATTCCTTGAAAATAGTAGCCATATTTATCTCACTCAAATTATCAATATACACTAACATATTTCTATCAGGATGTTTCAAGAAACAATTGACGTGAAGACCCTATTTGGTAGGGATAACACATGCATGGTGCAACCACCGATTCCTTTTGGGAAACTTGTAATGTCTCCTTGATGCAGCTATATAATGGGTGAAGCGTAGGGCTTGGCAACACCAGAACATTCTGACAATCAAGCACAACTTAAGTTTTTATATCTGTTCTGCATCGACACCACCAATGGTGGCAACAAACACCAACATCAGTGGCGGATTCCAACAAGGAGGTAGTCACCCTCCATCAATTGATGAGATCCCTTCCGACCAGGATCTATTCTGCTATTACTCCCAAGACACATATGTCCCATGGGATCTCCGATTTGTACACCCAGCACATCGATGGGGGATGACATTGCCAGACCCAGATATATTGATCTACTGGCTATATGATCACCAGGACATCACCCTCAAAGTAAGGCACTAGCTAGACGTAGGCTGCCAAGAATGGGGTGCATGGCCCAGGGAACCATCGCCTCCACCCAATGAAGATCATGGCAAGTGGTGGCCACGATCACACCAGGATGAGATCATAAACAACAGAATAAGAGCCCACTCTTAAGGTTTTATTGTGTGCTCTTGGATGGTCAAGCATCACCGCCCTACTCCTCCATCTTCACCTCCCCCACTCTCCATATCAATTCCCCTCCATCTCTAACTTCTTTCTCCCTGAGGACAGGTATAATTTTGAATTTGGGAGTGGAGGGTGGGTGGTATGTCATTTCTATGAACTCAACTCTACCCTTGCCCTTTCTCATCCTCAAACACTTATTTCTTTTTTTTTCTCCATCTTTTATTTGCATCTATCGTGTTTTTTTATTTTCTTTTTCATTTTTATTTAAGTTGTGACCTTTACCTAGTCGGTCACTTTGATGTATGATAAAAATGGAAAACATATGAATGAACTGTTCCATGAACTTTTTCTTGAGATAATCCATGCAAAAGGAAGTTTTAAGGAATAAACATGTTTTGAATAGTTCTAGACCCTGATGACAACAACTAAGCATATCTCCCCCTTAGAAGTGACGGTAAGAATACAAAATCTTAAAGGTCAAGCCACATGTGCCTCCAACATGACTTGCAACAATATTTGTGAATACTCCTTTACCCTACATTAACTAAATTAATTGATATAATATGATGATCTGATTCCAATGCAGCAATAAAAGGGAGAAACACAAGTCAACCTCTTGATATCATTCTTCTTCCATCACCTCTTACCCCTTCGTCATCTCCAAAAAAAGAAGAGAAAAAATTTGGAAATTCCCACCATATGCCAAACTCTAAGTCCGAGGTGGCATCCCTTCCATAAATACTCCTTTTTTATTTCATCCACATGCATGGCATGAATAAAAGATGCCAAAGATCCCAAAAGAAAACATGCGGTCAATGGAACTGCAAACAAATAGAAAGTCTCGACTAGAATAGAGGAGAGACAAATAAAATAACTAAATCCCAAATAAGGTCTCAAGTCGAATAGAGGAGAGATCAGGGAATCGGGTGCGTGCTATGTCTTTCTCCCCCTTTCGTATAATTTTCGTACCTAGGAAACTTATCAAAATTCTCCCCCAAATAACCAAATAGCCTTGACTTGTACAAACTTTTATTTGCACAGACAGATTAGGAGTATTATTGATATGAAAGCAGTTCATTGTAGGTGGTGGGGTCTAGCGATTAGAGGAACAATCCCCATTTGGGGGATATCGAAGTGTGACTATGTGACCCTAAAGGATTAGGGTCACTTGATCGTGATTGGTGGAAAGGGGACCAAAATGTTTGCTCGGTTGGGGGAGGGAGGCTTGGAACTTAGTATCAATTGTTGATTTCCTTTTTATTTTTCTTTACTAGAGATGAGAAAAGGATTAAGTTTGGGATAGTTTGATGAGTATATTTATACCCATTTTTACATGTTGTTTTACTTGCTTTTTTGGGGCTTTTGTGTTTCTATTTCTTAGTTTTAGCTTTATATTCATTCAGATGCAATTATTTTCCTTTTTTTGAACTTTAATTTATTTTCATATATATATTTTGTGTAGAATCAACCAAAGTTGTGTAACGATGCCTAGATGGACGATTAAGCCCCCACGATGCTACACCTCAAGGAAAGGAAGGTCTGAAAGCTTTTCTTTGGATCACCTTTGAATCACCTAGTCAAGCGAGCAACTCTGCCATTCGCCCGACTCGAGTCGCTCTCTACCCAAAGTCTTTTAGATCCTTATGTCCTAGTGCATGCTCTCAGCATCCAGTCCATTCTGGTTCACCTCATGTTGGTATGTCAGAGAACTGGATGCCAGGTCCAAATTGAGTAACTCATGCACGTCACCTGTTGGATTGAGTATGGGCCATGCAATCAGATGCCTTCGACCACAAGTATTTAAATTTAGGGTTTTAGAGGTAAGGAATGCATCTATAAAAGGGATATGTATTATCCATCAAAGGGGTCTCTGATCAGTGATTAGAAGCCACATTGCATAGTACAAACCCTAGGAGGAGAGACGAGGCGGCGGCCACAAAGGAGAGATCAGTCTTCCTGCAATAGGCATCATGTCCTTCTCCTCCCTTCTACCTCTTTGTTGTTGTCCCTTACCATGAGCAAGTAGACGCCTTGTGCGGGGCATCAGGACTAGCCCTGATTTCCCATATTTTATCTTATCTTGCATCTAAACTCGACAATATAATTGCTAAATTAAGTATCATTCTACTCAATTCATTGCTTTGCAAATTGATGACTTGTTTTTCATATATGTTATAATCATAGATATGCATGTTGTTGTGAGCATGATTAGAACACCAGAATGATCTTATTGTCTCCCTAAGCTGTCAGAAAGGGATAGTGAGGTGATTGGACTGCTATCTTCTATTTGTCATGGATGGTCGGTCATAAGTAAGGGAGTTCAGTTGGTATAGACAAGGAACTTGGGTGTCGAGGATGGTCAGTTCCAAGGTAGATTATACTAGGTGACGACCTGTATCCCGTGAGGGTGCAACAACTAAGCCTCAATTTAGCAAAGACTATTGGAGAGTTAAATCTTGTTAGGATAATTATGTAGGCCCGAGTAGAGAAACCCCATGCCCTAGTGCTCTTTATTATTTGTTATTTACTTCCTTAATATTGTTTACTTCTGGAAACAACTTAGTTTAGTCAAACTTTTAACTTCTCTATGATATATATTACTCCTAATACTTTGAAATCTATAAAACTACTTAAAAAGGTTGTCCTTTGGGTTCGACCCTTAAGTGTACTGCAATAAGCCTTCCACTTGTGTGGAGTTGGGAATTAGTACACTGCTTTTGGCAAAACCTAGAAGTTATTCTTTTAGGGTTTTTCTTGGTGTGAAATTTGGAGCCCCATTGGCCTTCCTCTACATTTTCTTCCCATAAAAAAGATAAGAATTTCTTAAAGAAAATCTCCAACTTTGAGAAAAAAATATGGAGAAACTTTAGGAGAGGCATGTGAAAGATATAACCAGCTACTTGATAAGTGTTTACACCACAACCTATGCAAGTGGACACAAATAATTATCTTTTATAGTAGGCAATCCCATGACATCACTTCTGCTATAGATGCATATGCCACATGATACTTCTTGATGAAGAAGGCAAGTGAGAGAAGGAAATACATGGAGATAATTTCCATGAACAAGTCAATTAGAGGTGTGGATAGTAAGAGAAAAGACATCCATCAAGTTGAGACAATCACATCTCTATATGCAAATATTGACAACATCACCAAGATACTCAATTCCAGTAGAAGTCAATCAAGTGTAACAAGTAATGATATGTGATTATTGTCATGGCCATATCGAGTGGTGGACTATAATATAGACATGCAAAATGAAGGTATTACAGAGCAAGTGAACTACATAGGGAAGAACCAAAGGGGCAATTAAAATGCAACTCTTACAATCTAGGGAGGAGAAACCTCCCTCTGAACTGAAAGGAAAAAGAATAGCAACCCTACGACAAACTCCATGTAGTAAAGCAACCACTACATGACAAGCTTTTGGATATTGAAGGTGTCTTGGCTATATTTGTGAATAATACTTCTACCTTTCACTACATCAAACATTCACATTAGTGGCCTTTTAGAAATGCCACTGAAAAAATAAACGCCACTAAACATGTTTAGTTGCATTTGTTGACACTTAAAAAAATGCCTCTAGTACCAATGCCACTAGAAAGATAGTGGCATAAGTTGTAAACGCCACTAAATGTTTGTCTTTAGTGGCTTCCAATAAATGCCAAATAAAGGCCACTAAAACATCATTTGGCATTTATAAAAAGCCACTATCCATCAATTGGCTTTTATATAAATGCCACTATTTTGTATTATCTTGGTGTATGAAAATGTTCTTATTGAGTTTAATGGCATATAAAAAAGCCACTAATGACTACTAGTTCTGTATTACTACATTTTCATGGCTTTTAGTCATTCAATTTTCAATTTATTATCATGATTTCTAAATGAATGTCAATTGTAGATGAACTCACTTTTTTGAAAGTATGAATATTTTTTTATTTATAATCAATTGAGAATTACATGGGGAGGTCATTTTACCTTGCCCCTTATATTGAATACAACACCAATGATATACTTTCATACAATATTTTTCTATTCAGTACAATAACTTCTACATCATTAGATATGTCTCTTCCAGGATATGACTATCTACATTTTTGCATGCCGACTTCAGAGCTCGTTCAAAAAATAGCTTTAATTACGTTCTGGTGGAATCTCCACATCCAATATTGGCCTATCTAAAGACTGAAATTCCTTTCTGAATTTCTCGATGTCATTAATCAATTGATGAACATGTTGCTGGTCTTCCCTGGAGTGCATCAATCTAATTTTAAAAGCTGAAGCATATTCACTTACCTATACATACATGAAAAAAATAGTAAACACCATTGGAACTCTAAAGAGTTAGATATGAAGAAATTGTCAAATTGTATATATGATTTGGAGTGTTTTGAATGTAGTTATCAAAACACCAACCTTTGCTTCATCTTGGAGATATGATCTGGTTCAAGGAACTTCCATGGATTTGGTTATGTTTGTGAGCCGCCATATGAGTTTGGGATGCTATCAGACCTAAGGACGTTGTGAAAGGGTTAAGACCCAATCAGCAACTATAAAAAAGGCACTGCAAGAAAAGAAAAAGTATTACCCTTTCTAACCAGATACTCCCTTGAGTGCCTAAGGAAATGAACTGCAAAGAAAGAATGCACCATATGTTATGCTTGAAAGACATTTTAAAATTGAGTCAAAAACAGATCCTTTGGAAAAAGACCACACCTATCATTGTGTGGTTATTGGGACGGGGGGGGGGGGTCAACCTATACTGTTGTTCCCAAAAAAAAAGAATGGAAATCCCACTGTTAATTCATATACCGGTGTATCATAAGAAAAAACTTAATAGATACTAGTCGGAACAAAAAATCATGTGAGAGATCACCATTAACAGAGAGAGAACTATACTGTATGTGTGGTTACTTAGCAGAATATAAAGTAGCATTTCAGTTGAATGCATATATTACATATGATCAATGAAAAGTAAAGAAGAGAATTAAAATCTTCAGTGCTAACCAAACGGGTGGAGAAATCACCAAATGATTCTCCCTGGACACATTTTGCTTTCCAATTGTAGAACACAAGCTCCAATACTTTTTCAAAATTGTGGATCTTTACTTTGTTCATAAAGCAACTTTCCAATCTCATCTGATTCGATGTACCTCCTAGCCAGATCGGTTAATAGCATTGATTAAGATATACAAATCATTATAGAAATTTAGAAGGTCTTACAAACATCAGGATTCAAATTGAAATAATCATCATTGATCTAAAGGGCAAATTGTTTCCTATGCAGTTCATTCGGATTTCAACACTAGATTTTAATATATATATATATATATATAAATAAATTGATAGAACATGAGTGAAACCATTCCACTTAGCCTCATTAATTATTTACCTGGTAACTATTAGGACCATCACCTACAAATACCAACTCAGCCATGTAAGGTCTGGCACAACCATTGGGTCATCCAGTTACTCTAATTATAAGAGCATCATTGTTCATGAGGCCAACCTGCTCAAATTAATATTATCCCATCATAATAATGTGTTTCCTAACCAGAAAAAATGTATTTACTAGATAAAAGCATGTCACCTTTTCAAAAATAGCTCAAATCCAGTTAGCAGGAATCTGTGTGGATTTATTTTCTAGTTTTAGAAAATTATAGGTTCTCATTAATCAGTTTATTTTAGAGTTGAGTCGAGTCTCGTCATAAATATCGCCCCTTGGGTCTTGACAAGATGAAGTTTATGTGTTGCAAACATTTTTATTGGGGGCATAGGTTTTGTGGAAACTTTGTAATATCTTCCCACCTATCAACTAGTCTATCTCCACCAACTATCCATTCTTCCATAGGGGCAGCTAAATCAGCAACCTACCAAACAAACTGTTAGTAGTGAAGTTTCTGTATATGTTGGAAATGTGAAAAAAGTAAGTTGCAATAGATGATCAATGATTAGATGCGAATGCTATGAACCAATAGTGCTATTGTGGATAGAATTTTCATTAGTGTAATAGTAACAAGCTACAACAACAATATTTGATGCCCACCCAAGCACTGGAAAACAAATTGTGAAGGACTCTTTTTCATTTACTCATCCTCTCAGGAACTTGTACCTCTTCAGTATGTATTTTCTACACTTCAACTGACATCCCTCTACTCTCACTGATCTCAACTCCAGTTCAGGAGAGAATGCTGCTTTTCCTATTTGCTTTCTAGCTCTCCTGCTGTCCTGCACTCATCGCGTTAATACTTAATATTTTGCATTTAATAAATACATACTTCCACAAAATGAACTAGCATTTGTTTATATGTGCATTGTTATACACACCTTATCCAGTTATTCATCATGGAGGTATGTCTAGACTTCTCAAGGACAGACACAAAATGAGACAACATGATTAGGACAACCATTTCCTAATTCACACATAATATTCTTGTTATTATTTTAGGCATATCTCAAGATAGAGCTCTCAAACATTAGCAATGATGTTCTTAACTGATTCACTGGTGATAAATACAACCATTATATCAAGTATAGATAATTAGCTTAACCTTTAATGAGCTTGGGAACACCAGATGCCACTTTGACTGCATTGCAATACACCTAACTAAAGAAATTTATAGCTCCATTTCCCTAATAAGACGAACTCATAGGTTAGTGTAGCATTTTTTTGTTGGGATAGAGGCGATGTTGAATAACACAATATATTCATTCCTAAGTGTGGGAAGTTATAGAAGGAACTTCCAAATTGACAAAAGTTGCAGGTCATGTCTATGAACAAATGTAAAATGCCCATTAGTACAAAATCACATATTATTCACGCACCATAAAAATGTAATAGTTACTGGAACAAAGAAGCTTAACAAAATAAGACAGTTCATATCACAAGCCAACATTAGACACTAGAAGAAATTAATAACTTGGAACATATGTATATTAACAATAGGACATTTTAACTTGCACCATAGATGAATCACATTTTAATGAATTCAGCCCCATCCAAAGTAATAGCATAATCTTCTATAGAAGAGTTACCAACATAATTTAAGAAAACAAACATGTTTCATTATCCTTGTATCATTAGTATTCCACTTACCTTTGAGAATAACAAAGTTATGAGTAGTCAACCCGCTTTAGTGGGTCTGCTTAAGTGCCCCCTTTGTCCATTTTGAAATAGAGTACTGTTATTGCTACCAAAATACATATAAAGGGTTATTGCATATACAAATACTTATCAAGACATCCTACATCATAGCTTTTACTTACATTATGGTGGAATCCTTGAACCACCTCCCAGAACCACTGGATAAAAGGTGATGCATTGCTGTAGTCAGAGTATTTTGTATGTGCCCTCAAATCTTCCACTACAATAAACCATAAGACAATTAGAAGTTAATATAACCACACAACTACAAAGTGTGGATATCAAACAACATATACTTACAATCAATATCTGGAAGTCCACTAATAAGAAACTCCAAGTATGAACCAACAGAGATCCACCCAAAGAATCTTCCAAGTGCAGTATAACTATATATTTAAGTGTGCATGTGCATGCACACATATCCTTGTGCATGAAAACCTGTCAAAAGATACAAGTTCTATGTTATTGAAGATGTAAACTGCAAGAATGCATCGAACATAGATAGGAGTGTTTCCTTGTACTTTAGATAGGATGCCTACATGGATAATGGATAACTTCTAGTTAGCTACTTTATATCTGCTGGCAACTGTCCTGTGTTTCTTGCTACTGCTACTATATTTTGTATGGCATCTTCAGTACATGATGGGTCATTACCAACTATCCTCATGGTAATAATTAGAGCATTGTTCCTTACGAATAGAACCTTCATCATTTGAGTAGTGGTCCTCCTTTTTTGTTCTATACCATACCAGACTGCAGGGTAATATAGATCTCAAAACATATAATATTTAGGGTAGGTATAGAAACACCAAAGATAAGCGAAGTCATGACGGAAAGAGATGCCATGAAAGATGTATTAAATAGTGCATGAAGCAGATCTAGTTTACTATAATGATAAATGGCTCACCAAAATTGAAACTGTTGCAGACCAACATATTAGAAACTCTTACACACCAGCATAATCGAGCAATTGTGTAAATCTTGTGGTATATCGTGCTGCAAGCCAATAGATTAGAGACTCTTTCTCAAAGAAAGCCTTCTTCTATAGATTCCCTACAAAATTAACAACAAAATTTCCCATCAAAATTAGAGCACCATAGGTTATTGCACATCTGAAATAGAAATTGCATCACATTAACCATAAACAAACCATCAACATAAGCCCTATTGATTCTACTGCCTTTAAAGCAACCATTAAAAAATGATCTATGACAGATGGATTGAATGAGGCCACTGCTCTATTTTCAGTCACTACTCAACTGGATACTCACCAAGGGATACCAAAACTTGCTAACCACCTTTGCTGCAAATTGCTTCGTAGCTTGGGTATGCAAGAATTCACAAGAGTTCCAAACAATGACTTATGATCTTTCCTACATGAGCACACATATAGAAATCAAAATTCTTCAGGTGGCAGATATTGCTATCGATAACCGTACCTGCAATGATAGTATAAAGAATAGGAGTATCAGGGATAGTAGATAGTATAAAGAACATTATTATCAAGTCATTGTAGATAGTAGAGAGATCGTGATCATGTGATCATGGTCTTACCTCGATAATTTGATTAAGCTCTTTGTTTAGCACCTGGCTGAATTGAGACTCACTAAATCCATCCCTAAAATGGAGAAAAAATGTGGCAAATAAAATTACAATAGCTTAACAAAAAAACACATTATCATGACATGCAATCACAAAGAGAGCATTTAATAAATATACACCCATTGAAGAAAATCCATTTAACCAAATAGAATGAGTATGGCATCAGATTGAACTAGGTTGGATTAATTTCCTATGTTCCCAACATTTGAATATATGTGTAAGCGTACTTCCAGTAGAAAGTTATACATATATATTCAATTTATGCTTTAACAAAACACGAAAGTATAGAGTAATCAAACTCTGATAAACTATTCATTCTACTAAAGCCCTTATAGATACAACCAGACATTAGAACACAAACAATCAGAGTAGTTCACATTCAAGTACAATGAAAAGTAAAAAGGTCTAGATTATACCTAAATATGATAATTTGTTCAGGCTTTCTACACTTGGTACTTTGGTAGAAATCCACCAAGACCTCCCTACAGACATACATATAGCCAATATACAAAAACAAATAAGATAAAATGACCCCGTATAAAGATAGACAATATGCCAATGCAAAGTATAGATGATAAAAAGGTAGAGACTAGAAGGAAAGAGAGGAAACAAACCTGATAAGACCCTCATCCCCATTATTATCAGTGGGTTTAAACAGATAGTCTATCATTTCTACCTTGGGTGACTGAGTCCTAACATCAACTCTGTACTTGGAGATTAAAGGCCATTATCGAGAGATGACAACCTAAGACACAAGCAGAGGAACATAGAATACCCCAAATAAGAAAAATGAACACAACGACATATAGATTTGATCCCAACAAAAATAATGGGACAAAAACCCATATATATACTAAGGAGTCAAAATTCAAAACTTACAACAGCTATTGATGGCTTGTCTGACTGTCCAGGGCTCCCATGGGACACATCCATTCCTAGTATAATAGTTGGCACTTGGGATATCTTTGGCATGGATGGAGGATGCTCAGCTGTGGTGAACTTCTCTGCGCACTGTGACACCCACATGCTTATTCAGGATCTCATTCTCTGTAGGGCGTTGTAAGTAAAATCTTTTTATGTATTTTGTTTAACTAATTTTTTTTAAACGAAATACATAAAAATATTTTACTTACAACACCCTTCATGTTTCCACAGCGAATGAGATCCTGAATAAGCCTGTGGGTGTCACAGCATGCAGAGAAGTTCATCACAGTTGAGCATCCTCCATCCATGCCAAAGATTTCCCAAGTGCCAAATATTATACTAGGAATGGATGTGTCACATGGGAGCCCTGGGCAGTCGGAAAAGCCATCAATAGCTGCTGTAAGTTTTGAATTTTGACTCCTTAGCATATATATGGGTTTTTCATCCCATTATTTTTGTTAGGATCAAATCTATATATTGTTGTGTTCATTTTTATTATCTGGGGTGTTCTATGTTGCTCTGCTTGTGTCTTAGGTTGTCATCTCTTGAGAATGGTCTTTAATCTCCAAGTACAGAGCTACTGTTAGGACTCAGTCACCCAAGGTAGAAATGATAGACTCTTTGGCTGGAACTCTTCTCATGGAAGGACTTTCTTTGAAGACATCAAATGGATGCTCTATATTCTATAAGGACAACCGATGATAAGTGAAAACCATTAGTTAGTTGAACAAAAAGGAAAGGACCAGGCACACACAAATTAGTTAAACAAAATACATAAAAAGCTTTTACTTACAACGCCCTTCATGTTTCCACAATGAATGAGATCATGAATAAGCCTGTGGGTGTCACAGTGCATAGAGAAGTTCACCACAACCCACTTAACAATGGCTGTGCAGTGGTAGAGTTTCTGCAAAAGAGTGGGCGGCATGGTTAAAAACAGAAGCTTATTAAAAAAGGAACAACAAACTATAGATGTTAAAATTGGACGAGGCATCACCTTGTTGTTAAAATTCCACCTCCAATTATGTGGGAAAAAATCTTCACCGTTGCCAACTTTTAGTTGGGGGATACAAAAGATAAAACACATATGAATTACAGATACTCAATGTCCTTTAGGTGAAGTAAGAAGAAAAAAAAGAACATAGCATACCTTTGTAGCAGTAACACACCTCAATAGGTACATAAGTGGGTCGCTTGGGCCTCCCTACAAGAAGGCAAGGTAGATGGTATGAATACTTGAGCTCTATCTGATGTTGTTTTCTAAAATAATCATAGACAAGTAGTGTCAGGATATTACTTGTTTCATTCTAACAACTCATTTTCCTTTACATATAAAAAGTTGTGTTTCATCCACATACACGCACAACTCAAATGAATTACCCAGAAGGTAAGATCTGAGACCTCAAGTGATGTGAGATCTCAAGATAAACATCGATGTCGCCTACATCAAGAATAACACGATACACCTTGCTGCTATTTTTAGATATATGAGAGGCTGCTTTAGACAGACGAAGAGCTCTAAAACAAAAGACACAATAATAAAAAAACCTCTAAAAATGTTAAAACCTCATAGTATGTGAGGGCACATATCTACAAGAAACTTGGAACAAATTGCCTTGGTAATACAAAAAATATTTATGCATGTCAGATCTATGCTTTGAGGTAATGGGTGGACGTATCACATGGTTACCAAAAACCATGTACATATAAAAAATACCATACCACGTGTTTGTTCATACCCACAAATGCCCATTGGCTATGGTCATGATGCCATGCACAGTCTTTGTGAGATAACCACTCTAACATAGATAACATCAACTTCAAAAACTTCCAACATCTTCGTCAATACATCACCTACAAGCCTTAGCAGTTCAATGTTTTCACCTCATAGGCAATATCAATACAAGGCAAGCACATGCAACAAATTTAAATTCTCACAACCAATTAAGTAAGAAAGTACCTAAAGTCGACAAAAGATATGGCTCAGAGGACTGGTTCATCAATTACACAGTGACATGTTGTTTGTTGTGGAAGGCACAAAATGCACAAGTCTTCAAAAATCAGACCTCAAAGACACACGAAATGTTAGTCAAAATCTAGGCTATGGTCAGAATCATCAAATAAAGCTTTCACATAGAAGACTGGATCTCAAGGGTCAAAGAACAGAGTCATTTTAGTGGGAAGAACCCCCTACAAGTTGCACAGTTATAAATGTAGACACTACACTTAAAGCTAATTATGGAATTTATAGCACTTTATGGTGGGAAGCACCCCCTACATGCTGCATGGTTACCTCCAAATTCACATCATCAACAAAATGCAAATGATGAGAAAAATACCATGCCATATGACACAAACCATTTGACAAATATGTCCTTGCCTACGAAGTAAAGATTTCAAAAAAGTATTCTTGCATATCACATTACCCTAAAAAGAACCAATAAATATATAAATATAGCCTCATTTAAAATGTTGCACCAACTAGTCTAGGATTCATCAAAATGTTGGGTGGAGCTTGAAGATTGTAGTGTGGTTGCTAGAATCCTGATCCCTACATTGTTAAGATATCCTACAGCATGTGATCAAGTAATAAAAGAAAAAATTAATATGCCATAAGAAATATATCATGATCTGACATGATGAAAGTTGGCCCCTATAATTACATAGAAATAGTGACTTAGTAAGCTATCCTGCAACATGTGATCAACTAATGAAAGAAAAATTAATATGCCATAAGAAATATATCATGATCTGACATGATGCAAGTTGGATATGAAGCCCACAAATATGAAGCACCCACAATATGCATTCATTCTTATATAAGCAATTGCATTCCAAGATATTATCAAATAGAATCAAACCTACATAGGTTGGGAGCAAAAAATCATGGTATACGATGTGTGGTTGTCATACAAAAGGGACAATTACCCTTTTACTGTAGTAGTTTTTACATTCAAAAAGAGTTAATCTGTACACACCACCCATCAACATTAGTTGTAAATTTTGAATATCCAAACCATAATAATCCATTTACTAGTTGAGTAATTACAAAATGGAAAGAAATAGATCAAATAATCGTAACTCATTTGCAACTAAATTTTTCATAATGTAGAAATAATCACAGTGTGTGTATCGTCCATAATAATAAAATTCTCCATAAAAAATTAAAAGTAAGTCAAAACAAAATTGGATTATTATTTGGCAACATTGTCTACAACAATGGACATGAAACACCATTATTTGGATCGTCATGTACAAATAAAAAATTGTATTAAATAAAAACAACTATAGCTCTCCTCTCTTTAGATAATATCCAAGAATGCAATTAACTTTAAACTTCATGTCCTGCAACAAATAGAAATGACTTTAGATACTACTTTTGTTTTCAATTATGTAATAGTATAAGCAATCCTTTATGCTCACCTTGGCAACATATGTGTTTTCGGCCATGCTTTGACGTTGCCAACAACATCATCAATAGATTGATATTGATCATAAGGTATCACTAGAGGATCGTTGCCCAAAAAAGCAACCTCTACAAAAATAGCAACAAATGATGAGCCTAAAATTGCACCTCCCACCCTTTTCATGGGGTCAACCTCAGAGACTTGTCCAAATACAATTCTAGTATCTGGATTTGTAAAACTCAGTAGATACACATCCTAAAAAAAATACAATTTACATAACAAATTTATATAAACGTAAAATGAAGTACAATTTACACAAATACAAACATACTTGTCCCTTCTTAAATGATGAATGTCTTATATGGAGTGGAGTTTGCATTGATAAGTTTGTCTATACAATTATTTTATTTTTGTGATAAGTTCATAACAATCAACATGGAAAATAATTGATACCACACATCTTGTATAAAATTTATTCATACTTGGCCAGTGCCAACATGTTGTGCTTGTTTGTTTCCTGCTCTAGTTAAGGCAAGTAACTCCTCTAATTTTTGGTTGAATTCATCATTTTCTTCTTGAAGTTTTGCATCAAATTCCAACCATTATTCTTCAAGCTTATCCTGGAAATGCTTCCTTTGCACTTCTTCAGCTTCTCGGGATTTACGATTCTTGCCCCAGATATCAGAAGGTGATGGTCCAAGTCCATAACCATGAATATATCCTGGTCTCTCTTCTCCCATAACATACCTATAAATTTCATCTGAAGTAACATCAGGTTGTTTTCTTCGCAGTTCTTCTCATACCTCAGAAAATTTTTCCTACATACAACAAATCATAGGAGATGTATTTTATACCAAATATGTACCTCTTTGAAACTAGTATATGTAACATAATGCTATAGGATATTATGTGTTGTACCAAAATTTTGGTGGATTCAACATCAACTATGCTCCCATCTTTTTTACGATGCATTTTCTCAAAAAATATTATGGGATCCACTTCTCCGCCTATTTCCTTCTCCATATTTATCATTCAAATAAGGCTATTGTAAACATCAAATAAACGGATGCCATCACATTGTCTAAATGGATCACAAAAATTACTAACTTACATCATATTTCAGACATGCAAATGACTTGGTTCCTGTTGTGTGGCTAACCTTTTGAAATTTTCTGCTTGTCTTGTTAGTTATAGACTCCCTCTGTGGAAAACATTGCAATATTGTGTATAGTAATTATTTGTGCGGTACTGTAAGTATCAACAAATAGAAAAAAATATTACCTTTCCTTTATTACTCCTCCAATAATCGACAAGAAATTTCCAATGCGGCTTGTCCACGCGGGGAACAACTTGTTCAAGCTGTTGTTCGTATGGATATAGTCTCCTTAACTCCCACTTGTGGTCCTTCCATTTATTTCCTAGTCTCTTCATTGTCCACTCCTTCATATCTGAATCCATTGTGAATTTACTCTACCGACATAAAAGATATCAATTAGAAGCTTCATTTAAACATTTAAAAATAAAATTTAATAATATACCTTCACAAAATTCCATATAGAATCTTTTTTATTTGCTGGAAATTGTCACCAGTCCTCATAGTTTAGTGGACAAAGATTGGGATCTCTTGCAATGGTTGTCAGAAAACTTGATAAGTGACATTGGTTTTCACCAACTAGTTGTCCAAATTGATTTTTTTCAATGGGAATTGGATCGCCGGGCTTTCTTTTCTAGACTTTCAAACATTGTGTTCGGCCACGTGCTCAATGTTTTTGACCTAAGCATTCATTCATAAAGGATAAAATATATATGCAAAATTATATATCATTAAATGCAACACTATAAATACAATGATATGAATGAAATGATTACCTAGCCCATAAGAAGGTGTTGTTGTAACATTCAATGACTCAACATGGTGATCAGAGATGTCATTTTGGTCCATGTTATCAAGAAATACATTGCTATTTAGGTTACTGGAAGCTCTATTCTCTACAATTCTTGAATGAATAGACATGGAAGCATTGACATTAGGCACACATGATAGCTGTGAATTTTTTGATCTTGTAACTGTATCACCACTTTCTTTGTTGTGCTGATTTTGGAACTTTGTTCCCATCTCCTTTTTAGTTGTGCATGTTTGAGAGGATTTTGAACCACCAACCATATTAGAGTCTTGGGGAGACATGGCTGATTGGGTATTTTTTGCAGAGCTAGCAGTAGTTTTATTGAATTTGTTTACTCTATCATTATGAATTTCAGCTGGAAGGGAAGCTAATTTTTTTTGGGAGTGATTTGAGGATGACAGGTTCAAAGATTGCAAACAACCATGTCGAGTAATGCTAGGTAAATGAGTCACCGTACAAGAGTCATTGTTGTTGTTCTTATCATTCCTTGTGGCTGTGTTGTTATGGTAGTTGTCACTAAACTGTTCTCTCATCCTGAGTATATCAAGTCACATAAAAATGAAGACATTTAAAAAAATATTGAATAACATAATAACGATTTTATAATTAATATTTTAAAAATGAAACACAATTTTTTAATCAAATATAATTATAAACAACAACAAAGACAAGGATAAATTTGATTAAGAAGAATGTTAGACATGCAAAATGCATACACTAGCTAGAGCACAATGTGAGGCAGAAAATTAAAGCGACACATCGAGCCAAAAAAGGCTTATTTAAGTCAAATATTAATGACAAACTAAAAGAAACATTGGCTACTATTTTGTAATCTTCTCATTCAAAATTGTCAACATCATCACTTTGAGATACACTTTCATCATCCTGCTAAATTTGGGATTGGTCTTTTTCAATTGTTGAACTATCAATAGTAATTCCTTCCATATCCAATCTAACTATGTCACAATCAGTATCTTCATCCTCTGATGTCATTGATGGCTCATCTCTAGTTTCACCTTGCACATAAGCTTTGACATTCTCAATACAAGATTGTTCTTCCATGTTGAACATATCTCGTGGGGCAATCTTTACAGCAAAATGCCACCCTTTTACAATGACATCTTCTACATAAAATACTTGTTCAACTTGAGATGCCACTACAAATGGTTCTCCTATAGTTTGAAGTCATCTCAAATTAACAAGAGTCAACCCATGTTCATCATGCTTGATTCCCTTCTTTGAGTAGATGTCCACCCAATCACACTTAAATAATGTCACCTTAAAGTGTTCATAATAATTAAGCACAATAACATCCTTCAAAACACCATAGTAGGTAACATATCTAGTAATTGGATTGCGGTTAGTGGTTTTAGAATAACAATCAATCTTAGCTACCAGAAAGGCTCCACTATTTTGTGTTGTTTGATTTGCATCTTTTGCCTTGGTATGAAATCTATGACCATTGACCACATACCCCTTGTACTTAATGGCCAGTTGATGTGGACTTTGAGAAAGAAACTTGATTTTATCATCCACCATCTCTGTTCTTAGGAGTGTCTCAATCTAACAAAAGAAAAGTTTGTTAGACTTTATTCATGAAGCATAACAAATTTGATTAGCACAACTAAACATACATGTTCCTTAAACCATCCATCAAATGAGTTACTATGTATTCTCTAAACCTCCTTTAAGGACTTCTGAGGATGCTTTTGCCTAATGATATCATAGTGTTTCCTAAATACAAATATGTGCAATATGTCATTGGAATATGTTATAGGAGTTTATTAATAGAAGACAGTTGACACTAACTTACTTAATATAGGGTTCAATTGCTTCACAATTGAATAGTACATGCTTATGGGCTTGTTTCAATGTATGTTCGTCCAAGACACATGTTACCATTTTACCAATACCACGACCTACTGTCAAGAAAATAGACCAATCATCACTGTCAAGTGTTGGCTCATTTTCCAAATTTGCTTCGTCAGTATCGTTTCTATTTGGCTGATTTAATTTTATTTCAACTCCATCTAAGTATCTTGAACAAAAAGTTAGACACTCTTCGGCTATATATCCTTCTGCTATTGATCCTTCTGGATATCTTTTATTACGAACATATCCTTTTAGGGTCATCAAATACATGATAACAAAGTTGAGGAAAATATAATGACAAATTACATTCCAATAGGTAAAGTAATCACGCCGTATGAAAACTTACCTTTCAATTGGATACATCCAATGATACTGAACAAGGTTGGCTATCTTAGCTTCATAAGCGAGATGGACTGATAGATGCACCATTATGTCAAAAAACATGGAGGGAATATCTTCTCCATCTCACAAAGTGTCATAGCTATTGCATTTTCCAATGCAGCAAAATAATTTGGATCTATGACTTTAGTGCACAACCTTTGAAAATTGCGACAAAGATTAATAATACATGACTTAGCATTCTTACTAGGCAAGGACACAATGATAGATAATGGTAGAAGTCGTTGCATGAACACGTGATAATCATGACTTTTCATTGGTAGCATCTTCTGATCCTTCGACCGTACACATCTACATATATTAGACACATACCCATCTGGAACTTTGACAAATTTTAGGAGCTTGCAAAATAATATTTTTTCATCTTTTCTCATTGTATAGCAAGCTGGAGGTAGGATGGTATATTTACCAACAGTTTTTGGATGAAGTGGAAATCCGATTCCCATATCCTCCAAATCCTTCCTTGCATTCAAGTTTTCCTCACTTTTATCCTTCAAACCTAGCAATGTTTCAACAATACTCTCACATATATTATTCTCAATGTGCATGACATCGAGATTGTGCCTTATAATGTTAGTTTTCCAATATGGTATCTCAAAAAATATGCTTTTCCTTTCCCAATTGTGTGTTGAATCCTTGCCTCTTGGCCTTTTCTTACCAATTACAGTTCTTCTGTCCTCCAATTGTGACAAGATTTGAGCTCCAAAAGTAGGTTTAGGTGGACGCCTAAATTCTTGCTCACCGTCAAATGCCTTTGCTTCTTTTCAGAATTTGTGGCTAGTTGGAAAAAACATATGGTGTCCTCTGTAGTAAACTTTACGGCTATGTGGCAACCAATATGAGACAATATCTTTATTAAAATAAGGACATGCTTTATAGCCTTTAGTACTCCAACCAGATAGATGTGCATATCCTGTAAAATCACTAATAGTCCATGATAAAGAAGCACACATCAGAAAGAATCACTTGTTTCCAACATCATATGTATGTACACCAGTATTCCATAGTTCTTTCAACTCATCAATCAATGGACGCAAGTACACATCTATATTTTCAGATGAGGCTGGTCCAGGAATGAGTAGGGACAACATAAAATATGTTTACTTCATGCACAACCAAGGAAGTAAATTATATGGAATAATCACACTAGGCCATGTACTGTAAGAAGTACTCATTGCCCCAAAAGGATTAAATCTGTCAGTTGCAAGTCCCAATCGAATGTTTCTAGCATCTGCAACAAATTCTGGATGCATCACATCAAATGTTTTCCATGTAGGTGAATCTACCGGGTGTCTTAACTTGTCATCTTTTTCATATTCTTTTGCATGCCACCTCATTAAGGAAGAGGTTTTTGATGACATGAACAATCCCATTAGGTGTGGTATAAGTGGAAAGTGTTTGAGCACTTTGACATGTATTCTCTTGGGTTTTTTTGCAAGCTCATCATCATCATCTGGGATTGTAATCATTTTCCATCTTGATGCTCCACATGTATCACATACGTCTTTATCAGCAGAATCCTTCCAAAACAACATGAAACCATTTGGACAAACATGAATCTTAACATAATCTATGCCCAACCCTGTAATCGTCTTTTTTAGCTCATAAAATGAATTAGGTAATTGTTCTCCTTCCGGTAGCATCTTCTTAAAGAACGTAAGAAACATAGATGATGCTTTCTTACTCAAGCCATTAAGACAAACCATGTGATAGAATTCTAGGATGCAAGCAAGTTTGCTATATTTATTACACCATGGATATAATTCTGTCTCAAAATCCTTTAACAAGATATAAAATTTGTTAGTATTGAAATGTTGATCACTAGATGGCTCCACTCCTTTTGTATTTCTGTCTTCATTGAAACTCAGAAAAGTATCATGCAACATATCTTGTAAATTTTTAGCATTAAGGAAATCTCCCTGATCAGTAGGAGCATCCATTTGAACATAGACATATTCACCATGAAAAGCCCAAGAAATATATCTTGGTAAGAAGCCATGCCACAATAGATGGCTCAAGGCAATCTTTCTGGTGACCTGGTATACATTAGCACACTTTCTACATGGGCATATAATCTTGTCTCCAATCGATGAATGTTTAAAAGAAAAATCCAAAATTTTTGATACTCCACATAAGTATTTACTGCTCGTTTGGTCATCCTATGCTATCCAAGACTTATCAATTCTATAAAAATAGTAAAACATATAACATATGAGTAAGTATGTCATATAAAAAAGACTATACAATATGAGAAAATACTAGTGTAATCATGCAAATGAAGTTCACGTGAGCCTATTCGACTAGGTGGGCACCCAAGCATTTTTTGAAATACTTATAATAAGGATAAAAGCGCATAGTTATACTAAGGATAAAAGAACATTTATAATGAAATTTATCAGTAATTTGTAACATAATAGGATATGCATATTTCTTTTTGTTGTTGGGTTGCGAATGTGTCATTAGATAGGATGGATTTGTGAATTTGGAACATTCATGGGAACACACACTTCATTTATAACATATATGAGTAAGTATGTCATATCAAAAAATATTATACAATACAAGAAAATAATAGTTCCATTCATTAATCTCTTTTTACATTCACACACAGGGGTGTACCCCTAAACAATAACTAAACAAAGGAGTTGGTGTACCATTAAACATGCACATAATTAAAATAACTATTAATACAGACAAGTCTAGATAGATAATTGTGCCTCATCATCAGATTCGTCTGAGCTGATTTGCTCCATCGTCCGCTCATACCGCCATAGATGATCGGGGGTCTCGTTGTTGATGTTGGTTATCCAAACTTTGATGGTATTATGGCCAACTGGATGGAGAAAAAGCATGTCGCTATGACCCACTGTCATCTTTCTAATCCAATCATGCCAACTGGATTTTGATGCAAGATATCCCGCCAAATCATACTCAACCTCGATAACATGTGAAGAATTGCCAAAATTTAGGGTCACTTCATCAGGCCTGTAGTGTCTTCCATTTAGAAAATGCCAATGTTCGAGTATGGTTAATTGGTTCAAAGAACGATCATCTAGGATGATGTTCAATTGTTCTTCGTCAGGGAACAATAACATTGACATAGAGGCCCAGTTCATAGTGACTGTTGTGGGTGGACAGAGACTGTAAAATATTAGTACTAACAATTGTAAGTACATATAACAATGTTATATATTTTCAGAAAAAGTAGTATAACATCAGTTAACCTTTTATTGCTTGTCATAACCAACTTTATTGTGGTGGACATGATAGCTTGAAAAGAAATCTAAGAGAGGAGATCATGTCCTATATCTTTGCAATTGGTCCAATTTTCACTAATCCTTCTTTAACAATTTCAAGGAAGTAACTACTATTTTTAATAATTTGATGTAGCTTGGTATTTCATACAATGAGGTGACACTTATTAACTATTTGTTGAATCAACACTCATATTTTAGATTATCAAAGAGGTTACTGGTGTCTGGCTTATTTTTACAGGTGTGAGACCTATCTAATTTGGAGTATCCATGCACTACTATAGCAGGTGTGAGACCTATTTAAAGAGGTTACTGGTGTCTTTCCAATTTTTTTTACTATAGTCTTGTACTTATGTGTTTATCAAAACACTACTACAAAATATTTTATCATCCTATTATTTTGATTGTACCACAAAGTTTATGATAAGAAGGATTCTTCTAAAAATTGTAAATTTTCTAAATGAGTTATGTGAGGTTATTATTCTCTGACCTATATATAAATGGGATAGATTCCTGCCTCTTTAGTTTTATGAGTACATGACACTATTTTTGAAATACTTTTTATAAGGATAAAAGAACATACTTATAATAAGGACACATGAACTTTCTAATCATTTGAACTGAATCAGAAAATGAACAGGAGCCTAGGTCCTATCTGCTAGTATCAAATGAGAATTCGTAAACCTCAAAACCACCAACATGGTTTCCAAACCTACAACCTCATCTTCTACAAGCTCACCTTCTACAAACCTTTAGAACATATACAGCTAGAAAGTAGGAATCTATACAAACAAATACCAAAGATACATTCCCTGATATGAAGCTAAACACCAAGGTGTATGTTCTTCATAACATGGTACTCAATCATGGTTATATTACTTTTTTGGTCAGCCAAAACTCCTATTTTCAACAGATAGGAATATCATTTCAAAGAATCCCAAAAGAGCCTTAAGAAAAAAGGAGAACCATACAAAGCCATTTCAAGCACTTCCATAGGCAAGAGCCAACATAGAATCCCATCCTTAGATGACATCAAACAGGGAAAAGACAAACCAACCCAAGGATAGATCACAGATCCTTCAGCCAACGATAACCAATAGAAGAAAAGAGTATTACATCACTCAAAACCACATCAGAAAAAGGATTCAAAAGAAAACAATGTAGAAGACTGTCCAATCAAAACCATTAGAAGCTTCAATCAACGGAGCTTGACAAGAGGTGGGAGAAAAGGAGTGAACCTTAAGCAAGCATAAGAATATAAGCATAGCATCCAAAAGTCCAGAATCAGAATGAATAGAATATGACAAGGGGGCAACCCCCCCTTTTGATAAGGGGAATAGAATGAACAGAATATAATTGTGGTCACATGTAATTAATTCATGGTGAAGGGAAATGGTGTATTTTTCTTTGCTATTTCTTAGTTTTATCATCTTCATACTAGCCCCCCTTTAGAAGTCAGTGATGCTCAGTAAGCCCCTACTTTTTAGAAATTTCGTTTGAAGTATAGTTTCTACTATATAAGTGGATCAACCCAATTATTTTGGTATAGAAATTAACTATGATGAAGATGAGATGCTTAATCATTCTTGGCCTATGTGCTTTTGAGAACATATTAGATTTCTCACTTATATTAAAGGGAAATATATAACAATAAAATGACATTGTTTTGTAACCTATTTATATACACTAATCTAAAAACATAGAAGAAAATTAATGTGGACAATGCCATATCACATTGTATACAAAAAATAGCTAAGCCTAATCAAACCTAATTTCATGTATATACCATAACCATGAATAATTACACTTCATTAAAATTAGCTTCTAATTAGAACATGGGAATCGAGATGGCATACCAGGTCTAATATCGGGGAGGTTCCTTGTCTCAAAACCTAGCTTTTGGAAAGCGCGAAGGGGGAAGCGTGCAGATTGCTCCCCTTGAAGCAGAAAGCGGGAAGCGGGTTTTGAAGCGGACTAAAGCAGACACTTTTTGAAAAAGTGGTCCACATTTTTTTAAAACATTTAGAAAAATTTAGTGATTGTCATACTACTAACAAAAAGAAATATTACTTAACAATCAAGCATTCAGTATAGTGTTTCACTACATCGAATTTGATTGTTTCAAACAAACATGTATATTCAGTAAGAATTGATAACTAACAAGCAGGTATTGTAACATGCTAGAAAATTACAGACCATCAAATTACTTTGTATATTAGTGAGTATTGACTCATGTTACATTGTACTGCAATATTGTTATATTGTATCATCATATGAAAAAATTACATATCTTGCAATTCTTATACTTATATTATGAGTATATGACAAGATTACAGAGCATCAAATTACTTACTATAGAAGTGAAACCGATGTTACTTTACAAAATAGATACACTTTGATATGGTACCGATACAGTTAATGTAATTAGTAATGCTAAAAGAATATGAAATGATAAATTATAGACCTTCAAAAAACTGAGTATACCAATAAGTGTTGATGGATGTACTTAATGATATTGAGATACTAAGTTACAATATTATCTAAATAACTACTGATTTATGACAACCAATAAAAGAATTTAGACATAAATCTTAACCTACTGCTACAATTGATGTATTAAAAAGGATCACATGCTCGTTACACCATACCATTTGGTAAGCTATCAAGATGTTTAGATAAGCATTTCAATATGTGATAATTTTCTATATGTATTTTAGTAACATAACAATAACAGTAGTCAGTTCCTATATTGTATTTTGATATGAAACTTCTAATCATTTATAGCTTTTATTGTTTCCAGATTGCATTGTAGTTTACCTCCAAAGCTAAAAAGGAGTAAGTTTATGGTTTAGGAGGCTTGTGCGGAGCATTTTTATAGAGTTATAGCTACTGCATGCATGCCCTCCATGTTGTTTATTAAAGCAAGCAAAAAGAAAACTACCCTATGAATCAAAACAAGGAGGAACCATGAATCATGTTGTCCAGACTATAAATCTTTCCATTAACGGTTGCTATCCTGAACTAGGAACATTGCCAAGTTAGGGTAGGAATAATTTTTGAATTGGGGAAAACAATAATATCTTGTTGGGATATTGAAACTCTCCCCTTTTTCCCAATCTCATATTGGATATACTGAAGCATGAAGAACCCTGGTCCATCCCTAATGGCCACCTATATAAAAGCCCGATCAACCTTGACACACACCATATGTCATTTCCCACAACTTTTTTCCATCGATAAACTCATGAGTCCCCCCTATTTCAATAAACCTTCCTCTAATACCATACAATACATCGACATACAATTTTTCAATGTGAAACTGAAATCAGTCCAAAATAAAGCAAGAATATAGAAAAAGTAAGGGAGGGGCAAGAAAATCATAGAGGTAGGAATATATCTTACATAGACGTAGTTCTTCCTCTACTAGTGTCAATCAAGACAGATCGGTCAATTGTGATGGTGATAATGGTTGGTGAAGATAATCTATTTGTAATGTGGTTGGGACTGATCACCTGACGCCAATGTAGCAATGTGGCACTCCTGGATTCCTCAGCGCCGGCAACATGGCACTCCTGGCAATGGTTGCCTTTTGATTCCAATGCCTGATTCAATCAACACGATGCCTGGTTGCGCCTCAGGTAGTGGAGCAGATGGTCGACTATGCTGTAGGCGCCAGCTGTTGCATAGGTCGTTGGTCTGGGATTGGGTGCTAGCTGGTCTCGACATGTATCATCTTCCCAGTCGACGTGATCCTCCAAGCCACAGCTAGGGCTACGATCGACCAGCAGGCTATCTCCTCCATGCGTTGGTCTCACGAAAGTGAGGAATAGGGATTGCGGAGATAAATCTCGCACTGCTAGCTATTACTGGATTGGAGCGCGAAGAGAAAAGCGGGAAGTGAAAATTATATTGCAGTGGTTTGGCAATTTTAGACTTCCACTAATTAAATTAAAAATTGCCTTTAACCTTAAGTCTTTTTTATAAACTCTATAATAGTTGGTTTAAAGGAATTTTAATTAAAAATGTCAGTACATTAGATAGGTAGTGGTTTTTTTTAGAAAAGCCACTGGAATAAAAGCCACTAATGGGCATTTTTTCTATAGTGTTTTTTAAATTTGGGCTCAATCTGTTAAGTGGACAGAGACTCAACTTGGATAGCTTGCTAGTTCCATGCACTATGAGAAGAATAGGAAGGAAGAACTCCATAGTAGTGTTGTGTCAATAATGTCAAAATAATGTTACTTAGGAATAGAAGAGAAGTGAAGAGGCCACCTACAATTTTGCATGTCTATTATGAATGCAACACAATTACCATAGAGGATGAGCTAGTTTAAATCAGCAAAGAAGGAGAACTACATGTGATGAAAGATCTGCAAATACAAAAATATAACACTTATATTAAACTACATTTGAGGGACAACAATGTAGAAGTTCCTTATCCACATGCTCCACGCCAAGAGAAAGTGTATATACAATGTGAAGGTTCAAGGCATTCAAGTAACTACACATAAACATTACTTTTGTTGAAACCTTTGAAAAAATATCATTCTATGCAAAGATCTGATTTCAAAGAAAAGAAGGTTATATTATAGTGGTCATCATGCTAAATGTTTTTTGAACATGGTTTGATCTCTAAAGTAAATGATTTACAATAACATTTTAATGATAGAAAATTCTGTTGAAATAAAAGAAAGTACAAGTAGGGTCAATTTGCAATTGACCCAAGCACCTCAATTGCTCTATATGAGAAAACTAGCACCCAAGGAGCTCTCATATTTTGTGACCCATTTCAGTGAAACAAAATTCTAGAGAGAGAGGAGATCTAGGGTTTTGAGAGGAGAAAATGGTGGAGATATTGAGCTAGGGTTTCACTATCTGAGATATGACTGAATCAAGTATGTTTAGATTCTTTACATAGCCTTTCATGGTGAATATTTTATCACATGTCAAGATTCCATCCCTCCTCTTATTTGATTTTAAATGATATCAAAACTTTCCCTTTTATTACTCTTTCTGAATAAATCTCCATTGTTATGGTTTCTGAGTTGAAAGGAAGAAGAAGGGGTGATTTGCTATAGTTTTGACATGAGTTTAATATTTTCAGATGTGGGCTATGTTTTTAAGATTTTTTCACACCTTAGGGTGAGTTAGTACTTCCTTTAAATAGTAGATTGCATGAAATTGTGTTAAATCATCAATAATATTTAATTCCTTTGTATGCGACTACAAACCCTAAATCTGCCATTCAGTTTAAGCTTATGACCGATGAATAAGAATTGGATTGTATTCTCATTGTGATGAATTTCAGATGTTAACATCACATTAGTTGGATTAAAATAATCTAAGATAGAATTCCCAAAGTTATTGTGGAAGTTATAATAATATACCATAATCTAGGGTATTTGGTCATGTCTTCAAATTGATATCTAATTGAATAAAGAACTTTGCCTATTTGAAACCCCTTGTTCATGAATGATTATTTTATCTGAATTTTTAGTACATATGCGTCAGATACCATCTACGATTTCATGTGATGTTATCAATGTTGCTTGATATCTGAGTAAAAAGGGTGAACTATAGATGATTAGAAAGAAGAAAGTATGCAAATAAACATCAGAAAATTCAACTAATTTGATTCTTTTATCATTATAATTTCATTTATTCAAGGTTATTTTTGTTGCAAGATATTTCTAAATGGATTGAAAACCCTTCAGTTTAGTCCAGGGTTTCATATATATGTTGGTTGTATGTGAATTGTTGAAAGTAGCCTTTTATCAGTGACAAATTATGATGCATAAAATCCTTATGCAAGTTGTGTGATATGTGAACGAGGTGAACAAATCCCCTACATATATGAAGCATATTTAGTGAATCAAGTGTTTTCAATTTAGTGTTCTTTAATATGATAAGTGGTGTTGCATAGTTGCTCAGTTTATGATACATGTTGATGATAATTTATGAAAAGGATTGTTTATAATGTGAAATTAAGAAATGATTGATTTGATGATTGAACTATGAATTGAAAGAGTAAATTAGACAATTAGATGCCTTGAACACTATAGAATCCTCACAGGAGGCCTACACTGTGAGGAGGAAATGTGCTTCTTGACTGGAGGTCTCATGTAGGTCGAGGTAAGATACAACACACTAGTTGGGGATGGGGGTCTAGGCCAGTGACGACAGACTCCTTAAATGTTTGGTATCCAACACCAACTAGGGATGCCGGTGGTACTTTCATTACAAATTGTGATTAGTGGACATATTCGGTAGGTCCACTGGTGCATAAAAAGCCCGAGGGCTTTGACTCACCATATGAGTACCTAGGTTGAGTTGTGGATTCTAAGATATGTTGTCGCTCCCATTATTCACTAAGAGCCAGACTTGGTGAGGCCCATTGTAGATGAGGTCTTACTCGAGAGATAGGATTAGGAACCCAGGCATGCTTCTAAGACTTGTATAGTGAGATCGTAGCTTGCTGCAATACTTTCACATGTTGTGGTACACCTCATGTGAGTTAAGAGCATAATAAGATGAATGAGAGATTAGTCAAGTGTTTGTAGTTACTCAATTATTCTTTGTATGTTTTTGAATTAATAGTTTACTTCTAATTGTTTAAGAATGCTTAGTGATTGATTACTCTTTGTAGTCATCTAGAGTAACCTGCCATACATATGTTTGTGAAAGATTATTCCCTTTATAGCCTACTTTTATTATACTTAATATTAGTGGCTCAATAATATATTTGTAATTATATAAGTGCTTTAAACTATTTTTATGAAGTAGTCATTCACTGAGCGAGTAGGCTCTCCCCTCTACTCACAAATTCTTGGGAAACCATGTCGATATGAAGAATGTAAATGCCAAAGTAGGTCTTCCATGAGAGCTAAGTTTCATATTATTTAAGTTTAGTCAGTCCCAGTCTCTAGATCCTTGTAGAGTAGCGAGAGAGTTGTAAATTATGATGTATAACTTTAATTCCTTCATAATGGACAATGTATCTGATTATCATGTTGTATGTATATGGAAGTGTGAGAAACAAAATGAATGTTTATATATGTATCTTTATTGTTGGCATTAGATTAGAGTAACCAAGTCTTAATTTCCCTTGAAAAGTTGTTTATGTGATCGAATGTGAGCAAACAAAGAGTTTGAAATTAGAAGAAAAAGGTTAAGGTTTATCTCCGTGTTATGTTTAATTTTCAAATTATGCCCTAATCTCATAATTTGTGGTTATCGTGGGATGTGAGTGTAACGGTTAAGGATATGTTGGCTAAGGTAGACAAGTACATTCTACACGAAAAGTAGTTTACCATCATACACCTTTGGATATATATATTAAGCCACTACTAAGGATCCCATTCATTCAAAAACCAATTGAATTACTCGTACCAATAAGGTAGGTCATCCTCAGTTCATCCTCCCTGCACATGGTGCTTTGGCTCATCTATAGCACTTTGCAAAATTGAAGCACCTCTCACTTTGATCCAGTGACTTCATTCCTCTTCCTCCAAAGCTTCATGTGGTGCTTGATATTGACGTGGGTCATAATATCATATTCATTCATCAATTCCTAATGATATCCCAAAGACTCATTGATGTGGACATCAACCAACTGACCTTCTACATTATCAATGAGAAAATCACATTTTATGTGAATAGATCAATAACTAAATGACGTTGAGAATGCCAAATAATTGACAAAATGGATAATCATGTCACATCCCATACAATAGAAGAGTATAGTGAAAACACATTGGAAGAGTTCGTTGAATATTTAGATCTGGGTGAAGGTGATGAGAATCTCTATCAAGGAAGATTTTAGGCCATTTCCCACACTAATTAAACCTTGCATTGAAGAGGATCCAAATCTCCAACTCAAACCTCTATGTTTATTTGGGGGATAACTTTACTCTTACCATGGTAATCTTTTCTTATCTTGCACCTAACCAAGAAGAAAGACTCTTGTAGGTACTAAGGAAGCACAAGGGAGATTTCAGATTGAAAATAGTTGATATAAATGACATCTCATCATTGCTCTACATGCACAAGATCAATATGGTTGAAGATGAGAAGGGATATGCTCAACCAAAGTAGGATCAACCCCATGGTTAAATTACATAATATGGGTATTATATACCCTATATTTGATAGCAAATGTGTTAGACTAGTTCAACTACTACATAAAATGTAGGCACAACATGATAACAATTCTCAATTAAATTGATCCAAAGTAGCACAGACAGTAGTGGGAGGTTTTGTATAGCCTATCATTGTCAAAATAATACCTCTAGGAAATATCATTATTCCCTAACCTTTATAGAGTATATGCTAGAGAGGTTAGTTGGTCATCCTTTCTATCATTTCTCAAATTTCTATTCAGGATATAATCATATTCATATATCCCCCAATGACTAAGAGAAACCTACCTTCACTTTACTTATGGGATTATGCCTTTATAAGAGTGCCTTTTCATCTTTTATAATGCTCCCCACCACCTTTCAAATTTTAGTGATGGCAATCATCTTGGAAATGGCTGGAAACATTCGTTAAAATGTTCATGGAAGATTTCTCTATTTTTGGGGATTGTTTTGATAATTTTGTAACTAGTTTGGGATTTATACTAGGTGGATGTGAGAAGACTAATCTTGTACTTGGTCAGGATAAATTACATTTTATGGTTAAGAAGGGATAATATTAGGACATACAATTTCTAATTAATGGATTGAGGTAGTCCAACCTAGATAGTCATTTTAAAGAGCCTACTACTACCTATCAAACTAATGTAACCTCTAGGTGAAAGACAATAAATTTTACTTTGGTTACCAATATTTGTGAGAACTCAAATCTAGTTTATCCTCAATCATTATCATTAGTTCATTGAATGAAACTTTACCTTTTATCATCATATGTGACACTAGTGGCCTAGATGTAGGAGAATCTTTAGGACAATATCATGAGAAAGTCTTCCACGTCATTTACTATGCTATTAATCTGCTTAATGATGCTCAAATCAAAATTTCTATATTTGAAAAGGAGCGTCTAGCGGTAGTATGTTCTTTTGAGAAATTTAAGCAGTACCTTGTTGGATCTATAGTCATATTTTACACTGACCATGATGATATAGACTACCTACTTCAAGTGAAGGATGCCACACCAAGATTTCTCCTATGAATCTTATTATTTATTAGTTAAATTGTGAAATTAAAGATAAAGAAGGGTACCAAAATGTTATAGATGACCATCTTTCAAGGTTGGAAAATATTCAAGGGGACTAACCACATTCCCGTAGGAGATTCCTTCCCTAATGAGAGACTATATGAAACCTATGTTTTTTTGTAATGACCCCCTCCTCATGTTATCACCGCTAATGGTGAACCAAAGAGGCAAGGGCCATTAAAAATATTTTTGGGATCCAAATTTGTAATAAATAACCAATAATAATTAACAATTCCAAAAAGTTTAGATAGCATGAGTAGGGAAGAAAATATCTCCTCCAAGGAGTTTTGGAATTGAGAAACTATTTATTCTAGGAAAGAACTAGCTAAATTCTCCATTTGTCATAAACATTACATCTTGTGGATTATCCTTCTTGAAGTCCATAACTTCATTCCTTAGATATGTGGCTAACCTAAAATGCCAACAAAAAATGTGGGTCAACATAAAGATATATTGCATATGTTACTAAAACAAAAAATGACGCAAGATCAAATAACTACAAGTAATGAACTTATCAATTTAATCTTACATTCCCATCCTATGAGAATTCCATCTTATTTGGTGTTTCACTCCCTATTCCAACAATGGATTCTATGGAGCTTGCCCCAATAGTAGATTTCGTGGTGATTGTCCTATAAATGGGCTACCTTCACCTCACCAGATTATTTGGGTCACTCTCTTAGTGATCATCCCTTAGAATTTAGGATTGATAATTTTCTAGGTTACCCTAAGGAGATTCATTATTGGTTTCAAGTATCATCTTGACAATACATGCAATGCACACTATATTTATCAAATTGCAAGTACCAAAACAACCAAGGCAATTTGCATTGAGAGTAAACTTTAAGTAAACTCTAGGAATAATTGAAAATAAAGTTTGTCTAAGAGAGATTTACTAATAATTAACCCACATACCTTATTTAAAAGGAAGATGGTGTCCAATCAAATCAAGACTTATCAGATGAATAAAAAAACCAATATTTTAATACCAAAGGTGTTGAAAACTTCTTAAAAGTCTTTATCTAGGATTTTGACGTTAATCAATTATATTAGGTTTTAGGGTTCATTTAATCTAGGGTATGGATTTACAATCATGGTTTACCTTCATGAAACCCAAATTGTCATATAGAACCTTGAATTACTTCATTAGGATTTTTATATTAAATATTAAAATTGCATTATCATCAAGGATCTCGTTATTTTCCCACATGAACTCATGCTTGGTTTCATTATTAGATCCAAAGTTTAGGGGCATAATAGTCTTATTAAGTTATCAAAATTAGGGTATAGCACATAATTGTTGGCTAAATTGGACATTATTATAATCCCTTTGTTTTTATGATGACAAACATTTCATTCTTGTGGATATAACGTGCTACTTGAGTGTTGCAGGCATTAGGTGGATGACAAACTACTTGGAAGATCTATATGCTAAAATTGCTTTAAGTCATGAATGTAATCAAATGTAAACACTTGTACAAGTATATAATGTACAAGTACTTAGACATCATGTAAATCAAGCGTTAGATCTTCCCTAGCCAATCACAACACTTAGATAGGTCATCCCCTAAAATAGTGTCACATATGCACACTCATACACACACTTAGCACTTAGTTTAAAACATTGAAACAGGGTTAATCTCGGTCGACAAACTCCTCGATTGAGACACTCTCGGTCGACAAATTCCTCGACCGAGATTGACCCAAGTAGCCATTAGACCCAGCAGACAAGGTGGTTGGGAGTTGGAAATGAACGTTGTAATCACTTGCTCCAGGTTGTCCCTCAGTCGACAAGACCTCGACCGATAAGGACTCTCGATCGACAAATCTTCGACTGAGATGAGTTCTGTCTGCACTTTTTAGAGTTAATTAACTAACCATTGTTAAAGCAACTAATGGTTACCTAACGGCTAGTTAAGCACTAAGAACCCCCTAGAAAGTGTCTAGAACGTCCTTAAGCATCCATAGGCCATTCCTATAAATAGAACAAGCCATAGGACACCTAGAACACACTTGTGCTACACTTGAGCATTCATACTTGCAATTGACAATTCATTCTTGTGAGGAATTGAGCAATTCCTACATTGGCTATACATTTCCATTGCTCTAAATTCGTGTCCTATAGGCTAACATCTCCTATCCACAACACCTACACTTCCATATACATTAGTTAGGAGATCAAAATGCTTGATATAGGAAATCAAGCCTTGTGATACAAGTGGTATTGTAATTTCTATTTTCCTTCTTGTTCCTTTATATCTTTTGTACTCTCCTTGCTACTCCTAGGGTTGGAGGCTGTAGATTGGAGAGGGTTTGACTTCTCAGGTGAAGAAGGGTCTTCTCGGTGGAGAAGGTGGACTTTGGACTACTTCAAGAAGGTTGTCTCAATGGGAAGCTACTTCAAGAGGAAGGCTACTTCAAGGGGGAGCTTGAGGTTACTTCAAGGAAGGTTGCTTCAAGGTTGGTGAGACTACTTCTAGGTGAAGGCTGTCTGAAGGGTTTGGTGAAAGAATTGTAATTTTATGTAATATCCTTGCGAGGTAATAAAATTTAATTCTTTCAAAATCCCGGTTGGGTAAGCAACCGGGTAGTGGATTGACTGCCTTAGTATTTGCTAAGGTTGGAACCACTCTAAATCCTTGTCCCCTTGTCTAATATTTTTGTGGTTGCTTTCTTTGTTTGAATTGTATATAAAATATCCATAAAACCCTATTCACCCCCCTCTAGTGGTTTTTCAATAATGATTAATATAGGTAATTAACCTAACTTACATGCTTCATCATATTTTGAAGGATAGTGCAAGGAATTAGAGGTAATGATGTTATCATACATGGGGTCATGGTGTCATAATATTCAATATTAGGTCATTAATTAAACTCTAATCATCAAAAGATGGACATTGGAGTGAGTTAGGTAACTAGGACTAGAATTAGCTTATGTAAATATCACTATTTGATTCCTCATTGTTGTATCATGTTAAACTTGACTAGATATATGTCATATTTTGATACACCTAGCATTTTCTAGATGTTTTGAATATTACCTCCATTAGATTGAATTCAATCAAGATATGAGCCAAGCACTCTGCCTTAGCTTGTTGGTATTTTTTCAAGGTTGTCCAATGCCATTGGAGTTTCCCCATCACCCACTCCAAACCCTAGGGGTCCGACCATTGTGCCTGCTTGAGACCTAGGTGAGAGATTGGTCTAATCATGAGTCAATGTTGGCTTTGATCATATAGCTACAACTGCATATGCCTTTTTCAAGCATGACTGGCGTCTATGAGCATGGCCATGGTAGTTGGCTCACTGGATCTAGAAAAACACTAGGGTAACATGGCTTGCAAATGTCCCTAGAGGTGTTGGTCATCCTCGGGAAGGCCCTATAAGGTTGCTGGTGGACTGGGTATGAGCCAATGAGGTTTGCAAAGAGGGAATCCCAAGGGGTGGATTGTGGAAACACCGCTACATCATTGTGCACAACGATTAGAAAAAGTGAGGTGTTTCTACCCTCAACTGTTGGAAGCAAGACTTGGAGAAGAAGGATCAAAGGACTATGAAGATACATAAGGTATAAATGGTATGAGGAGGCCAGTGTTAAGGTTTTGGGGATTCTTTCTAACCGGGTTGAGAAACTATGGTTATGGAGGTTTCAAACTCGGTATTCAAGGTAGTACCTACCCTCAACCTACTGATGAATGCATATTCATCCTGGTTTTAGTTGCATTTTCAGAATAGTTTGCATTCATATGCCTAATTTTAGTTAATATTTTAGATTTAACTTACTATTCTTTAGTTTTATGTTAATTTGTAAGGTTTTAACCCAAATATTTGATTTTCATGGTAGGTTCTAGCTTCATTTATTTTGCATCAACGTAAGAAATGGTGATCATACTAGTCAGTGTTGACTTCATTGAAACAAGCCCTTATCCACAAATCAATAGCCCCCTTAGATGTGTTTTCATCTTTCTAAAGTCTCATCACTTTGCTCATCTCTACACTTCCATTCATGGATTAATGATGAAAACTTTCACACATCAACCGACAACAAGTCCAAGAATTTGACCTACCAATGAAAGTCCCATGTCACATACACCAATGAAGCTCTCTTCCTCTACAAACCAATGAAGTTCCTTTGTTCCATCACTAATGGCCAAAGACCAATGGAACATATGCATCCATCTACTGATGGAGACACATTGTTGTCTACCAATGAAACCTCTACACCATCAAGCGATGATGCTACAACTAGTCTATTGGTGGGTTTTTAGCCCTTATGTCTACCAATGGTAATGATAAAATCTTCAACCAATGACACAAATTGATGGAATATTTGTGTGTTTGTCAACCTACAAATAGCACACACCAATTAAGACTATGAGAATCATGAGATCTCTATTCTTCTTTGAACGATCACCTCTTTGCATCCATGGGGGGTGAGGACTTAACAATAGATGGCTTAGAGGGTTCCAAACCCTAAAACCTATCTATATAGAAGACTTTGCCTCCATGGAAAGGGATCCCCTATCAATGCCTCCAAGATTTCCAAATCCATTCCGATCATCTACCTTTGATCATTTCCTTGGTGGATGAAAACTTCACCTCCACCAAGTCTTGAATGTTATAACTTTGAAATAAGCTTGACTAGTGAGGTCGTCACCTCCATTGGTTAACAATCCCCATCCACAATCATTAACCTTGCTTATTGATCACCGCTACAACATATACAGTCCTTGAAATAAGGTAGGCCTACAACTCGAAGTCTACCTTCAAAGAATGTCTAGGGGTGAACTTGTAGTTGCATCATCAACCATCAGTATCCAACCAGAATATAGGCATCCACACACCATTGGTGTGCCTTATTCTTCTATTGTGTCGATTACCTTCTTCTTTATTTACCTACTATTGTGTTTTATGATTCCATGGTTGAGTAGTCATCTTTCTAGGGTGCGAGGAGTATCCCTACTACCCATTTTTCTCTTTTCCACTGCTAATTATGCCTATATGAGAATTACTTATTATGGATCAAATGTTTTATGCTTGTGATCACTTATGATTCATGGGTCCATAAAAAATACAAATCTAGGGTAATCACACTTCAAATGTATACCTGAAACCTTAGACACACACAATGATGATACATGGCCTCGTGTAGTAATCAGGGTCGAACACGGGGATAAGGGTGACAATCTATTTAGGATTTAAGGCCTTAGCTTAGATAAGTCAATTCAAGGGTAAATCTGGTGTTCCTTGTAGAACAAGGTAACCAACAAAGACTAAGAGAAAAAAGTAACTAAAACAAAGTTAACAAAGAAAAAACAAGTTGTATATATTTTAATGGGTTTTACTATTTGGATAGAAATCAAAACGAGCTTCACCAACTGAACACATCCACCAACATGCAAGCACTCATACTTGTTGTATTCCCTTAGCATAATTTATAGATAATCTTCATTAGTATATGTAACCTACACTCTAGCAATCAAGTAAGATAAATATTATTAAGCATGTCTCTATCTCAAGATAACAAACAATACCAAATGTACAAACATATGATCACTAGAACTAGTGATCTAACACTTTCATGCATTCAAACCTCTTCCTAACTCTAAATCTGATCTCCTACCACTCTTTTGATGTATCAGAAATCAAGTATCACAATAAGGCAGCTAATTATGCAAGTGATTCATTCACGGACAAGATCAAGGAGATAAACATTGCTAAAGAGTATATACATTCACATGGATATGAATATTTACATGTAGGGAGAGCCTTAATGGCTACTCCCAACCCAAGGTAATGAGTCTAGCTGCTCATAATTACAAGTAAAAAAATAGATTTACCAGTGATTATGGCCATGATCGAATAGGAACGAGGGATGAAAATGGGCATGGTGAAGAAAAAAGAGCTAGAAAAGTGGTACAATAGCCATAGGGATATTGAATTGCACTGAAGACCTCCTCTAGGACACTGGAAGTTGCGTCAATGGTAAAGAAAGTGGCCTCAGTCTACCTTCTCTTATAGGAAAAAGGTAGTCATCTTCAAAGGATGCAAACAGATGGACTCAGATGCTTGACCGGTGGAAATTGGAGGTGGCAACAAAGTTTGACATCACTTTATGCATAAGAATACATGCCTCTATTTGAAGGCTTTAGGTCATGTTAAGGATTGGTTAAGGAATCAAGACACCTGAAGGGTGGGAGATTTACTTACACCTCAAGATCTAGAGCAAGTGACTTGGGGCACATGCTTAACTAAATTTGGCAGTAGCTGTGGTCACAATGAGTTCATTAGTAGAGGGTTGATTCTGTAGCATCATCGATAGGTGGTTGCACCATCATAAGATTGTGGTAGACCCATTATCAGTTGGAGTGGATAGAGTTCACATTGATATACATGACCATTTGGGTTATTAGTAAACAAGAGTGGAGGTTCTCATTGGTTGGCAATGACAGGGACAACATTAATAGACTCCAACAGATCTTACATCAGTTGAAAGTGTAGAATTTCCATCGATGTATGCTATTGATGGAAAATTTGGACCCTCTGTGTTGTCATTTGATGCATTTAGCCGGATTTCATCAGTTGTAGTGTATAAAACTAATGGAATGGTTGTGCACTCCAAATTCATGTTTTTCTAAAGAGAAATGAAAGGTTATCATTAAAAACTAGATGACGATAAACTCAAGAAAATATGAGACTTATCATACAAAAACCTAGGATTTCAAAAGGAATGAAAGGTAAAATGAAACATCCACAAAATTGAATGTTATCAATCCTCTAAACTTAGAGTCTAACTTGTCCTCAAGGTAATACATAGAATTAGAGTATGAAACATATAAGGGCTTTGAGTTATGGGATCACAATGTTGTGATTATGTCTTTATGTCAACTATATGCTAAGATTCCTGCCTAGTTGCCTTATCTATTCTTTGTTTCCATAAATCTCTCTTAAAACTTGAAGCATTCTAATCTTTGATCGGTTACTCTCCTTTCTTAGGGCCATGTTCTTCCTTTGTAATATCCACTCCAAGTCTTGCTTCTTGGTCATATTTGTGCATAAATCTCATACAAACTCACTTTCTTCATGATTTTCATTTTTTTGGATAATTTTGAGAGTTTGTAGGGTTTATAGAGGTTGATGTGTAATTGAATTTTCTTTGGATCACTCAACCAGAGGTCTAGTGTAGCAACAAGTGTTTATGTGAAAATCATTAAAGAACAAGGGGTTATTTTGTAGAGATTCTAGGTTCTACTATAGGTCATGGCATAGATGCGTCTATGAGTGGAACTATGCATTGACCGAGTAGTACCCTTTGCTCATAGCATGATACAACTCTCATATTTTTATTCATACATATGCTTTTATTCTCTCCTTTTTGGCTTTTGGGATGATAGGATTTTCTTTTTGGATTTTTGTGGGCTGCCAAGCCTCCTTTTTTCCTTTTTAGGGTTTTTATGACTAGAAGAAGTAGCTTTTCCTCGAAATGAGGTTTTGAATTTCCAACATTTATTTGGGGTCTTGGATGATCACTCAAGAGCGTATTTGACTATGATCCAACCCTGTTCTTAAGAAGTTATCGATGTAAGTAAGCATGTTATTAGTAATATGTACAATCTTAAAGTAGAGATGACATAGAAGTATGACCACTCAATGAGTTATTTGGATTTATTTCCCAAATTTGCCACTTGAAAAAACAATGTGCTAAAGGATATCTTGAAGACAACTAGACCTAGTCTATGTGTGAATATAAATCTAGGAAAGTTGGATCCAATTTTCCTAATGCCAAACTTCATCCTTTCTTTTGTCAAGAAAAATCATACGGACTAATCTATTAAATTTCATCTAACATGTGCAAATAATAAAAACTCCAAATTTTCAAAATTGTTGGAGATATATTATATGCAAATGATGTATAAGTAAGGGTGATATTAGAAAGATCGGCAACAAGAGTGTACCTATCTTGCATGTTCACCCCAAAACATAACCTTCACTCTACCCCAGAGTGAGAGGTTAGATGTAAAAATGTGAGTTTCAAATATAGTCTTGTATTCTCCATTCACCCAATGGGAGTGCAACAACTAGACAGTGTATGCACTTCATAGGTGATGGTATTCATTTTCTTAGAGTTGTTCTACCCTTTTATCCATGGTGTCCGACACTTGTGTCCAGAACAGAAATGGAGAGATTAATTATTAGATTGTTTTATCTATTGTGGGGTTCTATGATAAATCATGGATATACAAATTCTTTGTCTTCTGTTGAGTATTCCCTTCCACATTTCTTGATTAACTTGATTATGCATTTTGCAAACTACTTAGCATTCTGTCCAATTATGTTGGCAAGTTTTATGTTGTTTTTTGTTCATATCATGTTGTAGAGAGCATTAGAGCTATTGTAAAAAAATATCATTTTAATAGTCATGTTGATGGACAACATCGTCTAATGTCCATCATGAAGAATGTGTTGAAAATTGATTTATGGATGTGTATATTTAGTTTATCAATTAACCTTTCTTCTTCTCTTAGTCCCCTTTTGAGAATCATGTCTCCAAGGAGTTTGTATCCTATCATGTAGACATCGCCCATATCATCACTCAATAGATATTGGCAAGTTTTGATTACATTTACTATTGTGTATCCTCCAAACATAAGGATATCTCTTAGGTTTGGATTTAGAATTCTTATATCGCCACATTGAAAGATGACTACAAGGTCATCTTTAGGTTTGAGTCTTTCTATGATAAGATCTCAGTTTTCTTCTAGTATCTCATAACATGACTCCCCATCAAAGTTATCAAATGTTGCAATTACAATATCCACACGTGATATATTTTCCATTGCGGTGACAAGTTCATGGGGGATTTCTTGGTTTGAGTCTACCATCTATTTTTATTCAGGCTCTACAGTGATCTGGGTGGTTGTTTCTAGTCCTGGGTATGGTTGAGAAGGTGTGTGTTGTACTGATATTGGAGTCTTCCTAGCTTGTTGGGTAGGTTCCTTGTAGATAAATTTAAGTGTTTTTCTTCACGGTGCCTTCTCTAGAAGGAAGATTGTTATGTAAACCAATCTTGGGTTAGTCTCCATGTGTGGTTGTAAAAGAATCTTCTGTCATGCATGATTTCCAAGACATACTTCCTTCAAAGCCCGTGGAGGTATTTTTTTGCAGTCTTCTCGGGGGTTCTTTGGTTTAGGGACTCTATCACCCTCAAAACTATGAACACATTGTCCCCTAAATCAAGAAGTTGTTGGGGAATTTAGAATTCATTAGGAAATTCTTCCTACTTGATTTGTACCAGCTATCAACTCCTTGTTAAGATATTCAAGTCTTATTGGGATCTTGGAATGTTTTGAGCTTAAGATCTTTGAAAAGAACTCTATTTTCATAGAGGATCTCTTACATTGTAGATATATATGAATCCTTGCCATTTGTTAGGTCCATAAATGATAGAATCCAATGATCTTTTGCCTTGTAAAATACAGTAACACGCTTTATGTTTTTGGCACTTTTTAGAGTGGAGAGGAGTTCACTAATAGAGGATTCTTTAGAATTTCCTTCATAGCATCTGGAAGATAGACTCAACATAGTGTTGAATTATGGCCCTTTGTTATCTATGTCCATGAATTCTTCAATAATAGTTCCACATAACACTTTGAAGATAATTTTGTTGATGGAGTCTTCTGATACTATACATCACTCTTAGGTTTCCATCATCAAGGATTTAGTACACATCAGTGTAGAGAGAAGTTCATTGAATAATGGTCCTTTGGCCTTGAATGCTATCTTAGATCTTCCCTAGTTGATATGCACCCTTACTTCTAATATAATACATCACTTTTAGGCCTGTCATCATCAAGGATATTGTCCAGGACATGGATATCCTACAGAAGCATCCCTATAGTGGACATCATATCCATATTCCTCATTTTAGAGGGTTGGGGTGGAGGTGCAGCTTGGCTGGCATCATGAGGAATTTCTATTTTGGGGAATATTGACTTCTCTATTTTCTTAGGGGTGTCTTAAATAGAATATTTATGTGTCCCTCCTCACCATATAAGGTTCCCTCTTCATAACTTCCCCTGAACATATCAATTTATTGTATTCCACTATCATCAAATTGTGTTGAGGGTTGGTTGGATGTGAACTCTCCACAAACATCATAATATCTGAAAAGTGAGGTGGATCTTTATAAATGAAGAGGTTTTCAAGTCTATCCATCAAATTGTATGCATTCTAGATTACTTATCCTTCCAACAGAAGGACATGGTTGGGAATTGGTTCATTATCACTCATTTAATCTTTTGTGTTAGTGTTTGTACTTTCTTCATTGTCACCTTGCACAACTTCATCCCTTATAACTTTATCTGGCTCATTCTCCCCATGTTCCTTTGATACATTCATTGGCTATTTGAGGGAGGCCATCGAGTTCATGTTGTCTTCATTATGATCATAATTTTTTTTGGTGTTGTGCACATATTCCTCTTCCTCTTTGTTGTATTCCGAGAGGACCATGATGGCACAATCCTTCAGGGATGGTATTGCTGGAGCCGTATTTTGGACTATCAAGGCCATGATTTCTTTGTTGTTGTTGATAGAATTTTTGTTAGGAAATGGAGAGTGTATTTCGTCTTCATGTTGTCTCCTTTTCATTTTAGCATTTGTCTCCTCATGTGGTGCAAGTGTTGTAGAGGTTGAAGGGACTTCCTTCCTCTTTTTGAGCTCCTATGAGGTGTGGTTTTGTTGTGGAAGGATGGTTTCTTTGTAGGGATATATGGGGATAGAGAGAAATTAAAAAAATTGCCCATATTTCCTAACCAACAAATTGCGTCAACAATGATGTATCTAGGAAAGAGGGTGCTAGACATACCTTACCCTGATGAAAGTCTAACAATTATTCTTATAGAGAGATGTGATTCCTTCTTAAGTAGCACAAGGTTGAGATCTGTAGGCTTCCTTCTGGTGAGTTTGCATGGACAATGGTTGATGATGTCCTCCTAGAATGGAAACAAAAGCTTATAGACATCTACATAATCCATACAGACCACTGAGAACTCTACATTGTGCTTCTAGAGCCAACGTGAAAGAGTTGTCCTTCCATTTGTCAACAAGCTACTGTAAACTTCCTTTCCCCTTTCTATCTCTCCCTATCAGGTAGGAATGCTAGACTCTCTCACACATTACTAGAACTATGAGATCAGGAGTCCATCGATAATCTCTTCACTTCCTCTTTAGAATTTATGTCTATTATGTGTGTTGAGCCTTGGTTACCCCCTCCTTATATAGGATTGGATGGGCTAGGATTTCCAAAACCCAGAGGATAGGAAAGGTTAGATATCATGGCTTGATGTCTGTTGCAGACAAGTAGTCGGCCGAGTGGACCATCTAGTCAGTTGACTAGCACACTAGTTGATTGAATGGACTATCCAATGGGTCAATTGGCTCAGGGGCTCACTAACACTATCTTTTAATGTCATGATTAACACACGTCGTTACACAACCCTTAAATTTTTTACCTAATCAAACTAGTCCTTTAACCTAGTCAAACTGGTCATTTCACATCCAAGAAGTCAACTGGACATTCTAGTCATCCAACTCAGTATTTTGACCATCAATTGGGAACCCAATTTAGTCAGTTGGCTGGACACTCCAACCGGTCGACTTGTTGGTTCCATCAGCCAGGGTAAGTAGGCTCCATTAGGTTGACTATACATTCCATTTGATTGACTAGCACACTAGTTAGTCGACTGGATACTCTAGTCAGTCAACGGGCATATCCATTGGTGTTTAATTTGATAACATAAACTCTTTTGGTAACCAAGTTAAATGTTATCCTTGAGTAAGCTCCTATTTAAGTGCATCCTATGTGTGTGACCCTATAGGTTCCATATTACATTGGCAGTGAAGTCCATAACCATTATGAATACACAAGCAATGAAAGGTATATAGCAACAAATCATTGCTACCCAAGTAAGTGGAAAGTTGGAGACCAACTTCAACCTATAACATTCATAACATGATTGTATACTTCCTTTGTCTCTGATATCCAAATTGAATCTGAGGCTTGGAATCATCATCCTCTTAATACTCAATATATGTTTCTTGAACTAGAGTAGATTGTTGAGATGCAATGAGTTCACATTATCACATATTGACTCACATGAGCATGGCCATGCATTTGTCAGTCTCACTTATCAAGGCCCCGGGATATCAAACTCTCAATCAGAGGGAAAAAATCCTATCTATATCACTCACAATCAATCCCCATGTTTCACAATGTACCTAATCACCATCTTTATGGCTACCCTGATTCAGGATCATGTTAGCTGGTGTCAAACTTCATGGAATGACATGTGATGAGTGTGGTGATTTCAGGTCTAAGAACCACATTCACCACTATTACATTGATAGCTGATTCTCACTACCATTTCATGGTTTCCATGTATCCCTCTCAAGTGGGTATGTCTGGTACACTATTCTATAACACGTACCTAGGTGTTGACTTGATATTCAACATCATGACTAATGAGACTCTGTCATTAGTCAACACACATTCCTTTCTTATGTATTATTGTCGTCTATTTTGCTTCCATAATAATTACCAGGGACATAAGAAGAACGTATGTACTCTTATTATACATATGATCTCATACTTCAGGTCCTTAACCTGAATACATATGTCATCAAGTAGAATCATTATTTATACATCTATTATGCTTGTGTCATTATCTCATAACTGAGATAGGCATAATAGACATAATTACCTTTATTAATATCATCAAATCAAATACTAGATGTCACATACAATCATCAAATGATCCACTCTACATGCATATACACCAATAGAATCCCACTTACACTTAGAGCCAATCACCCACGAATCCAATTACAAGTGATTCACCGTAACCATCATGTTTCTACTGTGTAAGTACTTTTGTTAGTGGATTAGCAACATTTTCCTCAAGTTGGTACACATATTCACATATCCTCGATGTACAATCTTTTGTATGAGAAGGAAGCACCATAGTATGTGATCTTGGTTCCTTAGCCTATCCAATATCTACATTGTTTCCGCAACATCTCTATTATGCTGTCAATGGTTGGATCCACCCCAAGTTCACCAGTGAACTTCTTGATCCATGCAATTCCCTTATTATGTCTAGAACAACAATGCACTCAGCTTCTATTATAATTGACAACAATTCTCTCTAGCCGGGGACCTTTCCAACTTACAATTTTATTTTTAAGGCAAACCACAAATTGTGATCGAGATATTTGTCAGTTCAGAAGCTTGCATCGGTGTAACCCTTTACACCCAACTCTTCCTAATCAAGATAATCAAGGAACTAATCCTTACTGCTACTTAAGAATGTTCTTTATGACAGTCAAGTAACCTTCACTGAATATGACTGATATCTACTCATCATGCCCAAACATACGATACATTGGGATGAGTACATAACATTATAGACATGAGATCCAATTGCGAACACATATGTCATCTTATTCATGTTCTCCCATTCTTCAGAATAACTGGGACACTGGGCTCTAGAGAGACTAATTCCATGAAACATGGACAAATTTCCTCTCTCTAAGTACTTCATGTTGAACCCCTTCAACACTTTGTCAATGTATGTACTCTTAGTTAGGCCAAAAATCCTTCTATATATAAATAAATAAATAAATAAATAAATATATATGTATATATATATATATATATATATATAGATCTTGATTCCTATCCCATAAGATGCTTCACCTAAATCCTTCATGTAGAAGATACTTATATATATATATATATATATATATATATATATATATGATTCCTATCCCATAAGATGCTTCACCTAAATCCTTCATGTAGAAGATACTTCCCAGCCATTTCTTTACCATTTTTAGGGTAGGGATTTCATTCCTACATACAATATGAGGAATACAATTAAGCTCCCACTAAACTTCTTGTGAACACATGTCTCATCTTCATTTTGAATCAAGCCAAACTTTTTGACTACCTTGTAAAATTGAAGGTCCCACCTTCTGAGATACTTGCTTCAATACAAAGGTTGACCTCTGTATCTAAGCTACACTGGAAAGCATGATCTTGATGGATGTCATCCATGTCAGTCTTCAGGACCCACTTGCACCTTATGTGTTTTACCCCTTCAGGTGGATCCACCAAGGTCCATTCGTTGTTGTTATACATGGAATCCATCTTATATCTCATGGCCATAAGCCATTCTCAAATTCTGGTCCCTCTATATATTCTAGGTAGGTTGTTGGCTCATCATCTATGATCAACTCATCACTTTTTTGAGTCATAATATATCCACATCTTTTAGGCTCAACGCGTGTTCTACTAGATCTACGAGGTTCATGTGTTACACGAGGAACTTGAGGTTCTAAAATAGTTTGTGACTCTCCTTGTTCCTCCTATACCTCTACATGTTCAATGTTTTCTTGTTGGTCTCAAACTTCTTTGAGATCTACTTCTCTTCCACTATTTCTTTGGGATCAAATTCCTTTGGAGGAACACAACAGTCTTGGAAACAATGATTTGTTGTCATATGGAGTGTAGTAGTATCCCTTTGGAATATCCAACAAACAACATTTATCTAATTTGGGATGAACATTTTCAAGAATTTGTTCTCACATAAGCTTCACATCCCCAAATCTTCATAAAGACTCATCGGAACATTTCCCATGACATATCTCATATGGTATCTTTTGAACCAATTTATATGGTATGTGGCTTAGTGTAAACCCTATGGTTTCTAAAGAATATTCCCTAGAAGGAAGTTGGAAGATTAGCTAGACTCATCTTTAGTCACAACATGTCCTACAAGGTACAATATCTTCCTTTTTATACATCATTACGTTATAGGTGGAGTCCATTGTGATACAATACCACAGTCTCGCAAAGGTCCTCAAATTATTAGTTCAAGTATTTTTCACATCAATCATATTGAAGTGATTTAATGCTAGTAACCACCTTTATCATTTGTTCTAAAAGTTCCACATACATTACTATGTATGAGTCCCAATAGATCACTCGATCTCCCACTTTTTCCAGTGAATGGTGCTTTTGTATTTTGCCCCATAAACAAGACTTGCATATCTTTATTGGTTCAAAACCAAAAGAGTCTAGATAACTATCTTTATGGAATCTATAGATGCTTTATGCATTTATGTGCCTTATACGTCAATGTCATAGGTATGTTTTGTTTTAGTTATCATGTTTCAGCCTTTAGGTATACACTATATATACTTATCTCTAGAATTAATCATTATAAATCATGAGACATTTAACACTTCCATAAAAGATCTTGTCTTTAAAATGAAACATGAATCCAATCTTGAAATATAAATCCACTCTTGTCCAAATAAGATAAATGATGTTTCTATGAATGGTAGGTACGTAATAGAAATTCTCTAATTCTATTACATCAACTGAGATAAATGACAATCTTTAACTGCAATAGCAAAAACTCTTGGTCCATTAGTTCCATGTCATGCTTTCCTTAAAGGCTTACTTCTTCTCAGATTCTGCATTAGAACATATTCAAGATACTCATATGGTATTGAATACCCAAGATGATGAAGTAGTAATCTTTATCTCATAAGCATATATATATATATATATATATATATATATATATATATATATATATATCTGAAGTAGATGTGTCCATCCCCTACTTCTTCTTCCTGACTTCATCTATGTAAAGAGGGAAATTCCTTTTCCAGTGTCTAGGTTGGTGACAGTGGTGGCAATTCTCTTTCTTACTGACTCCTCCCTTTGCTCTAACTACAGAAGGCTTTGATTTCTGGATGTCCTTAGAACTCTTATTGGCGTTGCCTTTGCCCTTGAACTTCCCATTTCGTCTGTTGATTATTATAACAAATCTAGGATTGTCCTTCTTCATTTGTGTCTTGATAGTTCTCAACATGCCAAGAAACTCATACATGAGTTTAGCAAAATTGTTCATGTCATAGTTCAGGACAAATTGGCTATATGATTTAGACAATGATTTTAGAATCACCTTCGTGGCCAACTCTTGGCCTAAAGAAAATCCTAGTATCCCCTAATGGATCTCCCTATGCCATATTGCACTTAAAACTGCCTTTGAGATATCATATCTCTCTTGTCTTGCCTAATCCTGTGAAACATATTCTTGAGATGTATTACCATCTTAATAACTTCCATGTTCTCATGTTATCTCTGCAACTCATAGATCATTTATTATAGCAATATTCATTTGACATATACAACATCTTCAGACTTCTTGTAAGCATCCCTTTCAAACTTGGGAGGAGTGGGAGTGGGTTCCTATGAATCTGGTGTCTCTTGGACATAGAGCTCGCACTGTTGAGAGAGAACAATTTTCAAGTCCTGAACCAGTCATGGAAGTTGTTCTCCTTCAATTTGTCCTTCTCAAGGACCGATCACTATGAAAAGGTGACAGTGTTTGCCATTTGTCTCTATAGTAGAAAATTTGCATTTTTTCAAAACACTTATGATTTGATTTGAAAATATTGGCAGTATTAGTTAGGCTTTTAATTAATTATCACTCCCACTATTCAGTTCAAATTGATAACCCTCACTATCGATTAGGAAGATTGCAAAGTACAATCCTCTAGTGAACCAAGATCCAAAATAATTGATTTATTACCCAACCAACGTCAGCATTCATAACCTATTACTAAGGTAGAAAACATTTGTCAATTGGATCCGATGTAATTCTTGGATAGATGGTATGCACAACTCCTTGACATAGTCCATCTATATAATTCTAGGCACTTAATCCCATAATCTCACCTAGTTTAGATTAACCCAAAAGCTAACACGATAGAAATGCACCCTGCTTGGTAGACCCACATAACTACCATCACACTTCCACAAGATAGATGGCACACCATGCTCTAGTGTAATCTACACTTAGTGGATCAAGCTTTTCATCTGTGCTGCTTATGGAAAGCATCTAAGACTAATATTGATTGAGAGATTTTATTTATAAATACATATGCATATCCAATCACCACATACTTATAATATGCACTAGTACATAACCGGCCTTTAGTTTCGATTATTTAAGGCCTTTAGTGTCGGTTTTTAAGCGACACCTATGTGGGCACCGCTAAAAGCCCAACCGTTACGCGTCGATTCTCAAACCGACGCCACAACCCTTCACGCGCCACTGAAAATGCACCAGCAGGGGGGTATAGGTGTTGGTTATTAGCTTTGAAACCAAAACCATATACCTTCGCACCACAGAAAGGGCACCATCTGGGGCACTATCAGTGTCAGTTTATTAGTGATAACCGACGCCATCTCACCCGTTGCCACGGTTGTGCTGGCCAGCACGACCGTGGTGTCTGGCCTGTTGCCACGACTGTGCTGGCCAGCACGACCGTAGTGTCTGGCCTCATTAGGGAAATTGACGTCGGTTACTAGTAGGGCAACCAACACTGTAACAATTTGTCATTGGTTTTATACAAATAACTGACGCCTATTTTATGTTTTTTTTTCTGTCAGTCTGCAGACCTACTGTGGCTGGTTGCAGGATGAGAAACATGCAGTTCAGTTATGAACTATAGGTTTTATGCCATCCATTGATATCATCCAACAACAAGCCACAAACCTACAAAATTAACAACATAAATGTTCACACATTTAGCAACCTGCAGTTCCATTCGATTTTAACACATGTAGAAACATTCAGGTAGCAATCTGTTGTTCCATTCATTTTACATTCACACATGTAGAAACATTCATATAACAACCAACAGTTTCATTCATTTTCACTCATACACATGTAGAAACATTCAGACATGTAGAAACATTCACACATATTATAATTCAGAAATTCATTTACAAAATATCATTTTTTAGTCATTATTTGCTATCAACATCCCAATTATATGTTAAAACCCCCACTACTTATATGGTTGTTGCCCATTCTTCTCTTACATCATTTAATTCTTCCGTCGTATAGGGATCATGTACATTTGGTAAGGCCTTTCGTATATTGTGGTCAGTTTTAAACACCTACAAAGAGAATGATGTATAAATATAATTAATAATATATAAATAGGAGTGATATATTTCATATTATTTAATGAGACTATATATAATACCTCAGGAATGGTATTGATGTCCATTGCGGCATATTTGATAATCATGTGCATAAATCGCATCAAATAGTATGCACATGCCCATCCGTTGTCTTGTGTAGCACACTATAAATTGAAACATACAAAATATTAAAAAATACAACTAATTAAGCACTGTTCACATAAATAATATATACATTGCAGTCAGGAACTTACTTCTACATTTGTCCAAATTATTTGCTGGTTCTTTTTCCTGGGGACCTTTCCTCCAGCCTTTTTGAACTCATCTAAACCCTTACATGTTAATGTAACACAGTACATTGCATAATTAAATAGTAATGTAATAACATATATTAAAAGATATGAAAATGAAATATTTCTCACCGGAATAATGCCATTTTCATTTTGTGTCCATATTTTGAATTCAATTTAGTCCCCTTAGGATCTAGATAATAGACAATGAACGTCTCAGGGACAATAACTAGTAACTCCCAATGCATACCACTAGAGGTAAAAAAGTTAAAAATTAATAACTCAAAATCCACAATAAAAATGTAATTTTCTTAAGTCCAAATTATAAGCAAAGTGAACTTACTCCACATTGAATGGAGCTATTATCAACGTCTTCTTATTTTGAGCAAAAGTTGTAAAAGCATCACAACAGTATTGTTGAACTGACGGAGGGTCTTTAGCTACTAGACTAATCAAAGATGGAATAAAAAATCCTACATGTTCGAATGAAAAATCTGCACATATCTTGTCTAAGTAGCTGCAAAACATGTATTACGTATGCATTAATAAATAAGAAACCAGATCACCAGATCCAAGGTATATGGATGTATAAAGAAGATCTCACATTATCCATATCTCTATCACAGATGTATTCAACCAATCATATCGAAACAACTCCAAAATATCTTGTATAAATAGGTTGCTTTCGTATGATTGACCTGCAGCATCCGCATCTATAGAAATAGTTATAGGGCAATTTATATCATGTTCGCCTAATCATATTGCCATACCCCTACAATCAAGACCTAACGAGACATGTAGGTCCTGTGGAACCCAACTTGGTAATGTAGGAGGTGGAGGCCTAGATGCTGTGGGTGTCTTCTTTTTAACATGTATATATATATATAATTTCAGATCAACTAACATCATATATACACACTAAAAATTTAACGTAATGTAAATTTACCATACAGTTTCAGAATAGAGGACAGTCGCTTTTGGCCACAATATCACTCCGCCTTCTGCCTCACCAAGCGTTTCACAATCTGGGTGGGCATATGGCAATGGAAGATCCATCCAGTTGGGGAATATACATAGCGGGCTTACACGAACCCAACCAGCTGGTAATGGAGACCCATGAAACATTTCCCCTGGTAGGGATGGGTAAGCCGATGCCTCTGCAATGACAAATTCTTTACTTTTTAGACAACATGGCTTCAACCCCTACACATTTTTGTGTAAAGAATGTTATATACATATATACATATCATCTTGAAAAGACTAGTTATTATGTCATAAAAATACTTACATTGGATGTGCTAGGTGGTGGGTCTATAGGATTACTCCCAACCTCTGTAGTAGGAGTATAGCGGGATGCCATATGTACTATCTGTTGAGTGGCAGTCTGAGATGCCTGCCACTTGCTCAGTGCTTCTTCGAGTTTCCTATCAACTAGCTTATCTACCTATATATGGATAAAAGAAACGTTAGCTTCTGATTATTGAATTCTCTTTTACAATAACATTATAAAGAAAGAATAGGTTACCTCTTCTTGTGAAAGTCCCGCTTTTGGGACATGTTTGCACTGGGATGGCCCAAAGAACGCTTTGATGCCCACACCAGCTCCTGCAGCCCTAACACATCCATGATGCTCTGGGTTACCCAGAGCAACTGTCAATTCATCCCTTGTGCCCTCAGGGATGAACTTTCCTTGTTTCCTAAGCTCGTGAAGCTCCCACTTATCGCCAAATAAAAATTTGTAATTAAGTAAACACCACAAATAATCAATATTTGAACGATTGTTGTAAGAGTTGTATTTTACCATTTTTGCAGCCGCCTCAGCAGTTGCGGTCTTCCTTATTTCTTCCTTCTTATTTTGCCTCCCATCTATCCAGACATCATGGTGAGGCATAGGTGTGCTACCTATAGTAGAGGAATCCTGAGTAGCAGCAGATTGAGCAATAGCCTCAGACTGTAGTCTTTGGCGAATGCCTGCAGACCCCTTTGGGCCCATTGTGTGGTCATGCACATTCAGTGCACGCCTTGCTTTTTACGCCTCACTGAGGGCCTAGTTAGTATGCACATTAATGATTTGGTTAGTAACACTAAATGTCAATCTTGAATAGGTGAATACAACATATATTAATTAAATTGGGGGTGACGCCTAATACCTTGAATTCATCAGTTTGTCTTGAAGCAACAAATGCGTCCCATTCTTCTTGGTCTAGGAAGTTCCACTGTTCTGTGGCTGTCTTCTTCCTCTTGTCACCTTCTTTTATGTATTCTCGGGTGAGATTTGTCCTATAGTTCCTTAGGACTTTCCCACAACATTGCATCACACATTTATGATGCAGCTTTTCATCCAATTCAAATATACTCTGCAAAATAGAATTGCTATTAACTAGTATCCAAAAAATTAGTAATCTAACAAATAGAATTGCAAATTAATAATAACTCACACATAAATCCTTCCATATTATGTCTTTCTTATCCTTAGGAACTTTATGCCAAGAATCTATCTTACAACCACAATGGCTACGAGTAACATACCCAAGATATGAAACAAACAAATTGCGATTCACTCCAATTGCATTTGCTACATTATCAAAATCCACAACAAGTTTGGATCCATTGCCCCTTTGTGCTATTAACTTCTTCATCATAGTGATGCCCCTTCTCTTGTCAACTTTTTGGTGCAGCTCATCAAGTGCCTCAAGTTCTTCAGAGGGTACATTTGTATCATCAACCTAAAATTTGACAAAATAAACACACTTACAGGATATAACTAGAAATGGACATATATATATATAAATATATGATATATATTTTTAAAACTTACATTGTGAGGCAGCGCATTGATGTCCTCACCCTCATGGTAATCATCAGCACAGTCATCAGGAGAATGCTCATCCATCTGAAAGTTCACATTCACATTGTAAAGTTCACATTGTAAAGTAATTCATATTGTAAAGCTCACATTGTAAAGTTCACTTTCACATTGTAAAGTAATTCGCATTGTAAAATTCACATTGTAAAGTTCACATTCAAATTGTAAAGTAACTAACATTGTAAAGTTCACATTCATAAAAATAAAACATATAAAAAATATAAACATGCCTCTAATATTGCGATTTTTTTATCAATTAACAATCCTTCATTGTGATCTCCGCACACATACAAGTCATCATTAGCTTCAATATTTGTTGGTGTTGGCAACCCAACTGAGAATGGACTAGAGTCATCATACTTATCATAGTACTCTTCTTCATCTATAGGATCTTCAATGAACTGTCTTTTACCATGAAGAACATAGTCGACGCTTAAAGGGTGACCCCACTGTTTTGGACGACACTCTTATCATCTTGGTGCTTTGTGTAATATGTGAATCCATTAATATAATACCCTTCATAAGACATAAAAGTCAATTTCAGTTTAAAGGTGAGGCATTTGATAGTTTCAGTAATATCATCTGGTGTTTGAGATCGTTGATGTAAGACTTTCTCTTCGAACCACTTAATAAATGTCTTATTATGCTCTCTAGCAAGCCACATTGTATTGGCTCGAGGATATTGTCTCTTGATGCAATTGGTATGTTCCTCGATATAAACACTCACTTCATCCATGTTGTGTAAAATATATAAGTGACCTTGTTCCAACTACTCACGGCTGATTAATTTCACCCGTGATCCCAAAATTCCTTTGCCAAATTGCTCCTCAATATTCTTGTCATTACCAGGAGTGTCATTATCACTGAGAAAGTCATTGCAAAAATCCATAACCTCTCTCGCCACATAACCCTCAATAATACTCCCTTCAGACCGATAACGGTTTCGAACATCACTTTTAAAAACACTCATGTATCATTCAAAGGGATACATCCAATGCAATAAAACTGGTCCCAACATTTTCACTTCCCTAGTCAAGTGGACAACAAGATGTATCATGATATCAAAGAACGACGGAGGAAAATACATCTCAAGCTGACATAGGGCAACCACTTCTCTTTGCAAATTATCGAGAGTATTAGGGTCAATAACTTTGCTGCACAGACTGTTGAAAAAGAAACAAAGTCTGGTGATTGCAAACCTTACATGCTTCGGCAATATAGATCGAATTGCCACATGGAATATTTGTTGCATTAGAGTGTGACAATCATGAGATTTAAGACCTATCAACTTCAGATCTTTCATTGATATGAATCTACAGATGTTGGATGAGTAACCCTGTGGCACCTTCACATTTACCAAACATTCACAAAAAGCTTTCTTCTCCTTTCTAGACAATGTGTAACAAGCGGGAGGTAAGTATGTTCTCCAATTTCCCATTTCACGTAATTCTGTTAATTCTGACCTTATTCCCATTTCACGTAGGTCCAATCTGGATTTTAGCCCATCTTTAGTCTTACCTGGTATATTCAACAAAGTACCAATGACACTATCACAAACATTTTTCTCAACGTGCATGACATCGATACAATGCCTGACTATCAAAGAACTCCAATAAGGAAGATCCCAAAATATTGACTTCTTCTTGAATAAAGATTTGTCACTCCGTGTGGCCATAGTACATTGTGATCTCTTACCAAATTCATTGACAAAGTCTTTTACTCTTTCATAAACAACCTCCCCTGGTATAGGTTTAGGTGCACTCTATTCCTCATTCAATCCATTGAATTCTTTGTGCTTCCTACGATACGGATGGAATTTTGTAAGAAACCTTCGATGATCGAGATATACAGTCTTACTGCCATATTTTAGCCTTGTTTAATCAGTGTTCTCTTCACATATAGGACATGCTTTAGCTCCTTTGACACTATATCCAGACAAATTCCCATATGCTGGAAAGTCATTAATAGTGCAAAAGAACATATCATGCAAATGAAATGTCTCTCTTCATGAAGCATCATAGGTCATCACACCTTCACCCTAGAGTTTCTTTAAGTCATCAATCATAGGTTCAAGATAAACATAGATATCATTTCCAGGTTGTTTAGGGCCCGATATCAACAACAACAACATTACATACTTATTTTTCATACACAGCTAGGGAGGAAGATTGTATATAACAAGCATGACTGGCCAAGTGCTATGTTGGCTGCTCAATGTCTCGTACGGATTCATCCTGTAACGACCCCGCCTCCCGGTAACCCTCGATTAAGGGAGACCGAAAGGTCGGTGCCGTTATCCAATTAACATGATCAAAGGTTCGACAAATAATCAATAATAATTATGACATTCTACTAACTAACTGGAATTTGGTATAAAATTAAAACTTTACTTACATTTGAAAACTTTGGAAATCTATCTATCCAGAGCTTGAAATATTCTATCTAATCCTCCTTGCACTTATTTCTTATTTCCACAATGTGTCACTTTACTGTTTGTTCTTTCAATTGTTGTTCCTAAAATGCTGACAAACAAAACGTCAGTCAATATATTGAAATATACTGGTATGTGGGAACAACCAAAATCTTGCAAATATGGCTAACAATTTAATAATCACAATCAAATTAATTTAACAAGCCAATTTACACTTTTCCGTATGACATTCTCCACCGCTTTTGCCCTAACCCTGGCATATCCACCTTAGGGTTTCCTTTGCCAATGACTTAAGGCCACCTTCTCAATCCCGAGCTTGGTGCCTGGGGGTCACCACTCATGGTGCCCACTAGTCATGCAATATCATAGGACACCTTCTCATTCCCGAGTTTGGTGCCTGGGGTCACCACTCAAGGTGTCCATTGGTCTACCGATCTGGGCCTAACCTTTGGCATCAAACATCAGGGTGGCATGTAGGTACGAGAATACATACTTCTATTTTTAATGTGATAATCATAGTGACTTTATGATTTTCAGGTATGAACATCCAACAGATAATTTGCATTCAATACGATTAACCATCCGGAAAATCCTCGGGAAACTAAGGTAGTTATCCATAATTAACCACATACCTGATTTGACAATTTAAACAGAAATATCCATGCAAATAAGAATCCAGCAAACAAGCATTTTCAACAAGATCCTGAAATAATCACGTAATTCCCTTTTTATTATTCATGTCATCAAGATCCATTAAACCTAGCTCGCTTCCTAGGGTTTCTAATTCACTTTTAGGGTTTCTATTACAATTAGGGTTTCCCTTCATCTTTTACTATTTTAAACCTTGATTTAATGCAATTGATCACCAACCCTAATTATTTCCACATCTAATCCTCAATTTTAGATTAAAGGCTTATTTAACCATTAATTAAGTTCATTAAGCCTCTTTTACATTAAAGCTATTATTTTTATCCCTTTAATCCATGACAAGATCATTATACACATTTATCATCAATTTAAAGTTCATTATAGTCTAATTCGCATATGAACTTGATTTACCATTAATCCCACATTTTATTCACGAGAAAACCCTAATTACTACATTTAGAGTATTTATCCACAAATTAGGAACTTTAATGCTCAAAATAACGTATTCCAACTTTAATCATGAAATTAATCAATTAAAGCCATTAATAGTCGAATTAATCAACATTAGGGTTTCAAGGCCCATTAAAGTATATTCATGCATATGAAACTCCAAATTAACTAATTATATGCAAAGTTCATCCTTTTTCTTCCTAATGTTCCTTTTTATCATTAACAGGCTAATATCCACTCTAATCAGCTATTAAACCCTTCTAATCACTTTAATCATATCAAAATAGGGTTCTTTAAACATTATTACATCTAAAGCTAATAACCTCCATTACTTTTCGAATTGAAATCAAAATTAGGCTTTAAATATATTTATTTAGATTCCTCTCGGTTTTCTGAGCAAAATTCATGTATAATGCACATCTATCCGAGCTACAATTAATGAGATACGCATTTTGCAAATTAACTTACTTTGGGCCAATCAGAATCTGCCACGTCGCTTCCTCCATGCAATGTTGTCCGATTAGGAATTAGAATTGAATGACTCTTTTACCCTTGCCCAAGTGGCCAGCTCTTCATACCTGGGAGGGGTATAACCGTCCAAAGCCCACAGAGTCGTCTTTCACCTCCCGATTGCGCCCAGCAGCCGACCTAGATGCCCTTGCGCGGTTCCTCCCTCCCTCTACTGACCTCGACGACCACCAGGGAGGTGGTCATTGCCTCTGCTTCCCCCTAGCACACGCGAGGTGCCCCCAATCTGTGGCAAAAACGGCCGTTCGTGCGCGAGATCCGCCCATGTTTGTTGTTGCGATTCATGCAGATCTGCAGTCCTTTAGCAAGAGCTACTCAAAGACAAGGGCGGAGGTAAGGTAGCCGATCCATCTTGGGGTGGACGTGGAAGCCTGTTGCCTCCATCAAGACCGCAACACCACCCTTCCTTGCTCCAGGGATAGTACTACCCACCCATTAGGGTTTTTGCATGCAAGAAACGAGAAGAAGGGAGAGATGAGTGTGTGGGTTCTCTCTGGACTCGGCCCTAGGTCGTACCCCTTATATAGGGGAGGGTAGATGGACCCTATGATGCTCATCCACGAGATTCAAGTCTTTATTCTTAAAACCACATAATTCATTAATAATGCATCACATTATCCTCTTATTATGCAATTTTGGTATTTTCTCTTTCTTTCCTCTTTATTGGGACTCCTTGGATCCCAAGAAGCTCTATTATTTCGAAATCCTTTTTATTGGATACTTATTATCCTTAAATGCATCAATATGCATTATTTCACATTATCTTGTTTATTTCTCATTAAAATATTTCTTTTTGAGGATTCCTCTTTATTTCCCTTTTATTTTCCTCATTAGTATTCCTTTTATTATTAGGAATCCTCGGAATACGAAATTCCACTAGGGATTACTCAATTATACCTCTTTTCACTTATTTTCCACATTTCATCATTGTTTTCAATTTCTTTCTTACTAAAGAATTACTTAATTAATATTTTCTTTTCTTATTGCACTCTTTATGCAACTTTGGACTCCTTGGAACCCAAGGAACCCAAGAGGCACGAAATTCATTCTTGGATTACATTCCTTTAACTTCTAGAGGTTTCTACCTCATCTCTCTTTTCTCAACAACTCAATTATTCATTAATTAATTGAATTTCCTTGTTATTGGACCCAATAGCCAATAAAGCCCACAAATCAAACAACAAGGCTATTTTAAACGAAATCCATTTATTCACAACAAATTATATCATTATTTGTCCAAATATCTTTAATATGAGAAATTACATTTCTCACCAAAGGAACCCAAAATTTGGGGTTGTAACACATCCCATCTGTACAAAGCCCAAGTCTTAGATTCCTAACTTCTTCCAAATTCAGGGTACAATAGATCAATCTTCTTCCACTGTGGGGAATCAGACGCATGTCGTCAGATTCCATCATTATTTTTCTTAACATCTGCATGCCACCTCAAATTCTTCGCATCTATCGGATTGGCAAACAAGCGTTGAAACCATTATATTATAGGTAGATACTACATCACCTTGGCAGGAGAACCAGTTTTGGACTCCCCCGAAGTCGTCAATTTATACCGGGACACACCACATTTTGGACTATCTTTCAAATCCACATAGTCCTTTTGAAATAATAAACAATCATTTGGGCATGTGTGTATCTTCTTGGCATCCATTCCCATTGGGCACAACAATTTCTTTACCTGGTATGTTGAGATTGGCAGCCCGTTTCCTTCAGGAAGCATTTCTTTCAACAAAGACAACAATGATGTGAAGCTTTTGTCTCTCCATCTATTGTTAGCTTTCAGCTTATACAATCTCAACATAGTGCTAAGCTTCGTAAACTTAGTACAACCTGTGTATAACGATATCTCAACATCATGCACAATGTTTCTAAAAATGGGAGGTGGATCGGTGTGCTCTACCCCCACAACTATCTAGCATCACTCTACCCCACAAATATCAACAACTCAATTATTAATTAATTAATTGAATTTCCTTGTTATTGGGCCCAATATCCAATAAAGCCCACAAATCAAACAACAAGGCTATTTTAAACGAAATCCATTTATTCACAACAAATTATATCATTATTTGTCCAAAAATCTTTAATATGAGAAATTACATTTCTCACCAAAGGAACCCAAAATTTGGGGTTGTAACATCCTTCCCCTCTTATGAGAAATTTTGCCCTCAAAATTCCATCAAGTAAGCAAACAAACAGGATAAGTCTTCTTATGTCCATCAGGGCTCCCATGTGGCGTCACCCTTTCCATGGTGTTTCCCAAGAACCTTCATTATCTAATTTTCTTCCATTTGAGTTATTTCTTACCTTGGTATATCGTACCCTCATAGGTGACTCAGGACTTTTCAGCCTTTCAAAAGCTGAATAGGTTCCGGGCACAACACCTGGCTTGGGTACCTCACATAGTGCTCTAAATCGGACTCATGCAACACATTATTTTATCCTGAGGGGTAAGGTTAAACACAACCATCTCTACCAATCCATCTCTAATGGACCCATATATCGGGGACTCAGCTTTCTCAGTTGTAGCTTAGAGGGGTTGGATTTTCACATCACATATTCCCCCACAGTGAACTGCATGTCAATCTGCTTTGCATCAGATCGTGACTCATGTCACCACTGGGCTCTCTCTCGGCCATTGCATGATCAAAGAGACTTCATCTACACACACTATGGTTCTTTTCTGACCTTTGTGAGGCCTCCTTCACCAACATCATCTTAATGAAGTGGTGACCAACACAACCTCCTTCTAGAACTTCTTGCATCCCGATAAAGGCTATGGTGGTTAACATCACATCTTAAGAACTATCTCTATGTGTCACCCTAAATGAGCACACATGCTCTCATAAGACCCTCTAGTCTGGATCATACTGTTCATTAGTATGGGGTGATAAACTGTACTATCATCAAGTCCTTCATGTATCCACTTCCACCTCATGGAAGTGAACCTTGGTCATACTCAAGAATTTTTGAACTTGCATCATGATGTGGTTGAACCATCTTTCTCTCTTAAGTAGTTCAACCGAATCTGTCCCTTGACAGTACTCCTTTCTTTCTCATGTCGTCTAGGTAAGGCGATCTACCATAACCCCTATTACATCTTGATCTTTCTTGTTCAAGGGGAGACTTACCACAACACCCATAGAGGTGAACTCCCATTCCCTCTTGGGAACTCTTTATCCTCTATGTCAAAGCACTGGGTTACTGGTGTTCGTCCTTCACCCCCGGCTTGCATGGTCACATGCTACATGCAACTTCGTATTAAGCATTCAAAATGCTATTATCACTTACTATCTTTGTAGTATAACGGTGTATGGTGATCTTAAAACCATGATCTCCTGTATGTCATGATTCCTCAAGATCGATACCTCAGAATAAACCACTCTCATCAGGGTGTTATTACCTTCCTATCCAAAGAAGTGTATCTAAGGTTCTATCACCATCCTTTCACTACATCAAGGACTAAACTGGCTCACCAAACAACCATTAACTTGTTCAACATATCTTATTACATCTGTGTGTTAGCCAAAACTCATCTTCTTTCCAAACTTAGGGTTAGTCGAACAACCTCAACCTCTTCTAGCCTCTAGTTAAACTAGGCAGCTATATCTCAATTAGAGCATTCATTACTACTTCACCTCCTTAGGTGTCAGGTAATGTTGAAGACATACACCTCCACATATTCCACTTATCATCTCATCTCAAACTCTAAGTTTTTCTTCATCAAGAAACTCTGAGCTCATCCTCTTGGTGATTCAACTCAACTTTGCATAACTTGCAAATTCCACATAGCTCATGATAAAACATCCTCACAAGATTATTTCCTTAATACTCTTAGTAGTTGTAAACCATCCATGTATCATTCACTCCACAAAGGTATGTTATCCTTTCTATCCTCATACCTTGTAGCAACGTTCCAACTTCCATCATCTTTTATCCTTGGTGTAAGGCATGCATACTGTCCTATCTCTCACTCCCATAACAAGAGGAAATAAGCATTTGGCTGCAGTCCAAATACAGAGTTCTTCCTGTTCCAAGAGTAGAGATGGTACAACCCACCTTGCCAATACACTTTCAAATCTATGTTGAAACGTGCCACCTATGTCACAAACATCATGATATCAAAATTACTTTCATGGAAAACTGGTCTCAACCCTACTTGGTCTAAACACAATCCTTGGTCGTCTCCTCTAGGTCTATAGGATGCCGACACTTTTGAGGTCATCCCTTTTCCCTTATGCATCCAGAGAGTTCCCTACTCATCTGCCCTTTGGGTCCCATGAGTTCATGAAGGTAATCAATCCCCTAACCCATGGCCCTCAGACAACGATAGATGTTACCTCCCGACCCTATGGTCATGTGCAACTAGGGAATTAGGCAACTCCTTCTTCCATCGGTCTTATCCCTACCTGACCCTAGGATAGACTTAGGATTCCATTATAGTACATGTCCAACATAGAACCTTACCCAATCCTTCATCATCTCTCTCTACATTCATGACTGACTTTCATCCCTTCAAAGGGGTCATGGCAACCTTCCTACCTTGGTCAGGCCCCATACCGTTTACCTCCATGGTAACACATCCATATGCACTTAGAGATGGTTAACTATGGGTCTACAGGTTCAATCTCATACCATGTACTTTTCACTTAGCTTCTCAAGATCCTATGAAACTTCTTTAGGTTACCTCAAAACTAGCAAAACTGGTATACACCCTACCAAAGGGTCCCTCTCCCAGGATGGGAGGAAACTACAAGTCTTGACAACAAGGTCACAACCATTCTTAGGGTTTACATTCACATGAACATGCCTAACCCAGGAGCTACTAAGGCACAAGCAGGTCACTTATTAAACCATGCTAGGTCATACTTGTTCTCTTTTCTCAACATTAGATCAACTTAGGCGTGAAGGGTTCATCAAACATACCATTAACTTAAGGGGTTTCCTTTACCTCTACACATGAGGAGTACCATGCTCGAAACTATAGAGACTCAATTCTCATCATGAGCATTAGGTACACCACTTCCCCTCTTCGGCCAGGAACCCTAGGTTCATTTTTGGATATCCAACTACATGCTCAACCTCTTAACCATGAATCAAGCATGTCCAAGGTATGCCATGTACTCCCATGATCCTTTTATATGAGCAACATCTCAGAGTTGAGTCCTCCTCAAGGACAATCAACTAGGTATAAAGCCCCACAACTGGTTACTTGAACCTCCTCAGGGTGTAAGGCACTCTTTGTCTCATCTCAGTAGGTAAACTCCTATACCATAGGCACATAAGTTCCAGAAGCATCATCTTCTCTTTAGGGTTTGGTTCCTCTAAGGCCATCAAGATAATATCATCCTCCATGGATCAAACATGAGGCAACCATTATCATCCACTTAGGTCACATCATCCTCAACCATCCAATGTTCATAAGTCTCAGAACCTAAGCTTCCAACCTTCTTACTTGAGTCCTGCTTTCCTCTCTAGAACTAACTCTACATCCAACCTTACTACCAGATGTCCTTTCTCCATGAAGGATCAAGCTTTACTATCATACCTTCACATGGGTGAAGCATATGCTCGAACTTAGGTTTGCTCAATATCATTCATAGCCCTTTATGCTTATTCCATGATCCCTTAACCAGGGTTTCATCAAGATATACCCTACTTTCCTAAACCCATAGGGTAACTATAGGTTCTCTTATAACCTCATCCATGACGGAGCTATCCTTCTCTCTAGCATGCACAACCCTCTCCAGGGTTGGTCGCCAAAGGTACTAGGTCATCTACCCTTTTATGGCATCCCAAAGGCATGTCCAACCAAACACTCGGTCCACCATGACATCTAACTCATCATGTAATCTCTCTCTCTAACCTTCACTTAGGGTTAGGGTTAACATCATCCTCAAAGGATGTGCTAGGTATCTACTTTTAATGGAGGTCTCTACCTCCAAGACTAACTCTATCTACTCATCCTCCTGCCAAGGAGGTCTATCCTCATGTCTCTCCTGAGGGTAATGACAACTCGTGTCATACGACCTAAGCATGTATCTATTCTTTAGTTTACACTTAATCTATTAAGCTTATGTCCATGACATCTTATTTACATGCTTTTCATTAATTTGGTGGAGGATTCCTTAGTCCTTATTAACCTTACCCATACCTCAAGAGGGTGAGGAGAAGAGAGTAAACCCTAATCCTTAAGGTCCTTAATAGAATTTGAGTTTATAAGGGATGAATGAGATGAGAGAGTCCTAAAGGTGTCTTATTTCGAGTCATATCCTAAGACATCGGCCAGGCAGTCACACAATTCGGGAGTCCTCATATTCCGACTAGCGGTGCGGAGGAAAATATTGCCAGCCCCTGGAAGTGATCCTTTTCTAGACACCTCAATCTTTTGGACACTCCTCTAATAACTCCCTTGGTTCTATGTAATTTGTAAAATTTAATAATTATTAATGATTAGATGAGGAACCTATGCTCTGATACCAATTGTAAAGACCCCGCCTCCCGGTAACCCCCGATTAAGGGAGACCGAAAGGTCGATGCCGTTATCCAATTAACATGATCAAAGGTTCGACAAATAATCAATAATAATTATGAAATTCTACTAACTAACTGGAATTTGGTATAAAATTAGAACATTACTTACCTTTGAAAACTTTTGAAATCTATCTATCCAGAGCTTGAAATATTCTATCTAATCCTCCTTACACTTTATTTCTTATTTCCACAATGTGTCACTTTACTGTTTGTTCTTTCAATTGTTATTCCTAAAACGCCGACAAACAAAACGTCGGTCAGTATATCAAAATATACTGGTATTTGGGAACAACCAAAATCTTGCAAATATGGCTAACAATTTAACAATCACAATCAAATTAATTTAACAAGCCAATTTACACTTTTCCGTATGACATTCTCCACCGCTTTTGCCCTAACCCTGGCATATCCACCTTAGGGTTTCCTTTGCCAATGACTTAAGGCCAACTTCTCAATCCCGAGCTTGGTGCCTGGGAGTTACCACTCATGGTCCCCACTAGTCATGCAATATCATAGGCCACCTTCTCATTCCCGAGCTTGGTGCCTGGGGTCACCACTCAAGGTGTCCATTGGTCTACCCATCTGGGCCTAACCTTTGGCATCATCCATCAGGGTGGCATGTAGGTGCGAGAATACATACTTCTATTTTTGATGTGATAATCATAGTGACTTTATGATTTGCAAGTATGAACATCCAACAGATAATTTGCATTCAATGCGATTAACCATCCAGAAAATCCTCAGGAAACTAAGGAGGTTATCCATAATTAACCACATACCTGATTTGACAATTTAAACAGAAATATCCATGCAAATAAGAATCCAGCAAACAAGCATTTTCAATAAGATCCTGAAATAATCACATAATTCCCTTTTTATTATTCATGTCATCAAGATCCATTAAACCTAGCTCGCTTCCTAGGGTTTCTAATTCACTTTTAGGGTTTCTATTGCAATTAGGGTTTCCCTTCATCTTTTACTATTTTAAACCTTCATTTAATGCAATTGATCACCAACCCTAATTATTTCCACATCTAATCCTCAATTTTAGATTATAGGCTTATTTAACCATTAATTAAGTTCATTAAGCCTCTTTTACATTAAAGCTATTATTTTTATCCCTTTAATCCATGACAAGATCATTATACACATTTATCATCAATTCAAAGTTCATTATAGTCTAATTCACATATGAACTTGATGTACCATTAATCCCACCTTTTATTCATGAGAAAACCCTAATTACTACATTTAGAGTATTTATCCACAAATTAGGAACTTTAATGCTCAAAATAGCATATTCCAACTTTAATCATGATATTAATCAATTAAAGCCATTAATAGTCGAATTAATCAACAATAGGGTTTCAAGGCCCATTAAAGTATATTCATGCATATGAAACTCCAAATTAACTAATTATACGCAAAGTTCATCCTTTTTCTTCCTAATGTTCCTTTTTATTATTAACATGCTAATATCCACTCTAACCAGCTATGAAACCCTTCTAATCACTTTAATCATATCAAAATAGGGTTCTTTAAACATTATTACATCTAAAGCTAATAACCTCCATTACTTTTCGAATTGAAATCAGAATTAGACTTTAAATATATTTTATTTAGATTCCTCTTGATTTTCTGAGCAAAATTCATGTATAATGCGCAACTATCCGAGCTACGGTTAATGAGATACGAATTTTGCAAATTAACTTACTTTGGGCCAATCAGAATCTGCCACGTCGCTTCCTCCATGCAATGTTGTCCGATTAGGAATTATAATTGAATGACTCTTTTACCCCTGCCTAAGTGGTCGGCTCTTCATACCCGGGAGGGGTACAACCGTCCAAAGCCCATGGAGTCGTCTTCCACCTCCCGATTGCGCCCAACAACCACCCTAGCTGCCCTTGCGCGGCTCCTCCCTCCCTCTACTGACCTCGACGGCCACCAGGAAGGTGGTCGTTGCCTCTGCTTCCCCCTGGCGCACACGAGGTGCCCCCAATATGTGGCAAAAATGGTCATTCGTGAGCGAGATCCGCCCACGTTTGCTGATGTGATTCATGCAGATCTGTAGTCCTTCAGCAAGAGCTACTCAAAGACAAGGGTGGAGGTAAGGTAGCCGATCCATCTTGGGGTGGACGTGGAAGCCTGCTTCCTCCATCAAGACCACAACACCACCCTTCCTTGTTCTGAGGATAGTACTACCCACCCGTTAGGGTTTTTGCATGCAAGAAATGAGAAGAAGGGAGAGATGAGTGCATGGGTTCTCTCTGGACTCTGCCCTAGGTCGTACCCCTTATATAGGGGAGGGTAGATGGACCCTATGATGCTCATCCACGAGATTCAAGTCTTTATTCTTAAAAGGAAACCAATTCCTTCAATGAAAAGAAACCTTCTCTCTCTCTTCTTTATCTTTTTGATATTCCTTTTTCTTTAAATATTAGGATTTCGAAAACCTTTTCCCTTATTTCTTTATTCTTAGCTTTTAATCCATTAGTCACGAAGTTTCTATTTTCTTTTAATAGAATTTACTTCCTTTTTAACAAAACCACATAATTCATTAATAATGCATCACATTATCCTCTTATTTTGCAATTTTGGTATTTTTCTCTTTCTTTCCTCTTTATTGGGACTCCTTGGATCCCAAGAAGCTCTATTATTTCGAAATCCTTTTTATTGGATACTTATTATCCTTAAATGCATCAATATGCATTATTTCACATTATCTTGTTTATTTCTCATTAAAATATTTCTTTTTGAGGATTCCTCTTTATTTCCCTTTTATTTTCCTCATTAGTATTCCTTTTATTATTAGGAATCCTTGGAATACGAAATTCAACTAGGGATTACTCAATTATACCTCTTTTCACTTATTTTCCACATTTCATCACTGTTTTCAATTTCTTTCTTACTAAAGAATTACTTAATTAATCTTTTCTTTTCTTATTGCACTCTTTATGCAACTTTTGACTCCTTGGAACCCAAGGAACCCAAGAGGTACGAAATTCATTCTTGGATTACATTCCTTTAACTTCTAGAGGTTTCTACCTCATCTCTCTTTTCTCAACAACTCAATTATTCATTAATTAATTGAATTTCCTTGTTATTGGGCCTAATAGCCAATAAAGCCCACAAATCAAACAACAAGGCTATTTTAAACGAAATCCATTTATTCACAACAAATTATATCATTATTTGTCCAAATATCTTTAATATGAGAAATTACATTTCTCACCAAAGGAACCCAAAATTTGGGGTTGTAACACATCCCATCTGTACAAAGCCCAAGTCTTAGATTCCTGACTTCTTCACCAAATTCAGGGTACAATAGATCAATCTTCTTCCACTGTGGGGAATCAGACGCATGTCGTCGGATTCCATCATTATTTTCTTAACATCGGCATGCCACCTCAAATTCTTTGCATCTATCGGATTGGCAAACAAGCATTGAAACCGTTATATTATAGGTAGATACCACATCACCTTGGCAGGAGAACCAATTTTGGACTCCCCCGAAGTCATCAATTTATACCGTGACTTACCACATTTTGGACAATCTTTCAAATCCACATAGTCCTTTTGACATAATACACAATCATTTGGGCATGCATGTATCTTCTTGGCATCCATTCCCATTGGGCACAACAATTTCTTTACCTGGTATGTTGAGATTGGCAGCTCGTTTCCTTCAGGAAGCATTTCTTTCAACAAAGACAACAATTACATGAAGCTTTTATCGCTCCATCTATTGTTAGCTTTCAGCTTATACAATCTCAACACAGTGCTAAGCTTCGTAAACTTAGTACAACCTGTGTATAACGATATCTCATCATCATGCACAATGTTTCTAAAAATGGGAGGTGGATCAGTGTGCTCTACCCCACAACTATCCAACATCCCATCAATGATGTCTACTGGAACTGGTTAATTCACATCTACGTCATCAGATGCAATTTCTTCTTCCACACAAGCATTGCTATCGACATCCACTGGTTTCGAGTTTGAAATCTCTCCATGCCAATGCCATTCTGTATAGCCTTGTGTAATCCCGTTGCACATGACATGACTTTTGATTTCGTCACCAGTGTTGAATTTCAAGTTGATACTGCAATGCCTACATGGACAGTAGAACCTATCTCCAGGTTGTTTCCTATGTTCCTCGGCAAATCTAATAAACTGGTCAAGACCAGATATAAACTCTGGGGTGCAACGATTGTGAATGGACATCCATGATCTATCCATTCTATGATCAAAGAGAAAACAAGTATATATTACAACAAGATTAGGGTCTAGGGTTAACATATTAGAGTTTTTACATGGTTAAAACTTTAGGCCAACAAATACATGTGTTGTCATTCTTATATATAATAAATGTGTACCACCTATCCCATTCTTGAACACCTAATCTCACTAGTAAGTGTATAATGTGTATTGGGTTTTCAATAAAATTTTGACTTCATTTCCCCGCTGTTCTCCAAGTACATATGTACTTATAAAACAAACGGGGAAATGTTGCCAAAATTTTCTTGAAAACCCAATACACATTATACCCTTACATCCTAAGTGAGATTAGGTGTTCAAGAACAGTCCCAAACTAGGGACTATCCAAGATTTACTCCTAATGAGTAAATCTTGGACAGGTTTCTAGGCCAACAAATACATGTGATGTCATTCTTATATATAATAAATGTGTACCACCTATCCCATTCTTGAACACCTAATCTCACTAGTAAGTGTATAATGTGTATTGGGTTTTCAAGAAAATTTCAGCAGCATTTCCCCGCTGTTCTCTAAGTACAGATGTACTTAGAGAACAAACGGGGAAATGCTACTGAAATTTTCTTGAAAACCAAATACACATTATACACTTACATCCTAAGTGATATTAGGTGTTCAAGAACAGTCCCAAACCGGGGACTATCCAAGATTTACTCCTAATGAGTAAATCTTGGACGGGTTTCTAGGCCAACAAACACAATGATAGATATGTAATGGACATTAATTCTAAAAGTTTTACAATTGAACATGGAAATGGGCATTCTCTATTATATATCATGTAATCGACATTCCATTCAGTTTGGGATCAACAAAATTGTTTTTCTTGTGATAAATTTTGAACATGCAAATGGGCATTAATTGTCTTGTATATTATGGAATAGGAGGGACAAGAACAAATATTGAGCAAGAATTCCTAAAGCATGACACGAAACCAATTCTAAGTTTTAGTAGATTAGCAAGGACAAGAACAAATATTGAGCATCTAAATGACATAAACCAACCACATCCAAATTTGAAGTAATAAAATCATGAAATAACTAAGGCATGATCAATCATGAAAAATTTGAATGACATAAGCTACAAGGTCCTTTGAAACTGACACAATACTTGCCTATGGGATATAACTACATGCTCATTTCTTGAACAACCATGGTCGTCAACTACTGGTTTTCAAATACACCATGACCTACCAAGCTACCAATCCACTCAAGTAATTAAATGAATTCCTAAAATGGCTGCTCCAATACATAGCAACAACCAATTAATAAGAAGGTTGTTTTCTAGTATGATAGAAAAAAATGCTCTAGTGGGCATGAGTTCATCAGCCAAGACTAAATCAGAACTGTCCTGCATGCAAATTGAATTCAAAACTATCTTTGGGACACTAGAGGATTAAAGGATCAATGCATTCAACAATTCATTTAGAGTTGCATTTGTTTCCTTCATCCCATACATGGCTGGAAAACATCAAGACCTTATGAATAAGAGAAACCTAGCTAAACAATCCACTAAGATTGTAATCCACCAATCTTCAACTACCTAGATGGAATATATAGATAATCACGACAAATCAATGGTTGATAGAAGAGGGGCATGGAGGAAGAAGAAGAGGGCTACCTGTGGAGCAGCTAGCAGTGTGGCGAGAATCGAGCAGCGAGCTGGTAGCCATAGCAACTAGGCGCACATCCCACAGCCGGAGCAGCTAGGCACAGCAGGTGTCCTGGCGGCGGAGGTAGAGGGCAGTAGAGAAGGAGAGGTGCCGGTGGAGAGCAGAGGAGAGGCGGCAGCACAGTGGTGAGCAGAGAAGGCAGGCAGTGGTGGAGGCAGAGGGCAACAGAGAAGGAGACTCCAAAGACGAGCAGAGAAGGAGAGGCGGTGGTGCGGCGACGAGCAGAGAAGGCAGGTGGCAGCGGTGGCAAGCAGTTGTAGAAGTACCAGGCGGCGGCGTAGATGCCGGTGGCAGGTGACGCAGCAGCAGGCGGCGGAGACAGTCGGGAACATAAGAAATCAATCGATGAAATAGAAGAAAGGGGAATAGTCCACTGTGCGTGGGGGCTATAAGTTACTGAAAGGCGTCGGTTATCCATAACAAGCGACACCTTTATTATTAAGCATCGATTATCCAAATACAACCGACATAAATTGGACATTCCTTTACCCTAATTTTTTTTGGCAGGGACGACACGCACACCCTTATCACGTCAGTTATGCTAAGAAAACCGACACTGATATTGGAACTTTTGGCGCAAATTTTATCTTCATTCAGTGTCAGTTATTAGGTAAAACATTGACGTTGTATCTGATACTTTGGTACAATTTTTTTTTCTTGAAAAAATTAGATTTTGCGGGCTACTTTAGGCGTCGGTTTCATTTCTTCAACCGACACTGAATGAAAAGTGATACCCGTGTCTGGTTGGTCTTCAAATATGGATGTCGGATGTCCTTATTAACTGACGTTTAATGTTAACAACGTCGGTTTGACAAAACAACAGACACCTATAAAAACGACGTTGAACACTATTTCTGTAGTAGTGATGTATCATATACATACTGTATCCACAAACAAAACATGCAATCACAAATATACGAGCGATGGTTATGGCCACACTAATGCAATTCTTTGGAGCCACAAAGAATTGTTGTCCACAAGGTCATAAATCAAATGTATCCAACTGCATTGGAACTTCTTATGCTGAGAATAGGTTGGTCAATCAATTCAACCATCTAGTTGATTTGTTCATCCTCCTATCGGTCGGATGGTCTCTACTGGTTAGTCGAATGGTGTTGGTATGTATGCCTAGAGAGCCAATCATATGATGATTGTAATGGCATATCTTGTAAACGATTTGATTTATAATAAGGACAATCTTCATCTATATGTATGTTCAATTATGAGATAATGATATAACATGATAGATGTCTAAAGAATGATGTTACTCGATGACATATGTCTTTAGCCTGAGGACCTAAACAGTGAGATCATATGAATGATAAGAGTACATAGATTTTTTTTTATGTCCCTAGTGGGTTGTTATTGTGGAAACTAATAGACAACAATAACACATAAGACTAGAGTGTGTGTTGGTTTATGACATAATCTAATTAGTCATGATATGTGATATCAAACCAATCACATAGGTACTGGTTAGAGAACAATGTATATGATAGATCCATTTTTTAGAGTGAAGTGTGGAAATGATTTAATGGTAGTTAGAATCATCTCTCATAGTGATGGTGGTGATTGTGGTTCTTAGGCCTGAAATCACTACATTCATCACATGACGTTCAAGGTGCTTTGACATCATCCAACATGACCTTAAATAAGGGTTACCATAAAGGTGATGTTCTGATATGTTGTGACACACTAGGAGTGGTAGTGAGTGATGTAGATGGGATTTTTCCCTCCTATTGGAGTTGATATCATGGCCACTTGCTAAGCAAGACTGAGAAATGTATGGCCATACTCATGTGAATCAATATATGATGTGTTATCTCACATGCATCTCAAATAGTTTGCTCTAGTTCAAGGAACATGGATTGAACGTTAAGAGGATGATGATTCCATGCTTCAAGTTCAATCTAGATATCAGAGATAAAGGAACTATACGATCATTGTAACACTAATCACAAATTGTAGGTTGAAGTTGTTATCCAACTTTCCAATCACTTGGGTAGAAAAGATGTGTTAATAGATACCGCTCATTGTTTGTGATGTCATAAATTAGTTATGGACATTCACTGCCAATGTAACTTGGGACCTATATGGTCAGACACATATGATTTACCTGGAAAAGGAGTTTACTCATGAATATAGTTTGAACTTGATTACTACAGTGTTTAGTATTCTATTTGAACAAGATTGGCTATCAAAAATCTTAAATGACTGGTTCAACTAGTGAATTGATCAGTGCAGATGTATGAACCGACCAATTGAAGTTGTGAACCAGCTAGTTGGAAAATCAATGAGATTGGATCAAGGATTGATGATAATTTCATGCTGTGCATTAATCGAATATTAAATGCCAATATGATTGTGAATAGAAAACATGGTGAAATGATCGATTCAAGAGTTGCACCAAGTGATCGGTTCAATGTTGAACTAGCATGTTCATGATTTGCAAGATCAAGAAATTTCATGAAATTCTATCTTTTTGACTCATAGTTGATCTGGAAACCCTAAACTTGACCCTCCTACAAATAGAGGCACAACTGATGCTTTTAGAATACATAACAATAAGCTCTGACAATTTTTGTCTTCTCACAATTGTGGTAAGGTGAGAATCAGAGCAAGTCTTACCCAATAAAGGGAGAGACAACAAGGGAGAGCAGTCAACGCTAGCACATTTACATCTAAGGGACAACTCCTTCCGTCTGTTCCAAAATAACAACAGGAGTTCCCGGTGGCCTCGTGGACTAGGTAGAGTCATGGAGGCCTTTACCAGTTACTAGGAGGACACCATCAACCATTGTTCATGGTGCTACACTAGGATGTCACCGTTGAAAAATCAGGGTGCTGCTTGAGAAAGAAGGACACTATTTCAAGAATAGTCATTGAACTTGCTCTAGGACTAGGTATATGCCTTGCTACCTTCCTTCCCAGTCTATAGCTGTTGATGCGATTCGTTGTTCAAGGGGAATATGGAAAGAAATTGTTTTCCTTTTTCTTCCATCTCTATTGTCATATTTCCCTATAGTGGTATCAGAGCCACATCAATTAACTATGTTTTAGGATTTAATCGATGTGATCATATTTTTGTTTTATCATTTATTTAGTATATACAATGTGAATATTTAAATGATTAATGTGCATATTCAATTGAATATCACATACGATCCCTATATATATATATATATATATATATATATATATATATATATAGTGTGTGTGTGTGTCACCCTAATTTTTTTATGGTGGATGTAAGCATGGTTATGGTCAATACCCGCTGAATCTTTGTGCATGGTTTAATGGTTTTTATTACTATTTTAAACTTGGTTCACATACGGAGCCTCTCTCTCTTATTCCATATGTAGGTTAATGCTTTCTTTCTATGTTCCCCTTAAATGTAACTCAAGGTTTCACTATTACATTGTAATAAGTTAAAATAGGAATAAGTTAGTTTTATTTCCTAGTTTGGTAAAGAAAAGGCATCCTGCACAAGACGAATCGAGTGACTCCAAAATCGAACTGATCAATTGAAGGACCGAGGATGCCATACGATAGGAGGAGCCAAGCAATCGATTATTGGACCAACCGATCAACTAGAGGAGTCTAGATGCCACTTGAACTATAGGCCTATCAACCAGTCTAAGAGACCAATCGACTAGCCAGGAGGCCAGCGGATTGACTTAACAGTTGAGTCAATCGATCAGTCTGGTTCCAAAATAGGTTTATGAAAGTACAGGTTGTTACATATGATGTGGACCTTAGGAGGTATCAATTCATTGTGGCTCCAAAGAATTGTGTTAGTGCCATAACCATCGCTCATGTTTTATAATTACATGTTTTCTTTTTGGACATAGTATGTATATGATACATATTATAAGTATGTGGTGATCAGATATGTATATTTATTTATATAAATAGAAATCCCTCAATCTAATATTAAGTCTTAGATACTTTCCATTAGAAACACACATGAAAAGCTTGATTGACTAACTCTGGACATGCCAAGTGTGGTGCACCATTTGTCTCATGGAAGTGTGATAGTAGTATGTGGGCCTGTCAAGTAGGGTGCATAACTATCATGTTGTCTTTTGGGTCAGGCTTAACTAGGTGACCTTAATGGTATTAAATGTCTAGAAGCATGAATATGGACTGTGACAATGGGTTGCACATATCATCTACCCAAGAGTAGTATGAGATGCAATAGGGAAATATTGCCTACCTTAATAATTGGTTATGGGCGCTGGATTTGGCTGGGTAATAACTTAATTGTTTTGGATCTTGACTCACTAGAAGGTTGTACACTGCAATCTTCCTAATTGATATGTGGGGGCTATCAATTTTGAAAAAATAGTGGGAGTGGTAATTAATTAAAAGCCTAATTACATATCATCAATTTATTTTAATCAAATCAAATCAAATCAAAAGGGTTTTGACAAATTGTAAAATTTTCTTGTAGAATCAAATGGCAATGAATAATACATTTCCTTGTGATTGGTCCTTGAGAAGGACAAGTTGAATGGAAATAATTTTATGATTAGTTCAGGTGGTTGAGAATCATTCTCATACAATAGCGCAAGCTCTATATCCTAGAGACACCATTGCTAGATGAACCTACTACCGCTGCGCCTAAGGCTGACAAGGATGCATACATGAAGCACTCTAAATATGCCATAGATGTGAAGTGCTTGATTCTATGCTCAATGAACTTTGAGTTCCAGAGACAACATGGGAACATGGATTTTATTGAGATGGTAACACATATTAAGAACATGTACCAAGATCAGGCAAGATAAGAGAGATATGATGTATCCAAGGCACTACTCAAATGCAACATGGCAGAAGGAAATACAGTAGGTCCCCATGTGCTCAAGCTAATTGGATATGTGTAGAACCTTGCTAGACCAGGATTTCCCATGGGTCAAGAGTTGGTCACAAATGTGATTCTACAATCACTATTTGATCATACAACCTGTTTGTCATGAACCATAACATGAATGATTTTAACAAGTCATTATCATAATTACTTGGCATGTTGAGAATAGCTGAAGAATAGATAAGAAAGACAAGCCCAAGTATGTGATAACGATCAACAAAGGCAAATGGAAGTCCAAGGGCAAAGGAAAAGCTAAGAAGAGTTCTAAAGCTATCCAGAAAGCTAAGTCTTATGCACTCAAAGCAAAGGGAGGGTGACAAAGGGAGTCAATTGTCACCAGTGTCACCAGTCTGGACACGGGAAAAGGAATTACCCTCTCTACCTAGAGGAACTGAGGAAGAAGAAGGAGGGTATAGATATCTCCACTTCAGGTATATATGTTATTGAGATAAATATGACTACTTATTCATCATGGGTACTAGATACCAGATGTGGATCTCCCATATGTTTGAATATGCACTATCTAAAAAGAAGTAAGCCTTTAAGAAAGTGCATGGTTGAACTGCATGTTGGGAATGGAGAAAGAGTTGCTTCCATTATAGTAGGAACCCATCATTTATCTCTACCCACAGGGCTTGTAATAGAATTAGAGAATTTCTATTTTGTACTTTCCATTAATAGAAACAATTTTTTCTATATCTTGTATGGACAAGAATGGATTTGAATTTCATATAAAGAATGTTCAATTTATGGTAGTGAACCAATGTCCTATGGTCTTTATTTTCTAGATCCATAGACAAATGCTTATAACATAACTACCAAAAGATTAAAACTCAATAACTCAAAAAAACATGCCTTTGACATTGTCGTGTAGGGCACATCAATGAGAAATGTATTTCTAGACTCCATAAAGATGGATATCTAGACTCCTTTGATTTCAAATCAATAGAGACATGTGAGTCTTGTTTGTTGTGCAAGATGACAAAAACTTCCTTCACTGGAAACAGTGAGAGGGCTAGTGATCTATTAGGACTCATATATATATTTATGCATATGACTATTTTAGAACAAATGCTAGAGGTGGTAATCAGCAATTCATTACCTTTACTGATGATTTCAGTAGGCATGGTTATATTTTCTTGATGAAACATAAGTCAGAAACCCTTGAAAAGTGTAAGGAATTCATGAATGAAGTAAAGAACCAAAAGTATTTAGGCACTTTGTTTCGATCGAGGTGGAGAATACTAAAGCCAAGAGTTTGAGGATCTTATTCGAGATTGTGGTATTGTATCACAAAGGACTCCACCTGGAGCACCACATCAAAATAATGATTCAGAAAGAAGGAAACACACATTGCTAGATATGGTGCAATCAATGATGAATTTTTTTTATCTTCAAACTTCCTTCTGGGGTTATGCTCTGGAAACTGCATAGTTTACACCAAACAGTGTACCATCTAAGTTGGTTCAAAAGACACCATATGAGATATGATATTAAAGTGTACCAATGTGTCTTTTTTGAAGTTTAGGGGATGAGAAGCTTATGTGATAAAGTAGTTTCCCAAAAAGCTTGGACCCGAATCAGATAGATGTTATTTTGTTGGATATACTAGGAAAACTAAAGGATATTAGTCTTACACTTCATAGGACAACAAAGTGTTTGTTTCCAGGGATGCTATATTCCTAGAAAATGAATCCATTTCCAAAGGAAGCAGTGGGAGGAAAATTGAACTCCAAGAAGTTTGAGACCAATAAGAAAACATTGACCTTTTAGAGGTACAAGAGGAATATGGAGAGTCACAAATTGTTCTAGAATCTCAAATTCCTCATGTAAAATGGGACCCTCGTAGATCTAACATGACAACCTTGAGCCAGAAAGATTTGGTTATCTTGTGACTCAAGAAGAAAACACGTTGGTCATTAATGATGAGCCAATAACCTACCTAGAAGTTGTTAAGGGACCATAATTTTAGAAATGGCTTGAGGCCATGAGATCTAAGATGGAATCCATGTACACCAAAAGGTATGGACCTTGGTGGATCCACCTAAAGGTATAAAACCCATAGGGTGCAAGTGGGTCTTTAAGAAAAAGATTGACATGGATGGTAATGTACAAACTTACAAAGGTCGATTGGTTGCAAAGGGTTTCAGACAAGTTCAAGGTGTTGACCATGACAAAACATTTTCTCTAGTTTCCATGGTTAAGTCCATTAGGATCATGCTCGCCATTACAACTTATTATGACTATCAGATTTAGAAAATGGATGTTAAAGCTACATTCCTTAGAAGAATCTTTCTTGAGGGTGTGTACATGACAAGACACGAGTGTTTTATAAATCCAAAGGATTCAAATAAGGTATGTAAGACACAAAGGTCAATCTATGGATTGAAGCAAGCATCTCGGAGCTCAAATCTTCAATATGACAAAACCATCAAAGAGTTTGGCTTTAGTCAAAATGAAGATGAACCATGTTATTTTTAAGATGGTTAGTGTAAGAATGATTGTATTCCTCATATTGTATGTAGACGACGTACTATTGATGGGGAATGACATACCTACTTTAAAAATGGCAATGACCTGGCTAGGAAATACATTCTCTATGAAGGACTTAGGCAAAGCATCCTATATCTTAGGAATCAAGATCTATAGAGATAGATCTAGAAAGCTTCTTGGCCTAAGTCAGAGAACATATATTGATAAAGTGCTAAAAAGGTTCAACATGGAGAACTCAAAGAGAGGAAACTTACCCATGTCTTAGGGTGTTAGTATCTTTAGAGTCAAATGTCCTAATTCTTGTGAAAAAATGGGAGTGCATGAGCAAGATTCCATATGCATATGCAATTGGATCTATCATGTACATAATGTTATGTACTCACCCTGATGTCTCATATGCCTTGAGTATGACTAGCAGGTATCAGTCAGATCATGGTGAAAAATCACTGAACTGCTATAAAGAACATCCATAAGTACTAGATAAGAACTAAAAATTAGTTCCTTATCTACATTTGGTGAGGAAGAGTTGGTGGTAAAAGCTGAAACTGATGCAAGCTCCCAAACTGGCCATCTGGATTTGTGTTTTTCCTAAACAACAAAGATGTAAGTTGGAAGAGTTCCAAGCAAGAAACATTTACTGATTCTACAACAGAGACTGAGTATATTGCTGCCTCCAATGCAACAAAGGAGACTGTTTGGATCAAGAAGTTCATTTCTAAACTTGGGGTGGTTCCAAGTATCAATGATGCAGTAGCTACATTATGACAACAAGGGAGCTATTACATAAGATAAGGAACCCATATAACATCAATATTCCAAACACATAAAATGATGGTTCAACATCATGTGAGAGATCGTACAATGAGGAGATGTGAAGATAAATAGAGTACAAACTGAAAGCAATGTTGCTGACCCCTTAACAAAATTACTTTCACAACAACAGCATGAAGGTCATGTTAGATCACTTGGGATTAAGTTCATGGGTGATTGGCTCTAAGTGCAAGTGGGAGTGTACTGGTATGTATGCCCAGAGAGCCACTCATATGATGATTGTAATAACATATCTTATAAATGATTTGATTAATAATAAATACAATCTTCATCTATATGTTTGTTCAACTATGAGATAATCATATAACACGATAGATGTCTAAAGAATGATGTTACTCAATGACACATGTATTTAGGCTGAGGACCTAAAAAGTGAGATCATACAAATGATAAGAGTACATACATTCTTGTTATTTCCCTAGTTTGTTGTTATTGTGGAAGATAATAGATAACAATAACACATAAGACTAGAGCATGTGTTGGTTAATGACAACATTTTATTAGTCATGATATGTGATATCAAACCAAACACATAGGTACTTGTTAGAGAATAGTGTATCAGTCAGACCCACCTTGATAGTGATGCATGGAAACCATTGAATGGTAGTTAAAGATAGCTCCCATAGTGATGGTGGTTCTTAGACCTGAAATAACTACACTCATCACATGTTGTTCAATGTACTTTGATATCATCCAATGTGAACTTGAATAAGGATTGCCATAAAGGTGATGTTCAGAAATGTTGTGACACATGGGGAATGATTATGAGTGATGTAGATGGGATTTGTCCCTCCTAACTGAGTTGATATCCTGGCCACTTGATAAGCAAGACTGAGAAATGTATGGCCATACTCGTGTGAATCAATATATGATATGTGAGCTCACATGCATCTCAGACAGTCTGCTCTAGTTTAAGGAACATGGATTGGACATTGAGAGGATGATGATTCCATGCCTCGAGTTCAATCTGGATATTAGAGGCAAAGGAACTATACTATCACTATAACATTGATCACAAGTTGTAGGTTGAATTTGTTATCCAACTTTCCAATTACTTGGATATAAATGATGGGTTCTAGATATCACTTATTGTTTGTGATGCCATATATTAGTTATGGACAGTCACTGCCAACATAACTTGGGAGCTATAGGGTCACACACACATGATTTAACTAGAATAGGAGTTTTCTTGTGAATGTAGTTTAAACTCGATTACTAAAGTGTTAGGTATTATATTTAAACAAGATTGGCTATCAAAAATCTTAAACAACTGGTTCAGCTAATGAACTGACTGGCTCAGATGTATGAACTAACCAATTTAGGTTGTGAACTAACCAGTTGGGAGCTCAATTGTTGTGTATTAATTGAATATTAAAAGTCAATATGATTGTGAATAGGAAACATGGTAGACCGATCGATTCAAGTGTTGAACCAATTGCCTCACATGTGAGCCGACTGGTTCAATGATGAACTGATCGATTCATGGTTTGCAGGTTCCAGAAAATTCATGAAATTCTATTTCTTTGACTCCTAGTAGATATGGAAACCCTAACCCTCCTATAAATAGAAGCACAATCGAGGCTTTTAGAAGACACAAAAAATAAGTTGTGACAATTGTTGTCTTCTCACACTTGTGTTAATGTAAGAACTCAATCAAGTCTTACCCATAAAAGGGAGAGATAACAACAGAGATCAATCAATGCTAGCATGTTGACATCAAAGGAAAACTCCTTCCCATCTGTTCCAAAAGAAAATCAGGAGTTCTCAATGGTCATCATAGACTACGTAGAGGCGTGGAGGGCCTTTGTCACCCACTAGAAGGATGTCTTCATGCACTATCTGTGGTGCCTTACCAGGAGGCTGCCACCTACAATTGTCCAAATTCTACTTGCAAAAGAAGCACACTGTTGCAAGAATAGTCTCTAGACTTGCTCTAGGACCAAGTATATGCCTTGCAACCTTCCTTCCCAATCTATAGTTATTGACGTGATCTTTTGTTCAAGGGGAATATGATAAGAAATGTTTTGTTTCCACTGCCATCTCTATCGCCATATTTCTGTACAATGGTATTAGATCCATGTCAATTTACTATGTTTTGGGATTTAATCGATATCATCATATTTTTGTTTTATTACAAGTGATGTGAATATTTACATGATTAATGTGCATATCCAACTAAATACCACATACGATATATATATATATATATATATATATATATATATAGAGAGAGAGAGAGAGAGAGAGAGAGAGAGTCAGGCTAGAATACACTCGAGTGTATGCATCACACGCTACACTCAAGTGGTGATTACATATGTAGACATTTTTTTGACGAATCCAAACTGTGATATTCATTATTATAAAAAAATATAAGCTACATGCAAAATTTCAGCTCATTTTGATTTTTCTAATTCACTCTTTTATGACCAACAAAATTGACACATAAAACAATTTTGAATTGTATCATTTTTGTTGCCTTTAGATGCATGACCTATAAGTGTCCAAATTAGCTCAAATTTTGTATGTAGTATGTTCATAAGATACTTAAGAAGATCAATGGTTTATATTTTCAAAATAATTGTTACATAATGGAAAATGACTTGAGTGTATTCAGTCTCTGCTACACTCTAGTGTATTCCAACTTATCTCTCTCTCTCTCTCTCTCTCTCTCTATATATATATATATATATATATATATATATATATATATATATATATATATATATATATATATATATATGCAATTTATAGGTGTCACCCTGAATTTATTTTGATGGAGAATGTAAGAATTGTTATTACCAATACCCCCCGAATCTTTGTGCATTGTTGATGGTTTTTATTCTAGTCTTTTAACTCGGTTTCCAAAATGTGCCTCTCTCTCTTATTCTACATGTAAGTTAATGATTTTCTTTTTATGCTCTCCTCAAATGTAACTCGAGATTTCACTATTACAATATAATAAGTTAAAATAGGAATATGACAGTTTTATATTCCTATTTTGGTAAAGAGAAGGCTTCCTATACAAGACGAACTGAGAGACTCAAAAGTCGACTCTATCAATTAAAGGACTGAGGAGGCCAGATGACAGGATGAGCTAATTAATTGACTAGTGGACTAACCAATAGACTGGAGGAGTCCAGATGTTGCTTAAACTGGAGGCCAGTAAAACGATCCAAGAGACTAATCGACCGACTAGGAGGCCAACCGATCGACTCAAGGGTTGAATCAACCGACCAGACAGGTTCCAACACAAATTTCTAAAAGTATGGGTTGTTACATATGATTTGGACCTTAGGAGGTAGCAATTCTTTGTGGACCCAAAGAATTGCATTAGTATGGTCATAAAAATCACTCGTGTTTTATAATTTCATGTTTCATTTGTGGATATAGTATGTATATAATACATATTATAAGTAAGTGGTGATTGGATATGTATACATATTTATATAAATATAAATCCATCAATCCAATATTAAGTCTTAGATGCTTTCCATTAGCAACACACAAGAAAATATTGATTGACTAAGAGTGGAACCCAAGCGAGGTATGTTGTCTATCTCATGGATGTCGGACGGTAGTTATGTGGACCTTCCAAGTAGGGTGTATTACTATTGTGTTGGCTTTTGGGTCAGGCTTAACTAGGTGATCTTAATGAGATAAAATGCCCAGAAGCATGCAAATGGACTATGGAAAGGGGTTGCACATACCATTTGTCCAAGAGTTGCATGAGATACAATTGGCAAATATTTCCTACCTTAATATTTGGTTATGGATGCTGGTGTTGGCTGGGTAATAACTTAATTGTTTTGGGTCTTGGCTCACTGGAAGGTTGTACGCTACAATCTTCCAAATTGATATGTTAGGGCTATCAATTTGAACAAAATAGTGGGAGAAGTAACTAATTAATGGTGTAATTAAGTATTGCCAATCTATTTTAATCAAATCGAATCAAAAGAGTTTTGATAAATTACGAAATTTTCTTGTAGAATCAAATGGCAACCAATAACATGTTTTGCTTGCAGTTGATCCTTGAGAAGGACAACTTGAATGGAAATAATTTCATGACTGGTTCAGGATGTTGAGAATCATTACAACACAAGAGAGCAAGCTCTATGTCCTAGAGACACCAGAGCCAAATGAACTTACTACCACTGTGCCTAATGCTGACATGGATGCTTACTAGAAGCACTTTGAAGATGCCATAGATGTCAAGTCCCCGATTTTAATGAACTATGAGTTGAAGAGACAACATGGGAACATGGATGTTATTAAGATGGTAATACGTCTTAATAACATGTACTAAGATCAGACAAGACAAGAGATATATGATGTCTCCAAGGTGTTGTTCAAATGCAACATGGAAGAAGGAGATCCACTAGGTCCCCATGTGCTCAAGCTAATTGGGTATGTAGAGAACCTTGCTAGACTGGGATTTCCCTTGGGTCAAGAGTTGGCCACAAATATGATTTTGTAATCTCTACTAAAATCATACAACCATGTGGCATGAACTGCAACATGAATGATTTTGACAAGCCATTGTTAGAATTACCTGGCATGTTGATAATAGCTAAAGTGTAGATGAAGAAAGATAATCCCTAGTATGTGATGATGATAAAAAAAGGCAAAGGGAAGTCCAAGGGAAAAGGCAAAGCTAAGAAGGGTCCTAAAGCTAGCCATAAACCCTAGTATTATGCACTCAAAGTAAAGGGAGGAGTGACCAAGGGAGGCAAATGTAACCACTATCACCAGTCTAGACACTATAAAAGGAATTGCCCTCTCTACATGGAGGAACTAATAAAGAAGAAGGAGGGGATATAGATCTCCACTTTAGGTATATACCTTACTGAGACAAATATGTATACTTCTTCATCATGGGTACTAGATACTAGATGTGTATCTCACATATGTTTTAATATGTAGGATCTGAAAAGAAGTAAGCATTTAAGAAACGATGAGGTTGAACTGCACGTTGTGAATGGAGAAAGATTTGTTACCATTGTGGTTGGAACCGATCATTTATCTCTACCCACATGGCTCTTAATAGAATTAGAAAATTGCTATTTTGTACCTGTTGTTGATAGAAACATTATTTTGTACCTTGTATGGACAAGAATAGATTTGAATTTCATATCAAAAATGGTAAATGTTCTATTTTAAAAAATGAGATATTTTATGATAGTGCTCCAATGTTCTATAGTCTTTATTTGTTAGATCTAGAGAAAAATGTTTATAACATAAATACCAAAATATTAAAATTTGATAACTCAAACAAAACATACCTTTAGCATTGTCATCTAGGGCACATCAATAAGAAACACATTTCTAGACTCCATAAAGATGGATATCTAAACTCTTTTGATTTTGAATCAATAGATACATGTGAGTCTTGTTTGGTGGGTAGGATGACAAAGACTCCCTTCACTTGTAATAGTGAGAGGGTTAGTGATCTATTAGGACTCGTACATGCTGATGTGTATGGCCCTTTTAGAACAAATTCTAGAGACGGTTATCAATACCTCATTACCTTTACTGAAGATTTCAGTAGGTAGGGTTATGTTTACATGATGAAATTTAAGTCAGAAACCATTGAAAAGTTCAAGGATTTCATGAATGAAATGAATAACCAACAGTATTAAGGCACTTCATTTTGATTGATGTGGAGAACACTAAAGTCAAGAGTTTGAGGACCATCTGAAAGACCACGGTATCGTATTACAATAGACTCCACCTCGAGCACCATAACATAATAGTGTGTCAGAAAGAAGGAATCGTACATTGCAAGATATGGTGAAATCAATCATGAGTTTGTATGATCTTCCAACTTCCTTTAGGGTTATCCTCTAGAATCCACAATGTTCACACTAAATCATGTACCATCTAAATTAGTTCAAAAGACACCATATGAGATATGATATGGGAAGCATCTCGATATGTATTTTATGAAGATCAGGGGATGTGAAGCTTATGTGAGAAAGCAGTTTCCCAAAAAGCTTGGACCCAAATCAGATAAATATTATTTTGTAGGATATCCTAGGGAAACCAAAGGATACTACTTTTGTACTCCATCTGACAATAAAGTGTTTTCCAGAGATGCTATATTCCTAGAAAAAGAATTCATTTCAAAAGGAATCAGTGGGAGAAAAAAAGAACTCGAAGAAGTTCGAGACGAACAAGAAAACATTGAACCTGTAGAGGTACAAGAGGAACATAGAGAGTCACAAATTGTTGTGGAATATCAAATTCCTCATGTAACACATGAACCTCATAAATATAGTAGGACATGCCTTGAGCCAAAAGGATTTGGTTATCTTGTGACTCAAGAAGGCAATGAGTTGACAATTGATGATGAGCCAACAAACTACCTAGAAGCTGTTAAGGGACTAAAATATGAGAAATGGCTTGAGGCCATGTGAACTAAGATGGAATACATGTACACCAACAAGGTATGGACCTTGGTGAATCCTCATAAAGGGTTTAAACCCATAGGGTGCAAGTGGGTCTTCAAGAAGAAGACTGATGTGGATGGTAATGCACAAACTTATAAAGGTTGATTGGTTGCAAAAGGTTCAGACAAGTTCAAGGTGTTGACTATGAACCATGGGCTCTAGAGAGACTAATTCCATGAAACATGGACAAATTTCCTCTCTCTAAGTCCTTCATGTTGAACCCTTTCAACACTTTATCAATGTATGTACTCTTACTTAGGCCAATAATCCTTATATATATATATATATATATATATATATATATATATATATATAATTGAAGGTCCCAGTTTTGAGATGCTTGCTTCAATACAAAGATTGACCTATGTATCTAAGAAACATTGGCAAGCATGATCTTGATGGATGCCATCCATGTCAGTCTTCAGGACCCACTTGCACCCTATGTGTTTTACCCCTTTAGGTGGATCCACCAAGGTCCATTCATTGTTGTTATACATGGTATCCATCTTATATCTCATGGCCATAAGCCATTCTCAAATTCTGGTCCCTCTATATATTCTAGGTAGGTTGTTGGCTCATCATCTATGATCAACTCATCACTTTTTTGAGTCACAATATATATGCATCTTTTAGGCTCAAGGCGTGTTCTACTAGATCTACAAGGTTCATGTGTTACACGAGGAACTTGAGGTTCTAAAATAGTTTGTGACTCTCCTTGTTCCTCCTATACCTCTACATGTTCAATGTTTTCTTGTTGGTCACAAACTTCTTTGAGCTCTACTTCTCTTCCACTATTTCTTTGGGATCAAATTCCTTTGGAGGAACACAACCGTCTTGGAAACAATGATTTGTTGTCATATGGAGTGTAGTAGTATCCTTTTGGAATATCCAACAAATAAAATTTATCTAATTTGGGATGAATATTTTCAAGAATTTGTTCTCACATAAGCTTCACATCCCCAAATCTTCATAAAGACTCATCGAGACATTTCCCATGCCATATCTCATATGGTATCTTTTGAACCGATTTATATGGTATGTGGCTTAGTGTAAAACCTATGGTTTCTAAAGCATATTCCCTAGAAGGAAGTTGGAAGATTATCTAGACTCATCTTTAGTCAGAACATGCCCTACAAGGTACAATATCTTCCTTTTTATACATCATTACGTTTTAGGTGGAGTCCATTGTGATACAATACCACAGTCTCACAAAGGTCCTCAAATTCTTAGTTTAAGTATTTTCACATTGATCATATCGAAGTGCTTTAATGCTAGTAACCACCTTTATCATTTGTTCTAAAAGTTCCACATACATTAGTATGTATGAGTCCCAATAGATCACTCGATCTCCCACTTTTTCTAGTGAATGTGGCTTTTGTATTTTGCCCCATAAACAAGACTTGCATATCTTTATTGGCTCAAAACCAAAAGAGTCTAGCTAACTATCTTTATGGAATCTATAGATACTTTATGCATTTATGTGCCTTATACATCAATGTCATAGGTATGTTTTGTTTTAGTTATCACATTTCATCCTTTAGGTATACACTATATACACTTGTCGCCAGAATTAATCATTATAAATCATTAGACATTTTACACTGCCATAAAAGATCTTGTCTTTAAAATGAAACATGAATCCAATCTTGAAATATAAATCCACTCTTGTCCAAACAAGATAAATGATGTTTCTATGAATGGTAGGTACATAATAGAAATTCTCTAATTCTATTACATGGACTGAGATAAATGACAGTCTTTAACTGCAATAACAGAAACTCTTGGTCCATTAGTTCCACATCATGCTTTTCTTAAAGGCTTAATTCTTCTCAGATCCTGCATTATAACATATTCAAGATACTCATATGGTATTGAATACCCAAGATGATGAAGTAGTAATCTTTATCTCATTAGCATATATATATATATATATATATATATATATGAAGTAGATGTGTCCATTCCCTACTTCTTCTTCCTAACTTCATCTATGTAAAGAGGGTAATTCCTTTTCTAGTGTCTAGGTTGGTGACAGTGGTGGCAATTCTCTTTCAACTGACTCCTCCCTTTGCTCTAACTGCAGAAGGCTTGGGTTTCTGGATATCTTTAGAACTCTTCTTGGACTTGGCTTTTCCCTTGGACTTCCCATTTCCTCTGTTCATCATCATCACAAATCTAGGATTATCCTTCTTCATTTGTGTCTTGATAGTTCTCAACATGCCAAGCAACACATCCATCAGTTTAGCAAAATTGTTCATGTCATAGTTCAGGACAAATTGGCTATATGATTCAGGCAATGATTTTAGAATCACCTCTATGGCCAACTCTTGGCCTAAGGAAAATCCTAGTATCCCCTACTGGATCTCCCTCTGCCATATTGCACTTAAAAAATGCCTTTGAGATATCATTTCTCTCTTATCTTGCCTAATCTTGTGAAACATATTCTTGAGATGTATTACCATCTTAATAACTTCCATGTTCTCATGTTATCTCTGCAACTCATAGATCATTTATTATAGCAATATTCATTTGACATATACAACATCTTCAAACTTCTTGTAAGCATCCCTTTCAAACTTGGGAGGAGTGGGAGTGGGTTCCTATGGATCTGGTGTCTCCTAGACATAGAGCTTGCACTCTTGAGAGAGAACAATTTTCAAGTCCTGAACCAGTCATGGAAGTTGTTCTCCTTCAATTTGTCCTTCTCAAGGAACGAACGCTACGAAAAGGTGATGGTGTTTGCCATTTGTCTCTATAGTAGAAAATTTGCATTTTTTCAAAACACTTATGATTTGATTTGAAAATATTGGCAATATTAGTTAGGCTTTTAATTAATTATCACTCCCACTATTTAGTTCAAATTGATAACCCTCACTATCGATCAGGAAGATTGCAAAGTACAATCCTCTAGCGAACCAAGATCCAAAATAATTGAATTATTACCCAACCAACATCAGCATTCATAACATATTACTAAGGTAGAAAACATTTGCCAATTGGATCCAATGTAATTCTTGGATAGATGGTATGCACAACTCCTTGACATAGTCCATCTATATAAATCTAGGAACTTAATCCCATAATCTCACCTAGTTTAGACAAACCCAAAAGCTAACACGATAGAAATGCACCCTATTTGGTAGACCCACATAAATACCATCACACTTCCACAAGATATATGGCACACCACACTCTAGTGTAATCTACACTTACTAGATCAAGCTTTTCATATGTGCTGCTTATGGAAAGCATATAAGACTAATATTGATTGAGGGATTTTATTTATAAATACATATGCATATCCAATCACCACATACTTATAATATGTATCATATACATACTGTATCCACAAACAAAACATGCAATCACAAATATACGATCAATGGTTATGGCCACACTAATGCAATTCTTTGGAGCCTTAAAGAATTGTTGTCCACAAGGTCATAAATCAAATGTATCCAACTGTATTGGAACTTCTTGTGCTGAGAATAGGCTGGTCAATCAATTCAACCATCTAGGTGATCAGTTCATCCTCCTATTAGTCGGATGGTCTCTACTGTTCAGTCAAATGGTGTTGGTATGTATGACCAGAGAGCCAATCATATGATGATTGTAATGGCATATCTTGTAAACAATTTGATTTATAATAAGGACAATCTTCATCTATATGTATGTTCAATTATGAGATAATTATATAACATGATAGATGTCTAAAGAATGATGTTACTCGATGACATATGTCTTTCGGCTGAGGACCTAAACCGTGAGATCATATGAATGATAAGAGTACATACATTTTTGTTATGTCCCTAGTGGGTTGTTATTATGGAAACTAATAGACAACAATAACACATAACACTGGAGTGTGTGTTGGTTTATGACATAATCTAATTAGTCATGATATGTGATTTCAAAGCAACCACATAGGTACTAGTTAGAGAATAGTGTATATGATAGATCCATTTTTTAGAGTAATGTGTGGAAATGATTTAATGGTAGTTAGAATCATCTCTCATAGTGATGGTGGTGATTGTGGTTCTTAGGCCTGAAATCACTACATTCATTACATGACGTTCAATGTACTTTAACATCATCCAACATGACCTTAAATAAGGCTTATCATAAAGGTGATGTTACGATACGTTGTGACACACTAGGAGTGGCAGTGAGTGATGTAGATGGGATTTGTCCCTCCTATTGGAGTTGATATCATGGCCGCTTGATAAGAGAGACTGAGAAATGTATGGCCATACTCATGTGAATGAAACATCGTTCAGTGTCGCTTTTCTGGGCGTCGGTTATTGAGGAAAATCGACGCCTATACTATTAGGCGTCGGTTCTTTATAAAAACGGACGTCTATATTCGAAGACCAGCCAGACACGGGTACCGCTTTGTATTCAGCGTCGGTTGCGTATAACAGACCGACGCGTAAAATCGCCCGTGAAATCTAATTTTTGAGTGAAAACATTTTAGGTAACCTACAACGTCGGTGTTTTAACTATTCACTGACGCCTATTTAAAATGAAAATTTGCGCGAAAAGTCCCACTTTCAGTGTCGGTTATCCTTGGATAACCGACGCTGACAATTGTTCCCACCAAATAATTTAGGGCAAGGGTTGTCTAGTTAAGCGTCAGTCTTTTACTATCAACCAACGCGAAAGAATAATAGGCGTCGGTGTTGTAGATAACCGACTCCGTTGAGCAACTTAATAGAGGCCCGATCACCCGACTCTTCCCCCTTTCTTCCTATTTCATGATTCTCCTGTGCGCTGCTCGTCGCGGCTCTCCCAAAATCGCCGCCTGGTGCCTGCTGCTTCTCGCTCGCCACCGACGATCCCTGCTGCTGCTCTGCGTCACCATCGTCACCCGCCGCCTTCCTCCTTGCGTCGCCACCGCGCCACCTTTCCTCATTGCGCCCTACTGCGGCGTTGTCTTGCTTGCTGCTATGCTCGCTGCTTACTGCTCTGCTCCTTCTGCTGCTTGCTGCTCTACTCTCCAGGTATTAGCCGTAGCACCTTCTTCCTTGTCTTCTTCTTTGCCTCCCACTTCTCTGCTCTGCTTGCTGCTTTGATTTCAAAACCTAAGCACCTTAGCCACTTGGCTATGGTTACCTGCAAATTCAGTGAGATACCTTCGTTAAAGACTAGTTAGTGTTCTACTTCTTTCACTGAAAACTGAGAAGAATGGCCTACCACGTCTGTGCTGGGCAGCACAGCCACAGCCGTGTTTGCTGTTGGTAAGGATATGAACAAATCTATATGTAATGCTTTATGTAAATTCTAGGATACGAACAAATCTTTTGCTTGCATATATTTGTGCTTCTAATATATTTGTGCTTCTAATCCTAATTCAATTATGATGAAACCCTAACATGTACATATCTATTATTGTGTTTGTTGGCCTAGAAACCCGTCCAAGATTTACTCATTAGGAGTAAATCTTGGATAGTCCCCTATTTGGGATTATTCTTGAACACCTAATCTCACTTAGGATGTAAGTGTATAATGTGTATTGGGTTTTCAAGAAAATTTCGGTAGCATTTCCTCGTTTGTTCTCTAAGTACATATGTACTTAGAGAACAGTGGGGAAATGCTGCCGAAATTTTATTGAAAACCCAATACACATTATACACTTACTAGTGAGATTAGGTGTTCAAGGATGGGATAGGTGGTACACATTTATTATATATAAATGACATCACATGTGTTTTTTGGCCTAGAAAGTGAACAATCATTGTTCTTTATATTACTTGTACATTGGTAAAAATTAGAATGAACAATCACTAAATTATATACTATTTGTATGGAGTCCAGCTTCATTGTAGATAATAGGAGTAAATCTTGGATAGGATGTAAGTGTATACCCTAATCGTGTCCTAATATATACTTGTTTTCTCTTTGATCATAGAATGGATAGATCATGGATGTCCATTCACAATCGCTGCACCCCAGAGTTTATATCTAGTCTTGATCAGTTTATTAGATTTACCGAGGAACATAGGAAAAAACCTACAGATAGGTTCTACTGTCCATGTAGGCATTGCGGTAACAACTTGAAAGTCAACACTGGTGAGGAAATCAAAAGTCATGTCATATGCAACGAGATTGTACAAGGCTATACAGAATGGCACTGGCATGGAGAGATTTCAAACTCGAAACCAGTAGATGTCGATAGCAGTGCTTGGGTGGAAGAAGAAATTGCCTCTGATGATGTAGATGTGAACGAACAAGTTCCAGTAGACATCGTTGATGCGATGCTGGATAGTTGTAGGGTAGAGCACACCGACCCACCTCCTATCTTTAGAAACATTGTGCATGATGCTGAGATACCGTTATACATAGGCTGTGCTAAGTTTACAAAGCTTAGCACTGTGTTGAGATTGTATAAGTTGAAAGCTAACAATAGATGGAGTGACAAAAGCTTCACTTCATTATTGACTTTGTTGAAAGAAATGCTTCCTGAAGGAAACGAGCTGCCAATCTCAACATACCGGGTAAAGAAAATGTTGTGCCCAATGGGAATGGAGGCCAAGAAGATACACACATGCCCGAATGATTGTGTATTATTTCAAAAGGACTATGTAGATTTGAAAGATTGTCCAAAATGTGGTGCGTCACAGTATAAATTGACGACTTTGGGGGAGTCCAAAACTGATTCTCCTGCCAAGGTGTTGTGGTATCTACCAATAATATCACAGTTTCAATGCTTGTTTGCAAATCTGAAAGATGCAAAGAATTTGAGGTGGCATGCAGATGTTAAGAAAAATAATGATGGGATCCTACGACATGCGTCTGATTCCCCACAGTGGAAGAAGATTGATCTATTGTACCCCAAATTTGGTGAAGAAGATAGGAATCTAAGACTTGGGCTTTGTACAGATGGGATGAATCCGTACGGGACATTGAGTAGCCAACATAGCACTTGGCCAGTCATGCTTGTTATATACAATCTTCCTCCCTGGCTGTGTATGAAAAATAAGTATGTTATGCTGTCGTTGTTGATATCGGGCCCTAAACAACCCAGAAATGATATCGATGTTTATCGTGAACCTCTCATTGATGTCTTAAAGAAACTTTGGGCTGAAGGTGTGATGACCTATGATGCTTCAGGAAGAGAGACATTTCATTTGCACGCTATGTTGTTTTGCACTATTAATGACTTTCCAGCATATGGGAATTTGTCTGGATATAGTATCAAAGGAGCTAAAGCGTGTCCTATATGTGAAGAAAACATTAATTCAATAAGACTAAAACATGGCGGCAAGACTGTATATCTTGGTCATCGAAGGTTTCTTTCAAAATTCCATCCGTATTGTAGGAAGCGCAAAGCATTCAATGGATGGAATGATGAACGGAGTGCACCTAAACCTATACCAGGGGATGTTGTTTATGAAAGAGTAAAAGACATTGTCAATGAATTTGGTAAGAAATCACAATGTAGTATGGCCACACAGAGTGACAATTCTTCATTCAAGAAGAAGTCAATATTTTGGGATCTTCCTTATTGGAGTTCTTTGACAGTCAGGCATTGTATCGATGTAATGCATGTTGAGAAAAATGTCTGTGATAGCATCATTGGTACTCTGTTAAATATACCAGGTAAGACTAAAGATGGGATAAAATCCAGACTGGACCTACGTGAAATGGGAATAAGGTCAGAATTAACAGAATTACGTGAAATGTGTAATAAAAGAACATACTTACCTCCCGCTTGTTACACGTTGTCTAGAAAGGAGAAGAAAGCTTTTTGTGAATGCTTGGTAAATGTTAAGGTGCCACATGGTTACTCATCCAACATCCGTAGATTGGTATCAATGAAAGATCTGAAGTTGATAGGTCTTAAATCTCATGATTGTCACACTCTAATGCAACAAATATTGCCCGTGGCAATTTGATCTATATTGCCGAAGCATGTAAGGTTTGCAATCACCAGACTTTGTTTCTTTTTAAACAGTCTATGCAGCAAAGTTATTGACCCTGATACTCTCGATAATTTGCAAAGAGAAGTGGTTGTTACCCTATGTCAGCTTGAGATGTATTTCCCTCCTTCGTTCTTTGATATCATGGTACATCTTGTTGTCCACTTGACTAGGGAAGTGAAAATGTTGGGACCAATTTTCTTGCATTGGATGTATCCCTTTGAACGATACATGAGTGTTTTTAAAGGTGATGTTCGAAACCGTTATCGGCCTGAAGGGAGTATTATTGAAGGTTATGTGGCGAGAGAGGTTATGGATTTTTGCAATGACTTTCTGAGTGGTAATACCACTCTTGTTAATGACAAGAATATTGAGGAGGGCAAAGGAATTTTGGGATCACGGGTGAAAGTAATCAGCCGTGAGCAGTTGGAACAAGCTCACTTGTATATTTTACACAACATGGACGAAGTGAGTGTTTATATCGAGGAACATACCAATTTCATCATAAGACAACATCCTCGAGCAAGTTCAATGTGGCTTGCTAGAGAGCATAATAAGACTTTTACTAAGTGGTTTGAAGATAAAGTCTTACATCAACTATCTCAAACACCGAATGATATTACAGAAACTATCAAATGCCTCACCTTTAAACCAAAACCAAATGTTATGTCTTATGAAGGATTTGACATTAATGGGTTCACATATTACACAAAGTGCCAAGATGATAAGAGTGTCGTCCAAAACAGTGGGGTCACTCTTCAAGCGTCGACTATGTATTTTGCAAGTGCAAAGGATAAGAGTCCTCGTGAAGCTAAAATGTCATATTACGGTGTCATTGAAGACATATGGGAGTTTGACTACATAGATTTCAGAATTCCGCTCTTTAGATAAAAGCTTTTCAAGACGATGACTGAGGCGGAGGCTCCCATGGAGGCGACGGTGGAGGTGATCCTGGCCATGCGATCCTCGTCGTCGAACCCCCCAGATCCAGGAGCTCCAAGGTCAAGGCTCTTCATGGGTAGTGTTTCAGTAACAAAGGAAGTCAAATCTTGGTCAGATCTGTTCAAGGAGAAGAGGAGCAACGGACCTGTCTTCCTTAAGAAGACGAGTATCCAAGTGACGGAGGGGAAGCTTCTCTACTATAAAGCCATTGCAGAGAGGAACTTAGATCGATGGAAAAGGACGGCTGCTGGATATGTTATTGGATTGAAGCCGAATTGGCATGTTCTAGCTCGTCACTTTGCTCAGATATGGCAAGCTAGAGGGTCGATTGAAGTCCATTCTAGAGGGAGAGGTTACTTTGTTGTTATGTTCTCGAACGACGAAGATATGTTAACAGATATCGATGGAGGCCCTTGGTTTGTGGCAGGAAGACCGCTGATAATTAAGAGATGGGAAAGAGGTGAGCCTCTTGAGAAGATGAAACTCACGGAGGTTCCAATATGGCTTAAGATTTTCAATCTTCCTCTTGAGTTGTGGGATGTCGAGATGTTCAACAAGATTGGTTCGTTCCTGGGGGTTCCCTTGCAGCCGACAGGTTCACGAACGAGTTCTTACAACTTGAGTATGCTAGATTGCAGGTGCTGATTCCTCTGGATTTCTCATTCCCGAAAGAACTAGAGATCAAGAGTGACGATGGTCAGGTGGACACTATCACTTTCGAGTACGAATGGGATCCGAGCAGGTGTTTGATCTGTGGTCTATATGGCCATGAGTCTAATCTTTGTGGTCCTATGAATGAGGAGAAGAATGATAAACAGAAGCTGAAGGGTGGTCTAAAGAAGAAAGTGTGGAAGCCTAAACAACCCGAGATGCGCAGGGGTGAGGAAAATGAGGAGTTTATTGATGCTGTTGATACTATCCATGAGCCAGTCGACAATTCTCAGACTCTGATTCCTCCTCTGGTTATAGAGGTTGATTCTTCTAGTACTGGTCCCGTTTCTTCTTATGAAGGAAGTGTCCAACCTCTTATTACAGTGGATAAAGGCAAGGCTGCTTTGACTAATATTGTCATGCCCACTACCTCTCCTGTTGTAGGTTGGGAGACAAGGGGCAGGAAGTCTAGGAAGTCAAAATCTCCTCCTAGAATCGTTCCGAAACCAGTGTCTAACAAAGGTATCCCGTCTTCTCTAAACACGTTTTCTCTGCTATCCAATATTGAAGACAGGGAGGGTCACGAGCAGGTTTCTCTTCCTCCTAATGGTTAGTCAATTCATGATTAGGTCCTGGAATGTGAGGGGAGGCTTAACAAGCTACCTCACATTAGGAAGGAAATAAGGGAGAGTAAAGCTGATGTTTATATTATCTTAGAATCTCAGATTAATAAAAATGATCTTTAGAATTTTGTGGATTCTATCTGGAATGGCGCTAAGTTTATTGATAATTCGGAGTTCTATTCTTATACTAGGATCATTATCCTTTGGGCTGATTCTGCTATACATATTGATAAAAAATCAGCCTGTGAACAAGTTATTCACACTTCTGTTAAGAAAGGGAACCTTACTTTTGAGCTCTCTGCTGTGTATGGCTCTAATGATGATGGGGAGAGGATGTCTTTATGGAGTTCGATTACCTCTGCTGCTCTGTTGAACCCTGTTAACTGGTGTGTTTTGGGAGATTTTAATGCGGTTCGTCTAGATTATGAAAGACAAGGCAAACAAGCTCCTACTAGGAAAAGTATGAATGACTTTAATGAAGCTCTTAATTCTACTAGTTTGATGGAGATTTCTCCCAAGGGTCAGTTCTATACCTGGGATAGCCATAGTAGGAAGGGCAAGAGTACTCTTTTGAAGATTGACCGTATTTTCTGCAATGTGAACTTTCTTGCTAATTTTCCCTTTTGTTGGGGTGAAGTCATAGCCTCTGTGGTAAGTGATCATAGGATCATTGCTCTTAGATTTAATCGCAGCAAGCATGGATCTGTCCCTTTCCGTTTTATCAATGCTTGGACTAATAAATCTGATTATAAGGGGATTGTTGAGGAAGCCTGGAGAACTCCTCAAGTGGGTTCCCCTATGTTCAGGGTTTATAGAAAGCTCAACTGTGTTAAAGACGCGTTGATTTCTTGGAATAAGAAGAATGGTAATTTTTTCTCCTTAGCTAAAGTTCTTGAAAGCAAAGCCAAGACGATTCAGGAGGAGGTGGATGATGGACCCCACTAATGCTAAAAAACATGAGCAGTTGGTTTCCGCTAGACAGGATGCTTTGAAAGCCTTAGCTGATGAAGAGAGTTTACTCAAGTAGAAAAGCAGGGTTCAATGGATTAAATTAGGCGATAGAAACTCCGCTTTCTTTTATGCCTCCTTGAAGTCTAGACGAATTATGAATACTATTTCTGTTTTACATGATGATGGGGGTAATAGCATTTATGACGCTTCCTATATTAAAGACACGATTAAGAAGTACTATGATGACCTGTTTAATAGCTCTTCTAAAGATATGGTGACTTGGAACGATGAATGGATTCTTCCTAGAATTAATCAGAATCAAGCTGATTATCTAAGGAGGTTGGTCTCTAGAGCTGAAGTAGAGGAAGCCATGATGATGATGAAGGACTCTAAGGCGCCAGGGCCTGATGGCTTCAATGCGGTTTTTTTCAAATCCGTTTGGGATGTTATAGGTGATGATGTGGTTAAAGATGTTCAAGGTTTCTTTAGCTCTGGTAAACTTCTCAAGGAGTGTAATTCTTCTCTGATTACTCTCATTCCTAAGAAAGTTGGTGCTTCCTCTCCTAAGGACTTTCGTCCTATTTCCCTCTGTAATATCATCTTTAAGGTGATAACGAAGATCATGGCTAATAGAGTGAAGTTTATTCTTCCCAAATTGGTGGATGAGAATCAATTTGCTTTTGTCCATGGCAGGAGAATTGGAGATGCGATTTTACTAGCCAACGACATTCTTAGTTCTTTCAATAGTTCTCGCAAGTTAATGTGTGTTAAAGCAGATCTGGCCAAGGCTTATGACACTGTCCGGAGAGACTATATTCTCTTTCTTCTGGCCAAGATGGGATTTCCTTCTTGTTGGATTGAATGGGTCTCAAAATTATTCTCTTCTGCTTCTTTCAGGGTGCTTGTCAATGGTACTCCTTCTGAATACTTCTCTGCCTCTAATGGAGTGAGACAAGGCGATCCGCTGGCCCCATTTTTGTTCACTATTGCTATGCAAGGTCTTTCTAGTATTTTCAATGTAGAGACCACTAAAGGTGGTTTCAAGCCAGTTGGGTGTGGAGGTGGCTATGGGATCTCACACATTGTCTTTGCTGATGACCTACTTATTTTCTCTAGAGCTCAGGATAAATATGCTCTGTGTGTGAAGTACATTCTTGATTCTTTTGGGAGGATTTCGGGTTTGCAGCTGAACAATGAGAAGAGTCATATTTTTCTGAGCAAGGGAGATGAGGATAGTAACATTGGTGATATTCTTAACATTCCTATTTGCTCTTTTCCTGTCAAGTATCTAGGTCTTCCTCTCTTCATAGGGAGGTTGACTAGAGCTTTGTGTAGCCCTATTGTGGACAAGATCAAGAATAGGCTTTTGTCTTGGAAATCTCACTTTCTTTCTCATGCTGGAAGAATTGAGCTGGTGATTTCTACTATTTCCTCTTATAGCATGTTCTGGACGGCTGCTTTTCCTCTTCCTAAGCCTACTATCTATGAGATTGAGAAACTAATGAGGGATTTTATTTGGAATGACACGAAGGAAAAAAAACATATTCATTATGTCTCATAGAGTTTGATTTGCAGACCTAAAGATGAGGGAGGCCTGGGCATAAGAATGATTGATGATTGGTCTAATGGTGGTATTATTAAAAATATCTGGAGCATTGCTTCTAAGAAGGATGGTTTGTGGGTCAAGTGGGTGCAGAAGAAGTATATCAAATCTGAGTCCATCTGGACAACTGAGATTAAACCTGGAGCTTCTTGGGTCTGGAATAAGATGCTGAAATTCAGACCTATGTTATTAAATCATATTAGTTTGTGCCTGGGTAATGGCAGCACCTTCCTGTTTTGGTTTGACCCTTGGGTCAATGGAGGGGAAAGACTGATCGATCTTGTGGATGAGCAATTTGTCCTGAGATTGGGTAAAGGGAGGAATTGCAGAGTTTCCTCTTGCTTTATTAATGGTGAGTGGTCTGTGCCTGATTTCAGGGGTGCAGAGATACTGAGGGGAGTTCTTCAAACCCAAAATTTCAATATCGAAGAAGAGGATGAGATTTTGTTCAATGGCAGTAACAAGAATCTGTTGTTAAAGGACGGTTGGGCTATTTCTAGAAATAAGTATCCTAAAGTTCAATGGTCTAAATGGGTTTGGTCTAATTTGTTCCCCAGGAAGTGGCCTATTCTTTTCTGGAAGCTGTTATTGGGTAAGCTACCCACTTTGGACCATTTGAAGAAAATTGGTTTCCATTTGGCTTCGAGATGTTGTTTGTGTGAATGCTATGAAGAAGATGTTTCACATATGTTCTTTGAATGCCGGTTTGCTAGAGATGTTTGGAAGAAGGTTCATTTGAAGTATAACATTCAGATTAGTTCGTTGATGGATCTGCTGTCTCTGAGGAATGATGGAAAGGTCCAAGCTGCTTGTGCTGTCTATATGCTCTGGTTAGAGAGGAACATAAGAATGTTTAATGGTGTTGGTTTGGATGTGGATAAGTTTTGGCTGGCGTGTGACAAAGATAGCTTTTTGCTTCTATTTTCAGATAGTACTTAATCTGTATAGATAGTTCTCTATAGTCTGTACAATTTGTCTTTTGGTGGTTGTGCCTTGCAACCTCCGTTTTCTTTCTTTTGGTAGTTACACCTTGTACCTACACAAGCCTTTTCTTTCTCAGTAAAGAGGCACCCCACCCTTTTAGCACCAAAAAAAAACACCAAAGGAGTTATAGTTGATGAATTGGGTTTCACTTTGGTGAACTTTGAAAAGATTGGCAAGAAGGGTGAACCATTCATATTGGCATCACAAGCGAAACAAATATTCTATATCGATGATCCTGCAAATGATAAATGGTCGATTGTTCTTCATGGTAAAAGACAGTTCATTGAAGATCCTATAGATGAAGAAGAGTACTATGATAAGTATGATGACTCCAGTCCATTCTCAGTTGGGTTGCCAACTCCACAAAATATTGAAGCTAATGATGACTTATATGTGCGCGGAGATCACAATGAAGGATTGTTAATTGATAAAAGATCACAATTTTAGAGACATGTATGTTTATATTTTTTTATTGAAGCTAAATGTTTTCTTTTTTTAATACAAATGCTAATTCAGTGTGTTTATTTTTGTCAAATTTTAGGTTGATGATGCACATGTACCCACTGAAGCACTGGAGCAACTTGATGCATGGAGAGGGACATTCCAACTCGAGATATCGTCTACCGTTTCCTCCTCCTCCGCAGCAATATCCTCATCTCTGAACATTTCTCGCAGGATTCTGAACCCCTTCCTTCCCTCTACTACATCAAAGCCATGCCGCAGTTGAACCCTTTCGCCGAGCCCTACCCGGCCAAGCAGGCATCGCCTGAAGCACCACCACCGTCGTCGTCTCCACCTCCATCGCAACTTGCTGTGCCAGTCCTGGCAATTTATCACCCCACATGCCTTCCTCCCCAGTTCCTGCCGCTAGAGGCGCTCCCGCAACACCCCCATACTTTCTTCCCACATAGATCTTTGATATGTCCTACGTTTTATGCCAAACCCTGCGGGATGTACCCTCCGATACCCACCGAGCAACTAAGGGTCGACAACTTGGTAGGACAAGCGAACCCGCTACTCTATCCTCCATATCAACCGGGGTCGGCCGTTGAGGTGTACGACGCCTCCATGGGCGTCCACCAGCAAGTGGTCGTCTCCCGATCATCTGATGATCGGGAGACGACCACTTGCTGGTGGACGCCCATGGAGGCGTCGTACACCTCAACGGCCGACCCCGGTTGATATGGAGGATAGAGTAGCGGGTTCGCTTGTCCTACCAAGTTGTCGACCCTCAGTTGCTCGGTGGGTATCGGAGGGTACATCCCGCATGGTTTGGCATAAAACGTAGGACATATCAAGGATCTATGTGGGAAGAAAGGATGGGGGTGCTGCGGGAGTGCCTCTAGCAGCAGGAACTGGGGAGGAAGGCATGTGGGGTGATAAACTGCCAGGACTGGCGCAGCAAGTTGCGATGGAGGTGGAGACGACGATGGTGGTGGTGCTTTAGGCGACACCTTCTTGGCCGGGTAGGGCTCGGCGAAAGGGTTCAACTGTGGCATGGCTTCGATGTAGTAGAGGGACGGAAGGGTTCAGAATCCTGTGAGAAACGTTCAGAGATGAGGATATTGCTGCGGAGGAGGAAACGAAAGACGATATCTCGAGTTGGAATGTCCCTCTCCGCACAGGAGTCTGTGAGGGAATGGTAGTAGGCAGGTGAGGAACAACTGAGTTCATGCCAGGACATATATACTAAAGTAACATGATACACCGCCAGTCTGTGGAGGGACTGAGGGAGATACTAGAGGAGAGTAACACCTGCCACTGTAACAAAACGCCACATAAGCCAAGAAGAAATAGGTGAGATATTGTTTATACATCCATATACCTTGTGTCAAGTAAGTTTACTTTTTTAAAATTTTGTATGTTTCAATTTATAGTGTGCTACATAAGACAACGGCTGGGCATGCACATACTATGTGATGCTATTTATGCAGATGATTATCCGACATGCCGCATTGGATATTAATACCATACATGAGGTATTATATATAGTCTCATTAGTTAGTATGAAATATATCAATCTTATTTTTATATTATTACTTATATATATACATCATTCTCTTTGCAGGTGTTTAAAATTGACCACACTATAGGTAAACGCTTAAAAAATGTACATGCTCCATATACGATGGAAGCATTAAATGAAATAAGAGAAGAATGGGCAAAAGCCATACAAGCAGTGGTGATTGTAAGATATAATTGGGATGCTGAATGATATTTTGTAAATAAATATTTCTGAATGTTTATACAAGTCTTAATGTTTCTACATGTATTTGAATGTTTCTACATGTGTGAATGTGAGAATTGAATTAATGTCTGAATGTATCTACTTGTGTGAAAAAATATTTGTTGATTTTGTAGGTTTATGGCCTGTTTGTAGGCTGATATCAATGGATGTCGTAAACCTGCAGTTCAGGAAACTGAACTGTAGGTTCTCATCCTGCTGACCAGCCACAGCAGGCCTGCAAACTGATAAGAAAAAAAAAATTAAAGTATAGGCGTCGGTTATTTATAGAACACCGACGCCTAAGGAATATAGCATCGGTTATGGGATAAAACCGACGCCGAATGTGACAAACAACCCGGCCGTGCAGGAAAGCACGGTCGTGGTGGAACAGGCATCGCGTATTAGTATAAAACCGATGTCTGTAGTACTAAACACGGTCGTGCAACGAAGCACGACCGTGTCGTCTGGGAGTATGGCGTCAGTTTTTCAGTTGTTAACCGACGCCGAAAGTGTCCTAGGTGGTGCCCTTTTTTGTGGCGCGAACCCTATCGACGTCGACCAACTATATATAACTGACGCCGAAGAGTTTGACCTTTAGCGGTGCCCACATAGGCGTCGCTTGAAAACCGTCGCCAAAGGGGGTTAAAAAACTGACGCCAAAGGCTGTTTCTGTAGTAGTGCTCTGCCATATTGCACTTAAAAAATGCCTTTGAGATATCATTTCTCTCTTGTCTTGCCTAATCTTGTGAAACATATTCTGGAGATGTATTACCATCTTAATAACTTCCATGTTCTCATGTTATCTCTGCAACTCATAGATCATTTATTATAGCAATATTCATTTGACATATACAACATCTTCAAACTTCTTGTAAGCATCCCTTTCAAACTATGGAGGAGTGGGAGTGGGTTCCTATGGATCTGGTGTCTCCTAGACATAGAGCTTGCACTCTTGAGAGAGAACAATTTTCAAGTCCTGAACCAGTCATGGAAGTTGTTCTCCTTCAATTTGTCCTTCTCAAGGACCGATCACTACGAAAAGGTGATGGTGTTTGCCATTTGTCTCTATAGTAGAAAATTTGCATTTTTTCAAAACACTTATGATTTGATTTGAAAATATTGGCAGTATTAGTTAGGCTTTTAATTAATTATCACTCCCACTATTTAGTTCAAATTGATAACCCTCACTATCGATCAGGAAGATTGCAAAGTACAATCCTCTAGCGAACCAAGATCCAAAATAATTGAATTATTACCCAACCAACATCAACATTCATAACGTATTACTAAGGTAGAAAACATTTGCCAATTGGATCCAATGTAATTCTTGGATAGATGGTATGCACAACTCCTTGACATAGTCCATCTATATAAATCTAGGAACTTAATCCCATAATCTCACCTAGTTTAGACAAACCCAAAAGCTAACACGATAGAAATGCACCCTATTTGGTAGACCCACATAAATACCATCAAACTTCCACAAGATAGATGGCACACCACACTCTAGTGTAATCTACACTTACTGGATCAAGCTTTTCATATGTGCTGCTTATGGAAAGCATCTAAGACTAATATTGATTGAGGGATTTTATATATAAATACATATGCATAACCAATCACCGCATACTTATAATATGTATCATATACATACTGTATCCACAGACGAAACATGCAATCACAAATATACAATCAATGGTTATGGCCACACTAATACAATTCTTTGGAGCCTTAAAGAATTGTTGTCCACAAGGTCATAAATCAAATGTATCCAACTATATTGGAACTTCTTGTGCTGAGAATAGGTTGGTCAATCAATTCAACCATCTAGTTGATCGGTTCATCCTCCTATCGGTCGGATGGTCTCTACTGGTCAATCAAATGGTGTTGGTATGTATGCCCAGAGAGCCAATCATATGATGATTGTAATGGCATATCTTGGAAACGATTTGATTTATAATAAGGACAATCTTCATCTATATGTATGTTCAATTATGAGATAATGATATAACATGATATATGTCTAAAGAATGATATTACTCGATGACATATGTCTTTCGGCTGAGGACCTAAACCGTGAGATCATATGAATGATAAGAGTACATACATTTTTGTTATGTCCCTAGTGGGTTGTTATTATGGAAACTAATAGACAACAATAACACATAACACTAGAGTGTGTGTTGGTTTATGACATAATCTAATTAGTCATGATATGTGATTTCAAAGCAACCACATAGGTACTAGTTAGAGAATAGTGTATATGATAGATCCATATTTTAGTGTGATGTGTGGAAATGATTTGATGGTAGTTAGAATCATCTCTCATAGTGATGGTGGTGATTGTGGTTTTTAGGCCTAAAATCACTACATTCATTACATGACGTTCAATGTACTTTAACATCATCCAACATGACCTTAAATAAGGGTTACCATAAAGGTGATGTTACGATACGTTGTGACACACTAGGAGTGGCAGTGAGTGATGTAGATGGGATTTGTCCCTCCTATTGGAGTTGATATCATGGCTGCTTGATAAGAGAGACTGAGAAATGTATGGCCATACTCATGTGAATCAATATATGATGTGTGATCTCACATGCATCTCAAATAGTTTGCTCTAGTTCAAGGAACATGGATTGAACGTTAAGAGGATGATGATTACATGCTTCAAGTTCAATCTAAATATCAGAGATAAAGAACTATACGATCATTTTAACACTAATCTCAAATTGTAGGTTGAAGTTGTTATCCAACTTTCCAATTACTTGGGTAGAAATGATGTGTTGATAGATACCGCTTATTGTTTGTGATGTCATAAATTAGTTATGGACATTCACTGCCAATGTAACTTGGGACCTATAGGGTCATACACATAGGATTTACCTGGAAGAGGAGTTTACTCATGAATATAGATTGAACTTGATTACTATAGTGTTAAGTATTCTATTTGAACAAGATTGGGTATTAGAAATCTTAAATAACTAGTTCAACTAGTGAATTGATCAGTGCATATGTATGAACCGACCAATTTAAGTTGTGAACCAACTAGTTGGAAAATCAATGAGATTGGATCAAGGATTGATGATAATGTCATGTTGTGCATTAATCGAATATTAAATGCCAATATGATTGTGAATAGAAAATATGGTGAAATGATAGATTCAAGAGTTGCACCAATCGATCATGTTCATGATTTGCAAGATCTAGAAATTTCATGAAATTCTATCTTTTTGACTCATAGTTGATTTGGAAACCCTAAACTTGATGCTCCCACAAATAGAGGCACAAATGATGCTTTTAGAATACATAGCAATAGGCTCTGCCAATTTTTGTCTTCTCACAGTTGTGGTAAGGTGAGAATCAGAGCAATTCTTACCCATAAAAGGGAGAGACAACAAGGGAGAGCAGTCAACACTAGCACATTTACATATAAGGGACAACTCCTTCCGTCTATTCCAAAATAACAAAAGGAGTTCCCGATGGCCTCGTGGACTAGGTAGAGGCATGTCGGCCTTTTCCAGTTACTAGGAGGACACCATCAACCATTGTTCATTGTGCTACACCAGGATGTCGCCGTTGAAAAATTAGGATGCTGCTTGCGAAAGAAGCACACTTTTGCAAGAATAGTTGTTGGACTTGCTCCAGGACCAGGTATATGCCTTGCAACCTTCCTTCCCAGTCTATAGTTGTTGATGCAATTTGTTGTTCAAGGGAAATATGGCAAGAATTTGTTTCCTTTTTCTTCCATTTCTATTGCCATATTTCCCTATAATGGTATTAGATCCATGTCAATTAACTATGTTTTAGGATTTAATCGATGTGATCATATTTTTCTTTTATCATTTATTTAGTATATACATTGTGAATATTTAAATGATTAATGTGCATATTCAATTGAATATCACATACAATCCCTATATATACATATATATATATATATATATATATATATATATATATATATATATATATATATATATATATATATATATATTGTGTGTGTGTGCGTGCATGTGTGTGTGTGTCGTCGTAAAATTGTTTGTATGGTGGATGTAAGCATGGTTATGGCCAATACCCCCTGAATCTTTGTGCATGGTTTAATGGTTTTTATTATTATTTTTAACTTGGTTCACATACCGATACTCTTTCTCTTATTCCATATGTAGGTTAATGCTTTCTTTCTATATTCCCCACAAATGTAACTCAATGTTTCACTATGACATTGTAATAAGTTAAAATAGGAATACATTAGTTTTATTTCCTATTTTGGTAAAGAAAAGGCATCCTGCACAAGACAAATCAAGTGACTCCGAAATCGAACTGATCGATTGAAGGACCGAGCAGGCCATACAATAGGAGGAGACAATCAATCGATTATTGGACCAACCGATCAACTAGAGGAGTCTAGATGCCACTTGAACTATAGGCCAGTCAACCAGTCTAAGAGACCAACCGACCAGCCAGGAGGCCAGCGGATTGACTTAACGATTGAGTCGATCGATTAGTCTGGTTCCAACATAGGTTTATGAAAGTACAGGTTGTTACATATGATGTGGACCTTAGGAGGTATCAATTCATTATGGCTCCAAAGAATTGTGTTAGTGCCATAACCATCACTCATGTTTTATAATTACATGTTTTTTTTGTGGACATAGTATGTATATGATACATATTATAAGTATGTGGTGATCATATATGTATATTTATTTATATAAATATAAATCCCTCGATCTAATATTAAGTATTAGATACTTTCCATTAGCAACACACATGAAAAGCTTGATTGACTAAGTCTGGACATGCCAAGTCTGGTGCACCATTTGTCTCATTGAAGTATGATAGTAGTATGTGGGCCTATCAAGTAGGGTGCATAACTATCATGTTGGCTTTTGGGTCAGGCTTAACTAGGTGACCTTAATGATATTAAATGTCTAGAAGCATGAATATGGACTATGGTAAGGGGTTGCACATATCATATACCCAAGAGTAGTATGAGATGCAATCGGGAAATATTTCCTACCTTAATAATTGGTTATGGGCGCTGGCTTTGGCTGGGTAATAACTTAATTGTTTTGGATCTTGACTCACTAGAAGGTTGTACACTGCAATCTTCCTAATTGATATGTGGGGGCTATCAATTTTAAAAAAATAGTGGGAGTGGTAATTAATTAAAATCCTAATTAAATATCATCAATTTATTTTAATCAAATCAAGTAAAATCAAAAGGGTTTTGACAAATTGCAAAATTTTCTTTTATAATCAAATGACAATGAATAATACATTTCCTTGTGATTGGTCCTTGAGAAGGACAAGTTGAATGGAAATAATTTTATGATTGGTTCAGGTGGTTGAGAATCATTCTCATACAAGAGCGCAAGCTCTATATCCTAGAGACACTAGAGCTAAAAGAACCTACTACCACTGTGCCTAAGGCTGACATGGATGCATACATGAAGTACTCTAAATATGCCATGGATGTGAAGTGCTTGATTCTGTTCTCAATGAACTTTGAGTTGTAGAGACAACATGGGAACATGGATTTTATTGAGATGGTAACACATATTAAGAACATGTACCAAGATCAGGCAAGACAAGAGAGATATGATGTATCCAAGGCACTACTCAAATGCAACATGGCAGCAGGAAATACAGTAGGTCCCCATGTGCTCAAGCTAATTGGATATGTGTAGAACCTTGCTAGACTGGGATTTCCCATGGGTCAAGAGTTGGTCACAAATGTGATTTTACAATCACTGTTTGATCATACAACTAGTTTTTCATGAACCATAACATGAATGATTTTAACAAGTCATTGTCATAATTACTTGGCATGTTGAGAACAACTGAAACATAGATAAGAAAGACAAGCCCAAGTATGTGATAACGATCAACAACGTCAAAGGTAAGTCCAAGGGCAAAGGCAAATCTAAGAAGAGTTCTAAAGCTATCCAAAAAGCTAAGTCTTATGCACTCAAAGCAAAGGGAGGGGTGACAAAGGGAGTCAATTATCACCACTGTCACCAGTCTGAACACTGGAAAAGGAATTACCCTCTCTACCTGGAGGAACTGAGAAAGAAAAAGGAGGGTATAGAGATCTCCACTTTAGGTATATATGTTATTGAGATAAATATGACTACTTCTTCATCATGGGTACTAGATACCAGATGTGGATCTCCCATATGTTTGAATATGACCGATCTGAAAAGAAGTAAGCCTTTAAGAAAGAACAAGGTTGAACTACATGTTGGGAATGGAGAAAGAGTCACTTCCATTATAGTTGGAACCCATCATTTATCTATACCTACGGGGCTTGTAATAGAATTAGAGAATTGCTATTTTGTACTTGCCATTAATAGAAACATTTTTTCTATATCTTCTATGGACAAGAATGGATTTGAATTTCATATAAAGAATGTTCAATTTATGGTAGTGAACCAATGTCCTATGGTCTTTATTTGGTAGATCTAGAGGTAAATGCTTATAAAATAACTACCAAAAGATTAAAAATCAATAACTCAAACAAAACATGGCTTTGACATTGTCGTGTAGGGCACATCAATGAGAAATGTATTTCTAGACTCCATAAAGATGGATATCTAGACTCCTTTGATTTCAAATCAATAGAGACATGTGAGTCTTGTTTGTTGTGCAAGATGACAAAAACTCCCTTCACTGGAAACATCGAGAGGATGGGTGATCTATTAGGACTCATACATATTTATGCATATTACTATTATAGAACAAATTCTAGAGGTGGTAATCAGTAATTCATTACCTTTACTGATGATTTTAGTAGGCATGGTTATATTTTCTTGATGAAACATAAGTCAAAAACCCTTGAAAAGTTCAAGGAATTCATGAATGAAGTAAAGAGCCAAAAGTATTTAGGCAGTTTGTTTTGATCGAGATGGAGAATACTAAAGCCAAGAGTTTGAGGATCTTATTTGATATTGTGGTATCGTATCACAAAGGACTCCACCTGGAGCACCACATCAAAATAATGATTCAGAAAGAAGGAAACACACATTGCTAGATATGGTGCAATCAATGATGATTTTTTTATCTTCAAACTTCCTTCTGGGGTTATGCTCTAGAAACTACATAGTTTACACCAAACGATGTACCATCTAAGTTGGTTCAAAAGACACCATATGAGATATGATATGGAAGTGTACCAATGTGTCTTTTTTGAAGATTAAGGGATGTGAAGCTTATGTGATAAAGTAGTTTCTCAAAAGTCTTGGACCTGAATCAGATAGATGTTATTATTTGGATATCCTAGGAAAACTAAAGGATATTAGTCTTATACTTCATAGGACAACAAAGTGTTTGTTGCTAGGGATGCTATATTCCTAGAAAATGAATCCATTTCCAAAGGAAGCAGTGGGAGGAAAATTGAACTCCAAGAAGTTTGAGACCAATAAGAAAACATTAAAATTTTAGAGGTACAAGAGGAACATAGAGAGTCACAAATTGTTGTAGAATCTCAAATTCCTCATGTAACATGTGACCCTCATAGTTCTAACATGACACACCTTGAGCCAGAAAGATTTGGTTATCTTGTGACTCAAGAAGGTAAAATGTTGGTCATTAATGATGAGCCAATAACCTACCTAGAAGTTGTTAAGGGACCATAATTTTAGAAATGGCTTGAGGCCATAAGATCTAAGATGGAATCCATGCACACCAAAAGGTATGGACCTTGGTGGATCCACCTAAAGGGATAAAACCCATAGGGTGCAAGTGGGTCTTTAAGAAGAAGATTGACATGGATGGTAATGTACAAACTTCCAAAGGTCGATTGGTTGCAAAGGGTTTCATACAAGTTCAAGGTGTTGACCATGACAAAAAAATTTCTCTAGTTTCCATGGTTAAGTCCATTAGGATCATGCTCACCATTACAACTTATTATGACTATCAGATTTGGAAAATGGATGTTAAAACTACATTCCTTAGCAAAATCTTGCTTGAGGGTGAGTACATGACAAGACACGAGTGTTTTATAAATCCAAAGTATTAAAATAAGGTCTGTAAGACACTAAGGTCAATCTATGGATTGAGACAAGCATCTTGAAGCTTGAATCTTCAATTTGACAAAACAATCAAATAGTTTGGCTTTAGTCAAAATGAAGATGAACCATGTTATTTTTAAGATGGTTAGTGTAAGCATGATTGTATTCCTCATATTGTATGTAGATGACATACTATTGATGGGGAATGACATACCTACTTTAAAAATGGCAATGACCTGGCTAGGAAATACATTCTCTATGAAGGACTTAGGCAAAGCATCCTATATCTTAGGAATCAAGATCTATAGAGATAGATCTAGAAAGCTTCTTGGCCTAAGTCAGAGCACATATTTTGTTAAAGTACTAAAAAGGTTCAACATGGAGAACTCAAAGAGAGGAACATTACCCATGTCTTAGGGTGTTATTATCTCTAGAGTCAAATGTCCTAGTTCTTGTGAAAAAATGGGAGCGCATGAGCAAGATTCCATATGCATATGTAATTGGATCTATCATGTACATAATGTTATGTACTATTGGCTAAATGGATATCATTTAAATCCCTTTGTTTTGATAATGAAAAACATTTCATTCTTGTGGATCTAACGTTCTACTTGAGTGTTGCAGGAACAAGGTGGATGACAAACCTTTAGAAGATCTACATGCTCAAAATGCTTTACTTTTATGATTGTAAATCAAATGTAAAAACTTGTACAAGTATATAATGTACAAGTACTTAGATATCATGTAAATCAAGTGTTTTGATCTTTAATAGCCATTCACAAGTCATCCCCTATAATAGTGTCACAACTGCACACTCATACACACACTTAGTATTTATCTAGAACCACCAAAACAAAGACATTCTCAGTCACACTAATTTTCGACCAAGACACATTCGGTCGAACATCTTCTCGACTGAGAGTCTCCCAGGTTAATTCTTCTAATAGGTTCTATAGCCGTTAGACACAAAAAACAAGGTAGTTGGGAGTTGGAATCGAACATTATATACACTTGCTCCAGACCGTCCCTCGGTCGATGAAGTCCTTGACCGACTAACTCTCAGTCGATGAACTTCTCGACCGAGAAGAACTCTGTCTGCACTTTTCAAAATTAATAAACTAACTATTGCTAAAGCAATTATTGGATACCTAACGGCTAGTTGAGTTCTTAGAACCCCCTAGAATGTGTCTAGAATGTCCTTAAGCATTCATAGGCCATTCCTATAAATAGGGCATGCCTTAGGACACCCAAAACACACTTGTGCAATACTTGAGCATACATACTTGCAATTGGCAATCCTTTCTTGTGAGAAATTGAGCAACTCCTACACTTCCTAATCTTTCCCATTGCTACAAACTCGTGTCCTATTGGCTAGAATGTCCTTTCCATCATACTTACACTTTCACACACACTGGTTAGGAGATCAAAACGCTTGATATAGGAAATCAAGCCTTGTGCTAAAATGGTAATTGTAATTTCCATTTTCCCTTCTTGTTCCTTTTTATCACCTGTACTCTCCTTGCTACTCCTAGGGTTGGAGGCTACAAATTGGAGAGGGTGTTATCTTGTCAGGTAGAGAAGGGTCTTCTTGTAGGAGAAGGTGGACTTTGGACTATTTCTAGAAGGTCTCAATAGGAAGCTACTTCAAGGAGGAAGGCTACTTCAAGGGGGATCTTGAAGTTACTTCAAGTGAAGGCTGGTTCAAAGTTGGTGAGATGACTTCGGGGTGAAGGCTGTCCAAAGGGTTTGGGAAGGTAGTTGTATTTTATGTAACATCCTTGCAAGGTAATAAAGTACATGTTCTTTCAAAATCCCAATTGGAAACAATTGGGTAGTGGACTGACTCCCTTAGTATTTGCTAAGGGTGGAACCACTCTAAACCATGTGTTCCCTTATCTAATATTTTGTGGTTGATTGTTTGAATTATTATTTTAAAATCCTCATAAAAACCTTATTCACCCCCCCTCTAGTGGTTTTTCAATTGGTATCAGAGCAAGGCTTCAAGGAACTCTAACAAAGTCTTGAAGAATGGGTGACAGGGTACTCAACAACCTCAACTTGGAAGGGACACTCATGGCTAGACCTCCACCTTTTGATGGAACTAACTACACCTATTGGAAGAGGAGGATGCAGTTCTACTTCCAGGGAATTAGCTGGGATCTCTAGAGGATGGTGTCAAATCCATATGACTTTCCTCAAACAGAGTATGCAACTTGGGATGCTAATACTGTAAGATCAGCCCAAATGAATGCAAAAAGCTGTAAGTATACACTATTGTTCAATTTCTATTGGTGAATTCAATAGTATATCAAATTGTGAAACAATATATGAGATATGGCATAGACTCTCTATAACCTATGAAGAAAATGTTCAAGTTAAGAATTCTAAAATATGAATGCTTAAACAAAAGTTTGAATAGTTTTGTATGGATCAAAATGAGTTTATTAGTGAAATGTATACAAAATGTTCTTCTATTGTAAATGGTTTAAATGATTTACGTAAAGTAATCCGTGAAGAAGATCAAGTATCAAAAATCCCTAGGTCTCTTCCTCCCAAGTACAAGCCCAAGGTGACTACTATTGAATAAATAAATGATCTCACTCGACTAAGGATGGAGAAACTCATTGGCAACTTAGAAGCACATGAGGCAACCTTAGAGGAAGAAGAATGACGAGAACGTGAACTTCAATAAGGAAGAAAGAAAGATATGACCCTAAAAGCTTCAAAGATCATCACTCAAGAAAGTGATGAAACAAGTGATGGAGATGAAGGAGAAGAAGCTCTAATTGTTAATGGTAAGAAATATAGAAGATTTAGATCTAACAAAGTTGTTGGTTCTTCTTCTTCCTCCCCTAGGTGTTTTGAATGTGGAAAGAAGGGACATCTCAAGAATGAATGTCCTAAAGCAAAGAAAAGCTCATCCAAGAAGAAGGGAGAAAAATCATACAAAGCTGCATGGGATGAGTCAAGTGATAGTGAAAGTGGAGAAGAGAATGTGGAGTGTCTCATGGCCAAAGAAGATCATAGTGATGATTATCAAGAGGTAAGCCTTCTTGATTTTCCAAAAGAAGATCTAATTGTTAGTCTACAAGATACTCATGACAAATATGTTGATTGCAAAAAGAAACTAAAGAAGGTTACTAGAACTAATGAGGATCTATACGCTATATTGAATGATCTTTCTTTTGAAAAGGACAGTATTGCTTCTGAAAATTTGACCTTGAAATCATCTTTAAATGATTGCCATATGAAGTTGCTTACTTTAGAAACAAATCATGATCTTCTTTCTCAAGAAAAGGTTGATTTGCTTGTAAAACTGAATAATTTTTAGACTCAATCTATCCTATGTAATCATCTAGATTATGATGATATTGTTAAGGAAAGAGATGCTTTATCATGTAATCTAGATCAAGCAAAGTTAGATATCCAAAAGAAAATTGATGAGATTGCTAAGTTACAAAAAGAAGTTAGTAGCTTGAGAAACAATGGTATTCTTGATAAGATCCTAAAGAACTCTTCTGGTTATAGTGGAAGAAGAGGTTTAGGATATGTTCCAAAATAAAGCTCTTATCAACCAAAATCTAGGAGAACTCAAGCACCCAAGACCAAGATCATGTTTGTACCCAATAACACAACTCAAAATCCTAGAAAGAGAAATGAAATTGATTCTATTTGTTGTCATTATTGCTTGCATCTTGGACATTACTCTTTTTCATTCCCTTATAAGAAGAAGGATTTTGAATTAATTTGGGTCCCCAAACCTCAAACTTAGAAGATTTGAATGTACTTTAGTTGAGATATGATCTATCACTTCATGTGAACATCTAAATGTCTTATCTCAACCAAGTAGATAGCTTAACATATTGATTTAAATTTAAAACTAACACAAACAATTTACTGAAACAAACAGAAACATTCTCGGTCGACAAACAGTTTGACTGAGACATCCTCGGTTGAGAAAATATTCAAATGAGGGAATGCCTATGACAAATCTGAAATCTACAACAAAATTTATAGTGAAAATAACAACTATTCCGGTCGAAGAATTTTCGATCGGAGCAAAAACCGGTCAAGAAATTGTCGACCAAGTGAATTTCTATTTTAGTTCAGTTTCAACCTATACAATAGCAACTTTCTCAATCGACAAATTGTTTGACCGAGACATCTATCGGTCGAAATATTTGTCGACCGAATGAAGATCTGTTCAGTTTAATTTGTTAAATCATGTTCAGTTTGTTGTTATATGTACCTAACCATAATGGACCATCACATGGGTACCAAAACCTATATTTTATTGCAGGATTGGGTAGTTGACAATAGATGTTCCAAACACATGACCAGGAACAAGGATGCATTTCAAACTTTTGAGGAAAAGAAAAATAGGATAGACACTTTTGGAGACAATGGTAAAGGTAAAATTGTTGGAATAGGTAATATTGGTACAAACCTTGAAATAAAGAATGTTGTACTTGTTGATGGTTTGCACCACAATTTATTAAGTGTCAGTCAATTATGTGATGGTGGATATGATGTTTTATTCAACAAAAATTGCTGCAAGTTACTAATAGAAAACACTACAAATGTTGTTTATGAAGGAAAAAGGGTTGGAAATCTATATATCCTTAGACCTAACTCTATGCAATATGTAGTTGGAAAATGCTTACTTGTAAAAGAAAATTCTTTACAACTATGGCATAGAAAATTAGGTCATGCTAGTTCATATGTTATCAAAAAGCTAGTTAAATATGATCTTGTTCGTGGTTTGCCTAAGTTATCTTTTGATCAATCTGAAAATTTTGAACCATGTACTTTGGGTAAACAAACTAAAACTTATTTTAAACCCCAAAACATGCTTAGCACCAGTAGATCACTAGAACTTATTCATATGGATTTGTTCAGACCTATGAGGATACAATATATTGGTGGGAAAAGATATTGCTTTGTTATTGTTGATGACTATAGTAGATATACATGGGTACATTTTCTTGCAAATAAAGATGATACTATTCAAGTTTTCATACAATTTTGTTCAAAGATTGAAAATCAATTACAAAACAAAATATGCACAATTAGAAGTGATCATGGTGGAGAATTTGAGAATCATCTATTTGAAGAATTCTTCACATCTCAAGGCTACACTCACAATTTTTCTGCTCCACACACTCCACAACAAAATGGCATAGTTGAAAGGAAAAACCGGTCATTACAAGAAATGGCTAGGACTATGATGCTTGAACATAATACACCTAAAACACTTTGGGCTGAAGCAGTAAACACAGCTTGTTATGTGCTAAATAGAGTAACTGTACACTCTTATTTGAAGAAAACACCATATGACATCATGTATACTAAGAAACCAAGGGTTGAATATGTTCATACTTTTGGCTCAACTTGCTATATCTTGAACACAAAAGATGATAGAGAAAAGTTTGACTCTAAATCACAAAAAGCCTTTTTCTTGGGATATTCAACTTCTAGTAAAGCATTTAGAGTTTACAACACTATCTCTAGAAAAGTTGAAGAATCCATTCACATTACTTTTCATGAAGAACTAAGTACTAAAAATAATGATGTAGTTGATATTACTCATCAAGTAGAAAATCTAAACATATCAACTAAAGATGATCAAAATGCTAAAAATGATCAACAAGTTGAGATACAACAACCCATTCCTAGACTCATTAAGGATCATCCTCAAGAACTAATCATTGGAAATCCTAATGATAAAGTAAAAAACCCTCATCTTTTAGAGATGTTGCAAATATGGCATTTGTATCTATAATAGAACCCAAGAAAGCAACTAAAGCTCTAAAAGATTATTATTGGATAATGGCTATGCAAGAAGAATTAAACCAATTTACTAAGAATGATGTGTGGGACTTAGTTCCTAAACCTCAAGATAAAACCATTATTGGAACAAAGTGGGTTTTTAGAAATAAGTTAAATGAAGCCGGGGAAGTAGTAAGAAATAAAGCTCGGTTGGTAGCATAAGGGTATAATCAACAAGAAGGAATAGACTTTGATGAAACTTATGCACCAATGGCAAGACTTGAAGCCATTAGAATGCTACTAGCTATAGCTGCCCACAAAAACATCAAACTATTCCAAATGGATGTAAAAAGTGCATTTCTAAATGGAATAATACAAGAAGAAGTATATGTTGCCCAACCACCTAGTTTTGAAATTCCGGAAAAAGGTGACTATGTATACAAACTTAAGAAAGCACTTTATGGTTTAAAACAAGAACCTAGAAATTGAAATGAAAGGCACAAAAACTATCTCTTTGATAACAAATTTTCAATTGGAAATTTGGATTCTACTTTATTTTTCAAAACATATGAATCCGACTTTCTAGTTGTTCAAATTTATGTTGATGATATTATCTTTGGTGCATCAAATGAATCTTTATGTAAACAATTTAGTGATATTATGCAAAAGGAATTTGAAATGAGTCTCATGGGAGAATTGACTTTCTTTCTTGGTTTTCAAATAAAACAAACGCTTACAGGGATTTTTATAAGCCAAGAAAAGTATATAAATGAACTTTTAAAACACTTTGAGATGACAAATTGCAAACATTCTACCACACCAATGAGTACTTCTACTAAAATTGATAAAGATGAAAATGGGGAACCCATTGATGATTCTTTGTATAGGGCCATAATTGGTAGCTTGCTTTACTTAACCGCTTCTAGACCGGACATCATGTTTTTTGTTGGACTTTGTGCTAGATTTCAATCACAACCTATGCAAACTCATTTTCAAGCCGTCAATCAGATTTTAAGATAATTAGTCGGCACTACAAGTTATGGCCTATGGTATCCTAAAGGACAATCTTTGGACTTCAAAGCTTATACCGATGCCGATTACGCTGGTTGTCAAATTGATCGAAAGAGTACAAGAAGAAGTTGTTTCTTGTTAGGAAGAGCCTTAGTATCTTGGTTTAGCAAGAAACAAAACACGGTTTCCCTCTCTACAACTGAAGCTGAATATATGGCAGCCGGGTCTTGTTGTGCTCAAGTGATTTATATGCAACAAGTTTTAAATGATTATGGTTTTACATTTTCATCCACGCCTATCTTTTGTGACAATACAAGCACTATAAACTTGGCACATAATCCTATTTTACACAGCTGTGCCAAACATATTGAAATTTGTCATCATTTTCTAAGGGATCATATCTCTAAAAATCATGTATCCCTTCATCATGTTGATACGGAAGATCAATTGGCTAATATTTTCACAAAACTGCTTCCATTAGATAAATTCAATAAAATAAGGAAGCAACTACTCATTACTCCCTTAGAAGATGTTTTCTTTAACATTTTTGCTTCTTAAATCAGTTGTTTTTTCTGATCCTTACATTTTGGCTTCAAATGGACATCCTTTCAAATGATTTGATGGTTATCTTATTTAAAGGGAGAACAAATTAAGGGGGAGTGTTAACACATGATTTTAACAGCTATCTTTTTGAAATGACAAAGGGGGAGAAATAATATAAATCTTAAATACTCAATCAACGAGTTTCATAATCTCTTGGATTTACATTAAAAGTTGCTATATTCCCTAAGAGTTGGACTTTATGTTCCATACTTCTTTGGGAATAATAAGCACACATTCCATAAACAAGGGAAGGATACACAAGGTAAATCTCAGGTATGATACTCAACTCACTTTAAGATTATTTGATTTATATTTTGGAAATGTTTGTCATCTTCAAAAAGGGGGAGACTATTGGCTAAATGGACATCATTTAAATCCCTTTGTTTTGATAATGACAAACATTTTATTCTTATGGATCTAATGTGCTACTTGAGTGTTGCAGGAAATAGGTGGATGACTAACCTTTGGAAGATCTACATGCTCAAAATGCTTTATTTTTATGATTGTAAATCAAATGTAAAAACTTGTACAAGTACTTAGATATCATGTAAATCAAGCGTTTAGATCTTCCCTAGCCATTCACAAGTCATCCCCTATAATAGTGTCACAACTACACACTCATACACACACTTAGTATTTATCTAGAGCCACCAAAATAGAGACATTCTCAGTCAAACTAATTGTCGACTGAGACACACTCGATCAAACATCTTCTCGACTGAGAGTCTCCCGGGTTAATTCTTCTAATATGTTCTATAGTCGGTAGACACAACAGACAAGGTAGTTGGGAGTTGGAATTGAACGTTATATACACTTGCTCCAGACCGTCCCTCGGTCGACGAAGTCCTCGACCGACTGACTCTTGGTCGACAAACTTCTCGACCGAGAAGAACTCTGTTTGCACTTTTCAAAATTAATAAACTAGTCATTGCTAAAGCAATTAGTGGATACCTAATGGCTAGTTGAGCACTTGGAACCCCCTAGGATGTTTCTAGAACGTCCTTAAGCATTCATAGGCCATTCCTATAAATAGTACATGCCTTAGGACACCCAAAACACACTTGTGCAATACTTGAGCATACATACTTGCAATTGGCAATCCTTTCTTGTAAGCAATTGAGAAACTCCTACACTTTCTAATCTTTCCCATTGATACAAGCTTGTGTCCTATTGGATAAAATCTCCTTTCCATCATACTTACACTTTCACACACATTGGTTAGGAGATCAAAATGCTTGATACAGGAAATCAAGCCTTGTGCTACAATGGTAATTGTAATTTCCATTTTCCCTTCTTGTTCCTTTTTATTACTTGTACTCTCTTTGCTACTTCTCGGGTTGGAGGCTACGGATTGGAGAGGGTGTTATCTTCTCAGGTGGAGAAGGGTCTTATCAGAGGAGAAGGTGGACTTTGGACTACTTCTAGAAGGTCTCAACGGGAAGCTACTTCAAGGAGGAAGGCTACTTCAAGGGGGAGCTTGAAGTTACTTCAAGTGAAGGCTGATTCAAAGTTGGTGAGATGACTTTGGGGTGAAGGCCATCCAAAGGGTTTGGGAAGGTAGTTTTATTTTATGTAACATACTTGCGAGGTAATAAAATACATGTGCTTTCAAAATCCCAATTGGAAACAATTGGGTAGTGGACCGACTCCCTTAGTATTTGCTAAGGGTGGAACCACTCTAAACCCTATGTCCCCTTGTCTAATCTTTTGTGGTTGATTGTTTGAATTATTATTTTTAAATCTTCATAAAAACCCTATTCACCCCCTCTAGTGGTTTTTCATGTACTCGCCCTGATGTCTCATATGCCTTGAGTATGACTAGTAGGTATCAGTCAGATCCTGGTGAAAATCACTAGACTGCTATAAAGAACATCCGTTAGTACTTGAGAAGAACTAAAAATTAGTTCCTTATCTACATTTGGTGAGGAAGAGTTGGTGGTAAAAGCTTACACTGATGCAAGCTCCCAAACTGGAAAAGATGACTACAGATCACCATATGGATTTTTGTTTTTCCTAAACAACATAGATGTAAGTTGGAAGAGTTCCAAGCAAGAAACATTTACTGATTCTACAATAGAGACTGAGTATATTGTTGCCTCCAATGCAACAAAGGATACTGTTTGGATCAAGAAGTTCATTTCTAAACTTGGGGTGGTTCCAAGCATCAACGATGCAGTAGCTACATTATGACAACAAGGGAGCTATTACACAAGCTAAGGAACCCAGATGGCATCAATATTCCAAACACATACAATGATGGTTCAACATCATGTGAGAGATCGTATAGTGAGGAGATGTGAAGATAAATAGAGTACAAACTGAAAGCAATGTTTCTAACCCCTTGACAAAATTACTTTCACAATAGTAGCATGAAGGTCATGTTAGAACACTTGGGATTAAGTTCATGGGTGATTGGCTCTAAGTGCAAGTGGGAGTCTACTTGTATGTATGCCCAAAGAGCCACTCATATGATGATTGTAATGACATATCTTGTAAATGTTTTGATTAATAATAAATACAATCTTCATCTGTATGTTTGTTCAACTATGAGATAATGATATAACATGATAGATGTCTAAAGAATGATGTTACTCAATGACATATGCCTTTAGGTTGAGGACCTAAAAAACAAGATCATACAAATGATAAGAGTACATACATTCTTGTTATTTCCCTAATCTATTGTTATTGTGGAAGATAATAGACAACAATAACACATAAGACTAGAGCATGTGTTGGTTAATGACAAAATTTTATTAGTCATGATATGTGATATCAAACCAAACACATAGGTACTTGTTAGAGAATAGTGTATCAATCAGACCCACCTTGATAGCGATGCATGGAAACCATTGAATGGTAGTTAAAGACAGATCTCATAGTAATGGTGGCTCTTAGACCTGAAATAACTAAACTCATCACATGTTGTTCAATGTACTTTGATATGATCCAATGTGACCTTGAATAAAGATTGCCATAAAGGTGATGTTCAGATACACTATGACACATGGGGAATGACTATGAGTGATGTAGATGGGATTTGTCCCTCCTAACAGAGTTGATATCCTGGCCACTTGATAAGCGAGACTGAGAAATGTATGGCCATACTCGTGTGAATCAATATATGATATGTGAGCTCACATGAATATCAGATAGTATGCTCTAGTTTAAGGAACATGGATTGGACATTGAGATGATGATGATGCCATGCCTCAAGTTTAATCCAGATATTAGAGACAAAGGAACTATACTATCACTATAACACTGATCACAAGTTGCAGGTTGAATTTGTTTTCCAACTTTCCAATTACGTGGATATAAATGATGGGTTCTAGATATCTCTCATTATTTGTGGTGCCATATGTTAGTTATGGACAGTCACTTCCAACATAAATTGGGACCTATAGGGTCACACACATAGGATTTACCTAGAATAGGAGTTTTCTTGTGAATATAGTTTAAACTCAATTACTGAAGTGTTAGGTATTATATTTAAAAAAGATTGGCTATCAAAAATCTTAAACAACTGGTTCATCTAATGAACTGACCGGCTTAGATGTATGAACCGACCAATTTAGGTTGTGAACGAACCGATTGGGAGATCAATTGTTGTGTATTAATTGAATATTAAAAGTAAATATGATTTTGAATAGGAAACATGGTAAACCAATTGCCTCACATGTGAACCGACTGGTTCAATGATGAACTGACTGATTCATGGTTTGTAGGTTCCAAAAAATTCATGAAATTCTATTTCTTTGACTCCTAGTAGATATGGAAACCCTAACCCTGACCCTCCTATAAATAGAAGCACAATCGAGGCTTTTAGAAGACAAAAAAAAGCTATGACAATTGTTGTCTTCTCACACTTGTGTTAACATAAGAACCCAATCAAGTCTCACCCATAAAAGGGAGAGACAACAAGGGAGAGATAACAATATAGATCAGTCAATGCTAGCATGTTGACATCAAAGGAAAACTCTTTCCCATCTGTTCCAAAAGAACATCAAGATTTCTCAATGGTCATCATAGACTACGTAAAGGCGTGGAGGGCCTTTGTCACCCACTAGAAGGATGTCTTCATGCATTGTCTGTGGTGCTTTACCAGGAGGCTACCACAGACAACTGTCCAAATTCTACTTGCAAAATAAGCACACTGTTGCAAGAACAGTCTCTAGACTTGCTCTAGGACCAAGTATATGCCTTGAAACTTTCCTTCCCAATCTATAGTTATTGACGTGATCTTCTATTCAAGGGTAATATGATAAGAAATGTTTTGTTTCCACTGCCATCTCTATCGCCATATTTCCCTACAGTGGTATTAGAGCCTTGTCAATTTACTATGTTTTTGTATTTAATCGATGTCATCATATTTTTGTTTATTACAAGTGATGCGAATATTTACATGATTAATGTGCATATCCAACTAAATACCACATACGATATATATATATTTATATATGTATATATATGTGTATGTATCTATATATGTGTGTGTATATATATATATATATATATATATATATATATATATATATATATATATATATATATAGAGAGAGAGAGAGAGAGAGAGAGAGAGAGAAAGAGTGAGAGAGAGAGAGTTAGGCTAGATTACACTCGAGTGTATGCATCACATGCTACACTCAAGTGGTGATTACATATGTAGACATTTTTTTTGACAAATCCAAACTGTGATATTCATTATTATAAAAAATATAAGCTACATGAAAAATTTGAGCTCATTTTGATTTTTCTAATTCACTCTTTTATGGCTAACAAAATTGACCCAAAAAACTATTTTGAATTGTATTGTTTTTTCGCCTTTAGATGCATGACCTATAAGTGTCCAAATGAGCTCAAGTTTTGTATGTAGTATGTTCATAAGATACTTAAGAAGATCAACGGTTTATATTTTCAAAATAATTGCTACATAATGGAAAATGACTTGAGTGTATTCAGTCTCTACTACACTCGAGTGTATTCTAACTTATCTCTGTCACTCTCTGTCTCTCTCTCTCTCTCTCTCTCTCTCTCTCTCTCTCTATATATATATATATATATATATATATATATATATATATATATATATATATATATATATATATATATATATATATATATATATATATAGTCAGGCTAGGATACACTCAAGTGTACAGATCACGTCGTACACCCCAATGGTATTTGCCAATCTAGACCATGTTTTTCCAAAATCTAATCCATTGATCTTCATGGTTACAATAATAATAGGTCACATACAAAATTTGAACTCATTTGGATGAGTGTAAGTCACTCATCCAAGGACAACAAAATTGACGCACAAAACTAATTTGAAATACATGATTTTCCCCCCCTTTAGATGCACAACCTATAAGTGTCCAAATGAGCTAAAATTTAATAAAACAGTATGTTCTTATGATAATTAAGAAGATTAACGGTTTATATTTTTCAAAAATTTACTGCATCGTCAAAAATGACTGAGGTGCACAGTGCCTCCGGTACACTCGAGTGTACACTAGCCTGACTCATATAGAGTTAGGCTAGAATACACTCGAGTGTACAGATCACGTTGTACACCCCAATGGTGTTTGCCTATCTAGACCATGTTTTTCCAAAATCTAATCCATTGATCTTCATGGTTACAATAATAATAGGTCACATACAAAATTTGAACTCATTTGGATGAGTGTAAGTCACTCATCCAAGGACAACAAAATCGACGCACAAAACTAATTTGAAATACATGATTTTTGCCTCCTGTAGATGCACGACCTATAAGTGTCCAAATGAGCTAAAATTTATTAAATAGTATGTTCTTATGATAATTAAGAAGATCAGTGGTTTAGAATTTTCAAAAATTTACTACATCTTCAAAAATGACTGAGGTGTACAGTGCCTTCGGTACACTCGAGTGTACACTAGCCCGACTCTCTCTCTCTATATATATATATGAAATGATATATATATATATATATATATATATATATATATATATATATGCAATTTATAGGTGTCACCCTGAATTTATTTTGATGGAGGATGTAAGCATTGTTATTACCAATACCCCCTAAATCTTTGTGCATGGTTGATGGTTTTTATTCTAGTCTTTTAACTCAGTTTCCAAAATGTGCCTCTCTCTCTCTTATTCTACATGTAAGTTAATTCTTTTCTTTTTATGCTCTCCTCAAATGTAACTCAAGATATCACTATTACAATATAATAAGTTAAAATAGGAATATGACAATTTTATATTCCTATTTTGGTAAAGAGAAGGCTTCCTATACAAGACGAGCGAGAGACTCAAAAGTTGACTCTATCAATTAATGGACTGAGGAGGCCAGATGACAAGAGGAGGTGATTAATTGACTAGTGGACTAACCAATAGACTGGAGGAGTCTAGATGCTGCTTAAACCGGAGGCTAGTAAAGAGATCCAAGAGACTAATCGACTGACTAGGAGGCCAACCGACCGACTCAAGGGCCGAGTCAACTGACTAGACTGGTTCCAACAAAAATTTCTAAAAGTATGGGTTGTTACATCTGATTTGGACCTTAGGAGGTAGCAATTCTTTGTGGAGCCAAAGAATTTCATTAATATGGTCATAAACATCACTCTTTTTTTATAATTGCATGTTTCATTTGTGGATATAGTATGTATATAATACATATTATAAGTATGTGGTGATTGGATATGTATACATATTTATATAAATATAAATCCATCAATCCAATATTAAGTCTTAGATGCTTTCCATTAGCAACACACATGAAAATATTGATTGACTAAGAGTGGCACCCAAGAAAGGTATGTTGTCTATCTCGTGGATGTCGGATGGTAGTTATGTGGGCCTGTCAAGTAGGGTGTATTATTATTGTGTTGTCTTTTGGGTCAGTCTTAACTAGGTGATCTTAATGAGATAAAATGCCTAGAATCATGCAAATGGACTTTGGAAAGGGGTTGCACATACCATTTGTCCAGGAGTTGCATGAGATACAATTGGCAAATATTTCCTACCTTAATATTTGGTTATGGATGCTGGTGTTGGCTGGGTAATAACTTAATTGTTTTGGGTCTTGGCTCACTGGAAGGTTGTACGCTACAATCTTCCAAATTGATATGTTAGGGCTATCAATTTGAACAAAATAGTGGGAGAAGTAACTAATTAAAGGTGTAATTAAGTATTGTCAATATATTTTAATCAAATCAAATCAAAAGAGTTTTGATAAATTACAATTTTTTCTTATAGAATCAAATGGAAACCAATAACATGTTTTGCTTGCAGCCGATCCTTGAGAAGGACAACTTGAATGGAAATAATTTCATGACTGGTTCAAGATGTTGAGAATCATTATAACACAAGAGAGCAAGCTCTATGTCCTAGAGACAGCAGAGCCAGATGAACTTGCTGCCACTGTGCCTAAGGCTGACATGGATGCTTACTAGAAGCACTTTGAAGATGCCATAGATGTCAAGTCCCTGATTTTTTATCAATGAACTATGAGTTGTACAGACAACATGGGAACATGGATGTTATTAAGATGGTAATACGTCTTAAGAACGTGTACCAAGATTAGACAAGACAAGAGATATATGATGTCTCCAAGGTGTTGTTCAAATGAAACATGGCAGAAGGAGATCCACTAGGTCCCCATGTGCTCAAGCTAATTGGGTATGTCAGAACCTTGCTAGTCTGGGATTTCCCTTGGGTCAAGAGTTGGCCACAAATATTATTTTGTAGTCTCTACTAAAATCATACAACCATTTGGCATGAACTACAACATGAATGATTTTGACAAGCCATTGTCAGAATTACTTGGCATGTTGAGAATAGCTAAATCGTAGATGAAGAAAGACAATCCCAAGTCTATGATGATGATAAAAAAGGCAAAGGGAAGTCCAAGGGCAAAGGCAAAGCTAAGAAGGGTTCTAAAGCTAGCCATAAACCCTAGTATTCTGCACTCAAAGTAAAGGTAGGAGTGACCAAGGGAGGCAAATGTAACCACTATCACCAGTCTAGACACTGTAAAAGGAATTGCCCTCTCTACATGGAGGAACTAATAAATAAGAAGGAGGGGATAGATATCTCCACTTTAGGTATATACCTTATTGAGATAAATATGTATACTTCTTCATCATGGGTACTAGATACTAGATGTGTATCTCACATATGTTTTAATATGTAGGATATGAAAAGAAGTAAGCCTTTAAGAAACGACGAGGTTGAACTACACATTGTGAATGGAGAAAGATTTGTTACCATTGTAGTTGGAACCGATCATTTATCTCTACCCACATGGCTCGTAATAGAATCAGAAAATTGCTATTTTGTACCTGTTGTTGATAGAAACATTATTTTTGTATCTTGTATGGACAAGAATGGATTTGAATTTCATATCAAGAATGGTCAATGTTCTATTTTGAAAGATGAGATATTTTATGACAGTGCCCCAATGATCTATAGTCTTTATTTGTTAGATCTAGAGACAAATGTTTATAACATAAATACCAAAAGATTAAAATTTGATAACTCAAACAAAACATACCTTTAGCATTGTCATCTAGGGCACATCAATAAGAAGCACATTTCTAGACTCAATAAAGATATATATATATATATATATATCTAGACTCTTTTGATTTTGAATCAATAGATACATGTGATCTTGTTTGGTGGGTAGGATGACAAAGATTCCCTTCACTTTTAATAGTGAGAGGGTTAGTGATCTATTAGGACTCATACATACTGATGTGTATGGCCCTTTTAGAACAAATTCTAGAGGTGGTTATCAATACCTCATTACCTTTACTGATGATTTTAGTAGGTAGGGTTATGTTTACATGATGAAATTTAAGTCAGAAACCATTGAAAAGTTCAAGGATTTAATGAATGAAGTGAAGAACCAAAAGTATTAAGGCACTTGATTCTGATTGATGTGGAGAACACTAAAGTCAAGAGTTTGAGGACCATCTACAAGACCGTGGTATCGTATTACAATGGACTCCACCTTGAACACCATAACATATTAGTGTGTCAGAAAGAAGGAATCGTACATTGCTAGATATGGTGCAATCAATGATGAGTTTTAATGATCTTCCAACTTCCTTTTGGGTTATCCTCTAGAAACCACAACGTTCACACCAAATCATGTACCATCTAAATTAGTTCAAAAGACACCATATGAGATATGATATGTGAAGCGTCTCAATATGTATTTTATGAAGATCAGGGGATGTGAAGCTTATGTGAGAAAGCAGTTTCTCGAAAAGCTTGGACCCAAATCGGATAAATATTATTTTGTAGGATATCCTAGGGAAACCAAAGGATACTACTTTTGTACTCCATCCGACAACAAAGTGTTTGCCAGGGATGCTATATTCCTAGAAAAAGAATACATTTCAAAAGGAATCAGTGGGAGGAAAAAAGAACTCGAAGAAGTTCGATACCAACAAGAAAACATTGAACCTATAGAGGTACAAGAGGAACATAGAGAGTCACAAATTGTTGTGGAATCTCAAATTCCTCATGTAACACATGAACCTCACAGATATAGTAGGACACACCTTGAGCCAAAAGGATTTGGTTATCTTGTGACTCAAGAAGGCAATGAGTTGACAATTGATGATGAGCCAACAAACTACCTAGAAGTTGTTAAGGGACCAAAATATGAGAAATGGCTTGAGTCCATGTGAACTAAGATGGAATACATGTACACCAAAAAGGTATGGACCTTGGTAAATCCTCATAAAGGGTTTAAACCCATAGGGTGCAAGTGGATCTTCAAGAAGAAGACCGATGTGGATGGTAATGCACAAACTTATAAAGGTTGATTGGTTGCAAAGGGTTCAAACAAGTTCAAGGTGTTGAGTATGACAAAACCTTTTCTCCAGTCTCCATGCTTAAGTCCACCAGGATCATGCTTTCCATTATATCTTATTATGACTATGAGATTTGGCAGATGGATGTTAAAACCACATTTCTTAATGGGAATTCGCTTGAGGATGTGTACATAACACAACCTGAGTGTTTTATAAATCCAAAGGATGCAAATAAAGTCTATAAGTGACAAAGGTCAATCTATGGATTGAAGCAAGCATCTCGGAGCTTGAATCTTTGATTTGACAAAACAATCAAAGAGCTTGGCTTTAGTTAAAATGAAGGTGAACCATGTGTTCACAAGAAGGTTAGCAGGATCATAATTGTGTTCCACATATTGTATGTAGATGACATACTATAGATGGGGAATGACATTCCTACTTTACAAATGGTGATGACCTAGTTAGGAAATACATTCTCTATGAAGGACTTAGAGGAAGCATCCTATATATTAGGAATCAAGATCTATTGAAATTGATCTAGAAGGCTTGTTGGCATAATCTAGAGCACAATCATTGAAAAAGTGTTGAAAAGGTTAATCATGGAGAACTCAAAGAAAGGAAACTTACCCATATCTCATAATGTTAGCATCTCTAGAGTTTAATGTCCTAGTTCTTGTTAAAAATGTGAGCCCACGAGAAATATTCCATTTTAATCTACAATTAGATCTATCATGTACACAATGTTATGTACTCACCCTGATGTCTCATATGGATTGAGTATGACTAGTAGGTATTAGTCAGGTCCTGGTGAAAGTCACTGGACTGTCGTAAGGGACATCCTTAAGTACTTGAGTAGAACTAAGGATCAGTTCCTAGTCTATGATGGTGAGGGAGAGTTGGTGGTAAAAGGTTACTCCAATGCAAGCTTCCAAACTGACAAAGAGGACTACATATCGCAATCTAGATTTTTGTTTTGCCTAAAAAATGAAGTTGTAAGCTAGAAGAGTTCCAAGAAGGAAATGGTTGATGATTCTACAACAAAGGCAAAGTATATTACTACCTCCAAAGCAAGAAATGAGGTTGTTTGGATCAAGAAGTTTATTTTGAAACTTGGGGTGGTTCCAAGAATCAACAATGCAATAGAGCTATATTTTGTCAACAATGGAGCTTTTACACAAGCTAAGGAACCCAGATCACATCATCATTCCAAGAGTAACACCCCTGGCCTGGGTTATGGCTTGACCCTAGGATTTTTGCTTAAGTGAGTTACTTACAAACTGATTTTAATCTTTTGAAAAGTAATTAAGGCTTCTTGTGAAGTTTATTTTCAAGTATGAGCTTAATTGCAAACTATTTATGCATTAATTGATAGTCTGAGTGAAATATGCAATTTACCCAAGACGAGGGGCTACATTGCAAAATGTAACATGTTGAATGTATTCTAAATGTTTTAATATCATGAAAGAGAGAGAATGATGCTAAGTTGTGGCTTATGGAAAGCCTAAATTCTAAGTGAGAACTTGTTTGAATAATGCTAAGTGCTTTGTGTATCAAAATGGAAATTATCTAAAATGGAGGGTTGATATGTAAATTACCAATTGAGTGTGTCCCTACTCCCTCTATGTATCATTTAGAGGAGATAGAAAGAAGGGGGTGCTAGGATTAAACCATCTTTGAGGGATGATACTCTTAGTGATGAAAAGACTAAGAAAGAATTAAAGGTGAAACCCTTACTTGAACTATATCGAGTTGTAGACTTAGAATGGGAGTCCCTATCGACCAAGGGACCATGGAGGGAGTCTCCTATTGGTTTGTTGAGATTTAGTTTTCCCATGACAGGAAAGATACTTTAATAAAGTGATATGTATCGGCTTGCAACTTGTCTTAGAAAAATATGGAGTTGAATATAATAATAAAGTGAGTGGAAGAAGACTTGTCCTAGAAGATAACCAAAGAAACCTGACCCTTATCCTTTCCATTATCTTCAAGCTCTTATTTTTGCATGGAAAGATAATGATGGGATGCATGTAAATAATATGTGTTGACCATGCATGGCTAGGTGGCATGTAGTAGCTTAAGATGATGATGCCTCTTACACTCCTTTCCATAAAACTCAAGTATAAATACCTTGCCCTTCACTCGTTAGGGGAATTTCTGAAATCTTGTTAACATCCTTTTCTTACATATCATGCATACTCCTCTTGTATCATGTATGAGCAAGAGGAGTTTTGTAGAAAGCTTGGTATCGGCCAAAGACAAAGGATATCGGCCAAATAGGTCATAGCAACCAAGTAAGGTGATATCGGCCATTGGGATTGGAGGTATCATGCAAAAAGTTAGGAGCCTAAGTCTTGGATCTTGGAGAAGATCATCTTAAACCTTGGGAACTTGAAAAGTTGGAGTTTGAAGCTTGGAAGTTTATTTAGAGGCAGGTTATATAACTTGAACCCATATATATTATTATCTATTTTTCAATAAGTAATTAGGATTGTTGTCCATGGTTTAGAATAATAAGATAAGGATCTTGAGTTGGATGATGATGCCATCATCATTGAACAACCTGATATAGGTTGAAGCCTCTTGAAAACCGATATGTAATCTGATATAGAGATCTACCCGATATGAAGGTAGGTCATATTTTATAAGACATGACCTATGGACGATATGAAAGATTCCTATATATACCTTGAACAACATACAAGGGTAAAACAATACCCTTGCACGATAGGGGCAAAACCCTAAACAAAGATATGGAAATCCGATATGTTTTGAAAACCTATTTTCTTTTGAAACCTGATATACCCCATTACATTGTGATGGGTAGAAGAGCATTTTAGTATCCATCTTGTTGAGTTTTTACAAGAAAAGAATTGAAACTTAAAAAGGTTTTGAGTTAAAGGTTTTATCTATTGAAGTAAATTGATATGATGAACCCATGAGGTAAACCGATATGATATTCAAAAATGTAATCCGACATGATACCCAAGATAGGTAAACCGATATGATAGCTAACATGGGATCACAATATGATATCTAATATGGGATCACTATATGGAAAATCCAATATGGGGACACAATATGGTAAACCCAAGATGAAATCTGATATGGAAATCCAAGAGGAAAATCGATATGATGGAAAACTGATATGGAAGTTTAAAATGAAAACTGATATGACCAACTAAGGTAAAGAACCAATATAATATTATCTTGAATGATTTATGGTAGAGCCATAGTGATATGCTCTATATGGTGTACTCTTGTACATGATATGAGAGTCCAATATTCTTCTGTACCCAATATGAGGACAAGAGTTTAACCTCTACATGATATGAGGTTGACTAAAGATGATATAAGTTAAAGCAATAGCTAATCTAACATGACTACATGATATGGTGTTAAGAACTACACCTCACATGATATAATGAAGTGGTTATACCACCGGCTTGATATGGATCCATAATAGTATATGAATTGAAGATTGTGTCTCAAACACAATATGATAGTACATATGTATACCATGATTCCTGATGTGGTATGTATGCTTCAATCCAATTTGACTAAGTGGTATATGTTGTGGGAGACGATAAATACTATATTAAGAAGTAATAATTATTAGTGGAATTTGATAATTGTGAGTTAATGTACCTTTAAGAGGAGGATTTAGTTAAAACTTAATAAAGTAAGGTGTGGGCAATACCCTTGAGAGAGGTAAGGGTGTACACCCATATAAGGACAAGGTGATACACCATATGGCTGGTAAGATTAAAAATGATTAAGTGATGGGAGATATGATGATGCCTAGCTTGATATACACCTAATCCAATACATGTGTTCAACTCTAGATACATGATTCAACCCAATACACCTTGTAAAGGTGAGGGAAAAATACTCTTAGGAGTGATGAGTGTAATATCAAGTAGTGATATGGCTAATACTTGGTTAGGTGAAATACCTAAAATATTTGATAATGTTCAACTCTATATCAATAATGCCTTAACCCGAGATGAGTTCATACCACTTGATGATAGATGAATAATTCAACTGTGTGAATTATGACCAATACACTACAGGGAGAATGTGATGAGTTAGTGCATAAAGTATTAGGATGGGAAATACCCTAGTATATGATAAGTTGATGAACTTAAGTAAGTTAAAAAGTGATGAGGGAAGTGATGAACCAAGGCATGTTAAATATTATATCCAACACCTTAGGGTTGATACACCTTGGTGCACCTCAAATCCAATGTACTTGGATAAGTAAAACATGAAGTGTGGCATGTTAATTGTTACATTAAGATGTAATAAGTTCAAAGCACTTTGATAAGTGTAGGCTAACCTATCATGAGAAAAGGGGTTAAGCCAAGTTAATAAAATAGGATGAAATCAATATCCTAGTAAGGATGAGAGAGAAACTCATACTTTGTATTGACAATCATTTAATGATAAAATGATGAGAATAAATACGTATGATTGAATAATTAGGATATCAATCTATGCTCCTAGATGTGTGGAGCAATGAATTAGGGTTTGGTCTGATAATATGAATTTGAAACACCAATTCGGCTATGAAGGAAAACCCTAACCCTAATAATGGGAAGGTTGTATGTCTCTTATTGCATAAGCTGTGTGAGCTAAGTGAATAGTTGTTGCCTAGTGAGAAATGACAAGATGTTTAATAGGATTTGTGAGCTAAGTGAATAGTCATTGCCTAATAAGAGGTGACAAGTTATTTAAATGGGCTTTATGAGCTATGAGAATTATTTATATAGCAAGTATAAATGGTTATATAATCTAACATTTTGAAAGGTAGTCGTTTCTTAGTGAAAGGTTACTAGATATTCAATGAGCTATGTGAACTATGTGGATAAATACCCTGGTATGATGACCTAGAGGTAATTGTCTTTTGCTAAGTGGTAACCATACTCAGTGATGAATTAAGGGTTTGAATACCCAAGTATGATGATGATAAGAGATTGAGATTCTAAGTGAACTATGTGTTTCAGAGAACATGAAAATACCTGATAAATACATTTATGCTTTTCTTTGTAGCTTTTGATATAATTCTTATTTGTAACTCGATTGATGTTAAAAGATACAATAATGCATTTAATTAAGCAAGATAAATGTTATCATATAGTTACCCATACCATAGATCCATTCAGTGTCAGCATTTGCTGAATGGTGAAATGAGTTTTACTCAGAATGTATATTTTTGAATATGTGATAATTATATAAGGGTGCTCAGTGGACTCCCCAAATACACCAGGTTGCTCAGTGGACTTCCTGATGAAATTAAACCAGGATCGCTTAGTGGTCATCCTGATAATCCGGGAAAGCTTTGTGGTCTTCTCCCGAAGAGAGTACACACTACGACTGTAACTCTATAGCAAAGATGCCGCTATACCCCGGCATAGCTAAATTACAACAGACACAAGACGACAAGCTAAATCTAAGTGGTTTCATACTGAGTGAGACAAGGTGAGGTCTTGATATCCACCTTTGCTATTGACCTTGTATGGTACCGATTTCGACTTACTAGTGGTCGGTTAGAGTATGAGTGGTATATCTCATCTCCTCTGGGCACAAGTGTGAATGTAAACATGTAATCAGCCATGTAGTGTATTTGTTTAAGGATCTAATATGGGAAAACATTGGTTGATACTTTATTACTTTTATACATGTTCTTCATATTCCTTATAAAGCAAATAGATGATTTATTGCTCCATCATTTATAGTTGCATTACTTTAAGAAGAGAGATTAATCAGTTCTTCTTATAATAGTGATTAGTCCTACTTATTATTGTAAAAGAATCCTCTTCTCAGCTTTATACTGTCTATTTGTGGTAATAATATTGTTGACGGAGAGTTATATCTCTTGCTGGGACAATTGTCTCACCCTGTAGGATCCACAATTTTTAGGTCGACATGCAAGAGGAGGTAGAGATCATTCTGCAAAGGAACGACACTAAGCAACATGACAGTAGTAATAGTATAAGTTGAGTATATTGTCTATCACGTCTTGTAGATAGAAGTCCTATGTGTCGTCTCTGTACTCTCAGGTCCTTAGAGTCAGTTCGTAATGTTTTCATGATCGATTTGAGATTTTGGCTTGTATGCCTCAAGTTTTTTTTTGTTGCGTTAGTACATGCGTTGATAGAGTGAACGTTATATGTTATCATCGAGATGAAATGAAACAATGATTGTACAATGTAAATCATGTTATGTATAAGATTTAGATCTTTCAGTAAGAGTTTTCTGGTAGAGGATCTCCTTGCAAAATGGTTTTAATTTTAGTGATTTTTGTCAATCTGCTGATCATTGTAATTCTACATAATTTGTAACGATTTGGATGTCGGTTTGATGGTGGTTGTTACACCAAGCACATATAGTGGTAGTTCCATCTCATAAGATAGATCATGCAATGAGGAGATCTGAGGATTTGTAGAGTACCAGCTGAAAGCAGAGTTGATGACCCCTTGAAAAAAAACAATTTCACAAGATGAGCATGAAAGTTATGTTAGATCATGTGGGATTCAGTTCATAGGTGATTGGATCTGAGTGAAAGTGTGAGTCTATTGGCGTGTCCTTATCCATGCCAAGAACAATAAAATGTAGGTAAAAATGCGGAGGTGTCATCATCCAGTCTCACCAACACATCATCAATTCATCCTTGAGGCATATGTATAGAATGGTAGGCCAATTGCAAGGTAGCTGATTGCAATTTCCCCAAGTTTAATTCAATACACACATCAAAAGGCATTAGATTCACATAGAACCCAAGTCAAGGAGTTCTTTGTCTATACATAGCGTTCGAATGTAGCAAGGAATGATGGGTTCACCATGATCTTTCCTCTTCTTTGGAGCAGTGTGTTGCAAGATGTAGATCACTTGTTCAGTGAGATGGACTCTTTTTGGTGTTCTTCCGGTTGTCTTCCTCTTGAAGGTGCACATGTCTTTCGAGAAATTTGCATAGGAAGGAATTTTCTTGAGGGCATCTAACAACGGAATGTTGATCCTCACTTGATTGAATATCTCCATGACATCCTCAACATGTTTCTTCTTTCTTTTAGCAGTGGATGGTTCCTCAAGTGCATTAAGAATAGGAGGGAGTTGTGCAACCGGTTGGCTCACATAAATATAATCATCAAGTAGTATCACATGAACCACAATAGCATCCTTGTGTGTCATAGTATCACCTCGATCATCTTTCCCATTTTTGACAGTCTTTGGATGAGTCCCCATCCAAGTTGTGTCAAAAAGGGTGGGATCATTGTGGCTCAAAATGAAGATGATTCCAAATCTAGTAGTCAGGGATCAAACTTCATGAATGATTCTAGGAAAGTTTGGAGAATTAGTGTTAGTCAGAGAGATATAAATGGAGAATGTGTGTGGATTATAGGAAGTTGAATGAGAAGATGAAGAAAGACCATTTCCCTTTCCCATTCATTGATCAAATCTTAGAGAGACTTGCAAGACAAAGTTTCCATTGCTTCCTTGATGGTTACTCTGGTTATTTCCAAGTGGTAGTGCATTTCAAGAGAAGACCTCGTTCACACATCCAAGTGGAACCTTTGCATATAGGAGAATGCCTTTTGGGATTTGCAATGACCCTTCCACATTTCAAATATGTGTCACATCCATTTTCACCAATATGCTTGATTCTTCCCTTGAATTTTTCATGGATGATTTTTCAGTATTTGGTAATACTTTTGATGAGTGTTTGTCCCACCTCACAACTATTCTTGAGAGGTGTTTTAAGGTCCACTTGGTTCTTTCTTGGGAGAAAAGTAATTTCATGGTTCCCAAGGGCATTGTTCTAGGTCATAGAGTTTCCAAAGCTGAAATTGAAGTTGACAAGGCCAAAGTGGGCCTCAGTTTTACTGTTACCATTCCTTCCACCATAAGACATGTCTATTCTTTCTTTGTACATGTGGGTTTCTATCGCCATTTCATCAAAGATTTTAGCAAGATTTTTAGACCTTTGTGTCATTTTCTTGAAAAAGATATTGAGTTCAGCTTTGATGACAAATGCATTGAAGTTTTCAATCATTTGAAGCAGAAGCTGATTTGGTCCTATCAGGCAGCCCCCAGATTTTTCTTTTCCATTTGAGACCATAACGGATGCATCAGATATGGAAGTGGGGGTTTTTTTGGGACAAAGAATTGGCCGGATTCCACATGCTATATACTATACAGGTAAAAAGCTCGATGAGCCTCAGAGAAATTACAAAACCACATAGAAGGAGTTTCTTGTCATGATTTTTGCACTTGATAAATTTCATTCTTACATTTTGATAAAAAAGTCATTCTCCACACTAACCATTAAGCTTTGAAGTACCTTATGGAAAAGAAAGATTCAAATACCTAATTAATCTGTTGGATCATCTTGCTCTAAGAATTTGACTTATAGATTATTGACAAAAAGGGAGTTGAAATTCATGTAGCCAACTATCTCTCCCATATTGAGGCACCCTATGATGATGTGCACTAAATTAAGGAGACAATGCCACATGAGCAACTCTTCTTGCTTGACTCTACTCAAAAGCCATAGTACAAGCACATAGCCAACTTATTGGCTAGTGGGAGTGTACCAAGCACATGGACTAGTGAGGAGAGTAGAAGATGGTTTTCTATGTTGAAGAACTATGTGAGGGATGATCCACATCTCTTTAAGTATTGCTTCGATCAACTCATAAAGAGCTGCATTCTGGAAAGTGAGTGACAAGAAATTCTATACATGTGCCATTTCGGCATATGTGGAGGACACTTTAGTGGGAAACTGACAGCCACAAAATTTCCTCAATATGGTTTCTATTGGCCAACATTGTTCAAGGATTGTCATGAATATTGTAAAACTTGATTGAAGTGCCAAAAAGTAGGCACCATCTCAAAGAGGGACATGATGTCTCTATTTCTTATTCTTGTAGTAGAGGTGTTTGATGTTTGGTGTATTGACCTCATGGGTCCATTTCCCCTCTTATTTTGGGTATGTGTACATCTTGGTGGTCGTAGACTACGTCTCTAAGTGGGTGGAAGCAATATCTACAAGAACAAATGACCACAAAGTGGTATTTGATTTTGTCAAATCAAATATCTTCATCTAGCTTGGTGTACCAATAGCTATCATTAGTGATGGTGGAAGTCACTTCATCCATAGATCCTTCAAGATTTTGTAGAAAAGACATGGAGTCAATCATCTTGTGTCTAATCCTTACCACCCTCAATACGGTGGTCAAGTTGAGTTGGCCAATCGGGAGATAAAACTCATTCTTGAGAAGACCGTGAGACCAGACCGCAAGGATTGGTCTCTATGACTCAATGAAGCTTTATGGGAATATAAGAAAGCATTCAAAGCCCCGATTGGCACTGTATCATTCAAGCTTGTGTATGGAAAAAGCTTCCATCTACCCATTGAGTTGCAACATAAGGCATTGTGGGCGTTAAAGTCTATCGACATGGACATGGACATGGACATGGATACCACCAGAGTTAGAAGAAAGCTACAACTCCATGAATTGGAGGAAATGAGGTATGAGGCCAATAAATTGTCAAATAGCTACAAAGAATGAATCAAGTTTTTGCATGATAGATTGATCAATAAGAAGTCATTTGAGCCGGAGAAATGGTTATGGTTGTACAACTCAAGGATGAATTTCTTCCCTAGAAAGCTTAGATCAAGGTGGGAAGGGCCATACTTAGTGAAACATGTGTACTCGTTTTGTGCCATTGTGATTGAGAAAGAATGTGCAAAAGAATTCATAGTTAATGGTGAATGATTGAAATATGTTGTGGAAGTTGGGCCCGACAAGGACAATCAAAGTTTTGATATTTTCATGATAGTTGAGACACCCCCAATTTATGAAGAGATGTGCTTGGGTGCACATGCGAGAGACATATACTACAAGGATGCTTCAAAGTTCCCTAGAGGATGAGTGAACTAAGAATCAATAAGCATGATTATAGGTGTAAAACTTAGCACTAGTGGGAGGCAACCCACCTAGTTTTGGGAACTTTTGCACCCAACCTTTAATTTTTGATACTTTTCATTTTCTTTCACACAATCCAAGAATACACACACACTTGTGTCTAATAGTTTTTGTTTAGATTTTGAGTGACTGTAACATACCCAACTCTGGGTACCTTACTCATCCCTCCTCTTTCCTTAGAACCATTTTAACAAAATAAAATAAATCATAGTTCCCAAAAATTATATTATGAGTTGAAACTTAATATCAACATGCTTCACAAATATACACTACACTCGAGATTTAAATGTAAAATAACCATAATAAAAAGAAATAATAGATTTGATGCATTAATGACCCAAATAATAAAATTTGATCCTCCAAAATAGTGGTAAGAGTAAAGAATGAAGAAATCAAATTAATATAAGATATTGTTACACACTGGTGTCATTAAAGGAAATAATTACATTAAATCAATACTTAAAATGTAAGTATGGAAATATAATAGAAGACGCTATCAAAAGGTAAATTTGAGGCCAAAATCAAATTCCTCATACCCTACTTACCAAAAGAACTTATTTTCAAGTCAATTCAACTTCCTTTACTCTCTTAATTAGTTGATTGAATACATAAATCCTAATATATAAAAATGCCTAACGTATGTGAAAAAGGAAACATAGTGTCTCCTAATTAGCCTGCCCTTTGATTTTTTTGACAATCAAATATATCATTTTCTCTATGAATCAAATTAGTATTAAAACTATTAATTAACTTAGGTTTTAATAGTCGTTTTTGACTAAACAATTAAATATATCCTAAACCCTATTTCTCCCCTCAATATAACGCCTCATGTGTGTTACTCCTCCTCTCTATCTCACACGCTATCTCAGTGTTCTCTCTATTTGAAACTAGTGTCGCCCCTCTGGTAACTAGCATCTTTCCCCTTAAATGATGGTCGTCCACATCCTCTCCTCTTTCCCATTCGTCTCTTTCTTCGTCTCCTATATCTCCTCCATCCTTCCCTCTTCTCTCCGTTAACATGTCAACCATAGCCACCGACTCCCTCTACTCCATGCACCCAGCGGCATGACTACAACCTCATATCCTTGCACCCAATAGCTAAGCAAATAGGAGATAGTTTCCACCTATATTCCTCTTCTCTACCTCTCCCTTGGCACACTGAATCCCTAGAGCTAGGTGTGATATCCATAATGAATGGGACAACCACCATCTACTACCTCCTCTTCCTCTCGTCATCCCTCACCCTGTTGCTCTTCTATTTCTTCTACTATCTACGCTCTTCCCTTTATAAGATGTGCCCATACAATAGTCGATGTGCATCTTTCTTTAACCTCACACCAGTGTTCACTGTGTTGTGGTTTCCCACCAACACCCCAAGAACAGAACTAGCATGGTCCTTCTGGTACCCATCCTTTTCCTTCTTATTCTATTCTTTCTTAACCACTTCCTTCTCCTCTCACCGTGGCAACCTACTACTGGCTGACCCTCATCACTGTCGGATCACTTTGCAGGACCCCATGAAGCTCCCTTCTTCCTCAACTCCACTTCCACTGAGCTATTACTGCCTGGTCCAAGAAAACCTCACCATATATTCCATCATTACAGACTCCTAAACCCAATGTATCATGACTACTAATTGATGCTAGTCAATGTATGTGGTAATATATTACTAATTGTTAGGAGAAGTCTAGTAATTTTGTAGAATGATATGTCAAATCACAAATTGGGTATTAAACAAGGTGTGATGACCCGACATCAAATCCAGTCATCACTAGTAAATAATTGTGGAATAACCATAAGAAATGGATTAATAAAATCACTAAAAATTTAAAACCATTTTGCAAAGAGATCTTCTTCCAGGAAACTCTTACTGAAAGAACCAAAACTTTATATACATTAGGGTCCACATTGTACATACATTGTACCATCTCATGTCGAGGAGAACATATAGCAGTTGTTTTGTCAAAATGTATACTGAAGCAACATAAAACCTCAAGGCATACAAGACAAAATCTCAGATTGTTTATAAAACCTTTATGTACGAACTCCAAGGACCTGGGAATATAGAGATGACACATAGGACATCTATCTACAAGAAACGATAAACAATATACTCAACCTGAACTATTACTATTGTCCCTTCTATTGGTGTTCTCCTTCTGTAGTATGGTCTCTACCTCCTCGTCCGTGTCCACCTAAAAATGTTGGTGAGCAACGGGGTGAGACCCATGTCCCAGCGAGAGATATAACTCTCTACCAACAATATTATTATCACAGATAAATAGTTTAAAATTGGGCAGATGATTCTTTTACATTAATAAGCAGGATTTAATCACTGTTTAAGCAGAGTAGAGCAATATCATCTTCTGCAGCATTGCAACTATTTATGATAAGGCAGTAAATCATCTATTCATTTTATAAGGAATATGAAGAACATGTATAACATCTATCCATTAATGATTCATAAAAGAAATGTAACATCAACCAATGTTTTTCGTATTCAATCCTTAAGCAAATACACTACATGATTGATTACATATTTACAATCACACTCATGCCCTGAGGAGATGAGGTATACCTCTCAAACTCCAACCGACCACGGCTACGTAAAGCATCGGTACCATATAGGGTTAATGGAAGAGCCGGCTGCCAAGACCTCGCCCGTCTTAGTCAGTACGAGACCACTGGCAGTGACATCACGTGTCAAATTGAAAAATAGCTTGCCAGAGTATAGTGGAATCTTTGCTATAGAGCTACATCCGCAACATGCACTCTCTTCAGGGAGATTTCAATTATCCATCCCCGACATTCAACTTGACCAGGAGATTATACATCCATCCTGGATTATAATTAAGGAAGTCTCACATCAATCCCTCATTAGGATGTCTGGATATTGGCACCCATCGCCCCCACATATTCAAAAATATGCGCTCCAGGTAATCCCGTGGGAAAACCCGCTTCACCATTCAGCAGTTACTGATGTTGATGGATCTATGGCTAGGGCACTGCATTATAAGATTCCACTTGATTAATTAGGTGCATTACAATATCTTTTAGCATCAACCAAGTTTTAAAAATGAATTATAATAGATGCTACAAAGAAAGGTGTAATACATTTATCAAGTACTTTTATAACCTTTGGAACACTTTGAATGCAAAACACTTGGGATCTCAGTCCCTTATCACATTACTAGGAATTCTCATCCCTTAACATTATCATCATCATGATTACTAGATCTGGGTATTCAAACCCTTAGTTCTTCACTGAACATTGTTACCTATTATCAGGTAATTGTTATCTCTAGGTCCTCAGACCAAGGTATTCATTACACTTGTTGTACAAGTATTTCACATAGTGCACAAGGCCCATTAAACATCTTGTCACCTTTCACTAGGAAACAACTATTTACATGGCTCACAAAGATATTTAAACATCTTGTCACCTCTCACTAGGCAACAACTATTCACATGGCTCACAAGGCCCATTAAACATCTTGTCACCTCTCACTAGGCAACAAATATCTTTTAGGTCATCAGATGACATAAACATTATACTTGTTATACAAGTATTTTAACATGTCTCACAAGGCTTAGCAATAAGAGAAATACAACCTTCCCATTATTAGGGTTAGGGTTTCCCTTTATAGTCGAATAGGGTTTCAAGTTCATATTATCAATCCAAACCCTAATTTATTTCTCCACACATCTAGGAGCATACATTGATATCATAAGTATTCAATCATACTTATTTATTCTCATCATTTATCATTAAATGATTTTCAACACAAAGTATGAGTTTCTCTCTCATCATCACTAGGATATTGATTACATCATACTTTGTTAACTTGGCTTAACCCTTTCTCAGGGTATGTTAGCCTACACTTATCAAAGTGTATTAAACTCATTATATCTTAATGTAACAATTAACATGACACACTTCATGTAATACTCATCCAAGTATATTGGATTTAAGGTACATCAAGGTGTATCAACCTTGAGGTGTTGAATGTGATATTCATCATGCCTTGGTGTATAACTTCCCTCATCACTTTTAACTTACTTAAGTTTATCAACTTATCTTGTATTAGGGTATTTCCCATCCTAATACTTTATTTACTAACTCATCACATTTATCCTATAGTGTATTGGCCATAAGTCACACACTTTGAATTACCCAACTATCATCAAGTGATATGGACTCATCTCAGGTTAAGGCATTGTTGATATAGGGTTGACCATTATCAACCACTTTAGGTGGTTCACCTATCAAGGTATTAGTCACACCATTACTTTCTGTTACACTCATTACTCTTAAGAGTGTTTTTCTCTCACCATTACAAGGTGTATCAGGTTGAAGCATGTATGTCAAGTTGAACACATGTATTGGTTTAGGCGTATATCAAGATAGGCATCATCATATCCCTCATACCCTTACCCATCAAGGTATCAACCTTACCAATCATATGGTGTATCACCTTAACCCTACAATGGTGTAACATCCTCATCTCACTTGAAGATATTGGCCACACCATACATTAGTTTATTGGCCATCACATGTTCTAGGGCATTAACCACCTTACCACTTTTATCATCTAGTGTATTGGGTTACCCACCATATCATTTTAGAGGTGTGTGCTCAACACCATATCGTGCAAGAGGTGTATACTTTCTTACCATATCACCTTAGAGGTGTATGTGTACCTACCATATCGGGCAAAGGGGTGTGTGTGTGCTTCACACAATATCGGGCAAAGAGGTGTGTGTGTGCTTCACATCATATCGGGCAAAGAGGTGTGTGTGTGCTTCACACCGTATCGGGCAAAGAGGTGTGTGTGCTTCACACCATATCGGGCAAAGAGGTCTGTGTGTGCTTCACACCATATTGGGCAAAGAGGTGTGTGTGTGCTTCACACCATATCGGGAAAAGAGGTGTGTGTGTGCTTCACACCATATCGGGCAAAGAGGTGTGTGTTCTTCACACCATATCGGGCAAAGAGGTGTGTGTGTGCTTCACACCATATCGGGCAAAGAGGTGTGTGTGCTTCACACCATATCGGGCAAAGAGGTGTGTGTGTGCTTCACACCATATCGGGCAAAGGGGTGTGTGTTTTAACCCAATATTGTGCATAAGGTATATGCATGACCTCATATCATGCAAGAGGTGTTTACTACATAACCATATAGTGCAAGGAAGTATAAACTCATATCCATATCGTTTTAGTGGTGCATGTGCATCACCATATCGGGTTAGAGGTGCTTGCTTGTGTGCTTGAACCCGATATCACTTTGTAAGATGATACCATCATCTTCAAGCTCTAGAACTTCGTTCTACTTGTTCTAGTACTCACAGATATATCAAGTATTTAAGAAAATCTCAGAATTGAAAGTAGATCATCAAATATAGCAAGAAAGATGGTGAACAATAACATGTAGTTATATAACCCACCTTAAAAACAACTTCAAAGATCCAAGATCCAAAGCACCATGTTCCTAAGGTTGAAGATGACTTGTTAAAAGTCTAAGGCTTGTTCAAAACTCCTCTATAAGAAAAGAATCACCATAGATAAGAACTTGGTGAAGAAGAAAAGAAAGGAAAGAATCACAACAGAGATCCATGCTTGAACCAAGGTTGAAGATGACCATGGATTCACCTAATCTTAATAGCTCGAGCTCCTCCTTGCCCCTTTCAATGATAGGGGTCTAAAAGAATCACTAGTAGGTGAAAGGAAGGGTATATATCCTTGAGGTTCATGGGAGAGAGTGTAAGAGGTGTCATCTTCTTACTACTACTAGGTGCCACATGGCCATTCATGCATTGAAACATGTACTTGCATGCATTCCATCTTTATCTTGCCATGCAAAATAAAAACTTGAGGATAATGCAAGGGATAAGGGTCGGCCCCTTTGGTTATCTTCTAGGGAAAGCCACTTCCACTCACATTATTATTATATTCACAATTCAATACAACCTTTCCAAAGGAAAGTTGCAAGCCGATATCGATTGCTTTATTGAGGTTCTAAGATCATTTTTGAAAATTCAAAGATATAAAAAAAAAATATGGGGGCCTCCTCTTTGTATCCTTGGCCGATAGGGACTCACATTTAACACTACAACCTGATATACTCAATACGAGCTCAAATTAGGGTTTCCATTACACAACCTGTCTTAGTCTTTTCATCACCAAGGATACTACCACTCAAAAATGATTCAAACATGGTGTATCCTTCTTTCTCTATATTATAAATGATACATAGAGGAAATATTAACACTTTAGAGGTGGTAAATTGCATATACACCCTACATTTTGGGTAAATCACAATTTGTACCAAAATTGGTGCGCAAGGTACTGGCATTATTCAAACAAGTTCAAACATGGCATTTAGGCTTTCTAAAATCCACCACTTAGAATAATTATCTCTCTTATGATTCTAAAACACTTAAGGCAAATTCAACATGTGACATTTTACAATATAACCCCTCATCTTGGGTAAATTGCACTTTGGTCCAAAATAAAGGAACATTGCTCAAACAACATTCAATCAGGACCAAACTTGAAACATAAGTGCGTCACATGATAACAAAATACCTTAGAGGATATTATATTAAAGTTCTAAGCAACTTAGTTAGCCAAAACAAACATGTTTAACTCATAACCCATGTCAGGGTTATTACAAGTTATAAACCCGTAACAAGGATTTCGTCCTCAAAAACTCAGGTAAAGGGAGACAGATATTATTCATTTATTACATCTTCAAGCCTTCACATATCTCCTTGATGTCATGGGGACACTATATAACTTTGACCAACACAAAGTTCTTCTATTAAAGATCATCATAAGATATATCACACATGACACATACTCATTTGTCCTTTCCATTACTGACTACAGAGTCAACTTTGTGTCAGGTAACACTTTTCTTAGTCAGAGAAGCATTATACATATCTTATTTAACTCAAGTATCAAACCTTACTAATTTGTCACTTTCTCAACTTACAACTTATGTGATAAGATCCTTAACCTTGGGAGTCTTCCATACTCCTCACTTTGTTTAACATTTCACCTCTAAGGAAAGACCAAAGTTACGTTCTGTCACGCACTTGGAACTACAAGTCTTATCATACATCTGTTGTGCCACTCTAATCTGCTGACACAACACTAAACTTTCTTATGACTTATACCAACTATCCCATTAGCTGTTTATTTTCTTATCATAAGGAGAGGCTACTTGTCAAAGAATAACTTATCTCTGAGGTATCTCTAGAGTTATGTATAAGTTGCATTAACAAATCTAGATAGGGATATTATAAGGAATTATTTTTAGCTTGATAAGATTTTCCCAAAATGATCTACAATTGTTCCTTCAATTAATACATCCCTATCGATGTTATGTTTATGCAGAGCACAAACCCCTAACATATGATATCCATACTATAGTATGTAACTAGAATAATCTTAAAGTTTGCCCTTCTAGGTAACCAAACATTAATCATCTTATCAGGAGTGATCATGTTCTCATTTTCTCATACCATTGAAAGTTCTTGGATACTAGTATTTTTTACCTTGGTATCTGTTACATTTGCCAAAACACATCACATCCTCATCATTTCCATCACTCTGTTGTTATTACCAAAACCAAACATATAATAGGACCTTTCTTTCATCTTGGGACATTACTTATCACATATAACTTTGTCTTCGAACCAAAATTCAAGACTAGCTGATACTTTTCAAAGTACCCATATATAGATTATTTCTAATTCATGCACATCAAGTGTCATAGGACTCACTTGATTGCCATGTCCCTGAAAGAATAGAACACAAAGAAATATATTCCTCTTATCACCCCATCATCACCCAGGGTTGTTTATCAAAGAGAGGAGATTATCATCTCCTCTGATTATTGCATGAACTTTCAACTATTCATGAGTTATTTACTCTTGTTTCATCCTAGGTTCCTTGCCATCAACATAGGAATTATAAGGATGCTTACATGTCATCACTCCTTTCTTTGTTATTATCTAACATGTTCATGAACATTTTATGATTTTATCACATTTCTCATTCTCACATTATGGAAGAGATCATTATCCTTCACATATTCTTTATTTGAGCATGGATCATCTTCCATGTCCCCTTTCACTTATCATGAAAATTGTACTTTGTACTTTCTCATACTCACAGGTTGATCTGAGATAATCTCAGATTCCATTTTATTGGACATAGGATGTGATAGAAACATCTGTGCCATATTTTCAATTTCATTATGCTCTTTAGATTGTCTCAAAATGATTACTTGATCAGAGTAATCAGAAAAATAACATTCTAAGAGTTCCATACTTACCCTACCTTCAATAGTTGAATACCTGGCTAGGGTATGCAAGTACTGAGAGTAGGTAGTATGCACCTTGTCTTACATTGTATACTTTACTTTTCATATCATCCAAGTCACATGACTTAATATCCCCAGATTTCTCCAGGCATCTCATTTACATCTCTTCCTCTTTTATATGGACAAAAGCAATTATAAAGCATTTAAAAGAATACTGGACATAATATAAATTCTAGTACTCATCATTTCTTCCCCATGTTCCCATAGGACAACCAAAGGGAAGTCAACAACAACAATCCTTTTTATGATTATCAGATAAAATCAAGAGAATACATATCAGAATGAAAAAGCTTTATCTGACCGTCACCCCTCGTGGTCATGTACCACTTTAGGTTGACTCAAAACATAGAGTCTAGCTATTTCATGTGGTTGCTTTTGCCTTTTTATACCATTGGGATGTAACTTTCGTAAGCCCTGCCGAGTCTGCCTTGGTTGTTGGGTCATTTCCTCCTTTCTTTTTGAACAAAAGGGTTTAGTATGCTCAACATGTCCATATCTATAACATGTCTTGTCCTCGTACCATGGTCTTATCAGTCTTATTACCGATGTAGAAGTTAAGTCAGGAGTTCTTACAGGTGGAAAGTTAGGATTTTTTCCTTTACTTAGTGACTACTGCCCTAGTGCACTAGGCATTTATTGCACTGGTGGCACCAAAAACTTTGTCTTTTTAGAACAAGTAAGCAAAAGTCTCTAGAATTGTATAGACCTTTCCTTAATTCTCAACTTATTTCCCTTCCTTGGGAATTGTCATCACAGATGTACTATCTATCTATACTTATGGTAGAGTCTATTTTCTTGACATATGTTAATCCTTCCCACATTTTCCACTGACTATGTCATTCAAGAACCCTTTCAGAACCCAAAGTTTCTACATTAAGGACTGGTAACCTAGCTTGAAATGCTAGTATCCAGTCTACTATATGCATGACTATTGTCCTAACCTGCCCAACAAGAGCATAAAAAGTAGGATTCTCTATCCTGATTGGGTCAAGATGGGAATTCCCAAGCACTCATTCTTCTCTTACCAGATCCCTTGCACCCTCTCTTGGTGCAACAACATTTCTCTTAGCAATGTGTTCCTCATGTTCTCCAGTCATTTTTAAACTTCACCCTTTCTTCTGCATAAGTAGAAGTCACTATAGGGTATACTGGGACACTAGAACAGACTCAACACCTTAGTCCTATGTCTCTGTAGACTCAGTGAACCTTAGACTCTGATACCAAAACTTTGTGATGACCCAAAATCAAATCAAGTCATCACCAGTAAATAATTGTAGAATAACCATAAGCAGCGGATTAACAAAATCACTAAAAATTTAAAACCATTTTGCAAAGAGATCTTCTTCCAAGAAACTCTTACTGAAAGAACCAAAACTTTATATACATTAGGGTTCACATTGTACATATATTGTACCATCTCATCTCGAGGAGAACATATAACAATTTCTTTGTCAAAACATATACTGAAGCAACATAAAACATCGAGGCATACAAGCCAAAATCTTAGATTGTTTATAAAACCTTTATGTATGGACTCCAAGGACCTGAGAGTAGAGAGAAGACACATAGGACATCAATCTACAAGACACGATAGATAATATACTCAACCTGAGATATTACTATTGTCCCTGATGTTGGTGTTCTCCTTCTGCAATATGGTCTCTACCTCCTCGTCCGTGTCCACCTAAAAATGTTGGTGACCAACAGGGTGAGACCCATGTCCCAAAGAGAGATATAACTCTTCGCCAACAATATTATTATCACAGATAAATAGTATAAAACTGGCAAGAGTATTCTTTTACATCAATAAGCAGGATCACTGTTTACACAAAGTAGAGCAATATCATCTTTTGTAGCATTGCGTCTATATATAATAAGGCAGTTAATCATCTATTCATTTTATAAGAAATATGAAGAACATGTATAACATCTATCCATTAATGATGCATAAAAGAAATGTAACATCAACCAATGTTTTTTGTATTCAATCAATAAGCAAATATGCTACACGACGGATTACATATTTACAATGACACTTATGCCCTGAGGAGATGAGGTATACTGTTCATACTCCAACCGACCATGGCTACGTAAAGCATCGATACCATACAAGGTCAATGGAAGAGTAGGCTTCCAAGACCTCACCTATCTCAGTCAGTATGAGACCACTGGAAGTGACATCACGTGTCAAGCTACAAAATAGCTTTCCAGGGTATAGTGACATCTTTGCTATAGAGCTACAGCTGCAACATGCACTCTCTTTAGGGAGATTTCAGTTATCCATCCCCAACATTCAACTTCATGAAGAGATTATACATCCATCCCAGATTATAATGAAGGAGATCTCAAATCAATCCCTCATTAGGACGTCTAGATATTGGTGCCCATCGCCCCCACATATTCAAAAATATGTGCTCCAAGTAATCTCGTGGGAAAACCCATTTCACCATTCAACATCTACTAACACAGATGGATCTATGGCCAGGGCACTACATTATAAGATTCCACTTGATTAATTAGGTGCATTACAATATCTTTTAGCATAAACCAAGTTTCAAACATTAATTATAATAGATTCTACAGAGAAAGGTGTAATACATTTATCAAGTACTTTTATAACCTTTGGAACACTTTGAATGCATAACACTTGGTATCTCAATCCCTTATCACATTACTGGGAATTCTCACCCCTTAACATTATCATCATGATTACTAGATCTGGGTATTCAAACCCTTAGTTCATCATTGAACATTGTTACCTATTATCAGGTAACTATTACCTCTAGGTCCTCAGACCAAGGTATTCATTACACTTATTGAACAAGTATTACACATAGTGCACAAGGCCCATTAAACATCTTGTCACCTTTCACTAGGAAACAACTTTTCACATGGCTCACAAGGATATTTAAACATCTTGTCACCTCTCACTAGGAAACAACTATTCACATGGCTCACAAGGCCCATTAAACATCTTGTCACCTTCACTAGGCAACAAATATCTTTTAGGTCATCATACCACATAAACATTATACTTGTTATACAAGTATTTAACATGTCTCACAAGGCTTAGCAATAAGAGAAATACAACCTTCCCATTATTAGGGTTAGGGTTTCCCTTTATAGCTAAATAGGATTTCAAGTTCATATTATTAATCCATACCCTAATTTATTGCTCCACACATCTAGGAGCATACATTGATTTCATAAGTATTCAATCATACTTATTTATTGTCATCATTTATCATTAAATGATTTTCAACACAGAGTACGAGTGTCTCTCTCATCCTCACTAGGATATTGATTTCATCATACTTTATTAACTTGGATTAACCCTTTCTCTAGGTATATTAGCCTACACTTATCAAAGTGTATTAAACTCATTACATCTTAATGTAATAATTGACATGACACACTTCATGTGTTACTCATCCAAGTATATTGGATTTAAGGTACATCAAGGTGTATCAACCTTGAGGTGCTGAATGTGATATTTATCATGCCTTGGTGTATCACTTCCCTCATCACTTTTAACTTACTTAAGTTCATCAACTTATCTTGTATTAGGGTATTTCCCATCCTAATACTTTATGTATTAACTCATCACATTTATCTTGTAGTGTATTGGCCATAAGTCAATTTAATACCCCTGGCCTGGGTTATGGCTTAACCCTAGGATTTTTTTTAAGTAAGTTACTTACCAACTGATTCTAATCTTTTGAAAAATAATTAAGCCTTCTTGTGAAAGTTTATTGTAAAGTTTGAGCTTAATTGCAAACAATTTGTTCATTAATTGATAGTCTGAGTGAAATGTGCTATTTACCCAAGATGAGGGGTTACATTGCAAAATGTCACATGTTGAATATGTTCTAAGTGTTTTAGTATCATAAGAGAGAGTATGATGCTAAGTGGTGGCTTGTGGAAAGCCTAAGTCCCAAGTTATAACTTGTTTAAACAATGCAAGTACTATGTGCACCAATTTTGGTACAAATTGTAATTTACCCAAAGTATAGGGTAGAAATGCAAATTACCACCTCTATAGTGTCCCAAATCCCTCTATGTATCTTTTAGAGGAAAGATAAAGAGGGAGAAACTATGTTTGAGTCATCTTTGAATGATGATGCTCATGGTGATAAATAGACCAAGAAAGAATTGAAGGTAAAGTTTTATATATATGTTGTATCGAGTTATGGACTTGATATAGGAGTCCTATCGGCCAACAAGACATAGTAGAAGCCTCCTATTGGTTTTTTGAGCCTTAGAAAAGGCCATGATGGTCAAAGAACCTCAAGGAGGTGGCCCATGATGAGTTGCAAGTTCCTTATAAAATGAGTATCTGTTTGCCTTAATGATGAGATAAAGATGAGGAAACTTATCCAACAAGATAAAGGATGACCGAGATATTGTCTCTAGCTTATCCTCAAGACTCTTTCATAGCAAGATATTTATGTGTGAATGCATGGAAACGTGTCAACCATGCATGGCCACGTGTCATATAGTAACATGAGGTGAAGACACCTCTTATACACTTTATCTCATGAACCCAAGTATATATACTTAACCTTCCACATACTTATGGAAGTTTACGAACCCCACAACCATCCTTCTTAGAGATATCATGCAAATCCCCTTAGGTATCATGCAAAGTAGCTCAAGGAGAGATCGAGCAGCAAACTCAAGGTAAGGCTTTGGTCATCTTCAACCTTAGATAAAGTAGGATATCGGGTTATAGATATTCCTTTCTTTCCTTCTTCACCAAGTACTTAACAATGGTGATTTGTTGTCTATGGAAGAGTTATGAACGAGCCTTGGACCTTGAAGAAGTTCATCTTCAACCTTAGGAACGTAAATCTTTGGAGCTTGGATCTTTGAAGTCAGTTACAAGGCGGGCTATATAGCTTGAACTCAACTATGTTATTATTCATCTCCTAACTTGCTATACTTAATGATCTACTTTCAATTCCAAAATCTTCTTGAATAGTTGATGAAATTATGAGTTCTAGTAGTTTTTGGACCTTTTTTCCATGTACCATAGCAGTTATAACAAAGGTTAGAGCTTGAAGAAGATGATATCACTTTATGAAGTGATATCGGGTTCAAGTACACACACAAGTACCTATAACTCGATATGGTTATGTACATGAATCACTTGCATGATATGGTTGGAAGATTATATCTCCTTGCATGATATGGAGATGAAGTTCACAACTTGAACACGATATGGTGTTAATCCTACACCTTTTACATGATAGGAAATCAAGCAAAGACACTATGCACGATAAAGGGTCAAGTGTATACTTGTAAGTCGATATGCTAAAACCCTAGTTTGGGTAACCCAATATGAGTAGGATAAGCAAGTACCTCTTGCACGATATGATCATGTAGTACACAATTGGTACACAATATCTAGACGCACACATATGATGCATGATATAATTGATTGAGTATACACTTAGGCACGATATAAGGCATAGATTCAAATACATGGTATAACCTGATATGAAACCCAAGATGGTGGTTAACCCGATATGAGGATAGATGATAACTCATACACGATATGAGTCATGCCTTTTGCATGATATGGGAGATACCCACTTACCCCTTATACATGATACAAGTCTAAGATTACAACTCTTGCATGATATAGAGATAGTGAACACTCTAAACAGTATAGAGTTGGAAAGCCAAGGTGATGGGTAAGTCGATACAAGTGGTGAGTGATACCACGTGGATGCTATGAATGATATCCCTTGGATGCTAGGAATGGCACCTACTTCTACCTTGTGAACGATATGAGATCCAATTCATACCTCATGCACAATATGGCTCATTTTACCCAATATGGTGGAAAACCCTAGTTGAGGGATTAAAAATCGATATACCCTATCCTTTGTGTAATGACTTGTGATAAGAGAATTCCATTAGACACCTAGCTTGTCATATAACTATATGATAGGACTAATCCTTGAATGTATGAAGGGGTTATGAGCCCAAGGTTCTACCTAACATGGTAACCCTATATGTTACCCAACATGGAGAACCGTTATGATAATTTTTTATGGGAAACTGATATGGTATCTTGTATACACCACTCAAATGATACATGATGAGGCATACAATCTATGCCCAATATGGTGCACACCTCACACATGATATGGAACCAAGCTCATAGCTTATACTTGATACGGGGTCAAACACCTAGCTCATACCCGATATGAAGTTATCTTGAGTTGATAAGAACTAAGTGATAGAAAATTTGATATGGGTGCACATTATGATGATTAGGGGATACACCCTAAAACATGACATGGTGATGTGGCTATACCACATGCCCAATATGGATACACGACATGAAATAAATATTGTATCTTAAAGCATAATATGTTACCATAAACACATCTTGATGCTCGACATGGAAGGGACACTTCATTCATATGTGATTGATTGAGTGGCATATGTTGCATTGCAATATATAAGGTGATGTGAATTGATAATGATGATATAAAGTTCCTCAAGAGGAGGATCAAACCAAAGGTATGATGTAATCAATATCTTAGTGAGGATGAGAGAAAAACTCATAACTTGTATTAATAATCATTTAATGATAAATGATGAAAATAGATAAGTATGATTGCATACTTATGATATCAATTTATGCTCTTAAATGTGTGGAGCAATGAATTAGAGTTTGGATTGATAATATGAACTTGAAACCCTATTCGTCTATAAAAAGAAACCCTAACCCTAATAATGGGAAGGTTGTACTTCTCTTATTGAATAAGTTTTGTGAAGCATGCTAAATACTTGTATAATAAGTATAATGTTTATGTGGTCTGATGACCTAAAAGATATTGTTGCCTAGTGAAAGGTGAAAAGATGTTCAATAAGCCATGTGAATAGTTGTTGCCTAGTGAGAGGTGATGAGATGTTTAATGGGTCTTGTGAGCCATGTGAATGGTTGTTGCCTAGTGAAAGGTGACAAGATGTTAATCAAACCATGTGATCTATGTGAAATAATTGTACAACAAGTGAAATGAATACCTTGGTCTGATGACCTAAAGGTAAAAGTTACCTGTTACAGAGGTAACAAGGCTATGTGGTGATCTAGGGGTTTGAATACCTAGATATGTGAAGGGATGAGAATTCCCAGTAATGTGATAAGGGACTAAGATCCCAAGTATCATGTGTCTTAAAGATTTGAAAAGTACTTGATAGATGTATTACACCTTTCTTTGTAGCATTTGTTGTGATTAATGATTATAACTTGTTTGATGCTAAAAGAATGTTGTAATGCACTTAATATATCATTAGAAACCATAAAATGTTGCCCTGACCATAGATCCATCAGCGTTAGAATTTGCTGAATGGTGAAACGGGTTTCCCACAGAATAACCCAGAGTGCATATTTTTGAATATGTGGGGGAGTAAGTATAAATGGATGACCATGTGTGATCTGATCCCCTTATGAACTCGAAATTAATGGGGATTTATCTATATGCCATATCATGGCTCGAGTGCAACTACGGTCGTAGACTCTATGTTGAGCACGTTGAACTATCCCCATGGATTAGAGTATGGTTATATGCCATGACTTAGTAATTTCATAACTGGGGACGGTTGTTAGTAGATGTTCCCCTAAGAGAGTACATGTTGACGCAGTAACTCTGAGCGAAGATGCCTAGTACCCTGACACGCTCTTTTTGCAGCGACACAAGATGTCCTCCCAGCAGATGACACAAGATGTCCTGCTGAATCTATGTTGTTTCGTACTGACCGAGATAGGAGAGGTCGTGGCAGCCGCCTCTTCCAATGACCTTGTATGGTACCGACTTGTGAGAAGTTAGTGGTCGGTTGGAGATGAACGGGGTATACTTCATATCCTTAGGGCATACATGTGATTGTAAAATATGATCTACCGTGTAGCATATTTTCTTAAGGATCAAATACAAAAAACATTGTTTGATGCACAATTCAATTACACATCTTATCTTGATAGTTGTTATTTATGTTTCTTTACATTCCTTGTAAAGTAGATAGATGGTTTATTACTCTACCATGGGTAGATGCATCATTCTCCTTAAGTAAAGAGATTACCTTATTCTATTCATACAATTATTGATCCTTCCTATTAATATAAAAGAACCTCTGCTCAGTTTTATAGTACTTATCTATGATAATAATATGGTCGGCGGAGAGTTATATCTCTCGTTGGGACAATTGTCTCACCTCATGGGATCCACAATTTTTAGGTGGACGTACATGAGGCGATGGGGACATTTCTGCAGAGGAGAAACAACAGCTGAGGCAGCAGTGACAGCTTAGGTTGAGTGTACTATCTGTCGTGTCTTGTAAATAGAAGTCATATGTGTCATCTCTATACACTCAGGTCCTTGGAGGAAGTTCGTAATGGTTTCACGAACGATCTAAGATTTTGTCTTGTAAGCCTCAAGGTTTTATGTTGCTCCAGTATGTGTTTTGATAGAGCAACCGTTATATGTTGACCTCGAGATGAAATGAAACAACATTGTATAATGTAAATCATGATATGTATGAGTTTGGATCTTTCAGTAAGAGTATTCTGGAAGATGATCTCCTTTCAAAATGGTTTTAAATTTTAGTGATTTTTATTAATCCGCTATTTATGATATTTCTGCATTATTAGTAATGATTTGGTTGTCGGTTTGATGGTGGTCGTTACAAGTTTGGTATCAGAGCTTAAGGTTCACTGAGTCTACAGAGACATAGGACTAAGGTGTTGAGTCTATTGTAGTGTCCTCCATTATATCTTATAGTGACTTCTGCTTGTGCAGAAGATAGAGTAAAGCTTAAACATTTTAGGAGAACATAAGGAACATATTACTAAAAGCAATGCTATTGCACCAGGAGAAGGTGCAAGGGACCAAGTGAGAAAAGATCAACTTCCTGAGAATCCCTAGGTTGATCCAACCATGATAAAGAACCCTACTTTTAGTGCTCTCACCAGATGGGTTATGAAAAAATTAAGGCATATTGAGGATCAGATACAAGCCATACAGTCTAGATTACCATCCCCCAATGATGAAATTTTTGGCTCTAGTAGGATTCCTGATCAATACCATTATGTGGGAATAATGGAAAATGTTGAAAGAATTAGTTTACGACCCAAAATCAGAGTTTCCTACAGGTGTAGGCAACAGGACATCTCATAAAGGACTGTCCAGAAAAGGATAATGAGGTAGAGATTAAGAAAATATCTATCCAAACTCAGGAACAGATGCCTAGTAGTTCTAAAAATGGGAAGTTGTTGGTACCACCAGTGCAACCAATGTCTAATGCACCAGGGTAGTGGCTACCAAGAAAGAGCAAAGGACCTGATGTTCCACCAGTTAGAACTATTTTGGCCTCTACATCGGTTATAAGGATGACAAGGCCAGGGGATGCTTATAAGATGTGTTATGAGTGTAAACAAATTGGGCATATTAGATCCTTTTGTCCAAAAAGGAAGGAGGAAATGACCCAACCACCAAGGCAGAGTCAGCAAGACTCTCAAAGGAAATGGTTTAGCAGTGGCACACGAGGATGTAGACAGACGTCCCGAGCAGGTCCATTTGCACTGAACAATAGTGCACGACGTTGGAATCAGGCAACAATAAGATTCTATGAAAAGGATCAAGCCTGAGACAATAAACAATCCACGAGTTGACACAGGTCAGATGAAATAGTGTCATTCTAATATATCATTTCATGATTCTATTTGTTAAATATAAGAAAAGTAGTTGTTATTGAGATTCCTTTGACTAGTATTATGAGGACATAAGGAATATGAGGATTTACATTTTTCCCAGTAATCTTTTAAATGCTTTACAATTTGTTTTATCTGTGTGAAAGAGAATGAGGTATATAAATGATGCCTAGAAAAAACCCAGGGATGTTAAGTTCTATGTTTTTGATGATATGAAAAGTAAGGAATATGATAGTAAACCAAGTGCATACTATCTAATCTCAGTACTTGTATACCCTAGCCAGGTATTCAACTATTGAAGATAATGTAAGTATGGAACTCTTAGATTGCTATCTTTCTGATTACTCTGATCATGTAGTCATTTTGAGACAATCAAGTGAGCATAGCGAAACTAGAAATATGGCATGAATATTTTTATCACATCCTAAGTGAAATAAAATGGAACCTGAGACAATCTTAGATCAATCTGTGTGTATGAGGAAGTAAAAAATATAATCCTCATGATAAGGGAATGAGAACAAGGGAGATGATCTATGTGTGATAAAGTCTGTGTGAATAGTAAAGATCTTTTCCATAATGTGGAAATGGGAAATGTGATAAAATCATGAAATGATCATGAACATGTTAGACAATAATAAAGAAAGGAATGATGATATGTAATCATCCATATAATTCCTATGCAGATGGCAAGGAACCTAATATGAAACAAGTGTAAAAGACTCATGAACATTGAAAGTTCATGTAATAATCTTAGGAGATGATGATGTCTCCTCTTTGATGAACAACCCTGGGTAATGATGGGGTGATAAAAGGAATATGTTTCTTTGTGTTCTTTCCTTTCAGGGACATGACAATCAAGTGAGTCTGAAGACACTTGATGTGCATGAGTTAGAAGTGATCTCTAGATGTATACTTAGAAAAGTATCAGTTTGTCTTGGACCTTGGTTCCAAGATGAAGGTATGTGTAATATATAACGTCCCAAAATAAAAGAAAGATCCTTTTGTATGTTTGACTTTGGTATTAACAACAGAGAGATGGAAATAATGAGTATGTGATGTATTTTCGACACATAGGAAGGATACCAAGGTAAGGAATTCTAGTATCCAAGATGTGCTAGGTAGTATGGGAAAGTAAGAATATGAATCCTGATAAGATGAATAATGTTTGATTATCTAGAAGGGTCAACCTTGAGATAACTCTAGTATGTAGATCATATTTAGGGGTTTATGCTTTGCATAAACATAAACATTGATAAGAATGTATTAATTGAAGGAACAATTGTAGAACCATTTTGAGAGGAAGCTTATCAAGCTAAAAATAATTCCTTAGAGTATCCCTATCTAGATATGTTGAGGCAGTTTATTCATAACATCTAGAGATATCTCAGAGATAAGTTATTCTCTAGTAAGTGACTTTTCCTTATGACAAGAGAATGTACAACTAGGAAGAAAGTGGGTACAAGTCGTAAGAAAGTTTTTTGTTGTGTCAATAGAATAGAGTGGCACTAAAGATGAATGATAATACTTGTAGTCCCAAGTGGGTGATAAAATGTAACCCTGCTCTTTCCTTGGAAGTGAAATGCTAAACTGAGTGAGGAGTATGGAAGACTCCCTAGAATCAAGAATCTTATCACATAAAGGATATGAGTTAATAAGGTTTGATACCTGAATTATTCGAAGTATGAATATTACTTCTCTGACTTAGAAAGTGTTACTTGACACAAAGTTGACTCCACAGTCAGTAATGGATAGGACAACTGAGTATGTGTCATGTGTGACAGGTCTTATGATGATCTTTAATGAAAGGACCTTGTGCTAATCAAAGTTCTACGACATCTCCATAACATCAAGATGTTATGAGGAGACTTGATGATATGATACATGAATGAAAATTGTCTTCCTTCATCTGGGATTTTGGGGACGAAATCCTTGTTAGGGGTTTATAATTATAATACACCTGACCTGTGTTATGGATTAACCCTAGGAGTTTTTCTTAAGTAAGTTACTTACAAACTAGTTCTAATCTTTTGAAAAATAATTACGGCTTCTTGTGAAAGTTTATTGTCAAGTTTGAGCTTAATTACAAACTATTTGTGCATTAATTGATAGTCTGAGTGAAATGTGCAATTTACCCAAGATGAGGGGCTACATTGCAAAATGTCACATGTTGAATATGTTCTAAGTGTTTTTGTATCATAAGAGAGAGTATGATGCTAAGTGGTGGCTTGTGGAAAGCCTAAATCCCAAGTTATAACTTGTTTAAACAATGTAAGTACTATGTGCACCAATTTTGGTACAAATTGTAATTTACCCAAAATATAGGTTAGAAATGCAAATTACCACCTCTAGAGTGTCCCAACTCCCTCTATGTATCTTTTAGAGGAAAGAGAAGGAAGGATATGCTATGTTTGATTCATCTTTGAATGATGATGCTCTTGGTGATAAATAGACCAAGAAAGAATTGAAGGTAAAGTTTTATATATATGTTGTATCGAGTTATGGACTTGATATAGGAGTCCTATCGGCCAAGCATACATAGTATAAGCCTCCTATCAGTTTGTTGAGCCTTGGCAAAGGCCATGAAGGGAAAAGCACCTCAAGGAGGTCGCCCATGATGAGTTGCAAGTTCACCTCAAGGAGGTCGCCCGTGACGAGTTGCAAGTTCCTTGTAAAATGAGTATTGGTTTGCCTTAATGATGAGATAAAGATGAGGAAACTTATCCAACAAGAAAAAGGATGGACGAGATATTGTCTCTTGCTTATCCTAGAGATTCTTACATAGCAAGATATGTATGTGTACAGGCATGGACACATGTCAACCATGAATGGCCATGTGTCATCTAGTTGCATGAGGTGAAGACACCTCTTATACACTTTATCTCATGAACCCAAGTATATATACTTCACCTTCCACATACTTATGGAAGTTTACAAACCACACAACCATCCTTCTTGGAGATATCATGCAAAGCCCCTTAGGTATCATGCAAAGTATCTCAAAAGCAAGGAGAGCTTGAGCACCAAGCTCAAGGTAAGGCTTTGGTCATCTTCAACCTTAGTTGAAGTAGGATATCGGGTTATGGATATTCCTTTCTTTCCTTCTTCACCAAGTTCTTAACAATGGTGATTTATTGTCTATGGAAGAGTTGTGAACGAGCCTTGGACCTTGAAGAAGTTCATCTTCAACCTTAGGAACATAAAGATTTGGATCTTGGAGCTTTGAAGTCGGTTACAAGGCGGGTTATATAACTTGAACTCAACCATGTAATTATTCATCACCTAACTTGCTATACTTAATGATCTACTTTCAATTAAGAAATCTTCTTGAATAGTTGATGAAATTATGAGTTCTAGTATTTGTTGGACCTATTGTCCATGTACCATAATAGTTAGAATGAAGGCTAGAGCTTGAATAAGATGGTATCACTTTATGAAGTGATATTGGGTTCAAGTACACACATAAGTACCTCTAACCTGATATTGTTATGTACATGCATCACGTGCACACTATGGTTGGAATATTATATCTCCTTGCATGATATGGAGATGAAGTTCACACCTTGAACATGATATGGTGTTAAAACCTACAACTTTTACATGATAAGAAGTCAAACAAAGACTCTATGCATGATAAAGGGTCAAGTGTATACGTGTAATTCAATATGCTAAAACCCTAGTTTGGGTAACCCGATATGAGTAGGATAAGCAAGTACCTCTTGCACGATATGATCATGTAGTACACAATTGGTACACGATATCTGGAAGCACACATGTGATGCACGATATAATTGACTGAGTATACACTTAGGCATGATATAAGGCATATATTCAAATACATGGTATAACCCTATATAGTTGAAATACCTTAACCCAATATGAAACCCAAGATAGGGGTTAACCCCATATGGGGATAGATGATAGCTCATACACGTTATGAGTCATGCATTTTGCATGATATGGGAGATACCCACTTACCCCTTATACATGATACAAGTCTAAGATTACAACTCTTGCACGATATAGAGATAGTGAACACTCTAAACAATATAGAGTTGGAAACCTAAGGTGATGGGTAAGTCGATACAAGTGGTGTGTAACATCCCTGACCTGGGTTATGTATTAACCCTAGGTATTTTGCTTAATTAAGTGATTAGATGCTTGCGTTTATCCTTTGAAATGTAATTAAGGCTTTTGAGGAACCTATATTTCTATTTCAGTCCTTTTTGAATAATGTTACAACATTGTTTTGTAAATTTTGGACTAAAGTGCAAATTACCCAAGTAGAGGGGTTAAATTGCAATTTTCACATGTTAAGATGTTCCTCTGATGTTGAGATATCCTAATAATGAATATGATGTGGTGATATGGAATCCACAAGCTTAAGCACCAAGATATAGCTTCTAGAGCAATCCTTCTGCTTTAAAACCTAGTTTTGGTGTAAAGTGCAATTTACCCAAAACCTAGGGATCATGTAAAATATATCCTCTTGAGGATCTCTAATGTTTCTTAAAATCAAGAAGAGCAAATAAAATGAGAAGGGTGCCTCATTTGAATGATCATGGTAGAAGTGGAAACTACTCACAATAATATATTGAGCAATATTCAATAAGGGTGGATATTAATATACCTCTCTTAAAAAGTGTTTAGTTCTTTTTAAACCTTGGATAAAGGAGGAGTTTTGCATGTGATTATGAGGAAGAAACGTGGCCAAGGATGGATGAAGCCTTGGTGGATATGTTTGAGAGATAAAAGCAAATATCTATCTCCTTCCATTTTTTCCTTGAAAATACCCATAAATATATAAGCATCCTCTTTCCACACACCAAAGGATCGTTCCTTAGTTCTTTTCTTCTCATCACTTTGCTTGGACCGACCAAGAAGGAGCTCTAGAGCATAGTAATGACGACCAAGCTGACTTGGTAAGTGTTGATCACCATCTAACTCGAATTCATGGTGGAAACCCTAAAAAACAAGGTTAGATTTATGGTGTTTTTCACACGATTCTTCTTTCTAGCCATCTCCTTCACCCAAAACTTGAAGAAGGAGCCTTGGACAACTTCTGGATCTTAAGCCACCATTAAAACCATGGAACTTGGAGCTCTGGATCAGATCTAAAGGTGGGTTTTATAACTTTAAACCTTGAGCTTTGTTTATGCATCTTCATCTCCATGAAAAATCGTTAGTTATTCTTCTTCCTTTACTACTCTTGAGTTCTTGCTAGCAATTCCGTGAAGAACAACCTCTGTTCTTGAGGTAGAAGATGATGACGTTAATTCCTATGTTTATCCAAAAAGTTTAATTTAGTAAATGGTCTCCAACCTTTGCTCAAACGGTTTGCCAAACCGTTTGGAGCAAACTGTTTCAAACTGTTTGAATGCAAACGGTTTCACAAGAACGCATGGAAGCAAATGGTCTAAGACCATTTGGAAGAGTTGACCAGGCATTGACCATTTGTAGATCTTTTTTGAACAATGTAGACTAATCACCTACCAAAAATCATCAATTAATTCCAAGTGGATCACCAATTGAAGGCCCATCAACCATCTAAACCCTAAATCGGGTCAATTGCTTATTTCAATAATAGTATTGTGTTGAAGTTTGGGCTGAGTGGCCCAAACGGTTTCAAAACCGTTTGGGGATCACCCAAATGGTCTCAAGACCGTTTGGAGGTCTAGGGATAAGTAGGATTGACCAATTGGGGATCCAATAATACCAAGTTGATGAATACTCCATTGTTGATTTGGTGACCAAACCTAGGGTTCAAACCTTAATTGAATGACTTGGTTTTTAATCAAATAATAGGAAAACGGTCTCAAGACCGTTTGGAGGATATCCAAACGATCCCAAGACCATTTGGGGGTCACCCAAGACCATTTGGAGGTCTAGGGTTGACTATGGTTAAGTGGTTGAAGATCTTAAAGTAACAAGTTGAAGTGCAATTGATTATTGACCTAGTGATCAATCCAATGAGTCAAACCTTAATTGGTTGAGTTGGTTTTTGATGTGAACTTGAGAAAACGGTCTCAACACCGTTTGGAGGTCCTACAAACGATCCCAAGACCATTTGGGGTCAGGTCATGATCAAATTGAATGATGGTTCAATGCTTTCAACTCAATTAGATTCATGTTGAAACATGTTGAGGGGTAATCGATTCCAATCCCTAATCCAATTGATCCAAGCCCTAATTGATGATCAATTGAGGGTCAATTAAGTGTCAAATCAGTTGAGGGTTTACCTAATAAACTCAATTGATGAGTAACTAACAAGTATATGATCGATTGAGGGGTTCAACATTGGAAATCCAAACTCAATTGAAGTGGTTGAGACACTTTTTGGTCCTTGCGGTTTTGAGGTGGTTTGGACCAAACAGTCTCAAGACCGTTTGGGACCAAATGATCCCAAACCATGCGATCTCAAAGTCGGTTGTGTTCATGTGGTTTCAAAGTCAAAGATGACCAAACGGTCTTCACCCCATCTTGGGCAAACGGTCTTGAGTGTGCACTTTACCAAACGGTTTTAAAAGTCAACAAGACCAAATGGTCTTCAACACCAAATGGTTTCAAGGTCAGTCCAAGACCGTTTGGGGGTTTAGTGTACAAGACCGTTTGAGGGCTATGAAGGTCAATATCGTTTGATTCCTTAGAGGTCAAGATGGTTTGGTGGTTGATTAACCTAAACCTCATGGATACCTAATGTGATTAAAGGACCAAGTAATTAGTTGATTAAGATATTATGTAATCAATGGTAACTACAACAAAGGTACCCTTGATGGGATAAAGTGATTAGTACCCTTTGGATGAGTAAGACCTAATGATCACAATTGTAATGGCTTAAACCATGATGTCAATGTTGAATTGACTTAGCCTAATCAAGGGTGATGCAAACATCAACTTATAGAAAGATGAAATAGATGTATTCTTATATGAATGATAAATCAAGTAGTGGACTTCCAATATGAATGAATACCTTATTAAGGTATGATCCTTCATTGTGAGATCATGAAAACCCTAATTGTAATGATATATGAATCTTAACCCTAATTTGAGAATGATAATGGAAGTATCCCTAATGCACGGTGATGATGTGATCCTAATTCATTATGATGACATGATACACCTTAATTAAAGGTACTTTGTTGATCACTCCTACTTAGGGTGAATAGTAAACCCTAATGGTGAGATAGTAATGATAATCCTAATCAAGGATGATTCAATGTGAATAGTTAACCCTAACCCAGGGTAATGTGATGAATATGATAAACCCTAATTCAGAGAATGTTAAATAAGAACCCTAACTTTGAGTAATGTGATATGAATAGTAAACCCTAACCAAGGGTGATATGCAATGAAACTATAAATCAGTCATGTTGATCTCTGTAGCACAACCGTGTAAGGTAGCACGGCCGTGGTGACTTCCCCTTGCACGACCGTTCTTGGCTGCACAGCCGTGGTGTTCTATACTTGATTTGGAAATAGTTTGTATTGTGCTGATATAGATATAATGTGCATATTATCAATTGTGTTAGTTATGCAGGTCTTTATAAATAAGTGAGCATAGCCAGGTAAGGGTTATGAAGCCATATTCATTGAAAGCACTTTATAAGCTTTGAAAGAAATGATATGCTATGTTGCCTAGTAAGAGGTAACAAATGAGACTGATAGGCTGTATGAGTCATGAGAAATATCTGCATTGCCACTATCATGTTCATACTGATAAATGATTTGATGGCAATATATTACTTGGTAACAAGTGTTTTGATGATCTAAGGGTTTGAACACCCATATTCCTGAATCATAATGATGAGATGGTTAGGGGTTGATATCCCAATGTTAACTAGATGTGAAATGAACTTGATACAATTAGTACTCTTTCTTTCTAGCAATTATCTTATTGGTTTATGCTTGAAAACATGTATGATGTTAAAAGAATGCTATAATGCACTTAAATAATCAAGTATAATGATATCATGTAGAGCCCTGACCATGGATCCATCATTGTCAAAAATTAAATGATGGTGAAACAGGTTTTCCTAAGGGAACTCCTGGAGAGCATACTTTTGAGTATGTGGGGGTTATGGGCGCGAATATCCTTACGTCGTAATGGAGGAATTGATGTGAGATAAACATCAAATCCCTCAATCCTTCATTATATGTTTATGCCGGGATGATGTATCACTAATCTCCCGATGATGTTGTTAATGCCACATCGATGAGAGATAAACAAGAAATCCCTCGATGGCGAAGAGAGTACAACATGCCACTATAACTCTAATAACGAAGTTGCCAGAATACCCTGGAAAGCTATTATAGCAGAGACACAAGATGTCCTGCATGTTGTACCTCACTGACTAAGGAAGATGAGGTCATAGGAATCCGGCTCTTCTGATGACCTATGTATGGTACTGATTGCGATTTCATAATGGACAGTTGGAGTATGAGCGGTATATCTCATCTCCTCAGGGCATAAATATGTGTGAAAAATGTAATCAGCTGTGTAGCATAATTGCTTAGGTTGAACTATGATAAACAATGATTGATGATACATTGTTTATAATACCCTAGTTGGACAAATAACATACATGTTCTTCATATTCCTTATTGATAAATGACTTGTTACTCAATCAAGTTATAATTGAAATGACTGTATAAAGAATGCTGCTCTACTTAGCCTATTCAATATTTTACTTGTTGTTGAATATTTATGGTTCTACTGCTCAATGTTATTCCATTAAATGCAATAACAATGCTTCTGGTAGAAAGTTATTACTCTCGCTGGGACAATTATTCAATTGTCTCACCCCCATGGGATTCAACTTTTTAGGTAGACACAGAGGATGAAGGAACTCATCAGTGGGTGAGCTACAACACCAGCAACACCAGGGACATCAGTGATCCTCAGGTGGAGACACTGTCTGTTAGGTCTTGTTTATAGAATGTCCTATGTGTTGTCTCTGTACTCTCAGGTCCTAAGAGTCTTTTGATATTTTAAATAGATATGAGATTTTGGCGTAATACCTCAAGATTTTTGTATCTTGCCTGTACAGTTAACAGGGTAGTTGATGTTGTGACTCTCAAGATGAGAAATTACAGAGATGTAATGATGAATCAGTTTGTAAATAACTTACCTTGTTTCTTTATAAAAGAGTCCTACAGTTTATGGACCTTTGTGTAAAAAGTTTTAATTTTTAGTGATTTTCAGTAATTCCGGTGCTAATTAATTGCTTCTGCATAGTTAATAACGTTTTCTCTGAGACGTGTCCCGCAACTAGTGGTATCAGAGCTCTAGGTTCACTGAGTCTACATAGACATATGAATTAGGTTGTTGAGTCTGTTCTAGTGTCTTCCAATATATCTGATAGTGTCTTCTGCTCGTATAGGAGGAGAAGATAAAACTAAAGATGTCTGGATCACACGAGGAACACGTTGCTGAGAGTAGTGTCGCTGCACCTAGAGAAGGTGCAAGAGACCAAGAAAGGGAGGAACCTGTACCTGAACCACCCCAGTTCAACCCAACTGACATGGGGAATCCAGCTTTCCAATCCATGTTTGGGTAGTTCATGACTGCCATGACACACATGACTGATAGGATGCCTATACCTGTACCTAAGGCACCTACCCATCCAGAAGGACAAGGAACCAACAAGATGTTTGAATGACTTCGCCGGGTTCGAGCCACAGAATATACTGGAACAGCTGACCCAGTAGATGCTGACTTGTGGCTAACTGAACTAGAGAAGGCCTTTAGAATCCTAAACATCCCAGAGGCTGAGAAGGTTATAAATGTTGTGTATCTTCTCAAGGGGAGTGTTGGTCATTGGTGGACCATGGAAGAACAGAAAAGGCTAGGTGTGGAGATCGAATGGGAAGTATTTCAACAAGAATTTGTCAACAGATACTTTCCTAAGACGTTCTTGGATGAGAAAATCTCTCATTTTGAGAGGTTAAGACATGGACCTATGAACATTAGCGAATACGAGGCTAAGTTCATGGAGTTGTTGTGGTTTTGCCCGCACATGGTATGAACATATGAAGAAAGGATTAGGTGTTTTGAGAAAGGATTAAATGCTGAGTTGACCACCCCTATGTCTGCTCTAGAGAATAGGGAAAGGTTTTCTACCATTGTGGAGTCAGTCAGGAGGATAGAGAGGTCAGTGTCAGAGAAGAGACAAACCAAGAACAAGAGGATGTATCCCTAGTTCTAAGGATCCTCATCTAAAGATTTCAAGAAACCTAGGTTTTCTGTACCTACACCACCACCTAGATTCAGTACTCAGACACAGTGGACGTCAAATAGGGGTAGAGGATGAAGCCTACCACTAGAAGGAGCTCGTAGCTCAGCATCTATGTCGGTTACATGACCACCCAAACCACAACAACTGAATAGAAGTTGTTATATATGTGGAAAGATGGGACATCTGATGAAAGATTGCAGAGCCAGAGAAGTGAGTGTGACTCAACCTCAAAGGCGGAGTCAGCAAGGTTATCAAAGGAGACAGTTTCTAGGAGGAGATAGAGGACGTGGACAAGCGTCCCAAGTAGGATCATAAACACCCAGTCATCGAACACCGAATCAACCACAAGCAACGACGAGATTCTATGCGATGAATCCACCTGATGCAGTGATCAACCCTCGGGTTGTGGCAGCTCAGATGGAGTTGTTTAATTCTGAAATGTCTACATCTTGCGTTGTATCTGTTTTAATTGATCCAGGTGCTACACACTCCTTTATCACTCGAAAAGTGATTCTTGACTGCAATATGACTATAAGTCATATGATAGATACTTTGTTGTTAGAAACTCCTTTAATGGGATCTGCTGTGTTATGGGAGGTATGTTCTCCCTGCACTCTCTTCTTTTCTGAACATCATATTCAAGTGGATCTTATACCACTTGAGATGCATGGATTCGATGTAATCCTTGGGATGGATACCTTAGAAAGGTATAAGGTTGTCTAGAATTGTGAGTTCAAGCAGGCTGTGTTCACTAATGAAAGCGACACATGGATCTTTCAAGGAGAAAGAAAGATTCTACCAACCTGTCTTGTGTCAGCTTTGGTTGCTGAAAAGCTGATGAGGCAAGGATGTTATGCATTCTTGGCCCACGTGGTAGATACTACCATGGAGAATCTTAACCTTGCTGAAGTTCCGATAGTCAGGGAATTTGAAGATGTATTTCCTGAAGAACTTCCAGGTGTACCACCGCCCCGGGAAATAGATTTTGGAATTAATCTAGTTTCAGATACACAGCCTATAGCACAAACACCATATAGGATGGCGCATGCTGAGATGGAAGAACTCAAGAAACAACTACAAGAGTTTCTTGAGAAGGGTTTCATCCGACCGAGTACTTCACCCTGGGGTGCTCTGGTCCTCTTTGTTAAAAAGAAAGATGGGTCGATGCGGTTGTGCATTGATTACTGACAATTAAATAAAGTAACAATAAAGAATAAGTATCCTCTTCTGAGAATTGATTATCTCTCTGACTAGTTGCGTGGTGCAACAGTCTTCTCAAAAATAGATTTGAGGTTGGGATATCATCAGTTGCGTATTAAGGAAGGTGACATACCTAAGTCTACCTTTAGGACAAGTTATGGTCACTATGAGTTCACGATTATGTCATTTGGACTAACAAATGCACCAGCTGCATTCATGGAACTCATGAATAGAATCTTCCGACCTTTTCTCGATCAATGTGTTGTTGTCTTTATAGATGACATCCTGATCTACAGTAAAGATGCTCAGCAACACGAACAACATCTTCGTCACACTCTAACTTTGCTAAGAGAGCATAGGTTATATGCTAAGTTTAGTAAGTGTGAGTTCTGGTTACCAGAACTTTCATTTCTTGGACATGTAATATCTTCTTCAGGTATACATGTTGACCCTAAAAAGGTAGAATCTATCATGCAATGGGAACAACCGAAAACACCGACGGAGATTCGAAGCTTCTTCGGGTTGGCAGGCTATTACAAGAGGTTCATTAAGAACTTCAGTTCTATAGCTTTACCCTTGACTAAGTTGACCAGGAAGGATGTTCTTTTTACCTGGAGTGACAAGTGTCAGCAATCTTTTTAGTTGTTGAAGGAAAGGTTGACAAGTGCACCTGTGCTTGTGTTACCTGAGTAAGGGAAAGGATATATAGTTTTCTGTGATGCCTCTAAGAATGGACTACGATGTGTGTTGATGCAGGATAAACAAGTGATTTCTTTTGCTTCTCGACAGCTTAAGAAACACGAGGAGAATTATCCGACACACGATCTAGAGCTAGCTGCTGTAGTTCATGCCTTGAAAATTTGGAGACATTATCTTTATGGAGAGACATTCCAAATTTTCACAGACCATAAGAACCTTAAGTATATCTTTTCTCAGCATGAGCTTAACATGAGGACGCCACTGGATGGAGTTAATCAAGGACTACGATTGTACAATTGATTATCATCCAGGAAAGGCCAATGTAGTTGCTGATGCTTTAAGTAGGAAATCAGCAACACTAGCCCTAGATAGAGTACAACTGAATTATTTGGTATGCTCTAGAAGGGATATGCTTATCTCCTTAAGACAAGAAAATGTATAGTTAAACGTATCAATGTTATCAGGGTTGCTAGCTGAAATGCACATAAAACCTACTTTGAGACAGCAGATTAAGGAGGAACATCAAGTTGATGCTGCAGTTCAACTGATTAGATCGGAGTATGGTAGTGAGAAACGAGATGGTTTCCATGACTCTAATGATCAAGTAGCCTATTACCATGGTAGAATGATAGTGTCGGATGTGGATAACTTGAGGAAGTTAGTCCTGGAAGAAGCTCATTCTTCAATGTATGCTATGCATCCAGGAAGCACCAAGATGTATCGAAATTTCAAAGACATGTATTGGTGGCCTGGTTTGAAGAAAGACGTTGCTGAGTTTGTTATGCGGTGTCCTGTGTGTTAGCAAGTTAAAGCTGAACACCAGATTCCTGCAAGAACAATGCAACCTTTACCCATACCACAGTGGAAGTGGGATAATGTAACCATAGACTTTGTGGTTGGTTTACCCAGGACAACCAAAGGACATGATTCCATCTGGGTAATATTTGATAGGTTGACAAAGATAGCACATTTCTTACCTATCAAAACAACCTATTCTGCTGAGAAGCTGGAACAGTTATATGTAGATGAGATAGTGCGGCTGCATGGGGTCCCAGTTACCATTGTTTCTAACAGAGGTCCCCAGTTTATGAGTCATTTTTGGGAGCGACTTCATAAATCCTTAGGCTTACAGTTAAGGTTTAGTACAACCTTTCATCCTCAGATTAATGGACAGTCAGAAAGGAATATACATACTTTGGAGGACTTGCTTAGAGCATGTGTTCTTCAATTCACAGGAAGTTGGGATCTGCACCTAAGTTTGATAGAGTTTGCCTACAACAACATCTATCAACATAGCATTGACATGGCACCTTATGAAGCTTTGTATGGTAGACGTTGTAGATCACCCCTATGTTGGTATGAAACTGGTGAATATCAACTTTTAGGTCCTGATCTTGTGCAGTAGACCACCGAGAAGATTAAAGTAATACAACAACAGATAAAGACTGCACAGGATAGGTAGAAATCTTACGTTGATAAACGTCATAGACCTTTAGAATTCCTAGTTGGAGACAGAGTGTACCTCAAGGTCTCACCTTGGAAAGGAGTTCTTAGATTTGAAAGGAAAGGAAAGTTAGCTCCTAGGTTTATGGGGCCTTATCCAATCATTGAACGGATTGGAAAAGTAGCTTATAAGTTAGAGTTACCACCAAAACTATAGAAGTTACACTGAATGTTTCACATTTCCATGCTTAGGAAATGTCATCCTGACACAGATTCAGTTCTGCAACCTATGGAAGTAGAATTGAATGATGATGTAACTTATGTTGAAGGACCTATGTCAATCCTTGATAGAAGAATTAAAAAGTTGAAAAAGAAAGGAATAAGTCTTGTAAAAGTCCTCTGGAATCACCATGGTGTTGAAGAAGCCACGTGGGAACTAGAGGAAGAGATGAGAAAGAAATACCCTGCTCTTTTCTCTTAAAATGTTTTGTTGATTTCAGGGACGAAATCCTTGTAAGGGGTGGATAATTTGTAACATCCCTGCCCTGGGTTATGTATTAACCCTAGGTATTTTGCTTAATTAAGTGATTAGATTCTTGCGTTTATCCTTTGAAATGTAATTAAGGCTTTTGAGGAACCTATATTTCTATTTCAGTCCTTTTTGAATAATGTTACAACATTGTTTTGTAAATTTTGGACTAAAGTGCAAATTACCCAAGTAGAGGGGTTAAATTGCAATTTTCACATGTTAAGATGTTCCTCTGATGTTGAGATATCCTAATAATGAATATGATGTGGTGATATGGAATCCACAAGCTTAAGCACCAAGATATAGCTTCTAGAGCAATCCTTCTGCTTTAAAACCTAGTTTTGGTGTAAAGTGCAATTTACCCAAAACCTAGGGATCAACATGTAAAATATATCCTCTTGAGGATCTCTCATGTTTCTTGGAATCAAGAAGAGCAAAGAAAATGAGAAGGGCGCCTCATTTTAATGATCATGGTAGAAGTGGAAACTACTCACAATAATATATTGAGCAATATTCAATAAGGGTGGATATTAAGATACCTCTCTTAAAAAGTGTTTAGTTGCTTTTAAACCTTGGATAAAGGAGGATTTTTGCATGTTATTAGGAGGAAGAAACATGGCCAAGGATGGAGGAAGCCTTGGTGGATATGTTTGAGAGATAAAAGCAAATATCTATCTCCTTCCATTTTTTCCTTGAAAATACCCATAAATATACAAGCATCCTTTTTCCACACACCAAAGGATCGTTCCTTAGTTCTTTTCTTCTCATCACTTTGCTTGGACCGACCAAGAAGGAGCTCTGGAGCAGAGAAAGGACGACCAAGCTGACTTGGTAAGTGTTGATCACCATCTAACTCGAATTCATGGTGGAAACCCTAAAAAACAAGGTTAGATTTATGGTGTTTTTCACACGATTCTTCTTTCTAGCCATCTCCTTCACCCAAAACTTGAAGAAGGAGCCTTGGACAACTTCTGGAGCTCAAGCCACCATTAAAACCACGGAGCTTGGAGCTTTGGATCAGATCTAAAGGCGGGTTTTATAACTTTAAACCTTGAGCTTTGTTTATGCATCTTCATCTCCATGAAAAATCGTTAGTTATTCTTCTTCCTTTACTACTACTGAGTTCTTGCTAGCAATTCCGTGAAGAACAGCCTCTATTCTTGAGGTAGAAGATGATGACGTTAATTCCTATGTTTATCCAAAAAGTTTACTTTAGTAAACGGTCTCCAACCTTTGCTCAAACGGTTTGCCAAACCGTTTGGAGCAAACAGTTTCAAACCATTTGAATGCAAATGGTTTCACAAGAATGCATGGAAGCAAATGGTCTAAGACTGTTTGGAAGAGTTGACCAGGCATTGACCATTTGGATATCTGTTGTGAACAATGTAGAATAATCACCTACCAAAAATCATCAATTAATTCCAAGTGGATCACCAATTGAAGGCCCATCAACCATCTAAACCCTAAATCGGGTCAATTGCTGATTTCAATAATAGTATTGTGTTGAAGTTTGGCCTGAGTGGCCCAAACGGTTTCAAAACCATTTGGGGATTACCCAAATGGTCTCAAGACCGTTTGGTGATCACCCAAGACCATTTGGAGGTCTAGGGATAACTAGTATTGACCAATTGGGGATCCAATAATATCAAGTAGATGAATAATTGATTGCTGATTTGGTGACCAAACCTAGGGTTCAAACCTTAATTGAATGACTTGGTTTTTGATCAAATAATAGGCAAACGGTCTCAAGACCGTTTGGAGGATATCCAAATGATCCCAAGACCGTTTGGGGGTCACACAAGACCGTTTTTAGGTCTAGGGTTGACTATGGTTAAGTGGTTGAAGATCTTAAAGTAACAAGTTGAAGTGCAATTGATTGTTGACCTAGTGATCAATCCAATGAGTCAAACCTTAATTGGTTGATTTGGTTTTTGATGTGGACTTGAGAAAATGGTCTCAAGACCATTTGGAGGTCCTCCAAATGATCCCAAAACCGTTTGGGGGTCAGGTCATGATCAAATTGAATGATGGTTCAATGCTTTCAACTCAATTAGATTCATGTTGAAACATGTTGAGGGGTAATCGATTCCAATCCCTAATCCAATTGATCCAAGCCCTAATTTATGATCAATTGAGGGTCAATTGAGTGTCAAATCAGTTGAGGGTTGACCTAATAAACTCAATTGATGAGTGACTAACAAGTATATGATCGATTGAGGGGTTCAACATTGGAAATCCTAACTCAATTGAAGTCGTTGAGACACTTTTTGGTCCTTGCGGTTTTGAGGTGGTTTGGACCAAACGGTCTCAAGACTGTTTGGGACCAAATTATCCCAAACCATGCGGTTTCAAAGTCGGTTGTGTTCATGCAGTTTCAAAAGTCAACTAGAGCAAACGGTCTTCAACACCAAATGGTTTCAAGGTCAGTCCAAGACCGTTTGGGGGGTTAGTGTACAAGCCCGTTTGAGGGCTATGAAGGTCAAGATCGTTTGATGCCTTAGAGGTCAAGATGTTTTGGTGGTTGATTAACCTAAACCTCATGGATACCTAATGTGATTAAAGGACCAAGTAATTAGTTGATTAATATATGATGTAATCAATGGTGACTATAACAAAGGTACCCTTGATGGGATAAAGTGATTAGTACCCTTTGGATGAGTAAGACCTAATGATCACAATAGTAATGTCTTAAACCATGATGTCAATGTTGAATTGACTTAGCCTAATCAAGGGTGATGCAAACATCAAATTATAGAAATATGAAATAGATGTCTTCTTATATGAATGATAAATCAAGTAGTGGAGTTCCAATATGAATGAATACCTAATTAAGGTATGATCCTTCATAGTGAGATCATGAAAACCCTAATTGTAATGATATATGAATCTTAACCTTAATTTGAGAATGATAATGGAAGTATCCCTAATGCATGGTGATGATGTGATCCTAATTCATTATGATGACATGATACACCTTAATTCAAGGTACTTTGTTGATCACTCCTACTTAGGGTGAATAGTAAACCCTAATGGTGAGATATTAATGATAATCCTAATTAAGGATGATTCAATGTGAATAGTTAACCCTAACCTAGGGTAATGTGATGAATATGATAAACCCTAATTCAGAGAATGTTAAATAAGAACCCTAACTTTGAGTAATCTGATATGAATAGTAAACCCTAACCAAGGGTGATATGCAATGAAACTATAAATCATTCATGTTGATCTCTGTAGCACGACCGTGCAAGGTAGCACGGATGTGGTGACTTCCCCTTGCACGACCGCTCTTGGCTGCACGATCTTGGTGTTCTATACTTGATTTGTAAATAGTTTGTATTGTGCTAATATAGATATAATGTGCATATTATCAATTGTGTTAGTTATGCAGGTCTTTATCAAGAAGTGAGCATATCCAGGTAAGGGTTATGATGCCATATTCATTGAAAGCACTTTATAAGCTTTGAATGAAATGATATGCTATGTTGCCTAGTAAGAGGTAATAAATGAGACTGATAGGCTGTATGAGTCATGAGAAATATCTACATTGCCACTATCATGTTCATACTGATAAATAATTTGATGGAAATATATTACTTGGTAACAAGTGTTTTGATGATCTAAGGGTTTGAACACCCATATTCCTGAATCATAATGATGAGATGGTTAGGGGCTGATATCCCAATGTTAACTAGATGTGAAATGAACCTGATACAATTAGTACTCTTTCTTTCTAGCAATTGTCTTATTGGTTTATGCTTGAAAACATGTATGATGTTAAAAGAATGCTATAATGTACTTAAATAATCAAGTATAATGATATCATGTAGAGCCCTGACCATAGATCCATCATTGTCAGAAATTAAATGATGGTGAAATAGGTTTTCCTAAGGGAACTCCTGGAGAGCATACTTTTGAGTATGTGGGGCTTATGGACGCAAATATCCTTACATCCTAATCGAGGAATTGATGTGAGATAAACATCGAATCTCTCAATCCTTCATTATATGTTTATGCTGGGATGATGTATCACTAATCTCCTGATGATGTTGTTAATGCCGCATCGATGAGAGATAAACAAGAAATCCCTCGATGGCAAAGGGAGTACAACATGCCACTGTAACTCTAATAGCGAAGTTGCCAGAATACCCTGGAAAGCTATTATAGCAGAGACACAAGATGTCCTGCATGTTGTACCTCACACTGACTGAGGAAGATGAGGTCATAGGAATCCGGCTCTTCTGATGACCTATGTATGGTACCGATTGCGATTTCGTAATGGTCGGTTGGAGTATGAGTGATATATCTCATCTCCTCAGGGCATAAATATGTGTGAAAAATGTAATCAGCCGTGTAGCATAATTGCTTAGGTTGAACTACGAGAAACAATGATTGATGATACATTGTTTATAATACCCTAGTTGGACAAATAACATACATGTTCTTCATATTCCTTATTGATTAAATGACTTGTTACTCAATCAAGTTATAATTGAAATGATTGCTTAAAGAATGCTGCTCTACTTAGCCTATTCAATATTTTACTTGTTGTTGAATATTTATGGTTCTACTGCTCAATGTTATTCCATTAAATGCAATAACAATGCTTCTGGCGGAGAGTTATAACTCTTGCTGGGACAATTATTCAATTGTCTCACCCCATGTGATTCAACGTTTTAGGTAGATGTCGAGGACGAAGGAACTCATCAGTGGGTGAGCAGCAACAACAACAACAACACCAGGGACAACAATGATCCTCAGGTGGAGACACTGTCTGTTAGGTCTTGTTTATAGAATGTCTTATGTGTTGTCTCTATACTCTTAGGTCCTAGGAGTCTTTAGATATTTTAAATAGATATGAGATTTTGGCGTAATACCTTGAGATTTTTGTATCTTGCCTTGTACAGTTAACAAGGCAGTTGATGTTGTGACTCTCGAGATGAGAAATTACAGAGATGTAATGATGAATCAGTTTGTAAATAACTTACCTTGTTTCTTTATAAAAGAGTCCTACAGTTTATGGACCTTTGTGTAAAAATTTTTAATTTTTAGTGATTTTCAGTAATTCCAGTGCTAATTAATCGCTTCTGCATAGTTAATAACGTTTTCTCCGAGACGTGTCCCACATGGTGAGTGATACCACATGGATGATATGAATGATATCCCTTGAATGCTAGGAATGGCACCTGCTTCTACCTTGTGAACGATATGAGATCCAATTCATACCTCATGCATGATATGGCTCATTTTACCCAATATGGTGGCAAACCCTGGTTGAGGGATTGAAATCCAATATACCCTATCCTTTGTGTAATGAATTGTGATAAGAGAACTCCATTAGACACCTAGCTTGTCATATAACTATATGATAGGACTAATCCTTGAAGGTATGAAGGGGTTATGAGCCTAAGGGTCTACCTAACATGGTAACCCGATATGTTACCAACATGGAGAACCGATATGATAATTTTTTATGGGAAACTGATATGGTATCTTGTATACACCACTTAAATGATACATGATGAGGCATACACTCTATGCCCGATATGGTGCACACCTTGTGCACGATATGTCACCAAGATCATAACTTATACCTGATATGGGGTCAAACACCTAGCTCATACCCAACATGAAGTTATCTTGAGTTGATAAGAACTAAGTGATAGTCAATTTGATATGGGTACATGATATGATGATTAGGGAATACACCCTAAAACATGAAATGGTGATGTGGCTATACCACATGCCCAATTTGGATACACGACATGAAATAACAATTGTATCTTAAAGCATAATATGTTACCATACACACATCTTGATGCCCGATATGGAAGGGACACTTCAATCATATGTGATTGATTGAGTGACATATGTTGCATTGCAATATATAAGATGATGTGAATTGATAATGATGATCTAATATTCCTCAAGAGGAGGATCGAACCAAACGTATGATGTAATCAATATCTTAGTGAGGATGAGAGAAAAATTCATACCTTCTATTAATAATCATTTAATGATAAATGATGAAAATAGATAAGTATGATTGCATACTTATGATATCAATTTATGCTCTTAGATGTGTGGAGCAATGAATTAGGGTTTGGATTGATAATATGAACTTGAAACCCTATTTGGCTATAAAGAGAAACCCTAACCCTAATAATGGGAAGGTTGTACTTCTCTTATTGAATAAGCTTTGTGAAGCATGCTAAATACTTGTATAATAAGTATAATGTTTATGTGGTCTAATGACCTAAAAGATATTGTTGCCTAGTGAAAGGTGACAAGATGTTCAATAAGCCATGTGAATAGTTGTTGCCTAGTGAGAGGTGACGAGATGTTTAATGGGCCTTGTGAGCCATGTGAATGGTTGTTCCCTAGTGAGAGGTGACAAGATGTTAATCAAACCATGTGATCTATGTGAAATACTTGTATAATAAGTGAAATGAATACCTTGGTCTGAGGACCTAAAGGTAATAGTTACTTGTTACAAAGGTAACAAGGCTATGTGGTGATCTAGGGGTTTGAATACCCAGATCTAGTAATCATGATAATGATGATGTGAAGGGATGAAAATTCTGAGTAATGTGATAAGGGACTGAGATCCCAAGTATCATGTGTCTTAAAGATTTGAAAAGTACTTGATAGATGTATTACACCTTTCTTTGTAGCATTTGTTGTGATTAATGATTATAACTTGTTTGATGCTAAAAGAATGTTGTAATGCACTTAATATATCATTAGAAACCATAAAATGTTGCCCTGACCATAGATCCATCAACGTCAGAATTTGCTGAATGGTGAAATGGGTTTCCCACGGAATAACTCAGAGTGCATATTTTTGAATATGTGGGGGCATAAGTATAAACAGATGGCCATGTGTGAGCTGATCCCCTTACAAACTTGAAATAAATGGGGATTTGGCTATATGCCATATCCTGGATCGAGTGCGACTACGATCATAGACTCTATGTTGAACATGGTGAACTGGCCTGTGGCTCAGAGTATGGCTATATGCCATGACTCAGTAATTTCATAACTGGGGACGATTGTTAGTAGATGTTCCCCTAAGAGAGTACATGCTGACGTAGTAGCTCTGAGTGACGATGTCTAGTACCCTGACACGCTCTTTTTGCGACAACACGAGATGTCCTGCCAGTAGATGACCCGAGATGTCCTGCTGAATCTGTGTGGCTTTGTACAGACTGAGATAGGAGAGGTCTTGGCAGATGGCTCTTCCAATGACCTTGTATCGTACCGACGTGTGAGAAGTTTGTGGTCGACTGGAGATGAACGGGGTATACTTCATCTCCTCAGGGTATAAGTGTGATTGTAAAATATGATCAGTTGTGTAGCATATTTGCTTAAGGATCGAATACAAAAAACATTGTTTGATGCACAATTCAGTTATACATCTTACCTTGATAGATGTTATTTATGTTTCTTTACATTCCTTGTAAAATAGATAGATGGTTTATTACTCTACCATGGGCAGATGCATCATTCTCCTTAAGTAAAGAGATTACCTTGTTCTATTCATTCAATGATTAATCTTGCATGTTAATATAAAAGAACCTTTACTCAGTTTTATAATACTTATCTGTGATAATAATATGGTCGGTGGAGAGTAATATCTCTCGTTGGGACAATTGTCTCACTCCGTGCGATCCACAATTTTTAGGTGGACGTGTACGAGGCGGTGTAGACCTTTCTGCAGAGGAGAAACAGTAGCTGAGGTAGTAGTGACATCTCAGGTTGAGTGTACTATCTGTCGTGTCTTGTAGATAGAAGTCCTATGTGTCGTCTCTGTACTCTCAGGTCCTTGGAGTCGGTTCGTAATGGTTTCATGAATGATCTGAGATTTTGGCTTGTAAGCCTCGAGGTTTTATGTTGCTCTAGTATGTGCTTTGATATAGAAACTGTTATATGTTGACCTCGAGATGAAATGAAACAACATTGTATAATGTAAATCATGATATGTATGAGTTTGGATCTTTCAGTAAGAGTTTTCTAGAAGAGGATCTCCTTGCAAAATGGTTTTAAATTTTAGTGATTTTTATTAATACACTGTTTATGATATTTCCACATTATTAGTAACGATTTGGCTATCAGTTTGATGGCGGTCATTACAGTCACACACTTTGAATTACCCAACTATCATCAAGTGATATTGACTCATCTCGGGTTAAGGCATTATTGATATAGGATTGACCATTATCAACCACTTTAGGTGTTTCACCTATCAAGGTATTAGCCACACCATTACTTGTTGTTACACTCATTACTCTTAAGAGTGTTTTCCCCTCACCTTTGCAAGGGGTATTGGGTTGAATCATATATGTCAAGTTGAACACATGTATTGGGTTAGGTGTATATCAAGATAGGCATCATCATATCCCTCATACCCTTACCCATCAAGGTATCAACCTTACCAATCATATGGTGTATCACCTTCACCTTATAAGGGTGTAACATACTCACCCCACTTAAAGATATTGGCCACACCATACATTAGTGTATTGGCCATCACATGTTCTAGGGTATTAACCACCTTACCACTTTTGTCATCTAGTGTATTGGGTTACCCACCATATCATTTTAGAGGTGTGTTCTCAACACCATATCATGCAAGAGGTGTATACTTGCTTACCATATCACCTTAGAGGTGTATGTGTGCCTACCATATCGATCAAAGAGGTGTGTGTGTGCTTCACACTGTATCGGGCAAAGAGGTGTGTGTGTGTGCTTCACACCGTATTGGGCAAAGAGATGTGTGTATGCTTCACACCATATCGGGCAAAGAGTTGTGTGTTCTTCACACTGTATCGGGCAAAGAGGTGTGTGTGTGCTTCACACCATATCGATCAAAGAGGTGTGTGTGTGCTTCACACCATATCGGGAAAAGAGGTGTGTGTGTGCTTCACACCATATCGGGTAAAGAGGTATGTGTGTGTGCTTCACACCATATTGGGAAAATAGGTGTGTGTGTTCTTCACACCATATCAGTAAAACAGGTGTGTGTGTGGTTCACACCATATCGGGCAAAGAGGTGTGTGTATGCTTCACACCATATCGAGCAAAGAGGTGTGTGTGCGCTTTACACCATATCGGGCATAGAGGTGTGTGTTTTAACCCAATATCATGCATAAGGTATATGCTTGACCTCATATCATGCAAGAGGTGTATACTACATCACCATATTGTGCAAGGAAGTATAAACTCATATCCATATCGTTTTAGTGGTGTATGTGCATCACCATATCGGGTTAGAGGTACTTTCTTGTGTGCTTGAACCCGATATCACTTTGTAAGATGATACCATCATCTTCAAGCTCTAGACCTTCATTGTAATTGTTCTAGTACATGGATAACAGGTCTAATAAACTATTAAAACTCATAGATATATCAAGTATTCAAGAAAATCTCGGAATTGAAAGTAGATCATTAAATATAGCAAGAAAGATGGTTAGTAATAACATGTTTGGGTTCAAGTTATATAACCCGCCTTAAGAACAACTTCAAAGCTCCAAGTTCCAAAGATCCACGTTCCTAAGGTTGAAGATGACTTATCAAAGGTCCAATTCTCGTTCACAACTCCTCTATAAGCAAATAATCACCATAGATAATAACTTGGTGAAGAAAAAAAGAAAGGAAAGAATCACAACTGAGATCCATGCTTGAACCAAGGTTGAAGATGACCATGACTTCACCTAATCTTAATGGCTCGAGCTCATCCTTTCTCCTTGCTCCTTACTTCTTAGCACGATATGAAAGAGTAATAGAGTGATAGGGTCGAAAAGATTCACTAGTAGGTGAAAGGAAGGGTATATATCCTTGAGGTTCATGGGAGAGAGTGTAAGAGGTGTCATCTTCTTACTACTACTAGGTGCCACATGGCCATGCATGGATTGACACATGTACTTGCATGCATTCCATCTTTATATTGACATGCAAAATAAAAACTTGAGGATAATGTAAGGGATAAGGGTCGACCCCTTTGGTTATCTTCTAGGGCAAGCCACTTCCACTCACATTATTATTATATTCACAATTCAATACAACCTTTCCAAAGGAAAGTTGCAAGCCGATATATATTGCTTTATTGAGGTTCTTAGCTCGTTTTTGAAAATTCAAAGAGATAAAAAAATGATATGTGGGCCTCCTATTTGGCTCCTTGGCCGATAGGGACTCCCATTTAACACTACAACCCTATATATTCAATACGAGCTCAAATTAGGGTTTCCATTACACAACCCTTCTTGGTCTTTTCATCGCCAAGGATACTACCACTCAAAAATGATTCAAACATGGTGTCTCCTTATTTCTATATCCTATAAATGATACATATATGAAGTAGGAACACTCTAGAGGTGGTAATTTGTATATCAACCCTACATTTTGGGTAAATTACCATTTGTACCAAAATTGGTGCACAAGGTACTAGCATTATTCAAACAAGTTCAAACTTGGCATTTAGGCTTTCTAAAAGACACCACTTAACATCATTCTCTCTCTTATTATCCTAAAACACTTAAGGCATTAAACATTATACATTTTACAATATAACCCCTCATCTTGGGTAAATTGCACTTTGGTCCAAAATAAAGGAACATTGCTCAAACAACATTCAATCAGGACCAAACTTGAAACATAAGTGTGTCACATGATAAAAAAATATCTTAGAGGATTATATTAAAGTTCTAAGAAACTTACTTAGACAAAACAAATAGGGTTATCTCATAACCCAGGTCAGGGTCATTACATAAGGTATCCAGGATGTAAAACTGAGTGATGGTAATAGTTGATCACATTTAATTGAATACCCTAGATCAACATATATGTATAAATGTATATATTTGATGATAATTGGATGAATACATATCAATACCAACATATATTTGAAATCTAAACATATTCATGTGTCCAAACGTGAGAATTTGAAAGAAAATTGATAAATAAAGGATCATATATACACTTAATAAGGTTATAAATCCTAACGTATCACTAAGATGATCAAAACTAGGATAAGAAAGATATATATATCTACAATGGAAATGTATACACATGTTTATTTTGGTTTTCCTAACATATATCATGTGTTCCAAGGATGATTACTCAACTATGAAGATCATTTTTTGTCTATTGAACTAACAATGAATATAAGGTATTTACTCCTACCTATTTAATTTTAGGCATAGTTTGACTTAAATATTCTTACAATGAGGCATATTTTGAATATTTTCTCCTTTTATTCAACTATGTTGTCAATTCTTCATTTCCTAATATTGAATTATTTGATTCCACAATACTTGATGAATACCTTGTTGCTTCGGGTCTATGACCCCACCTAATTTGTTGTTGTACTTGGAAATCTTAATGGTGAATGCTTATTACCTTGTCACTCTATTTATGCATGTTAGATAACTTGACTAGATAACTATTGTAGATGCTCATACATAACCATCAGGGCGTTCTTTTCCACCCGGGGTGTGCTTTTCCACCTTAATATATACCAAGGCATGATTTTACGCCTATCATGTGCTTTTACACCCATTTTACTTAGGAGAATGACTCAGTGGTGTCATGTACCAACTATAGTTACTTTAGTCCAATATATTTGCATGTGTATGATTATGATTGTTGTGATATTGTGGATTTTAATGGCAAGATGTGTTATCTCACTTGTTTATTTATATGCCTCATTCTTTTGGAATTCATCTTCTTGATATATATCTTGTTGGAAATTACTTATCTTTTGATTTTCCTCCTTTTTATGGGAACATCTCTTTTTCTCTTTTAACCCATTTAAATGCCCGAAATATTGTTAAATATACATACTCAACTTTTGTTGATACATGTCTTGTTCTCCTATTTTTTTTGGGTGTTCCCTCCACCTAGGTGCATGTGCTTTGTAGGGAAGAGACTCAGGATGATCATGACCTCATTGGTAAACATAAGGACAACTTGAGATAACCTTGTTTCTCTCTACATATGGGATTATGTGCATGTAGATGTAACCTTTTCATTTTATGTACCATCCTTAGGGTGAGAAGCATATGCATATGAAACATTTTGTAGCTTTGTAATTGGTTATGTTTTCTACTGATGAAAATTTTATGGCTCATGTTTGTATCATTGAGTGGGCCCACTATAGGGTCCCACTCCTTACATAATGGTATCAAAGCCTAAGCAGTCAGTAACTAGACTATTTCAATTTATCCTAGATTGTTCCTTAATTGGTAGGTGACCCTTTAGAGGTTCTTGTCATACCTAAACCTGAATCATGTTTACCAATTAAGGTTTCGCCCCTATCCAATTTGGTGTTATATGTGTATCCCAAACAAAGTATATGGATGACATAGTTTTGGGTAAACTCTTATCAATCCTACCCTCTCTTTATTGGTATAACTTTCTATATGTAAAGTTTGACTCTCCTAGGAAGTATACTCTACCTCCCACCTTAGGAGAGGACGATTCATCTACTATAGAGAATAGGTTGAGTTAAACTCACATAAATGTGTGAAACCCTAGTACAAGTCATTATACCTTTAGCTTTTGTTATTTTCTAGCATGCCTATGATACTTGAATTATGTGGACTGAGCATGCATGGATACAAACTTAGAATATTGACATGAATTTCAGATTTTGAGACGTTCTATGATAGCATATGATGATATGAACTAGATCCTTAAGGTTAGGCTTGTCTTTCCTAAAACATAGAGTTATTTCAACATAGTTTTGCTTGAGACTCACATCAAAGGGCTGGACACTATCTTAAATAAACTTGTGATATCTCATAAATGAGGATTTGTTGAAGGAAGATATAGGTTTCGAGTAATGATACTTGGGATTTGATCTCTCACATACCCATAAGGTAGGAATTATGCCTATCTCCCTTGTCTTATAAAGGAATGATCACACAGTTGGATCATATAATAAAACTTTGTACTGAATTTTTTCCGATGACATATGAATGCACAGTCATGTTTGGAAGGTATAGTGGATACTATTTTTGTTAAAACTTTAGATGTACAATGACATTGAGGTTAGGTGATGTAGCTACACCTAGATTTTATCCTTAAAGGGTTGACCACTCTCTCATTGCCACCTTGTAACTAGTTCATCTGATATATGAGATGAAGCATAGTTTGACCATCTAGTTCACATGGGCTTGTAATTACACCATGGATGTAAACCAAATCGGGAAGTAGAGACCCTAAACCCTTCTTATTGTGGTTACCCAATCTTATAAATTAAATTATGTTTTGGGATGTGATGACCTAAGTCATGATTATGAGAATAGTGGAATAATGGAGGTCGTGCCTAGTAGGACGTACTAGAAGTTAACTACGTGATAGAAGAAACATGTATCCCCTCATATAGAATTTGGACAGGCTTGTTGTGTTCCTTGATAATGTCTGTAGAGAAGCCTCTTTTGCGAACATGAAGTGATGTTACGGTGATAGTATATGTTGTAGGTAGTAAAAAGCGGTCAACTTGGTTCTCCGATTGATTTTGGCACCATTTTGGATTCCCATCGCAAGTTTTCATTGGAAAACTTATTTTCATTGTTAAATTATTATTACAAAAACTTTTTCAGATTTTATCCATGGTTTTGGAGCCAAGTCACCACCACAAGGAAGTTTTACTAGTATATAGGCCCTGTAGTGAATAAATCTTTGACTTGCATGTTCAATCCTCTGAGTTTAGGCATAATAAGTATGATATAAGGTTTAAGAGGATGAAGAACAAATATAATATCTATAATATATTTGACTACCCCTCTCAACTCTATGTATGGTTAGGAAGGTCCTTTTTAGGGGTGGAACCTTGTACACTTAGGTATATAACTGAAATTAATGAATAGTCGAAATCAATGGTTATTATAATTGCAAACTGATAATGGAAGGGATACTAAACAACATAATAGTAGAATGGACAACCTCCTTAACAATGTAGAAACCATAAAAATTTAATTTTGTTAATATCATCCTCAATCTTAGTGTAAATTTCCTAAACCAATTCACAATATGAGAAGATAATAAGACGTGATGGATGGAGTAATATAAGTTCATGTTGGGTTCTACATAAAAGTGTGATGTGGGTATGTTATGGTAGGACTCACTAAATTCACTTTATCTAGTGAGTTAGAAACTTATAATTGGTTAGAAAATTATATCTTAGTATATTGGGTTGTAGCTTGGCGTATTTCAAGGATAAAATCCTCTTTAAGGGGTGGAGTGTTGTAACACACCCAACTCTGGGTACCTTACTCATCCCTCCTCTTTCCTTAGAACCATTTTAGGAAAATAAAATAAATCACAGTTCCCAAAAATTATGAGTTGAAACAAAATTTCAACATGCTTCACAAATATACACTACACAAAGGGTTTAAATATCAAATAATCATAATAAAAAGAAATAAATGATTTGATGTACTAATGCTCCAAATAATAAAGTTTGATCATCTAGAATACTAATAAGAGTAAAGAATGGAGAAATCAAATTAATATAAGATATTGTGAAACATTGGTGTCATTAAAGAAAATAAGTACATTAAATGAATACTTCAAATGTAAGTACTGAAATATAATATAAGACACCTTTAAAAGGTAAATTTGAGGCCAAAATTGAATTCCTCGTACCCTAATTACCACAAGCACATATTTTCAATCCAATTGGACTTTCTTTTCCCTATTCATTAGTTGATTGAATATACAAACTATAATATATATAAATGCCTAACGTATGTGAAAGAGGAAACCTACTAACTCCTAATTAGCCTACCCTTTAGTTTTCTTGACAATCCAATATCAATTACTCTCCCAATTAAATTAGCATTAAAAATCTTAATTAACTTAGGTTTTTTTTTGGTCGGTCAAAAGGCGTGTTACTATTAATACCAAAAAAACTTTGGGCACTAAGTACCCCATTACATCAAAAGGAGCTAAAAAAGCTCAACCAGGATCAAAATCCCCACACAGGGGGAGATACATGAAAGCTAGACAAAAAGACAAAACTAAGAAGACCAATATGACTAGCCAAGCTAGCACCAAGCAATCCTACCAGGAGAAGACTATGACAAGCCACTATTACAAGCATTCTGCGTACCCACAAGTATTAACAGTAGCTTGACATAGAACAACAACTAGTTATCTAGCCTGAAGCTAGCCTTGATGCTACTGACATTCTCAGCTTCCAAAAATAGGTTTCTAAATGGGCATAACCACCCAAAGAGGAACCCATATAGAAACCTTTGGGTACAGAAGAGCACCTCCTGGCTCACAAAAGGAGAAGTGAAAAAACAGAAAAAGAACCAAATCTTCTCCCAAGAAGACTAGCTAGAAGGAGAACAGACAACCAAAAGTACAAAGTCTCATACAGACTCCATAACAATTAACACTAGCTTCCTATTGGCTAAGGCAACACTAGCTATATGCCCATCAATCTGAAGTTGTGAAGACTCAACCAGTATCGAGACAAGAGTCAATCGTCACCATTCCAAACAAGAAGTAGCATACTTTGGATCTGATAACCTCATAATAAACGAAATCACTTTTCTCTCTGAAGTGACCATGAAGAGACGAGAAACCACAAAGCAGTCGAACCATAATAATGACCTTTGAATCCAAATCTCCCTTCCACTGGCTTTATCCTCATCACTGAAATTGTGGGGAAGGAGAAAGACTAACGACCATCATTATGCTCAAGAAACTTAGGGAATCAAAAATCTGCAGGGATAAACCTCATAAGACTAAGCAAACAAGAAACCAGAGGGAGACGCTCAAGGCTATCTATTCTTTGCCAGTTTCTTCTTCTATTTGGTTCTTGATTGACCAAAATCCACATTATCAGGCTCCCAGTTTTCCAATTTAGTGTCTGAACACGAATAGGTGTATGAACCTTCATCGTCTTTAGGCTGGTACTCTTTCCTCAATTGGTAATCAACTGAGAACCTGAAGCTTTCCCCAACTTTGTTGACTCACCGAGATTCGGAGCTCAATCCCTCCCTGTGGACCGCCTAGGAGAGCACCAGGGGCCGCATGCACACAGCGGCGGACCATGAGCCAGGTCCGCACGGAGAAGAGCAGGCCCCCACGGAGCAGCCACCACAAGAAAGATAGCAGCGCCGAGGAGCCACGAGCACCCAGAACACGGTGGAGCTACCACAGGGTGGCTAGACTAGGGCACAACACCACCAAGGTCTCAAGCCAGCCGCCAGGCGAGGGGCAGGCCACCGAGGGAGCCACCAGAATCTGGATGCATCACCACGCACGGAGTGCCGCCTACGATCCAGGAGTGGGACAATGCCCAGGCCATCACAGGGGACTCGCCGCCGCCACAGTGGAAAACCCAGAGTAGGAATCAACCAACGAGTCGTGAGGGCACAAAGCTCTGGTCATCAAAACCCAACTCGAAATGGGGAGGTGCAGAGGGCATGAGGGGATATGAATCCCCTTCTAGATCGATGTCGGCGGAGCTGCTGCTCGAGGACTAGATCCACGAGAGTCAGCTCCTCCCCATCCATCACTCTTGAATGGGGCTGGGTTCGACCAAAGCCAATGTTTCCAGCTCTAGGAACTGATCTTCAGCGAGGCTCAACACTCCTCTCCCCATCCCTCGTCGTGAGCAGCCCCAACACGAGTTGACAACCGTAGCTCTGGAATCCCTACTGCTACAAATGAGGAGACATCAAAGACGATCTGGGCCAGGGGAAGGAAGGCACCGAGGAGGCACCCCTCCCCCAAACGGCGGCCACCGGAGAAAACTAGAGAGAAGGCAGAGCAACCCTAGAGAGAGAAGTTGCTCCTCATAATTAACTTAGGTTTTAATATTTGTATTTGACTAAACAATTAAATTTTTCCTAAACCTCATTTATCCCCTCATTATAATGCCTCAGGTATGTTACTCCTCCTCTCTATCTCACATACAATCACCATGTTCTCTCCCTCCAAAACCGGTGACCCCCTCTGGTAACTGGCATCTTTCCCCTTGAATGATGGTCATCCACATCCTCTCCTTTTTCCCCTTCCTCTCATCCTCTATCTCCTAAATCTCCTCCATACTTCCCTCTTCTCTCTGTTAACATGCCAACCCTAGCCGTCGACATTGTCTACTCCCTACACCCAACGATAAGCGTACAACCCCGTCTCCTTGTGCCAAGTAGCCATGTGACCATGAGACAACCACCACATGTATTCGTCTTCTCTGCCTCTCCCTTGGTGCCCAAAGCCATAACACCTGGTGTGGCATCCGTAATGGATGGGATAACCACCATCCACTACCTCCTCTTCCTCTTGTCACCCTCACCCCATTGATCTTCTATTTATTCCACTCTCAACCCTTTTCCCTCTGTAAGACGTGCCCGCACCGCATCTGGGGTGCATCCTTCTTCAACCTCACACCAATGTTCGTTGTATCGTAGTTACCCGCCAACACCCCAAGAACGATGCTTCCATGGTCCTTCTGGTGGCCATCCTTCTCCTTCTTTTTCTCTTCTTTCTTAGCCACCTCCTTATACTCTCACTATGGAAACCTTCTACTGGATGACCCTCATCACTTTTGGACCACTTTAGAGGACCCTAAGAACCTTCCTTATTCCTCAACTCGACTTCTGTTGTGCTAGTAATGCCTAGTCCAAGACAGCCTCACCATATATTCCATGGTTGCAGACTTTTGCAACCACCTCCTTTTAAATTCTTCACGATCAACATCTGTTCCCTAGCCACCACCATCACCTCTACAACTGCACCTCCCAACAACATTGGTGGATTAGTAGCCTCCATCAGATCCAAGGGAGGTGTGCACCTCGATCACCTCCATTGTTCTTCTCCTTTCTCTTCACTCTCTGAACTACACTCCATGTCCGCCAACTTGAATCATACACATCATTCTATGCAAGATTCATATGCAATTAGACCTTGCCATTGTATACAAGGATGATGGCTTCTTCTTGAGCAACCACATTGGGTCATATTCAAAAACATCAATAGAGCCTGATGGAGGAATCTCAACTGTAGCCCGGTATCCATGAACCAGCCTAGAAGCAATTTTTTTATACCAGAAGAATATCAATGGATACATGTCAGTATAACCTTCTTTAGTTTATGTTCTTTCATAACTTCAATAATTGAACCAATGGAAATGATAGAATGAATGAAAAAGGTTAGTTAGATCAAACTTTGAGTATTGTTGACATTGAGATAATCTTACTTATAATCATTATCCTCTTAACCACATGATATGTATATTTACGTGATCATATCAGTACATGCATAATCTGGAATCATGTAGACTTATTACCATTAGATGATTAATCATGAAATTGATATGGGTTAATAGTCTAATCAACACTAACTATTATAAGATATTTAATTGTATATATATGTATATTTACCTATAAATCACATTTATGCATTATTCAACAAATACTCATGATTTGACTTATCCATTCCATGTTTGGGTTCTAGACAATCTATCTAAAATAAATGGTAGGTTACTAATATTCTATGTACCCAATAAAATGCATGATCACAGTAAATTCCACCTTTTTTAAGGTAAGCATGGCCATTATATTAAGAAAGACATATGACATCTACAAAGATAAGTGGACCAGAACAATCTTGGTATCATAGTAGCAAGAGGTACCCATACAAACAAGTTTGATCGGATATGATTATAACACTTCTGCATAAATTCCTCCCCAACAAGCTGGCCAAAGCAGCTTTCAAATGGAATTCTTCCACGATCATGGGTAGCATTTGTATATTTGAACCTCCACGTACTAAAACCAAAACCACTAGAATAAGAGTCATGAAAAATGCCAAAATATTTCCACATATGGCTTAGCAAAGACAAGACACTCACAAAACACATGACAACATAGCTATTTGGGTGAAGGTAAGCTTCGACCAGACACAAGAAAACCCGAAATGAAACTATGAACATAACACTAGACAAAAAAACAATAGCACCACGTAGGAAAAGGAACAAATAGATAACAAGCAACATTAGCAGAGGCAAAAGGAGGAGGAAAAGCACAACTGACAACGTTTGTCTTGTGCAAGTAGAAGCAGGTAAAATGAATATGTGGGAAGTATTGTTCGGAGAAAATCCACAAGTATGACCAAGCCATCACGACTTCCCCCCATCTTGAGCCTAACCTCAAGATGTAAGAGGGCCAACATAGACAAGTGGGTGCATCCTTTAGCTCACTGAGAATCCCCAAAAACTCTCATGTAATAGAAAACAACTACCTCTGGTAAAGCCGACCCATCACCAAACCACTAAAGCCAGGACAGACACCAAGAAAGTAAAATAAAAAATGCAAGCAAAGATACAAGAAGGGGAAGGGGAGAGACAAAACTCGCAAGATCTGAAATAAGGAAGCAGGGCCAAAATTTCTACTACCAGTAGTAGAAAAGCCTCGAAAAACTTCACTGCCTCTGACTTTAAGCACTTGCACGCCACCTTTCATCCACAAGTCACAACCCAGAACTAGAGCCGTGGTACAAGGAGCAGATGGAGGAGATATCAGTCGTCATCCACCTACAAGGGGATACATGTGAGCCCTTGCAGAGAGAAAGCACCCTGGGGGAGAGAGTGGTGCTCCACGACCACCAGAAAACCCCTCCCCCAGATCTAGAAGCCACGCGGTCGCTGGTTCACCCAAAAGCGCTAGGCACGGGAGCAAGAGATTAACCAATATCTAGTAAATTGCACCTAATAATGTATTGTATTTGGATATGTGACTTTAATATTTCCTCCGACATCTAATACAACATAGAACTCTTAATTAATCAAATCCATTCATCTTTACTAATTGATATTGTGACATCTCTCCATCACACAGACAATGAGATGCCACACGAAAACGTGTGGAACCACCATAAATCACATATTACTGAAAACACAGGTTAATTAAAACTGATTGCGGAAAGCATATAATAATGGAACTATTGCATCTAGATCCTTATCCTACAAGGAAACATGTTATATAAACATACATAAACCTTGATACGTGTCCACAGCTTACAGGAACCAACTATCACATAGGCACAAAGAGTTCACCACCTATTTATATACAGAACAGGCCATACCAGGCCAACATTAGGATAAACAAGCTACATCATCTATACATCATGAAACATCGTCAAAACACTTCCGAGGACCTAAGAGTACAGGGATGACTTTAGGACTCTACTACAAAACAACATCATATCCATCTCTTGCCTCCTACTATTCTTCTTGTTGCTCGTCCGCAACCTCACAACCACCACCACGTCTAGCATGATCACCTAAAAAGGCTGTAAACCAGCGGGGTGAGACACATAGTCCCAACAAGAAACATAACTCCCCACTGAACTATAAAACTTCAGATTAAGCAGGTAACTGATATAAGCAACATATTGAACAAAACTTAACTTTATTAACAACTTACCAAGGTATCCGGGAGGCATATAACCAAATATTTCTTTATGGAACATGATTGACAAGATAAGCTTTATAAGAACTTCCCACAAGATATGAGGAACGTGTAAATAACTGCAAGAGCAACTACAAAAACAAGGCCTCAACCAATGTTCTGTGTTTTTCCTTAAGCAATATATTCTATACGGCTGGATTACGATTTATTTTGCCCTGAGGAAGTGAGTCGTCCCACTCAAATCCAACCTTCGACTGTGAAGCCCAAAACCGGTGCCATACAAGGTCATTGGGGGAGCCGGACTCCATGACCTCACCTCTTTGTGGTCAGTGAACGTTAACCAAAGCAGGACCGCAATCTCTTGTTTGAGTGGCCTCAGCCACAGGGTTAGATCATGTAGTCTACCCTTTTTATCATGAGCCATGGACCTATTCACCGTGCTCCTAAGCCATGAACACATTCATGCTCCTTCACACTGAGCCATGGGCCTGATCACCATGCTCTCATACACATCTTGAGTCCACAATAGCAGTTGCACTCTAATCCTCCTATTTTCAGCTAGGAGAAACCCCGCATATTCAACAATATGTGCTCCAGGTAATCCCACAGGAGAAACCTATTTCACCATCACCAGTTACTGACGATGATGGATCTATGGCCAGGGAAAATTACATGTAAGGTTCCTCTATAATTAATTAATATATTTTAAGCAGATTGCAAGATTCAACCAAGTTATGTAACATGTAAACTAAATCACCAGTAAACAACATAGATCTCATTAACAGGTGTTACATTGTCATTCTTATTCTCAAAGCAAACATTACATGTTACCACTTGGCCTCTTGCCAATCATCAAGATCCATCTCAAGGATCAACATCACTGGGACTCAAATCCCATCATCAAGGCACACATTGCCATTCCATGGGTATCACCCATCATATATCACTAGGTTCATAATAACCCTTAATGTTCCACATCATATCACTATTACGCCATTACTAGGGCCTCATCGTACAACTGGCTCCTGCATGGTTAGTGAAATCACAAAGGAGAAATGATACTTGTACAAGGAACATTTACAACTCTTTACTTTATTATGAGAGTCAACCATGCAACATAGACGACTGTATCAAAGCATATCATTCTTTTATATATATATGTATCAAAGCATAACAACCTCATATATCAAAGTACAACAAACATTAGGGCTGCCAATCAAACACAAGGTACAACCCTTACTGTCACACCCCGATCTCACACTAACCACTAATCACGAGATTAGGGCGCGACGGAGGAATTATCACATAAACAAATCACTGAGAACTTTTTCTTTTTAAAACCTCGTAATGATATCCAGATTATTGCTGTAAACTAAAACATAAATAACTATTGCGGAAGCATTTCAATTAAACTGGCTAGAGAACATAAACAGAGTTTACAACATGTAACATTGTTTATCAGAAAATAAAACATAATAGTTAATTTACATCTTTTACACATTCTCCATACATACTCTCTCTCACCCACACCATGTCCCAAGGACCGAGGGGAAAGGACTAAGAGACCTCTAACTAGACTAGCTACAAACCTTCTGCTGATTAAATGTTGGGATGAAAAGATCCTTCCGATTCCTGGAACTGTCGCTGACCTAAAAATGTTTGAGTAGAGGAGTGAGCCTACTTGCTCAGTGAATAGCATTTCACTTAGCTATCATTAAACAACTCATCAGGTTTATAAATTGAAATAAAACATAAGTGCAGTACTAAGCAGGGCAGTTCTAATAACATAACAGATTTGCAGAATATAATCACAATTCTACGCAACAACAGATAATTTAAACAAATAACAGATATAAAGAATTGGCACAAAAGTTCGGATCTCTATAACACATTAATTTACTGTGATCCTATATGATTACATATTTATATTATTATTATGCCCTAATCATATGCAGTGTACTCTGCCTATGAAGATCCGTAGCAAGTTCATGCTACGATCCCACCGTACAAGACTTAGCGACACACCCAGGAAATGCTAAGTCTGACGCCAGCCCTGTTCTGCTACAGGACCCCAGGCTCCACGGCCTCAATGCACAACCACGTGTGCTGCACAACCACGTGTGCTCCAGACTCCTCCTGACAAACCTGAGCACACAGGCAGAGAGCCAACACTGGGTTACCACCAGAATTACTCAACCGGTTGGTGTTGGATAACCCTTTACTTTATTTATTATTTACCCCAGTGCCACCGAAATTACTCAATCGGTTGGTGTTGGACACTGTCTATCAACCCTCGTGCCACCAGAATTACTCAACCGGTTGATGTTGGAAACGAGTTTCACCCCTAAGAAAAAGATATGTCAAAGGGGTTCTATGGTGTTAGGGCACCTAAGTCTATTAACTGATTAACATATAACCATTTACACAGGAAAATCACATCTACTGATTTCATATCAGATCACAATACACTGTCATTCTAAACTGACAGAGCAATATATTTTAAATCATTGTAATTTCTGAGAAATTCTCATACCATGCATTCAGACAAATTAGAAATGCATAAATAACCCAACTTATTTCAATTTGGCACATACATAGCGAATTTACGCAATTGAACATCTTATTGCACAAATTAAAGAAATTTGCTTCACATTTGAGAATCATACTCAACAATTATCAATTCTCTAAATTTCTCGAAAAACGTGCACATTAACCCAAATCCTGGTTTGTGCATCACTTAACTCAATTAAGAGTTAATTACATATCACAACACAATTTAATAACAATACTTGAGAATTTCTGGTAATAATTCAGAGAAATGTGCCATTTCATGTAAATATCAATTTACACATATTAACGTCAAAAGATATATGCAATTAAGGTTTTTATGCATATTTTATTTATTCATATCAACATTGAAATCGTACATCTGATAATTTATCAGAAATCTTCATTGTCTGGGTTCATACCCAAATCATACCATTTTCAGACATGAATTTCTAATTTCAACATTCAAACAAGCAATTTAGGTTCCAATGAACCATATAAATCTACCGATTCAATCCACACTGATCAATTGCTAAATTTAATCATATAACAGTGTCTAGAAGCAATTTATGAAATAAAAAGACGGGCGACGCCAAACGCCACCCTACGCCTGATAACGCCTGTTATCAGCGTAATTCACGCACAAAACAGAAAATATTCAAACGCCTGAGTTTATTAATGATAAATAAATGAAATTCTACTCACTGCGATTTGGACTGTCCGGATTCATCCGGAAATGCGTCCAAGGGCCAGTTTTCGGGCGATTTCTGAGTCTTCTTCTACCTTGGAACAGATCCAATCTAAATATGCTTCACGCGAGCAACTCTGCACTTGCACAGGTCGAAGAGGGGGCTGAGCTAGATGTTAGATCAAAGCCATGTGGCTTCGGATTCGAAATCTATCATCACAATCGGAGTTACTAGCGTTGTTTCCATGGTCCATTCGTGCCCTATCAACCCTGGTTGCTGCTTCACGCAATTATTACTGCTGCTTGATAAATGTTGCATCTCCCCTACAGTTGGGCGCAAAAAATGGAGGAAAGGGAGTTGTGATTTCATGCACTAAGCTCTTGGCCGAAGTTAGGGCGGTGGTTTTGAGCTGCTCCTTGCGCTGGAATGGCACTCTGGCCGCTGGTCGTGTTGCTGCTAGCCGCAGCTGCAAGGGGGCGCCGCCCTAGGCGTTCAGGTCGCTTGGTTGGGACAAGAATAAAGGAAGGAAGGTGGTTGCGGATTCGTGATCTAAACTTCAAGCCAAAATCTTTGGCGTCGAATCGTGCTGCTTCCCATGCCAAAATGGCGCTATGGTCGTTGCTGCAGCTTGGCTGGTCGGCGCCACCACTGGCTCAGGTCGCGGAAGGACGAAGGGAAAGGGAAGAGGGAAGGAGAAGGAGAAGAGGAGATTGGCACCCTGCTGGATCGGAGCCATGGCCAGGAAATCACCCCTTGGATCCGTCCACCTCCTGCTGCAGGTCAAGCGCCGCTTAGCGGCTGTTCTGATCTATCGGGAAGGTGATGAAAAAAAAGTAGCCGACCCACTTAAAGGGGTGAATAATTGGAGAAATTGCATCTCAAGTCCAAGATTCTCAAAAATGCCATAACTATGGCCTCAGGGGTCCAATTTAGATGATTTCTTTTGCGTCATTTCAAGCACAAACCCCTCTACCTACTCAAGGCATGAAATCATACTGATTAGACTGTTTCACTGGATCAAAGCTCAAATTGCATATGTGATTACTTGATTCAACTTAATGAACTTAATAATCAACATTGATATCATCATTAATTACCTCATATGAGTAAATCTCAACTATTGATTCATGACTAAGCTTATCTTAATCAACCATGCTATTTAATAATATACGCAACACTAATCAAGGTGTTTCATGTTAATTGAGGTATTTCTTGACTAACCCTAATATGGGTTGTAACAATCTCCCTCCCTTATAAGAATTTCGCCCTGAAATTCCTAAAAAGAAAAGGAAACGTGTTACACATCTCAGATTCAAGCTCCCACGTAGCTTCCTCTAGGTTATGGTTTCTTCACAAAACTTCTACTAATGGTATCTCACAATTCTTGAGCTTCTTGATCCTTCGATCAATTATCTTACAGGTCCTTCAACATAGTACACATCAAGTTTGAGCTGTACAGGTTTTGGGTCCACTATCTTCTCTGGACCAGGATAGCATTTCTTCAACATAGATACATGAAACACATCATGCAGATTTGACAACTTAGATGACAATTCCAACCTATAGGCTACAGGTCCAATCCTCTCAATGATAGGATACGGGCCCATAAACCTAGGAGTCAGTTTGCCTCTCTTACCAAACCTCAACACTTCTTTTCATGGTGAAACTTTCAGATACACTTCATCACCAACCTCAAACTCAAGAGATCTATGTCTCTTCTCGCCATAACTCTTCTGCCTATCCTGAGCAGCTTTCAACTGCTCTCTAATCACATCAATCTTTTCAGTGGTCAAATCCACTATCTCTGGTCCATGAATCTTCTTTTCACCAACCTCATACCAACATATGGGTGATCTACACTTTCTACCATACAGAGCTTCATACGGGGCCATACCAAGATTGGAATGGTGACTATTGTTGTATGCAAGCTCTATGAGGCTTAAGTGTTCTTCCCAACTTCCACTGAAATGCAAAGCACATGCTCTCAGCATGTCATCAAGAGTCTGAATGGTCCTTTCTAACTGACCATCCGTCTGCGGGTGAAAAGTTGTACTGAATCTCAACTTTGTGCCCAAAGCACGATGCAACTGATTCCAAAATTCTGGATGTGAACTTAGGATCTCTATCAGATATAATTGAAACTAGAATACCATGCAACCTGACTATTTCATCCACATATATCTTAGCCAACTTTGGGACATCAAAGGTTGACTTAACAGGACGAAAGTGAGCAGACTTAGTCAATCTATCCACAATCATCCATATCGAGTCACAACCTCTAGGTGTCCTGGGTAATCCTATCACAAAATCCATTGTGATATGTTCCCATTTCCATTCTGGTATAGGAAGAGATTGTAAGGTACCTGTAGGTTTCTGATGCCCAGCCTTAACCTACTGTCACATACTGCACCTAGTCACATACTCAACTACATCCTCTTCATACCAGGCCACCAATACAACTCCTTGAGATTCATGTACATCTTAATGCTGCCTGGATGCATAGCATACATCGATGCATTCTCTTCCACAAGAATCTTTTCTTTCAAATCACTATCTCAAGGTACACACAACCTGTCATGCTGATATAACACACCATCATCTGAAAACCTGAACTCTGGTCTTTTTCCTTCTGTCACGTCCAACCTAATCTGCTGTAACTCACTATCACCCTACTGAAGTTCCTTGATCTGATCGTAAAAAGTAGGCTTGACTTGCATCTGTGCAATCAAACCACTCTATTCTGTCACCCCTAAGTCTAAGTTCAACTTTCACATTTCTACTAGCATGTCTCTCTTGAAACATGCCATAGAGAATGCATCAACTGTTGAACTTGACTTCCTACTGAGGGCATCAACTACTACATTCGTCTTTCCAGGGTGATAATCTATTGTCACATCATAAAGATAGTGACACCATGTCTTAAGAGCATGAACTACAACAACTAGTTTCAGATCATGTATCGGGTAATACTCCTCATTCTATGCTACTTACTTATTATTATTACTGTAAGAATTTATTTCATAACGCACTTCACTTATATTATATTTCTCCTTTTACTCAAAACACACTTGTTAAATTTTCAAATTTATATCTTACTCTTCTCTCCTAGTCATTTCATATTATTTATCTACCTTTCGTATTGGCTACCTTTAAACCCCGGATTTTATTAGTGCTAGCTTACCAATCATAGTGCAAATCTCATGATTTTGTTTTATAGAGATGCTAGTATTCAAGGTCAAATCACTAGCGACATCCCTTGAACTACTACAACCCTAAACATTCTAGGGTTTGGTCCTTATCAATAACATAGTGTTATTGTGATGTGACCTTGCTTCCTTAGTTTGCAATTCAAACTTTGGATCTCATAAGTTTTATTAAAGTATTCCTTATCTTATCACTGGAATTTCCTTTCTCTTACTTGAACATTCAGATAAGTTACATTCTCAATTTACCTTGCCAGGGTTTCATCATCACATTGTGTGTCATTGTTTCATTCACTTAGATGTCTCTACCACAGTGGTTATGCATCATATATGATTCATTCATTTTTTTCTAAATTACGTGTTTGTTCTTTATTTTTTGGAACTAGTTTGTTAGTCTTTAGAGACTCAGAATCCCAAGGTAGTATGTATGAATGCACTAAACTTTATAATAAAGATATGCATGACATGCTCTCAATTATGTCATGTAATCCTCATTCCTTAATCAAGATGGTCATTTCTAGCATTTCTTTTGATTCAACTAAGTTTCTTGTCCTGATCTTATGATTTACATAAGGCTCTTTATTTCTATATACTTATTGTATACCTAACTCCTTTCTTCTATTTTCCCTTTGCTTTGAAATACATAAAAGTATTTTACTCTATTACCAGATCCATTTCATGGTTGATTCTTACTATCTTAGCCCTTATATACTTTTCTCATTTCTTTTCCATATTCTTATATTTAGAGTTCATATAATACAAATCATTAGATTTGATCTGAACCTTATATCATGTTCCTTTGTTTCCAATTAAGGATTGTTCAAATAAGACTCCAACATTGGGTCTCTGATATCAGTTCCAGTTACTTGTTAGCCGTTCTCATCTTTCCATTATATCTCAACATCTTAGCGTATATACATTTTTCACCATGATTTGGGTCTAAACTATCCAGAGTCTATTCTTATTATACTGTTAATTGGAGTCATTAGACCCCAGTAACGCATCCTGCCAGCCGGACCAGGCCGAACTTGTAGTCCTGAAGCCAAGAGCTACTCAGGATTAACCAACTCCTATTAATCGCAAACATGTGGAAAGAATATCCACTCAGGGAAACTCATTTAAACATAACTTTTGGTCTACTTGATACAAAGAATATAAACAATAAATAAATCATTTCATGACATATAACAATATAAAAGAATCATATTTATTCTACAAACTGAAAATCTAAATTCATACATATAAAAGCATTTCTAGTGATTTCCAATCAAATAAGCAATATAAAACAAGAGTTGTATCGCATCTTATATTTAATCTCTTACTCTTATATTAATTTCTAATTTTTTTTTTAACCCTAAGGTTTCTAGGGTTTCTCTCTAGCCTATCCTTCCTCTGCATACCTGGCCAGGGCATCCAGAGAAGAATAGACAGAGTAGCTTGATACTGGTCAATCTAAGTATTCAGACACCTGGCTAGGGTATCTAAACACTCAGACCTCCCAGAGCTAAATACACATCATTTCTTATCCATATTAATTATAATTCTATCTTTTGATCCTAATGATCCCTGATAACTCAGCTTAAACTCTCAACTTGATTCTCGTGACCACGTCCTCTTCCTGCCATCTGCAATACTATAACAGAACATTTCCTGTTATAAAATTGTAGTTAGAAGGAAGACACTTAAGTCCTAATCCTATTGGTCTCTTATCTTCCCCTGAACTTGACTTAGAGTAACTATGTACTCAACCTATGCTCTGATACCAAGATTGTCACACCCCGATCTCACACTAACCACTAATCACGAGATTAGGGCGCGACAGAGGAATTATCACATAAACAAATCACTGAGAACTTTTTCTTTTTAAAACCTCGTAATGATATCCGGATTATTGCTGTAAACTAAAACATAAATAACTATTGCGGAAGCATTTCAATTAAACTGGCTAGAGAACATAAACAGAGTTTACAACATGTAACATTGTTTATCAGAAAATAAAACATAACAGTTAATTTACATCTTTTACACATTTGCCATACATACTCTCTCTCACCCACACCATGTCCCAAGGACTGAGGGGAAAGGACTAAGAGACCTCTAACTAGACTAGCTACAAACCTTCTGCTGATTAAACGTTGGGATGAAAAGATCCTTCCGATTCCTGGAACTGTCGCTGACCTAAAAATGTTTGAGTAGAGGAGTGAGCCTACTCGCTCAGTGAATAGCATTTCACTTAGCTATCATTAAACAACTCATCAGGTTTATAAATTGAAATAAAACATAAGTGCAGTACTAAGCAGGGCAGTTCTAATAACATAACAGATTTGCAGAATATAATCACAATTCTACGCAACAACAGATAATTTAAACAAATAACAGATATAAAGAATTGGCACAAAAGTTCGGATCTCTATAACACATTAATTTACTGTGATCCTATATGATTACATATTTATATTATTATTATGCCCTAATCATATGCAGTGTACTCTGCCTATGAAGATCCGTAGCAAGTTCATGCTACGATCCCACCGTACAAGACTTAGCGACACACCCGGGAAATGCTAAGTCTGACGCCAGCCCTGTTCTGCTACAGGACCCCAGGCTCCACGGCCTCAATGCACAACCACGTGTGCTGCACAACCACGTGTGCTCCAGACTCCTCCTGACAAACCTGAGCACACAGGCGGAGAGCCAACACTGGGTTACCACCAGAATTACTCAACCGGTTGGTGTTGGATAACCCTTTACTTTATTTATTATTTACCCCAGTGCCACTGAAATTACTCAATCGGTTGGTGTTGGACACTGTCTATCAACCCTCGTGCCACCAGAATTACTCAACCGGTTGATGTTGGACACGAGTTTCACCCCTAAGAAGCAGATCTGTCAAAGGGGTTCTACGGTGTTAGGGCACCTAAGTCTATTAACTGATTAACATATAACCATTTACACAGGAAAATCACATCTACTGATTTCATATCAGATCACAATACACTGTCATTCTAAACTGACAGAGCAATATATTTTAAATCATTGTAATTTCTGAGAAATTCTCATACCATGCATTCAGACAAATTAGAAATGCATAAATAACCCAACTTATTTCAATTTGGCACATACATAGCGAATTTACGCAATTGAACATCTTATTGCACAAATTAAAGAAATTTGCTTCACATTTGAGAATCATACTCAACAATTATCAATTCTCTAAATTTCTCGAAAAACGTGCACATTAACCTAAATCCTGGTTTGTGCATCACTTAACTCAATTAAGAGTTAATTACATATCACAACACAATTTAATAACAATACTTGAGAATTTCTGGTAATAATTCAGAGAAATGTGCCATTTCATGTAAATATCAATTTACACATATTAACGTCAAAAGATATATGCAATTAAGGTTTTTATGCATATTTTATTTATTCATATCAACTTTGAAATCGTACATCTGATAATTTATCAGAAATCTTCATTGTCTGGGTTCATACCCAAATCATACCATTTTCAGACATGAATTTCTAATTTCAACATTCAAACAAGCAATTTAGGTTCCAATGAACCATATAAATCTACCGATTCAATCCACACTGATCAATTGCTAAATTTAATCATATAACAGTGTCTAGAAGCAATTTATGAAATAAAAAGACGGGCGACGCCAAACGCCACCCTACGCCTGATAACGCCTGTTATCAGCATAATTCGCGCACAAAACAGAAAATATTCAAACGCCTGAGTTTATTAATGATAAATAAATGAAATTCTACTCACTGCGATTTGGACTGTCCGGATTCGTCCGGAAATGCGTCCAAGGGCCAGTTTTCGGGCGATTTCTGAGTCTTCTTCTACCTTGGAACAGATCCAATCTAAATATGCTTCACGCGAGCAACTCTGCACTTGCACAGGTCGAAGAGGGGGCTGAGCTAGATGTTAGATCAAAGCCATGTGGCTTCGGATTCGAAATCTATCATCACAATCGGAGTTACTAGCGTTGTTTCCATGGTCCGTTCGTGCCCTATCAACCCTGTTGCTGCTTCACGCAATTATTACTGCTGCTTGATAAATGTTGCATCTCCTCTACAGTTGGGCGCAAAAAATGGAGGAAAGGGAGTTGTGATTTCATGCACTAAGCTCTTGGCCGAAGTTAGGGCGGTGGTTTTGAGCTGCTCCTTGCGCTGGAATGGCACTCTGGCCGCTGGTCATGTTGCTGCTAGCCACAGCTGCAAGGGGGCACTGCCCTAGGCGTTCAGGTCGCTTGGTTGGGACAAGAATAAAGGAAGGAAGGTGGTTGCGGATTCGTGATCTAAACTTCAAGCCGAAATCTTTGGCGTCGAATCGTGCTGCTTCCCATGCCAAAATGGCGCTATGGTCGTTGCTGCAGCTTGGCTGGTCGGCGCCACCACTGGCTCAGGCCGCGGAAGGACGAAGGGAAAGGGAAGAGGGAAGGAGAAGGAGAAGAGGAGATTGGCACCCTGCTGGATCGGAGCCATGGCCAGGAAATCACCCCTTGGATCCGTCCACCTCCTGCTGCAGGTCAAGCGCCGCTTAGCGGCTGTTCTGATCTATCGGGAAGGTGATGAAAAAAAAAGTAGCCGACCCACTTAAAGGGGTGAATAATTGGAGAAATTGCATCTCAAGTCCAAGATTCTCAAAAATGCCATAACTATGGCCTCGGGGGTCCAATTTAGATGATTTCTTTTGCGTCATTTCAAGCACAAACCCCTCTACCTACTCAAGGCATGAAATCATACTGATTAGACTGTTTCACTGGATCAAAGCTCAAATTGCATCTGTGATTACTTGATTCAACTTAATGAACTTAATAATCAACATTGATATCATCATTAATTACCTCATATGAGTAAATCTCAACTATTGATTCATGACTAAGCTTATCTTAATCAACCATGCTATTTAATAATATACGCAACACTAATCAAGGTGTTTCATGTTAATTGAGGTATTTCTTGACTAACCCTAATATGGGTTGTAACAATCTCCCTCCCTTATAAGAATTTCGCCCCGAAATTCCTAAAAAGAAAAGGAAACGTGTTACACATCTCAGATTCAAGCTCCCACGTAGCTTCCTCTAGGTTATGGTTTCTTCACAAAACTTCTACTAATGGTATCTCACAATTCTTGAGCTTCTTGATCCTTCGATCAATTATCTTACAGGTCCTTCAACATAGTACACATCAAGTTTGAGCTGTACAGGTTTTGGGTCCACTATCTTCTCTGGACCAGGATAGCATTTCTTCAACATAGATACATGAAACACATCATGCAGATTTGACAACTTAGATGACAATTCCAACCTATAGGCTACAGGTCCAATCCTCTCAATGATAGGATACGGGCCCATAAACCTAGGAGTCAGTTTGCCTCTCTTACCAAACCTCAACACTTCTTTTCATGGTGAAACTTTCAGATACACTTCATCACCAACCTCAAACTCAAGAGATCTATGTCTCTTCTCGCCATAACTCTTCTGCCTATCCTGAGCAGCTTTCAACTGCTCTCTAATCACATCAATCTTTTCAGTGGTCAAATCCACTATCTCTGGTCCATGAATCTTCTTTTCACCAACCTCATACCAACATATGGGTGATCTACACTTTCTACCATACAGAGCTTCATACGGGGCCATACCAAGATTGGAATGGTGACTATTGTTGTATGCAAGCTCTATGAGGCTTAAGTGTTCTTCCCAACTTCCACTGAAATGCAAAACACATGCTCTCAGCATGTCATCAAGAGTCTGAATGGTCCTTTCTAACTGACCATCCGTCTGCGGGTGAAAAGTTGTACTGAATCTCAACTTTGTGCCCAAAGCACGATGCAACTGATTCCAAAATTCTGGATGTGAACTTAGGATCTCTATCAGATATAATTGAAACTGGAATACCATGCAACCTGACTATTTCATCCACATATATCTTAGCCAACTTTGGGACATCAAAGGTTGACTTAACAGGACGAAAGTGAGCAGACTTAGTCAATCTATCCACAATCATCCATATCGAGTCACAACCTCTAGGTGTCCTGGGTAATCCTATCACAAAATCCATTGTGATATGTTCCCATTTCCATTCTGGTATAGGAAGAGATTGTAAGGTACCTGTAGGTTTCTGATGCCCAGCCTTAACCTACTGTCACATACTGCACCTAGTCACATACTCAACTACATCCTCTTCATACCAGGCCACCAATACAACTCCTTGAGATTCATGTACATCTTAATGCTGCCTGGATGCATAGCATACATCGATGCATTCTCTTCCACAAGAATCTTTTCTTTCAAATCACTATCTCGAGGTACACACAACCTGTCATGCTGATATAACACACCATCATCTGAAAACCTGAACTCTGGTCTTTTTCCTTCTGTCACGTCCAACCTAATCTGCTGTAACTCACTATCACCCTACTGAAGTTCCTTGATCTGATCGTAAAAAGTAGGCTTGACTTGCATCTGTGCAATCAAACCACTCTATTCTGTCACCCCTAAGTCTAAGTTCAACTTTCACATTTCTACTAGCATGTCTCTCTTGAAACATGCCATAGAGAATGCATCAACTGTTGAACTTGACTTCCTACTGAGGGCATCAACTACTACATTCGTCTTTCCAGGGTGATAATCTATTGTCACATCATAAAGATAGTGACACCATGTCTTAAGAGCATGAACTACAACAACTAGTTTCAGATCATGTATCGGGTAATACTCCTCATTCTATGCTACTTACTTATTATTATTACTGTAAGAATTTATTTCATAACGCACTTCACTTATATTATATTTCTCCTTTTACTCAAAACACACTTGTTAAATTTTCAAATTTATATCTTACTCTTCTCTCCTAGTCATTTCATATTATTTATCTACCTTTCGTATTGGCTACCTTTAAACCCCGGATTTTATTAGTGCTAGCTTACCAATCATAGTGCAAATCTCATGATTTTGTTTTATAGAGATGCTAGTATTCAAGGTCAAATCACTAGCGACATCCCTTGAACTACTACAACCCTAAACATTCTAGGGTTTGGTCCTTATCAATAACATAGTGTTATTGTGATGTGACCTTGCTTCCTTAGTTTGCAATTCAAACTTTGGATCTCATAAGTTTTATTAAAGTATTCCTTATCTTATCACTGGAATTTCCTTTCTCTTACTTGAACATTCAGATAAGTTACATTCTCAATTTACCTTGCCAGGGTTTCATCATCACATTGTGTGTCATTGTTTCATTCACTTAGATGTCTCTACCACAGTGGTTATGCATCATATATGATTCATTCATTTTTTTTCTAAATTACGTGTTTGTTCTTTATTATTTGGAACTAGTTTGTTAGTCTTTAGAGACTCAGAATCCCAAGGTAGTATGTATGAATGCACTAAACTTTATAATAAAGATATGCATGACATGCTCTCAATTATGTCATGTAATCCTCATTCCTTAATCAAGATGGTCATTTCTAGCATTTCTTTTGATTCAACTAAGTTTCTTGTCCTGATCTTATGATTTACATAAGGCTCTTTATTTCTATATACTTATTGTATACCTAACTCCTTTCTTCTATTTTCCCTTTGCTTTGAAATACATAAAAGTATTTTACTCTATTACCAGATCCATTTCATGGTTGATTCTTACTATCTTAGCCCTTATATACTTTTCTCATTTCTTTTCCATATTCTTATATTTAGAGTTCATATAATACAAATCATTAGATTTGATCTGAACCTTATATCATGTTCCTTTGTTTCCAATTAAGGATTGTTCAAATAAGACTCCAACATTGGGTCTCTGATATCAGTTCCAGTTACTTGTTAGCCGTTCTCATCTTTCCATTATATCTCAACATCTTAGCGTATATACATTTTTCACCATGATTTGGGTCTAAACTATCCAGAGTCTATTCTTATTATACTGTTAATTGGAGTCATTAGACCCCAGTAACGCATCCTGCCAGCCGGACCAGGCCGAACTTGTAGTCCTGAAGCCAAGAGCTACTCAGGATTAACCAACTCCTATTAATCGCAAACATGTGGAAAGAATATCCACTCAGGGAAACTCATTTAAACATAACTTTTGGTCTACTTGATACAAAGAATATAAACAATAAATAAATCATTTCATGACATATAACAATATAAAAGAATCATATTTATTCTACAAACTGAAAATCTAAATTCATACATATAAAAGCATTTCTAGTGATTTCCAATCAAATAAGCAATATAAAACAAGAGTTGTATCGCATCTTATATTTAATCTCTTACTCTTATATTAATTTCTAATTTTTTTTTTAACCCTAAGGTTTCTAGGGTTTCTCTCTAGCCTATCCTTCCTCTGCATACCTGGCCAGGGCATCCAGAGAAGAATAGACAGAGTAGCTTGATACTAGTCAATCTAAGTATTCAGACACCTGGCCAGGGTATCTAAACACTCAGACCTCCCAGAGCTAAATACACATCATTTCTTATCCATCTTAATTATAATTCTATCTTTTGATCCTAATGATCCCTGATAACTCAGCTTAAACTCTCAACTTGATTCTCGTGACCACGTCCTCTTCCTGCCATCTGCAATACTATAACAGAACATTTCCTGTTATAAAATTGTAGTTAGAAGGAAGACACTTAAGTCCTAATCCTATTGGTCTCTTATCTTCCCCTGACCTTGACTTAGAGTAACTATGTACTCAACCTATGCTCTGATACCAAGATTGTCACACCCCGATCTCACACTAACCACTAATCACGAGATTAGGGCGCGACGGAGGAATTATCACATAAACAAATCACTGAGAACTTTTTCTTTTTAAAACCTCGTAATGATATCCGGATTATTGCTGTAAACTAAAACATAAATAACTATTGCGGAAGCATTTCAATTAAACTGGCTAGAGAACATAAACAGAGTTTACAACATGTAACATTGTTTATCAGAAAATAAAACATAACAGTTAATTTACATCTTTTACACATTCGCCATACATACTCTCTCTCACCCACACCATGTCCCAAGGACCGAGGGGAAAGGACTAAGAGACCTCTAACTAGACTAGCTACAAACCTTCTGCTGATTAAACGTTGGGATGAAAAGATCCTTCCGATTCCTGGAACTGTCGCTGACCTAAAAATGTTTGAGTAGAGGAGTGAGCCTACTCGCTCAGTGAATAGCATTTCACTTAGCTATCATTAAACAACTCATCAGGTTTATAAATTGAAATAAAACATAAGTGCAGTACTAAGCAGGGCAGTTCTAATAACATAACAGATTTGCAGAATATAATCACAATTCTACGCAACAACAGATAATTTAAACAAATAACAGATATAAAGAATTGGCACAAAAGTTCGGATCTCTATAACACATTAATTTACTGTGATCCTATATGATTACATATTTATATTATTATTATGCCCTAATCATATGCAGTGTACTCTGCCTATGAAGATCCGTAGCAAGTTCATGCTACGATCCCACCGTACAAGACTTAGCGACACACCCGGGAAATGCTAAGTCTGACGCCAGCCCTGTTCTGCTACAGGACCCCAGGCTCCACGGCCTCAATGCACAACCACGTGTGCTGCACAACCACGTGTGCTGCACAACCACGTGTGCTCCAGACTCCTCCTGACAAACCTGAGCACACAGGCGGAGAGCCAACACTGGGTTACCACCAGAATTACTCAACCGGTTGGTGTTGGATAACCCTTTACTTTATTTATTATTTACCCCAGTGCCACCGAAATTACTCAATCGGTTGGTGTTGGACACTGTCTATCAACCCTCGTGCCACCAGAATTACTCAACCGGTTGATGTTGGACACGAGTTTCACCCCTAAGAAGCAGATCTGTCAAAGGGGTTCTACGGTGTTAGGGCACCTAAGTCTATTAACTGATTAACATATAACCATTTACACAGGAAAATCACATCTACTGATTTCATATCAGATCACAATACACTGTCATTCTAAACTGACAGAGCAATATATTTTAAATCATTGTAATTTCTGAGAAATTCTCATACCATGCATTCAGACAAATTAGAAATGCATAAATAACCCAACTTATTTCAATTTGGCACATACATAGCGAATTTACGCAATTGAACATCTTATTGCACAAATTAAAGAAATTTGCTTCACATTTGAGAATCATACTCAACAATTATCAATTCTCTAAATTTCTCGAAAAATGTGCACATTAACCCAAATCCTGGTTTGTGCATCACTTAACTCAATTAAGAGTTAATTACATATCACAACACAATTTAATAACAATACTTGAGAATTTCTGGTAATAATTCAGAGAAATGTGCCATTTCATGTAAATATCAATTTACACATATTAACGTCAAAAGATATATGCAATTAAGGTTTTCATGCATATTTTATTTATTCATATCAACTTTGAAATCGTACATCTGATAATTTATCAGAAATCTTCATTGTCTGGGTTCATACCCAAATCATACCATTTTCAGACATGAATTTCTAATTTCAACATTCAAACAAGCAATTTAGGTTCCAATGAACCATATAAATCTACCGATTCAATCCACACTGATCAATTGCTAAATTTAATCATATAACAGTGTCTAGAAGCAATTTATGAAATAAAAAGACGGGCGACGCCAAACGCCACCCTACGCCTGATAACGCCTGTTATCAGCGTAATTCGCGCACAAAAAAGAAAATATTCAAACGCCTGAGTTTATTAATGATAAATAAATGAAATTCTACTCACTGTGATTTGGACTGTCCGGATTCGTCCGGAAATGCGTCCAAGGGCCAGTTTTTGGGCAATTTCTGAGTCTTCTTCTACCTTGGAATAGATCCAATCTAAATATGCTTCACGCGAGCAACTCTGCACTTGCACAGGTCGAAGAGGGGGCTGAGCTAGATGTTAGATCAAAGCCATGTGGCTTCAGATTCGAAATCTATCATCACAATTGGAGTTACTAGCGTTGTTTCCATGGTCCGTTCGTGCCCTATCAACCCTGTTGCTGCTTCACGCAATTATTATTGCTGCTTGATAAATGTTGCATCTCCCCTACAGTTGGGCGCAAAAAATGGAGGAAAGGGAGTTGTGATTTCATGCACTAAGCTCTTGGCTGAAGTTAGGGCGGTGGTTTTGAGCTGCTCCTTGCGCTGGAATGGCACTCTGGCCACTGGTCGTGTTGCTGCTAGCCACAGTTGCATGGGGGCGCCGCCCTAGGCGTTCAGGCCGCTTGGTTGGGACAAGAATAAAGGAAGGAAGGTGGTTGCAGATTCGTGATCTAAACTTCAAGCCAAAATCTTTGGCGTCGAATCGTGCTACTTCCCATGCCAAAATGGCACTATGGTCGTTGCTGCAGCTTGGCTGGTCGGCGCCACCACTGGCTCAGGCCGCGGAAGGACGAAGGGAAAGGGAAGAGGGAAGGAGAAGGAGAAGAGGAGATTGGCACCCTGCTGGATCGGAGCCATGGCCAGGAAATCACCCCTTGGATCCGTCCGCCTCCTACTGCAGGTCAAGCGCCGCTTAGCGGCTGTTCTGATCTATCGGGAAGGTGATGAAAAAAAAAGTAGCCGACCCACTTAAAGGGGTGAATAATTGGAGAAATTGCATCTCAAGTCCAAGATTCTCAAAAATGCCATAACTATGGCCTCGGGGGTCCAATTTAGATGATTTCTTTTGCGTCATTTCAAGCACGAACCCCTCTACCTACTCAAGGCATGAAATCATACTGATTAGACTGTTTCACTGGATCAAAGCTCAAATTGCATCTGTGATTACTTGATTCAACTTAATGAACTTAATAATCAACATTGATATCATCATTAATTACCTCATATGAGTAAATCTCAACTATTGATTCATGACTAAGCTTATCTTAATCAACCATGCTATTTAATAATATACGCAACACTAATCAAGGTGTTTCATGTTAATTGAGGTATTTCTTGACTAACCCTAATATGGGTTGTAACACTTACTATAGGTGTATTGGGTAAGGGACAACCCTCACCGAAAGCACATCATCTCTCATCAAAGAGTGTGACACCCGACACTACAAGGAGATAACGAGAAGCACCCCTATCGGGTAGCACTTCACCACCTGCAATGCCCAAGCGTGCAACATCATAATGAACAGAACCATATCATGCAATGTCATGTCTGGCAACACCTACCCACTGGTATCAGGCAACGCTCAACCTGTGATGCCCAAACGTGCAGCCTCATGTTGGGTGTGCAACGCTGCATCATGTAATGCCCAGTGATGGGCAACATTGTGACGACAACACACCTACTGGGGATAATGGGCATACTAGAACCAAAGGTGCATCGTGCAGCCATGAAACACGAGTGTATCGTGCAACCAGGTGCAGGTGTAACGGGCAGCACAACCAGCCCTAACGACCAAGACCCTATTGCCCATTAGGGTTAGGGTTTCATGTCGGGCAACTTATCATCACCATATTGCCCAAATCCATATCGCCTAAGATCATGGTGCACAAGGTCAAAACCATAACACCCAACACACACACAGTTGTCATCTCTCAAATGACACCATGGAACCTGAGATAGCCTATCGTCCAACTAGGATAAGCTCAACCATATCGGCCAACACTATGGTGCCTATCTAGGGTTTCCCTATCCAGCCCATATCGGGCAACAAGGTCAACAGAACCCAACTTATCATATCGCCTAAGACAAAACCCTAGAAGAGGGATATCGTACAAAGCACAAGGACCATATTGGTTTGGTCATCAGCAACCTCGAGATCACCATCATCAAACCCTAATAGATCAAGAGAGTTGGCTCACCTCTCAAAAACCAAGAGAGATGGGTTTTGCACAACCTCCATCACATATCGGGCAACAAGGTGGATCATCCCCTTATCAGTCAAGATTCCAACCTTCACTAGGTCAATGCCCAACCAAGGCTCACCTCTCAAATCCATGGTGAGAGAAGGGTATTGCCCAAGCAACTAGAGCATAGATTCACCTCTCAACAACCAAGAGAGAGGGGTTTTACCTACACCACTAGAGCTCAAATTCACTTCTCAAAACCAAAAGGGAGAGAAAGGGGTTTTTCCCAAGGAACCCTAAACTCAAGGTTTGGCCACAAGGTCAAAGAACACATCAACATCATGAACACTATATATATAACAAGATAAAAGGGTACATACTAGGGAAAGAAACACATCTAACAAGATGCATGGCCGATCAAGATGACATATAAACATGCAACATGAAAAGGAAGTAGTATAGATAGGGTTAGGAGTTATGTAACCCGCCTTAAGCAAGCTCTAAGCTCCTAGAACCAAGCTTCCAAGCTCCAAGCACCACATTCGTCCACCTCAAGAAGAAAAGCAAAGCTCATAACCACCATGGCCAAAGAACAAGCCAATAGGAGAAGAAGGTGCCAAGGAAAGAGGGGGAGATACTCACAAAAGAAGCAAGACACCTTCTAGGGTTCGGCCACCACTAGAGGAAGAAGGAGACTCCATCAAGGAGATCGGCCACCAAGCTAGATCTACCAAGTGTATCGGCCACCAAGCTCACCAAGGAGAGGTATCGTCCACCAAGGAAGAAGGAAAGCAACTAAAGAGCTAAAGGGATTCCAAGCTAGAAAACAAGGGGGTATATAAGCAAGAGGGTTAAGTGGGCGTCCACTAAGGGATAGCTTCACATGTGTCTGCCCGACCACCACTTGTCCAAGGGTTATGCCACATGCTAGCATCCCAAACCACTTGTCCATGACTTGCCATCCACTAGCAAGGCAACAACCACTTGTCCAAAGAAGGTGACAAAAATGAGGCTAGGTCAAGTGGGGTTTGGGTCGCCCAACATGGTAACCCGACACACCCACCACCACCTTGTCCAATACACTTTCCTGGCCGACACACTCAAGCTTGGCTGATACACCTAGGGCTTTCGTGACACAAGGCCCAACAAAGCAAGGCAAAGACCCAACAAGGCAAAACAAAAGCCAAGGCTGCTCAAGCAATGAGCCCAACCCATCCTCTCTACCCTAGAGGATGCAAGGAGAGAGAAAGATATCTCTCAAGGTGACAAACTTGCACACCAACCCTAAAACATGGGTAAATTGCAAGTTGCACCTCAACCTCTCAACAAAGCACAGACAAACCCTAATCACAACTCAGGTGATTAGTAAACATCTCAACACAAGGTTTAGGCAATGCAAATAGGGTAAGCCCAAAATGAAGGTCATGGTTCTTACAAGCCATAAACCCCTACAAAAGGATTTCGTCCCCAAAATCCGAAGAGAAAAGTGAGGGATACTTCTTCCTCATCTCTTCCTTGAGCTCCCATGTGGCTTCCTCAATGCCACGATGATGCCAAAGAACCTTCATAAGAACCATGTCCTTCCTCTTTAGCTTCTTCACTCTTTTGTCGAGGAACAACACCAGACCTTCCTCGTAGGTCACATCTTCATAAAGCTCAACCTCAACTAGATGTATTACTACCTATGTACCTGGATGACTTTTTTTCAGCATACTGACATGGAACACCGAATGTAACATGTGAAACCCTAGAGGTAGTTCTAACTTGTAAGCTACCTTGCCAACACGTTCTATTACCAGGTATGGCCCCATATACCTAGGTGCCAACTTGCCTTTCCATCCAAACCTCAGCACACCTTTCCATGGTGAGACCTTGAGATACACTTTGTCTCCCACCTGGAACTCTAGGGGTCATTGGCGATTATCTGCGTACGACTTCTGTCTGTCCTGTGCCACTTTCAACGGTTACTGTATCACTTTGATCTTTTATGTTATCTACTACACTAACTCAGGACCCAAAAGCTGATATTTACCAGACTCATACCAACATAAAGGAGATCTACACTTCCTGCCAAATAAAGCCTCATAAGGAGTGATGTCGATGCTCCGCTGGTAACTATTGTTGTAGGTGAACTCTATCAAACTGAGATGCACATCCCAACTACCTAGGAACTACAAAACACAAGATCGGAGAAGATCCTCCAAAGTCTGGATAGTCCTTTCATACTGTCCATCTATCTGTGGGTGGAAAGCGGTACTGAACCTCAACTGTGTTCCCAACACTTTGTGCAATTGTTACCAAAAATGACTCGTGAATTGGGGCCCTCTGTCAGAGGCTATCGTTGCGGGCACACCGTGCAAATGCACTATCTCATCCACATACACATGAGCAAGCTTCTTTGTTGTATACATTGTCTTCATAGGTATGAAATGAGTAGACTTTGTCAACCTATCCACTATCACCTAGATGGAATCATGATTCCTAGTTGTCCTCGGGAGACCAACTATGAAATCCATGGTTATATGATCCCATTTCCACTGTGGTATCAACATGGGTTGCAACGTACCTACCGGCTTCTGAAGCTCAGCCTTAACCTGCTGGCATACTGCACACCTAGCCACAAAATCAGCTACATCTCTTTTCAAGCCAGACCACTAATATAGGTCCTTCAGATTATGATACATCTTGGTGACACCTGGATGCATAACATACATTGATGTGTGCACGTATTCGAGCACTAACTTCCTCACATCACCAACATAGGGGACTACCATCCTACTATGATAACAAACTAGTCCATCCTCAGACTCATGGAACCCATCACGCTTCTTGCTGCCAAACATTGATTTGATTAACTGAACTGAAGCATCTGCTTGCTGTGTGACTTTGATTTGCTGTCTTAGCGTAGGCTTTACTTGCATCTGTGCCAACAATCCTGCCAACAAGGAAACTTCCAACTGTACATTCATCTTCCGCAAGGAGGCAAACATATCCCACCTATGGCATATCAAAGAACTTATCTGTGCCTTCTTCGTAAGAAGAGAAGAAGGCTTCCTGCTAAGTGCATCAGCTACCACATTCACTTACCATGATGATACTCAATGGTGCAATCGTAATCATTGATAAACTCCATCCAGCGATGTTGTCACATGTTCAGTTCACTCTGTGAGAAGATGTACTTCAAGTTCTTATGATCTGTAAAGATTTGACACACTTCCCCATAAAGATAGTGTCTCCAAATATTTAATGCATGGACCACCGCTACCATCTCCAAATCATGTGTCAGATAACTCTCCTCATGTTTCTTAAGTTGTCACAAAGCAAAAGAAACCACATGATCTTCCTGCATCAGCACACAACCTAAACCTTTCTTGGAAGCATCACAGAAAACAACATAGCCTTTCCTGGGCTCTGACAACACCAACATTGGAGCACTAGTCAACTTTTCCTTCAAACTTTGGAAAGCTTGCTGACAACAATCATCACAAACAAATGGTACATCCTTCCTGGTCAACTTTGTCAATAACAATGTGATAACACTAAAGTCCTTTATAAACCTCAGGTAGTATCCTGCTAAACCCAGAAAACTATGAACTTCTATTGGCATCTTCGGTTGCTCCTAGTCTACAACTGACTCCACCTTCTTAGGGCCCACTCTGACTCCTTCTGCAGATATCACATGACCCAAGAAAGTCACTTCCTTCAACCAAAACTCACATTTACTAAACTTGGCATACAACTGATGTTGGCAAAGGAGAGTCAATGCTTGTCAAAGATGATGTTCATGCTCTTGACTATCTCGACTATAGATCAAGATGTTGTCTATGAAGACCACAACAAACTGATCTAGAAATGGATGGAACACCCTGTTCATCAGATCCATGAAAGCAGCAGGTGCATTGGTTAGCCCAAACGGCATAACAACGAACTCAAAGTGATTGTACCTCGTCCTAAAAGATGACTTGGGTATGTCATCCACCTTAATCCTCAACTGATGATATCCAAACCGTAGATCGATCTTCGAGAATATAGTAGCACCACACAACTGATCAAACAGATCATCTATCCTTGGCAAAGGATACTTGTTCTTGATTCATGACTTTGTTCAATTGTCGGTAATCTATGCACTGATGCATCAATCCATCCTTCTTCTTTATGAACATGACTGGGGCACCCCCATGGCGATGTGCTCAGTCTGATGAAACCTTTATCCAACAACCCCTGTAACTGCTTCTTCAAATCTTCCATCTCAGCTGGAGCCATCTGGTATTGTGTCTGATCAACAAGTTGTGTTCCTAGCACTAGATTGATCTCAAAGTCAATCTCTCGAGGTGGGGGAACACTAGGTAACTCATCAAGAAACACATCCACAAACTCTCTGACAACAGGCATGTGATGACCATCTCGCGAAAATAAGATTAACTAATGCGGAAGCGTTCATCAAGCAGCGGATTAGCGAAAATCACTAAAAATTAAAACTTTTTGCAAAGAGATCCATTCACAGGAAAACCCTTTTCATTCAGAACCAAAGTAAAGCTTTACATCCTGGTTCATATATATACATCTCATGTACTTTTGCTTCTCGAGGAATGCAAACATTAACTACTCTGTCTTAACTATACACAGGTAGTATAAAACCTTCGAGGCATTAAGCCAAAATCTCGAAATCACTAACTACTACTCCGAGGACCTGAGAGTACAGAGACGACACATAGGACTTTATATACATCTAAACATGACATGACAGCCAATGTCTCCACCTGAGACTTCACTGTTGTCCCTGATGCTGCTGTTGTTGTCCTTCACCTCCTGAAGGATTCCTCTCTCTTCGTCCGCGTCCACCTAAAAATGTGGTTCCCACGGGGGTGAGACAATTATAAAAATTGCCCCAGCGAGAGATATAACTCTCCGCCAGAAACATTATTATTGCAACTTAATAAGATAAATATGAATAGGGAAATCATATTTATTTGACAGCAGATATTTTAATGTTTAACAGATTAAATCATTATTCTATATCAAAAGCATTGCAACTGTAACTTGATAGAATCAACATGTCACTTATCCTTTAATGAATAGGAAGAACATGTATAACATTTATTCAAACAACAGAATCATTACCACTGCATTAAATTTCTTCAAGATTAGATCATATATCTAAAGCTTGGCATTTTCAATGTGGAGTCAGGGCCCGTAGCCATACTCTTTTCATAAGTGTTGGGATCTTAATCCCTCACTTCATCACTGGGTTTTTCTCATCCTTTCACAATTTCAATACCATAATCATGAAATCCTGGGTATTCAAACCCTTTGTTCATCACTTGAGCACTGTTACCTCTTTCTCAGGTAACTAACACCTTTAGGTCATTTGACCAAGGTAAGTATGATACTTGCTACACAAGCATCCATCATGGCACTTGATGTACATTAACTCTCTTGCCACCTCTTACCAGGCACAAGGTATATTATGGAACACAAGGCCCAATTAACAATTCAAACTAATAATACATCATAGCTCATACCTGGCTATGCTCATCATCTCATAATACCTGCATGGTTAGCACATATAATAGTATTACATCAATTATCTATCACTACCATGCAAAACAATGTATTAATAATTCAAGGGTATTACCCTTAATCCTTTACCAGGATTTGGATTTCCATCACACATAGCTCATCAGAACATTGTACATCTTGTCACCTTTCACTAGGCAACAACTTTATTCACATGGCTCACAAAACCATTCACATCTTGTCACCTCTCACTAGGCAACAACTTTATTCACATGGCGCACAAGGCCATTCACATCTTGTCACCTCTCACTAGGCAACAACTTTATTCACATGGCGTACAAGGCCATTCACATCTTGTCACCTCTCACTAGGCAACAACTTTATTCACATGGCGCACAAGGCCATTCACATCTTGTCACCTCTTGCTAGGCAACAACTTTATTCACATGGCGCACAAGGCCATTCACATCTTGTCACCTCTCACTAGGCAACAACTTAAAACAAAGGCTTACAAGCCCAACTCATCTTGTTACTTCTTTCTCAGTAACAAAAGCATAATGGCACATATGGACAATCAATTCTTATCAAATAAACATCATAGCTCATACCTGGCAATGATCATCAACTCATGAGACCTGCATGATTGTCACACATGATAATAGACTTATCAAGTTCACAACACATCATGCAATACAGGGTAACACCACTATACCCTTACCAGGGTTAGGGTTTACCATCAATTAGGGCTTTCTATCACATATCATTACCCTTCATTAAGAATAGGGTTTTCCATTATTAACCATTTAGGTTTTTAAGATCATATTATCAATGATCAAACCCTAGTTCATTGCTCCCCACATCTAGGAGCCAACATTTATACCATAAGTATTCAATCATACTTATTTATTCTCATCAATTATCATTAAATGATTATCATCACAAGGTATGAGTATCTCTCTCATCCTTAAGTTGAGAATTAACAAAACGACCATGTTAGGTCACTTTCAATTCAGCTCTAAGTCAAGCATAGACCACCACGGTCGTGCTACCTTGCACGGTCATGCAAAGTGAAGCTACCACGGCCGTGCTACCCTGCACGGTCGTGCTGAGTAAAGTCGCCACGGCCGTGCTGCCTTGCACGATCGTGCTACATAGGATCATCACATGAATCATATTTATATATATATGAATTCTATTATTTGATCCTTTCAACTTGATTAGGTCACATCAACCCTTCAATCATATGCATACAACTATGATTAACATAGGGTACCAAGTCATTGGTCCTATAAGCAATTAGGGATTCATCTCTTAATTGGCACTTAATCACTTAGGTACTATTAGGGTTTCAACCTTTGTACCTTCATTTATTACCATTACTAATCATCATTGGATCAATAGGACATTCATCATCTTAATTCTCAAAAATTGAATTACATTGGACCTCCATTACATAAGGTATCCAAATGAATTAGGGTTTCCAATGTTGATTCCTTCAATCATTGGATTCATGGAACCAATCATCAATTGGACCTACCCTCATACTTCAATTGAGTTTAATAGGTCAACCTTCAACTGATTTGACCCTCAATTGACCCTCAATTAATCATCAATTAGGGTTTGATTCAATTGAATTAGGGTTTGGAATCGAAGATCCAACAACACTCATCAATGCAAGATTGGTTACTTTGAAACTATTGAACCATTATCCAAATTGGGTATGACCTGACCCCAAACGGTCTTGAGGTCGTTTGGATGACCTCCAAATGGTCTTGAGACCGTTTTCCCATCATATCACTCAAATCAAAACCATCCAATTAAGGTTTGGATCATTGGATTGATCACCAAATCAGCATTGCATTGTATAACAGCTTGGTAGCTTTAGACCTTCAAACACCTAACCATACTCAACCCTAGACCTCCAAACGGTCTTGGGTGACCACCAAACGGTCTTGAGGTCGTTTGGATGACCTCCAAACGGTCTTGAGACCGTTTTCCCATCATATCACTCAAATCCAAGCAATCTAATTAGGGTTTGGTTCATTGAAGTGCTCACCAAATCAGCAATCTATTGCAGATCAACTTGATATCTTTAGACCTTCAACCACTGAACTATACTCAACCCTAGACCTCCAAACGGTCTTGGGTGACCACCAAACGGTCTTGAGACCGTTTGGATGAGCTCCAAACGGTCTTGAGACCGTTTGGCCCATCCAACCTTTGGATTCTAGTGAAAAATCATCATGGATTGGTCTATCGAGTTGATCAACAAAGCAGCACTACATTGCAATATGATTAGTACCTTTGGACCTTCAATTGGTCAACTATACTTGACCCCAGACCTCCAAACGGTCTTGAGGTGACCCCAAATGGTCTTGAGACCGTTTGGATGAGCTCCAAACGGTCTTGAGACCGTTTGGCCCATCCAACCTTTGGATTCTAGTGAAAAATCATCATGGATTGGTCTATCGAGTTGATCAACAAAGCAGTACTACAGTGCAATATGATTAGTACCTTTGGACCTTCAATTGGTCAACTATACTTGACCCCAGACCTCAAAACTGTCTTGAGGTGACCCCAAACGGTCTTGAGACCGTTTGGATGATCCCCCAAACGGTCTTGAGACCGTTTGGGCTAATCAACCCAAAATCTCAACTTAACTCATTGGAATTTCAGCACTATTTTCAATTAGGGTTTGCCTAATTGATTAGCCTTCAACTCATGATCCCTTTTGAGTTAACCCCTAAAATTTGGAGGTTCATTAACCAACATCATTAGGAACAGTAATACCAAATGGTCAACGCTTGGTAAACGCACTCAAACGGTCTTGAGACCGTTTGCCCAAACAGTTCAATTAAATCAGATTGAAAAGCAGCACTTAATCCAATTAGGTTTCCCTAATTGATTAGGCTTCAACTCACGATTCCGTTGGAGTTAATCCCTCAAATTTGGATGGTTATTAATAAACATAATTATGAACAGGAATCCCAAACGTTCAACGCTTGGTAAACCATCTCAAACGGTCTTGAAACCGTTTTCTCAACCAGGTCAAGTTAATCAGGTTTAAAATCAGCACATAATTCAATCCGATTTCCTAATTGATTGGCCTTCAACTCTCGATTCCTTTGGAGTTAATCCCTCAAATTTGGAGGGTTATCAGCCTACATAATTAGGAACAAAATTCCCAAACGGTCAACGCTTGGTCAACCATCTAAAACGGTCTTGAGACCGTTTTCTCCCAAACGGTCTCAAACCGTTTGCCCTTAAACGGTTTGCTGAAACCGCATAGCCAATCAAATTAAAATGATTTGGAGTAGCTATAAAAACGGTTTTGCTTGGTAATTTTCTTTGGATAAGCATCTAGGATTATTTCATCATCCCCTTCCTTCGAACAACCAAGAACAGCAACCGTTCTTGATGGAAATTGCAGTAAAGAAACAAGAGTGTATCAAATTGAAGAAATCAATCAACAAAGCATAGAGAATTGATGCAATAGCAATGTTTAAGGGTTTGAGTTATAAAACCCACCTACAATTGAGCTCCAAAGCTCCAAGCACACGCCATTAATGGTGGATGAAGCTCTTGAAACTCCCCCTAGGCTCGTCCTCAAGCTTTTGATTGCAAAAGTTGGCTAGGGTTGAAGAGGAGATCGAAATAAGAAGGAATCCATAATTTATTTTTGATTTCCACCATGAAATCAAGGAGAAAGAAGGTGAAGGGCTCACCCACAGGTTGGGGACGTGCTCCCTGCTCCTCTCTAACTCCTTGGTCGGTTTTGCAAGCAAGGGGAAGAAGAAAATCTGAAAAAGGCCTTGGTTTGGGCTTGGAAATGGCACTTTTATAAAGAAATTGATGAGAGAGAATATGCCTTATAAAAATGCATTAAATTCCAAAAATATGGCCGCATCTTCCCCCTCAAATCCCTTAAGGACGAGGCACCTTCCTTTGCCTTTAATTCTCCTTCATTATCCTTGATTTAAAGAAAATCAAATTAAGCACCTTAATGCTTATTATATTAATATCCATATGTGAGTGGGTTTTCTTTTTCTTATAATAAGGTGAGTGGAATTTCACCTACTTAGGATATTTTCGTTCCTTATCTTGGAAAAGGAACGTTCATCCTTATTCAAAATCAACCCAAAACATTTTGGTTGAAAGCCCTTCAATTATTTTTATTCATTTTTGCCCTAAATCAAATTAGGGTTTCAATTAGGCATTAATCTTGATTATTTTAATATCAAGATTCTCTCTCCTCCAACTTAATTCAAATGAGGCACCCATCTCATTTTATTTGCTCTACATGATTCCAAGAAACATTAGGGACCTTATTGAAGTGGTAATTTGCATATTGAACCCTAGATTTTGGGTAAATTGCACTTTTCACTAAAACTAGGTTTTAATGCACAACACTGCTTTACAAGCTTAATCTTGGTGCCCAAGCTTGTGAAAACCATACCACTACATCATATTCATTCTTATGATGTCTCAACATCAGAGGAACATCTTATCATGTAACATTTGCAATTTAACCCCTCAACTTGGGTAATTTGCACTTTAGTCCAAAATAAGCAAATATTGCTTCAACATTGTTCAAACAGGACCAAAATTGAAACATAAGTTTCTCATGAGCCCTAATTACTTTTCCCAAGATAAGATTAATAATATACTCAACCTTATTAAGCAAAACATCTAGGGTTAACTCATAACCCAGGTCAGGGATGTTACAAGGCACATCCTCCAGACTAGAACCTTTTGCCTTAGTATCCACAACGTGAGCCAAAAATGCTCTACAACCTTGCTGCAACAACTTTTCTGCCACCATAGCTGACACCAAACATGTCAGAAGAATCTTACTATCTCCCTGGAAGATCCACTTCTCACCATTATCAGCAAATACCACTTGCTTGGAACCACAGTCCAGCACAACCTTATACTTCTCTAAGGTATCCATCCCAAGGATTACATCGAATCCATGCATATCAAGTGGTATAAGATCCACTTGTATGTTGTGTCCTGAACATGATAGAACACATGACAGACACACTTCTCAAAGCATCAAGGAACCATCAAGAGGGGTTTCTAAACAACAAGCTATCTTTCTTACAACTAATAGGTAAAAGAAAACTATCAAGCATACTACTGGCGATAAAAGAGTGTGTAGCACCCATGTCAACCAAAACAGATATAAAGCAAGAAGAAGACAAATCAGAATGAAATAACTCCATCTAACCTGCCACCACTCGCAGGTTGACTATCACTTTCGGCCGACTCATAGCATAGAATTGAGCTGTTGCTTGTTGTCCATGTCCTCTGCTTCCTTGAGCAGATGATCCTGCCTGTGATGCTTGACCACATCCTTATCGTCTGGTGCCACTGGACTGCTGTCTGTCTGACCCATGTTGATTCTATCTCGATTATTGTGTCACTTCGACATCTTTCCTTGAGCAATTTGACTTCAAATGCCTTGTCTATCCACAGAGATAGCATGACCTATCCTCTAACTATAGCCTAGATGGCCATGTCACTGCTACTGAAGCTATGTTGTAAGCTCTGAATGATGAATAACCACACCCTCTTCCTTTACTCGGTGACCATTGCAATGGTGCACTAGAACCTTGCCTCACAGAAGGTGTAGAAAACCATGGCTTCTTGTGGCTATCAAACCTCTATTTCTGAAACTGAGCATGCCTTTTCTTGGACATAGCCTCCCTCTTCTCTCGAACTGACCGTTCAATCCTTTGGACAGACTCCACAAACGTGGCAAACTACTCCAGATTTTCCAAAGCAAGAATAGGTGTCGATAGCTCGGCACTCAAACCTTTCTCAAACTGCCTGATTCTCTTATCATCTGTCGTCGGCATGTGAGGGAAAAACCTTAGCAGGTCCATAAACTTAGCTTCATACTCAGTGATTCTCATCAATCCTTGGTGTAGACGCTCAAACTGGTTGATCTTCTTGTCCAGATAGGTCTTCAGGAAGTATCGACTGACAAACTCCCGCTGGAAAACCTCCCAACAGGTCACCTCACCAGGCCGCTTCTCATCCTTGATGGACCACTAGTGGCCAACACTACCGTTCAGAAGGTAGACAGTGTGCTTGACTTTGTTTGCTTTGGGGATGTCAAGGATCTGGAAGGCCTTCTCGAGACCTTTCAACCATAGATCTGCATCTGCTGGATCAGCCATTCCAGCATAATCCAAAGCTCCGACTCAACGAAGCTGCTCAATGGTCTTCCCAATACCCAAATATTCACCACGGGGATCTTGTGCTCTTGGTGGAGGCACTGACAATCTATCCACCATGTGATTCATCATTGCCATTATATGCCTCATAAGGTGCTGATAGGCAGGGTTTTCGAGAATGGCTAGGCCAAGATGAGGGACCTCAGGCACCCGATCTTCATGTGCCTACACTCGTGCTCCATCAACTGATGCAACATCACTGCTCTCGAAAGCATGTTCTTCATGGTTTCCAGACATCTTTAAGCTTTATCTTCTACTAAGGGAAGAATGTTATTGTAAAAAAATCTAGAATACTCATAAGAACAGACACAACCCTAGTCCTAGATCCATGTAGACTCAGCAAACCTAGAGCTCTGATACCAAAACCTATTGTGACATCCCGCCATCACACAGACAATGAGATGCCACACAAAAACGTGTGGAACCACCATAAATCACATATTACCGAAAACATGTGTTAATTAAAATCGATTGCGGAAAGCATATAATAACGGAACTATTGCATCCAGATCCTTATCCTGCAAGGAAACATGTTATATAAACATACATAAATCTTGATACGTGTCCACAGCTTACAGGAACCAACTGTCACATAGGCACAAAGAGTTCACCACCTGTTTATATACAGAACAGGCCATACCAGGCCAACAGCGGGATAAACAAGCTACATCAGCTATACATCATGAAACATCGTCAAAACACTTCCGATGACCTGAGAGTATAGGGATGACTCTAGGACTCTACTACAAAACAACAACATATCCATCGATTTCCTCATACTGTTCTTCTTGTTGCTCGGTCGCAAGCTCACAACCACCACCACGTCTAGCATGATCACCTAAAAAGGTTGTAAACCAGTGGGGTGAGACACACAGTCCCAGCAAGAAACATAACTCCCCGCCAAACTATAAAACTTCAGATTAAACATGTAACTAATATAAGCATCATATTGAACATAGCTTAAATTTATTAACAACTTACCAAGGTATCCGGGAGGTATATAACCAGATATTTCTTTATGGAACATGATTGACAAGATAAGATTTATAAGAACTTCCCACAAGATATGAGGAACGTGTAAATAACTACAAGAGCAACTACACAAACAAGGCCTCAACCAATGTTCCATGTTTTTCCTTAAGCAATATGTTCTATACGGCTGGATTACGATTTATTATGCCCTGAGGAAGTGAGTCGTCACGCTCAAATCCAACCTTCGGCTGTGAAGCCCAAAATTGGTGCCATACAAGGTCATTGGGAGAGTGGACTCCATGACCTCACCTTTACATGGTCAGTGCACGTTAACCAAAGCAGGACCGCAGTCTCTTACTTGAGTGGCCTCAGCAATAGGGTTAGCTCACACAGCCTACCCTTTTTATCATGAGCCACGAGCCTATTTACCATGCTCCTGAGCCATGAACGCATTCATGCTCCTTCACACTGAGCCATGGGCCTGATCACCATGCTCTCATACAAATCTTGAGTCCACAACCGCAGTTGCACTCTAATCCTCCTATTTTCGGCTAGGAGAAACCCCACATATTCAACAATATGCGCTCCATGTAATCCCACAGGATAAACCTATTTCACCATCACCAGTTACTGACGATGATGGATCTATGGCCAGGGAAAACTACATGTAAGGTTCCTCTGTAATTAATTAATATATTTTAAGCAGATTGCAAGATTCAACCAAGTAATGTAACATGTAAACTAAATCACCAATAAACAACATAGATCTCATTATTAGGTGTTACATTGTCATTCTTATTCTCAAAGCCAACATTACATGTTACCACTTGGCCTCTTGCCAATCATCAAGATCCATCTCAAGGATCAACATCACTGGGACTCAATCCCGTCATCAAGTCACACATTGCCATTCCATGGGTAACACCCATCATATATCACTAGGTTCATCATAACCCTTGATGTTCCACATCATATCACTATTATGCCATTACCATGGCCTCATCGTACAACTTTCTCCTGCATGGTTAGTGAAATCACAAAGGAGCAATGATACTTGTACAAGGAACATTTACAACTCTTTACTTTATTATGAGAGTCAACCATGCAACATAGACGAGTGTATCAAAGCATAGCATTCTTTTATATATATATGTATCAAAGCATAACAACCTCATATATCAAAGTACAACAAACATTAGGGCTTCCAACCGAACACAAGGTACAACCCTTACTATAGTTGTATCGGGTAAGGGACAACCCTCACCGAAAGCACAACATCTCTCATCAAAGAGTGTGATGCCCGACACTATAAGGAGATAACGAGCAGCACCCCTGTCGGGCAGCACTTCACCACCTGCAACACCCAAGCGTGCAACATCATAACGAACAGAACCATATCGTGCAACATCATGTCAGGTAACACCTACCCACTGGTATCGGGCAAAGCTCAACCTATGATGCCCAAATGTGCAGCCTCATGTCGGGTGGGCAATGATACATCATGCAACGCCCAACAACGGGCAATGTTGTGATGGGCAACACACCTACTAGGGATAACGGGTAGACTAGAACCAAAGGTGCATCGTGCAGCCATGAAATGCGAGTGTATTGTGCAACCAGGTGTAGGTGTAACGGGCAGCACAACCAGCCCTAATGACCAAGACCCTATTGCCCATTAGGGTTAGGGTTTCATGTTGGGCAACTTATCATCACCATATTGCCCAAACCATATCGCCTAAGATCATGGTGCACAAGGTCAAAACCATAACGTCCAACACGCACACTGATGTCGTCTCTCAAATGACACCATGGCACCTAAGATATCCTATCGTCCAACTAGGTTAAGCACAACCATATTGGCCAAAACTATGGTGCCCATCTAGGGTTTCCCTATCCACCCCATATTAGGCAACAAGGTCAAAAACACCCAACTTATCATATCGCCCAAGACAAAACCCTAGAAGAGGGGTATCATGCAAAGCACAAGGACCATATCGGTTTGGTCATCATCAACCTCGAGATCACCATCCTCAAACCCTAATAGATCAAGAGAGTTGGCTCACCTCTCAACAACCAATAGAGAGGGGTTTTGCATAACCTCCATCACATATCGGGAAACAAGGTGGATCATCCCCTTATCGGTCAAGATTCCAACATTCACTAGGTCAACGCCCAACCAAGGCTCACCTCTCAAATCCATGGTGAGAGAAGGGTATTGCCAAGCAACTAGAGCATAGACTCACCTCTCAACAACCAAGAGAGAGGGGTTTTGCCTACACCATCATAGCTCAAACTCACTTCTCAAAACCAAAAGGGAGAGAAAGGGGTTTTTCGCAAGGACCCTAAACTCAAGGTTCAGCCACAAGGTCAAAGAACACATCAACATCATGACCACTATACATATAACAAGATAAAAGGGTACATACTAGGGTAAGAAACATATCTAACAAGATGCATGGCTGAATAATATGACATATAAACATGCAACATGAAAAGGAAGTAGTATAGCTAGGGTTAGGAGTTATGTAACCCCCCTTAAGCAAGCTCCAAGCTCCTAGCGCCAAGCTTCCAAGCTCCAAGCACCACTTTCGGCCACCTCAAGAAGAAAAGCAAAGCTCATAACCACCATGGCCAAAGAACAAGCAAGAAGGAGAAGAAGGTGCCAAGGAAAGAGGGGGAGATACTCACCAAAGAAGCAAGACACATTCTAGGGTTCGGCCACCACTAGAGGAAGAAGGAGACTCCACTAAGGAGATCGGCCACCAAGCTAGCTCTACCAAGTGTATTGGCCACCAAGCTCACCAAGGAGAGGTATCGTCCACCAAGGAAGAAGGAAAGCAACTAAAGAGCTAAAGGGATTCCAAGCTAGCAAAGAAGGGGGTATATAGGAAAGAGGGTTAAGTGGGCATCCACTAAGGGATAGCTCCACATGTGTCCTCCCGACCACCACTTGTCTAAGGGTTATGCCACATGCTAGCATCCCAAACCACTTGTCCATGACTTGCCATCCACTAGTGAGGCAACGACCACTTGTCCGAAGAAGGTGACACAAACGAGGCTAGGTCAAGTGGGGTGTGTGTTGCCCAACATGGTAACCCAACACACCCACCACCACCTTGGCCGATACACTTTCCTGGCTGACACACCATCCTGGCCGACACACTCAAGATTGGCTGATACACCTAGGGCTTTCCCGACACAAGGCCCAACAAAGCAAGGCAAAGCCCCAACAAGGCAAAACAAAAGCCAAGGTTTCTCAAGAAACGAGCCCAACCCATCCTCTCTACCCTAGAGGATGTAAGGAGAGAGAAAAATATCTCTCAAGGTGAAAAACTTGCACACCAACCGTAAAACTTGGGTAAATTGCAATTTGCACCTCAACCTCTCAACAAAGCACAGACAAACCCTAATCACAACTCAGGTGATTAGTAAACATCTCAACACAAGGTTTAGGCAAAGCAAATAGGGTAAGCCCAAAATGAAGGTCATGGTCCTTACATATACTATTCAATGTATGTGGTAATATATGAACTATTTGTTAAGGTAAGTTTAGTATTTTGTAGAATGCTTCATCAAATCACAAATTGGGCATTAATCAAGGTATTAAGGATGTAAAACTTAGTGATGGTAATAGTTGATCACATTTAATTGAATACCCTAGATCCACATATATGTATACATCCATGTATTTTATGACGATTGGAGGAATCACTACTACAGAAATGGCTTATGAAGTCACTTTCCAGTCATCGGTTATTAACGAAGAACAGACGCCTAAAACCTACAACGTCGGTTTAAAACACAAACCGACATATATCGGAGAGGAGTGGCCAGACACGGGTATCACTTTCTATTTAGCGTTGGTTCTAGAATAAACAGCCGACGCCTAAAATTAACCGCCAAATCCCAAATTTTGCGTGAAAAAAATTACCTCCAAAATTTGACATCTGGCGTCGGTTATTTACTAAAAAACTGACGACAAAAGGTTATTCGCGATACAAAAATTGGGAACATTTTGGTCGTCAGTTGTAATACAAGAACCGACATTTATGGGTTTTTGCGTGTTTTCCCGGGAAAATTTTCACACCCCTATGAGCGTCGGTTTTAGAAAGAAATCGACGACTATGGTCATTAATCGAGAACAATTTTTTTAATTGGTGTATGTAGATAGACGTCAGTTGGTTTCTAGTAAAAACCGACGACTATCGTTAAGAATAGGTGTCAGTTGGTTTGTAGAACTGACACCTTTAGGTTTATGTGTCGGTTGTTTTCAATAACCGACGCTGATTGATAACTTAACAACACCCGTGAGCCCGACTCTTCCCCTTTCTCTGTTTCATTCATTATCTCACGTAGCTGCTACTCTAGGGTTTGGTGATTTCTGGTGATTTCTCCTCCGCCGCTGTTTACTCCAGCCGCGCGCTGCTCCGCTTGCTTGGGTGGTCCTCTGCCCACCTCCGCCGCCGCTTGCCCTCTGCCCCAGCTCTGGCGGCCTTCTCTCCTTCTCCGGTGACCTTCTATCTTGCTCCAGCAGCCTGCTCTCCTACTCCTGCTGCTCGCTGCTGCTACTCTCCCCGCCAACGCCGCTGAAGGTACCTGCTCTGCTCTTCTTCCTCCTCTTCTTCCTCTGCCGAGGTGTGTGAAATCGCAGGTTGGCATGGTCGTGCTGGGCAACACGGCCGTGCTGCATAGCACGGCCGTGCTAGCAAGGCCATGTTGGTTGATTTTGTGCTATATTGCTCAATTATAATCGGATAGCCTATAATGCTGTGCTACATTACTCTTCTAAAATTATTCTTATATTGTTGAATCAGGTCAATGACCACACCTGCTATTGTGCCTGAATTATGCCATGTATGTTTGTACAAAGTGAATCTTATCACTATAATTATGAATTATTGCATGTTTGAAACTATTGAATTCTTGATTTATTATTTAATAATGCTCTAATTGTGAGTGATGCAATGTAAGTGAGGAAATACATGTAGTGGATATGTACTCATTAGCCTAGAAACCCGTCCAAGATTTACTCATTAGGAGTAAATCTTGGATAGTCTCCAGTTTCAGACTGTTCTTGAACACCTAATCTCACTTAGGATGTAAGTGTATAATGTGTATTGGGTTTTTGAGAAAATTTCAGCAGCATTTCCCTGTTTGTTCTCTAAGTACATATGTACTTAGAGAACAATAGGGAAATGCTGCTGAAATTTTCTCGAAAACCCAATACACATTATACACTTACTAGTGAGATTAGGTGTTCAAGAATGGGATAGGTGGTACACATTTATTATATATAAGAATGAAATCACATGTATTTTTTGGCCTAGAAACCCGTCCAAGATATACTCATTATGAGCAAATCTTGGATAGTCCCCGGTTTGGGATTGTTCTTGAACACCTAATCTCACTTCGGATGTTAGTGTATAATGTGTATTTGGTTTTCAAGAAAATTTTGACAACATTTCCCCATTTGTTCTCTAAGTACATATGTACTTAGAGAACAGCGGGGAAATGCTGCTGAAATTTTCTTGAAAACCCAATACACATTATACACTTACTAGTGAGATTAGGTGTTCAAGAATGGGATAGGTGGTACACATTTATTATATATAAGAATGACAACACATGTATTTGTTGGCCTAAAGTTTTAATTAACAATGCAAAAACTCTAATCTGTTAACCCTAGACCCTAATCCTATTGTAATGTATATTTGATTTCTCTTTGATCATAGAATGCATAGATCATGGATGTCCATTCGCAATCGCTGCACCCCAGAGTTTATTTCTAGTCTTGACCAGTTTATTAGACTTGCCGAGGAACATAGGAAAAAACCTAGAGATAGGTTCTACTGTCCATGTAGGCATTGCGGTAACAACTTGAAAGTCAGCACTGGTGACGAAATCAAAAGTCATGTCATGTGCAACGGGATTATACAAGGCTATACAGAATGGCACTGGCATGGAGAGATTTCAAACCCGAAACCAGTGGATGTCGATAGCAGTGCTTGTGTGGAAGAAGAAATTGCCTACGATGATGTAGATGTGAATGAACCAGTTCCAGTAGACATCGTTGATGCGATGCTGGATAGTTGTGGGGTAGAGCACACCGATCCACCTCCAATTTTTAGAAACATTATGCATGATACTGAGATATCATTATACACAGGTTGTACTAAGTTTACGAAGCTTAGCGCTGTGTTGAGATTATATAAGTTGAAAGCTAACAATAGATGGAGCGACAAAAGCTTCACTTCATTGTTGACTTTGTTGAAAGAAATGCTTCCTGAAGGAAACGAGCTGCCAATCTCAACATACCAGGTAAAAAAATTGTTGTGCCCAATGGGAATGGATGCCAAGAAGATACATGCATGCCCGAATGATTGCGAATTATTTCAAAAGGACTATGTGGATTTGAAAGATTGTACGAAATGTGGTGCGTCACGGTATAAATTGACGACTTCGGGGGAGTCCAAAACTGGTTCTCTTGACAAGGTGATGTGGTATCTACCTATAATATCACGGTTTCAACGCTTGTTTGCCAATCCGATAGATGCGAAGAATTTGAGGTGGCATTCAGATGTTAAGAAAAATAATGATGGGATCCTACGACATGCGTCTGATTCCCCCACAGTGGAAGAAGATTGATCTATTGTACCCTAAATTTGGTGAAGAAGTCAGGAATCTAAGACTTGGGCTTTGTACAGATGGGATGAATCCGTATGGGACATTGAGCAACCAACATAGCACTTGGCCAGTCATGCTTGTTATATACAATCTTCCTCCCTGGCTGTGTATGAAAAATAAGTACATAATGCTGTCGTTGTTGATATTGGGCCCTAAACAACATGGAAATGACATCGATGTTTATCTTGAACCTCTGATTGATGACTTAAAGAAACTCTGGGGTGAAGGTGTGATGACCTATGATGCTTCACGAAGAGAGACATTTCGTTTGCATGCTATGTTGTTTTGCACTATTAATGACTTTCCAGCATATGGGAATTTGTCTGGATATAGTGTCAAAGGAGCTAAAGCATGTCCTATATGTGAAGACAACACTGATTCAACAAGACTAAAACATGGCGGTAAGACTGTATATCTCGGTCATCGAAGGTTTCTTACAAAATTTCATCTGTTCGTAGGAAGCGCAAAGCATTCAATGGATTGAATGAGGAATGGAGTGCACCTAAACCTATACCAGGGGAGGTTGTTTATGAAAGAGTAAAAGACTTTGTCAATGAATTTGGTAAGAGATCACAATGTACTATGGCCACACGGAGTGACAAATCTTTATTCAAGAAGAAGTCAATATTTTGGAATCTTCCTTATTGGAGTTCTTTGACAGTCAGGCATTGTATCGATGTCATGCATGTTGAGAAAAATGTCTGTGATAGTGTCATTGGTACTTTGTTGTATATACCAGGTAAGACTAAAGATGGAATAAAATCCAGACTGGACCTACGTGAAATGGGAATAAGGTCAGAATTAACAGAATTTTGTGAAATGGGAAATCAGAGAACATACTTACCTCCCGCTTGTTACACATTGTCTAGAAAGGAGAAGAAAGCTTTTTGTGAATGTTTGGTAAATGTTAAGGTGCCACAAGGTTACTCATCCAACATCCGTAGATTGGTATCAATGAAAGATCTGAAGTTGATAGGTCTTAAATCTCATGATTGTCACACTCTAATGCAACAAATATTGCCTGTGGCAATTAGATCTATATTGCCGAAGCATGTAAGGTTTGCAATCACCAGACTTTGTTTCTTTTTCAACAGTCTGTGCAGCAAAGTTATTGACCCTGATACTCTCAATAAATTGCAAAGAGAAGTGGTTGTTACCCTATGTCAGTTTGAGATGTATTTTCCTCCGTCGTTCTTTGATATCATGGTACATCTTGTTGTCCACTTGACTAGGGAAGTGAAAATGTTGGGACCAGTTTTCTTGCATTAGATGTATCCCTTTGAACGATACATGAGTGTTTTTAAAAGTGATGTTCAAAACCGTTATCGGCCTGAAGGGAGTATTATCGAGGGTTATGTGGCGAGAGAGGTTATGGATTTTTGCAATGACTTTCTCAGTGGTAATGACACTCCTGATAATGACAAGAATATTGACGAGCAATTTGGCAAAGGAATTTTGAGATCACGTGTGAATGTAATCAGCCGTGAGCAGTTGGAACAAGGTCACTTGTATATTTTACACAACATGGACGAAGTGAATGTTTATATCGAGGAACATACCAATTTCATCAAGAGACAATATCCTCGAGCCAATACAATGTGGCTTGCTAGAGAGCATAACAAGACATTTATTAAGTGGTTTGAAAATAAAGTCTTACATCGACTATCTCAAACACCAGATGATATTACTAAAACTATCAAATGCCTCGCCTTTAAACCAAAATTGACTATTATGTCTTATGAAGGGTATGACATTAATGGATTCACATATTACACAAAGCGCCAAGATGATAAGAGTGTCGTCCAAAACAGTGGGGTCACCCTTCAAGCATCGACTATGTTTTTTGCAAGTGCAAAGGATAAGAGTCCACATGAAGCTAAAATGTCATATTACGGTGTCATTGAAGACATATGGGAGTTTGACTACATAGATTTCAGAATTCCGCTCTTCAAATGTAATTGGGTTGATAACACCAAAGGAGTTATAGTGGATGAATTGGGTTTCACTTTAGTGAACTTTGAAAAGATTGGCGAGAAGGATGAACCATTCATATTGGCATCACATGCGAAACAAGTATTTTATATCGATGATCCTGCAAATGATAAATGGTCAATTGTTCTTCATGGTAAAAGATAGTTCATTGAAGATCCTATAGATGAAGAACAGTACTATGATAAGTATGATGACTCCAGTCCATTCTCAGTTGGGTTGCCAACACCAACAAATATTGAAGCTAATGATGACTTGTATGTGCGCGGAGATCACAATGAAGGATTGTTAATTGATAAAAAATCGCAATATTAGAGGCATGTTTATATTTTTTATATGTTTTATTTTTCTGAATGTGAACTTTACAATGTGAATGTGAACTTTACAATGTGAATGTGAACTTTACAATGTGAATTACTTTATAATGTGGAATACTTTACAATGTGAATTATTTTACAATGTGAATGTGAACTTTACAATGTGAGGTTTACAATGTGAATTACTTTACAATATGAATGTGAACTTTACAATGTGAGCTTTACAATGTAAACTTTACAATATGAATGTGAACTTTACGATGTGAATTACTTTACAATGTGAACTTTACAATGCGAATGTGAATTTTACAATGTGAATTACTTTATAATGTGAACTTTACAATGTGAATGTGAATTTTCATATGGTTGAGCATTCTCCTGATGACCGTGCTGATGATTACCATGAGGGTGAGGACATCAATGCGCCGCCTCACAATGTAAGTTTTAAAAATATATCATATATTTATATCTATATGTCCATTTATAGTTATATCTTGTAAATGTGTTTATTTTGTCAAATTTTAGGTTGATGATGCACATGTACCATTTGAAGCACTTGAGGCACTTGATCAACAACACCAAAAAGTTGACAGGAGAAGGGGCATCACTATGACGAAGAAGTTAATAGCACAAAAGGGTAATGGACCCAAACTTGTTGTGGATTTTGATAATGCAGGAAATGCATCTAGTGTGAATCAAAATTCATTTATTTCATATCTTGGGTATGTTACTCATAGCCATTGCGGTTGTAAGATATATTCTTGGCATAAAGTTTCTAAGGAGAAGAAAGACGTAATATGGAAGGATTTATGCGTGAGTTATTATTAATTTGCAATTCTATTTTGTAGATTACTGATTTTTTGGATACTAGTTAATAGCAATTCTAATTTACAGAGTATATTTGAATTGGATGAAAAGTTGCATCGTAAATGCATGATACAACGCTGTGGGAGAGTCCTAAGGAACTATAGGACAAATCTCACCCGAGAATACATAAAAGAAGCTGACAAGAGGAAGAAGACAGCCACTGAACAGTGGAACTTCGTGGACAAAGAAGAATGGGATGCGTTTGTTGCTTCAAGACAAACATATGAATTCAAGGTATTAGGCGTCAGTCCCAATCTCATTAATATATGTTGTATTCACCTATTCAAGATTAACATTTACTGTTACTAACCAAATCATTAATGTGCATACTAACTAGGCCCTCAGTGAGGCACAAAGATCAAGGCGTGCACTGAATGTGAATGACCACACAATGGGTCCAAAGGGGTATGCAGGCATTCGCCAAAGACTACAGTCTGAGGCTACTGCTCAGTCTACTACTACTCAGGAGTCCTCCACTATAGGTAGCACACCTCTGCCTCGCCATGATATCTGGATAGCTGGGAGGCAAAATAAGAAGGGAGAAATAAGGAAGCCCGCAACTGCTGAGGCGGCTGCAAAAATGGTAAAATACAACTCTTACAGAAATCATTCGAATATTGATTATTTATGGTGTTTACTTAATTACAAATTTTTGTTTTGGCGATTAGCGGGAGCTGCACGAGCTGAGGAAACAAGGCAAGTTCATCCCTGAGGGCACAAGGGATGAATTGACAGTTGCTCTGGGTAAACCATAGCATCCTGGACGTGTTAGGGCTGCAGGCACTGGTGTGGGCATCAAAGCTTTTATTGGGCCATAGCACAAACATGTCCTAAAAGTGGGACTTTCACAAGAAGAGGTAACATATTTTTTCCTTGTAGATGTTACTGTAAAAGAGAATTCAATAATTAGAATTTGACGTTTCTTTTATCCATGTATAGGTAGATAAGCTATTTGATAGGAAACTCGAAGAAGCAATGTAAAAGTGGCAGGCATCTCAGACTGCCACTTACCAGACAGTACCTATGGTGTCTCCTACTGCAGGCTCTACTCCTACTGCAGAGGTTGGGAGTAATCATGTAGACCCACCACCTAGCAAATCCACTGTAAGTATTTTTATGACATAGTAACTATTTTTTTAATTCAAGATGATATGTTTTCAAGATGATATGTATATATGAAATTGTAGTCATTTCAAAAAAAGATGATATGTATATATGTATATAACATTCTTTACACAAAAATTTGTAGGGGTTGAAGCCATGCCGTCTAAAAGTTAATGAATATGTCGTTGCAGAGGCATCGACTTACCCATCCCTACCAGGGGATTTGTTTCACAGGTCTCCATTACCAGCTGGTTGGATTCGTGTGAGCCTGGTACATATATTCCCCAAGTGGATGGATCTTCCATTGCCATATGCCCACCCAGATTGTGAAACGCTTGGTGAGGCAGAAGGCGGAGTGATATTGTGGCTAAAAGCGGATGTCATCTTTACTGAAATTGTATGGTAAATTTACATTACATTAAATTGTTAGTGTGTGTATATGATGTCATTTGATCTAAAATTATTATATATATACATGTTAAAAAGAAGACACCCACATCATCTAGGCCTCCACTTCCACCTCCTACATTACCCAGTTGGGTTCCACAAGACCTACATATCCTTTTAGGTCCTAACTGTAGGGGTATGGCAATATGGTTAGGCGAACATGATATAAATTGCCCTATAACTATCTCTATAGATTCAGATGTTGTAGGTCAATCATACGAAAGCAAACTATTTATACAAGATATTTTGGAGTTGTTTCGATATGATTGGCTAAATACATCTGTGATAGAGCTATGGATAAGGTGAGATCTTCTTTATACATCCATATACCTGGTATAGGATCTGGTGATCTGGTTTCTTATTTATTAATGCATGCGTAATTAATACATATTTTGCAGCTACTTAGACAAGATATGTGCAGATTTTGCATTCGAACATGTAGGATTTTTTATTCCATCTTTGATTAGTCTAGTAGCTAAAGACCCTCCGTCAGTTCAACAATACTACTGTGAGGCTTTTACAATTTTTTCTCAAAATAAGAAGACAATGATAATGGCTCCATTCAATGTAGAGTAAGTTTACTTTGCTTATTATAATCTGGACTTAAGAAAATTACATTTTTATTGTGGATTTTGAGTTATTAATTTTAACTTTTTTACCTCTAGTGGTATGCATTGGGAGTTACTGGTTATTGTCCCCGAGACGTTCACTGTCTATTATCTAGATCCTAAGGGGAGTAAATTGAATACAAAATATGGACACATAATGAAAATAGCATTATTCCAGTGAGAAATATTTCATTTTCATATCCGTTAACATATGTTATTACATTACTATTTAATTATGCAATGTACTATGTTACATTAACATGTAGGGGTTTTGATGAGTTCAAAAAGGCTGGAGAAAAGGTCCCCACGAAAAAGAACCAGCCAATAATTTGGAAGAATGTGAAAGTAAGTTCCCGACTGCAATATATGTATATATTATTTATGTGAACAATGCTTAATTAGTTGTATTTTTTAATATTTTGTATGTTTGAATTTATAGTGTGCTACACAAGACAACGGATGGGCATGTGGATACTATGTGATGCAATTTATGCACATGATTATCAAATATGCCGCAATGAACATCGATTGTATTACTGAGGTATTATATAGTCTCATTAGATATATAATATGAAATATATCAATCTTATTTATAGCTCATTAATTATATATATACATCATTCTCTTTATAGGTGTTTAAAACTGACCACACTATAGGAACGACCTTACCAGATGTACATGCTCCCTATACGATGGGAGAATTAAATGAAGTAAGAGAAGAATGGGCAACAGCCATACAAGTAGTGGGGGATTTAAGATATAATTGGGATGTTGATAGCGAATAATGACTAAAGAATGATATTTTGTAAATGAATTTCTGAATTATAATATATGTGTGAATGTTTCTACATGTCTGGATGTTTCTACATGTGTCTGAATGAAAATGAATGAAACTGTTGGTTGCTATATGAATGTTTCTATATGTGTGAATGTGAAGATGAATGGAACTACATATTGCTAGCTACATGAATGTTTCTAAATGTGTGAAAATCAAATGGAACTGTAGGTTGCATTGCTAAATGTGTGAATATTTTTGTTGTTAATTTTGCAGGTTTGTGACCTGTTGTTGGATGATATTAATGGATATCGTAAAACCTACAGTTCATAACTGAATTGCAGGTTTCTCATCCTGCGACTAGCCATACAGCAGGTCTGCAGACTGACAGAAAAAATAAAAAAAAAATAGGCGCCAATTATTTGTATAAAACTGACGCCACATCGTTACAATGTCGGTTTCTAATTGTAACCGACGTCTATTTCCTTAACACCACGGCCGTGCTGGCCATCACGGCCGTGGCAGCGGACTAGACACCACGGCCATGCTGGCCAGCACGACCGTGTTGGGAGTGCACGTCCGTGGCAGCGGACCAGACACCACGGCCGTGCTGGCCAGCATGGCCGTGTTGGGGTTTATATGTTGTCGGTTCTTATTTAATAACCGACACTGATAGTGCGCAAGATGGTGCCCTTCTGTGGAGCGAAGGTATATGGCGTCGGTTTCTTACCTAATAATCGACGCTGATAGTGCCCTGCTGGCGCATTTTCGGTGGTGCGCGAAGGGTTTTGGCGTCGGTTTTTGAACCGACGCGTAACGGCTGGGCTTTTAGCGTCACCCACATAGGTGTCGCTTAGAAACCGACACTAAAGGCCTTAAATAACCGACACTAAATGTCAGTTATGTACTAGTGAATACATATCAATACCAGCATGTATTTGAAATCTAAACATATTTAGACTCATGTGTCCAAAGGTGAATATTTGAACAAAAATTTATAAATAAAGGATCATATATCCACTTAATAAGGTTATAAATCCTAATATGTCACTAAGATGATCAAAAGTAGGATAATAAAGATATATATCTACAATAGAAATGTATACACATGTTCACTTTGGTTTTCCTAACATATATAATGTGTTCGTAGGATGATTACTCAACTTTGAAGAATAATTATGCCTATTATACTAACCATTAACCATGAAGATAAGGTATGTACTCCTCCCTAAATGTTTTGGGCATAGTTTGACTTAAATCTTCTTATAATGAAGCATCTTTTGAATATTGTCTCCTTTTATTCAACTATGTTGTCAATTCTTCATTTCCTGATATTGAATCATCTGATTCCACAATACATGATGAATACATTGTTGCCACGAATCTATGACCCCACCTACATTTTTGTTGTAATTGGATATGTGAATGGTGAATGCTTATTATCTTGCCACTCTATTTACACATGTTAGATAAGTTGACTAGATAACTATGGTAGACACTTATGTGTAACCATTACATCGTGTTTTTCTGCCTAGGGTGTGCTTTTCTACCTTGATATATATTGCGGCGTGTTGTTCTATGTAGGGTGTGATTTTCCACCCATTTTACTTACGCTAATGACTTAGTGGTGTCATGGCCCTGCTATAATTACTTTAGTCCAATATATCTACGTGCAAATGATTATGATTGTTGTGATATTGTGTATGTTAATGGCAAGATGTGTTATCTCACTTGTTTATTTATATGCCTCATTCTTTTGGAATTCATCTTCTTGATATATCTCTTGTTGGAACTTACCTATCTTTTGATGACCCTACTTTTTATGGGAACATCTCTTTTCCTTTTTTAACCCATTTAAATAACCAAAATATTGTTAAATGTACATATTCAACTTTTGCTGATACATATATTGTTCCCCTATTTTTTTTGGGTGTTCCCTCAACATAGGTGTAGTTACTTTATAGGGAAGAGACTAAGGATGATCATGACCTCATTGGTGAACATAAGGACAACTTGAGATAGCCTTGTTTCCCTCTGCATAATGTCTTATGTGCATATATATGTAACCTTTTCATTTTATGTACCATCCTTAGGGTGAGAAGCGTATGTATATGAAACATTTTGTAACTTTGTAAATGGTTATGTTTTCCATTGCTTACAATTTTATGGCTCATGTTTGTATCATTGAGTGGGACCTCTATAGGGTCCCACTCCTTATAGTGACATGTTAGAGAGAGTGCAAGAATGAGTGCAAGAACTGCTAATAGAGAGAAATGTGGTATCACTTTGATTGAATTGAGAAATATGAAGATTTATGAAGTTCATATGAAATTGTGCACTTAGAAGACTTACCATGGTCGTGGTGTGACAAAACGTCCATGGTGGAAGCATGCAAGAATTTAGAGGCTTTGCAAAGAAAAGATCACGAGCACCATGGTCATGGAAGATGCCACAGGCATGGCACTGATCTATGAACCCAGATGTGGTACTCCACCATGGGTGAGGCACATTTTAACTAAAATCACATATGTTTTTTTGAAGAAAAGAGGAGAAACCACCATCGTTGTGGCAGCCACCATAGGCATGGTGCTCAGAAGCCATCATGGGCATTGCAACCTCCATGGGCATGGTGCCAATCAACTCCAACAACCCATTTTTACACCACCACTGGTGTAAAACCTGCCACGAGCATTCCATCGATAGATCACCTTGCCCATGGACATCCACCACAGCTGTGGTAGGGTTCGACCCCACAAAAATTAAGTGATATTCAGTCACTCCACCACAACCCTCCCTCATTATTTCTCAACTCCGGCAACCTGTGGTGGCACAAAGGCAAAGAACGACAACCCACTTCCCCCTGATTCATCTCATCCATCCCATTTCCACCACCAATCAACCTCTCTAACACCTCCTTCACCTCTTTTGCACCTCCCTGTACCATTTCCACCATCAAAACACTTCCAAATCAACACCATCTCCATTGCTCCCTCTCCACCCCCAAAACCCCTACACCCTAACTCCATCATATCTAGCATGTTTCCACATCCAATCAACCTTCTAAATCAGTCCCTTCACCTCCATTGCACCTTCCTATACCTCTTCCTACCAACAAACCAGCCTTCCATCTTCATCCCACTTCCCTACAACCAAATATTCGAAAAACCAAGCCCTTCCTCCATTTTCCACCTAGCAATGAAGAATATTGTCAAAGCTATCAAGAAATGGGCTCATAGAAGTCTCCAATCACTTAGTGAGAGTGGGTTGTAAACTAAAAGAGCATCAATCAACATCTCAATGCCCTCTCACATCCCTACAACATTGCCTTCAAACTCCATCTCTGGCGCACTTTTTCAATCAGCATCCATGAGAGGTTCTCACCTCTGCTCATCTAGGAGCCACCACACTTCTGATGCAACATACAAGGATGAAGAGGAGGAGTCTGATGCCAATGTGAATGCAATAATTGACTCCTTGGAGCCAAAGGTCACCACCCACCCGTAATGAGGAAAGTGGTAGCTACCCCTTCTTCTTCACGTGCTCCTCCCCAACCTACGCCATCTTACCACTCCACTGCCTCAGCCTTGGACAGACCACAAGAGAAGCCATAGGATCAACTAAAATCATTAATTTATGAGGAAGAAGATGCTCAAGAGGAGATATACAAGGAAAGAGTGCCTTTGATCCTAGACACAAGCTCAAGGTCACATGTATATGAGGCGGAAGAAGAGGATGAAGACACTAATGAGGGGTTGAGTTTAGAGCCAGTTGGCATTGTAGCTTCACTTGAAGCAGACAGGTTGAAAGGTATTGACAAGATTCCTAAGGGTGTGTCCTACAGGAGAGGGAGAAAAAGAAAGATCACATTGAAACCTCTCCTCCTAGACTGTATGACCAGGAGGGTGATTGCAACCAGTTGTGCATGCCCCATACCATGGAAGCCATCAATATTCAAAATTTCATGGAGGTGAGTTTAGTGGATGTTGGATTGTGCAAGGTACTTTGTACAACACAAAACACATAAGTCGAACTCGTGCAAAAAAAATTTTCCACATTAGAGAAGGTCAAGTACAGGGGGAGGAAGCCATCAGATCTGGTTGCAAATTGAGATCCATGCCTCACAATTTTTGTAGTTGAACAACATCTTCACCACAGATCCTGATGAAACCAAGAAATTTCATGATAGCCACATTGAAAGTGAAACATACATTGATTAAAGGCCATGTGGTATAGGATGAAAGGGAAAAGAAACTTCATACCTAGGAAATCAAAGATCAGTCATAATCCATTTTTCAGGCATGTAAAGAAGGTCATTGCAAATATCATTGTTGGGCGGTATGACAATCAGGGAAGCTATTCACAGAAAGACCTATTTGTACTAAATGTGATGATAAAGGAGAGATGTCTCAACCTAGGGGTGCTCCTTATTGATCATATGAGGTCAATCCCATTCAAGAGTAAAACTCCCATTATAATGGGTTAGATAGTGAGATCCATATCCTTTCCCCTAGAATGTGATTTGACAGGGCATATGACATGCTTGAACCGTGCGTTAAACACAAGTGTACGTATCAATGTAATATAGGTCTTGTGAGGCCCGAGTCGAACTCAAGGAAACATGAATTTCAGTAGACTACTACTAACTAGTTGCGACCAGCTAAACTGATTAAAAGATTTGATAGGTTTGAAAAAGAAAATAAAATAAAGGGGAAACAAAAGAGCGATGATTAAATGTTGGTTTAATCAAATGGAATGGGATTCCTTAGGATTGTGAATTTCACCACAGGGTCTCGTTATACCTAATATCTTGCATAAATAACATAGATTTTATCGAATCTTGGATAGAGAGCTTGTAATCAAGATTGCCCGCTTCCACGGTACAATCCACTACCCAAATCTAAGCCAATTCTACTTCTATAGCAATTTCTATCTTAGATTAGGTGCATTAACGATGACTCTGGGTATCTCTCCACTATCTGTACGTTTCCTAGTCTAAGGAACGTATAAGATGGTGTATAAAAGTGGGTTTTTTGACCTTTAATCCCCTTTCCAGAGTAAGTATTAGTATAATTCTTTACCTATGGTCATGAAGCATAAGTAAATCAAGCAATCTCCACAATTATATATCCAAGAAATGAGAATTCTATATTAATTCATGCAAAAATTCAATATAACAGTTCCCCGGGCTACTCCCAGGTCCTAAGGAACGATGGGGATTAGCCCCGCATGGTTGAAAATAGAGAATACATAGGAGTAGAGAAAAAAAACGTGGGAAACATGGAGAAAACTCGTGTAATCCCTAATACAAAGGTGTTCCTAGAGATCCTCCTTGAGAAACGTGCATTTTGCAGTCTTCCGGCAGTAAAATCGCCCGTCGGAGGTGCCTGGATCGCCTGGTTACCGACCTTCGGCTCTCGTATCCTCTCTCTGTCCTTCTTGGATGTCATGTGGCACAATATGAGATCTCCCCTAGGGTTGACCGTATTCTCCTTAGGTCATAGGACCACTTTACAGCACCGAAAAAGATCAACCATCAGATTAGAACACTTCATTTTAGTGCAAAAATTCGGCAGATCCCGACGTTGTCGATACCATCGACACCCAGGTCGATGGTATCGACCATGATGTTGATATTTCCTCCCAAAATCGATTTTTAGGGTTGATTCCTGATGAAATGTCGATACTATCGACCCCAGGGTCGATGGTATCGACTCTGGACAGTGTGAAAGTACCTGAAAAAGTGTCGAAACAAGTGCATAAGTCTGGGGATTATATAAAATCATATAAATATGATAAAATAAGTATAATTTGATGCAAATAGAGTTTAAAGGCCAACTATAGTGAATTATGCAAATAAAATCAAGAAAATGACAAATACGTGCATAAAACAGATATAAAATAAGCCTGTAAAAGTGACTCAAAACCCATGCATCAAACTCCCCTAAGCTTAAACCTTGCTCATCCTAGAGCAACAAAACTTTGGATCTAGTTGAGATAAGTCAGAATAAGGACATAAATACATGAAATCCATCTGCATCATCCCCACTTTCTTTCCACAAACCGGCCCTCCTTGACCACTGAACACTAATTGCCCTTTAGGCGACAATAATCATTCATGAAAGATGTCCACCCCAAAATCATAGAACACTATCAAGTAAAGTAGTTAATATAAGACAATCCTCCAATTCAGGCTTGGTGCATCTTGTGATCTCCTATCTACATTGCTCCTTTTCCTAACTACCATCTAAATGGAAGCATATCTCTTGATGTTCATGAATGAGGAGAATATTATGGGTGGCCTACCACTTAGAGCAATGGGTGGATGGAATGGGTGGATGTGGAAGAAAAAGAAGCACATAACAGTCAATCATGCAATACAAAAATTAATGACCTATCATGATGCAAAATGCAAGTGAAAATGTCCTAATGCTACATTTTCGGTGGAATGATGCATGCACTATCATTCCGTCTCAAGATGAGATGGAATATCTAAGAAAACTATACCATGTGCTTATTCTTCTTAGTTCTCAGGTGAGAACATGTTCCTTTCTCCCTCTCATTCCTACTTCTCAATTTTGTTTTTTTTCTTCTCTTTTTTTCAATTTTTTTTTCAAGCCCTTATTTTCATAGATGACAATGAATTATTTGTCGGGCTCACTTCTTGTTACATAACTTGTGCATTTGATGCATTCTATTCAAAGGGTATGAAACAAGTTCACCACCTTAAATGTTTTCAGAGTAAAATAAGATACATGGTGTACAATATGCTCAAAAGATGCAAATGCAACTACATAATGACAGTTATGCAATTACTATGACATGCACCTAAGGATAATGTGCATGTATAACTACTCTCTATATTTTTTTCTTTTCATTTTTCATGCAAAACATGCAAGAATAACTGTAATGCAAGACCTATCTTATGGTGGAGTGTGAATGACATTGCGGTGGATCAGATCACAAGACTAATTGACAGAACCTTCAGAAAGAATTATATGTCCCTCCTTACTGACTTGTATATAAATTAATTAAGGGGTTTCTCTCTCTCTCACTTCAAATTAAAGTCATGTTAATGTTCGGTCGGTTTGGGCTCAAACATCCTTATCAATCACTTTCCTTAAACAATAAAGATAGTCATTCATGTCCCCATTTCCTGAAGTTGACTCACCCAATAAATTCCTCAGTTATGCAACTCAATTACTCACAAGAATAAGCTCAAAAAGTTTTCAATATGCTCATTTTTTCATTAGCACACAACCCAAGAGTAAAACTCCCAATTGAAACCATGCATTTATTGCTCCACAGATTACACTAGATATATGTGGATCCTACAAAAGCGGTAAACCTAGAAATAAAAACAACTAATATTTAAAAATAAAAGCAACATGAATAAGTAAAAACTAAGATAGAGGGATGTTCCAACACCCCCAAGCTTAAATATGACTATGGCCTCATAGTCAACATTCCCACTTAAGAGGTGGAACAACGGTACCATTCGCTTTGAAGTGTGGTAAAGAAGGATGGTTGGATGCTCAAGTGGACCATGTGATGCTTGCTATCTCCCTCTTTATGGTGGCCCATTTTTGTGTCTTAGTGGTTCTAAGACGTGACTTGCTTCATCCTTCGTTGCTCTGCAAAAAATGGTGCGAAAAAATCTCGTTTCGACACCTTTTACGGCCTATTTTATGTAGCTGACATGCAGGTGTCGATACCATCGACACCAAGGTCGATGGTATCGACTCAGGCTCAGCAATTTTGGTGTACCGATGTATCTAAAAGCCTGGGAAATCAAAAGTTTCGATACTATCGACATGGGTGTCGATGGTATCGACGGTTACTGATAAAAATTTTCTAAAAATATTCAGGCATCTCGATACTATCGACACTAAGGTCGATGGTATCGACTCTTTCTCAGTGTTTACTGATCCAAACTTGATACTATCGACAAGGGTGTCAAAAGTATCTACCTTAAAATTCTGCAGACTTCAAAACACGAGTTAGGGTACCATTTTTACAAAAATTATCAAAACCTAAGCAAAAACTAAGTACATCAACATAAAAGATCATAACCAAATATAAAATAAACCTAAAGTTGGGTTGCCTCCCAACAAGCACCCTTGTTTAATGTCCTAGGCTTGACATAAAGTTACCTTTAACCTGGGTTGTCAAGGGATGTATCTAATTATTCATTTGGCAATTTGAATTCAACTCTATCATCACCAATCCCAAGTGTCAAGTAACCTCGCCTAATGGCAGTGATTACATCAGCCGTAGCTTGGAACGTCATTCCCAAAAGCATCTCACCTCCTTCCAACTCATTCATGTCCATGACTACAAAGTCAACAGGGAAGATGAATTTGTCTACCTTGACTAGCACATCCTTGCATATACCTTGTGGCTTTACAATGGATCCATCCGCCAACTCAATTGTCATGGAAGTTTGTGTTGGCTTCTTTAATCCAAGCTTTTGAAAAGTGGCAAGTGGCATAAGATTAATACTTTCCCCTAAGTCACATTGTGCTTGTGAAAAATTTTAGCCACCTATGGAACATGGGATGTAGAAACATCTTGGATCTTTCCTCTTCTTTGGCAGCCTTCCTTGGATTATAAAACTCACTATTTCATCAACACACACATCTGTATCTTTGATCCACCATTTCTTGTTGATGATGTCTTTCATGAATCTTCCATATGAAGGAATTTTCTCTATAGCCTCCACCAATGAAATGTTAATGTGGAGCTTCTGGTACATCTCAAGAAATTTCTTGAAGTGCCTTTGCTCTTTCCTCAGCTTTAGACTATCCGAGAATGGAACGCTTGGCTCCTTTATGCGCTTGTGCGGTGGCACATATGGGCTATTTGGGGTCTCCTCCCCTAAGCTTGCTTCAATGTCACCCTCCGGCATATGCTTTGGCACATCATTCATGGTTGGTGTGGCTCATGGCTGCTCATCCTTCTCAGTGGTAGTAGCTCCACTACGAAGCATGGCCTTCACCTACTCCTCTTACCTAGGTGTGGGCACGACTGTGATGGGTTCTTGGTGGGATTTTCTGAACGGGTGACATCCTCCTGGTAGTCCATATAAGCTACGGGGGTATGGCACACTGGGCTTAGCCTCCGTTTCAAAATGCATTTTTTCCTTTTCATGGACCTCCCCCACCGGGGGCTCTGTCTCCTTAATCATAGATATATATTTCACTTGATGATGTACTTGAGAAGCCTCTGCATTCCCAGCTGGTTTTTGTTGAATGATTTGCTTCATGGAAGCCACCTCAGTTGCAATTTGGGTTATGGACATCTCTAGCATCCTCAGTTGTGCACCATGGCTCTGTATCTGCTGCCCAAACACGTTCAAGTACTCACTATGTGACTGTACTCTCTTGGCGAGTGATCCCATAAATTATTGATTTTGCTTCACCACCTGACTAAACAATTCATTGTTCTTTTCCTCTAGGCTAGGCTGCGGCTTCTGAAAATTTTGTTCCTTCCTCCAATCGTAATTGTTATTTCTATATCCCTGTTGATGCATATACTTTGCATGTGCTTCATCATTAGATCCATTGTCCTCTTTCTCTAGGAGCTTCTTGGCTATAAGATCCATCTTGTCATTAAGCGCTTTGATGGCCTTTGCTTCATGTGTCACGCTGACCTGCTCGGGTGCATCTCTTTCACCCCAAGACTGCTTTTTGGACATGTTCCTTAGAATCTACCAACACCTTGTGCCTGTGTTGTTCAAAAAGAAACTAGAACTTGTTGAGTCCAAATTGCTCCTATCATGTTCATTTAGGGCGAAGTAGAAAATTTTAGCTTGCTTCTCCTTGTCTAAGCCGTGATGTGGACACTTCCTCAGCATTATCTGGAAGCACTCCCAAGTTTTAGAATAAGTTTCACCGGCTCACTGGCTGAAGTTGTGTATCTTCCTCACTAGATCGTTCGTCTTTTCAGGAGAAAAGAACCTCTCAAAGAACACCTCAACCATGTGATCCCAAGATTCAACATACGCATCATCCATATTGTGCAGCCATTCCCAGGCATTGCCCACTAAAGAACTGGAAAAACGTTTCAGGTAGAGTGTCTCTTGTGGGAACCTGTCAATCTTTATCATATCACAGTTTTCCACGAATGTACTGATGTGGGTCACAAGATCTTCATTCTTCAGCCCATGGAATGCATTAGATTTGACCAATATAATTAGCCCAGGATCAATTTTGTAGTTAGGAATGTTGATGGCCAACCTCTTGATTGGCCCCTTAGATGCAGAGGAGGAAGAAGCCTTGATCTTCTCCCAGATCGTCTGCTCCTCATTTGCCGCTTCGTCACCCATTATTACTTTACTAGTACCTAAAAATTCAAATGGTAATGTATACACCGGTACTAATAATTAAAACAATTAATAAGATTTGCAATTCAGTTCAAAAGATTAAAAGAAAAATTATAGGAATTAAAAGTGTGGCCGCTCGCAGCACTCATAGTGCTAAAATTCACCGTTTCCCCGACAACGGCGCCAAAAACTTGACATGTTTGAACCGTGCGTTAAACACAAGTGTACATATCAATGTAATATAGGCCTTGTGAGGCCCGATTTGAACTCAAGGAAATGTGAATTTCAGTAGACTACTACTAACTTGTTGCGACCAGCTAAACCGATTAAAAGAGTTGATAGGTTTGAAAAAGAAAATAAAATAAAGGGGAACCAAAAGAGAGATGATTAAATTTTGGTTTAATCAAATGGAATGGGATTCCTTAGGATTGCCAATTTTAGCACGGGGTCTTTATATACCTAATATCTTGCATAAATAATATAGATTTTATCAAATCTTGGATAGAGATCCTGTAATCAAGATTGCCCGCTTCCACAGTACAATCCACTACCCAAATCTAAGCCAATTCTACTTCCGGAGCAATTTATATCTTAGATTAGGTGCATTAGCGATGACTCTGGGTATCTCTCCATTATATGTATGTCGCCTAGTCTAAGGAACATATAAGATGGTGTATAAAAGTGGGTTTTCTGACCTTAAATACCCTTTCCAAAGTAATTATTAGTCTAATTCTTTACCTATGGTCATGAAGCATAAGTAAATCAAGAAATCTCCAAAATTATATATCCAAGAAATGAGAATTCTATATTAATTCATGCAAAAATTCAATATAACGGTTCCCCGGGCTACTCCCAGGTCCTAAGGAACGATGGGGATTCGCCCCGCATGGTTGAAAATGGTGAATACATAGGTGTAGAGAAGAAAAATGTGGGAAATATGGAGAAAACTCGTGTAATCCCTGATACGAAGGTGTTCCTGGAGATCCTCCTCAAGAAACGTGCGTTTTGCAGTCTTCTGGCAGCAAAATCGCCCGTTAGAGGTGCCCGGATCGCCCGGTTGCCAGCCTTCAGATCTCTTCTCCTCTCTCTCTCCTTCTTGGATGTCATGTGGCACGATATGAGATCTCCCCTAGGGCTGGTCGTGTTCTCCTTAGGTCATAGGACCACTTTACAGGACCAAAAAAGATCAACCGTCGGATTAGAATGCTCCGTTTTAGTGCAGATCCTGACGCTGTCGATACCATCGATACCCAGGTCGATGGTATCGACCATGATGTTGATATTTCCTTCCAAAATCAAGTTTTGGGGTTTATTCGTGATGAAATGTCGATACTATCGACACCAGGGTCGATGGTATCGACTCTGGATAGTGTGAAAGTACCTAAAAAAGTGTCGAAACATGTGCATAAGTCTGGGGATTATATAATATCATATAAATATGATAAAATAAGTATAATTTGATGCAAATAGAGTTTAAAGGCCAACTATAGTGAATTATGCAAATAAAATAAAAAAATGACAAATACGTGCATAAAACAGATATAAAATAAGCCTGTAAAAGTGACTCAAAACCCATGCATCAGCATACTAAGGCTGAGGGAGCAAAATTTGTTGATTTGAAATATCTGGTCTGCTCCTAAATGATCAACATGGTCGATAGAAAAATGATGTATAATGTCAACCCTCTTATCCTAGGATTCAATCCTGAGATGCCCTATCATGCATCCCCACTTATTGACACTATAGGTCCCACTGAGGAATTAAGTGAATTGTTGAGGAAGTGGGAGGAAAAGGTTCCAAGACAAATCTACAGAGAGCGAGCTCTTATCCTACCTGAATAGGTTGGGGAGACAAATGTGGTTGACCAAAAAGGAGAGGCTTGCCAAGTAAGAAGAAAACATGAGGTGACATCTTTGTAGGAGTAGCCTACAGCTAATGCATATGACATGTCCACCATACATGCAAAAGTGGAAGGCATCCAATAGACACAATAAAGCATGCAACAAATTCAGCAATACATGTGGCATGATCAACAACATATGCATTATCAGGTCCACCACTTGTATCACTACTAGCATGCACATGAACAGAGGAACCCCCAATGGGAGGGAATATTTCTAGGGAGGCATCTCAGGTTTGAGAAGTCATACCCACCCCCTCAGGTAGATTATTGGGACCACTACCAGAATCCACCTCCTCAGGCCAGTCCTCCACATCCTCATGCTATCCCTCCACCTTGATAGGAGGACCCACCACTATAGGGACACTTGCTACTAGACCCGCCTCAGCACTAGTGACACATAACCTACCTTCCCTAAGTTTTAGTTTCATGCGGAGGATAGCATGATTCTAAAGTTTGGGGTGGTACGGTGGTATGCCCTTTTATTTTTTCTTTTTCTGACTATATATGTTTCACCCTATCCCACCTGTTTGATTGATTCATGACATCACCCTATATAGAGTAAATTTCTTTATGCTTGCACACATGAATAAATATAGTTCTATTTCATGTTTTTGTTAGTAATTTTTCAAAAAAAATTCTTTTCATGCCATTCTATATCATGCACTGCATTCCAAGTAGATTTTAGCAATTTCTATGTTTTTAAGCTCAGATTTGCTACTTTATGCTTTTTATTCCCTAAATGTAGGTTTAGATGTGATTGAGTGAAAATTAGCACCATTTTGGCCAATTTTTCCCAAATTTAGAATACCTTGCCCAAGATGCACTTTTTGACCTAATCTCCACTTTTTGAACTAAAAATCTTGACATATGACAATTCATGTGACATTCCTATGGTCTATTGTTAAATGGTCTTAATTGTTGAATTTCTACATGTGAATCATTACTCTCATTTTTGTGAATTGTTTGGTTGAATTGTGATTTGATCAAGCTATGAACGCTTGGTTTTGTGGAATCACATAATAGAAGTATGAATTTCATGTTATTCACTCATGTGATGTGACATTAATTGATGAAGTGTTGGAATAATTTTCATATAGGAGATCTTATGTTGAGAACCACACTAGTGACCCTCTTTGACCAAACTTTTCTTTCATAATCTTCTTACCTCTCCTCCTCATGAAAGGATGCCAAAGTGCACATATTCAACCTTGGTCACCTCCAAAGGTTTGGGGTGGCCATATCTATATCTCCCTGCTTCACTCTCACCACCATGTGCCCTAGCTACACCAAGGGCAAAGAAAAAGAAAAAAAAGTGCAAAAAAGAAAATAAAAGATGCTCCTATGTAATAGCATCTAAATAAAGAAAAGATACATACTCCTATGACATAGCACTCCAATCTCTTACCGCAACCCTTTCTTCTATTTAATTTTGGGGTGGTGATGCAGCCCTACTTTAGGGCTTCATATTGTGTCATTTTGCTTTCTTATCACATCTAAACATCTTAGATTGCAAGTTAATTCCCCTAAAGTGTGATTTCTTGTCAAATACACTTATGGCTACTTTTTGTGCGTTCTTCAGGCATTTGTGCTATGCATTGGATGAAAAGGAGAGAGAGAGGATCCTTGGGTTTCTACACCCCCAAGATTAGACCTAGATCATTTCCACCATCCCGTGAAGGGGGCAAAATAGGTTCAAAGTAAAGAGCAATGGATTGAAAGATTTTGGAGCAAATGCATGTAGTTGGACCCTCAAAACCATGGCCATGGCCAAAATGTTCAAATCACAGTAGAAATCTAAATGTTCAGCCACCACGGCCATGGCCATTTATATGGATGTGGCATTCAGAACCACCTCACCCATGGAAGCCACCATGATTGTGGTGAGTAGCACCCATATTGGACAGCTTCACTAAGATGCCTGTGGCCACCTCATCGAACATAGTCATTCTAGACACCACGCCAGTGCCACCCTTCACCCACCATGGTCGTGGTTCCCACCACGGTCATGGCCACTGACCCCCCAAAGTCCCACTTTCATCTGAACCTTTAGCCACTTCCACCTCACCCATGCAACTCCACCCCAACCAGGTTGACTTCCATCCACCACGATCGTTGTGGCCACCATGGCTGTAGTGACTACCCAAACCCTACTAAAATTTCCATGCATTTCCATCGATGCCCCTACTTAACCTAATGCTTCCCACCACCTATATATACCTAGGTGGCAGTTGTAGCACGAGGTTACAACTCCCTAGCATTGATTCCTACCTTCCTTAGTGTATTCAAGACATCCCACCACTCCATTTCCACCTTCCTCCACCTCAAAACCCTAGTTTTCTAGGGTTTTGTCTACTTACACCACCCTTTTCAAGCCATCTTGCTGCTGAGGAGGGAGAAGAACATGATCTTGCTACTGGAGGTGAAGAAGGAGAAGATCTTCAACAAGCTCAAGGCTTTTCTCTCTTCTTCTACCTCTTCTTTTACTCTTTTTTGCACTATGAGTAGCTAAGCCCTTTGTGATGGGTTGTTTGGAATGAAATGATACTTTGATACCAAGTTGGGGTAATATAATTTGTAAAACTTTATATTTTATTCTATGATGATTTCTTTCTACTTATATCTCATTTCCCATGTTTCTTCTTGTGGTTTGTGTTTGGAAGCATGAATTAATTGTTGTTTTATGCTTGAAATCACCTAATTCTAGGAGAAGATGGCATATGTGAGGCTATCTAGGGATTCACTCCTAGGTCCACCTAGTGTATTCCTAGCTAGCACCCAATATTCCCACACATATACCCCTTCTCTTACTCCTAGGTGTGATATCTAAGTGGCTAGTGTAGGATTGGTTAGTGTAATTTCCTAGGAGTTTACTAAAAGGTAGATGGTGAGTAATGTGAGGTGAAGTACCCTCACCTCTGCTCCCCATTCCTACCTTTGGCTCCCAATTACACTAAGCACTCTCACACAATAAACCTAGATTAGTCAAATCCAATTGAGTTCCCACCTAAAATTTGGTCCAATTGAGCCTAGTAAGGACAAATAGGGTGTGCAAGGGTGTAGTTCCCCTTCACACACTCTATTATATCCATGGCCAACCAAAAATCTAGGGTGATTCTGTTGCATTTGACTACTATTTTAGTTTAGAAATCCACAATGAATTGTTAGGTTTTGCATAGTATGTTTCTCAAGACTAATATCTTAGTATCACTCTCCCAAATGTCCCACCTCTCTTTAATATTTCTCAAAACCCATCTTGCTCTCTTAGCTTGTTCATTCTAGTTTAGTTAATTGTTTACTTGCTATTCTTGTTGATTGCCTAGTTTTGGATAGTTAGGTCTTGCTAGAGTAGTTAGTGTTCTTTGGATCTTGCTAGATTTAATCTTTCTAGTTAGTGATAATCTAGGTCATTAATTGCTTTAGTGTCTAACTTTCTTATCTAGTGTAACTTAATTTTAATCTCTTGCTCTTGTTTACTTAGTTTCTTTTTTTTTGTTAGCTATAATTAACTTCTTTAGGGTTAAACTACGGTTTCACTTATTTTGTTCTCTTTCTTGCTTTCTTGCATGAAACATAGTGTAATCAAACCAAAACCAACTTTAAACCCTAAAAACCCTAATCTTCTATATAGGAACATAGTTTACTCCAACTAAGCTCTAGTGCCCCCCTCCCTACAGATCGCCCCCCCTCTCCCTACAGATCAACCCTTATCTTGCCTCTTGCCTATACTATAACATGACCCCCTATGCTTGCAGGTGAATTGTGATTAGTTTGAGTGAGTGTGTTAGACTAGGCTAATTATAAATATCAAAAGATCCCAATGCATTCGCTAAAGGCACATCTAATCCAAATTCACTGGGTTAGGAGTACCTCAAGTGAAGACGTACCACATAGCTCTTCATCCCCATACTCTTTCATTTATCAATGGGAATACCGTCTGGTCTGTATGAATTTCTAATTTTCATATTTTTCAAAGCATTCTTGATCTTACATAGTGAAACCCATCATGCAAAAATTATATCTCTTATATTCACATCACTTGAGTCTCTTACATTATTTACATATCTACATTGAAAAGCATATGGAATGAATTTCTCCATTGATTCGTGATATCATCATCCTTCACTAGAGTTTCAACATCTTCATTCTTGATGTGATTTACTTGACTCAAGTCCCATCCTTTCCTTTCTCTTATATGAGCCATTGTATATATATATATATATATATATATATATATATCCCCTTATCTTGTGCCCATCTTCTTATAAATATCATCAAAGTATCTATACCTTTCCTCCTGAATAACCTTTTTTGATTCTTTCTTTGCTTGTATCTCTAAAAAGTTGCATCATCTCAAGAATCAGAAAATCTCCTATAGACTTCCATTTTGAGTTTAATAGCCTTTTATACTACATCATTCCACCACCAACTATTGTTTTGTAGAGGACCACCACCATTGGACTCTCTTAATACCTCTTTAGAAAATTGTTTTATACAAAAACTCATATTATGCCACATAGTGTAAACATCGGACACCAAGTTCCAACTTCCTTCCTTGATGAGTTTATCATGAAAAGTCAATTTCTTTTCTCCTTTAAGATTCCACCATTTGATCATGCTATCCTAGTTTCAGTTATGCTTGTCTTTGTTGATTGTCATGTTGATATAAAAAACTACCAACCTATGTTGGGTGGTGAGTTCTTGGCTAGGAATCACTTTACAATCCACCTACCTTGTAAGGAAATAGTCTGTTTGTCTACAATTGTGCCCACTCTTGAAAGTAATCATATGAGATTATCTTTTCTTGAAATTGATGTTTGTCAAAATCATATCATATGTGACTACAAAATTGAATATCCTCTCTCCTTCTCCATTCCTACTATGGTATCCAAAACTACCATTAATGTTCACATATCTAGAATTTCAATTCCCACAAGACCTCTTAAATCACTCTAATAATAATTTTCTCCTCTATCGGTATTCCATGCATCAATTCATCCATGTCATTCCCAAAATCCTTCTTAGCCTCCTCATTAAGGCCAACTTGGGGGATAAGTGCTAATAATGTTAAATATCATTCCCACAAGAACAACCTCGATAGCTATGATTCTACTCTCATCATGGTGATCTTGACGATATCATCCTTCAACATCTTACCAAAAAAATTCCTACACCATTTCTATGTTTGTCATTACATGTATACTAGATTTTCTACCATGTGTCTCTTATCTCTCTGCATCATTCCCCTATCTACATGGTTTCTTGTAAGCAATCTATATTTACTTCTCTTCTAATCACATTATAATAGAATGCATAATAAAAATGGACAAGATGCACACTTCTGCTACAAATCCACCACTTAATCATCATTTTCTATATGTAATACTATGAAGAGGTTGGTAGTTGCCACTATGTTGTAAATAAATGGGTATTCGAATTGATGGATAAAAGGACACATGTGTTAGGCACTCACATGTTGGGTCAAACTCATCGGGAAAGCATTTATCCAAGCACATTAGAGCATGTCTCATCCTACACAGAGGGTGTGATGACCTGAAACAAATCAAGCCATCACCAGTAAAAAATTGTGGAATTACCATAAACAACGGATTAACAAAAATCACTAAGCATTAAAACCATTTTACAAGGAGATCCATTACCAGGAAACTCTTACTGAGAGATCTAAAACTTATATATATCATGGTTCACATAGCACATACACTGTTTCATCTCATCTCAAGGACAACATATAATAGTTTCTTTGTCAAAACATATGCTGAAGCAACATAAAACCTCGAGGCATACAAGCCAAAATCTCAGATCGTTCACGAAACCATTACGTACTGACTTCAGGGACCCGAGAATATAGAGACGACAAATAAGACTTCTATCTACAAGACACAATAGACAGTACACTCAACCTGAGTTGTCATGCTATCCCAGTTGTTGTTCTCCTTCTGTAGAAAGGTCTCTACCACTTCGTGCACATCCACCTAAAAATTGTGGATCCCACGGGGTGAGACAATTGTCCCAGCAAGAGATATAACTCTTCACCGAATATATTATTATCACGGTTAAGCAGTATAAAATCGAGCAAAGGTTCTTTTTATATTAACGTGCAGGATTAATCATTGTTATAAGCATAACGGAGTAATCTCTTTTCCTACAAATGATGCATCTATCTATGGTAGAGCAATAAATCATTTATTTACTTTGCAAGGAATATATAGAAACATGAATAACATCTATCCAACTAAGATGTATAAAAGGAGTGTACATCAACCAATGTCTTTCCGTATTTGATTCTTAAGCAAATACGCTACACGGCTGATGACATATTACAATCATACTTATACACTAAGGAGATGAAGTATACCATTCATGCTCCAACCAACCACTAATAAGTTGAAATCGGTACCATACAAGGTCAATGGCAGAGTCGGTTGTCAAGACCTCACCTGTCTCGATAAGTACGAGACCACTTAGATTTAGCAGGACATCTTGTGTCAGTTGCTGGCAGGACATCTTGTGTCATATGCAAATAGCATGCTGGGGTATAGTGACATCTTCGCTATAGAGTTACTTCTGTAGCATGTACTCTCTTCGGGAGAAGTCCACGTAGCTTTCCCGGATTATAATATAAGGATACGGAAGATTAACATCAATTCCTCTCCTGGTCAGGAGATTTTATACTTCAATCGCGATACCACTTAGAAATGAAGAAAGATTTACACATCAACTTCTTATTTGGTCGGGTGATTTACATCATCCCATGATAAATAATGAAGGTGTGACATCAATTATCCATTGGGACGTTTGGATATACTATGTCCTTCACCCTTACATATTCAAAAATATGCTTTCTGAGTTAAACTCGTTTCACCATCAACAATTTCTGACACTGAATGGATCTATGGTCAGGGCACTACATGTTGAGATTTAACTTGATTAATTAGGTACATTACAATATTCTTTTAGCATCAACCAAGTTTCAAACATGAATTATAACAGATGCTATAATGAAAGTTGTAGTACTTTTTAAGATCTTTGTAACACTTTGAATATATAACACTCGGGATCTCAGTCCATTATCGCAATAACGGGAATTCTCATCCTTTCACATTATCATCATCATGATTACTAGATTTGGGTATTCAAACCCTTAGATCATCACTTAGCATTGTTACCTCTATAATGGGTAACTATTACCTACATGTTCTTAGACCAAGGTATTCAACACATTTGTTGTACAAATATTTCACATAGCTCACATAGTTCATTAAATATCTTGTCACCTCTCACTAGGCAGCAATTATCTTTTAAGATATCATATTATATAATCATTATACTTGTTGTACATATATTTAACATGGCTCACAAGGCTCATTTAAATCCATTCCATATAAACCATCATAGCTCATACCTGGCTATGTTCATTATCTCGTGATTTCATGAAAAGCACTCTAACAATATACGACATCACTACGCAATTCAAGAGAGATACATCCTTTCCATTATTAGGGTTAGGATTGCCTATTTTAATCAAATAGGATTTTAAATTCACATCATCACTATGTGATATAAGAGAGATACATCCTTCAAATTATTAGGGTTAGGATTTCTCAATCTTAACCGATTAAGGTTGTAAGAGCATACCATCGCCCTTCATTAGGGTTAGGTTTTCTCGTTATTAACAATTTAAGGATTCAAGATCATATTATCTAGAATAAAACCCTAATTCGTACTCCACTCATCTTAGGAGTATTAATGCATACTTATTTAACATGATCACTTATATATAGGTTTCCCTCTTATCCTTATTAGGATGTTCATTACACCATGCTTTTATTAAGTTGGCTCAATTCTCTTCTTAAGATACATTAGATTACAACTATCAAATTGTATTAACTTCTTAAGATACATTAAATTCATTGCATCTTAATGTTGCATTGAGTTACAACTCACCATATACATTACTCAACTAGACACATTGGTTTGAGATATTCCCACCATACCGGGCATCAAGATACATGTATACCACCATATTATACCTAAGATGTACCCTTATCATCATGTCAGGCATCTATATTGGGTATGTGGTATAAACACATCACCATATAGGTTTTAGGGTATATACCCTAGTTCCATATCGTGTACCTATGTCAGGTTAGTTATCACTTAGGTTTTCTCATTCTCAAGTTGAGCCCATATCGTGTAAGAGCTAGATGCTTGACCCCATATTGGGTATAAACTGAATATTCGGTGCCATATCGGGCACAAGAGTATACTCAATACTATATCATGCACAAGATGTGCATCATATCGTGCATGGGGTGTATTCTTCTTCATGGTATAGTTTGAGAAATGTATATTCAATACCATATCAGGTTTCCACCTTGGGTTTTCATATCGGGTTTGCATGTTAGGTAATCTATCAGTTAGACCATTAGGATCATACCCTTTTATGCTTTCAAAGATCAGTTGTATCATATAAATGCATGACAATCTAGATATCAGGTTGGATTCTTTCAATCCTTCATACAAAAAATAGGATGTGTTGGGTTTTTATGTCATTACATAAAGTTTCATCTCTATATCAGTTAGGGTTTCAACTCTAAACTGTGTAGAGTATTCAACTAACACTATATCGTGCATGAGGCATGATCTTTCCCTTGTATCATATATAAGGTGTAAATAGGTGCTACTCCTATCATCCATGAGATATCTTTCATGTGGTATCGCTCACCACCATATCGGGTTACCCTTCATCTTGGTTTTCATATTCCCATCTAGGTTTTCAACCCATATCGGGTTAGGATATAGCCTAACACCATGTCGTGCATAATGTGAATATATGACCTCATATCATGCTCAAAAGGTGTATATGTATTACTTATATCGTTCATGAGATAAACACCTTTCACCATATCGTGTTTATGGTATACTCATATCAACATGTAGGGTTACTTATCCTCTAGGGTTTTGGTATATCATGTTGGAATTAATGCTTGGTTCCCTATCATGCATAGGGTGCATGAATTGATCTCATATCATGAACATAGTGTTTCCTTAACAACATATCATGCATGAGGTATTCACGTAATCATCATATTGGGCAAGAAGTACCTACTCATTACCATATCGAGTTAATGGTGTGTTCACTTCATCATATTGGGTTTTGAGGTGCTTCAACCCATATCGGGTTGGACCTTGATGATGTCATCATCATCAACCTCTAGAATCTTCTTCTTACTATTCTAGATCATGGACAACAGTCCTAAGATACTCTTGAAACTCAAAGGAGTATCAATTAATCAAAGAAATTTGAAATTGAAAGTAGATCATCAAGTTCAACAATATTGAAGGTGAATAATAGCATAGTTGGGTTTAAGTTATATAACCCGCCTTATGAACCACTTCAAAGATCCAAGCTCCGAAGCTTCTCATTCATAAGGTTGAATATGAGCTTATCCAAGGTCCAAGGCTCGTTCACAACTCCTCCATATATAAGATATCACCACAGTTTAAGAATTTGGTGAAGAAGAAAAGAGAGGAATATCTATAACCCGAAATCATACTTCAACCAAGGTTGATGATGACCATGGCCTTACCTTATGTTTGGTGCTCGAGCTTCCCTTTCCCCATGAGTTATTTTGCACAATATCTAAGTGGTTTTCACGATATCTTCAAGAAAGAAAGTAGTGGGGTTCGTAAACTTCCAAAAGTAGGTGGAAGGAGAGGTATATATACTTGGGTTCATTCGAGAAGGTCTATAAGAGGTGTCTTCACCATATGCTACTAGGTGACACGTGGCCATGCATGATTGACACATGTCCATGCATTCAAACACACTTATCTTTACATGCAAAAGTCTACAGGATAATCTAGGGATAATATCTCGACCATTCCTTATCTTGTTGGATAAGGTATCTCATCTTTATCTCACAAATAAAGCAAATTGATACACTTTTTGTAAGGGGCATCTAACCCATCATGGATTACCTCCCTGAGTTTCATAGGTCGTCATGGCCTTTTCTAAGAGTCCAAAAACCGGGGACTCCCTCTATGCCCCCTTGGCCAATAGGGACTCTCAATTCTATGTCTACAACTCAATATAACTCAAGTAAGGGTTTTACCTTCAATTCATTCTTAGTATTTTCATCACTAAGAGTACCATCACTCAAAGGTGGTTCAATCATGGTGCCTCCTTCTTTATCTCTCTCCTCTAAATGATACATAGAGGGATTAGGGACACAATAGAGGTGGTAATTTTCATATCAACCCTATATTTTGGGTAAATTACAATTTGTACCAAAATTGGTACACAAAGCACTAACATTGTTCAAACAAGCTCAATACTTGGAATTAGGCTTTCCACAAGCCACCACTTAGCATCATTCTCTTTCTTATGATATTTCAAACATTTAGGACACATTAAACATGTGACATATTGCAATGTAACCCCTCATCTTGGGTAAATTGCACTTTACACTTAGACTATCAAATAATGCACAAATAGTTTGCATTTAAGCTCACACTTGAAAATAAACTTCACAAAGAGTCTTAATTACTTTTCAAAAGATTAGAAAAAGTTTATAATTAACTTTCTTAAGCAAAACTTCTACGGTTAAGCCAAAACTCAGGTCAAGGATGTTACAATTATAAACCCCTAATAAAGATTGTGTCCCCTAAATCCCGGATGAAGGAAAACAATCGTTATTCATGCATCGTATCATCAAGTCTCCACATAACATCTCATTGTCATGAAGATGCCATAGAACTTGGACCAGTACAAAGTCCTTCCATGCAGAGTTATCCTAGAATCTGCCATATAGGATACATACTCTACTCTCCCTTTTATTAAGGATTGTAGTGTCAATTCTGTGTCAGGTAACACTTTCTAAGTTAGAGCAGTAATATTCATACTTTGAATAATTCAGGTGTCAAATCTTATTGACTTATCAGCTTCTCAAATTACATCTTTTATGTAATAAGATTCTTGACCTTGGGAGTCTTCCATTTCCTCATTTAGTTTAGCATTTCTTTTCTAAAGAAAGACTAGAGTTTCATTCTATCACTCATTTGGGACCACAAGTCTTATCATACTTATGTTGTGCCATTCCAATATGTTGACACAATACTAAACTTTCTTATGACTTATTTTTAGTTGTCTTATTTCTTGTCATAAGGAGAGGCTACTTTTCAAAAAGAACTTATCTCAGAGGTATCTCTAAATGTTATGTATAACCTGCCTCAACAGATCTATATAGGGATATTCTAAGGAATTATTCCAAAATGATTCTACAATTGTTCCTTTAATTGATACATCCTTAATGATGTTATGTTTATGCAGAGAATAAACCCGTAACATATGATATCCATACTATAGTTATCTCAAAGATGACCCTTCTAGGTAACCAAACATGAATCATCTTATCAAGAGTCATGTTCTTATTTTCTTATACCATTGAAAGTTCTTGGATACTAGGATTCCTTACCTTAGTATTCATTACATGTGCCAAAACACATCATATCCTCATCATATCCATCTCTCTTGTTATTATTACCAAATACAAACATATAATAAGACCTTTCTTTCATCTTGGGGCATTACTTATTACACATATCTTTATCTTGGAACCAAAAACACAGGACTAACTAATAATTTTCTAGGTATCCATCAAAAGAACACTTCTAACTCATGCACATAAAGTGTCATAAGACTTACTTAATTATCATGTTCCTATAAGGAAAGAACATATGGAAACGCATTTCTCTTATCACCCCATCATCACCCAGGGTTGTTTATCAAAGAGAAGAGATTATCATCTCCTCTGATTATTGCATGAACTTTCAACTGTTCATGAGTCATTTGCTCTTGTTTCTTCCTAGGTTCCTTACCATCAACATAGGAATTCTAAGGATGATTACATGTCATTACTTATTTCTTTGTTATTGTCCAGCATGTTCATGAACATTTTATGATTTTATCACATTTCTCATTTTCACATTATAAAAAAAATCTTTACTATTCAAACAATCTTTATCAAACATGGATCATCTCCCATGTTCCTTTTCTCTTATCATGAGGATTATACTTTTGACTTCCTCATACACATAGATTGATCTAAGATCATCTCAGATTCCATTTTATTGCACTTAGAATGTGATTAAATTATCCATGCCATATTTTTAGTTTCACTATGCTCTTTACATTGTTTAAAATGACTACTCTATCAGAGTAATCAGAAAGATAACAATCTAAGAGTCTCATACTTACCTTGCCTTCAATAATTGAATACTTGGCTTGGGTATACAAGTACTAAGATTAGGTAGTATGCACCTTATTTAATATCATATACCTTTCTTTTCATATCATCCAAAATATAGGACTTAGCATCCCTGGATTTTCTCTAGGCATCACTTTTACACCTCATCCTCTTTCACACAGATAAAAGAAATTATAAAGCATTTTAAAGATTACTGAGCAGGATAGAAGTTCTCATCTTCCTTATGTCCTCATAGGATTAATCAAAGGAAGCTCAACAATAACTACATTCTCATACTTAATAGATAAAATCATGAAATGACATATCATAATGACACAATTTCATCTGACCTGTCTCAATTTGTGGATCGATTACTATCTCAGGCTGATTCATTGCATAGAATCATGTCGTTGCCTGATTCCAACATCGTGCTCTATCGTATGATGCAGATGGATCTGCTCGGGATGCCTTTCCACGTCCTCACGTGCCACTTCCAAACCATTGCCTTTGAGAGTCTTGTTGACTCTGCCTCAGTGGTTGGGTCATTCCCTTCCTTCTTTTCGGACAAGAGGGTCTAATATGCCCAATCTTTCTACAACCATAACATGTCCTATACGCATCCCCTGGTCTTGTCGTCCTTATAACTGATGTAGAAGCTAAGTCAAGAGTTCTAACTGGTGGAACATTAGGTCCTTTTCCCTTTCTTGGTAGCCACTTCCCTAGTGCATTAGACGTTTATTGCATTGGTGGCACCAAAAACTTCCCCTTTTTAGAACTACTAGGCATTTGTTCCCAAGTTCAGATAGATCTTTTCTTAATTCCTACCTCATTATCCTTTTCTAGACAGTTCTTTATAAAATGTCCTGGTTGCCTACACCTATAGAAAACTTTGTTTCCGTTTCGTAATCTAATTCCTTGGACATTTTCCACTGCTCCATTATAACTATGTGGATCAGAAATCCTGCCAGAGCCCAAATTGTCATCATTGGGATCTGGTAATCTAGGTTGTATTTCTTATATCTAATCCTTGATATGCCTCAATGCTGTCATAAATAGTCCAGTGAGAGCATTAATAGTAGGGTTCTCTATCATTGTTGGATCAAGATGGGGATTCTCAGGTAGTCATTCTTCTCTCGCCTGATCCCTTGCACCTTCTCCTGGTGTATCAGTATTGCTTTCAGCAATGTGTTCCTTGTGTTCTCCAGACATCCTTAAGTTTTACTCTATATTCTGCAAAAGTAGAAGTCACTATAAGACATACTGGAGGACACTAAAATAGGCTCAACACCTTAGTCCTATGTCTTTGTAGACTCAGCGAACCTTAAGCTCTGATACCAAAACTTTGTGATGACCCAAAACAAATCAAGCCATCACCAGTAAATAATTGCAGAATTACCATAAACAATGGATTAACAAAAATCACTAAGAATTAAAACCATTTTGCAAGGAGATCCATTACTAGGAAACTCTTATTGAGAGATCCAAAACTTATATATATCATGGTTCACGTAGTACATATACCATTTCATCACATCTCGAGGACAACATATAACAGTTGCTTTGTCAAAACATATGCTAAAGCAACATAAAACCTCGAGGCATACAAGCCAAAATCTTAGATCGTTCATGAAACCATTACATACTAACTCCAAGGACCTGAGAATACATAGACGACACATAAGACTTCTATCTACAAGACACGACAGACTGCACACTCAACTTGAGTTGTCACTGTTGTACCAATTGTTGTTCTCCTTCTACAGAAAGGTCTCTACCTCTTCGTGCACATCCACCTAAAAATTATGGATCCCATGGGGTGATACAATTGTCCCAACGAGAGATATAACTCTCCACCGACTATATTATTATCACAGTTAAGAAATATAAAACTGATCATACGTTCTTTTTATATTAACGTGCATGATTAATCACTATTATAAGTAGAAAAGAGTAATCTCTTTGCCTACAAATGATGCATCTATCTATGGTAGAGCAATAAATCATTTATTTACTTTGCAAGGAATATAAAGAAACATGAATAACATCTATCCAACTAAGATGTATAAAAGGAGTGTACATCAACCAATGTCTTTCCGTATTTGATTCTTAAGAAAATATGCTACACGGATGATTACATATTACAATCATACTTATGCCCTAAGGAGATGAAGTATATCGTTCATGCTTCAACTGACCACTAATAAGTTGAAATCGGTACCATACAAGGTCAATGGAAGAGCCGACTATCCATACCTCACATGTCTCGGTCAGTATGAGACCACTTAGATTTAGCAGGACATCTTGTGTCAGCTACAGGCAGGACATCTTGTGTCATCTGCAAATAGCATGTCAAGGTATAGTGACATCTTCTCTATAGAGTTACTGTCGTTGCATGTACTCTCTTTGGGAGAAGTCCACGTAGCTTTCCCGGATTATAATATAAGGATAAGGAAGATTAACATCAATTCCTCTCCTGGTCGGGAGATTTTATACGTGAATCTCGATACAACTTAGAAATGAAGAAGGATTTACACATCAATTTCTTATTTGGTCGGGAGATTTACATCATCCCATGATAAATAAGGAAGGTGTGGCATTCTCCATTGGGATGTTTGAATATACTTCGTCCTTCACCCCCACATATTCAAAAATATGCTTTTTGAGTTAAACTCATTTCACCATCATCAATTTCTAACATTGAATGGATCTATGGTCAGGGCATTACATGATGAGATTTAACTTGATTTATTAGGTACATTACAATATTCTTTTAGCATCAACCAAGTTTCAAACATGAATTATAACAGATGCTATAAAGAAAGGTGTAGTACTTTTTAAGATCTTTGTAACACTTTGAATGTATAACACTCGGGATATCAGTCCCGTGTCACAATACTGGGAATTCTCATCCTTTCACATCATCATCATCATCATGATTACCGGATCTGGGTATTCAAACCCTTAGATCATCACTTAGCATTGTTACCTTTGTAATAGGTAAATATTACCTCTAGGTCCTTAGACCAAGGTATTCAACACATTTGTTGTACAAATATTTCACATAGCTCACATAGTTCATTAAATATCTTGTCACCTCTCACTAGGCAGCAATTATTGTAAGGACCCTGACCTCCATTTAGGGCTTATCATGTTTGCTTTGCTTAACCCTGATGCTTAGTTGCTTGCTAATCACCTTTAGTGGTGATTAGGGTTTGTTGGTACTTTGTTGAGAGCTGGAGGTGCTACTTGCAATTAACCCAAGTCTAGGGTTTGTGGGCAAGTTTGTCACCTTGTGAGGTGTTCCTCCCTCTACTTGCTTCCTCTAGTGTTGAGAGGAAGGGTTGGGCTCGTTGCTTGAGTTCCTTGGGCTTGGTTGAGCCTTGTTGGGCCTTGTTGTGCCTTGCCTTTGCTTCTTTGGACCTTGTGTCGGGCAAGAGTGCCCTGTGTCGGCCTTGGTGTGTCGGCCTGTGCTTGTGTCGGCTAGTGGTGTGTCGCCCAGGGTGTGTGTCGGCCATGGCGTGGGTGTGTCGGCCATGGTGTGGAGGTGTGTTGCCCATGGACCCTTTGACTCTCTTTGACCTTATTTGTGTCACCACTAGTGGACACTTGGAGCTTGATGCTTGCATGTGGCAATGGCCTTGAACATGTGTTTAGGACATGTTGGAGTGGTGGCTTTGCACATGGACAAGTGTCCCTAGGTGGGCGACACCTTGCCTTATCTTTCCTTAGTTTCTCCTCCATCCTATCCTATATATGTGTTTCCTTTCTCTTAGTAAGGATCCCTTTAGTTCCTTAGTCTCCCTCTCCTTGGTGCATGACACCCTCTTCCTTTGCAAGCTTGGTGGTCGATCCTTGCCTTGGAGTCTCCTTCTTCCTCTAGTGGTGGCCGAACCCTAGAGTGCCTTGCTCTCCTCCTTGTGGTGGTGCTTGGAGCTTGGATCTAGGAGCTTGGAGCTTGCTTAAGGCAGGTTACATAACTCCTAACCCTAACTACACTACCTTCTTTTATGTTCTTATATGTTGCTATGATCATCTCGGCTATGTGTGTTGACTAGTTTAGTTCCTTGCTTAGTTGTACCTTGTTGTCCGAACCATGTGTTCTAGGGTTTCTTGGTGAGAAACACCCCTTTCTCTCCTTGGTCTTGAGAAGTGAGCTTGAACTCTAGAGATAAGAGCAATACTCCTCTGTCATTTGAGTTGAGAGGTGAGATTGTATTCTAGTTGCTTGACAACACCCTCCTCTCACTATGGACTTGAAAGGTGAGCTATGTAGTGGTTGTGGACCTTGGTTGTGGTTGAACCTTGTGTCACTCGATTGGTGTTAAGAAGCTTGGCAAGACCCCTCTCTCTTGATAGTTGAGAGGTGAGTCATCTTCTTGATCCATTAGGGTTTTGGTGCCCTTGTGCTTGAGGTTGGTGATGACCCTGTCGGGTTGCATCTTGGCCGATATGGCCTTGGGGTTGGTGTTGCCCGATACCCCTCTTGACCTAGAGCCTTGGACGTTATGTTGTTGTGGCTGTGTCAGACGTTGCACCTAGTCCCTACCTTGTGTGTGTTGGGCATCATACATTGACGAGTAACCTGCCTGATACACTTAGCCTATGTGATGGCTTGGTGTCGTTGTGCTTTGAGGCGTGGAGTTTGTTATCTAGTTCTGTGGTGTTGTGATGGGTGTCACACTAGTCTTTGCCATGTGTGTCAGCCGATAGGTCCAGTCTTGGTTAGCTGAGCGACAGGATCCTTGTTGCCCAGTTGAGCTGCATCCTTTGGGCGTTGTTCCTTGTTGTGTGGTGATGCCCGCCAGAGTGTCACCTAGTATCCCTAAGTCGTTGCTTTTTTATTCTCATTGCACCTGATGAGCGACACACCCATAGACTCAGTTGCCCGATAGGCTTCATGGCTGTCGTACCCTTGATACCTGACGCAGCGTTGCCCGACTTGAGGTGCATGACATGCGTTGCACGATACACATGTGCGCACGAGATGTCTTGGTGCCTTGGGTGCCTCATGCATGTGGTTGCACGACACATGTTGCACAATACACCTAGATGCACGATACATCCTGAGATGGTAGATTGGTACCTTTGCTTAGTGCTTGGTAATTATGTGGATGGTTTTCTTGACCGTTATGTGGTTGAAGTGTTGGGTGATAGGGAAGAGTACCCTGCCCGATACCAACCTTTGGTGAGGATGCCCTACCCATCACACCTTTGGTGAGGGTAGTGGGCACTTCTAGCGAGGGTCTTGTTCCTTATATGGATAACCTATGTGCTAGATCTTTCTCTATGATGTCACGTTTGGTTGACAATAGAAACCCTTGATATGCTTGATGGTAATTGCTATAGTAAGTGCACATCTATGTAACTTGCCATGATAGTACCTGTGTTTATGATCATCTTGAATCATCTGAATAATGCTAAGGAAATGATAAGCATATAAGATGCTTTGCTTGATGATATGACCTATGTCTATGGTCACATGTTGAGGCACGTATGTTAAAGCATATGATCATCAATGTCACCCTATATTGAATAATATGATTCTTGTGTCAATCCATGATAATTGTGCACACTAACCATGTAGGTATAGATACATAGCCAGGTAAAGGGCTATGAGGTATATATGTGTTTGAGTAACACTGCTCTGATGGTTACTCTTGATGATGAGATGATATATGTGTTTTGGTCTGAGGACTTGAGTTTGGCTAAAGTTCCCATTTGAGGTGTTATCCTCTGATGATGATCTGGAATTGATATCCCAAGTGATAGAGAATGCCTATTGAGGTAGTGGTTTCTTGTGATGAGGGGTTGAGATCCCATGGCAATGTGATGATCCTTGAAATGGATCTAGATGGTTGGAAAGAGGCCAAGTGGTAACATGTAATGTTGGATCCTTGTTATGGATCAGGATGATGTTGATGACAGTAAAAACCTGACGTTGAGTTTCATGTTATTTATTCTTGTTCTTGTTTTCATGTTATACAACTTGGTTGCCTCAACAATCCACTTAAAATATGCGAACTAATCACAGTGGAACATATCATGTAGTTTTCCCTGACCATAGATCCATCATCGTCAGGAGCTGGTGATGGTGAAATGGGTTCTCCTGTGGGTTAACCCGGAGCGCATATTGTTGAATATGCGAGGTTTCTCCTAGCCTAAAATATTGAGGATTAGAGTGCAACTTCAGTTGTAGACTCAGGATATGTATAGAGAATGGTGAACAGGCCCATGGCTCAGGATATGTGATATGGGAGCATGAATGCGTTCATGGCTCAGAGCACGGTGAATAGGCCCGTGGCTCAGTTTCACTAGCGTCGAGACCTGTACCGAGGTGGGCTAGGCAGAGGGTAGCCTGCAGGAGCTAACCCTGTGGCTGAGGCCACTTAAGCACGAGACTACGGTCCTACTTATGTTGTACTCGTGCACTGACCACGAGGTGGGAGGTCGTGGAGTCCGGTTCTCCCATTGACCTTGTATGGCAACGACTCTGAGTTTCGCAGCCGTCGGTTGGGTCTGAGCGGTACGGCTCACTTCCTCAAGGCATAACAATATGTAATTTAGTCGAATAGTATTTACTGCTTAAGACAAAACATGGAACATTGATTGAGGCCTTGCTTGTGTAGTTACTCTCGTTATACTTGCAGTTACTTATACGTTCCTTATGTTATGAGGTAAGATCTTATCAATCTTATTTTGTTAATCATGTTCCATAAAGAAATACTTGGGTATATGCCTTCCGTACAGTCTGGTAAGCCTGATGGTAAGAATAGTCTTGTTATATAAACCACTCTTGTTGTACATTTTATCCGTTATCTGCCGTTGTTACTTTAATCCTCCTTTGGTTTTATGGTTTCAACGAAGAGTTATGTTTCTCGCTGGGACTGTGTGTCTCACCCCGCTGGTTTGTAACCTTTTTAGGCGTTCAAGCTGGATGTGGTACTGGTGGTCGCGGGGTTGCGGCCGAGCAGCAAGAAGAGCAGTAGAAGGCAATAGATGGACATGTTGTTGTTTTGGTTGTTTTGTTGTAGAGTCTTAGAGTCATCCCTGTACTCTTAGGTCCTTGGGGGCGTTTTGACGTTGTTTCATTAGATGTATAACCGTTGATGTTTTGTATATCCTGCTGTTGGCTGGATGTGGGCCGTTTTGTATGTAATAACAGGTGATGAACTCATGTGATGGCTTGATAGCTGATCTCCTAAGCTGTGGACACGTGTCAAGATCTTGTAAATGTTTATATAACCTATTTCTTGTAGGATGGGGACCTAAATGTAATAGTTTCTCCGTTATTCCGCTTTCTGCAATCAGTTTTAATTAACCCATGTTTTTGGTAAGTTTGTGGTTTATGGTGTTTTACGCACATTTTCGCGTAACACCTCACTGTCTGTGTGATAGTGGGATGTGTTGCCACAATTATCTTTTAAGATATCAGACTGTATAATCATTATACTTGTTGTACAAATATTTCACAAGGCTCATTTAAATCTATTCCATATAAAACATCATAGCTCATACCTGGCTATGTTCATTATCTCATGATTTCATGATAAGCACTCTAACAATATACAACATCACTATGCAATTCAAGAGAGATACATCCTTTCCATTATTAGGGTTAGGATTGCCTATTTTAATCAAATAGGATTTTAAATTCACATCATCACTATGTGATATAAGAGAGATACATCCTTCCCATTATTAGGGTTAGGATTTCTCAATTTTAACTGATTAAGGTTGTAAGAGCATACCATCACCCTCATTAGGGTTAGGTTTTCATCTTATTAACAATTTAGGGATTCAAGATCATATTATCTAGAAGCAAACCCTAATTCATACTCCACTCATATTAGGAGTATTAATGCATACTTATTTAACATGATCACTTATATACAGGTTTCCCTTTTATCCTTATTAGGATGTTTATTGCACCATGATTTTAATAAGTTGGCTCAATTCTCTTCTTAAGATACATTAGTTTACAACTATCAAATTGTATTAAATTCATTACATCTTAATGTTGCATTGAGATATAACTCACTATATACATTACTCAACTAGACACATTGGTTTGAGGTATTCCCACAATATCGAGCATCAAGATACATGTATGCCACCATATTATACTGAAGATGCACCCTTATCATCATGTCAGGCATCTATATCGGGTATGTGGTATAACCACATCACCATATCAGTTTTAGGGTATATCCCCTAGTTCCATATCATGTACCTATGTCAGATTAGTTATCACTTCGGTTTTCTCATTCTCAAGTTGACCCCATATCGTGTAAGAGCTAGATGCTTGACCCCATATTGGGTATAAACTGAATATTGGGTGCCATTTCGGGCACAAGAGTATACTCAATACTATATCATGCACAATATGTGCATCATATCGTGCATGGGGTGTATGCTTCTTCATGGTATAGTTTGAGAAATGTATATCCAATACCATATCGGGTTTCCACCTTGGGTTTTCATATCGGGTTTGCATGTTAGGTAATATATCAGTTAGACCATTAGGATCATACATTTTTATGCTTTCAAAGATCAATTGTATCATATAATTGCACGACAAACTAGATATCAGGTTGGATTCTTTCAATCCTTCATACAAAAGATAGGATGTGTCAGGTTTTATTTCATTATATAAAGTTTCATCTCTATATGAGTTAGGGTTTCAACTCTATATCGTGTAGAGTATTCAACTAACACTATATCGTGCATGAGGCATGATCTTTACCATGTATCATATATAAGGTGTAAATAGGTGCTACTCCTGCCATCCATGAGATATCTTTCATGTGGTATTTCTCACCACCATATTGGGTTACCCTTCATCTTGGTTTTCATATTCCCATCTAGGTTTTCAACCCATATCGGGTTAGGATATTACCTAAAACCATGTTGTGCATAATGTGAATATATGACCCCATATCATGCTCAAAAGGTGTATATATATTACTTATATCGTTCATGAGATAAAAACCTTTCACCATATCAGTTGTTTATGGTATACTCATATCAACATGTAGGGTTACTTATCCTCTAGGGTTTTGGTATATCGGGTTGGAATTAATGCTTGGTTCCCTATCGTGCATAGGGTGCATGACTTGATCTCATATCATGCACATAGTGTTTCTTTAACAACATATTATGCATGAGGTATACACATCATCATCATATCGGGCAAGAAGTACCTACTCATTACCATATCAAGTTAATGGTGTGTTCACTTCATCATATTGGGTTTTGAGGTGCTTCAACCCATATTGGGTTGGACCTTGATGATGGCATCATCATCAACCTCTAGACTCTTGTTATTACTATTCTAGATCATGGACAACAGTCCTAAGATACTCTTGAAACTCAAAGGAGCTTCAATTAATCAAATAAATTCGGAATTGAAAGTAGATCATCAAGTTCAACAATATTGAAGGTGGATAATAACATAGTTGGGTTCAAGTTATATAACCTGCCTTATGAACAACTTCAAAGATCCAATATCCAAATATTCTCATTCCTAAGGTTTAATATGAGCTTATCCAAGGTCCAAGGCTCGTTCAAAACTTCTCCATATACAAAGAATCACCATAGTTTAATAATTTGGTGAAGAAGAAAAGAGATGAATATATATAACCCAAAATCATACTTCAACCAAGGTTGAAGATGACCATGGACTTACCTTATGCTTGGTGCTCGAGATTCCCTTGCTCCTTGAGCTATTTTGCATGATATCTAAGTGGTTTGCACGATATATCCAAGAAAGAAAGTAGTGGGGTTCGTAAACTTCCATAAGTAGGTGGAAGGAGAGGTATATGTACTTGGGTTCATGAGAGAAGGTGTATAAGAGGTGTCTTCACCATATGCTGCTAGGTAACACGTGGCCATGCATGATTGATACATGTACATGCATGATTGATACATGTACATGCATGCACACACACTTATCTTGACATGCAAAAGCCTATAGGATAATCTAGGGATAATATCTCAGTGATTCCTTATCTTGTTGGATAAGGTATCTCATCTTTATCTCACAAATAAAGCAAACTGATACACTTTTTGCAAGGGACATATAACCTATCATGGATTACCTACCTGAGGTGCATAAGTCATCATGGAATTTTCTTAGAGTCCACAAAATGATAGGAGACTCCATCTATGCCCCCTTGGTCGATAGGGACTCCCATTCTACGTCCACAACTCGATATAGCTCAAGTAAGGGTTTTACCTTCAATTCTTTCTTAGTCTTTTCATCACTAAGAGTACCATCACTCAAAGGTGGTTCAATCATGGCACCTCTTTCTTTCTCTCTCTCCTATAAATGATACATAGACGGAGTAGGGACACACTAGAGGTGGTAATTTGCATGTCAACCCTATATTTTGGGTAAATTACAATTTGTACCAAAATCGGTACACAAAGCACTATCATTGTTCAAACAAGCTCAATACTTGGAATTAGGCATTCCACAAGCCACCACTTAGCATACTTCTCTTTATTATGATATTTAAAACACTTAGGACACATTCAACATGTGACATATTGCAATGTAACACCTCATCTTGGGTAAATTGCACTTTACACTTAGACTATCAAATAATGTACAAATAGTTTGCATTTAAGCTCACACTTGAAAATAAACTTCACAAAGAGTCTTAATTACTTTTCAAAATATTAGAAAAAGTTTATAATTAACTTTATTAAGAAAAACTTCTAGGGTTAAGCCATAACTCAGGCCAGGGATGTTATAGAGGGTGTCAAAAATCCTATCTACTATGGTTGTTTGAAGAGGCACAACCTACTCCGATCACTTACATGTTTGTTATTGTGGGATGAAATTGTGTCTATCTCTAATTGTTTAATGTTATTTTAGCATTTTTTCTTACTAGAAGAATAATCAAATCCATCACCCTTTATGTGTCTCTTGTGTGAACACTATACATCAACTTCTATTGTTTCATCTTGGGATATTAGTAACAACCCAAATCTAATGCATCATTGTTCTTAATTGACAGACACAACAATACTCTTAAGGTTGGTTCTCACATGCCAATATTCCCATTCCATTCTTAATGTCTTCTGCTTTATGTTGGTTTGTATTTTTGCCTATATGTTTTATCAACACACTATACATCAACTAGACAATATTTATTTTCTCTACCAACATATGTAAAGACCCTACCTTTATGATCATATTCTTACAAATTTATATTGGAATATATAAAGAAAATTTCTTACATTCATGCTTTAAATCAGGGTTCATGAAAGCCTATTTATAAGGACTACAAGATTAAAACAAAGATGGGTCATCTATACTGTTCAATCCATATAGGACATCTCCTACATGTCTCTTTTAAGCCTTATGTCGATTTAATATCCATGTATATCCTGAAGGGATAAATCATCCACAACATGGGCCAAAGAGAAAAGAAATTCATCCAATGATGGTATTCAATCCTTATTGTTGAGCTATTTAAAAAAGTCCAAAAGAGAAGATTGAATGCATTACAAACTAAGGACTATTTGGAGGACTTAGGCTAATAAGTAAAGGATTTCAAGGATCAAGGTATTCAAGGATTCAAGTTTGTAATATAAAATTCACAAGACTATTCAAAGTAAAAATTATGAGGATTGTTAACAAAAGAAAATGTAATCAAGGATATCTATATTTTCCAAACATTAAGATATAAAAAATTTCCAAATATATAAATTCTCCATTGGAACTTTTCATCTCATATTGCATGTTCACTAGGGCTAGTTTCAAAGTGTTGTTCTCTCTAAGAAAGAATGACACCTTCACCTATTGTGGTAATCAGTGTTGGGGGAGCTCTATGTCCAATATCTACTATGTATGGTTGGGGGATAAAACCCACTAAATCAAGAAGTTGTAACTCTTGCAAATGTTAAATTTTAATGCCAATGTCAAAATCTAATACATATAATATTCAATAGTTAAATGGTTACCTTCAAGAGGAAAGATAGGATAAAAATAATAACTTTAGGTTCACCACTTTTAACCAAGTTACATGCATGCATTTCAATATGAAGGTAAACAACCCAAAAGAGAATAGAGAATATAGTACCTTTAGACTCCGAGTTTGGACAAGTATAGTTTGATTTTTATATGAATTGATGAAGATAGAGCTAAAAAGTACAAGAATATTTTTATTTTTGTCTTGGAATCAAGTGTTGTAACTTTATTTCAGAGTAGGTGTCGTGGAACCATTTATTACCCAAATCCAAACTCCAAAGGACTAGAAAATTAATGGGAAAGGACTCAAGAATCCATCCATAGAATGGAGTACATTCAAATAATATATCCATGAAATAAAACCACAATAACAACTTTATAAACCATAAGGTACGAGCAACAAGGATTTATGCATAAAAGAAAATAAACTTAATACTAACATCAAGATAATAACCCTTCTAGATTTAAACTGTATGGATATTTCATTTGCATGTCACTAGATGATTCCAAAAGTGAAAAGTGCATTTGATTGTCATATAAGAGAAAAATAAATAATCATGGTAATATTTTCATAATTTACATGTCACCTAAAATTGTCAAACAGGTATGCATCAGCACAATTGTGTTGAGTACGCTATACAAACATATAAAAATCTTTGGTTTAAAAGAAAATATATTGCTTGTATAAAACTTAATATTATGATAATAACAGATGAGACACCATTGAAGACTTTATTTTTAATGGTCAACCATGCTTTAAGTTTATTTAGACTTTGCCAACAATTATCATAAAGCCTTTGGCCAACTTCCTAAAGAAGGGGTATGTGAGGGACATTTAAGCAGAAGTTATGTACCTTGTTTCAACATGACGGACTACAAGAGTAAACATCAAGAGTTAACCATATATGTAAGTTATCTTAAGTCCATCACCAAGAGTAACCCTTTTGTCAAAATAGAGTACCCTTGCTTGATAAATTAAGTGGGTACACCCAACTTGTGTCCTTAACTTTGAGATACATGCAAGTGCACAAGGTTGTCTAAAGGATAGATATAATCATTCTTTCAAGTTTATTCAATCTATTATAATAAAGATAAAACATATTAGTCATAGGTAAAATGTACATAAAGACAAGAAGTTTTATACATATTCATACAAGCAAGTTTTAGTACCACTATTTTGGCTAGTAGGAAGGTAAAACGTACCTTGGTGAAGAGCACTAGCATATATTTACTTCTTAAGAAATTCCTTGAATTAGATCTTAAACACAATTCATACAAAGATGGTCTTGAGATAAATCAAGTACAATATTTAGTCATCTAAACCATTTTCATGATGATTGGATGTTTCACCTAATCTAAGTTCCACTTCTTACATCATCCATGTCCAAATATCAATTAGTTCATGTATTGTCATCATTAATTTCCATTACTACATTATAACACAACTATATCAAGGATATAAGATTAGGCTTTCACATATCATAATAGGCAAATAATAAGATTTGATAACATTTAGATGACTCAATGATCATAACATCCATTTAAGTCATAGTGAGTCATTTTCATACAAATAGGCATTACTAGAGCTTAAGACTGATCAACATGAGTATCATTTTATATGAAATTAATTTAAACATTTTGAATAATAAAACATCATGGATTCACGATTCAATCATTATTTTTGTATGATTATGAATCTAGCAGTAAATGTACACATAAAGTCACATTTCATGTTGCATATGTCAAGAGATCATATTTAGGTGCATTTATTTAATTAAAGTCAAATCTTGGTTCAACATGCATCACATTTTACTAATCCAGAGTTTGAATATACCATGGATTCATCATTAAGTCACATTTTAATGTAGTTCAAGATCTATCATTAAAAGTACAAAAAGATGTCACATAATGGCATAAAATTGTCATTAGGCATAATAGTGGGGTCATGGATAATATTGGCCCACTAGATGACTAGAATTAATTATCAAAGGCCAACATAGACATTTGCAACATAAACAATCAAACTCGAGGATCATATAACAATAACCATCTTCAAAAAGTCTAAAAGCAAGATTTTTTGGGAAATTAGTGGAACCACGAGTAGAATCAAGTTATTAAACAAATTTGAGTGGATAGATGCATTGTTCTTACTAAAATGGTATATTGGAAGTCCATTTTTGGATCTACATTGGATTACTATGATTTTCACAAGAAAGGCACATTTCTATCAATATTGAGTGAAAGATGTATAAAAAATACATAAAAGGAGGCGATGTGACATCGACTTCACCATGACACTATGATATGGGGTTCTGATAGAGTGTGGGTTAGGATCCTATGGTTGTTGGATTGGACCTACTCTAGATCAAGTGGAGGGGAGATCATATGTCCCATCCAATCTACCTACACTAGAGACATGGCACTGTGAAGGATGGTCTAGCCGACACCTATGGTAGGTGGCGTGTAGGCCCTCACCGTGACTTGAGGAGGAGTTTACCACATCTAGATCATACACACAAGCTTGGTTGTAGAGTCAGGTTGTGATGGGGTGGCTCGAAGTTGATAGGCATAATGTCCATGGTGGCGGCGCTGCTAAGGGAAACAAAGGACAACAAGGGTCAGTAGGCTTGGGAGAGGGTAATAAATAGGGGGAAATAAACAAGGAAGGTGAGACATAGAGAATGGGAGGCTCAACTATGGAAATGGTGGCATGTAGGGATAGTCATGCTAAAAAAGGGAGGCTGCCATAAACCTACTTCACTAGAAATTTGAAGTAAAAGGAGAAACTCCCTTGATCGTTGGATCATGACATGGAACACGACCCTACAGTACAAGGCCTTTTATTGTCTGGTGAAGAACAAAGGGGGTCACATGACTTTTCAAATGGTTTCAGATCTATGGCCATGATCAGGAACATCTCATTGGAATGGCCATGATCAAATGGGTTGTTGGTGTGGTATAGAGATAAAAGAGAGGGATATACAATCTTGTTTTCTTTTCTTATCTTGCAAAATTCTTATCATTCAAACCATATCTCTGATTGAGGTGAATTTTTCATTATTCATTCAAAAATTTCTAATACTTAATAAAAATATTGGATCTAATATGATGATGTTGAGGACACTCAATAATCGAAGTGCATGTTAGAAATTGTAATTATACACTCAACATTAGTCTATTAAGCTTAATGTGTTATGTAATCATATCAAATTCATCAATTGAGCACAATGTGACTCAAAGTCATCCACTTGAGTGTGATAGAGGTTTTGCAATATATTTTACCATCTAGTGAGTCAATGTGTGCATAAGGAAAAAGAGAAAGAAAATCTTGGTTGTTAAAATAGGCTTTCTAGCTTTCATTATTATATGTGTATTGTCTCTTTATATCATACTAGGGTATATAACTTGATTCCATACTCAAATACATCATTGTGTGTTTTGAATTCTATCTTCAACTCTCTCTCTCTCTTATTATCATCTTTCGAGTTTATTTTTTAGAATATTAGTCTATGGATATCAAATTCAACACTTATAATACATATTTTCCCAAATTTACTCATCTTTTATGCACATAGATACAAATATATATAGTATAAACAAACACATCATCCACACTAAATTTTGATATTATATATATATATATATATATATATATATATATATATATATATATATATATATATATATATATATACTCATAGACCAAGCATGTTTGAACTCATACCTACTCCTGAACCTTTGTATTGCCTACTGTCTGCAACACAATCTATAGTCATCTACATACATCCCAGTACACCCAGTTGGACTCTATAGACCCAACTGATTACAATAGCATGTTGTAACCCGATGGTGGTGAGTAGTGTCTAAAACATTAATGTACCTACATCCATTTAAGTCTATACACAAAAGGTGTAAATGTGGTGACTGTCTACTTGGGTTAGAATAGCATCCCCAAGCCTCTTAGAGGTGGGAGTTTTTATTGTAATGATGGTCAAGTTCACTCACAATTGTGTTACTTGTGGAGGGAGTGACTTATCATCATTGTTCTTTGTAACTGCCAAGACTAGGTTCACAAGAGGGGTTGAATCTGTTATGTTCCAATTTATAATATAGTGGTTTAGTTCTTTATTAAAAGCCATAAATTATGCTTACTCAAAAATTATCATAAAACTATAAAACTCCCAAATTATTACGAAAATTACTTTGATTTTTGAACCACTTTCTAATTTCTTCTAAACAAAATTATAAAAATACTCCCCATAAACTATAAAAATACTAAAAATCTAGATTAATAATGAGATTTTATCAGCTAATATTCTATTGAAATGTTAAGACATAAATATATGCTAATCCAATTGATATCATATACTGATTCCAAATCCCTTAGTATTGAAATCAGGAGTATTTCATGAATATGAGGTTGAATCAAGATATCTAGGAGCTAAATACCCAAATTGTACTATTTGATATTGAGACGATTCATAAAGCCAAATGGAGGGAATAATTTGTAGATATTTGTCAAGTGAGGGGGATAAAAGAATTTAGATAAAGGAAATTCAATTGAAGACTAACATGTAAAGAAGATCATCGTAATTCAATCAAAATACATGACTGTGATTTTGGAATAAAGGACAACATTGTAAATAATCTCAAGTTAGGGGAAAATTGAATTATATCTCAAATAGGTTATAATAGCTGAAATTAATGTTGCAACACTCAACCCCTTAAAAGGGATTTCATACTCGAAATTAGCATATCCATGATCCAATGTATTCCCCCCTCCACCCTTTATAAGGATTCAACTAATAATATAAATATGCGTACATAGCATGTCAACTAATGTCTAGTATTCTTCACTTTATTTTGGTCATTGTCTATCAAAAAGTCTGGGTGTTATGAATCATGTACCAATTTTGGATGGCTCTACTCTAGGGTTTTCCTAATACCTCTTTAATTGTGACTTAGTTCAAGAAAACTTTAATAAAATTCGAAAATACTCTTCTTTTACTTATATTATTGTAAATGAATAATTTCTCTATGGAAAATCTTTTTGATTTAAAACCAAAAATGACTAAAATCAGTGTGAGAACTAAGTCACAATCACCCCATGCCAAGATTTAATTACAATTACTACATCATATTAACTACTTGAGTCATATGGAAATCTAGATCTCCATGGAACCTAGAGAGTCCCCTGAGCATTTAATGATAATTAGTCCATATAGCACTTATCATGTTCTGAGATGAGAGTTGACATATTCAGATTTTATTCTTAACCCATTATTTTTAAGTTTTGAATTACAATGAAAAACTAATGGACACACTATAGTTATCAAGGTTAAGATTAAAACTTTATAAATTTTACTCAATGTTGTGGTCACTTAGAATTTGTATGTTGTCTGAGGTCAAGAATTTTGATATACTTCATTTTATTCAACCATGTTTGTATTATATAGGGCCATATATCAATATGGTGTCTAGTTCACATTAATCTATAATTACATCTAATCCATTTGTATCTCAATTGTTTACCCTAAATTTACTATTTATATGGAATGACATATGAAATTAGTTTAAGTGACATTTCATTTCTATCTAAAAAGTTGTTCCAATGTTGTAATTACTTATCTCAAAGGATAACATATTATTTATATCTCAGTTCTTTAGATTTCCAATTAATTATGATAAGTGTTATATTTTTCAAATTTATTGTGAGGAGCACTAATCTGAGTATATATATATATATATATATATATACTATTGGAATTACATCTTTTTGTAGAAAGTTTTGTATTGAGTAGGGTTTCCCTTATGTGTACAATCATATTATAAGTTCTTCTTTATTTATTGAAGGTTATTATATATAAGAAATTCCTTTTGACTTTTTGAATTTGGGTTGGTGACCTAATTCAAATATTAAGGTTTGTGAAGTGGGGAACTCACCACAACCTAAGTGGATAGGAAGTGATTATGTTGGAACCTTCATGAAACATTCCTTCCTTCAACACCTCAACCCATTTCCACTTGCACGGTGATGGTTATCCTCCATTACTTGGTTTATTAGGTAGATTTTCTATAGAACCATTTTTGTATAAATTAAACCATGCTCACATATGATTTCAAATATTCACATATGAGCTATCAAATTTGACCGGATTTACATGCATCATATAATTTTAGGATTTATGCTATATATATCATGTTTTTATGTTTGCATTGCTTGTGGGAGTCCCAAACTAAAGGTAAACTAGGAAACTCTACCATCTTTTACATATATGATGTCAGGTGTGGTTTCATAATACTTTTCATCATGCATGTACATCTGTATACCTCTAGTAACTCTCTAGGTCCATAATTCCAAGCAAATCCATGCCAAGATAAGAAGTCTGGAAGCTAATATGTGAAGTATAGGGATTCCATATATTGCTAGGCTATGGTACATATGTGAATTCCTACTCTTCTTTTGGTCCCTACTTGTAGCCTAGGTAGGTACTAATAGTTTTTCTAGAGATACTAGTTTTGTTGTTAGATATATGCCTAAGGTCTAGGTATGCTATTTATAGCATATTTTCCATGACATATGCATGAGTGGTGACTATTTTTAGTTAAGATACCATGTTTCAAAGACCTGATTGTTATAATAAAAATCTTAAACATAATTTCAAAATATATAAACAAATTCTTGTAAATTCATGCTTTACATAAAAGTTTAGGGAATCCTATACATAAAAACTACAAATAAAATATACATGGACCATTTCTACTCTTCTATCCACATAGGACATATCATGCATGTATCTTCTAAGCCCTCCTTTGATTGACTGTCTATGTTTATCCATAATGGATAAATCCATCCATGACATGGACCTTCCTAGGTAGAAAATAGGTCAACAAATACTGGTACTAAATCCATTTATTTGGGATATTTTAAAAAAATATGCAACGAGAGAATTTTCAATGCATTTATAGACTAGGTGGGGATTGTTTGTTTGACTTAGGTTATCAAGTAAGGGATTTAACAAATCATAGTATTCATGGATTCCAATTTCTAATATGTTATAACTCATAAGAGTATTCAAAATACTAAATGTCCAATATTGTTTATGAAAGAAAAATGTACTCAAGGATGTCAATATTATCCTAATTCTGAGATACAAACTTGTTAAATTTTGTCAAACTATTCATTGGCACTTTCCATTTCGTATTTTGTCTTTGCTATGTCTAGGGCCCTAGTTTTCTCCCCTCTATGAGATAACAACACTTTTCCCTATGGTGTTAACCTAGGGACCTCTTGTCCATTATCTATAACATAGGGTTAGAGTATATAACCCACCTAATGAAGGACTTATAGCTCTAACTGATATTTGATTTTAGTGGAAATGTCAAAATCTCATGTATTTAATAATCAACAATTTAGTGGTGAGCTTCAAGAGGCAACATAAGTTAAAAATAATAATTTTGGTTTCACCACTTTTAACAAAGTTACATGCATGCATTTCAACAAGGGAGTTATTAAAACAAAAGGGAATAGAGAATATATTGCCTCAAGGCTCTAAGTTTGCAAAAGACATAATTCAAGTTTCTCCTAGACAGATGAAGAGAGAGATACAAAGTATAAGAATCTTATCATTATTAGCTTAAAATCAAGTTTTGTCTAGTTTAATAGGATTAGGTTTCCTATATTTGATTATTATTTACATACTTCCCCATTATCATTAACTAGGGTTTATAACTAAGTTCCATACTCAAATGCATCATCATATTTTCTAACTTTTGTCTTAAACTCTCTCTCTCTCTGTGTTTCTCTCTTTATCTCTCTATCTTTCTATCTTACTACATCCTTTCATTAAATTCACTTTGAGAATATAAGTCTACAAATATCAAATTCATATTTTATTTCATAATACACATTTTCCTAAGACTAAGTGCCAATTAGGCACATAAATAGAAGTGTATATATAGTGTAAACAAACACATCACAGAGGGTGACTATATATATATATATATATATATATATATATATATATATATATATGTATGTGTGTGTGGGGGGGGGTTACACACATTGTAATGACCCCACCTCCCGGTAACCCCCAATTAAGGGAGACCCGAAGGCCAGAGCTGTTATCCCAATTAATAGGATCAAAGGTTCGACAAATAATCTGTAACAATTATCAAATTCTACCAACTAAACAAAAAATTGGTATAAAATAAAACTTTACATACCTTTTCAAAAACATGGATATCTGCTTCTATCCACATATGGAGTCTATTCTAACTAATCCTCCTTCATACTTTAATTCTTATTTAGTTCCACATATGCCACTTTATTATTTGTCCTTTTCAATCTTGTACCTAAAACGCTGACAAACAAAACGTCGGTCAGCATATCGAAATATGCCGGTATGTGGGGACAACCAAAATTTTGCAACTATGGCTAGCAATCTAAATATCACAATCAAGTTAATTAACAAGTCAAATTACGCTTTCAGTGTGACTTTCTCCACCGCTTTTGTCCTAACCCTGGCATACCCCCTTTCGGGTTTCACTTTTTCCATTGACTTAAGGCCACCTTATCAATCTCAAGCTTGGTGCCTGGGGTCACCCGTCATGGTGCCCTTTAGTCATGCAATATCATAGGCCACCTTCTCAATCCTAAGATTGGTGCCTGGGGTCACCATTCATGGTGCCCATGGGTCTTCCCTCCTGGGCTTGACCTTTTTGCATCATCCATCAGGGTAGCATGTAGGTGTGAGAATACATACTTCTATTATTATTGTGATAATCATAGTGACTTTATGATTTGCAAGTTTGAACATCCAAACTGTTAAGTTGCATTCAATTCAATGAATCATCTGGGAAACTCTTCAGGAAACTAATGCGATTAACCATAATTAACCTCATACCTGTAACTGTAAATTTGGAGACAGAATCAACTATGTAGAGAAAACCCAATCAAGCAAGAAACTATGCACAGAAATCTTGAAATAAACATATCAACTTCCTTTTATCAAAATTTATCTAATTTCATCTTATTCCTTAGGATTTCTATTCCAATTTTAGGGTTTCCTTTGAAATTAGGGATTTGCCTACACTTTTAGTATTATGAACCCTAATTCAACAAAACTACATAAAAACTTTAAATTTCTCATTTTAATACTCCTAACAGACTTAGGATCATTATTTAGTAACTTATTTCCTTAATCTGAAATAAACATAGTTTTTCTCCTTTTACACCCTAAATTAGGGTTTCTATATGTATTATCCTTCATTTATAGATTAAAACCCTAAATTAGCCAAATTTGCATTCAAAATGGATGAAAACTCTATCTTAATAATCAACAGGTTAATACTCTTCAAATCAACCTATTAATCCACAAAGATTCACCCTTTATATACAATTAGGGTTTCTAATTACCTTTTAATACCTTTTTCTACCAAATTAATGTACTTTTGTAAAATGAGACAAAATCAGGTTATCAAACTATTTTTATCTTGTTCATCGTATTTTTCTATGCAACTTTCATTTACAAAGTTTTCTCATTAGAGTTTTCTATCATTAGATATGATTTTTCTAAGAAAACGCATTTTACTAGAATTTCATTTAGAGAAGGGAATTACCGAAAATTCATGATCGTTTGATCGGTGCTCCGCTGGTCCACTGATCAGATCTGACGCCCCGCGTCGATCGCCTCCACTATGTGAGCTAAGTAAGCACGCTGGTCCTGGGATCATTGGATCCTCTCAAGTCCACGATGGACTATGATCTGAGGGCTACTGCTCCTCGTCTTCCTCCTTCCTCATGTTCTATCTCGTGGTGGCTCTACGGAGACGCTCTCACCGGAGTGAGAGCAATCGAGAGAGAGAGAGAGGGTTTGGGAACTTGGGAAGTTGTCATTGGAGTTCGTGAGAGTGAGAGGAAGTGCATGAGGGCCTTTATATAGGACTAGGAGGGGTCCTTCTAGGGTTTCTTATCCCTGCCGCCACCTATTCCCCATCCCAATTGGGCATTTCTCCAAGTCGCGGTGGAAGCCTACCAACCTAGGGTCGAGAAGGTTCGTCTCCCTCCCTTGGACCCAAAGGAAGAATTCTTATGTGTTCACATGCACTAAATCGTGAGAAAGTCAAAGGGGAAAGTACCCCCCGCCCCATAAATAGCTAGAGGTCGAGTTCCACTGGAACTCATCGATGTGCGGCACCCATTGGATCTTGATCCAACGGCCCACATCTCACACATTCTAGCAAAAAGCAAAGGATTTTCCTAATTTCGAAAGAAATCCTATTTTTCAAGGATAAATTGAAACAACCATAACTCCCAAATTAGAACTCCTTTTTATCTCAAATTTTAAGGGATCCTCGTTTATGATTTTATATCTCATCATGCCAAAATTTGGGTCATTATCTAAAATAAATGGGTCCTTTTCTTCAGTTTCAAGTTAACACTTAAATATTTATATTTTCCACATATTTTCTCTTTCCCTAGCCTTTATATTATTATCTTGAGTTCTTTGAACCCCAAGGAACCTTAATAATTCGAAATTCCATCTTGGGAAATATTCCTTAGTCTTTTATTCTTCTTTTATCTATTTTCTTATGTATTCTTTTATCCAATTGAATTCATTTTCCTTTTCTTTTTCTTTTTCTCTCAATTGGGCTCAATAGCCAATAAGGTCCACTAAGAAAACATACAAGGCTATTATGTACGAAATTCATTCAAATCAAATCATTAAATCAACCATTGATTCCATTTATCTTTTAAAAGAATATTTACAAATTTCATTACATGGTTTAGAAAAATGGGGTTATAACATCCTCCCCTCCTTATAGGAATTTTTCCCTCAAAATTCAACAATCATACAAACAAACAATTCAGGATAAGACTTTTCCATGTCCATCATTGGCCCCTATGTGGATTTTCCCTATCCGTGGCGCTTCCAAAGAACCTTTATCATCACATATTTGTTTCTCTGAGTTCTTTCACCTTGCCATCTATAAACCTCACAGGTGACTCAGGTCATTTCAGCCTCCCTTGGGGCTCACTAGGTTCATTGCTCCGCACATGGCCTGGGTACGTCACATAGTGCTCTAAATTGGACACATGAAACGGGTAAGGGCAAACTTAACCTTCTCCACCAAACCATCTCAAAAAGAACCCATGCATCGGGGACTCAGCTCTCTTAGCTATAACTTAGAGGGGTCAGATTTTAATGTCACATATTCCCACATAGTGAACTGCATGCTAGTCTACTTTGCATCAGCTTTGGACTCATGTCATCCCTGGGCTCCTTTCAGCCATTACACGATCAAAGAGACTTCATCTGCACTCACTGTGGCCCTTTTTAGGCCTTCGCGAGGTCCCTTCACCAACATCATGGTGACCGAAACAACCTCCCTTACAGAGCCCCCTTTACATCCTGACACTGGTTATGGTGGTTATCATCACATCTTACAAAAGACAAGAACTGTCTCTAGATATCACCCTGAATGAGTACACATGCTCTCATCAGACCCTCTAGTCTGGATCGTACTAACCATTAGTTAGGGGTGATAAACTATACTAACATCGAGTTCCTCCACCTTATGGAAGTGAACCTTTAGGTCAAACTCAAGAACCTTTGAACTTGCATCATGGTCTAGTTGAACTATCTCTCTTTCATATGTAGTTCAATTGGATTTGTCCCTTGGAAGTACTCTTTTCTTTCTCGTGTCATCTAGGTAAAGCGATCTACCATAACCCATATTGCATTTTGACCTTCCTTGGTCTAGGGGAGACTTACCACAACATCCATAGTGATCCACTCCCATTCCCTCTCAGGGACTCTTTATCCTCTATATCACTACACTGGGTTACTAGTGTTCATCCTTCACCTCTTGACATGCATGGCGACGAGCCACATGCATCTTTGTACACTTTTCATCTTAGGCATAAAAAATACTACTGTAACTTACTGTCTTAGTAGTGCCACAATGTATGATGAACCTAAATCATGATATCCTATATGTCATGATTCCTCAAGATCGATTCCTCAGAAACCCTAAACCACTCTCATCAGGGTTTTATCACCTTCATTTCCAAAGAAGTGCATCTGAGGTTCTACAACCATCCTTTCATTGCATCACGTCCTAGGATGGCTAACCAAACAATAACTAACTTGTTAAACAGATCTTGTTACATCTGAGTGTTAGCCAGTCTTATCTCTTTTCAAACTTAGGGTTATCCTAACAACTTCTTCTAGCCTCTAGCTAAACTAGGCAGCTGCATCTCATCTAGAGCATCCATTACCACTTCACATCCTTAGGTGTAAGGTAATTTTTAAGACATACACCTCCATGTATTCCACTTATTATCTCATCTCAGCTCTAAGTCTATCTTCATCAAGAAAACTCTCAGCTAATTCTCTTGGTTTTTTGAACTCAACCTTGTATAACTCATAGATCATGATAAAAACATCCTCATAAGATGACTACATTATTCCTCTTAGTGTTTTTAAACCATCCATGTATCGTTCACTCCACCAAGGTATGTTATCATCTATGTCCTCATACCTCATAACAACCTTCCAACTCACATCATCTTTATCCTTGGTGTATGGCATGTGTATTGTCCTATCTCTCACTCCCATAACAAGAGGAAATAAGCATTTGGTTGCAGTCCAAATACAGAGTTCTTCCTATTCCAAGAGTAGAGATGGTACATCCCACCTTGCCAGTACACCTTTAAATCTAAGTTGAAATGTGCCACATATGTATCTACATCACAAACATCACGATATCAAAGTTACTTCCATGGAAAACTGGTTTCGAACCTACTTGGGTTCACACACATTCCTTTGTCATCTCCTCTAGGTCTATAGGGTGCCGACACTTTTGGGGTCATCCCTCTTCCCTTATGCATCCAGAGAGTGCCCTACTCATCTGCCCTTTGGGTCCCATGAGTTCATAAAGGTGATCAATCTCCTAACCCATGGCCCTCAGACAATGATAGTTGTTACCTCCCGACCCTATGGTCATGTGCAACTAGGGAATTAGGCAACTCCTACTTCCATCGGTCTTATCCCTACCTCACCCTAGGATAGACTTAGGATTCTATTATAGTACATGTCCAACTTAGAACCTTATCCAAGCCTTCATCATCTCTCTCTGCATTCATGGGTTGTCTTTCATCCTTTCATAGGAGTCATGACGACCTACTTACCTTGGTTAGGCCCCATACCGGTTACCTCCATAGTAACACATCCATATGCACTTAGAGATTATCTATGGGTCTACATGTTAATTCTCGTACCGTGTACCTTTCACTTAGCTTCTCAAGATCATATGAGACCTCTTTAGGTTACCTTAAACTAGAAAAACTGGTATACACTCTATAAGAGGGTCTCTCTCCCAAGATGGGAGGAAACTACATCTTTACAACAAAGGTCACAAACGTCCTTAGGTTTAGGGTTTACATCCACATGAGTATGCTTAACCCTATCCAGCTACTAAGGAACAAGAAGACCACCTACTAGACCATGCTAGGTCATACTTATTCTCATTCCTCAACATTGGATCAAGATCATACCTTCCCATGTCATCAACTTAGCTGTGAGAGGTTCATCAAACACACCTTAAACTGAAGGGGTTTCCCTTTCCTCTAAACATGAGGAGTGCTATGCTCAAATCTATAAAAACCCAAATCCCATCATGAGCATCGGGTACACCTCTTCCCCTCTTAGGCCTAGGAACCCTAGGTCACTTTTTGGGTGTCCCACTACATACTCAACCTTTTAATCACCAACCAATAATGTACAAGATATGACATGCACTTCCCATGATCCTTCTACTTGAACAACACTTCAGAGTGGAGTCCTCCTCAAGGACAACCAACAAGGTATAAGGCCTCACAACCTGTTACTAAACCTCTTCAGGGTCTAAGGAACTCTTCTTCCTAACTCAGAAGGTAAACACCTATACCATAGGTACCAACAGCCTCATCCTCTCTCTAGGGTTTGGTTCCTATGAAGGAAACCGAGATACCCTCAGCCTCTAGGGATCAAGCATGAGGAAACCACAACCATCCACTTAGGTCGCATCATTCTCAACTTCTCAGGGTTTTTCCTAACCCCGAGTCTAAACTTTCAACCTTCTAGCTCAGGTCCTGTTCTCTCTCTAGAGCTAACCCTACAAATAGCCTTGCATCTAGAGGTCCTCTCTCCATGGAGGATCAAGCTCCTAAGCATACCCCTACATGGGTGAAGCCTTAGTTCAAACTTATGTTTGCTCAAGATTATCCATAGCCCCTTATGCTTATCTCATAAGCCTTCCATCATGCCCTTTTGGCCAGGGTTTCAACCTACTGCACTACTGACGTACTCTAGGTGCATGATATTGAAAAATCACTAGAGGGGGGTGAATAGGGTTTTTATGAAGATTTAAAAATAATAATTCAAACAATCAACCATAAAAGATTAGACAAGGGGGCACATGGTTTAGAGTGGTTCCACCCTTAGCAAATACTAAGGGAGTCAATCCACTACACAATTGTTTCCAATTGGGATTTTGAAAACACTTGTATTTTATTACCTCACAAGGATGTTACATAAAATACAACTATTTTCCCAAACCCTTTGGACAGCCTTCACCTCGAAGTCATCTCACCAACTTTGAAGTAGCCTTCACTTGAAGTAACTTCAAGCTTCCCCTTGAAGTAGCCTTCCTCCTTAAAGTAGCTTCCCGTTGAGACCTTATAGAAGTAGTCCAAAGTCCACCTTCTCCTATGAGAAGACCCTTCTCCACCTGATAAGATAGAACCCTCTCCAATCCACAACCTCCAACCCTAGGAGTAGCCAGGAGAGTACAAGTAATAAAAAGGAATAATAAAAGAAAATGGAAATTACAATTACTGTTGTAGCACAAAGCTTGATTTCCTATATCAAGCGTTTTGATCTCCTAACCAATCCGTGTGAAAGTGTAAGTATGGTGGAAAGGAGATTCTAGCCAATAGGACATGAGCATGTCGCAACGGGAAAGATTATAAAGTTTAGGAGTTGCTCAATTTCTTATAAGAAAGGATTGCCAATTGCAAGTATGTATGTTCAAGTATTGCACAAGTGTGTTTTGGGTGTCCTAAGGCATGCCCTATTTATAGGAATGGATTATGAATGCTTAAAGACGTTCTAGACACTTTCTAGGGAGTTCTAAGTGCTCAACTAGCCATTAGGTATCCACTAATTACTTTAGCAATGACTAGTTTATTAATTCTGAAAAGTGCAGACGGAGTTCTTCTCGGTCAAGAAGTTTGTCGACCGAGAGTCAGTCGGTCGAGGACTTCATCGACCAAGGGACGGTCTAGAGAAAGTGTATATAATGTTCGATTCCAACACCTAACCACCTTGTCTGCTAGGTCTAACAGATATAGAACCTTTTATAAGGATTAACCCAGGAGACTCTCAGTAGAGAAGATGTTCGACCGAGTGTGTCTCGGACGAAAAATAGTTCGACCGAGAATGTCTCTATTTTGGTGGTTCTAGATGAATACTAAGTGTGTGTATGAGTGTGCAGATGTGACACTATTATATAGGATGACCTATCTAAGTGTTGTGAGTGGCTAGGGAAGATCTAAATGCTTGAGTTACATGATATCTAAGTACTTGTACATTATATATTTGTACACGTTTACATTTGATTATAATAATGAAAATAAAGAAAATTAAACATGTAGATCTTCCAAAGCTTTATCATCCACCACATTGTATTCTTGTTCCTGAAATACACAAGTAGCACGTTAGATCCATAAGAATGAAATGTTTGTCATCATCAAAAAAATGGGATTATAATAATGTCCAATTTAGCCAACAATCTCCCCCCTTTTGAAGATGACAAAACATTTCAAAAATATAAAACAAGGAAATATAAATCATATGAGTTTCATACCTGAAATTTACCTTTTGTAGCCATTCTCTTGTGTGCTAGCTGAGAGATTATGAAACTCATTTTACTATATGTTCTTGATTTTATATTATTTCTCCCCCTTTGTCATTTCAAAAAGATAACCAATATAATCATTAAGTATGAATTTTACCATTCCCTGTTAATTTTATTGCTATGCTCCCCCTTAATAAGATATTCAGTTTTAAAAGAAAGGGATTTAATATGAATGCAAACCATGTGTAGTCAAATTTAGCCACAACTTATTTCTCAATCATTTGTAAAAGGGTGTTAAGCCTTGAAATGATATGATATCCTTTTAGGTTCATGGCATATATTACTCCCCCTGATTGTTATGCTCCCCTATAATATTCTTATTTAAGAAGGATATATCCTATTGAAGCCATAGGAAACACTTTTATTAATAATAAATCAGTGCTCATACAACTCATTAGATGACCCATAAATCATGACATACTAGCTTATAACAAAAAGATAGCCATTACAAACATTATAAAGATAGCCATAAATCTCATGATATCATTAAAAAGACCAAAGAATTACATCAATTTCTGGGTCTTTCCCAAGAAAGGGCTCAACTCCATAGTATTTGACCAGCATCTGCCACTCCAAGGCACCTGTCTTGGTCAAAGCATAAGCCTCCAAGAAGGTGGGAACACGATCGGATCAAAAGTGGGCAGCAATGTCTTGGAGTTGGATTGGGGAAAATTGAGTGTGGCTGAGGTCATGAGATGGTGGTGATGAAATTTGAGTGTAGTTGTAGGATGGGTTGTAAGGGTAGAGAATGCCAGGATTAAGTGAATAAGGATATGCGTCAGGTGTATCAGGAGAAAGAGCTTGCATCCTTTGATTCAAGTAATACATGGCATGATGATTGTAGTCTAATTGCCTACTTAAATGACATTGAGAACTGGAAATGTATGTTAATGTATTTGTGATAGGATCATAAGGTAGGCTAGAAGGAGGAGGTGGTGGAGGTGTATCTTGGGTGGATAGCTCCCCTTCAGTCCTATCCCTCTTGTATCCAAAATCAATCCCCATCTTCTCTATTGTATTTCTAGTGATCTTTTGGGGTTTCCTATCACATTTGAAACCTAGGTCCTCAATGCTTTTCTTAAGACAATGTTTCGTAATTTGGCAAACAAAATCAATATAGGGTGGATTTCCAAAAAACTCAACCATGTTCTTAAGAATAAGATGAATAAAATTGATGGGTATGCTATTTAGGATGGCATAAATAAGATATATGCGAAAGGTAGGTACTTCAGATTTGTTTGATCTAGGATAGATATTTGTGGCAACAATTAGATTGACTATCCTAGCTTCGGGTTTTAAATTGATGGCATAATAGGTACCTCTTTCTTCATGGCAAGTTGTATTGGATAGAAAAATGGCTTTCTTGATATCACTCAAACTAGTGGTAGTGTCATCTTGGGATAGCTTATTGAGAGGATTACCAGTGGTGAGATCAATAAACCCCTTATATTCATCTACATTAATGTTGAGCATAGTAAGAACGTCCTCCTCAGAAAAGTGAAATCCATACCCACTAACCATAGAAGAGAAAGAATGATCATGGTCAGGATGTGTGGCTAGATTGGCATAGAATTCATTGACGGCTTGGGAGGAATAGGAACGGAAGGATGGATTTAGGAATTCAGAAAGATGTTGCACCTCAAAGAGTTCTTCAAGATCAACAATGTTGATGAAGTTCATGATGTCCACTAGCCATCGAGGAAGAGGAGTCTTTGAGGACAGCCTGAGGTAGCGATCTCCGGCAGCTACGTCATTGAATGGAATGTCGTTGATGATTGCCAACACCAGGGAGACCATCCTTCCCTTCCTAGCCACAACCTGCTTCTTTCCACACAAGGATGAGGAAGCCATCTTGAAGATTTGAGGTGGAGAAGAATCAAGACAAGATTGGTGTGGAGAAGAGCAAAAAATTCACACAAGGCACTAGAGAAGAGCTACAGAAGTTAGAATGTGAATTGGTGAAGAATGGGGCCGTTTTCGGCTCTATTTATAGCAAAACAGAATCCTGCTCGATCGACAATTTGTCGACCAAGGACCGCAACGGTCGATTCTGCAAACGCTCCTATCGGTCGTCCAACGGTCGATCGAGAATTTTAAAGAATAGCCGTTGCGACTTTTTTTAATTATTATTTTAATCGGAAGATTGCCTTTTAATTTATGCAAATTGGAGGTTCACCAGGTTAGTCTTGGTCGATAATTTTGTCAACCGGGATAGACTCGGTCGAACATTTTGTCAACCGGCATATTTCTGGGTTTGAATGTGCAACATTTACTTGGCGAGTGTCGGTCAAGAAAGGTGACCAACCGAGATATTCTTTGGTCGACAAACTCATCGATCAAGTTTGTCTCGGTTGATATTTTTGTAGACCGATGGGATTGCTGTGATTGAACATTGTGAATGAAATTTTGAGCTAGTTTTTAATAATAGTTATGAATGCAAGTGAGAGACTATATTAATTTTTAAATTTTAGGGGTGTGGAGCACATATATCAAATAAGATATCATCTAGGGAAGTAACAATTAATCACTTTCTAATGTATTGATTAAGATAATTCAATAATTCTAAGGTTAGTTTTAAAGTTTGATTTTGACTTTTATTAGAGCTTTGCACTAAAATCTTGTTTTCAATATGATGAACAAATTTTGAATCAAGACACTAATATTTAGTGCAAAGAAATGATTTACAATTAAGCATTTTATCAATCTTATTTTAGGTCAATCTTGACTTCGACCATGGCGCCCCTTGGTCAATTTTGATTTCGACTGAGAGGCCATTTTTTGTAGATTTACAATTTAAATAATCCACTTTATTGAATATAAATCCTTTATGTAATAGGTGGATACCAATTTGAAAGAATTCATATCAATTTGAAAGATTATAGCTTAGGATCAAAGTTTGTTTAAAACTTAATTCATGTAAGCAATATTTGATTTTGAAATTGTGTCTTGCTCTTGATTTTCTTATAATAGGCTTTAGATAGAATATTGAAATAATTTTATTCTAAGAAAAACCTCTTATTCCACTAATGCAAGAAATATATTAAGTTTTCTCAAGACAACATGATTCATAATTTTTAGTTTGGCCCAGAAATACTTTTAGGCTAACCATGTATAAGATCATAGCAATTAAAAATGAACTTGCAATCTATGCTATATTTGTATTGAAGCATATCCAATTGCAGTAAGAGTATATACTTTCAATCATACATCACAAATATAATATCCTTTTTCCATAGGCTAAGCACAAGATAATTATTAACTTAATATGTCAAGATGCATTTGTGCCATTGAGTTTTACTTTTATGAAAAATGACATTTTCAATGATAACATCATCTTTATATGTAAAGAGCTAAATCACTATGATCATTTTGAAAACAATGTCCATTCATGATTTGTGTATACAGATCAAAGATTATTTTAGACAAACCAAGTAAAAGATGAAACACAATGATCATGATAGGATAATATAAGCATACCCATAATTTCAGTAAAATCAATCTTTTCTTCTTAGATACAATATAATTATGAAAGGTATAAAGTTTTGATACTCATATGTTCTTCCTTTTAATTATGATCATTCAAAATGTAGTATATAAAGTTCATTACATACTTGAGTTAATTGTAATTTAAGTATCTTTGTTTTTACTGAATAATTCTGTCAGAGTATACCTCGGTCGACAAATTTCTCGACCGAGTGAGGTTCGGTCAAATTATTTGTCGATCGACCATTTATCAGGTTTTTTACAGGCTTAATACAGTAGATCTATCGGTCGACTAATTTCTCGACCGACATTGTCTCGGTCGACAATTTTCTCGACCGAGACTGTTTCTACATTGTTTTCAGTAGTTGTTTTCAAGTAAGAACATAGATCAGTTTTTCAAAATTATACAAGTTAATGCTCAATTTAGTTGAGATAAGACATTTGAATATCAAAGTAACATTTTAGGTCAAATCTCAACTAATCAAATTAAGATCTCTAAGTTTTAGGAACCCAAACTAAAACAAGTTATTAAAGATGTGTCTCTGCATGTTTATTTAAAAATGTGTATTTTTCAAGTTAGAAATTTTAATTTCTTGGATCAATTTGTTATCCCATTATGTTAAGTTGAGATAGACATAAAGATATAAATTAGAGTCTTTGGTCATATCTCAACTTAATTTTATTCATTTAGTTTGGGGGTTTTGGGACCCATACCAACTCAAAATCCTTTTTCTTATAAGGACATGAGAAGGAATAATGTCCAAGACATAAACAATAATGGCAACATATAGAATCAATCTCATTTATCTTTTTATGAGTTTGATCTAGATTGTTCTTGGGTACATATGTATACTTACCTTTAGGTACATACATAGATTGAGTCTTTGGCACTTGTGGCCTTCCCCCACTAGGTTTTTGATAGGATTTTCCTTTAGGCTTGTAACCTAGTCCTCTCCTTCCATTATAACTAGAAGAATTTTTTAGAATCTCATCAAGAACACCATTGTTTCTCAAGCTACTAATTTCCTTTTGTAACTTAACAATCTCATCCATTCTCTTTTTAACATTCAAATTTGCTTGCTCTAGGTTAGACAACAAATTATCTCTTTCTTTAATAACATCATCATAATCTAAATGAGTACACAAGATAGGTTGAGTTTGAACATCATTCAATTTTGCAAGTAGTTCAACCTTTTCATGATAAAGAATATCATGATTTGTTTCTAGAGTAAGCAACTTAATATTGCAATCATTGAGAGATAATTTCAAGGTAGAATTTTCACGAACAATACTTTCCTTTTCAGAAGTAAGATCATTTAATTGAGCATACAAATCCTCATTAGTTTTAATAACTCTTTTTAGTTTCTTTTTACAATCAATATATTTATCATGTAATTCCTCAATGCTAGCAATTAACTCTTCTTTAGATAAATCAAAAAGGCTTACCTCTTCTTCTTCTTCATTAGTTGTAGCAATAAAACACTCTTTATGCACCTCTTCCTTCTTTAACCTCCATGGGCAGCTAGGTGTTGTGTGTCTTGTTCCTAAGCACTAATTACAGCTTGTTGAAGATTGGTCCAAGCTTCTCCTTTGCTTGCGGTTGTAGGCACCACCACCCTCCATCTTCAAGACTTGATTAGAGCTTCTTGAAGCCTTCTCTGATACCAATTGAAAAACCACTAGAGGGGGTGAATAGGGTTTTTATGAAGATTGAAAAATAATAATTCAAACAATCAACCACAAAAGATTAGACAAGGGGACACAGGGTTTAGAGTGGTTCCACCCTTAGCAAATACTAAGGGAGTCAGTCCACTATCCAATTGTTTCCAATTGGGATTTTGAAAGCATTTGTATTTTATTACCTCGTAAGGATGTTACATAAAATACAACTACTTTCCCAAACCCTTTGGACAGCCTTCACCCCGAAGTCATCTCACCAACTTTGAAGCAGCCTTCACTTGAAGTAACTTCAAGCTTCCCCTTGAAGTAGCCTTCCTCCTTGAAGTAGCTTCCCGTAGAGACCTTCTAGAAGTAGTCCAAAGTCCACCTTCTCCTCTGAGAAGACCCTTCTCCACCTAAGAAGATAGCACCCTCTCCAATCCGCAGCCTCCAACCCTAGGAGTAGTAAGGAGAGTACAAGTAATAAAAAGGAACAAGAATGGAAAATGGAAATTACAATTACCATTGTAGCACAAGGCTTGATTTCCTATATCAAGCGTTTTGATCTCCTAACCAATGTGTGTGAAAGTGTAAGTATGGTGGAAAGGAGATTCTAGCCAATAGGACATGAGCTTGTTGCGACGGGAAAGATTAGAAAGTTTAGGAGTTGCTCAATTGCTCACAAGAAAGGATTGCCAATTGCAAGTATGTATGCTCAAGTATTGCACAAGTGTGTTTTGGGTGTCCTAAGGCATGTCCTATTTATAGGAATGGATTATGAATGCTTAAGGACATTCTAGACACTTTCTAGGGAGTTCTAAGTGCTCAACTAGCCGTTAGGTATCCACTAATTGCTTTAGCAACGACTAGTTTATTAATTCTGAAAAGTGCAGATAGAGTTCTTCTCGGTCAAGAAGTTTGTCGACCGAGAGTCAGTCGATCGAGGACTTCATCGACCGAGGGACGGTCTAGAGCAAGTGTATATAACATTCGATTCCAACTCCCAACCACCTTGTCTGCTAGGTCTAATGGCTATAGAACCTTTTAGAAGGATTAACCCGGGAGACTCTCGGTTGAGAAGATGCTCGACCGAGTGTGTCTCGGTCGACAAATAGTTTGACCGAGAATGTCTCTATTTTGGTGGTTCTAGATGAATACTAAGTGTGTGTATGACTGTGCAGTTGTGACACTATTATAGAGGATGACCTATCTAAGTGTTGTGAGTGTCTAGGAAAGATCTAAATGCTTGATTTACATGATATCTAAGTACTTGTACATTATATGTTTGTACAAGTTTACATTTGATTAAAATCATGATAATAAAGCAAATTAAACATGTAGATCTTCTAAAGCTTTGTCATCCACCACATTGTATTCTTGTTCCTGAAATACTCAAGTAGCACGTTAGATCCATAAGAATGAAATCTTTGTCATCATCAAAACAAAGGGATTATAATAATGTCCAATTTAGCTAACAACTATGCCCTACTCTCATATGCCCATAGGGTTTCTATAGGTTCTTCTCTAACCTTATCAATGAAGGAGCTATCATTCACTCAAACATGCACGACCCTTCCCAGGGTTGGGTCGCCAAAGGCACTCAATCATCCAACCTCATATGGCTCATATCATCACGGGCATCCGAAAGAATGTCCACACACCTAGTATATCATGACATCTAACTCATCATGTCATCTCTCCACTTAGCATCATCCACATAGGACGTACCAGGTCTCTACTTATAATGGATATCTCTGCCTCCATGACCAACTCTCTCTCTACTCATCCTCCTGATAAGGAGGTCCAGCCTCAGGTCTCTCCTGAGGGCAATGACAACTCATGTCATATGACCTAAGCATGTATCTATTCATTAGTTTATGCTTAAACTATTAAGCTTATGTCCATGACATCTTATTTACATGCTTTTCATTAATTTGGTGGAGGATTCCTTAATCCTTATCAACCTTACCCATACCTCAAGAGAGTGGGGGAAAGAGAGAAAACCCTAATCCTTAAGGTCCTTAATAGAATTTGAGTTGAGAAGGGATGAACAAGATGAGAGAGTCCTAAAGGTATCTTATTTCGAGTCAATTCCTGAGACATTGGCCAGGCAGTCACACTAATCCGGGAGTCCTCGTATTCTGACTAGCGGTGCAGAGGAAAATATTGCCAGCCCCCGGACGTGATCCTTTTCTAGACACCTCTGTCTTTTGGAAAATCCTCTAATAAATCCCTTGGGTTCTATGGAGTTTCTAAAATTTAATAATTATTACATATTAAATGAGGAACCTATGCTCTGATACCAAATGTAATGACCCCGCCTCCAAATAACCCCCCAATTAAGGGAGACCCGAAGGTCAGAGTTGTTATCCCAATTAACAGGACCAAAGGTTCGACAAATAATCAGTAACAATTATCAAATTCTACCAACTAAATTGAAAATTGGTATAAAATAAAACTTTGCATACCTTTTCAAAAACATGGATATCTGCTTCTATCCACATATGGAGTCTATTCTAACTAATCCTGCTTCGAACTTTAATTCTTATTTAGTTCCACATATGCCACTTTACTGTTTGTCCTTTTCAATCTTGTACCTAAAACGCCAACAAACAAAATGTCAGTTACCATATCGGAATATGTCGGTATGTGGGGACAACCAAAATTTCACACGTATGGCTAGCAATCTAAATATCACAATAAAGTTAATTAACAAGTCAAATTACGCTTTCAGTGTGACTTTCTTTTACAACCCCATTTTTTTGGGTTCATTTGGTGACATATGTAATTTCTCATAATAAAGATAAATGAACAAATAATGATTGAATGCATGAATTTCGTTTAAAATAGCCTTGTTGATTTATTTGTGGGCTTTATTGGATATTGGGCCCAATAACAAGGAAAAGACAAAAGAAACTCCATTATTAATAAGAAATGGAGAAAAGAAAAATGTAGAAACCTCTAGAAGGCAATAGAGTTTAATCCAAAGTTGGATTTTGTGCCACTTTGGTTCCTTGGGTTCCAAGGAGTCCAAAGTTGCAAAAAGAAAGCAATAAGAAAAGAAAATATCAATTAAACATTTCTTTATTAAGAAAGAAATTGAAAAACAATGATAAAATGTGGAAAATAAGTGAAAAGATGTATAATTGAATTATCCTTGGTGGATTTTCATATCCAAAGGATTCCTAATGATAAAAGGGATGCCAATGAGGAAAATAAAAAGAAAGATAAAGAGAAATCCTTGAAAAGAGATATTTTACTAAAGAAATGAATAAGAAGAAAGAGAAAATAGATAAAGGATAAGTAAAAGGCTAAGGAATATTCCCCAATATGGGAATTCGTGTCTTTAGGATTTCTTGAGGTCCAAGGGACGCAAAATAACAAGATAATGGCAAAGCGAAAAGGATTACTAATTAATTTTGAATTAATTAATGGATATCTTGGGAGAGAAGGAAGCCTTCTCATACATTGTAATTTGTTTCCCAAATTTTGTATATAGCTAGATAATGTAAAGACAAACCTTCCATTAAAATTTGAGTTAAAAAGGAGAAAGAGTTTAGGAGATACGAATTTATCAAATTATTGCCAAAAATTTGGATTTATTCTGAATTAGGAAAAATACTTTCCTTTGTGTTTGATCGTGAGCTATGGGATCCGTTGGATCTTGATCCAACGTGGGACACTCATCATCTAAGTCCCACTGGGATTGGGAGTCTGCAGATTACAGAGGATCTTTCCTCTCAAGATTTCTCATAATACAAGGAGTGTGCATGCTTGATGATGATCCCTTGGGACTCAGGAGAGGAAACCGCAGAGGATCATCCCAAATTTGACTAGGTTTGGTCGAAGTTTTAGGAAACACCCAAATCTCGCAAGCCTGCTTCCCACCCTATATATAGGGGATGAAGATAGAGGGTATCAACATCTCTTTTTGCTGGTCCAAATGTTGCGAAAGAGCACCAGGATTGCTCTGGTGCCTTCAATTGCCTCGATCATCCTGACCTGCATCCTCGGCACCTTGGCTAGCCATGCCGGAGTCCGGCGAGTAGGAGGGCATTGCGGCATGATCTTGTTGAGCAATTGAGCCCACAGTTGAGTTCGACAGAGGGAGGCAGAGCTCCCTGACCATTTGGAGTGCTCGCAGGTGGCCGAGAGCCCAGAGTCAACTCCGAAGTTGACCACCAGACCTATTGTGCTCGACGCAAGGTTGAAGATGAAGACCCCTTGGTCTTTTATGATTTTGTCCATCCTCACCTTCTTTACAGGTAATGTCATTTCTGTCCTTCAGAATATTTTGATCGCAAAGTAAAGGTGCGTGCGTCCCTGGCCGTTGGATCCTGAGTGGACCAGCGGACCACGGATCAAATGATCCTAATTTTTCTATAAATTGCTAATAAATCAATAGAAAGGGATTTTCTTACAAAAATCATAACTTTAGCTAGAAAACTCGGATGAGAAAAATGTATACATGAAAATTGATCAAAAAAATACGAGGAATAAAACAAAATTCATTTGGAAGCCTAAATCAGTATACTTTTGCAAAAGTGTATAATTTTGAAAGAAAAAGTGTTAATTTGTGGTTAGAAACCCTAATTGATGATAAAGGATGGATTTAATCTTGCAATTAAGCTAATTCGAGAATTATTAACCTTTTAATGATAAATATGGATATTGGTCTGTTTTGAAGATGAAAATGCAAGAATTAAGGTTTTAAGCCTAACCTTGTGATTAATACCCTAAGAAACCCTAAATAAGGGGAAAAGGGAAGGAAAGAGTAGTTTATTTGAAGTTAGGGTTTCATGTTGCAAAAGTATGATCTTAGAATATTTTGTGATAAATAAGATGAGATAATTAGGGTTTGATGGATATTTTGATAAAAGTAAAGTAAAAGTGGTAAAAAAGAAGTGAAACCCTAATTATGGTCAAAACCCTAAAAAGGGCTAGTAACCCTAGGGCACGATTAGGCCTATTAGACTTGGATACCATGATCCATGATAGAGAATATTGGATGTATATTTCAGGATTGAATTGTGCTTGCTTGCTCGATTCTAGATTACTTGATTTCTTGGATTAATTCTGCATTCAAGACAACTTGACAGGTATGTGGTTAATTACAAGTAATCACATTAGTTTCCCAAAGGTATTCTGGATGGTTAATCGCATTGAATGCAGCCTAACTGTTTGGATGTTCATACTTGCAAATCATAAAGTCACTATAGTTATCACAAATATAAATACATGTGTATTCTCGCACCTACATGCCACCCTGATGGAAGATGCCATAAAGGTCAGGCCCAAGAGGGTAGACCAAATGGGCACCATGAGAGGTGACCCCAGACACCAAGCTCGGGAATGAGAAGGTAGTCTATGTTGCATGACTATGGGGCACCATGACAGGTGACCCCCAGACACCAAGCTCGGGATTGAGAAGGTGGCCTTAAGTCAATGGCAAAAGAGAAACCCTAGAGGGGTATTCCAGGGTGAGGGCAAAAGCGGTGGAGAATGACACATTGAAAATGTAAATTGGTTTGTTAATTACCCTGATTGTGATAATTAAATTGTTAATCATATTTGTGAAATTTTGGTTGTTCCCACATACCAGCATATTCCTATATGTTTACCGACATTTTGTTTGTCGGTGTTACGACCCCACCTCCCGATAACCCCCAATTAAGGGAGACCGAGAGGTCGAAGCCGCACCCATGACTTCCGGATCAAAGGTTCAGCAATTAACCAAGAATAATTATCAAATGTTAACATACTATACTGAAAAGTTGTAAGAAAAATAAACTTTGCATACCTTTTGAAAGTTTGGATTTCTAACTCCTATCCACTTAAGGATTCTATGCTAACTAATCCTCCTGGTATTTAACTTCATGTATTTCACAATATGACGTTTTACTGTTTGTCCTTTTGGCTTGTACCTAAAACGCCGACAAACAAAATGTCGGTCAGTCGAAACTGGTATGTGGGGGAAACAATAATCATGCAAGTATGTTAACAATGTAATCATTCAATTAATCATTTAACAATCAAGATTACATTTTAAGCCATACAACTCAATCCATACATATTCTAGAACTCTGGGCCATCCCTGCAGTGGACATGGATATCACCTCTCTTTTAGGTAATAGTCACATGGCACTACCCGAAGATAGCCCAATATGTAACTCAATGTGAGTTGATGGTCCTACCTCAATGGTAGCCATGTACTAAGTCATCCATAGACCTGATGGACCTACCCAATAGGTAGCCATGTACTAGGTCATCCATAGACCTGATGGACCTACCCAATAGGTAGCCATGTACTAGGTCTTTCTCTAACCTGATGCACCTACCCATAGGCAGCCATGTACTAGGTTAGCTATAATTCCACAAAGAGAACCAAGATCGGAGTTTGTAGGCATATATCCTTTGTGATAGTCATAGCCACATTATAGTTTGCAATATGAACATCCAAACAGTCTAGTTGCATTCAATGCGATTAAACATCCGGGAATCCATCGGAAAACTAAAGCGGTTATTCATAATTAACCACATACCTGATTTGATGAGTCATGCAGATTATTGAACATATACTCCATGTATATACAATCAAGCCAATCAACAAATCCAAGCAAGTAATTCAATCATCACATAATTCCTGAAAAGAATATGTACTCTATTTATTACACACTTTATCAAGAATCTACTTTATTAACTTGGATTCTCTTTCTAGGGTTTCTAATCCTCATTAAGGTTCCATTAATATTCATTAGGGTTTCTTAGATCAATTTCTCAAACTTTATCCCCTTTTGGGTTAACAAACCCTAAAGTACTCTTTTCCATTTATATGAACCTTAATTGCTCAACTATCCATTTTAATAGTCTTTTATATCCAAATTGACTTAGGATCATCATATCCCTATTTATTTATGGATTAGAACAATTAAAACATTTAAAAGACATATTCTCCTAAATTAGGGTTTTCAAGTTCATTAGTGCATAATCATGCACGAAACCCTAAATTAAACCAAATATATAAAAAGATCATCTTTTTAGATCCTATTTTCATTTTTATTAACCACATGTTAATATTGACCTGAATTATCCATTGAGCAACATTAATTCCATCTATCATCAAATCTAAGGGTCTTTCCTTAATTAAATCATTAAAGATGATAACTTTATGCCCTTTTCAAATTTCAAGCATATTTAAGCACATAAACTCTAAATTAGATTAATCACATGCAAAGTTCTTCCTTTTTGAATATAATTTACCGTTTTACATTTAATAGGTTCATATCAACTCTAATGATCCATTAAACCCTATTGCAAACATAATCAGGCTCCAATTATATTTTTAATGGATTCCTCCTATTTTTCTGAGCAAAATTCCTATATTATATGTTCTCATCGGAGCTATCAATTAGGAGTTATGATTTTTGTATTAAACCACTTACTTGACCAATCAGATGGCGCCACATCATCCAGCTCATGCAACGCGGATCGCTTGAGAAACATAACTGAATTACTTTTCTACCCTCGGTTAAGTAACTGAATCTTCAGCCCGCGGAGGGGCAATTCTGTCCAACGACCAAGGGGTCGTCTCCCACCTTCGGCGAGGAGGTGGGAGAGGAGGTAGCTACGTGGAACTCTCTGAACTCGGTCCAAGGTCATACCCCTTTTATAAGGAAGAGGTTTCTCACCCTAAGGTGTTCATTCAAGGGAAAACAAATCCTTTTCCCACTTGGAAAGTAATTCCTTCATTAAAACACAAGTTTTCTCTCTTCTTTGATATATCCTATTTCTTGAATAATTAGGAATTCGAAATTCCTCTTACTTATTCTCTCTTTCCTTTCTTTTTAATCCATTGACACGAATTCCTATTCCCTTTAGTATACATTACTTTCTTTTTAACCATACCTTCATAATTCATTAATAATGTATTACATTATTCTCTTATTTTGCTTCATTGATATTTTCTCTTTCCTCTTTCTTCATTGAGGCTCTTGTACCCCAAGAAACTTTATGATTTCGAAATTCTCTTTATTGGATACTTATTATCCTTCTGGATGCATCATTATACATTATTTCACATTATCTTGTTTCTTTCTCATTTAAGCATCTCTTTTTGAGGATTTCTTTTTATTTCTCTTTTATTTTCCTTATTGGCATTCCTTTTAATATTAGCAACCTCATGGATACGAAATTTCCCCAAGAAAACTCATTTATACTTCTTTCCACTCATTTTCCACATTTTATCGTTATTCTCCAATTTCTTTCTTCATAAAGAAATACTTAATTAATCTTTTCTTTTCTTATTACTTTCTTTTTGCAACCTCGGACTCCTTGGTACCCAAGGAACCCAAGGGGCACGAAATCCTCTTTGGATTTGCCTTATAGAGGTTTATACATATTTCTTTTCTTAAAAATTCAATTATCCATTTACTAATTGAATTTCATTGTTATTTGGGCCCAATAGCCAGTAAAGCCCACAACACAATCATCAAGGCTATTGTAAATGAAATCCATTTATTTGAAGCAAATTATTTCATTATTTGTTCAAATATCTTTGAAATTTCTCACCAAAAGAACCCAAAATTTGGGGTTGTAACATCCTTCCCCTCTTATAGGAATTTTGTCCTCAAAATTCTATCAAGCAAACAAACAATCAATTCAGGATAAGACTTTCCATGTCCATCATTGGCCCCTATGTGGCTTTACCGTACTCATGGCGCTTCCACAGAACCTTTATTATCACATATTCTTTTCTCTAAGTCCTTTCATCCCGACGTCTATAAACTGCACAGGTGACTCAGGCCATGGCAGCCTCCCTTGGGGCTCACTAGGTTAATTGCTCAGCACATGGTCGGGTACCTCACATAGTGCTCTAAATTTGACACATGGAACTCATCACACATTACTTTATCGTGAGGGGTAAGGTCAAACTTAACCTTCTCCACCAAACCATGTCAAAAGAACCCATGCATCGGGGACTCAGCTCTCTTAGGTATAACTTAGAGGGGTCAGATTCTCACATTATATTCTCCCACAGTGCACTGCATGTTAGTCTACTTTGCTTCTGCTCACGACTCTCGTCGTCTCAAGGTTCCTTTCATCCATTGCATGATTAAAGTGACTTTCGTCTTCATGCACTGTGGTCCTTTTCTAATCTTCATGTGGTCCTTTCACCAACATCACCTTACTAAAGTGGTGACCGACACAACCTCCCTTACAGAGCTTCCTAGAATCCCGATATTGGCTATGGTGGTCATCATCACATCTTTCATAGGACAAGAACTGTCTCTAGCTATCACCCTAAACGAGCACCTATGCTCTCATCAGACCCTGTACTAACATCGAGTCCTTCATGTACCTACTTCCACCTTTTGAAAGGGAACCTTTAGGTCAAACTCAAGAACCTTTGAACTCACTTCATGGTGTAGTTGAACCATCTCTCTCATATGTAGCTCAACCCGATCTATCCCTTGACCGTACTCTTTCTCTCTTATGTCATCTAGGTAAGGCGATCTACCATAACCCATATTGCATCTTGACCTTCCTTGGTCTAGGGGAGACCTATTGCAACATCCATAGTGATGAATTCCCATTCCCTCCCGGGGACTCTTTTGTCCTCTATATTGATACACTGGGTTACTGGGGTTCGTCCTTTACCTCCTGGCTTGCATGGTCATAAACCACATGCAACTTTATCTTAAGCATCCAAAGTGCTATTGCCATTTACCACAGTGTATGGTGATCTTAAAATCATGATCTCCTGTATGTCATTATTCTTCAAGATCAATTCCTCAGAAACCCTAAACCACTCTAGTCGGGGTTTCATCACCTTCTTTTCCAAAGAAGTGCATATGCGGTTCTACCACCATCCTTTCATTGCATCAAAGACTAGATTGGCTAACCAAACAACCATTAACTTTCCAATGTATCTTGTTACATCTGAGTGTTATCCAAACACCTCTCCTTTTTTAACTTAGGGTTAGCCAAACAACCTCTTCTAGCCTCTAGTCAAACAAGTCAGATGTATCTCAACCAGAGCATCCATTACCACTTCACATCCTTAGGTATTAGGTTACGTTGAAGACATACACTTCCATGTATTTCACGTATCACCTCATCTCAAACTCTAAGTTTGTCGTCATTAAGGAACTCTGATCTCATCCTCATGGTGATCAGACTCAACCTTACATATCTTACAAATTCCAGATAGCCCACAATATTACATTCTCATAAGATGATCTCCTTAATACTCTTAGTGTTAGTAAACCATCCATGTACCATTCACCTCACAGGGTATGTTATCATCTCTTTCATCATACCTCATAGCGACGTTCCAACTCACATCATCTTTTATCCTTGGTGTAAGGCATGCATATTGTCCTATCTCTCACTCCCATAACAAGAAGAAATAAGCATTTGGCGGCCGTCCAAATACAGAGTTCCTCCTATTCCAAGAGTAGAGATGGCACATCCCGCCTTGCCAGTACACCTTCAAATCTAAGTCAGAACATGCAACTTATGTCTCTACATCACCAACGTCCTGATATCAAAATTATGTCCATGGAAAACTGGTCTCGAACCTACTTGGGTCCACACAATCCTTGGTCATCTCCTCTGGGTCTATAGGGTGTCGGCACTTTTGGGGTCATCCCTCTTCCCTCATGCATCCAGAGAGTGCCCTACTCATCTGCCCTTTTGGGTCCCATGAGTTCATGAAGGCGATCAAACTCCTAACCCATGGCCCTCAGACAATGATAGTTGTTACCTCCCGACCCTATGGTCATGTGCAACTACGGAATTAGGCAACTCCTACTTTCATCGGTCTTATCCCTTCCTAACCCTAGCATAGACTTAGGATTCTCCATCATAGTACATGTTCACTTAGAACCTTACCCAAGTCTTCATCATCTCTCTTTCTGCATTCACGGACTGGCTTTCATCCTTTCATAGAGATCATGGCAACCTGCCTACCTTGGTCAAGCCCCATACCAGTTACCTCCATGGTAACACATTCATATGCAATTAGAGATGGATATCTATGGGTCTACAGGTTCATTCTCGTACCATGTACTTTTCACTTAGCTTCTCAAGATCCTATGAGACCTCTTTAGGTTACCTTAAACTAACAAAACTAATATACATCCTTCAAAAGGGTCCCTCTCCCAGGATGGGAGAAAACTAAAACTCATGACCACAAGGTCATCACCATCCTTAGGTCTAGGGTTTACATCCTTATGCTTAACCTTAGTAAGCTATTAAGGCATAAGCAAACCACTAAAACAGGCTAGGTCATACTTGTTCTCTTTCCTCAACAATGGATCAAAATTATACCTTCCTTAGTCATTAACTTAGTCGTGAGGGGTTCATCAAACATACCTTAAACTTAAGGGGTTTCCCTTTTTCCTCTATACATAAGGAGTACCATGCTCTCTTCTATAGGAACTCAACTCTCCTCATGGGCATTAGGTACACCACTTCCCCTCTTAGGCCTAGGAACCCTAGGTTCACTTTCGGGTGTCCAACTGCATGCTCAATCTCTTAATCACGAATCAAGCATGTCCCTGATATGTCATGTACTTCCACGATCCCTTTATATGAACAATACCACTGGTCACTTAAAACTCCTCTAAGGCACTCTTTATCTCATCCCGCAAGAAGTTACTTATACCATCGGTACCAGAAGCATCATCATTCCTCTAGGGTTTGGTTCCTCTAAAGATAACCAAGATATCATTAGCCTCCAGGGGTCAAGCATAGGACAACCACTATCATCCACTTAGGTCACATCTTCCTTGACTCCCCACTTTTCCTCACATCTCGGAGTCTAGGAATCCAACCTTCTTGCTTGGTTTCCTGCCCTCTCTCTAGAGGTAACCCTACAACCAACCATTATAGGTCCTCTCTTCATGAAGGATCAACCTCAAAAGCATGCTCTACATGGGTGAAGCCTAGGTTCGAACTTATGGTTGCTCAAGATCATCCATAACCCTTTATGCTCCATCATAATTCCTTATCCAGGGTTTCATCCTACTGTCAGCACTATGACGTGCCCTAGGTGCCATCTATACCCTACTTGCACAATCCCATAGGGTTTCTAAAGTCCCTCACTAACATCATCATCTAAGGTGCTATCATTTACCCTAACATGCATGACCCTTCCCAGGGTTGGGTTGCCAAAGGTACTAGGTCACCCATGGATCCTATGGCATCCCAAAGGCATGTTCTTTCAAACACCTGGTCCAACTCATCTCTTTCTAACCTTCACTTAGGGTTTGGGTTAGCATCATCCTCAGAGGATGTACCAGGTCTCTACTTGCAATGGAGATCTCTATCTCCAAGACTAACTTATCCTCCTGACAAGAAGGTCTAGCCTCCGGTCTCTTCTGAGGACATGACAACTTATGTCATACGACCTAAGCATGTATCTATTCTTTAGTTTGCGCTTAATCTATTAAGCTTATGTCCATGACATCTTATTTACATGCTTTTCATTAATTTGATGGAGGATTCCTTAGACCTTATTAACCTTACCCATACCTCAAGATGGTGAGGAGAAGAAAGGAAACCCTAATCCTTTAGGTCCTTATCAGAATTTTGTGATGAGAAGGGATGAATAAGATGAGAAGTCCTAAAGGTATCTTATTTCGATTCATACCCTAAGACTTTAGCCAGGCAGTCACACGGATCCGGGAGTCCTCATATTCCGACTAGTGGTGCGGAGGAAAATATTGCCATCCTTCGGTCATGATCCTTTTCTAGACACCTCTGTCTTTCAGATAATCCTCTAATAACTCCCTTGGGTTCTATGGAGTTTGTAAAATTTAATAATTATTAATGGTTAACTGAGGAACCTACGTTCTGATACCAAATGTTACGACCCCACCTCGTGATAACCCCCAATTAAGGGAGACTGAGAGGTCGAAGCCACACCCATGACTTCCGGATCAAAGGTTCAACAATTAACCAAGAATAATTATCAAATTTTAACATACTATACTGAAAAGTTGTAAGAAAAATAAACTTTGCATACCTTTTGAAAGTTTGGATTTCTAACTTCTATCCACTTAAGGATTCTACACTAACTAATCCTCCTGGTATTTAACTTCATGTATTTCACAATATGACGTTTTACTGTTTGTCCTTTTGGCTTGTACCTAAAACGCCGACAAACAAAACATCGGTCAGCCGAAACTGGTATGTGGGGGAAACAATAATCATGCAAGTATGTTAACAATGTAATCATTCAATTAATCATTTAACAATCAAGATTACATTTTAAGCCATACAACTCAATCCATACATATTCTCGAACTCTGGGACGTCCCTGCAGTGGACATGGATATCACCTCTCTTTTAGGTAATAGAGTCGCATGGCACTACCTGAAGATAGCCCAATATGTAACTCAATGTGACTTAATGGTCCTACCTCAATGGTAGCCATGTACTAAGTCATCCATAGACCTGATGGACCTACCCAATAGGTAGCCATGTACTAGGTCATCCATACACCTGATGGACCTACCCAATAGGTAGCCATGTACTAGCTCTTTCTCTAACCTGATGGACCTACCCATAGGCAGCCATGTACTAGGTTAGCTATAATGCCACAGAGAGAACCAAGATCTGAGTTTGTAGGCATATATCCTTTGCGATAGTCATAGCCACATTATAGTTTGCAATATGAACATCCAAACAGTCTAGTTGCATTCAATGCGATTAAACATCCGGGAATCCATCAGAAAACTAAAGTGGTTATTCATAATTAACCACATACCTAATTTGATGAGTCATGCAGATTATTGAACATATACTCCATGTATATACAATCAAGCCAATCAACAGATCCAAGCAAGTAATTCAATCATCATATAATTCCTGAAAAGAATATGTACTCTATTTATTACACACTTTATCAAGAATCTACTTTATTAACTTGGATTCTCTTTCTAGGGTTTCTAATCCACATTAAGGTTCCATTAATATTCATTAGGGTTTCTTAGATAAATTTCTCAAACTTTATCCCTTTTTGGGTTAACAAACCCTAAAGTACTCTTTTCCATTTATATGAACCTTAATTTCTCAACTATCCATTTTAATAGTCTTTTATATCCAAATTGACTTAGGATCATCATATCCCTATTTATTTATGGATTAGAACAATTAAAACATTTAAAAGACATATTCTCCTAAATTAGGGTTTTCAAGTTCATTAGTGCATAATCATGCACAAAACCCTAAATTAAACCAAATGTATAAAAAGATCATCTTTTTAGATCCTATTTTCATTTTTATTAACCACATGTTAATATTGACCTGAATTATCCATTGAGCAACATTAATTCCATCTATCATCAAATCTAAGGGTCTTTCCTTAATTAAATCATTAAAGATGATAACTTTATGCCCTTTTCAAATTTCAAGCATATTTAAGCACATAAACTCTAAATTAGATTAATCACGTGCAAATTTCTTCCTTTTTTAATATAATTTACCGTTTTACATTTAACAGGTTCATATCAACTCTAATGATCCATTAAACCCTATTAAATATTTTATTCATTCCAAAATATGGTTTCTTAATCATCATTACACTAGAGTTAATAACCTCTATTACTTTTCCAATTGCAAACATAATCAGGCTCCAATTATATTTTTAATGGATTCCTCTCGTTTTTTTGAGCAAAATTCATGTATTATATGTTCTCATCGGATCTACCAATTAGGAGTTATGATTTTTGTATTAAACCACTTACTTGACCAATCAGATGGCGCCACGTCATCCAGCTCATGCAACGCGGATCGCTTGAGAAACATAACCAAATTACTTTTCTACCCTCGGTTAAGTAACTGAATCTTCATCCCGCAGAGGGGCAATTCTGTCCAACGACCAAGGGGTCGTCTCCCACCTTCGGCCAGCCCTAGCGGCCGCCACCTGCAGCCTTGCGTGGGTTGGTTCTTCCTCCCCCAGTCTGTGATTGATGCTGGAACTTGTTGCCCTCACTCTGCCCTTCTCTGGCGCACCCAGGGTGCCCCTTTTCTCGTGGCCAAGGCGGCGGTTTCGAGGATTCTTGGCCTACATTTGTGACCGGACGGACAGCCTGCAGCAGGTCGTCTGCGCGAGGGCCATGCCCGGAGAAGGTAACCAACCATCCCCTGGTCACCACAGGGTCATCATACTCCCTTCGCCCCTCCTCTCTGTCCCTTGTTGCTCCAGAGTAGGGCCTTATCATCACGGTTAGGGTTAGTATGAAGAAGACGAAGGAGAATAAGAAGAAGAGAGGGGGTGGCTGCGTGGAACTCTCTAAACTCGGTCCAAAGTCATACCCCTTTTATAAGGAAGAGGTTTCGCACCCTAAGGTGTTCATTCAAGGGAAAACAAATCCTTTTCCCACTTGGAAAGTAATTCCTTCATTAGAACACAAGTTTTCTCTCTTCTTTGATATATCCTATTTCTTGAATAATTAGGAATTCAAAATTCCTCTTACTTATTCTCTCTTTCCTTGCTTTTTAATCCATTGACACGGATTCCTATTCCCTTTAGTATACATTACTTTCTTTTTAACCATACCTTCATAATTCATTAATAATGTATTACATTATTCTCTTATTTTGCTTCATTGATATTTTCTCTTTCCTCTTTCTTCATTGAGGCTCTTGTACCCCAAGAAACTTTATGATTTCGAAATTCTCTTTATTGGATACTTATTATCCTTCTGGATGCATCATTATACATTATTTCACATTATCTTGTTTCTTTCTCATTTAAGCATCTCTTTTTGAGGATTTCTTTTTATTTCTCTTTTATTTTCCTTATTGGCATTCCTTTTAATATTAGCAACCTCATGGATACGAAATTTCCCCAAGAAAACTCATTTATACTTCTTTCCACTCATTTTCCACATTTTATCATTATTCTCCAATTTCTTTCTTCATAAAGAAATACTTAATTAATCTTTTCTTTTCTTATTACTTTCTTTCTACAACCTAAGACTCCTTGGTACCCAGGGAACCCAAGGGGCACGAAATCCTCTTTGTATTTGCCTTCTAGAGGTTTCTACATATTTCTTTTCTTAAAAATTCAATTATCCATTTACTAATTGAATTTCATTGTTATTTGGGCCCAATAGCCAATAAAGCCCACAACACAATCATCAAGGCTATTGTAAACGAAATCCATTTATTTGAAGCAAATTATTTCATTATTTGTTCAAATATCTTTAATATGAGAAATTTCATTTCTCACCAAAAGAACCCAAAATTTGGGGTTGTAACAGTCGGTGTTTTAGGTACAACAATTGAAAGAACAAATAGTAAAGTGACACATTGTGGAAATAAGAAATAAAGTGCAAGGAGGATTAGATAGAATGAATCCAGGCTGTGGTTAGAGTAGTTTACCAAATTTTAAAAAGGTATACAAAGTTTTATTTTATACCAGTTTTTAGTTTAGTTGGTAAAATTTGATAATTGTTATTGATTATTTGTCGAACTGTTGATCCTGTTAATTGAGATAATAGCTCTGACCTCTTAGTCTCCCTTAATTGGGGGTTCCTGGGAGGCAGGGTCATTACAATTGGTATCAGAGAATAGGTTCCTCATTTAATCTTTAATAATTATTAAATTTTACAAACTTTGTAGAACCCAAGGGAGTTATTAGAGGAATTTCTGAAAGACAGAGGTGTCTAGAAAAGGATCACATCTGGGGGCTAGCAAGATTTTCCTCCGCACCGCTAGTCAGAATACGAGGACTCTCGGATTAGTGTGACTGCATGGCCAATGTCTTAGGATTTGACTCAAAATAAGATACCTTTAGGACTCTCTCATTTTTTTCATCCCTTCTCACCTCAAATGTTGTTAAGGATTATAAGGATTAGGGTTTTCTCTCTTTTCCTCACCCTCTTGAGGTATGGGTAAGGTTGATAAGGTTTAAGGAATCCTCCACCAAATTAATGAAAAGCATGTAAATAAGATTTCATGGACATATGCTTAATAGATTAAGCGCAAACTAAAGAATAGATACATGCTTAGGTCGTATGACATAAGTTGTCATGCCCTCAGAAGAGACCTGTGCCTACATCTTCTTGTCAGGAGGATAAGTAAAGAGAGAGTTAGTCTTGGAGGTAGAGATATCCATTAAAAGTAGAGACCTGGCACATTCTCTGAGGATGATGTTAACCCTAACCCTAAGTGAAGGTTAGAGATATGTCATGGTTGACTGAGTGTTTGGGATGGACACATCTTGGGATGCCATACGTGCCATGAGAGGTTAGATAACCTAGTACCTTTAGTGACCCAACCCCAGAAAGGGGCGTGCTTGTTAGAGTGAAGGCTAGCACCTTCTTTGATGAGGATAGTAAAGAACCTATAGAAACCCGATGGGCTTATGCAAGTAGGGCATAACATGCACCCAGAGTACGTTAGTGGTGTGAGCAGTAGGCTAAAACCCTGGCCAAGAGAGTAGGATGGATAGCTTATGATATAAGCATAAAGAACTTTCGATAACCTTGAGCAAACATAAGCGTGAACATAGGTTTCACCCATGTAGAGGTATGCTTGTGAGCCTGATCCTTCATGGGGGGGGAGGACCTCTGGACGTAAGGTTGGATGTGGAGTTAGCTCTAGAGAGAGAAAGCAGGACTCAAGCAAGGAGGTTGGAAGCTTAGATTCTAAGACATGAGAAATAGTAGAGGTTTGAGGATGATGTGATCTAAGTGGATGATAGTGTTTGCCTCATGTTTGACCCCTGGAGGCTGATGATATCTTGGTTGCCTTTATAGGAACCAAACCCTAGAGAGAGGATGATGCTTCTGGAACCTATGTACCTATGGTATAGGAGTTTACCTGCTGAGATGAGACGAAGAGTGCCTTAGACCCCGAGGGGTTTAAGTAGCAAGTTGTGAGGCCTTGTACCTTGTTGGTTGCCCTTGAGGAGGACTCAACTCTAAGGTTCTGCTCGAATAAAAGGATCAGGGGAGTACATGACATACCTTGGACATGTTTGGTTCATGGTTAAGAGGTTGAGCATGTATCTGGACACCTAAAGGTGAACCTAGGGTTCCTAGACTTAAGAGGGGAAGTGGTGTACCAGATGCTCATGATGAGATTTGAGTCTCCATAGTCTCGAGCATGGTACCCCTCATGTGTAGAAAAAGAAACCCCTTAAGTTAAAGGTGTGTTTGATGAACCCCTCACAACTAAGTTGGTCTAATATTGAGGATGAGAACAAGTACGACTTAGCATGGTTTAGTAGGTGGTCTTCTTGTTCCTTAGTAACTTGCTAGGGTTAAGCATACTCATGTTGATGTAAATCCTAGACATAAGGACGTTTGTGACCTTTGTTATCAAGGTGTAGTTTCCTCCCATCCTGGGAGAGGGACCCTTTGGTAGGGTGTATACCAGTTTTTTTGGTTTTGAGGTAACCTAAAGAGGTCTCATAGGATCGTGAGAAGCTAAGTGAAAAGTACATGGTATGAGAATGAACCTATAGACCCATAGATAATCATCTCTAAGTGCATGTGGATGTGTTACCATGGAGGTAACCGGTATGGGGCATGACCAAGGTAGGCAGGTTGCCATGACCCTATGAAAGGATGGAAGTCAGCCCATGAATGCAGAGAGAGAGAGAGAGATGATGAAGGCTTGGGTAAGGTTCTAAGCTGGACATGTACTATAATAGAATCCTAAGTCTATCCTAGGGTCAGGTAGGGATAAGACCGATGGAAGTAGGAGTTTCCTAATTCCCTAGTTGCACATGACCATAGGGTCGGGAGGTAACAACTATCATTGTTTGAGGGCCATGGGCTAGGAGATTAATCACCTTTATGAACTCATGAGACCCAAAGGGCATATGAGTAGGGCACTTTCTGGATGCATTAGGGAAGAGGGATGACCCCAAAAGTGTCATCACCCTATAGACCCAGAGGAGATGACCAAGGATTTTGAGTAAACCCCAGTAGGTTCGAGACCAATTTTCAATGGAAATAATTTTTGATATCATGATGTTTGTGATGTAGAGATGTGAGTTGCACGTTTCAACTTAGATTTGAAGGTGTATTGGAGAGGTGGGATGTACCATCTCTACTCTTAGAATAGGAAGAACTTTGTATTTGTACGGCTGCCAAATGCTTATTTCCTCTTGTTATGGGAGTGAGAGATAGGACAGTACGCATGCCATACACCAAGGATAAAAGGTAATGTGAGTTGGAATGTTTCCATGAGGTAAGAGGATAGAAATGATAACATACCTGGTGGAGTGAACATTACATGGATGGTTTACAAACGATAAGAGTATTAAGGTGATTATCTTGTGAGAATGTTTTATCATGAGCTATGTGGAATTTGCAAGTTATGCAAGGTTGAGTTTGATCACCATAATAATGAGATCAGAGAGTGTTCTTGATGAGTACAGACCTAGAGTTTGAGAGGAGATGATAAGTGGAATGCATGGAAGTGTATGTCTTCAACATTACCTAATACCTAAGGAGGTGAAGTGGTAATGGATGCTTTGGTTGAGATATAGCTGTCTAGTTTGGCTAGAGACTAGAAGAGGTTGTTAGGATGACCCTAAGTTTGGAAAGGAGATGTGTTTGGCTAACACTCAGATGTAACGAGATATGTTGAACAAGTTAATGGTTGTTTGGTTAGCCAACCTAGGCTTTGATGTAATGAAAGGATGGTGGTAGAACCTCAGATGTTATTCTTTGGAAAAGAAGGTGATGAAACCCTGACTAGAATGGTTTAGGGTTTCTGAGGAATTAATCTTGAGGAATCATGACATACAGGAGATTATGATACACCATACTACGAAGATAGTAAGTGACAGTAGTACTTTGGATGCCTAAGATAATGTTGTGTGTGGCATGTTGCCATGCATTACAGGAGGTGAAGGACGAACACCAGTAACCCAATGAGTTGGTATAGAAGATAGAGAGTCCTCGAGAGGGAATGGGAGTTCACCACTATGGATGTTGTGGTAAGTCTCCCCGTGACCAAGGAAGGTCAAGATACAATGTGGGTTATGGTAGATCGCCTTACCTAGATGACAAGAGAAAGAAAGGGTATTGTCAAGGGACAGATTGAGTTGAACTGCTTACAAGAGAGAGAGAGAGATGGTTTAGCTACACCATGATGCGAGTTCAAAAGTTCTTGAGTAGGACTGAAAGGTTCACTTCCATTAGGTGGAAGTAGATACATGAAGAACTCAATGTCAGTACAGTTTATCACCCCATACTAATGGATAGTATGATCCATACTAGAGGGTCTGATGAGAGCATGTGTGCTCATTCAGGGAGATACATAGAAACAATTCTTAAGATGTGATGTTAACCACCATAGCCTTTATCAGGATGCAAGGAGTTCTATAAGGAGGTTGTGTCGGTCACCACTTCATTAAGATGATGTTGGTGAAGGAGGCCTCACGAAGGTCAGAAAAGAACCACAGTGTGTGCATATGAAGTCACTTTGATCGTGCAATGGTTGAGAGGGAGCTAGAAGCAACATGAGTCCGAAGCTGATGCAAAGCAGACTGACATGCAGTTCACTGTGGGAGAGTATGTGATGTGAAAATCGGACCCCTCTAAGCTACAACTAAGAAAGCTGAGTCCCCGATATATGGGTCCATTTGAGATGGATTGGTGGAGATTGTTGTGTTTATCCTTGCCCCTCAGGATAACATGATGTGTAATGTGTTCCATGAGTCCGATCTAGAGCACTATGTGAGGTACCCAAACCATGTCCTGAGCCCTGAACCTATTCAGCTTTTGAGAGGCTGAAATTTCCTGAGTCACCTATGAGGGTACAATATACCAAGGTAAGAAAGAGCTTAGATGGAAGAATATGAGATGATGAAGGTTCTTGAGAAGCACCATGGAAAGGGTGAAGCCACATGGGAGCCCTGATGGACATAAGAAAGGCTTATCCTGAATTGTTTGTTTGCTTGATAGAATTTTGAGGACAAAATTCTTATAAGAGGGGAAGGATGTTACAACCCCAATTTTTTGGGTTCATTTGGTGAGAAATGTAATTTATCATAATAAAGATAAATGAACAAATAATGATTGAATGCATGAATTTCGTTTAAAATAGCCTTGTTGATTTATTTGTGGGCTTTATTGGCTATTGGGCCCAATAACAAGGAAAAGACAAAAGAAACTCCATTATTAATAAGAAATGGAGAAAAGAAAAATGTAGAAACCTCTAGAAGGCAATAGAGTTTAATCCAAAGGTGGATTTCGTGCCTCTTGGGTTCCTTGGGTTCCAAGGAGTCCAAAGTTGCAAAAAGAAAGAAATAAGAAAAGAAAATATCAATTAAATATTTCTTTATTAAGAAAGAAATTGAAAAACAGTGATAAAATGTGGAAAATAAGTGAAAAGAGGTATAATTGAATTATCCTTGGTGGATTTTCGTATCCAAATGATTCCTAATGATAAAAGGGATGCCAATGAGGAAAATAAAAAGAAAAATAAAGAGAAATCCTTGAAAAGAGATATTTTACTAAAGAAATGAATAAGAAGAAAGAGAAAATAGATAAAGGATAAGTAAAAGGCTAAGGAATATTCCCCAATATGGGAATTCGTGCCTTTAGGATTTCTTGAGGTCCAAGGGACCCAAAATAACAAGATAATGGCAAAGGGAAACGGATTACTAATTAATTTTGAATTAATTAATGGATATCTTGGGAGAGAAGGAAGCCTTCTCATCCATTGTAATTTGTTTCCCAAATTTCGTATATAGCTAGATAATGTAAAGACAAACCTTACCTTAAAATTTGAGTTAAAAAGGAGCAAGGGTTTAGGAGATACAAATTTCTCAAGTTATTGCCAAAAATTGGGATTTATTCTGAATTAGAAAAAATACTTTCCTTTGTGTTTGATCGTGAGCTATGGGATCTGTTGGATCTTGATCCAACGTGGGACGATCATCATCTAAGTCCCACTGGGACTGGGAGTCTGTGGATTACAGAGGATCTTTCCTCTCAAGATTTCTCACGATACAAGGAGTGTGCATGCTCGATGATGATCCCTTGGGACTCAGGAGAGGAAACCGCAGAGGATCATCCCAAATTTGACTAGGTTTGGTCGATGTTTTAGGAAATACCCAAATCTCGCAAGCCTGCTTCCCACCCTATATATAGGGGACGGAGATAGAGGGTATCAACATCTCTTTTTTCTGGTCCAAATGCTACGGTAGAGCACCAGGATCACTCTGGTGCCTTCAATTGCCTCGATCATCCTGGTCTGCATCCTCGGCACCTTGGCTAGCCCCGCCGGAGTCCAGAGAGTAGGAGGGCATTGCGGCACGATCTTGACGAGCAATTGAGCCCGCAGTTGAGTTCAATGGAGGGAGGCAGAGCTCCCTGACTATTTGGAGTGCTCGCAGGTGGCCGAGAGCCCAGAGTCAACTCCCAAGTTGACCGCCAGACCTGTTGTGCTCGGCGCAAGGTTGAAGATGAAGACCCCTTGGTCTTTTATGATTTTGCCCATCCGCACCTTCTTTACATGTAAGGGTGTTTCTATCCTTCAACATCTTTTGATCGCAAAGTAAAGGCGCGTGCGTCCCTGGCCATTGGATCCTGAGTGGACCAGCAGACCACAGATCTAATGATCCTGATTTTTCTGTAAATTGCTAATAAATCAATGGAAAGGGATTTTCTTACAAAATCATAACTTTATCTAGAAAACTTGGATGAGAAAAATGTATACATGAAAATTGATCAGAAAAATACGAGGAATAAATTAAAAATGGTTTGGAAGCCTAAATCAGTATACTTTTGCAAAATTGTATAATTTTGAAAGAAAAAGTGTTAATTTGTGGTTAGAAACCCTAATTGATGATAAAGGATGGATTTAATCTTGCAATTAAGCTAATTCGAGCATTATTAACTTGTTTAATGATAAATATGGATCTTGATCTGTTTTGAAGATGAAAATGCAAGAATTAAGGTTTTAAGCCTAACCTTGTGATTAATACCCTTAGAAAACCTAAATAAGGGAAAAAGGGAAGGAAAGAGTAGTTTATTCAAAGTTAGGGTTTCATGTTGCAAAAGTATGATCTTAGAATCTTTTATCATAAATAAGATGAGATAATTAGGGTTTGATGGATATTTTGATAAAAGTAAAGTAAAAGTGGTAAAAAGGAAGTGAAGCCCTAATTATGGTCAAAACCCTAAAAGGGGCTAGTAACCCTAGGGCGCGATTAGGCCTATTAGACTTGGATACCATGATCCATGATAGAGAATATTAGATGTATATTTCAAGACTGAATTGTGCTTGCTTGCTTGATTCTGGATTACTTGATTGCTTGGATTAATTTTGCATTCAAGACAACTTGATAGGTATGTTGTTAATTATGAGTAATCACATTAGTTTCCTGAAGGTATTCTGGATGGTTAATCACATTGAATGCAACCTAACTGTTTGGATGTTCATACTTGCAAATCATAAAGTCACTATGGTTATCACAAATATAAATACATGCATATTCTTGCACCTACATGCCACCCTGATGGAAGATGCCATAAAGGTCATGCCCAAGAGGGTAGACCAATGGGCACCATGAGAGGTGACCCCAGACACCAAGCTCGGGAATGAGAAGGTGGTCTATGTTGCATGACTATGGGGCACCATGAGAGGTGACCCCTAGGCACCAAGCTTAGGATTGAGAAGCTGGCCTTAAGTCAATGGCAAAAGAGAAACCCTAGAGGGGTATTCCAGGGTGAGGGAAAAAGCGGTGGAGAATGACACGTTGAAAATGTAAATTAGTTTGTTAATTACCCTGATTGTGATAATTAAATTTTTAATCATATTTGTGAAATTTTGGTTGTTCCCACATACCAGCATATTCCTATATGCTGACTGACGTTTTGTTTGTTGGCATTTTAGGTACAACAATTGAAAGAACAAACAGTAAAGTGATACATTGTGGAAATAAGAAATAAAGTTCAAGGAGGATTAGATAGAATGAATCTAGGTTGTGGTTAGAGTAGTTTACCAAAGTTTTAAAAAGGTATGCAAAGTTTTATTTTATACCAATTTTCAGTTTAGTTGGTAAATTTTGATAATTGTTATTGATTATTTGTCAAATCTTTGATCCTATTAATTGAGATAATGGCTCTGACCTCTTGGTTTCCCTTAATTGGGGGTTACCGGGAGGCAGGGTCGTTACACTTTCTCCACCACTTTTTCCCTAACACTGGCATACCCCCTTTCTGGTTTCACTTTTTCCATTGACTTAAGGCCACCTTCTCAATCCTGAGCTTGGTGCATGGGGTCACCCGTCATGGTGCCCTTTAGTCATGCAATATCATAGGCCACCTTCTTAGACCCAAGCTTGGTGCCTGGGGTCACCACTCATGGTGCCCATGGGTCTTTCCTTCTGGGTTGGACCTTTTTGCATCATCCATCAGGGTGGCATGTAGGTGTGAGAATACACACTTCTATTATTATTGTGATAATCATAGTGACTTTATGATTTGCAAGTATGAACATCCAAACTGTTAAGTTGCATTCCATTTGATGAATCATCCGAGAAACTCTTCGGGAAACTAATGCAATTATCCATAATTAACCATATACCTGTAACTATAAATTTGGAGACAGAATCAACTATGTAGAGAAAACCTAATCAAGCAAGCAACTATGCACATAAATCCTGAAATAAACCTATCAACTTCCTTATATCAAAATTTATCCAATTTCATCTTATTCCTTAGGATTTCTATTCCAATTTTAGGGTTTCCTTTGAAATTAGGATTTTGCCTACACTTTTAGTATTATGAACCCTAATTCAAAAAAACTACAAAAAACTTTAAATTTCTCATTTTAATACTCCTAACAGACTTATGATCATTATTTAGTAACTTATTTCCTTAATCCGAAATAAACATAGTTTTTCTCCCTTTTCACCCTAAATTAGGGTTTCTATATGTATTATCCTTCATTTATATATTAAAACCCTAAATTAGCCAAATTTGAATTCAAAATGGATGAAAACTCTAACTTAATAATGAATAGGTTAATACTCTTCAAATTAACCTATTAATCCACAAAGATTCACCCTTTATATACAATTAGGGTTTCTAATTACCTTTTAATACCTTTTTCTACCAAATTAATGCACTTTTGTAAAACGAGATAGAATCAGGTTATTAAACCATTTTTATCTTGTTCCTCATATTTTTTATGCAACTTTCATTTACAAAGTTTTCTCATCGGAGTTTTCTATCATTATATATTATTTTTCTAAGAAAATGTATTTTACTGGAATTTCATTTAGAGAAGAGAATTATCGAAAATTCGTGATCGTTTGATCGGTGCGTCGCTGGTCCACTGATCAGATCTGACGCCCCGCGTCGATCACCTCCACTATGCGAGCTAAGTAAGCTCACTGGTACTGGGATCGTTGGATCCCTCTCAAGTCCACGATGTACTCTGATCTGAGGGCTACTGCTCCTCATCTTCCTCCTTCCTCAGGCTCTATCCCACGGTGACTCTACGGCGGAGCTCTCGCCGGAGTGAGAGCAATCGAGAGAGAAAGAGGGTTTGGGAACCTGGGAAGTTGTTGTTAGAGTTTGTGAGGGTGAGAGGAAGTGCGTGAGGTCCTTTATATAGGACTAGGAGGGGTCCTTCTAGGGTTTCTTATCCATGCCGCCACCTATTCCTCAGCCCAATTGGGTGTTTCTCCAAGTCGTGATGGAAGCCTACCAACCTAGGGTCGAGAAGGTTCGTCTCCCTCCCCCGGACCCAAAGGAAGAATTCTTATGTGTGCACATGCACTGAATCACGAGAAAGTCGAAGGGGAAAGTCCACCCCCATAAACAGCCAGAGGTCAAGTTCCACTGAAACTCATCAATAAGAGGCGCTCATTGGATCTTGATCCAATGACCCACATCTCACGCGTTCTAGCAAAAAGGAAAGGATTTTCCTAATTTTGAAATAAATCCTATTTTCAAGGATAAATTGAAACAGCCATAACTCTCAAATTATAACTCCTTTTATCTCAAATTTTAAGGGAACCTCGTTTATGATTTTATCTATCATCATGCCAAAATTTGGGTCATTATCTAAAATAAATGGGTCCTTTTCTTCAGTTTCAAGTTAACACTTAAATATTTATATTTTCCACATATTTTCTCTTTCCCTAGCCTTTATATTATTATCCTGAGTTCCTTAAACCCCAAGGAACCTTAATAATTCGAAATTCCATCTTGGGAAATATTCCTTAGTCTTTTATTCTTCTTTTATCTATTTTCTTATGTATTATTTTATCCAATTGAATTCCTTTTCCTTTTCTTTTTCTTTTTCTCTCAATTGGGCTCAATAGCTAATAAGGCCCACTAAGAAAACATACAAGACTATTATGCAAGAAATTCATTCAAATCAAATCATTAAATCAACCATTGATTCCATTTATCTTTTAAAAGAATATTTACAAATTTCATTACATGGTTTAGAAAAATGGGGTTATAACACATATTATTGTGTATAATAAGAAATTTCTTACTTGTGCTATTTATCTCAAGTACCATTGTATCAAAGTAGGTCAACCAAACTATCTATATGTGTCATATCTATAGTGTATTCTACATGTCAACATGTATACGATGTTATCAATCCATAATGGTTATAATATTGGTATTAATTGTATGTACCATATGAGTTATTAAATCTCAGAACTGGTTATTTAGTTATCTACATGTACAATTTTGTATATGTAGAGACAAAGTTAATGGGTTAATAATTTTTATATTATCATTTGTGATTAGAATAAAGTCATAATCTCATTAGCTATGTAGGAATGGAAGAAAACCAGACCCACTAACCATGATTTATGTGCATTAAGGTGAGATTGGACTAATATCCACTTTAAACCACTAACTAGAAAATTACACTTAAATGTTTCTTTCTTTAAACTTATAGAACTTATGAAACATCCTACATACCTTACAAATGCATTCATCATAAACATCACAAGTTCACAACTGAGTTTGACTTTAAAAACATAATCAACTAAAAGAAAAGAGTTTTGTCTATAATATATATATATATATATCATGAACAACATATTACATAATTGATTTCAATCCTCACTCATGCATTCCTAAAACTAGAGGAAGGATAAGAGATCATCTAACTAAACTAGCTATTTCTTTCTAGATCTCAGTTGTTATACTCCTGATGGAAACTAGTTTCTCACTTCCTACTCAGATAGATGTGTACCTAAAAGTGTTTAAGTAGAGTGTGCAAGATACTACATCAGTGTGTAGAACTCATAAAGAAACCATGATACATATTGTTACTTCAACCAAATACAGAAGAACATAAGCATGTCAATTAGAGTCTATAAACCATATATCAGAGTAGGAGTTCTTGTTATATATGCAATAAGTAAATCAACTAAATTCATTTATTAATATTAATTCCTTTTATTATGTTATGGACCAACATGGTGTGTGCCACATTACATGGAAGTATTACAGTATGCTATGATCTCAATATATAAGTGATATGCGTCGTTTAACACACCAATCACTAAGATTGTTAATCCTAGAGTTTAAACCTTTTAACTTTCCAGTTAAGGTTAGTATAGAAAGGGTCGAATCCCAAATGATAACTTTTTAAGATTGTTTCTTCTTAAGCCAATTGTTTGAAAAACTAATTTATTTGTTTTTGGTATTTTTAGATTTTGAATGAGAATGCAAAATTCGATTTGGGTGATGATTTATTACACTAAGAAAGAAAACTGCAGAAATTAAAGAAGCACTAAACAAGAATTTTATTTGCCCTGCAAAAAGATAAAGAAAGATTGTTGTTAGCACGAGAAACTATTGTGAATTGAAAAGACTAAAAACTAATACAAACAAGACAATCAGTGATTGAAATCAAAGGAAGAGAATCGAGGCTTTAGGGGTTTTCACCACCTTAGCCATGATAAGATCGTGAATTAACTATTAATCGACAATAGGTGACGACATGTGAATCACAAAAGAAACACAAAAGATGAACTCTACATGAGCCCATTAGTCCTGGTGCTCATGTTTCCTGGTTCATCATCTGAAAAGAGATAAATCTACGGTCACATCAAAATCTCTATGTGAATTGGTTTAATCATTCAAAACCTGGATTTCTATGGTCATTTCCATCCGGGTTAACATATGAATCTAAGTGAGTAATTACTTCGCTAGATTATCAATTTAATAAACCAATTGTCATCTAAGGGAATCGATTAAAACTAATTCGATCAAACCATGTCTAAGGGGCTATTCCCCTTGCCTCGATATAGAACTACTCACTCATAGTTGAGGAGAAGGGGGAGATGGAGGAAGAAAGTACCTTGGCCATAGTCTAGCCCAAAATAGGAAATTAATCCTTATGCTAGAGACAATGAAATGGCCAAGTTCTTAATTCCTTGCTCCAGAACTGAAGGAAGGGGAAAAGGACTTCTATATATAAAGTGTAATAAAAGAGTCAAGGAACAATCTAAGAATGAACAATGCTTCAAGAAATAAAATTGCTTTATTGCTGAACTATGGGAATACAAGAGTAAGATGCTCCGAGAATGCTAGTACAAAAGTGAAAAACCAAGATGATCCAATGAGGGGGAAGTGCCCCTCCTTTTATAGGAGAAGGAAGGGGTATACTTTAGGTTTAGGGTAAAAGAAATGGCCGGCGAAGGCTGCTAACATTCTGGATCTAGTCAATAGAGGAAACAATTGATTGCTTTGCATTCTTTCTGCAGTAATTTCCCGCAATAGCGATTTCAAGTGTATTTTTGAGCCAGTCATAAATTCGGAAGTAGTTCGAAAATATGTTTTCCTGTAGATAATTGAATTCTATTTCCAACGCATACTTGCACATTAAATTCTACTTTGGGATGTGGGAGTTATACCAATTTTGGTGAAAGGTATATACTGAAGTCAGACACTACGAGAATTTGTGCAAAAATATCTTCTAGGGGAATTTACTCATGAGCTATTTTCCTACCATAAAAACAAACAAATATATTTAAAATAATAAATAAATAAAAAATTCCAAATTAATGCAATTAATAACAAAATGAAGAAGATAAATAACAAAACAATCCTAGAAAGATAGCTAAAAGATGTAAATAAAGGGATAAATATACATTTATCAAAATACCATGGACTTGAATCTTTGCTTGTCCTCAAACAAATAAAATCACAAATAAAGTCCAATTTATACTCCCAATATGCCATCCTCAACTTAATAATATCACTAAATTCCTCACCTCTAAATTTTGGCCAAGTGACCCAATGTCCTAGAACCACATAGCATAAAATTCTATATTCCCTATCAAAACAATTGTCAAATCTAGCTTCTAAAATAAGAATTTGTAGAAAAATATGCATCGTCTTACTTTCACTTTGACACTCTCAATTTTTATTACTATTTTTTTTAGTTATTGCACAACAATATGACAAATTTGGGGGTGTGAAAACAAATAAAGAAGTGACGAAAATATATTGATCCCTCCTCTATTCGACTCGGGATATGACTTTATAGAGTTGTGGCTACATTGGTCACAATTTTTTTCATGTACACTTTTAACATATATTGATGGTATGCCCCTTTGTGGGGTATGGAGTTTTCATTTTGGGAAGCATGCCACCCGGACCCTATTTTTATCTCGTGGTGATTTTTTGCTTCTCTTTTTTAGAAAAAAATAGAGGGAAGGAAGAGATGTTCTTGTGCTTATAACTTTCAAATTTTTTTCATATATTTTTTTTTCAGAAAATATCATTGCTATAGTTATAATATTCCTATAAATCACATCATACAAATTTTATAACAAGATAATTCATTTCTTAAATATAGAGAAAATTATGCTTGGTTCTGATCGATTCCTTTGGCTTGCCAACTATTATGAGGAGTGATGTTATTAGGGGTCCTAGGTGACATTGTGGTTTCAGACATGGTAATTTGTAATAGTCTTTGCAAAAAGTTTATTAAATTCAAATGGGTACCATGATAACCATCTATTCATATTAGCCGACTAGATAAAGGCCATTTTGCAACAAAAGAAATAAAAATATGGCCGACTAGATAATGGCCCTGAACAAAGCAGCTATATGCAAAACCAAAAAAACATAGAAATAATGCAAGAATAAAAATATAAGGGGGTGGAATAGAAACATACCACCCACCTCCACCCCGGACTCAGATTTTTTCTCATCCCGAGCAAAATCAAAACCCGAGATGGAGGGAAGAGAAGAGCAAGGATTTCCAGGTGGCCCTGGTAGCTCAAAAAATGTCCAGCTGAAGGGGATGTGTATGAGGGTTGGGACCTGTCACGGAACCATTCTTACCCCAATCCTGATCTCACTGCCTAAACAGTGGTAAAGGGATTGAAGCGCCCGTCCCTGAGTGGCCCGATAGGATCTAACACACTAGCATATACAATAAGAAATAAATGACTCAAAAACTGGATAATTAAAGAACAAACTAACCCAATATGGAGATATACCCGATTTATCTTTGTCATCAGAGTGTATGAGTGTGGAAGCGATCTTATTCAATATTCCATTTGTAATGCCTAAAATCAAGAAAATCAAGACACAATCATGCAATTGCACGGTACGCTATCAAAATCAAGAAAAATGGTTTATAAGAAAATAAGTATACTTGGCAAGACTTATATTTCAAAGTATAACAAATGATTTCCAAACATTCAATATCATTCGACAAAAAGGTTGTTATTCAACGATTCAATTTTTATTGTGAGTTCCCATTATGCTGCAATTCGAGAAGCATGCTTATATATTTTGTGTGACTCTTTTACCCCAACGCGATGGGAAAGGTAACTAGGCTCCTTCTCACCATAGGAACATAGGAGGCCAATGTGCAAGTCCCACCTCTAAATGAGGGGGTTGTTGCACTCAATATAACATTATCAACATTATCAATATCATCATCATTATCAATATACGGGCAGTCATAAAGGGCATGCAATTTATGTTTTCATGTTTTTTCAAAATATAGTATAGAAAAATAGAAGACTAATCATAGGTAACAATATCTCATCCAATTAAATAGCCAAGTATACAGTCAAGAGATACATAAAAGTATATCCGTACAATCAAGCAGGAGTTATATAATAGTGTACCTTTCACTGAGGATTTTGAGTATAGATCAACAAGAAATATTTAGACCTTCAAGTCAGATCCTAAATCACAAGATTGGATTAAGGGTCAAGATCATGATGTTCAGAATATCATATTTCAATATTCAATATTAGGGTTACACTTTTCCTATGACAACCTTAGGGTTGGGTCATTCACTTATAATCAAACCATATCTCAATATGTCCAACATTTCTTCCAGTGTCATGCATTTTCGAGTGTGAATGACTTACTTAGGTTTTCTAAAATCATATGTGTTAACCCTAATTTTCATGATCGATAATCAATTCATAATCAAGTCTTTAGATCATCATCATGTTCTAACATCATTTGTATTCAAGATCAGATTGATGGGTCAAAACTATATCAATTATTTTGTAAGATCAAGATTACTCATCATCAAGATTGAATCAAGTAAATAGATCTAGACCACTAATGATTCATTTTCTAAGAGTAGATGATTCAAAATATATTAGATCTAGGTTACAAGATACTCATCAGAGTCCACATCTAGGGTTTCCAAGATTAAAAATCATTTTTGAAACATTAGACAAATTAAATGAGAAAGAGAGTGTGATCTAGGGATATCAGTGAGTATAATTTAGAATCAGGCTTCAAAAGTATTTTTAAACAATCCATTGGATTTTTCTGATCAAAATGGACTATTTGTTCATCATTTTTGGAGTTACGATGCAATCTCTATGATTTAATCAAGATCTGAGTATTAAATGCAATTTCGAGTAGACATGGATATAAATACCTTACTTGTGAAAATGGGGGCCCGTTGGATGTGCAATGAATCATCCAGATCGAACCATGTGAGCTCGGCGGCTCACTGTTTGGGAGCCCAGTTCAGGCCTTTGATTGCCCGGTTCAATTGGGTTGCTCGATTTCCTTCTCTGGACCTGGTGGTTCACAGGGTCTGTCCCCCGTCTATGCAGGCCTTGCGCGAGCCATGAAGGTAGGGTGGCAGGGCTCTTCGGAGTGGAGGAGGTCCGGGAGCAGCAGTGGGCGAGGGAGGCTGAGAGCAAGCTGTCCCAGTCCGCCACCACCTCGTGGACTCGGTGGGATCCAAAGGAAGGGGGAAGGAGGTGGAAAAGCAAGATGCCCAGAATGGCCAGGCAGCGGCGCCATGGAGGAGCAGTGGCTAGAGTAGAGGGGAAAACGAGAGAGAGGGAACGCGACAGGAAGATAAGGTTCCGGTCGAGTTCGTGGGGGTAGGCCGAAGCTGAAGGTGGGGTTTTTATAGCTAGATCGGGCTAGGTTTAGGGTTAGCGGACCTAGAGCAGCAGCCCTAGCCGTCGGGGTGAGAGGGGAGGGTGAGATGATCATTTTGGCGGTGTTATAAGGCAGGAGATCTGGTCAAAGTAGGGTTATATGAGTTCAAAATTGCGAGAGCATCGATTCTATCCGCTCGGATTTTCAAACCGAGGTCGTGAGCGGGAGATCTCGTATCTCACTCATTTACTCCTCCCCGCAATCAGAGGGAGGTTGAAGACGGGTTAGTGTCCATAGGATCGGGCACTGATCTGTGTGGAGGCTGATCCAAGGGTCGGGGTTCACCCCTAAAGTGAGCCATGGATCGCTGACTTGGAAAAAGGGCCAAATAAGAGGCAATTAAAAAGTAAAAGAAGGGTTTTCAACACATTAAATTCAAGAATTCATAGTAAATCGTAGGAATGTCCAATTGTTCTCAAATTTGGACCGAAGCTTCATAAAAATGTGGAGAACCTTTACAAAAAGTTTAATAACCAAAATATGAAGCTGATGTATCAATTTGATTCTTTGAAAAAAGTGATGATTGAATCGTATTTGAGGTGTTATAATGTGTATAAAAACTACATTGATCACCACATTTCGAATTTGAGTCTCAACATTGATTTAGGAGACAAGAAAATTAATTTAGGACCATTAATGGATATAATGAGGTCAAAAGAGTAATTACTTTACTATAATGCTAAAATCCACTTTGTCACATGACCTTTATCTGAGGAGATTCATAGTGTACCCTATGATAGGGTAATTGTAGAAGCTCAGTGGGGTGCACATATTTGCTTTCACCTCACATTCCCTCCAATAGGATCCACAGATCTTCCATCAATAGCGAAGGAAGTGTTGAAGATGGATGTGGATTGGGGGAGGTTGGTGGGTACCCGATCGGTAACACATGCAGTGCCAGATGTGCAAAGTTAGGCGGAGGATCTGGATCTGGTTTCCCTTGGTCATATTGACCTGCATATAGGAGAATTGGTGGTGATATGAAAAGGACAACTAAATTTAAATTAGCATGATAAGTATTTTTGCTCTGCTCAAAATTCATGCAGTCAACCTTGGGATAGATGGGATTCATGGTTGATATAGCATGCAACTCTAGTTCCTCTATGTAAGGAGTTCCCAAGGGTTCATGAGGGATAAAAATGGAGACATATTCCTTGAAGTCAGTGGAAGGGGGTATTTAGACTTCTCCTAAGGGTTGTGTCTCTTCTTCTAAATCAGTTGTGCATGGAAGGGGAATTGGTTGCGACAGAACGTGTGGAATCATTTTGTCAAAGGGGGTTGGATGCTTATTATCCAAAATAGACTCAAAATAAGGGTATTGGTCTTTGATGTCAATTGGATTGTTGTAAGTGGTGGAGGGAGTAGTTGGATTTTTAGATTGACTCTCCTGCTTTGACTTTTCATATTCAAGTAGTAAAGTTTGTAAAGGAAAGATAGGGATATCCACGTCCTCACTGCATGCAAAATATGGCTCTATTTTTTGTGCTATTTCTTCAGGATCCGACATATATGACATAAAAATAGGATCATCATCATTGTCATCACTAGGAAGAACCATCTTGGGTTGCTCAATATCTATAGGGGGAGTTTGTGATTGATCCTGTGGTAAGGTAGCTAACATGACTTGATTGGATTCAAGTTTTGTTTGTCCTTCTGCTGCCATCTTTTTTAGGGCCTTAAGTCTCTCTTCTAGTTCAAGATTAAATTGTATTTCACCATAGGATTTATACACCCCAAAATTATGGTCATCCTCACCACACTCCCCATAGTTTCCTTGGCCATAGTACCCCTCATGTTGTTTTGGGTGGCATTGCTCCTCATAATAATCTCCAGAAGATGGTGGATTGTAACTTCCATTGCATCCATCTTGGTAGGAAGATTCAATATTATAAGGTGTCACCAATTCATGAGGAAACATATTTGAACAATCTATATTTTGGGTTTGGGCTTCTAGTAGGGCAGTTAAGAAGGCTTGGTTGGTTTTTAGTTTTGTTTCTCCTTCTACTGCTATCTTCTCTAGGACACTAAGTCTCTCTTCTTGTTGAGGATTATATTGGGTTTCATAAACATGTTCATAACCCCCAAAGTTTTGTTAGTTACACCCCATAAAATTTTGTTGATCATATCCTCCATTAGAATATGGATAGCAAGATTCCCCATAATGGTTCTCAGAAAAATGTGGATTCACATTGTACCCACCAGGATGAAAGGGCTCACAATTAAAAGGGGTGCTATCATAATCATGGGGTATAGTCGGGCATGCAAGAGATGCATGGTTGTAAAGACCACAATAATAACATTGTGGGGGATATTGGGATGCCCACTCCATTTGAAAAGGGTTTTTTTTACAATTTAAAAAGAACTAAACATTTGTACAAGACCATAAATTAAAAAGAAAAGCTAAGGGATTATGACACAAGGTTAAAAATTACAAAACTAACAATTTTTTACAAACTAGCATATTTGTAGAAAAAATAGACTGCTAGAATGGAAACTCGGTAGAAGGAGGAGTAGCACTTCTGGAATGTTACTCGAAAGGCATAAAAAAAATAAAATAAAAAGTTTTTCAAAAGATTTTTGGGGGTTCGAGAAAACAATCTGTTGTCCCCGACAATGACGCCAAATTGATATGTGTCGCTTAACACACCAATCACTAAGATTGTTAATCCTAGAGTTTAAACCTTTTAACTTTCCAGTTAAGGTTAGTATAGAAAGGGTCGAATCTCAAAGGACAACTTTTTAAGATTATTTCTTCTTAAGCCAATTGTTTGAAAAACTAATTGATTTGTTTTTGGTATTTTCAGATTTTGAATGAGAATGTAAAAGTCAGTTTGGGTGATGATTGATTACACTAAGAAAGGAAATTGCAGAAATTAAAGAAGCACTAAACAAGAATTTTATTTGCCCTGCAAAAAGGTAAAGAATGATTGTTGTTAGCACGAGAAACTATTGTGAATTGAAAAGACAAAAAACTAAGACAAACAAGACAGTCAGTGATTGAAATCAAAGGAAGAGAATCGAGTCCTTAGGGGTTTCCACCACCTTAGCCATGATAAGAATGTGAATTAACTATTAATCGACAATAGGTGACGACATGTGAGTCACAAAAGAAACACAAAAGATGAACTCCACATGAGCCCATTGGTCATGGTGCTCATGTTTCCTGGTTCTTCATCCGAAAAGAGATAAATCTGCAGTCACATCAAAATCTCTATGTGAATTGGTTTAATCATTCAAAACCTAGATTTCCATGGTCATTTCCATCCAGGTCAACATATAAATCTAAGCGAGTAATTACTTCGCTAGATTATCGATTTAATAAACCAATCTTTGTCTAAGGGAATCAATTAAAACTAATTCGATCAAACCATGGCTAAGGGGCTATTCCCCTTGCCTCGATATAGAACTACTCACTCATAGTTGAGGAGAAGGGGGAGACGGAGGAAGAAAGTACCTTGGCCATAGTCTAGCCCAAAATAGGAAATTAATCCTTATTCTAGAGACAATAAAATGGCCAAGTTCTTAATTCCTTGCTCCAGAACTAAAGGAAGGGGAAAATGAGTTCTAGATCTAAAGTGTAATAAAAGAGTTGAGGAACAATCTAAGAATGAACAACGCTTCAAGAAATAAAATTGTTTTATTACTAAACTACGAGAATACAAGAATAAGATGCTCCGAGAATGCTAGTACAAATGTGAAAAAACAAGATGATCCAATGAGGAGGAAGTGTCCCTCCTTTTATAAGAGAAGGAGGGGGGTATACATTAGGTTTAGGGCAAAAAAATGGCCGGCAGCGGCTGCTAACATTCTGGATCTAGTCAATAGAGGAAACAATTGATTGCTTTGCATTCTTTTTGCAGTAATTTCCCACAACAGTGATTTCAAGCATATTTTTGGGCCAGTCATAAATTCGTAAGTGGTCCGAAAATATGTTTTTACTGTAGATAATTGAATTCTCTTTCTAACGCATACTTTCACATTAAATTCCGCCTTGGGATTTGAGAGTTATACCAATTTTGGTGAAAGGTATATACTGAAGTTAAACACTACGGGAATTTGTGCAAAAATATCTTCTAGGAGAATTTACTCATGAGCTATTTTCCTACAAAAAAAACAAGAAAATATATTTAAAACTCTATATAAATATAAAATTCCAAACTAATGCAATTAATAACAAAATGAAGAAGATAAATAACAAAACAATCCTAGAAAGATATCTAAAAGATGTAAATAAAGGGATAAATATACATTTATCAATAAGACTTAGAGTATCCCGAGACTCTAAGTTTAGTAAACTAGCTCCTGACTTGTAAGGGCATTTGCCATGCCTAGCCTCAATGGATAAATAGTTGGTTGGATAAAGTAGACTATTCCTCTAAATCTGGGTACTCATGCACAGAGTCAAACCACTTGGATTAACTAAATTAATTTTTTATTCCATAAGGTCTGACGCAATGAGAAATATATAAACTAATTGAATTTCTATTAGGTACCAATGGAATCAAAATTTCATTTTAGGTACATCACATATAAAGAAGAGATTCCTCACTAGGCTTAATCCCCCATACCTCTATGGTACACTCCGGCTACCTCATCATAGACTTGGTTCAGACATAAGCACAATTTGTCCTTTACGATCCTGACCTCCAAGATGGATTTTATGGTGTTTAGTGTAGGGAAATACGACATCATATAGGCATCAAAAATTTTAAAAAAAAGACTAAAATATTTCCCATTAACCAGATCGTGTCAATAACTATACAATGGGAAGGAAGGTTTCACAAAGATATACCTAGTCCTAGAGTAAGTTCAGTGACAATCCTCATTGATGTAGATGTGCACTCTATCTTGGGCAGTGTCTGTGCATCTCCTAGTCGTACTCGGACTCGTCTGACTGCTCCTCCACAAACATCAAACTCGGACAACTACTGCAGTGGCTCCTCAGATTTCACCACAGACTGTGAGTTGACGCTACCCTCCTAGCAGCAGCCAATAGACTCCTGTCTCTAGAGTAGTCCAAACGGACCAACTAGAACTCCTATCATCCTGTAGGAATGGACATGAAGGATTTGTCCCTCTCATTGGTGTACTAGTCACCAGCATGCTCTCCCACAACAATGATCCTCAGTTGTTTCTCTCCCGTGGCTATCCCTCCCTAGTTAGGTAGGACTTGACTGGGCTCTCATGGTTATCACAACCAGAGAGGACAACAATTGTCAGAGCAACTGATTCTCAATTGTCTGTGTATTAGTTGTCCTCTAGGAAGTCCCTGGTACCCCTCTATATATAGGAGGGGTTAGGGTTAGGGTTCCCAATCCCCAGCCAGTGTGAGACTAAAGCGGGAGTGTAAAGGATAAGTAGATCTTGAATTTTGTAGCTTTTTAAAGTTTTACAACCTACGTGCGGCGAAACACTCATATCGCCAAGTGAGACAGTCGTCTCTCACACAAGACAGTCATTTCCCTAAGTGAAACGACCGTCTGGGACACGAGATGGTCTTTTTGTGCTTTTCTAGTCAGATATGAATTGGAAAATCATTTCCTAATTAATGTCATACATTAATTTACTTGCACCCCAAGTATGTGCAATTGAAATGAGTTTGGGAAAACTCCAAAACTTTCGTTTGTCCCAACAGGGTCGTCTCATACAAGTGAGATGCCCGTCTCACTCACCCATATGGCTTCTTAGTGAGTTCAAGTTGAGCCGATTGGTTCAACAGCTTGAACCGGTCGGTTCATAGGGTAGAACTAAGCCAATTTAATTTCTTATCTACCTAACAACACAAACGGTCATCTCACTCAGTGAGATGGTCATTTGGTAGTTCAGTCCGCCAATCCGTTGATCTGTTGTGTGAATTGTGTACTTAAGCACTTTAGTACTTAATTCAGTTATCATTCAAGATCAAACTCCTCTTCTAGACGAGTTCCTATGTGTGTGACCCTATAGGTACCATATCACATTGGCAGTGAATGTCCATAACTAGCTTATGACATCACAAGTAAAGAGTGGTGCCTAGTCACACATCATTTCTACCCAAGTGAATTGAAAGTTTGGGAGTAACTTCAACCTATAATCTGTGTATGTTGTTACATCATCTCTATAGTTCCTTTGTCACTGATATCCAGATTGAACTAGAAGCATGGAGCAGTCATACTCATTATTATTTAATATTATTCCTTGAACTAGAGCAGACTGCATGAGATATATGTAAGCTCAATATCACATATTGACTCACATGTGTATGGTCATACTTTTCTCAGTCTTACTAATCAAGAGGCCTTGGATATCATACTCTTTTCGGAGGGACAAATCTCGTATCTATCACTCATAGTCAGTCCCCATGTGTCAAAGTCACGCAATCATCACTGTTATAACAACCCATGTTTCAGGACTGCGGTTGATGATGTCAAAGTGTACCCAATGACATGTGATGAGTGCAGTGATTTTAGGTCTAAGAACCACAACCACCACCATCACTATGAGAGTTGACTATGACTTCCAGATGATGGCTTCCATGTGTCAATCTCATGGTGGGTATGTCTGATATATTGTTCTCTAACATGTATCTGTGTGCTTGGTTTGATATTGCCATATCATGACTAATGAGATTTAGTCATCAACCAACTCACACTCTGATCTTATGTGTGATTGTTGTCTATCAACCTTCCACAATAACAACCAATCGGGGACATAATGAGAATATGTATAAACATACTCTTAACATCTGTATGATCTTATCCACAAGGATAGTAACTTGACAACATATGTCATTGAGTAATATAATTCTCTAGACATTCACTTTGTATCCTCATTATCTCATAACTGAGTGAAACAAATGAATTGGAAGCTTGCATTTATTATTAATCAAATCATTTATATGTTATGCCATTACAATAATCACATGAATGGCTCTCTGGGCATACATATCAATACTTAGGGCATCTAACGTCAAGTTGATTCTTCATTTCCACTAATATTTTCCAATTGTGATTTTCTTATATTTAACTCTATAATTAAGGCTTCTTTGTTTTCTGAACACTACACGTAATCAATATTCATGGCATCAATAAAGTAAACTACTTGAGTTGATAAATGAAGCATATTAAATAATATTTGAATAAAATATGCATGGGATTAAATAAGTATATGACTACAAACAACCCTAGATTGAATCCTATATTCATCATACTATTCATTTTTGAAGAAGTTAGGGAAAACCCAAGTTTCTGGTGCCTCTAATTCTACCATTTAGATTTACCACAATTTTTGGTCATTTTGTTTTGGAGATAAATGCACAAATAACACATCACAAAAATGCTAAATGGTCAATCACTCAACTGAAATCTCATGTTTGGACTCAAAAAATCAAAATCAATCATCAACATTCAAGGCATTACATGCTCTTTGTGATTTTTTATTTTATCCATATAAATCATGTTTTAAGGATGATTTTCCACTCAATTGGATCTGATTGTAGCCTACTAGTCTCAAATATAGGCTTGGTATGCCCCGGTTTTATCCAACTCAGTTTGGATTCTATCTAAATGCTTAAAATCCACCTTTGAACAACCTATGTTAGGTATTTTTCTCTAAACATAGTCTATTAGAGGAAGAAGATGAAGAGGAAAGAGAACCTCTAATGAGTCATATATGCAAGGGAAAGAGCAAGAGAGAATTAATATATGGCTTAAACTAACTTACAACAATTAACTATGGGTAGGTCTTCTTTTCCTCATATTCTTCCCAAATTTTCCCTAGAAATCTCATTGTAGTTTTCCCCCATTGTGGTTAAGACTCTTGTTGTGTGGAGAACTGAAATACAAATACAATGAAACAATTTTGTTGAATTATGATATGTATATCAAAATTTTGGTCTTTTTCATGTCTGTCTGTATTGGGAGGCAGTGAAACTTATTTTTTGTAGTTTACAAGGCCAACAATCTGCTTGGTCATCGATCTGTGCGGACATTGGTCCCTGTGACCATCAGTTTTCATAGACTAATGAAAGTGTAGGACTATAATAGTTCTGCACATGCTACTAAATATTCCATAACTCTCTCAATTTAACTCTAATCTATCTATTCTTTTTTAATTGGATTCATAACTAAATTCTCTAAAAGTGTATACTAAGGGTTTATTCAAAATATGCATATTTATTTATTATTTGTTTTCTCCAGCATCTTTAATTCTCTTACAAAACACATGTGTGGGTTGTTACTACATCAAATAAAGCTCAAAGTGCATAGTATGTTAAGTCATAATTTTGGCTTATCAAAATGAAAGAATAAGATAACATAAGGATAAAATAAACTAAAAAGTAATTTAAGGTACTAATGATGACACAATAACACAAGGGTTATCTTCAACCCGAAGATAATCATTAAGGCAATATATGAGTTTTAAAATTCTCTTCCTCTAAGCAAAATTTGATCTCGAAGTTCCTAGAAAAGGAAAATATACTTGTTAAACATCTTCAACTATAACTCCGGTGTAGTTTCGTCTACCCATGATTCCTCTAATGTACCTTCAATAAAGGTATCTCACTATTTCTAAACTTCTCAATTATATAATCTATAATTTGTAGAGTTCCTTCAACATAGGAGATATCCTCTCTTATCTATATGATTCTAGATATATCATCTTATTTGTATCTAGATGACATTTCCTTAACACACATACATAAAATACATCATGTAAATTGGGTAGCTCAGGTAGCAATTCAAGTTTATATGCTATTGGTCCAATCCTTTAAATGAAGGGATAATGGATCCTATATCTAGGAGTTAATTTTCAGGACTCTCCAAACCTCAACACACATTCAATAGTGACACTTTTAAATAAATATCATATCCAACCTCAAATGAAGTGGATTACTTTGTTTCTTTAAGTAGTTTCTTTGTATCTCCTATGTTGTTGACAACTCTTGACTGATCACATGTATCTTTTCTCTTATTTATTACACCAACTTCGAACCTAGAATCTTTCTTTCACCAACATCATACCCAAAAATGGGAGATCCACACTTTCTCCAATATAGTGACTCATAAGAGTACATGCCTAAAATGTAATAATAACTATTATTATAGGAAAATTCCATAATATTAAGGTGATTATTCCAACAACCGTGAACTACAATCACATGTTGCAAATATGTATTCTATGATTTGAATTGTCTTCTCTGTCTACCCATTAGTTTGGGGGTGCAATATTGAGCTAAACTTCAAACATGTTCCCAAGGCATGATGTAGCTAATTCCAAAATTATATGTGAACTTCATAACCCCATCATATATTATAGTGATTTGTATTCCATATAATCTAACAATATCACCTATATATACATAAGCTAGTTTAGGTGCATCCCATATTGACTTAATAGGGAAAATGGATATATTTAGTAGGTTTTTACATAATTACCCATATAGATTCAAAACCATGTGATGTTCTAGGTAACCCTGCCATTGAGCAATTTGAAGGTAGATCTACTATAATAGAAAGGAGATGGAGTAAGATTGTTAAAATTATCAACCAATGTGTGAAGACCAAGCCCTTCTAACAGTTAGGATAAAGTTATATCTTACACAATGTAATAAACATGGGTATACATGAGCAGAGACTAATGATGTGGAACCTGAAGATAGTCAATGGCACCCATCAGATTACCAAAGTCTAAAATTGAATTTGGTTATAAAATATGAAAGAGCAGAGGAGGATGGAAAAAGATGGTAGTTTTTTGGGTGTAGTGCGTAAGATAAACAACAACATGATGCTTGACGTTAGATGTTGTCATGATAAAGAGGGACACAAGGAAGTGTGTGCACAGGGCATCGTGGTGATATTGAAAATTTGCAATGATAAAAACTTAGGAGATGCAATTTTTGAAATTGATTGTGCATTGTTGGTGGAGATGGTATGGTCCAGTGCAAAGCATCATTAGAATATTATTCCTCACATCAATGAGATTAAAAAAGTTAGTAGAAGATTAGGCGGTGATTGGTCATATTATCTATAGTGAGGTGAAGAGTGTGGAGAGTTGTTGGTAGATGGAGATTCAGAGGTGATGAACTTATACTAATTAGAAGCCTAATGGTGTTGACAAGCTACATCATAGGCATTATTTCATGGATAAGAAAGGTTTTACATACATTAGAGAAGAATGGAACTATACCCACACTCTACAGAGAATGTATTCCCTTCCTTTTTGGTGTGCTTTCTTGTACATGTTATACATGGGGGTGGGTACATGTGGGCTTTCTTTGAGCTCCTTTTGACCTTTTGTTTTGTTTGATGTTGGTCATTTTGGAACATTCAGTCACTCATATTCATAGTTTGATTTAGGGGCATCTTTGCGGGTGGAGGACTAGATGAATAGAAGTTCTCTAGTTTACTAAAAAAACTACCAAACATTCCATGGTAATATGTCCGCACTTCCATATAGAATTAGGGAGTGGTTCTAGGGTACCCGCTGGCTTTTAGTGTTCATTCTTGAATTATTTCCACACACCACACTTCTATACATAGTCATCCACATGTCCTTTGATACCTATCATTATTATAGTTCCTTGAGGTTTTTGTACATCATGCAACTGGATGGATGCATTGAGTACATAGAAGAGTGAACTTACTCAAGAATATACTTCTTTAACTCAATGTCATCTAGCATGCAGACTCAATCATGCTAATATAGCATCATCTGAATATCTGAACTTTGTCCTCTTATATTTACTCATATCATGCATGATTTGCTTCAATTCACTCATTCTATTGAGGTTTTTTTATTTGGTCATAGAATGCAGGTATAACCTGCATCTGTGGAATTAGTCCACTATGTTCTAACATAAATCTAGATTCATGTCTCTCATAAGGTATAAAAACATTTCTGTAGGTGATATAGACTTCCTACTTAGAGCATCTGCCACAACATTGGCCTTCTCATGGAGGTAATAAATGGTAATGTCCTAGTCCTAATAATCTGTAACCACTTACATTGTCTCAATTTTAGATCCTTTTGTGTGAAGATATACTTTAAACGCTTATGGTCAGCAAAAATCTAGCATGACTTACCATAGAGATAGTGATGCCATCTCTTTAGGACATTTACTATCACTAATAGCTCAAGATCATGGGTTGGATAATTGTCTTCATTTTTCTTGACTTGTCTAGGAGCATAATTCACCACCATTCCTTCTTGCATAAGAACAACTAAACTTTTCCTAGATGCACCACAAAACACCACATGTCCCTTGTCTTCCTTCGATAAAATCAAAATCAGTGTTTTACTTTAGCTTCTTATTTAGTGTTTGAAAACTATCTTCACATAAACCAGACAAAAGGCATACCCTACCTATTTAAACGTGTAAGTGGTGATGCTAATACACTAAAATTTCTTACAAATCTCCTATAATATTTAGATAACCCTAGAAAACTTCTGATCTCAGTATGGATTGTGGGGTTGCTCCCACTAAAGAATAGATTCCTCCTTCTTAGGGTCAACACTGACTCCTCCTTATTTGACATGTCCAAGAAAAGAAACTTTATCCATCCAAAATTCACATTTGTTGAACTTTGCATAAAGTTGATATTTTCTTAACAAATGTAGGTCTATCACAAATGTAACTAATGTTGTTCTGCATCTCTAGAATATATAAGATTATTGGCTATACACACTACTATAAACTAATATATGTATGGCCTAAAAACACTATTCACCATCTTCACAAAAGTTTTAGGGGAGCTTGTTAGTCCAATAGACATGACTACAAACTCACGATGTCCATATCTTGTTATGAATGCTATGCTAGGTACACATATAAAATGATGATAACCCAAGTTTAGATATATAAATCAAAAGGTTGTTTCTACATGAAACTGATCATAGATCATCCCCCCTAGGGAGAGTATATTTGTTCTTGATGGTTATCTTATTCAGTTGTTGATAGTCTATACACAACTACATAGTTCAATCATGTAACTAGGTTGAATGGAACCCTTATCTAGATACTCATGTAACTAAGTTTTTATTTTTTATAACTTTTCAGTTGACATTCTCTATGTTGGTAATGCAATTGGATGACAAGTAATATTTGCATGTCAAGATCAACATCTCTCTCAGGATTTGAACCTCATAACTCATCAGGAATAACATCTAGGAACTCGCATACTAGTGGAACATCCTCTATATTCATTGTTCTTCTCTATGTCTATGAGTCTAGCACATGTGTCAAAAATCCCTGACACCCTTTTATGATCATGTAATCAGCTACAATGACTGATACTATGCACATGGTTAAGACTTTTCTATCTCCAATAAACACATGAAAAGCCACCTTGGTGAAAGATATCCCCTTTGTTCCACCAATCCAAATGGACATGGTATGTCTCAAAGCAATCCAAGACCTAAATTTTTGTAAGATATTTAATTTCTAAGGGTATGATGTTAGCTACTATGATATACCCATTAAAACTCAAGAGGCATCTAGGACACACTTTTGAAAGAAAACCATCTCACTTGATGATATTCTCAATAGCAGTTTAAAAGATAAATCTTGAGCTAAAAGATTTAATCCACGAATTGATGATCTTTGTATAAATATCTATCAATACTATAATTGAAATGATGTTAAAGATAAGTATTTCACCTCTAGAAACTCTCGGTGAGACTACTCCTTCTAGATAAGTCATAAAATAAACATCTTGTATCTCTCCCTTTGTCATGTTGTCCTTGTTGTCCACTACTGGTACTAGGTGCTCCCCCTCTTTACTGAACCCACTAAAGAACTTTCTCCTCTAGCCGGATCATATCTTTGTGGAGTTTGAAATTGTGACTATGAACTCTGTAATGGTGTTCTTTGAAGGTTAGGAGAGTCTCTCTTGAAATGTTCCATCTGTCCATAGTTATGGAATCCTAGTAAATTAGTATCCCGATATTGACCAGAGTGTGTCCTACCAAAAGTGTCACATACAATCATATCCTATCTCGACGGACCTCTCATTAATGTTGATGACCCTAGGACTATGATGAAGGTGCCCACCTAGGTGGTGTATTTCATCTATTTGGGCTAGATCTTCTTGTACTATGAGAAGATACAACATTTTTTTTGGGTGTAAAGCGGCGTGTTACTCTTCTATTAGGCTAAAAAATTGTACAAAATGGGCCCTGGACAGAGTGTCCAAGGACCACCAAAGAAAGATGCCCACATAAGGGCGAAAAACTACCAAACTAACTGCCAAAAAAGCTCCAAAACAGTTTTCTATACAAAAAACTACTGTAAAAAAACAACCAGGCTAGCTAACACAACCCAAAGCCCCTTCCATCTGTAGAAGACTATAAGAGTCACTGCACACTTTCTTCCACAGGTTGACAGGGCTGCACCGACTTCCCACAAAAATTTTGTTGTTTCTTTCAATCCACGGCTGATAAAGGACAGAAATCACAACCATCTTCTTATCACCTTGAATTTTGATTAGGTTTTCAGCAGAGGTAGGCCTCACCTCGAATTTCTGCTTGTAATTCTCCCAAACCTCAGAATTAAATGAATAGTAAAAGAAAAGATGCTCAGTAACATCCTCATCCTCCTGACATAACGGGCACCTGGTAGCAAGATGATACCCCATCTTCTTTAGGAATTCAGAGCTAGGTAAGCGCCGAAGGAATAACCTCCATTGAAAGCAATCCCAATTTCTAGGCACTTTACCATCCCATATCCACTTTGACCACATCACTCAATCCTTAGGTCTTCTAAAGATTTCCCACCCATCTCTGACCTTGAAAACATCACCCTTCTTGAATGTAATTTTATCCTTCCCTTCAAGGTCATCGATAGGAAAGCTCTTCAAAATGCTAATAACCTTCTCAGCCCCTCTGATATCTGGATAACACCACCTTCCTTCCACTAAACAGGACTTCACTTTGCAATTTTCACCCCTACCAAACCTGATCATTTGTTGATGGCATCTGCTAACTATGGTGTGTCCCATATTCTTTTTGTTGATGATCTTCTTATGTTCGCTAAAGCTAATATGGATAATGTGAAGGGAATGGCTGATTTGTTTGCTCAGTTTGAAAAGATTTCTGGTCTCAGGCTTAATAAAGCTAAAAGCCAAGTGTTTTTCAGTAAGGGGGTTTTGGATAAGGATAGGTTGAGTGATGTGCTGAAGATACCTTGCTCTTTATTACCTATTAGGTATCTAGGTTTACCTCTTTTCACTGGAAGACTTACCAAAGTTCTTTGCAACACGATTGTGGACAAGCTGAGAAGTAAACTTGATGCTTGGAAAAGTAAGCTTCTTTCGTTCTCTGGAAGAGTGGAGCTTGTGATTTCTACTTTGTCCTCTTATCATATGTTTTGGACAGCAGCCTTCCCTTTGCCGAAAGGAGTTGTGTTGGAAATGGAGAAGATTATGAGGGACTTCTTGTGGAATGATAATGAAAATAAAACACATTTGCACACGATGTCTTGGGAGGATATCTTCTTGCCTCGTGCTGAAGGTGGTTTAAGCATTAGATGTATAGAGGATTGGTCCAAGGCAGGCTTACTTAAAAATCTATGGCATGTGGCCAGAAACAAGGAATCAATGTGGGTCAAATGGATTAATGAAAAGTATATTCAGAATAGTTCTGTTTGGGTTGTGGAGAGCAAATCTACCTCTTCATAGTTGTAGAGGAGGCTGTTGAAGTACAGAGAAGTTCTTAAACATAATGATGATTTTTGCTTGGGAGATGGGAGTTATTTTTTGTTGTGGAAGGACCCTTAGTTACCGAAGAAGAAAACCATGCTTGATTTATGTGAGAAGATACAACATTAGTTGAACTAGATCACTTGAACTTGATTCTTTCCTTCAAAAACAACAAAGACATAACCCTATTATGGAAAATATTCACCATCTTCTCTGTATCCACCACTACTTTGCCATCCTCTACCAAAATATTTAAGTCTTTCTCTACCTTCAAAATGTTTAAAAGCATTAACTGACTCTTCTATATGTCTCACTATCTCCAAAAACTCTCCAAAGTTCTCTCTATTTTTTCAGCTAACAACTGATATTGTGTGTCTAATTTCTAGATTTAAACCTTATTGATCCCTCTTACATTTATCTATGTCAATCGGTACAAGTTGTGTAACTGATATTGTGTGTCTAATTTCTAGATTTAAACCTTCTTGATCCCTCTTACATTTCTCTATGTCATTTGGTACAAGTTGTGTAAAGAAGTTAACCAACCTTGTATAATATGCCTCTCTATCACGTTGTCATATCTTATTCTCTTCGACTATTTGATCTTATCACTAGGGAGAAAGGAGGGGAATAATTTAGGTGGAACTAATCCACGAAGTCCTTTAGTGTCATCACCATATCTCTCCTCATATCTTCTACTCCATGCCACCATAATTCAGCATCTTCTTTATGTAGATAGATAGCATGGTTAATTTCCTTATCATCTGACATCCATTAGGATGAAAACCTTTTCCAATTGTTAGAGACACAGTTGTCCTAGTTGGGTTTTTTGTCCTAGAAAACTTATTCCCACAAATCTTCTTCACCAACTCATAAGATCTCATCAGTCCTTTCTAGAAGAAAAGACCTCTTATTTATCTTATATTTCTCCTTTGTCTCCAAAAAGATATGATACATCCTAGATGCCTCATCTCTATCTTCCCCACCTTGAGTCATTGTCTGAGAGTCAAGTCCATAATGCCTCTCATCCTATTCTTCGACATGACCACATCCTCTTCCTACCATCTATGTATCTGTAATAAAAACACATCAGTTAGAAAATCACAATTCACTAAGGAAAGCATCATATTCCTATTACTCTAACCACCCATGTCCCAAACCTAGGCTCAGATACCAAAAGTTGATGCAACCCAAACCCACTAACCAAGGTTTAATCCCATAAATGTGATATTAGACTAACCATCCACTTTTAATCACTAACTAGAAAATCAACCTTATTCTTTATTTATATATATAACTAGTGAAGCATCCTTTAAACTAAATAGGTATCAACTTATTAAACATATACATCATGAATTCACAATTGAGTTTGCCTTTAACAACAAATCACATCTGATTGTTATATACATCAAGTAAGATATATTACAAAACTTCTCTCAATACCCACTCTCACATTCCTAGGACTAGAGGAAGGATAGGAGACCATCTAACTAAACAAGATATTTCTCTCAAGCCCTTAGTTGATCTACTCCTGATAAAAACTAGCTTCTGACTCCTCAGTTCTCAGAAGTCATAAAAAAACCATGAAAACCTAGATACTTATTCTTAATTAGATTAAATATGTAATCAAGTAACCATGGTAGTTGAAATCTGCAAACCATATAGCACTGAAGTAGTTTGAGTAAAAAATGCAATAAGTAAATGAACTAAATCCATTCACTAATATTTTAGTTCCTTTTATTATTCCTTAGACCCACAAGAAGTGTATGACAATATGTGAAATAATTATAGTAAGCTACGATTTCACTGTATAAGAGATAGAGTAGACCCAAGACTCTAATTATACTATACTAGTTGCCTTCCCTACAACATGGTACATCTGGCCTCAATGGATAAAAAGTTGGCCTTATAAAGTTAACTCCTCCAAATTTGGGTACTCAAATAGAGAGTCAAAACACTTGGCATAACTACCTGCATTAATGGTTCAACAAGGGATGACTCCCTGAGCAGTATCTAAATGAACCACATTGTATTGGGTACCACCAGAATATCCAACTGATGTTGGGTACCTTACTATTTTAAGGAAATTTTCCTCACTGGGCTTATTTCCATGTACCTCTACTCTACACTTGGCTACCTCATCATAGACTCTGCTAGTCGATAAGCATATTACCTCCTTTGCAGTAAAGACCTTAATGGATTTTGTGGTGTTCATGGAATCTAATGTCTAGACAACTCTTTATTTCCACTAATAGATTACTAGTGTATTATTCTTATATTAACTATGTACTTAAGGCTTATATTCTCAATTTTCTAAACATTGAACTTAATCTAAATCATTGTCATCAATAAAGTAAATTACTTAAACTCATAAGCTAGGTGTGGTGAATGATACTGGAATAAAACTACTCTCCAAACTACATAAGTACTAGAAACAACCATTGATTGACTCAAAGATTCATAATAAGATTCATTATTTTAGAAATTAGGCCTAACCCATGGTTCCAGTGCCTCTAATTATACCATTTAGATTTACCACAATTTGTAGCTAATTTGTTTTGGATCTTAATGCACAAATGAGACATCACAAATATACTAAATAGTCAGTCACATAAATGAACTCATGCTTGGACATAATAAACCTAAATCAATCATCAACATACAAGTCAATACATCTTCTACATGATTTTTTTCTTTATTTCAATAAAAATTAGGATTTAAGGATGATTTTCCACTCACCCAGATCTGATCCTAACTTATTGGTCTTAAAGAGCAAGAGAGAAGGAATCTATGACTTAAACTAATCATCATTGATCTATGGCTAGGTATTCTATCCTCTTTGTTCTTCTCTTTCTTCCCCATAATTTCCCTAGAAATCACTTTCTAGTTCTTCTTTGAAGTGGTTTAGGGCTTTAGTTGTATGGAAAATGAAAAATAAATCCAAGGAACTAAATTCATCATATTCCAATATGTATATCAAAATTTATGGTCTTTTTTGTGATTGGTTGTACCCAATGACAGCACAACTCATTTACATTGGTATGTGTGGCCATCAATCTCCTCATTGGTCTGTGTGACAGTCAATATACATGGACATAGGTCTGCAAGGATAGATGAAAGTGCAACCAATGATAGGTTTGTATAAGTTACAAAAAATTCCATAACTCTCATATTTTGACTCTGATTCATCCATTCTTTTTTGGTTGGGCACATAACTTGATCCTCTACAGTTATACATTTAAGTGTGATAACATAATCAGATGATAAAAAATTTGTTAATATTTTTCATCATATTTAATTCTCTTACGGCGTACATGTATGGTATGTTACTATATCAAATAAAGATCAAATATAATATGCTCAAACCATGATTTTGACTTATCAAAACAAAATTTTAAGAAAAAATATTGCTGAAAAAGGTAAAAAGTAATGTAAGCTACTAATGAAAACACAAATAACGCTAGGGTTATCTTTAACCCTAAGATTACCATTATAGAAATATATGGGTTGTAAAAAGACAAAGATTATTGGAATATGTATGGGGTTTTTGGACTAGCTAACCTCATGAAAACATGTAGTAAATTGTGTTCACCCAACTATTTTCATTGGGACATTGTATGGACTAGGATCATAGGAGAAGAAATGGAACTACTATTGACTGAAATGATCTTTTGTATATGAACTCCAATGGATATATGTCATTCGTCTACATATCAGTTCTTTGGTCGATCTTGTAGTCAACGTTTTATAGGAACCTTGTTGTTGGATCTTTACGAGGATGTGAGATCAATGCAACATTGGTTTCTAATGATTAGTGATTTTATAGACCAGATACCAAAGGGATGGGTTTTCTATGGTTGTTGACCTCCTCAGAATAGGTTCAAACAACACCATGTGATTGTATGTGGTGGTCATGGTGACTAAGAAAGGAAAATGCACAATTAATGTTTATGGCGGAGAGTTTCATTTGGATCCTAGACAATTGGAACTTCAGTTGAGAGGCTTGAGGTGGGAGGGTTGGGTTCCAATTGGTGTTCATTCACCTCCATAGTGATTGGAAGTCGAGGTAATTGATGGCTAGACACCCCAAAGGAGGGGGACGTTCCTTGCAAGTATTTACTGTCAAAGCAAACAATAGAAATTGGGTGGGTGGATATGGTGGAACACATATTTGAGGAGGCATCTATTTTGGGTCTATCTAGGTGTATTCATGTGATGTTGTCAACATGAGGCAACAGAGAGGTCTTATAGTGGGTCTAAGTTCAAAAATTCTTGGGTAGGAGTATATATAGGCTGTTTATTTGTTACTTGAGCCAGGTAACTAAGGTAAGTTACTCATGGATCCAACTCTGCAATAGGAAGGCACCAAACTGTAATGATATGACCAAATTTGTAGTACAAAGACTCGTTTTGTGAAAACAATGTCAATTTTGTATTTTGTTCTATGAAATAGTAAAAACCACATTTCAGGAAAAATATATATGCCCCAAACTGTAACTAGGAACAAAGATTTGTAACCAGAATGTCAAAATATAACAGAATGCTCAAAATGTAACTAGAGTCGTTGGGTAACTAATGTATATTACCTAATTGGATCATGAATACATACCAATCTTATTTATATATATATATATATATATGTATATATATGTATGTATATATATACATATATATATATATATATATATATATATATATTTGTGTGTGTGGGTGGGTGTGTAGGTGGGTGGGTGTGTTTGTGTGTGGGTGTATGTACATATGTATATATATCAATATATATAACCATGGTTGGTTATAGGGTTTGGAGAGTTGTCTAGTGATAAGGAGGAGTGACACAAAGAAAGATGTTATAACAAATTGTTATGAGTAGAGGTTTAGCATGTAATGGCCTTATTCTATTTCAATGAATACACAAAAGGCTCAAACATAGTGACTGATAGATAGGGTTGAGATAACATCCTACGGAGTAGTTGAGGTGAGTGGTTTTTGACTATGATGAGGGTAGAGGTTGGCTCATAACTATTTTATTCAAGGAGGGAGGGACTACTCATTGCCATTCTTTGTAACTTCAAAGACTAGGTTCATAGTAGGGGATGAATGGGTACTTTCCAGCTTCTAATATAGTATAGACCAGAACTTATGCTTGTTTTGAATTATCTTAAAATTGTGTAACTCCCAAAATTTAAATCAAATTACTTTGAAATTTAGACCACTTTCTTGTTTTCTACTGAAGCAAATTATAAAAAGACTAAAAATAAATATTATTTTATTTGACCAAGCTAATATTATCATTAAATTATTAAAAATAAATATCTATTAATCAAATTGATGTATTGATTCTAAATCCATTAGTACAAAAATCAACACTACTCCATGAATGTGAGGTTGAATCGAAATATCTAGAAATCAATTATTCAAATTACACTAGCTAATGTTGAAATGATTCACAAAGCCAAACTGAGGGATTAATTAGTAGATATTTCTCAAGTGAGGATAAAAAATACATTTAAACAAAGGTAATTAAATTGAATACTAGTTTGTATGGAATACCATGATGATTCAATCAAAAAAATCAACTAATATTTGGAATGAAGTACAATATTTTAAATAAGATCAAGTCAGATAGGTATATAAATTATTGCTAAAAATAGTTTTAGTAGTTAAAATTTGGCATGTTACAACATCATTTAAATTGCAATTTAAGTATGTCTCTAGTAGTGATATACTTGACACAAAGTTGACTTATATGTGTTTAAGATGAGAACATAATAGATGTACATGTGTTGTTTTCCTAACCTATAATTTGTGTATTGAATTAGTTGTTTATACACTTCTTTATTTCAAAACTAAAAAGGGTATGGAGAAATGACTTGATCGGGATACTCTGGAAATGGAGGAAGTGATTTCCAGGGAGATGGCGGCAGTAGCAACGGAGAAGGATCTACGGATATTTTGTGTGATGGAAGACCTCCTCCTCCTTCTACTATTCCTAGATGGTCTGATACAAGGAAGACCTAATCATATAGGGGTGGAGAAAGAGTCACGCCAATGGTCAGATCTATTTAAGAAGCCCGACACTTTGGAGGTAGAGATTGGATCTCTTGAAGTGAAGGAGTTGATGATCCATGAAGGAGCAATTGTATACTCGAAGGTGATTCCAGAAAAGAACTCTAGTCGATGGAAGTTGTTGACTACATGTTATATTGTGGATCAAAAACTACATTGGCCTTCACTGCATAAATATCTCCAAAATCTATGGAAAGTCAAGAGAACAATAGAAATCATCTCAAGAGGGAATTCCTATTTTATTGTGAACTTCTTTGAGGTGGAAGATATGGAAAGGGCCATTGATAAGGGGCCTTGATTTGTAGCAGGAAAGCCCCTTATCATTAATAAGTGGGAGAGAGGTGCTTCCTTGGAGAAACTGAAGCTCAAGGAGGTACCTATTTGGGTGAGGCTATTTAATTTTCCTTTAAAGCTCTGGGATGAAGAGATTTTCAGTATGATTTGTTCTAATCTTGGCACACCTTTGAAGGTTGACAGAGCTACTTTGGAGTTTTAGAGGGTTGAATTTGCGAGAATTTTGGCTCTTATACTTGCTTCTTTGGAATCCTTAACTACAATTCCTCTAGTGAGCGATGCTGGGATAGAAGATAAATCAATGTTTAGTACAAATGTTACATGAGTAGGTGCAACACCTATGGGACTTTTGGACAAGAGAATACAGGGTGTGACTAATGAATTGTCCAAGTTGCAGAATGCTGATGATGAACTTTCTTCTGATGTCGAGCAGTTTGTAGATGCCATTGATGTATGTTCTGAAGAGCCTAAGCTGGATTTTTTTGGTGGGTCTCCAATGGTCCATATAGTGAATTTATTACTCTAGACTCTGGTTATCAAATGATTGAACAATTGGGACCAATTTACTAATGATACTTAGTTGACATTCATAAAGTTCCATTAAAGAGCATTTCCACGTGGTAGAACCTCCTCAGGGAATATATGGTTAATAGTACAAATAATAATGATGGTTTTGTGTCTGTAACTAGTAACTCAAGGAATAATAGGAGGAAAACTAATGCGCCTCCTAGAGGTCCAATGAAATCCCTAGAGGTGGCCTATAGATGGGGATTGCACATTTCTTGAACTCCTTTCAGTGTTTATTTGTGGATGAAGGTGAAATTAGTTCTACTGAGGTTGACATGCTTCCAACCACCATGATCCCCAATGGTTATTCCTCTATATATAGCCTCCTAGAATGTGAGAAGACTAAATAATGTTGGTCATTAGTCTGTACTCCAGAAGATGATTCTTCGGAATGATTGCTCACTGGTTTGTATTCCTGAATCGAATTTGAGGAGAAAGAAGGTTAAGAAGACTATGAATAGGATGTCTAAAGATGGTTTTGGACTTCTAATCATGATAAACATGCCTCTGGGAGGATTATTATTGCTTAGGTCAAGGATGATATCAATTTTCTTAAAATCTATGAACCATATCAATTTTTACATGTGCATGTCTCTACTTCAGTTGGTTATTTTTTCCTTACTGTTATACATGGTCATAAAAATTTGGATAGAAGGAATAAATTATGTAATTCTATCAAGATCTTGAGTCCTAGTGTTAATGGATCGTGACTTCTCTATGGGGATTTCAATGTTGTGAGGTTTGCTGAATAAAAATTTTGGTTGTGTGAGCCTTGTTATATTTCTATGTCTACTTTAACGAGTGTATTCATTCTACTTCTTTAGATGAGATAGATCTCAGAGGTTCTAAGTTCACCTGGGATAACAAGCATGAAGGCATGAAATAGTTATGTAAAAGTTGGGTAGATCTTTCTATAACCTAGATTTTCAGGATAAATTTTCTAGCTTTTGGGGAGATGTTAAAGTTAATATACATAGTGATTCTAGTGTAGTTATTTTACATCTCGATAATGTGCACAATAGGAAAAAATATCCTTTCTAATTTTTAATGCATGGTGTCAAAGAGATGACTTCACCCCTGTGGTCAAGGAAACATGGGGTATTGAGGTTGAGGGCAATCCCATGTATTGAGTTTGTAGGAAACTTAATAATGCCTTGTTCTTTCTTGCTAAATGGAAAAAAAGAAGTTGTAGGTGGTCTTACTGAGAATATAAGAATCAAAGAATATGACGCTTGTCTGGCTCAGCATCATGCGGATTAGGACCCCTCTGATTTACTTGTTGAAGAGGCCACTATCAAAAGGAGGGAGGCCATTGATGCTTAGAAGCATGAAGAATCTTTTTATAGCAGAAATCTTGTGTCAACTGGTTGAAATTGGGAGATAAAAAGTTGAAGTTTTTATATCCTTCTATTCAAACAAGGAGGATGAGGAATTCTATAAGAAGTGTTCTTATTGATGGTAATTGATGTAATGATGAGCAGGTTATTTGTGATCATTTCATCCACTTCTATAATAGTATGTTTAATTCTTGTGGTAGGACTATGCTATTCAGGGATGATGATTGGGTGCTCCCTTGTTTATCTAATTCTCATGTTAATGCTATGTGTTCTTTGGTCTCAAGGGATGAAATTGAAAAGGTGGTTATGAGTAGTGATGGAGAGAAGACCACATTGCCAGATGGCTTTAACTATACTTTCTTCAAAACTTGTTGGAGTATTGTAGGTGATGATGTGGTGTGTGTTGTGCACTTTTTTTCAAAAGTAATTGTTTGAAGAAGGAAGTTAATAGGACTTTCATCACTTTAATTCCTAAGAATAACAATGCTATTGATGTGAAAGATTGGAGACCAATATCTTTGTGCAACAATTTGTATAAGATCATCTTGTAGATTCTTGTATAGATTACAACCTGTGCTAGCTGAGATCATTGACAAGTCTCAATGTGCCTTCGCTAAAGGGAGATCGATATCGGATGCCACCCTCTTTGTTAATGAGTTGTTAAAAATGATTATGAAGAGTTCTTCATATAATATTTGCATGAAAAATGACTTGATGAAAGCATATGACTCTATCAGTTGGCCTCACTTGCATATGGAAACATCTAAGATAAAGTTTCCTAAATGTTGGATTAATTGGATCTTTGAAATGATCCATTTGGTCATTTTTCATATTCTTATTAATGGTAATCATTCTGATAGAATTTTTCTATCTAATGGAATTAGACAGGGGGATTCATTAGCCCCTTATTTGTTTGTTCTTTCAATGGAATGTCTCTCTGCTATGTTGGTAAGTTTTGTGAAGAAAAATATGATTCAACCTTTAAAGATAGGAAGTGACATGGAGATTTCTCATATCTTATTTGTTGATGATGTTGTTATGTTCTCTAAAGGGAAGTTTGACTCTGTGAAAGAATAGGGTAAGATTCTAAGAGACTTTGATAAAGTTTCTAGCCTGAACATCAGTAGTAACAAATCCTTTTTCTTTGCTAATAAAATTACTGATTGTGGGATGGTTGAACACGTACTAAACATTACGAAGGAAAGTATACTAGTTAAGTATTTGGGATTCCCTTTTTTTATGGTAGACTCACCAGAAGTCTTTTCTCTTCTATAGTTGAAAATTAAGAACCGACTAGAAAGATGGAAGTCGAGACATCTTTCCTTTTCTAGAAGAGTAGAGTTGATCAATTCTACTTTGTCTTCTTTCCAAGTTTATTGGGTTGCATCCTTTCCCCTCCCTGTGGCTGTTATAAAGGAGATTGATAGGTTGTGTAGGGATTTTCTCTAGGGGGGTCCCGACCTTAAAAGGAGACTGCATCTAGTTGTGTGGAACCAAGGGTGTTTACCAAAGAAAGGAGGTTTGGGTATCAAAATATCAAGGGATATTGTGAATGTGTGTATTGTTCTTAATCTTTGGAATTTTGTTGTCAAAAAGGACTTCATGTAGATTCGATGGATTCATGGGAGGAACCTCAAAGGGGATTCCTTATGGAGGTGTAAGGTTAATTCTAATTCTTTTTTAGTTTTGAAGCACCTCCTTTATCATAGAGATAATATCATTAGTGATGTTTCTTTCTCTGTGGGAAATAGGAATTTTATTAAATTATGGAGAGACCCTTGGTTTGAAGGTGGATATATTGATTCTTCTCTAGGGGTAGGTGTTATTATGAGGAGTGGTACTAGAAAGTATGCCACTCACAGTTGCTTATTTACTGATGCTGATTAGTTTGTGCCTAAATCCAGACATGTGAGAGATATTTTTGAGTTACTTCAGAAGACTGTTAACCCAAGATTCTCAAAGGATGGTCTAATTCTCTTGATGGGGAATGAAGTTCAAACATTAAGCATGTGCAGGAGGATATTAGACCCAGGGCAACTATTCCTTGTTGGTCATATTGGTTGTGGAAAATAAAAGGACCTAGAAGGTATATTATAAATGGATGGAGATGCTTTCTGGACAAGTTGCTTATGCTTGATCACCTACATAGTAGAGGGTTTTAGTTTCCCTCAAGGTGTATTTTCTGTAATATGGATTCTGAAGATCTGGCATATATTCTCTTTGGTTGTGTTATACTTTGCAAGTGTGGAATGTAGTAGTTGGGGATTTTTACATTCCCTATATCCTTGTTTCCTTTATTGATGTCTATTCTATGGTGATGATGAAGTCTAGAATTGCATTTTTGGCAGTCTTTGGATGATTGTGAGATGAGAGGAACTCAAGGATTTTTATAGACAAGAGTCTTAGTGCTGATAGAAGGTGGACTATGCTAAAGAAAGATATTAATTACTTACTTGTATATGCTTTTCTTCACTTATTTTTTTTTTCTTTCAAGCTTTGATCAAGTCTTGTACATATTTTAACAAGTGTCAATGAGAAGGATTAACATGTTGTTTTAATAAAAAAAAACTAGAAAGGGTAGTACTGCTACATTACATGACTCTTGGTATAAGATATCCATGATCTTAGGGTGTGGATTTTCATAATCTGATTGGTGTTTTTTATTATTCTTATCCAGATCAACAACCCTATCCCTTTCTCTACATACCCATATCACTTTTTCTTTCCTCCCGCAACAAATTTTGTGTCTTTTGAGTATAGTAGGCAAACTTTGGGTGTTTATAAATATCCATTATATTAGCTTGATTGCAGCCATGCAATTTGTTTCTACCATAGTGTTGTGAAGCCCTATTTTGTCTACATATTATAGGACTACCATATAAGTTATGCTAGCTTAGCCTCTGTAAACATTTAGTTCTATACTTCTTCCCATAACCTACACACTAAGATCCAATTCCATTATGAGACACTACAACTATTCATGCCCCATTTTCTCTCACTAAGTGGAAATTGATGATTTTTGTTAATTTTCAAGATAATGATGGAGTCCATTCCAGACTCTACAAATTTTTTGTATTTATCCTTTCTTTCACATTTTATACATTTTTTTAACCTATTTAATACATCCATTTCAACCACTTTTAACCACTTTAGGGATTTTTGGGTAGAACCCTCTTTTCAAACTCAAAGTGCAATTTTCTCTCAATCCTGCTTTTTATAAGTTTTTTTCATAAATTTTCCAATTGAACTATCTTAAATAAAATATTCCTTTCTCCCCATGGATATTAAAAGATATATATATACAAGGGATAATCCTAAATTCTCTCTCTCTCTCTCTCTTTATGTGTGTGTGTGTGGTTTTGTACAATATTCTCCCGAACCTTCATGAAATTACTAGAAAATCAGGAAACATGTTTAATCCAACCTGGGACACCCAGAAGATTTGATCCATATGCAATGTTCCAAATTGTTTATTACCTCAATTTGTGTGCCACTTCACATGGCACATAGGGTGATCTGCCACCTATATCAAAAGGTTTTATCCAGAACCCAAAACCCTAATTCCACCCTCTAAATACCCCCCATATCCATTGTAGTCAAGATCCTTTCAATCTCCTAAAGCCAAAGGATCGAGATACCTCTCTCTTTACTTTCTATCTTATTCATGATTAGATTATCCTTCCTCTAACACCACCAGTCATGATAATGTTGTTAGGCTACTAAAATAGTAATATGAACGGTTTTCCAACTATTTTATCTGCTTTAACTATTTTGTCAACTTTAACTACTCAAAAGTGTTTGTATCTACTTAACACCACATATGTTATCCTTATATATATTCATGTTCATATAATCTTAAAAAGGATTTGATCTTGTTTATAGTCCATATTTGATTATCATCCTCTAGCACATCTTGCACATTAGTCCTAATCACATGTGAGAGATCTCTTCCATGGGGGTCCTAAGGTGATTAGGACCAACAGTCTACCTAAAACATAAGACTTTTGTGGATATGATGGAAATGATGAAAACATCTCCATCCCTTAAAAGCCCTCTCATACATATTTTTTTATTTTGGTTTTCATTTTTCTTTTGTTTTCCTTTCACTTTTTTTATCATTATGAAATTTCTTTTCTTCTTTCAAATCGCATAAAATCACTCCATATTGGTGTATCTAGTGAGATGGGGGTGCTCATCCTTGTCCACTCATAACAAGATCTTTGGACCTAAATCATCTAGTTTGTTTTGTTCTTTTATTTTCCCACTTATCCAACTCAGATGACAGATCAGTTTTCCAACTTGGACTCATGACGTCTTATTTAATATTTGTCATTTTCATATAAAACACGGTGGTTACTCGAGCACCCTTCTTTATTAATTTTCCATGATGCATCCGAATTAAGTTTCACTCTCAGAAGAACATATTACTACATATTTTTTGGTGTGACAAAATAGAGACTTCCTTTTAACTTTAAGATTAAACATTTTCATGACTAATTTGTTTTATTTTTCTTTCTCTAATTATGTCCTTGTTTACTTTTTTTTCTATTATTTTTCTTTCTATTTGGATTGAGGTGTGTGTCATATATCACTCTAATCCATGAGCCTCTGGCACGTGGATGGTGATCTGTTGTGTCCCTTGCCCTGTTGTCTAGGGGAAGTTTTGAAAGATTCCTATTTTCTCTCTTATTTTCAAAGTTGTTGTTTTTGTAGGGTTTTGAGTGTGCTTACTTTTTTAGATTTTTGGGTTTGCATCCCTAGCATTTTCTTCCTTTTTTTCTTTTCCTTTTTAAAATAAAAGTAAAAAAAACAAATTAGAAAAGGATGAATTAGAAGATATGGGTTGGATACACGATCTTTTCTTTCTTAAATAATAGTGTGATTGGTTCTTTACTTGAATATGATGTATTGGCATGCCTCTTGGGTCTACCTCCAAAAATGTTAAAAGTATGCAATTGCACTCTACACTCCTACAAACATATGTGTCATCCTGCAGGTGCCAACTTCACATTGGAACCCTAGAAGTGATGTAGGTGTTAGCAAAGGTATTGTTCCCACATTAAACTGGACGTCTATAGGCCTTCAAAACACCCCCTCTCTTAGCACCCTCATCGTGGTCATGAGGTATATTGGGAACTATATCCAAGTTTGTTGAACTCGGGTTACCCCCTCGACAAGTGCCATTTTTCCATTGAGAAGCTAGGTACAAACCCTTCCTAGCCAGGTCACATTTGAGTGAATATGTAAGGTGAATCGAAACTCACGGGATAGAATGGGGATGGTTGATATCTTCCTATGCATGGTTCTTGCATTGGTTAGTGAACATTTTGAGCTTGTTTTATCCCCTTTATGTGTGGATTAACCATCTTTTCAAATCAAAAAACCTTTTCATAGATAAACAATCTGTTTCAAACTAAAACAATCTTTCTAAAGATTAACAATCTCCACAAACTAAAATAATCTTTCTAAAGATTCACATTCAACTTAAAACTCAATCGGTCTTCCTATATATTAACAATATTCACCAACTCAAAAAATATTTTTAAAGAGTAAAAATATTCCCAAATCCAAAAACCTTTTAAAAAATTAACGATCGGGTTCAATCTCGAATAGTATTTCTAAAGACTGAAATTTTGTTTCAAACTCAAATAATCTTTTTGAAGATTAACAATTTCTTTAAATATTAACTATCTTTCCAGATCAAACAATCTTCTTAAAAGATTAACAATATTTTTAAAATATTGAAATCTTCTCAAAATTAGAAACTTTACAAGGTTAGCAATCCTTTTTCAAAACCTTTCGAGTAGTCTCTAAAAATTGAACATTTTTTTTCTAGGTATCTTGCTTTGAAAATCAGTCAAGCCATACTGTTTTTCAAATTTGATTGAGATGTCACTTGTCAATGTCAGGTTCACCCATCACTATGGTCTTGGACTATGATATATTACTAGACCACCTAGCTCCTATCCTTCTTACATATATGGTCCTAGGATATGAACTAAAACTAGGCCAACATGTGCTTTTCATGCCTCCATCTATGGTCCTGGACTATGACCCCAAACTAGGAGACCACCTATACCCCATTTTTGTGGTAAAATAGGAGATGCCAAGTTGAGGCTCTCTCCCTTTTGAACTCTCTCCACTTCTAAGGAGCAAGAACCCCTAGAGAAACTCCTCAAATAGGAGAAAATTAGTCATCGTGGATGCTAATAAGGGTTTCAGTTTGGGAACCCTCTGGATGAGGACACCCTAGGGAGGAAAGTGATTGATTGAGCACAATCATTAGCCTAGAAGGGGTTACGACAATCTCGATCAACCACTCAAACCTATGTCTTTCCATCCTCCTTTGGATAACCCTCTTGGGATTATGACCTAAGGAACATCATACTCGATTAACACCACAACATGTCATTCCACTTCCACTATCTTTACTTTTTTCCCACCATAGCATTGGTAAGTACATATCATGCTAGAGTTAAACAACCCATCTATCTCACCCAATCTAGGGGCAGATACTATCACTTGAAACCAATCATGAAAAAAAGAGACTATCACATATATCCTTCATCACAAGGAGATTTCAAAGAACCAAGGAGTGTCCTTTTTCAATTACTCATACAAAGGGGGAAGTCCTCTTAACTTATTGGTTGATATAATATGTGTGGAGGGACCCATTCCTAAACACAAAATATCATATGGTTTCATATTACACTCTATATTTTATTTTATTTTAGGATGTCACAAAAAATCAAGGAGCCCCTACTTCATCTGTTCCTACAAATGATCAACCCAAATGGCCGTAAGTAGTATCATAGATCGGAATGATGATGGTTGTGTCAAAGGGGATGCCAGCAATAATAGGCTAGACAAGCTAGTCAGATGGAAGAATCATATAGAGACCACAATGATCCTGAAGTTTCCTCCTCTCAAGAAGGCCCTCATGACACACTCAAACAACCAACTAATGTTCCTTTTATGCCTCCACATACACTAGAAATGCAAGAGGGTGGCATTAAAATGGGTTCCTTGGGTAGGGAGCTTCATCTACCAGCTTGTAAGTTCCATTATTTCCAAATATGTTGTGTGGATCCTCCACCAACATTGACTAGAGTCATTTCAACTAGGGCCCTACCAGGGTTCGCCATTCATAAACATTGGATCAGTCCCAATAACTCTTGAAGGGACGACATCCATATTGGCTCCCCAAGGTGAAGCTGAGGGTAAAAAGGAAGTTCTAGTAAAAAAGGAATATCCTATTGAAGCTAAGAATCTCAGTGTTACAGTGAAAGTTCAACCACAATACCCGAATGGTCGGGGACCTCTCCCCAGCCTACATTCCTTCTATCCACTACCACACTCCTAGTATAATTTGTACATGTTGGGAATGTATTCCTACCACTGGTGTACACAATGATTTGAATGACCATCAAACCACCAATGATACCAATGGTGGCTGCACACCAAGAAGATGTAGTTCCTGAACCTAGCATCGCATACTCCCTCATGCTTGAGATTTTTTAGAAAACCAAGAGACTAGGAGTGTGAAGACTTTTAATGACTTCTATCATTTCATGGATGCAAAAATACTAGATAACTTCAATATGTCCAAGTCTTGTGATTAATCTATAAGGGGATCTAATGGCCCATGTCAAGGCATACTTCTAAAACATGTTACATGTATAAGGAAATCACTAGGTACTAATCCCTACTTTGTACCGATCCTAACAGGTCCTGCTTTAGCATGGATAATAGATAATACATGTCGGCCACCACCACTTGGTCCAATATTGCTAAGAAGTTTGTTGAAAAATAAGCTTGGGATCAAGACTAAGTCCCTACCAAGGAAGACTTAGAAGTGTTACAACAAAAGGCATAGGAAAGCTTATGTAAGTTTGTTGGGTGATGGAGAGAGCTGACTATCCAACTAGAATTCAAGCCCACAAATAAAAAGGCCTGAATATGGTCAGAGCAGCCACCCCATCCCTCATGGCCATGTTATCCCTACAAAGGTACATACCTTCCTAAAACAAATACAAGCATAAGTATGGATCAAGGATTCCATAAAAAGGGGGTTTAGCACAATATATTCCTCCCTTTTCATCCTAACTCCATCTCTATGATGACCAAGAAGAATTTTAAATGGACCAAGGATAATGTGGTGTGTTTAATATTGGGATTTGTACTAATCCCAATCAGAGACAACAATTGGCAATAGCCAAACTGTCCAGATACTACCGATTGAGGATCCAACAACTCAGACAACCAACACAACGACGCCTCAACAACACTAAGATCAGACAACATGGTTCAACCATCAACCTCAATACATGCCTCCACAATATTTGTGGTCTCCAAACAACTCCTATAGGCACACACCATGTCCATTTCTATCTCATGTATAACCAATAAGAGGAAGCACCCCTCCTGCAATGAGTAACCCAACATCTCAAGTGGAGCTAGCAGCCTCGAATCCAACATCAGAAGAGCCTCAAAAGACAAAAAAGGAAGTTTAGTCCATTAGGAGATTTCCTCCGCACAATCTTTTTGGACATCAAGAATGTAGTAAAGTTTCATGCCATCATGGAACCTCCCAAACCGTTTCCAAAAAGTTACAATGCCAATGCCTTTTGGGACTTTCATCAAGCCAAGGGACACAAGACATATTCCCAACTTGCACTCAAGCATGAATTACAATATATAATTGAAAATGGTGATGTAAAAAAGTTGCATCATATAGTTTTGGATTTATCATATCATCACCAAAAGATCGAATGAAGGGGCTTGTCCTTCCTCTGGACCAAGCCATCAAAACTTGGTCATGAAGCACATGGATTGACTTTTCTATCCAAGAGAGGAAGGCGGTGATTCCACTAAGGACCAAGAATCCCATAAACTACATAGAGTTATTTGGGGGAAAGGTGTATGTCCCATCAATGGATTAATAAACAAAGGTTCCTCGACAACCTACAATATCCAAGCCAACCGCACCAGGCATAGCTCATCACGATATCCTGATAGAAGCACCTTACGTTTTCAATAAGGGCAAATAGAAGGTAAATACATATGTAGGAGTCCCTAATAGAACACCACAAGAGGAGATGATCAAGGTCTTCATTATGGTGATAAACACCAAATATGTACATCCAACTCCCAAGATTTATAGAGAAATTAATACAGATGGTTCAGACATAATTCAATTTCTAGAAAAAATTGAAGGGGAAGTGTCTCCCACTAAAGTTATATAAAGTTCCCCGCACACCATGATGAAGTTATAAAGACACTTGAAGGGGCTTAATTATTCAAAGATGTTATACCCAAAGTGCTTGTGGCCTCCATCAGGTGAATCATGACCCCGCACTCAACCTCATTTTCTGAAGACAGTATGCCTTCAAAGGAAGTAACAAAAATGCCTTGCTAATAATTGACATCTATTAGGGCCTCAAAATTCTTTATTTCTTCATAAAAAATGGTGCATGCCTCTATGTGTACCCCCTCAAGACACTCATTGTCTTAGGAAGAGATCCTTTTGACGTGCAATTGACATTAAATAAAGTAACCTCCTTCAATTGGGTAATCAAAGATGCCCTAGGGGAAATCACTCTTGAGGTACAAATCGGACCATAGAGTTTCATAGTATTATTCGTGGTCATGGAATTGAGTCCCTCTTTTGACCTTATCTTAGGAAGGTCTTGAAAAAATGGGGTAGTTCCCTCATCATTAAATAAGAGACTAAAATATCAGTTGGGACATGCCATCATCATAGTCCAGACCAATAAACCCTGACACCATATCTTGCATCAGAGAAGACGATCTCCAATTTTGCTTTGAGATTCTACATATCACCAACATCGGCTAGGTTCCACCATGAAGAAGACCATCTCACCATCTCTTTTATGATGTTATAGTATTTACTCAATGATTGTGGGGGATGCACATAAGTACAGATCAAGGTCTAGGAGCTAGAGGACAATGGCGCAGAAAGATATTCTAGATTCCTCCAATACAGAGGGGTTGGGCCTAGGATTTGATGTATAATCCTATTCATGACCCTCGATAACCTAGTGGATGTCATATTGAAATCATGCAGTTGTGGCCCACTACAATGGACTTGACTAGTAGATTATATCTTAATTATTTACCACTAACTTGGGATATGAGTAGAGAAACTAGGCACATTCATCTAGATGAAGAACATAGACTCATGGTATTTACTGACAGCACCTCGACCCGAGCATAAAGGTTTGTGTTCATACTTCCCATGCACTATAGTTGTCACCTAAGAAGAGGTCAAAGTCGCCAAGGCCATCTTTTGTGAAATAAAATGCCCTACCTAGTGAAAGAGGTCGATGATAACAACCAGTTGGAGTACCCCCAATATTTCTATCAGAATAGAGTAAATTGCCCTCATTACTAAGGACAACCAAGGCATCTAGACTTCCTAAACAACCAACAAGCTGAAAATAAGATCATCCCTCCAAATGAGGAAGCAAACAAGATCATGCCTACACATGAAATTGAATATCCATTTTAGAAGTACCCCGATGTAGGAGAATGGAATTAACATTACGATGATGATCACATCGGTAAGGTAAAAATTTCCCACCAACCCAACCCCTAAAGCAATGAGGCACCATTTTATGTAGCTAGTTATGATCCTCACTAATCTTTCCCAACTATCCAAGCAAAGATGAATTTGGGGATACATGTCCTAAAGAGATGGAGGCAAATTATGACATTATGTGAGATGACTATGATGATGCCTATGACATAATTGAAGAATGGGGAGTCAACACCATCATTGGTGAGAAGTGAAGAAAGATTCACAATCCCTCATCCTCCATGTGTAGAACATTGAGGAAGTCCAGAATTGGTGTGCAAACGATCACATCATCCTAAGGAACAGGTCCCCTCACACACCCAAAAAAATCCCATTAGAGGAAATACACCCTGAGGTGGTAGAGGTCCCAGCATGGCTATTAAATCCCGCTCTACCACATCCATGTTCTCCCCAACAAAATCCTAAAAATCTATATAATCCACAAAATTCAAAAAATTAACAAAATTCAAAAAACCTAAAAATAATTAAAGGCAAGATGGTTCTATAGGATCTTGATGTCTATTTTACTAAAATAAATCAGATATACAATGATGAATACGCCAAGTTTGAAGACATCCCCATCCTAGATTATATGACAAACGAGCATCAACCTTTTCATATTAAATACTAGACAGAGACTGTAAATCTCAGATCATGCGCTGAGCAATGTGATGTCAAAATAAGGGGGTCTCTACCTCAAAATATCAAAGACTAATTGATAGAGCTTCAATGCCACTACATCAATGTGTATGCATGGATGTAATCCAACATGTTGGGTTTGGATGAAGTGATTATAGTCCACCAACTACCTATCACACCCAACTTTCACCCTATCTAAGAAAATACTAGGTAGTTGCACCAAAATGGAGCTTTAAGATCAGGGAAGAAATCTATAAGTTGTATAGTTTTGGGTTCCTAGAGCCAATCAACTATCACGAATGGCTCATCAACAATATATTAGTACCAAATAAGGATGGAAAAGTACAAATGTGTGTGGAATATCATAATCTAAACAAATCATTCCCTGAAGATGACTTTCTATTTTCACACATTGATATGATAATTTCAATCACATTATTAGTCTAGTTTTGTAGTTGGATTCCTTAAATTACCTTTGATTTTTCTCCTACATCATTTTCCTTAGTTTTATTTGAATACCTAGGGTTTTCCATGGTATGATAATTTGGAGATGATTTTTATGGTCATTCCCTTCATGAGTCAGCATCCCCATCGGTCTACCTATATGTCGATGCATACCTCTGAGGCACTCCAGTAGCCCCCCTTCTCCCTACACTGGGGGGGTTGCTCTAATGCATCATTCTCACCGACTGATGGGAATCTGCACTTAGCACAACCAACATAGTCCAGCATGCTAGAACTCCCTTTTCCCTTTCATTGATCATGATCTGGAAGTTTGTTGATCAACGATCGCACCTGATAGATGAGTAGTGAATCTATCCATTGATGCCTCCTCTACGTAGCTGTCTGAAGGGACTACTATGTCCATTGACATGTGGCTCGCCAAATCCCTGATCAACAAGCACCCTGCTGCAAGTTTCATGTTGTTGACCAACAGTAGATGAAGACTGATGGTGTTCCATACCCTGATAAAATCCCAAACCAGACGGCTCCCCAGTTTTATCAACTTATGATTAGTCAGAGGTCTTCATACCCTTTGATCGGTGACCCTACTACAACTTCACTTGACGGAAACTCCACCTTGTTGACTGATGGCATTGTTTCACATAAAAACTAACAAGAACCATGTACGTAGAAATCAGGCGATGACATCCCAACACCTGATGGATCCCATGTGAGGTCGACGAGGTCACTACTCTATACTCTACATCTTATAAATACATGTACCCCTCCTCCATTGAGGTGGTCTCTTCTTCAATCCAACACTGAAAGGATACTACATTCCAGTTCAGACAAGGATACAATCATCATTGACCACCACCATTAACACCTTTGTGGTGTCCTCTTTCCAGTACTACCTAGCCAAAATTCATCCTCCAACAATGAATGTGGTTCGTTCCATGCCATTGTTGCCATTCATCCACTAGTTTCCCCTTCTCTAACAAAATGGAGTTCAAGAAGTGAAGAACTAAGGAAGGAATAATTCTATCAAACATGTATCTCATTCCCTCCTCCTTCTTCAACATTATCATCCTCATCATCAGGGTAGAAGACAACAACCACTATACCAGACTACAATTCTATTCTCCATTGTAAGACCCCTGACCTAGCTTAGTGCTTGATCTTACTTGATTTGCTTAATAAGATTCTTAAACCTTAATATAATCATGTGATGTATCTTAATAAAATGTGATATGCTTATGTTTTTATTTTGGTCTAGTTTGGTTGATGTTTGAACTATTTATGCTATATGTATGCTTGTTTTGGACTAAGTTGCAATTTACCCATGTTGAGGGTCTTTCTTGCAAATTTTCACATGTTGGATGTAAATTTTTTGCCTTGGCATCATAAGAGAGAGAGAATGATACATTAAGGCACCTTGTTGGACCTTGGATGATGAGGTGGCATCATGTGTATCGATCTAGGGGTTTCATGGTTTGCATGGTTTTGCATGGGTGGTGGTGTCGACCATGTGGAGTTTCTTGAGTGTAGCGACCTTGGTGTTGTGTCTTCTTAGAGTGCTTTGACCGATTCACCTTTCCTTGGTTGGTTTGTTTCGACCTATGTGCTTGTCCTTGGTTTTGGTCGCTAGGGTTGGCTTGGTGCCTTGGTGCTTCAACCTACATTTTAGGTGACATGGTAGAGGTCGCTACCATGTTGTTCTTTGAGTTTTGTTTTGGCTAAAGGTAGGTAATGGACCTAGTGGTCTCTACCAAGCTTTGTTTTTATCATCCTTTGATGCATGCATGTCTACTTTTCTTGCATGGCCGTGGCTTTGTGGGACATGTGTCCTTTTGGTTCTCTTATATCTTGACACTGCATGATCTTTACCTCCCTCCTACCCTTGAGTATATATAATCTTTCTTCCACATGCAAGTATCCCCTTTGGCACTTTTCTTCCTCTCTTCTTGCTTGTGCTTGGCCTTGATCTTCGTGGTGCAAGTGGAGGTACTGATCTTAGAGCTTGGGGGTCGATCACCTTTGCATGTGGTGATCTAGGGCGTTATCATCTTCCTTGTGGTGGTTCTTTATGATCTTCCTTCTTGGTAAGTAGATTCCTACCCTTGGTCTCATTTCCTTTGAACTGTATCTCTTTCTTCATTCACTTATCCATGAGACTATGGGTTACCATGGTGGCTACCTTGAGGATCTTCTCTCCAACAGATGTCGAGACTATGATTTGACCATGGTATTACCTAAGTGAGATGAAGCTTCCTCCTTTCTTCTTTCTTTTTGGCATAGGGTTTCTACACATTTCTCTTTTGAGATCCTTTGACTTTGGTGTGTTCTTCTTCTCTTAAGGTGACCTTGTTTGTCCATGGAGGTGGATCCAAGCTTGGTGTTTTTCTTCCTTCTCTTGGAGTTTGTGGCTTGGAGCTTGATATTATTAAGGTGGGTTATATAACTTTCCCCTCTACTATTATTGCACCTTTATATTGCTTGCATGTTGTTGTTCTATATCTAAAATATGATCATAAGTTGATGGATAATTCTAGCTTGATCTAGGGTTTAAGATTTTAAAGTGTTCTTTCATAGATTGCTATTTCTCCTAAACCCTAATTCATGTACCCAAAATGTTAGTGATGGTGGAAAGGTTGATTTCCTACATGCATCATGATGTTGGTTTTATCACCATGTTTTGGTTCGACCATCATTTGTTAGATGGAGGTTTTGGTTCTTTTGCATGTGTGTTGGATGTTTTGTTTTCTCTCTCTTTGCATGGTTTCTTTGCTGATCTTAATGATGGTTATTTTAGGGTTTGAAGTCCATCATTCTCATGTGGTTTTATATCGGTGTCGCTTGAGTTTCTTGATGTTTTACATCTATTTTCATTGACATGTTTCCTTGGTTTTCTTGGGATCTCTATGACCATGTTGATGGTGTGCTAGGGCTCTGGTTTGATCACCATAATCCTAACACTAAGATACCTTGGTAGCAACATATGTGATCTTTTGTGGGTTGCTACACAAGATGGTTGGCTTGGTCGACACAACCTTGGTGTGTTTTTTATGGGTAGCTACACCTTGACCCTAGTTTGGGAATCTACATATGCTATGTGTGTGTGGTCGCTACCCTTGATTCAATTGTTTGGTCGCTACATGGTTGAGGTTGCTACACTTTCTACATGGCTTGATGGTCTCTACACCCTAGTGGTCACTACACATGGTGTGACCTTAATGGTCAACACACAAGTGTAATCATAGTGGTCACTATATGTGTTATGAAGGTTGGTCGCTACGCCTTGATTTCCAGTAGGATCTACACATGATGTTGTTTAAAATGATTGGTTGACCATGATGATAATGATGCTTAAACCTAATGTGCTCTAAGAATGTGGGAAGTGATATACCTAGGGTTTGATTTTGAATGATATTATGAAAACTATAGTTGGCTACCTGTGAGAAACCCTAACCCTAGTTTGGTGTATGAATGTAATGCCTATCTTGCTTGACGCGATTAGCATGTGATGATGTTTTCTCTCTTCTACTTGTGTAACCCTAACCTTGTAGGTGGAATAAGCATCATAGCTAGTGATTGCTATGGTAATTCTTATATGACACATGGTGATGATTATGAGCCTTGATGAGGCATGGTAAGATAATATTGTTATGCAGGAACTATATGATTGGGTCTTACAACCTAGCAGAGGCTCAATATCGAATGTGAGGTGATATCCTATAGTGATGTGATGAGGGATGGTTATACCAAGATGATGTGATAATGGTGATGGCCTTGTTTGGCAGTGATATCGTGTGATGATGTGATAAGTTTATACCTTCTACATTTTATATATTCAGACGTTGCAACCTACCTTTATCTTTATAAAGTTTGTTGTGTGATTTGTACGTTGTAACTTGATTGATGTAGTAAAAGACACCCAATTGGAAATAATTAATCAAGTGAAACCCTAATCATGTAGGTTTCCCTGAGCCGTAGATCCATGTTCAGTGTCAATACTTGTTGGATGGTGAAATGAGTAATTCTTGTGGTTAACTCGTAGCCCATATTTTTTAATATGTAGGGGTGCAAGTTGAGGATATATCCTTGCATTCACTAGCATAGATTTGGAGAATGACTGCGGTCATACCCAAGTAGGGGAATGATTGAGTTTGTATCTTAGATGATATGTTTTAGGGATGGTTGCAATCATACCTTGGTAGGAGAACGACTGCGGTCGTATCTCACTAGTGATGTGGCTATATATCAAGGCGGACTAGGCTAATTTGTAATTTGACTTTATATGTCACTACGGAGGACTCTGACTGACCAAGTGTGTGGGAGATCATAGGAGTCTGGCTCTCCTAGATCTTGTATGGCACTTATTTCAACTTAATAGTGGTCAATTGGAGCATGAGTGGAATACCTCATCTCCATAGGGCATGATAAAAGACGTAATACAAATGTGTATTATGTTTGTTTAGGGTCAAGCACGATCCACATTGGATGACCCCTTACCTTGTTTCTTATATTGTTTGGTTGATAAAGACTATACATGTTTACATATTCCTTTTGAAAGTATAATATGTTCTACTTATAAATATAGTTTCCTAAGTTGCTTAAATAGTGTTAACTACTTTGCTTATATCATTTAGCTAAATCTGCACATCATGTTAGTAGTAATTCCTTCCTGCTATGTAATTTACATGTGTTAATAATAGTTGTTGGAGGAGAGTTTCATCTCTTACTGGGATGTTGGTCTCACCTCATGGCTTTCCACATCGTTTAGGTAGTCACGCATGATGAGGTAGAGATTGTGTGGTTGAGGCTGAACAGCAAGAAGAGTAGTAGTTGTTGAAGGTTGGAGATGCTACTAGTGTTTTGTAGTGGAGTCCTATGTGTCTTTCCTATACTCTCAGGTCCTTGGGGAGGTCTTGTAGATGTTGTACATCGATACATGGTTTTGGAAGTATGCCATGATTGTACAAATATGTCTTGTGTATGTGAACATGTTATCATATGTAACATGTTTTGGCAAGTTAGCCACTGAACAATGATATGTAATATCTTTTAGCATGATATGTGATACATGTGGCATAGGTTTGTGTCTCCATAAGTAATATGTTTCATTTTTTGTTTTTATATAAAATAAGTTCTAATTTATCATGTTTTATGGTAATCTGGATGTTTAATATCAGTTTCGCACATTATTTTGAGTAATCACATTTCCACATGACGGTCTATCACATCCACCATGATGACAGATAATCCTTCCTTATCCCCTTCTTTCTCTATTTCTATCATGAAGGGTGAGTATTTATTCTCACTGGGGTGCAAGGACTAGCCCCACTACCCATTCTTGCTTGTCCATTATCGATGTTCTATGGCACGTATATAACTCTTTCATTTTTTATGTTAATCATTTGATGCATGTTTTGTGGATTGATCACCTAATATACATCATCTTTTATATTCCTATGTTGAGAGAACTTCAATTCTTAGTTTTTGATATGAATTCCTGGTTTATGCCTAGATAAAAACTTCAAAAGGTATGTCTCTAGAGTATTAGATACATGATCTTTGAGTAATGAGAGATTGAGCTCACGATGATATCTATGTGATTTCTCACACCTAACAGGTGGATCTTGCTTGTGCTCCTTTTGAATGGTTTTATCAAGCCGAGATATTTCATGGATTTGTTTGTGCACATAGTGGTTGTGAAACCCAATTCCACATAGTGACTTCCATCATTAATCCAAATCCAAATTTTATCTTGCACTTTTACTTTCCTTTGCAATTAGTTTAACTCAGCCCAATCAACACTTCGTTTAATATATTATTCTTAGTTCATCTAGATATAATCTAGAAAGTAAGTATTTTTTGTTAAATTCGTATCTTAATAACCGTAGCTCGGATAGATGCGCATTATGCATGAAATTTGCTCAGAAAAACAAGGGGAATTCATTAAAAACATAATTGGAGCCTGATTCTGCTTAGAATTCGAAAAGTAATGGAAATTGTGAACTTTAGTGTAATAGTGATTAAGAAACCCTATTTGGATATGATTAATGTGATTAGTAGGGTTTAATTGATGGTTAAAGTTGATATTAACCTGTTAATGATGAAAGGGAACATTAGGAACAAAAAGGATGAACTTTGCATGTAATTAGTTTAATTTCGAGTTTAATGTGCATGAATAATACTTTAATGGGCCTTGAAACCCTAATGTTGGTAAATTCGACTTTTAATAGCTTTAATTATTCAAAGTGGTGAATAAAGATGAGACATAATGATCCTAGGCTATTTCGAGCATTAAAGTTCCTAAATTGTGGATAAAAACCCTTAATATAGAAATTAGGGTTTTTGAACGAATCAAGATGGAATTAATGACAAATAGAATTCGCATGTGAATTCAATCATAATGAACTATGAATTGATGATAAATGAGCATAATGATCTTGTTATATATATTAAAAGGATGAAAATTGTAGCTTTAATGTAAAATAGGCTTAATGGACTTATTTAATGGTTAATTATGCCTTAAATCCGAAACTGAGGATTAGATGTTGAGATAATTAGGGTTTGTGATCAATTGCATTAAATTAGGGTTTAAAATAGTAAAAGATGAAGGGAAACCCTAATTGCAATAGAAACCCTAAAAGTAAATTAGAAACCCTAGGAAGCGAGCTAGGTTTAATGGATCTTGATGACATGAATAATAAAAAGGGAATTACGTGATTATTTCAGGATCTTGTTGAAAATTCTTGCTTGCTTGGATTCTTATTTGCATGGATATTTCTGTTCAAATCGTCAGATCAGGTATGTGGTTAATTATGAATAACCTCCTTAGTTTCTCGAGGATTTTCCGAATGGTTAATCGCATTGAATGCAAATTATCATTTTGGATGTTCATACTTGCAAACTATAAAGTCACTATGATTATCACATTAATAATAGAATTATGGATTCTCGCACTTACATGCCACCCTGATGGATGATGCCAAAGGTCAGGCCCAGATGGGTAGACCAATGGACACCTTGAGTGGTGACCCCAGGCACCAAGCTCGGGAATGACAAGGTGGCCTATGATATTGCATGACTAATGGGAACCATGAGTGGTGACCCCCAGGTACCAAGCTCAGGATTGAGAAGGTGGCCTTAAGTCATTGGCAAAGGAAACCCTAAGGTGGGTATGACAGGGTTAGGGCAAAAGCGGTGGAGAATGTCATACTGAAAAGTGTAAATTGGCTTGTTAATTAATTTGATTGTGATTATTAAATTGTTAGCCATATTTGCAAGATTTTGGTTGTTCCCACATACCAGTATATTTCGATATACTGACCAATGTTTTGTTTGTCAGTGTTTTAGGAACAACAATTGAAAGAACAGCCAGTAAAGTGACACATTGTGGAAATAAGAAATAAAGTGCAAGGAGGATTAGATAGAATAATTCAAGCTCTGGATAGATAGATTTATAAAGTTTTCAAAGGTAAGTAAAGTTTTAATTTTATACCAAATTCCAGTTAGTTAGTAGAATTTCATAATTATTATTGATTATTTGTCGAACCTTTGATCATGTTAATTGAATAGCGGCTCTGACCTTTGGGTCTCCCTTAATTGGGGGTTACCGGGAGGCGGGATCGTTACAATTGGTATCGGAGCATAGGTTCCTCAATTAATCTTTAATAATTATTAAATTCTGTAGAACCCAAGGGAGTTATTATAGGATTATCCGAAAGACAGAGGTGTCTAGAAAAGTATCACGACCGGGGGCTGGCAATATTTTCCTCTGCACCACTAGTCAGAATACGAGGACTCTCGGATCTGTGTGACTATCTGGCCGAAGTCATAGGGTATGAATCAAAATAAGATACCTTTAGGAATCTCTCATCTTGTTCATCCCTTCGCAACTCAAATTCTGATAAGGACCTTAAGGATTAGGGTTTCCTCTCTTCTCCTCACCCTCTTAAGGTATGGGTAAGGTGGATAAGGATTAAGGGATCCTCCACCAAATTAATGAAAGCATGTAAATAAGATGTCATGGACATAAGCATAATAGATTAAGCGCAAACTAAAGAATAGATACATGCTTAGGTCATATGACATAAGTTGTCTTTTCCCTCAGGAGAGACCTAAGGCTAGACCTTCTTGTCAGGAGGATGAGTAGAGAAAGTGAGTCTTGGAGGTAGAGATCTCCTTTAAAGTAGAGACCTAGCACATCCTTTAGGGATGATGGTAACCCTAACCCTAAGTGAAGGTTAGAGGGAGAGATGACATGATGAGTTAGATGTCATGGTTGACTGGGTGTTTGGATGGACACACCTTGGGATGTCACACGAGCCATGAGAGGTTATATGACCTAGTACCTTTGACGACCCAACCCTGGAAAAGGTCAGGCATGTTAGAGTGAAGGATAGCTCCTTCATTGATGAGGTTAGTGAAGGACCTATAGAAACCCTATGGCTTGTGCAAGTAGGGTATATATTGCACCCAGAGTACGTCAGTAGTGCTGACAGTAGGATGAAACCCTGGTTAAGAGATCATGATGGACGGCCTATGAGATAAGCATAAGGGGTTATGGATAATCTTGAGTAAACATAAGTTCGAGTATAGGCTTCACTCAAGTAGGGGCATGCTTATGAGCTTGATCCTTCATGAAGAAAGGACCTCTTATAGAGAGGTTGGTTGTAGGATTAGCTCTAGAGAGAGAGCAGACCCCAGGAAAGAAGGTTGGAAGCCTAAAACCCCAAAACTTGAGGAACAGTGGGAGTTGAGGATGATGCGACCTAAGTGGATGATAGTGGTTGTCGTGTGCTTGACCCTTGGAGGCTAATGATGTCTTGGTTGCCATGAGAGGAACCAAACCCTAGAGAGAGGATGACTCTGTTGGTACCTCTGTACCTATGGTATAGGTGTTTACCTCCTGAGATAGGTAGAAGAGTTTCCTAGACTTAAAGAGGATTAAGTAGCAAGTGGTGAAGCCTTGTACCTAGTTGGTTGTCCTGGAAGAGGACTCAACTCTGAGGTGTTGCTCGAATGAAAGGATGACATACCTTGGACATGCTTGCTTTGTGGGTAAGAGGTTGAGCATGTAGTTGGACACCCAAAGGTGGACCTAGGGTTTCTAGGCCTAAGAGGGGAAGCAGTGTACCCGATGCTCATGATAAGATTTGAGTCCCTATAGTTTCGAGCATGGAACTCCTCATGTGTAGAGGTAAAGGAAACCCCTTAAGTTAGGGGTATGTTTGATGAAACCCTCATGACTAAGTCGGTCTAATAATGGAGGATGAGAACAAGTGTGACCTAGCATGGTTTAGTAGGTACGCTTGTCCCTTAGTATTTGCTACATTAAGCATGCTCATGTGAATGTAAACCCTAAGGATGCTTGTGACCTTTGTTATCAAGGTGTAGTTTCCTCCCATCCTGGGAGAGGGACCCTTTGGTAGGGAGTTTACCAATTTGGTTGGTTTTGAGATAACCTAAGGAGGTTTCATAGGATTTTGAGAAGCTAAGTGAAGAGTACATGGCATGAGAATGAACCTATAGACCCATATATAACCATCTCTACGTGCATGTGGATGTGTTACCATGGAGGTAACCTGTATGGGGCCTGACCAAGGTAGGCAGGTCGCCATGATCCCTAAGAAAGGATGAAAGACAACCCAAGAATACAGGAAGAGAGATGATGAATGCTTGGGTAAGGTTCTGAGTTGAACATGTACTATAAGAGAATCCTAAGTCTATCCTAGGGTCAGGTAGGGATAAGACCGATGGAAGTAGGAGTTGCCTAATTCCCTAGTGCACATGACCATAGGGTCGGGAGGTAATATCTATCATTGTCTGAGGGCCATGGGTTAGGAGATTGATCGCCTTCATGAACTCATGGGACCCAAAGGGTAAATGAGTAGGGCACTCTCTGGATGCATGAAGGAAAAGGGATGACCCCAAAAAGTACCGGCACCCTATAGACCTAGGGGAGATGACTAAGGATTGTGTGGTGACCCAAGTAGGTTCGAGACTAGTTTTCCATGGAAGTAACTTTGATATCGAGATGATTGTGATGTAGAGACATAAGTTGCACGTTTCAACTTAGATTTGAAGATGTAATGGCAATGTGGGTTGTACCATCTCTACTCTTGGAATAGGACAATACGCATGCCATACACCAAGGATAAATGTGATGCGAGTTGGAACATTGCTACAAGGTATGAGGACAGAGATGATAATATACCCTAGTGGAGCGAATGATACATGGATGGTTTACAAACACTAAGAGTATTAATGAAATCATCTTGTGAGGATGTTTTATCTTGAACTAGGTGGATTTTTGCAAGTGTTACAAGGAATCACAAGGTGGAGCCTAATAACTAAGAGGATGAGCTCAGAGTGTTCTTGATGAAGATAGACTTAGAGTTTGAGATGAGATGATAAGTATAATACATGGAGGTGTATGTCTTCAACATTACCTAACACCTAAGGATAAGAAATGGTAATGAATGCTCTTGTTGAGATATATCTGCCTAGTTAGCTGGAAGCTAGAAGAAGTTGAGGTTGTTAGGCTAACCTTAAGTTGAGAAGAAGAGATAAGTTTGGATAACACTCAGATATAATGAGATATGTTGAACAATTTAATGGTTGTTTGGATAGCCAGCCTAGTCCTTGATGTGGTAAAAGGATGGTTGTAGAACTCTGGATACACTTCTTCGGATAGGAAGGTAATAAAACCCTAAGGAGAGTGGTTTAGGGCTTCCGTGGTATTGACCTTGAGGAATCATGACATATAGGAAATCATGATCACCATACACCATGAAACTACAAAGATAGTAAGTGATGGTAGAGCTTTGGATGCCTGATACATGTTGCATGTGGCCATGCAAGCCAGGAGGTGAAGGACGAACACCAATAACCCAGTGCATGGATATAAAGTATAGAGAATCCTCGAGAGAGAATGGGAGTTCATTACTATGGATGTTGTGGTACGTCTCCCCTAGACCAAGGAGGGTCGAGGTGCAATATGGGTTGTGGTAGATCTCCTTACCTAGATGACATGAGAAAGGAAGAGTACTGTCACGAGACAGATTCGGTTGAACTACTTAAGAGAGAAAGATGGTTCAGCTACACCATGATGCAAGTTCAAAAGTTCTTGGGTACGACCAAGGTTCACTTCCATGAGGTGGAAGTGGATACATGAAGAACTCGATAATAGTACAGTTTATCACCCCATACTAATGGATAGTATGATCCAGACTAGAGGGTCTGATGAGAGCATGTGTTCTCATTCAGGGTGATACATGAGAGACAGTTCTTAAGATGTGATGTTAACCATCATAGCCTTTATCGGGATGCAAGAAGTCTTATAGAGAGGTTGTGTCGGTCACCACTTCATTAAGATGATGTTGGTGAAGGAGGCCTCGCGAAGGTCAGAAAAGAACCATAGTGTGTGTAGATGAAGTCGCTTTGATCGTGCAATGGCCGAGAGAGAAAGCCCAGGGGTGACATGAGTCATGAGCTGATGCAAAGCAGACTGACATGCAGTTCACTATGGGAGAATATGTGATGTGAAAATCTAACCCCTCTAAGCTACGGCTGAGAAAGCTGAGTCCCCGATATATGGGTCCATTTGAGATGGATTGGTGGAGATAGTTGCGTTTAGCCTTGCCCCTTAGGATAACATGATATGTAATGTGTTCCATGAGTCCAATCTAGAGCATTATGTGAGGTACCCAAACCATGTGATGAGCCCTGAACCTATTCAGCTTTTGAGAGGCTGAAATGTCCTGAGTCTCCTATGAGGGTACGATATACCAAGGTAAGAAAGAACTCATATGGAAGAATATGAGATCATGAAGGTTCTTGGGAAGCACTATGGAAAGGGTCAAGCCCCATGAGAGCCATGATGGACATATGAAAGGCTTATCCTGTTTGTTTGCTTGCTTGATGGAATTTTGAGGACAAAATTCTTATAAGAGGGGAAGGACAACCCCAGTTTTGGGTTCTTTTGGTGAGAAATGTAATTTCTCATATTAAAAGAAATTGGAACAAATAATGATATAATTTTTTTTGAATAAATGAATTTCATTTACAATAGCCTTGATGATTGTATTGTGGGCTTTATTGGCTATTGGGCCCAATAACAAGGAAATTCAGTTAATTAAGAAATCGAGAAAAGAAAGATGAGGAAACCTCTAGAAGGTAAAGAACTTAATCCAAAGGTGGATTTCGTGCCACATGGGTTCCTTGGGTTCCAAGGAGTCCAAAGTTGCAAAGAAAAGAAATAAGAAAAGAAAAGATTAATTAAGTATTTCTTTATTAAGAAATAAATTGAAAGTAGTGATGAAATGTGGAAAATAATTGAAAAGATGTATAATTGAGTAATCCTTAGTGAAATTTCGTATTCCAAGAATTCCTAATGATAAAAGGAATACTAATGAGGAAAATAAAAGAGAAATAAAGAGAAATCCTCAAAAAGAAATATTTTAATAAGAAATACACATGATAATGAAGAATAATGCATTTAGATGCATCTAGAAGGATAATGAGTATCCAATAAAAAGGATTTCGAAATAATAGAGTTTCTTGGGATCCAAGGAGTCCCAATGAAGAGGAAAGAAACAGAAAAAATACCAAAATTGCAAAATAAGGAGATAATGTGAGTATACAATTAATGTATTATGTGGTATTGCTAAAAAAAGTAATTGCTATTAAAGGGAAATAGGATTTCGTTCCTATGGATTAAAAAGGGCAAGTATAAAAAAGATGAAAGAGGAATTTCGAATTCCTAATATCCATATAATAGGGGATATTCAAAAGAAAAAGAGGAGAGAGAAATCTTGCTTTCTAATGAAGGAATTGGATTCCTTATGGGACAAGATCTTACATCTTAGTGGATGCACATCTTAGGGTGTGAAAACCCTCCCCTATAAAAGGGGTAGAGCTCAGGGACAAATTCTGAGGAATTTTCACGTATCCCTCCCTCTCTTCTTCTTCTTCTTTGCACGCAACCCTAACCAAAGGAAAGCATGCTAACCCAGAGCAACCAGGCATTGTGAAGAGGTTACGATGGAGACCTGACGCTTCCACGAATCCGCAAAGGAGCGCAGTCGTCTTCCCCATGCTCTGCAGCTTGCACACGGCCATTGAATGGATGCAGGTCAGTCATGTGTTGCGGAACCAAGTAGGTCCAAACCGCCACCCTACCTACAACCCAAGGGGTGCCTCCCTGTGTGCAGAGGGATGGCAGAAGTGGGGCGCCAAGTTCCGTGGGGTTTCCAGCCTTAGAGAGAGAGGAAACAACCGTACGATCGCTACAACTCATCTACGGAGAGTTGAGGTTCGCAGGCCTAAAAATCTTATCCCCGGCCGTTGCGCTCATGGATGAAGACCCTGTTGGATGCGTCTAGGAGTGGCAGAGACTTAGGGATGGGTTCCAGTGAGCTCTGGAGGCGGAAGCGGAGGTAGATGACCCGCGCAATGTTGATGTTCGTGGCAACATAGGGTTACAATGGGTGGAAGATGACCCAGGGTCGATTAGACCAAGCTACCCCTCCAGGATACAAGAATTGAGTAGCCGCATCAGGGGCATAATAGTAACTCGGTTATAATCTACAACCGGTCACTTTGCATGGGCAAAAGTGACGTGTCAGCTTTTGGTTGGTCCAAAAGTAAGTATTTTTTGTTAAATTCATATCTTAATAACCGTAGCTCGGATAGACGTGCATTATACATGAAATTTTCTCAGAAAAACAAGGGGAATTTAGTAAAAATATAATTGGAGCCTGATTCTACTTGAAATTCGAAAAGTAATGGAAATTGTTAACTTTAGTGTAATAGTGATTAAGAAACCCTATTTGGGTATGATTAATGTGATTAGTAGGGTTTAATTGATGGTTAAAGTTGATATTAACCTGTTAATGATGAAAGGGCACATTAGGAACAAAAAGGATGAACTTTGCGTGTAATTAGTTTAATTTCGAGTTTAATGTGCATGAATAATACTTTAATGGGCCTTGAAACCCTAATGTTGGTAAATTCGACTTTTAATAGCTTTAATTATTCAAAGTGGTGAATAAAGATGAGACATAATGATCCTAGGATATTTCGAGCATTAAAGTTCCTAAATTGTGGATAAATAACCTTAATATAGAAATTTGGGTTTTTGAACGAATCAAGATGGAATTAATGACAAATAGAGTTCACATGTGAATTCAATCATAATGAACTATGAATTGACGATAAATGAGCATAATGATCTTGTTATATATATTAAAAGGATGAAAATTGTAGCTTTAATGTAAAATAGGCTTAATGCACTTATTTAATGGTTAATTATGCCTTAAATCCGAAACTGAGGATTAGATGTTGAGATAATTAGAGTTTGTGATCAATTGCGTTAAATTAGGGTTTAAAATAGTAAAAGATGAAGGGAAACCCTAATTGAAATAGAAACCCTAAAAGTGAATTAAAAACCCTAGGAAGCGAGCTAGGTTTAATGGATCTTGATGACATGAATAATAAAAAGGGAATTACATGATTATTTTAGGATCTTGTTGAAAATGCTTGCTTGCTTGGATTCTTATTTGCATGGATATTTCTGTTCAAATCGTCAGATCAGGTATGTGGTTAATTATGAATAACTACCTTACTTTCTCGAGGATTTTCCATATGGTTAATCGCATTGAAAGCAAATTATCAGTTTGGATGTTCATACTTGCAAACTATAAAGTCACTATGATTATCACATTAATAATAGAATTATGGAGTCTCGCACTTACATGCCACCCTAATGGATGATGCCAAAGGTCAGGCCCAGATGGGTAGACCAATGGACACCTTGAGTGCTGACCCCAGGCACCAAGCTCAGGAATGAGAAGGTGGCCTATGATATTGCATGACTAGTGGGCACCATGAGTAGTGACCCCCAGGCACCAAGCTCGGGATTGAGAAGGTGGCCTTAAGTCATTGGCAAAGGAAACCCTAAGGTGGGTATCCCAGGGTTAGGGAAAAAGCTGTGGAGAATGTCATACTGAAAAGTGTAAATTGGCTTGTTAATTAATTTGATTGTGATTATTAAATTGTTAGCCATATTTGCAAGATTTTGGTTGTTCCCACATACCAGTACATTTCGATATACTGACCGACGTTTTGTTTGTCGACATTTTAGGAACAATAATTGAAAGAACAACCAGTAAAGTGACACATTGTGGAAATAAGAAATAAAGTGCAAGGAGGATTAGATAGAATAATTCAAGCTCTGGATAGATAGATTTCCAAAGTTTTCAAAGGTAAGTAAAGATTTAATTTTATACCAAATTCCAGTTAGTTAGTAGAATTTCATAATTATTATTGATTATTTGTCGAACCTTTGATCCTGTTAATTGAATAAGGGCTCTGACCTTTGGGTCTCCCTTAATTGGGGGTTACTGGGAGGCGGGGTCGTTACAGGTTCTCTAGAAGATTAAGGACTACCTCACCAATCCACTAGTGAGGATGTTTGTGACAAAGTGGAATTTTGCATAAGTATGAAATATTACTCTTTTGACCCTTATATGTTTATTCATGATCCCAAATCATTTTTTCTTATCTTCATAATCAATGTTGAGACTCAAAATAGATATATGGTGATCAATGTGGACTTTATACACATTATAACATCACAAGTTTGATTAATTTATCACTTTGTCCAAATAAACAAATTGGTCAATCAAACTTCATCATTTGATTCTCAATCTTTTTTTAAATGTTCTAGAGATTTTTTGAAGCTATGGTCCAAATTTTAGCTCATTTGTACATTCCTACAGTTGTCTACAAATTTTTGAAGATAATGCATTGATAATGCCTTTTTATTGCCCTTTTTATGGGCTTTTCCACATCACTGGTCCGTTTCAAGGGAGGGGCGAACCCCAGCCCTTAGATATGAAACCCACAGATCAAGGCCTCGATCCAATGGCTGCAGGTTTGTCTTCAACATCCCACTGATTACACAGAGGTGTTCATGCAAAACAATCAACCAAACTCGCGCCCTTGACAAGATTTAAGTTTCTAAGTGAGCCAAAATAATTGTGTCATGATTTTGAACTGGAAGAACCCTATTTTCATCAGGTTTGGAGAATTTTTGTGCCGCCAACAAACCCCCCTCTTGCTTGCCCCTCTCTGTCTGGTGGCCATGGCTAAGGGCAAATCCTTGTTCAACCCAAAACCTAGTCCTTATCCTATAAAAACCCTCGCACAAGGTCGCCTATGCCATTCCGCAATGACAACCCTTGCTCTTGCTCTCTCTTTTGGCCTCAAACACCCCCAAATACCTTTCTGAGCTCCTGCTACTTGGGCGGCGCCACCACCTAGCCCCAGTTGGGCATCCTTCCTCCTCGTCCCCTATCCTCTTTCTCTGTCCCCCATCAGGTTCGAGGGGTCGAGGTAGACTCCACCGGCCTTCTCACGCTCTATCCTTCCCTCTCCTACATTGGTTCCCCCCTTATTCCAACGAGCACCTCCACTTGCCTGTGCGGCTCACATGAGGCCTGTATGAGGAAGGAGAGGACCAAAGAAATGGTCGGTCCAGAAGGGGTCCAACCAGGACCGAACCGGTCGAGAACCAGTCTGAACCACTCAATTAAGATGTGAACCAGACAATTAGTGATCGAACCAGAACCTGGTCTGAGCTAGCCTCCTCTCCCATGTGGGAAAATCTAAGCCATCCAATCAACATCCAATGATCAACCTCTTTAAAGAAATAAGGTATTTATCTCGCTCTCTGGAAAATATTTATTTAAATATTCAGATCTTGTTTTAATTGTAGAAAATACATCCTAGCTCCAAATATTATGAACAAGTAGTCAATTTTGATTAGAAAAATCCAATGGATCATTTAAAAATACTTTTGAGACCATATTCCGAATTTTTACATTAATATACCTAGATCTTAAACTCTTGACCATTATTTTTTTCGTATGGATCGATAATGATGTTGAATCTTTGATAAACTCTTATTCTGACTCTAATGATCATCTCTTTGACTAAATATGAGTTATCTTGATGCTGATGATAATCTTGCAAATCCCTAGATCATATGTATGATGCACGACTTTAATTTCATCAAATTGATCTTGAATCCTAATTATGCTATTTGATCTCGATTATAAGTCTAGAAATTGATGGTAACTTGAATGATGATCATAATATTAGGGTTAGCACACATGATCTTAGAAAACCTAAGTAGGTCATCCAAACTTGAAAAATGTGCTTAACACTTGAATAAAGTTGGACTTTTGGAAATATTTTTTATTATAAGTGGATGACCTCACCCTAAGGTTGACATAGGAAAGTGTAACCCTAATCTTAAATACTGAAACATGATATCCAAATAGCTTGATCTTGACCCCTGATCCAAATATTGTGTTTTAGGATCTAACTCGAAGGGTCGACCTATTACTAGTTGATCTGTACTCGAAATCCTTGGTGAAAGGTATGCTATTATATAACTCCTCCTTAATTGTATTGAAGATACTTTTATGTATCTCTTGAATGTATACTTGGCTATTTACTTGGATGAGCTACTGTTCCCTATGATTAGTCTTCCATTTTTCTATACTATATTTTGAAAAACATGAAAACATAAATTGCATGCCCATTATGACTGCCCATATATTGATAATGATGATGATGTTGATAATTTTGATAATGTTGATATTGGGTGCAAGCAACCCCATCATTGAGAGGTGGGACTTGTACATTGGCTTCCTACGTTCCTATGGTGAGAAGGAGCCTAGTGACCTTCCCCATCGCGTTGGGGTAATAGAGTCACACAAAATATATAAGCATGCTTCTCGAATTACAACATAATAGAAACTCATAATAAAAGTCAAATTGCTTGAAAATCTGGTCGAATAAATGTTGGTTTTGCAAATTGCTTGTTATTCTTTTGAATATAAGTCCTGCCAAGTATACTATTTTGTTATAAATTGCTTTGCTTATTTTGATAGCGTATTGTGCAATTGCATGATTGTGTCTTGATTTTCTTGATTTTAGGTAATACAAATGGAATACTGATTAAGATCGCTTACACACTCTACATACTCTGATGACAATAATATATTAGAAAAATCTCCATATTGGGTTAGTTTGTTCTTTATTTATCCAGTTTTTGAGTTATTTATTTCTTATTGTATATGTCAGTGTGATTGATCCTATTGGGCCACTCAGGGACGGGCGCTTCAATCCTTTTTCTACTATCTAGGCAGTGGGATTAGGATTGGGGTAAAAACAGTTCCGTGACAGTTGGTATCAGAGCTTACACACTTACATATACTTTAAGTAAATAATTCCTCAAGTATCTTACACCCAAGAAACCCTAAAGTCCATAATGGTGAAAATTGAGGTGTCTAGGCTCGGGGTCCTGACATAATTTCTCCTATCCGTCTTCACAGTGGCTGAGATCCCCCACTCTACCTGGCCTTAATTGATCTAAAACTGGACCTAAAGGTTCTCTTATGAAACCCTAGAGAGTCTTCTAGCATCTCATTTCTTCTTTAAGGACAATACTAAGCCACCCACGTAGATGAAGATTAGGTAGTCTTCTCATCTCCTCATGTGGTCCTTTCTTGTGACCTTTACCACATGATGTCTCGGTTATAGGTAGCTTACGCATGGGAAAAATGAATATCGCTAAATCTTGAAAGTTGATACCATGATCTGACCTAAATTTGAAATTTTGATTTTGATCAATTAATTTTGAAACCAAATACTCATGTATGATCCCTAATATCATGAACATTCAAATTAGCTAAAACTTGACTATATGCTTCCTATGTGAAATAAGGATGACTTATACCTTATACCTCATTGTTGATAAGGTCCCTATTTGATTAAGCCCATGTTTCCCTATTGATGATTAAACCTCAAACATAGTTAAGCAAACTCGTATCCTATTTTATACAGATCTTGACTATGCAATCAAGTGACTAAGTCTAGGACCCACAAAACCATGATGTAAGACTATGATGCAAAAAGAAGTTTTCCTATTGACCATTGATTCCTTTTTCAAACTTGCTTTTGATATGATGAACATGGACCTAAATCATGCACATATTTCCAAATTATATCACTACCTTGATCATGAAAGGAAAGGAATGCAGCTATTGCCTTGACTTTGTAACATTATGACATTATTGCCCTATTATGATCTTGAATTTTGATGTTATGACCTTGTAAAACATTCTTTGATCATTGATACTCTTCCTATTTTAATAAGCTCGACGGATAATGACTAATGTTGGTAATGTGCTAGATTAGGGTGGTAATTGACTCATGAAATCCCTAACCTAGGTCACATCCCTATTACGACTACCTCTAAGTTTTCATCCTATTGATTATTTAGAATTTGGAAAGGTATTCCCTTCCACCCTATTTTGACTGGTTGACCTAAACCTAATAGGTTAAACCCATGGTTGATACTTGATCTTGAATATTGATTTGATAATGATCTTGATATATGACAATATTGATTGTAGCTTGTGGTTGACTTCCTAGATAGACCTAGGTGTAGATCATTCATCAACCTTGGATATAATGATAATGAAATCTTGATATGTTGCTCAAATATTGCTTGAATATTGTTGCTCGAAATTGATTATAGATGACTGATCTCCCCTAAGGTCTAAATAGGAATCTAAACCATAGCTTCAAAATTTTATACCTATGACTTTTGATGTCCAAAAATCTCGACTCTTGATACTGATATATAATAATGTGACTCACAATTATCAATATCAATAATCATACAAATCCTATGTTCACATTATTTGGACCTTGAGATCACCCTAGATATATGACTAATGACTTCAAAATCCCAAATCTTGAATTTTTTATTGAAATGATAACTATATTGACTCTCTCAATTTATGAATTAGGGTTTAGCTCTCATTAGGACTAGGGTGGGACCTTCCCATTGATTTTGAGCTCAAAATAATGATATTGAAAGTATGATGTTGTCTCAAAATGTTGAAATGTGAAATCCCAAATCATAGATGTATAACCCCACCTAGGCCAACGTAGAAGCTAAGACCCTGAGATTTTGGGATTGAAAGTTACCTTGTACACTTGATTCAAAGACTCTATTTGTTTGACCTAAAATATGATCTCTCCAAATTTGTTATCAATAGGATGCTTTCCATATTTGTGACTCATATAATGACTTTGGACAATATATGCGCTGATCTTGATACTCAATTGCTTGATGATGAAATGGTGTTAGTACCAAGTTGATTATGATATGGAACATGGAATCCCAATTATGATGTTTGTACTACTTGAACTTTGAGGACATGATTTTGATTATATAGTTGAGGATACACCAGTATTTGAGGATATGATCTAGTTTTTGAATAGTCTCAATTTTGAGGATGTTTTTGAATTTTGGGGACAAAATTCCTTTTTAAGGAGGGAAGGATGTGACAAAGTGGAATTTTGTGTAAGTATGAAATATTACTCTTTTGACCCTTGTATGTTTACTCATGATCCCAAATCATTTTTTCTTATCTTCATAATCAATTTTGAGACTCAAAATAGATATATGGTGATCAATGTGGACTTTATACACATTATAACATCACAAGTTTGATTAATTTTCACTTTGTCCAAATAAACAAATTGGTCAATCAAACTTCATCCTTTGATTCTCAATATTTTTCTAAATGTTCTCCAGATTCTTTTGAAGCTATGATCCAAATTTTAGCTCATTTGGACATTCCTACAGTTGTCTACAAATTTTTGAAGATAATGCATTGATAATGACTTTTTATTGCCCTTTTTATGGGCTTTTCCACATCACTGATCTGTTGCAAGGGAGGGGGGTGAACCCCAGCCCTCAGATTAGAAACCAATGGATCAAGGCCCAGATCTAATGGCTGCAGGTTTGTCTTCAACCTCCCACTGATTGCGTGGAGGTGTTAATGCAACACGATCAATCAAACTCGCACCCTTGACCATGATTCAAGTTTCTAAGCGAGCCAAAATCATTGCGTTGCGATTTCGAACTAGAAGAACCCTATTTTCATCAGTTTTTGAGCATTTTTGTGATGCCAACAAACCCCCCTCTTGCTTTATCCTCTCTGTCTGGTGGCCATGGCTAAGGGCAAAGCCTCGTTCATCCCTAAACCTAGTCCTTACCTATAAAAACCCTCACACAATGTCGCCTACGCCATTCCACAATGACAACCCTTGATCTTGCTCTCTCTTTGGCCTCAAATGCCACCAAATACCTTTCTGAACCCCTTCTACTTAGGTGGTGCCACCACCTAGCCCTAGTTGGGCATCCTTCCTCCTCATCCCCTATCCTCTTTCTCTGGCCCCCATCAAGTTCGAGGGGTCGAGGTAGACTCCATCAGCCTGCTCACACTCTGTCCTTCCCTCTCCTACTCTGGTTCCCCCCTTGTTCTGGCGAGCACCTCTGCTTGTCTGTGTGTCTCGCGTGAGGCCTGCATGAGGAAGGAGAGGACCGAAGAAATGGTCGGTCTAGAAGGGGTCCAACCAGGACCGAACCGGTCGAGAACCAGTATGAACCGCTCAATTAAGATGTGAACCAGACGATTAGTGATCGAACCAGAACCTAGTCTGAGCTAGCCTCCTCACCCATATGGGAAAATTTAAGCCATCCAATCAACATCCAATGATCAACCTCTTTAAAGAAATAAGTAGTTATCTCACTCTCTGGAAAATATTTATTTAAATACTCAGATCTTGTTTTAATTGTAGAAAATACATCCTAACTCCAAATATTGTGAACAAGTAGTCAATTTTGATCGGAAAAACCTAATGGATAATTACTTTTGAGACCAGATTCTAAATGTTTGTACTAATATACCTAGATCTTAAACTCTTGCCCATTATTTTTGTCATATGGATCGATAATGATGTTGAATCTTTGATAAACTCTTATTCTGACTCTAATGATCATTTCTTTGACTAAATATGAGTTATCTTGATGCTGATGATAATCTTGCAAATTGCTAGATCATATGTATGATCCACGATTTTAATTTCATCAAACTGATCTTGAATCCCAATTATGCTATTTGATCTTGAATATAAGTCTAGAAATTGATGGTAACTTGAATGATGATCATAATATTAGGGTTAGCACACATGATCTTAGAAAACCTAAGTAGGTCATCCACACTTGAAAAATGTGCTAAACACTTGAATAAAGTTGGACTTTTGGAAATATTGTTGATTATAAGTGGATGACCGCACCCTAAGGTTGACGTAGGAAAGTGTAACGCTAATCTTCAATACTGAAACATGATATCTAAATATCTTGATCTTGACCCCTGATCCAAATATTGTGTTTTAGGATCTAACTCGAAGGATCGACCTATTACTAGTTGATCTGTACTCAAAATCCTCGATGAAAGGTACGCTATTATATAACTCCTCCTTGATTGCATTGAAGATACTTTTATATATCTCTTGAATGTATACTTGGCTATTTACTTGGATGGGCTACTGTTCCCTATGATTAGTCTTCCATTTTTCTATACTATATTTTGAAAAACATGAAAACATAAATTGCATGCCCATTATGATTGTCCGTATATTGATAATGATGATGATGTTGATAATGTTGATATTGGGTGCAAGTAACCCCCTCATTGAGAGGTGGGACTTGTACATTGGCTTCCTATGTTCCTATGGTGAGAAGGAGCCTAGTGACCTTCCCCATCGCATTGGGGTAATAGAGTCACACAAAATATATAAGCATGCTTCTCGAATTACAGCATAATGGGAACTCGTAATAAAAGTTGAATTGCTTGAAAATCTTGTCGAATAAATGTTGGTTTTGCAAATTGCTTGTTATTCTTTTGAATATAAGTCTTGCTAAGTATACTATTTTGTTATAAATCGTTTTGCTTGTTTTTGATAGTGTAACATGCAATTGCATGATTGTGTCTTGATTTTCTTGATTTTAGGCAATACAAATGGAATACTGATTAAGATCGCTTCCGCACTCTACATACTATGATGACAAGCATAAATTAGAAAAATCTCCATATTGGGTTAGTTTGTTCTTTATTTATCCAGTTTTTGAGTTATTTATTTCTTATTGTATATGCTAGTGTGATTGATCCTATTGGTCCACTCAGGGACGGGTGCTTCAATCCTTTTTCTACTGTCTAGGCAGTGGGATTAGGATTGGGGTAAGAATAGTTCTGTGACAAGGATAATAGTTCTATGGTACCCTCCCACTCTTCCATTATGAATCTATAAAACATTGGCGGGAGGAGTCGACCCCTTTTTGCGAGATGATGTGTGGAGATCTGCAAGAAGTTTCAACTTCTTACTTCACCCTCCACTCATTCTCCTTTTAGGTCAAACCCATTAGATGTTAACATCATGGAATTTACCTAGATATAGGTGTAAAGAATTGTTGATTGTGTGGATTGGATAAACTAATAGTCTTTGCATTCCCCTTCTGATAACAATCATAGGGATTCACATTGCCTTTTCTACAATCATGTACAATTTAAGGTATTTTATTAAAGTTGGCTTATTTTAAAGATTTATTTTAGGTTGGCAAACCATTGAGGCCTCATGATAATGGATATGATCCTTCTATACTAGGCCCTAGTTTCTACTTTGACCTTTCCACTTTATGGTGCACATGGGACACATCCATGTACTTAAGTAAATCTTAGGTGAATTTAGAGGGTTGGGAGATTTTGGATCCCTTACAAGGATCTTTTCCATGGGATTGCGATCATTGAATCTTTCTTGTGAGAAGTAGTAGTTATTGATGAGGTTTGCATTTGTATGGTGAAGACAAACATCTACATCCTTATATTTCATGCACAAGTTGCCCCAGTTATAGGTCATTGGTGGTGTAGGGCCCTTCCCATTTAGGGTTTACTTTTCTACTGGAGTAATCATCCTGGGTAATGCATAGTACTAGGTCACCCTTTTGGAAATTGTGATTGAAATTTCTAGTTGAATGCTCAATCTATTTTGGCTTGATAACATTATGCATGATTCATAGCTCTTATTTGTTGTTATTCAAGTGTGTTGGGGTAATAGATTTGATCTTCAAACCACTCTAGCTTATCAGTATATGCTTCCTATAGTATGCACAAAGAAGGGATATGAAACTCAACTAGAAAGACCACCTTCATCCCATATATCACAAATAATGGTGTAGCTCATGTGGAAATTCTAATAGAAGTATGGTATGCCCAGAGGGCCATTGTGAAGTGTTCATGCCAATTTTCATAGGATTTGATGTTCTTTTTTAAAATATATATTAGGTTCTTGTTGAAACCTTCAATGGATCCATTCATATAGGGTGGGTACAATGATTTTTTAGTGATGCTTGACCCCAAGGACATCAGATACTCTTTGACAATTTTATTATGAAGTTTGTACCTTTGTTAGAGACAATTTCATACGATATTCCGTACCAACTTTTGATGTTGTTCTTGAGGAACTTGATTACCTATTGAGCTGACATGTTGGTGATGGACAATGCTTCCACCCATTTTGAGGAGTAGTCTATTGTGACAAGGATGAAGCAGTCTTGTTTGAAGCTTTAAGATTAATATTCTCTATCACATCAATTTTCCCGGCTGTTAATGGGAAAGGAATGGTCACATTGTATAGTTGTTTAGTGGTTGCATGGATGTAGTCACATTGGATCTAGAAGACTCGACATTTACATACATACTGGCAATAGTCAGTCTACATGGTATTCCAATGAGTTGTATTTTCTTGGCTAACATGACTCAACTCGTATGTATATATCATAAACCTTCATGAACTTCTTTCATGAGAGTTTTTCCTTCTATCTTGTTGACACATTAGAGGGGGGTATGGTTGTAGGATATATGATATAGATGTCCTGCCCCTAGGGCATACTGCATGACTTGCCATTTGAGTGTATGTTTCTCTCTTTGAGAGAGGCCTTTGGGAATTGTTGACTTTCTAGATATGCCTTGACGTCGTTAAGCCAAGCCTTTTCTTCATAATTAGGTGCATTGTCGATGAACATGCAATATATAGATTGAGAGATTGTCTAATCTTTTAAAGAGAAGGTATGGTCCCCTTGGATGTTGATATAAGGAAGCAAGAGTGGCTAGAGAATCAACAAAGCTCATTATGTTCTCTTCTGATGAAGTAAAAGGAGATGTTCTCAAAGTCTCAAGCTACAGAGCACATGTGTACTTGATAAAACACCAAGTTCTGATGGTGCATCTTCCAATTGTTCTAGACTTGAGATATCATGAGAAAGGAGTACTCATAGACATGTAGACGATGTGCCCCTCGTTGTCTGGTAAGATGGATACCTAGGATACAAGCTTCATATGCATCGACATTGTTAATCAAATTGAACTCCAACCATATGGTTACTAGTATTTGCTTTACGTCTAAGTTCTTAAGGACCACTACTATATTGGCACTTTTTTGATTAACCATTCCATCAAAGAATATCATCCAAATATCATGATTTGGAAGGATAACCATGTTAGACAGATTGATCATTCCTATGTCTTCATCTAGGAACTCATATTCATGTGTTACCTCTACTTGGAGTAGGAAGTTTGCTAGCTGGTCAGCCAGATCTTGTGCTTTGATGACCTTCATTGGTAGATAGGTGATGTCTATTCTGAGAACATTAATTGACACTTTGCACATTGTCCAGAGGGGGGGGCGATTAACTAACACAGAGGACCATGCTTTGTGATTAGTTGTAATGGATATGTTATCAAATAATGACGCAACTTCCTTGTTTTATGTATTAAGAACAAACAATGCTTCTCAATTATGGTGTATCAATCCTTGGTGTCATTGAAATTTTGGGATAGATAGTATATAGCATGCTCGACATGGATTTTTGGTTGAAATGTTGAGTATTTAACTATGCTTTCATGTCTACATCAGCCTTAATATTCCAAAAATAAGTATAGATTTCTTGACTTTTATAAGTAATATATTTTTGGAGATGTAGTTGCTCAACCAGAAAATTTTTGGACTTGTAGACATCAAATAGAGAGAGAAAAAACATTGATCCTTGATTTTTTGCTGAAAAGTAAAGGGACTTAGAGTACTTTGCCAAATGCAAAATAGGTGGAGTGCAAACTTGGTCGAGCTTGAGCTTGAATTTGGTCAAATTTAAGATCGATACCGGTCGAGTTTGAGCAAAGACTTCACCATCAAGCAACATCCTTCACAAAGAATTGTAGGAGGGAATCCAGCCAACCTTGGCTCTAGTCAGGTCGTATTCCCACCTCTAATTCATCAACATAGTTCATTGGCTAGCAGCTTCATCAGTCAACAACTTTATTGACTAGTGACTTTATTCATTAACACCTATTGATGGGATTTCATCAGTAAAATGTTTACAACAAATGTAAACCGGTGAGATGAAGACCAGTGGCACAAATCTGGTCAATTTCACTTGAATTTGGTCAAATTTGTGTCCATATTTGAACTAAAGCTTCATTGGGCATCATTACATCGACTTGAAGATTCATTGACCTTCGGGTTTGTCAACCAAAGACTTCACAACTAGTAAAGGTACCTCAACCAATGAGACTTCATCTACCTTGACAACTGATGAGATTGAACACTCATGGCACAATTCAGGTCAAGTATGCTCGAATCTTGTTGGATTGTGTCCGCATTTGACCATGTCAGATTGTGTCCGCATTTGAGAAGTAGCTTTTTAATGAGTGATTTTTTTGGTTAGTGTCTTTGTCAACTAATGGCTAAACCAATGGAGTTTGCCAAATGATGAAACTCCAAGACCAAGGGTGTCCATAAAACAAAGATTGTTCAGTTCACTCAAATTCAACTTAACGTGTCTAGATTCATGTTTGAATTTGAGAAAACCTCATAGAACCCCTAATGCTACCCACCCACTACTATATATACCTTTCCTTGACCTATAATACAAGGATTATGCTTTTTGGTTCCTAGACCTATGTCTTAGAGTTCCAAAGACTAATAGGGCTAAAGATCTCACCCTACACTCATTCCCTTCAGTTTACACCCATTTTCATAAGTTCTCATCATCCACCTACACCTATATTGCCCCTACATGCTTGATGCCTATGTAGTAGTATAGACCCACTCAAACTCGAGTAGGTGATGGTCAGATTCATGACCATATTTTGTCAGCTCCTCACTGGAAGCAATTCTGAATCGTCCATTGACTTTTGCTACACCATCCATCCATAGATCTAGCCATTTATGTCTACTATGTTTCTACTTGGGGTGAACTCTAGGAAGGAGGCATAGGAGGATAGAAGATTGAGTAGGATGATGTAAAGGATGAGATCTACCCCATCTAGAGTCTAAGGAGCAAGAGCCACATCTTCTCCACATACTCATATGTTCCTCTTCCTCTTTTCTTCTAATGTCTTCTTTATTCCTATCTAAACTATGTATTTCCATCTTTGTTTGGTTCCAACCATGCTTTTATGGTTATTTGAGATCCTTCCTGGCCATGTAGCCCAGTTTTGGCATGTTTATGCACTTTGTCTCTAAGCAAGTAATTAATATATTGATCTAGCATGTTGTCATTTTCCCTTCTCTTTGGTTATAAATGTGTGGTTGGATGACATCTATCTTGCATGAAGTTCCATTATTATTAAACTTCAGAGATAAGTGGTAAAATGGGCAGAGAAGGTAGATTACTCAAAAAGACAACAAAGCAAGGAAGGTCTGCTCAGGCTCTAATCTAGGCATGAATTCAGCTGAGTTCAAGCTACCTGGACTAGATTCCCAATTGATCATTGCTACTCATAATGTATGTGACTCTCTTAGACCCAAGAGTCAATCTAGTACAATCTATGTATTTCTTCATATTCTTGAGAGGGCATTGAACTATTGATGGGTTTTTAGTCACAATACTCAAGAGTAAGTGGGATGACCCCCATAGGAGTAGCTACCATGATACATGCTAGTTTAGGATATTAGTTACTAGTTTGGGTGTTTGAGTGTTGTTTACTTTCAAGCATTGGGTGCACAAGTTGTCCAATTTTTAGTTAATTAACTTTAAATTGATTCTCTTTGTTTAGCAGGATTTTAAATAATATGATTTTTTTGTTTTCTTGATAATTTTTGGTTATATGCATATACTACCACCCATTTTGCTTAGATAAGTAAGAGTTGAATCTTAGGTAACTAAATGTCCTCACATCCATGTATTTAACCTTGTCTCGCAACTTCGACCTTGTGTAACATTGTGGCATCCCAAGGGTTTCAAGTTATAAATTTAAAGTCATCTTTTGGACAGGATCTCAAGGGAAATCAACTTTAGATGCCATTTTTGGGAATCAAAATCCCCTTATCTCTTGAATTGAGGAGGTGCCCAGACACTAACCTTGAGTTGATATCAACTTTTGGCACCATTTTTGGGGATGTGGTTTCCACATTTAAAAGTCAAAGATTTTATTTATATTAGACTAAGTTTGTATATACATGCAAACTTTTTCTTTCTTGTCACACATTCTTGTCCACGCACACTGATATACTTTTTATTTTCTTTCTTTAATTTTGATCTACTACCATGGATCTGGCCACAACATGGTGGATCATCATGTCCACCTATCCTTCCAAATTTACCCACAGTCTTGTCAATTGGCAAATTATAGACAATCATGCACTTCATTTGGTGTCCTTGCATCAACCCTACAATCATCATATACCCCAATATTTTATACACCTAAGACCATTGCTACTACATCAGAGTGATTGAGAGAACAATGGGACATGACAAAGCAAGTGCTGACGTGCTCTTGTCCACTTAGATGTCTACCTTAAAAGAACAAGTGGATCTGCTTCAAGCATTCTTGAGAGTCAAGATCACATGTTGTGTGGTTAGATGATCTTAATGCATGCAACATTCACACACTTTATGATGTTGATATGAGCTTTTCCAACTCACAATAGATCCTTACAGTATATTCGTAGCTAATATGCATTGCACCACTGCCAAGCCTCGAAGAATCCACCACTCAACTTTGACAAGCCCAAGAAAAAAATTTAGAAGTTTCAATATTTAGGAGAAGAGAAAGTGTAATCCTTTAGAATCCAAGTGGATTGGTTCTGTGACCCTTGTCGGTGCAATGGACGTCCATGAGGATTTCATCCATCACACCCACTCCACTTGACCCAACGAGGAACTCATTCTTCCATCCTACTCACACCATCAATTGTATTCACCTGGATTTCTTTGTGATGACTCACCTACTCAAGAAATCTCTTCTTTCTACCTAGTAGATCCAATTGTGCAACTAGTGGAGGATATATAATACCCTTAGTAGATGATGAAGATATTCATGTGCCATAGGACAGGCAAGTTGCCTCTATATTACCTCTAGATCACTTAGAGAGTCTACTTGACTAATCCACCTTGTTTGTTCTAGCATTTCAAAATAACATGACACAAGTTGAGTTATTTCATTTTGATATTGACATTACATCTACCTTGGGATGGAATAGTTTGTTCTATAATGATGATGATGATGATTACACGTCATGTGGAGATAAACTTATTTATGACAAAGATGAATTGATATTGCATGACTCTACTTCTACCTCGTCTGCTTTGCATTGTGAGTATGGTTGGGAAGGTGCAAGCTGGACAAATTTTGACAGCATGGTTATAGAGCATGAAAACAACCCACCCCCATAGTTGAGGATAAGCTTGGGGTCAAGAGTTTGCACCTAGATTTGCCTAGGATTGTCCCTTTTAAATTAAATTCAAGCTTGGGGTGAAGGGTTTGCACCTTAGTCTTCATTAACCTTCCTATTAAAATTAAGTTTATTTTCATGTTTCATTTCTTAGATAGTTTTTTCCTCTAACCATTTAGAAATAACTTTTCATACATGCATAATACTAGGCCTTTGTTAGATTTATTACCCCTTCTCTCCAGTAGCACATTTTATCTCTTGTCTATAGCCCATTTTTAATTGGTACACTTGAGAAATTAAATCAAATATTGTTGTATGTGCAAGTATATGTGTAAGTATGGTTTTGTAGCTTGAACTCTGATAGCCTAGTTGATCGAGTTGGGGCATGAAACTCGAGTTTGAGTTGATCATGATGCTAGATGTCTTTTCTTTAGCAACTTGATCAACAAGTCAAACTTAGTTTTTGTAAAACTTAAATCTATTAATGCACAATAGATATCTTGGGCAACAATTTGGAAATATAAATCATACTCGATCAAGAAAAAATGAATCAGAGAAGTGATATGAGTTGGAGCGTCATAAAAATTCAAATTCTAAAAACTACAATACTTGAGTTTAAAGGAAAATCATTCGAGTGTAGATTAATGTATGGATGTATGGTTTAATTGATACTCTACTAGGAGAGCATGGTGTTGATATTTTTTTAGATCTATCCCCTCCAGAAGACTTCTTCTTTGTATACATGTCAGACTGGGTTGAACAATGACCTACAATGTTCTCCATCCCTACTACCTTAAATTTAGTGTTTCTCAAGGATGAGCAAAACTTTAAGCTTGGGGTGGTAGGGAAGTTCACCCTTTTATCCTTTCACCTTCTTTTCCTTTATATGCATTCATATTTAGTTCCATTCACTCTTCCCTTATTTTTGCATTTTGTGTAAAAAAACTTAAAATTTGTGGCATCATGCATTCACGTCATTTCTCTTTTTCTTTCTTTTTCATGCTTTATAAAATTTTACTTCTCAGTAGGACTATGTTGCTTAACTTATAGCTCTGTAATTAAGGCTAGATGGTCGAAGTTCCGTTGTTAAATACTCATCAAAGCATTATATCACCTAATCATCATATTATTTGCTTAACTTCTAGATTCATCCATCTCATCAAATCCTATCTTTAAGGTTTGATGATGGGTTTTAATAATTACCACCATTCCACAGTTTGATATCATTTTTCTCATATTTTCTAATGAATGAAACACCCCAGTGTGTGTTTCATTCGCGGAACTAGTTTATCAAACTCCTAACAGTGTATTTGCAGTAACATTCTAATGGTTTTTTATTCATACCATTGTTGGGATATCAAGAAAGAAACAATGAGAATTGATCATAAACAAGATAATTATTTTCCTTTGATGGTTTGGGACTTATCATCTAGATTAAATAAAAAAGAAAAATGATTGACCACTCAAAATTGCAAAAACATTTCAAATGCATCAAACTGTATAAAAATACCTAATACCCAAGCCAATGAATTGGATTGTAGAGAATAAAGTCTTGAATGTGAATAAAAGGATGACTATTTTTTTCTCTTTTAGAATAGTTGTGGATGGTAGTGCATGACTACACTAAAAAACATGGGTATTCTGTTCCTGGTAGTACCGCCCTAAAAACTCACTAGAGAGTCTTTAGGAATCCCTAGAAGATGTTTGAGATCTTCACATAAGCAGGATTTGTTTGAGTGTGGCTCAAGGAGTTTGTCTCAATACTTTGAGCCAATTGGTTTGCACTATACATACATTTTCTCATTACATGGACAAAAGTGACACATATCAAAATTGTTAAAAATCATTTAAGTATTTTCTATTTGTTTTTATTTAGGATTTAAATAAGGGGAGAGGCATGATGTTCCTGATTTGGTTTGCATCAAATTGGAATGACAATTCATTTCTCTTTTTTTCTCTCACTTGTTTACCTTACTAAATGTGCAATAAAGCCTAAATATGATCCATATCCCCATGAACAATGTTAGATTGTTGTGAACATGCTTAAATATTCTTGGTAGTTCTATCATCATCCACTTTTTTTTGTATGGTGGGGATTCATTGTGAAATAACATATTTTGGATGTCTTTCATTTTTAAGTTGCTTTTCCTAATCTTAGCATATATCACCAATCTTAATTTGGATGTTATATTTTTGATCTTTGAGTTTGAGCCTTTCTTGAGGATAAGAGAATGATTAAGCTTGGGGTGGTTGATAATACTCAAATTTAGGCATTAATAATGAGAATTTTACTATGGTTTAGTGCCAACACTAGCCTTAGTATGCCAAAGATAACTCTAGATCCTTAGCTTTTTGTCTCGTATACCTCTTTTCAAAGATATAGTTTCTCGACTAGCCCATTTTGAGACTTGTAGGAACCAAATAGAGAAAGACTTCACTTCCCTAAGTTTCACCTTGAAGACCAAAGTAATCCAAATGAATTCCTCTAAAGTATGAACAGGTTGAAATCGAACTTGGTTGAGTTCAAGAAAAGGGTTCTCCATCAAGCAACATTCTTCAATATCAGGCTTCTATAAGGACCCTTCTCCACTCCACTTCAAACTCAATCACCTTGTCCTCAAACTCAAGCACCTAAAGTGATAGAGTTTGATTAGAGGGACCTTTAACAAGTATATTCTTTGGGGAAAAAACCACTAGAGGGAACTCAACAAACCATGTCTCTAATCTGGTCAGGTTCCCACCTCTAGTTCATCAACATATTACATCATCTAGTAACTTCGTCAGTCAACAACTTCAATAACTAATGACTTCACTGGTTACAAAAGTCGTCAACAAAAGGCACAAATCCGATGAAGTTCACTCAATTCTGCTTGATTTTGTGTCCATATTTGATCTAACACTTCATTGACCTCAAATTTTGACAAGCCAAAGACAGGTGGCGCAAATCCAATTTGTTTTACTTGAATCTGGTGAATTGTTGCCCAAATTCATGACTGGATTTGATCCGGAGCTTTACCAAGAGTGACTTCATCGATAAGTAGCTTTGTCAATCAATGGCTAGATCAGTGGAATTCACCAACCAATAAAACTCCATAACTGATGGCGTCTACCAACCAAAGACTAGTCTAGTTTTCTTAAATTTGATTATACACACTACTACAGAACATGCCTTTGGCATCGGTTGTTTAACCCCCTTTGGCGACGGTTTTCAAGCGACGCCTATGTGGGCGCCGCTAAAGGTCAAACTCTTTGGCATCGGTTTTCTAACCGACGCCTATATGATATATAGGCATCGGTTATATATAGTTGGTCGACGTCTATAGGGTTCGCGCCACAAAAAAGAGCACCACCTAGTACACTTTCTGCGTCGGTTAACAACTGAACAACCGACGCCATACTCCCAGATGACACGGCGAAGCACGGTCGTGCTTCGCTGCACGGCCGTGTTTAGTACTATAGGCATCGGTTTTATACGAATAAGCAACGCCTTTTCCACCACGGCTGTGCTTTCCTACATGGTCGGGTTGTTTGTCATATTAGGCGTCGGTTTTTATCCAATAACCGATGATGTAGGCCTTTGAAGACGGTGTTCTATAAATAACCGACGCCTATACTTTATTTTTTTTTTCTTATCAGTTTGCAGGTCTGCTGTGGCTGGTCAGCAGGATGAGAACCTGTAGTTCAGTTTTCTGAACTGCAGGTTTACGACATCCATTGATATCAGCCTACAAACAGGCCACAAACCTGCAAAATCAACAAATATTTTTTCGCACAAGTAGATACATTCAGACATCAATTCAATTCTCACATTCACACATGTAGAAACATTCAGACATGTATAAACATTCAAAAATATTCATTTACAAAATATCATTCAACATCGCTATCAGCATCCCAATTATATCTTACAATCGCCACTGCTTGTATGGCTTTTGCCCATTCTTCTCTTACTTCATTTAATGCTTCCATCGTATATGGAGCATGTATATTTTTTAAGCATTTACCTATAGTGTGGTCAGTTTTAAACACCTGCAAAGAGAATGATGTATATATATAAGTAATAATATAAAAATAAGATTGATATATTTCATACTAACTAATGAGACTATATATAATATCTCATGTATGGTATTAATATCCAATGCGGCATGTCGGATAATCATCTGCATAAATCGCATCACATAGTATGCGCATGCCCAGCCGTTGTCTTGTGTAGCGCACTATAAATTGAAACATACAAAATATTAAAAAATACAACTAAGCACAGTTCACATAAATAATATATACATTGGAGTCGGGAACTTACTTTTACGTTCTCCCAAATTATTGGCTGGTTCTTTATCCTTGGGACATTTCCTCCAGCATTTTTGAATGCATCTAAACCCCTACATGTTAAGGTAACACAGTAAATTGCATAATTAAATAGTAATGTAATAGCAGATGTTAACGGATATAAAAATAAAATATTTCTCACCAGAATAATGGCATTCTCAATGTGTATCCAATTTTAGTGTTCAATGTACTTCACATAGGATCTAGATAATAAATAGTGAACATCTCGGGGACAATAACTAGTAACTCCCAATGTCTAGCGCTATAGGTAAAAAAGTTAAAAATTACTAACTCAAAATGCACAATAAAATGGAATTTTCTTAAGTCCAAATTATAAATAAAGTAAACTTACTTGACATTGAATGGAGCTATTATTATCGTCTTCTTTTGCTGACCGAAAATTGTAAAAGTATCTATACAGTATTGTTGAACACTATCAGGGTCTTTATCTACCATACTAATCAATGATGGAATCAAAAATCCCACATGATCAAATGCAAATTGTTTGCATTGATCTTCGACAAAGTAGCTGCAAAACATGTATTACGTATGCATTAATATATAAGAAACCAGATCACCAGATCTTACACAAGGTATATGGATGTATAAACAAGATCTCACCTTATCCATGTCTCTATCATTGATGTATTCAGCCAATCATACATAAATAGCTCAATAATATCTTATATAAATAAAGAGCTATCGTATGATTGACCTGCATAATCTGCTTCTAAAGAAACAATTATAGGGCAATGTATATTATGTTCCCGTAGCCAACATGCCATTCCCCTACAAGCAGGACCTAACGGGTATTTTAGGTCAGTTGGAACCCAACTTGGTAATGCAGGAAGTGGAGGTGGAGGCATAGGTGCTCTGGGTGTCTTCTTTTTAACTTGTATATATAATTTCAGATCAGTTGACCTCATATATACACATTAACAATATAAAGTAATGTAAATTTATCTTACAATTTCAGTAGTGTAGACGACATCTGCTTTGGGCCACAATATCACCCCGCCTTCTGCCTCACCAAGTGTATCAATATCTGGGTGGGCATATGGCAATGCAGCTTCCCTCCAATCGGGTAATACACATATCGGGATCACACGAACGTATCCCTACGACATTGGAGTCCCATGAAACGTTGTCCCAGGAAGGGACTGGTAAGCCTGCGCCTCTGCAACAACATAGTCTTGCATTCTTAAGCGGCATGGCTTCAATGCCTACAAATTTACGTAAAGAATGTTATACATATATACATATCATCTCGAAAACATATCATCTTGAAAAGACTAGCTACAATGTCATAAACAATACTTACAGCAGACGTGCTAGGCGATGGGTCTCCAGGATTACTCATAGTCTGTGCATCAGGAGAAGAGTGGGTCGCCATAGGCTGATTGGAAGCCTGAGATGCCTGCCACCGCACTATTTCTTCCTTGACCTTCTCAGCAACTATATCATTGACCTTCTTAGCAACTATATCCTCGACTCTCTTATTCTCCTATACATGGATAAAAGAAACATTAGCTTCTTATTATTGAATTCCCTTTTGTAGTAACATTCTAAAAAAAGAATAGCTTACCTCTTCTTGTGAAAGTCCCGCTCTGGGTTTGCGCTGGGATGGCCCAAAGAATGCTTTGATGCCCACACCAGCGCATGCACCCCTAACACGTCCAGGATGCTCTGGGTTACCCAGAGCAACTGTCAATTCATCCCTTGTGCCCTGAGGGATGAACGTTCCGTGTTTCCTCTACTCGTGCAGCTCGCGCTAATCACCATCAACAGAGATTGGTAAGTTAACACCACAAATAATCAATATTCAAACGATTGCTCTAATAGTTGTATTTTACCATTTTTGCAGCCGCCTCAACAGTTACGGGCTTCTTTATTTCACCCTTCTTGTTTTGCCTCCCAGCTATCCAGATATCATGGTGAGGCATGGGTGTGGCAGACTCCTGAGTAGAAGAAAACTCCTGAGTAGCTGCAGACTGCGCCTGTAGTCTTTGGCGAACGCTGGCATAGCCCTTTGGACCCATAGTGTGGTCATGCACATTCAGTGCACGCCTTGCTTTTTGTGCGTCACTGAGGGCCTAGTTAGTATGTACATTAATGATTTGGTTAGTAGAACTAAATGTTAATCTTGAATAGGTGAATACAACATATATTAATTAAATTGGGAGTGACGCCTAATACCTTGAATTCTTCAGATTTTCTTGAAGCAACAAAATTGTCCCAATCTTCTTTGTCCAAGAAGTTCCACTGCTCAAGGGCTGATTTCTTCTTCTTATCACCATCTTTTATATATTCTCTATTCAGATTTGTCCTATAGTTCCTAAGCATCTTTCCAGCACGTTGCATCACGCTTTTACGATGCAGCTTCTCATCCAATGCAAACAGATTCTGTAAAATAGAATTCTTATTAACTAGTATCCAAAAATAGAATTGCAAATAATATAATTTGTAATCTACAAAATAAAATTGCAAATAATAATAACTCATGCATAAATCCTTCCATATCAAGTCTTTCTTCCCCTGAGGAACTTTATGCCAATTATCATACTTAACACCACAATGGCTTCGAGTGACACACCCAAGATAGTTTACAAAATTATTGCGGTTCACTCCAATTGCATTTCCTCCATTATCAAACGCAACAACCAATTTGGATCCACTGCCACTCAGCGCTATTAACTTCTTCAACAGAGTGATGCCCCTTTTCTTGTTAAGTGTTTGGTGTTGCGCATCAAGTTGCTCCAGTACTTCAGTGGGTACATGTGCATCATCAACCTAAAATTTGACAAAAATAAACACATTGAATTAGCCCAATATAGAAATATAGGATATATGACATAACTAGAAGTTAATGAATTTTATAGAAATACAGGATATGTTTTTAGAACTTACATTGGTATCCTCACCATGCTCGTCATGGACAACATGCTCATCATGGACTTCATTCTCATCATGGACAACATGCTCATCATGGTCAGCCATCTGAAAATGTCATTAAAAAGGCAAACATTTAGCATTTGTATTAACTAGAAAAAGGCAAACATTTAGCATTTGTATTAACTAGAAAAAGGCAAACATTTAGCATTTGTATTAACTAGAAGATAATGAAAAATCAAATCTGAAAATGATATTGATATTAAAAAAGCAAACATTTAGCTTCAATAAAAAAATATAAACATACATGTCTCTAAAATTGTACCACCTATCCAAGATTTACTCCAACAAACACATGTGATGTCATTCTTATATATAATAAATGTGTACCACCTATCTCATCCTTGAACACCTAATCTCACTAGTAAGTGTATAATGTGTATTGGGTTTTCGAGAAAATTTCGGCAGCATTTCCCCGTTGTTCTCTAAGTACATATGTACTTAGAGAACAAACGGGGAAATGCTGCCGAAATTTTCTCAAAAACCCAATACACATTATACACTTACATCCTAAGTGAGATTAGGTGTTCAAGAACAGTCCCAAACCGGGGACTATCCAAGATTTACTCCTAATGAGTAAATCTTGGATGGGTTTCTAGGCCAACAAACACAATAATAGATATCTACAATGAAGTCAGACTCCATACAAACAGTATATAATTTAGTGATTGTTCATTCTAATTTATACCAATGTACAAGTAATATAAAGAAGAATGATTGTTCACTTTCTAGGCCAACAAACACATGTGGTGTCATTCTTATATATAATAAATGTGTACCACCTATCCCATCCTTGAACACCTAATCTCACTAGTAAGTGTATAATGTGTATTGGGTTTTCAAGAAAATTTCGGCAGCATTTCCCTGCTGTTCTCTAAGTACATATGTACTTAGAGAACAAACGAGGAAATGCTACTGAAATTTTCTCGAAAACCTAATACACATTATACACTTACATCCTAAGTGAGATTAGGTGTTCAAGAACAGTCCCAAACTGGGGACTATCCAAGATTTACTCCTAATGAGTAAATCTTGGACGGGTTTCTAGTCCAAAAAACACAATAATAGATATCTACAATGAAGTCGGACTCCATACAAACAATATATAATTTAGTGATTGTTCATTCTAATTTATACCAATGTACAAGTAATATAAAGAACAATGATTGTTCACTTTCTAGGCCAACAAACACATGTGATGTCATTCTTATATATAATAAATGTGTACCACCTATCCCATCCTTGAACACCTAATCTCACTAGTAAGTGTATAATGTGTATTGGGTTTTCAAGAAAATTTCGGCAGCATTTCCCCGCTGTTCTCTAAGTACATATGTACTTAGAGAACAAACGAGGAAATTCTACTGAAATTTTCTCGAAAACCCAATACACATTATACACTTACATCCTAAGTGAGATTAGGTGTTCAAGAACAGTCCCAAACCGGAGACTATCCAAGATTTACTCCTAATGAGTAAATCTTGGACGGGTTTCTAGGCCAACAAACACAATAATAGATATCTACAATGAAGCCGGACTCCATACAAATAGTATATAATTTAGTGATTGTTCATTCTAATTTATACCAATGTACAAGTAATATAAAGAACAATGATTGTTCACTTTCTAGGCCAACAAACACATGTGATGTCATTCTTATATATAATAAATGTGTACCACATATCCCATCCTTGAACACCTAATCTCACTAGTAAGTGTATAATGTGTATTGGGTTTTCAAGAAAATTTTGGCAGCATTTCCCCGATGTTTTCTAAGTACATATGTACTTAGAGAACAAACGAGGAAATGCTACCGAAATTTTCTCGAAAACCCAATACACATTATACACTTACATCCTAAGTGAGATTAGGTGTTCAAGAACAGTCCCAAACCGGGGACTATCCAAGATTTACTCCTAATGAGTAAATCTTAGACGGGTTTCTAGGCTAACGAACCCAATAATAGATATGTACATGTTAGGGTTTCATCACAATTGATGTTAGGGTTTCATCAATGTTAGGGTTTAATCAAATCAAATAAGGATGCTAGAATGGACAAGTTTAAATCTTATTTCAACATGCATCAAAATTTACTGAATTAGGTCAAGCATTAGGATTAGAAGCACAAATATATGCAAGTAAAAGATTTGTTCGTATCCTAGAATTTACATAAAGCATTACATATAGATTTGTTCATATCCTTACCAACAGCAAACACTGCCGTGGTAGGGCAACACAGCCACGACCGTGTTTGCTGTTGGTAAGTGCTGCCCAGCACGGCCGTGGTAGGCCAACATAGTCACGGTCGTGTTTGTTGCATGTAGGTAAAAAGCTAGGGAGAAAGGCTACGACTAATACCTGGAGAGAAGACCAAAGCTAGGCGGCACGGCGGGCGTGAGCAGGGAGGAAGGAGCGGACGGCGCCGGCGACACAGGACGAAGCTAGGGCAGTGGCGACACAGGAGCAGCAGAGCAGGTGGCGGGCGACGGCGGCGACGCAGAGCAGCAGCACCGTCGGCGACGACGGTGAGGCGAGGCGAGGAAGCATAGGCAGCGTCGGCGACGGCGAGAACCAGCAGGCAGCTAGCGGGCGATCGAGCAGTAGCTAGCGGGCGATGAAGACAATGAAACAGGTATTGGTGTGATCAATCAATTGTGGGTCTATTAAGTTCGTAAAGGCATTGGTTATTAAATACAAACGACACCTAAGTCTTCGGCGTCGGTTGATAGTAAAACACCGACGCCCAACTAGACAACCTTTACCCTAAATTTTTTGGCGGGAACCATTATCAGTGTCGATTATTGAAGGATAAACGACACTGAAAGTGGGACTTTTCATGCAAATTTTCATTTAAAATAGGCGTCGGTGAATTGTTAAAAAACCGACGATGTAGGTGACCTAAAATGTTTTCGCACGAAAATTGGATTTCGCGGGCGATTTTCGCCGTCGGTCTGTTATAACCAACCGACGCTGAATACAAAGCGGTACCCGTGTCTGGCTGGTCTTCGAATATAGACGTCGGTTTGCATAAATAAACGACGTATAATATTATAGACGTCGGTTTTCCTAAATAACCGACGCCCAGAAAAGCGACATTGAATGTTGTTTCTGTAGTAGTGACATGTCCAGATTTGATCCAACCCCACATTAACCCTAATGTTGCCCACCTACTATTATATATATCCCTCCTTGGTTTCTAATCTAAGGGTTCCAATTTTTTCCCAAACCTGTCTTAGAGTTACAAGGCCTAAGAGGGCCAACCATATCACCCTACACTCACTCCCATCAGTTTATGCCCATTTCCATTTGATCCCATTGTTGGTAAGGTATGCCCATAGATCCAATCATGTGATGATTTACAAGGCATACACCATAAATGATTTGATTAATACTCACAAAGGAAAGCTTCCAGTTCATTATGTTTCATTCAGTTATGATATAATGATGAAATATTATGGATGTCTAAATAATGACAATACTCAATGACATATGTCTTCAAGTACATGACTTGGAGAATGAGATCATATAAATGTTAAGAGTATGCACATTCTTGTTATGCCCCTATTCAGTTGTTACTATAGAAGGTAGATAGACACCAGTAACACATAAGACTAGAGTGTCGGATGGTTGATGACTGAATCTCATTAGTCGTCATATGGCTATATCAAATTATGCACACAGATACATGTTAGGGAATAGTGTATCATACAAACCCACCTTGAGAGTGACACATTGAAACCATCATTGGTAGTCATAGTCATCTCTCATACTGAAGGTGGTTATTGCAATTCTTAGACCTGAAATCACTACACTCATCACATGTCATTGGGTATGCTTTAACATCATCAAATGTAGTCCTAAAACATGAGTTGTTACAAAGGTAATGATTGGGTGACCTTGACACATGGGGATAGAATGTGAGTGATAGAGATGGGATTTGTCCCTCCTACTGGAGTTTGATGTCCTGGCCTATGAGACCCCTAACCTTAATTAAATGGTTGAACATGCTTAATTACCATAATTGAATTCTTAGGACCCTAACATAACCTTGTGATGTGTTTTGGCATCATGTGACAAGCTTAAGTTTCAAATTTGTTCCAATTTGGACACTGTTTGTCCAAGTTATGCAATTTTGTGCACATTTTGGACTTTTATGCAATTTACCCAATTGAGAGATTTTATTTGCAATTTGTCACTTATTTAATATTCCTTAGATGTTATATTATCATTCTTGAGTTTTTTTATCCATGGGGTGCTCAATTGTACCTTGGTTTGGAGGTGTTTTCTTCAAGGGTATTTTAAGGTTTACCCCTTTATGGATGAGCTACCTTTAGGAGCTATCAACCAATGGTTTATTTGCTTGGCATGTAAATTCAACAAACAGTGCCTAATAAGGTCTCCATGAATGGTGGGTCATATGCTTGCGTGGTTGCTTGTATATCCTTAATAGTTTAAGGCCATGGGCACATGGGGAAGCTACTTGTACACCTCATGCTTGCTTCTGTCCTTATCCATGGATTATATCTACCTCTTCCTTGCCCAAGTACAAAACCTTTGCTTGCTTTCTCTTTACTCTAACCTGGAGAAATGACTTCACTCTATTTTGATACAGAACCAAGTGCTCTATGGTAGAAGGTGACCTCTTTTTGGAGAAGAAGGTCTCCTATAGCTCCATCTAGCCCTACCTAGGGTTTCCAAGGTCATCTTCTAGGGATTTCGACCAAGGAAAGTTGTTTTCTTCCTTCCTTCTCTATTTTTATTGCTCTTATCCTTCCTTAGACCTTCCTCTAGGTCTGAACTCTGCTGTTCCATGGTAAAAGTTTCTTTAGAGCTCAAGATCCTACCTTTTTTGCTCCTTCTTATAGGGTTTTGATTCCTTGTGAAGAAGGGTGCCTACTTGGATGAGATCAGAGTTTCTTCTTGAAGTTTCTACCTTCTTGACTTGAGTTTCCTTCTGCTTGAAGTTTTTTCTTCTATGTAGAAGTTATTTTTATAACCCTCTTTACTTATATTGTTTACTATAAGCTTGTTAGCTCATGTTCTTGCTTAAAAATGATGATTTAAGCATTAAGAAGCTAAGCTTGTTTGGGATTTCGATTTTTATGGTATTTCCTATTGGGTTTATAGTTCTACATGAACCTGTATTCATGTGCATGTTCTTCCTAAGGAAGGAGATGATTTAATTTTGGTTGGTATCACCACCTATGGTGCTAAGCACCTATCAGCCGATGGTCCATATTAGGGTTTCTAGGTTGTTTTCTTCTCTAAACACATGACCTGATGGTGTGTTCTTCATGACAACCGAAGGTTGTGACCAACGGGATATGAACGATGGTGTGAACTGATAGTCACACCTTAGGTCAGTGTTAGGCTCTCTTGGAATCTCAATGAGCAATGGTTTGATTTTCTAATGATGCTATCAATCAAGGATGACATTAGCTTAATATATGATGTTGTTAAATGAATATAGTGTCGATCATATCAACTGATGGTGGCCTAAGATGTCACAACCAATGGTAGATCAGGTCACCACAACCAATGGTGAGTCAAGGCTTTAATTGTAGATTCAATTAAGCCATAAACCAATGGCTTCTTGGTTCAATTTATCTAATGATTAGACTTATACTCCAATGGATGGTTTTAAAATATGAACTTGATCCAATGGTTACGATCTAACACTTCTTCATGTAATAGCTTTGAATAATAGACTTGATCCAACGGTTGAGATTGTATTATTTAACATCCAATGGTTTGTACTGAAACCTATAGTATTACATATGATTTCTAATAATCTGAATTTGATGGTTTCCCTCATGTTATCAATTTAAGGAGCTTGATTGTTTACATGATTATTTGCTTAAAATATACAACTGATGATGGGTTTGAATCCCACAACCTATTATGCCCCTTTATGTTATTAAATAAGGGATTTTTTGGGTTTAATGGTGACTATTTCCAGGTCACAACTCAATGGCTTTACATATGGTTTGTTAAGGTTTTACTTATGTAAATAACCAATGGTCTTACCTTTTCAACATCCAATGGTTCTGGGTGACGTTGTGGTATGGTAATATGGGTTGAAAGATGATGGAACAAATGGAGGGTTACCCTTAATAAGGTAGCCTTACCTTTTCACTCATATGAATAGAAGGGATAATGACCATATTGTGTTAATATGTAACCCTAATGAGGTATAGCTTGTTATACCTAGTCTTAATATAACCAAATGTTGGTTAGTGGTTATGAATAGTCCTTGAATGGCAAATACAATCATGGAATACTCTCTTTTGTGGTTGACCCTAGTATGTTATAAACTTATGGTTACATCTTGAGTTATGTGTAAATCCTTACTTGAGGATGGTATGGAATGTAATGGTGATGCTTCGCTCTATGCATCCATGATCCAATCTGGATGCCATGAGTTAGGGTTTCGGTATGAGTGTTGATTTGTATCATCAAAGTAACCTATCTTGTTGAACCTAACCCTAATGATAATAGATGATGGTATTTAGCTTGTTTCCCTTCCTTTAATAGTTAATATAATGATGGAATATCCTTCCTAATGATTGATTTCAACTCTAATGTGTTAACTAGTGGTCATCATAGCTTTATGGTTTATGCTTTCTTATGCTAAACTTGTACTCTATTAGTGTGATGATGACCAATCATATAGCTTCCTTATATGTTGATATAATAAAGGAATGCTCTTAATGCTAAGCTAACTCTACAATGTTACCCTGTAAACATCTTTTAGTTATTTATTGCAACATCTTGTTGAGCTCGTGCATCACATGAGTGGTGATGTTTGTTGAGCCTTGTTATAAGGCATGGAAATATAATGATGAACTTGTAGGGAATGATATGATCCTCTTAATGACCTTTGGGCATGGTTGAGCCCTGAATGAGGTATAATCCTCTTACATTTACAAGGGTTGATACCCTATGATATTGTGCTAATGATTTATATCATGTGATAGTATGATGATAAGTGCAGCCTCATGAATGGCAAGTGAATAGCATTATGTGATGATGAAATGATGAACAATGTGTCTCATATGTTTTATATCTTCTGAAACTATTATATAGCAATGTTTTCTAGAGATGAATTATGTTTTGTATGTCTACTTATATGATGCAGCCTTAATTCACCCAATTAACAATAATTAATCAAGTGAAATTCTAATCATGTAGTGCCCTATGCCATAGATCCATTTGAGTGTTAGAACTTGCTAGATGGTGAAATGAGTATTCCTAAGGGAAACTCAGAGCACATACTATTGAGTATGTGAGGTGCTTGTCATCCTGAATCCAAGTGTTTAGGGAGGATGAATGTGGTCATACCTAGCCCTTAGTTTCAAAATGGCTTTGGTCGTGTCTCGGTGATTATATATGTGATGAGATTAGAGGATAGTTGTGGTTGTACCTCAGATGGTTGGGTATGCATACCTACCTCCTTTCACTAGTGTTGTGACCTGTACCAAGGATGGACTAGGCTGTTAACAGCTTGACCTTATGTGTCGATGTTGCGGACATGTACTGATAGGGGGCGGAGAAGATCTTAGGAGTCTGGTTCTTCTTAGATCTTGTATGGAACTGATTTCGAATTAGCAGTGGTTAGTTGGATTTTGAGTGGTATCCATGAATTCCTCAGGACGTAATAAAAGATGTAACATAGCTGTGTAGCATATCTGTTTAGGGTTATACACAACACTTCACATTGGATGATAACCCTAATTTGTTTTATTTACATAGAGATGATGTATGGTGTTATAAGAAATGATATATATGCTTATTATGTAGTGATTCTCATGTTGTAAACATACTTATGTTGTCAAATATACTGTCACTGACAATTAAGATGAGATACTAGCACTGATAATTAAGACTATGATGTTAGCATTGTTTAATACTGCTAGACATGCCTCTATAATTAGAAATTCTCAAACTGCTAATCATGCTTGCGCTTATGATTTTATCTCTACTCATGGTGTAGACTTGTTCATTTTACTAAACATGCCATTATTGATAGTAATTTTATGTTGCTAAGACATATTCATGATGTTGAGATACTTATGCTACTAGATTGCTTATGATGTTAGCAAAGCATATGATGATAGCCAGACTAATGAAGATGATTGTTATTAAATGCAATCCTAGGAAAATTGATCAACATACTTGTTGCTAATCTCATTTGGTTAACCTGTTTAGCATGCTTGAACTGTTCAATCTACTGAATTTTCCCTTTAATACTTCAACTACTCAATTTACATAATATATAATCTATTATAAACAATATCAGTTGGAGAGAGTTATATCTCTTGTTGGGACTAGGTCTCATCTTGTGGGTCACCACACCTTTTTAGGTGATCAACAGCAGACCTTTGCAGCAAGGAGTATTTGAGGTGATGGACCCTAGATATGGTAGTTTAGTTGTCTAGTGTGTCCTAGAGTCATCTTTGTACTCTCGGGACTGGGTGAAAAGTTTATATATGATGTATTGATCGAATCAAGATTTTGATAGCATGTTGATGTCTGTATATGTGGATAGTGTTCCTTTGTAAAGTTGACGTTTTAGCTAAGGCTATAGAGTAGTAGTAAAGTATATTGAGCTTTATATGAAATACAACAAGTTGCAAGGCTTTTATGTAAATATTACTGAACAATTAGGAAATGTTGAAATCGGTTTTAATTTACCCTATTTTCTGGGTTTGTGTTTAATTGATGAGTAATTGTGTTTTGTATTTTGATTAATCTCATTTAGTGTAACGAGTTCTTACATGACCACTTCATAAGCGAGATTGAGAAACGCATGTGCATACACATGTGATTCAATATATGATATTGAGGTCACATTATCTCAAACAGACTGCTCTTGGTTCAAGGAACATGGATTGAACATTAATAGGATGACTATTCCATGCCTCGAGTTCATCTTGGATACCAGAGACAAAGGAATTATACAATCACTGCAACACCTTATATAGATTGTAGGTTGAAGATGTTCTCCAACTTTCCATTCACTTGAGTCGCACTAATGTGGGACTAGACACCACTCTCTACTTGTGATCATAAGCTAGTTATGGACATTCACTGCCAACGTGATATGTAGCTATAGGCTCACACACAAAGGAACTCAACTAGAAGAGGATTTTAAACTTGAATGATGATTGAATTGATTACTAATGTTTTTATGTACTCAATCACGCAACAGATCAGCTGACTGCACCCCATCTGATTGTCTCACTGGGTATGACAGTTGTTTGGTGCACCATACAATCGTCTCAAGTGTTGAGACGTCCATTTGGGTTGTCAGGATGATCAAAGATTGAATTGGCTAAGATCTGCCCAAATTGAGGTGTGAACTGACCGATTTGGCTCGGCTCGCCAGAAAATTGTCTGGGTGAGCGAAACAGACGTCTCACGTGTACAAGATCACTCAATTGGACAGAAGAAGTCTTTGGATACTTTCCCAGCATTGATTCAATTGCACAATTCTTGTGGTGCAAGGAATTAATGTTTAGTATTAATGGGAAATGAATTTCCAAATTTGTATGCAATTGGGAAACTAAAAAATGCTCATCTCGTAGTGTGAGATGACCATCTCGTGTGACCAGACGACCATATAGGTCACCAGACAACCATCTTGTGGTTTGTAGGTTGTGAAAATTCAAGATCATCCGGTCCCTTTCACTCCCGTACAAATCTTGAATTGATTGGGAACCCTAACCCTCGCATATAAATAGAGGGATATTGGGGGCTTCCCAGAGCACAATAATGATATATAAAATTGAGAATCAATTTCTCTGGGAATTGTTGTCCTCTCCGGTTTTGGTAACCAAGAGAGCCCAAGCAAGTCCTACCCAACTAGGGAGTGATAGCTACAGGAGAGAACAACTAAGTATCATTATTGTGGGAGATCAAGTTGGTGACTAGTATGCCAATAAGAGGGACAACTCTTTACTATATTTTCTAGTAGAATGACAGGAGTTATAGTTGGTTCATTTGGACTAATCTAGAGGTAGGAGTCTTTTAGATACTTCTAGGAGAGCAAAGTCAACACGTAGTCTAAGATGAGACCACAGGAGTTGTTACAGAAGCTCTCATGTTTGTTGTTCGTTGTTCATGGTTAAGATCAGGAGATGCACAGTAAGTATCCAAGAGCAACAAGAAAACAATTTCATTGAAGTGAGTTGTTGTCGTTGGACTTGCTCCAAGACCATGTATATAGTTAAACCATCCTTCCTTTTTCATAGTAGTTGAGGTGATCTTATTGTTATGGGAATATGAATAGATTAAAAAAAAATTATTCTCCTATACTTTGTGTTTGTATTTCCCAACAGTAGTATCAGAGCTAAGTTAATTTACTATATTTTATGATAATTGATATGGTCATATTTTTAGTTTTATCATTTATTTATTGCATATGACGTGAATATTTAAATGGTCTCATATGTGTATCCTATCAAAGAGCACATAATCCAAAACTTATATATATATATATATATCTGTGTGTGTGTGTGTGACATATATGCAATTTCCATGCGTCACCCTAAAAGTGATTTCATGGTGTATGTGTAGCGTGGTTATGGTAAATACCCAATATCTATGTGTGGTTGGATGGTAAGATTTTATTTGTGTTCATCTCAGCTTGTATACTGAGCCTCTACCTTCCTCTTCCCAATGTAAAGTTAATTCTTTCCTACCTTTACTCCCCTCGAATGTAACTCGAGGTTTCTCTTTATTATGAATGTAATAAAATAGCAAAAGGATATTTTTCTTTCTTGCAACAACAAAGAAGATGATCAACACCAGACAAGATGTCCAGTTCGTGAGATGAGCCGACCGTTTGGAGAACCATGGAGGATAGAATGATGGATCCAGATGACCACCTTATGGACCCAACTGACCATTTGGAAGGAGTCCAAATGTCAGTTGGATAGGAGGACAGATGATCGTCCTAGAAGGTCCAACCGACTGTCTAGAAGGTGTCCAGGCAATGCTTGGATGGGAGGACCAACCAACCATCCAAGAGGCGAGACGATCGGTTCAAGGGTTGAATGGATCTAACCAGATTGGCAAGCACAAATCTACACCAACAATAGGTTCATACATGTGATGTAATGATTAACCTAGGTGGTAGTAATTCTATGTGGCTTCAAGTAATTACAGTATACTTGGCCATAACCATTACTTTTTGTTTTATATTGCATGATTACATTGTGGGATATAGCATGTATATGATACATATTATATATGTGGTGATTGGATACAATATTTGTATGTATGTATGTATATATATATATATATATATATATATATATATATCAAACATATTAAGTCAAGATTCTTTCCAATATCAATACAAATGAAAAACTTGTTCGACTAAGCGTAGGTTATAGTTTTGCATGGTGTGTCGTCTACCTCATGGAAGTGTGATGGTAGTAATGTAGGTTCTGCCTTCGCGGGGTGCATTATTTTCGTATTGACTATTGGGACAAGCTTAACTGGTGATTATTAAAGAGTCTAAGACCAGAAGCATGTAGATGATTATGGCAAGGAGTTGAGCATATCATCTATCAAGAATTGTATATGATGCAATTGGCAAAGTTTCCTACCTTGGTAATTAACTGTATTTTGTGGTGTTGGTCGCGCCATAGTTGAATTATCTTGGATCTTTCTCATTAGAAAATTGTTCACTGAGGTTTTCCAAATTGATACTTGAGGGTTATTAATTTGAACAATAATTAGAATGATAATTAATTATAGACCTAATTGTTATCGCCCAAATTTTAATCATAATCAAATCAAATCAAAATTGAGTTTTTTACAAAATTGCAAATTTTTTTGTAGAACCAAATGGTAACAAACAATGATCACTTTTCTTTGTGATCAGTCCTTGAGAAGGACAAACTAAATGGGAACAACTTTCATGACTGGTTCAGGATGTTGAGAATCGTTCTCACACATGAACGCAAGCTCTATGTCCTAGAGACACCAGAACTAGATGAACCCCTTCCGACTGCACCTAGGGTTGACAGGGATGCTTACAAGAAACATATTGAAGATGTCGTGGACGTCAAGTGTCTGATGTTGTGCTCCATGAACTATGAGTTGTATAGGTAGCATGTGAATATGGATGTGATCGAGATGGTCACACATCTCAAGAACATGTTCCAAGATCAGGCAAGACAAGAAAGATATGATGTCTCCATGGCACTATTCAAATGTAACATGACAGAAGGATATCTAGTAGGTCCTCATATACTCAAGCTCATTGGGTATGTGGAGAACCTAGCTAGATTAGGATTCCCCTTGGGCCAAGAGTTGGCCACTAACGTGATTCTGCAGTCTCTTCCAGAATCTTATAGTAAGTTTTTCATGAACTATAACACGAATGACTTTGGCAAAACATTGATAGAGTTGTTAGGAATGTTGAGAATAGTTGAAGGACAAATGAAGAACGATAAGCCCAAGTCTATATGATGATCAGCAAGACAAAGGGGAAGTCTAAAGGCAAAGGCAAATCTAAGAAGAGTTCTAAAGATAGCCAGAAGCCCAAATCTTCATATCTCAAAGAAAATGGAGGAGTGAAGAAAAGAGGCAAATGTCACCATTGTCAACAGCTTGGACATTGGAAAAGAAATTGCCCACTTTGGTTAGAGGAACTAAAGCAGAAGAAGGAAGGCATTGAGGCATCCACTTTAGGTATAAATGTTATAAGATAAATTTGATTACTTCTTCATTTTGGTATGTGATACCAAACAGAGATCTGACATACTTGATGCACATGATCTGACCAGAAGTAAAAGCCTTCATGGAAGGACAAAGATAGACAAGAAGGAGCAAGAGCTGCAGAAGCTTTGATCTACATTTAAATTTATCTTAGCCCAATGGGCATGTAATAGAGTTAGTTGAACTGTTATTTCATTATGCCAACAAAATAGAAACATTTACTTTAAGCATCTTGTATGACAAGATTGATGAATCAATAAAGTGAGATATTAATGTTTCTGTTTCAAAAGATATGATCTTGTATGGCAATGCCCAAACATCTAAAAAGTATTTGTACGAAAGATTTTTAGATGAATGTTTATAACGTTAATACCAAAGTATTATAATTGATAACTCAACACTATCATTATCAAAAGTCACTTTGCACGTACATATAAGAAATGCATGTCTAGAATACATATTGATGTAAATCTAGATTCCCTTGGTTGTTGAAACTAAGGAAACATGCAAAGCCTTATTTACGCACAATCTGACATGACATCCTTCACTAGATGTAGTGGGAGGATAAGATTCCATCAGACCTCATACATGTTATGCATGAAGATCTCATGGAATGAATGCTATAGATAATTTCTTATACCTTATTTCTATTACTGGTAATATGATGATATGTACCCAGTAAAATAGAGACATAAATCTCTATAAGTGTTCAAGGAGATTATAAATGAAGTATGACTTTGATAAAAGTATTATGAAACTTTGATGAGATCAAATGTTAAAATACTTTACATCAATACCTTGAGAACCTTCAGGAAGAAATGTGATAATGTATCACAAGTCAAATCCATCTGAACATGATGATGTGTCAGACTGAAGGAATTATACCATGATGAGTCAAGATATAATTATCAATTAAATCTAATATTCTTATACCCTCTGAAAGATATAATCACTAAATGATGTACCGTATAAATGGTTTATAAGACATCATATATGATATGATTTGGGAATGTCTAAATTTTTCTAAAGGATCAAAACCTACATTGAGAAAATAGTTTCTTGAAAAGGTTTATCCACAAGCTATAATTTTTGAATGCTACTGTCCCAATCCAATACCAATAATTGTTTTTTTGATAGAATAACTAAGTTCTTAAAGAATCAGTGGGAGTAAAAGTAGAACTCAAAATGTTCAAAGTCAACAAAGGGTACAATGAGAATTAAGAGAATCACAAGTTGTTGTGAAAATCTCAAGCTCATCATATGACACCAAATAAAATAGTTCTACTAGAACACATCTAAGATTAGAGGATTGTGAATCCAACGATTCAGATAGGATTGGTCATAACAGGATGAGCCAACTAATCAACTAGGAACTATTGAGAACTATAATCTGAGTAATGGCTCAAAGCCATTTTGAAGTCCATTAAGCTAACAAGGTAGGACCTTGATAGTGCCACCTAAAGGGGTAATACCTAAAGGGTGAAATAGGCTCTTGTAGTAAAGACCTATGTGGATAACATAAAATGACAAATTGGTTGAATAAGTTTTTTAGACCAGTTCAAGTTGTTGAACATGATAGAAATTCATTTACTAATTGTCAAGCTTGTTGTTGTAGTTAAAATAGACTAAGAGATTTAGCATATGAAGATAAAATTGGATTCCTTAAAGGGAATACATTAGGGGATGTGTATGTGACACAACCTAAAAGGTTTTATAAATTCAAGAATGCAAATAAAGTCTATAAACTACAAAGTTCAATCTGATATTGAAACAAGCATCTTAAAGATGGGATCTTTTAATTTGACTAGATAGTCAAAGAGTTTCACTTGAATCAAGATAAAAATGAAATCTCTTATTATAAAAGATTTAGTGGAAGCATATATGAATATTCCACATATGATGAGGAATAACATCTCAATATTTTGGATATTGAGATTTGGCATGAAAAAAACCCTTCAATAATGAAGGATTAGGTGAAACATCTTATGAGATAAGGATCAAGACCTATGAGATAGTTCTTGAATGTTTCACAATATAAGTTTGAGCATATACAATAGCAATGTGTTGAAAAAGTTCAACATGGAAAGGATTCAATGAGAGAGAATCTAGATTAATCTCTCATGAGCCATATGTTCCAATTCTTGTGAAGAATGGAAAATGACATGATTAAGATGCCATAGGTTGTAGCAATGGATCTGTCATGAATGCTATAAAAGTGTTTGTCCCATATAATCTTGTATTTATTGGACATGACAAGATGATATTAAATTCTAATAAGGGTTATTAGAATGTCATTAAAGATATCCATTAGTACTTGAGAAGTACTTACGGATGGATTTCTAGTAAATAAAGATAGCAATAAAGGAAGAGTTGGATGTAAAGGGTTACATTGATACAAGCTTCCATAATGACAAAAGTGATCGCAAATGAAAATATGTTTGATTTAACAGGAGAAATGTTGTTAGTTCGAAAAGTTCCAAACTAATAGCCATTAATTCTATTCTACAATATAAGTTGAGTATACTTGTGTTATGAGAACATAATGATACTATATGGATCTAGAAGTTCATATGATGAACTTATAGATGTTCCAACCATATTGATGACTCAGTAGTAATAATGTAACAACAATGGAGGTACTTGCTAGGCAAGGAATATCAGATACCATATTATGGAAGTTCTGTCTCATACGAGAAATTGTACAGCAAAGAGATAAGGAAACATACAATATATTGACTATTAGCAAAGTGTTGTGAACCTGCTAAATTAGAACTAGTGCAATACAAACATGGTGGACATGTTCAGATCACTAAGAATATGATTCATGGGTGATTGGCTCTCAGTGCAAGTGGGAGTATGTTGGTAAGGTATGCCCATAGAGCCAATCATGTGATGATTGATGAGGCATACACCATAAATTATTTGATTAATACTCATAAAGACAAGCTTCCAATTCATTTTGTTTCATTCAGTTATGAGATAATGAGAAAGAATTATGAATGTCTAAGGAATGTCAATACTCAATGATGTATGTATTCAACTACGTGACTTGGAGAATGAGATCATATGAATGCTAAGAGTATGTACATTCTTTTTATGTCCCTAGTCAGTTGTTATTGTGGAAGGTAGATAGACACCACTAACACATAAGACTAGAGTGTAGGTTGGTTGATGATTGAATCTCATTAATCATGATATGGATATATAAAACCAAGCACACATATATATGTTAGGGAACAGTGTATCGGACAGACCCACCTTGAGAGTAACACATGGAAACCATCATTGGTATTCATAGTCATCTCTCATAGTGAAGGTGGTGATTGTGATTCTTAGACCTAAAATCACTGTACTTGTCACATGTCGTTGGGTACGTTTTGACATCATCAAACACAGTCCTAAGACATGGGTTGTTATAATGGTGATGATTGGGTGAATTTGACACATGGGGATAGACTATGAGTGATAGAGATCGAATGTGTCCCTCCTACAGGAGTTTGATGTCATGGCCACTTGATAAGCAAGATTGAGAAATGCATGTGCATACACATGTGAATCAATATATGATATTGAGGTCACATCGTGTAACATCCTAGGATTTGAGGCCTTGGATAAGATGATCTTAAAAGGAATGATTGGACTACCCATATCACCAAGGTGCACCTCCTTTACCGGGAGCCAATCACTAAAGAACTCCATAGTTAAGCGTGCTCAGCTTGGAGTAGTACTAGGATGGGTGACCAGTCGAGAAGTTGACCCCGGCTTGTGCATGAGTGTGGGAAAAGCACGTATTTAAGGCTAGTGGTGATATGTGGGGCCAGTTGTCATTCCTAAAACTCTACTAAAGCTTAGGGTAGTGGGCCTAGACGTTACAAATGGTATCAGAGCCAATTTCCCTCTAGTAGGTGGGGCCCACATGGGCCTATGGCATGCCAGTCTTTGAGTTGTGCGGTCCACATATGTTGTAAAGGGCTATCCAAGTTGATGGAGCCGCCCATGCGCTGGTAGTGTCCAGGCATGTTGGAAAGGTCTATTTGAGTTGATGGAGCCGCCCTTGCGTTGCAAGCCGTGATCGGGAGCTGGGTGTACATGGGTCATTTGGGTTAGCATTGAAATGGGGAATGATTATGAGGCCATATAGTTGAGCCTTGATGAGGACGTCAAGAGTCTAAGTGGGGGAGATTGAAACATCCTAGGATTTGAGGTCTTGGATAAGATGATCTTAAAAGGAATGATTGGGCTACCCATATCACCAAGGTGCACCTCCTTTTCCGGGAGCCCATCACTATGAAACTTTCGGGTAGATTAGACACAGACACTTCTTCATGGTTGATGCCACCTTTACTGAACTCCATAGTTAAGCGTGCTTAGCTTGGAGTAGTACTAGGATGGGTGACCAGTCGGGAAGTTGACCCTGGCTTGCGCGTGAGTTACATGAATTGATTACCTAAGCGCGCTTAGCTTGGAGTAGTACTAGGATGGGTGACCAGTCGGGAAGTTGACCCCGGCTTGCGCGTGAGTGTGGGAAAAGTGTGCAGTTAAGGCTAGTGGTGATCTGTGGGGCCAGTCGTCATTCCTGAAACTCTACTAGAGCCTAGGGCAGTGGGCCCGGACATTACACATCATCTCTGACAGTCTTCTCTTAGTTTAAGGGACATGGATTGAACATTCAGAGGATGACTACTCCATGCCTCGAGTTCATTCGGGATATCAAAAATAAAGGAATTATAAAATCACTACAACACCTTACACAGATTATAGGTTGAAGTTGTTCTCCAACTTTCCATTCACTTAGGTAGCACTCATGTGTGACTAGGCACTACTCTCTTCTTGTGATATCATTAGATAGTTATGGACATTCATTGCAAATGTGATATGGGACCTATAGGGTCACACACAAAAGAACTCATCAAGAAGAGGAGTTTAATCTTGAATAATGATTGAATTGATTACTATAGTGTTTAGGTAATCAATTCATGTAACATATCAGTTGACTGCACCCCGACCAATCATGTCATTGGGTGAGATGGCCATTTTATGCACCAAACAATTGCCTTAGTGTTCATACAGTCGTTAGGGTTGTCAGGCTGGTCAGAAATTAAATTGGCTAAGATCTTCCCAAACTGAGATGTGAACCGATCGGTTCACTTTTATGATCCAACAAGTTCAGCTCGACTCACCAGACTACCGTTTGGGTGAGCAAGACGACCGTATCACATGTGTCATTTTGTTCAGTTGGCCAGAGGAAGGTTCTAGATACTTTCTCAGAATCATTTAAATTGCACAATTCTTATGGTGCAAGGAATTAATGTTTAGAATTAATGGGAAACAAATTGCCAAATTCATATGCAATTAAGAAATTAGGAAAGGTCCATCTCATAGTGTGAGATGACCGTCTTGTGTGACCAGACGACCACCTCATGGTTCGTAGGTTGTGAAAATTCAATATCTTCCTGTCTCTTCCACTCCTGCATAAATATCGAACTGAATGGAAACCCTGACCCTAACCCCACCTATAAATAGAGGGGTATCGGGGGCTTCCCAGAACACAACAATAACATAGACAATTGAGAATCGGTTGCTCTAACAATTGTTGTCCTCTCTGGTTGTGGTAATCCAAACAAGTCCTACCCGGTTAGGGAGGGATAGCTACAGGAGAGAACAACTAAAAATCATTGTTATGGGAGAGCAAGTTGGTGAGTCATATGCCAACGTGAGGGACAACTCTTTTCTGACTATTCTAGTTGAATGACAAATTTTCTAGTTGGTCTGTGTGGACTACTTTAGAGGTAGGAGTCCTTTGGTCGCTGCTAGGAGAGCAAAGTCAGTATGTAGTATGTGGCAAGACCATAAGAGCCTCTATAGAAGTTGTCCAATTCATTATTTGTGGTGAAGACTAGGAGCTACATAGCCTCAGTCCAAGAGCAACTAGAAAACAGTTGCATTAAAATGAGTTGTTATCACTGGACTTGCTCCAGGACTAGGTATAACTCGTTAAACCATCCTTCCTATTTTATAGTAGTTGATGGGATCTTGCTGTTATGGGAATATGGATAGAGAAAAATTTAGCTTATGCTTTTCTACTTTTAAGATGATCTTAAAAGGAATGATTGGGCTACCCATATCACCAAGGTGCACCTCCTTTTCCGGGAGCCCATCACTATGAAACTTTCGGGTAGATTAGACACAGACACTTCTTCATGGTTGATGCCACCTTTACTGAACTCCATAGTTAAGCGTGCTTAGCTTGGAGTAGTACTAGGATGGGTGACCAGTCGGGAAGTTGACCCTGGCTTGCGCGTGAGTTACATGAATTGATTATCTAAGCGCGCTTAGCTTGGAGTAGTACTAGGATGGGTGACCAGTCGGGAAGTTGACCCCGGCTTGCGCGTGAGTGTGGGAAAAGTGTGCAGTTAAGGCTAGTGGTGATCTGTGGGGCCAGTCGTCATTCCTGAAACTCTACTAGAGCCTAGGGCAGTGGGCCCGGACATTACACATCATCTCTGACAGTCTTCTCTTAGTTTAAGGGACATGGATTGAACATTCAGAGGATGACTACTCCATGCCTCGAGTTCATTCGGGATATCAAAAATAAAGGAATTATAAAATCACTACAACACCTTACACAGATTATAGGTTGAAGTTGTTCTCCAACTTTCCATTCACTTAGGTAGCACTCATGTGTGACTAGGCACTACTCTCTTCTTGTGATATCATTAGATAGTTATGGACATTCATTGCAAATGTGATATGGGACCTATAGGGTCACACACAAAAGAACTCATCAAGAAGAGGAGTTTAATCTTGAATAATGATTGAATTGATTACTATAGTGTTTAGGTAATCAATTCATGTAACATATCAGTTGACTGCACCCCGACCAATCATGTCATTGGGTGAGATGGCCATTTTATGCACCAAACAATTGCCTTAGTGTTCATACAGTCGTTAGGGTTGTCAGGCTGGTCAGAAATTAAATTGGCTAAGATCTTCCCAAACTGAGATGTGAACCGATCGGTTCACTTTTATGATCCAACAAGTTCAGCTCGACTCACCAGACTACCGTTTGGGTGAGCAAGACGACCGTATCACATGTGTCATTTTGTTCAGTTGGCCAGAGGAAGGTTCTAGATACTTTCTCAGAATCATTTAAATTGCACAATTCTTATGGTGCAAGGAATTAATGTTTAGAATTAATGGGAAACAAATTGCCAAATTCATATGCGATTAAGAAATTAGGAAAGGTCCATCTCATAGTGTGAGATGACCGTCTTGTGTGACCAGACGACCACCTCATGGTTCGTAGGTTGTGAAAATTCAAGATCTTCCAGTCTCTTCCACTCCTGCATAAATATCGAACTGAATGGAAACCCTGACCCTAACCCCACCTATAAATAGAGGGGTATCGGGGGCTTCCCAGAACACAACAATAACATAGACAATTGAGAATCGGTTGCTCTAACAATTTTTGTCCTCTCTGGTTGTGGTAATCCAAACAAGTCCTACCCGGTTAGGGAGGGATAGCTACAGGAGAGAACAACTAAAAATCATTGTTATGGGAGAGCAAGTTTGTGAGTCATATGCCAACGTGAGGGACAACTCTTTTCTGACTATTCTAGTTGAATGACAAATTTTCTAGTTGGTCTGTGTGGACTACTTTAGAGGTAGGAGTCCTTTGGTCGCTGCTAGGAGAGCAAAGTCAGTATGTAGTATGTGGCAAGACCATAGGAGCCTCTATAGAAGTTGTCCAATTCATTATTTGTGGTGAAGACCAGGAGCTACATAGCCTCAGTCCAAGAGCAACTAGAAAACAGTTGCATTAAAATGAGTTGTTATCACTGGACTTGCTCCAGGACTAGGTATAACTCGTTAAACCATCCTTCCTATTTTATAGTAGTTGATGGGATCTTGCTGTTATGGGAATATGGATAGAGAAAAATTTAGCTTATGCTTTTCTACTTTGTGCCCATATTTCCCAACACCCATCATCTACCTACGCTTCTAAATCCTTTCCACATGTGTTTCCTTTGTAGGAGGAGACACCTACTTGAACTCGAGCAGGTGTTGCCCAAATTTGTGATTGGATTCAAGTATCTCCTCACTGACAGCAATTCCAAACCATCCACTAGCCTCTATTAAGCCCCCCATCCATAAATTACCCATTTTCATCTACACCTTCATTGTTTGGGGGTGAACTCGAGGAAGAATCATGCAAAGGAGGCTAGAATATCAAGTAGGAGGACAAAAAGGATGAGATCTACCCATCTGGAGGTTAAGGAGCAAGATCCGCCTCTCCTCCACAAGCTAATCCATTCCTCTTCCTCTAAACTTGTATTGTTCTTCGTTTTTTTACAAATGATGTATTTCTATATTTTTTTAGTGTCAATCATTCTTGTCAATGTCTAGTTGAACTCCTCCTATCTATGTAGCCTATTTTGGTCATGTTTATGTACTTTGACTCAAGCAAGTAGTTCATATCTTGGCATGTTGTCATTTTACCTTCTCTTTTGGTTATGATTGTTTAGTTGACTGAACTCTATCTTATGTGAAGTTCCATTCTTATTAACCTCAAAAGATAAGTAGTAAACAAGGGTATAGAAGGTAGGTTGGATCTGAACTCTGAAAGGAAGACAAAGCAAGGAAGGTCTTCTTAGGCTCTAATCTGGGCACAAATCTTGCTAGATTTGAGCACAAATCTAGGAATGAATCTAATCAAACTTGAGGAGCTCAGATTGTAATTTGACTAATCTTTGTTTCTCCTAATGCTTGTAAATATCTTGGACCCTACAAGTAATTGGGATAGTTTGGGGTGTTTGTTCTTGTCCTCGATAGGGATACTAAACTATTTATGGGGTATTGGTCGCACTATGTGAGAGAGAGTGATGCCCCCATAGGAGTAGATACTGTGATACATGATGGATTAGGATATTATTTTTTCTACACTTATGGTGTTCGAGGGTTGCCTATGCCCGAAAATGAGATACATAAACAGTTATATTTGTGGTTACATAGCCTGAAACTCCTCTTAATTAGTAGAATTTGATGGAATCTATTTGTTATATTGTTTTATTTTCTTATTTATATTAACCTTCATGCATATCTACAATTAATTTTACTTATCTAAGTAAGTACAAAGTCTTAGATAGCTAAATGTCCCCACATTCCTATGTTTGACCTCGTTTCACTACTTTGACCCTACATAATGTTATGAGTGTCACAAGGGTTTCCAGATATAAATTTAAAAACTAACCCTTAAGGGACTATGGTAACTTTGGACACATCTCAAGGGAGATCAGAGGACTTTTCTTTGTTTCAACTACGTTGATATTCATTTCAATTTCCTCAGGAAATGTAAGAACCTCATTAGCCTCTAGATTCACCACAATGCGTGTCTCTTTCTGGTTCGCTTCTTTCCCATTAGTTTTTAGTTGTTTTTGTGGATTGTTCTATGATTGTTTGAGATATCCCCCGAGTATCTTCCTTTTTAATGCATTTTCCATGTTCTTCTTCTTTTTTCAAAACCTTGATAGGTCGTTTGTTGTGCTCCCTGGCCTCTTTGATTGCTTCAGTCTCCTCTACACCCTTTCCTTCTGAGTCCACATTCTCATCATTCATCCAGCCTACAAATTTATTATTAGGGCTAGTTTCTGGTGGTTTCTCTAATATACTCCTTTCCTTCTTCTACTACCTCCTATATTCTTCTGGGTTTTCTAGTTGTTCATGTTGTCATTAGCCTCATGCTTATCCTCCCTCAGGTGTTTTCCACAAGTTTCAGTTGAGGTTGAGAATTCCTTACATTTTTCCCTGCCATTTTTAGATATATACCCCTCCTTGCCACATGTTGTGCATGTCCATGAGAATCCCTCATATTCAACCTCATATTTTACAACATTGATTAGCATTGAAGGTATTAGTTGCCTTACAGTGTTTATCTCCAATGCAAGTTCAACAAACTTGCTCTAAATTTTGTTGGCAGTGTGGGTATGCATTTTTTTTAGTATGCCAAGATCCATACCTATATATTTGAGCATGCTAGATATGTACAAGTGGAGGGGAATTTAGAATATGCATCCATGAGACAATGTATTCTGGGTACACCTTTGTAGGGACAAAATTGGGGTACCATTCTCAAACAACGACATTACACCCAAAAAGCTTCCATGGTCCACCTATAAGTGCCATTTCATAATCAAATTTACATGATGATTTTACACCCCATGTCTAGTGAATATGTTAAATCTTCTATTTCAGGTTGCACAAAAGCTTCTTTGACCTCTCAGAGTCAAGTATTCAACATTAGTGCCTATCAGTCTAATGACCACTACATATTTATGTAGCCTAACAAGGTTGTCTTGTGCTTCTGATATGATCACCACTGTCATTTCACCTTCAATCTCTCCTAGACTTACATCTTTCATATAGATTTTCTCTTCAAAGAGTTTATATAATAAGAATTCGTTATTTGCTGACCCGAGATTGCTAGAACCTACCTTATAAAAAGTTGCTGAAAGTTTTTGATACACCTCTACTATCTCTTATGTTCTCCCAAGAATAAGGTATGTAGTCACCCTCTGATTATATATATATATATATATATATATATATATATATATATATATATATATATATATACATATATATATGTATACATATATATATGCGCACACACACCTACATATCCTTGGTGTCAAGCCTTCTCTTACAACACATTTGCATCTTTTTTTAACATGTAGGGAGGTTAGCATACTTGTACAATTTTCCTCAAGACAATTTTATTTCTATCTGTTTATGTATATATTTGATATATCTTTGTATCGTGTGAGACATGCATGCTTATTCATGCAGTGTGTTTGATTTTTTTCTCTTAGAGTGTGTCACTGCCCAATCTTATTTGTGATCTAGTGATGTCATTTGTGCATGTACCTAAGGAATACATGGCACAAATGACTATGTCTATCAAAATTTATCCAGACCTATAGATATGAATCAAATTCTTTAACCTAGAAAAATCTATCAAAAACTTTTCTATCTCACCTCACTGCTCAATCTATTTAAAGCACTTCATTGGCATGGAAACGATTAATTCCAACATTGAATTTGGTCATATGTTTCTACTTTTGGAGTTATAGTTGGTTCGTTTGGATTAATCTAGAGGTAGGAGTCTTTTAGTTGCTGTTAGGAGAGCAAAGTCAGCCCATAGTCCAAGACGATACCACAGGAGTTGTTGCAGAAGCTCTCATATTTGTTGTTCGTGGTTAAGATCAGGAGCTGCACAATAACTATCCAAGAGCAACAAGAAAACAATTTTATTGAAGTGAGTTGTTGTTGCTAGACTTGCTCCAGGATCATGTATATCGTTAAACTATCCTTCCTATTTCATAGTAGTTGAGGCAATCATATTTTTATGGGAATATGAATAGATAAAAAATTTGTTTTTTCTGCTATACTTTGTGTCTGTATTTCCCAACAGTAATATCAGAGCCAACTCAATTTACTATGTTTTATGATAATTGATATGGTCAGATTTTTAGTTTTATCATTTATTTATTGCATATGATATGAATATTTAAATGGTCTCATATGTATATCCTATCAAAGATCACATCTCAAATAGTCTTCTCTTGGTTTAAGGGACATGGATTGAACATTCAGAGGATGACTACTCCATGCCTTGAGTTCATTCAGGATATCAAAAATAAAGGAACTATACAATCACTACAACACCTTATACAGATTATAGGTTGAGGTTGTTCTCTAACTTTCCATTCACTTAGGTAGCACTGATTTGTGACTATGCACTAATCTCTTCTTGTGATGTCATAAGATAGTTATGGACATTCATTTCCAATGTGATATGGGACCTATAGGGTCACACACAAAAGAACTCATCTAGAAGAGGAATTTAATCTTGAATAATGATTGAATTGATTACTATAGTGTTTAGGTACTCAATTCATGTAACATATCAACTGACTGCACTCGACCAATCATGTCACTATGTGAGATGGCCATTTTATGCACCAAACAATTGCCTTAGTGTTCATACGGTCGTTTGGGTTGTCAGGTTGATCAGAAATTAAATTGGCTAAGATCTGCCCAAACTGAGATGTGAACCGACCGGTTCACTTTTATGAACCAACTGGTTCAGCTTGACTCACCATACGACCGTTTGGGTGATCAAGACGACCGTCTCACATGTGTGATATTGCTCAGTTGGCCAGAGGAAGGTTCTAGATACTTTCTCAGAATCATTTAAATTGCACAATTCTTATGGTGTAAGGAATTAATGTTTAGCATTAATGGGAAACAAATTTCCAAATTCATATGCGATTGAGAAATTAGGAAAGGTACCGGTCCATCTCATAGTCTGAGATGACCATCTCGTGTGACCAGACGACCACCTCATGGTTCGTAGGTTTTGAAAATTCAAGATCTTCCAGTCTCTTCCACTCCTGCATAAATCTCGAACTGACTGGGAACCCTGACCCTAGCCCCACCTATAAATAGAGGTGTACCCGGGGCTTCCTAGAACACAACAATAACATAGACAATTGGGAATCGGTTTCTCTAACAATTTTTGTCCTCTCTGGTTGTGGTAACCAAAACATTCCAAACAAGTCCTACCCGATTAGGGAGAGATAGCTACGGGAGAGAACAATTGAAAATCATTGTTGTGGGAGAGCAAGTTGGTGAGTCGTACGCCAATGTGAGGGACAACTCTTTTCTGACTATTCTAGTTGAGTGACAAGAGTTCTAGTTGGTCCGTGTGGACTACTTTAGAGGCAGGAGTCCTTTGGTCGCTGCTATGAGAGCAAAGTCATTCTGTAGTATGTGGCGAGACCATAGGAGCCGCTACAGAAGTTGTCCTATTCGCTATTCGTGGTGAAGACCAGAAGCTACATAGCCACGGTCCAAGAGCAACTAGAAAATAGTAGCATTGAAATGAGTTGTTATCACTGGACTTGCTCCAGGACTAGGTATAACTCATTAAACCATCCTTCCTATTTTATAGTAGTTGATGGGATCTTGCTGTTATGGGAATATAGATAGGTAAAAATTTAGCTTCTGCTTCTATACTTTGTGCCTGTATTTCCCAACACCGATCATCTACCTACACATCCAAATCCTTTCCACATGTGTTGCCTTTGTAGGAGGAGACACCTACTTGAAATTGAGCAGGTGTTGCCCAAATTTGTGATCAGATTCAAGTATCTCCTCACTGACAGCAATTCCAAACCATCCACTAGCCTCTATTAAGCCCCCCATCCATAAATTACCCATTTTCATCTACACCTTCATTGTTTGGGGGTGAACTCGAGGAAGAATCATGCAAAGGAGGCTAGAAGATCAAGTAGGAGGACAAAAAGGATGAGATCTACCCATCTGGAGGTTAAGGAGCAAGAGCCGCCTCTCCTCCACAAGCTAATCCATTCCTCTTCCTCTTAACTTATATTGTTCTTCTTTGTTTTTTACAAATGTTGTATTTCTATATTTTTTTAGCGTCAACCATTCTTTTCAATGTCTAGTTGAACTCCTCCTATCTATGGAGCCTATTTTGGGCATGTTTATGTACTTTGACTCAAGTAGGTAGTTCATATCTTGGCATGTTGTCATTTTACCTTCTCTTTTGGTTATGATTGTTTAGTTGACTGAACTCTATCTTATGTGAAGTTCCATTCTTATTAACTTCAAAAGATAAGTAGTAAAAATGGGTATAGAAGGTAGGTTGTATTTTAACTCTGAAAGGAAGACAAAGCAAGGAAGGTCTTCTTATGCTCCAATCTGGTTACCAATCTTGCTAAATTTGAGAACAAATCCAGGAATGAATCTAATCAAACTTGAGGATCTCATATTGGAATTTGACTAATCTTTGTTTCTCCTAATGCTTGTAAATATCTTGGACCCTACAAGTAATTGGGATAGTTTGGGGTGTTTGAACTTTCCCTCGATAGGGATACTAAACTATTTATGGGGTATTAGTCGCACTATCTGAGAGAGAGTGATGCCCCCATAGGAGTAGATATCGTGATACATGATGGATTAGGATATTAGTTTTTCTACAATTATGGTGTTCGAGGGTTGCCTATGCCCAAAAATGAGATACATAAACCGTTATATTTGTGGTTACATAGCCTGCAACTCCTCTTAATTAGTAGAATTTGATGGAATCTATTTGCTATATTATTTTATTTTTATATTTATATTAACCTTCATGCATGTCTACAATTAATTTTTCTTATCTAAGTAAGAACAAAGTCTTAGATAGCTAAATGTCCCCACATCTCTATGTTTGACCTCGTTTCACTACTTTGACCCTATATAATGTTATGAGTGTCACAAGGGTTTCCAGATATAAATTCAAAAACTAACCCTTAAGGGACTATGGTAACTTTGGACACATCTCAAGGGAGATCAGAGGACTTTTCTTAGTTTCAACTGTGTTGATATTCATTTCAATTTCCTCAGGAACCTTAAGAACCTCATTAGCCTCCAAATTCACCACAATGTGTGTCTCTTTCTGGTTCGCTTCTTTCCCATTAATTTTTAGTTGTTTGTGTGGATTGTTCTAGGATTGTTTGAGATATCCCCCGAGTATCTTCCTTTTTTTATGCATTTCCCATGTTCTTCTTATTTTTTCCAAACCTTGATAGGTCATTTGTTGTGCTCCCTCACCTCTTTGATTGCTTCAGTCTCCTCTACACCCTTTCCTTGTGAGTCCACATTCTCCTCATTCATCAAGCCTGCAAATTTATTATTAGGGCTAGTGTCTGGTGGTTTCTCTAATATACTCCTTTCCTTCTTCTACTACCCCCTCTATTCTTCTGGGTTTTCTAGTTGTTCATGTTGTCATTAGCCTCATGCTTATCCTCCCTCAGGTGTTTTCCACAAGTTTCAGTTGAGGTTGAGAATTCCTTATAGTTTTCCCTGCCATTTTTAGATATATACCCCTCCTTGCCACATGTTGTGCATGTCCTTGAGAAATCCTCATATTCAACCTCATATTCTACAACACTGATTAGCATTGAAGGTATTCATTGCCTTACAGTGTTTATCTCCAACGCAAGTTCAATAAACTTGCTCTAAATTTTGTTGGCAGTGTGGGTATGCATTTTTTTTTAGTATGCCAAGATCCATACCTATATATTTGAGCATGCTAGATATGTACAAGTGGAGTGTAATTTAGAGTACACACCCATGAGACAATGTATTCTGGGTACACCTTTATTGGCACAAAAATGGGATACCATTCTCAAACAACGACATTACACCGAAAAAGCTTCCATGGTCCACCTATAAGTGCCATTTCATAATCAACTTTACATGATGATTTTACACCCCCATGTCTAGTGAATATGTTAAATCTTCTATTTGAGGTTGCACAAAAGCTTCTTCGACTTCTCAAAGTCAAGTATTTAACATTAGTTCCTCTCATTCTGATGACCACTACATATTTATGTAGCCTAACAAGGTTTTCTTGTGCTTCTGATATGATCACCACTATCATTTCACCTTCAATCTCTCCTAGACTTACATCTTTCATAGAGATTTTCTCTTCAAAGAGTTTATATAATAAGAATTTGTTATTTGTTGGCCCAAGATTGCTAGAACCTACCTTACAAAAAGTTGCTGAAAGTTTTTCATACACCTCTACTTTCTCTTTTGTTCTCCCAAGAATAAGGTATGTAGTCACCCTCTGGTTTATATATATATATATATATATATATATATATAGTCAAGCTGGAATATACTCAAGTGTACCAGAGATGCTAGACACCTCAATCGTTTTCTATCATGAAGCAATTATTTTGAAAGTCCAAACCATTGATCTTCTTAAATATCTTAAGAACATATTATATAATAAATTTGATCTTATTTGGACACTTATAGGTCATGTATCTAAAGGAGGCAAAAAATAATGCATTTCAAATTAGTTATATGTGTCGATTTTATTATCCTTGGATGGGTGATTTACACTCATCCAAATGGGCCCAAATTTTTTATCTATCCTGTTGTTATCATAACACCGAAGATCAATGGTTTAGATTTTGCAAAAATATGGTCTATATAGGCAAATATCATTAGGGTGTACATTGTAATCTATACATTTGAGTGTATTCTGGCCTGACTCTCTCTCTCTCTCTCTCTCTCTCTCTCTCTCTCTCTCTCTATATATATATATATATATATATATATATATATATATATATATATGCACACACACACCTACATATCCTTGGTGTCATGCCTTCTCCTACAACACACTTGCATCTTTTTTTAACATGTAGGGAGGCTAGCATACTTGTACAATTTTCCTCAAGCTAGTTTTATTTTTGTATGTTGATGTCGATATTTGATATATCTTTGTATCGTGTGAGACATGCATGCTTATTCAATCAGTGTGTTTGGTTTTTTCTCTTAGAGCGTGTCACTGCCCAATCTTATTCGTGATCTAGTGATGTCATTTGTTCATGTACCTAAGGAATACATGTCACAAATGACTTATGACTATCAAAATTTATCCAGACCTATAGATATGAATCAAATTCTTTAACCTATAAAAATCTATCAAAAACCTTTTCTATCCCACCTCACTTCTCAATCTATTTAAAGCACTTCATTGGCATGGAAACGATTAATTCCAACATTGAATCTGGTCATATGTTTTTACTTTTAGAAGTCAGCATACAAATTAAACCACATCAATTTTAGTTATTTGACAAATCGGTGTATTTTTTAAAATGTATTTTCAGCACTTTGAATAATGATTGAACTACTCACAAAAAAATCAAAATTCAATCCTATCCAATTCTATTTGGATCTTACATGACTTTAATATTTGATCAAAATAAAATCCCTAAATAAATATCATTGCAGAGGCCCAAGCTACAAATTGGGTTGTCAATCCTTTTCGTATGGCAAAATACAATAATCTAAAGACCAAATCTGAGGAAGTAGATATGACATCATCATGTTCCTATTAATGATATGTATATGTGTCGTAAGAGGGAAATAGAATCATCAGTATACACATCAAAGGTATCAAAAGCAAAGGGGAGGAAATAATGATGGTTTGCTTCACATGCAGCCTCACGTTTACGAACTTTATGTTTAGCCGCATCAGAAGTTTTTTGTCCATCCTTGAATTTACTCAAACCATTCCCAACTAATGGAGAGACAACACAAGTGTCCTTACCATCGGTCCAATCGAATAACAATATATGAGCATGTCTTTGGGCATGAAGTCCATCACTACATGTCTCTAGAAAGGTGATTGAAGCTTCTTTCGATGCTTTTATACCAAGCATGAGAGAATAATGTCAAAAAGGACATCTCGAATAACATCATGAAGAAACTTGAATCCTAAACATGTGTGACAATTCACTACATGGTCACCAAAGGAATCAAGATTGACACAATGACAAAGGAGAAAGCATTCATTTTCAGGATATAAACGAATCATCAAAATAACTTTAAATTTTGATTTAATTGCATCATGCATTCTTAGAACGTGTTTCACAATACTACTATTGTGTTTACGTGTTTTTAAACGTTAAAAATAACTTTTATTGTATTTGACGTCGAGTGTAGAATGATTTCCATGTAGCGATCCACACACTATATTTGTCAATTATGTTTCGCATAGATGTCAAAAGCTACTTATTATGTAGATGTCAAAAACTACTTAATGTCTCGTACACGTATGCGTACAACTTAGCCTTCAATTATGTTAGTTATAAACAAGTGCTTGCTCTTGGTATCAATAATATGTGAAACGTTGACGACCTTTATTATGTTCGACTTCGAATAACAAAAGTTATTTTGATTTTTTAAATACTCAACGTCGATCTAAAAAAAATTAAATATTATTTTCAATTATGAGAAACATATAGGTCAAGGGACCATTTGTTCGATAATATTATAAAGTGAAACATTAGCAACAACAAAACAACAAATGCTTTTTTTATTCTTTAGAACAAAGTGTCTACGACCAAAACCCGACAAGCCAAGTTCGTATATGTTTTAGTGTGACCACTTTAAAATTGGAGTGTGCTATGTATGTGGACTCTATGAGACTCAATATGCAATGCAAGTTGTTCTTCACCACAAAACAAATAATATAACAAACAAAATATATTATTTTATTAAATTGTCTTTTTATTTTGTAGTAGAGGATGACTCGATTCCATTTTAAATTCCAAAATGTGTCCATATAGTTAGCTTTTTTAAAATTTACCATTTTTCCCTCCACTTGTCTTACAACCCCAATTTTTGGGTTCTTTTGGTGAGAAATGCAATTTCTCCTATTAAAGACATATGAACAAATAATTATGTGATTTGTTTTGGAATGTATGAATTTCATGTACAATAATAGTCTTGTTGGTTGCTTAGTGGGCTTTATTGGTTGTTGGGCCCAATAACAAGAAAAAGAAAATGGAAATTCAAATGATAAATGAAAAATAAGAAAAGGAGAAAAGAAAGAGGTAGAAAACTCTATAAGGTAAAGGAATATCCTCCATGAGGGGATTTGTGCCTTTAAGGTTCCTTGAGGTCCAAGGAGTCCAAAATAGCAAGATAATGGCATAAGAAAGAGGAAATACCAATTAAATTGGTTTTATTAAAGGATAGATTGCTTAGGAAGGAAATACCCTTTTCCTTTGGAATTTGGGTTTCAAATTTAATACACAAGTAGATAATGTCAAGCCATAGTTTCCTTTAAAATTTGAATGAAAATGATTAAACAAGGAGAGAGAGATATATTTTACAAGTTTCCTTTGAATAACACATAATTTTCTTGTTTTAAAAGAAAAGGGAAACAAGGGAGCGATGACAGCCATCAGATCCCCACGTGGTCCAGGGGACCACAGATCCAACGATGGTTGTGCATCGTCTAGCCCGAGTTATAGAAGGAAAGGGAGAGGGGAAAGAATCTAAACTTTCTCGTGTTTTATGCAATAATCTGAGGTGTGGATGAGTCCATCACCTTTAGGAGTATGTTCCGAGTAGAACTAACCCAATTTATGGGTAGTTTCGTCGACTAACGCGGAAGTCCCCAAACCATCAGAATCTTACAGTTGACCCTATATATAGGGGAGGGCGCTCGAGGGTATCCGCGCACCTAAAACCTACCCTCACATCTTCGGAGAGCGACGATGAATTTATTGGCGAGTTCAATTGGACGATCGACCCTGGCCTTCCCCCTCTTCGATCTGTCGACCTTGTCGGAGAGTCGGCAGCTTGCTGGTGGTGACGGAATGAAACCTGCCACCAATTGAAGAGGTGGGCGAGTTCGAGAGAGCCAGGCGAAGCTCTAAGTATGATCAGTTTGATCGCAGACGCATTGACGCCCAGAGTCAACCCCTGAATTGACTCGGTTGGGTTGCTCGCGAGCTAGCCCAAGGTTGAAGAAGACCTAGGGGTAAAAGACCCATTTGCCCTCCCGTCTCTGCAAACCAGGTAAAGGCATATTTGCCTTTTGTTTCTTTTCAATCGCGAGTGAGGCGCATGTTTGTGGATCGTTAGATCCAGCGTGGTCCAGCGGACCATCGATCAAACGGCCTACAATTTTCTAAAAATAACAGATAATCCAAGATAATGTTTTTCTTTACAAAATTCGTAGAGATTGCTAGGAAGCTCTGATGACTAAACTTATTATATGAAAATTTCTCAGAAAAATATGAGGAACATGATAAAAATAGTTTGAGAACCTGATTTTGTTCCTAATTACAAAAGTATGTTAAGTTGATGAAAAGTGCATTAAAATTTAGTTAGAAACCCTAATTGAGATTAATGATTGAATATATGACGCTTAATGGGTTAATTTGAGTAATAAGAACCTATTGAATGATAATGGTAGATTCAAATCTGATCTAGATGAGAAATTGCATGTTTTAGGGTTTTAAACCAAGAATATATGATAATGTATCTAGAAACCCTAATTTAGGGTAAAAGAAGAGATGAATATGTTTAATTCGAAATATATTGAAATATGTTGATAAATGTTAATCCTAAGCCTTTTAGGAGAGATAGGATATGATGGTTAGGGTTTATGAGTAGTTTTGCTTATTTAGGTTTTTTAGTTATAAAAGTGATAGCAAAACCCTAATTGCAAGTGGAACCCTAAAAAGGAGTAGAAACCCTAAGGAGCAAGTTAGATTGGATATATCTTAATAACATGAGTAGTAAAAGGAAATTGTATGGTTATTTCAGGATCCTTGTTGGGGGAATTGCTTGCTTGCCTGGATTTCATATTTGCTTGGACTATTCCTATCTTGTTTCGGCTGAACATGTATGTGGTTACGCTTATGGTTAAATCGCTTTAGTTTTCCGGCGATTTCTGAAGTTTTACCGATTGCTTGGAATAATTGCTTGATTGTCTTTTATTTCATGCAATTATAAAGTGACTATGATTATCACCATAAATATATATGGATAACTAGCTAAAATCCTAGTCCTCCTCTATATCTTTGATGTTGATGAAATAGATGACCTAGTACATGGTCTACCCGTGAGGTATGATCAGCAGGTTATTACGAGTCAGGAATTGGACTACCTTTGGGTAGGGCCATGCGACTCCACAACCCTATGTATTGATCTACCTGTAAGGTAGGATCATGGGGGTTAGTTGAGATCTACCATGTGAGAGGTAGTATCTATGTCCACTGTAGGGACAACACAGAGGCTAGGGTATGTAAGGATTGAGTAGTCATGTTTAAAATGTAAAGTTTGTTTTGTTAAATCATAATTACTTACAATATGTTGCTACAATTAAATGCAAGATTATTGGTTCCCCCACATACCAGTATAATTCGTTATATTGACCGACGTTTTGTTTGTCGGCGTTTTAGGTTTATCAAGAAAATAGATATTCATTTAAAGTGACAATGATGGAATAAAGCTTAATAATTATTGGAGGGTTTAAATAAATAGATGTTATATGGGGTAAAGTCCCTCAACTCCTATATTTTGCAAGGTATGAGAAAAGAAAAAATTTATTCCATTATAAAGATTAGTTGTTGTAGAATTTATTAATTATTATTGATTATTTGCCAAACCACTGATCCTGTTTCAAGATAACGCCTCTGACCTCTTGGTCTCCCTTAATTGAGGGTTACCGAGAAGTGGGGTCATTACAATTGGTATCAGAGCGATGGTTTTCTATTTGATCTATAATAATTATTAAATTTTACAAACTCTTTAGAACCCAAGGGAGTTATTAGAGGATTTTCTAAGGACGGAGGTGTCTAGAAAAGGATCACGGTCTGGGGGCTGGCAATATTTTCCTCCGCCCCTCTAGTCAGTCACGAGGACTCCCGGATGAAGTGTGACTGCCTAGCCAATGTTTGAGGTACTGACTCAAAATAAGATACCTATTAGGACTCTCATCTTTTTCATCCCTTCTCAACCCTAATTCATTTAAGGATCCTAAGATTTAGGGCTTTTCTCTCTCCTCCCCACCCTCTTGAGGTCAGGGTATGTTTGATGAGATTAAGAAATCCTCCACCAAATTAATGAAAATCATGTAAACAAGATGTCATGGACATAAGTTTAATAGTTTATGCGTAAACTAATGATTAGTTGCATGCTTAGTTTGCATGACATGTGTTGTCGTGCCCTCAGGAGAGACGTGAGGTTAGACCTTCTTGTTAGGAGGATAGTATAGGGTTAGACTTGGAGGCAGGGGCCTCCAGGAAGAGGGTGAGACCTGGCGCATCCTCTGAGGACGATGCTAACCCTAACCCTAAGAGGTTCATAAAGAGAGAGATGACATGATGAGATAGATATCATGGTCGACCATGTACATGGGTTGACATGCACATTGGTTTTGAGAACCCATGAGAAGCAGGAGCTAGGTTTGACCTAGTGTGTTTGGTGACCCGACCTTGGAAGGGTCGTGCCTATTAGGGTGAAGGATAGCTCCTTCATCGAAAAGGATAGTGGTGACCATATAGAAACCTTTATGGGCTTTTATGAGCATAAAAGAGCATGAACCTATGTAGGAGAGCACGTCAATAGTGCAAGAAGTAGGTTGAGACCTAGGCCAAAAGGGCATGTCGGATAGCTTATAAGATAAGCACGTAGAGCTTTGGATAATCTTGGTCAGACATAGGTCTTGATAGTATGTTTCACCCATGTAGGTGTAGGTAGGTATCCTTAAGAGCTTGATCCACCTTCTTGAGAAAGAACCTTTAGTGATAAGGTCGGTTGTAGGGTTAGCTCTAGAGAGAGAGTAAGACCCAAGAAAGAAGGTTGGAAGCTTAGACTCTAAGACATGAGGGACCATTAGAGGTTGGGTATGTCCTGGCCTATAATGGACGGCCTAAGAGGATGGTTGTGGTTGTTTTGTGCATGATCCTAGGAGACTCATTGTACCTTGGATGCCTTTAGAGGAACCAAACCCTAGAAGGAGGAAGAGGCTCATGGAACCAAGGTATAGATGTTTTAGATGCCTACCTTGTAGGTATAGGAAGAAAGTTCCTTAAACCGAAGAGGTATAGTAACAAGTTATGAGGTCTCACACTGAGTCGGTTGTCCTTGTGTAGGACTCCACGTTGTTGTTCACGTAGAAGAATGGTGGGAAGTGTATGCCCTACCTTGTGCATGTTTGGTTTGTGGTTGGACAGTTGATGCATAAGGAGTGAACCTAGGATTCCTAGACCTAAGAGGGGAAGTACCATACCTGGTGTGCCTGATGCTCATGAAGATGCTTGAGTTCTTACAAATTGGAGCATGGCACCCCTCAGGATTAGAGGAAAAGGAAACCCCTTGGCTAGGGTATATGTTTGATGAACCCCTCACACATAGGTTGGTGACATATGCATGTATATTGTTGGTCCAATGTTGAGGGATAGTAGCACGTGTGACATACTAAGGAACCCAATTTGGCTTAGTGGGTTGTCTTCTTGCTAGCTACGTGCCTTAGTGGCTTGATAGGGCTAAGCATTCACATGATGATGTAAACCCTGGATGTAGGGACGTTTGTGACCTTGGTTGCTATCAAGAGATAGTTTTCTCCCATCTTGGGGAGGGACCCTACTGTAGGGTGAGTATCAGCTTTTGTGAAGGTTCAAAGTAACCTAAAGAGGTCTCATAGGAGCTTGATGAACTAAGTGGAGAGTACATAGTAAGAGCACGAATCTATAGACCCAAGTTTGACCATATCTAAAGGGCATGAGGATATGTTGCCATGGAGGTAACCTGCATGGGGCCAGATCGAGGAAGGTAGGTCGCCATGATCCCTATGAAAGGATGTAAGTTTGTACACATTGAGATGATGGAGTTTTGGGTAAAGATTCAAGAATGAGATGTGCTATGATGGAATCCTAAGTCAATACTAAGGTCATGAAAGGATAAGACTGATGGAAGTAGGAGTTGTCTGTTTCCTGAATGCACAAGACCATAGGGTCAAGAGGTAACAACTACCTTTGTCCAAGGCCCATGGGTTATGAGGTTGGACACCTTCATGAGTTCATGGGGCCTAAGGGGTAAATGTGATAGGCACTCTCTAGATGCATATAGGTCATGTCACTCCAAAAGTGTCGGCACGCTAAAGACCTTGAGGTAACGACTAAGGATTGTACATAAAGGAGATATGTTAAGATCCAAAAGGTGATGGGAAAAGTCTTCCCATGGGTGTAGACCCATAATCGAATTGTTTATGTTGTGGAGACATGTGATGTACGTTTCAACTTAGTTTAAAAAGTGTCATGGCAATGTGTGATGTATCATCTCTACTCTTGGAACGGGATGAACTCTGTATTTGGACTGCATCCAAATGCTTATTTCCTCTTATTATGGGTGGGAGAGATAGGGCAATATGCATGTCATACACTAAGGATAAAGATGATATGAGTTGAAACATTACTACGATGTATGAGGATAGAGCTAGTCGTGTACCTTTGTGGAGGGTAAGATGTATGGATGGTTTACAAACATGAAGAGAACTAATGTAGTCATCATGAAGACGTTTTATCAAGGGCAGCATGGAATTTATGAGTTGTACAAGCTTGATAGCTAAGATGATGAGCTCGAAGTTTTCTTGACTCGGTTAGCCCTAAATCCGAGATGAGGGTTAAAAGTGGAATATATGAAGGTTTATGTCTTCATCGCTACCTAGCACATAAGGATGTAAGGTGGTAACTGATGCTCTTTATCAAGACGCAGTTGTCTCGTTTAGCCAGTAGAGAGGCTAGAAGAGGTGGTTGGGTGAACCCTAAGATTGTGAGACATGTATGGTTAACACCCAGATACAACCAAACTCGTTGGTCAAGTGGTGGTTGCTTGGTTAGCCAGTCTAGGGCTTGATGTGATAATAGGATGGCTGAAGAACCTCACATACACCTCTCAGGAAAGGAAGGTGATGGAACCCATGAATAGAGTGTTCTAGGGTTTCCGAGAAGTCAACCTCGAGGAATCATGACATGCAGGAGCTTGTGATGATAAGTACACCCTGCATCGTGGTACTACTAAAATGATTAGAGTTTGTAGTAGTGCTTTGAATACCTAAGATGAAGAAGTAGATAGAGTTGCATGTGGCTTGTCTCCATGCATGCCAGTGGGTAAAGGTCAAACACCGGTAACCCAGTAAGTTGCTACGGACAATGCAGAGTCCCCGAGAGAGAATGGTAGTGGATCACCATGGACGTTGTGGTGAGTCTCCCCTGGACCAAGGGAGGTCATGATGCAATATGGGTTACGGTAGATTGCCTTACTAAGTTGACCAAATCCCTTGCCTAAGAAAGAGGGCATTGTCAGTGTGATAGATATGGTTGAACTATATATGAGAGAGGTAGTTCATCTACTCTGTGATCTGAGTTTGATATCATGAGTATGACCTCAAGTTCACTTCCATGTTGTGGAAGTAGGTACAAGAAGAACTTGATACTAGATTGAAGTTGAGTACAACTTATCACCCCTAACAGATAGTTAGTATGATCCAAACTAGAGGGTCTGATGAGAGTGTGTGTGCTCGTTCAAGGTGATACATGGGGACAGTCCATGTCCTATGAGAGTTTGTTATGATAGCCACCATAGCTAGTATCGGGATGTATGAAGCTCTGTGAGGGAGGATGTGTCGGTCACCACCTCACTTGGATGATGTCGGTGAGAGGACCTTGTGAAGGTCAAAGAGACCACAGTGTATGCAGATGAAGACACTTCAATTGATAAATGGCTGAGAAAGCCCAGGATTGACATGAGTCATGAGCCTATGTGAAGTAGACTGACATGTAGTTCGATGTGGGTGGACATGTGTTATGAAAACCCAACCCCTCTGAGCTATAGATGAGAAAGATGAGTCCTTGATACATAGGTCCATTTGAAATGGATTGGTGGAGATGCTTATGTGTAGCCTTACCCCTCGAGATAACATGATGTATGGTGTGTTCCATGAGTCCGATCTAGAGTACTATGTGAGGTACCCAATCCATGTGCTGAGCCATGAACCTATTAAGCTTCAAGAGAGACGCTAAAGTATCCTGAGTCACCAACGAGGGTACGAGATACCAAGGTGAGAGAGAACTCAAATGTAATAATATAAGATGATGAAGGTTCTTTGGAAGCACCATGGAGAGGGTGAAGCCACATGGGAGCAATGATGAACATAAGAAAGTCTTATCCTATTTGTTTGTATGCTTGGTGGAATTTTGAGGGCAAAATTCCTATAAGAGGGGAAGGATGTTACAACCCCAATTTTCGGGTTCTTTTGGTGAGAAATGCAATTTCTCCTATTAAAGACATATGAACAAATAATGAAGTGATTTGTTTTGGAATGTATGAATTTCGTCTACAATAGCCTTGTTGGTTGCTTAGTGGGCTTTATTAGCTATTGGGCCCAATAACAAGAAAAAGGAAAAGGAAATTCAAATGATAAATGAATAAATAAGAAAAGGAGAAAAGAAAGAGGTAGAAAACTCTAGAAAGCAAGGGAATATCCTCCATGAGGGTATTTCATGCCTTTAGGGTTCCTTGAGGTCCAAGGAGTCCAAAATAGCAAGATAATGGAACAAGAAAGAGGAAATACCAATTAAATTGGTTTTATTAAAGGATACCTTTCTTATGAAGGAAATACCATTTTCCTTTGGAATTTGGATTTCAAATTTAATACACAAGTAGATAATGCCAAGCTAGAGTTTCCTTTAAAATTTGAATGAGAATGACTAAACGAGGAGAGGGATATATATTTTACAAGTTTCCTTTAAATAACACATAATTTCCTTGTTTTTAAAGAAAAGGGAAACAAGGGAGCGATGACAACCGTTGGATCCCCGCGTGGTCTAGGGGACCATGGATCCAATGATGGTTGTGCATCGTCTAGCCCGAGTTACAGAAGGAAAGGGAGAGGGGAAAGAATCTGAACTTTCTTGCATTTTATGCAATAATCTGAGGTGTGGATGAGTCTATCACCTTTAGGAGTATGTTCCGAGTAGAACTAACCCAATTTATGGGTAGTTTCGTTGACTAAAGTGGAAGTCCCCAAACCATCGGACTCTTACAGCTGACCCTATATATAGGGGAGGGCGCTCGAGGGTACCCACACACCTAAAACCTACCCTCACATCTTTGGAGAGCGACGGTGAATTTATTGGCGAGTTCAATTGGACGATCGACCCTGACCTTCCCCCTCTTCTACTTGTCAACCTCGCCAGAGAGCCGACGGCTTGCTGGCAGTGAAGGAACAAAGCCCGCCACCAATTGAAGAGGTGGGCGAGTTTGAGAGAGCCAGGCGAAGCTCTCAGTCCGATCAGTTTGATCGCAGATGCACTGACGCCCGAAGTCAACCCCTGAGTTGACTCAGTTGGGCTGCTCGCGAGCTAGCCTAAGGTTGAAGAAGACCTAGGGGGTCTTTGCCCTCCCGTCTCTGCAAAATAGGTAAGGGCATATTTGCCTTTTGTTTCTTTTCAATCGTGAGTGAGGCACGATAACTGGGCGGGTTCATGGCTCATGAAAATTCATTTGTAAGAGAAAAACATGCTAAAAGACCCATTTGTAGGGAAAATCAAATTTGACATCAAATTGATTCGATTTGAATTATCTAGAGGATACCAGCGTGGTCCAGTGGACCATCGATCAAATGGCCTACGATTTTCTAAAAATAACAGATAATCCAAGATAATGTTTTTCTTTACAAAATTCATAGAGATTGCTAGGAAGCTCTGATGACTAAACTTATTATATGAAAATTTCTCAGAAAAATATGAGGAACATGATAAAAATAGTTTGAGAACCTGATTTCATTCCTAATTACAAAAATATGTTAAGTTGATGAAAAGTGCATTAAAATTTGGTTAGAAACCCTAATTGAGATTAATGATTGAATCTATGATGCTTAATGGGTTAATTCGAGTAATAAGAACATGTTGAATGATAATGGTAGATTAGAATCTGATCTAGATGAGAAATTGCATGTTTTAGGATTTTAAACCAAGAATATATGATAATGTATCTGGAAACCCTAATTTAGGGTAAAGGAAGAGATGATTATGTTTAATTCGAAATATATTGAAATATGTTGATAAATGTTAATCCTAAGCCTGTTAGGAGAGATAGGATATTATGGTTAGGGTTTATGAGTAGTTTTTCTTATTTAGCCTGCGTTTGGCACAGGACTGGGATTCTAGAATCTGGACTAGGTAAGTCGGGGTTAGTCTGGATTCTGGTGGTGGGGTAGTCAGGATGCAGTCTGATTTTATTTGGCAATGCAGTCTGATTCTGGTCAGCTGGTCTGATTTGAGTCTGTGTGTAGTCTGAATCTGTTTGGCTACCAGTCTAATTTTGTTTGGCAACCTAGTCAGGATCTGCTTATTCTGTCATGTTCTTGCAGAACTATTTGAACAAGTACGCAGAATGTATATTTGTGATGCCACTTCAACCTAAGTTCAGAATATATTAAAAAATTTATTTGTATTGTATGGGTGTTATTTTATATATTTAGAAAAGTGCAAATAAGATATGATTATGCTAATTTTTATGTGATGATTAAAAATTAATTAAACGCTACTATTGTCTTGAATGACATTTGCATGTGGTATATATGTAATGTTGAACATATTCGACACAGTAATTGTCAAGCAACATGAAATATTAAATTGGCCTAATATATTTTGTTCATAACATAAACAAATAACATTATCGTCACTAACAGCAAATGATAATAATGATATTGTCGTCGTTAGTTAAACATAAACTGTCATTGATAATAAAATATTTGTTTACGGAGAACTACGTCGACAACATACAGGGGAGACAGACAAAAAAGGGGATGCATGCCATAGACCGAGATAGCCAAACAAAAGCTAAGATTTTGACCATCCACTTTGGGGGCATTCCTTGATGTGGATGTTGATTTAAATTGGTCCCAAGTGGGCCGTCCCAGTTGGCCCACTTTATGGCCTCATCGTACTTGTCCCATGACACGGGGCATGCTTCATGCACCGGCTTCTTATATTGTTGTTTGATGTCGTGTTTTGGCCAATCAAACAACAACGACAAATGAGGAACATGTTGGCTGACCCAGCCCTTGACTTGTTCATCGGTCCCAATTTTGCCCTCCTCCTTTGTGTGATTGCAACATGGTTTTTTGCATACAAGGTTATCTTTAACATATTTTTGAATTTTTGCTGGAGACATCAACAATTTTTCAAATTTTGCCCTTGCCCTTGCCCTTGCCCTTGCCTTTGCACGCAATGTTGACATCTAAAATTAATAAAAACAAAGGTATGACCAAATTTTATCACATTATGGTAGCAACATAATATTGTAACACAAAAGTAGAGCATGTAAAATGTTGCAACGCAAACACAAAGAACTACAACATTTAGCACATATGTTACAAGTTCATTTGTTTATTTCAATCGTCAGTGGTAAAGAATGCAAAAATTCCAGGTGGGTAAGTGTGACGCGTCGTCACAAAGTTGCGTTCAATGCCTTGTTGCACGGCCAATGTGGGGGAGGCAATAGATCTCCCAATATGAAAAGATTTTCTCTTACAAACTCTCTCTTGATGTATTGCCATCGCATTTGCAACTCATGCAATGAAATGTAATGGCCTCCTGTTATGTTTCAAAACTGGTGTCATGCCTCCATCCAAGCATGTGTAGAGTATACTCCATTTACACAACTACCCATGTCATATTGGGTTCTCATCAAACCCCCAAGAACCATATCAAGCTCGGTAGACCAGATAAAATATGGTGTTGACGGTTGGCCAGCCATATGACAGATTATGTAAGTAATATATTTCAAAAGTAAGGGTGTATATCACAATTAATTGTATTATTTGGTTTTACAAAATGTTAAGTAAAATTTCGATTAATAACATACATCATTAATAAAACATTCACCAACATTAAGATAAAAATTCATAACACTTATAATGTAATATGAAGTTTATATAAGTGTCTAAATTAAACAAGTGTATGATGTTCATAACATCCATTGATAGTCAATCTAAATAGAGAAGACAATGTAAATGTATTTGCCATTCAATATTATGGAGTCTTTTGAGGTGAAGGGATGTCCACAAGCAAACGAAAATCTTCCTCTAGACTGGCAACATTGCGTTCTAGAACCTCATGCTCATACTTTTTGTTAGTGTATATATCATCATAGTTGTGATGAATTTCAATGAAGTCCTTCATGTTCATCTCATGGCCCCACACTGACTTGCACTCAACAGTTAGTAACATAATCTCTGCTTTCAATGAATCAGTTGTTGGGGGGAGATCGACTGCCCAATGGAAGTATCTACATCGGTCTTTTCCCTAAAATGTAGTACCAAGTTCAAGTTAATGGCAACGAATGTGTAGCCTCCACAAGGGCAGTCTATTATTTATTGATGTACTGTCACACCTCACGAGTAGGGCATATGTAATACATTTTTCCCAACCTTTGACTCAGAATGCCAAAGTCATATAACCCTACATCCTCTGTGTTAAGCCGTAAGGCTGCATTTAGCCCACAATCACACCTCAAAACCTCAGATGGAGTCATCAACATCTAATAAAATAAAATTGATGATTAATACAAAAATGTCAGGTTCATGACATAGTTTTCAAAGATAATATGCAGAACATTTCTTCAAGAGTAGTTAATTGTGAAAACAGATAAGTGCAGTTTATTTGGATAGATCATAATATATTATATCTATGATGTATTGTATCCATCTTCCTCTATTGAAGAGTCATTATCGCTCGTTATTTGAAGTTGGTGGTGAAGATATCGGCACCTCTCATGCATACTTAAAATTTCTTCTTGTAGCCTATCGGTGTCTGCTCTTGTTGAACAGACAAAGTCGCAGTTATCTGACCAGAACTTGCGTTTGCTACATGCATATGCGAGTTGTGATACCATTGTATCCCTAATTGCAGTCAGTGTGGCCACTGTAGGTTGTACTTGCTGTGCGGGCAACCTCATATGGCATCTGGTTGGAACAAGACCCCTACCACATGTAAAATATGGTATGTGGGGATTTTTGTCTTCAAACCGTCCATTTTCTGCATCTGTGACATCCATGTACACTCGTACGGTGCACTACAGACCACATGGACACGACGGTATGACATTGTCCATTTCTAGACAGAAAACCTAATGAGACATAATTTGACATTGTTTAGAAGTAGACAAAATTGTAGTCAACAATAGAGTTTGAGAACAAAAGTTGTTCGTTAAGTTATAAAATTAAATTCGAAAAGGGAGTAAGTGAAACATGTTGTAGAACATGTTTCAATGTCTGCAAGTTAGACAGCATACGTATAAATCACTGATTTTCCCACATAGAATTGGCAACAGTTTCGCGCAAAATATCTCCCTCCCTAGCATCGGTCTGGCTTGTTTGTTGGAGAGAACTCAATTCGTTCAATATGTCAGTGGTAGTATGAGGCACATCTAAGTTTTCATCCATCATAGGATCACCATCATTTTGGCACCGGATAAAATTGTGAACGATACAACAAGCCATTACAATTCGAGACTGAGACTGCACGGGAAAAGTCGCTCCTTTACGAAAGTAGGAAAACCTGTTCTTCAACACACAAAGGCTCGTTCAACAACGTTACGTAGTTGAGCATGTCGGTGGTTGAACATTTCCTTTTTGCTGGTGTATGAGCTTTTGTTACCCTGATACTCTTCTATATGGTAAGCAACGTTTCGATATGGTGCAAGAAATTATCTGGTGTTGGCGTACCCTGCATCAACAAGATAGTACTTCCCAGTGGGTAATTTGAACCCGCCTGTAGTTGTAGCTGTGTGAAGTACCCTTTGGTCAGCAACAGATCCCTCCCAACCATTCATGATATATGTAAACTCCATTGAGAAGTCTACTACAGCCATGGCATTCATGGAAACATTCCCTTTTCTATTCCTATATCGGTTCTGCTTATCGCGCTTCACCAAAACGGGGATGTGTGTCTCATCAATTGCCCCAATAGCATCCTAAGACAAGTATATAACAAATACGCAAGTAAATACCAAACGCAGCGATGACGATAGTGGTTATATTAACAACGGAATGGACAATGGTCAACTAAGTGATGGTCATACCTTGAAGTAAGGGTAAAATCTTGAACTCTCGCCGATGCGGCAGTGCAGAGTTGTGGATGCAGTTGGCATCACAATATATTCATTGCACAAAGCACACACTGCATCCAACACCTCGTTAAACTTTCTGCCTATGGTCTCACCACTGTGGATGTAGTCATCAGCCAGAACACGGTTGGTATGGCCATGGCCAACCATTTGAAGGAAGTACCAAACTACCTCCACTGATGACACACCTCTGGTACTTTTCATCAAACCTCGGTCCTCAAGTATGTCAACAAAGGTGAAAATCGTGTTGGGTAGAATACGGTACAGATCGTACACCCTCCTTTCACGGTCGGTTATTATTTCTAAAACCTTTTGATGGTCGCTCCTAATACTAACCGATCTTGGTATTGGTTGGTGTGTGGTTGCGTCGTCTGAATTTTGCATGATATTGTGGGATATTTGGTCAGCTATTTGGTAGGATATTGTGTTAGCAATGTCATTAGCCGGACCAGACATAAGATCCACTAATTGTAGAATGTCATCAATTGTTTCATATGGATGAATATCGGCCATCACATCTATAATTAAAAGTGATTACCCACATAAGAAAAATATCGAGATATTGTAGAAATGAAATTAGGGCTATAGTGACCAAATAGCAAATAACAAGATAAACCATTACATAGTACCATAGTTCAGAGATTGTTCCAAAAGGAATTAAATAGTACAACAACAACTTTTGAGAAAGTTCATAAAATAAAAGGAAGGATACTAATATAGTTCTTGAATTAGACAACCTCAGAAGTACGACGGCGGGGCAGGACCTTTACTATTGTAACCACTTGTGCTAACAAACGGCGACGGTGGAGATTTTGGATATGGTGGTGGCGTGAAGGGTGATTGTGATCCAGAAGCTCTAGAAGACGTGTTCTTCATTTCCCACACATCTTGCAGCCAAATGGTAATTTTTTGTGGGGTGTCCATAAGGCTTAGGTAAATATTACGGTTTGTTGGATCTTTTATGGTGTGCACAAGAGTGGTAAAAATGGGGACATGGGTGTCACGGTAGCTTGCATGAAAGTGGTGCAAAATGGTTTGATATTTGTCTTTGTCATTAGACCTAGCAGCAATTCCGCTGCCCATCCCATGTACTTTGGAAAACACCTTTGTGAATTCGAAAACGACATCAATAAACAGGACACAATCGTCCTGTGAGCTTGATGCTAACTTCCTACGTCTGTTTGTGGTGGGAGTCCTTGCACCAACACCTTGGTTGTGTGATCCGTCGTTGGTGTCCTCACATTGCGTCCCAGAATTACCCATGTCTTCAGTGAAACCGGTTGGACCGGTCCAACCTGGGCTGACAAATGAATCAGATGCATCTAGGTCAACAACAACATCATCTTCAGATGCAACATCAGAAGGAGGTTGTCGATCAGTTGAGGACATTGCATGATGGCCCCTAGCTATGTTCCTCCCCCCATCATCTCGACGTCGTGGTAGTGGTAGAATGGTTTGTTGATCAATCTCGCTAGTTCCATGTTTGCCTAAAATAGGGGACAACTATTGATTAGATCAATATTAACAAGTTTAAGTTAATATTTAATACTCAGGGGAGTGTATATTATTAGACATACCGCAAGTGCCTCCCTCCACTTCGGGGTGTCAAGAAATATTGGCTTGTGCCTGCTGTCATCCCATCCAACACCACTTTTGTTGGTCACCATTTTTATCTTTGCATAGTCTCTCCTGAGGTTCTTCCACCGAGTTTTTAACTACTCCAATGTACCCTCGTTCCTCCCCATCCTGATATGCCAATCGTGTAGCGTCTCCCTCCATGCGTCCCTAGTAAATATTTCATCGACGCACCTACCCAGGTCATATTTTCTCCTCAATGTTGCAACTAGAGCCTCGTCCAACTCTTTCGTCCAGATAATAAGGAACCTCGGGTCTTGTGTAGCCATAGTAGCAATGACACTGCAATATATCGCCTTAGTCAGGGTGTTTAAACAAAACCTTTATACGAACCTAGTATGAGTCTGCGCAGTTGAAAGCAATAATTTGTATTGAAGTAGTCTAAGACAAGATCCATTAGCCGGACCAGACATAAGATCTAAAACTTGTACATTGTCATCAGTTGTTTCGGGTGGATACCGGCCATGACGGCTATAATTAAAAGCGATTACCCGCATAAGACCAAATAGCGACCAAATAGAAAATAGCGACCAAATAGCAAATAAAAAGATAAACCATTTCTCAATGCAATAGTTCAGAGATTGTTCCCAAAGAAATCAAACAGTACAACAAATTTGAAATTATTCTTAAATGAAAGATAGGCTACTGATTTAGTTCTTAAATTATTCAACCTCATAAGAACGACTATGTAGCAAGACCTCTATTGTAACCACATTGCATGATGTGTCATAGCTATGTTCCTCCCCCCCCATCATCTCGACGTCATGGTAGTGGTAGAATGGTGTGTTGACCAATCTTGCTAGTTCCATGTTTATCTAAAATGGGGGAAAAGTACTGATTAGGTCAATATTAATAAGTTCAAGTTAATATTTAATACGCAGGGGACTGTATATTATTAGACATACCACAACTGCCTCCCTCCACTGTGGGGTGTCAGGCAATATTGGCTTGTGACTATTGTCATCCCAACTTACACCACTTTTATTGGTCACCAGTTTTAGCTTTGCATAGTATCTCTTAAGGTTCTTCCACTGAGTTTTTAACATATCCAATGTACCCTCGTTCCTCCCCATGTTGATATGCCAATCACGTAGTGTCTCCCTCCATGCATCCCTAGTAAATATTCCATCGGCGCACCTACGCATGTCATATTGTCTCCTCAATGTCGTAACCAGAGCTTCATCCAACTCTTTCGTCCATACAATACAGAACATCGTCTCTGGTGCATCCATAGTACCAACAAGATTGTAATATATCACTTTAGTCAGGGAGTTTAAACAAAACCTTTATACGAACCAAGTATAAAATTAGGGCTATCAAATTAGGGCGTATATCACCTTACGTCATCAAAACAATATGTCATATTTTTTAAAACAGAACAAATAGTCACCAATAAAATTAGGGCTTGTAGCATAAAATCAAACTCCCTAGAGAAATATGAACATGTTTATGAACACATATTATGAATATCACTTTCGTTGCAGTGCTACTTTTCGGGTTCCTTCCATGACCAAACAATACGTGAAAACTATCATGTGTAAATATAAACATGTCGTCGTATATGAGGTTACACATCAATATATAGGTACTTCTAACAGATCAATCCAATATGGTTGTAGCAAACACATCATCCAATATGTTCATTACAGGAAAAGTACATAAATAGCAAGCATTCAGCATGGCATTCACATTAAACGTGTTTGTATTGCTCATGAGATATACCTGGTAAGCCGAATTGAAGGTTGAAGAGAGTTGCACGGCCAGTGACAGGGTCAGGGACGGTACATACAAGAAATTTAGAGGGAATACATATTAGCCAAAATAGTTGGATTATTTGCAATATAATCAGCAGAATAGTAATGGGTGTACATTTTGGTCGTACATGAAAATTAAAATCATTCATTCAAGCTAACATATATCACAAAGCATAATTGTTTCACATGAAGTCTGTGCAATTAAAATCATTCATTCATTCTATGTACCAGGTGGCGGGATGAATGAAGTGGGCATATTGGTGACATGTGACATTTTAAGACTCCTCTACAATTCCAAAATTTACCAACATACATTACCCTTGTCGGCCAATGTCATGATTTTAAGACAAAAATTGAGTAAGCCAACCAAATGTTTCAAACAACATGTGACATTTTGCATCATTCAAGTTAATATTTTGGTATATCTAGCAAAACCATATCAATTTAACTACTACATTTATAAATAGAAGTTTGCAAGTTTTGAATAAAGAGATTTGTGGGAAATTTTTTCTTTTCTCTCTTTTTTGGATTGGATATGAACATTATCATCAGATATCTTCAAAAACATCACCTCATAAACAGGAAAACAATCCTTGACAGAAACATCAAATTTGTATTACAAATATTGTTGCTGAAAATACAACGATAGTTTGTCATTTGTTATGAAAAGTCCTTCTAGATTCGCAATATTGCTCTTCCTCACAAGCCTTTTTGTACCAAGTAACCATAATTCATGTATGTATAATGTAGATAGCAGTGCAGTTTCGTTCTGTATTTGTTACTCATTGTTAGAGAAATGAAAGGGCATGTTGATGTCATTTGTTTCTCGTGATGAAAACTGACTTCACTAAACAATTTGCATAGGAGGGAGGGTAAGGATTTATGTGGAGTGGTGTTTTAGAATAAATCAACCAAGTTTTCTTACCATCATTTCGTTATGCACAACTACATTCAATGTTGCAAAAAAATATTTGTTTAAATGTGAGCCACATGTATGAGTTGTGCCAGATGACGTTCACAAGAATTTTTACAATTGAGGAAGGATATGAATTAAATCTAGTGAAAATGTGACATGGATAAGACATGGATTTTCTACTTAACATAGTGAATGATTATTTTCCAAATACGTAGATGCTAGTGGATAATTGCAAAGAAAACACTACAGACCTTGGCCAATCATCTAGAGGGATTAATAGTGGCACACACAGATTAGATTGGTATGCACACATCATTTTCGAGATTCCAACCCCAATTCTTATTCTTCTTCGATTGAAACTAAAAAGCAATTACCAAATCCCTATACCCTCCATTGTGGTTTCCTGATAACTGACCAACAAAACTGAGCCCTACTTGTTACTCATGTACAATACAACAGTAATGTCATGGCGATAATACAATAGCCATCAACCATGTGATTTTACACATCATTCCAATGATCCTTGTTACTCGTGGACATAATACAACAACAATATTGTCTGAATCAAGCAAGCAGGCAACTGGAATAGGAGAAAATGTGTTGTTATTTGATAAGAACAAATACCTGCTCAGCCAAATTGACGAAAACATGAGCACGGCCAGACATGGTCAGGGACGAAACATGTGACAAGAAATTGAGAGGAAAATACGCATTAGTTTACTGATTAAATCATCTATTGTTACAAAAGTGAAGATAGGAGGCTAGCAAATAGAAAGAAAGAAAGGGTCGGCGGAGACAAACCTTGCAAGCAGGTCGGTGACTTCCCAGTAAAGTGGCTCGACAGCGGTGGCGGTAGAGAAGAGTGTGTGGAGGGTTCGAAGGTGAAAAGGGAGGAGATCACTGATGAAGCGCAGAACTATATAGCAGTCGTGGCAGCGCTTGTCCTTGCTAGGGTTTACTGCACGGCTTGCACACAGTGAAATGGGCCGCTTTGATGGGAGATGACAACTCGGAGGGTTCCTTGTCGGCGTGTAGACAGGCAGTATAGCTCGGTGCTTGCAGACGAGCCACCACACCAATACATCTGCTTCATTGACCTGGTCTTCCGCCTACTCCACTGGGCAGGGTTATCCCTACGCCACTCGCCTACCATGGCTTTGCCGATGGAAATGATATGAGTCCGCTTCAAATCACGGAGAATAGTAATGGCAAGGGCATCGAGGTCTCGAGAGAGGAGAGCACAGACTAGAGAGCAGAAGATAGAGAAGGTAGAGGGGAAAGGTGAAGAAGGGGGAGGTGTCGGGATGGGTAACCACCGTCGGGGTGAGGAGAGGCGAATAAAGTTGATCAGATCGTGAAAACCGGTTTGTGAACTAGAATCTCGTCCCTCATGGGACTGGGAGAACCCGGGTTAGGGGGGTCCGTTATCCCATAACGGGGGTTTTTTAGGGTTGCGAAACAAACAAAAATTAACCTTAAACCGACACTTGTTTGGCGGGGTTGGCACATAAAGACAAGGTCAAACCAGGTTTCGATCATGTGCCAAACGCAGGCCTAGGGTTTGTAGTGATAAAAGTGATAGCAAAACCCTAATTGCAAGTGGAACCCTAAAAAGGAATAGAAACCCTAAGGAGCAAGTTAAATTGGATAGATCTTGATAACGTGAGTAGTAAAAGGAAATTGTATGGTTATTTCAGGATCCTTGTTGGGTGAATTGCTTGCTTGCCTAGATTTCATATTTGCTTGGACTATTCCTATCTTGTTTCAGCTGACCATGTATGTGGTTACGTTTATGGTTAAATCACTTTAGTTTCTCGGCGATTTCCGAAGTTTTACCGATTGCTTGGAATAACTACTTGATTGTCTTTTATTTCATGCAATTATAAATTGACTATGATTATCACCATAAATATATGTGCATAACTAGCTCAGATCATGATCCTCCTTTGTAGCTTTGATGTTGATGAAATAGATGACCTAGTACATGGTCTACCCGTGAGGTAGGATCATCATGTTATCATGAGTCAGGGATTAGACTACCTTTGGGTGGGGCCATGCGACTCCACAACCATATGTATTGATCTACTTGTAAGGTAGGATCATGGGGTTAGTTGAGATCAACCATGTGAGAGGTAGTATCTATATCCACTATAGGGACAGCACAGAGGCTAGGGTATGTAAGGATTGAGTAGTCATGTTTAAAACGTAAAGTTTGTTTTGTTAAATCATAATTGCTTGCAATATGTTGTTACAATTAAATACAAGATTATTGGTTCCCCCACATACCAGTATAATTTGTTATTCTGATCGACTTTTATTTGTCGACATTTTAAGTTTATCAAGAAAATAGATATTCCTTTAAAGTGACAATGATGGAATAAATCTTAATAAAGATTGGAGGATTTAGATAGATAAATGTTATATGGGGTAAAGTCCCTCCTATATTTTACAAGGTATGAGAAAAGAAAAAATTTATTCCATTGTAAAGCTTAGTTGTTGTAGAATTTATTAATTATTGTTGATAATTTGCAAAACCATTGATTCTGTTTCGGGATAATGCCTCTAACCTCTTGGTCTCCCTTAATTGGGCGCTACCGAAAAGCGGGGTCATTACAACTTGCATATCCCACAAGTAGTGATCGACGTTATGAGATGTGCTACGAGTATTAAGCTTGGGGCTCGTAATGGGACCCATTTGTCCATTTCACGCAACCATGGACATATTAAAAGTAAACATATTTTTTAATTATGTCCCTTGTTTCTGTGAAAAGAGCAAATATGGTTTGATTTTGGATCCACGGTCTGACTTGCACATAACATTTTCTTAAGTTATACCCAACATGGCTCCCCAACTTGATAAATTCAATATGATTTTACTTGAAAAATCTAACCTACGATCTCGTTGATCAACCATTACAAGACGTGTATATCATTGTTTTTTCTTCTTACCAATGCAAAAATAGTTATCCACTAAGTTTGATTCCATACAGGAGCGCCTAAAACTTACCCTTAAAGGTGGTTCAAGTGACTTGACCAAAGTGATACAGTAGTGCTTGTCCGATGAATCATGAGTAGTCCCCTTAGTCATATGTCGGTGGTATAAGATGTATCATTGAGGAAGGAACAAAGCAATATTTTTCTGACAACTATCACTAGTACAAAGAGATTGAGGGAAATATTGTCTTTTGTTGGTAATGAAACCATTAAATCTCATTCGTGACATGAATTCCACAATGTTGATCTAAACACTTTTTGCTCTACTCAAAATCACCTTTTACACTGGTACAATTTGCTTATTTAATCAACTAAGAAACTAGAACGTCTTTAAATCAACGTGACTATTGGTAACAGACTCATCTTTTATACGTTAAACTTGAATCTATGTTGATATCTACCTTTACTAACATATATTAACATTTCGTTCATCTAGTACATGACGTGTGGATACCATTTGCTTATTTGATCAACTAATAGACTAAATGTTCTTTAGGTATTGGTGAACCTGAGAACAAACTCAACCTTTTGTACACTTACCATATAATATTTACCATCATAACAGTGACAACAAAGATTCGTTAATCAACTGCATGACATGAATTACAAATGTGTTTATAATGAACAAAGTGAGACGGAATAAACTAATGAAATCAAAACTTTATTTTCCAGTTTAATAAACAAAACAGAGCAGAAAAGCCTATATATTACTATCACCACGCCCTACAAACAACATCGTCACCTATTTACAATGATTTGAAGGTTAAAAAGGTTGTGCTACTTGGATTTGAATCCCACAGTTCAAATGCGTGAAATTGTCAACGCAATTTGAACATAGACACCAGAATCACAAAATTGAACAAAAAATAATATGATACTAAAAGAATCACGTTTGATGTGTGTCCTTTTGACTACCCATTACGATAGACAAAGGTGAAGCCGGAAATCATGTTTATGTTGCAGCAAACAAATGATAACATCTATGTAGCCTCTCTAGCCAATTGTTAATAACTTTGAAGAAAATTTAATTCTAAAAGGCAAACACTCGAATGTAAGAAATGATTGAAATATAAAATATCAACAAAAGCAGAATGCAACATTGAAGAGAGAGCATATTTACAAACTCTAGAGGTATGCCATGATACCATCACATTGGGCTTGAGAGTTCCTTATTGTAAATAGCTTATTATATAAAAAATCTAGTCACAATGCAACGACCACAACTGAACGAAACATGAATATGCTTACAGCTAGAAATTAGTATAGGTAGGTCATTAGACTACACAATCTGAACAAAGACGTAATTGAGTAGTTCTAGCTGGTTGATAGATATGATATTGTGTGGTGTATAACTAGTTATAGGCATTAGGAGAAATCAATCTAAGCAGACACATATATACAACATTATTATATCCAATGTGGAACATTTCTTACTAGATATTATACTTCCCACTGAATTCTGTTGTGTACTACTTTCCAATATACAACAATATTTCGTACTTTATGAGAATAACTTGCAACTATCCAAATTACTTCCAATCAAATAGAAATATTTATGTGATGTTGGATGTACTTTTTTGTGCAATGAACCGAAAAACAATCACATTGGATCTATCCAGCAAAAACCCAGGGTCCACACACTGAGTGGTTGGTCAACCCAACTTTTATCTGACAGCGTGGGTTGCTATCGTATGGCCAGTGATGGCCAACGCGTTCCATGAACTTTATTCCTAAAATGCTCAGAGTAGATTCATATACAAAGTATCCTGTGACAAACACACGTTGTTTCGTCAGCCTTGTTTTGTTGTGGTGCTTGATGTTGTGTTTTTAAATTTACTTTTGTATTAATATCTTTAGCCATTTCATATTTGCTCAACTCATTTTCCATTGAGATCAAGCTACAATGTACTTGTAAGTATTTTATTTAGTATGTGTGTGTCCATACCCACTAATATAAAAGATCAGGTACTATTTATACGTGTGTGTATACATGCATAAACTTGCATTTCGATGCTTATATATTTATGCGTTATTAAAAAACCAATTACCACACGGTCTGAAATATTATTACATATGCTTTGTGTGGGCACCTCATCACATGTACACCACAAGGCTTTCTGGAACACTTGTAAGTGTAATATCATGCACCAAACTATCGACGCATAAAACTATTTGTATGCAGGGGCCGTCGATTCTAAATCTAAGAATTACCAAAGACAAAAAATTTATATAAATTAAATAATTTATAGAATTATAAGAGATTATAATATAGTGAAAAGTGAAGAAGCTTGTGCGTCGATTAACCTTTATACGTTGGTGATTCCCAACATAACCTTCAGTGTTTCTATGGCATGTGCATGTCCAAGCATTAGTATCGCACTCTTTGTACGAGCGTCTGTGCCGATATGTGTATACTTTGATGCATACATTTTAATACGTCACAGGAAAATCAATAGAAGCACATGCTCCCACATACCACATATGCTCAGTGTGGCACCGTCATCACATGTACACTGCATGTGTTTTTCTAGACACTAGAAAGCACAATGTCATACACTAAGAGCTAGTTTGGTTGGGTGTAATTGTGTGAGTTTACAATGTAAAAAATCTACATCAAATTCAAACTTTGTCATCCAACTACACCCTACCAAATAGGCGGTAAATTATTGACAATTTAGGAATTCGGTCCAAAATCCAAGAATTACCAAACAAGTGAATAGTGTAATGGTTTATGAGTGACTATAATATGACTGAAATGTGAAGAATCTTGTGATTTAATCAACCTTCATAAGTCTATGGTTCCCTACATAACCATCCCAAGAGTGGTAGAGGAGGTTGTTCCACCCTCACCAATAAGGCAAAGTTTAACATTTAAATCATTAGCCCATTCAAAATTTCTTTGATTTTTCCAACACCTTCCGATAGCTTTGAGCAACCAGAAAAAGCATCACAACAACCCATCGCTGCCCCACCTAGGATGAGCAACCACATGTGTGGAGAAATCAAGAGAAAAGATAAAACAAGCACACAAGCATTTATGAAATTCATTCATGAGATGTTGGTAATGGCAGATCTAGATGATAACCATGTTTATTTCATGACATTAACGTAGATACTATAAACTATAAATAGTGGCCCAAATAGGATTGTAAGAGGTAGGCATCGTAACAAGAAACTAAAGAAGTTAACTCTCCTTCCACTTTATCAATAATCAAGACATATCAAAGAAGGATATATCTTCATTGCATTTCAAGTAATGAATGATAATCCATAAAAGAAACCCGCTCATACACGTATTCAATGTTATATATCTAAAAAATGGGAATGATTCATCTTGTTTGAATGTAACAAACATGATTATCCATGATCTCCTTTGCAATCTCAAGGTACACAATGTTATTCCATATGTGTTATTAAGCTATTTGTGTGGCCATCCACGATAAAAAAGTTTCTCATGTGATGTCTTTTACACCTTTATATAATTAATGTCATAGGATTGTAGTATCTATGGAAAATAGTTTATTGATCATGTTAGATAAATGATTGGAAGACTTGATATATATTTCAGAGGAATGAGCTTAGTTGAGATAGTTACTCCCATCATAATTTATGGGCATCATGGATTATTCAATTTTGGAAATTAAGATTTTTCCTTAACTTGGTGCTACTTATAAAGGTCCAAACTCTAGTCAAGTTCTAAATATCGGCAATCCACATAGTATCAAGTAGTTCTTTATATTTCATACTAGACCAAACCATGAGAAAATATACGAAATGGTGGAGGCAAGAGATGACTTTGTATAGCACTAAAGTGGTGTCATCACAAATGATAAGATAGATAAAGCAATACGGAAAACAACACTCTTTATCAAGAAAGCAACAACATGGGAAGTGAGATAGACATCCAGCTACCCGAAACTAACAGGGGAGAGTAATAGAAAAGAATAAATGCCTACAACACTCATGAATGGGAGAGACAATCCAAACAAGTAGGCTATAATTGCCATCAGAGTGAAGTCAACCATCAAAGCAGGGGGAGACACATAGGATGATCTCACAATATAATTGAAGACTATAAAAAGAAGCCATCCTACACCAAATGAAGTAGGGAATAAAGGATACCATTAGACTGTCAAAGTCAAGAGAAGTTTGAGCAGTTCATCAAGTAGCCTTACATGTCAATAGTCGAAGACAAAATAATAGTGGCTCTAATGATCAATAAAGACATCAATGTATGCATCAGGAAGCAGTGTGTTAAAGGATACGTCTCATTGGTGAAATCATGGCACTTCATGTGGTTAACGTAAAGGTGTCACATTGGATTTCTCACAGAGTTTGAAACCATTATTGGTTGCAAAAAAAACTCTCTTCATTCAAAATTGATAATGTCTAACAATATTTATGAGAATAGAGAAGTGGTATCGTCTTGATGCATAGGATAAAAATAATAATCAATTGAAAGAAGGAAATCAAGATCAATAGAACCTCTCTCTCTATCTATCTCTCATACACACTACTGATTTTCCCCATATAGACTTTATGTGAACTAACAAAATAACAACAAATATGCATACAATATTATGAAGTTTGATTCATAATCATGGTAGAAGGATAACAGTATGGATCGCAAGCTACTTCAAAAGCAACTATGAGAATCATGGATGTGGATGGATTGATGAACTTCAAGCAAGTTGTTTTCGGCTATCATTAATAATTAGCATTTTGCACTAAAAAATGGGATAAGGGCATAAAAAATTATTAATAATTAATATTTACAACATTAAGTGCTCCCAATCGACTGACACCTTATGTGTTGGAAACTTAGTCACACACATGTCCTTAAAAATCCAAGATACAACTCCGCATGCACTATCCAAAAGGGTGACATGACACACCATGTTTATCAGTTATGTTAACCTTAAACGATTAAGGTGGTCACCTGATGTTATTTTATAAAACTTACATTTGCATCAATATCTTTTACAATTTCATATTTGTTTAATTTATCATACATCAGTTCACACAACATAAAAATAACAAATAATGTGTTAGTATGTGTGTGCATGCGTGTATGTCTTTGTGCATACGTGTCCACATGTGTGTGTGTGCATGTGCGCATAAATTCATTTGTGTACATATTTGTATATTTTGATTCTTACATTCTAATGTATAAATAACCACATACTCATGCAAGCAATATATGCTTGATGTGGTACCCTCTTCACTATTAAGTGTAATACATTGAATTATTGATACATTAAAGTATTAAACATGAGAGAAAAGTGAAGAAGTTTTTGCTATAATAAACCTTTTTAAACTCATGATGCCTAAAATAACCACCCCAAGAGAGCCAGAGGAGATTGTCCCTGCTTCATAATGAGGTTAAGGTTAACATTTAATTGATTACGTCATCTGTACTTTTCATGGTTTTTCAAACCTATTCCAATAGCTTTGAGCAACTAGAAGAAGGCTTCGCAACAACCCCATCACTGCCCCACTTAAGATAAGCAACCACGCATGTGGAGTAATAAAGAACAAGAGATATAACAAGCATATAAGCATTTATAAAATTCACTCATTAGATGTTGGAGATATTTGATGCAAAGGATAAATCAATATACATTTCACTAAGTTAACATAGATGTTCTAAAGAACGCATATGATCTGAAAGCAGGTTGTAAGAGACAGACATAGTAAAAAGAAACTAAAGCAATTAAATTTACTTCCACTCTCGTCACAAAATAAATTAAAAAATGAAATATTTATCTCTTTCTCTTTCTCCCAAATGTTCACCTAACATATTAACAAGTGAATATGCATACGATATTATAAAGTTTGATACACGACCATAGAGGAACCATAATAGCATGAATTGCAAGCCACTTCAAAAGCAACTAAAACAAGTTTAAATGTGTATGAACACATGAACTCTAACCAGGTTGCGTGTATCTGTTGATAATATTTAGTTATTGGGAAGCAGATATTGAAGAATAAGGGCTTACGCATATTGTCGGAAATGCAAATCTAGTAATAATTGTAATCTAAGATATCGATATACTCCAAATAGACAACTACCCACAACCTACGCTACAATGAGCAGCTGATATAACCAGCTGAGTTAAATTGTTATGTGCATAAGATAACTAATCTAATGTAGTATATATACAGCTTCATTGTCTCATTATTAGTTTTGTTATATCTATATTATTTGTTTATCATATTTATCCTATTAACTACTAAACTACACACAAAGTGACAAATCTTAAACTTTTATGTATGGAAATGATGGGTTTATTCAATGTAACCCATAGTCATACCAACCCGAGATCAACACTGATACCCAACTATTATCCTTCTACTTGCTTATATACAATAAAGAGAATCATGCACTGAAAATACAATAAGTACCTTATTCAAACGAGTAGGATGATTCATCTAGATGCAGGTATGATGAGTTTACCTTCCAGTTACAAGATCCCTACTCAAATCATGAGTGGCAGTCCCTCAAAACCAGAGCAGGCCGCCATGGAACTTGCATAGAGTTTAGCCCCTTCCTATTGAGCCCATATACTGGTGGTACACCGAATTTTTCTTGTTTTTTCGGGTAAGTAAACACCGAACTGTCCCTCCAAACTACAAACCCCGTAAAATCTTGACATTTTTGTACGATGCATCAAAAGAGTAATTTAGATATTAATCACAGCAAGCAATAGTGCGAGAGACAAGGTTTTATTAACCAACTAAATAAGTAGAAAAGCAGCGTCCGATCGGCACATCTACCTCTCATTTGAATCTAACAGTTTGCACGTTGGAATAGCAGAAGTCGTTGGAAAACGGACCATAAGATGTTAAAGAGGTAGGCAATAAGTTACTTAATAGCATAGGACGATTCATTTCAAGTGTGTACAACAGCAGAATGGACTGAGGCACAGAATTCACAGGCATAGTGCTGATCAGGTTCAGACAAAACCTGAAACGATAGTTGGGTTCATGATACTGAGAGGGTTTGAGTGAATTTGAGCTCAGTCTAGTAATCTCAGCTGCCAAACGCACGGTCATCCTGACAGAAAAAGTCAGATTCCGTAACACAGTGTTGACGAGTTAAGCTGTAAATGAAAGAGGTCTGGGATGAAACCATAATCTGAGCAAATTAAACTGGACAATAGGTAGTAAGGCCACTATGTGTTTCATCAGCTAGAATTTCACTGCAATATGCTGACCTAAGTAAACGGAGAGAAAACATGACCTTAAGATATACAAGAAAACCAATAGATATATATCCTTTAATTTGGAGTTAGATCATTTCACCACGTCATAGTATGGAGTAACCAGTAACGGACTGCCACGCTGTGGATAAAGATTATCCAAAAAGGTGGGTGATTTGACCAGACAGACGGTTCAACCAGCCATGCCTAAATCTTCCGTAGAGCCTTCTCAATCCATCCATCCATCCATTCATATTCCTTATATTAAGTGATCATTTTTATCAGTTCATGACACATTTAAATTGAAGGAAGATAACTTTTGTGTGATTTTAGATATTAACCCGAACACAGACAGTCAGTCAGGTGTCTTTTATTTTTGTGATCGTCTTCTTTACTCTTTTCTTAGTCAAAATGATGGACCATACATACCTGAAGCGACACCCCGTTGGAGAGAGCAGCTGATCATGAGGCGGATGAGCCATGCCGCAAGAGCGCGCGGGTGTGCATGACCCCGAGGGAGAGCACGCCCGTAAGCAATCATGATTTCGCCATTACACATGAGTGGCCACCGGCGTGCTCTCTCTCGTTGTCAAGCGGCCGCCGCAGCACCTGCTATGTGAGAGCTAAGCAGCAAGATGTACAATCTGAGATTAATGAGCAAAAAGAAAGCGGGGGCACTCAGATGGAACTTGTGCAGCTTGGGAGTTCCAGCGATGTGTGTTCGAGCTGGGACCGAAAAGAGATCAAGTAGCGAGACGGCAGATCCCATGAAATCAAACCTGTTAAAATAGAACCGGAACGAGTAGAGACCACAACACGTCAGATCTAAGAAGGTGCGTAAAAAAGGCGGAGGTGATGGCTACTCTTTTCGGATGAAGCACATCGACGACGGGGATCCGATGAAGCGAGCCGAGGTGGGGCGAGAAACGTTCGATCGGACCCTAGGAGTGGCCGTAGATCAACGTGCTCAGGGAGAACGACGATAAAAGTAAAGGTTGCAGGAAACTGAACCGTTTACGGATCGAGAAAACTGTGGTGGTGGAACTAGCGGAAGCTGATAGCCCCGGTGAACGATGGATCCATCACTTGATCCTCCGGCAAGCCGGGCTAGGAGGATGGGAGTGAACCCAGATGGCAGTGTGAGGACCGGATCGGATCATAAACAAAAGGCGCGGGCTTAGATTTGCTAAAAAAACAAAGTCGCCGGCGAGAAACGGAGTTGATCTCAGTTGAGGAGACGGATCGGGAGCGGGGGAATGAGCGCAGATCAAAAGGGGGATGAGATGGGGTAATTGAAATGAACAGGCGCAGCTAGTGGAAAGGGAAAGCAAGGGTTTTTTAGAAGAAGAAGAAGAACGAAGTGGGAGTAGCAGGAGGTAGTGGCGGTGGAGTGGAATTTATGATGGTGTTTGGGGTTTGGATTGGTGGCTACAGGAACAAAGCAGGCAAGGACGGTCGGAGTGGACGCGTCCACTGTGGCTTTACTCCTTCCGAGTTCCGATGGGAGGTCACTGGCTACAAAAACAAAGCAACCGAAGGATGGTCTGGAGCGAACGTGTCCACTGTGGCTTTACTCCTTCCGAGTTCCGACGGGAGGCCACAGGCGTCGCGGCTGGCTGAGACGGTCGTGGTACGAACTCGCTTGGTGAGAAGGAGGGGGGCCATAGCTCGTACCGGCACTTTGGTGTTGAGCCGGGCTTTGCCCGCCGTGTGAATCGCTGAATGGCCCGAGCCCCGGATGGGCAGGGCAGTGCGCATCACTCAGCACAGGGGCCGTACTGCCTGCCTACTAGTACTCATCAATGTGGACGGAGGAGACGGAGGCAGGGCGTAGGGAAGGGACTGTGTCACGGTGGGGGAGGAGCTGGAATCGACTAGTGCTAGCTGTCACGACGGGACGAAGTCAGAGATATTTAGGTTGAGTTTCGATGAGATCATCTTAAGCTCCTACCTTGTCTCGGACAGGATTTAATCCGGTTGTGTGGATTTGAACTGGACAACAGAGTTGGATTGGACTAGTGCTAGCTGTCACGACGGGACGAAGTCAGAGATATTTAGGCTGAGTTTGGATGAGATCATCTAAGCTCACATGAAAGGAGAGTATATCATATAATTAAGATTTGTAATTTATAATTACCATATAACTACCATGTACTATTAAGCATCAGCGTCACTGATAAGCCGAGTATATCATATAATTAAGATTTGTAATTTACAATTACCATATAACTACCATGTACTATTAAGCATCAGTGTCAATGATAAGCCGTGTATAACTTGGGCATGTTTGGTAGAGTATTGTGTGAAGACAAAGTATGTGTTTGATGTACATTTTTATATTACTAGTTAATAAACACGTGTACATGTACGTGCCCCAATGAACATGTCTATTTTATATTAAATATTTGAAAAATAAAAAAAATTAAAAGATAATAGCAATCATCATAATTATTTTGTAAAAAATTTAGAAATGTGTTGTTAATTGAGTCCACAAAGTACGTTTGAAAGAATGTGACGGAGAAGTTGAGAAGTTTGTGGCGATTGATTTTATCATGATAGGAAAAATACAAAACAGATTAAATATAAAAAAAAAAGTTGACAAAATTGTGAGAAGAAAAAAGAATCAAGAAGAACGCAGCATGAACTCGCTCTTTTTATAATAGTATAGATAAATCCACACAACTACATCCAATTACATCCTATCAAACTAATCCTTAATTAATACTTCGAGTTGAATTACTTTATGTAATGTTTTAATTACAACATAATGTAAATTATAATAAAGTATAGAATAAAAGAGACATTTTGACACTGTTGCGACACATCAATTAGTCGGCCGGCATTTCTAAAAAAGAAATTTCAGTATATCTTTTTGTAAGCCGTCAACTCAAACACATATATGCCCTAGACAAATTTTGTAATGCCAAACTCCGAACAAAAGTCAAACTCTAAATATCCAAGTAATATCGATTTGTGTCATATTCTAGAACATATATTTTCAGTATTTCGTTTAGAATTTGTGTAGTCATCGTTCCAATGTATATTTGTGTTTAGTAATTTGGCTGAATATTAATCGGTCGAGTCTCTATGTGTGTTTCAAAAGCATGTTTGCGTGCTAACCGGTTTGATATATATGTCATCACCATGTAAAAGGGAGTCAGCTCCCTATTATCTGTGTTGCTCTCGTAGTGAATTATACTTTGATTGTTGTGTATGACAACATAATATTTATCATGAAATGGAACACATGTATGTGTATTCTAGCAACTTTTTCGTGTACTAAGTGGTCTAAATAGTTTGTATATTCCAAAAATATGTCTATGTACAAATTTGTCCAGTCTATGGTGTACTTATACTTTGTGGGAGTCAGCTCATTATTAATTAAGCTTGCTTTATCTTTTAGTAGGTTGTATATAAATCATTTGTATGATAATGTAATATTAACCATGAGCATGACAAGAAAACCAACTGAGATTAAGTTATTCATTTGTCTACTACTCCGGCTAGACGTGTGTATTACTATTTATCGTAGCCCCTATTTCAGTAGTAGTTATGACATACTACATGTTAGTCTAGCTAGATGTATAAATAATATTGTTTATCTAACTATCTATTTGTGTGTTATTCGGCTACTTTTAATATACAAGATATTACTGATGTTCAAGCAGTTTCAATTTGCTATTTTTTTTACTAAAGGTTGTGATAATTTTCATTCGAGTAGTTTGACTGTGCTTATCTTTTCAATTAATTTTTCATAAAATCAGTGACAAAACTTTGTATTGGTTAATGTTTGAAATTTGAACAATTTGTTTCAGTTGGTACGTAACTTTTTGTATCAACTATTTGAACAGTTTCAATCTGATAATTCTTTTATAAAAATGATAACATTGAATATTTATACATTTTTCTTCAATATTTTCTTTTAAATTACAACCGTCTTTTTGGGTGGGTTGTCTGCTTAGCATCTTCAGCATACTAATTTTAAGCAGTAGAAGTTATTGTTTTAACAATTTGCTTCAGTTGCTATACAAAAGTGTCATAGCTTTACTTTTTCTTCTATTTTACAAGGAGGGTTTTCAAATAACTCCAGAATTGGGGGGATTGAAAAACATTGTCTTCGTTGCTGCCATGGTTCTACTTTTTCTTCTATTTTACAGGCTCGACACATCTATTAGCACCCTTCATCAGTTCATCCCCGTCAGTCCCTCATACTCCATAAATGATATATGTATAGGCTGTCAGATTATTAGGATTTATGAAATAGGCAGTCAAACTAGACCTCAGTGCAGAATATTTGTTAATCATTTGTGGATGTTTGAAATTTGAGTACATCACCACAACAAAGAATTATGTCATATATTGTTGCCTTAAAATATGATGAATAAAGCATGACGGTTGATATTGAGGGAGAAATTAAGTGGAGATAGGACATCTTTTTTATATTGTGAACTAGTGGAAGTAGAAAGGAAGGTAAAGAAACCATTTGGGAATAAATTGCATAACAAAGTAGAAGTGAGCAGGGATCACATCTATCGGAGGATGTAGAGATACAGCCATTATTAGTTCCATGCGTTAAGTTCACAAATTCTACCAGTAATTATAGACAACCTCTAACAAATGGAGCTATCTCCATGTAAAGGCATGAATGTCTTACTTTCACCTCCTAGATGCTACTCAAACCAATGAGGAATGAGGTGCCCATTTTTAAGAAAATTCAAACAAGTAAAGTTGTGGATCCAAAAATAATCTAATTTGAAGATAAATCATTCTTCTAATTATATTTGTGATTTTCGTCCAATTCTCATTCTTCCACCTTTGTCGAAAAGTTTCATCCTGAATCACTATGAAAAACTTTGCTAGAATATAAATGAAAACACGTGGATTGGAAATAGGGTGCTTTTGAGCACGTGGGGCAGAAAAGTTTCTAGTTTGGGTGCGATAATTACATACCCAATATAATCAACCTAGTAGAAGTTTCATCAAGCCAATTCACTACTTGGTCATTTGATATGTGGTCCAATTCTATTTTATCTAGAATCCAAAGTTAAGGAAACATAATTAAGTGGGTCTCGAAACACATCAAGGAGAAGAGATGTGATGGGGTACCAAGAAGATGACAAAGGAGAAAACGAGAATTCATTATTTCAATTCTTATTCAACTTCTTAGAATAAGCCCCACAAGCTAGTAATTATACTAAAAGACTTAACTCTAGACTCGAGTCAGTTATATATATTTTTCAACAAAATATAAAATGAAAATAAAACACATAAATTATCAACTAAGTGCATGTAACTAGATAATTGCACTTAAGTCCTTTGTAACAAAATAAAAGCAAAACAAATATAATAATGACTTATTTGTCTTGCATCAACTTAGCATTAGTTGTTTTTACTTAGGGATGTTTGGTATGTGGTGAATGAAGGGGAGGGGAAGGGAGGGGAGAAGTCTTGGGCTATTTGGTTTCATAGAGTGATGGGGAAGGGAGGCGAATATTGGGGAACAAACTAAGTATATTTTCAAGCACTTCTCTCCCATTCTCTCCCCACTGAATCAGAGTGGAGATAAGGGGAAGGGGAAACACTTGGTAGAAATATACTAGAACGATCAGACAAAATATAAAATGAGAGAGAAAATATAAATAATATGGCGGGATAAATTAGTATAGCCCACAAATAAAGTGAACAAAGTAGTATGTCATATATTTGTCCATCATTAGGAGGGACATATAGATTGTTGGAGAAGTACTTGACAAAATATGGAGGGATTCATATTAATAAAATAAAAAGTAACCATAATACATTTTTATGCATATAAAGTAAACCACTGCTATAACCACAATGAATATAGAAAATTCATATTCCTATTTTTATTAAAAAAAATCTCTTCTGTGACACTTTCAAGACATAACAAATAAGAACTTTATGCTTCCTTTACTTACATCTTATGATTTTATTTTTAGGCCTATAGGATTTGTCATAAAAAAATGTTGACAGTCTTAGTTGTTGTATGTGTCGCTACGAAAGATTTTTGCAAAATAATGTATAGGAATAAATATATAGATATAATGTATATATGAAAAACTATTTCTATCTCACCAATGTTCTGCGTCACTATAAGTTTTTTATGTTTAAATTATTTCTCAACTTTGTAAAATAATAGATGTGACTATATATATAAATATAATCGTTATATGTAAAAATATATTTATGTCACCAACATTCCACATCACTGCAATTTTTTTGTTTGAATGTTGTTTTTCACTTTTATAAATTAAAGTATGTGAATATATAAATATAATTATAATATGTAAAAATATTTATATATCATCAATGTTTCGCATCATCACATTTTAATGTTTATATTATTTTTTAATATTTTCCTTCTCTTCCCCTCTTCATACTAACCAAACACACTAACATAAGAGGGCCCTCCCCTCCCTTCCCTTCCCTTCTCCTCTCTTCCCCTTCCCTTCATTTACCACTTACCAAACATAGTGTTAATTTCTTAGAGTGGATTCACATTTCCACATTTGAAGTTCTCTTTTGCATTAATATCAAGGAGTTCCTGGAGTATATTTTAATTATAAACAAAGTGATAATTTGAGGTTTTGATATACAAAACAAACTCTAAATTTTTTATACTAGAGTTTTGTCACAACTTCATGGGAATGTCTTATATCTTTCCAATGTAGCATTCTTATAGCATTCTTACAAGAGTGACTACCCCAAGACCAAGAAGAGCCACCACAAGAGCAGCTACAAGAAGGACAAGGAGTACAAGAGAGAAGGTAAATACAAGAGAAAGGAGAAGAAAGAAAGAAGAAGCAAAGATGCAGCTCATGCAGCTTGGGAGGAGTCTTCCTCAAGTTCTTCTAGCTCCGAATATGGAGAATGCCACCTTGCTCTCATGGCCTCTACAAGTGATGATGTAGGTGAGGTAAGTGAGGTAAGTGAAGTCAATTTGCATGAGTTGTCTAAAGAAACTCTTATTGATATGCTTAATGCTTTGCGGTCATCTTTTACTAAATGCTAATCTAAAATGAAAAGGTTAGGAAAGACTATAGATGATCTTTATGCTAAGATTGAGATTCTTGATCAAAATGAAAAGTTGCACCTTGATAGTATTGATACCTTACAAGGGCAATTTCTTGATCTTGAGCTCCAATACAATGGAGTTGAAGTTGAGAATGGTGTCTACCTTAATACCATTACTACTCTTAAGGAAGAAAACCAAAAATGCCAAGATGAGATAGATGTTCTTAAAACTGAAAATGTAGAACTTACTCTCATTGATGAATATAGGAAGCAAGAAACTCATGCTTATCAAAAAGAAATTCTTTTGCTTAAGTTTGAAAATACTAAGTTGCTTGCTCAAGTTAATGATCTATCATCTAGACCTATTTTGCAAAGTAATGAGGTAGCTAGCACTGTTCGAGAACGTGATTCTTTTCATACTAAAGCCCTCTATTTAGAGGCTGACCTATTGCATTCTAGAGATGATCTTGCTAGTTTATCTTCTACTATCATTAACTTTAGTAATTATAATACTAAGTTAAGAGCTTCTTTGTAAAAGTTTCTTACAGGAAAGAAATTCATTAATGTTGTCCTAAAACACTCTACCAAACAAATTGGTACTAGTGGTTTAGGATATGATGGGACTGCTCCTAAGGGTAAGAACGAGAACAAGAGTAAGGGTAAGAAGAAGAGTGTGGAACCTCCTTTCTTTCATGGAGAGACTTCCGATTCTAAGAACCCAATGGTATGTGTTCATTGTAAATGTGATGATCATTACTCTACTTATTGTCCTTACAAGCCAAAGGGGACCAACCCAAAGATGAAATGGGTCCCCAAGCTAACCCCAGATCCTAAAATTTGAGTTGGGTACCAACATCCTTCTTTCATGCAGGTCAAAAGAAGATGGATTGTTGATAGTGGCCGGTCAAAGCATATGACAAGTGAAATCATCCATTTCAACAAATTCATGAAAAACAAAGGAGGATCGGTGACCTTCGGGGACAACAAAAAGGGTAAGGTAATAGGTGAGGGTGATGTAGGCAACGAGCTTAGTATCAAAAATGTTTTGCTTGTTGATGGCCTACATCACAATTTGATAAGTGTAAGCCAATTTTGTGATAATGGATATCTTGTTCTATTTACTTCTTTAGAATGTTTGCTTATAGATTCCCTCACTTACAATGTCATATATAAGGGAACTAGAAATGGTAATCTTTATATTATTGTGCTTGATGCTCTAAATCACGTACTTGATAGATGCTTGGGTGTGGATAAAAATGATATTTCTCTTTGGCATCATTAGTTGGGTCATGTGAATATGCATCAAATGAAGAAGTTGAGCAACAAGGAATTGGTTCGAGGACTTCCCAAATTGGATTTTGAAAAGGATGAGGCAAGGCAAGCAAACCAAGTCCTCCTTCAAATCCAAAGGAGTCCTTAGTACCAAAAGAGCTCTTGAGCTTCCTCATATTGATCTATTTGGACCTATGAGAACTCAAGTGCTTCGTGGTTCCAAGTATTGTCTTGTGATTGTTGATGATTTCTCTCGCTATACTTGGACATTCTTTCTCATTTCTAAAAGTGATACTATAGATATTTTCTCGAGCTTTTGCAAATGAGTTGAAAACAAAGCTTCTTATTGGATTGTTTCTATCCGTAGTGGCCATGGGGTAGAGTATGAAAATGATTTTTTTGAGCATATTTGTGAAAATTTTGGTTACTCGCACAATTTCTCTTCTCCTCGTACACCTCAACAAAATGGGGTAGTAGAGAGAAAGAATATGTAGCTACAGGAGATGGCTAGGACCATGCTTCTAGAATATTACATTCCTAAGAAGTTTTTGGTTGAAGCTGTTAGCACCTCTTGCTTTGTGCAGAACTGAGTTTTTATGCATCCTTTGAAGAAAACCCCCTATGAGTTATGGCGTGGTAGAAAGTCATCCATTGATTTCTTTCACATTTTTGGATGTCCTTGTTTTGTTTTAAACATGAAGGATTCTCTCGACAAGTTTGATCCAAAATCTTACAAGGCTTTCTTCCTAGGCTATAGCACTATAAGTAGGGCTTATAGAGTTTTCAATATAGAACTATCTAAAATTGAAGAATCTATAGCTATTAATGTTAAGTTTATTGAAACTAACCATGTTGTTGGCAAGAATGTTGTTGATAATGATGTTGTAGATGACTTAATTCCTATATTAAAAGACCTCAACATCGACAACAAAGGTAAGCAAGTGGTTGAAGCAAAAGATGAAGAGAAGAAGGATCCCAGTCCTCGCTTCGCAAAGAACCATCCCAAAGAGCTAATCATTGGAAACCCATTTGAGAGAGTGAAGACACGAGTTGCCTACAACAAAGAACAAGCAGACCGTGTCTTCATCTCACAGCTGGAGCCAAAGAACATCAAGGAAGATCTTAGAGATGACAAGTGGATCCTAGCAATGCAGGAGGAACTAGAGCAATTCGAGAAGAACTGAGTGTGGACCATAGTGCCAATACTAAGTGACAGAAAAATCATTGGCACCAAATGGGTCTACCGCAACAAACTTGATGAAAATGGCAAGGTAGTAAGGAACAAATCAAGGTTAGTGGCACAAGGTTACAATCAGTAGGAAGGTATTGATTTTGATGAAACTTATGCTCTTGTTGCTAGACTTGAATCTATCAGAATGCTACTTGCCTTTGCTAGTTATAAAAATTTCTTGTTATATCAAACGGATGTAAAGTGCATTTTTGAATGGTACAAACAAGGAGGAAGTATTTGTCGCTCAACCTCTGGGCCTTGAAAAAATGACAAGCTACCTAATCATGTTTATTTGTTACAAAAAGATCTCTATGGACTCAAACAAGCACCTCGAGCTTGGTATGAGAAATTAAAGAACTTTTTGTTAGACAATGGCTATGTCATGGGAAAAGTTGATTCTATTTTATTTCTAAAACACACTTCTAGAAATTTTCTCATCATTCAAATTTATGTTGATGATATCATTTTTGGTAGAACTAATCTTGATCTTTGTAAGGTGTTTAGTTCTCTTATGCAGAGTGGGTTCAAGATGAGCATGATGGGTGAGCTTACTTTCTTCCTCGGCTTCCAAATCAAGCAAACCAAAGATGGAAACTAACCAAGGAAAGTACACCAATGAACTACTCAAATGCTTTAGGATGGAGAACATGAAGTCGATGGAAACACCCATGTCCAACACTGCCAAACTTGATAGAGATGAAGAAGGTGAGAAAGTAGATGAGAAGCTCTATAGAGGTATGATTGGAAGTTTACTTTATTTAAATGCCTTTAGACCTGACATTATATTTAGTGTTGGCTTGTGTGCTCACTTTCAATCAAGTCCTAGGAAATCACATCTTATTGTTGTTAAGAGGATTTTGATACTTAGCCAAAACTCAAAACTTTGGTCTTTGGTACCCAAAGTCAAGGGACTTTACTCTTATAGCATATAGTGATGCTGATTATATAGGTTGTTTGGTTGATAGAAAGTGCACAAGTGGCACTTGCTTCCTTCTAGGACCATACTTGGTGTCTTAGTTTTCCAAAAAATAGAGCACGGTGGCATTATCAACTACCGAGGCTGAGTACATTGTAATCAGGAGTTGTTGTGTCCAAGTCCTATGGATGAAGCAAATGCTCCAAGACTTTAACATACATTTTGATGCTTCTCCGATCTATTGTGATGATACTAGTGTAATCAATCTTTCTTATAATCCTATATTGCATAGTAGAGCTAAACATATAGAGGTTCACCGTCATTTTCTTCGTGATCACATTACCAAAAAAGATATTTATATCACGCATGTGGACACATAAAATCAGTTGGCGGACATTTTCACTAAACCTCTAGCTAGAGAGAAATTTAATTTTATTAGATCTAAACTACTCATAATTGCTTCAAATGATATTGGCATGTTATCTAGCTAGTTGTTGTTATACTATATGTCTTGCTCATGCTTTACTCACTTTGCTTGCCTGAAATTACTAAAATTTGCTTGTTGACATGCTTAGTTTCACTTGTTTTTGGGCATTTCTCAAATTTCGGGTTTTATTGCTAAATAGTACCCAATGATGGGTGATATGTGTCTAAGTATGTTCAATATACATAATAGACTCAATAAATGAATTTAATTAGCATTCATATGGCTAGAAATTGAGTTTGATGGTTTTAGGTCAGGTTGACCATCGATCAAGTTTACCCAAGACAAACTCGATCGATCTGTGGCCAAGAGCTGTTCTAAAAAGGACCAATCGGTCGAGTTTTGAACTCTCAAAACTCAACTGATCAGTGGGCTGAAGCCAACTTAAGTTGGGTTCGACCGACTATTCTCCCTCTCAACAATATAATAGTGGATTGATTCCCCTTCTTCTAGCCCTAAGCTCTCTACCCAAGCCATTCCCTTCCCTATCCTAGCCCTTTCCCGACCTAGATAGGCAGCCCTAGACCTCCCCTTTTACTCCTTGTTGGTGTTTGAACGTTTTTGATGGCTTGCTTTATGTGTTTGATCTTTTTTTTCTCCTTCTTCTCACCTCCATGACTTCCCATAGGAGAAAGAGACCCACCCCTAGCAATGCTCCATCGTCTTCTTTGTCTTCCCACTTGATTCCCTTTGATGGCACCTCATTTGTCTCAATAGAAGCTATAAATAGGTTTAAGGACCTTCTTCCTAGGAGTCCTTTCCCTTTTAGAGCTTTGTTTGAGTCTATCCCTATGCGTCAGGCAGTTATAGACTAAGTAACTAAGTTGTTAGCCGTCCATCACCTCTCTACCCTGGTTGTCAAACGTGACTGCCTTCATAATTTAATGACAAGCACAAAAGCACTTCACGAATTCTACGCTAACCTGTGTTGGAATTACGACACCCTTGTACCCCTGTCGAATACTCAAGTGATCTTGACTTCCATGATCGTCGATAAGCATTTTCAAATCTCCGAGGATATTTTAAATGTCTTCTTTTTCTGGAGATAATGAGAATGACACTTGGCGCAAGGATTACGGTGAGTATTTTGACCTCTTGGATCCTGAGGGTTTCTATATGTAGAATGAGATCACTCTTCTTGACATCCATCTCTATCTCAAGAAACCCGATGGTCTATACAAGAAGAAGAGCACCCTACCGTCCTCCTACCTCACTCTTAGGAAGTGTACATTAGCCACAACTGCAACATCCATCTGAAGAAAAATTAAACCGATATTGTAGAGAACATTGCGGTTATCATGTATTGCCTCCTTGAGAATATCGGAGTCAAATGGTCAAGATACATTCTACACCATATGACCTATTTTGATTCTGGTAAGAACACTCGAGGCACCCATCCACTGTATCCAGCCCTGATTTGTGGTTTGTTTCAGTTTGCCACTGAGAAATCACTCTTTTCTTACTTTCATTACAAGCTAGCCAGAAAGGGTGTGTGTATCAGTGAGACCATGATTCAGAAATGCATGCCTGTCTTTGCCTCCACTGCACCTGGTGCTTCACCCTCAGCCTCTGCCTCTGCAGCCCCTACCTCCTCTACCTGAGCTCCTCCTCCTCCGCCACCTCGACCTAGTTGTGCTTCATTTTGTGTATCAAATGAAATCCTTATGGGCTACATGATGCACCAACAAGCATACAACCAATAGGTTCAGGACCACCTACATCAGGATCTATTTCCAATCATGTCTACCATTAACATATCCTATACACATCCCTACCCCACCTACCAGCCTTTTCCCATTAGTGATTATTCTTCTTATGCATATCATCATTACTACTCTACCCCTGAGCCTTCCATTGTTGTTACTCCTCCACCCTTTACTATTAGTGGTCCTGCTCCCTCTTACCTATTGTTGCCTGCTGGCCCCTTGGCCACCCTACTTACCTGTCTTGGAAATTCTGCTCCATCCTTCCCGTAGGACAATGAGCTCTATGCTCTTGGCATGACTTGGGATGAGCAGAATGATCATTGGCCCGGTTGTGGCTTTGGTCCTCCTACAGAAGAGGAGATGCCTGACCAGGCAGATGATGTTGAGGTTGTTGTTGACAATAATGATGGTGATGGTGAGGATGCTTCTAATGATGGTGATGACTCTAGTGGTGATTTTGGTGATGAAGCCACTACTGTTGCTGCACCTTCAGATGGAGATGAGGACTACGAGCCTGGAGTTGATGATGATGATGTTGTGAAAATAGATAGTCTAGATGTCTAGATTGGTTCTTAGATTTTAGTCTAGTTTGCTGATCATATATATCTTTCTATGATATTTTATATTAGAAACATCTGGGCACATTATCTGAGATGTACTATTTTTATCTTCAGTTTTTCATTGCCTCTTTCTAGTAGCTGCTTTTATAAGAACATGCTTCTAAGTTGTAATCTATATTATGTGCACTCTTTCTCTTTGATCATGTTATATATTATGAGTTTGTGCATGTTTCACCATATTTTGATTATGATTGAGATTGTGTGTTTCTTTCGTCTCTGGTTGACATATGATATGAGATTGCATGTATGATTATTTGCTTAATTGTGTTTGGAAAAGACCTGAGTATATGCTCTTCTACCCCCCCACTTTTTGAAAATGTCAAAAGGGGGAGAGAACCTCAATGTCTTAAAACTCAATCATATTACTATTCTTTGTCATACTGTTGTATATTACTTATGAGATCCTTTTCTTGTTCATTTTATATTCTATCATGTGACTTGTAAAGGACCATATAGTACATGTATGCTACAATTGCTTTGTGTAGATAGACTAACTATGTAGGTTAAAGTAAGCATAGATTGAGGGGGAGAAATTCACATTGTTCAAATATTGAATCCCCCTAACTCACAAGGCAAAGGTATAATTTCGATATCCTTTTCAATATGCTTGAGGAATGGTTTGTCATTATCAAAAAGGGGGAGAATGTTAACCTAGAGGTTATACATTGTCCATATTTTGATAATGACTTAACCATTCCATTCATATGTATCTAATATGTGTATTCAAGATTGATTTTAGGTGTTAGGTACATGAAAAGGATCAAATTACTCAAGCCATAATTTGCAACAGTTCCAGTCAAAAGCTATACAAGTGTCTACTTTAGGAAATCCATGTAAATGACCTTAGAAGATTTTTGTAATCACTTGTATTGATGATATGACTTGTAACTAAGATGAGAAAATTGATTGGGACACTTAGAACCAAGTTCTAATCACTTTTGATGCACTTTAGAAAATTGATCACAGGAAATCAATCGGTCGAGTTACAATCTCGACCGGTCCACTTGGATCAATTCTCTGAAGAGTGCATCGGTCGAGTTGTGCACTCACAGAATTCGACTGATGGGGTTACTGACCAAACACAACTTTTATTGGTCGGTCGAGTTTTCTCAGGACAAACTCGACCGATGGTTTGAAATTTGGGTTTGTCTTTTACCCTATCGACCGAGTTACCTTTATTGAAACTCGACTGATTGCACTGTACGGAAATTACATAAAAAGTGATTGTGAATGTTGGTGACTTATTTGGGTGAAAATAGATCTATTGCTTTGGGCAAAATGGCTATTTTTTGACCCTAAGTGTACCCCAACTTAAAGGGACATCCTCATCTATAAATAGGACCACTTGCAGTTCATTCCAAGGTTGCTCATTCCATATATGCTTAGTTCTTGCTTATTGAGAGTGTTGCACACCTTTGAGCCCCTTTCTCTCTCTACCTTCAAGTCAAATCAGTGAGTATGAGTGAGATAGGTTATGTTGTAAGAGAGCTACCCCTTGTATCCATGTAAAGCTCTCCACCTCCATCTTCCTACCCCTTTCCTTATTGAAGAAAAGGCTTGAAGATCTTCTCCGAGTGAAGGAGAAGGAGTTGATGTTCTTCAAGGTTGAAGAAAGCATGGTGTTCCATATCTCCAAGTGAAGGAGATAGGTAAGGTGGACGTTCAAGAAGGATAGGTAATTCCTTGAAGGCCAAAGACTTGAAGAAGGAGTGGGTAAGTCCTTGTTAAAGGCTAAATATTCCATGGTTCAAATGGGTAAGTTCCTTCGATAGGTTGAAGATCCTTGCTTGAGGTATTAATTCCTTGGATGAATGTGATTATTTTCTTGTAATATTCTGAATGAATATAAGAGAATCAAGATTGCAAAGTCCTAGAGCCTAACCACCTCTAGGTAGTGGACCGACTCACTTCTAGTTTGAAGTTTGGAACCACTCTAAACCACTTTGTCCAAGTGTATGTTCTTCCTTGTCTCTTACCCTTGCTATTCATTCTAGTTAGGACTTCAAATTGGATGTATGTTTAAGTTTATGAACTTAATATAATTTGGTGGTCTAATTCATTTTGTGAGATTTGTGAAGCTCTATTCATGCCCCCTCTAGAGACCTTGATCCAACAAATGGTATCAGAGCAAGTCTTCTCAAAGCTACTTCTACAAGTAGGAGAAGATGGGTGATTTAGCACTTGGATCTCTCAACTTATAGGAGAGCTTCTCCATGCGACCTCTGGTCTTTGACGACACCAGTTTCCTCTATTGGAAGAGAAGAATGCAGTTCTATCTCTAAGGAGTAAGCTATGAGATGTGGAAGGTGGTGCATCTAAAGTATGAAGATCTAAAATGGGAAATATCCACATTGAAGGAAGCCCAAATGAAACAAGTTTAGCTCAATTTCAAAGTCGTGAGAATCATCTATGCAGCCCTCACTCCATCTAAGTTCAACCGGATCTCCTCTTGGGACACCGCACATGAAATTTGGAACAAGCTATGTGTTACTTATGAAGGAACGGAGTAAGTGAAGGAAGCCAAGATCTACATGCTTGGTGGTCTACTTGAGAACTTCAAAATGGGTAAGAATGAAAGAGTGGTGGACATGTACATAAGGCTTAATGTGATCATCAATGGATTGGCAGCCCTTGGTAGTGTCATGGACAAAGGCACAATCAACTCCAAGATCTTGAGATCTCTTCCAAAGAGATGGGAGCCCAAGGTGACATCCATTGAAGAAGTATACAAGCTTAGTGAATTGTCAACCGAGGAGCTGGTTGGCAACCTTCAACCTCATGAGCCAAGGCTTGATAAGCAAGAAGAATAAGAAAAGAGAGAAGAGAAGGAGTCCAAGAAGACCAAGGACACAGCCTTCAAAGCTCAAATTGAAGAAATGGTTCGGCAACAACAACTTGCACTCAAGTTCCCTACTCCTTCCTCAAGTGAAGATGAAGGCCCAAATGAGCATGAAACTAACTACTCCAAGGGAAAACACTTCAAGGGGAAGCCTTCTTCATCAACTCCTAGATGCTATGAATGTGGCCAAAAAGGCCATTACAAGAGTGATTGCCCCAAGACCAAGAAGAGCCACCACAAGAGCAGCCACAAGAAGGACAAGGAGTACAAGAGAGAAGGCAAATAAAGAGAAAGGAGAAGAAAGAAAGAATAAGCAAAGATGCAGCTCATGCAACTTGGGAGGAGTCTTCCTCAAGTTCTTCTAGCTCCGAAGATGGAGAATGCCACCTTTCTCTCATGGCCTCTACTAGTGATGATGTAGGTGAGGTAATTGAGGTAAGTGAAGTCAATTTGCATGAGTTTTCTAAATAAACTCTTATTGATATGCTTAATGCTTGCCGGTCATCTTTTACTAAATGCAAATCTAAAAAAAAAGGTTAGGAAAGATTATAGATGATCTTTATGCTAAGATTGAGATTCTTGATCAAAATGAAAAGATGCACCTTGACAGTATTGATACCTTACAAGGGCAATTTATTAATCTTGAGCTCCAATACAATGGAGTTGAAGTTGAGAATGGTGTTTACCTTAAGATCGTTGCTAATATTAAGGAAGAAAACCAAAAATGCCAAGATGAGATAGATGTTCTTAAAATTGAAAATGTAGAACTTACTCTCATTGATGAAGCTAGGAAGCAAGAAACTCATGCTTATCAAAAAGAAATTCTTTTTCTTAAATCTGAAAATGCTAAGTTGCTTACTCAAGTTAATGATCTATCATCTAGACCTATTTTGCAAAGTAATGAGGTAGCTAGCACATCTCTAGAACGTGATTCTTTTCATACTAAATCTCTCTGTTTAGAGGTCGACCTATTACATTCTAGAGATGATCTTGCCAGTTTATCTTCTAATGTCATTAACCTTAGTGATGATAATGCTAAGTTAAGAGATTCTTTGCAAAAGTTTCTTACGAGAAAGAAATCTCTTAATGTTTTCCTAGAACACTCTACCAAACAAATTGGTACTAGTGGTTTAGGATATGATGGGACTGCTCCTAAGGGTAAGAACAAGAACAAGAGTAAAGGTAAGAAGAAGAGTGTGGAACTTCCTTTCTTTCATGGAGAGACTTCCGGCTCTAAGAACCCAATGGTATGTGTTCATTGTAAATGTGATGATCATTACTCTACTTATTGTCCTTACAAGTCAAAGGGGACCAACCCAAAGATGAAATGGGTCCCCAAGCTAACCCCAGATCCCAAAATTTGAGTTGGATATCGACATCCTTCTTTCATGCAGGTCAAAAGAAGATGGATTGTTAATAGTGGCTGCTCAAAGCATATGACTGGTGAAATCAACCATTGCAACAAATTCATGAAAAAGAAAGGAGGATTGGTGACCTTTGGGAACAAAAAAAAGGTTAAGGTAATAGGTGAGGGTGATTTATGCAATGATCTTAGTATCAAAAATATTTTGCTTATGGATGGCCTACATCACAATTTGATAAGTGTAAGCCAACTTTGTGATAATGGAATTTTTGTTCTATTTACTTCTTTAGAATATTTGCTTCTAGATTCCCTCACTTACAATGCCATATATAAGGGAACTAGAAATGGTAATGTTTATGTTATTATGCTTGATTCTCTAAATCATGTACTTGATAGATGCTTGGTTGTGGATAAAAATGATATTTCTCTTTGGCATCGCCGGTTGGATCATGTGAAAATGCATCAAATGAAGAAATTGAGCAAAAAGGAATTGGTTTGAGGACTTCCCAAATTGGATTTTGAAAAGGATGAGGAATGCCAAACTTGTACACAAGGCAAGAAAACCAAGTCCTACTTCAAATCTGAAGGAGTCCTTAGTACCAAAAGAGCTCTTGAGCTTCTTCATATTGATCTATTCGAACATATGAGAACTCAAATGCTTCGTGGTTCCAAGTATTGTCTTGAGATTGTCGATGATTTCTCTCGTTGTACTTTGACATTCTTTCTCATTTCTAAAAGTGATACTCTAGATGTTTTCTTGAGCTTTTTCAAATGAGTTGAAAATAAAGCTTCTTGTCATATTGTTTCAATCTGTAGTGACCATGGGGGAGAATTTGAAATTGATCTTTTTGAGCATTTTTGTGAAAAATCCGGTTACTCGTACAATTTCTCTTCTCCTCGTACACCTCAACAAAATGGGGGTAGTAGAGAGAAAGAATAGGTCGCTATCAGAGATGGCTAGGACCATGCTTCTAGAATATTACATTCCTAAGAAGTTTTGGGCTAAAGCCGTTAGCACCTCTTACTTTGTGCAGAATTGAGTTTTTACGCATCCTTCTTTGAAGAAAACCCCCTATGAGTTATGGCGTGGTAGAAAGTCATCCATTGATTTCTTTCACATTTTCGGATGTCCTTATTTTGTTTTAAACATGAAGGATTCTCTCGACAAGTTTGATCCAAAATCTTACAAGGCTTTCTTCCTAGGCTATATCACTACAAGCAGGGCTTATAGAGTTTTCAATATTGAACTGTCTAAAATTAAAGAATCTATTAATGTTAAGTTTATTGAAACTAACCCTATTGTTGGCAATAATGTTGTTGATAATGATGTTACAGATGACTTAATTCCTATCTTAAAAGACCTCAACATCGACAAAAAAGGTAGGAAGGTGGTTGAAGTAGAAGATGAAGAGAAGAAGGATCCCACTCCTTGCTTCGCAAAGAATCATCTGAAAGAGCTAATCATTGGAAACCCATTTGAGAGAGTGAAGACATGAGTTGCCTACAACAAAGAATAAGCAGACAGTGCTTTCATCTCACAGCTGGAGCCAAAGAACATCAAGGAAGCTCTTGGAGATGATGAGTGGATCCTAGCCATGCAAGAGGAACTATAGAAATTCAAGAAGAACTGAGTGTGGGCCCTAGTGCCAAGACCAAGTGACAGAAAAATTATTGGCACCAAATGGGTCTACCACAACAAACATGATGAAAATGGAAAGGTGGTAAGGAACAAAGCAAGGTTAGTGGCACAAGGTTACAATCAACATGAAGGTATTAATTTTGATGAAATTTAAGCTCTTGTTGCTAGACTTGAATCTATTAGAATGCTACTTGCCTTTGCTAGCTATAAAAATTTCTTGCCATATCAAATGGATGTTAAAAGTGTGTTTTTGAATGGTACAATCAAGGAGGAAGTATTTTTTTCTCAACCTCTGGGCTTTGAAAATGACAAGCTACCTAATCATGTTTATTTGTTATAAAAAGCTCCCTATAGACTCAAACAAGCACCTCGATCTTTGTATGATAAATTAAAGAACTTTTTGTTAGGCAATGGCTATGTCATGGGCAAAGTTGATTCTACTTTATTTCTAAAACATACTTCTAGCCATTTTCTTATCATTCAAATTTATGTTGATGATATCATTTTTGGAAACTAATCTTGATCTTTGCAAGGAGTTTAGTTCCCTTATGCAGAGTGATTTTGAGATGAGCATGATGGGTGAGCTTACTTTCTTCCTCGACTTCCAAATCAAGCAAAGCAAAGATGGAAACTTCATCAACCAAGGCAAGTACACCAATGAACTACTCAAACACTTTGGGATGGAGAACATGAAGCCGATGGAAACACCCATGTCCAACACTGCCAAACTTAATAGAGATGAAGAAGGTGAGAAGGTAGATGAGAAGCTCTATAGAGGTATGATTGGAAATTTACTTTATTTAACTATCTTTAGACCTGAAATTATGTTTAGTGTTGGCTTATGTGCTTGCTTTCAATCAAGTCCTAGGAAATCACATCTTATTGATGTTAAGAGGATTTTGAGGTACTTAGCCAAAACTCAAAACTTTAGTCTTTGATACCTAAAGTCAAGGGACTTTACTCTTATAGAATATAGTGATGTTGATTACGCAGGTTGTTTGGTTGATAGAAAGTGCACAAGTGAGACTTGCTTCCTTCTAGGACCATGCTTGGTGTCTTGGTTTTCCAAGAAATAGAGTACTATGGCATTATCAACTACCAAGGCTGAGTACATTGCAGTCGAGAGTTGTTGTGCCCAAGTCCTATGGATGAAGAAAATGCTCCAAGTCTTTAATATACATTTTGATGCTTCTCCTATCTATTGTGATAATACTAGTGCAATCAATCTTTCTTATAATCTTATATTTCATAGTAGAGATAAACATATATAGGTTCTCCATCATTTTGTTCATGATCACATTTCCAAAAAGGATATTTATATCACGCATGTGGACACGGAAAATCAGTTGGCGGACATTTTCACTAAACCTCTAGCTAGAGAGCAATTTAATTTTATTAGATCTAAACTGCTCATAATTGTTTCATATGATATTGACATGTTATCTAGCTAGTTGTTGTTATCATATATGTCTTTCTCATGCTTTACTCACCTTGCTTGCCTAAAATTGCTAAATTTTGCTTATTGACATGCTTCGTTTCACTTGTTTTTGGGCATTTCTTGAACTTTGGGTTTTATCACTAAATAGTACCCAATGATGAGTGATATGTGTCTAAGTATGTTCAATATACATAATAGACTCAAAAAATGAATTTAATTAGCATTCATATGGCTAGAAATTGAGTTGGATGGTTTTAGGTCAGGTTGACCATCGATCGAGTTTCCCTAGGACAAACTTGACCGATCCGTGGCCAAGAGTTGTTCTAAAAAGAACCAATCGGTCGAGATTCTGACTATCAGAACTCGAACGATTAGCAGGATGAATCCAACTTAAGTTGGGTTCATCCGACTATTCTCCCTCTCAACTAGAGAATAGCTGACTGATTCCCCTTCTTCTAGCCCTAAGCTCTCTACCCAAGCCCTTCCCTTCCCTATCCTAGCCCTTTCTTGACCTAGATAGGTGGCCCTAGACCTCCCCTTTTGCTCCTTGTTGGTGTTTGGACATTTTTGATGGCTTTCTTTGTGCATTTGATCTTTTGTTTCTCCTTCTTCTTGCCTCCATGGCTTCCCATAAGAGAAAGAGACCCTCCCCTAGCAATGTTCCATCGTCTTCTTTGTCTTCCCACTTGATTCCCTTTGATGACACCTCATTTGTCTCAATAGAAGTTATAAATAGGTTTAGGTGCACTCCGTTCATCATTCCATCCATTGAATGCTTTGCGCTTCCTACGATACGGATGGAATTTTGAAAGAAACCTTCGATGACCAAGATATACAGTCTTGCCGCCATGTTTTAGTCTTATTGAATCAGTGTTTTCTTCACATATAGGACACGCTTTAGCTCCTTTGACACTATATCCAGACAAATTCCCATATGCTGGAAAGTCATTAATAGTACAAAACAACATAGCATGCAAACGAAATGTCTCTCTTGCTGAAGCATCATAGGTCATCACACCTTCAGCCCAAAGTTTCTTTAAGTCATCAATCAAAGGTTCAAGATAAATATCGATATCATTTCCGGGTTGTTTAGGGCCCGATATCAACAATGACAACATAACGTACTTATTTTTCATACACATCCAGGGAGGAAGATTGTATATAACAAGCATGACTGGCCAAGTGCTATGTTGGCTGTTCAATGTCCCGTACGGATTCATCCCATCTGTACAAAGCCCAAGTCTTAGATTCCTATCTTCTTCACCAAATTTAGGGTACAATAGATCAATCTTCTTCCACTGTGGGGAATCAGACGCATGTCGTAGGATCCCATCATTATTTTTCTTAACATCTGCATGCCAACTCAAATTCTTCGCATCTTTCGGATTTGCAAACAAGCGTTGAAAGCGTGATATTATAGGTAGATACCACAACACCTTGGCAGGAGAACCAGTTTTGGACTCCCCCGAAGTCGTCAATTTATACTGTGACGCACCACATTTTGGACAATCTTTCAAATCTACAAAGTCTTTTTGAAATAATACACAATCATTCGGGCATGCGTGTATCTTCTTGGCCTCCATTCCCATTGGGCACAACATTTTCTTTACCTGCTATGTTGAGATTGGAAGCTCGTTTCCTTCAGGAAGCATTTCTTTCAACAAAGTCAACAATGAAGTGAAGCTTTTGTCGCTCCATCTATTGTTAGCTTTCAACTTATACAATCTCAACACAGCGCTAAGCTTCGTAAACTTAGCAGAGCCTGTGTATAACGGTATCTCAGCATCATGCACAATGTTTGTAAAGATAGGAGGTGGATCGGTGTGCTCTACCCTACAACTATCCAGCATCGCATCAACGATGTCTGCTGGAACTGGTTCGTTCACATTTACGTCATCGGAGGCAATTTCTTCTTCCACCCAAGCACTACTATCGACATCTACTGGTTTCGGTTTTGAAATCTCTCCATGCCAGTGCCATTATGTATAGCCTTGTACAATCCCGTTGCACATGACATGACTTTTGATTTCCTCACCAATGTTGACTTTCAAGTTGTTACCACAATGCCTACATGGACAGTAGAACCTATCTGTAGGTTTTTTCCTATGTTCCTCGGCAAATCTAATAAATTGATCAAGACCAGATATAAACTCTGGGGTGCAACGATTACGAATGGACATCCATGATCTATCCATTCTATGATCAGAGAAAACAAGTATATATTAGGAAACAAGTATATATTAGGAAAAGATTAGGCAGCATTTCCCCGCTGTTCTCTAAGTACATATGTACTTAGAGAACAAACGGGGAAATGCCAACAAACACATGTGATGTAATTCTTATATATAATAAATGTGTACCACCTATCCCATCCTTGAACACCTAATCTCACTAGTAAGTGTATAATGTGTATTGGGTTTTCAAGAAAATTTCGGCAGCATTTCCCCGCTGTTCTCTAAGTACATATGTACTTAGAGAACAAACGGGGAAATGCTACCAAAATTTTCTCGAAAACTCAATACACATTATACACTTACATCCTAAGTGAGATTAGGTGTTCAAGAACAGTCCCAAACTGGGGACTATCCAAGATTTACTCCTAATGAGTAAATCTTGGACGGGTTTCTAGGCCAACAAACACAATAATAGATATCTACAATGAAGCCGGACTCCATACAAACACATGTGATGTCATTCTTATATATAATAAATGTGTACCACCTATCCCATCCTTGAACACCTAATCTCACTAGTAAGTGTATAATGTGTATTGGGTTTTCAAGAAAATTTCGGCAGCATTTCCCCACTGTTCTCTAAGTACATATGTACTTAGAGAACAAACGGGGAAATGCTACCAAAATTTTCTCGAAAACTCAATACACATTATACACTTACATCCTAAGTGAGATTAGGTGTTCAAGAACAGTCCCAAACCGGGGACTATCCAAGATTTACTCCTAATGAGTAAATCTTGGACGGGTTTCTAGGCCAACAAATAATATGTTGTCATTCTTATACCTAAAATCCTAGTTCTTCAAATTAGGGTGATTATTGATGTCTTTAAAAGCATGATTGGCAATTTAGGGAAAAGTTCATCATTTAAATTCCAAGCATTCACATGTGTGCATTACAGTTCATCATTAAGCAAGAAGAGTGATTAGGATTCTCAATATACTCAACAATAAAATAAGTTAAACATGTGTGCATTACAGTTCATCATTTACATTCCAAACATGTCACATGTGTGCATTACAGTTCATCATCAAGATATATATAACTTACTTAAACATTCAATTATGAAGTAAATATACACTTAATTAAGAATAGCATGACACACAAAGTTGCAGTCAACATCATTATGTTTTGTTCTATCATGGACTATCAGATTGGTATATCACATATGTATCAGTACATTATTAAATAAACACAATCAGTAAATAACTTTTAAAAAAAAAACCACTAGACGTGCAGCCTAGACGTGCCCTGGCGCCGCCCAAGCATCCGCCCAGAGGCCTATCTAGGCAGGGCACCTGGGCTTGGGACCCTAGGCGTGTCCTGACACCTACTTAGGCGCTGCCTGGGTGAGTTCTAGGTCGGCGGCGGCAGAGAAAAGCAAGGCAGAGGACAAAAAAAGGTGGTGAAGGTTTGTGGGTTACCTTGCACGAGGACAGCACGATTAAAGCTGCTTCTACCGGCGGGGGCGGAGGTGACGACGACAGCACCGTAGCTGCTAGCTTCTACTGGCGGCGACGACTAGAGGAGAGCAGGGGCGGTGGGCAACGACCGGCGGCGACGAGCGGACAGTAGCAGCAGCAGGGGCGGCGGAGAAGAAGGGCGCTGGAGAAGAAGGACGCCGGAGATGGGGCGCCGGAGAGAAGCGCCGGAGAGCAGCAGCAGCAGAGAAGCGCCGGAAAGTCGCCGCAACAGGGAAAATCGCCGCAATAGGGTAGCAATGAAACAGAAGAAAGGGGAAGAGTTGGGCGATCGCGGGGGGTTATAAGTTCCCAAATAGCGTCGGTTGTTTACAACAACCGACGCCTAAACATATTTAGCATTGGTTGGTTGAAACAACCGACGTCTAATTGGACGATATTTTCATGGAAATTTTTGGCGGGAACCACCTTCAGTGTCGGTTAGACAAGGATAACCGACGCTGAAAGTGACATTGTCCACGCAAATTTTCATCGCAAATAGGCGTCGGTTTTCTAGGTATATAACTGACGCTGAAAATGACACTATTTTTTTTATTGAAAAATGGATTTCGCGGGCGACTTTAAGCGTCGGTTTTTTATAAACAACCGACGCTTAATACAAAGCGGTACCCGTGTCTGGCTGGTCTTCGAATATAGACGTCGGTTTTATTAAACAACCGACGCCTTATATGTTAGGCGTCGGTTTTCCTTAATAACCGACGCCCAGAAAAGCGACACTGAATGTTATTTCTGTAGTAGTGAGGACTTTCTTCTTAGGAGTCCTTTCCCTTTTAGAGCTTTGTTTGAGCCTAGCCCTAGGCGTCAAGCAGTTATAGACCAAGTAGCTAAGCTGTTAGCCATCCATCACCTCTCTGCCCTGGCTGTGGAACAAGATTTCTTTCATAATTCAATGACAAGCACAAAAGCAGTTCACGAATTCTATACTAACCTACATTGGAATTATGACACCCTTGTACCCCTGTCAAATACTCAAGTGATCCTGACTTCCATGATCGTCGGGAAGCATTTTCAAATCTCCGAGGATATTTTAAATGTCTTTTTTTTCAGAGATAATGAGAATGACACTTGGCGCAAGGATTACAGTGAGTATTTCAACCTCTTGGATCCTGAGGGTTTCTATATGCAGAATGAGATCACTCTTCCTGAAATCCATCGCTATCTCAAGAAGCCTGATGTTCCATACAAGAAGAAGAGCACCTTACCCTCCTCCTCCCTCGATCTCAGGAAGTGTATATTAGCCACAACTGCAACATCCATCTGAAGAAAAATCAAACAGATATTGTAGAGAACATTGTGGTTATCATGTATTGCCTCCTTAAGAATATCAGAGTCAAATGGTCAAGATACATTCTACACCATATGACATGTTTTGATTCTAGTAAGAACACTCGAGGAACCCATCCACCGTATCCAACCCTAATTTATGGTTTGTTTCAATTTGCCACTGAGAAATTACTCTTTTCTTACTTTTATTACAAGCTAGCCAGAAAGGGTGTGTGTATCAGTGAGACCACGATTCAGAAGTATGTGCATGTATTTGCCTCTGCCGCACCTGGTGCTTCACCCTCAGCCTCTGCCTCTACAACCCCTACCTCCTATACTCGAGCTCCTCCTCCTCCGCCACCTCGACCTAGTCGTGCTTCGTTTTGTGTATCAAATGAAATCCTTATGGGCTACAGGATGCACCAACAAGCATACAACCTATAGGTTCAATAGCACCTGCATCAGGATCTATGTTCAATCATGTCTACCATGAACATATCTTGTGCACATCCCTACCCCACCTACCAGCCTTTCCCCAATAGTGATTATGCTTCTTATACATATCATCATTACTACTCTACCCCCGAGCCTTCCGTTGTTGCTACTCCTCCACCCTTTGCATCTGGTGGTCCTTCTCCCTCTTACCTACCATTGTCTGTTGTCCTCTTGGCCACCCTGCTTTCCAGTCTTGACAATTCTGCTCCATCCTTCCCGCAGGACAATGAGCTCTATGCTCTTGACATGACTTGGGATGAGCAGAATACTCGTTGGCCCATTTGTGGCTTTGGTCCTCCTATAGACAAAGAGATGCCTGACCAGACAGATGATGTTGAGGCTGTTGTTGACGACAATGATGGCGATGGTTAGGATGCTTCTGATGATGGTGATGACTCTAGTGGTGATTCTGGTGATGAAGCCACTACTGTCGTTGCACCTTCAGATGGAGATGAGGAATACGAGCCTGGAGATGATGATGATGTTGTGGACATAGATAGTCTAGATGTCTAGATTGTTTCTTACTTTTTAGTCTAGTTTGTTGAACATATATATATATATATATATATATATATATATATATATATATCTTTCTAAGCTATTTTGTATTCGAAACATATGGGCACATTATCTGAGATGTACTATTTTTATCTTTAGTTTTTCATCGCATCTTGCTTGTAGCTGCTTTGATAAGAACATGCTTCTAAGTTGTAATCTATATTATGTGCATTCTTACTCTTTGATCATGTTATATATTATGAGTTGGTGCCTGTTTCACCATATTTTGATTATGATTGAGATTGTGTGTTTCGTTCGTCTCTGGTTGACATATGATATGAGATTGCATGTATGATTATTTGCTTGATTGTGTTTGGAGAAGACTTGAGTATATGCTCTTCTACCCCCCTACTTTTTGAAAATGTCAAAAGGGGAAGAGAACCTTAATGTCTTGAAACTCAATCATATTTCTATTCTTTGTCATACTGTTATTTATTGCTTATGAGATCCTTTTCTTGTTCATTTTATGTTTTGTCATGTGACTTGCAAAGGACCATATAGTACATGTATGCTACAATTGCTTTGTGTAGGTAGACTAACTATGCAGGTTAAAGTAAGCATAGATTGAGGGGAGCAATTTACTTTGTTCAAATCGTGAATCCCCTAACTCACAAGGCAAAGGTATAATTTCTATATCCTTTTCAATATGTTTGAGGAATGGTTTGTCATTGTCAAAAAGGGGGAGAATGTTGACCTAGAGGTTATACATTGTCCATATTTTGATAATGACTTAACCATTCCATTCATATGTATCTAATATGTGTATTCAAGATTGATTTCAGGTGTTAGGTACATGAAAAGGATCAAATTACTCAAGCCCTAATTTTCTACAGTTCAAGTCAAAAGCTATACAAGTGTGTAATTTAGGAAATCCATGTAAATGACCTTCGAAGATTTTTTTAATCACTTGTATTGATGATATGACTTGTAACTAAGATGAGAAAATTGATTGGGGCACTTAGAACCAAGTTCTAATCACTTTTGATGCACTTTAGAAAATTGATCACAGGTAGTCAATCAGTCGAGTTACAATCTCGATCGATCCACTTGGATCAATTCTTTGAAGAGTGCATCAGTCGAGTTGTGCACTCACAGAACTCGACCGATGGGGTTACTGACAAAACACAACTTTCATTGGTCAGTCGAGTTTCCTCCAGACAAACTCGACCGATGGTTTGAAATTTGGGTTTGTCTTTTACCCTATCGGTCGAGTTACCTTTATTAAAATTCAACTATTTGCATTGTATGGAAATTGCAAAAAAAAGTGATTGTGACTGTTAGTGACTTATTTGGGTGAAAATAGATCTGTTTCCTTGGGAAAAAATGACTATTTTTTACCCTAAGTGTATGTGACGATCTCAATTTCTATATACTTTCCTTAGTGACATATAAAGATATGCGTGCACTCATATCTATAAATGTCAAAAGGGAAAATAATAGAAATCAAGATAGCCAACTAAAAACAGAGATAAGACAAGATCAAGTTCACATCATAGCAAAAAGCCACACAACATTTCATTCAACAATGTAAGATAAAGTCATACATATTGATACTGGAGAAGAATAAGTCTATGATTATTACATTGGATCTCAATCATCCTCGACATAATCTAGGAAAAGAAATAAACTAACATCTAGCAAGAAAAAGATAAGAGGAATAGATCTATCTAATAAATCCTCCATGCTTATTATTTGTGCCTTCTGGTACTTTGAATATGCATTGTACTTTGATCATCAATTGTTCCTTGCACCTAGAAATTACGAGAAACAAATACATCAACAAAGTTGGTACGTGGAGTAAAAGCTATACTATGCTGGCATATAAAATACTCGAATTGAAGAAAGAGCAAGAAAACGTTACTTAAAGGCAGAAAATCAGGTAATCCCAAGTTATTAGCCTCATTTATAGTGAACATGCATTACTATGGTGGACTTAGCACATAATTACATAAATAGTGGGCCCTTCCCCGTGTACCGTGTACTCTAGGGATCTCCCCGTATACCATGTACTCTAGGGAGGTGCTAGTCAACATTAAAGCTTTCCCTCTCTAATAGGGAGTTTAATGAACACCACTAGTAACTACAAATCACTTATATTCAGTTATGTTCTTTTATGTGCAAGGCGGTAAATCATCAATTAATCATAAATTCACATCCATCCATGTATATCAATTTCATACAAACAATTACATATACTTAACATCCAGCAAAACTAGTCATATAATTATATCCACGTACCTTTAACTTTTAGATCTGAATTCCACAAGTCTTAGATTATGAAGAGAGAGTAGATCACCCTGAATTGTAATCAAGGGTATACTTGTTACTATTGATCCATATGACCATGATTAAGATTAGTTATTAGTTCTTTTTATGTTATCTAATTTGGATCAGGTTTATCCATCTTTTAATTTGGTTTTTGAGCTTGTATCAGATCTGATCCCTAATCCCTAATAAAATAATTTGAGTAAAATACAATATAAAAACTAATCAAAAGAAGATTGTCATTACTAGGGTTTCTAAGATGGTCGAAAGAAAGGGGCAAAAACCTTAAGGATGTTAAATATTCCATTATTCAAAGTTTATTCCTGGGTTTAGGACCAATTTTGACCATTAAATATCATCTAATGATATTAGATTTTTGTTATAAAGATATACCTTTTATTACATGTAAAGAGAGAGAAAACTAATTTTAGGGTTTCTTCCAATCCTTTTATCATTCATCAACTTGGATCAGTATTTCGAGTGATTAGAGAATAGGGTTTCATCCAAGATTCTCTATGTGTTAGGAAGTCATTTATTAACAGGGGAAGCCATTATTAATAATTAATTATGACTAAGAGGGTCATTTAGGATCTTGGGTAACTATTTTGAAATAGTAAACAGATCTAGGTCTTGATGACATTTTGTTCGGATAGAGGAGAATTTTCTGATCAAAATAGTATATAGGTTCGCTACAAACCGATATTCCTAGCATCTTGTATGATTTTTCTAATGTAATCCATTTTATTGGGTACTAAAAAGAATAAAAGGAAAAGAAGGAATTTATGACCTTAATCAAGGGCCAGATCTGACCGGATCAGCGGCTCAGATGCAACCGACTAAAGCGAGAGGGGGGTCCGGTTTGCTGAGGAAGCGCCCCTGGCGTTTGTGAATTCGCGGTTCGGCTTGTGTCCAGAGTCACGGCGGAGGAGCTTGCCGGCGCTGAGTTGGAAAGGGAGCAGGAAGCTCCAGCAACGGGCAGGAAAAGGCCGCCCGAGCTCTCCACGGTCTCGTGAAGTCGGGAGACACAGAGACTTGAAGCGAGAAAAGGATGTGCTCGACCTTGCAAAGCAGAGGTGCCGAGGTAGACTCAGGGGAAATTGGAGGTCTCGGTGGAGGATAGGGTTCAGGAGCCGGGTGGTTAAGGTAAAGGAGGTAGGTGGCGAGGCAGAGGGGTGATTTTTATAGGTTATTGGTGTAGGTTTAGGGTTTGGTGAGGTTGGGCTTCTTAGGCCGCCGCCGGAGTGAGAGAGGCAGATAAGAGGGAGTTCGTTCTCCCTATCCCGAGAGCGAGGGAGGTCAGGATAAGGGTGATTGACCTCGTTTTGGCGAGCCGAAGGCATTCCTTCACATGGAAGTTCGAGAAATGGGGGTGAGCTGGCCCTTGGTTGGGGCTCAGGTTCAGCGTCTCTTCCCCGTCCTTTGCGGGAGGTAGACGATGGGGTCTGGGCCCTAGGATCAAGGCGGATCCGTGGCCTTTAGATCGAACGGCTGAGATCAAACCCAGCGAAGGGCCGCGCCCAAGCAAAGAGAAAGATGGGCCGTGTGACAATTAAATGTCCAAAATAATCGTAAACCTTAGTCCTAGGCTAGTTTAGGTGATATAATACACCAAAATTCAAAAGTAAATAACTCTAAATTGGTAACTCCAATTGAGATGAGATTTTAGGCATAGTTTTATAATGTTATGATTTAGTTATGGTGCAAATTTAGAGTCCCAATTCGATTATTGACTAGGTCAATTTACTAAAGTCATAATACTTATATTATTGACTTTATATATATCATTATTGATGATCTTAGGTGAAATTAATGATCCATTTATTCAAATTAGTGAGATAGGTGATTGAGGGAATAATTGGAACAATTGAAATTGTAAGGGAGAGGAACTAAATAATAAATGTGTAAAAACTCACTCTGTCACATTATCCCCTCCTTTTAAGAATTTTGTCCCCAAAATTCAAGCAACCTGAAAAAGATATGGATACTTCTTCTCGACCTCGGTCTTTAGCTCCCAGGTGGCATCTGTTTCATCATGGTGGCTCCAGAGTACTTTCACCATTTCAATTTGACGATGACTGCGAAGCTCCTTTGACTTGAAGTCGAGAATTTTGACTGGGGACTCAACATATGACAGATCATCCTTCAATTCAAGAGGCTCATGATTCAAGATATGACTGGGGTCCTTGACATAGGGCTTCAGATTAGATACATGGAACACATTATGCATGGCACTATACTGAGGTGGCAAAGCAAGACGATAGGCACATTCGCCAACCTTTTCTAGAATCTCGAAGGGTCCAACATAACGAGGACTGAGCTTTCCTTTGTTCTTGGCCAAAGCTCGAATGGGTCGGATTTTCAGAAATACATGGTCACCTTCCTTGAACTGACGTTCTCGACGGTGAGCATCTGCATAAGACTTTTGCCTATCTTGTGCTCGCTTCATTCTCTGCCTAATCAGTGCAACCTTATCAGAATACAACTGCATCTCCTCGGATTTCATCAGGGTACGCTCTCCGACATCATCCCAGTGCAAAGGCGATCTGCACGGTCGACCATAAAGAGCTTCATAGGGAGGCATCCTAATGCTTGCCTGATAGCTGTTATTATAGGCGAACTCTGCTAAAGGCAAGTAATAGTCCCATGAGCCTTCCCAATCGAGAACACAAGATCGCAGAAGATCCTCTAGAATCTGTACTGTACGTTCTGACTGCCCGTCTGTTTGTGGATGGTAGGCTATACTGAAGTTCAACTTGGTACCCAATTCCTCTTGAACCTGCTTCCACAGCTTTGATGTGAACTTTGGGTCCCTGTCTGAGACAATAGATGTTGAAACTCCATGTAGGCGTACTATCTCCCGTATGTAGAGATCTGCCAACTCAGAAACCTTTGCAGTAGTCTTCACAGGAAGAAAATGAGCTGATTTGGTAAGACGATCCACTATGACCCATGCGGCGTCGTATCCCTTCCTGGTCCTGGGTAATCCCACCACGAAATCCATGGTGATGTGTTCCCATTTCCATTCCGGAATCTCAAGGGGTCGTAGTAGACCGCCTGGTCTCTGATGTTCGGCCTTAATCCTTTGACATGTCAGACACCTGGACACGAAGTCGGCAATATCGTGCTTCATGCCTCTCCACCAAAACTGACGTTGTAGGTCTTTGTACATCTTTGTCGTTCCTGGATGAACTGTGTACTTGGACCCATGTGCCTCATTTAGAATTGTTGTCTTTATAGTTGACTGCTTAGGAACCCACATACGATTCTTGTAACGGAGACCACCATCAAGACCCACGGACAGATGTGTTTGTGGCTTTGACAGAAGGGAAGAGAGTTCTGCAAGATCGGGACTAGCTTTTTGTGCCTCAAGAAGTTCGAAATGCAGGTTGGACGTGATGGAAATGTTATTAACATGCATGCGATCAGATAGAAACTGCGGCTTCCAGCCCACTAGATCCTCCATGTTCCTCCATTCGGGGACAGAAAGAGATGCACATACTGCCCTTTTTCTACTAAGGGCATCAACGACTACATTTGCCTTACCCGGATGATAGGCTATAGTGAAATCGTAGTCCTTTAGGTATTCGATCCATCGGCGTTGACGCAGATTCAAGTCCTTCTGAGTCAGGATGTACTTCAGGCTTTTGTGGTCGGTGAAGATGTCGAACGTTGCCCCGTACAGGTAGTGTCTCCAGATCTTGAGGGCATGAATGATTGCAGCTAATTCCAAATCATGGGTGGGATAATTAAGTTCATTGGGTTTTAGCTGTCTAGAAGCGAAGGCCACTACTTTACCATTCTGCTGCAGGACACACCCTAAACCATTCCTCGAAGCATCAGTGAATATTACAAACCCTTCATTGCCAGAGGGTAGAACAAGAACAGGAGCCGATGTCAACTTCTGCTTTAACTGATGGAAACTGGACTCACAAGTGGCTGACCAGATGAAATGCTCATCCTTCCGAGTAAGCTTGGTGAGAGGAAGTGCAACTTTAGAGAAGTTTGGAATAAAATGACGATAATATCCGGCCAGACCCAGGAAACTCCGAATTTCAGAAGGATTACGGGGAGGTTGCCAATCAAGTACAGCAAGGACTTTGGCGGGATCAACTGATATACTACCTCCAGAAATGACATGCCCAAGAAACATAACCTTATCAATCCAGAACTCACATTTTGAAAGTTTGCCATAAAACTTCTGGGTTCGAAGAATGTCAAGAACTGATCGTAAGTGTTCACGGTGTTTTTCCATAGAATCAGAATAGATCAGGATATCATCAATGAAGACGACCACAAACTCATCAAGATAGGGTTGGAATACTTTGTTCATCAGATTCATAAATACTCCTGGTGCGTTGGTCAACCCGAATGGCATCACCAGAAATTCGTAATGCCCATAACGAGTTCGAAAAGCAGTTTTTGAAATATCAGAATCCTTAATTTTAAGTTGATGGTATCCAGAACGGAGATCAATCTTTGAGAATACTTTAGCAGTACGAAGCTGATCAAAAAGGTCATCAATACGAGGAAGGGGATACTTGTTTTTAATAGTAGCTTGGTTCAACATGCGGTAGTCAATACACATACGCATAGAACCATCTTTCTTTTTAACAAAAAGAACAGGAGCTCCCCAGGGGGAGACACTAGGACGTATGAAACCTTTGTCGAGAAGTTCTTGCAACTGTTTCTTCAACTCCATCAGCTCAGCAGGAGCCATCCTATACGGTGCCCTAGAAATTGGAGTGGTTCCAGGAAGAAGATCTATGGAGAACTCAATGTCTCTATTTGGAGGCAGCCCAGGAAGCTCCTCCGGAAAAACGTCAGGAAAGTCACGTACCACCTCCAGACTTTCTACAGGCCCGCTACTAGGACTGGTCTCTGAGACTAATGCAAGGAAGACTTTACATCCCTTAGAAATGAGCTTTTTAGCTTTAAGAGAGGAGATTATAATATTATTACAGAATCCACTTCCCCTAGGGATTTTCACAGGATAAGAATGAGGTTGAGAGAGAATGACCGTCTTGTTTCTACAGTCAATGTGAGCATGGTATGTGTAAAGCCAGTCCATACCAAGTATGACATCAAAGTCTTCCATAGTTAAGAGAATGAATTCAAAGGGCATATCATGATTTTCATATTTAAGAGAAAGTTCATTAGTTTTCTGTAAAGTTGTGAGTATTTTGCCACTCGGAGTAGACACGTCCAGAACATATCCCAAATCCCGTATGTGAAGATTTAATATGGATGCCAGAGTTCGAGAAATAAAAGTGTTTGTAGATCCCGAGTCAAATAATGCCTTAACAAGATGACCGTTTAATAATACAATGCCTACATAAGGAAATCAAATTATGAATAGTTGCAGGCTTGAGAAAGTTCTTTGAATTATAAAGAAATTAGGTTACCTTCACAGAGCTGATTTGGATTTGCCTTAGCCTCTTCTGCACTTACTGCAAATACTCTGCCATTGCGGTGTCCCTGAGGCTGCGGAGCACCACCCGCAGGATTGCCAAAGATGGAGGGAGTGGGGCACTTGGCGACAAAATGACCTTCCTTTTTGCAGTTATAGCAGACTGGCTTGGTGTGGCGGCATACTCCACCATGGTGTCGTCCGCAAGTCTTGCACTTCGGGTGGACAATCTTCTGTTGATTTCGATTGTTCTTCTGTCCTCCTTTCCCTGAACCTCCTCCTTTCCCTGATCCCTTGTTGTTATGGCCTGGGTGGAACTTCTTAAACTTATCCTCTTCAGTTGTGGTTAACCCTAAGTATCCCATGCTAGATGGTTTTTGCATGCCTTGCTCTCTCTCCTGCTTGAGGGCCATATCTAGGGCTTCATCTATGCTTCTGGGACGAGAGGCTATGACTAGGGTTTTTAGGTGGGCGGAAAGGCAGTCAACATAGTGTTCAGTAAGACGGTCTTCAGTCCTGATGGGTGCATAACGTTCCAGAAGCCTAAACTTCCGGGTGTAATCAGCTACTGACAGACTACCCTGACTTAACTCCATGTACATCTTCTCCTTCCTCTTCCTCTCAGCTATGGGCATAAAACGATCTGTGAAGAGGTTTTTAAAGGCTTCCCACTCCATGTTGTCTACTTCCTCACCCCTATTCCCGCCATAGTTCTCCCACCAGATTTTTGCCCCTCCCTTAAGCATATGGGTGGCGAACCTAACCTTCTTCTCATTAGGTACTTCTAGGGTATGAAAACCATTCTCTATGGTCAAAAACCAGGCTTCAGCCTTATCCATAACCTCAGGCTGATCCTCACCCCAAAAAGAATCAAGGTTTAGTTTAATAAAATCTATCACTGTCACCTCTTTCTTCTTAGATGGGCTGGGTTCTGGGGTTCCTTTTGTGGCGAGGGTTTCCATAAAATCTAAAAGGATTTTCTTCTATTCTTCCCACCTTTCCTTGGCCTCAGCATCGGGATCAGGTACTTCAGAGGTTTCACGTTCTTTTCTTTTCTTAGAGGATGATTCCCCTGAGCTGCGAGTCTTAGGAGGCATCCTGAAATTAATTTGAACATATTAGATTGTTACTTCAACAATTATTCTAGTCATTATTATTATTATTTTCACATGATATTTTATTATTCTCATGATTTAATGATTAATATTCTGAATGTTATGATTTAGGGAGGATATCCTAAAATCCTTATCAGTCGATCCTTAGGACTTTCTAAATAGAGAGACTCCTTCCTAACCTTATTACAGAGGTAAGAGGGAAAGTTTAATTTATTTCAAAGCATAGATGAGAGGGAGGAATTTTTTTTCCTATAGAAGAGGTGAGAGGGAAAATCTATAGATGAGAAAATTCCTAATTTAAGGTATGCCCAAGAATAGGGGACACTTAGGATATCGGCCAGGTAGACTTATACTGCCATAAAGGTAGCCTCGTGATTGCCAAGCTAAGTGGCTCGGAGACTTTAGTCAGACCCATGGCAGATGCTATCCTAGACACCTCAACCCTTCACATCCCTAACTCAAGGACTACCCTAGACTCATAATAGGGTGAATGAAAGTCATGTGACTATGATGTGTGAACTTCGCTCTGATACCAACTGTGACGATCTCAATTTCTATATACTTTCCTTAGTGACATATAAAGATATGCGTGCACTCATATCTATAAATGTCAAAAGGGAAAATAATAGAAATCAAGATAGCCAACTAAAAACAGAGATAAGCCAAGATCAAGTTCACATCATAGCAAAAAGCCACACAACATTTCATTCAACAATGTAAGATAAAGTCATACATATTGATACTGGAGAAGAATAAGTCTATGATTATTACATTGGATCTCAATCATCCTCGACATAATCTAGGAAAAGAAATAAACTAACATCTAGCAAGAAAAAGATAAGAGGAATAGATCTATCTAATAAATCCTCCATGCTTATTATTTGTGCCTTCTGGTACTTTGAATATGCATTGTACTTTGATCATCAATTGTTCCTTGCACCTAGAAATTACGAGAAACAAATACATCAACAAAGTTGGTACGTGGAGTAAAAGCTATACTATGCTGGCATATAAAATACTCGAATTGAAGAAAGAGCAAGAAAACGTTACTTAAAGGCAGAAAATCAGGTAATCCCAAGTTATTAGCCTCATTTATAGTGAACATGCATTACTATGGTGGACTTAGCACATAATTACATAAATAGTGGGCCCTTCCCCGTGTACCGTGTACTCTAGGGATCTCCCCGTATACCATGTACTCTAGGGAGGTGCTAGTCAACATTAAAGCTTTCCCTCTCTAATAGGGAGTTTAATGAACACCACTAGTGACTACAAATCACTTATATTCAGTTATGTTCTTTTATGTGCAAGGCGGTAAATCATCAATTAATCATAAATTCACATCCATCCATGTATATCAATTTCATACAAACAATTACATATACTTAACATCCAGCAAAACTAGTCATATAATTATATCCACGTACCTTTAACTTTTAGATCTGAATTCCACAAGTCTTAGATTATGAAGAGAGAGTAGATCACCCTGAAATGTAATCAAGGGTATACTTGTTACTATTGATCCATATGACCATGATTAAGATTAGTTATTAGTTCTTTTTATGTTATCTAATTTGGATCAGGTTTATCCATCTTTTAATTTGGTTTTTGAGCTTGTATCAGATCTGATCCCTAATCCCTAATAAAATAATTTGAGTAAAAGACAATATAAAAACTAATCAAAAGAAGATTGTCATTACTAGGGTTTCTAAGATGGTCGAAAGAAAGGGGCAAAAACCTTAAGGATGTTAAATATTCCATTATTCAAAGTTCATTCCTGGGTTTAGGACCAATTTTGACCATTAAATACTATCTAATGATATTAGATTTTTGTTATAAAGATATACCTTTTATTACATGTAAAGAGAGAGAAAACTAATTTTAGGGTTTCTTCCAATCCTTTTAGCATTCATCAACTTGGATCAGTATTTCGAGTGATTAGAGAATAGGGTTTCATCCAAGATTCTCTATGTGTTAGGAAGTCATTTATTAACAGGGGAAGCCATTATTAATAATTAATTATGACTAAGAGGGTCATTTAGGATCTTGGGTAACTATTTTGAAATAGTAAACAGATCTAGGTCTTGATGACATTTTGTTCGGATAGAGGAGAATTTTCTGATCAAAATAGTATATAGGTTCGCTACAAACCGATATTCCTAGCATCTTGTATGATTTTTCTAATGTAATCCATTTTCTTGGGTACTAAAAAGAATAAAAGGAAAAGAAGGAATTTATGACCTTAATCAAGGGCCGGATCTGACCGGATCAGCGACTCAGATGCAACCGGCTAAAGCGAGAGGGGGGTCCGATTTGCTGAGGAAGCGCCCCTGGCGTTTGTGAATTCGCGGTTCGGCTTGTGTCCAGAGTCACGGCGGAGGAGCTCGCCGGCGCTGAGTTGGAAAGGGAGAAGGAAGCTCTAGCAACGGGCAGGAAAAGGCCGCCCGAGCTCTCCACGGTCTCGCGAAGTCGGGAGACACAGAGACTTGAAGCGATAAAAGGAGGTGCTCGACCTGGCAAAGCAGAGGTGCCGAGGTAGACTCAGGGGAAATTGGAGGTCTCGGTGGAGGATAGGGTTCAGGAGCCGGGTGGTTAAGGTAAAGGAGGTAGGTGGCGAGGCAGAGGGGTGATTTTTATAGGTTATTGGTGTAGGTTTAGGGTTTGGTGAGGTTGGGCTTCTTAGGCCGCCACCGGAGTGAGAGAGGCAGATAAGAGGGAGTTCGTTCTCCCTATCCCGAGAGCGAGGGAGGTCAGGATAAGGGTGATTGACCTCGTTTTGGCGAGCCGAAGGCATTCCTTCACGTGGAAGTTCGAGAAATGGGGGTGAGCTGGCCCTTGGTTGGGGCTCAGGTTCAGCGTCTCTTCCCCGTCCTTTGCGGGAGGTAGACGACGGGGTCTGGGCCCTAGGATCAAGGCGGATCTGTGGCCTTCAGATCGAACGGCTGAGATCAAACCCAGCGAAGGGCCGCGCCCAAGCAAAGAGAAAGATGGGCCGCGTGACAATTAAATGTCCAAAATAATCGTAAACCTTAGTCCTAGGCTAGTTTAGGTGATATAATACACCAAAATTCAAAAGTAAATAACTCTAAATTGGTAACTCCAATTGAGATGAGATTTTAGGCATAGTTTTATAATGTTATGATTTAGTTATGGTGCAAATTTAGAGTCCCAATTCGATTATTGACTAGGTCAATTTACTAAAGTCATAATACTTATATTATTGACTTTATATATATCATTATTGATGATCTTAGGTGAAATTAATGATCCATTTATTCAAATTAGTGAGAGAGGTGATTGAGGGCATAATTGGAACAATTAAAATTGTAAGGGAGAGGAACTAAATAATAAATGTGTAAAAACTCACTCTGTCACAGTGTACCCCAACTCAAAGGGTCACCCTCAGCTATAAATATAACCACTTGGAGTTCATTCCAAGGTTGCTCATTCTATATATGCTTGGTTCTTTCTTAGTTGAGAGTGTTGCACACCTTTGATCCCCTTTCTCTCTCTACGTTCAGTTCAAATCTATGAGTATGAGTGAGATAGGTTCTGTTGTAAGAGAGATACCCCTTATATCCATGTAAAGCTCTCCACCTCCATCTTCCTACCCCCTTTCCTTAATGAAGAAAAGGCTTGAAGATCTTCTCCGAGTGAAGGAGAAGGAGTTGTTGTTCTTCAAGGTTGAAGAAAGCATGGTGTTCTAGATCTCCAAGTGAAGGAGATAGGCAAGGCAGACGTTCAAGAAGGATAGGTAATTCCTTGAAGACCAAAGACTTGAAGAAGGAGTGGGTAAGTCCTTGTTAAAGGCAGAAGACTTCATGGTTCAAATGGGTAAGTTCCTTCGGTAAGTTGAATATCCTTGCTTGAGGTATTAATTACTTGGATGAATGTAGTTGTTATATTGTAATCTTATGAATGAATATAAGAGCATCAATATTGCAAAGTCCTAGAGCCTGACCACCTCTAGGTAGTGGACTGACTCACTTCTAGTTTGAATTTTGGAACCACTCTAAACCACTTTGTCCAAGTGTATGTTCTTCCTTGTCTCTCTCATGCTTGCTATGCATGCTAGTTAGGACTTCAAATTGGTTGTATGTTTAAGTTTCTGAACTTAATATAATTTGGTGGTCTAATTCATTTTGTGAGATTTGTGAAGCTCTATTCACCCCACTCTAGAGCCCTTGATCCAACAAATGGTATCAGAGCAGGTCTTCTCCAAGCTACTTCTACAAGTAGGATAAGATGGGCGATTTACTACTTGGATCTCTCAACTTAGAGGGAAGCTTCTCCATGTGACCTCTGGTCTTCGACGACACCAACTTCCTCTATTCGAAGAGAAGAATACAGTTCTATCTCCAAGGAGTAAGCTATGAGATGTGGAAGGTGGTGCATCTAAAGTATGAAGATCTAAAATGGGAAATCTCCACATGGACGGAAGCCTAAATGAAGCAAGCTCAACTCAATTCCAAAGATGTGAGCATCATATATGCATCCCTCACTCCATCTGAGTTCAACCAGATTTCCTCTTGGGACACCGCACATGAAATTTGGAACAAGCTATGTGTTACCTATGAAGGAACGGAGCAAGTGAAGGAAACCAAGATCTAATGCTTGGTGGTCTATTTGAGAACTTCAAGATGGGTAAGAATGAAAGAGTGGCGGACATGTACACAAGGCTTAATGTGATCATCACTGGATTGGTAGCCCTTGGTAGTGTGATGGAATAAGGCACAATCAAATCCAAGATCTTGAGATCTCTTCCAAAGAGATGAGAGCCCAAGGTGACATCCATTGAAGAAGTGTAAAAACTTAGTGAATTGTCAACTGAGGAGCTGGTTGGCAACCTTCAACCTCATGAGACAAGGCTTGATAAGCAAGAAGAAGAAGAAAAGAGAGAAGAGAAGGAGTCCAAGAAGATCAAGGACACAACCTTCAAAGCTCAAATTGAAGAAATGGTTTGGCAGCAACAACTTGCACTCAAGTCCCCTACTCCTTCCTCAAGTGAAGATGAAGGCCCAAATGAGCATGAAACTAACTACTCCAAGGGCAAACACTTCAAGGGGAAGCCTTCTTTATTAACTCGTAGATGCTATGAATGTGGCCAAAAAGGCCATTACAAGAGTGATTGCCCCAAGGCCAACAAGAGACACCACAAGAGAAGTCACAAGAAGGACAAGGAGTATAAGATAGAAGGCAAATAAAGAGAAAGGAGAAGAAAGAAAGAATAAGAAAAGATGAAGCTCATGTAGCTTGGGAGGAGTCTTCCTCAAGTTCTTCTAGCTCCGAAGATGGAGAATGCCACCTTGCTCTCATGGCCTCTACAAGTGATGATGTAGGTGAGATAAGTGAGGTAAGTGAAGTCAATTTGCATGAGTTGTCTAAAGAAACTCTTATTGATATGCTTAATGCTTGCTGGTCATCTTTTACTAAATGCAAATCTAAAAAGAAAATGTTAGGAAATATTATAGATGATCTTTATGCTAAGATTGAGATTCTTGATCAAAATGAAAAGTTGCACCTTGATAGTACCTTGCAAGGGCAATTTCTTGATCTTGAGCTCCAATACAATGACGTTGAAGTTGAGAATGGCATCTACCTTAAGACCATTACTACTCTTAAGGAAGAAAACCAAAAATGCCAAGATGAGATAGATTTTCTTAAAACTAAAAATGTAGAACTTACTCTCATTGATGAAGCTAGGAAGCAAGAAACTCATGCATATCAAAAAGAAATTCTTTTGCTTAAATCTGAAAATGCTAAGTTGCTTGCTCAAGTTAATGATCTATCATCTAGACCTATTTTGTAAAGTAATGAGGTAGTTAGCACTGCTCTAGAACATGATTCTTTTCATACTAAAGCCCTCTATTTATAGGTCGACCTATTGCATTCTAGAGATGATCTTGCTAGTTTATCTTCTACTGTCATTAACCTTAGTGATGATAATGCTAAGTTAAGAGCTTCTTTGCAAAAGTTTCTTACGGGAAAGAAATCCCTTAATGTTTTCCTAGAAAACTCTACCAAACAAATTGGTACTCATGGTTTAGGATATGATGGGACTGTTCCTCAGGGTAAGAACAAGAACAAGAGTAAGGGTAAGAAGAAGAGTGTGGAACCTACTTTCTTTCATGGAGAGACTTCGGCTCTAAGAACCCAATGGTATGTGTTCATTGTAAATGTGATGATCATTACTCTACTTATTGTCCTTACAAGTCAAATGGGACCAACCCAAAGATGAAATGGGTCCCCAAGCTAACCCCGGATCCCAAAATTTGAGTTGGGTATCGACATCCTTCTTTCATTCAGGTCAAAAGAAGATGGATTGTTGATAGTGCCTACTCGAAGCATATGACAGGTGAAATCAGGCATTTCAACAAATTCATGAAAAAGAAAGGAGGATCGCTGGCCTTCGGGGACAACAAAAAGGGTAAGGTAATAAGTGAGGGTGATGTAGGCAATGAGCTTAGTATAAAAAATGTTTTGCTTGTTGATAGCCTACATCACAATTTGATAAGTGTAAGCCAACTTTGTGATAATGGATATCTTGTTCTATTTACTTCTTTAGAATGTTTGCTTCTAGATTCTCTCACTTACAATGTCATATATAAGGGAACTAGAAATGGTAATCTTTATGTTATTGTGCTTGATGCTCTAAAGTCCATACTTGATAGTTGCTTGGTTGTAGATAAAAATGATATTTCTCTTTGGCATCGCCGGTTGGGTCATGTAAATATGCATCAAATGAAGAAGTCGAGCAAAAAGGAATTGGTTTAAGGACTTCCCAAATTGGATTTTGAAAAGGATGAGGAATTTCAACCTTGTACACAAGGCAAGCAAACCAAGACCTACTTCAAATCCAAAGGAGTCCTTAGTACCAAAAGATCTCTTGAGCTTCTTCATATTGATCTATTTAGACCTTTGAGAACTCAAACGCTTCGTGGTTCCAAGTATTGTCTTGTGATTGTTGTTGATTTCTCTCGCTATACTTGGACATTCTTTCTCATTTCTAAAAGTGATACTCTAGATGTTTTCTCAAGATTTTGCAAATGAGTTGAAAATGAAGCTTCTTGTTGGAATGTTTCAATCTGTAGTGACCATGGGGGAGAGTTTGAAAATGATATTTTTGAGCATTTTTGTGAAAAATTTGGTTACTCGCACAATTTCTCTTCTCCTTGTACACCTCAAAAAAATGGGGTAGTAGAGAGAAAGAATAGGTCGCTACAGGATATGGCTAGGACCATGCTTCTAGAATATTACATTCCTATGAAGTTTTGGACTGAATCCATTAGCACCTCTTGCTTTGTGTAGAACTGAGTTTTTATGCATCCTTCTTTGAAGAAAACCCCCTATGAGTTATGGCGTGGTAGAAAGTCATCCATTGATTTCTTTCACGTTTTCGGATGTCCTTGTTTTGTTTTAAACATGAAGGATTCTCTCTACAAGTTTGATTTGAAATCTTATAAGGCTTTCTTCCTAGGCTATAGCACTACAAGCAGGGCTTATAGAGTTTTCAATATTGAACTGAATAAAATTGAAGAATCTATTAATGTTAAGTTTATTGAAACTAACCCTGTTGTTGGAAAGAATGTTGTTGATAATGATGTTGCAGATGACTTAATTCCTATCTTAAAATACCTCAACATCAACAACAAAGATAAGCAGGTGGTTGAAGCAGAAGATGAAGAGAAGAAGGATCCCACTCCTCGCTTCGCAAAGAATCATCTCAAAGAGCTAATCATTGGCAACCTATTTGATAGAGTGAAGACACGAGCTTCCTACAACAAAGAACAACTAGATAGTTCCTTCGTCTCACATTTGGAGCCAAAGAACATCAAGGAATCTCTTGGAGATGACGAGTGGATCCTATCCATGCGGGAGGAACTAGAGCAATTCGAGAAGAACTGAGTGTGGACCCTAGTGCCAAGACCAAGTGACAGAAAAATCATTGGCACCAAATGGGTCTACAGCAACGAACTTGATGAAAATGGCAAGGTGGTAAGGAACAAAGAATGGTTTGTTGTACAAGGTTACAATCAGCAGGAAGGTATTTATTTTGATGAAACTTATGCTCATGTTGCTAAACTTGAATCTATTAGAATACTACTTGCCTTTGCTAGTTATAAAAATTTTTTGCTATATCAAATGGATGTTAAAAGTGCGTTTTTTAATGGTACAATCGAGGAGGAAGTATTTGTGGCTCAACCTTCGGGCTTTTAAAATGACAAGCTACCTAATCATGTTTATTTGTTACAAAAAAGCTCTCTATGGACTCAAACAAGCACCTTGGGATTGGTATGAGAAATTAAAGAACTTTTTGTTAGACAATGGCTATGTCATGGGAAAAGTTGATTCTACTTTATTTCTAAAACACACTTCTAGCAATTTTCTTATCATTCAAATTTATGTTGATGATATCATTTTTTGCGGAACTAATCTTGATCTTTGTAAGGAATTTAGTTCTCTTATCCAGAGTGAGTTTGAGATGAGCATGATGGGTGAGCTTACTTTCTTCCTCAGCTTCCAAATTAAGAAAACCAAAGATGGAAACTTCATCAACCAAGACAAGTACACCAATGAACTACTCAAACGCTTTGGGATGGAGAACATGAAGTTGATGGACACACCCATGTCCAACACCGCCAAACTTGATAGAGATGAAGAAGGTGAGAAGGTAGATGAGAATCTCTATAGAGGTATGATTGGAAGTTTACTTTATTTACCTACCTCTAGACCTGACATTATGTTTAGTGTTGGCTTGTGTGATCACTTTCAATCAAGTCCTAGGAAATCACATCTTATTGATGTTAAGAAGATTTTGAGGTACTTGGACAAAACTTAAAACTTTAGTCTATGGTACCATAAGTCAAGGGACTTTACTCTTATAGCATATACTGATGCTGATTACGCAGGTTATTTGGTTGATAGAAAGTGCACAAGTGGCACTTGCTTCCTTCTAGGACCATGCTTGGTGTCTTTGTTTTCCAAGAAATAGAGCATTGTGGCATTATCAACTATCGAGGCTGAGTACATTGCAGCCGGGAGTTGTTGTGCCCAAGTCCTATGGATGAAGCAAATGTTCTAAAACTTTAACATACATTTTGATGCTTCTCCTATTTATTATGATAATATCAGTGCAATCAATCTTTCTTATAATCCTATATTATATAGTAGAGCTAAACATATTGAGGTTTTCCATCATTTTCTTCATGATCACATTGCCAAAAAAGATATTTATATCACACATGTGGACATGGAAAATCAGTTGGCGGACATTTTCACTAAACCTCTAGCTAGAGAGCAATTTAATTTTATTAGATCTAAACTACTCATAATTGCTTTAGATAATATTGACATGTTATCTAGCTAGTTGTTGTTATCATATATGTCTTGTGCATGCATTACTCACCTTGCTTGCCTAAAATTGCTAAAATTTGCTAATATTTGCTTGTTGACATGCATAGTTTCACTTATTTTTGGGCATTTCTCAAATTTTGGGTTTTATCACTAAATAGTACCCAATGATGCGTCATATGTGTCTAAGTATGTTCAATATACATAATAGACTTGAAAAATGAATTTAATTAGCATTCATATGGCTAGAAATGGAGTTTGATGGTTTTAGGTCAGGTAGACCATCGGTCGAGTTTTCTCCCACTGAATCTGTGCATACTGAACCCTTCAGTACAGATTGCCAATGTATGCTTTCTCTTTTCAGGTCAAGAGGTTTTCGAGAACTATCTCTATAGATCTCTATTCCTATCGTATAGGAAACATCTCTATCTTCCTTAAAGATAATTTCCACTTTTGGATTTCCATTCTAGAACATTTCCATTTCACATCAACATGTGGAATGTGAACACGCTCCCACTAAATCACAGATCCCTCCTTTATCTTTGACATATCAGTCAAACCCTTTGACTATATCATCAAAGTAAAGATCCAATTCTGAGTTGCTTGTACTCAATCAATCACATTGATTAGTCCATTGTAACTTATAGACTTTATTTGCATTAGTGGATTCATAAACCTTATAGGTTGTGTCATGTACACATACTAGTTATATTCCTCATAGGAATGCGGTTTTAGTATCCATATGCCAAATGTCTTAGTCATTAAGTTGCAATCAACAAGCATCATCCTTCTCAAAATGTTATCCATGTGTCTTAACACTTAAGACTTATTTGCACTTATGGATTTTATTCCAATGGGTGCTACCATCAAGGTCATACCTTATGGTTCACATGGATGTCATTTAGGATGTAATGGTCATAAACCATAAATCAAAATTAGGTTCCTCATATTCATCTAGATAGTTGACTCATCACATGAACAACTCATCATATAGATAATTGAGGTGTATCTGTAAAGGATATAAGAACTCACAACTCCTTGTGATTCTCAATGTCCTTTATTAGTGTGGGGTATTCTTTTATTAAGAAGAATTCAGTTATTTGATAATCATTCTCTAACTCCTTAGAGTATGATTCCTTCTTGATTTAGACATCACCATGCCTTAATCATGAGTTCGCTATGATACATTATCATAATCACTCATAAGGATCTCAAACATTTGGTCCAAGTATTTCATTCATTGATCTCATCAAGAATTAACACTTTACCAAATTTGCACTTCATCTATGATAATCTTGAACACTTCAAGATATTCATATTGGTATTTCTCTAAACACCATTTGAAGTATTAACATTTGTTCCAATAGGTATGTAAATACATCACATGTATCATACCTAATAGGATAATCATTCTCCCACTACCATTAGTGAAGATTGATTAATCATGTCCAAGATATTCATGTCTCTTACTGGTTCTCTAACCAAAAGAGTCTAGATTTATCCATCACATGGAAACTAGAAATGAATTTCTCATGATTGATGCTAATTTGATTGTTTGAGTTATCTATAACTTTTAGGTATCATTTTATCTTATGCATATCAAATACCACAAGATAAACAAGGCATTGCCACAAAGATCATATCTTTTAGAAATTGAAACATCTCTTTATTGATTGCCATCATTGTCATACAATATGCAAAATAAAGTGTTTCTATCTATTGGAAAATATGAAATAGCAGTTCATAACTGTATTACATGCCTTTTAGGCTGAAAATAAACTAAAGTACTCCTATCTATGGCGGAAACATTTTCCCCAATTATTGAGTGATTTACACTTTACATCTTGGTATCATATACCTCAAAAGTGTTACAAGTTTACTTTCATGACACCTTTAAGTAGAGACGTCTGTAGCCTCCTTCTTCTTTTGTTCTTCCAGATAGAGAGGACAATTCCTTTTCCAATGTCCTGGATTTTGACAATGGTGGCAATTGCCTTTCTTGGTCACGCCTCCCTTGGACTTGAGAGATGAAGACGACTTGGGCTCCTGGCTAGCATCAGAACCTTTCTTAGCTTTACCCTTGCCCTTGCGCTTGGACTTGCCTTTCTTGCTCATGATCACCATCATAGACTTAGGCTTGTCCTGCTTCATCTGTATCTCGGCTTTCCTCAACATGCCCAACAACTCTGAAAGTGGCCTATCAAAGTTGTTCATGTTGTAGTTCATCACAAACTGACTGTAGGATTCTGGCAACGATTGCAGTATCACGCCAGTAGCCAACTCTTGGCTCAGTGGAAATCCCAGTCTTGTCAGGTTCTCCACATACCCAATCATCTTGAGTGTGTGAGGACCAACTGGATCTCCTTCTGTCATGACGCACTTGAACAGTGCCCTTGAGACATTGTATCTCTCTTTCCATACTTGATCTTCATACATGTTTCTAAGATGCTGAATCGTCTCAATGACACCCATGTTCTCATGTTGTCTCTGCAACTCGTGGTTCATAGAGCACAACATCAAGCACTTTGCATCAATGGCATCATGAAAATGCTTCTTGTAAGTATCCCTTTCTGCCTTTGGTGCATTAGGAGCAGGTTCCTCTGGAATTGGAGTATCCAGGACATAGAGCTTTCGCTCTTGAGTGAGAACAATTCTCAATGTCCTATACCAGTCGTGGAAGTTTGTCCCATTTAGCTTGTCCTTTTCAAGGACCGATCACAAAGAAAAGTGATTGTTGTTTGTTGCCATTTGTACTACAAAAGGAAAATATGCAATTTTAGTCCAAAAACTCATTTTTGACTTATTTGATTGATTTGAAAAGTTGACGATATAATTAGGCCTTTAATTAATTATCGCTCCCACTATTTTAGTTCAAATTGATAGCCCTCACCATCAATTCAGAAGATTGCAATGTACAACCTTCTAGTGGGCAAGATCCTGAGATCCTCTAAGTCATGGACCAGCTAGGGCTGTCACCCACAATCTTAGATCTCTCAGGTAGGCAACTCTTTCCAATTGCATCATATGCAACTCTTGATAAGATGTCATATGAAACTCCTTGCCATGATCATCTCCATGCCTCAAGGTGCTAGATCCTATCTAGGTCACCTTGTTAAGTCTGACCCAAAGCAAACATGATGAATATGCACCCTGCTTGGGCAGACCCGCATATCCATCCTTCACGCTTCCACGAGATAAATGGTGCACCGCGCTTGGGCATGCCCACACTTGGTCGATCAAGCTTTTCACGTGTGTCGCATTTGGAAGGCATCTAAAACTTAATATTTAATGAGGGATTTGATTTTTATATACATATACATATCCAATCACCACAATACATAGTATGTATCATATACATACTATATCCCACAGAAAACATGCAAAACGATAAAAGCAATTATTATGGCCATCCTAATGTGATTCCTCGAGCCAAGAGGAATCACAGTCATCTAGGTCTACATCACATGCAACTTGTATAAGATGAACACTGTGATTTTCCTTTCTGGGTTTGATCAACTCATCACATGAATGATCGGCTCGCCATCAGACTGGTCGACTGGGTGCCACCAGCCGATCAGTTGACTCCTCCAACCGATTGGTTCTCCTGGTCGTCGTGCATCTTATCATGGTCACCACCCGCTCGTCTCACTCCTCAAACCGGTCATCAATCGATCGACTCACTCCTTGAACTGATCGTCTGGAATGTCAACCGATCGGTTCACGCCTTGAACTGATCGTCTCGGCTGTCGTCATGATGTCCTCCGTTCTTTGACATAACAGGAAATAAAATTATATCCTATTTTACATTGTAAAAGGAGAAACCTTGAGTTACATTCGAGGGGAGCAAAGGTAGGAAATAAATCTCGAATTATTTCGAGTTACATCAGGAATAGGAGAAGGAAGATTGGTGCGTAGACCGAGATGCAAGCAACCACATACAACCATATACAGATAGGGTTTATTGGCCATAACCACGTTATACATCCACAACAAAACTCATTTAAGGGTGACGCGTATCGAGTGCATTCATAATACATATCATATATGTAAATTGGGATTGGTGGATTTAGGATTGTACATGCATAAAGCCAATATTATTCGCATCGTATGCAATAAATAAAGGCGACAAACCAAAATCGATCTTATCGATAATCCCTAAAGTATAGAGTAGTTGACGTGGCTCTGATACCACTGTTGGGTGATAGGGGAGGTAGAGAAGGCAGCGGAAACAAAAATCTTCTCCTCCCCAAACCCAGAACAAGGAAACACGTCAATGTCTATATAATAGGAAAGGATGGTTTGTGGAATCATACCTTGTCTCAAGGCTTGCTCGGCGACAATACCTCGCGCCTTGCGCGGTCTTCACCTCCTATCTTGGACGGTGTTTGTGCAGCTCCTGGTCGCACTGGGATTGACGGGATTGAAGGTTGTCCTCCTAACGACAGAAACCTCCCGCCTCTGAAGTAGTCTACATGGACCACCTGGAACTCCAATCTCCTTGTCCCACAAGGAATTGGAAGGAGTCACACCCTCCTGTCAGCGTACTAGTCGCCAACACACTCTCCTGCCACCAGTCACTTTCTGCAGTTGTCTTTCCCTTGTTGTGCCTCCCTTATCGGGTAGCACTTGCTCGGGCTCTCTCTCGGTTACCAAAACCAGAGAGAACGACAACTTCACTGAGCAACTGGTGCACTAGGTTGTACTTTGAGAAGCCCCCAATACCCCTATATATAGGAGGGTCATGGGACAGGGTTCTCCATCCCGGGAAATGCGGGACTAAAAGCAGGAGTAGAAGGGTTCGAGATTTTCCACAAAACAACCAACTCGCAACCTGAACCGATCATTTCATTTCTGAAACGGTCGGTTGGGGACCTGAGCTGATCGGTTGACACCTCAACTGATCGGTTGGGACACCTCAACTGGTCGGTTCATTTCTGAACTGGTCGGTTCATGATCCTGGTCAGTTCCCGATTGACTTTCCATCTTTTGTTTCTAATTGGTATCAAAACCAATCCTTGTTCCAATCAAATTGGGCAAGTGAAACGAAAGGAAATTTCTCACCAATCCTACTTTCCCAACTTGCTCGGTTGCATCAGTTGAACCGATCGTTTCAACACTTGAAGTGATTGTTTCACCCTGTCCATGAGCCGATCGACTCACAACCTGAGCCGATCGGTTCACCAAGATGAGCCGATCGATTGGGAGTGCAGATTGTGCAGAAACAGTCAATTGCAGTCTCAATCAATCTGATACTCTAATGAATCTGTCCAACACCTTGAACACTATGATTTTGAGCTATCAATTAATTGAGTGTTTAATTGAACTACTAAACTCCTTTAGTAATCAATCTAAACATTGTTTGTGGACAAAACTCCTCTTCCAAGTTAAATCCTATGTGTGTGACCCTGCAGGTCCATTTCGCGTTGGCAGTGAAAGTCCATAACACTTATGACTTCACAAGCAAAGAGCGGTGCCTAGTCACACATCAGTGCTACCCAAGTGAAATAGAAAGTTGGAGAACAACTTTAAATCCTACAATCTCTGAATGGTGTTACAATGAATGTATAATTCCTTTGTCACTGATATCCCAAATGAACTCGAGGCATGGAACAGTCATCATGTCAACGTTCATTCACTTTATTGATCTCAGAGTAGATTGGAAGAGATATGTATGACATCAATATCACATATTGATTCACACATGCGTGTGCATGCCTATTTCAATCCTAATCATCAAGTGGCCTTGGATATCAAACTCCCTCAGGAGGGACAAATCCCATATCTATCACTCACCCCTCAAAAGCCCCATGTGTCAAAGCCACCCAATCATCACCTTTATAACAACCCATGTTTCAGGACTGCGTTTGATGATGTCAAAGTGTGCCCAACGACATGTGTTGAGTGTAGTGATTTTAGGTCAAAGAATCACACTCACCACCATCACTGTGAGTATTGACTGTGACTACCATGTCATGGTTCCATGTGTCAAACTCACGGTGGGTCTATCCGGTACACTTGTTCTCTAACAAGTACCTATGTGTTTGGTTTGATATCTCTATATCATGACTAATGAGATTATGTCATCAACCAACACCACAATCTAGTCTTGTGTGTCATTGCTGTCTATCTACCTTCCACAATGACATACAACTAGGGACATAACAAGAATGTACAAACTCTTAGCATCTGTATGATCTCATCGTCCAGGTCCTGAACCTGAAGGCATACGTCATTGAGTACTGTCATTCTCTAGACATTCAATCTGTTCTATCACTATCTCATATGACTGAACCAGAAAGAATTGGAAGCTTGCCTTTGATGTTTATCAAATCAATCTTAATGTATCCCACCAATCATCCCATGATTGTCTCTCAGGGCATACATACCAACAGTACATCCTCGCATATACCCTGTGGCTTCACAATTGATCCATTAGCTAACTCGATTGTCATAGATGTTTTTGTTGGCTTATTCAACCCCAACTTTTGAAAAGTAGCAGAAGGCATGAGGTTAATGCTTGCCCCTGAGTCACACTGTGCCTGTGGGAATTGTTTTCCACCTATAGAACATGGGATGTAGAAACATCCTAGATCCTTCCTCTTTCTTGGCATCTTTCCTTGAATAATAGAACTCACCGCTTCATCGACACACCAAACATCTATATCTTTGATACTATGTTTCTTGTTGATGATATCTTTCATGAACTTTCCATATGTAGGGATTTCCTCTATAGCCTCCACTAGTGGGATGTTGATGTGGAGCTTTCGGAAGATCTCAATAAATTTCTTAAAGTGTCTTTTCTCTTTCCTCGACTTCAGACTATCTAGGAATGGCACACTTGGCTCCTACATACGCTTGTGCAGTGGAACATATGGAACTTTGGGGGTCTCCTCCCCTATGCTTGCTTCAACACCACCTTTTGAGATAGATTTTGGCACATCTTCTGTGAGTGGCACGACTTGTGGTTGCTTCTCCTTGTTCGTGGGTGTCTCCTTGTTGATTGTATCTACTCCACTACATAGTAGAGCCTTCACTTGCTCCTCTAGCATGGGAGTCTCTTATGAAACTTGAGATGTGGACACGGTAGTAGTGGAGTTTTAGAGTGCTTTAATTGGCATCATGCATCCTCCTGGAAATCCATATAAACTGCGAGGGAATGGAACTGTGGACTTATACTTCAAATCTAGCTACATGATGTTCCACTCAGGTATCTCCTCAATAGGGGGCTCTGGCTCCTTGCTGACTGAGATATATTTAACATGTTGATGTTGTTGAGGGGGTGCAACATTCCCAGTAGGTTCCTTCTGAATGAGCTTCTTCATGGAATCCATCTTCTCTACAATTTGAGAAATTTTATACTACATGCTTTGTATCTATGCCCCATGGCTTTGAAGAACCTACTACATCTGTCCCATGAACAACTCATTTTGCTTGAGCAGTTTCTTGAGCATCTCATTGGTACTATCTTCTTCATTGTTTTGTACTCCTGTTTTCTCATGTATTTGGCCTTTTCTGCCTCTTCTTCTTCTTCCTTCTGATATATCTTCTTAGCAATCAAATCCAGCTTTTCATTCAATACATTAATCGCCTTTAACTCTGCCACACTCTTGATGTGCTCCGGGTGTTCTCTCTCATTACCCCAGGATTGGTTTTTAGCCATGTTCTGTAGTATCTCCTGGCACTTAGATGGTGTGTTGTTCAGAAAAAACCATGTGCCTGCACTATCCAGAGTGACACGCTCGTTATGGTTAAGACCAAAATAGAACATCTTTGCCTGGTTCTCCAGATCTATCCCATGATGAGGGACTTTTCTGAGCATATTCTGGAATCTCTCCCACGCCTCTGTACATGATTCTTCAGACTGTTGCTTGAAGTTATAAATTTTTCGGACCAACTCATTGGTCTTCTCCGGCGGGAAGTATCTTTCAAAGAAGACCGCAATCATCTGATCACATGTCTCAATGAATCCCTTTGGCAGGTTGTATAGCCATTATTTTGCCTTGTCTTCCAACGATGATGGAAACAGCTTCAGGTAAATAGCTATCTGTAGAAATTTATCCACTTTCACCATGTCACAGCACTCCATAAAGTTGGTAATGTGTGCCACAAAGTATTCATGATTATGCCTGTAAAAAGCCTGTGACTTGACTAGTGCAATCAGCCCTGGATCAATCTTGTATTGTGCCATATTCACTGCCTGTTTCTTGATCGGGCCCAACTGAGCATTCGAAGAAGATGCCTTGATCTTCTCCCATATGGTCTTTTCTCCAGCTGCTACTCTATCACCCATTGTTGCTTTACTAGTACCTTGAAATTTCAAATAATAGTGTATGAACCAGTACTAATAATTGAAAAAGATAAATAAGATTTGCAATTCAGTTCAAAAGATTAAAATAAAATTACAAGAAAAAAAAGTGGCCTAGAGTGGCCGACCATAGCACTCGTAGTGCTGAGATATGGTCATCTCCCCGACGATGGTGCCAAAATATTGACACACCAAAATTGTGTGTAGAAACGCAAGTGCACGCGTTGAGTAATATAGGCCTATGTGAGGCCTGAGTCGAACTCAGGGAGACACAGTCTCGGTGACTACTACTAACTACAGTGCAATCAGCTAAGCCAATTAAAAAGTTGGATTTGAGTTTGAACAAAATAAAAGAAAATTAAAAATAGTTGATTCGAATGAGATGAATTCCTTAGGATTACCGATTTCACCATGGGGTCTTGTCGTATCTTATTTCTACTAAATTAATATAAATTCCTACTCCTACCCTAGATAGAAAGCATGTAGTCAGAATTTCCCACTTCCACGGTGTGATTCACTATCTAGATCTAAGCCAATTCCACATATGTAGTAATTTATCTCTTAGTCTAGGTGCATAACTGAAAAGTCTGGGTTCTTTCCACTGACTGTACGTTGCCTTTCCCAAGGAACACATAGGAAAGTGTATAAGTTATGGTTTTCTAACCTTTAATTCTCCTTCTAGAGTAATTCTTGGTTTGTAATCCTACCGATGGTGATCAAGCAATGATAGGTCATTTAATTCCACAATCATATATCCAGGAATAAAAAGAAATTTATACTAAATCATGTAAAAAGTCTATACAACGATTCCACGAGCTACTCCTGGGTCCTAAGGAAAGGAGGGGATTAGCCCAACATAGTTTTCAGTTGTAAATACATATAAGGAGAGAAGAAAAACGTGGGAAACATGAAGGAAGTTCATGTAACCCCTAGAAAGAAGGTGCTCTAGATGATCCTACTCAAGAAACGCATGTTCTGCAGTCTTCCGTCAACAAAATCATCTGTCGGAGTTGCTTGAATCTCCCGGTTGACGTCCTTCAGTTCCATGCTTCTCTCCCTCTCCTCTCTGGCCTTCGTGTGATGTAACGTCCTGACCCCCTTAGGTTTGTCGTCCCTTTTTTAGGTCATTAGCCAACTTACGGTACCACGTAACGTGGACCGTCAGATTGGGATGATCTAATCAAGTGCTGATTTCCGAAAAGGTCGGTGGCACCAACTTTTCTCTCCTGGATCAGTTATTGATGTAATCTCGGTGGCACTGACTTGAAGGGTTAGTGGCACCGACTCTGCATTGTACATAAAGTACCTAAAAAATGTAGAAAAATGTATATAAGTCCAGGGAATATATAAAATCATATAAATATGATAAAATAAGCATAATTTGATTCAAACAGAGTGTACAGGCCAACAATAGTGATTTATGCAAATATAATCAGGAAAATGACAAATAAATGTACAAAACATGTATAAAATAGGCCTATAAAAGTGACTCAAAACCCGTGCATCATTACTCAAGCCCTAAATTTCTACAGTTCAAGTCAAAAGCTATACAAGTGTGTAATTTAGGAAATCCATGTAAATGACCTTAGAAGATTTTTGTAGTCACTTGTATTGATGATATGACTTGTAACTAAGATGAGAAAATTGATTGAGATACTTAGAACCAAGTTCGAATCACTTTTGATGCACTTTAGAAAATTGATCACAGGTAGTCAATCGGTCGAGTTACAATCTCAACCGAACCACTTGGATCAATTCTCTGAAGAGTGCATCGGTCGAGTTGTGCACTCACAGAACTCAACCGATGGGGTTACTGACCAAACACAACTTTCATTGGTTGCTCGAGTTTCCTCAGGACAAATTCAACTAATGGTTTGAAATTTGGGTTTGTCTTTACCCTATCGGTCGAGTTACCTTTATTGAAACTCGACCGATTGCACTGTACAGAAATTGCAGAAAAAGTGATTGTGACCGTTGGTGAATTATTTGGGTGAAAATAGATTTGTTGCCTTGGGAAAAAATGTCTATTTGTCGACCCTAAGTGTACCCCAACTCAAAGGGGCACCCTTAGCTATAAATAGGACCACTTGGAGTTCATTCTAAGGTTGCTCATTCCATATATGGTTAGTTCTTGCTTAGTTGAGAGTATTGCACACCTTTGATCCCCTTTCTCTCTCTACCTTCAAGTAAAATCTATGAGTATGAGTGAGATAGTTCTGTTGTAAGAGATCAAACCCTTTTATCCATGTAAATCTCTCCACCTCCATCTTCCTACCCCCTTTCCTTATTGAATAAAAGGCTTGAACATCTTCTCCGAGTGAAGGAGAAGGAGTTGTTGTTCTTTAAGGTTGAAGAAAGCATGGTGTTCTAGATCTCCAAGTGAAGGATATAGGCAAGGTGGACATTCAAGAAGGATAGGTAATTCCTTGAAGGCCAAAGACTTGAAGAAGGAGTGGGTAAGTCCTTGTTGAAGGTTGAAGACTCCATGGTTCAAGTGGGTAAGTTCCTTCAGTAGGTTGAAGATCCTTTCTTGAGGTATTAAGTCCTTGGATGAATGTGGTTGTTGTCTTGTAATCTTATGAATGAATATAAGATCATCAAGATTGCAAAATCCTAGAGCCTAACCACCTCTAGATAGTGGACTGACTAACTTCCAGTTTGAAGTGTAGAACCATTCTAAACCACTTTGTCCAAGTGTATGTTCTTCCTTGTCTCTCACGCTTGCTATGCATGCTGGTTAGGACTTCAACTTGGTTGTATGTTTAAGTTTCTAAACTTAATATAATGTGGTAGTCTAATTCATTTTGTGATATTTGTGAAGCTCTATTCACCCCCCTCTGGAGCCCTTGATCTAACAATTATCTCATAACTGAGTGAATGGAAGCTTGTCTTTATGAGTATTTAATCAAATCATTTATGGTATATGTCATGTCAATCATCATATGATTGTCTCTATGGGAATACCTTACCAATAGACCCCCACTTGCACTTAGAGCCAATCGCCCATGAATCATATTCTTAGTGATCTAAACATGTCCATCATGTGTTCTGTTGTACTAGTGCTAATGCAAGTAGGTTAGCAATACTTTTCTTATAGTCGGTACATTGCATGTTTCCTTATCTCTTCGATGTAAGATTTCTCATATGAGACAAAAATTTTGTAATATGGTATATGATATTCCTTGCCTAAAAATTAGATCCATTGTTGTCACAGTATCACTATTGAGTCATCAATGGTTAGAACATGTATAAGTTCACATATGAACCTTTAGATCCATATAGTATCACTCAGTGTTCATAACACAAGTATATTGGGCTTGTATTGTAGAATAGAATTAATGGCTACTAGTTTGGAACCCTTCCTACTAATCAACGTTTCTCCTTTTAAATCAAACATATTTTAATTTGCGATCACTTTTTTCATTATGGAAGCTTGCATCGATATAACCCTTTACATCCAACTCTTCCTTTATATTAATCTTCAATTATTAGCAATCTATCCTTAGATACTTCTCAAGTACTAATGGATATCTTTAATGACTTTCCAATCACTCTTATTGGATTTTACTATCATCTTGTCATGTCCAATACATACAAGATTATATGGTATAAGTACATTTATAGCATTCATTATAGATTACAGCCTATGGCATGTTAATCATGTCATTTTCATTCTTCACAAGAATTGGAACATATAGTTCATGAGATAATAATTTGGATTCTCTCTCATTGAATCCTTTCTGTGTTGAACTCTTTCAACACATTCCTATTGTATGTGTCTAAACTTCCATTGTGAAACATTCAAGAACTATCACATAGGTCTTGATTCTTATCTTATAAGATGCTTCACTCGATTCTTCATTGATGAAGGAGTTTTTCATGCCAGCTGTCGATATTCATAATATTGAGATGTTATTCCTCATCATATATAAAATATTCATATATCCTGTCACTAAATCTTTTTTAATCACATAATTCATCTTTTATCTTGATTCAAGTCAAATTCTTTGACTATCCTATCAAGTCAAAAGATCTCATCTATGATATGATTGTTTCAATCCCAAATTGAACTTTGTAATTTATAGACTTTATTTGCATTCTTGAAGTTATAAAACCTTTTAGGGTATGTCAGGTACACATCCTTTAATGTATTCCCTTAAAGGAATCCAGTTTTAATCTTCATATGCTAAATCTCTTAGTCTATTTTAACTACAACAACATGTTTGACAATTGGTAAAGGGATGTCTATCATTCTCAACAACTTGAGCTGATTTGAAAAAGTTTCCAACCAATTTATCCTTTTATATTACTCATGTAGGTCTTTGCCCTATCTCCACCTTTTGTGTTTTACTCCTTAGGTATTACTATCAAGGTCATACCTTGTTAGTTTACATGGACTCCATAATTACTCAGATTATGGTATTCTGTATTTTCTAGTTGAGTAGTTGGCTCATTTTGTTATGACCAACCTATATGAATTGTTGGATTCACAATCCTCCAATCTCAATGTGTTCTACTAGAACTATTTTATTATGTGTTACATGATGAACTTGATATTCCACAACATCTTGTGATTCTCTTAGTTCTCATTGTACCTCTTTGTTGATCTTGAACATTCTGAGTTCTACTTTTACTCCCACTGATTCTTTAGGAATTCAGTTATCCTTTCAACAAAATTTTGTTATTGGATTGGGATTAATAGTAACATTCACCAATTATGATTTGTGGATAAACCTTCTTCAAGAAAATACTTTCTCAATCCCGATTTCAATCCTTTATACATATTGGGACATTCCCATATCATATCATATATGATGTCTTATAAACCATTCATATGGTACATCATTTAGTGAAATCTTTATATTTATGAGGATATAGGAAGATTACATTGATTGATAATTATATCATGACTCGTCATGGTATAATTCCTTCATTCTGACACATCATTATGTTTAGATGGATTTGACTTGTGATACATTATAATAGATCTTTCCTGAAGGTTCTCAATATATTGATGCAAAGTATTTCAACATTTGATCTTATCAAAGTTTCTTAATACTTTTATCAAAGTTATACTTCATTTATAATCTCCTTGAACACTTCAATAGATTCTATTTTACTGAGTAAATATTACCAGTAAATGAAATGAGGTATAAGCAATTATCTATAGCATTCATTCCATAAGATCTTCATGAATCATATGCATGAGATTTAATGGAAGACTTATCCCCCCACTACACCTAGTGAAGAATGTTATGCCACATTATGTATAAACAAGAATTGCATATCTCCTTAGGTGGGAGTCCAGATTAACATCAATATGTATTCTAGATATGCATTTCTTATATATACATCCAAGGAGACTATTGCTAATGGTAATCTTGAGTTATCAATTACAATCCTTTAGTATTAACATTATAAACATTCATCTCAAAGTCTTTCGTACATAGATCATTATATTTTTGGGTGTTTCCATTCAAGATCATATCTTTTGAAATAGAAACATTAATATCTCAATTTATTGATTCATCGATCTTGTCATACAAGATGCTTAAAGTAAATGTTTCTATATTTTTGGCATAATGAAATAATAGTTCAACTAACTCTATTACATGTCATTGGGCTAAGATAAATTTAAATGTAGACCAAAGCTTCTCCAACTCTTGCTCGGCCTTGTCCATCTTTGTCCTTCCATGAAGGTTTTTACTTCTTGTCAGATTATGCACATAAAGTATGTCAGATCTCTATTTGGTATCACATACCAAAACAAAGAAGTCATCAAATTTATCTTATAATGTTTATACCTAAAGTGGAGTCATCACTGCCTCCCTTGTTCTTATTTAGTTCCTCTAACCAGAGTGGGCAATTTCTTTTCTAATGTCCATCCTGTTGACAATCGTGACATTTGCCTCTTTTCTTTACACCTCCATTTTCTGCAACTCTTGCTCGGCCTTGTCCATCTTTGTCCTTCCATGAAGGTTTTTACTTCTTGTCAGATCATGCACATCAAGTATGTTAGATCTCTATTTGGTATCATATACCAAAACAAAGAAGTCATCAAATTTATCTTATAATGTTTATACCTAAAGTGGAGTCATCACTGCCTCCCTTGTTCTTCTTTAGTTCCTCTAACCAGAGTGGGCAATTTCTTTTCTAATGTCCATCCTATTGACAATCGTGACATTTGCCTCTTTTCTTTACACCTCCATTTTCTTTGAGACCTGAAGACTTAGGCTTTTGGCTAGCTTTCGAACTCTTCTTAGCTTTGCCTTTGCCTTTAGACTTCCCCTTTGTTCTGTTGATCATCATCACAGATTTGGGTTTGTCTTTCTTCATCTGTCCTTCGGTTGTTCTCAACATGCCCAACAACACTGTCAAAATTTTCTCAAAGTCGTTCATGTTGTAGTTCATGACAAACTGACTATATGACTCTGTAAGAGACTACAAAATCACATCAGTGGCTAACTCTTGAACAAAGGGGAATCTCAGTCTAGCTAGGTTCTCCACATACCTAATGAGCACTTGAGGACCTACTAGATGTCCGTCTACCATGTGTGTAACACCTGGGCCCACTGCCCAAGGCTCTAGTAGAGTTTTAGGAATGACGATTGGCCCCACAGACCACCACTAGCCTTAACTGTGTGCTTTTTCCTCACTCATGCACAAGCCATGATCAAATTCCCGACTGGTCACCCATCCTAGTACTACTCCAAGCTGAGCACACTTAACTAAGGAGTTCTTTAGTGATGGGATCCTGGAAAAGGAGGTGCACCTTGGTGATATGGGTAGTCCAATCACTCCTTATAAGATCATATTATCCGAGGCCTCAAATCCTGGGATGTTACAATCTCCCCCACTTAGACTCTTGACATCCTTGTCAAGGCTTAATTATATGGCCTCATAATTTGACCCCATTTCAGTGCAGACCCAACGTGGCCCATGGACACCCAGCTCCCAATCACATAATACCAACGCAACGGTGGCTAAATCACCATGGATAGTCCTTTCCTACATGCTTGGACCGTATGGCTCAAGACTGGCATGCCACATGCCCATGTGGGCCCCACCTACTAGAGGGGAATTGGCTCTGATACCATTTGTAATTCCCAGGACCACTGTCCAAGGCTCTAGTAGAGTTTTAGGAATGACAACTGGCCCCACTGACCATCACTAGCCTTAACTGTGCACTTTTTCCTCACTCACGCACAAGCCAGGATCAACTTCCCGACTGGTCACCCATCCTAGTACTACTCCAAGATGAGCATGCCTAACTATGGAGTTCTTTAGTGATGGTCTCTCGGAAAAGGAGGTGCACCTTGGTGATATGGGTTTTCCAATCATTCCTTATAAGATCATGTTATCTGAGGCCTCAAATCCTGGGATGTTACAATGTTACATTTAAATAGTACCTTGGAGACATCATATATCTCTTACCTTGCCTAATCTTGGAACATGTTCTTGAGATGTGTGACCATCTCAATCACATCCATGTTCTCATGTTGCCTCTCCAACTCATAGTTCATGGATCATAGCATCAAACACTTGGCATCTATGACATCTTTAGTACGCTTCTTGTAAGCATCCTTGTTAGTCCTAGGTGCATTCTAAGGTGGTTTTGGCATCTCTAGGACATAGAGCTTACGTTCCTGTATGAGAATGATTCTCAACGTCCTGAACCAGTCATGGAAGTTGTTCCCATTAAGTTTGTCCTTCTCAAGGACCGATAATAGAGAAAAGTGATAGTTGTTTGTTCCATTTGATTCTACAAAAGAATTTGCATTTTTTTTTAAAAACTCATTTTGATTTTATTTGATTAAAATTTGGATAATAATAATTAGGTCTTTAATTAATTATCATTCTCATTATTTTGATCAAATTGTTAACCCTCAAGTATCAATTTGGAAAATTGTCAGTGAAACAATTTTCTAATGAGCAAGATTCAATATAATTCAACTATGGCTCGACCAACGCTGCAAAACACAGTTAATTACCAAGGTAGGCAACTTTTAACAATTGTATCATATATAATTCTTGATAGACGATATGTGCAACTCCTTGCCATAATCATATGTATGCTTTTGGGCTTAGATGCTCTAAGAATCGCCACTTAAGCCTGACCCAATAGCCAACACAATAATAATACACCCCGTGGAGGCAGAACCTACATTACTACCAGTACACTTCCACAAGGTAGACGATGTATCATGCAAAGGTGTAACATGTGCTTGGTCGAACAAGCTTTTCATGTGGGTTTATATTAGAAATCATCTTAGACTTAATATATTTGATAGAGGGATTTATATATATCATATATATACATAAATTGTATCCAATCACCACATATATAGTATAAACATGTAATATAAAATAGAAAGTGATGGTTATGGCCATGTCTATTGTAACCATGGAGCCAAAAGAAATACCTAGCTCAATCATCACATCACATGCATGAACCTATTGTAGATGTAGATCTGTGCTAGTCGATCTGGGTAGATCGGTTCAACCCTTGAACTGGTCATCTCGCCTCTTATCCGGTCGGTTGGTCCTGCTGTCCACCAATGTTTGGACTCCTTCCAAATGGTCAGTTGGGCCATATGGGATGATCATCTGGCCACCTGTCCAACCGATGTTTAGACTCCTTCCAAATGATCGGTTTGGCACACCAGGCGGTTTCCTGGTTCCATCATTCTGTCCTCCATGATCCTCTAGACGGTCAGCTTGTCTCACGAACTAGTCATCTTGTTTGGTGATTATCATCTTCTTCGTCATTGCAATAAAGAAAACTATCATATTGCTATTTTATTACATCGTAAAGAGAAACCTCGAGTTACATTTGAGGGGAGCAAAGGTAGGAAATAATTAACTTTACATTGGGAAAAATGAGGTAGAGGTTAGTACATAAACCGAGATAAAGCAGAATAAAACCATACCATCCAACCACACACAAATATTGGATATTGGCCATAACCACGCTACACATCCACCATCAAAACCACTTTTATGGCGATATGTGTAAATTGCATATATATATATATATATATATATATATATAGAGAGAGAGAGAGAGAGAGAGATGAATGTATATATATCAGTTTGGGATTATGTGGTTTTTGATCAGATATGCATATGAGACCGTTTAAATATTTGCATCGTATGCAATAAATAAATGATAAAACCAAAATCCAATTATATTGATTATCCTAAAACATAGTAAATTGATGTGGCTATGATACTAGTTTTGGGAAATATGGGCACAAAATATAGCAGCAGAAGTAAACATTTTATCTATCAATATTACCATAATAGCAAGATCGTGTCAACTACTATGAAATAGGAAGGATGGTTTAATGATTTATACATAGTCCTGGAGCAAGTTCATCGACAACAACTCACTTCATGCAACTGTCTACTAGTTGCTCTTGGACGGTGGTTGTGCAGCTCCTGGTCTTCATCACAAACAACAAATAGAACAGCTTCTGCAGTGACTCTCGTGGTCTCACCATGCACTGTAGGCTGACTTTGCTCTTCTAGAAGTATCCAAAGGACTCTTACCTCTAGAGTAGTCTACAAAGACCAACTAGAACTCCTATTGTTCAACTAGAATAGACATGAAGGAGTTGTCTCTCATGTTGGTGTACTAGTCACCAACTTGCTCACCCACTAAAATGATCCTCAGTTATTCTCTCCCGTCACTATCTCTCCCTAGTCGGGTAGGACTTTCTTGGGCTCTCTTGGTTAGCACAACTAGAGAGGACAACAATTGTTAGAGAAATTGATTCTCAGTTGATGTTGTTGTTGTGCTCTGGGAAGCCCCTAATAAACCTCTATTTATAGGTGGGGTTAGGGCCAGGGTTCCCAATCCTTTCCTGATGAAGGGGCTGGAAGATCTTGAATTTTCACAACCTACGAGACACAAAATGGTCATTTGGTGACCCATACAGTCGTATGGTCACACGAGACGGTCATCTCACAATGCCAAATGGTCGTCTGACCATTCCCCACTCACATACGAATTTGGGAAATTGATTCACATTAATGTTAAACATTAATTCCTTGCACCACAAGTATTGTGCAATCAAAATAGTTCGAGAAAATATCTAAAACCTACCTCCAAACTAACTAAGCAATCTCGCACATACAAGACAGTCCTCTCGCTCACCCAAATGTCCGTCTGGTGAGTTGAGTTGAACTGGTTAGTTCTGTTGGATCCTAGATGGGTGATTAGATGCTCTACAGGGGGTGAATAGAGCTGAAAGCACTTACACAAAATTCATTAAACCTTCAAAATATATGTCAAGATAAGGTTTCTAAATGGGTAATTTTGAGTGCAACTAAATCATGCATAGCAAGGATAAGAGAGATTGAACATGCACCAATTAGACAAGCTATTTAGAGTGGTTCCACACTTCAAACTAGAAGTGTGTCAGCCCACTTGCCTAGAGAGGTCAACCTCTAGGACTTCAAACAATTGCACTCTTATATTCATTAATAAGACATACAATACAAGACCAACAAAGGACTTACCTATCCAATACAAAGAGTCTTCAACCTTACCAAGGACTTACCCACTTTGCAAGAGTCTTCGGCCTTCTCCAAGGACTTACCCACTGTTGCACAAGTCTTCGGCCTTGTAGGAATTACCCACTCTTCTTGGATCTTCCGCCTTTGACTTCACCTTCACTCGGAGAAGCTTCCACCAAGGTCTTACCTACTTGAGCTTGAGTCTTTTGCCTTCTCCAAGGGCTTACCCACTCTAGCTCCAAGTCTTCTGCCTTGATCTTCACCAAGGGACTCCTTCCCTTGTTCTTCTACACCTCTCTTGGACAAGAGAGAGAACCTTCATCTTCATGATTGCAAATGAGAGACGGGGAGGTGGTGGAAGTGAGATCCTCACAAGATATACATGTAGGACTAGCTCTCTTACAGATTTCCTACTCACTCTAATGGATGTAGCAAGTCATTAAGCTTAGAGAGAGAGGAGGCTGTAGGAAGCACTCAACTATAGAATAGGAGCCTCACATAGAGTTTGCAATGAATGCTCTACTTTGGAATGAAGCCCAAGGGGTCCTATTTATAGTTGGGGATGCCTCTTAACCTTTGGGAACACTTGTGAATGAAAACTAGCCGTTTTTTGGCTTGCAACATATCTATTTTCACTTGTTGCAACTCCACAATGGCTAGAAACACTTTTCTGCACTTTTCCGTACAGTACATTCGGTCGAGTTTCTATATGTGTAACTCGACCGATGCAATCTTCAGAAAATCAGCCCAGGTGGATCGGTCAAGTTTCAGGGTGGGAAACTGGACCGATTCAATCTTCAGAAAATCAACCCAGGTGGATCGGTCGAGTTTCAGGGTGGGAAACTGGACCGATGCAATCTTCAGAAAATCAGCCCAGGTGGATCGGTCGAGTTTCAGGGTGGGAAACTGGACCGATCAAGTGCTTGTAATTGATTTTCAAAGTTGCATTAAAAGTGATCTAATATTCGATCTAACTGTTCCTGATAATTTTCTAAGCTTAATTACAAGTCATAAAATCATTACAAGTGATTTACAACATGATTCTAATGGATATACATTATATTACAAAAACGTGCACTTGTATGACTTGGACTTGTCTTTTCTCCAATTTGAGATGTGCAAGTTAGGGCAATTGGAGTGTGTCTATACCTAATCTGAAATCACTCAAGTAGAAGCATTAGACACCAATATGTGGAATTGTTAGTCATCATCAAAACATGGGTTTAGTCAATTTAGACGTGAGTCAACATTGACCTAATTGACCTTGAGTCAACATTCTCCCCCTTTTTTAAGATGACAAACCATTCCATAAATGTATTGAAAGCATTTAAGGAAATTCATACCTTCGGAGAAACCTAGGGGTTTCAATAGAATGGAGTTCATATGCTCCCCCTCAATTGATGCGCATGGAGTTTTCATACTCCCCCTCAATTGATGCAATTTCTCCTGCATGGTTAGCTTTCATAACATTTATAGAATACTATGTCTTCTACTCATATATGTTTTACACATATATGTCTTCTCCCCTTTACCTTCTCCCTTTTCATGAACATGCTTCTCCTCTTCATGTAAGACATGCCTTCTTCCTCTTTTAAAAGAAGACATACCTTTCTCCCCCTTTGTCATTTCAAAAAGTGGGGTTATGAAGAAAAAGGAAACATCACTTGTTAAAAAGAAAGGAGATAACACAAATATATATAAGGAGAGTAGAAGAGCACAGATAGGGGCTTGTCCAAGCATAGAAAGAAAAGCAAGTTAAAGCATATACTTGAACAATCCAAAATGCAAGATAAAGTGTTGCAGAAAAATAATAAAGTGCAATTTTGACCCTCAAGATGATGGAATTTGATAAAAAACCATCGGAGCTCATGGCAAAGCGATGAGTCTTGCTCAGAAGCTTGTTTCTGCATGAAAAACACCAGTCTTGCACAAAAAATTGAAACTGGAGCAAAAGCTGCATAAAATCCAAAAAAAACTCCAATTTCTACATATAATGTAGATCTATGTACCCTGCATCACAATGTTATGCAAGCAGCTCAAGATAGTAGATATGCAATTTTAAGAAATAATCTTGAGCATGTATGAGACAAGAAACAAGCATAGCATATAGATGAGAAAATAAGCCAATCATAAACAGGGTTAGAACTACATGTATATTATCTACTAGTAGATGATATCACAAGTTAGGACTACTAGTGGGATCTAGATCATAGCAAGAGATACCCAAAGATACACAAGATAAAGCAAGCTATGAGTAGATATAGAGACATATCCAAACAAAGAGATGTGCAATTTTAGAAGCATGAAAGGATATAACTAACTAGATATCCATCCTTACCATAAGATGATTACCACTAAGAACCTCAAGGTTGTATCAAAACAAGATATACACCAAGATAGATGTAACAAGTTAGAGCACAACGGAAGCAATTTAAGATACAACCAAGAGATCCAAAGAGATCATCATCAAAACCTGCAAAACAACTCAAAGCAAGTAATTGCAAGATATAGATATACCAATTTAGAGCAATTAGAGAGATAGAGTTGTAAGCAAGATAGGCAATTTAGAACATGGCAATATGCATATATAAAGATACCAAGGGAGTGCCAAAGAATAAGGCTATTGGTTGAGAAAATCTAGTTTAGAGAGAAATTCTCATCCAATAAGCCAATTGTGTATTCTGTGCACAGTGTTATCGGTCGAGTTCTGTGCATTGACAACTCAACCGATGACAGATGTTGGCAACACTCTTGGTGCCAATCGTTCGAGTTTCAATAGGGAAAACTCGACCGACAGACCAGCTGTCAAAGAGCATATATATTTCATAAAAACATATTTAAGGGCATGCTTAAAATACAAACCATATCCAAACATGTCTAAGCAAGTTAGTAATGCACTATAGAAGCATTAGAAACAGTTTTTGAGCAAGAGTGTGAAGAGAATCACAAGATGCCACTTTTGACTCAAAAACCATATGTATAGTGCACACTAACTTGAAAAAAACAAGTTAGAAATGGTTACAAGAAATAAAACCATTACCTTTGTGCTTACCGTTGCTTTTCCACTTGTTGTCACCCTCTACACATCTCACCTTTCGTCTTTCATGTGGATTGAGAAGTCAATTTGCAATTCAATAGCTCAAGTCAATCCATTTGCAATTACCTACAGGAAGAAAGATGAAATGGTCCCCAATCATGTTTTTGGGTCCGGAGGGGTTAGTTTAGCAACCCAAGTCCTATTGCTCTTGGGTGCTTTCCTAAAAGGACAACATGTAGAATAATGACCAAAATTATTGCAATAGTTGCATGTGCCCATAGTCTTGGAACTAGAGGATTCTCCATGGAATATTGGAGGTCCTTCATCTTTGTTGTTCCCTTGACTACTATCATACCCCAAACCATGTCTACCAATTTGTTTAGTAGAGTGGTGTAGGATATCATTAAGGCTCTTCTTACCAACTAAGAATCTTTGCAAAGAAGATCTCAAACTTTCATTATCATGCTTAAGAGAAGCAATAGTAGAAGAAAATTGATCAATATTATCTCTAGCATGTAAAAGATCATTTTCTAAGCAAAGAGATTTAGTTGAAAGAGAATCTCTATCAATATGAAGAGCAGCAACATCATTCTCTTTATTAGTATAACTAGAACAAGGTTAATGCCCATTGATTTTAGCAAGCAAGGAGGCATTTTCATATTTAAGCACCACTATTTCTCTTTGATAAGCATATATTTCTTCTCTCCTAGCATCATCAATAAGCTTGAGGTCTACGTTTTCAGTTTTAAGAGTATCAAGCTCATGCATGAGAGAATCAACAATTAAAGTATGCTCTTCATTAGAACTAGGCACAATAGGTTGAGCTTCTAGAAATCTAACCTTATCAAGTAAACTAGTATTTTCAAGTTTAAGAGAATCTAATTGACTAAGACAATCATTTTTATCATCAAGCAAGCAAGAATTAGCATGTTCAAGATCATCTAGTTCTACATGAAAATTATCAACAATTTTAGCAAGCTTTTTCTTTTTCTTGTTAGAAGACTTAAGAGAGGCACAAATATCATGAATAATAGCAATCAAAGATTCTTTATCTAGAGAGTTTAGATTTACCTCACTTGAGTCTTCACTTGTTGATGCTATAATAGAAAAATGGCATTCTCCTTCATCACTTGAGCTTGAGCTTGATCCTTCACTTGAATCTTCACTTGAGCTTGAGTTGGAGGAGCCACTTGAGCTTGATTGCCATTTCTTCTTGTGAAGATGGGTCTTTTTGCCTTGTGGGCAATCTTCCTTGTAGTGACCCTTCTTTCCACATGTGAAGCACCGGATGGAGGAGGACTTGCCTTTGTAGAGTCGACATTTGGAGTACATGGCATCTTCTTTAGCTTGAGAGGATGGAGAGACTTGTTCCATGATAGCTTCAATTTGAGCCTTTATTTCAGCCTTCTTCATTCTCTTTAGCTCTTTCTTCTCGTCTTTCTACTTCCTCCCTCTTGTCAAGTGTTGCTTCATGTGCTTGTAGATTTCCAATGAGCTCTTCAATAGGAATATCCCTAAGAGACCTTGCTTCTTCAATAGAAGTCACCTTGGATTCCCACCTCTTGGGGAGAGTTCTAAGGATCTTTGAGTTGATCTCTCCACTAGACATAGGATGTCCTAGAACAGCAAGACCATTCAAGATGGTGTTGAGCCTTGAGTACATGTTGGCTATGCTCTCCTCCTTTCCCATCTTGAAGTTCTCAAGTAACCCTTTGACCTTCATAAGTGATGCAAAGCTTTCTCCATACCTCATAGGCCGTCTCACAAGAGGAAATCTGGTTGAACTCGGTGGGGGTCATGGAGGCATATAGGATGTGCATGGCTCTAGCATTCAACGTTGCTTTCATCAAGATGGCTTCATCCCATTCTTCAATATTTGTCTTTGGTAGAATGTATGGGCTGTTCACCATTTGCCACATCTCGAGACTTGATCCTTGGATGTAGAATTGAAGCCTTCTTCTCCAATAGAGGAAATTGCTCCCATCAAAGATTGGAAGGCTGGTCGAGAGTCTCCCTCCTAGGTAGTCACCCATCTTCTCCTACTTGTTGAAGTATGCTTGGAGAAGACCTGCTCTGATACCACTTGATGGATCCTAGATGGGTGATTAGATGCTCTAGAGGGGGGGGTGAATAGAGCTGAAAGCACTTACACAAAATTCATTAAACCTTCAAAATATATGACAAGATAAGGTTGCTAAATAGGTAATTTGAGTGCAACTAAATCATGCATAGCAAGGATAAGAGAGATTGAACATGCACCAATTAGACAAGCTATTTAGAGTGGTTCCACACTTCAAACTAGAAGTGTGTCAGTCCACTTTCCTAGAGAGGTCAACCTCTAGGACTTCAAACAATTGCACTCTTATATTCATTAATAAGACATACAATACATGACCAACAAAGGACTTACCTATCCAATACAAAGAGTCTTCAACCTTACCAAGGACTTACCCACTTTGCAAGAGTCTTCGGCCTTCTCCAAGGACTTACCCACTGTTGCACAAGTCTTCGGCCTTGTAGGAATTACCCACTCTTCTTGGATCTTCCGCCTTTGACTTCACCTTCACTCGGAGAAGCTTCCACCAAGGTCTTACCTACTTGAGCTTGAGTCTTTTGCCTTCTCCAAGGGCTTACCCACTCTAGCTCCAAGTCTTCTGCCTTGATCTTCACCAAGGGACTCCTTCCCTTGTTCTTCTTCACCTCTCTTGGACAAGAGAGAGAACCTTCATCTTCATGATTGCAAATGAGAGACGGGGAGGTGGTGGAAGTGAGAGCCTCACAAGATATACATGTAGGACTAGCTCTCTTACAGATTTCCTACTCACTCTAATGGATGTAGCAAGTGATTAAGCTTAGAGAGAGAGGGGAGGCTATAGGAAGCACTCAACTATAGAATAGGAGCCTCACATAGAGTTTGCAATGAATGCTCTACCTTGGAATGAAGCCCAAGGGGTCCTATTTATAGTTGGGGATGCCTCTTAACCTTTGGGAACACTTGTGAACGAAAACTAGCCATTTTGTGGCTTGAAACAGATCTATTTTCACTTGTTGCAACTCCACAACGGTTAGAAACACTTTTCTGCACTTTTCCGTACAGTGCATTCGGTCGAGTTTCTATATGTGTAACTCGACCGATGCAATCTTCAGAAAATCAGCCCAGGTGGATCGGTCGAGTTTCAGGGTGGGAAACTGGACCGATTCAATCTTCTGAAAATCAGCCCAGGTGGATCGGTCGAGTTTCAGGGTGGGAAACTGGACCGATGCAATCTTCAGAAAATCAGCCCAGGTGGATCGGTCGAGTTTCAAGGTGGGAAACTGGACCGATCAAGTGCCTGTAATTGATTTTCAAAGTTGCATTAAAAGTGCTCTAATATTCGATCTAAGTGTTCCTGATATTTTTCTAAGCTTAATTACAAGTCATACAATCATTACAAGTGATTTACAACATGATTCTAATGGATATACATTATATTACAAAAATGTGCACTTGTATGACTTTGACTTGTCTTTTCTCCAATTTGAGAAGCGCAAGTTAGGGCAATTGGAGTGTGTCTATACCTAATCTAAAATCACTCAAGTAGAAGCATTAGACACCAATATGTGGAATGGTTAGTCATCATCAAAACATGGGTTTAGTCAATTTAGACGTGAGTCAACATTGACCTAATTAAGCTTGAGTCAACAGGTTCAACAGATTGAACCGGTCGATTCACACCTCAGTTTGGGAAGAAATTAGCCAAATTGATTTTGGATCAGCCTAACGAACAACCATCTCAACACTTAAGATGCTTTTCTGGCACTCTAGGTGACCGTCTCACCTTGTGAGATGGTCATTTGGCAGTGCAGTCAGCTAAAATGTTGTGTGAATTGAATACCTAAATACTTTAGTAATCAATCCAATCATCATTTAAGATCAAACTCTTCTTCTAGATGAGTTCCTTTGTGTGTGACCCTATAGGTAGCATATCACGTTCGCAGTGAATGTACATAACTAACTTATGACATCACAATACATCAGTGCTACCCAAGTGCATGGAAAGTTGGAGAACAACTTCAACCTACAATGTGTGTAAGGTGTTGCAGTGATTGTGTAATTCCTTTGTCTTTGATGTCCAGAGTGAACTCTAGGCATGGAATCGTCATCCTCTCAACATTCATTTCATGTTTCTAGAACCAATTACAAACTATCTAAGATAATGTGACCTCAATATCATATATTGATTCACATGTGCATGCGTAAGCATTTCTCAGTCTCGCTATCAAGTGGTCAAAATATCATACTCCAATAGGAGGGACATATCCCATCTCTATCACTAACAGTCTATCCCCATGTATTTAAGTCACCCAATCATCACCCTTATAACAACCCATGTTTCATGACTGTGTTTGATGATGTTAAAGCATACCCAACGACATGTGACGAGTGCGGCGATTTCAGGTCTAAAAGTTACTATCACCTTCTTTGCTAAGAGAGATGACTGTGAATACTATATGATGGCTTCCATGAGTCACTCTCAAGGTGGGTTTGTCATATCACTGTTCCCTAACATGTATCTGTGTGCTTGGTTTGGTATTGCCATATCATAACTAATGAGATTCAGTCATCAATTAACCCACACTCCAGTTTTATGTATTATTGGTGTCTATCTACCTTCCACAGTAAAAAGTGACTAGGGACATAACAAGAATGTACATACTCTTAGCATTTGTATGATCTCATTCTCCAAGTCACATACTTGAACACATACGTCATTGAGCATTATCATTCTTTAGACATTCATAATGTTTATAACTGAGTGAAGCAGAATGAATTGGAAGCTTTCCTTTATGTGTATTTAATAAAATATTTTATGGTATATACCATGTCAATCATCATATGATTGGTTGTATGGGCATACCTTACCAACATGGTGACCCCAACTCATATAAGTAGCTAACAAGGTATCGAACATGGCAATGGTAGGGAGAGCTTCCAATCTTGACATTATTGCTCAAGGTCTAAGTAACATCTTGTGTGAAGGGTGCACCAAGGAGGCACTACATAGCCCTTTTAGGATGAGGATAGTTCTTCTTGAAGAAATATGTATATCATTTGAATGTTGGATCAAAATCCAATGGTCAAAATTTGTTGGAAAAGAATCTGCTAGATGTGTTTATATCTATAATTAAAAATTCCAAATCTATCACATATTGTGTCAATGAAAATTTTAAAACCTAGATTTATATGAACATAATAAAAACTAATTGTGGTTTATTACATAATAAATTCATATAAAATAAATATCAATAAATGTAATTTTATACAATAAATAGTTGGAAATTGATATAAATCTCAAATAAAGCAATAGGCCTTCCACCAATGTCTTTACCACTTGGCATGGAACAGTCTACTTGAACTTGAATAAATAACTACTACTTGATAAAATATCCAATAAGGGCATTTTGGAATATAAAATAGTAAGTGATGAACAATAATAACACAATACTACATCTCATTTTTTTAAAATCTAGTCCTTTTTAACTATACTTCAGAGTTATAAATATAGTTCTTATATATTTATGGAAATAAACCATAAAAACTAAGTTTTATGTAATCAAAAGTAATGTAGTATGATGGTAAGAAAATTTAATGAATCCTAAAATTTGACGAAGAAAATTACCAGAGTCTTATCTGTTTTGATACTACTCATCTCATGATTATCATATGTGGCATGTAATTGATCAACTTCCTTTACTACAACTAATGTATGGATTATGAATTATTTAAAGGGGTTTCTTAGTTAATTTGTCATTAGATATAATATATATGCAAAATTAGGGTTTAGCAAATAAATATCTTTTTTACGTAAAATTGATTAATAGGGTTTGAGTTGAATATAGTATACAACTTCATGAAGTAATAAATGACTATAAAACATGAAATACGTGTTATGAAGGAGCCTAAAAGAAAAGTGTTTTGAGAAAGCATGGAATATATGTAATTAATATAATATTGTACATGATCATAGAATTCAACAATATACTTCAAGGAAATATCCTTGTATATTAAAAGTGCACAAGACCAAGAAGGAAAAACAAGAGAATAATAAGTTCAGAATGTTGGAAATAATGTATGTTGGTTGTGACATTGGATGCATGATTCTATTGAGATGTTAGGAGAGTATTTCAGAAATGAAGAATCGATATTATTATGTTGATAAAATTATTCATTATTTATTGGTATGATTGGTAGTTTTGTATTAAGGTTTCATGTTAGTCTTTAAGATGATATTATGATTGGTATACTCAAGATAATGCTATTATGAATGTTATTGAGATAATATGTTAATAAAATGGCATTAACATTTTTGGGGTGATATGTTGTTCATATGTTTATGAACTTATTTGCATGAATAAATTTAAGTATGCATTTTATGAATGACGCGATATCTCATGTTGTTTTATAAATGGTATGTTTGTACAAATAGTAAGCCTATATTGGAAACTACTATTTAAGGTAAGGATGGACTAGAAATCTCAAACCATGTCTAAGTGTAAGAAGATTGGATCGGAAAGACTATGTGAGATTATTCTGGATTTAGATTTTTAATAATTCCCAAAAATACTTCTTGTATAATATAGAATACAACTTCTGATGAATAAATGAGTCTACAAGTTATATCCAAGTGAGTAATGAACAAGTTATATATTAATGATGTAATGAATAGATTCGTGCTTATAAGAAAATATGATATATTAAGGGTGGTATGTTAACTTTTACAAAGATGAGAAGGTATGCTTAGACTTTTATATGTTTACAAATGTAAGTCTTGCAGATATAATACTTCTATGGTCAGGATATTGAACAACTTATCAAATATAGTTTGTTTCATCTTGACATAAATATACTCTAAAGATATAACGTCTGCATTATGTGGTTGGATAATGGCAACATCAATCAGGCAGTTAGATCCCAAGGAGGACACAAAATTGAGGAGAGTTCACTTTATGTTATGAACTTGCCAGTGTGGATGTTCGTGCAAGTTTATGGTTTTAATATAATAGTAGATTTATTTTCGTTATAAATGAAATTTGCCTTTCATCCTATTATGTAAAAGATAAAAAAAAGTTTGAGAACTATGACCTTAAATATCGATGTGGTTTGAATATATGAATGTTATGTTTGTTATACAATGAATGATGTTTGATGGACTAGATGTGTTACTTCCATATGGGATACATGTTAATGCACACATATAAAACATAATAGATCTTATTTGGGTGTCATGTAAACTGGTATCATTTTAGGAATTAGTTATGATAGACACCTTTCATGATAATAATGATATTGAACCCTAATCCTTGAGTTACTTTTATACAAATGACTCCTACAACCTATAGGAAAAATAGGAATGCACCTAAAGTTAGGAAATAAAATGAAAATAACTAGGTTTAGATGGAGAAATATGATAATGGAAGTCCCAACTATTTGGGATGCATCATCATTGACCCTGACATACTTTCCAATCTTGGGGAAGAAGGCTAGAACCTAAGGATTGTACTATCTAAAGTAGTTAATGGGATAATCGGTAAGATATAAGTGTGATTCAAGACCCCATAAAGAACCTATAGAGAGAGGCAAATTATAGTTTTTTTTTCTCTTCCCAAAGGACAAGACTCCCACTTTTTATGTGGATAAGGTACCATAATTTTACATAGAGTAGAAGCACAAATACTTTCTTGAGAATCCAATTTTAATGTGTGGGAGTCCCAAACCAAATGAGGGCTAATTCTGGGACTTATGCGCTCACCAATGGGTCTAGAGTCTAGTAGAAAAACATGGAGTATGATACATACCACAACACATCTCGTGTCGCATGGACTAAGTATCTAAGATTCTTTAGGAATGATACATATTTGAGACCCAAGATGATGTTGAAGGGGGAGGATTCACCAAATTGAATCATGAGAGTATAAAGATCATTTGGAATGAATAGATGTTTCAAAACATGAAGTAATATAGATTTGTTTGTCATGAATCCATAAAGAATAGAAATTTAATAGGATATAATGAATTCCTATAGATTTAAAACCTCATAATGTGGTGATTATTTCATTTGAGGGAGATTTGAGCTTGGAATAAATTGTTGAATAAGAATAGTATAAGGCTTATGAGATAAGAGATCAAGCCCACTCATTTGAATGTTATGCACCCATTATGCCAATAAGAGGAAGGTGGACATGATGGACTATCCCTCAAGGACAAACCACTCATAGTGTTTCTTGGAGAACATGGGATAGCATCACTACCTCACTGAAACGTGGTATAATTGTTACAAGCTAATGCACAAAATAGTTAATTTTTTGTATCTAGCTCCTAGATTAGCTAAGGCAAGACAATACAAGGTATAACATCATAAGTGTAGGACTGATAGAGTATTCACCATTAGTGTTGAACAGTATATACAAACCAAATGGTAAATAATTTATTTGGATTTAATATGACTAAAATGACATGCAATGTAGATCTTGATTTCACCTTTTTAACTCAGTTAGACAATAACTAGAATATCTTGGTTAACATTTTAGGTTGTGAGGAAACTTATAAACCTCCTAAGGCGAGCTCACCAGAGTAGTCTGAGTCTTCACTTTTGAGGTTAGTTCATCCTTGTGCTAGAAGGTATTGTGGAGATCCATGTATTATGGTTTGGAAAACCATAATGCATCGAATTTACATAAGTGATGTAAATTACATTATGAAAATAACTTAAGTTTTAGTCATCAAAACTAGAAAGTACCTACTTAGGGATATTCTAGATCCTAAAATGTTCCTATTGTTAAAATTTGAGGCTAAAATGATCTCATATGCCCTCTCAAAACATTTTGGAAAGTTTCATCAGTAATTATTAATAAAAAAAATTCAAGTTATTAACAAACCTATAGTTTAGAGGAATTTAGTGTGTCACACGGACTTTGGTCTAAACCAAAATTAGATTCCCAGTATTCGTGGGACTCCTCTGAGCCCAACAAAACCCTATTTCTCTAGTCTCTAGCTCATCCCTGGATCCCTACCAATATATATGAACTCCCTCACCGATGACAAAGGATCATCCACAATCTGGGAAAACCCTCGTCGTCTTTCCCTGAGCAGACTCCTCACCATAGTTGTGGTCAATAGTTTTGCTACTCATCATGTTCATCGGTAGTGATACGGGAAGAGATTATGACTCTAGGTTTTGCGACCCTAGACCCTTGATGAATGAATATGGGAAACCCTTGCCATGGAGACCAGTTCACTGTGATTGGAGGTCTCAAAGCATAGTTGGCCTAATCACCAGTCTAGCTTTGTCGGAGAAGGTTCATGGTGGCGGTGCCCTATTTCTGGCATGAAAAGGGGAGCCGAGTTTGGCTTCTGTGTGTGGGTACAGGGCTAGGCGCGATGATAGAGCCAGGCCGGATGGGTTGGCTGGAAGGTCAGGCATCACGATGGCTTGGTCGCAGAGTAAGAGCTAGAGGAGGCTCGTCCTAGAGTGCCACTGAGAACCCTCATCCTGATACTATGTTTTAAAAAGGAAACAGAGGGGGCGGGCTGTCTTTGTGACCTGGGGATGAAGGCGGACTGAGGCACGGGTTAAGCAGATCATGATCCTGCCCCACCCCATTGGATGTCTCTCAAGGTAACACATGCTTCAATTTAATTAAATAATGTTCCAAACTTGTATAAATCCAAGAAATTAGTCTATGTATCAGAAAATGCAAACCATATATGTATTTGGATCAGTTTTTCAAGAACTAGCCAATGGTCAATGATCTAGTACCTATTTTGATTTGGTTCTCACGAATATCCATACCTATGGTAATTAGGGTTTGGAGATCCTAATCTAGGGTTCAGGCTTTGTAATACAGGTAAATTGAAGATGGAAAGATGAAGGAGATCATAGGGGCTTGTTCCTACTGACCTAGGTAAGTGGTTCATGCCCATGAGTATTTATATTTATCAAACTCATCCAATTTTTCATAATCCATGCTTTATGTGACCTAGTGTTCTAATATTAAGATATGTAAGTGAGATTATTAGACATTCATTGTTATGCCCTTACATGTGCATGATATCTCGAGAAGAGATATGTAATTAAGATTCATAAGAATGTTAGAGACTCATGAACCAGGTTCATTAGAAAATTAAATGATCATGTTTCTATAAGAATTGTTAGTAATAATTCATATTGATGAATAAGACTACAAGATAAGATATGCGACCAAGATAGTCATACATGATAGTGTGGGATAAGAATGTATTAAGATTTCAAGTAGAAATGTAATATTAGGATTTCTTACATATAGATTAAGATCTAAGAACTAAGTGTTGACTAGATTTCTTAGAATGGTTAAAGATATGAGAATCAAGTATGTGATAAGATTATTTAAGTTTGCAATATAAGATTTTGTAAGATTCTTATTTTAAGATTTAATAATTAAGTTCACATGAATGCATTAAGATTCATGTTAATATTTGATTTCATGAGACTTTCAAGAGTTTGAGTTATCTTTCCATGAATCATATTTTAGATATTTTATACTTAAGTTACCTTCACATACTTTAGTCACTTTTGTATAGTTGATATTTATATATTTAGTCCAGACCCTTTCTACTAAGCCTCTCGACCAGTTATCACATAGTTGGTATAATTGAAGTAATTCTATCAAGTTAGAGTTTCATAATAGAGTTTATGCAGCTAATAAGAATATTAGATTTAGATTCAGACTTAGACAACTCATTGTGTGAGTTGAATAAAGATACATGATAAGGGTTGTAGACCTAATCTCAATTATGTGGTAATTTGTGATACATATTCACAGTCATTAATAAATTCAGTTCATAATTTAAGAGCAGAGATTTGGATTTAGATTCATATTCAGTACATGCTCAGTACTCAGTAATCAGTTTCAAATAAGTTCAGTTATCAGTTTTAATATAAGATAAGTTCAGATTCAGTATTCAACAAAGATATCAATATTCAGCTTCAGTTCAGATTAAGAATTAAGTAAGTTTAGACTTAAGATAAATAAGTCGAAACCTTCAAATATTACATTATATGATAAGTCCTCACTTAGTTAGTCCCGGTATGATTCAGAGGCATTTGTTGCCAACTCAGAGGCATTTGTTGCCAATTCATAGGAGTGTATACTCCAGTTCAGAGGTGTTACGACACCAATTCAGGGCATAGTCATGCAAATTCAGAGACACCTTGGTGTCATTCAGAGGCATGTAGTTCCATTCAGGGTACCTTGGTACCAAGCAGGGTGTAGATATGCCAATTCAGGAGGACTTATTGTATAATGGTGGCCACAATCAGATAAAAATTGTAAATAAAAGATGTCTTAGTTCAGAGAATGTATATAATCTCATTTATAAGTATCACAAAAGAGATTAAGATAAGAGAGACATGACTCAGGCCCATGCACCAGTGTGTAGGCCAATTTAGAGGCATAACCTAGACCTAGAGTGCAGGTTATGTGACCCAGGCACCTTTGTGCTGGTCATGAGACCCATGTACCAGACTATAGGTCTCTAGAGAAAGATAAAGTAAAAAGATTAAGAGATAAGCTAAAGAAAGAAGATATATTTATGTTTCAGATCTTATACAAAGTTTTAATGTTAGTTTCATGTTCATAATGTTCAAAGATATTAGTAGCATTTTGTCTCTTCAGTAATATGTATATTAGAGTACTCATGCCACTTATGCGAACAATCATTTTCCAATGCATGGCTGGGGACGAGATGTCTGCAGGTGAGAAGCAGGAGCAAAATGGATCCCAAAGACTCAAGCACAAAGATAAGATTCGGTGGGTGCCAACTATAAGATGATCCTCATGTTTATAGACTCAACAATATATTTTAATATTTAGTACTTTAGAGTAGAGACTATGTCTCGAGATGTTGAGTTAGTTTTCCATGTGATAGCATTTATGTTCCTTTTGTAAGAACAATTATGAGAATGTTTCTTATTTTCAATTTGTGTGATTGATTATATTGTTGTTATGAGTGCCAGTTTTATGTAATGCCCCTTGAGTGCATGAGTTATTGATAACTCTGTGTAGCTTCCGCTATGTGCATGTATGTGCTTAGGGAGGGTGTTACAATATGGTATCAGAGCAACATTATAGTTGGCCACCAGATGAATTCTCATGTTCTTACTTAAGATCACCTTATAAGAAGCTAAGTAGGGTAGAGTACATATTCAAAAAGATAAGTAGTAGCCCTAGGTATAGAAGGAGTAAGTGATGGATATTAGGAGATGAAGTAGATGTCTAGATAGGAGATAAAAGTTTTAATAAGTATTAGGGTTATGTGCCAAGATGTTTTACACTTTTTATGTTAACACTATAGTTGTATATAGCATTCTCTCTCTTTTTCTCACAAGTTTGTGGTATGGGACACATGATTATGGGGTTTTGTAGAGATAATGTTATGTGTATAATCATGCTTGTCTTGTCCTTTCAAGTGCATGTGGTGTGGGACATGTGCACGAGGAAGTGCCAAGATAAGTGTGATAAGACATGTCACCTATGAATATATGACCGGCCAGCATGTATCCAAAGGTGACAAAGAAAACAAGTGTTGGCATTAAAAGTTTGAGACATATAGTCATCTAATCCTAATCATAAACATAGTAAGACCGAGCATGTAAATGAAGGGTAGATATTTTGGCATAGATAAGTGAGTTAGTTTTAAGGGAACCGGAACCCTAATCTAGCCATAGCGAAGAGGAAATATAGAGTCCTTACCATGATAGATTGTGAATGTATAGTTTAGATCTCAAAATTCATTGGTATTACATGCACATGTATGCTTAATAATGATAACCATGAGAAATTTTCACCATGCACATGTTTATGAGCCAGTTAGAAAATATTAGAGATAATTGTATGTATAATATGCAAAGCCCTAAGGTGGGTAGACTAGAAGAATTTCGAGGATGAAATTCATTTAAGATGGGTAGAATTGTAACATCCCAATTTTGGATTTAAATAAATTTTGGGGTTTTCATAAAATTTCTCACTAGTTGAAATCAAATTTGAGCCTCAATGAAAATAACCCAAGTTAATAGAATATCTTTTCTCTTTAATAATATAAAGATGAGTGGCATAGTTTCATTCTTCATGATGATAGTTGATTCAATGGTAATTATATATAATGAACTTTCTCTCTCCTTAATGCATTAGATCACCAGCAAGTATATGAATCGCGATTGGGATAATTTCATCCAATAGACTCAAATGAACTAAGATAAATACTAATTGACCCTTAAATGGAAAGTCATTTTGGTTGGGAGCAACCATAATGCATCAAATTTACATAAGTGATGTAAATTACATTATGAAAATAACTTAAGTTTTAGTCATCAAAACTAGAAAGTACCTACTTAGGGATATTCTAGATCCTAAAGTGTTCCTATTGTTAAAATTTGAGGCTAAAATGATCTCAGATGCCCTCTCAAAACATTTTGGAAAGTTTCATCAGTAATTATTAATAAAAAAATTATCAAGTTATTAACAAACCTATAGTTTAGAGGAATTTAGTGTGTCACACATACTTTGGTCTAAACTAAAGTTAGATTCCCAGTATTCATGGGACTCCTCTGAGCCCAACAAAACCATACTGCTCTAGACTCTAGCTCGTCCCTGGATCCCTACCTATATATGTGAACTCCCTCACCGATGACTGAGGATCATCCACAATATGGGAAAACCCTCATCGTCTTTCCCTGAGCGGACTCCTCACCACAACTATGGTCAACAATTTTGCTACTCATCTTGTTCATCGGCAGTGATACGGGAAGAGATTATGACTTTAGGTTTTGCGACCCTAGACACTTGATGAATGAATATGGGCAACCCTTGCCATGGAGACCAGTTCACAGTGATTGGAGGTCTCAAAGCGTAGTTGGCCTGATCGCCAGTCTAGCTCTGTCAGAGAAGGTTTAGGGTGGTGGCGCCATATTTCTGGCATGAAAAGGGGAACCAAGTTTGGCTTCTGTGTGTGGATAAAAGTCTAGGCACGATGACAGAGCCACGCCGGTTGGGTTGTCTTGAAGGTCTGGCATCATGACAGTTTGATCGTGGAGTAAGAGCTAGAGGAGGCTCGTCCGGGAGCGCCGCTGAGAACCCTCGGTCTGATACTCTGTTTTACAGAGGAAACAGAGGGGGTGGGCTGTCTTTGCGACCTGGGGATGAAGGCAGACTGAGGCACATGTTAAGCAGATCCTGATCCCGCCCCACCCCATTGGATGCCTCTCGAGGTAGCACATGCTTCAATTTAATTAAATAATGTTCCAAACTTGTATAAATCCTAGAAATTAGTCTATGTATCAGAAAAATGCAAACCATATATGTATTTGGATCCGTTTTTCAAGACCTAGCCAATGGTCAAGGACCTAGGACCTGTTTTGATTTGGTTCTCACAAATATACATACCTATGGTAATTAGGGTTTGGAGATCCTAATCTAGGGTTCGGGCTTTATAATACAGGTAAATTGAAGATGGGAGGATGAAGGAGATCATAGGGGCTTGTTCCTACTGACCTAGGTAAGTGGTTCATGCCCATGAGTATTTATATTTATCAAACTCGTCCTATTTTTCATAATCTATGCTTTATGTGACCTAGTGTTCTTATATTAAGATATGCAAGTGAGATTTTTAGACATTCATTGTTATGCCCTTACATGTGCCTGATATCTCGAGAAGAGATATGTAATTAAGATTCATAAGAATGTTAGAGACTCATGAACCAGGTTCATTAGAAAATTAAATGATAATGTTTCTATAAGAATTGTTAGTAATAATTCATATTGATGAATAAGACTACAAGATAAGATATGCGACCAAGATAGTCATACATGATAGTGTGGGATAAGAATGTATTAAGATTTCAAGTAGAAATTTAATATTAGGATTTCTTACATATAGATTAAGATCTAAGAACTAAGTGTTGACTAGATTTCTTAGAATGGTTAAAGATTTGAGAATCAAGTATGTGATAAGATTATTTAAGTTTGCAATATAAGATTTTATTAGATTCTTATTTTAAGATTTAATAATTAAGTTCACATGAATGCATTAAGATTCATGTTAATATTTGATTTCATGAGACTTTCAAGAGTTTGAGTTATCTTTCTAGGAATCATATTTTAGATATTTTATACTTAAGTTACCCTCACATACTTTACTTTAGTCACTTTTGTATAGTTGATATTTATATATTTAGTCCAGACCCTTTCTACTAAGCCTCTCGACCAGTTATCACATAGTTGGTATAAATGAAGTAATTCTATCAAGTCGGAGTTTTAGAATAGAGTTTATGCAGCTAATAAGAATATCAGATTTAGACTCAGACTTAGACAACTCATTGTGTGAGTTGAATAAAGATACATGATAAGGGTTGTAGACCCAATCTCAATTATGTAGTAATTTGTGATACATATTCACAGTCAGTAATATATTCAGTTTAGAATTTAAGAGCAGAGATTCAGATTCATATTCATATTCAGTACATGCTCAGTACTCAGTAATCAGTTTTAGGTAAGTTCAGTTATCAGTTTTAATATAAGTTAAGCTCAGATTCAGTATTCAGCTTCAGTTCAGATTAAGAATTAAGTAAGTTTAGACTTAAGATAAATAAGTTGAAACCTTCACATAATACATTATATGATAAGTCCTCACTTAGTTAGTCCCGGGATGATTCATAGGCATTTGTTGCCAACTCAGAGGCATTTTTTGCCAATTCAGAGGAGTGTATACTCCAATTCAGAGGTGTTACGACACCAATTTAGGGCATAGCGACGCAAATTCAGAGACACCTTGGTGTCATTCAGAGGCATGTAGTTCCATTCAGGGTACCTTGGTACCAAGTAGGGCGTAGATATGCCAATTTAGGAGGACTTATTATATAATGGTGGTCACAATCAGATAAAAATTGTAAATAAAAGATGTCTTAGTTCAGAGAATGTATATAATCTCATTTATAAGTAACACAAAAGAGATTAAGATAAGAGAGACATGACTCAGGCCCATGCACCAGTGTGTAGGCCAATTTAGAGACATAACCCAGACCTAGAGTGCAGGTTATGTGACCCAGGCACCTTTGTGCTGGTCATGAGACCCATGTACCAGACTATAGGTCTCCAGAGAAAGATAAAGTAAAAAGATTAAGAGATAAGCTAAAGAAAGAAGATATATTTATGTTTCAGATCTTATACAAAGTTTTAATGTTAGTTTCATGTTTATAATGTTCAAAGATATTAGTAGCATTTTGTCTCTTCAGTAATATGTATATTAGAGTACTCATGCCACTTATGCGAACAATCATTTTCCAATGCATGGCTGGGGACGAGATGTACGCAGGTGAGAAGCAGGAGCAAAATGGATCCCAAAGACTCAAGCATAAAGATAAGATTCGGTGGGTGCCAACTATAAGATGATCCTCAGGTTTATAGACTCAACAATATATTTTAATATTTAGTACTTTAGAGTAGAGACTATGTCTCGAGATGTTGAGTTAGTTTTCCATGTGATAGCATTTATGTTCCTTTTGTAAGAACAATTATGAGAATGTTTCTTATTTTCAATTTGTATGATTGATTATATTGTTGTTATGAGTGCCAATTTTATGTAATGCCCCTTGAGTGCATGAGTTATGGATAACTCAGTGTAGCTTCCGCTATGTGCATGTATGTGCTTAGGGAGGGTGTTGCACCTTAATTAGTTGTAGACAAAAAAGAAAAACATTTTGTAGTGATTGTTAGTAGTTTTTTATCATTCATTTTTCACATATTACATATGATTCCATTTTTTGGGCTTATCTTGTAGGACCACCAAATGAATCTCTAGGAGTTAGTCTAAAGGGGTCGACCTTACTCTATATGTTTGAGTGCGAATTTTAAAAATATTAACTATAAAACCTCAAGCACTTGTTTGCATAAAGAAATTTGAATATGTGATAGAGAAGCCAACTTGAGTTATTAAGGTGCAATGACTTTACTTTTACCTACCATCATGGGGACAAGAATGTCAGTACATATGCTCTGAGTAGATATAGAGAGGTTGTATGCTCATATATAATGTTGTGTGCATGGAAGGATTTTAATTTTTTTTGCATAATGGAGGCTTGAAATTTCTATATAAGGATCCCTAGAAGCACTAATAGATCATACTAGTTGGAAGGAGAAGATGTACAAAGGTCATAATATCTCTACCAAATTTGAAAATCCAAAATTTTCTCATACAGGTCATCATGACTATTATGACTCTGAAGAATGGACTATACGATGAAATGTTGGGCTATGGGTACATGTGACTTTTGAGCATATATAGTAGAAAATTCTACATAATGTTCATGTTACTAATTTTTCATTCAATAATGAGAAGTAGATATGGATATAACCTTGAATAAGGATACTTTATGGAATATTTTGAAGGGTATTGATGAGATGATAAAAAAGTGCTTCACATGTCATAGAGTCAAGAAAAAACACCTAAAAGAAATTGGATCATTTAATCGAGTGGACATTCCTATAAATAAAGGGATTAATATTCCATGGAATTTGAAATTTGGTGCCCAAAACTTGTATTTCATATAACGTTGAATCAGTCATAGTGAATATAGTCATTATATCTCCTCACTTTCTTCCTTAAAGGACTATGAATATTGTTCTAGATATGAATGATTTATTTCATAAAGGAAAATGTAGTTAGTGGGACCCCGAGGTCATCACTAGTTACTCAAATGAATAGTAGGAAGCATCATGCATGCCAAATATCACTTTAAATTAAGGCATTGGTATGAAGATCTAAATTCTAGTAATATAATGTATTAAGTAAAAAAAATGTAGCCAATTTAGTGGCACTCGAGTGATAAAGTTGATGTTGTATGATCGAGAGGTCATAAATTTGAAACCCCTTGGCAACGGGATGAATGAATTGCCATTTTATTTAAAAAGTACCAAAAATGTAGCAGTGGAATAAAATAATGTAACTATTACAAAACCTTGAAAAGTTAAGATAAATTTCACCCATGTGGTTCCATAGATAAAGGAGGAAATGTAACTAATTATACTAATTGTTGGTGGCAAAGGGAAACTTGCTTGTTCCAAATTTATCTCAAAGCAAGCCAACTACTCTTGGGAAGCCTACTAAACCCAATAAACACCTCCAATGTTCTCTGTACCTGAAGGTGGTTGGGAATAAAAGCACACAATGAGAAGAATATATAGGAAATTCAACTTATTTGGTATGTGCATAACATAATAAATTACATTTGGAAATGTATAGGAAACAAAAGGGACAAAAACTCATATAACTTGTTCCCATCAAAGAGAGAGAGAGAGAGAGAAAAAAAATGGTGTCAAAGAAGAAACATTATCAATGTTTTGCCTTACTTCAATATAAATAACACAATGATGAAAAACATGCTTATCAGATTTTTTTCTAAAACTAAATAACATCACGGTGATGTAGACTGGCATTATAACTAGAGTAAAATAAAAACCAACAATTTGAAAATCATCACCACAAAACAAAAGGGAAGAGGCATAATCACTTCAACCCTACAAACATATGTTTGTGGGTTATGGGAACCACTGACCAATTACCTAGCAACATGTATTACCACCTAATTACATTTTAAAGAAATACAAATAGTAGACATCACCACCTAGTGTGTTACCATTGCTTATTCAATGTTATTATATTGTTAGATATGATAATTAATAGGGCACAAAGATTAAGTTAGCTAAATGAATTACAAAGGGATTAAATAAGGTAACCACCATAGAACAAATCAAAGTAGATCCATTGCATATATATGACGCAAGTTGATGCAATATAAACCAAGGTATTTTGATCAGGCTCAACTCACATATTCTACTAGACGATAGAGAAGTTGAAATCAACTGCAAGCATTAGAGGCAATACATGTCAAGAAACATAAAAAAGGAAAATTTCAAGAAAATAATTCACATAAGTTACAATATAGATATTTGGATTGGAGTTGTCTAAAATATATCCATAAGAGAATACAACATACATTTAGGAGATTTCCCTAGCTCTAGTTAACCCAAAAATAGTAATAATCCTCATCTAGGGTTAGCATCATCGTTAACTAGATGAATTCCAATACATTTTATAAACGCTAAAATAGTTTTTCACCCGATTAAAATCTATATCAGGGATAGGTCTCATTTCTATGGTTTCATGACACTTTTTGGATGATTTATGATCTTTATACTAGAAATATAACTATGGACTTTACAATTTGAAACCACCAAAAAGTTATAAGATACACCCACATATGAATATACAACCATATGTCATGTTAAGTGACATAAACAATAGAATCATATTAAACCTCCATGTTGTCAAACTAAATTAGAGGACTGAGAAGACTAAAATGCCACTGGCTATCATGACAAAGTTGAATCCGACTAAAATCACAATTATCATTGGAAGTAGCATGTCTGTACAAATGGGACCATGAGAGGGGATTTGTTAGTGCTTATACCCCATCCTATGGCCACACAAAGGGGAAATGCACTAGGTAAGTCTATTGATCCCCTATCTACTAAAATCAGCAATCTCACTGTGGATGTTAGAATATCAAATAGTTCAACATTAAAGAGAATGCTCCATGAAAAAATCCAAGATGTTTCAAATGTGTTGAGATCATGGTCACATGTTTGAACAATGTTTGTATGCACATACACCTAATGATATGATGCAAGAAGAAAATATTGAATCATTCTAAGGCCCTGTTTGGTAGAGTGTACTCGGGTGTAGTTCAGCGAATACGAAAGTCAACCAAATATAATCATGATTTTCTAACGATTGTAAATTTATTTGGTTAAGTGCAGTATCAATTCATTACTTTTCTCTACAGCTGTTTGGTGGATCGAAAAATGACAGCAACACCTGGACTACTAATGATAAAATTATACAATATGCTATTGACACTAGTAGAAACAATGCAATTCATCGCAAATGGTTTCCTTATTAATTGGCCACTGGCAACAGATTCATATTGGTTTGTAATGAGAGAGATAGTAATATAGCTATCCAACGGTGACAGGTGGCATAGACCGGTGGTGGCATGCAAATAGTGTGAACTCAAACTAGAAACTACACATGACCACACGCAATAATAGCGCAGAAAAAATTCCTAAAATTTGGGGTGAACTGGGTATTGTGGTATCATTGTAATTCAGCCAACTGCATCACACTTCATCCTACCAAACAAAACCAGAACTGAAAAATAGTGAAAATGAACATCACTCGTACTGAGTACATCCTACCAAACAAGCCCTAAACAAATTTCCAAACTAGAGACCACCATGGTTCTCCAATTTTAACACCACATAAGTTGGCAATGTTGATCTCATCCCCTAGACACCCAAACAATTCATGATTGGGCTTGATCAAGGACCTATTAGATTTTACAGATATGGTAATACCCAATAACAACAAAGAAACTTCTAGAAAAAGAGGTTGCACTCTCGATAAATGCATATTCATCCTAGTTTTAGTCACTTAGCTTAGTTTTTCATATACATTTCACATTTTGTTTAGAATTATCTTATTATTTTTATTTACTTTTATGCTAATTTGTTAGGGTTTTGACACAATTCCTTAATTTTTGTGGCAAGTTCAAGTATCAATCTCTACACATCAGGCTAGAACGGTGGTCGAATTGACCGATCAGTAGGCTCAAAGCAAATTTTGATCAATGCTAGAGTTTTTATCAATTTGGTGTCTCATTGACTGCCTCATAATTCTCATTGGTCTAAAATGCAGGTCCAACAACACAAATGAACCCCACCAATTCATTTTGATATGTGACCTCATCAATTTGCATTAACATTAGTATGTAATGCTATCAGTTTGTTTTGTGTCAATGGATGAAAAATTATAGACCAACGATGCCTAAATTGATGAGACTTTTGGAGAGTGGTTATGTGTCAATTAGTGAGAATCATCTAGACTAATGATGTATCAACTAAAGAAACATCAACAGATAAGAGTAATGTAACTAATGATGCATCAACCAATAAGCTCCATCCCTACATCAAATTATGAGACTTCTATATGATGGGTTTTCTATCATACAAAAATCATCTACTTGATGATGCATCAACTAGTGAGGCTCAGGTGCTCGATGCTCATGCACTGATGGGGTTCCCATTCAGTGGGAGTTTGTTCAACCGATTGTGTTTCTATTTACTGTTTTCCTCCTACAACTGCCCTTTCATTCATGGCGGTTGACACATTACTATAGTAGAATGGAGAGTTTCAAACCCTTATCAAAGGCCTAAAAATATCGGCCTTGCCTCCATGAGTAGGATCATCATCACTATGTGGAATTGTTGTGAGACTCCATTCTCAACATTCAGCTTCAGTTTCCATTGATCATTTTCATCATTGATCAACCCCATTGGTCAAACATGACTCTACCTCTACTAGGATTGTGAGGCCCTAGCCTTGCAAGATGCTAGGCCGATGGCATTTGGTGTCCATCAACAATAGCTTTCATCCATCGATCACATGTTCTCCCCTCACATGGACAAGTCCTTCCCGTGAAGAAGGAGATCCAAGACCAATGAGTCCACTTCCTAAGAATGTCAAAGGGTGTACCTTGCTGATTCATTGACCGCCATCATCTCTGATCTTTAAGAGACTACAACTACACACCATAGTAGTATCTCCATATTCTATTGTAATGATGGATTTCTTCCTTCCTTTTCCTGTTGAAATTGTTAATGTCATGAAGAGTGAGTGTCCTCCCTCTACAGTGTGGGGAGTAGCCATGCTACCCCTTCTTATTCTTTATACTGCATCTTTACCTATATGAACTATACTTTATTTTGAATCAAACATTTATTTTTTTGGTTTTGTGTTTGACCGACGTATCTACCTTTTTTTATCAGATCTCATATGTAGAGAACTTCCATACTAAGATCCAGGATTTTTTTTTGCTTCAACTTTAACCTTGATGCAGACATAAGATAGATGTTTTCTAGGGATAAGGGATACATGACCTCTTGGTATGCAACAAAAAGCTTAAAGTGATATATATCCATGTGAAATCCTCATTCCAAAAGGATTGTAATTACCCAACCTTAATGTTTGTATGTTCATGCTTATGATACAATGAGAGAGTGAAAATAGGCAGTTGTGGTGAAACCTATCCACCCTAGAGTTGCCATCCATTTGATAAATATAGACTTCTATTCAGTCTTTTATTACAATCTTATCATAATCAACCAACTATCTTTACTAGTTCTTGATCGGTTACTTTGACTAGATAATTGTGAAATATATTGTCCTTTGGGTTTGATACTAAACCATATTGTGATTTGATCAGTCTTATGGGTGGGATTGTTGTATGCTTGGTGAAGGTGAAATATACGATTTCTATATTCTATTAAATTTAAGGGTACTGATATATTCACATCAATTCTCTAGGCCCAAAATAGTTTAGCTTGTAGGAAAAATATGTTGAATCAAAAGAAATCAAGAGATTATCAGTGATAATATTACTACCATCATCATTCAGACTAGAAACACATTGCATGTATTACAAATCAAATGGTGTTTGTCTCTCCACAAAATCTTAGAATTACAGTAGCATAGAAAGTAGATTGATATGCGGCTAGCTTCTCTACAAAGTTATTCAAGAGACTCCATGGACAAATTCCATCACAAATGGAGATCAAACCCTATAATTGTGTGTTAAAGAACATGGAAATTCTTAGGTTAGTTATCATTTATAACCTACCTGAAGATGATAAAAATTCTAATGTTTTACATGATTTAATGATATCCCTAAGGCTAGACATGAATAAATGTCTTAGTTTACTTTCACCAAGAAGGCTTCCAAAGCAATTTATTTGCATGATGAGAGATTATACTACAAACAGAGACGAACAAAAAACCTACAGATCCTTATGACTCTTGCGTCACTTTTTCTAATCATCTTATTAGTTTTCCTATTGTATCTAAACTTTGTTATGTATATCCTCCTTGGTAAGCACAAGTCTAGAAAAAAATGAAATAGTCAACTTGTCCAAACTGTCAAGTGCTTCCATTCAAGAAAATAGACCAGTCAAATAGAAGGGTCCTTGTTCATGCTCCCTTTTCTTGTGGAAGATTTTGTGAAAAGAAACATCCTAAATGATCTTGTGGTAGCATTATATTGATGCCCCTAACCTTTGCTAAATGACATAGGCTTGGTCAGTATTATTCAAACAATGATGGTTATTCAATTGATGAATCACTCCTTCATGAAAGCATAGTAGTATAAGATGTGCCAATTTACATAGGGAAATTTGCATCCTTTGTGACTTGGTGATCATCAACATTGAAGAAGAATCAGGTTTTGAAAAATCTTAGATTGAAAATCCTTACAAATCACTAGTACATATATCACCTTTAACGTCGATTAAATATGACTTTCAAAGTTGGTTTCCAAGCGACACCCAAGTGGGTGACACTAAACGTAGACGCCTTCAACTTGGTTTCATAATCGACACCACAAAGTCGTCCCCTGATTGCAAACCCAAAAAACGCGCCAGCAGGGGGCAATATGTGTTGGTTATCAAGTCATAACCGACGCCACATCCCATCCTGGAAAAAAAATTTGGCCCCAAGTTAGACCACAAGTGTCGATTAGCAACATAAAATCGACTATGTTGACCTAATTATTGACAGAACCAAATAGTAACTGACACCATTATGGGATAAAGACGCCAGTTAACTATTAATCACCGACGAGTTAAGTTTTTGTTGTCAGTTTCTTTTTTAACCGATGACTTTGTTTTGATTTATTTTTTCTTATCAGCTTGCAGGCCTGCTATCTGGCTGGTCAGCAGGATGCAAAACCTGTAGTTTAGTTCTGAACTGTAGGTTTACATCATCCATTGATTTCAGCCAACAATATGCCACAAACCTGCAAAATTAATAAGGATGGACAATTAATATGGAATGATTGACACACATGTATAAGCACATTTCATATGATTTCATAACACACATGTATAAGCACATTTCATATAATTTCATCACAAACATGTAGAAACCTGTAGTACCATTTCATTCCTCCATTACATATTCACACATATGTAGCAACATGTATTTCCATTCATTTCATCTCTTTTCACATTCAGACATATGTAGAAACATTCATGTATTCATCTTCACACACATATGTATATAGATAAGATAATTCAAAAAAATTCATTCAAAAATGTATATATAAGTGTGTCTTTCAAAGTTTAACATGTCATCAAATACATAAATAATTATGACAACAAATTTTAGAAATATCATTCTTTATCATTATCATCATCATCATCATCGCCATCAGTATTCCAATGATAATAAAAAAATCCCACTACTTGTAAGGCTTTTGCCCATTGTTCTCTTACATCTTTTAATTCTTCCATCATATAGGGAGTATGTACATCTAATAACTTTTCACATGTATTGAAGTTACTAGTTTTAAATACCTACAAAGAGAATGGTGTATATATATAATTAATAATATATAATAAGATTAATATATTTCATATTATGGTATCGATTTCCATTGCAGTATGTTTGATAATTAGGTACATATATCGCATCACATAGTATGCACATGCCCAGCCATTGTTTTGTGTAGCACACTATAAATTGAAACATACAAAATGTTAACAAATACAAACAAGCATAGTTCACATAAATAATATATACACTGGAGTCAGGAAATTACTTTCACATTCTTCCAAAGTAACAGTTTCTTTGTCTTGGCCATGTTTCCTCCGGTTTTTTTGAACGATTTTAAAGTCCTACATGTTAATGTAACACATTAAATTGCATCATTAAATAATAATGTAATAATATATGTTAACAAATATAAAATATGAAAGATTTCTCACATGAATAATGGCCTTTTCATTGAGTGTCCATATAATGAGTCTAATTCCTTCCCCGAAGGATCTAGATAATAAATAGTCCACGTCTTAGGGACAATAACTAGTAACTCCCAATGCCTACGACTAGAGATAAGAAAGTTAAAACTTAATAACTCAAAATCCACAATAAAAATATAATTTTCTTAAGTCCAAATTATAAGTGAAGCAAACTTACTCAACATTGAATGGAGCTATTATCACCGACTTTTTCTTTTTACCAAAATAATTAAAACTGGCACAGCAATATGAGGTAACTGACGAAGGCTCTTTATCTATGAGACTGATCAAAGATGGAACTAGAAATCCTACATGGGAAAATAAAAAATATTTACAGATCGTGTGTAAGTGGCTGCAAAACATGTATTGTGTATGCATTAATATATAAGAAACCAAATCATCGTATATAAAACAAGGTATATGGATATATAAACAATATCGCACCATATACATAGCTCTATCATAGATGTATTCATCCAATCATAACGAAACAACTCCAAAATATCTTGTATAAATATTTTGTTATCATATGATTCGCCTGCATCATCCACCAGAATAGAAACATTTATAGGAGAATTTGGGTCATGTTCGCCTATCCATATTGTCATACCCTTACAATTAGGACCTAATGAGTCATATAGGTCCCTTGGAAGTCAACTAGGTACTTCAGGAGGAGGTGGAGGTGGAGGTGGAGGCCAAGCTGTATCAGGTTTCTTCCTTTTGACCAGTATATATAATTTCAGATCAATTGACTAGCTTGTATATACACACTAAAAAATAATGTAATGTAAATTTACCATAAAATATCAGTGTAGATGACATCCACTTCGGGCCACAATATCACTCTACCTTCTGCTTCACCAAGCATTTCAGAATCTGGGTGGGCATATGGCAATGGAAGATGCGTCCACTGGTGGAGTACAAGTCTTGGGTTCACACGAACCGCACCATCTGGTACTAGAGTGCCATGAAACATGTCCCCTGAAGGGGTGGGTAAGCCTCGACGTCTACAATGATAAATTATTTTCTTTTTAGACAACATGGCTTCAACCCCTATAAATTTATGTAAAATATGTTATATACATATATACATAAATATATCATCTTGAAAAGACTAGCTACTATGTCATAAAAATACTTACAGCGGACATGCTAGGTGGTGGGTCTACAAGATTACTCCCAACCACCTCTACAATATGAGAAGAGTGGGACGCCACAGGTATTGTCTGAGTGGTAGTAAGAGACGCATGCCACTTGGCTCATTGCTTCATGGACTCTCCTATTAATTAACTCATTTACCTATACATGGACAAAAGAAACGCTAGCTTTTGATTATTGAATTTCCTTTTACAATAACATTCTAAAAAAGAATATGTTACCTCAACTTTTAAAATTCCCACTTTTGGGACATGTTTGCATTGTGATGGTCTAAAGAACGCTTTTATGCCCACAATAGTGTCTGCACCCCTAACACGTACAGGATGCTCTGGGTTACCAAGAGCAACTGTCAATTCATCCCTTGTTCCCTCATGGATGAACTTGCCTTGCTTCCTCTACTCATGAAGCTCCCGCTAATCTCCATCAATAGAAATTAGTAAGTAAACATAATAATAAATATCGATTGCTCTAAGAGTTGAATTTTACCATTTTTGTAGCCACCTCAGCAGTTGCGGGTTTGGTTATATCTTCTTTCTTATTTTGCCTCCCAGCTATCCACACAGTATGGTGAGGCAGAGGTGTGGGAGTAACAATAGAGGAATCCCCAGTCTCTTGAGTAGTAGCAGACTCAGCAGTAGCAGTAGCCTATAGTCTTTGGCGAATGCCTGCATAGCCTTTTGGACCCATCGTGTGGTCATGCACATTCAGTGCATGCCTTTCTCTTTGAGCATCGCTGATAGCCTTGTTAGTAAGCACATTGATTTGGTTAGTAACACTAAAGGTCAGTCTTGAATAGGTGAATACATAAGAATGTATATTAATTAAATTGGGAGTGGTGCTTAATACCTTGAATTCATCAGTTTTTCTTTTGGCAACAAACTCCTCCCAGTCATTGGGGTCTAGTTAGTTCCATTGCTCAATGACTGACTTCTTCCTCTTCTCAACATCTCGTATGTAATCTCAGGTGAGATTTGTCTTGTAGTTCCTTAGGACCCTCCCATAATGCTGCATCAAGCATTTATGATGCAGGCTTTCATCCAGTTCAAATATACTCTGCAAAATTTCATATATTAACTAGTATCCTAAAAATTAGTAATTTGTAAAATAGAATTGCAAATAATAATAACTCACGCATAGTTCCTTCCATACTAAGTCTTTCTTCCCCTTAGGAACTTTATTCCAAGATTCTACATTAGGACTGCAATGGCTATGAGTAAGAACCCCAAGATATAAAATAAACGAATTGCGGTTCACTCCAACTAGATTTCCTGCATGATCAAAATCCACAGCCAGTTTGGGTCCATTGCCCCTTTGTTGTAGTAACTTGTTCATCATAGTGATGCCCCTCACTTTTTCAAAAAAAAATTGCTGCTCATCAAGTGCCCCAAGTTCTTCAGGGGGTACATCATCAACCTAAAATTTAACAAAAAAAACACACTTACAGGATATAACTTATAAACGGACATATAGATAGAAATATAGGATATATTTTAAAAACTTGCATTGTGAGGCACCACATTGATATCCTCACCCTCACAGTAATCATCATCACGGTCATCATACTCATGCTTAGCCATCTGAAATTATCATTAAAAAATCAAACATTTAACATTTAACATAACTAGAAGATAATAAAACATTATAAAGTTCACATTCAAAAAAATAAAACATATAAAAAAAATAAAAACATGCCTCTAATATTGCGATCTTTTATCAATTAACATTCCTTCGGTGTGATCTCCGTGCACATACAAGTCATCGTTAGCTTCAATATTTGGTTGTGTTGGCAACCCAACTGAGAATGGACTCGAGTCATCATACTTATCATAGTACTCTTCTTCATCTATAGGATCTTCAATGAACTATCTTTTACCATGAAGAACAACTGACAATTTATCATTTGCAGGATCATCGATATAAAATACTTATTTCGCCTATGATGCCAATATGAATGGTTCACCCTTCTCGCCAATCTTTTCAAAGTTCCCTAATGTGAAACCCAATTCATCCACTATAACTCCTTTGGTGTTATCAACCCAATTACACCATAATATGACATTTTAGCTTCACACAGACTCTTGTCCTTTGCACTTGCAAAAAACAATGAAGACGCTTGAAGGGTGACCCCACTATTTTGGATGATGTTCTTATCATCTTGACGCTTTGTGTAATATGAGAACCCATTTATGTCAAACCCTTCATAAAACATAACATTCAATTTTGGTTTAAAGGTGAGGCATTTGATATTTTTAGCAACATTATTTGGTGTTTGAGATAGTTGATGTGACACCCCACCATCACAAAGACAATGAGATGACATGCGGAAAATGTGCGGAGCCAGCATATTACCGAAAACACGGGTTAATTAAAATCGATTGCGGAAAGCATACATGAGAGAATTTTTGCATCCAGATCCTGCAGAAAAACATGTTATATAAACATTCACAAGCCTTGTTATAGGTCGACAACTTATCGAAACCAGCTGGGTTGTTAGCACCAGAGTTCAACAGTTGTTTATACATATAGAATGGCCACGTACGACCAGTAGCAGGTTATACAAAAATTTCAACAGGTAGTCATCGTGAAACGTCATCGAACACCTCCACGGACCTGAGAGTACAGGTATGACTCTAGGACTCTACTACAAAAACCACCAACACAGCTGCATGTCCATCTCTTGCCTTGTACTGCTCTTCTTGCTGCTCGGTCGCAACCTCACAACCACCACCATGTCTGGAGCGATCACCTAAAAAGGGTGTAAACCAGCGGGGTGAGACACACAGTCCCCGTAAGAAACATAACTCCCCACCAAAAATATAAAACCTCAGAAGGTTAAAGTAAATAACAATAGATAATTAATAAAGCATATAACAAGAGCAGCATACTGAGCAAGGCTATTATTACCATGAAGCTTACCAAGATATCCAGGAGGCATATAACCAAGTATTTCTTTATGGAACATGATTGACAAAATAAGCTTTATAAGAACTTATCACAAGATATAAGGATCGTACACACAACTGCATAGTACAACTAGATCAACTATATAAGTAAGGCCTCAATCAATGTTTCATATTTTGCTCTAAGAAAGATATACTATTCAGTTGGATTATGTTTTATTATGCACATACATCTCATAGTTCTTACCCAGCTATGAATCCACATGAAATACATGCATGGTTAGTATACACATCCATAGAGATAACTAAAGCCATCATGGATTAACAGAATTATCATGCTATCAAGTATAAAGCAACATCCATGAGTATTTTACACATAAGCTGTAGAAATCATCATTTTATTATCAATCATAAGCATATATCATGCCCCATACTTGTGATCATATGCATGTGTCACATTATCATGTATAGAAACATCATATCCTTCCAAACTTCCTAGTTCACAACCTATCATTTTATCTCATTATCATATTTACATGATTCAAGGTGATTACACCATATCACTTGTGTTATCATTATTAGCCATATACATTCTGAGTTATCAGAACCCTCACCAAAGCTCATGTAACCCTCACTATAGATATGGCATGCAGCACCAACCCTCACCAAAAGATGTATCGGCTAGGGTTTCCCAACCCTAAGCAAGCTCACCACCATATCAGCCAACCCCATCACTTCACCTATCATGCAACAAGAACCCTCCAACTCACATGGTGTCGGGTAACCAGATCCTAGGATGAATCATGCATCATCAGCAAGGGCTGTTAGCCAAAGGCCTCTCGTGCACACGAGCTAGGGTTAGGGTTATGGTTTCATGTTGGGCAACCACCAACCTCATAACGCTCAAGGCCATAATGATCAAGGTCATGACGCCCAAGGAGCCTATCGTCCAACCACCAAACCATGTCATCCAAAGGACCCTCATGACGGCCAAGGCATCGTTTCGTCCATGGGAAAGATGACCACTAAGGTTTTACAAGAGAGCCTATCGTTCAACTAGAGTTTAGAGTTTGTAACGGGCAGCAACTTCCCTAGTGTTCAACGCTGGTATCGGCCAGCAGCATGGAACTCAAGCTCAGCCTTGTAGCACCCACCATGATCATGACAACAACCAATACCAAGGCACCCTGAGAAGGCTCATCGCCCAACAAGATCAAACACATCATATTGGTCACCACTAAGATACTCACTAAGGTGCACCACTCACCCCATACCGTTCAAGAGACCATCCTAACAGGTATCGCCCAAGGCTCTCTACCAGGGATATACACTTAGGCACTCTATTAGCCAAGGAGCAACATCTATAAGGTCAAGGCACATCGCCCAAGGTCATCATCAAGGTCAAGAGGGCCATAACGGGCACCACAAGACTACTTCATATCGGCCAAGAGTTATCACAAGGTGTGTCGTGCTGAGCGCACATCAAGGTGTATCGCCCAAGCTCCAACTCCACAAAGGGTATTGGCCAAGCTCAACTAGGCATATTGGCCAAAGGTACAACCCAAGACAAGCTATCGGGCAGCACTACTCCAAGGTCATATCATGCAAGGCACAACCCAACATGGTCATCTTCAACCTCAAGCACAAGGGCACCAAACCCTAATTGATCAAGAAGATCGGCTCACCTCTGAACAACCAAGAGAGAGGGGTTTTGCACAACCTCTATCACAAATCAGGAAACCATAAGGATCAATCTCAACTTAGGTCATCACATATCTAAGAGCTCACCTCTCAAATCCATGGTGAGAGGAGGGTGTTGCCCAAGCAACTAGAATATAGGCTCACCTCTAAACTTAAACGAGAGAGGGGTATTGCCCACATCACTAGAGCTCAAACTCACTTCTCAAAAACCAAGGAGAGAAAGGGGTATTTCCCTAAAAGAAACCCTAAACTATGGTTCGGTCAACTAGATCCAAAGGTATATAAACCATCAACAACATCGTGCTCACTATATCCATAAGATCAACAACATGTACTAGAGCAAGAAACATAACATGCAATGACCGATCATCCGCATATATGAATCATGCAACATAGAGAAGGTAGTATAGCTAGGGTTAGAAGTTATGTAACCCGCCTTAAGCAAACTCCTCAAGCTCCAAGCTTCTAGCTCCTAGCTTCAAGCACACCACTTTTGGCCACCTCAAGAAAAGGAACAAGGATCATAACCAATATGGTCGAAGGGTAGGCAAGATGGAGAAGAAGATGCTAAGGAGAGAGGGAAGATGCTTACCAAAGAGAAAGACCCACCTAGGGTTCAGCCACCAAGCTAGAGGAAGAAGAAGAGATCTCCACCAAGGGGAAAGGATCGTCCACCAAGCTCTCCAAGGAAGGTGTGTCGTGCACACAAGGAGGGAAGAGCAACAAAAGAGCTAAAGGGTTCCCAAGGAAGAGAAAGGCAAGGCATATATAGATGAGGATCAAGGTTAAACCAAGGCAAGGTGTCACCTTACTAAGGGACACTTGCCCACACATTTTGCCACCTTGCAAAACACATGCACGTGCCATGCCACCACTCAACCGAGGATCGACCACATGTCCGAGATAGGGTGACATAACCAAAGCAAGAAGGTCAACAAAGTCAAAGGTCAACACACCACCACCACCTTGGCCGATACACCCATGGGCGATACGCATAGCTGATACAAGGCATGGCCGACACACACCAAGGCTGACACAAGCTACCCTACCCGATATAGGGCTCAACCAAGCAAGGCAAGGCCCAAACAAGGAAAAACAAGGCTCAAAAGAGCTCAACCAAGCCCAAGGCAACTCAAGACATGAACCCAAACCTTCCTCTCAACCCTAGAGGAAGCAAAGAGAGAGAAAGACATCTCTCAAGGTGGCAAACTTGCTCTTCAACCCTAACTTAGGTTATTTTGCAAGTAGCACCTCCAAAACTCAACAAAACACAAGCAAACCCTAATCACCACTAAAAGTGATTAGCAAGCAACCAAGCACAGGGTTTAAGAAAAACAAATAGGGTAAGCCCAAAATAGAGGTCAGGGTCCTTACAGTTGATGTAAGACTTTATCTTCAAACCACTTAATAAATGTCTAGTTATGCTCTCTAGCAAGCCACATTGAATTAGCTCGAGGATATTGTTTCTGATGAAATTAGTATGTTCCTCTATATAAACACTCACTCTGTCGATGTTGTGTAAAATATACAAGTGAGATTGTTCCAACTTCTCACATATGATTACTTTCATCAGTGATCCCAAAATTCCTTTGCCAAAATACTCCTCAATATTCTTGTCATTAACAGGAGAATCATTACCACTCAGAAAGTCATTGCAAAAATCCATAACCTCTCTCGCCACATACCCTCAATAATACTCCCTTCAAGCCGATAATGGTTTTGAACATCACCTTTAAAAACGCTCATGTATCGTTCAAAGGGATACATCCAATGCAAGAAAATGGGTCCCAAAATTTTCACTTCCCTAGTCAAGTGGACAACAAGATGTACCATGATATCAAAGAACGAAGGAGGAAAATACATCTCAATCTGACATAGGGTAACAACCACTTCTCTTTGCAACTTATCAAGAGTATCAGGATCAATAACTTTGATGTACAAATTGTTGAAAAAGAAATAAAGTCTGGTGATTGCAAACCTTACATGCTTTGGCAGTATAGATCGAATTGCCACGGGTAATATTTGTTGCATTAGAGTGTGACAATCATGAGATTTAAGACCTATCAACTTCATATCTTTCATTGATACCAATCTACATATGTTGGATGAGTAACCTTGTGGCACCTTAACATTTACCAAGCAATCGCAAAAAGCTTTCTTCTCCTTTCTAGACAACATGTAATAAGCAGGAGGTAAGTATGTTCTTTGATTGCTACTAACTACTTCTGTTAATTTTGTCCTTATTCCCATTTCATGTAGGTCCATTCTGGATTTTATCCCATCTTTAGTCTTACCTGGTATATTCAACAGAGTACCAATGACGCTATCACAGACATTTTTCTCAACGTGCATGACATCGATATAATGCCTGACTACTAAAAAATTCCAATAAGGAAGATCCCAAAATATTGACTTCTTCTTGAATAAAGATTTTTCACTTCGTGTGTCCATGGTACATTGTGATCTCTTACCAAATTCATTGACAAAGTCTTTTACTCTTTCATAAACAACCTCCCCTGGTATAGGTTTAGGTGCACTTTGTTCCTCATTCCGTCCATTGAACGCTTTGCCCAATGTACGGTACAGATGGAATTTTGGAAGAAACCTTTGATGACTAAGATATACAGTCTTGCCGCTATGTTTTAGTCGTATTGAATTAGTGTTATCTTCACATATAGGACACACTTTAGATCCTTTGACACTATATCCAGACAAATTCCCATATGCTGGAAAATCATTAATAGTGTAAAACAACATAGCATGCAAACGAAATGTATCTCTTTGTGAAGCATCATAGGTTATCACACCTTCACCCCAGAGTTTCTTTAAGTCATCAATCAGTGGTCCAAGATAAATGTCGATATCATTTCTAGGTTGTTTAGGGCCCAATATCAACAACAACAGCATAATGTACTTATTTTTCATACACAACCAGGGAGGACGATTGTATATAACAAGCATAGCTGGACAAGTGTTATGTTGGCTACTCAATGTCCCGTATGGATTCATCCCATCTGTACAAATCCCAAGTCTTAGATTCCTGACTTCTTCACTAAATTTAGGGTACAATAAATCAATTCCTGACTTCTTCACCAAATTTAGGGTACAATAAATCAATCTTCTTCCACTGTGGGGAATCAGACGTATGTCGTAGGATCCCATCATTATTTTTCTTAACATTTGCATGCCACCTCAAATTCTTCACATCTATCGAATTGGCAAACAAGCATTGAAACTGTGATATTATAGGTAGATACCACATCACCTTGGCAGGAGAACCAATTTTGGACTCCCCTGAAGTCATCATTTTATACCTTGACACACCACATTTTGGACAATCTTTCAAATCCACATAGTCCTTTTGAAATAATACACAATCATCTGGGCATGCGTGTATCTTCTTGGCCTCCATTCCCATTGGGCACAACAATTTCTTTAACTGGTATGTTGAGATTGGTAGCTCGTTTCCTTCGGGAAGAATTTCTTTCAACAAAGACAATAATGACGTGAAGCTTTTGTTGCTCCATCTATTGTTAGCTTTTATCTTATACAATGTCAACACGTCGCTAAGCTTCGTAAACTTAGTACAACATGTTTATAAGGGTCTCTCAGCATCATACACAATGTTTCTAAACATGAGAGGTGGATCAGTGTTCTCTACCCCACAACTATGCAACACCGCATCAACGATGTCTATTGGAACTGGTTCATTCACATCTACATCATCGGAGGCAATTTCTTCTTCCACACAAGCACTGCTATCGACATCCACTGATTTCAAATTTGAAATCTCTCCATGTCAGTGCCATTATGTATAGCCTTGTGCAATCTCATTGCACATGACATGACTTTTGATTTCGTCACCAGTGATGACTTTCAAGTTGTTACCGCAATGCCTACACGGACAGTAGAACCTATCTCCAGGCTATTTTCTATGTTCCTCGACAAATCTAATAAACTGATCAAGACTAGAAATAAACTCTGAGGTGCAGTGATTTGGAATGGACATCCATGATCTATCCATTCTATGATCAAAGAGAAAACAAGTATATATTAGGGTTTAGGGTTAAAAGATTAGGGTTAGGGTTAAAAGATTAGGGTTTATGGTTAAAAGTTTAGGGTTGAGGGTGTTATATATAATAAATGTGTACCACCTATCCCATTCTTGATCCCCTAATCTCACTAGTAAGTGTATAATGTGTATTCAATTTTCAAGAAATTTTGGCAGCATTTCCCCGCAGTTCTCCAAGTACACTGATGTACATGGGCAAATGCCCACCGACATATGTACTTAGAGAACAAATGGGGAAGTGTTGAAGAAACATCATGAAAACCGAATACACATTATACACTTACATCCTAAGTGAGATTAAGTGTTCAAGAACAGTCCCAAACCAGGGACTATCTAAGATTTACTCCTAATGAGTAAATCTCAAATGGGTTTCTAGGCCAACAAAATACATGTATATATGTTGTCATTCATATACCTACAATCATAGTATCATCATTCATATCCTAGGTGTTGACTCAATGTCAATTAGGTCAATGTTGACTCACATCTAAATTGACTAAACTCGTGTTTTGATGATGACTAAACATTCCACATATTGGTGTCTAATGTCTCTACTTGAGTGATTTCAGATTAGGTATAGACACACTCCAAATGCCCTAACTTCCGCATCTCAAATGGGAGAAAAGACAAGTCAAAAGTCATACAAGTGCACATTTTTTTTATTTTGATGTAAATCCATTAGAATCATGTTGTAAATCACTTTTAATGATTGTATGACTTGTAATTAATCTTAGAAAACATCAGGAGCACTTAGATCGAATGTTAGATCACTTTAGATGCAACTTTGAAAATTGATTACAGGCACTTTGTCGGTCGAGTTTCCCAGCCTGAAAACTTGACCGATCATCCTTGATCAATTTTCTACATATTGCATCGGTCGAGTTGTGTTTACACAAAACTCGACCAATCAAGTAACTGACCATTTTTATTCCTAATGGTCGGTCGAGTTTTGTCAGGACAAACTCGACCGATCATTTAAGTATCGGCCTTGTCAGTTACTTGATCGGTCGAGTTACCCTTATAGAAACTCGACCAATTGCACTGTACGGAAAAGTTCAGAAAAGTGCTTCTAGCCGTTGTGGAGTTGCAACAAGTGAAAATATATCTGTTGCAAGCCACAAAATGGCTAGTTTTCGTTCTCAAGTGTTCCCAAAGGCTAAGAGGCATCCCTAGCTATAAATAGGACCCCTTGGGATTCATTCCAAGGTTGAGCATTCATTGCAAAACTCTATGTGAGGTTCCTATTCTATAGTTGAGTGCTTCCTACAGCCTCCTCTCTCTCTCTAAGCTTAATCACTTGCTACATCCATTAGAGTGAGTAGGAAATCTATAAGAGAGATAGTCCTACATGTATATCTTGTGAGGCTCTCACTTCCACCACCTCCCCATCTCTCATTTGCAATCATGAAGATGAAGGTTCTCTCTCTTGTCCAAGAGAGGTGAAGAAGAACAAGGGAAGGAGTCCCTTGGTGAAGATCAAGGCTGAAGACTTGGAGCAAGAGTGGGTAAGTCCTTGGTGAAGCCAGAAGACTCCTTGCTCAAGTAGGTAAGTCCTTGGTGGAAGCTTCTCTGAGTGAAGGTGAAGTCAAAAGCTGAAGATCCAAGAAGAGTGGGTGATCCCTGCAAGGCTGAAGACTTATGCAAGAGTGGGTAAGTCCTTGGAGAAGGTCGAAGACTCTTGCAAAGTGGGTAAGTCCTTGGTAAGGTTGAAGACTCTTTGTATTGGATGGCTAAGTCTTTTGTTTGGTCATGCATTTTATGTCTTATGAATGAATATAAGAGTGCAATAGTTTGGAAGTCCTAGAGGTTGACCTCTCTAGGCAAGTGGACTGACACACTTCTAGTTTGAAGTGTGGAACCACTCTAAATAGCTTGTCTAATTGGTGCATGTTCAATCTATCTCTCCCTTGATATGAATGTTTTAGTTGCACTCAAATTACCTATTTAGAAACCTTATCTTGTCATATATCTTGAAGGTTTAATGAGTTTTGTTTAAGTGCTTTCAACTCTATTCACCCCCCCCTCTAGAGCACCTAATCACCCATCTAGGATCCAACAATTGGTATCAGAGCGGGTATTCTCCAAGAATACTTCAAAAAGTAGGAAAAGATGGGTGACTACCTAGGAGTTCTCGACCAGCCTTCCAATATTTGATGGGAGCAATTTCCTCTATTGGAGAAGAAGGCTTCAATTCTACATCCAAGGATCAAGTCTTGAGATGTGGCAAATGGTGAACAGGCCATACATGCTACCAAAGACAAAGATTGAAGAATGGGATGAAGCTACCTTGAAGAAAGCAGCCTTGAATGCTAGAGCCATGCGCATCCTATATGCCTCCATGACCCCCACCGAGTTCAACCAGATTTCTTCATGTGAAACAACCTATGAGGTATGGAGAAAGCTTTGCATCACTTATGAAGGGACAGATCAAGTGAAGGAAAACAAAGTCTACATGCTCAAAGGACTGCTTGAGAACTTCAAGATGGGAAAGGAGAGGATAGCTAACATGTACTCAAGGCTCAACACCATTTTGAATGGTCTTGTTGTTCTAGGACATCCTATGTCTAGTGGAGAGATCAACTCAAAGATCCTTAGAACTCTCCCCAAGAGATGGGAACCCAAGGTGACTTTCATTGAAGAAGCAAGGTCTCTTAGGGATATTCCTATTGAAGAGCTCATTGGAAATCTACAAGCACATGAAGCTACACTTGACAAGAGGGAGGAAGTAGAAAGACTGGAAGAGAAAGAACTCAAGAGAATGAAGAAGGCTGAAATCAAAGCTCAAATCAAGGCTATTGTTGGTCAAGCTTCTCCATCCTCTCAAGTTGAAGAAGATGCCATGTACTCCAAGGGTATATTCTACAAAGGCAAGTCCTCCTCCATCTGGTGCTTCACATGTGGAAAGAAGGGTCACTACAAGGAAGATTGCCCACAAGGAAAAAAGACCCATCTTCACAAGAAGAAGGAGAAATGGCACTCAAGCTCAAGTGGCTCCTCCAACTCAAGCTCAAGTGAAGATTCAAATGAAGGATCAAGATCAAGCTCTAGTGATGAAGGAGAATGCCATTTTGCTCTTATAGAATCAACAAGTGAAGACTCAAGTGAGGTAAATCTAAACTCTTTAGATAAAGAAGCTATGATTGCTATTATTCATGATATTTGTGCCTCTATTAAGTCTTCTAAAAGAAAAAATAAAAAGCTTGCTAAAATTGTTGATAATTTGCATGTAGAATTAGATGATCTTGAACATTCTAATTCTTGCTTGCTTGATGATAAAAATGATTGTCTTAGCCAAGTAGACTCTCTTAAACTTGAAAATGCTAGTTTGCTTGATAAGATTAGATTTCTAGAAGCTCAACCTCTCATGCCTAGTTCTAATGAAGATCATACTTTAATTGTTGATTCTCTCATGCATGATATTGATGTTCTTAAATCTGAAAACAAGGACAAAGATTTTGTTTAGCAAGAATTAGAAATAGAAAATGCCTCCTTGCTTTCTAAAATCAATGTGCATGAATCTTGTTCTAGTTCTACTAGTAGAGAGAATGATGTTGCTGCTCTTCATATTGATAGAGATTCTTATTTAAGTAAAGCTCTTTGCTTAGAAAATGATCTTTTTCATGCCGGAGATAATATCAATAATTTATCTTCTACTATTGATTCTCTTAAGCATGATAATGACAGTTTGAGATCCTCTTTGCAAAGATTCTTAGTTGGTAAAAAGAGTCTTAATGACATCCTACACCATTCTACTAAACAAATTGGTAGACATGGTTTAGGGTATGATAGTAGTCAAGGGAACAACAAAGATAAAGGACCTCCAATATTCCATGGAGAATCCTCTAGTTCCAAAACTATGGGCACATGCAACTATTGCAACGATATTGGCCATTATTCTAATTGTTGTCCTTTTAGGAAAGCAACCAAGAGCAATAGGACTTAGGTTGCTAAACTAACTCCTCCAGACCCAAAAACATGATTGGGGACCATTTCATCTTTCTTCTTATAGGTACTTGCAAATTGATTGACTTGAGCTATTGAATTGCTAATTGACTTGTCAATCCACATGAAAGAAGAAAGGTGAGATGTGTAGAGGGTGACAACAAGTGGAAAAGGAATGGTAAGCACAAAGGTAATGTTTCTCTTGCTTATAATCTATCCTAACTTATTTTTGTCAAGTTAGTGTGCACTATGCATATGGTTTTTGAGTCAAAAGTGGTATTTTGTGTTTATATTCACACTCTTGCTCAAAAACTATTTCTAATGCTTCTATAGTGCATTACTAACTTTCTTATACATGTTTGGATATGGTTTGTATATTTAGCATGCCTTTAAATATATCTTTATGAAATATATGTGCTTTTTGACAACTGCTCTGTTGGTCGAGTTTGTCCTGGTTGAAACTCGACTGATAGGCACCAATGGGTGTTGCCAATAGCTGTCATCGGTCGAGTTGTCAATGCACAAAACTCGACCGATAACACTGTGCACAAAATGTACATTTGGCTTATTGAATGATAATTTCCCTCTCAACTAGATTTTCTCAACTAATAGCCTTATTCTTTGGCACTCCCTTGGTATCTTTATATATGCATATTGCCATGTTCTAAATTGCCTATCTTGCGTACAACTCTATCACTCTAATTGCTCTAAATTGGTATATCTATATCGTGCAATTACTTGCTTTGAGTTGTTTTGCAGGTTTTGATGATGAACTCTTTGGATCTCTTTGCTGTGTCTTAAATTACTTCCGTTGTGCTCTAACTTGCTACATCTATCTAGGTGTATATCTTGTTTTGATACAACCTTGAGGTTTTTAGGGGTAATCATCTTATGGTAAGGATGCATATCTAGTGAGTTATATCCTTTCATGCTTCTAAAATTGCATATCTCTTTGTTTGGATATATCTCTACATCTACTCATAGCTTGCTTTATCTTTTGTATCTTTTGGTATCTCTTGCTATGATCTAGATCCTACTAGTAGTCCTAACTTGTGATAACATCTACTAGTAGTTCATATACATGTGGATCTAACCTTGTTTATAATTGGCATCTTTTCTCATCTATATGCTATACTTGTATCTTGTCCCATACATGCTCAAGCTTGTTCCTTGAATTGCATATCTACTATCTTGAGTTGCTTGCATAACATTGTGATGCAGGGTACATAGATCTACATTATATGTAGAAATTGGAGTATTTTTGGATCTTATGCATATTTTGCTCCAGTTTCAGTTTTTGGTGCAAGACTAGTGTTGTTCATGCAGAAACAACCTTCTGAGCAAGACTTATTGCTTTGCAATGAGATCTTATGGTTTTTGGTCAAATTATGTCATCTTAAGGGTCAAAATGACGATTTATTGTTTTTCTACAGCACGTTATCTTGCATTTTGGGTTGTTCAATTATATGCTTTAACTTGCTTTTCTTTCTATGCTTTGACAAGCCCCTATCTGTTCTCTTCTACTCTCCTTATATATATTTGTATTCTCTCCTTTTCTATTTAACAAGTGATGTTTCTTATTTCTTCATAACCCCACTTTTTGAAATGGCAAAGGGGGAGAAAGGTATGTCTTCTTTTAAAAGAGGAAGAAGGCATGTCTTACATGAAGAAGAGAAGCATGTTCATGTAAAGGGAGTAGGTAAAAGGGGAGAATACATATATGTGTAGAAAATATATGAGTAGAAGACATAGTATTCTATAAATGTTATGAAAGCTAACCATGCATGAGAAATAGAATCAATTGAGGGGGAGTATGAGAACTCCATGCACATCAATTGAGGGGGAGCATATGAGCTCAGTCCTAATGAAACCCCTAGGTTTCTCTGAAGGTATGATTATACTTGAAAGCCTTCAATACATTTATGGAATGGTTTGTCATCTTTGAAAAGGGGGAGATTGTTGACTCAAGGTCAATTAGGTCAATGTTGACTCACGTCTAAATTGACTAAACCCGTGTTTTGATGATGACTAACCATTCCACATATTGGTGTCTAATGTCTCTACTTGAGTGATTTTAGATTAGGTATAGACACACTCCAAATGCCCTAACTTGCGCATCTCAAATTGGAGAAAAGACAAGTCAAAGTCATACAAGTGCACGTTTTTGTAATTTGATGTAAATCCATTAGAATCATGTTGTAAATCACTTGTAATGATTGTATGACTTGTAATTAAGCTTAGAAAACATCAGGAGCACTTAGATTGAATGTTAGATCACTTTAGATGCAACTTTGAAAATTGATTACAGGCACTTTGTCGGTCGAGTTTCCCAGCCTGAAAACTCGACCGATCATCCTTGATCAATTTTCTGCAGATTACATCGATCGAGTTGTGTTTACACAGAACTCGACCGATCAAGTAACTGACCATTTCGATTCCTAATGGTCGGTCAAGTTTTTTCAGGACAAACTCGACCGATCATTTGAGTATCGGCCTTGTCAATTACTTGATCGGTCGAGTTACCCTTATAGAAACTCGACCAATTGCACTGTACGGAAAAGTGCAGAAAAGTTCTTCTAGCCGTTGTGGAGTTGCAACAAGTGAAAATATATTCATTGCAAGCCACAAAACGGCTAATTTTCGTTCTCAAGTGTTCCCAAAGGCTAAGAGGCATCCCTAGCTATAAATAGGACCCCTTGGGCTTCATTCCAAGGTTGAGCATTCATTGCAAAACTCTATGTGAGGTTCCTATTCTATAGTTGAGTGCTTCCTACAGTCTCCTCTCTCTCTCTAAGCTTAATCACTTGCTACATCCATTAGAGTGAGTAGGAAAGCTATAAGAGAGCTAGTCCTACATGTATATCTTGTGAGGCTCTCACTTCCACCACCTCCCCGTCTCTCATTTGCAATCATGAAGATGAAGGTTCTCTCTCTTGTCCAAGAGAGGTGAAGAAGAACAAGGGAAGGAGTCCCTTGGTTAAGATCAAGGCTGAAGACTTGGAGCAAGAGTGGGTAAGTCCTTGGTGAAGGCAGAAGACTCCTTGCTCAAGTAGGTAAGTCCTTGGTGGAAGCTTCTCTGAGTGAAGGTGAAGTCAAAAGTTGAATATCCAAGAAGAGTGGGTGATCCCTGCAAGGATGAAGACTTGTGCAAGAGTGGGTAAGTCCTTGGAGAAGGCCAAAGACTCTTGCAAAGTGGGTAAGTCCTTAGTAAGGTTGAAGACTCTTTGTATTGGATAGGTAAGTCTTTTGTTTGGTCATGCATTGTATGTCTTATGAATGAATATAAGAGTGCAATAGTTTGGAAGTCCTAGAGGTTGACCTCTCTAGGCAAGTGGACTGACACACTTCTAGTTTGAAGTGTGGAACCACTCTAAATAGCTTGTCTAATTGGTGCATGTTCAATCTCTCTCTCCCTTGCTATGAATGTTTTAGTTGCACTCAAATTACCTATTTAGAAACCTTATCTTGTCATATATCTTGAAGGTTTAATGAGTTTTGTTTAAGTGCTTTCAGCTCTATTCACCCCCCCCCTCTAGAGCACCTAATCACCCATCTAGGATCCAACACTAGGTTTTGTGTAACATCATTTAATTCAATTCATTCCTTCATTTGGATAAGTTCATTCATTCATCATTAACCCAAATCAATCATTAATAATCAACTACACAATTTTGAAGAACAATTATATATTGAAATAAGTTAAATAAATCACTAACAAGAGAGAAAGAAAGCAATAACAATTTATTAATTCATTCATTCATCATTAACCCTAGTTAATCATTATTAATCAACTACAAAATTTTGTAGAACAATTATATATTGAAATAAGTTCATTCATTCCTCGTTTAACCCTTATTAATCAATGTTAATCAACTCTAATTAAACAATAATAATCTTACAAAAAACTCACCGCACTGGTGAAGCAGGATGTGGTGGCAGCGGTCGAAGGTGGAGGTGGTCGCAATTGTGGCTGTGGAGATGGTCACAGCTGTGGCCGGAGGTGGAGGTGGTCGGAGGTGGAGGCGGAGATGACTGAAGCTACGGTGAAGTAGGTGGTGAGCGGTGGCAGGATGGCGGGATGTGGTTGTGGTCGTTGGCGGAGATGATTGAGCAAGTGAGCGGTGGTGGAGACAACTGAACTACTAGAGTGGCAGTGGCACCTGCACTGGAGCGGCGGCGGTGAGCTCCTCAGCGGCAGTTCTCTCCACAGCGGAGGCGGCGAGCTCCTCTCCATAGCGGCGGCGATGAGCTCCTCTCCACAGCAATAGTAGAGGCGGCGGCGAGCGGCAAGCCTCAATCGGGAGACCTAGCTTGAGCAGAAACAGAGAATCGGGAATGAAACATAGAAGGGGGAAGAGTCTGGCTCACGCGGGTGCCATTCAGTTAATTATCGGCATCGGTTATTTGGTAAAACTGACACTTAACACCATCTACAACTTCAAACAAATACGAGATCGGGGTGTTCATCGTTGGTTTCAACGTATAATAACCAACGTGTATCCACATACACCGACAAAAAAATTTGTTCTTGAGTTACAATCATAGTTTTCGATTTCTCCCCTAACACTGACGCTGATTAGGAAAATTGGGGGGAAATTTTTTCACGGGGACAACACGCGAACTAACATCCTCGTCGATTCCTATGCAAAAACTAACACCAAATAAGGTATGATTTTTTGCCTCGTGAGGGATATTTAGGCTTCAGTTGTATTTTAAACAACCAACAACATATTGGGGGGGATGTCATGGGGATTTGCGCAGAACATGAGTTTTCTGTGTTTAGGGTTTTTATTTCGAATTGAAAATTTTTGAGGCTAAATTTTTCCCTGGAAAATTGTATTTCGCGGGTGATTTTGGATGTCAGTTTTTATTTCGACCGGTAGACATTAAATAAAAAGCGATACATGTGTCCTTTGTAAAGGGCCGACCTTCACATATAGGTGTCAGTTTTCTTGTTAAATTGACTTCATAGTTTATTAGCATCGATGTTTTATTTATAACCGACGCCAGCAAATGTGACATTATACATCATTTCTATACTAGTGAATAGGATGAGGTTTAATTTATGTCCAGGTAGATATGCTCACTATGAGAGTAAGGATTGATCACATTGTATTCAAAGTTCTCGTCTCAATAAAGAGCATGTTCATTGTGGATATTGTTTACTTTGTCAAGTGATATAATATGTATACAATAGGAATATAAGAGATAAATGTCAATATTGATTCTCAAACAAGGGCTTGACAGACCTACATAATTATGTTTATGATTTCTTTGTGGAAGGTCTCCTAGCATATCTATATGCCGAGGAGGAGGTTAAACAACAAAACTAATAGGTTTTGATTGGATCCTATAATGCACTTCATGTTGGAATCATTACACCTCTGGCTAAAAAATAAACACTAGAAACTCTACATAAACTCAAACAACTTACTAGAGGTTTGAATTATAAATTTCTAGATGACAAGAGGATATTCCCTAGTGATAGTGAAATCTAACATGTCTGAGGATAAACTGGTGCTTATCCTTTTATATTTAAACCTTAGAAGAAGAAAATTGGGTTACTCCATTTACTAAGGGGGTTATCCCATCATATTCATGCACCTCATCTGTCTCATGGGGGAGGCGACCCTCAAATCCCAAGGACAAAAAGGATTAAATAATAATATATGAGAAGTCATGCTGGGATAATTAATCTAGCATCTGCATGTAAGGATAGTTTAAATGACAATGAATGTGTTATCCACATAAGTACTTCTGAAGACAAGGGGTGTGCCATGTTAAAGGCAAGAATGAATAAGAGATGGCCTAAAAACTTGCCACCGGCTGGTGTATGTGTATAGATTATAGAAAACAAAGCACTACCACTAGAAAGGATCATTTTCCTATTCCTTTCATTGACTATGTGTTGGAATGTCTAGCTCATCACTCTTATCTTTTCTAGTTGTATGGATATTTGGGAATATATCAAGTTCACATCCATGCCAAAGATTGAGAAAAGAGAATATTTACATGTATGTATGGAACAAACACTTTCTGTTGGATGTCTTTGTGTGCATCTCCCTTGCTACCTTTTATGTCTGAGGTGTATGTATACTACATCATCCAATTTATCGTGGACATAGTGAAGGTAAACTGTGGATGACTTCTACATGTATGGGTCCTCATTGTACAATTACCTAAATAATATTTCTTTGTCCCTAAAGTAGTGCAAGGAGAATAATACAATTTTAAATTGGGAAAAGTTACATTTTATGGTGAAGGAAGGAATAGTTCATGTGATACAATGTCTCCAAAAGAGAAATCAAAGTGGATAAATTAAAGTTAGATGTAGTTGCAAAATTCCCTCAACCTACATTTATCATGGATGTGCTAAGTTTTTTGGGACATGTTGAATATCAAATAGGCCTCATTAGAGACTCTAACTGCAAAATTCCCTCAACCTACATTTATCATGGATGTGCTAAGTTTTTTGGGACATGTTGAATATTAGATAGGCCTCATTAGAGACTTATCAAAGATAGCTAAATCATCATCCAAATTTTTAATGAAATACATACAAATTGACTGTAATGACAACTAACTAAAGTTTTTCATTACCCCAAGGAATCTCTTATAATGAAGTGCATCATCCAAGCACCATATTAGTGTCTCCCTTGTTAGCTAATGTACACTTGCGACTACATTATTGGCCCTATACTAGGCCAATCAAAGAACAATAAGTATCATGTCTTTATTATGCCAACAAAACCATGTATGATGCCCAAGTAAACCATTCAACTATTGAGAAAGATATTTTAGTAGTAATAAATGGCTTTAATTAGTTTGCATCATATTTTATGGGTCCCAAAGTGACAATGTGCACTGACTACATTGCCATAAAGTATATCATGATGAAGAAGGATGATAATCAGTATTGCTTAGATGGGTATTGCTAACACAAGAGTTCAATCATCAAATCACGAACAAGAAATTCACATAGGATGGAGCGATTGGTCACATTCAAGAATCTAATTCAAATATTTCCCCATGGGTGGGTTGTATGCATGTCTGAAATATTAATCGTCCATACCTTGGTACATGGATATATGGAACTACCTTCTTTCAAGTTCCCCTCGACATGACTTATAGTAGAAGAAGAATCTCTTGTTATATTTTTGTAATTACTTTTGGGATGGTCCCCTCCTATTCAATATGTATTCTAACAATCTTTGTCATAGAGTCTGAGATGCAATTTATAGGAAGAATCCCCTCACATCCTTCAAAAGTTTCATGCACCTCACTACAGCGGACACCTAGGGGCTGATATGACAACAAATAAGGTTCTTTAGTCAATATTATTTTTCCCTCTATGTTTATAGACTTGCAAGATTATGTAAAAACTTGTGATGAAAGGTAAACATTTTTTATTATCTTTAAATGAAATAAGATTCCTCTTATAAACTGGATATAAGTGGAAAATATTAGTGTAATGGAAATAGATTACATTGTACAGTTCCCATCTTTGCATGGCAATCAATAGATCTTAGTTGTAGATGATTGTGTATTAAAGTGTCTAGAAGCTATCACAGCCCCCATATGCAACTCTAAGGTCGTGATTAATATGTTCACCTAGATCATAGTTCTAAAATCTAGAGTTCCAAAACCATCACTGATGATGGGGTTCCCATTTTGTTGAAAGACAATATGAGGCACCTATGACTAAGTATGTTTTGAAACATGGGGTTCGCATTTTGTTGAAAGAAAACATGAGGCACCTCTGACTAAGTATGTTTTGAAACATGTAGTGGCTACCCCGTATAACCCTTAAAAATTAACAAGTTAAGTGTTCAATAGATAGATAAAAAGAAGTCTTGGGGAAAATTATCAAGAAGTCGTAAAGGGTGGGCTACCAAGCTAGATGATTCTACAAGTTAAGTGTTTCATAGATAGATAAAAAAATTCTTGGAGAAAATTATCAAGAAGTCGATAAAAGATGGGATACCAAGCTAGATGATGCCATCTGGGCATACTCAACAACTTATAATAAAAACCATAGGAACTACCCCCATATAATTTGATATATGGCAAAGAATTACATCTACTTCTTGGATTGGAACACAAAGCATTTTAGGCCATCGGAGCCCTAAATATGAATTACAATGTTTTAGAAGAAAAAATTGCTCTTACAATTATAAGGGCTTGAAGAACTTAATATGACTGATTATGATAATCATACACTTTTAGTGAAAGGACCAAAGTCTGGCATGATTTCCATTTAAGTAAGAAGGACATCAATGAGTGAGACAAAGTTATTCTATCTAATTTTGCTACAAACCTCTTGCCTAGAATACTCAAGTTAAGATTGTAGAGGCCATTCATGATTGTAAATATTTTCATCTCAAGTGCCATGGACATTTTAATGAAAAGTAAGGGGTCTTATGGATATTAAGAAAGAGGTTAAAGATATATTATGGATAAGAAGCATTTAACATAAGAGATAATATGTACTTCATATACCCACTGGCACCACCCTCTACATGAACATTAAGAAGTCAAGCAAATGAGCATAAATTAACAACTTTTGGCAGGAAACAAAATCCCTTATTTCTTTTGTTTCCTTTTTTAGTCATTCTTGCTCGATTAACTATGTAATTTTTATTTATTTGAGTAGATTCGTTTTTTTACCTATTTATATATGAGTTTATATCATTATACAGCTGAGTACCCATGTTTGATGTCTATAAAGGATTTGGTCTAGGATAGGATGCATCAAGTATTGAACAAAATTAAGGTTAGATATATTTATACATTTTCATAGGGTACATCCACTATTGCATAAAACCATAAGGTTGACATGCATAGTCACAATTGTTGCTTTAGCCACAAATATATCACATCAACAAATTAGCATCAAGTCCAACTCACATTGATGTTGGGTTCATTGATCACCTATTATTGACTACTTTGATCATGAATGCTTTGACCACATTTTCTTTGATTGAGGACACTCAACCTTTCATGTTGATCAAGTCTTCTTCACCATGGTTGCTTCAGTTTGATCTATGTCTTTGATCATTGTAACCCACCCCATTCTGATCAAACCATGCATGAACCCAATTGAATTGAAGCAGTCTGACCGAACCTTGATTTCAATTTAAACCTTGAAGAGGTCAAACTAGAACTAATAATAAAATCTTAATTATAATAGCAACTTACTTCAAATCACCACTATAAATATATGTTCTCATCCTCATTATGGTCATCTCAATCTGTTGTTATTTTCTTTTAGTGAGCATCTTCTACTCATTAATGGAAGCATCTCTTTTGTGGTGCAAGTTGGAATTATGTGCCTTTCTCAACCACCTCTTCATCTATCATTTACACCTTCTTGATCACCTTTTATACCTCTTATTATCCCACTTCACCTCTAATAAGCGTCCCTAGCTCCATTGATGTGGGAAAGTATCATTCCTTCATGATGGCTTCTTAGTGTTGTGCCCTCTGCTTCAACCAGTGATAAGCATGTCAACCATCATGCTTCACTTGACATAAGAAACATAGGATCTTTAACATCTAAATTGAACCTCAAATGCCCTATTTGACAAAGAACATGATCAATCATTGTGTTAGAACTTTTGCCTTCAACAACTTGCATCAACTAAGTGTTTTCTTTGACCCATCCAACATTAAAGTGCTTTCTAACCTTCTTGCTTTGATTGTTGGTTTCGATTGACCTGGCTTTATTGATAGGAATTGATTTTTTTCAACTAAATACTCCCACTTTGATTGGCTTCTTTGATCAAAGCACTCTCATGGCAATCCCTACAACTCTAATTGTTGTGCTTCTATTTTGATGCCTTCTTCAGTCAAAGTGTCATTGATCCTCTAGCATCAAAATGCTCAGCTTTGATCATCACTAGTCTCCGATCAATTCAGAATAAATCAAAGCTAACGACCAACTAAAACGGCACATTTAAGAACCATGGTAGTCAAAGAAATCCTCATGGAGGAAGAGACAAAAGAAAAGCTATAGAAAGCTTAACCAAATATAGCCATTATAGAGGAGATTATTGAGAGGGGTTGTATAAATCCCCTTTTCACTTACATGTCAGAATCAGTTATTTCCTCAGTGAGGCCACCCTCCCCATGGACCCTAACTACAATCCATGAAAATGTCAAAGAAGGTTTGTAGAAAGGACTATTGAGCAATATACCTCAATTCATTCAGGCTTTAGTATCAAACACAAAAAACAACACATCACAATTTCATAATTTCTCAGTCCACTCTAGCATAGTAGCACAAACAACTCATGTGAATGAATTGACCACCTATTTACCTCCAGGTGAAGAATCACAAAAAATCCCACCACTAGTGATAGCACGGTTCAAGCACTGCAATGGCAAACACACTGAAGCCTACACAAAGGTGGATAGAAAGGAGTATAAGCAAAAATGATTGATTGATGAATCACTTGAATAAGTTGTGCATCCCCAAGATTACAACTAACATGTTATCAAGGACATGGCTAAGGATATTGCCTTATCCCTAAGGGAAACATACACAAAGGTAATCATAGAGTTCGTCTCCTTTTTTGTCAAAGCCCTACGAAAAAACAAATCATGTGGCATATGACTTAAGATTAAGGCACACATGTTCTACACTTCATGATCACTCAAAAGATTCTCAATAGAGTATTTTGTAAACAAGGAATAAATGTAAAAGTTGTCAATAGAGGTGTTGTGTAGAAGACAACTCTAATTTCAAAGTGAAATATGTGTGGCTATGGTAGCTAATGAGACAAAGCACCAAACAAATTATCCTAAACGTGTGAAATGTACTCCAAACAACTATGGGTGTCATGTTAGATAGTCACCAACATCTTGTTCACCCATTTGGATACGGTTAGAGTAAACCATAAGGAGTTGGGTGTCCTCTAGTGTATGTTGGAGGGGATATGTTACTATCAAGTGGATGTTGATTGACCAATTAATATGTGTCATGCAACCTAGTGGCCTTAAGTAGCTATGTGGTTGGTCTAATAAATATCATAGGATGATGCTTAGGATACATTTATGTAACCCCAGGATAGGCATCAACCAAGGTTTCTTATTTAGTATATGAGACATATTTTCCATCGACGAGAATCCTAGGTAAAGAAGAGGATAGTGTGCACTATGAATTTGAAAGCATGAGTGTCCATCTACCTCTCCTCAAAATAAAGCAATATGATCTAGAGCTGCTTCACTTCAATGACTTGTGTTTCAAGGGCTAGTAAATGGCTTTCCTAGACAACACATTGAAGAGCTTGATCTAACTCAATATTGGAGGTAAAAGCTTAAGACTATCAAGGAAGTCTCTACACAGACATGGAGTTCCCAAATGTTAAAGTAGATTGGTGCTTCTTCCCAACAAAAACAATGGGACATCAACAGCACCACGATCATAAACATGCATCTATGTAGACGTCACTTATCCTTCAAATGCACAAAATCAATTGAGGGGACCCACAATGGTGATCCTTCAACCTCAACTATTGATTGTGTTTGTAACAATAATATCTCAATAGAAAAAGCAAAGACTGAGATTGCCTCATACAACAAGCTTCTACCCTCCACCACCCCCTACCCTCACAATATCGACAATAATGAATAGAGAGGGTTTTGGTAAAGGAGATGGATGACATGTTGTAGGTATTTAATAGCATACAAATTGATGTGCATGACATGCATGTACATGAACTAAACTATGTGACTAGTGCATAAACAAAATCCCAAATGACATACATGATCTATGAGATTGTGAGTGAAATCAACAATGTAAGCTTGCATGTGGGAGATCAACCTACCAAGTCTACCACCATGCCTACTAAAGAGCCACTAAAAATTTCTAGCATACCTTTGAGACAACTAATTTGGTAACCATGGAGGTCAAAGAAGAACTATAACAAGCAAAGGTAGTGCAAAAGTCACTAGATGATGAGGGGGCCCACCCTCTAGGTACCACCAACATAGATGTGACTTGTATATTGAAGTCATAAATGATGAGGTCAAACAACTCGTAGACAATCTATATTGTGACATCCCCCAACACTACTTAGAGAGATGCAACCAATAAATGAGGAAAAAATAGTTATCAAAAAACTAGTTGCAATGGAGCCCTCCCCCATTCTTACAATCAATATAAAAAAGCCATTGTAAGTAGAGGAAGAGGAGACAATAAAATATATAACTAATAAGCCTCAACTAGAGGTCCTCGTGATATCAGAAACATCAAAAGGGAACCTTGTATCTAACAAAGATGAAAAATTAGTAGATTATTTTATGTCATGCCTAACAAATATCTTTGAGTCTTCAGTGCAACTAATGATCTGTTGTTACTACAAAAGGATATCAAGTTTCAAATGATATGGGAAGGTTGTTGTCACTTTCCTACAAAATGGAGGATATAGACATGTTGTCAGTTGCTAATCTAGGGTATCATGATGTACACATCTTACTTGATATCACAATGATGCCAAGGATCAGAGTGATGTGTGATATTCCAAAAGAATTCTATCTTGATAACCCACAAACACTTACAAAAAGGCATTCAAGTCAAATGAATACCTCAACAAGAGGGTATGCATGGTATTTTACCCAATAGTACTTGTTGAATCCCCCGACTAGATGTTGATGAGGATATACAGTGCAACTCCCATTTTGAGAACCTACCTCTTCATGGGCGAGACAAACTCAAATCCATTTAGAAGCTTTCTTTAGGCCAAGAAAGATAAACACATCCATCTCATCCTAGTTCTATTCAAGTTCAAGGAACAATGGTTGCTTATTATAAAATGCCTAAAAGTGAGGTAGTCATTGATATACAACAATAGTTGTTGGATCGGTATATTGAATGAAATTTCACCAGTTTGTTTCCATGATGGAAATTATACTAAAAATATAGTCACATAAAATTAAAAAAATAATGATGCACTAGAAATTACCTTCTCCTTCTCAGGTGGATTGAGGTGGATAAGAAAATAAAAACATATGGCATAACAATTGAGAACTTCAAATTCCTATGAGGCAAGTACATCAACCATCCGCAATAAGAGGTTATTCAACATTTCTACAATGCCAAACAATTTTATGTTGTATTATACCCATGTGTTCCTAGATTCTCCATGGGAATTCAGTTCTAGGAGCCTAAGAAAAAGGTGTACCATGACTCACTTGTACCTCAACGGCCATTGCAAGGTCCAACCCAACAATGAATAGGTAGTAGAAGTACAACCTTCACATGAAATAGAAGAGATATGAGATTTTGGAATGGAGGAACATGATGAGGAAGGATTGGAGGTCAACAGTGCAATTCAATGACATACATGTCTTTTATAGGTTTGGTAGATTTGTATGTGACATGCAATCAAAATATAACCTTAATTTAGTCATGTGATGTCTACATGCTGACAAAGGGGATTTCATCTTTGTCTTCTCATGTGAACCCATAGTGGTGATGCAAGAGTACTTGTGTTAAACTCTATAAGCTGGAGGATACATGACTACATCAATTATGTGAGCACTCTTGTCCATTAGAAGAAAAATTTAGGTAGATGAACCTCCAATCAATGCCTAGATAGTGTCTAAAACTATCTGTGATGAACTAATTCTAGAAAGGAGTAGGGGTGCCTACAAGAATCAATGTTGCAATGAATTACATTATCAATTCTTCATGACCAATAATGGATATCTTTGTCAATAGACCAAAAGAAAAAGACGATGGTAGACTAAAACATCTCAGACACTACTCATAACGGGTAAACATACACAACTCAACTAAATATTATTGTGGACATGAAAAGTTAGCTGACTAGAGTGCCACCAAAGTAATAAAGCTCATTGAAAAACAAAAAAATTAAGCTACAAAAAAGGAAAATGGAAGAACTAATCTTCTTTTCATAGATATCAAAAGAAGAAAAAAAATCAATTTAACCATGGCTTATACATGTTGGTCTAGATGAACAAGTTGGTGCTAAATTGAAAAAAGAAAATACATGCTGAAAGGAAACTTGCTAAAACTTCTAGGTTGATTTGATGCAAGGTTGGATGAAGGCATGGACCATTAGTTTTATTGATGTAATAAGGAACTAGTTGATTATATTTCTAAGGTGGAGCCTTCCATGTTGTAGTCATGTTGAAGTGGTTGTGACATCAATAAGAGTATCAATCACTTTATTAGTAGAAGTGAGTAGTGATTGGGTGACTCCTACGGTGGAGGATTCAATCATGTCATTCACCATTAATTAGTTGATGCAGGTTGTAACCCAACGGCGACATCAATCATTGGCATGATTAATGTAGGCAAGGTTAAAGCACATTGAGGGAGAGTGAAATCTAAGCATCTAAGGAAACACCTGCCTTAAGGCATAAATTGGTTGATGTGAGGCACAATCATGGTCGATCCCTACAAAATCCAAGGTCCTTGCTAGTGATCCTACCTCAATGATGTATGGGTGTTTTGGTGATCACCGCCACACATTATCACGTCTTTTTTTGCCCAAAAGGGCTCTAAAATTGGTATTTTAACCTTAAAGAATATTGTTCCTTAAATTTGTAGAGTAAAAGCAAAATGATAAAGAAACACATAGGGATATCATGTTTCACGCCTAAAGTTAATGAGGGTAAAAGGTTCATAAATGGATGTTGTCAAGCCCCAAACTTAGCCTCTAGATAGTTGTAAAGCTAGATCAAACACCAAACATAAGCCAATAAATTAAGGGTGAAGGCATGTATGATCAAAGTGAAATATGAATGTTCATTTCAAGTAGACTTCTCTCCATAACCTTTACAATGATGTAGAATCTAAAATTAGAGTAGTTGATTAAGTTAATCTCTGAAGATTGCATGTAATTCTAGGCATACTTGAGCATGATCTTTTCATTCTCTCACATCACGTGATTTGGGGGACTTCCCATGAATTCAACTTATGTACACTTTTATCAACCTTCAATTTTCACCCCACCAAAGACAACATTCATTGGTGCCATTTATTTTGACAGACGATATGAGGGTTTATGTTGGATATAAGACTGATTGTGTAATAAATACTTCTGTGAATCACTCAACTAGAGGTATGTGAGTGTGCACTTGGTCTCTTCAGGCCAAGAAAATTGGACTTAAAGCATCAATATCACATCTTACATACCACTGTAAATTTCTCTACCTTTAGCAAAACTCATTGAAGGATAAGGGTTTATTTTATTGAACCTATGTGGATTACTACTAGGAATGAGATATCTATATTTTTTTAATGCAACAATACACTCTATGGACATTCCTTGGGCTCCCTAGAATGGCAAAAACTCTCATACTTTTATTTCCTCTCTATATTTTATTCATCTCTCTCTTTTGGTATTTTAGGAATTTAAAAAGTTTAGGGGGTTTTACAAGTTGGAAGGTCATTTTTATATCTTTAGGCTTGTCAATGATGTTGGAGCATGGTAGATTTTTCCTTTTTCAATGTTATGCATATTTCTCCAATATTAGACATAGGATGGTCATGATATAGGAGATTCTAGGGGAAGAATAGTCCTCTACTTTTAAGCATTCAATGTGAACTTAAATCAACTGAGGGAGTGTTCTAGTCCTTATGAGAGAAGTTTGGTATAGCATATGAACATATGGTGGAAATCATTAAGAGGTTTACTCCTAATTTGGTTCATCATTAAAGAATAAAAAGGAGAATTTGGAAACATGTTGGGTAAGCTTGTGGTTGTTGACAAACATCCTGATAGATGGATTTAAATTGCCAATTTACTTCCAAACAAGTTGAAATTTCTAAAGAAAACATTGCATCATTAGTAATGTGACACCCCGACGCGCCACAAACAAGATTACTCAAAACCAAATGTGGAATTATAACTAAACATGTGGATTACAAAAAAATCACAGGATGTTAAAACTAATTTTGTAAAAGCACCATAGGACAAAAACTTATCACATATAAGCCCACAAGCTTATCAAATGCATTACATATCATATCACAAGGTGCTTACATCATTGTGCATCATCATTCTTGTCACCAACATGTTACATGAGATATATGTTCTACATATGTACATATACACATGACATATCTATACAACCATGGCTCACATGCCAAAAACCTTGTATTGATAACATATCTACAAAACACATCGATGATACCCCCAAAGGCCTGAGTGTACAGGGACAACATCTAGAACTCTATCACCAAAAAGCTAGCAGCACATCCAACCTTATCTGATATTGCTATTACTACTACTATGCCTCATCTGCACAATCTCTACCTCTTCATGCATGACCACCTAAAAGATGTAGAAACCCACATGGTAAGACCAAATGTCCCAGTGAGAGATATAACTCTCCGCCAATGCTATTAAAGTATAGATAACTAAGCAGGTTGATAGAAGTACTTAGCAGGTTGAGAAAATTCAGCTAAACGATATGTATCTAATAGATAAAGCAGATTAAGAAAAACTAGGTAGTTAACACTGAGCTAGTAGAACAATTAATATTCTAGGAAGTAATATGAAGAACATGTATAACATTTAACTTCTCTTATGAACTTTTAATTCAAGAAATTAGTACAAAGATAAGGCAAAGGGTTCAACCAATGTTATTTGCATTGACTCTAAGAAAAATACACTACACGGATGTGTTATGTCTTTTATTATTGCCCTGAGGACTTTAGTCATACCACCCAAATCCAACCGACCACTGGTAATTTGAAATCAGTGCCGTTCAAGGTGAATGGAAGAGTTGAAATCCATGACCTCTCCAACACCTCTCAGTCAGCACAAGAGAAAACATCACAGAGGCATATCAGTCAACTACAACAATGACATTTAGTCAAGCTGAAGGATTGACTCACGTATGGCCATTCATATGTAATAACACCTAGCCCACCTTGGGACAGGTACGGTGCTAGAAGAACAGGCTCACACATGTCCATTCTAAAAAGAAGGTTTTGCTTACGCATGGCCTTCCATATCACAAGGAGAGCAGCTCATGCAAGGCTATCTCACACCACCTATAATTGTAGACGCAAAGAGATACTTGATTCAGCCCTATTTTAGGGCTTAATCTTGTGTCTTTCTGCTCTTCAATCACATCTATACCTGTTAGATTGCATGTCATTCCCCCTAATATGCTTATTTGTATAAAATGCACTTATAGACATTATTTGCATGTTTTTCAGGCATTTGGACCACACTTGATGGAAGAGAGAGAGAAGGGGCGATCCTAGGGTTCCTCTACACTTGGAGAGGCCCAAAGTGAATTCCGATGCTCCCTCAACCTACCCCTAGTGGCCAAAGATCAATTGAAGCAAATATGTCCAAGAAAAGTCAAAGACCCAAGTCAAAAGTGCTGCCCCAGGACCCAGCACGGCCGTGGTACCACAGAACGGTCATGCTAGGTCACTTAGAAATCGACAGGTTCAACCTCCAAATCAAGCAGAACCCACCACGGTCGTGCCCCACAAAATGGTCGTGGCACAGTAGATCACCACGGTCGTGCAGCACAAAACGGCCGTGGCACAGCAGAGCACCACAGCCGTGCCCCACAAAACGGTTGTGGCACAGCAGAGCACCACAGCCGTGGCACACCACCTCCACCACGACCGTGTTGATCCACCACGGTCGTGGCCGTTTTGACAAAAACCCTTTAACTTTGCTATTTTAATTCCCACGACCGTGCCCATCCACCACGGTCGTGGCCTATCCTACCCACCACGGCCGTGGTACCCCACCACGGTCGTGCTACTCACAGAATCCAGCCACTTTTCCACTGCTTTCCCCATTTTGCCCCTAACTTAACCGTAGACCCCCTAGACACCTATATATACCTAGGTGGCGACTGGGGCACGAGGTTGGCTACCTTCTACCCCTTCCTAGCTCCCCAAATCGCCACCCACTCCATTCCACTCCATATCCACCTCAAATCCACTCCATTTCACCATTTCCACCACATAACCCCCCATATCTAAGCCTTCCATCCACTTCCCTCCATCATTCCACACCATTTCATTCAAGGAGAAGAAGGAGGACGTCCCTGTAGCTGCTGGAGAGGAGGACTTCTTCATCTACACCGAGCTCCATGGCTTCTTCTACCTCTTTCTCCTCTCTTTTTGTATTTTGCTTTGTTATGAGTAGCTAGGCCCCTTGGGTGGGCTGTTTGGGGGGAAATATGTTACTTTGATACCATGTTGGGGGAAAATGACATGTAAACTTTGTAATTTCATTTGTTAATGATTATATTCTATTTCTATCTCATTCTCCATGGATTGCTTGTTGGTTTGTGTGTGAAATCACCTAGGAATTTAGGCAAATTGCTTATATGTGTGAATTTTGGGATTTGCCCCTAGGTCCAATTCTTGGATCCCTAGGTTGCCTCTCATCTTCCTACATATTAATCAATCTCCCTAAACCTAAGTGAGAGATCTAAGTAGCTAGATTAGATAATTCTAGTGCAATTAGCATGGTGCCTTCTCAAGGCTAGAATGTGGGGGAATTGGGGTCCAAAACCCTAATCTCACCTCCCCATTACTACCCTCGGACCCTAATTGCCCTAGGAATGCCTAATCTAGAAACCTAGACTTGATTAGACTCTAATTGAATTAAACCTAACCCCTAACCCAATTGAGCCTCGTAAGGGTAGTAGGGGGTGTTAGGGACTAGTTCCCCTATACACAACCTAGCATATCCATGGCCAGTTAGTACCTTAGGTTAATTCATTAGATTCTAACTTGTTGTTTGGTTTGGATAATCTAAATGGAATCATAATGTTCATATGTCACCCCCCAACTTAAGTGATAAGTTCATACCCCTAAACAGCCCACACATCTCTTTACTACTTAAAACCCTAGTTTTGTGCTTGCTTAGCTTAGTTAGTTCTTTTCTTGCTTAGTTAGCTTCTTGCCTTGCTCTTGCCTTGTTTATGCTAGTTTAGTTCTTTAATTGCTCTTTTGCTTTTCTCTTGCTTGCCTTAGCATAATTTGTCTTTTCATAGCTAGCTTAGTTCTTTCTTTCATGTTTAGTCTTAATCTAACCTAGGGTTAACATCAATTTCATTCTCATCTTTAATTGCTTTCTTGCTCACGTAGTTTAACAATCAAATCAACCTTTAAACCCTTAACCCTAGTCTCCGCAGTAGGAACCTAGCCAAACTAACCTAGCTCTAGCGCCCCCTCTTTTCCCTGTGGATCGACCCTTTACTTTCCACCTTCCTATACTACGACACGACCCTGTGTGCTTGCGGATGTAGTGTTTTAGTAGACGTAGGTAGCTAGTTTAGGTATATAAATTTTGAAAGCAAACCCCCATCCACCGTGCATTCCGACCTCGTGGGGCGCATCTATTCAATCGAGTAGTGTGTTAGCACCACTAGCGGAATCGCACCAAGCTTTCTGGCGCCGTTGCCGGGGATTAGAGGCGCTCGACCTAGCTAGTTAGTTTTTCTTTGACTTTTCCTACTGCCCTCATCATTGTTATTATTTATTCATTTTTCTTTGCATTTCTTTTGTATATTGGTTTACTAACTTGCTTTCTTTTGTTTGGTTGTGCTTTGTGCATGTGACAAGCCATTCGGGAGGAAACAAGATGGAAGGCCAAAATGCACCTCACAAGTTGCTTCAAGACTACTTCATGCCTAGCAACTACAAATCACCAATTGCTAGCAGGGTTGATCAAATGCCAGGGGAGCAATTCTCTATTCCTCCAGGTCTTCTTGGGCTCCTGCCCATCTTCTACGGCTCAGAGAGTGAGAACCCCTATAAGCACTTGGACTCCTTTCTTGAAGTATGCTCCACCTTCAGGACATCGACGGCTAGTGATGATACAATTCGGTTGACCTTGTTCTCCTTCTCCCTCAAAGATAGAGCTAAAGACTGGTATGACTCAAGAAAGGACATCATGAGTTGTGAAACAATGAAGAATGCTTTCTTGAGACAATTCTACTCTATTGCAAGGTTGACACAAATGCGGCGTTATGTGACAAGTTTTAGCCAAATGGGCAATGAGAAGTTTCATAATGCATGGGAGAGATTCAAGAAGCTGTTGAGAGAGTGTCCTCACCATGAGATCCATTTGTGGCAGCTAGTTCAATCATTCTACTCTAGTTTGTCTCTAAAGGACCAAGACACAGTGGACTCTTCTTGTGGAGGAGTTTTCATGGCTAGGCCACCTGAGGAGATATGGCCTTTGTTTGAGAAGTTGTTTGAAGCATCAAGAATTCGAGCTTCTAGCATGATGAATGAAAGAGGGTATGCATTTGGTGTGACACCCCCTACTCATGATGACGCAAGCCCGCAAGTGATGAAGATTCTTGGTGACATGCTGAACCTCATGAAGAACCAGGTGACAAATTCTCCCTGCCACCCGGTCAATTCTATCAAGTTCTATGGGGAAGAAAAGAAGACATCTCACTCCTATAGCTACCAGGAACCACAAAGTCCCACCTACAGCTCAAGGTTTGAGGAAGAAGTTCTTTCTAGATTGAGAGTGTTTGATGATGTTCAAAGGGATGTTGCAAGGTTAGAAGAGAGAATAGAGCAACTATCTTCTATAATCGCTCTCCAAGAGGAAAAATTGTCTTCAAGACCCATCGTGAGCCACCATGAAGCAAGTAGACCCATACCATCTTCACAAGTTTTCTACAATCCACCCCCCATGCAAGTGCATCCCATTCACTCCTTCCAAGGCTATCCCCAGCCTTACACTTCTCCACCACCTTCACCGCCTCAATTTTCCCAAAACTTCACCTTCCAACCCCAATTCTCTCATCCCCCTCAATTCTCTTCTCCACCTCAATTTCAACCCCAAGTGCCACCTCCACCTCCTCCACAGCCACAACATGCTCCCCCTCTCCTTAATGAGCAAGGTAGTGTTGTGACAGTTCTAAGGAGTGGGAAAACTCTTGAGCAACCCGCAAGTCAAAGAAAGGTTGATAAAGCAAAGCAAAGGCAGCCAAGTGGTGATACTGTGATTGATATTATTGAAGATGATGCTTTGATACCGCATGTTGAGTTTGGGATTCCATGTGATCCACCACATATCCCTTGTGCAGGTCCTACCATCCCTAGCGTTCCACCTCATGTTCATGTAAGTGCAGTAAAAGCTAGTGATCCTCTATTTGTAGAAGCACTAGATGAGCCACCAGAATTGAAAAGGAGGAAAAAGCACAATGTTGACATTCTTGAGGTGTTTCGTCAAGTAAAGGTGAACATTCCACTTTTGGATGCTATCAAGAAAATCCCATCATATGCCAAGTTCCTCAAGAACCTATGCACTGTGAAAAGAAGGTCAATGGGGAGGATTCCAAAGAAGGTGAGACTGAATGAACAAGTGAGCTCCTTCATACAACATTCACTTCCCGTGAAGAGAAAGGACCCAGGAGCCCCACTCATACCTAGTTACATAGGGGGACATCGCATAGACATGTCCTTGCTTGATTTGGGATCTAGTGTGAATTTGATGCCATATCATGTCTATGTTGAACTGGGCTTAGGCAAGTTGAAGTCGGCACATTGCACTCTCCAGTTGGCGGATAGATCCATAAAAGTGCCTAGAGGTAGAGTGGATGATGTCTTGGTGATGATAGACAAGGAAAAAGGCGCGGTGTTCCCGACGGATTTCATTATACTTGATATGGAGCCGGAGGATAGGAAGATTCCCATCATCTTGGGGAGGCCGTTATGATCTACAGATGATGCCGACATTCATGTGCGCAGTGGCACCATGACAGTCTCATTCATGGACATGAAGATCAACATCAACATGTACAAGACCCCGACCCGGCGAGTCTGAGATAGGGATATTGGACATGGTCACTTCACAAGTCCAAATGGGCATTTTAGAGAAGTACATCAAGGTGAAGAAGTTAATGATGATTATTGTGATCAAAGGGATGAGGAAAACAGATTGAGTGCAAAGGAAGGATGCATGTTTTGCAAGAATGGACACATGAGAATGCCAAACGGATGAAATTTGAAGAATCACCAAGAAGCCTAGCTGAAGGCAAGAAACTCAGCGCTTGTGGGAGGCAACCCACCTAGGTTTGGGAATTTTTGACCCAAACTACATTTTTGGTACTTTTTCTTTGTTTTTACATTTTTCCAAGAAAGCACACACACACACTCGTATTTGATAGTTTTTGTATAGTTTTGATATGTGTAGGCGAGAACAGACTGAAACGAAGAAGAATAGATGAAAGTTTGACAACGCATCAATAGAATATCAACTTGAGGTCTATTTTTTATGTTTGAACAAGATTCGAGTCTCCTACTGCTGTTACAGTGCCCAACACGGTTGTGGTACATCAACACAGCCGTGGTGGTGCACTCACATTCAACAAAGAAATGATCAGAAAATTGCAAAATTCGGCTAAGTTTCGAACCAGGTCAGCACGGCCGTGCAAGGCAGCACGGCCGTGGTACACGAAGCCACCATGGTCGTGCCGCGCAGCACGGCCGTGCAGCAGCCAGATTCCAGCAGATTTAAGTCAGAATTTGCAAAACTTTTTTCACTTGCTCATTTCTCCGAAGGACAGAACGGTCGTGCCCCGCGCCCTAGTGACCGTGTAGCGCTCTGCCCGCCCATTCCAACCCTCAAATCCCCACCAAATCACCCCCAAACCTTTCCCAATCACTCCCCTACCATTTCCACTACCTTAATCTCCAGATCCCACCCATTTCCATCCACAAACGTACCACTCTCTCTCCATTCCGCCCCAACAGCCCCGTTCTTCGGAGAAATCCGAAACTTTCTAATTCCACTTCATTTTTCAAGCAAGAATGAAGAATTTTGCAAGGAAGGCAGTAGAGAAGACTAGGGGTGTCATCCCCTACCAAAGGAAGCCAAGGAACAGCCAGCCCCAGTTGACGAAGGTGGAATTGGATGCCATAGTGGATCCTATCACTGAAGAAGCCACCGTACAGCCACAGCGGGGGGCACCATCTTCGTCGCAGCCACCTCCGTCTGCCTCCCGACACTCTGTCTCATCCGAGAGACCTTCCGCCTCAGCCGCGCGGCCGTCAGTTTCAGCCGCACGACTATCTGTCTCCTCTGAAGCACCGCCAGAGCCCGAGTCGCGGCCACGAATACGACCCTGTCGACGACTCGTGCTAGCTGATGAAGATGATACTGATATGCCTAAAGTTGAGCAGCAACCAAGCCCGCCACAATGCCTGTTTTCACAGCCAGAGGTTACTACAAGTAGGGCAAAGGAGCCCAAGCACCCTGGATGCCTGACACGTAGAGTGTTAGCTACTCGATACGCATGCCAAGCGTCAATGGAGGCAATGGGATTATTTGTCTGTTTTCAAGAATTGATGGAAAAATTGGGCCTTTATGAAATATTAACACTGTAGCAGGAGTCATACATCGAATTAACGCAGCAGTTCTTCGCCATGCTAGAGAAAGCAACAAATGATGGCGAGAATGCAATTAAGGTAATGATTGGGGATAAGAGGTGGAAAATAACCTCAGAGATGCTAAATCAGATTTTTGCCCCAAGTGGAGAGATGGTTGCCCTCCTAGATGGAGGAAGGACAGAAAATGACTCTAGTTCCACGTATACAGTCATGTGGAAGTGCTTTACCGGCCAAAGTACATTTGTAGCAGGGAAATCAAAGACAAGTGGTATTCACAGCCCATTTCTCCGCTATGTTCAGAAGGTGTTGGCAAACACCATCTTTGGAAGGTACGAAAATCAAGGCAGTTGCACCAACAAAGATCTTTTTGTGCTTGGTTGGATGGAAAAGGAGAGACATGTGAACCTGGGGGCCTTATTGATTGATCACATGAGGACAATCCCATCCAAGAGCACAAATCCATTTGTAATGGGAGGGATTATAACATCTATTGACACTGCCTTGGGGCATGACATGACAGGATATTCAAAGGCAGAGGGTGGCAAGTTGGTTGATTTGCACTACCTGGCTCGCTTATCCATGATTACGATTACGGATCAGAAGATCATTTACCAAATCAACCCACCTTACCCAGGAGTCACATTGGAGCTGCCTTACCATACTCCTCCCCTCATGGCACAGTTTGGACCAACGCAAGATTTTCTAGAAAAGTTGAGGAGGTACGAGGAGGATAACCCCAAAGGAGAGGAAATCCCTGAGGTGAGGTTTGCAGGGAGTCCAGGAGAGCCTTCACAGGCGGAAGAGCAGAGGCGGACGGTAGAGGAGAGAGCGGCAAGATGGGTGAGGCAAAGAGAAGAAAGAATGGGAGCGTCAGAGCCACAGCAGCCTTCAGTGAATGCATATGATATGGGTACCATCCATGCACAGCTGGAGGGCATTCATGCGACGCAGGACAGAATTCTACAGGCACAGGAGGGCTTTCAGAGGACACAGGATGCCATGTGGTTGGACCACCAGCATATGCATTACCAGGTCAACCACCTTTATCAGTTTCACAATGCCCAGGCCCAGAGCAACCCACAGTGGGGTGAAGACTGGTGGAGTTCTTTATCAACTTTTCAGAACAGCTATCTGCCTCCACAGTCAGACTATTGGGGTGCCTACTACAGACAGGGAGGAGCACCTCCACCACCTCCGCAGTGATCATCTACCCTATCACCCTAGACTTTAGTGTCATGCTGAGGACAGCATGGTTCAAAAGTTTGGGGTGGTAGAGCGGTATGCCCTTATTCTTCTTTCACTCATTTTTTCATCTCATATGCTATTTTACTTTTTGTTTGTTGTTTTTCATTTCTTTTGCTTGTCCTGCTATCTAGTCTAGAATTTTACTGCTTTGCATACCTGCATTCCATGTAGTTTACCTTATTAACATTTTTTGTGTAATTTTCAAAAAATTTTCTCTTTTGCCATGCATTGCATACCGTGTAGATTTTTTGTAATTTTTGCATGTTTTTAGCTAGGATTTGCTTGTTTACTTCTTTAAGTTCAATAATATAGGCTTATATGTGATTGAAGGCAACTTGGCACCATTTTGCCCAAATTTGGAACTTCTTGTCTAAAAATTGTGTTTTGACCCAATCTCTACTATTTTGAATTAAAATGTTGACCTTTGACAAATGCAAGTGAATCACCATTGTTTGTTGCTGAGTGGTATTAATGTTTGACTTTTTACATGTGCATCACCTCTCTTAGGATTGTGATTGAATTGGTTGAATTATGAAATTGAGCAAGCTTTGAACGCTTAGTGTTTGTGGAATCACATGTTTGATATATCAATTTCATGTTGTTCATTCATGTGGTGTGATATCTTGAATGAAGCGTTGGATTAATTTTCATGCAGGATGTCTTATGTGGAAAATCATACCAATGACCCCTCTTTGACCCAACTATTCTTCCACCATCTTCATACCCCTCCGCCTCATAAAAAGATGCCCTAGTGCACATAATCAGCCTTGGCCACCTCTAAAAGTTTGGGGTGGCTATATCTTTATCTCCCCGCTTCACTCTATCCACCATATGCCCTATCTACACCAAGGGCAAGAAAAAGAAAAAGAAAAGCAAAATAAAACAAAAGGATGCTCCTGTTTAAGAGCATTCAAATAAAGAAAAGATGAGTGTGTAAAAACACTCCAAAAATCTTACCGCAACCCTTTCTTCCACTTTCATACCCATTGAGCTAGGAAACATCAAACTTAGCTCATTTTACCCTTTTCCGCAGCCACGTGGGTCATTTGGTGTGATTTGAGATATAAGATTGAATGCATGAATGTGAAACAACACTCCTAGTCATTCTTGATTAACGCCACCATGAAACGGTTTACCCGGAACTTAATGGAAGAAATATGGATAACTTGTGTATTCTGTGCGCTATATTTGAAGTTCATATGCTTTGTGCTCTTTTCATGATTGGATTGTGAAAGAAGGAGAGGAGAGAGGTGAAATGCATGTACTTAGTCATCTTTGATCCCATTCAGCAACAATCGTCTTTTATATTGCATTTGTCATTTCTTTTTGTGAAAGTTTGTAGAGAGATTGAGTTGGAGCATACTTGAGGACAAGTATGTTTCAAGTTTGGGGTGGTGATTTAGCCATATTTTAGGGATTAATCTTGTGTCTTTCTGCTCTTCAATCACATTTATACCTGTTAGATTGTATGTCATTCCCCTAATATGCTTATTTGTATAAAATGCACTTATAGACATTATTTGCAGGTTTTTCAGGCATTTGGACCACGCTTGACAAAAACCATGTAACTTTGCTATTTTAATTCCCACGACTGTACCCATCCACCACGGCCGTGGCCTATCCTACCCACCACGGTCGTGGTACCCCCACCACGGCCGTGCTACTCACAGAATCCAGCCACTTTTCCACTGCTTTCCCCATTTTTCCCCTAACTTAACCCTAGACCCCCTAGACACCTATATATACCTATGTGGTGGTTGGGGCACGAGGTTGGCTACCTTCTACCCCTTCCTAGCTCCCCAAATCGCCACCCACTCCATTCCACTCCATATCCACCTCAAATCCACTCCATTTCACCATTTCCACCACATCACCCCCCATATCTAAGCCTTCCATCCACTTCCCTCCATCATTCCACACCATTTCATCCAAGGAGAAGAAGGAGGACATCCATGCAACTGCTGGAGAGGAGGACTTCTTCATCTACACCGAGCTCCATGGCTTCTTCTACCTCTTTCTCCTCTCTTTTTGTATTTTTCTTTGTTATGAGTAGCTAGGCCCCTTGGGTGGGTTGTTTGGGGGAAAATATGTTACTTTGATACCATGTTGGGGTAAAATGACATGTAAACTTTGTAATTTCATTTGTTAATGATTATATTCTATTTCTATCTCATTCTCCATGGATTGCTTGTTGGTTTGTGTGTTAAATCACCTAGGAACTTTGGCAAATTGCTTATATGTGTGAATTTTGGGATTTGCCCCTAGGTCCAATTCTTGGATCCCTAGGTTGCCTCCCATCTTCCTACATCTTAATCAATCTCCCTAAACCTAAGTGAGAGATCTAATTAGCTAGATTAGATAATTCTAGTGCAATTAGCATGGTGCCTTCTCAAGGCTAGAATGTGGGGGAATTGGGGTCCAAAACCCTAATCTCACCTCCCCATTACTACCCTCGGCCCCTAATTGCCCTAGGAATGCCTAATCTAGAAACCTAGACTTGATTAGACTCTAATTGAATTAAACCTAACCCCTAACCCAATTGAGCCTCGTAAGGGTAGTAGGGGGTGTTAGGGACTAGTTCCCCTATACACAACCTAGCATATCCATGGCCAGTTAGTAGCTTAGGTTAATTCATTAGACTCTAACTTGTTGTTTGGTTTGGATAATCTAAATGGAATCATAATGTTCATATGTCACCCCCCAACTTAAGTGATAAGTTCATACCCCTAAACAGCCCACACATCTCTTTACTGCTTAAAACCCTAGTTTTGTGCTTGCTTAGCTTAGTTAGTTCTTTTCTTACTTAGTTAGCTTCTTGCCTTGCTCTTGCCTTGTTTATGCTAGTTTAGTTCTTTAATTGCTCTTTTTCTTTTCTCTTGCTTGCCTTAGCATAATTTGTCTTTTCATACCTAGCTTAGTTCTTTCTTTCCTGCTTAGTCTTAATCTAACCTAGGGTTAACATAGATTTCATTCTCGTCTTTAATTGCTTTCTTGCTCACGTAGTTTAACAATCAAATCAACCTTTAAACCCTTAACCCTAGTCTCCGCAGTAGGAACCTAGCCAAACTAACCTAGCTCTAGCGCCCCCTCTTTTCCCTGTGGATCGACCCTTTACTTGCCACCTTCCTATACTATGACACGACCTCGTGCGCTTGCGGGTGTAGTGTTTTAGTAGACGTAGGTAGCTAGTTTAGGTATATAAATTTTGAAAGCAAACCCCCATCCACCGTGCATTCTGACCTCGTGGGGCGCATCTATTCAATCGAGTAGTGTGTTAGCACCACTAGCGGAATCGCACCAATACTCAACTTTCACCCCTGCATATTCAAAAATATGCACTCTGATTTTTCCATAGGAATGACTCATTTCACCATCCAGCGTTAAGGCTAATACTGGAATGGATCTATGTCACATGCCACCTACATGATTAGAGTTTCACTTGATTAATGAAGCTAACTGGGTATCAATTAGCATCAATCAAATTATATTGCATAAATAAAAACAAGCTCTTCTAAGATAAGGACATAGTCCAACTCCAAGAGATATCAAATGTATAAGGTGTGAACGGGTCACATCATCACCACATGATACTTGCAACACTTCCATTCACAAGGCCATCGCCAATGTCATCTCACTAGGGAATATCAATCCCTCAATCATATCACTAGAGGATATCACCACACAATATGCATCAAGCCTTCACCAGGTCATAGGACCCATCACATCAATGTGATCTCATCATATCTCATTATGGTCTATAGCCATCACCTTGTATCACATAATTATCACCACAGCATACACAAGCCAGGGCATCCATTTCACCTACAAGGTTAGGGTTTCATAAATAAGAGAGTAAAAACATCACATTATGGTAACCACTCTAAGTGAGACAAGCAAGCACATCATATTTTCCAACATTGGGGTTAGGGTTACATGTATAGTCGATTAGGGTTTTCTAACTTTATTCACTCACCAAACCCTAAGTACATCACCTCCCACTTTCTTGGAGCATATTAAGGTTAAGGAACAAGATTAGGGTTAACAAAACAACACTATACATGGTTCATTACTTGCTTACTCATACACATGTGTTGACTATATGTTCATGTATGTGTCAACCCAACATGACATAAGTGTCTCAACCACCCACAAAGCAAGTGTCACGACCGAGATACGTCCACATAGTCTCAATCGAGACACACCATGGTCACGACCCAAACACAAACATGTCTCGACCACCATCCAACATGGTATCTCAACCATGACAAAACATGGTATCTCAACCACAACAAGGCATGATGTTTCAACCAAAACTAAGGCACTTGTCTCAACCCAAAACATGAACAACATCTCGACCAAACACCATAGCAAAGTGTCTCGACCCAAGAGGAAATAAAGGTGTCGCAACCACTAAGATCAAGCTACCACCAAGGAAAATAACCATCATCAAAACAAGGATGAATCAAGTCTAAAATAGAAGATAACAACAAGGAAAATGACCATCCTCAAGGAGAGAAACTTCACATAAAATCAGTCACCAAAAACCCTAACACATGTGCAATGAATTTACCATGAAAGAACCTCATGCAAGAGAGAGATAAAGCCACACCCAACACCTCCAAAATAGAACCTAAACTCTGTATTACAACAAATCCCATGAACCTCATGCATGTGATCAAAACCAAGGTCAAAAGACAGGAAGAAAACCACCATATCACAACCATCTCTAAAATCGGGTACCTTACATTAGGTTTTCGATTCTAAGCGAACCAAGCATGATAACCACCATCATTCAAGTTATATAGCATGGTAGTATCTACTAGCATATTACAGGCATGTTTTAGAGAGAGAAATAGCATCATGCATGTAATGAAAAGTGTAATAATAGAGAGGGTAGAGTGTTATTGTTACGACCCCATCTGAGCTTAATTGGTAAACTAGGGTTTACCTAGACAATTGCAAAGATTAATTGGAATAATCATTCTTGAAATATAATTAATGACGATAAAACAATTAGGATATTTTAACTATGATAAGAATTCTAAATATTCTTTTGTCTTGAGAATTAGGGTTTGAGAAACATAAACCCTAATCGACCCAAAATAGGGTTTTAATGATGCATGAATACAGAATTTGATAAGTAGAATGTCTCACTAAATGATTTTTAGTATTTTATGGGTAACTATTATTTACTTAAAATTTGGATATGATTTGGATATATAAAATGTGAACAATATTGAAAAATATCAGAATTTTTGAAGAATGCTCTGACCTGTTTATCGGCCGAGTTTCAAACTCGACCGATCACATTTCTAGAATTATACAGCAGTGTGGTAATTGAATTTTATCTTTTTATTGGTATATCCAATTGATCTCAAATTTTAATTGTGCTTGAAAAACACAGTTTTAGACACTCTGTTAAATTGGAATAATTTTTGGATGACTTTTGAATCCCTACAGTAAAGGTGTCGGTCGAGTTCTGTGTAGGACAAACTCGGCCGAATATTTTGCAGACTGCAATATAGCAGTGCATTGTTCTATTTTTAATTATTTATTGGTAACTCCAAATGATCTCAAATTTTAACTGAAGCTTTATAGAACAACTATAAACAAGTGCTAAATTTCCATAATTGTTGGAGAATGTTTGATCTCTGAAATAAATGAATTACAGTAACTTTTGTATAACTTAATATTCAGCCAATATAATTAAAGTTAAGTGTTGGGTCAATATGCAATTGACCCAAGCAGCTCAATTGACTTATATGAGCAACCAAACACACACACAGCTCTCATTCTTCGTCATTCACTCCAGAGAAACGAAAATCTAGAGAGAGAGGGAGAGTTAGGGCTTGAGTGAAGAAAGTGGGGGAATTGCTGAATTAGGGTTCTGCGGTCCCAAGAGTGGTGAAATCAAGTAAGTTTGGATCCTTTGCATAGACTTTTATGGTGAATCTTCTCTCTCATGTCAAGATTCCGTCCATGCTCTGATTTGATCCAAGATGATGTCGAAATTCCCTCTTTTCTCACCCTTTCTTCATAATCCCTCTTTTTCAAGGTTCCCGAGTTGAATGGAAGAAGAATTGGGAGATTTGCTAGGGATTTGATAGGAATTCGAGATTCCCTGAGTTGAGCTGCAGTTGTGAGGTGTTTTCACACCTTAGGGTGAGTGGGTTCTTCCTTCAAACATTCTAATGCACGAATTTTATTATAACATCCAAATCCCTAAATGTTTAGCATGTGAATTCTAAATCCTGAAATGTCTGTTTGATTTAAGTTATTGTAAAATTGATATGATACGGATTCCTTCTCTGTTTGAATGACTCTTTGATGGTAGATTCATATCAGATACGTATACAACACTTCCTAGTGAGTATGCTTTTAGATTTATATCAAATGATGTAATTAGGGTTTGACCGAATTGAGATATCGCTAGAGTTTCAACCTTATTGAAAAGGACTAGTAATCCTATAAGTGGTTAGGATGTACCACATGGGTTATCTTAATTGAATTTTATTCTTGATACATGATATCTCAGTGAATGGTATGGAAACCCTAAATTTAGTTAAATTTCCATGGTTTCATGTCTATATTGGTTGCATATGATTTGTTGGAAACAATCTTTATTTAGGGAATGCTTATATCCTATGAAATCCTTATGAGAGCCATGTGACAAGTGAATGAGGTAAATGAAAAGGTGAATGAGGCAAATGCAACCCTAAGAGTAGGGTGTTGGCATGTGATGAATGAATAAGGCAAATGAAACCCTAAGGATGGGGTGTTCAATGAATCATGCTATGGTAATATGAAAGGTCTCGATATGAGATGTGGTGATGCTTAATTGTTAAATTGTATGTTTCTAGTGCATTTAACTTTATATGCTTGTTCTCTCTGAGATGATATCTACATACTGCAGGGCTTCTTATATTTCAATACATATCTCGTAAATTGCAGGTGATGAGATATGACATGCCCTAGAAAGGGATGTTACTGAGATATGATATATGTTGAATACATGAGTTTTGATGTTGCTTATGATATGATATGGCAGGCCGTGGGAGCCTTATGAGAAATGTAAAATGAGTTATGATTTCTGTTTTACATGTATCTAAAATATTAATGTTAGACTTAGGTGCCCTGAACACCGTAGAACCCCTTTGACAGGTCTGCTTCTTAGGGGTGAAACTCGTGTTGCAACATTATCCGTGCGATGTCATGGAGACACAAGGATAGAGAGGCAGTGTCCAACAACAACACGTGCTTGTGTCACAGTGGCACTGGAGGAAAGTGGGGGTTATTGCAACATTATCCGTGCTTGTGTCATGGAGATAACCCCGTGAGACTCTCCGCCTGTGTACTCAGGTTAGAGGAGGAGTCTAGAGTACTAGAATACTGCAGTGAGGCCCTTGAGTGCCTAGGACCCACAGTGAGGCCCTTGAGTGCCTGAGAGTACAGTGAGGCCCTTGAGTGCCTGAGGCCCTTGAGTGCCTGAGAGTCCTGTGCAGACCAGGATGAGTAGTCAGACTTAGCATTTCCCGGGTGTGTCGCTAAGTCTTGTACGGTGTGGTCGTAGTGCACTGCGAGTCTCTTATGCAGAGTACACTACATAAGATCAGGGCATAATCTAAAATATGATCATATAGGTGCACAGAGTTCCTTATAAATGAAAGAGTTAAGGAAGACTAGAGCATAGTCTTCTAGTAGTTATTCTTTGGATGCAATATTTACATTCTTTGTTATTTCAATTATATTGTTTTAGAACTACTCAGTGTAGTATTTATTGTTGTTACATTTCATACCGTTTACTCAAATTATATCTGTAATCACATTAGTGCATTAGTCTGTTTCCATGAAGTACTCATTCACTGAGCGAGTAGGCTCACCCCTCTACTCAAACATTTTTAGGGTTAACCGCGTGAACTTGAAGAGGGTCAGAGCATCAGCGTAGATCTGCTACAAGAGTTAAGTACGCGATTAGTTGAGTCAGTCGGTCCTTGTCACTCTAGGTCCTTAGTAAGAGATAAGAGAGAGAGTTGTAATTACGATGTGTAATATTGTTCCTCTTTTGATATGTATGCTAATTAGCAAGTTTTATGTGCATAAGGTGTGAGAGACATCATGAATGTTTATACATGTATCTTTACTATTGAAGTCTGATTAGTAAAAGAAATGTTCAGATTCCTTTGTTAAGATGTTATGTGATTCAATGCGGGAAAGCAATAGTTTTAAAGAAAAGGAAAAAGTTAAGGGTGTTCTTTGTGTTTCATATAAATCCTATCTTATGCCCTAATCTCATGATTTGAGGAAATTGTGAGATCGGGGTGTAACAGTTATATAACCCACCTTAAGGAAGATCAACTCCAACGATCACTAGCTCCAAGCACATGATCACCAATGGTGTTGAAGCTCCACCAAAAGCTCCACTTTTGGCCACAAGATCACCTCAAGAAGATGAAGATACCAATTTCAAAGATTTCTTAAGAAGAGAGGGAAAGAAACCCTAGGCCGAACCAAAAGAAGAAGGGAGAAAAAGAGAAGAAACTTCCTCTCACTTGGGTACCACCTTATCAAAACATGGCCTATGACCCTTGTGATGAGGAGATTCTCTTGAAAATGACCACCATGGATGATCCATGGTCTAAGGCCGAGAAAAGAGAAGAAGATGGGGTAGAAGATCAAAGGAAAATGCCACCAAAGAAAGGCAAACACTTACCAAGGTTGAAGACGACCAAAAATCACCACATACAAGGGATATCGGTCACCAAAGCTCCAAGGATTAGTCCTCCTTGCTCCACGAAGATACAAGGATGATAAAAAGAGAGGGAGGAAGAAGGAAGGCCGAAAGGATCACTTGCATGGAGACAAGGGGGTTTATATACATGAAGGAGGAGGGAAGGAAGGTGGAGATGAGGTGTCAACACCTAAAGATGCCAAAGGGACACTTATCCAACCAAGAAACACACATGCAACCACTTAAACCATGCATGCACGAGATGGTCTTACAACCAATGTTGGGTCTTGACCACTTAGGTCCCCAACACATTGGCCTCGGTTGAGACACACCAAGGGGGTCGAGACAGAAGACCATCAAGGTCGAGACACTTTCAAAAAGGACAACTGTCTCGACTAAGCCACTCCAAAACCATCGTGGTCGAGACAAAACCATCTAGAGAGGGTGTCTTTGTTGAGACACTCACAAGGCACATCCTCAAGGTCAAGACAAGGGTCGCTACACTCAACCATGCACACATGGTCGAGACACATCAAAACCCTAATCACCTCTAAGGGTGCCACCACTCAGCTAAGGCTCAAATAAAGCACCCCAAAGAATCATACTCTCTCTCCCATGAAGACTATAAAGAGAAGGTACACACTAGGTGTGGAAAATTTCAAGATAACCCTCTCAAATGGGTAAATAGAAATTTGACCCAAAATAAGCACATAAAGAACAAACATCATCCACACAAGCTCAAACTGGAGACTTAAGCTCTCCACAAGCTCTAAGAACATCTCAAAGGATTAGAACAAAGTTATAAGCACTTAATCAAACAAAACAAATAGGGTTAACCCAAAACATAGGTCAGGGGTCTTATAAGCCATAAACCCCTAACAAGCATTTTGCCCCCAAAATCCTAAGAAAGAGATGGTTACTTCCTACATATATCTTCTTCAAGCTCCCAATTGGCTTTCTCAATGCCACGATGGTGCCACAAAACCTTCACCAACACTATATCCTTCTTCTTCATCTTCTTCACTCTTCTATCAAGGATCAGCATGGGTCCTTCCACATGCAACATATCTTCTTCTAACTCAACCTCCACTGGATGAAGCACTAACTCGGTATTTGGGCAGAACTTCCTCAACATGGATACATGGAACACTAGATGCAACTTGTGCAACTCAAGTGGCAACTCCAACTTATAGGGCACCTTCCAAACATGTGCCACCATAGGGTAAGGTCCCATATACCTAGGAGCCAACTTACCCTTCTTCCCAAAATTCAAAACACCCTTCCAAGGAGAGACTTTGAGATACACTATGTTCCCCACTTGGAACTCCAAGGGTCTATGATGGTTATTAGAATAAGACTTTTGTCTGTCCTAGGATGCTTCCAACTACTGTTGAATCACTTTGATCTTCTCTGCCATCTGTTGTACAAGATCAGGACCAAGAAGTTGATATTCTCCTATCTCATACCAACACAACAAATATATGCAACATCTCCCATACAACGCCTCATACGGTGCCATGTCGATTCTCCTCTGGTAATTATTATTATAGGTAAACTCTATCAAGTTGAGGTGGATGTCCCAACTTCCCAAAAAATACAAGACGCAAACTCTCAACAGTTCGTACAAGGTATGTATGGTCCTCTCAGACTGACCATCTGTATGTGGGTGGATGGTAGTACTAAACCTTAACTGTATACCCAAAGTTGTGTGCAAACACTCCCAAAAGTGACTTCTAAACTAAGGACCTCTATCTGACATGATAGTATCTAGAAAACCATGCAAAAGCACTATCTCATCAAAATATATCTGAGCGAGCTTCTCTGTTGTATACATTGTCTTCACATGGAGGAAATGTGTGGACTTGGTCAACCGTCCAACGATCACCCAAATGGAATCATGACCTTTGGTTGTACTTGGAAGACCAACCACAAAGTCCATCATAGCATGATCCCATTTCCACTACGCTATGGGCAACAGTTGCAAAGTCCCTACAAGATTCAGATGTTCCGCTTTAACTTGAAGACACACTGTGCACTTGGCCACGAACTCAACCACATCATGCTTCAAGCCATGCCACCAATATGAATCCTTCAGATTGTGGTACATCTTGGTGCTACCTGGGTGCATATCATACATTGAAGAGTGAGCCTTTTCCAAAACCATCTTCCTTAGACTATCAGCATCAAGAATCACAACTCTATCATGATAACACATTGTACCATCCTCTGACTCATGGAAGCCATCATGCTTCTCACTGCCAAACTCTGCTCATATCTGTTGTATCACGATATCAACCTATTATGCCTCTCTGATCTACTTTCACAACGTCAGCTTCACCTACAATTATACTAACAACCCACCTAACAAAGAAACCTCTAGCTTCACATTCATTTGACGCAACGATACCAACATATCTCTCTTATGGAACACCAAGGAACATAACTATGCCTTGTCTGTAGATGATAACGAAGAAGACTTTCTTCTCAAGTCATCTACCACCACGATCGCCTTCTGTGGATGGTAATCTATGGTGCAATCACAATCTTTGATTAACTCCATGCAACTTTGTTGCCTCATATTCAACTCCTGCCATGAAAAGATGTACTTCCAAGTTCTTGTGATCTGTGAAGATCTGACACTTCTCTCCATATAGGTAGTGCCTCTAGATCTTCACAGCATGAACCATTATAGCTAAATCCATATCATAGGTTGGGTAGTTCTCCACATGCTTCTTCAACTGTCATGACGCAAAAGAGATCACATTCATATCTTGCATTAGCACACAACCCAATCCATTCCTTGACACATCATAAAAGACTATGTATCCTTTCCCTTGCTTCGGCGAAACTAGCACTAGTACACTAGTCAACTTCACCTTCAACAACTAAAAGGCACACTGACACCTATCATCCCAGACAAATGGCACATCTTTCCTTGTCAGCTTTGTTAGGGGTAACACCATTGAGCTGAAGTTCTTGATGAACCAGTTGTATAAGCCTATCAAACCCAGAATACTACGCACTTCTTTCGGCATCTTCAGTTGTTCCCATTCTAGCACATATTCAACCTTCTTGGGGTCTACATGAACACCCTCAACAGAGATCATGTGTCCTAGGAAAGACACCTCCTTCAGCCAAAACTCGCACTTGCTAAACTTGGCGTACAACTAATGTTGCCTCAACAAAGTCAACGATTGACAAATAAGTTGTTCATGTTGCTCACAATTTCTAGAGTATATCAGGATATCATCTATGAACACCACCACGAATTGATTAAGAAATTGGCAAAACACCTTGTTCATTAAGTTCATGAACATTGTTGGTGCATTGGTTAGCCCAAACGGCATAACCACAAACTCGTAATGACCATACCGAGTCCTAAAATCTGACTTAGGTATGTCATCCTCCTCGATATGCAACTGGTGATACCCCAATCTCAGGTCTATCTTAGAAAACACTATAGCACTTCACAATTTTTCGAATAGATCAGCAATCCTTAGGTATGTCATCCGCCTTGATCTGCAACTAGTGATACCCCGATCTCAAGTCTATCTTAGAAAACATTGTAGCACCTTGTAATTGGTCGAATAGATCATCAATCCATAGCAAGGGATACTTGTTCATAATCGTTGCCTTATTCAATTGTTTGTATTCTATACACAACCTCATGGATCCATCTTTCTTCTTTACAAACAACACATGAGCACCCCATGGTGACGTGCTTGGTCTGATGAAACCTTTCTCAAGTAGATCTTGTAACTATTTCTTTAACTCTGCCATCTCAGCTAGAGCCATCCCGTACTATGTCTGAGCTATCGGCTGTGTGTCGAGAACTAGATTGATGTTAAAATCAATCTCTCGAACTGGAGGGACACCGGGGAACGCATTTGGAAAACCATCCTCCAACTCACGGATCACTAGCACCTCTTAGATACAAGGACTCCTCACCTTAGTATCCACTGCATGTGCCAAAAACATGTCCCAGCCCTGCCTCATCAACTTCTCAGCCACCATTACTGACACCATACATGTGAGGTGAATCTTCTTGTCTCCTTAGAATATCTACATCACATCACCATCTACAAACATAGCCACCTTGGAACTACAGTCCAATACCATCTAATACTTCTCCAAGGTGTCCATTCCAAGGATCACATCGAATCCATGCATATCAAGTGGTATGAGATCCACTTGGATGTTATGTCCTGAAAAAGAAAGGACACATGAAGGAAACACCTCCCTTAAATCATAGGAACCGACTAATGGGGTTTCTAAATGAAGACTATCCCACCTACAACTAACAAACAAAGAACAATTATCAATCACTTCTCAAGTGACAAAAGAGTGTGTCGCACCCAGGTCAAGTAAAACAGATATAAAGCAAGAAGAAGACAAATCAGAATGAAACAACTCCATCTGGCATGTCACTACTCATGGGTTGACCACTCCTTTCGGCTAACTCATGGCATAGAATTGAGTTGTTGCATGTTGTCTCCCCCGTCCTCTATTGGCATGTCCAGAAGAGACAGCCTGTAATGCTTGTCCACATCCTCAAACTCCACCACTACTAAACTACTACCTCTGTTAGCCCTACTGACTCTATCTTGGCTATTGGGTCACCTCATAATCCTTCACATGGCAATACTATCTTGTATGCCCAGTCTGTCCACAATTATAGCAAGTCTTGCTCTCATACCATGGCCTGGATGGCCCTGTCATTGATACTAACACAATATTGTGGGCTCCTGCTAGTGGAAAGCTACAGTCTTTGCCTCTACTTGGTGAGCATTGTGTCTGTGCACTTGACCACTACAGTGTTGATGGTGTTGAGAACCTAGGCTTCTTGAAACCACCAAACAACCATCCCTGATACTGTGTTGGTCTCTTCTTGGCACTCTTCTCAAGCTTCTCAACCAATGACCTTTCTATCCTTCTAACTGGCTCCACAAATGTGGAAAACTTGTTTCTTTTCTCTAGGTATGACACCGGCATTGTCATCTTGTACTCAGACCCTTCTCAAAATGTTTGATCCTTTCCTGGTTTGTAGCAGCCATGTGAGGACAGAACCTCAGTTACTCCACAAATTCGCTTCATACTCATTGATCGACATGGATCCCTATCGGATCCTCTCAAACTGGGATACCTTCTCAACCATATAGGTCTGAGGAAAGTACCAACTGAAAAACTCACATTGAAACTCCTCCCAACTAATAGCAACACTAGGCCTCTTATCCACTTCAATGGTCCGCCAATAGCAAGCACCCCCCTTCAAAAGATACACATAATGCTTCTCTTTATCTGCCTCGGGGATGTTGAGGATCTTGAAGGCCTTCTCTAACTCCATCAACCAAAGATCTACATCTGCTAGATCCACCATACCATCATACTTTGTAGCCCCAACACACCTTAGCCTCTCAAAGGTCTTCCTAGAACCCAGAGACTCAGAATTGGGAACAACTTCCGTTGACTGTGGTGCATGCATTCTGTATGCCATGTGCATCATTGTTGCCATGAACTGCCCAAACAAAGACCGAAAGGCAGGGTTTTCCATCATGGTCAGGTCAAACTGGGCACTTGAGGCACCTGATCTTCTCTCGCCTAATCCCTTACACCACCTCCAGGTGCAGGAACACTGCTCTCTGCAGTGCATTCTTCGTGTTCTCCAGACATCTTTTCTACCCTTCTTCTTTTGTATAAGTAGAATTCACTATAATACATATTGGGGGACACTAGAACAGACACAAACACTGGTCCTAGGTCCATGTAGACTCAGAGAACCTAAATCTCTAATACCAACCAAACTGTGACGGCCCGACGTGCCACAAACAAGATTACTCAAAACCAAATACATAATTATAACTAAACATGCAGATTACCAAAAAATCATGGGAAATTAAAACTGATTTCGTAAAAGCACCATAAGCCAAACACTTATGACATATAAACCCACAAGCATGTCACATGCATTACATATCATATCACAAGGTGCTTATATCATTGTGTGTCATCAACCTGATACATGAGACATATGTTCCACATATATACATAAACACGTGCCATATCTGTACAACCACGGCTCACATGCCAAAAACCTCATATTGATAACACATCGATAACACCCTCAAAGACCTAAGTGTATAGGGATGACATCTAGGACTCTATAACCAAAAGGCAAAAAGCACATCCAACCGTATCAGCTACTGCTCTTGTTTCTACTCTTCCTCAGTTGCACGATCTCTACCTCTTCATGAACGACCACCTGAAAGATGTGGAAACCCATAGGATGAGACCAAACGTCCTAACAAAAGATATAACTCTCCACCAACACTATTAAAGCACTAATAACTAAGCAGGTGGATAGAAGTACTTAGCATGTTGAGTAGATCCTGCTAAACAATATTTATCTAACAAATAATGCAGATTAAGCAAAACTAGGCCGTTACCACTAAAAAGTAAAACAATTAATATTCTAATAAGGAATATGAAGAGCATGTATAATAGTTGACTTCTCTTACCACCTTATAATTCAAGAAATTAGTACAAAGATAAGGCAAAGGGATCAACCAATGTTATTCACATTTGACCCTAAGCCAAATACACTATACAACTATCACCCAAATCCAACTGACCACTGGTAAGTCAAAATCGGTTCCATACAAAGTCAATGGAATATTCAAAATCCGTGACCTTCCCAACACCTCTTGTTCAGCACAAGAGAAAACACTACAGAGATGTATCAGTCAACTGCAACAATGGCATTAGTCAAGCTGAAGGATTGGCTCACATGTGGCTATCCATATATAATAACACCTAGCCCACCTTGGTACATGCAGCGCTAGAAGAACATGCTCACACATGGGCATTCTAAAAAGAAGGATCGACTCATGCATGTCCATCCATATCACAAGGAGAGTGGCTCACACATGGCTGTCTCACATCACGTGTAATTGTGGACGCAAGGAGATACTCGAATTACACCCCTAGCATATTCAAAAATATGCACTCCGAGATTCCTGTAGGAATGACTCGTTTCACCATCCAGTACTAAGACTGACACTGGAATAGGTCTATGGTACATGGCACCTACATGATTAGAGTTTCTGTAATGTCCCAAGATTTGAGGCCTCAAATATAATGATCTTAAAAGAAATTATTGGAGTACCCATATCACCAAGGTGCATCTCCTTTTCTGGGAGCCCATCACTAAAGAACTCTATAGTTAAGTGTGATCCGCTTGGAGTAGTACTAGGATGGGTGACCAGTCTGCACGTGAGTGAGGAAAAAGTGCACAGTTAAGGCTAGTGGTGGTCTGTGGGGCCATTCATCATTCCTAAAACTCTACTAGAGTCTTGGGCAATGGGCCCCAGCTTTATAAATGGTATCAGAGCCAGTTCCCCTCTAGTTGGTGGGGCCCACATGGGCATGTGGCATGCCATTCTTGAGTCGTATGGTCCAGGCATGTAGGAAAGGGATGTCCATGGTGACGTACCCACCCTTGCATTGGTATTCTGTGATCGAGAGCTAGGTGTCCATGAGCCATTCTCAGTCTGCACTGAAATGGGGAAATATTATGAGGCCATATAGTTGAGCCTTGACGAGGACGTCAAGAGTATAAGTGGGGGATATTGTAACGTTCCAGGATTTGAGGCCTCAAATATAATGATCTTAAAAGGAATGATTGGACTACCCATATCACCAAGGTGCACCTCCTTTTCCGAGAATGCTCAACTTGGAGTATTATTAGGATGGGTGACCAGTCGGGAAGTTGACCCCGTCTTGCGCGTGAGTGCGTGAGTGAGGAAAAAGTGTGCAGTTAAGGCTAGTGGTGGTCTGTGGGGCCAATCGTCATTCTTGAAACTCTACTAGAGCCTTGGGCAGTGGGCCTAGGCTTTACAATTTCACTTGATTAATTTAGCCAATTGGGTATCTTTTAGCATCAATCAAGTTACAATGAACAATTCCAAAACAAACTCTACTAAGATAAGGGAATAGTGCAACTCCAGAAGATATAAAACATATAAGGTGTGAACTAGTCACATCATCACCACATGAAACTTACAGCACTTCCATTCACAAGGCCATCACCAATGTCACATCACTAGGGAATACCAATCTCTCAATATAATACTAGAGGATATCACCACACAACAGGCATCAAGCCTTCACTGAGTCATAGGACCCATCACATCAATGTGATCTCATCAAGGTATATAGCCATCACCCTGTATCACATAATTATCACCACAACATACACAACCCTTGGCATCCATGTCACCTGTAAGGTTAGGGTTTCATAAACAAGAAAGCAAAAACATCACATTATGGTAACCACTCTAAGTGAGACAAGCAAGCACATCATATTTTCCAACATTGGGGTTAGGGTTACATGTATAGACCATTAGGGTTTTATAACTTAATTTATTCACTCACCAAACCCTAAGTACACCACCTCCCACTTTCTTGGAGCATATTAAGGTTAAGGAACATGATTAGGGTTAACCAAACAATCATCCAAACAACACTATACATGGTTCATTACTTGCTTGCCCATACACATGTGTTGACTATATGTTCATGTATGTGTCAACCCACCATGACATAAGTGTCTCGACCACCCACAAAGCAAGTGTCACGACCGAGACACTTCCACATAGTCTCAACCGAGACACACCATGGTCACAACTAGATGTCACGACCCAAACACAAACATGTCTCGACCACCTTCCAACATGGTGTCTCGACCGAGACACACCATGGTTACAACTAGATGTCATGACCCAAACACAAACATGTATCGACCACCATCCAACATGGTGTCTCGACCGTGAAAAAACATGGTGTCTCGACCACCATAAGGCATGATGTCTCAACCAAACATGATAACAAAGTATCTCGACCCAAGACAAAATCAAGATGTAGCAACCAATAAGATCAAGCTACCACCAATGAAAAGAACCATCATCAAAACAGAGATGAATCAAATCTAAAATAGAAGATAACAATAAGAAAAACCACCATCCTCAAGGAGAGAAACTTCACATAAAATTGGTCACCAAAAACCCTAAAACATGTGCCATGAAACCACCATGAAAGAGAGAGATAAAGCCACGCTTAACACTTCCAAAATAGAACCTAAACTCTGTATTACATCAAAGCACATGAATCTCATGCATGTGATCGAAACCAAGGTCAAAAGATAGGAAGAAAACCACCATATCACAACCATCTCTAAAATCAGGTACCTTACATTAGGTTTTGGATTCTAAGCAAACCAAGCATGATAACCACCATAATTCAAGTTATAGAGCATGGTAGTGTCTACTAGCATGTTAAGGGCATGTTTAGAGATAGAAACAACAATATGCATGTAATGAAAAGTGCAATAATAGAGAGTGTAGGGTGTTATATAACCCGCCTTAAGGAAGATCGACTCCAAGGATCACTAGCTCCAAGAACACGATAACCAAGGGTGATGAATCTCCACCAAAAGCTCCAATTTAAGACACAAGATCACCTCAAGAAGAAGAAGATACCAAGGTCAAAGATTGCTCAAGAAGATAGGGAAAGAAATCCTAGGCCAAACCAAAAGAAGAAGGGAGAAAAGGAGAAGAAACTTCCTCTCACTTGGGTACCACCTTGTCAAAACATGGCTTATGACCCTTGTGATGAGGAATTTATCTCGAAAATGACCACCATTGATGATCCATGGTCTAAGGCCAAGAAAAGAGAAGAAAATGGGGTAGAAGATCAAATGAAAATGCCACCAAAGAAAGGCAAACACTTACTAAGGTTGAAGATTACCAAAAATCACCACATGTAAGGGATCTTGGTCACCAAAGCTCCAAGGATCAGTCCTTCTTGCTCCACCAAGCTCCAAGGACGAGTAAAAGAGAGGGAGAGAGAATGAAGGCTGAAAGGTTCCCTTATATGGAAAGAAGGGGGTTTATATACATGAAGGAGGAGGGAAGGAAGGTGGAGATGAGGTGTCAACACCTAAAGACACCAAAGGGACACTTGTCCACCCAAGAAACACACATGCAACCACTTAAGCCATACATGCACGAGATGGTGATACAACCAATATTGGGTTTCGACCACTTAGGTCCCCAATGCATTGATCTCAGTCGAGACACACCAAGGGGGTCGAGACAAAGAGCATCACACACAACATGGTCGAGAAAAAAGACCACCAAGGTCGAGACACTTTACAAAAGGACAACTATCTTGACCAAGACACTCCAAAACTATCATGGTCGAGACAAAACCATCTAGAGAGGGTGTCTTGGTTGAGACACTCACAAGGCACATCCTCAAGGTCAAGACAAGGGTCAATACACTCAACCATGCACACATGGTCAAGACACATCAAAACCTTAGAAATTGTAATCACATCTAAGGGTTCCACCACTCAATTAAGGCTCAAATAAAGTGCTCCAAACTCTCTCATGAATCTAAGAAAGAGAAGGTACACACTAGGTGTGGAAAATTGCAAGATAACCCTTTCAAATGGGTAAATTGCAATTTTTACCCAAAACAAGCACATAAAGCACAAGCATCATCCAAATAAGATCAAAATAGATACTTCAGTTCTCCCAAAACTATAAGAACATCTTAAAGGATTAGAGAAAGGTTCTAAGGACTTAATCAAGCAAAAAAATAGGGTAAACCAAAGATAAATATTGTAAGTACTAAAAGCAAGAAGGAGAGAGATTAAAACAATCATAAGTAAAGCCAGTCATGTAGACTGGTTTTGTCTCTTAAGGACATAGATCCACTACCTAGAGAGATTAACCTCTAGTGTTTGAAACCTTCAGAATCACCTTACATTTAACAATAAAATATTAGACCATACATCCTTTTTAATATATAAGGCCAACTAGCTTCCCTTTTCCATGAAAAGGAGCCAACGCCTTACAAATGACTCACCTCCCTTATCTTATGTCAATTTCCATTTACCTTAACCTTTTGTTGCCAAGGAAGGGCCTTGTGACGTCCCTGGATTTTCTAAAACTTAATCTGATATGTGACGTCCAAATTGAAACCTCACCTCAGTGAGAATCCCAATTTAAACATCCCACACTAGGCTAAGAAGAAGAAAATCAAGGGATTCAAAAGGAAACACAGTAGTACATGTACATGAACAATAATAAAACCATACAATACATGTTCACTATTCAACATATAATTACAACATTTACTAGTGATTTCATCATAAGATTAACCAACGATATCCCATTATCATCATTATTCATGTAGATAGTTAACCATTTGTGCATTGATATCTATTAAACCATCTCTAGGTTTACATTATATCATATCTACTTATATCACATCTCGAGATTAGATCACATCCTTATATGTATTATATCATGGTTGTACTAAACAAACTTATACAACTGTCTTGTTAAACATATATCAAAACTTTATCTAGCCCAATTGAGGTTATCCTGACCCATATCATGAGGGTAATGCCATGCTCAATCTCTCTGAGCTAACTTAACTCTATGAGTATCTCATATGCACAAACCACATCTTCCCTCTCCATTTAGGGTTCTTAGGTATACCTCATTGGCACTAGTGTTAGCCACACAGGTAAAAACCAAAACATGATGTGACATTCTCTTCGTAGGTTTTTACCCAGGAGACATGCTTACCCAAAACTCTCTTATCAACATAACCACTAGATTCCTGTGTGGGAAGCCACCAACCCGAGCATGAGGCTTCACAGAAACTAACATAGCTACCTCCTCCAGGGTCTTGGGCTCTCTCCCTCACCCGGATGGCAGGCACTCATATCCATATTCACATATGCACACATAATCAGCCTCTCTTTGTCTCTAGGGTTTAGTCCTCCCAAGGACATCTAGGGTTCAAGAAGACTATAGGAATCATACATAGAGCGACTCAACTCAATCACTCAGGAGTAGTCTAGTTTATGACATATCATATCACATATCTCAGAATTCTCATATCTTGGAGTCTAGGTTCTCTGACCTTCTCCCAATGGGTCTCACTCTCTTTGGAGTTAACCCTAAAACTGGTCCTAACACTAGAGGTCCTCCTTTGTAAAAGAGTTTGAGGCTCATGCTGACTCACAACCTAGTCTTAACTTAGCTTATCTTATCTCATAAAAGCCTAGTTACTTCCATCATCAGAACTCATCTCAAAACCTCAAGGTGGAACTTTAATCCTTAAAGACAAACATAGATCATCATGACCATCTTATATCAGCTCTATCAACTTATATCATATCATCAAAACTTATTTCATCTATTCCATCTATCATATATATCAAAAAGGCTCTAGACATCTAATCTAGAACTACTCTCTCTTCTAGACTAATGTCATACACTTTCACTTAGGTTGCATGGTCACCTCCTACTTGTACATGTGTGGGGACATATTTTTGTATTTACATATATATAATAAAATATTATATAGTTTTTCTCCGATAAAACAAGTGTCAGAGAAAACTATCGAGGTTTGATCCGTTTGGAATCAAAAACCAAATATTGAAAATGAGTGTCCCACGCATAGTAGAGAGTAAAGTGTCATGAAAACTAAGGAAAGGGGTGAGAACATTGTAACGAACGTCTCGCGAAAAGAGGATTAACTAATGCGGAAGCGAATTATTTGCAACGGATTACTGAAAATCACTGAAAATTTAAAACTTTTTGCAAAGAGATCCATTCACAGGAAAACTCTTTAACCATGAACCAAAGTATTCCAAATTCATCATGGTTCACAAGTACACAACCTGTACCATTCCTTTTCAAGGATTACAACATTGACTGCCCTGTTAACAAATATACACAGGCAGTATAAAAACTTTGAGGAACTAAGCCAAAACTCAGATTGATACATTTAAAACTCCGAGGACCTGAGAGTACAGAGACGACACATAAGACTACTATCTATATGACTAGACAGACAATATTTCCACCTGAGATCTTATTGTTGTCCCTGCTGTTGCTGCTGCTCTTTCCCTGTTCTAGGGTTTCTGCTCTGCCTTCCATGCATACCTAAAAATGTTTCCCACGGGGTGAGATAATTGAAAATTGCCCCAGCGAGAGATATAACTCTCCGCCAAAAACATTGTTATTGCAGTTTATCAAATTAACACTGAGTAGGGGTTACTTTTACATTATCAGGAAGAATTATTCATCATAGAACAGAATAAGATAATCTCCATTCTCAAGGAGGTCATTGCATCTACCCATGGTAGATAAGTAATTCATCTGTCTACTTTGTAGAGAATATAAAGAAACATAATTAACATTTATCTACTAAGGAATGCACAAAGAAATGCAACATCAGCCAATGAATCTCCGTATTCAATCCTTAAGCAAACATGCTATACGGCTGATTACATTTTACAATCACACTTATGCTCTGAGGAGATGAGATATACCGCTCATACTCCAACCGACCATTACGAAATCGCCTCGGTACCATACATAGGTCATCAAAAGAGCCGGATTCTTATGACCTCATCTGTCTCGGTCAGTACGAGACCACATGCAGGACATCTCGTGTCTCTGCTAACTAGCTAGCCAGGGTATTCTGGCACCTTCGCTACAGAGTTACAGCGTCAACTGCACTCTCATCGCCAATCGAGAGATTTCTTGTTTATCTCCTCGATCCGACATTAAGTATCATTGGGAGATTCATGATACATCCATCCCGACATATTCATGAAGGATTGAGAGGTTTCTTGTTTACCTTCCAACAATCTCTTCAAGAGGACGTAAGGATATTTTCGCCCATTTACCCCCACATATTCAAAATATGTGCTCCGGGTTTTGCCGCGGGCACCCGTTTCACCATCACCTATTCCTGACGATGATGGATCTATGGTCAGAGCACTACATGAATAGATTTCACTTGATTTATTAAGTACATTCTCATATTCTTTTAGCATCGGCCAAGTTCTCAAACATAACTTATTACAACAATGCTATAAAGAGACATGTACTACTTTTATCAGATATTTATCAGTCTTTCAAAGACCCTGGGAACTCAGTCCCTCATTTCAATACTGGGATTAGCATCCCTTCACTTTCTCATCACCATAATCATATGGTTCTGGGTATTCAAACCCTTAACTCATCATTGAGCATTATTATACCTTTTTCAGGTAACTACCACCTTCAGGTCATCTAACTAAGGCATTCATGATACTTGTTACACAAGCATCACATCTGGCTCACGAGGCCATGAAATATCTTGTCACCTCTCACTAGGTAACAACTTACTCATGTGACTCATAAAAGTCCATGCATATTGCTTCTTTTACTAAGCAACAACAACATTAAGGCACATAATGCCAATCAACATTTATAATATAAATGTCACAGCTCACACTAGTTATATACATCATCTCATAATATCTGTATGGTTATTAGGCATGATAACAGTCATACAAGATATTCATCACATCATGTGATGTGATAGTAACACCATTATTCTTCTACCAGGAATTAGGGTTTACTATCAAATAGGGCTTTTCATTCCCTTTACCCAAATTAGGGTTAGGGTTCCCCATTTCTCATTAATAAAGAGTTCATGAATTCATTATCTGTCCAACCCTTAATACATTATTCCATACCTCTGGGGCATTCAAGGATATCATATTTGATTATTCTAGAACACTACTTTCATCATATAGCATTAATGATCATCAATTCAAGGTATGAGTTCATTTCTCATCCTTATCATGGTATGATTATATCATACACATCATTTGGGCTTAACCCCATTCTCAAGGTACATTAATTAACACTCATCAAGGTGTAACAACTCATTACATTTCATTGTAATAGTTGCATAACACACTTCATATGTTTCTTACCCAATTATATTGGATTTGAAGTACATCAAGGCATATAAACCTTGAAATGTTGAATGTGATAACTATCCTATCTTGATGTATCACTTTCTCATCATTTCAAAATCTGTTGAGTTATCCATCTTATCTTGTATTAAGGTATTTCCCTCTTAATACATTCCATCACTAATCTCTTACCTTTAGCATATAATGCAAAGGCCACACATTAGAATTGTGCAACTATCTCACAATGATATGGACTTATCTTAGTTTAAGGCATGACTTTATTATAAAGTTGCTTATAAACAATCACAATGATACACCCTCAACTAGGGTTTCTCATCACATATCTTATGTATCCTTCATCCAATTATATTGGACTTATAATCATATCAAGGTATACGATCATATGAGGTCACTTTCAAATCACATCTAAACCAAGCATAGAGCACCACGGCCGTGCAACCAAGAACGACCATGCAAGGGAAGCCACCACGGCCGTGCTACCTTGCACGGTCGTGCAAAGTGAAGCTACCACGGTCGTGCTACATAAGTTCCCCTCATGAATCATATTCAAGTATGAATTCTATTCTTTCATTAGGGATTAGGGTTTCACATATCATCTCCCTTCTTTAGAATAGGGATTACATATAGCATCACCCTTCATTAGGGTTTCATATCACGTTTCCCATATTCAAGGTTTACTAATCATTCCCAATTAGGGTTTCTCATGAAATCACCCTCAATTAGGGTTTCACATGGATACACCCTCAACTAGGGTTTCACATGGATACACCCTCAGTTAGGGTTTCACATGGATACACCCTCAACTAGGGTTTCACATGGATACACCCTCAACTAGGGTTTCATAAGGATACACCCTCAACTAGGGTTTGAGTTCAATAACCCTGTCCATTAGGGTTTATGTTCATGTTTAGGGTTTCATGATCTCTTTACTTAAGGATCATAACTCTTAACCACCACATGAATCATATCCATGTATGAATTCATGCTATCAACCTCTCAACTTGAATAGGTCATATCACCCTTTAGTTGAGTACATACAACTATGATTAACATAGTGTATCAAGTCATTGGCCCTATAAGCAATTAGGAATTCATCCTTTAATTGGCACTAATCCCTTAGGTACTATTCGGGTTTCAACCTTTGTACCTTCTTTGATTATCATTACTAATCAACATTGGATCAATGGATCATTCATCATCTTGATTCTCAAGAGATTCAATCACATTGGACCTCCATTACATAGGGTATCCAATTGAATTAGGGTTTTCAATGTTGATTCCTTCAATCATTGAATTCATGGAACCGGTCATCAATTGGACCTACCCTCATACTTCAATTGAGTTTAATAGGTCAACCTTCAACTGATTTGACTCTAAATTGACCCTCAATTGATCATCAATTAGGGTTTGATTCAATTGAATTAGGGTTTGGAATCGATGATTCAACAACACTAATCAATGTAAGACTAGTTGCTTTGAAACCATTGAACCATCATCCAAATTGGGTATGACCTGACCCCAAACGGTCTTGAGGTCGTTTGGATGACCACCAAACGGTCTTGAGGTCGTTTGGATGACCTCCAAACGGTCTTGAGACCGTTTGCCCATCATATCACTCAAATCTAAGCAATCCAATTAGGGTTTGGTTCATTGGATTGATCACCAAATCAGCATTACATTGTTTAACAGCTTGGTACCTTTAGACCTTCAAACACCTAACCATACTCAACCCTAGACCTACAAACGGTCTTGGGTGACCACCAAACGGTCTTTAGACCGTTTGGATGAGCTCCAAACGGTCTTGAGACCGTTTGGCTCATCCAACCTTTGGACTTTAGTGAAAAATCATCATGGATTGGTCTATCGAGTTGATCAACAAATCAGCATTGAGTTGCAGTATGATTTGGTACCTTTGGACCTTCAATTGATCAACTATACTTGACCCCAGACCTCCAAACGGTCTTGGGGTGATCCCCAAACGGTCTTGAACCCGTTTGGATGATCCCCAAACGGTCTTGAACCCGTTTGGGCTAATCAACCCAAAATCTCAACTTAACTCATTGGAATTTTAGCACTGTTTTCAATTAGGGTTTTCCTAATTGAATAGCCTTCAAATCACGATTCCTTGGGAATTAACCCCTCAAATTTGGAGAGTCATTAAACAACATAATTATGAACAGGAATACCAAACGTTCAACGCTTGGTCAACTCACTCAAACGGTCTTGAACCCGTTTGCCCAAGCAGGTCAAGTTATTCAGGTTGAAAATCAGCACTTAATTCAATTAGGTTTTCCAAATTTATTAGCCTTCAACCTATTATCCCTTTGGATTTAACCCCTAAAATTTGGAGGGTCATTAACCAACATAATTATGAACAAGAATCCCAAACGTTAAACGCTTGGTCAACCATCTCAAACGGTCTTGAACCCGTTTTCCCAAGCAGGTCAAGTTATTCAGGTTGAAAATCAGCACTTAATTCAATTAGGTTTTCCTAATTGATTAGCCTTCAATCTATGATTCCGTTGGAGTTAACCCCTAAAATTTGGAGGGTCATTATCCTACATAATTAGGAACGAGATTCGTAAACGGTCAACACTTGTTCAACTCCTTCAAACGGGTTTGAACCCGTTTTCCACCAAACGGTTTGCAACCCGTTTGGTCACCAAAAGGTTTTGGTGAAACCGTTTGGTCCCAACTTTTGAGATCGTTTGCTCCCAATATATTTGGTGAGGTGCTTTCTTATGATGATTTCATCATCATCTTCCTTCGTGCACCCAAGAACAGCAACCGTTCTTGATGGAATTTGCAGCAAAGAAACAAAGTGTATAAAATTGAAGAAATCAATCAACAAAGCATAGAAGATTGATGCAATAGCAATGTTTGAGGGTTTAAGCTATAAAACCCGCCTTCAATTGAGATCCAAAGCTCCAAGCTCACGCCATTAATGGTGGATGAAGCTCTTGAAACTCCTCCTAGGCTTGTCCTCAAGCTTTTGATTGTAAAAGTTGGCTAGGGTTGAAGAGGAGATCGAAATAAGAAGGAATCCATAATTTATTTTCGATTTCCACCATGAAATCATGAAGAACGAAGGTAAAGGGCTTACCAACAGGTTGGGGACGTGCTCCCTGCTCCTCGCTAGCTCCTTGGTCAGTTTTGCAAGCAAGGGGAAGAAAGAAATCCAAAAAGGCCTTGGTTTGGGCTTGGAAATGGCACTTTTATAAGGAAATTGATGAGAGAGAAAATGCCTTATAAAAATCCAATTAATCCCAATAAAGTGGTCGCCTCTTCCCCCTAAACTACCTTGGGTACGAGGCACCTTCCTTGCCTTTAATTCTCCTTCATTATCCTCAATTTAAAGAAAAGCAAATTAAGCACCTTAATGCTTATAATATAATATCCCACATGTGAGTGGATATTACTTTTCTTTATAAAAAGGTGAGTGGAATTTCACCTACTTAAGATATTTTCGTTCCTTATCTTGTTAAAGGAACGTCCATCCTTATTCAAAATCAACCCAAAACATTTTGGTTGAAAGCCCTTCAATTATTTTTATTCATTTTTGCCCTAAATCGAATTAGGGTTTCAATTAGGCATTATTCTTGATTATTTTAATGTCAAGATTCTCTCTCCTACAACTTAATTCAAATGAGGAGTCCCTCTCATTTTATTTGCTCTAAATGGTGCTAAGAAATATTAGGGACCTTGTTGAAGTGGTAATTTGCATATTGAACCCTAGATTTTGGGTAAATTGCACATTACACCAAAACTAGGTTTTAATGCACAAGGATTGCTTTACAAGCTTAATCTTGGTATCCAAGCTTGTGGAAACCATACCACTACATCATATTCATTCTTATGATGTCTCAATATCAGAGGAACATCTTATCATGCAAAATTTGCAATTTAACCCCTCAACTTGGGTAATTTGCACTTTAGTCCAAAATAAGCAAACATTGCTTCAACATTGTTCAAACAGGACCAAAATTGAAACATAGGTTCCTTTTGAGCCTTAATTACTTTTCACAAGATGAGATTAAGCATATAATCATCTTTCTTAATCAAAACACCTAGGGTTAAAGAATAACCCAGGTCAGGGATGTTACAAATTATAAACCCCTAACAAGGATTTCGTCCCTGAAATCCCAGATAAAGGGAACAGATATTATTCATTCATCATATCATCATGTCTCTTCATAACACCTCATTGTTATGTAGACATCATAGAACTTTGATCAGCACAAAGTTCCTTCACACAATATTCTCATAGAGTCAAATGAGAACTTATCTTAAAGACATATTTAATTGTTATGTTTATGCAAAGCATAAACCCCTAACATATGATGTTCATATCATTTTATATAATCAAACTGATTTCATAGTTGACCATTCCAGGTAGCCAATCTAAACCATCTGATAATTCTCAGATACCAGAATCTCTTACCTTGGTATCGGTCGCATGTGTTGAAAACACATTATATTCTCATCTTTCTTTTATCATATTTACAACTTTATAGAACAGGGATCACCTCCCTTGTTCTCTTTCTCATCATATGAGGGTCATACTTTTACTTCCTCATATACACATACTAATCTGAATTCCTATCAGATCCTTCTTTCTTGTTCTTAAGATATGATACATTTATCCATATCATATTTCCAATTTCATGATACTCTTTAGATTGTATCAGAATGATTGCTTGATCAGGGCAATCAAAAAGATATCAATCTAAGAGTTTCCATACTCACTTTATCATCAATAGTTGTACACCTGATCAGGGTTTATAAGTACTGAGATCAAGTAGTATGCACTTACATGCAATCATATTCCTTTCTTTTCATACTACCATAACATAAGATTTAACATCCCTGGATTTTATCCAGGAATCTCTTCTATACCTCTTCCTCTTTCATAGAGGTAAGATCAATATAGAGCATTTAAAAGAATACTGAACATAATTCAAATTCTAGTTCTCATCATTTCATCCCTATATAGTAACCAATGGGGAAAACAATATCAACAATCCTCCTTTTTATAACAAAAAGGGTTTAGTGTACTCAACATGTACACATTTATAACATACCTTGTACTCATATCATGGTCTTACTAGTCTTATTACTGAAGCAAAAACTAAGCCATAGAATCTTACAGGTGAAAGGTTAAGACCTTTGCACTTACTTAGTGGCTACTTCTCTGGTACACTAGGCATTTATTGCACTATTAGTACCAAAAACTTGGTTGTTTAAAACCATTAGGTAAATGTCTCTAGAATTATATAGACCATTCCCTACTTCTCAGCTTATTGCCCCTTCTTGGGCACTACCATCACATATTTATTATCTGTCTGAACTCATGGATGAGTCCACTTTCTTGCCATAAGTTAATCTTTTCCACATTTTCCCTTGTTCCCACATGACTAATTCATTCAGGAACTCTTTTAAAGCTCAAGCTTTCTGTATTAAGGACTGATAACCTAGGTTGTAAGCCTAGCATCCAGTCCACTCATATGCATTATTGTTGCCCTAATCTTCCCAACAAGAGCATGATCATAGGATTCTATATCCCGATCAGGTCTTAATGGGGATTCTCAGGCACTCATTCTATTCTTGCATGATCCCTTGCACCTCTTCTTGGTGCAACAACATTGCCCTAAGCAATGTGTTCGTTGTGCTCTCCAGTCATTTTAAACTTTACCCTATCTCTGCACAAGCAGACATCATTATAGGGTATACTGGAGGACACTAACACAGACTCAATACCTTAGTCCTATGTCTCTGTAGACTCAGCGAACCTAGAGCTCTGATACCACTAATTGTAACGACTGTCTCGCGAAAAGAGGATTAACTAATGCGGAAGCGAATTATTTGCAACGGATTACTGAAAATCACTGAAAATTTAAAACTTTTTGCAAAGAGATCCATTCACAGGAAAACTCTTTAACCATGAACCAAAGTATTCCAAATTCATCCTGGTTCACAAGTACACAACCTGTACCATTCCTTTTCAAGGATTACAACATTGACTGTCCTGTTAACAAATATACACAGGCAGTATAAAAACTTCGAGGCACTAAGCCAAAACTCAGATTGATACATTTAAAACTCCGAGGACCTGAGAGTACAGAGACGACACATAAGACTACTATCTATATGACTAGACAGACAATATTTCCACCTAAGATCTTATTGTTGTCCCTGTTGTTGATGCTGCTCTTTCCCTATTCTAGGGTTTCTGCTCTGCCTTCCATGCATACCTAAAAATGTTTCCCACGGGGGTGAGACAATTGAAAATTGCCCCAGCGAGAGATATAACTCTCCGCCAAAAACATTGTTATTACAGTTTATCAAATTAAAACTGAGTAGGGGTTACTTTTACATTATCAGGCAGAATTATTCATCATAGAACAGAATAAGATAATCTCCATTCTCAAGGAGGTCATTGCATCTACCCATGGTAGATAAGTAATTCATCTGTCTACTTTGTAGAGAATATAAAGAAACATAATTAACATTTATCTACTAAGGAATGCACAAAGAAATGCAACATCAGCCAATGAATCTCCATATTCAATCCTTAAGCAAACATGCTATACGGCTGATTACATTTTACAATCACACTTATGCTCTGAGGAGATGAGATATACCGCTCATACTCCAACCGACCATTACGAAATCGCCTCGGTACCATACATAGGTCATCAAAAGAGCCGGATTCTTATGACCTCATCTGTCTCGGTCAGTACGAGACCACATGCAGGACATCTTGTGTCTCTACTAACTAGCTAGCCAGGGTATTCTGGCACCTTCGCTACAGAGTTACAGCGTCAACTGCACTCTCATCGCCAATCGAGAGATTTCTTGTTTATCTCCTCGATCCGACATTAAGTATCATTGGGAGATTCATGATACATCCATCCCGACATATTCATGAAGGATTGAGAGGTTTCTTGTTTACCTTCCAACAATCTCTTCAAGAGGACGTAAGGATATTTTTGCCCATTTACCCCCACATATTCAAAATATGTGCTCCGGGTTTTGCCGCGGGCACCCGTTTCACCATCACCTATTCCTGATGATGATGGATATATGGTCAGAGCACTACATGAATAGATTTCACTTGATTTATTAAGTACATTCTCATATTCTTTTAGCATCAGCCAAGTTCTCAAACATAACTTATTACAACAATGCTATAAAGAGACATGTACTACTTTTATCAGATATTTATCAGTCTTTCAAAGACCCTGGGAACTCAGTCCCTCATTTCAATACTGGGAATTAGCATCCCTTCACTTTCTCATCACCATAATCATATGGTTCTGGGTATTCAAACCCTTAACTCATCATTGAGCATTATTATACCTTTTTCAGGTAACTACCACCTTCAGGTCATCTGACTAAGGCATTCATGATACTTGTTACACAAGCATCACATCTGGCTCACGAGGCCATGGAATATCTTGTCACCTCTCACTAGGTAACAACTTACTCATGTGACTCATAAAAGTCCATGCATATTTCTTCTTTTACTAAGCAACAACAATATTAAGGCACATAATGCCAATCAACATTTATAATATAAATGTCACAGCTCATACTAGTTATATACATCATCTCATAATATTTGTATGGTTATTAGGCATGATAACAGTCATACAATATATTCATCACATCATGTGATGTGATAGTAACACCATTATTCTTCTACCAGGAATTAGGGTTTACTATCAAATAGGGCTTTTCATTCCCTTTACCCAAATTAGGGTTAGGGTTCCCCATTTCTCATTAATAAAGAGTTCATGATCTCATTATCTGTCCAACCCTTAATACATTATTCCATACCTCTGGGGCATTCAAGGATATCATATTTGATTATTCTAGAACACTACTTTCATCATATAGCATTAATGTTCATCAATTCAAGGTATGAGTTCATTTCTCATCCTTATCATGGTATGATTATATCATACACATCATTTGGGCTTAACCCCATTCTCAAGGTACATTAATTAACACTCATCAAGGTGTAACAACTCATTACATTTCATTGTAATAGTTGCATAACACACTTCATATGTTTCTTACCCAATTATATTGGATTTGAAGTACATCAAGGCATATAAACCCTGAAATGCTAAATGTGATAACTATCGTATCTTGATGTATCACTTTCTCATCATTTCAAACTCTGTTGAGTTATCCATCTTATCTTGTATTAAGGTATTTCCCTCTTAATACATTCCATCACTAATCTCTTACCTTTAGCATATAATGCAAAGGCCACACATTAGAATTGTGCAACTATCTCACAATGATATGGACTTATCTTAGTTTAAGGCATGACTTTATTATAAAGTTGCTTATAAACAATCATAATGATACACCCTCAACTAGGGTTTCTCATCACATATCTTATGTATCCTTCATCCAATTATATTGGACTTATAATCATATCAAGGTATACGATCATATGAGGTCACTTTCAAATCACATCTAAACCAAGCATAGAGCACCACGGCCATGCAACCAAGAACGGTCGTGCAAGGGAAGCCACCACGGTCGTTCTACCTTGCACGGTCGTGCAAAGTGAAGCTACCACGGTCGTGCTACAGAAGTTCCCCTCATGAATCATATTCAAGTATGAATTCTATTCTTTCATTAGGGATTAGGGTTTCACATACCATCTCCCTTCTTTAGAATAGGGATTACATATAGCATCACCCTTCATTAGGGTTTCATATCACGTTTCCCATATTCAAGGTTTACTAATCATTCCCAATTAGGGTTTCTCATGAAATCACCCTCAATTAGGGTTTCACATGGATACACCCTCAACTAGGGTTTCACATGGATACACCCTCAGTTAGGGTTTCACATGGATACACCCTCAACTAGGGTTTCACATGGATACACCCTCAACTAGGGTTTCATAAGGATACACCCTCAACTAGGGTTTGAGTTCAATAACCCTGTCAATTAGGGTTTATGTTCATGTTTAGGGTTTCATGATCTCTTTACTTAAGGATCATAACTCTTAACCACCACATGAATCATATCCATGTATGAATTCATGCTATCAACTTCTCAACTTGAATAGGTCACATCACCCTTTAGTTGAGTACATACAACTATGATTAACATAGTGTATCAAGTCATTGGCCCTATAAGCAATTAGGAATTCATCCCTTAATTGGCACTAATCCCTTAAGTACTATTCGGGTTTAAACCTTTGTACCTTCTTTGATTATCATTACTAATCAACATTGGATCAATGGATCATTCATCATCTTGATTCTCAAGAGATTCAATCACATTGGACCTCCATTACATAGGGTATCCAATTGAATTAGGGTTTTCAATGTTGATTCCTTCAATCATTGAATTCATGGAACCAGTCATCAATTGGACCTACCCTCATACTTCAATTGAGTTTAATAGGTCAACCTTCAACTGATTTGACTCTCAATTGACCCTCAATTGATCATCAATTAGGGTTTGATTCAATTGAATTAGGGTTTGGAATCGATGATTCAACAACACTAATCAATGTAAGACTAGTTGCTTTGAAACCATTGAACCATCATCCAAATTGGGTATGACCTGACCCCAAACGGTCTTGAGGTCGTTTGGATGACCTCCAAATGGTCTTGAGGTCGTTTGGATGACCTCCAAACGGTCTTGAGACCGTTTGCCCATCATATCACTCAAATCTAAGCAATCCAATTAGGGTTTGGTTCATTGGATTGATCACCAAATCAGCATTACATTGTTTAACAGCTTGGTACCTTTAGACCTTCAAACACCTAACCATACTCAACACTAGACCTCCAAACGGTCTTGGGTGACCACCAAACGGTCTTGAGATCGTTTGGATGAGCTCCGAATGGTCTTGAGACCGTTTGGCTCATCCAACCTTTGGACTTTAGTGAAAAATCATCATGGATTGGTCTATCGAGTTGATCAACAAATCAGCATTGAGTTGCAGTATGATTTGGTACCTTTGGACCTTCAATTGATCAACTATACTTGACCCCAGACCTCCAAACGGTCTTGGGGTGATCCCCAAACGGTCTTGAACCCGTTTGGATGATCCCCAAACGGTCTTGAACCCGTTTGGGCTAATCAACCCAAAATCTCAACTTAACTCATTGGAATTTTAGCACTGTTTTCAATTAGGGGTTTCCTAATTGAATAGCCTTCAACTCACGATTCCTTGGGAGTTAACCCCTCAAATTTGGAGAGTCATTAACCAACATAATTATGAACAGGAATCCCAAACGGTCAACGCTTGGTCAACTCACTCAAACGGTCTTGAACCCGTTTTCCCAAGCAGGTCAAGTTATTCAGGTTGAAAATCAGCACTTAATTCAATTAGGTTTTCCTAATTGATTAGCCTTCAACCTATGATTCCTTTGGATTTAACCCCTTAAATTTGGAGGGTCATTAACCAACATCAGTATGAACAGGAATACCAAACGGTAAACGCTTGGTCTACCATATCAAACGGTCTTGAACCCGTTTTCCCAAGCAGGTCAAGTTATTCAGGTTGAAAATCAGCACTTAATTCAATTAGGTTTTCCTAATTGATTAGCCTTCAACCTATGATTACTTTGGAGTTAACCCCTCAAATTTGGAGGATCATTATTCTACATAATTAGGAACGAGATTCCCAAACGGTCAATGCTTGGTCAACTCCTTCAAACGGGTTTGAACCCGTTTTCCACCAAACGGTTTGCAACCCGTTTGGTCACCAAACGGTTTTGGTGAAACCGTTTGGTCCCAACTTTTGAGATCCTTTGCTCCCAAGATATTTGGTGAGGTGCTTGATTATGATGATGTCATCATCATCTTCCTTCGTGCACCCAAGAACAGCAACCGTTCTTGATGGAATTTGCAGCAAAGAAACAAAAGTGTATAAAATTGAAGAAATCAATCAACAAAGCATAGAAGATTGATGCAATAGCAATGTTTGAGGGTTTAAGTTATAAAACCCGCCTCCAATTGAGCTCCAAAGCTCCAATATCACGCCATTAATGGTGTATGAAGCTCTTGCAACTCCCCCTAGGCTCTTCCTCAAGCTTTTGATTGTAAAAGTTGGCTAGGGTTGAAGAGGAGATCGAAATAAGAAGGAATCCATAATTTATTTTCGATTTCCACCATGAAATCATGAAGAACGAAGGTCAAGGGCTTACCAACAGGTTGGGGACGTGCTCCCTGCTCCTCCCTAGCTCCTTGGTTGGTTTTGCAAGCAAGGGGAAGAAAGAAATCCGAAAAGGCCTTGGTTTGGGCTTGGAAATGGCACTTTTATAAGGAAATTGATGAGAGAGAAAATGCCTTATAAAAATCCAATTAATCCCAATAAAGTGGCCGCCTCTTCCCCCTAAACTACCTTGGGTACGAGGCACCTTCCTTGCCTTTAATTCTCCTTCATTATCCTCAATTTAAAGAAAAGAAAATTAAGCACCTTAATGCTTATAATATAATATCCCACATGTGAGTGGATATTACTTTTCTTTATAAAAAGGTGAGTGGAATTTCACCTACTTAAGATATTTTCGTTCCTTATCTTGTTAAAGGAACGTCCATCCTTATTCAAAATCAACCCAAAACATTTTGGTTGAAAGCCCTTCAATTATTTTTATTCATTTTTGCCCTAAATCGAATTAGGGTTTCAATTAGGCATTATTCTTGATTATTTTAATGTCAAGATTCTCTCTCCTACAACTTAATTCAAATGAGGAGTCCCTCTCATTTTCTTTGATCTAAATGGTGCTAAGAAACATTAGGGACCTTGTTGAAGTGGTAATTTGCATATTGAATCCTAGATTTTGGGTAAATTGTACATTACACCAAAACTAGGTTTTAATGCACAAGGATTGCTTTACAAGCTTAATCTTGGTGTCCAAGCTTGTGGAAACCATACCACTACATCATATTCATTCTTATGATGTATCAACATCATAGAAACATCTTATCATGCAACATTTGCAATTTAACCCCTCAACTTGGGTAATTTGCACTTTAGTCCAAAATAAGCAAACATTGCTTCAACATTGTTCAAACAGGACCAAAATTGAAACATAGGTTCCTTTTGAGCCTTAATTACTTTTCACAAGATGATATTAAGCATATAATCATCTTTCTTAATCAAAACACCTAGGGTTAAAGCATAACCCAGGTCAGGGATGTTACAAATTATAAACCCCTAACAAGGATTTCGTCCCCGAAATCCCAGATAAAGGGAACAGATATTATTCATGCATCATATCATCATGTCTCTTCATAACACCTCATTGTTATGTAGACATCATAGAACTTTGATCAGCACAAAGTTCCTTCACACAATATTCTCATAGAGTCAAATGAGAACTTATCTTAAAGACATATTTAGTTGTTATGTTTATGCAAAGCATAAACCCCTAACATATGATGTTCATATCATTTTTTATAATCAGACTGATTTCATAGTTGACCATTCCAGGAAGCCAATCTAAACCATCTGATAATTCTCAGACACCATAATCTCTTACCTTGGTATCAGTCGCATGTGTTGAAAACACATTATATTCTCATCTTTCTTTTATCATATTTACAACTTTATAGAACAGGGATCACCTCCCTTGTTCTCTTTCTCATCATTTGAGGGTCATACTTTTACTTCCTCATATACACATCCTGATCTGAATTCCTATCAGATCCTTCTTTCTTGTTCTTAAGATATGATACATTTATCCCTATCATATTTCCAATTTCATGATACTCTTTAGATTGTATCAGAATGATTGCTTGATCAGGGCAATCAAAAAGATATCAATCTAAGAGTTTCCATACTCACTTTATCATCAATAGTTGTACACCTGATCAGGGTTTACAAGTATTGAGATCAAGTAGTATGCACTTACATGCAATCATATTCCTTTCTTTTCATATTACCATAACATAAGATTTAACATCCCTGGATTTTATCCAGGAATCTCTTCTATACATCTTCCTCTTTCATAGAGGTAAGATCAATATAGAGCATTTAAAAGAATACTGAACATAATTCAAATTCTAGTTCTCATCATTTCATCCCTATATAGCAACCAATGGGGAAAACAATATCAACAATCCTCCTTTTTATAACAAAAAGGGTTTAGTGTACTCAACATGTACACATTTATAACATACCTTGTACTCATATCATGGTCTTACTAGTCTTATTACTGAAGAAAAAACTAAGCCATAGAATCTTACAGGTGAAAGGTTAAGACCTTTGCACTTACTTAGTGGCTACTTCCCTGGTACACTAGGCATTTATTGCACTATTAGTACCAAAAACTTGGCTGTTTAAAACCATTAGGTAAATGTCTCTAGAATTATAGAGACCATTCCCTACTTCTCAGCTTATTGTCCCTTCTTGGGCACTACCATCACATATTTATTATCTGTCTGAACTCATGGTAGAGTCCACTTTCTTGCCATAAGTTAATCTTTTCCACATTTTCCCTTGTTCCCACATGACTAATTCATTCAGGAACTCTTTTAAAGCTCAAGCTTTCTGTATTAAGGACTGATAACCTAGGTTGTAAGCCTAGCATCCAGTCCACTCATATGCATTACTGTTGCCCTAATCTTCCCAACAAGAGCATGATCATAGGATTCTCTATCCCGATCAGGCCTTAATGGGGATTCTCAGGCACTCATTCTATTCTTGCATGATCCCTTGCACCTCTTCTTGGTGCAACAACATTGCCCTAAGCAATGTGTTCGTTGTGCTCTCCAGTCATTTTAAACTTTACCCTTTCTCTGCACAAGCAGAAATCATTATAGGGTATACTGGAGGACACTAACACAGACTCAATACCTTAGTCCTATGTCTCTGTAGACTCAGCGAACCTAGAGCTCTGATACCACTAATTGTAACGACCGTCTCGCGAAAAGAGGATTAACTAATGCGGAAGCGAATTATTTGCAACGGATTACTAAAAATCACTAAAAATTTAAAACTTTTTGCAAAGAGATCCATTCACAGGAAAACTCTTTAACCATGAACCAAAGTATTCCAAATTCATCCTGGTTCACAAGTACACAACCTGTACCATTCCTTTTCAAGGATTACAACATTGACTGCCCTGTTAACAAATATACACAGGCAGTATAAAAACTTCGAGGCACTAAGCCAAAACTCAGATTGATACATTTAAAACTCCGAGGACCTGAGAGCACAGAGACGACACATAAGACTACTATCTATATGACTAGACAGACAATATTTCCACCTGAGATCTTATTGCTGTCCCTGCTGTTGCTGCTGCTCTTTCCCTATTCTAGGGTTTCTGCTCTGCCTTCCATGCATACCTAAAAATGTTTCCCACAGGGGTGAGACAATTGAAAATTGCCCCAGCGAGAGATATAACTCTCCGCCAAAAACATTGTTATTACATTTTATCAAATTAAAACTGAGTAGGGGTTACTTTTACATTATCAGGCAGAATTATTCATCATAGAACAGAATAAGATAATCTCCATTCTCAAGGAGGTCATTGCATCTACCCATGGTAGATAAGTAATTCATCTGTCTACTTTGTAGAGAATATAAAGAAACATAATTAACATTTATCTACTAAGGAATGCACAAAGAAATGCAACATCAGCCAATGAATCTCCGTATTCAATCCTTAAGCAAACATGATATACGGATGATTACATTTTACAATCACACTTATGCTCTGAGGAGATGAGATATACCGCTCATACTCCAACCGATCATTACGAAATCGCCTCGGTACCATACATAGGTCATCAAAAGAGCCGGATTCTTATGACCTCATCTGTCTCGGTCAGTACGAGACCACATGCAGGACATCTCGTGTCTCTGCTAACTAGCTAGCCAGGGTATTCTGTCACCTTCGCTACAGAGTTACAGCGTCAACTGCACTCTCATCGCCAATCGAGAGATTTCTTGTTTATCTCCTCGATCTGACATTAAGTATCATTGGGAGATTCATGATACATCCATCCCGACATATTCATGAAGGATTGAGAGGTTTCTTGTTTACCTTCCAACAATCTCTTCAAGAGGACGTAAGGATATTTTCGCCCATTTACCCCCACATATTCAAAATATGTGCTCCGGGTTTTGCCGCGGGCACCCGTTTCACCATCACCTATTCCTGACGATGATGGATCTATGGTCAGAGCACTACATGAATAGATTTCACTTGATTTATTAAGTACATTCTCATATTCTTTTAGCATCAGCCAAGTTCTCAAACATAACTTATTACAACAATGCTATAAAGAGACATGTACTACTTTTATCAGATATTTATCAGTCTTTCAAAGACCCTGGGAACTCAGTCCCTCATTTCAATACTGGGAATTAGCATCCCTTCACTTTCTCATCACCATAATCATATGGTTCTGGGTATTCAAACCCTTAACTCATCATTGAGCATTATTATACCTTTTTCAGGTAACTACCACCTTCAGGTCATCTGATTAAGGCATTCATGATACTTGTTACACAAGCATCACATCTGGCTCACAAGGCCATGGAATATCTTGTCACCTCTCACTAGGTAACAACTTACTCATGTGACTCATAAAAGTCCATGCATATTGCTTCTTTTACTAAGCAACAACAACATTAAGGCACATAATGCCAATCAACATTTATAATATAAATGTCACATCTCACACTAGTTATATACATCATCTCATAATATCTGTATGGTTATTAGGCATGATAACAGTCATACAAGATATTCATCACATCATGTGATGTGATAGTAACACCATTATTCTTCTGCCAGGAATTAGGGTTTACTATCAAATAGGGCTTTTCATTCCCTTTACCCAAATTAGGGTTAGGGTTCCCCATTTCTCATTAATAAAGAGTTCATGATCTCATTATCTGTCCAACCCTTAATACATTATTCCATACCTCTGGGGCATTCAAGGATATCATATTTGATTGTTCTAGAACACTACTTTCATCATATAGCATTAATGATCATCAATTCAAGGTATGAGTTCATTTCTCATCCTTATCATGGTATGATTATATCATACACATCATTTGGGCTTAACCCCATTCTCAAGGTACATTAATTAACACTCATCAAGGTGTAACAACTCATTACATTTCATTGTAATAGTTGCATAACACACTTCATATGTTTCTTACCCAATTATATTGGATTTGAAGTACATCAAGGCATATAAACCCTGAAATGCTGAATGTGATAACTATCGTATCTTGATGTATCACTTTCTCATCATTTCAAACTCTGTTGAGTTATCCATCTTATCTTGTATTAAGGTATTTCTCTCTTAATACATTCCATCACTAATCTCTTACCTTTAGCATATAATGCAAAGGCCACACATTAGAATTGTGCAACTATCTCACAATGATATGGACTTATCTTAGTTTAAGGCATGACTTTATTATAAAGTTGCTTATAAACAATCACAATGATACACCCTCAACTAGGGTTTCTCATCACATATCTTATGTATCCTTCATCCAATTATATTGGACTTATAATCATATCAAGGTATATGATCATATGAGGTCACTTTCAAATTACATCTAAACCAAGCATAGAGCACCACGGCCGTGCAACCAAGAACGGCCGTGCAAGGGAAGCCACCACGGCCGTGCTACCTTGCACGATCGTGCAAAGTGAAGCTACCACGGTCGTGCTACAGAAGTTCCCCTCATGAATCATATTCAAGTATGAATTCTATTCTTTCATTAGGGATTAGGGTTTCACATACCATATCCCTTCTTTAGAATAGGGATTACATATAGCATCACCCTTCATTAGGGTTTCATATCACGTTTCCCATATTCAAGGTTTACTAATCATTCCCAATTAGGGTTTCTCATGAAATCACCCTCAATTAGGGTTTCACATGGATACACCCTCAACTAGGGTTTCACATGGATACACCCTCAGTTAGGGTTTCACATGGATACACCCTCAACTAGGGTTTCACATGGATACACCCTCAACTAGGGTTTCCTAAGGATACACCCTCAACTAGGGTTTGAGTTCAATAACCCTGTCCATTAGGGTTTATGTTCATGTTTAGGGTTTCATGATCTCTTTACTTAAGGATCATAACTCTTAACCACCACATGAATCATATCCATGTATGAATTCATGCTATCAACTTCTCAACTTAAATAGGTCATATCACCCTTTAGTTGAGTACATAAAACTATGATTAACATAGTGTATCAAGTCATTGGCCCTATAAGCAATTAGGAATTCATCCCTTAATTGGCACTAATCCCTTAGGTACTATTCGGGTTTCAACCTTTGTACCTTCTTTGATTATCATTACTAATCAACATTGGATCAATGGATCATTCATCATCTTTATTCTCAAGAGATTCAATCACATTGGACCTCTATTACATAGGGTATCCAATTGAATTAGGGTTTTCAATGTTGATTCCTTCAATCATTGAATTCATGGAACCAGTCATCAATTGGACCTACCCTCATACTTCAATTGAGTTTAATAGGTCAACCTTCAACTGATTTGACTCTCAATTGACCCTCAATTGATCATCAATTAGGGTTTGATTCAATTGAATTAGGGTTTGGAATCGATGATTCAACAACACTAATCAATGTAAGACTAGTTGCTTTGAAACCATTGAACCATCATCCAAATTGGGTATGACCTGACCCCAAACGGTCTTGAGGTCGTTTGGATGACCTCCAAACGGTCTTGAGGTCGTTTGGATGACCTCCAAACGGTCTTGAGACCGTTTGCCCATCATATCACTCAAATCTAAGCAATCCAATTAGGGTTTGGTTCATTGGATTGATCACCAAATCAGCATTACATTGTTTAACAGCTTGGTACCTTTAGACCTTCAAACACCTAACCATACTCAACCCTAGACCTACAAACGGTCTTGGGTGACCACCAAACGGTCTTGAGACCATTTGGATGAGCTCCAAACGGTCTTGAGACCGTTTGGCTCATCCATCCTTTGGACTTTAGTGAAAAATCATCATGGACTGGTCTATCGAGTTGATCAACAAATCAGCATTGAGTTGCAGTATGATTTGGTACCTTTGGACCTTCAATTGATCAACTATACTTGACCACAGACCTCCAAACGGTCTTGGGGTGATCTCCAAACGGTCTTGAACCCGTTTGGATGATCCCCAAACGGTCTTGAACCCGTTTGGGCTAATCAACCCAAAATCTCAACTTAACTCATTGGAATTTTAGCACTGTTTTCAATTAGGGTTTTCCTAATTGAATAGCCTTCAACTAACGATTCCTTGGGAGTTAACCCCTCATATTTGTAGAGTCATTAACCAACATAATTATAAACAGGAATCCCAAACGGTCAATGCTTTGTCAACTCACTCAAACGGTCTTGAACCCGTTTACCCAAGCAGGTCAAGTTATTCAGGTTGAAAATCAGCACTTAATTCAATTAGGTTTTACTAATTGATTAGCCTTCAACCTATGATTCCTTTGGAGTTAACCCCTAAAATTTGGAGGGTCATTAACCAACATCATTATGAACAGGAATACCAAACGGTCAACGCTTGGTCTACCATATTAAACGGTCTTGAACCCGTTTTCCCAAGCAGGTCAAGTTATTCAGGTTGAAAATCAGCACTTAATTCAATTAGGTTTTCCTAATTGATTAGCCTTCAGCCTATGATTACTTTGGAGTTAACCCCTCAAATTTGGAGGATCATTAGTCTACATAATTAGGAACGAGATTCCCAAACGGTCAACACTTGGTCAACTCCTTCAAACGGGTTTGAACCCGTTTTCCACCAAACGGTTTGCAACCCGTTTGGTCACCAAACGGTTTTGGTGAAACCGTTTGGTCCCAACTTTTGAGATCGTTTGCTCCCAAGATATTTGGTGAGGTGCTTGATTATGATGATGTCATCATCATCTTCCTTCGTGCACCCAAGAACAGCAACCGTTCTTGATGGAATTTGCAGCAAAGAAACAAAAGTGTATAAAATTGAAGAAATCAATCAACAAAGCATAGAAGATTGATGCAATAGCAATGTTTGAGGGTTTAAGTTATAAAACCCGCCTCCAATTGAGCTCCAAAGCTCCAAGATCACGCCATTAATGGTGGATGAAGCTCTTGAAACTCCCTCTAGGCTCTTCCTCAAGCTTTTGATTGTAAAAGTTGGCTAGGGTTGAAGAGGAGATCGAAATAAGAAGGAATCCATAATTTATTTTCGATTTCCACCATGAAATCATGAAGAACGAAGGTCAATGGCTTACCAACAGGTTGGGGACGTGCTCCCTGTTCCTCCCTAGCTCCTTGGTCGGTTTTGCAAGCAAGGGGAAGAAAGAAATCCGAAAAGGCCTTGGTTTGGGCTTGGAAATGGCACTTTTATAAGGAAATTGATGAGAGAGAAAATGCCTTATAAAAATCCAATTAATCCCAATAAAGTGGCCGCCTCTTCCCCCTAAACTACCTTGGGTACGAGGCACCTTCCTTGACTTTAATTCTCCTTCATTATCCTCAATTTAAAGAAAAGCAAATTAAGCACCTTAATGCTTATAATATAATATCCCACATGTGAGTGGATATTACTTTTCTTTATAAAAAGGTGAGTGGAATTTCACCTACTTCAGATATTTTCGTTCCTTATCTTGTTAAAGGAACGTCCATCCTTATTCAAAATCAACCCAAAACATTTTGGTTGAAAGCCCTTCAATTATTTTTATTCATTTTTGCCCTAAATCGAATTAGGGTTTCAATTAGGCATTATTCTTGATTATTTTAATGTCAAGATTCTCTCTCCTACAACTTAATTCAAATGAGGAGTTCCTCTCATTTTATTTGCTCTAAATGGTGCTAAGAAACATTAGGGACCTTGTTGAAGTGGTAATTTTCATATTGAACTCTAGATTTTGGGTAAATTGCACATTACACCAAAACTAGGTTTTAATGCACAAGGATTGCTTTACAAGCTTAATCTTGGTGTCCAAGCTTGTGGAAACCATACCACTACATCATATTCATTCTTATGATGTCTCAACATCAGAGGAACATATTATCATGCAACATTTGCAATTTAACCCCTCAACTTGGGTAATTTGCACTTTAGTCCAAAATAAGCAAACATTGCTTCAACATTGTTCAAACAGGACCAAAATTGAAACATAGGTTCCTTTTGAGCCTTAATTACTTTTCACAAGATGAGATTAAGCATATAATCATCTTTCTTAATCAAAACACCTAGGGTTAAAGCATAACCCAGGTCAGGGATGTTACAAACATGGTGTAGACTAGTGTAGCTACTCTAGACAACGAGCGCCATATGTCTAGGGTTTCTCTTCCCTTGATGCACGTCATTTCCAAATAGTGCAACATCCCATACCACTACACTACAAGGAAAGAACGACATCTAAGGACTTGCTACTCAACAAGCACCAGTCTAGACCTAGTTCTCAGACATCTGGGTTCTAACCTAGAGGCTAGGTCAGATCTAGTCTCTAAAAGATGACTAATCTAACCCTAAATATTATTAAGGTCAAGGTTTTCTTTAGTTTGAGTTGCATAATGAGCAAATGTCAGGCTTTTCTATTGTTCATGCTCTGATACCACATGTGACGTCCCCGGATTTTCTAAAACTTAATCTGATGTGTGATGTCCAAATTGAAACCTCACCTCAGCGAGAATCCCAATTTAAACACCCCACACTAGGCTAAGAAGTAGAAAATCAGAGGAAGTGCATGTATATGATTATGAACTACCACTAAACATGTTGTAATTGATTATGAACAATGAAATAAGATCATATGAATGAAATATGTTACATGAGGTGTTAATCTTAGTGCTTAATAAAGATGAAAAATATAGTTTGATAGTTAGCACAACATAATGTTGATGACACCTTGATGTATGAGTTAATCTTATTTAACCCCTTTGGAACATGATAATATGATGTGGAAATCCTAATGCATGGGTAAATATAAGGATACAACCCTAGCATATGAGATATGTAATGGCATAACCTAATCTTCTAAACCTTGAGTCAACCTCGAATGGAGTGTTTGTGCACCAAGATGGTTGTAAACCCCCCCCCCTTCCCTAATAGTGCTTTGGATACATGGTTCTAGGTAACCTTTGCGGATATGTTACACATAAAATGGTGCCTACATGTGGATGAGAGCAAAATAAGGTTTTCCCCAGGAAGTATGAGTATGGTGTACTTTTGAGGATGAAAGTTCTTTTAAGATGTATATGATGTGAAAGACTGGATTTCTGGCTTAATTTCGAGGACGAAATCTCCAATAAGGTGTGTAGGATGTGATAGACTGAACTTTTGGAATCTTCAAATGTTCAACGACATAGGTCAATTCATGTGGGTTTGAGTAATTTAAAGTAGTTATAAGTAATTTGATAAAGCATGGATATTATTTGGTATTGAAATCATGATTGTAATTCTTAAGTTTATGACTTTTTGGAATTTAATTGAGTGGGAAAACAGTTGAGTTTTGGGACCAAGATTTGGGGGAGATATGTATGGTATGATAACAAAAGGCTATGTTCATGGTTTCATAACTCTTGATATTCCTATATGGAGTTACTTAGGTACGAATTTAGCGATGATGTGCTTTTTTTAGATACCATGCATCAAGGTCTAATATCTTCCAACCATAAGTTGTGATACACCTAGTTTGGTTAGGTGGTTGTGACCTGTGCATGAATGAGCAACAGATTGGCCTTCACGAGAGCTCATCTTATCCCTTAGATATCAATGGATGGTGTTGCACTCTCCTCTTACCTTCAGTCAAATGTGAGACGTGGGGAAGGACAAGGCAACAACTTCCCATCACCGCACGATGTGGTCATGGCTTTGAGAACGTGGGATAAGAATCGAGACGAGGGAGGGAGTCCCACCTCCTCATATGTACTAGTTATCAATCGCACCTCACAGATGGGGAGCATCGTGAGAGGAAGTTGTTATAGTAGAAGACTGGAAGTGTGAAGAGAGGACCAAAGGAAAAGCCATGGTGGTAGCAAGATTAGTGACGAGGAGGCCCAAACACCCTGGGATAGAGCCACGGTGGCATGCTTGAGCATGGATCCACGCCAATGCTTGAGAGGAGATGCGAAGCGGCGTCGAACCCTTGCGGCGGCCGGAGTAGAAGGGATTGTGCCGACGGAACACAAGACCCATGGAGCCCAGGATGAAGATGGAGGGGGATGTCGAAGGAAGCACATAGAAAGGGAGAATAGGGGAGAACCACCAAGACCTAGCTCCCGCGATTGCCGTTCCTCCTTGCTCAAGCCACGAAAGTGCTTGAGAACGCAGTCAGAGGCGCCTGAGTCATGGACACAGAGGAGGAAGGAGACCGCAGTGGCAGTGCCTTGGGAAGAGCATTCCCGTCAGTGGCGGCAATCTGTGAGAGAGAGCAGGTGCATGCTCAGTGTGAAGGCAAGGAAGAGGAGGACTCACGGATGTAGCCGCAGAGGAGCTCCGCAGAGCCCTAGCCCCAACGGCAGCACCAAGAACACCCACAGACGCAGGCGATAGTGGCAGTTTGTAGAAGTGAGAAAGAGAGATCGGGAGGTGCCGAGCTCCTTGCAATGGTCGGAGTGGGCAAGGAGAAGACGATGCAACCACGGAGACACCATGAGCAGGCCACAGCGGCGCCCGCTGTCCCAGCAGACGACGCACGCAAACGTCGCGAGAAGGGGAAAGAATGAAAGAAAGGAGGATCGGGTCTGCTGCCTTGAATCGGACCCAGATCAAATGTGAACCGCCGACTCAACCAAGTGAGAGTCGTAGCCCTAGTAGCAACGTGGCAGTGGTCGATTGGTCCAAAAAGGTAAGAAATCTGAATAATCTACATATCTTGTATAATTCATAGTAATTAGTATATTTATCAGAAAATTACAAATAAGGTACCAAAATTCTCATAAAAATGAGTAGAACACAGTAGAATTATAATATCATGCTTTTGATGCACGAATCTCAGTGATATCATGTAATATGTGTAATGCTTGTTTAATGGATAATAAATAGAAAATGATGACATAAAATCATGGAAAAATATCAATAAGTCCATATTTATGTTTAGAATGCATATGATGTCAGGTATGGTCATGTTTATGCATGAAAGCATATAATTTGATTAATATGGCTATTTAGGGCTAATAACCCTAAATAAAATGCAATAAATACGTACATGATCAATAAATGATGAAATTTATAGAAAACCCTCATATTTGTAACTGGAAGATAATATGTAAATCTGAGATCAGTTTTATACACGGAATTCATGTTATATGAAGAGCACCCTTAATACATGTGATGTAACCCTAATATGGTTAATGGAAGTGACATAATGTTAAATATGTTCACATAATAATGTGACACATGAGTATATCCAGTTGATGAACTATAATCTGGAAAATGACATCAGTAAGATAATTCCAAGACAAGAATGCAAGTGATAATGAAAATATCCTAATGTGACAAGATAAATCCTAATGAACACGAATAGGGTTAAGATGAGATGTAAGAAGATGAGAACCTGATGGTGATATATTATCTTGTCTTAATCAGGGTTTACCAGGATATAGTAGACATCAGGAATGTGGTATAGATTGTGATGTCTCTTTGGAAGGTACACCATTACCTCTTACTTGGCTTATTATACAATAAGCTTGTGTTATATGTGTACTAGAATACTTGGTATATGATATTGGATGAATGATTGCTCTTGTATGATATGTTGCCTGATTTTCCGTACTTATGGCTATGAACACATGAAACATAATATATTTGATCCATTATATGAAAGCACTATATCTCTTTGGTAAGCATAGTGCAAGTGAGTGATCTATCTCTTTGGTAAGCAGATCACATGTACAATGATCTATCTCTTTGGTAAGCAGATCATGAGGCATGGATGCATCTATCCCATTGGTAGGCAGATGCACAAGCATATAATGGAAAATGAGCTTAAAATATGTGTTCTCTTTTATTAATGAATATCTTTGTGCAAGTACACACTTTTCTTATATTTCTTTAATGCTGCCAAGTATTAGTTTTATTTTATTGCCAAGATATAATGAGAGGTATAATAAAGACACGTAGGCGTACTCAGTACAACATTCTTGAATATTGTGCTGGCGTGTACCGCATGTAATCTTTTGTTTAGGTTGTGGTTATGCTCTTGAAGACCAGGATAGTGAGAGTTGTGTGGCGAGCTGATGTACAGGTGGACATGTTGTCTTAAGATCTTGTAGTTTAGTGGTAGTGCATGTATATGTTAAAGTTTGTTGTTCAATGTGTAATATCAAATGTTGTAACAATTCATGTTGTAATTATATGTTGAATGGTGAACATGTGTGTATGGTTTTATTATTGTTCATGTACATGTGCTACTGATTGTTTCCTTATGACTTCCTCTGATTTTCTGCTTCTTAGCCTAGTGTGGGGTGTTTAAATTGGGATTCTCGCTGAGGTGAGGTTTCAATTTGGACATCACACATCAGATTAAGTTTTAGAAAATCTGGGGACGTCACAGGCCTCAAATTATCACCTTTGAGAGATAGAGAGAGATTGGGATATTATGGAGAGATCCACATGTAACAAGTAGAACTATCTCTCTTATAAGATCCCTACTTTATTGTACTTATTGTAGCAAATGATCACACTTAAGAAATGAGTAGAGGTTCTAGAGGCACAAACTCTCAAGTAATAATATAGGATCATAGGTGGGGACCTAGTAGTACACTTCAACATGTCCTATTTATAAATAAGAATGTCTACTAGCAAGTATAAATAGTTACGACAAATTCTAACGTTTTAGGGGATGATAGGATGTTTTGATGGATATATTTTGACATTGTATCCCCTTTAATAGCTATGTTCGCACTTTGCAAAAAGTAATAGCTACATTGTCATAAATTGATTTTAGGATTATAGATCTTGTCTAATGGAGCTAGTACAAAAATCCTCACTAGTACATTTTTTACCCTTGGTATCACTTTTCTTAATGTCGGTTTCCACAAAAACTCACACTACAAGCCTATATCATCAGTTGGTAAAACATAAACGTAACTAATGGTTAAGTCTTGCCAATTAGGAAAAAACACATGTACCGTCTTTTTTTGTAAAGTTGGTTTCTTAGGGTAGGAGAGACATCACAAACATCCTATAAAATTCAATTTTCCAGGAAAAAATTGATATGGACATTTAGCATTGGTGGTACAGAAACTAATGACACAACCCTTCCCACAAAATAAATTATGCCTCCAAAAAGCCTTTATCGTTGGTTATTCTCTATAAAAACTATTGTCATAGGTTGTGTTTAGTATGAAATATTTTTATCTCCAAAAAGTATGTGGTGTCGGTTCCTTCTTACAGAATTGACAATATTGAGTTCCTATCATGTATCCTGTGAAAAATATTCCACCCTCCCTATATTGGTTTATGCCATTTGTTTTAGTCTTGAAACAAACAACATAGGTCTTACTAAGGACGGTAATTTTTATGTCGAATAATGACATATGTCGTTGGTATTTAAGTGTCTAACTGACAGTAGAGCTAACCTTTGTCATGGGTTTTGCTGACCAAATCGACAACTAAGTTCTTAGTGAGGTTGGTATTTTTTATTAGAGATAAGAACATATATTGTCAATTTCTAAGTGTTCAATCAAGTTAGATGTTAAACTCTATCATTAGTTTTGTTGACCAAATTGATGACCAAAGTCTTAGTGTCGATTTTTTTTGCATCAACGGTGACTAAGTTCTACTTAATTCCACCCATGAAACTTTCTTTCCCCAATTATATGTTTCATCACGTGATACCTATATCAAGCTCTAGAGAAGCTCTGCTACTCACCTACTATTGCTACTATTATGTCATCACCACCGTCATTTTTGTCTCAGTCGCTTCTTCCTTCTAAGCTACTATTATTCTGCCTTTGGCCATCACATCACTGCACTCTCCTCTATACACCACGTCGTCAATTCATCTAGTTGTCGGAACTATTGTTGCCACTTGAGCCACCACTGTTGCAGCTGCTTCTTGAGCTACTTGCTTCCACCCTCTACTCATTAGGAGTAAATTGTGGATAGCCCCCAGTTTGAGATGTTCTTAAACACTTAATCTCACTTAGGATGTAAGAATTTGGTTTTCAAGATGTTTCATAAGCACTTTACCATTTGTTCTAAGTACATATGTAGGTAGGTATATGCCCATATACATCGATGAACTTGGAAAATTGTGGGGAAGTGTTGTCGAAATGTTCTTTAAAATTGAATACACGTTATATACCTACTAGTGAGATAAGGGTTCAATAATGGGATAGGTGGTACACATTCATCACTAAACCCTAAACCCTAAAACCATATCTCTAAACCCTAATCTCTAAACACTTGATAAAACACTCATTTTTATGTGATCATATAATGGATCAATCATGGATGTCCATTCCAAATCATTGTGCTCTAAAGTTTATTATTGGTGTTGATCAAATTATGAGATTTATAGAGGAACATAGAAATGACATGGAGATATGTTCTTAAGTCCATGTAGGAATTGCAGTAACAACATGAAAGTTGACATTGTTAACAAAATCAAAAGTCATGTTATGTGCAACGGGATTGTACAGGGCTATACATAATGGTACCGGCATGGTGAGATTCCTACTATGAGACTAGTAGATGTCAATTACATTACTTGTATTGAATAAAAATTACCTACGATCGAATCGATTCCTATAGACATGGACAATGTGATACTAGATAGTTGTTAGGTAAATCTTACTAATCCACCTTCCTTATTTAGAAACATTCTGCATGATGTTTAGAGAGCATTATAATTTAGTTGTACTAAGTTTATGTAATTGAGCATTGTGTTGAGATTGTATGCTCTGAAGGCTAACAATACATTGAGGGATAAACGCTTCACATCTATGTTGTCTTTGTTAAAGAAATTTTTTATGAAGACAAAGAGCTTTCAACCTCAACATACAAAATAAATAAAATGTTGTGCCCAATGAGAATGAAGGCTAAGAAGATGCATGCATGCCTAAATGACTATTTGTTATTTCAAAAGGAATATATCAATTTAATATATTGTAAACAATGTGGGGCACCAAGGTAAAAAATGACAACTTTGGGTAAGACCAAAACTACATCTCCTGTCGAGGTGGTGTGGTATCTATCTATAATACCATGATTTCAATGCTTGTTTGTCAATAATATGGATGCACATAATTGATCACGACATTCAGAGGTAAAGAAAAATAATGATGGGATCCTACAACATATGTATGATTCCCCATAATGGAAGGAAATTGATTTCTTGAACCCTAATTTGGTGAAGAAGTTAGGAATCTACTTGGGCTTTGTACCTGCAAGATGGATCCATATGACACATTTAGATGTCAATGTAACACTCGACATGTTATGATTGTTATATATGATCTTCCTCCTTGGTTGTGTAGGAAGAATAAGTACATTATGATGTCATTGTTGATATCAGGCCCAAACAACCTAGCAACGATATTAATGTTTCTCTTGAACCTCTAATTGATGTCTTAAAGAGAATCTAAGGAGAATGTGTGATGGCCTATGATGCTTTGCATAGGGACATATTTTTTGCATGCTATGTTTTTTTACACTATTAATGACTTTCCAGCATATGGGAATTTGTCTGGATACAACATATAAGGATCCAAAGCATGCCCTATTTGTAAGGAGAACACTGATTTAATACGACAACATGGAAGCAAGAATCTATATCTTGGTCATTGAAGGTTTCTTCCAAAAGTGCATCCTTACTGAAGGTTGTGCAAATCATTCAATGGCTCAATTGAGGAATAGAGTGCCCCTAAGACTATATTAGGGGAGGATGTTTATGAAAGAGTAAAAGACTTTGTCAATGCATTTGGTAAGAGATCACAATATACTATTCCCATACAGAGTGACAAATCTTTATTCAAGAAGAGGTCAATATTTTGGGCTTATTTATTGGCGTTCTTTAGTAGTTAGACATTGTATCAATGTTATGTATGTTGAGAAAAATGTGTATGATAGCATCGTTGATAAACTATTGAATATACCAGGTAAGACTTAATGTGGCATAAAATCTAGAATGGAGCTATGTGAAATGGGTATAAGGAAAGAATTAACAACAGAAGTTAGTAGTGATCATTAACATATTTACCTCATGTTTGTTAAACATTGTCCAATCAAGAGAAGAGGACTTTTTGCGAGTGTTTTCTTTAAGGTACAACATGGATACTCTTCAAATGTTAGTAGATTAGTATCAATGAAGGATATGAAGCTAATAGTTCTTAAATATCATATTGGTACACTCTACTACATCAAACATTACTCACAGCTATTCAATCTATAATGTTGAAGCATGTAAGGTTTGTAATCATCATGCATTATTTCTTATTCAATACTCTATGCAACAAAGTTATTGGTCTTGTGAAACTTAATAAGTTGCAAAGGGATGTGATTCTTACCATGTCTTAGCTTGAGATGTATTTTCCTCATTCAGTGTTTGGTATCATGGTACATCTTGTTGTTCATTTGACTAGGGAAGTAAAATTATTGGGTCTAGTTTTCTTACATTGGATGTATCCTTTTGAATGACACATGAGTGTTTTTAAAAGTGATGCGGGCTGAAGGGAGTATTATTGAGGGTTACGTGGCTAGGGAGGTTATGGACTTTTACAATGACTTTTGCAAGTTGTAATGAATCTCCTACAAATGCAAAGAATATTGATTCTTATTCCGGCAAAGGGACTTCAGGGGCACAAGTGAAAGTAATTAATCTTGAGTTGTGAGAACAAGCACACTTGTTATGTTTTACACAACATGAACATAGTGGGTATATATATCACTGAACATACCCATTTTATCAAGACAAAATATCCTTGAGCTAGTTTGATGTGACTTGCAATAGAGTACAATAGGATATTTACTAGGAGGTTTGAAGATAAAGTCCTCAGTCAACTATCTCACACCAAATAATGTTGCTAAAAAAATAAAATGGTTCATCTTTAAACGAAAAATAAATGTTATATCTTACAAAGGGTTTGACATAAATGGATTTTCATACTACACAAAATGTCAAGATGCTAAGAGTATTGTACAAAATAGTGTGGTCACCTTTTGAATGTCTTCATTGTATTTTTCTAGTGTGGAGGATAAGAATACACGTGAAGATAAAATGACTTATTATGGTGTCATCGAAGACATATGGGAGTTTGACACCACAGATTTCATAGTTCTTATCTTTAGGTGTAATTGTGTTGATAACAACAAATGAGTTGTAGTGTATGAATTGGGTTTCACATTGGTGAATTTTGAAAAGATTGGTGAGATGCATAAACCATTCATAATGACATCACATGAGAAACAAGTATTTTATATATATGATCCTATAAATGAAAATCGGTCCTTTGTTCTTCATAGGAAAAGGAAGTTCACTACAAATCATATAGATGAAGAAGAGTACTATGAGAAGTACGATGAATCCATTCTATTCTCATTTGTGTTGCCAAGTGTAAATGTTGAAGCTAACGCTGATGAATATACACATCAATATCACATAGAATGAATATTAGTTGATCAATGATCCATCAATACTAGAGGCATGTATTTTACTTTTTATAATCTAGATGTGCATTTTACATTCTTTACTACATGTATATATGTTCCATATGCTACATGTGTATTTTACATTCATTATCACTTATTTTTCTTTGACTATCTTTAATATGACATGTTTTCGATGGTGTCTGACCATGAAGATGAGCATTGTGACAATGTGCGCCTTGAGGATGATTCTGGTGTAAGTTTTATTATTTTATTACATAGATGTGCATTTTACATTCTCCATCATAGTTATATAAGTTACATTTTTATCACTTATAGGTATTTCTTGACAATTTTAGGATGAATGTCCTGAGGATGTGCACCGTAAGGATCTAGTTGGGTTTTCTGAGGAGAAGCATGATCATGCACATAAAATAAGCATCACTTTGATGAACAAGTTAGTCATGTGAATGGGTAAAGGTCTTAAGATGATGATTGACATTGATGAGACACAAAATCCTATTGGGAAGAATCGTAGTTCTTTTAGGAAATATTTAGGATTTATTGTTTGCAACAAAGTGGAAATGATAATAGAATCTTGGCATAAAGTTGATCCCACCCTTAAGACCTCATATGGAAGGACGTAGTTGTGAGACATTCTACTTTTTTTAATATATTCACAATTCTATTTTTTAAAATATGCCATTAAGTATATGATTTTTTTGCAGAGCATCTTTGACCTTGATATAAAACAACATCATAAAATTTTGTTGCAATGCTCTGGGAGGATACTTAGGACTTATAGGATAAATTTGACAAGAGAATACATAATGAGTGACAAAAGGAAGAATTCCACAACTAAACGATGGACCCAAAATGAAGTGTGGGAAGCGTTTGTTGTTTCAACAGAAACTAAAATTCAAGGTATTAAACCTCCTTTAAGATAAATTCTTATGATTAATCAGATGAATTCAATGTATTATGTAGTTCCTATAACAGTTGAGGTACACCAAGGATCTGCACTCAGCCCATATCTCTTCATTCTTGTCATGGATGAGTTGACAAAGAATGTTCAGGATGATATTCCTTGGTGTATATTATTTGTTGATGATATTGCATCAATTGATGAAACTAATGATGGATTGAATGATAAAGTTGAACTTTGGAGAAAGGCATTAGAATCAAATGGATTTATGATTAGTAGGAGCAAAATTGAGTATATGCATTACAATTTCAAAAAATCTCACAGTGTGAATGGTGGATCCAAGTTGGACGGAGTACATAAACCAAAATGAGATAAATTTTGTTACTTGAGTTCTATTATTCAAATAGATGGGTATGTCCAAAGTGACGTTTGTCACAAGATCAATGGATGATGGTTGAAATGGAGGATTGAAACTGGTGTATTATGTGATTGAAGATCCCTTTCATATTAAAAAGTAAGTGTTATAAAACAGTTATACAGCCATCCATGCTCTGTTGGTGTGAATGGTGGGTGGTGAATAAACAAGATCTCAACAAGATGAACGTGGATGAAATGTGTATGTTGAGATGGATGTGTTGGAAGACAATAAAAGATTGCTTGAGAAATGACTATATCACAAATAAAGTGGGGGTGGCGAGCATTGAGAAGAAGTTGCATGAGGGCTGACTCAGATGGTATGGACATGTGCAACATAGAGTAACTAATGCGCCTATACTAATCAATGCTATTGAGTCAAGCACAATTAATAGAATAAGAGGGAGGCCTAAATTAACATGAGATGAGCTTATAAAGAGAGATTTTGAATCTCTACATATTGACCAGAATATGACCCGTGATAGAGTTGAATGGAAATGTAGGATCCATGTAGCTGAACCCAACATAGTTGGACTGAGGCTTAGATGATGATGATGATGATGATGATGATGATGATGATGATGATGATGATGATGATGATGATGATGATGATGATGATGATGATGATGATGATGATGATGATGATGATGATGATGATGATGATGATGATGATGATGATGATGATGATGATGATGATGATGATGATGATGTATTAGTAGTAGTTAAAATATATTTTCAGATTAACTAAACTGTACACGGTGCTAAAAAAGAAAGGCGTGTAAAGAATGTGCATGACCACAAGTTGGGTCCAAGTGGTTACGCTTGGCGTCACCAATAGAAACAACAAACGTTTTATACTAAGCAGCCTACTCATGGGTCTACTGATCTGCCACTAATCTTGCACCTCTACCTTGCTACAATGAGTGAATAGGTGTGAGGAAACGTTTCTCTAGAGATATAACCAACCTTGCAACTGTTGAGGTGTTTGCAAAAATGATAAAACTCAACTCGCGGGGTGCATGTTCAGTGTTGATCCTAATTGTTATGTTTTATTAACCAATTACTATTGAGGATGATTAGAGGAAGCTCTACTAATAAATAAAAGAAGGTAATTTTATCCATGAGGGTCATAGGAATGAATTGTCAGTTTATGTGGGTACTTTAGAGCTACCTGTCCGTGTTAGGGTTACTGGCATTGGTGTAGGTATAAGATTCTTTTTTGACACATAAGAGAAAAATCACATATCTATCAAGAAAGGTGGATTGTCACAAGAGGAGGATGAAGACATTATTTTCAAATAGAATAGAAGAATCAATGAGAAAGTTCCAGACTTCTCAATCTCAAACTCCACAGACAGTACCTCAGCCGCAACACTCTTCTTATGAGGTGGACCCTCCTGACACAAAGGTAGTTGGCAGTAATACCATGGACCCTCCAGGAATGTCAGATGTAATTTTTTTGTGATATAATAGTATTTCATGTGAATTTATGATATGTTATATTTGGGTATATATAAAACTATATACAAAATTGTAGGCATTGAGGTCATGCCATTTTACATTATAGGGGTTGACGCTATTGTTACAAAATTTAGAAGAAGGGTCAACTATGATGGTATGTATGTAGGACATTGCAGATCTACATCACGATACTAGTATATTCTTGACAGATATTGTGGAGCTATTTACTTATTATTAGTTGAATACAAGCGTGATCGAACTTCAGATATTGTGAAATATTATGGCTAAATACCTCATTCCATATATGTGACAATATATGTTGATTTGTTTTCTTATATATTAATCCATATATATATATATATATATATATATATATTAATCCATATATATATGTATATATATATATATGTGTGTGTGTGTGTGTGTTTTAGCTACTTATATACGGTGTGTGCACACTTCACATTAACCAATGTGGCATTTCTAGTTCCATTATTGATTAGCTCTGTAGATAGAGACCAAACATCTGTTAATGATTTACTACTCTGCCACGTATAAATATTTTTGTATTATGGGATAGAGTGTGATTATAGCTCCTTTCAATGTTGAGTAAGTTTTGAGCATTTTGCTTATAATTTTTTGACTTATGAATTATATTTTATTGTAGAATTTGGTTTTTTTGTGTTTTCCTACTCAGTAACAAGCATTGGTAATTGTCCCTGAGATGCTATTTCAATATTATGTAGATCCTCCTGGTAGCAAAATAGGGTGTGGGGGACACACATTGAAAGTGGCAATAGTAATGTAAGTAAAAAATTCTCCGGCAACATATAGTAATGTATACATCATTGTATGACTATTTATAGGGGTGTAAAAGCATTAAAACATGTCATAGGAAAGGTAGATAAAAATTTAACTTGGAAGAATCTTCAGGTAGTTTTTTTACTCCAATACATATATGCCAACTATGCTTACTTTTATGTATTAACATCTTGCATAACTGTAAAATTATAGTGCCCTATACAAGATAATAATTGGGCATGCAGATACTACGTGATGTTGCATATAACCTTGATTGTCAAACAGGTGTCACAAGACATCCATTGTATACAAAAGGTAATCTATATAGTCTTTATCATCATAAGTATATAGTCTCATTTTATAATATAAAAATAGAATCAAAGTGTTGAATCATGTCATTCTCTTTGTATCTATTTGACACCACGAAGTCCTATACAAAAGATTATGTGGATGTATACGAGAAGAGTGGGAACAAACCTTCATTAAGGAAGTCAACTTTGCATTTTATTGACATAAAATATGAGTTTTCTAAACTTTGACGTCATTATTTCTATATATATGTGATGGTTATGACTTTTTGCATTTATATGGAATGATTTGTGGATGTATGCATATGTCTGTGAATGAATGTGAAAAGGAATGAATGCAATAAGAATTGCATATGTACACGTGATGAGAATGGAATTGAGTGTGTGTTTTCTAAATTGTGTATATGCATGAGAATGGAATTCAGTGTTGATGAGAATGAAAATGCATGTGTATGAAGGAATTGTTGGATGTAAACTCTTGAATGAACTTGTTATTGTAGGTTTCGTAGGTATGTTGTCCTATTGTAAAGGCACATCTTTCCTTGTCAGCTTTGTTAGGGGTAACGCCATTGAGCTAAAGTTCTTGATGAACCAATTGTATAAGCCTACCAAACCCAGAAAATTGTGCACTTCTTTCAGTGTCTTCGGTTGTTCCCATTCCAGCACGAATTCAACCCTCTTGGGGTCTACACGAACACCCTCAATAGAGATCATGTGTCCTAGGAAAGAAACCTCCTTCAACCAAAACTCACACTTGTTGAACTTGGCGTACAACTGATATTGCCTCAACAAAGTCAAAGCTTGACGAAGATGTTGTTCATGTTGCTCGCTATCTCTGGAGTATATCAAGATATAATCTATGAACACCACTACAAATTGATCAAGAAATTGGAGAAACACATTGGTCATCAAGTCCATGAATATTATTGGTGCATTGGTTAACCCAAACGGCATAATCACAAGCTCGTAATGACCATATTGAGTCCTAAAATCTGACTTAGGTATGTCACCCTCCTTGATCCGCAATTGGTGATATCCCGATCTCAGGTCTATCTTATAAAACACTAGAGTGCTTCACAATTGATCAAACAGATCATCAATTCTTAGGTATGTCATCTGCCTTGATCCGCAACTGGTGATACCCCGATCTCAGGTCTATCTTAGAAAAGATTGTAGCACCTCACAATTGGTCAAAATGATCATCAATCCACAACAAGGGATACTTGTTCTTTATCGTCGTCTTGTTCAATTGTATGTAGTCTATACACAGCCTCATGGATCCATCTTTCTTCTTTACAAACAACACAGGAGCACCCCATGGAGACATGCTTGGTCTGATGAAACCTTTCTCAAGTGGATCTTGCAACTATTTCTTTAACTCTTCCATCTCAGCTGGAGCCATCTTGTATGGTGTCTGAGCTATAGCTTGCGTCCCAGGAACTAGATTGATGTTAAAATTAATCTCTTGAACTGGAGGGACACTAGAGAACTCATTTGGAAAAACATCGTTGAACTTACGGACCACTGGCACCTCCTGGATACAAGGACTCCTCACCTTAGTATCCACCACATATGCCAAAAATGTGTCACAACCCTACCTCATCAACTGCTCAACCACCATCATTGACATCATACACATCAGGAGAATCTTCCTATCTCCTTGGAAGATCCATGTCACATCACCATCTACAAACTTAGCCACCTTGGAACTACAGTCCAAGACCATCTGATGCTTCTCCAAGGTGTCCATTCCAAGGATCACATTGAATTTATGCATATGAAGTGGTATGAGATCCACTCAGATGTTATGTCTTGAAAAAGAAAGGACACATGAAGGACACACCTCCCTTAAATTAGAGGAACTAACTAATAGGATTTCTAAACCAAGACTATCCCGCCTATGAATGACAAGTAAAGAACAAATATCAATCATTTCTCAAGTGACAAAAGAGTTTGTCACACCCAGGCCAACCAAAATAGATATAAAGTAAGAAGAAGACAAATCAGAATGAAATAACTCCATCTGATCTGTCACTACTCGTAGGTTGGACACTCCTTTCAGCTGACTCATGACTTAGAATTGAGTTGTTGCATGTTGTCTCCCCCGTTCTCTACTGGAATGTCCAGAAGAGCTAGCATGTAATGCTTGTCCAAGTCCTCGGCCTCTACCACTTCTAAATTGTTGCCTCTGTGAGCCCTTTTGACTCTATCTCGGCTGTTGGGTCACCTCATCATCCTTCAAAGGGCAATATTATCCTGTATGCCCAGTTTGTCCACAATTGTATCAAGTCTTGCTCTCATACCATAGCCAAGAGGGCCCTGTCATTGATACTAATGCGATATTATGAGCTCATGCTGGTGGAAAATTGTGGCCTTTGCCTCTACTTGGTGGCCATTGTGTCTGTACACTTGACCTTTGTAGTGATGATAGTGTTGAGAACCTATGCTTCTTGAAGCCTCCAGATGATCGTCCCTAATATTGTGTTGGTCTCTTCTTGGAACTCTTCTCACACTTCTCAACCACTAACCTTTCTATCATTCTAACCGACTCCACAAATTTGGCAAACTTCTTTCTTTTCTCACACCGACATTGTCATCTCATACTCAGACCCTTCTCAAAATGTTTGATCCTTTCCTGATCTGTAGCATCCATGTGAGGACAAAACCTTAGCAATTCCATAAATTCACTTCATACTCATTGATCAACATGGATCCCTACCAGATCCTCTCAAACTGGGATACCTTCTCATCCAGATAGGTTTGAGAAAAGTACCAACTGGAAAACTCATGTCAGAACTCCTCCCAACTGATAACAACACCATGCTTCTTCTTGTCTTTAATGGCCCACCAATGGCAAGCACTTCCCTTCAAAAGATACACATCATGCTTCACTATATCTACCTCGGGGATGTTGAGGATCTTGAAGGCCTTCTCCAACTCTGTCAACTAAATATTTGCATCCGTTGGATCCACTGTACCAACATACTCTACAACCCCAACACGTCTTAGCCTCTTAAAGGTCTTCCCAGAGCTAGGAGACTCAGTACTGGGAACATATACCCTTGACTATGGTGCATGCATTCAGTCTATCGTGTGCGTCATCGTTGCCATGAACTACCCAAACAAAGACCGAAAGGCAAGGTTTTCCATCATGACTGGGTCAAATTGGGCACTTCAAGCACCCGATCTTCTCTCTCTTGATCCCTTACACCACCTCTGGGTGTAGCAACACTGCTCTCTGTAGCATGTTCTTCATGTTCTCCATACATCTTTTCTACTCTTCTTCTTCTACATAAGTAGAAGTCACTATAAGACATACTGGGGGACACTAGAATAAACACAAACACTGGTCCTAGGTCCATATAGACTCAGAGAACCTAAAGATATGGTACCAACCAACTATGATGGAGCGATGTGCCATAAATGAGATTACTCAAAAACAAATGCAAAATTATAACTAATGTGGATTACCAAAAAATCACAGGAAATTAAAACCAATTTCATAAAAGCACCATAAGCCAAACACTTATAACATATAAGCCAACAAACTTGTCACATGCATTATATATCATATCACTAGGTGTTTATATCATTGTGTGTCATCATTCATATCATCAACCTATTACATGAGATATCTGTTCCACATATATACATATACACATGCCATATCTATACAACCATGGCTCACAGGCCAAAAACCTTGTACTGATAACATATCTACAAAACACATCAATAACACCCCCAAAGACCTGAGTGTACAGTGATGACATCTAGGACTCTATCACCAAAAGGCAAGAAGCTCATCCAACCTTATCAGCTACTACTCTTGTTGTTGATCTTCCTCGGCTACACGGTCTCTACCTATTCATGCACGACCACCTAAAAGATGTAGAAACCCACAGGGTGAGAGCAAATGTCCCAGCAAGAGATATAACTCTCTGCCAATGCTATTAAAGAACAGATAACTAAGTAGGTAGATAGAAGTATTTAGTAGGTTGAGTAGATTCCACTAAATAATATGTATCTAATATATAAAGCAGATAAAGCAAAACTAGGTAGTTACCACTGAGAAGTAGAACAATTAATATTCTAAGAAGGAATATGAAGAACATGTATAATAGTTGACTTCTCTTACTGCCTTATAATTCAAGAAGTTAGTACAAAGATAAGGCAAATGGATCAACCAATGTTATTCGCATTTGACCCTTAGCCAAGTACACTATACGACTGTGTCACGTCTTTTATTATTGCCCTGGGGATTTTAGTCATACCACCCAAATCCAACCGAGCACTGGTAAGTAGAAATCAGTGCCATACAAGGTCAATGGAAGAGCTATAATACAAGACCTCCCCAACACCTCTTGTTCACCACAAGAGAAAACACCACAGAGACATATCAATCAACTACAAAAAATGACATTCGTCAAGATGAAGGATTGGCTCACGTGTGGCCATCCATATATAATAACACCTAGCCCACCTTGGTACAGGTACATCGCTAGACGAACATGCTCATGCATTGCCATTCTAAAAATAAGGATTTACTTACGCATGGTCGTCCATATCACAAGGAGAGCAGCTCACACATGGTCATCTCACACCACTTGTAATTGTGGATATAAGGAAATACTCAAATTACACTCCCGCATATTCAAATATATGCACTCTGAGTTTTCTGTAGGAATGACTCATTTCACCATCCATCACTAAGACTGACACTGGAATAGGTCTATGGCACATGGCACCTACATGATTAGAGTTTCACTTGATTAATTTAGCCAATTGGGTAACTTTTAACATCAATCAAGTTACAATGAACAAATCCAAAACAAACTCTACTAAGATAAAGGAATAGTGCAACTCCAGAAGATATAAAACATATAAGGTGTGAATTGGTCACATCATCACCACATGAAACTTGTAGCACTACCATTCACAAGGTCATCACCAATGTCACATCACTTGGGAATATCAATCTCTCAATCATATCACTAAAGGATATCACCACGCAACAGGCATCAAGCATTCACCAGGTCATAGGACCCATCACGTCAATGTGATCTCATAAAGGTATATAGCCATCACCTTGTATCACATAATTATCACCACATCATATACAAGCCATGGCATCCATTTCACCTACAAGGTTAAGGTTTCATAAATGAGAGAGTGAAAATATCACATTATGGTAACCACTCTAAGTGAGACAAGCAAGCACGTCATATTTTCCAACATTGGGGTTAGGGTTACATGTATAGTCGATTCAGGTTTTATAACTTTATTCACTCACCAAACCCTAAGTACACCACCTCCCATTTTCTTGGAGCATGTTAAGGTTTAGGAACATGATTAGAGTTAACCAAACAATCATCCAAACATCACTATACACGGTTCATTACTTGCTTACTCATACACATGTGTTGACTATATGTTCATGTATGTGTCAAACCACCATGACAAAAGTGTCTCGGAGACCCACAAATCAAGTTTTATGATTGAGACACTTCCACATAGTCTCGACGGAGACAGACCATGGTCACGACCAGATGTCATGACTGAAACACAAACATGTCTTGGCCACCATCCAACATGGTGTCTCGACCGCGACAAAACATGATGTCTCAACCACCATAAGGCATGATGTCTCGACCAAAATTAAGGCACTTGTCTCGACCCAAAACACAAACAACATCTCGACCAAACACGATAGCAAAGTGTCTCGACCCAAGAGGAAATTGAGGTGTAGCAACCACTAATATCAAGCTACCACCAAGGCAAAGAACCATCATCAAAATAGGAATGAATCAAGTCCAAAATAGAAGATGACAACAAGGAAAACCACCATCCTCAAGGAGATAAGCTTCACATAAAATTGGTCACCAAAAACCCTAACACTTGTGCCATGAAACCACCATGAAAGAACCTCATGCAAGAGAGAGATAAAGCCATGCTTAACACCTCCAAAATAGAAAATAAACTCTTAATCAAATCAAAGCGCACAAACCTCATGCATGTGATTAAAACCAAGATCAAAAGATAGGAAGAAACCCACCATATCACAACCATCTCTAAAATTGGGTACCTTACATTAGGTTTTAAATTCTAAGGAAATGAAGCATGATAACCACCATCATTCAAGTTTTAGATCATGGTAGTGTTTAGTAGCATGTTAAGGAACGTTTAGAGAGAGAAACAAAAACATGCATGTAATGAAAAGTGCAATAATAGAGAGGGTAGGGTGTTATATAACCTGCCTTAAGGAAGATCGACTCCAAGGATCACTAGCTCCAAGCACACGATAGCCAAGGGTGATGAAGCTCCACCAAAAGATCTACTTTCAGCCACAAGATCACCTCAAGAAGAAGAAGATATCAAGGTCAAAGATTGCTCAAGAAGAGAGGGAATGAAATCCTAGGCCAAACCAAAAGAAGAAGGGAGAAAAGGAGAAGAAACTTCCTCTCACTTGGGTACCACCATGTCAAAATATGGCTTATGACCCTTGTATTGAGGAGCTTCTCTTGAAAATGACCACCATGGATGATCCATGGTATAAGGCAGAGAAAAGAGAAGAAGATGGGGTAAAATATCAAAGGAAAAGGTCACCAAAGAAAGGTAAACACTTACTAAGGTTGAAGATGACCAAAAATCACCACATATAAGGGATCTCGATCACCAAATATGCAAGGATCAGTCCTCCTTGCTCCACCAAGTTCCAAGGATGAGAAAAAGAGAGGGAGGAAGAAGGAAGGTCAAAAGCTTTACTTTTATGGAAAGAATGGGGTTTATATACATGAAGGAGGAGGGAAGGAAGGTGGAGATGAGGCGTCAACACCTAAAGACACCAAAGGGACACGTGTCCACCCAAGAAACACACATGCAACCATTTAAACCATGCATGCATGAGATGGTGATACAACAAGTATTGGGTCTCGACTACTTAGGTCCCCAACACATTGGTCTCGATCGATACACACCAAGGGGGTCAAGACAAAGAGCATCACATACAACATGGTCGAGACAAAAAATCACCAAGGTCAAGACACTTTACAAAAGGACAACTGTCTCGACCAAGCCACTCCAAAACCATCATGGGCGAGACAATAACATCTAGAGAGGGTGTCTCAGTCAAGACACTCACAAGTCACATCCTCAAGGTTGAGACAAGGGTCAATACACTCAACCATGCACACATGGTCGAGACACGTCAAAACCCTAGAAACCCTAATCACCTTTAAGGGTTCCACATTCGACTAAGGTTCAACTAAAGTGCCCCAAAGAATCACGCACTCTCTCATGAAACCAAGAAAGATAAGGTACACACCACTATTTAGAAAATCGGCCGCTTAGGCCGAATAATCGGCCGAATATTCCTTTTTGGGGGTCTAACGCTCCGATTATGAATAATCGGCCTATAATCGGTCCAGGACCGATTCATCAGCTGATCGGGGGAATAATCGGCCGATTAATCGGCGATTTTCAAAATCAAATGCTAGTAATAATTTTTTTACATTAATTTTTTCTAATACTACTATTGGTCATTACAATTACATTCTCTTCTTCCAATTTACATATTTGGTCTTCTTCTCATGTTTTCTCTATAAGTTTATAGTTAGTGTTTATTGAACTGATCCTTACTGTTGATGTTTTCTTCTTTAATTTCATCAATGTTTCTAATTACTTCTTAATGCAATATTAGTCTATGACTTATCAATGTTTCTAATTACTTATTAATGTTTTTCCCCTAATTTCATCAATGTTTCAAGTTACTTATTAATTCAATATTAGTCTTATCACTTATCAATGTTTCTAATTACTTATTAATGCAATATTAGTCCATGACTTATCAATGTTTCTAATTACTTATTAATGCAATATTAGTCTATTACTTATCAATGCTTCTAATTACTTATTAATGTGATATTAGTCTATGACTTATCAATGTTTGTAATTACTTATCAAAGTTTTCTTCTCTAATTTCATCAATGTTTCTAACTACTTATGAATGCAATATTAGTCTATTACTTATAAATGTTTCTAATTACTTATCATTGTCATTATTATATGGTCAATATATAATTTCATATCTTTATGGTTAATATTAAAAAAAAATCAAAACCGATTAAAACCGAATATTCTTCCGCTTATACTCCCGCATACCGTATATACTCTATTCGGTACCCTCTCCGCTCGTACATTGATTACCACTTTTTAGAACAATGGTACACACTAGGTTGGCAAATGGCAAGATAACCATCTCAAATGGGTAAATTGCAATTTGACTCAAAATAAGCACATAAAGAACAAACATAATCCAAACACCCTCAAACTGGAGACTTAAGCTTTTCACAAGCTCTAAGAACATCTCAAATTATTAGAGAAAGGTTCTAAGCACTTAATCAATAAAAAAAATAGAATAAACCCAAGATAAATATTATAAGTACTAAAAGCAAGAAGGAGAGAGATTGAAACAATCATAAGTAAAGTCAATCATGTAGAGTAGTTTTGTCTCTTAAGGACATAGCTCCACTACCTATAGAGGATGTATGAAACCTTAAGAATCACCTTATATTTCACAATGAAATATTACACCAAGATAGCTCCTTTTTAATATATAAGGCCAACTAGCTTCCCTTTTCAATGAAAAGGAGCCAACGCCTTATAAATGACTCACCTCCCTTATATTAGGTCAATTGCCATTTACCTTCACCTTTTTTTGCCAAGTAAAGGCTTCAAATTATCACCTTTGAGAGAGAGATTGGGAAATTATGGAGAGATCCACATGCAACAAGTAGGACTATCTCTCTTACAAGATCCCTAATTCATTGTAATTATGGTAGCAAATGATCACACTTAAGAAATGACTAGAGGTTTTAGAGGCACAAACTATTAAGTATATCATAAGATCATAGGTGGGGACCTAATAGTAAACTTCAACATGTCCTATTTATAGCTAAGAGTGCCTACTATAAAGTATAAGTAGTTAGAACAAATTCTAGACGTTTTAGGGGATGAGATATTTTGATGGATATATTTTGACATTGTATTCCCTTTAATAGGTATGTTTTCACTTTGCAAAAAGTAATAACTACATTTTCATCAATTGAGTTTAGGATTCTAGATCTTGTCTAATGGAGCTAGTACAAAAAAATTCTCACTAGTACATTTTTTACCCTTGGTATCACTTTTCTTAATGTCAGTTTCCACAAAAACTAACACTACAGGCCTATTTCATCAGTTGAAAGCACAAATGTAAGTAATTGTAAAGTCTTTCCAATTAGGAAAAAACACAGGTACCATTTTTATTGTGAAGTTGGTTTCTTAGGGTAGAAGAGACATCACAAACATCCTATAAAATTCAGTTTTCCAAGAAAAAAATTGATATGGATGTTTAGTGTTGGTGGTACATAAACTAATGATGCAACCCTTCCCATAAAATAAATTATGCCTCCAAAAAGCCTTTATCATTGGTTATTCTCTACAAAAACTGATGTCATAGGTTATGTTCACTATGAAATATGTTTACCTCCAAAAAGTATGTGGTGTCTGTTCCTTCTTACAAAATCAACAATATTGAGTTCTTGCCATGTGTCCTGTGAAAAATACTCCACCCTCCCTAGATTGGGTTATGTCATTTGTTTTGGTATTGAAAATGACAACATAGATCTTAGTGAGGATGGTACTTTTTTTCTGAATAATGACATATGTTGTCGGTATTTAAGTGTCTAACTAATAGTAGAGCTAACCTTTTTTGTGGGTTTTGCTGATCAAATCGACGACTAAGTCCTTAGTGAGGTTGGTATTTTTTATTAGAGATAAGAACATATATTGTTAGTTTCTAAGTGTTGAATCAAGTTAGACGTTAAACTCTATCATTGGTTTTGCTGACCGAATTGATGACCAAAGTCTTAGTGTCAGTTTTTTTGCATCAACTAGTAATTAAGTTCTACTTAATTCCACCCATGAAACTTTCTTTCCCCAATTCTATGTTTCATCACGTGATACCTATCTAGAGCTATAGAGATTGTGCTCTTCTACTCACCTATTGTTGATGTTATTGAGTCATCACCACCATCACCGTTGTCTCAGCCTCTTCTTCCTTCTTGACTACTATTGTTCTCCCTCCGGCCACCACATTACCACACTCTCCTCTGAACACCACGTCATCGATTCATCTGGTTGTCATTACTGTTGTTGCCACTTGAGCCGCCGCCGTTGTAGCTACTTCTTGAGCTGCTTGCTTCCACCTTATCCTCTCCACCATGCAACTAAGGTGTGTTGTTTTCATATCATTTATAACAAGTTTAGTTGTAATTGTTAGTTTTCTATGTTAGGAATACACTTTTATCATTTATTATGTCCTTGACTCTCTCCATCTATGGAGATGCATGTATAGTTTCTTATTACATGTTTGTTAGGTCACTAAATTTTAGTTTTCTTTTAAATTAGAATTTAAAATTATGCCGAGGAAAATGCATGTATAATTATTTATTTGGTTTGTTTAGAATTCCCCATATAAACCTTGAATATTATGTTTGGTATCATTATGCATATTTGGCATAAACATTATGTCTAGCATGGTTTATTAGACCAACCCCCAACCTAAGGATGACAAATTCTAATAAATGACCAATAGATGTGTGGTATAGAGACCAATCCTAATATTTAAACCCTAATTTCTAAATCATGGTGTTGGCCTAGAAACCCGTCTGAGAATTAATCATTAGGAGTAAATTGTGGATAGCCCTCAGTTTGAGACATTCTTAAACACTTAATATCACTTAGTATGTAAGAATTTGGTTTTAAAGATGTTTCATCAGTACTTTACCATTTTCTCTAAGTACATATGTAGGTGGCTATATGCCCATAGACATTGATGTACTTGGAAAATTGTGGGGAAACATTGTCAAAATGTTCTTGAAAATTTAATACACATTATACACTTACTAGTTAGATAAGTGTTCCATAATGGGATAGGTGGTACACATTCATCACTAAACCCTAAACCCCAAAACCTAGTCTCTAAACCCTAATCTCTAAACACTTGATTCAACACTAATTTTCTATGTGATCATATGGATGTCCATTCCAAATCATTGTGCTCTGGATTTTATTATTGGCGTTGATCAAATTATGAGATTTGTAGAGGAACATAGAAATGACATGGACATAGGTTCTTAAGTCCATGTAGGAATTGCAGTAACAACTTGAAAGTTGACACATTTAACAAAATCAAAAGTCAAGTTATGTACAACGGGATTGTACATGCTATACATAATGGTACTGACATGGTGAGATTCCTACTATGAGACCAGTAGATGTCGATTACATTACTTGTATTGAATAAAAAATTACCTGTGATGGAATTGATTCCTATAGACATGGTTGATGTGATACTAGATATTTTTAAGGTAAATCTTACTGATCCATCTTCCTTATTTAGAAACATTGTGCATGATGCTTAGAGAGTGTTATAATTTGGTTGTACTAAGTTTATGTAATTGAGCATTATGTTGAGATTGTATACTCTGAAGGCTAACAATACATTGAGGGACAAAAGCTTCATGACTATGTTGTCTTTATTAAAGAAATTTTTTATGAAGGCAAAGAGCTTTCAACCTCAACATACAAAATAAATAAAATGTTGTGCCCAATGAGAATGAAGGCTAAGAAGATACATGCATGCCCAAATGACTATTTGTGTTATTTCAAAAGGAATATATCAATTTAAAAGATTGTAAAAAATGACAACTTTGGGTAGGACCAAAACTGCATCTCCTGCCGAGGTGATGTGGTATATCTCAATACTATGATTTCAATGCTTGTTTGTCAATACCATGGATGCACAGAATTTATCATGGCATTCAGATGTAAAGAAAAATAATGATGAGATCCTACGATATACGTATGATTCTCCACAATGGAAGGATATTGATTTCTTGAATCGTAATTTGGTGAAGAAGTTAGGAATCTACTTAGGCTTTGTACCTACGAGATGGATCCATATGACACATTAAGAAGATAGTGTAGCACTTGGCATGTTATGATTGTTATATATGATATTCCTCCTTGGTTGTATAGGAAGAATAAGTACGCCATGATGTCATTGTTGATATCGGACCCAAACAACCTAGTTATCATATTGATGTTTCTCTTGAACCTCTAATTGATGTCTTAAAGAGAATCTGGGGACAAGGTGTGATGGCCTATGATGCTTTGCATAGAGATATATTTTGTTAGCATGCTATGTTGTTTTGCACTTTTAATGACTTTCTAACATATGGGAATTTGTTTGGATACAACATAAAAGGATCCAAAGCATGCCCTATATGTACGGAGAACACTGATTCAATACGACAACATGGCAACAAGAATCTATATCTTGGTCATTGAAGGTTTCTTCCAAACGTTCATCCTTACTGAAGGTTGTGTGAATCATTCAATGGCTCAATTAAGGAATAGAGTTCCCCTAAGACTGAGGATGTTTATGAAAGAGTAAAAGACTTTGTCAATGCTCTGGTAAGAGATCACAAGATACTATTCCCACATAGAGTGACAAATCTTTATTCAAGAAGAGGTCAATATTATGGGATCTTCCTTATTGAAGTTTGTTAGTAGTTAGGCAATGTATCAATGTTATGCATGTTGAGAAAAATGTGTATGATAGCATCGTTGATAATTTGTTGAATATACCAGGTAAAACTTAAGATGGCATCAAATCTAGAATGGAGCTATGTGAAATGGGTTTAAGGAAATAATTAACAACAGAAGTTAGCAGCGATCAAAAACATATTTACCTCATGTTTGTTACACATTGTCTAGACAGGAGAAGAGGACTTTTTGTGAGTGTTTGCTTTAAGGTACAACATGGATACTCTTAAAATGTCAGTAGATTAGTATCAATGAAGGATATGAAGCTAATAGGCCTTAAATCTTAGATTGGCACACTCTACTGCATCAAATCTTACTCATGGCTATTCAATCTATAATGTTGAAGCATGTAAGGATTGTAATCACCATGCATTATTTCTTATTCAACACTCTATGCAACAAAAGTTATTGATCTTGAGATCCTTAATAAGTTGCAAAGAGATGTGATCATTACCATGTGCCAGCTTGAGATGTATTTTCCTCCTTCATTGTTTGGTATCATGGTACATATTGTTGTTCATTTGACTAGGGAAGTAAAAATTTTGGGTCTAGTTTTCTTACCTTGGATGTATCCTTTTGAATGTCACATGAATGTTTTGAAAGGTGATGTGGCCTGAAGGGAGTATTATTGAGGGTTATGTGGCTAGGGAGTTTATGGACTTTTATAATGATTTTCGTAAGTTGTAATGAACCTCCTACAAATGTAAAAAATATTGATTCTTATTCCAGCAAAGAACTTTAGGAGAACAAGTGAAAGTAATTAATCTTGAGTTGTGAGAACAAGCACACGTGTATGTTTTACACAACATGAACATAGTGGGTATTTATATCACAAAACATACCTATTTTATCAAGACAAAATATCCTCGAGCTAGTTTGATGTGCCATGTAATAGAGTACAATAGGACATTTACTAGGCAGTTTGAAGATAAAGTCCTCGGTCTACTATCTCGCACCAAATAATGTTGCTAAAAATATAAAATGGTTTGTCTTTAAACCAAAAATTAATGTTATATATTACAAAGGGTTTGACATAAATGGATTTTCATACTACACAAAATGTCAAGATGATAACAATATCGTACAAAATAGTGTGGTCACCCTTTTGAACGTCTTCATTGTATTTTTCTAGTGTGGATGATAAGAATCCACATGAAGATAAAATGACTTATTAGGGTGTCATTGAAGACATATGTGAGTTTGACAACACAAATTTCATAGTTCTTATCTTTAGTTGTAATTGTGTTGATAACAACAAATGAGTTGTAGTGTATGAATTGGGTTTTACATTGGTAAATTTTGTAAAGATTGGCGAGATGGTTAAACCATTCATAATGACATCACAGGAGAAGAAAGTATTTTATATCAATGATCCTATAAATGAAATTGGTCCTTGGTTCTTCATGGGAAAAGGAAGTTCACTACATATCCTATAGATGAAGAAGAGTACTATGAGAAGTATGATGAATCCATTCTATTCTCATTTGTCTTGCCAAGTGTAAATGTTGAAGCTAATACTGATGAATATACACATCAACATCACACAGAAGGAATATTAGTTTATCAATGATCCATCAATACTAGAGGCATGCATTTTACTTTTTATATGCTAGATGGGCATTTTACATTTTTTACATGTATATATGTTCCATGTGCTACATGTGCATTTTACATTCATTATCACTTATTTTTCATTGACTATCTTTAATATGACATGTTTCTTATGGTGTCTAACCATGAGGATGAGCTCACAATGTGCACCTTGAGGATGATTCTGGTGTAAGTTGTAGTATTTCATTAGATGTGCATTTTACATTAGCTATCAAATTTATATAAGTTACATTTTTTGTCACTTATATGTATTTCTTGACAATTTTAGGATGAACATCCTGAGGATGTGCACCCTAAGGATCTTGTTCAGTTTGCTGAGGAGAAGCATGATCATGCACATAAAAGAAGCATCACTTTGATGAACAAGTTAGTCAAACGAATGGGCAAAGGTCTCAAGATGATGATTGGCATTGATGAGACACAAAATCATATTGGGAAGAATCATAGTTCTTTTAGGAAATATTTAGGATTTATTGTTCTCAACAAAGTAGAAATGATAATAGAATCTTGGCATAAAGTTGATCCCACCCTTAAGACCTCATATGGAAGGACGTAGCTGTGAGACATTCTACCTTTTTAAATATATTCAAAATTCTATTTTTATAAATATGCCATTAAGTATATGATTTTTTTGCATAGCATCTTTGACCTTGATGAAAAACAACATCATGAAATTGTGTTTCAATGCTCTGAGAGGATGTTTAGGACTTATAGGATAAATATGACAAGAGAATACATGATGAGTGACAAGAGGAAGAATTCCAAAACTGAGCGATGGACCTAATAAGAAGTGTGGGAAGTGTTGGTTGCTTCAACAGAAACCAAAATTCAAGGTATTAAACCTCCTTTGAAATAAATTATTATGATTAATCAAATGAATTCAATGTATTATGTAGTTCCTATAATAGTTGAGGAACACCAAGGATCCACACTCAGCCCATATCTCTTCATTCTTTTCGTGGATGAGTTGACAAAGAGTGTTCAGAATGATATTCCATGGTGTATGCTATTTGTCGATGATATTGTATTGATTGATGAAACTTTAAAGGCATTATAATCAAATGTATTGATAATTAGTAGGAGCAAAATTGAGAATATGTATTGCAATTTCAGAAAATCTCACAGAGTGAATGGTGGAGTCAAATTGGACGGAGTAGATATACCAAAATGTGATAAATTTTGTTACTTGAGTTCTATTATTCAAATAGATGGGTATGTCTAAATTCATGTTTGTCATAAGATCAGTGCATGATGGTTGAATTGGAGGAGTGTAACTAGAGTATTATGTGAATGAAGATCCCTCTCATATTAAAAAGTAAGTTTTATATAACAGTTATACGGCCAATCATGCTCTGTTGGAGTGAATGTTGGGCGGTGAATAAACAACATCTCAAGAAGATGAAGGTGGCTGAAATGCATATGTTGAGATGGATGTGTGGTAAGACATGAAAATATCGCTTGAGAAATGACTATATCACAAATAAAGTGGGGGTGGCAAGCATTGAGAAGAAGTTGCATGAGGGTTGACTCAGATGGTATGGACATGTGCAACATAGAGTAACTAATGCGCCTATACAAATCAATGCTATTGAGTCATGCACAATTAATAGAAGAGGAGGAGGCCTAAATTAACATGGGATGAGATTATAATGAGAGATTTTGAATCTCTACATATTGACCAGAATATGACCCATGATAGAGCTTAATAGGAGCCATGTAGCTGACCCCAACATAGTTGGGATTGAGGCTTAGATGGTGGTGGTGGTGGTGGTGATGATGATGATGATGTATTGGTAGTAGTTAAAATATATTTTTGGATTAATTAAACTATACACAATGCTAAAAAAGAAATGTGTGTAAAGAATGTGCATGTCCACAAGTTGGGTCCAAGTGGTTACGCTTGCCGTCACCAATAGAAACAACAAATGTTTTCTACTAAGTAGTCTAATCATGGGTCTACTGATCTTCTACTACTCATGCACCTCTACCTTGCTACGATGAGTGAATGCATGTGAGGACAAGTTTCTCTAGAGATATACCCAACCTTGCAACTGCTGAGGTGTTTGAAAAAATGATAAAATTCAACTCGCGGGGTGCATGTTCATTGTTGGTCTTAATTGTTAAGTTTTCATGACCAATTACTAGTAAAGAAAAGAAGGCAATTTTATCCATGAGGGTCATATAGATGCAATGTCAGTTGTTGTGGGTACTTTAGAGCATCTTGTCTGTGTTAGGTCCATTGGGGCTTGTGTAGGTATAAGATTATTTTTTGGCACATAAGAGAAAAAGCACATATCTGTCAAGAAAGGTGGATTGTCACAAGAGGAGGACGAAGACATTATTTTCAAATAGAACAGAAGAATCAATGAGACAATTCCAGGCTTCTCAATCTCAAACTCCACGGATAGTAGCTCAGCCGTAACACTCTTCTTACAAGGTGGAGCCTCCTCACACAACGGTGGTTGGCAGTAATACCATGGACCCGCCAGGAATGTCAGATGTAATGTTTTTTGTGATATAATAGTATTTCGGGTGAATTTATGATATGTTATTTTTGGGTATATATAAAACTATATACAAAATTGTAGCCATTGAGGTCATGCCATTTTGCATTACTAAAACCTAGCTTGACATTGCTGCATTGGGCAACACCTTCCCACCCCTTCCAGGTGGCATGATTCATGGTGCTCCAATACCCGACAATGTGGTTCGTGTGACTATAAGGCTTGTCTACCCAGACTAGAAACAAACATCACTACCACATGGCCGCCCCGAGCACAACATGGTAGGAGGTGTAGAAGGTGGCGTGGTTATGTGGCCCAAAGCTAGAGTTATCTATGAGAATGTATGATAAATTTACCTTGTGTCTGTATTTGTGATTTTTTATATTTGTGTACACAATTGATAACTTATATCAGAATAAATGAAGATCATAGTACCTATGAAGCCCCCTATTGTTCCTCCTCCAATTCCTCCTCAATTGCTTTCTTGGATTGCAAATGATCAATTTCAATCGCTAGGTCCTAAGTATAGGGGTTGACGCTATTGTTACAAAATTTAAAAGAAGGGTCAACTATGATGGAACATACGTAGGACATTGCAGATCTAGATCACGATATTAGTATATTCTTGACAGATATTGTGGAGCTATTTACTTATGATTAGTTGAATACAAGCGTGACAAAACTTCAGATATTGTGAAATATTATGGCTAAATACCACAGTCCATTTATGTGACAATATATGTTGAATTTTTTCTTATATAATTAATCCATATATATATATATATATGTGTGTGTGTGTGTGTGTGTGTGTGTGTTTTGTATCTACTTATATATGGTGTGTGCACACTTCACATTAACCAACGTGGCAATTCTAGTTCCATCATTGATCAGATCTGTAGATAGAGACCAAACATATGTTAGTGATTTACTACTTTGCCACATTTAAATATTTTCATATCATGGGATAGAGTGTGATTATAACTCCTTTCAATGTTGTGTAAGTTTTGAGCACATTGCTTATAATTTTGACTTATGAATTATATTTTATTGTAGAGTCTGAGTTTCTTTTGTTTTCCTACTTAGTAACAAGCATTGTTAATTGTTGATAATTGTCCCTGAGATGTTATCTCTGTATTATCTAGATCCTCCTGGAAGAAAAATAGGGTTTGGGGGACACACATTAAAAGTGGCAATAGTAAGTAAGTAAGTAAGTAAAAAAATTCTTCGGCAACATATTGTAATGTATGCATCATTATATGACTATTTATAGGGGGTGTAAAAGCATTCAAACATGTCGTAGGAAAGGTAGATAAAAATTTAACTTGGAAGAATCTTTAGGTAGTTTTCTGACTCCAATGCATATATGCCAACTATGCTTACTTTTATGTATTAACATTTTGCACAACTGTAAAATTATAGTGCCATATACAAGATAATAATTAGGCATGTGGATACTACATGATGTGGCATATAAACTTGATTGCCAAACATGTGTCACAAGACATCCATTGTATACAAAAGGTAGCTATATAGTCTTTATCATCATAAGTATATAGTCTCATTTTATAATATAAAAATAAAATCAAAGTTTTGAATCATGCCATTCTCTTTTTAGCTAGACACATCAAAGCCCTATACAAAAGATTATATGGATATATACGAGAACAGTGGGAACAAACCTTCATTGAGGAAGTCAACTTTGCATTTGATTGGCATAAAATATGAGTTTTCTAAACTTTAATGTCATTATTTCTATATAGATGTGATGGTTATAACTTTTTGCATTTATATGTGAATGATGTGTGGATGTATGCATATGTGTGTGAATGAATGTGAAAAGGAATGAATACAATAAGAATTGCATATGTACATGTGATGGGAATGGAATTGAGTGTGTGTAATCTGAATTGTGTATATGCATGAGAACATAATTAAGTGTTGATGAGAATGAAAATGCATGTGTATGAAGGAATTGTTGGATGTAATCTCTTATATGCATTTTTTATTATAGGTTTTGTAGGTATGTTGTCCTATTGTAAAGATAAACATGTGATGGAACATGTTGTTCTAATGAAAACCATGTTTTGAGCCTTCTACAGGTGAGGAAATGGAACTGCATGTTTTTCCCTGCTGAACAGTCGAACAACAGGTTGTAGACTTGCTATAAAAAAGACATACCTATGACATGGGTTGCTATAAAAAAACCAATGATGTATATTTGTGTCATTGGTGTTTCATCAAAATCAACAACACGTATCTACTTACTAGTTAAAATTCTAAATGATAAGGAAGTACAAAATTGGCATCATAGGTCTCACTTAACCGACATTATAGATGATATATGTATTAGTGCCTCTAGGTTAGTCGGACATGTTTGTCTTCAAAATCGCATTTGATGGACATATTGAATTTGTCCTTTTGCTCATGATATAGCAAAAGTAGAAAGCCATTATGATGTCATTGACTGATGTTCACCAGAGAAAACTCCACCAATTACAAATTTTATTTGTCATTTTTCTAACTCATTCTACATGCAATATTAATTCATTTTGATTAGTTCTACTACACATTTGATCTTAATCATGAGTCATACAATTTCTAGAAAGGATCTACAATAAAGTTCTAAAATATTATTATTCTTCAATTATTGAATATTGAGTTATAAGACTTGATATTTTCCAATATCTAGTTTGTGAATTTTATCAATTTGATTTTGCCCATCAACCTAAAATGACCTCAACATAAGTTTTAGACACATTTGACTGGCATGGTGAAATCATTATAAAAATATGGGCAATGTATAACTTTGAAACCAACATTAAATATTTTAAGTATATTTATAGAGACATAAACACACACATATGTATGTATACTACAAGTGAAATATATAAGTTTTTTTACTTAAAACAATGTACCTTAGTACTTGCATTGATCAATGGGATTGAATGATGCAAGTGGGTTAGTCGATGGGCTTAGAGCAGGCCTCAACGAGTCTTTTCAGTCACCATGGGCTACCTAAGTGTGTTGGATCAGGAGACAACAATCACTCCTACAACCGATGTGTGTCCCTTTGGCATACTACTTTGATCATTCCATGAAACTGAGCATGCCCAAGGCCGGACCACTACAAATACTTTCAGTTGAATCATGCTGGGTTGACAATCGATATGGTCATTGTGGGATGGGATCTTGGGTGATATGGTCACATTATACCAGTTGGCGTTCGATGCACGTAGAAGGTGCCCAATTCATTTTCATGGTGTCTATTGATGGGTGCTCAAGTCGTGTTATTGGGGCACTTCTTCAATCTATGAGAGGAACCAAAATGATATGTTTTGGGCTAAAATGTATTGTTTTCTCTCAATTTAGCCTATAAATATGTGATTACTTTGGCCCTAGGTGTTATTAGTGCATTTTGGAGTTATAGAAATTCTGATGGAACTAGAATAGGGCGATCTAGGTGGAGAAACTCACTTGTGTTGGTTTTTTGGCTAGACTCTTGAAGATCAAAGTCTAGAATCTTATTCCTAACCTTATTAGCACAAATCCATGTAAGTTATTCTATATATTCTCATGTCTTATGTTATTCTCTCTCTCTCCTTTTACCCTCTTGGCTGAATTTATTGGCTATTCATGGTGAAAATAAGTTAGTTTCCTCTAAGGCTTATTCTTTTCCCCCTTCATTGGCTTAGATAGAGCAGGAGCTTGATAAGGTGGGAGTTTGGAGATAGAAAGAAGAAGCTTTGGGATATGTTTCATTTGGGCTCTTGCTGGAGATGGTGATCATCAGAAAAGGCAAGTGATTTAGCCTCTCTTTAGTATATTTGAGATGCCATTTCTACATGTAACCCATAATAATTACTAATTACATGTTATATTATTTGAATAAAATATTTTTTTGGTAATTTTTGACACTTCATTTTGTCCACCCAACCTATGAACACCACAAAAATCTTCTCTCTAACCAAATATAAAAATTTTGACATTTATTCCAAATTTTACCATTTCATCCAATTAATTCACACATTTTCCCATTTATCGCATGTTGAGGGTTCATGAATAGAATCTTTTTTCTAATTTAAGTGCAATTTGTCTTTGATTGAGATTTTTATAATCCTCTTTTCATAAATTTCCTAATCAATTTCCCCATGAATGAAATATTCAACTCCAATCCCTTTTGAATTTTCAATTTTCTTGTTGGATCTCTTTAGAAACCAATCCCATTATTTTGATGAAAAAAATATTCAATTTAATTCCATATTTGTTTTCCAAAGAAATGGAAAAGGGAAGAGTTGCCCCTCAAGATTTCATTTATCTTCTTATCCTCATTTTTTATTATAATTTTATTACTTAAAGACATAATTGTTGGGTTTTGTGGAGAAAACATGCACGGCGGAAGCAACAAAAATTCCACGCAACTCAAATAGGATCTCGTCGACAACAACATATTCGAAAAGAGTGTTTGTGGGATATACCTTATCGTAGAGTAAGTCTGGCGATGTCCTGCTGTACGATGGTATGCAACAATGCTGGCCTACACGGACGAAACTTCTCTCCCATTCGTTAAATGTGTCGCGGGAAGATCCGACGGTGCTCCTTTCGTGCGGTCATGTACGCCGCTCGTAGCACATACGATGGTCATAGATGTCATGTGAACGCAGGCGTCTCAGCGTATGCATCTCTACTTCATCCACGTGGATGGACTGGAACTCCATGTCACGCTTTCTAAGCCAGTGGCAAGGAGTCGTCTCTGTGCGGCGGCATGCTAGCGTCGCAGTGCTCTCCTTTCTCTCCTGAGGATGGTGACGACTAGGGTTTATGTACGTGAGCGTAAACTGAAAAGCTTCTCTCAATATCTTATATAGATATCAGCCGTCAAGCTCCTTTAAATAGGATATGAAGGGAAGTAGGGTTTCCTAAACCCATCGGTAAATAGAAACATTGCGTTAATTAAAATGCTCATAGATTAATTAGAATATTCTGGAATTCATAAATTAACTAAATAATCACATTAATTGATTAATTAATATCTGACTCCATGCAATCACTTGGGATGGCTCTATGAGCATATATAATAACAGACTCCCAGTTGTACTTAGAGCCAGTCACTCCAATATTATTCTAATCAATTACATAAACATTTTAGTAATCAATGTGATTCGGAGCAATTCCAATCAAATCCACAATTATACTCCTATTCCAACACATCCTATGTGTATGACTCGGTAGGCTCTAAATTACGTTGGCAGTGATATCCATAATCACATTATGATTTCACAAGCAATGATTGGTATCTAGCAAGACTTCATTGCCACCCAAGTAATTGGAGAAGTTGGAGAACAACTTAACCTATCATTCATGACTGATGTTACAATGATTGTATAGTTCCTTTGTCGCTGATATCCAGATTGAACTCAAGTCATGGAATTGTTATTCTTTTCAATGTTCAATCCATGTTCCTTGAAATAGAGTAGATTGACTGAGATGTATGTAAGCTCAATATCACATATTGACTCACATCAGCATGGCCATGCATTTCTCATTCTCGCTTATCAAGTGGCTGAAATAGCAAACTCTCGTAGGAAGGACAAATTCCATCTACATCACTCACAATCATCCCCATGTGTCACAGTGCACCCAAGCACCATCTTTATGGCAATCCTTATTCAGGACCACGGTGAATGATGTCAAAGTACACCGAACGACATGTGATAAGTGTAGTGACTTCAGGTCTAAGAACCACAATCACCACCATCATTATGAGATGTGACTCTAACTACCAATCATGGTATCCATGTGTCACTCTCAAGGTGGGTCTATCCAATACATTGTTCTCTAACAAGTATCTATGTATTTGGTTTGATATCTCCATATCATAGATAATGAGACTCTTCCATCAAACAACATACATTCTAATCTTATGTGTTATTGATGTCTATGGATATTTCCACAATAACAACTTATTAGGGACAAAACAAGAATACATACTCTTAGAATACATATGATCTCACTGCTCAGGTCATCAACCCGAAGACATATGTCATTGAGTATATTATTCTATAGACATATATAAGTTTTATGGTCATCTCACAATATAAAACACAAACATATAGATTGGAAACTTGCCTTTATTGATATGATCAATGTAGTATTACAAATCATTTACATAGTATCCCATTACAATCATCAAATGATAGTCTCTATGGGCATACATACCAACAGATTCCCACTTGCACTTATACCCAATAACTCATGAATTTCAATCCAAGTGATCGAGCATGTCTGTCATGTTTCTGTTGTGAAAGTTCTTTTGTGAGTGGGTCAGTCACATTGCTTTTTATAGGTACTCTGCAAACCTTCACATCTCCTCATTATATGATCTCTCATATGAGATGGAACCGCCGTAGAATATGTTTGGAACATTGGTGCGATCTTGGTTCTTTAGCCTGTGCAATTGCTATGTTATTGTCGCAAAATAACTCAATTGCATCACCAGCGCTTGGAACCACTCCAAGTTCAGAAATGAACTTCTTGATCCACATAGCTTCCTTTGCAGCATTAGATGCGGCAATATATTTGGCCTCTGTTGTAGAATCCGCAACCATCTCTTGCTTGGAACTCTTCCAGCTCACAGCTCCATTGTTCAAGAAAAAAACAAATCCAGATTGTAATCTGTAGTCATCTTTGTCAGTTTAGAAGCTAGCATCAATGTAACCTTTTACCACAAGCTCTTCCTCACCACTGTATACCAAGAATTGATCCTTAGTCCTTCTCAAGTACTTTAGGATGTTCTTTACGGCTGTCCAGTGACATTCACTTGGATCTGACTAATACTGACACATCAGGATGAGTACATAACATCGCGTGCATGATATATCCAATTATTGATGCATATGGAATCTTACTCATGTGTGCCCGTTCATCACATGAACTAGGACATTGGGCTTTAGAGATCTTAATCCCATGGGACATGGGCAAGTTACCTCTCTTAGAACCCTCCATGCTAAACCTCTTTAGCACCTTGTCAATGTATGTGCTCTGGCTTAGGCCTAGAAGCCTTCTAGATCTATCTCTATAGATCTTGATCCCTAGTATATAGGATGCTTCGCCTAAATCCTTCATGGATAAGGTCTTCCTTAGCCAACCTTTTACTGTCTGAAGAGTAGGGATGTCATTTCCCATCTATAGTATGTCATCCACATACAATATGAGAAATACGATTGTGCTCCCACTAACCCTTTTGTAAACATAAGGTTCATCTTCATTTTGACTAAAGCCAAAAATTTCGACTACTTTGTCAAAATGTAGATTCCAGCTCTGAGATGCTTGCTTCAATCTATAGATTGACCTTTGTAGCTTACATACTTTATTGGCTTCCTTTGGATCGATAAAACCCTCAGGTTGTGTCATGTACACATCCTCGAGCAAATTCCCATTAAGGAATGTTGTTTTAACATCCATCTACCAAATCTCATAGTCATGATAAGTTGTAATGGCAAGCATGATCCTGATGGATTTAACCATGGAAACTGGTGAGAAGGTCTCGTCATAATCAACACCTTGAATTTGATGGAATCCTTTAGCAACCAATCTACCTTCATAGGTTTGAACATTTCCATCCATGTCAGTCTTCTTCTTGAACACCCACTTGCAGCCTATGGGTTTTACCCCTTCGGGTGGATCCATCAAGGTCCATACCTTATTGGTGTACATGGATTCCATATCAGATCTCATGGCTTCGAGCCATTTCTCATATTCTGGTCCCTTAGTAGCTTCTAGATAAAAAGTTGGCTCATCTTCTATGCCCAATTCATCAATGTCTTGAGTCAGGAGAAATCCAAATCTCTCAGGCTCAAGTCATGTCCTACTAGACCTACGAGGTTCCTGTGTTACATTTGGAACTTGAAATTCCACAACAATTTGTGAGTCTTCATGTTCCTTATGTACCTCCTTAGGTTCTCTGCTTTCTTGTTGGTCTCAAACTTCTTTTAGCTATACATTCCTCCCACTAATTCCTTTGGAAATAAATTCCTTTTCAAGAAATACAACAGTCCTAGCAACAAGCACTTTGTTGTCAGTTGGTGTGTAGAAGTAGTATCCCTAAGTTTCCTTGGGGTATCCAACAAAATAGCATTTTTCCGATTTGGGTCCAAGCTTTTCAGGAAATTGTTTCCTAACATAAGCTTCACATCCCCAAATATTTAATATAGACAAATTGGGACGATTCCCATTCCATATCTCATATGATAGACAAATTGGGACGATTCCCATTCCATATCTCATATGGTGTCTTTTAAACCAATTTGGAAGGTACACGGTTAAGTGTAAACACTGCAGTTTCAAGAGCATATCCCCAGAACAATATTGGAAGTTTGGCTGAACTCATCATTGATCGTACCATCTAATAATGTATGATTCCTTCTTTCTGACACACCATTATGTTGTGGTGTACCAGGTGGAGTCCATTGTGATACAATACCACAGTCTCTCAGAAGGTCCTCAAACTCTTGGCTTAAGTATTTGCCACCTCGATCTGAATGGAGTGCTTTAATACTCTTACCAAGTTGTTTCTCTACTTCATTCATGAAAGTCTTGAACATTTCAAGAGTTTCTAACTTGTGTTTCATAAGATATACATAGCCATACCTACTGAGGTCGTCAGTGAAGGTAATGAAGTATTGATAGCCTCCTCTAGCATTTGATCTAAAAGGTCACATACATCAGTATGTATGAGCCCTAGCAGATCACTGGCTCTCTCACTATATCCAGTGAAAGGAGTCTTGGTCATCTTCCCTAATAAACACGCCTCACATGTCTCTAATGATTCAAAATCAAAAAAGTCTAGATAACCATCCTTATGGAGTCTAGATATGCACTTCTAGTTTATGTGCCCAAGATGACAATGACATAAGTATGTTTTGTTTGATTTGTCAAGTTTTAACCTTTTATTATTTACATTATATATGCTAGTCTAAAGTTCTAACAAGTAGATAATATAATACACAGGGGCATTATCATAAAAGATCTCATCTTTAGAAATAGAAATAATTACATTCTTAATGTAAAATTCAAATCCACTCTTATCCATACAAGATATAGTAATAATATTTCTATTAATGGCAGGTACATAATAGAATTTCTCTAATTCTATTACAAGGCTCGTAGGCAAAGATAAACTAATAACTCCAACTGTGGTAGCAGCAACTCTTGCTCCATTAGCGACCCGCAGCTCAAATTGGCCCTTTCGTAAAGGCTTACTTCTTATTAGATCATGGATATTAGAACATATGTGAGATCCACATCCAGTATCCAATACCCATGATGAATAAGTATTTAAGTTTATCTCAATAACATATATACCTAAAGTGGAGATCTCTATCCCCTGCTTCTTCTTCCTCAGTTCCTCCAAGTAGAGAGGATGATTTATTTTCCAATGTCCAGCCTGGTGACAATGGTGACAACTGCCTTCTTTGAAGATCCCACTTTTAGCTTTGAGCGTGGATGACTTTGGCTTTTGCCCCACTTTAGAACCTTACTTAGCCTTGCCTTTGCCTTTGCCTTTTAACTTTCCCTTTATCTTGTTGATCATCATCACAGACTTGGGCTTGTCTTTCTTCATTTGTGCTTTAGTTGTCCTCAACATGCCCAACAATTCTGACAATGGCTTGTCAAGATTGTTCATGTTGTAGTTCATGAAAAAATGACTATATGATTCGGGAAACAATTGTAGAATCACATCAGTGTCCAACTCTTGACCTATGGGAAATCCCCGCTTGGATAGGCTTTCTACGTACCCAATCAAAGTGAGTATATGGGTGCCAACTGAGTCTCCCTCTTTCATCTTACTCTTGAACAAAGCCTTGGAGACATCATATCTCTCCTATCTTGCTTGATGTTGATACATGTTCTTAAGATGTGTTACCATCTCCATGACATTCATGTTCTCGTGCTGCTCTTGCAACTCATAGTTCATTGAGCACAACATCAGGCACTTGACATCCATGGTATCATCAAGGTGCTTCTTGTAAACATCCTTTTCAGCCTTGGGCGCATTTGCGGCTGGTTCCGCTGGCTCTAGTGTTTCAAGGACATAGAGCTTACGCTCATGTGTGAGAACCAATGTTTTGAAAAGCGGTAATAGGTGTACGAGCAGTCGGGGTACCGAATAGAGTATATACGGTATGCGGGAGTATAAGCGGGAGATTAATCAGTTTTAATTGGTTTCAATTTTTTTAATAAATTTATGATATATTCACATAAATTTATATATTTACCGAACATATTATACATAAAGACAATTAAAAATAAGGACAGTAAACAATTGCAAACCAAACGAAATACATACAAGACTACAAGTACAACAATATAGGCTAATGTATGAAAGAACAAATCAAAACACACTGTTGCATTTGAATAAATTAAGTAAACATCAAACATTTAGTATTATTACTACTAACCAAGTTACAACTAACTAGTACCAACAAAGAAATTGAACTACCAATATTTGAAATAGAGATGGAAGGGGAGATAAAGTGGGGAATTGCACTGATCGAATAAAAATTTAGGAGCAAATAGGAGAAATGGAATATAGGGTGTTGGGATAAGGGAGAAGCATAAACAGTGGCAGAGCCACATGGAGGCAGAGTGAGGCACGTGCCTCACCCATTTCTATCCCAACTAACTAATTTCATATCTAGTTAAATATCCAATGCATTTTCATGTCCTCTTGAAAACAGCAGATAGTTCTTTTCTTGTTACAGTAAAATGTACTTTTACTAAACCATCTACTTCTGCTATATTAATACGTTATGTTATATAGGTTGTTCAGTATGGTATGATTTGTATTCCCGGATACTCTTTCATAGAAGCCATAACAAATTCTTTTGCTTCCGTTATATGATAACTTTTCTAGTGGAAGCAGATTTCTCCAAGCTTTCCAATATTGGCATTAATAGTTAAGTTCCTTACCTAAGCTGATGTGGTGTTGTGCTCATTTCCGTCAAGCAGTTACCAAATTACTTTCACATCTTACTGTGATTGAAGTCATAGATATAAATACTAGTAGTGCTTAGGAACCTACATAAATATACTTCTTATATAGATCTTATCTGTTGTAAAATTTCTGGGTTCATGTTGTAACCCAACCAGTCATGAATATGATCTGCCCAGATCTCCATACATACTTTTCACCAGTATTCATATATGTGATTTTCCTCCATATTTGTATTATAACTAAGTTTACTTACAGTTAATGGTTAGTTTACCATTACATTGTGTGGTGCCTCACCTTATTTTGATTCCTGCCTCCGCCACTGAGCATAAATGGTTTTCAATAAACAATCTTAGAGAAAGAGTAATTGGAGTGGAGGGGGAATTGAAGGTGAAACAGGGAGACGATAGGAGGGGGAGAATCAAAGAGTGTGAGGGGGCGGAATATAAGAAAATGGATAATAAGAGTGATGAGATTGAAGGGGGTAGCGGGTTATTGCTATAGGTATTAGAAAAATAGAGAAGAAGACTTTATTGGATAAGTAGGAGGAAAGGAAGACAAACAGAGAGAAGATAAAGAGGGGGAGAAGAATTGAAGAGGAAGGGACTGAATAGAAGAAAATGGATGAACAAGAGTAATAAACTGAAGGGAAGGAAGAAGAAGACGTGGTTGGGGGAATAGGAGAAAAGGACAGACAAATAGAGGTAGGCGAAAAGAATCAAGAGAAAATAGAGGAACTGGAGGGGGCGAAATAGCAGGTTACTTGTTGCTGCTGGAGAATCTCCGCCTGCTCCTACTTGAAGTCGTCGTCACAGGTGCTGCTTCAAGCTGCACGTATAGCTGCTGCTTCAAGCCGTCGTGCAGTTGCTGCTTCAAGTCGTCGTGCAGCTGCTGCTTCAAGCCGCCAGACCAGAGAGGCACCGGTGGAGAGGGAACCGCATGTGCAGCCTGCGCCAAGGTGGAGAGTCGGAGAGGGAAGAGACACTGCCGTCAGAGGAGGAAGTCGCCGCCGGACAGCTTAGGGGCCACCGAAGAGTTGAGGGGGAGATCGCAACCCTAGCGCTGCTGGTTCCGCGGCGCGTGTTCGCGATAGAGAAGAGTCAGGGAGAGTCAGAGTGTCGGGAAGGTGGGGTGGGGAGTCGGGTTGGGGTTCACTTAAGTGGACCTTTTTTTCTTTGACGGGCCTCATTTAGAAAATCGCAGAACATTCGGCCGTTTAAGCGCCCAGTCGGCCGAATAATTGGCCCAGGCCGATTTTATGTCCGATTAGGCCTGAGCGGTTCGCTCCACCCACGAAAACGAATATTCGGCCGATTAGGCCGATTTTCTGAACACTGGTGAGAACAATTCTCAATGTCCTAAACCAGTTTTAAAAGTTAATTCTGGTAAGTTTGTCCTTCTCAAGGACCGATCACAATGAGAAAGTGTGAGTGTTATTTGTCATTTGATTACTACAAAAGAAAATTTTGCATTTAGTCCAAAACATTTTGACTTGTAAAGATTTGATAAATGAGATCAATTAGGCCTTTAATTAATTATGCTCCCACTATTTTATTCAAATTGATAGCCCTCACTATCAACTCATAAGATTGCAACGTACAACCTTCTAGTGACCCAAGATCCAAAATAATTGGATCAATGCCCATCCAACACCGGCGTCAAAGACCAAATACTAAGGTAGGCAACTTTTGCCAATTGCATCATATGCAACTCTTGGATAGATGATCATGCACAACTCCTTGACATGATGCATCTGTGTGCCTCGAAGTACTTGATCCTATCAAGGTTCCCCAGTTAAGTCCAACCCATAAGCCAACATGATGAGTGTGCACCCTGCGGAGGCAGACCCACACACCCACCATCACACTTCTACAAGATAGACAGTGTACCACGCGGAGGCGTGCCCATACATAGTCGATCAAGTTTTTCATGTGTGTTGCTTTATGGAAGGCAACTAAAACTTAATATTATTAATTGAGGGGTTTTATTAATACATATACATATCCAAACACCACATACTTATAGTACGTATCATATACTACTATATTCACAACTACAAACGATAGACATGCAATCAAAAACACAAATACATCAGTTATAGCCATACTATTGTAATCCTTTGGAGAAAAAAAAGGATTACGGTCTACCTATGGTTTTATGCATCTCATGCAACACCTGTGAATCAACATATAAGCCTGTAAGGATCAGCATTACAATGAACAACTTCATGGATGCTTCGTGAGGTTGGAACTTCAAGTTGCTTCTTGGAATTGGATCTTCTTGTTGCTTCTCCATGGACGCTCCTTGGAGTTGGATCTTCAGGTTGCTTCTTAAAATTATATATTCATGGTGCTTCTCCATGGACGCTCCTTGGAGTTGGATCTTCAAGTGGCCTCCTTACATCAAGTTTACAAAGACTAAAACTAATCCTATCTCTATTACATCATATGAGTACAAATATAAAGGGAAAGAATTAATTACACTTTGAAATAAGAGATGAGGCTCGGCATGCAAGCCGAATACTTTATACAAAGGATCCATATGCAACCATTATACATCCATAGCATTCACAAACAAACATATCCACAAGATTGACATCCACATTCATTCACAACATTCACAAAAGGGGATACTAGGCCATAATCGTGCATGCATTCACCACATAAAACACAATTTTAATGGTGATGTGTATGTTGTCATAGGTATATCTACATATACATATATACATATTAAAATTGTAGTACTTTTAATGTGGGACATTCCCCATCAAATAATTTTTTGACTCCCACGCAGACTATGCGGGGTACACAGGGGTAGCGCCCCTGTGCGGAAGGTCTATAGAATTTTACTTCCGTGCACTTAGGAAAATCAATATTTTCCATAGTCAACCCCATCCGAAATGTCAAAAATAGAAGCCTGCGGCGTATGTAGAATTAGGTTTAGATTTGCACATTTGCAGTTTTAATTCATATCGTATGCAACATAGAAAATAGTATACAACAATTCGATCATATCAAAATGAATTCAAATACGTCGTAGATCGACAATTCTATGATACTACTGTTGGGTTTTGTGGATAAAACATGTGCGGAGGAAGTAACAAAAATTCCACGCAACCCAAAATAGGATCTCATCGACAATAGCATATTCAGAAAGAGTGTTTGCGGGATATACCTTATCGCGGAGTAAGTTTGGCGATGTCCCGCTGCACGATGGTGTGCAACGATGTTGGCCTACACGGACGGAACTTCTCTCTCGTTCATTAAGTGTATCACATGAAGATCAGGTGGTGCTCCTTTCGTGCGATGATGTATGCTGCTCGTAGCACGTACTAATGGTCGTAGATGTCCTCTAAACGCAGGCGTCTCAACATCTGTATCTCTACTTCATCCACGTTGATGGACTGAAACTCCACATCACACTTCCTAAACCGGAGGGAAGGAGTCGTCTCTATGCGGCAGTGTGCTAGCGTCATAGTGCTCTCCTTTCTCTCCTGAGGACGATGACGGCTAGGGTTTATGTACGTGAGCGTAAACTGAAAAGCCTCTCTCAATATCTTATATAGATATCGGCCATCAAGCTCCTTTAAATAGGAGACGAAGGGAAGTAGGGTTTCCTAAACCCATCGGTAGACAAAAACACTACGTTAATTAAAATGCTCGTGGATTAATTAAAATATTCTAGAATTAATTAATTAACCAAATTATCACATTAATTGATTAATTAATATCCAACTCCATGCAATCGCTTGGGATGGCTCTATGGGCATATATACCAACAATAATCTCACAAATGAAAACAAATTTACTCTTTGAGATACACTCAAAACCTTCCAAAAAAAACTCATTTAAAGAAAGCCCTTGTTTCCAACCCAGGGATACCCCAGAAGTATGTGTATTTCCTCCAGGGTACTAGGTGGAAAAACATGTCATTTTGCATAGGTCAAATTAGCATTAAAAATCATTCCACGGGTACCTCGAGGTACAAATACTATTTTTATTTCTTATTCATGATTTAATTACAATACATTTTGCTAAAATATTTTCTTGACTCCTTTAACCCTCATAAGATACTATAAATATCTCCCCTTATATACCATCAACCTTTGTCTCTTTAGACTCTCTTGAAGCCAGAGATTGACTATACTATCTTCCAGACTCCTGACATGTTCTTATATATAAGTTCCTTATTATAGAACAATAATTCTGATGTGGAGAATGACTATGGAAGAGGTAAGCTGGGACCAAGGGCCTCTAAATCTAGTTAAACTATTCAACTTGTTCATATAGCTATTATACTAGATAATAATCTAACATGATTTAACTGCTTATTACTTGTTCATGACATAATTAATGTGTATCTATATACTTGTTCATGGCACAACAACTACTCATGTTAAAACAACTAGGTCTTCCTTGCTCATGATTATCTAGTTGGTTTAACAACAATACATACATGATCATAATTCTCATAATTGAACTAAATCTTGGCATATTCATCTAGTCACATCTTTACTTTGATCTAGTTACATCTTTGCCATGTTAGATTGATCAATTATGTTTACATGATTGCTTGATTATTTAAAATATAACATAATTCTCATAATTGAAAATTCCTTAATGCATATTATCAAACCATGTGAACTTGTAAAGTTTAAGAGTAGTAATCACAAACACACACATCTAGACTTCACTTGATATAATTTACCTATGCTCTACATTGTTTCTCTTTATTTCCCATGTCTCATCCCAATTACACATGATGGATCTAACTGCGGGAGATCATGGGGCGATTGATGTCCCTTAATAAAAAAAGAGTCTTTAGGGCTAATGATAGAAAATTCCATAGGCATCTTGAGCCTCCAAAGAATACCACATCTTAATCATGTTTTTTATTATTATTTTGTTTTTTAACCCAAAAACAAATCAAAATCGAGTGCTTTCATGAAACTTGAGAGATTACGTCCGACATTGGCTTTTTGGGAAACCCATGGTTGCCTAATACCTTCCCAAACAGTCTTAGGATTGCCTTACCCAACATCATTGCCATGTATTCCTCATCTTATCCACCATCAGTGAAGTCATTTTATGTTCTTTTCATATTTGCTCAACAATTTAAATTCACGAGTACTATTTTCCTTGTTTTCCTCACAATATAAGGTAACGAATTTGAATTCCTCATCTTTTGTTTTTTCTTAGTTTTATAGTGATCACATGATATAGCTCTTTCATATATTTGTCTTGATGGGTAAAATATTTTGGAAACCAATTGGGGAGTCCTAGCATACCCGAGTTTATTTTTTATGTATTAGGAGATTCTTTTTTCATTTAATTTTTGTTTAGCATTTCATTTTTTATTCACTTTTTGTTTCATATTTTTTTCAAAAGCAAATAAATCTTAAGAAGAGATATATTCCATGATGCAAAAGATAGTTATCTTTCCTTTTACACTAATCATTGCTTGCTTACATGATTGGTTGGCTTTGAGAAGGTGGGTTACACTTGCATTTTTTTAGGATTTTTCTATTTGCTATATATTTTCCATGCCTTCCTGACATTGGAATGAACATGAAAGCATAAAAGATTAATACTTGCACTTCACAATCCAACAAACCCATGTATCTAAAGAATGGGTTCCAACACATTGGATCTTAGAAAGAGACACAAGGGTGTTTCTAAAGGTACCAGTGCAACATAAAGTTGGATGTTTGAAGGCATTGAGGATACCCCACTCTTCTAGTAATAACAACTAATTAAAACTCCATAGTCATGAGGTATATATGGATTAGCACCCACTTCTCAAGAAATCAAGTTACCCTACTTGAGTGTCATTATTCAATAGAGAAGTTAATGAACATCCCCTCCCATATAGGTCATGTTTGAGTGAGTATGTAGGACACATATAAACTCATAAGCTAAAATGGGGGACAAATTTACCTTCCTTGATTATATATTGAGATCATTTCTTTCCCTTACATGTTGATATTTTTTCTTGATTTACATCTTGATATTTTTGGTTGCTAATGGATTTGTATATATTGTTCTTTGCTTACTAACATGGTCATGTTTCAAAAAGTAATCGTGTTTACAATGTTTAATAGTCTCCCACAAATCGACTCAAACAATCATCCAAATCATCATGTAGCGTACACCACACTATCAGGATGCCAAATTTTGATTGAACTATTCTTCAACCTAAGATGCGCTATTAGGATGCCAAAATCCTATCAAACCATGGCATAGACTCCTACTACATCGACAATCTAACAAAATTCATCCTCAATCTTTTGCTCGCCTTGAGCTTCCAATTTTCATCACCCTACCTTGCCTCAGGAGGCTTTCAAAATCAATGCTCATGATACCACATATTAGGGATTCTCTCTAAAATCTTCTAACTTGATCTAAACCAAAAGGATGGTGAACTTTAGTCTCATTACTAAATCCCACCACTGACACCAACCTTACATAAATTCTTAGTGTCTATCACAAGGCTGCCAAATTTTACTAAGATCTAAGCAATCCCTTTAGGACATCTTTCAAGCTTAAATGTAAAATGGAAATTTTGAAAGGAAACCAAATTCAAGAAAAAATATTGACCAACATTAAATTAACTCCAAAACCTTTAGCCTCGCTCTGAAAGGATGCTAAGTTTTACCACTCACCTACTAACTATGTGCTTTCATGAAAAAAAAAACACATTCAATTTCATTCAAACTACATGACTTAGCCCAGAGCTACACATAAGTTCATGCATATATTATTTTACAAAAATGCCTTTACAGAGGGCTCAGACAACAAATAAGATTTGTCAACATTTTCTGGATGACAAAGCCTATAGGTCTAAAAATAAAATCATAATATGTAAATGAAGGCAGCATACATTTCTTATTTGTTGTGTGTTGCAAGTATCACATAAGATATTTTTTTATAAAATGATAATACGAGTTTTCTATATTCATTTTGGTTATAGAAGTAGCTTCCTTCGTATTTTTGTATTCATGAAAAATTCTCTCTCTATGTATTTAATTACTTCCCACCATAGTCCACCACATTTTCTCCATTTATCGGCCTTTTATCTTTATGTTTATATAACAATCTCAAATTTTTCAACTTTCTTAACAAAAAATAAACGTTTTAGTCTTCCTTTTTTAATGGTTGCTTAGTTGTTCTGAATCCTTTGTTTAATTAGTAATTTACAGCCCAGGGCTATAGCATAGAAAGGCAGGCAAGAGGAAGAGGCAGCCATCTCAAAATCCAAACATGGTTCTACCAAGGAGGGATTGTAATATACAATAGATAAGTGCATTGAATAAAACAACTCAAAATTGGCCCTTAAGTGCCTAACTCGCTGGGTAGTGATTTCGTTGGCCGGCTGAGCTTTCCTTGAAGTGTTTCTCCATTAACACAATGTTTGGTACATGGAAGGGAATGGAAGGTAAGGGAGGGGAGGGGAAGGGAAGAAAGGGGAGGGGAGGAGACACTTATGTTAGTGTGTTTGGTTAACATGAGGAGGGGAAGGGAATGAAAACATAAAAAATGATGTAAATGTAAAAAACTTTGTAGTGGCGATATAATATATTTTTTACATCATATTTATATTCAGATATTTAGTTCCACACCCATGCTTAAGATAGCCACCTACTAGAATGTTTTTCATCTTAGCTTAATCCTTTCAAAACATGATCTCTTATTTATGTCACAATGCTACTGATATATATAACTTCCGGATCATAATCAACTAACAACTCATGCTTAGTACACATCAACTCCTCTCAATCCAAAGGATTGGTTGCTTGACTAAGATGTCACCATGTAGCATGATGGTCCATCCATCTTTGCCTACCATCATAAATGGACCTGGACTACAACCTAAAACTAGACCACCCCCTTCACTTCCTTATCAGATGGTCATCAACCATGACCTTAAACTAGACCACTTGGTCTTGACCTAGAAACCTAGTGACCCCCATTTATTTTTCATATTGTATCCCCTACTTAAGTGTGGGCTCAAGACTATAAACAACACCATGTTACCAACCATCAGCCCCACCTTTCTCTAAACAAGTCATGGGACAAGGGAAATCAAGCCTAGATTGAGTACAAACTAGAACGATGTCTGACTATTCTATAGGCCATGGAGGCATGTCAAAAGTATTGTATCCCCTTTGGGTAATTAGGCAACACCATAGAAAGAAGTTGGGCATGATCCATGATACAAAAAAGACCATCGTAAACCTTCACGTACACAGTTGGGCCAACCCACTCTCTTAGAGAATGTTTATCTTATGTACTCATCCTTAGATAAGAATTTTTTTGTAGTCCTCCCTATACATCACACTCCATGGTACTAGTGTGCACATCCTACAACAGTAAAAAATTCCTTTTGTTCATCCAATTCAAGCTAGAATAAGGTATCATCTACCCATTATATATCCTCCAGAGCCTAGTAAAAGTATGATTGCATGTACATGAGCAACCCGAGTAAATGACTATGGAGAATCGAGCATGCCCTATTACACTTACTCGAGAAGGGATGAAGCAATTTTTTTCATATAATAATTTCATGGAAAGGGTTGTATCTGAGGCACTATGTTCTTGTATGTTTGGGTTAAACCTTGTATTTAAATGTGTGTATTAATATTACAGGTCATTACAAGGTCTACTAGAAATTCATACTTAACCTGCTCTTACAAATGTTCAATTGGTATGATCAAATAGAGCACCAGAAACAAGCACCCTGGGGGAGACCTCAAAGATGACTCCACCCACAATCAAGAGTAGCCTATTGGAAAGAGATCCTCAAGGAATATCCTTAGATAATTAATGTTGTAGAAACCACATAGGAAACTTCATAAGAAGCTCTATCAAAGAAACCAACTGACATTGCATACATGCACCCATTCAACGTCAACTATCAAGTGGGCATGTTTGAAGAAGGATCTTCTGTATTTAGGGGGATGTATGAAAGCTAATCACATCACTCCCTTCTAAGTCATGTGGAAACTTACCTAAATTGTCCTGGTCCATTCCAATCAGGTCCATATCGGTATCCGCTAAATGCAAGCATGAATGCCACTTTGAGTCAGACACATCATCAATCAAAGACACAAATCATCATCCTCATGGGTGAGTTTGAGGTTAAATAAAAATTTGAACATGTAAAGTTATTTAAATAAACTCCAAATATGCATAGAAAGGTGGTGCCTCCTGACTACCAATCATGTGTAGCATGTGAACGCAAGTGTTGCTACTTCCAACAATAGTATTTTCTATCTACCTCCTCCATAGTAGAACTAATATGTGGGAGGACCATACGATTATGCCATTAGTATACACATCAATTCCATAGACAATTAATATGTTAGTTTTAGTGAACATAGAAGCATAAAGGAAGCCAATCCAAGATGTATCCTTAATAGGCTCGTTATGATATTAGAGATTCTCTAAAAACTCAATCATGAAGCCCCTATAACTCTTCATATGATGAATGTGGATGTTTGCAATGAAGTCACCTACGACACATATTCAAAAACATGTTAGAAGGTAGGCATACATGCCTCCATACCAGACATTCACATCTATCAGAAAGTACAACCATTTGATCTCACTTTTATTCCCTACATTGTTGATGAAGAGACATCCATCTACAAGGAAAAATAAGAAGATAGTCACATGCAAAGAAGCAAACTAAGCATTGTGCACACCCCTCAGTTCTCCCTTCCTAAAGAAGACCTAGTGTAGCCAAGTACAATTGACCTCATACTCAAAGGCCATACCTCCATCATATGTGTCGACTCCCAAAATTTACAAAGATGTACATACACCTAGGGTTAGGGCTGTAAATGGTTAGGGTAGGCTAGGGTAAAGGCTTACTCTTACCCTTACCTGTGTCAAAGATGTGAGTAGCGGATAGGGTAATTACCCTTTGCCTAAAACATTTACCCTACCCTTACTTGCACCCTTTTTGCCACAAGGTAAATGGGTAGGGTAAGGGCGTAATGGGTAAAACAACATGAAGATAACATAAGATATTTTAAACAAAAATTTCATATGATGTTCCCTATATCAAATACAAGACACTCTGCTAGTTTTTTATAGTAATAGTTATTTTTTGTGTGATATACATCAAAAATTGTAATATTGAACTTGATATTTGTTCTAAAGACATGGTCTAGAACTTTTAATATATCATTTCTTATTAATGAATCTATTTCTCTCTCAAATATATAGCTACAAAAGGTAGTATCACTCTACCCATTGCCTATTAAAGTTTTGTGAATCACAATTATACAAATTGAGGAAGTAGTGGTGTTGTCTGTTGGGGATTTCAGTAGTCATTAATACATACATAAGAATATGAAACTATAGTTTCATACTTATACTAATGGGTAATTGGGTAAAGTGGGTAGGATAAATATTCTCCCTCACCCTACCCTCCTTAGATGCGGTTAAAGTGGGTAAAGGATAAATGGATGGTCGGAAAAAAAAGTGCTTACTCTTACCCTACCCTACAAGGTATGGGTGGTGGGTAAATGTGTAATACCCTACCATTTACAGACCTACCTAGGGTTGCTTATCTAACAAGATCCTAATCAAGATACTACAAAATCTGACATGATAATACCAACTAAACTCACTTGGGGTGATGGCTAATTTACTAAATTGGAGGTAAGATGTACTCATCACTAGACAAAACCCCACTTAATCAAAGAGATGATGTAGTTATTTTCAATGATCATAGATCCATAAATGTCACTAGGGCCCATTGTGTGTAGAAGATCTTAGTTGTTACTAAAAGCATGTACACATACCATAGTTCATGTTAACAAGCTCAAAAGAAAAATGGCTATACCCCATATCGCAAAAATCAAAGGAGAAACACAAATGAGATGGTGAAAATGATAAATGGCAATCAAAACCCAATTTGAAGTCAACAATCAACACAAACAACAAAGGAAAAAAGTTTTAAGTTATCTATCATTCCCCATTCAATGTCCTAAATGGTGGAAGTTCATCTACAATAGACTCCAACCATAATAAAGTCCTCACCAGGGAGGTCTCTGGGAATCATATCCATGTTTGTATGATGACTACACTATTGAAAGAAAAAACATAAAAAGTTTACTGTTTCAGATGGAAACACAATCAACAAGATGATCAACACAATCAAGCATCAAATAATCACAGACAAAACAAAGATAGATCTCAAGCCAAAATGTAAGCTTGTTCATCTTCAATATTTTGAAGAGAAAAAATGGTGATCTCTATAGAAGACCACAAATGACGTATCAAATGCAAAAACCACAAACTTATACAAACCTAAAGCTAACTAGAGTATGAAAGTAATTGAAAACCACTAGCATACGCCTGATTCACTACCTAAATGTCAAAGAAATATGATGACTTGACCATAATTGCTTGATGTTGTCGATGTTAAAAATTTGAGAAAAATGGTGATGTCTGACATCTCCTCATTCTATACTCAAAAAGAAACTTTTGGGTTTGGAAATGCAGACATTTAATATCCAAAACCTTACAAAAGTTTCACATAATTTCACAAAACTCAAAAATTTGTAAACAAAATGCTTAATGTTTATATAAAAAATGAATATCTCATATTATACCTTTGAAACCAAAAAATTCTATCTAGGATAAAACTTAGATTGTACTTGACACAGAACCATCTCTTGGTTCCTGAATCATGAAATGTGATCCACACTACACAAAATTTAATCAATTGACCTCGATTGGGCTCAATACCTTTATCTCTTCAAATTTAATAACCAAAACATAATACTATTTGATCCTAAGTCACATGTAATGCAAATCCCAATTTCATATAGGCATTACTATCTATCTATAAGGGTCTTGAACCATAACCTTAAATTAAACAAATCCATCGTGTATAAATCCCTATCTTAATAGGCACCTCACATCTCAAACCCTACACTTTTTAGGCACCCCAATATGGTTCACATATAAAGACCTTGAACTGATGCAAATCACTTTCAATCCCTTACAGATATATGAACTCATTTCATTGAATTCCCACCTTAATTAGACAAACTCTTTTTTACTTCCTACATCACAATCCTAACATGGGAAGGAAAAAATTATTCACATTGTCATTTAAGTGATACCCTAAGTAGGAAAACATATCTTCACTTTGGCATTTAAGTCCTACCCTGAGTAGGCAAACCCTACATCTGAATTCAACATTTAAGCCCTACCTTGAATCTGTGAGATCTCATACTTCCACATATCTACCCTAGGTAGGTGGACCATTCAATGTCCAAGCCTTACCATGGATAGGCAATCCACTTTGCATCCAACCATCTCTTGAGTAGGCAATCCATTTTACCTGAAACCCTACCTTGAATAACCACTTCACATTTTACAACCTTTTATTTATGCCATATCACAAGTAAGCTCTTTGCATTTCAGAAGCCCAATACTACATAGGCAACTCCATGTGATTTATGATTTAAGGTTATGATTTTATCTCTAAATTGGTTCTTCATCTCACTATTTATCAGGTCACCGTGATTGACTTAAATCTATCTAAAATATCATTGTATGATTTTAGATAGAAAGGATAATCATTTCAAAACCAAACACTTCAAAAATCTATCCAACTTAGACTCACGTTCATCATCACTTGACACAACTCGTGCTTTTTGGGCCTTCATGACCAAAAAATGTGGGTTAGACTTGGCTCAAGCATGGATCACATTCATACTCAAATCTTGTCTTGGTAAGGGAAAACTATTGTCACCTCATTTTTTGCCACTCAATTGACAATCATGATCAAAATATCCTCTCTAACTAATGACAGAATACTTCAAATTTATACCACATATTCCATATTTTCCCACCCATTTAATCCACTCACTTATCCATTAGCCACGTGTTGAGGTTCCACTAAAGTAAAATATCATTTATTTTGGACTTAGCTACAACTTGGTCTTGGATTGATCTTTCTATAAGTATTTTCTCATAAATTTCCCAATTGAATTCCCCATGAACAAAATATTCAATTCTCATCACAACTATTATTCAACTATATTGTTATCTATTTTTGAAAACCATCACCATTATTTTAGCAAAGAAGATATTCAATTCAATTCCATATACTTTTGACAAACAAAGGGAACTGGATGACTTGTCACATGAGTGTCATCTCTCTTCTTTTCCTATTTTTAAATGATTTTTTGTTGATCAAATACATAATCTCACAAATGAGAGTGTATTTTCTGTCCAGGATACACTCAAAACCTTTCAAAAAGTCAGGAACACATATAAGAAAATCCCTTTTTTTAACCCAAGGTCATGTAGGAAGAATCTTGCGGTAAGGGATCCAGGTGGGTGAACATAGAAATCTGGAAGTGGTCTACCAAAGTAAATAAATGTTCTAATGGTTCCTTAGTTTACAAATTCTTTTTCTATATCCTACTCATGATCTATAGGCAATGCCTTCTCAAAAATCTTTTCTCAATGTTTCACCCTCTATTCCTCACAAACAACTATAAATACCTGGTATACACCATCAACATTTTTTCCTTTTGAGTCTTCTAGACCCAACAAGGGACTACCCTATATTTCCATACCCCTAATCTGTTATATTATGAAAGTTCCTTCTTCTAAAATGACTATTTTGATACACTAGAAGGCTACAAACATGAAAATGAGGTACAAAGAGCCTCTAGATTAAGTTAAATTATTCTACTTGTTCATCTAACTACAATATATGGATCGCAATCTATCATACTTTATCTACAATTATACTTGTTCATGGTATGGAAATTTCATATCTATATACTTATTCATCATAGAAAAACTACTTCTATTAGAACAACTAGGTATTGTTATGATGATTATGATGTCACTTTCATAGCAACATTTCCATGATTATAGTTTCTTAGTATATAACTAGAAATTTACATGTTCATCTAGTCATATCATCACATTTATCTGGTTGCATCTTGCCACTCTTGTTTGATCATTCCTTTTACAGACTTGCTTAATTACTTAAAATATCACATCTTATTCATAATTGAAAAACCCCTAAAGCATATCAACCAAATCAAGCAAATTTGTAATCCTTAAGATAACTAATAACATAAGCAAATCCATATCTCACTTGACATGATCTACCTCCCTTGTGCATTGTTTCTTTTAATTTCCCACATCTCATACCAACTGACCAAGATGAATCTTTACCACGGGATATCCTGAGGCAATTGGATCAAACTTGAGTCTTTAAGTCTGACAATGAAAAGTTCAATGCTCATCTTCCCCAAATACTCTCACACCTTAATCGTGCTTTTTACTTATTTGTTTTCTTCACTCTAAACAAAATCAAATCAAATACTTTATGAAAATTGAGAATTTGCATGAGATAAAAAAATTCAGGCAAGGTGTGTGTCACGTAATAGTTCTTACCCCAATCCCAATCCCACTACTTAGACAGTTATTAAGGGATTGAAGCGCATGTCTCTAAGTGGCCCAAAAGGATCTCACACACTGGCATATACAATAAGAAATAATAAGTCATAAAACAAGAGGTTTAAAGAACTAACCAACCCAAATATGAGATTTTGTAGATTTTGTCCATATCATTAGAGTTTGTCAAGAGAGGAAGAGATCTAGTCAATTCTTCATAATGATCCATCTGGTTTTCCTAAAATTAGGTAAATCGAGATACAATCAATGCAAATACATCAGTACACATTGAAAAGAACATATATTGAACAATTGAAAACATTTATAGCTAAGTATAGTACTTGGTAGGACTTAGAAGTAAAATAATCAATAAACAATTTTCCAAACAAACATTTATCTGTTAAGATTTTATTACAAGTTCCCATTATGTTGATATCGAGAAGCATGCTTATATATTTATGTGGCTCCATCGCCCCCAACGAGATGGGGGAGGTCACCTGGCTCCTTCTCTCCATATGAGGTAGGAGGTCAATTGACATGTACAAGTTTGAGATCAATCAATATGTACAAGTTCCACCTGAAAAACCACTAGAGGGGGGTGAATAGTGTTTTATAGATATTTTAAAATAATTCAACTCAAACAACCACAATTGAGATAATAAGAAGGAGAAAAGGTGTTTAGAGTGGTTCCAACCTTAGCAAATACTAAGGCAGTCAATCCACTACCCGGTTTCTTACCCAACCAGGATTTTGAAAGTATTTAATTTTATTACCTCGCAAGGATATTACATAAAATTACAACACTTTCTACACCCTTTGGACAGCCTTCACCTTGAATTAGTCTCACCAATCTTGAAGCAGCCTTCCTTGAAGTAACTTCAAGCTCCCTCTTGAAGTAGCCTTCCTCTTGAAGTAGCTTCCCATTGAGACAACCTTCTAGAAGTAGTCCAAAGATCTCCTTCTTCACCAAGAAGATCAAAAATCTCTCCAATCCACAGCCTCCAACTCTAGGAGTAGTAAGGAGATTACAAGCAATAAGAAAGAACAAGAAGGGAAATAGAAATTACAATTACCACTTGAAGCACAAGGCTTGATTTTATATATCAAGCGTATTGATATCCTAACCAATGAGTATGGAAGTGTAGGTTTAGTGGATAGGATATGCTAGCCTATAGGACAAGAATTTGGAGCAAAGGAAATGAATAGCAAGTACTAGAGTTGCTCAATTGCTCAAAATAGATTGCCAATTGCAAGTATGAAAGCTCAAGTATTGCACAAGTGTGTTATGGGTGTCCTATGGCTTGTCCTATTTATAGGAATGGCCTATGGATGCTTAAGGATGTTCTAGACACTTTCTAGGGGGTTCTAAGTGCTCAACTAGCCGTTAGGTATCCATTAGTTGCTTTAATAATGGCTAGTTAATTAATCCTGAAAATTGCAGACAGAGACATTCTCAGTCGAAGATTTGTCGACCGAGAGTCCTAGTCGGTCGAGGACTTGTCGACCGAGGGACTGTCTGGAGCAAGTGTATATAACGTTCTGATCCAACTCCCAACTACCTTGTCTGTTGTGTCTAACGGCTACCTGGGTCATTCTCGGTCGAGAATTTTGTCGACCGAGATTAACCCTGTTTCAATGTTTTAAACTAAGTACTAAGTGTGTGTATGAGTGTGCAGTTGTGACACTATTGTAGGGGATGACCTATCTAAGTGTTGTGATTGACTAGGGAAGATCTAAACACTTGATTTACTTGATATCTAAGTACTTGTACATTATATACTTGTACAAGTTTTTACATTTGATTATAATCATAAATTCAAAGCAATTAGAGCATATAGATCTTCCAAGAGTTTGTCATCCACCTAATTTCTACAACACTCAAGTAACACATTAGATCTACAAGAATGAAATGTTTGTCATTATCAAAACAAAGGGATTTAAATGATGTCTATTTAGCCAACAATCTCCCCCTTTTTGAAGATGACAAACATTTCCAAAATATAAATCAACTAGTCTTTAAAATGAGATGAGTTTCATACCTGAGATTTACTTTGTGAATTCCTTCCCTTGTTCATGAAATGTATGCTTATTATTCCCAAAGAAGTATGGAACGTCAAATCCAATTCTTAGGGAATATAGCAACTTTTAATGTAAAGCCAAGAGATTATGAAACTCATTGATTGAGTTTTTAAGATTTATATTTATTTCTCCCCCTTTGTCATTTCAAAAAGATATCCAAGATAATCATTTAGTATGACTTTTTATTTCTCCCCCTTAATTTTATGCTATGTTTCCCCTTAAAGAGATATTCAATAAAAAGCAAGGGATTAATACAAACCAATTAGCCACAATTTATTTCTCAATCATTTGCAAATAATGAGATCCTTTGAGGTTCATTACATATATTACTCCCACTTAATTTTTATGCTCTATTATAATATTATTATATAACAAGGATATGTCCAATTGAAGACATACAGAACACTTTTATTCATAACAACTCAATGCTCATACAACTCATAAGATGACCCATAAATCATGACATACTTTATAAAAAGATAGCCATTACAAATATTACAAAGATAGCCATTCATCTCATGATCTCACTGAAAAGACCGAAGGATTACATCAATTTCCGGGTCTTTTCCAAGAAAGGTCTCAGCTCCATAGTATTTGACCAGTGTCTGCCACTCCAAGGCACCTGTCTTGGTTAAAGCATAAGCCTCCAAGAAGGTGGGAACATGATCGAATCGAAAGTGGGCAACAATATCTTGGAGTTGTATTGGAGAAAACTGAGTATGAGTGAGGTCAGGAGATGGTGAAGGTGGAATTTGATAGTAATTGTAGGATGGATTGTATGGGTTTAGCATGCCAGGAATAAGTGAATAAGGATATTCATCAGGTTGTTAAGGAGATAGGGATTGCATGCTTTGATTTAAATAAGACATGGCATGATGATTGTAATCTAATTGCCTACTTAGGTGATATTGAGAACCAGCAATATATGTCAAAGTGTTGGTGATAGGATCATGAGGTAGGCTAGTAGGAGGAGGTGGTGGAGGTATGTCTTGGGTGGATGGCTCCCCTTCAGTCCTAGCCCTTTTGTGTCCAAAATCGATCTCCATCTTCTCTACTGTATTTTTACTTATCTTTTGGGGTTTCCTATCCCATGTATAACCTAGGTCCTCAATATTCTTCTTAAGAAAATGTTGAGTAATTTGGCAAACAAAATCGGCATAAGGTGGATTTCCAGAGAATTCAACCATATTCTTAAGAATGAGACGAATGAAATTGATGGGGATACCTTTTAGGATGGCATAGATAAGGTACATGCAAAAAGTAGGTACTTCAGATTTATTTGCCCTAGGATAGATATTTGTGGCAACAATGAGGTTTACTATTCTAGCTTCAGGTTTTAAATTGATGGCATAATATGTACCCCTATCTTCATGGCAAGTGGTATTTGATATAAAAATGGCTCTTTTAATGTCACTTAAACTAGTGGTAGTGTCATCTTGAGAAAGCTTATTTAGTGGATTTTCGGTGGTGAGATCAATACACTCTTTATAGTCTTCTATATCTATGTTAAGCATGCTAAGAATGCCCTCCTGAGAAAAATGAAATCCATACCCACTAACCATATAAGAGAATGAATCATGGTCAGGATGTGGGGTTAGGTTGGCATAGAATTTGTTAACTACTTGGGAGAAGTAGGAATGGAAAGAAGGATTCAGAAATTCAGACAGATGTTGCACCTCAAAGATTTCCTCAAGATCAACAATGTTGTGGAAATCCATGACATCGACCGGCCGTCATGGAAGAGGGGTCCTGGAGGATAGCTTGAGGTAGCGATCGTCGGCAGCTGCGTCGTTGATGAACGACAGTGTCGGGGAGACTGTCCTTCCCTTCCTAGCTATGACTTGCTTCTTTCCGCACGATGATGAGGAAGCCATCATGTTGTTTTGAAGTGGAGAAGAAGCAAGGCAAGATTTGGATGGAGAGAGGCTAAAAATTTGCATAAGATTGTACTATATAGGAGCTAGAGAAGTGAGAATGTGAATTTGTGAAGAATGGGGTCGTTTTGGGCCCTATTTATAGCAAAACAGAACCCATCTCGGTCTACAATTCATTGACAGATGACCGCAATGGTTGTTTCTACATACGCTCCTCTCGGTCATCCAACGGTCGATCAAAAATTAGTCGTTGCAAATTTTTTATTTATTTATATTTTAATCAAAAGATTGCCTTTTAATTTAAGTGAATGAGGGTTCATAATGTTGTCCTCGGTCGACAATGTTATCGGCCGATTTTGACTCGGTCGAACATTTTGTCGACCGGAAATATGTCTGGGTTCGACTGTACAACATCTACTTGGTGAGTATCAGTCGAGAAGTATAGCCAACCGAGATGTCTTCGGTCGACGAATTTGTCGACCGAGTATGTCTCGGTCGAGATTTTTATGGACCGACGAAATTGTTGTAGATGAAATTTTGAGCTAGTTTTTAATACAAGTGAGAGACTATATTTGTAGATCACATATATATATCTTCTTAGGGGAGTAATAATGTGATCATTTTCCAAGATAATTTAATAATCCTGAGGTCATAGCTAGTTTTTAAGATTTGATTTTGACCTTTTATTAGAGCATTTGCACTAAAATCATGTTTTCAATATGATGAATCAAGATACTAAGATTAGTGCAATAAAATGATTTACAAATAAGCATTTTGTCAAGCTTATTTTAGGTCGACCTTGACTTCGACCATAGCGCCCCTTGGTCAAACTTGATTTCAACCAAGAGGCAATTTCTACAGATTTTTGTTTATGCAAAATGACATATTTATATGAGCTGAATCACAATGATCAAAGATAATATCCATTCATGGTTTGTATATATGGATCAGAGATTATTTTCAAACTAATGAAACACAATGATCATGGCACAATAATTATGATAGAACAGTATAATACAATGATCAAGATAGAAGCATATAAATACGATGATTATAATTGTTTAAACTAAATTTCAATACACATGGTTCCTATATAGATAGACCAAGGAATTCTTTAGGAAAAACCACATGGATTATGATAAAACAGTAATTTGCTTGATTAAACCAACATGGTTCATAGTTTTCAGTTTTAAGTCCAACCATGTAGAGGATAGACCAAAGTAATCTCATTCAAGGTTCATAAATTTTCAACTTCAAGACAAACCATGCTTAATAAACTTTTTCAAGCAATGAACAAGATATATTCAATATCAGTCTTCATATAGCACTTTTGCAATATGTTTAAATATGTCATATTCATAATGTTATACCTTTATTCAACAATTTCATGAAAAAAAATCTCTCCAAAATTCATTCTTGATTTGCATATTAAATCAATCATTGATAACAAATTGATAGCAAACTAGATTAATTTAAAACAGGTTCAACAGAACTTGGTTCGGTCGAAATTTTTGTCGACCGAAGTTATCTCGGTTGAAGTTTTTCTCGACCGAGAATGATGTTGTTTGTGCAGGTTTTATCAGATTTGTTTCAAGCTTTAAAACAGTAACCTTCTCAGTCGACTAATTCTCGACCGACAGTGTTCTCGGTCGAACAGTTTCTCGACCGAGAATGTTTCTGTATTGTTTTTCAGTAATTGTTTACAAAGTAAGTCATAGATCATTTTCAATTCAATTATGCAATTTGAAAACTCAGTTTAGTTGAGATAAAAACATATGAATATCAAAGTAACATTTAGATCAAATCTCAACTAATCATATTCAAATCTTTAGGTTTTGGGGACCCTAATTAAGACAAACTTTCAAAGATGTGTCTATGCATATTTGTTTAAAATGTATATTTTCACATTTTATTGAATTAATTTGTTATTTCATTATGTTAAGTTGAGATAGACATAGAGATATACAACTTAGAGTCTTTGGTCATATCTCAACTTAATTTTGTTCATTTAGTTTGGGGATTTTGGAACCCATACTAACTCAACATCTTTTTTCTTGTAAGGACATGAGAAAGAATAATATCCAAGACGTAAACAATAATGGCAACATATAGAATCAACCTCATATATCTTTCTATGATTTTGTTCTAGGTTGTTATTGGGTACATATGTATATTTGCCTCTAGTACATACATAGATTGACTCTTTGGCACTTGTGTCTTTCTCCAACTAGGTTTTTGATAAGATTTTCCTTTAGGCTTATAGCCTAGTCCTTTCCTTCCAATTTGACGATAAGAATCATTTAAGATTTTATCAAGGATATCATTGTTACTCAAACCACTCACTTCTTGTTGCAACTTGACAATCTCATCCATTCTCTTCTTGATATCTAACTTTGCTTGATCTAGATTAGATAATAAAGAATCTCTTTCTTTAACAATAATATCATAATCTAGATGTGTACGCAAAATAGATTGTTTTTTAAGACCATTTACTTGAGTTTGCAAGTTTAACTTTTCTAGGGAAATAAGATTGCAATTTGCTTCTACAGATTTTAGCTTAATATCATGATCTTCAATAACCTTTTTGAGATCGTCATTTTCATATGTGAGAGCAAGAAGTTTAGCATGTAACTCATCATTTGCTTTATTAGATTTCTTTAATTTCTTCTTGCACTCAATATACTTATTATGTGTCTCTTCAAGACTAGAAATTAGCTCTTCTTTAGGTAAATCAAAAAGACTTACCTCTTCTTCTTCTTATTCACTTATTGTAGCAATAAGGCATTCTTTATGCACATCTTCCTTCTTTGACCTCCATGGACAGCTAGGTGTAGTGTGCCTTGTTCCTAAGCACCAATTGCAACTATTTGAAGATTGGTCCGTACTTTTCTTTTGCTTGCGGTTGTAGACACCACCACCCTTCATTCTTCAAGACTCTATTAGAAATCCTTGAAGCCTGCTCTGATACCAATTGAAAAACCACTAGAGGGGGGTGAATAGTGTTTTATAGATATTTTAAAATAATTCAACTCAAATAACCACAATTGAGATAATAAGAAGGAGACAAGGTGTTTAGAGTGGTTCCAACCTTAGCAAATACTAAGGCAGTCAATCCACTACCTGATTGCTTACCCAACCAAGATTTTGAAAGTATTTAATTTTATTACCTCGCAAGGATATTACATAAAATTACAACACTTTCTACACCCTTTAGACAGCCTTCACCTTGAAGTAGTCTCACCAACCTTGAAGCAGCCTTCCTTGAAGTAACTTCAAGCTCCCCCTTGAAGTAGCCTTCCTCTTGAAGTAGCTTCCCGTTGAGACAACCTTGTAGATGTAGTCCAAAGATCTCCTTCTTCACCAAGAAGATCAAAACTCTCTCCAATCCGCAACCTCCAACCCTAGGAGTAGCAAGGAGAGTACAAGCAATAAGAAAGAACAAGAAGGGAAACAAAAATTACAATTACCACTTGAAGCACAAGGCTTGATTTCCTATATCAAGCGTATTGATCTCCTAACCAATGAGTATGGAAGTGTAGGTTTAGTGGATAGGAGATGCTAGCCTATAGGACACGAATTTGGAGCAAAGGAAATGAATAGCAAGTACTAGAGTTGCTCAATTGCTCAAAACATATTGCCAATTGCAAGTATGAAAGCTCAAGTATTGCACAAGTGTGTTTTGGGTGTCCTATGGCTTGTCCTATTTATAGGAATGGCCTATGGATGCTTAAGGATGTTCTAGACACTTTCTAGGGGGTTCTAAGTGCTCAACTAGCCGTTAGGTATCCATTAGTTTCTTTAACAATGGCTAGTTAAGTAATCCTGAAAATTGTAGACAGAGACATTCTCGGTCGAAGATTTGTCGACCGAGAGTCCTAGTCGGTCGAGGACTTGTTGACCGAGGGAATGTCTGGAGCAAGTGTATATAACGTTCTGATCCAACTCCCAACTACCTTGTATGCTGTGTCTAATGGCTACCTGGGTCATTCTCGCTCAAAGAGTTTGTCGACCGAGAGTGTCTCGGTCGAGAATTTTGTCGACCGAGATTAACCCTATTTCAATGTTTTAAACTAAGTACTAAGTGTGTGTATGAGTGTGCAGTTGTGACACTATTGTAGGGGATGACCTATCTAAGTGTTTTGATTGACTAGGGAAGATCTAAACGCTTGATTTACATGATATCTAAGTACTTGTACATTATATACTTGTACAAGTTTTTACATTTGATTACAATCATGAATTTAAAGCAATTAGAGCATATAGATCTTCCAAGAGTTTGTCATCCACCTAATTTCTGCAACACTCAAGTAGCACGTTAGATCCACAAGAATGAAATGTTTGTCATTATCAAAACAAAGGGATTTAAATGATGTCCATTTAGCCAACACCACCCTCCGAATGAGGAGGTAGCTTGTACTCATTATCAACAAGTATTACTGGCAGTCATAATGAGCAATACCATTTATATTTTCATGTTTGTTGCAAACTATAATATAGAAAATCAGAATACTAATTAGTAGGGAATAGTAGCTCAAACAAATACATAGACAAGATTTTCAAGAGGTGCATACAAATATCATTCAATACCCTAGTTTGTTCAAGGAGGAATTATTATAAAAGTGTACCTTTCATCGAAGATTAGAGTAAGATCTCAAGAGTTAGAGTAGAGTCAAAGTCAAGCTCTAGAACATTAATGGGTATGCAAGCATTAGTATTTTGTTCAAGATATGGAGAGGTCAGAAGGACCATATATTAGGGTTCCTTAAGCCTGATCATTATTCGTAGGTGTGGTATATCATTTTGACCAATATTTCAATCTATCAAGCTTTTAAGGTCTAATCATCATGTTTCTAATATCATATCATGGATATACACACCTAATCTATAATGAGAACTTATTTCCTAAATCACCCTCAAGGGTGAGGTCCAGGGGACTAGATTAGGTATTTCACATTATTTAGAACACTTATAATCTCAATATCACAATTCTAGGGTTAGAACCCATCATCAAGCTTAATCATCACTTTATGTCATAGAAATTATATTTAAGATTGAACAAGTCAACAAAAATAGATCTAGAATCTTCATTAGTCTTTTCATGATTTTAGAGTCTCAAGATACTCATCAGAGTCAAATATTAGAGTTTCCAAAGTTTAATCATGATTACTGAGTCATTTGACAAATTATATAAGCAAGAGATCAAAGTCTGGGAATATAAGTGGGAATCGTATATAATCAAGGTTAACAAGTATTTTTAAATTATTCTTTGGGTTTTTCTAATCAAAATAGACTATTTATTCATAATTTTTGGAGCTAAGAATCACAAGTTAGGGTTTTTGTAAGATTTGATCATTTACTTGAATTTTTGGGTAGACATGAGATAATTACCATAAAAAATGATAAGCAAGAAAAATGTCAGTCGTTTGATCCTTGATTAGATTTGACCAGCACGGTAGATTTGGGGCTAAGGAGTGCCAGCTTCCTGGGGACATGTGTGAAGAGGCAAATAAGGAGAGGCGGGCGCAGCGGGTTTTGGGGTCGTTACATCTCAGTCCACCTTTGACTGGTGTAGGGATCCTATAGCTCATGATTGCCTTCTCTAGTGTGAGCAACCTACTCACACCTTGTCTAGGCTGTGGTGCAGCAAAAGAGGGACTAGATGAATAGGCTGAGGGAGAGAAAGGCAAGGTGTCGTTTGGGTTCGTGGGAGCAAACTGAAGGTGAGGATGAGATTTATATAGGATTTTGAGACTAGGTTTAGGGTTAACCTTATGGGTGAAAGTCCCATGGCAGCGACCAAGAGGTTAATCCTCATTTTTTATCAAAACAAGTCAAATAGAAGAAGATCAAGTGCTAGATTATTTCAATTTTTTAGGCAAACATATTCATTTGTTTAGAAATTTCAATGCATGGTCTTACAGAGTTGATTGCTCGCTCGATCTTAGTAACTCCTACCCACAATCAGCAAAAAGTAGGAGACAAGTTAGTGGTTGTCTGATTAGGCCCAGAACTGTGGGAATCATATCTAATGGGTGGGGTTCACCCCCTCCCCTTGAAACAGATCGGCGACTTGGAAAAGTTGAAATCAAAGGCAAATAAAGGGGTTTTCAACACATTAATTTCAAGAATTCATAAAAAATGTAGGAATGTCCAAATGGGATGAAATTTGGACCAGAGGTTCATAAAAATGTGTAGAACATTTCAAAAACATTTGAAAACCAAAATATGGAGTTATATGGATAAGTATACTTCTTTGGACCAAGTGATATAGTGACTTAATTTGTAGTGTCATAGTGTGTATAAAATTCACATTGGTCATTATATTTTGAATTTGAGTATCAATATTGATTAAGTAGCCAAGAAAAATAAATCGAGGTCATGAGCAGACATAATGAGGGCAAAAGAGTAATGAAACCATACTTAAGCCAAAAATTCACTTTGTCACAGTGTGGGTGCCTAGCACCTTATGTTCATAATAGAATTGCCTTACTCGATATCATGTACATCCACATATTCCTCCTCCTATATTCCCTAAAATGGGTTCATTTTTGGTCTTCCCCACATTTTCACATCGATTTAAATGCATGTTTAGAAGTTGCCTTATTTTTTTCACTCAACAAATTGTATGTTTTGATGTTTTTCTTGATGGATAATACGGGTTCTAAATATAACTTGAGGAACTTAGAAATTATCACCCTCATTATTACTTGTTCTAAAAGAATAATGAGGTACCTTGTTAGTGCCATGTTGTTGAAAATGTCAAATTTTACATGTTGCCTTAAAATGGCCTATACAAACTATTTTACTACTTTTGCCATATCAAGCTCAGATGATGGAGTTTTCCTAACAAACTTTTCTTGATTATTCCTTGTTGTTATAAAAAGGTATTCCAACAGTTAAAGGTAAATTTTGAGTCCCCCTTTGTGATATGGCCTATGTATGGCCTAAATGTTGAAACTTGACTATATTTGTGCATAATCACTTTGCATTAGGGTTTTATTGCTTCCAATACATTGCTTGCACACCTTAGTACCATGGTCTAAATCCTGCATTCATTCTCTACAGAAGATGGGTGATTACTATACTTAATCAATGAAACCTAATTCATTTTGAGTCTTGTGACTATGTAACTTCTCTAGTGTTGTAAATCCAATGAAGCAAAATGAGTATCCTTTTAGCAACACTGGGACTGTGAGAAGGTACTTGGAGTCATATACTAAAGAACAAATGTAGGTACCAAGAACATATATGAGGTTTGGTTACATGAATTCCCTAAAATTACATGTTTGTATAAGTGTAGTTATGTCGTATCACATTGTAGATGGCAGTTCTCTACCCTTTTTGGTTCTCATCACCCATCTTTAGGATTTTCTAGAGAGGAGTCACCTTCACCCATGTGGCAGTGAGTGGAAGGTAGGGATATAGCCTTTTGGTGTTGTCTAAAGTCGTCCATGTATTTTCGGGCCGAACATGGTGTGTGACACATCAATGTATGTACAAGTATGTTTTTGTTTATTTTTATGTATGTGATGCTTTTAAATAATTCATGGAGATGTTATGTATATTAAGGTTGTAATTTTGGTAAGTTATCATGAAAAATATAAATATACCTTCTACAACATGAGTAGAATGGACTTTTGTTTGATCTTATATGTGGATCTTTTATATTTTTTATATATAGACCTTTCTTTGCCTTCTTGGATTATGGTGTTAACATAAAAATTGAATTTTTGGTCAGTTGATCCTAGGGTTGGGTGTCACACTTGATACCATATCGTATGTTCCCTAAAGTTATAGGGGCATATGATGTCATGCTTGTTCTTATGTGTATAAGATAGTTTTTTACATAGTATCTTGTCAACTATCATGTAAGATAGAGGATCATAGTTCATGAGTAGGTTTTGGGACCATCTACATGAAGCATTGGGCATTTAGCTGAAGTTTAGCACAACTTTCCATCCATAGACATATGGTCAATTATAAAGGATGACTGAGATGCCTAACGGTCTCTTGAGATCTTATTTATTTTGGTCCCTTAATAGCTAGAATATCCACCTTATTTTGATAAATTTTTCGTACAATAACAATTATTGTATCGGTATAGACACAACACCATACGAGTCCTTGTATGATACGAATTGTAGGTCACATATATATTGGTACAATATTGGGGAATATTAGCTTTTGGGTCTTGAAATAAAGCAATAGATGAATGAGAAGGTGCATATCATTGAGTAGAAGTTGGGAGCAACACTTGATAGGCATAATTCATACGTTGATAATTACAAGAGACCATATTTTTATGAGGGTCTTGCCTTAGAAAGGTGTTTTGAGCTTGTTCGATGACACATGAGCCTCTTATTATCATAGAGCATTTTTTTAGGATAAATAAATTATATGAAATTTTCCACATTCCCATGTTGAGAAAGTGACATTGTAATACAGAATAGATGATACAATGAATTAAGGTTCATCTTGCAGATGATGTTTCATATGAAGAGATACTAATTTAGATGATCCCAAGTAGGTGTATACAAAATTGAGGAGCAAGGATATAGATTTGGTGAAGGTTTTGTGGCATCACAATGGTGATGGGGAGACCACCATAGAGTTAAAGGAGGGGATGTATTGGTTGTATATTCCTTTTTTTAGGTTTTAGGGGAGAAATCCTATTAGAAAGGGAGAGTTGTAGGACCATGGACCTTGATTTCTTTTAATTGATCCTTATTTATCTTTTATATTCAGCAGATTGGATTAGATCATAAAAGTCATAAGATATCTATAAATGGATCTGTGATGACACTTGATCGGGTAAAGGGAAGAACCATGCTACATAGATGAATTTGGAAATTGACTAAGTGCTTTGGCTTAGATTCTTGAACTATTCATGCATAAGCAGCTTATGAATGGAATCCATCCTCAACCTTGATCATCATTCTACCTGGTAGAATCCTAATACCCCACACATGAACTGGGATAACATTTCCACTAGTATAACCTTAATCCTTTTTGGAGTGAGAGCTCGATGTTTGAACACACACCAACATTCGATAGAAAAATGAGGTGACGAGGGGAAAACCTTGATGCTGGAGAGAGATCAGGGGAAAACACAGACCCTATCTAACTTCCTAACCAAAGGATAAAAGAACAATGTTGCTAATCCTTAACGAGAAACAAGATAGTCAGACTTCCTAGAAACCAAACAACAAAAGGGACCAACAAAAAAAAGGAAAAATAAAAGCCAAACATACAAAGAAAGAAAGAGGGAGAAACACTCGATCCATCCAGATCCAATATATACATGGTAATAAAGTTAGCTCAGGAAAGCACCAACCACCAGGGTATGTCTATACATAATATAAAGCCACCATTAAAGCTACTGCATATTCTACCCAACTGTCATCACCACACACAAGCAACAACAAAAGCAGATGTGAGACGCGGCGATGATGAGGCACAACCCAACGGACACACCGCCCAGATTCGTAACCCACCCCACACATCTTTCTTGGATGGCTTTGGGATGGAGAAGAGACCAAAGGGGAGGCATGCAGAGAGCATTGACCACCGCCCTCCCCTTATAGGTGAACACTTGCAAGCCCTAGAAAGTCACCGCTATCTCCAGCAGTGAGTGCACCAATATTTTGATCATCAGATCTGAGCCTTGTTTACACTAATTTATGTCTATTGGATTTAGTATGGAATTATTTTAACTTCATAAGTCGTGTTATATGACAATATATACATACACTTTAAATGATGGGAGGATTTTATGTAAAATTTTTGGTTAAGTAAAATTTTCAAAATTCTTACACTTGAAAAAGACATAACTTAGTACGTGATGGACTTAGAGAGGGTCTTGGATGAACTACATTGGTCACTTTAGGTAAGTCAAAGCATACCAACTCAGGGAATAGTGAACACTCCCTACATTGTATGTGCGTCCCTTGGGTGGACCACTTCATTTTCTCCATGTGATTGATGCCTTCCAAGGGTCTGACTACTGCAACCACTTCACACTAAAGCAATCTAGGTAAATAGTCAATGTGGTTGCTTTGGGCTAGGATCTTAGGGTGATGCATCTGCATCAAGTCAATTTGGTAACTGACGCATGAAAAATGTACCTGATATGAATGCTTCGGTCATGTATTGGGACACTTCAACTAATTAGAGGGCAATAAGTGACCTACTTTTGGGATAAATACAATATTCTCTCAAGTTAGCTTGTAAATATGAAATTACTTCAATGCTAGGTGTTGAAGTGCATTTTGGAGTTAAAAAATATTACTGGAGAAGAGGGCAATCTTGGTGGATAAGCTAGTGCATGATGGTGTTATGACTACATTATTAAAGATAAAAGCTTATAATCTTCTTCCTAACCTTTTTTTGGCATGAATCCATGTAAGTTCTTCCATCTCTTCTCATATTTCCTATTGTCCTCTCTCCTTTACCCTATTGATCGAAGTTCTTGTCTATCCATAATGAAGATAGATTCTTTTCACCAAAACCTTGTTCTTTTTCCCTTCTATGACCTAGTTGGAGCTAAAGTTTTCTAAGATGGATGTTTGGATTCCGAAATGAGAAGCCTAGGTTTCATGCACACTAAAGGTGGTGATCAACAAATTAGATGAGTTGTTTTGTTGCATATCAAAATCTATAATTATGAGTCTAAAAATCTAAAATCCACCAAATCAAATGTTAGTATTTTTGAATCTTTAGAAGAAAGCCAAACAAGGGTGAGATACACCTTAGTACACCCCATTGTACCCTAATGAACACATAATGCACATAGAATGAGTAGCTCAGATGTGAACCCTAACTTTATATGTGATTCACATTTACATAAGATTAGCTAGATCATGGAGACAAATTGGGAATGGATATGTTTCTCTAAGACGTGAACCCTAACTTTATATGTGATTCACATCTTACACAAGATTAGCTAGATCATGGAGACATATTGGAATGGATATGTTTCTCTCAATGTCTTGTATCAAGAGTTTGGTTACTTTAGTATTTATTTTGCATCCACCATTGTGGGTGAAGATCTATTTAGATATGAGAATGTAATAGTTAGAATACTTTACTTTTGTTGCTACATTTTAGATTTATGATGAAATCTCATACTTGGATTTTAGTGTTTCATCCCTTACAACAACAAAATATGGTATTGGGATGTGTATGATTGCTATTATTTTATTTAGTAATAAAGTCACTCCCCTGTCACCTCTCACTCCTTGCATATTTATCCTATGTTTAGTATTCTTGAGAAGTAATTCCTAAATGTAACCCTAAATACTACTAATTACTTGTTAACTTATATGTATACGAAATTTTATGTGTGGTTTTTTTTATAACTCGAGGAACTTTATGATTATCACCCTCTTTATAATTACTTGTTGTTCTAGAGTTTTATTTCTATGGTGCTAATTTTTTTTTGACATATATATTGCCCTAAAATGGTCTATGTAGGCATTTTTATATTTTGCCACATTGAACTCATACAATGGAATTTGTGAACGGAACATTACATGATGATTCTTTAATTTTATAACAAAAGGTCGCGGAAATTAAAAAAGTAGATTTTGAGTACCTTTTGTGATGTGGATTTTTATCACCAACATGATGAAATTATGATTATTTATGTGCATGATGAGTTGGAAATATGGTTTTATGTATTTGAATGTTTTACTTGTGCATACCTTACTATAATATACTAAATTCTATAATCATTCTCTATAAGATAGTGAGTAATTTGTAAAAGGAATTAGTGGAAGCCCAACTCATGTAGTGTCTGATGACCATATAACTTGCCCAATGTTCATAAGTCAAAGAAGAAAAACAAGTATCCATGTATTATATTGTAATAAGGTACTCAAATTCATATATTGTTGAATAACACTATTTATAAAGAATACATATGAGGTAAGGACACTCAGTGCCATGAGATCGCCCATTTATATGAGTGTGGTTGAGTTTGTATATCCTATTCTGAATGTTAGTTCTACCAATGTGATTGACAAATACGAGATGTGATGATTAAAATGTGATACTATCCATGTGATATGATAGGTTCCATGACCAGAGTACCAAAGATGGACATGATGTTTTGTATAGGTTGCATGTTGATCAACACCTACTTTTTCATTACTCGCACCAACCAAGGGGTGAATGGATCTTATGGAGATTGGACAGTTTTAAGATACTCTACAATGGGATACGGGACTTCATAGTCACAATGTAGTAGCTTGGGAGGTACAACCCAACTACCTAAATCTTTAAAAAAGAATCGAAGTGTGTAGCTTTTCTTTTGTACTTATGTTACTGCTTTCACATTAGAATACTATTACTACTTAACTGTATCATATACATGTTACTTGCCTTTACTTTATGCTACATTTATTGCTTAAATTTCTTTTTTTAAGAGTTTATGTTCTATTAGAACTACCTAATTTAGTACATATAGTATAATTTCATCCTAGAATTCTACATGTATGATTTACCTTTGACTAGTATTTTCGTCTCCATGTCATATCTCTCCACCATTTTTAGGATATCATTGTCCATCTCCAAAGTTTGCTAGAGAGGAGTCAATTGCTTCATGTGGTAGTGAGCATAAGGTGGGGATATGGCCTGTTTTTTTTGTCTAGCATCTTCCATTTATACCCAAGTCTAGGCAAGATGCTTTATACATCAATGTCTCTACCATACTATTTTTGGCTTGTATGCCATGTATACATGCTTGTGCTGTAAAATAATGACCATGGGGATCTTTTGTATAGAGATTGTGACTCTTTTTTGGATGACTTGGGAACTACCCTTGAGGAAGAGCCATTCTGGTGAGCTCACCCCCATAGTGTAAACCCCTGAACCCCTCTTGGCTACCTACACATTGAAGGGGGCATTTAAATTACACATAGGGTCAACTTGCATGATAGGATAATTTATTTATTGAGGTGAACATCTTGGGTTCATAAGTGGGTCACTTCATTGAGTATCATATGCCTTTACCACCGAGATACTACCTCATTAGTATAGGTTGTGACTTTGGTTACTTGTGATGAATAATGTTAAGTTTCCTACTAGAATACGAATATATTGGGCCTTTCTTGTGATTTTTACATTCGCATGTTGTTGAATTTTTGTATACATTTCTTTTCCTTACTGGATTTAAATGCTATGGAATACCAAAATTAGGATTTTGGTTTTTGGGTCTTCTAGTGTGACTTGCTCAACTATGGGGTGTGTTTATGTTGTAATCCCATGGTTTGGTGTCACAATAACTCTTTGTCATAGTGAATGATCTCATAGCTATAACAAACATCATATACTTGCATGACTCCTTTAAAGTTGTATATAAACCTAAGAATTGACTCAGAGATACATCATGTCATTTTTATTCTTCTAACTTGTATACCAATCCAGTCAATATATATGGGTAAATATCATTTTAGAATTTATGTTTGCATGTTGACTTGTTTTCTTCTCTTATTGTTTCATTTTAGTTTGTTGCAATATGGTTTTACGATATAAAGAAACGATATACTTGGCATTTCCATATTATGACACCCCATTTTTCTCACTCTAATAAAAACCATGATAAAGTTTTTGTTGGATAAGAATGGAGTTTGTTCCATTTATTCTATATTATACAATTTTTTTCACACATTTAATTCACTCATTTCATCCATTTATAATGCATTGAGGGTCCTGATAAATGTCTAATCATCATATTTTTAATTGCATCTTATATCTAACCTTGCATTTTTTTACATTTTATTCAATATTTCAATTGTTTTTAAGTTTTGAGTAGTTTATGCAATTTGTTTGAAATTTAATTCATATCTGGTGTTTTATTTGTAGGATCAATACAATTTCAAGAGAGAAAAAAAAATATCTCCTCAAAGGCCCAAGAATTGACCAATGGTCACATTCCTCACTTACCAACTCCCACAATTGGAGTGAGAACCTCATATAGTGATTTTCATACTATTGTTTTGGTAAAAACTACGAATTAAATTATCTTAGTGAATTTAAGGGTATGAAAGCACCAAATCAAATTTTGACGTTGTTGTCTGGGCAATGAGACTTTTAAGATTTTTAGTCTACTATTATAAATTAGGATTTTTTTTGCTTTCTAGTTTGTTTCATAATTTTATTTTGGTTTTGTAATTTTTGATTGTTTTATAATTTCTTAGGTTTTTCTTGTGATTTTATTATTGTTAAGTTTTTTGTTTGATTTTGTAAGTTTTAGTATATTCTTACATTTTTTACTTTAGTTCCAGAACTTTTTTAGCTTAGATTTTTTTTCTTTTCCCTTAGATTTTTGTAATCTATTGTTTCTACTCCTTTGTAAAGAAAAAAAAATTGTCTATTCATTCACTAGAATTTTTCTCTGTTGATCGTGATAGCCAAATTTTCTATTTTTAGGCATTTATTTTAGATGGAATTGTCGATGCCACAAATTATACAATGTGAAAAATGTGGATCCTACAATCATGATATGTGGGAGTGTCGGGAAAATGTTTTAAAGGCTAAATGTACTGATGTGTAGGATTGTCACCACATAACATTCTAGGTTCAACACCAAACGCAGGGGATGTCCTGAATTGACTCCACAAGCCAAAGTTGTTATTCAGAGACTCAACATTGAGCATAATGTTAGACTCCTTAAAAAAAGATATGAAGTAGACTACAATACACAATATTTTGAGGAATACTATGAAGATGATTTTTTGGAAGAGGTGTGCCACTAGCAGGAATGTTTCGGGGTTTACAATGAAGAGTCTTATTATGTAGATTTTTACCCACCTTACATAGATGAGAGGATGAATGGACCCTAGAAAGTGTTACTTGACCAACAAGAAACTAGTAGATAACAAATGAGCAATGATAGATAATGGATCATCTAAACAAAAACACAACACTTGCATTTCTCTTATCAATTAATGTGGCTCACCTAAACAAAAACAAAACACTTGTACAAACACATATGACAAGCTCTCCTTTAAATTGATATTGAATCAAAAAAGAATATGGTCTAATGAACCTACAAAAGGACTTATCAACTATTAACACTTCCCTCATAGGAGAGCCATCTTGATACAACATCCATCGATGACATCCACAAAGCAACTTCAAGTATGTACCTTCCAAACATTGATCAGTTTTCACAAGGTCACTAGATAACTATCAGATACTTGGTGCTAGTACAACATCACCAAAGTAGAATGAGTGATATGTTGGACCCTGATTCTGGATCATTATTGACATCAGATTTTTCACAATGAGATTCCTTACCTCCAAATAGTTGGAAATAAGGGTTCAAATGTCAATACAACCCATGTTAGATTTCACAGTAAAAACATGGACAGAGTCATCAACCACGTAATTAGTTAGCACACATGTTTAAGCTTTTGCTTATATTTAAAAAGTCATACACTCTTCTAGGCACCCTCAAGAATGACCATTTATACGGATTGGCGCTTCCAATCCTTTTGGGTCATGAACCAAGACCTTAGACTAGATCACATGCCCTATCTTGAGCATGGATCTCTCTTATCAATTATCTAATCTTTTAGGGACATGGAGTATGGCATTAAACTAGAACATACCCAATAACAAATCTTTTTGGATCTCAGACTAAGACCTTAAGCTAGACTATCTTTTGAGATTCTCACATGAACATCTTTGGTTCATGTTTTATGATCTTAAACTAAGACCACCAGTTGTGATCTCTAAGCCTTATCCTGAATAGGCTATTTACATTTTCTGAAATCCCTACTCGAGGTAGGAACTTGGAATTTTCAAAATGCCTATTTAGAACACGCACTCCCACCTCATTTCAAGACCTACCCCAAGTAACCACCCTTTCCTTTTAAATCCCTGCCCTGAGTAGGCACCTCACCTTTCTTTCAAAAACCCTACCTGAGTAAGCACTCTTTTATTCTAAAGAACTACCATGAGTAGGTACCTATCTTTCCAAAGTCCTATACTAAGTAGGAATCTTGTATTCATTCTGAATCCCTACCCTGGGGAAGAACCTGACATGTCAAAACCCTATATTATATAGGCACATACCTTCTAAAGCCCTATCTAGAGTAGGTAATCTTGTTTAAAGCCATATATCGAATAGACACCTCTTGCTTCTCAACCCTATTCTAGATAGGCATTCTTTATTTCAAAACCCTATCATGAATATGCATCTTACTTGAATTAACTATACACCCTTAAGCCCTATCTTGAATAAGTACATATTATTGGTTTTAGGCCCTACACCAAGGTAGGCATCCTCTAGAAACCCCTATCCTGAATAGGCACTTTACACATTTCAAAGCCCAATCAGGAGTAGGTACATGGCATTTTCAAACCCTTGTCATAAATAGGTGCATCCCATTTCAAAGCACTAACCCAAAGTTGGAACCTTTCCTTCTAACCATAAATCCCTACACTTGGGTAGGCACTATTATCGGCAGACATTTCATGAAAAACCTATCTAGAATCATCATTATCTTTCACAAAGACCAATGTTCAGGTAGGTATCAACACAATCAATGCCCTACACCAAGTAGTCACTCTTGGACTAATCCCTTGATTGCTCTTGAGGCCTAACTATCATTTGGGTCCTGCATCTTAAAATGTAGTTTGTCCTACTCAAGATCACAATTTCATGATTTGATCTAACCATGATTCCTCCAGGTTACCCTATCATGAATAGGCATATCCTCTTACAAAAGCCTTATCATGAGTAAGCAACTCCCTTAGTTAAAATCCTACGTTCATGTAGGCATCACCTCAAGCCCTATTTTATATAGGCACTCTTGATAAATTCATGCATTCATTTATTTCTCTAACAAAGTGCTATAACCAGGTAGGCATCCCTTTAAAATCCTTACATCTAGTAGGTGACTTCATCAAATCCATATCCTAAATAGGCATCTCCTCCAATTTAAAAGCCCTATCCTCAAGGAGTTACCTTTTTTGAAAGCCCTACACTTATGTATGCATTTCGTCTAAATACCTATCATCTAATAGGAACCATGATTAAAGACATACACTATGTAGGCACCCCAAAACTTAAGCCTTATGGTCAAGTAGGTACCTTTGTTGTTGAAAGCCCTAAATTCAAGTAGGCACATGTAGCATAGGCCCAATATTTAGGTAGGTGCTCTCTCCTTCAATAAAGACATGTAATCATACTTGCATCTACATTAAATCCCTTCACTAAATAGGCATGCTTCGATTAACTTTGACAAACTAACAAGCCCTATCCCAAATAGGCTTCTTCATGAACTATGCCATATTATGAATATGTATCCACATTCAAGCCCTATATTGAATAGGCATTCCTTGAACCCACACCCTACATTTAGATAAGCACATCCGAAAAAGTCATATATTGGAGTAGACACTCATTGCAAAAACCATATATGCACCTCAACTAAAGCCCTACATATATTGGTGATTGTCTGCAAAGCCTTACCTTAGATAGGCACTCAACATTATAAGTCATGTCTTGAATATAAATCTCATGTTTCCACAACCATAGCTTGAATAGGCACTATGCTTCAATATCTATCCTGAATAGGCACCTCATTTTCAAACCCTTCCTTGAGAAGATTCCATGTTTTGAAAATCGTATCCTGAGAAGAAAACTAATTTCCATTCTACATTCAAAGCCTTATCCTGAGCAAGCACCTTTTTATATTTTTTTTCTTTAAGATACCTACCCTAAGTAGGTCAGCCTTTTATTTCATATGTAAAAGCCCTAACCCGATTAGGCAAACCTCTTTTGATCCTACTCAACATATACAACTCAGGTTGTTTCTACTTATCACCCTATCTTGATCAAGCACTAAACCTTTTAATTCCTATATCTAGTAGGTAATCTTTAAGGGTCCTGGACTATGACCTTAAACTAATTAATCTTATGTCCAATCTTTTAGGGTTCTGTATCATGACCTTTAAAATCATTATTTCCATACATAAAGGTCCATCCAAAATAAACAATGTATTTTTTTACATTAAACCATGCTCAAAGTAGGAGATACTCACATTTATCACGTTTCTTTTGTGCATAAAAGTCCTACTTAAAGTAGATGATGCTCAATATTGTTAAGCCTTACGCTCAAAGGCAAAACAATGTTGCATTCAAGTGGATTTCATTTTTGGGGTTGTGTTGTGTTTTTGAACCGAGATGACTGAGGCGACGACCGAGGCGACGACGAAGGCGATAGCCGAGACGACGGCGGCGTCTGACCCTCCAGATCCAGGTAGAGGAGAGCTCTTCTCATGGCGCAGACAAGGGAGTGATACTCCGTCGAGCATCGCTGTGACGAAGGAGGTGTTGGATTGGTCAAAGCTTTTTAAAGACAAAAATGTAGCAGGTCTGATCCATCTGACGAAGACGAAGGCGCAATTGGTAGAAGGCAAGTTGGTTTATCCTAAGGCAATTGTGGAGAGGAACCTCGCTAGATGGAGCATAACGGCGGCTGGCTATGTTGTTGGGCTCAAGCCACACGGGCCGGCGCTAGCAAAACATCTTGCAATGATTTGGAAGGTCAGGGGTTCTATTGAAGTTCGATCCAGAGGCAAGGGATTCTTTATCGTCATGTTCGAGACGGATGAAGATCTTAGCACGGCAGTGGATGGTGGACCTTGGTTCGTAGCAGGGAAGCCATTGATCATCAAGAAATGGGAAAGGGGAGAGCCATTAGAAAAGATGAAGCTAACTGACATTCCTATCTGGCTGAAGATATATAACCTTCCATTAGAACTGTGGGACATAGAGATGTTTAGCAGCATCGGGTCTATTCTGGGACGACCTCTTCGACCTGATAAGCTAACCTCGGAGTTCCGTAGGCTGGAATATGTGAGAATCCAGGTGGTCATCTCGGCAGACTTCAAGTACCCAAAGGAAATGCAGATTGTAAGTGACGACGTGCAAAGTGATACTATCCATTTTGAATACGAGTGGGAGCCTACCAAATGTTCGACGTGTGTCCTGTATGGCCATGAATCATCTTTATGTGCTGAGTTGGAGAAACAAGAAGGTAAAGGGGCAATGAAGAAGAAGGTGTCGAAAAAATGGATTCCAAAGAAAGCAGTTGAAGATGAGGAAGGGGAAATCTTCATTGATGTTGTAGATAAGATGACTGAGGGAGAAGTGGGAAATGTGGTTGATCTTGAAGATACTTCTGCTCATTCTACCCAGAACCTCCCAGTGGTAAGCACTCCCATTACCACTCTTGATGCTGGATGGGAAACAATTAAGAAGAAAAGCAAGTCGGTGCCAAAAGGAATTGCGAAGAACTCAACTAGATCGATTCCTGAGTCGCTAAACAAGTACTCACCCCTGGCGAATTTTGATGAGGGGGAGATTATCAATGAACTGGTGGATACACCTGTGGCTGTGGCTGAGGTGGATGGTGACCCTCCTCCTATCTCTCCTAATGGATGAGCCCTTCAGTATTATGTCCTGGAATGTGAGAGGAGGAGGAAATAAAGTGCCTCGTATTCGGGACGAAGTTAGTAGAAATAAAGCTGATGTCTATGTGATCTTGGAATCAAGACTTCAGAGAGATGACTTGGCAGATTTTGTTGGGAGGATCTGGTCAAACGCCAGATTTGTTGATAACTCTGAGTTCTATACTTATACTCACATCTTGGTGATTTGGGAGAGTGTAGATATTGACATAGAGGTATCTTTGAAAAATGAACAATGCATCCATTGCACAGTTTGCAAAGAACAGATGAAATTTGAGATGACTGCAGTTTACGGAGCAAATCCTGATGATGAGCATGCTCTGTTGTGGAATTCTCTCCTTACTATTAGAAGTTATAACCCTGTTAATTGGTGTGTTATTGGTGATTTTAACGCAGTTAGATTGGTGAAGGAAAAGGTGGGTAAACAACCGCCTTCTAATCGTAGCATGACTGATTTTAATAAAACCATTGCTGATGTTAATCTTGTTGAGATGCAAAAGAAGGGCTTCTATTTCATGTGGGACAGCCATAGTAGAAAAGGTACTAGCACCTTCTCCAGAATTGATCAGATCTTTACCAACTTAAAGTTTCTCTCTGTCTTTCCTTATTGTTGGGGGGGGTTTACCAGCAGTTGTTAGTGATCATAAAATTATGATGTTGAGACTAGGGTCGAAGAAGAGGAATGGTTCACCTTTTCATTTTATTAATGCATGGGTCAATCGTGAATCGTTCAAAAGTGTCATTTCTGAAGCTTGGTGTAAAACTGATATTGATGGTACCCCGATGTACAAAGTTTACAGAAAGCTTTATGCTGTTACTTGTGCGTTGAGAAAGTGGAATAAAGATGTGGTGGGTAACCTGTTTTCCAAAGCAAGGGAACTTGAAGGTGACTTGTTATGTTTACAAAAAGAGATTGATGCTGATCTGTTAAATGAAGATAAGCAGAGGAGGATATTTGTTCTTAGAGAGGAGGTCACCAAAGCTCTAAAAGATGAGGAAAACCTTCTTCGTCAAAAAAGTAGGATACAGTGGCTCAAGTTGGGAGACAGAAATTCAGCCTTTTTCTATGCATCTTTAAAAACGAGGAGGATTAGAAATGCTATCAATATGTTAGAGGATGATCAGGGAGGCAGAATTTATGAAGCTGATGCTATTCGTGAAAGTATCAGAAGTTTTTATTCTAATCTTTTTAATAAAACTTTGTTGAATGAGGTGGTGTGGAATGAGGATTGGATCTTGCCTAAAATTGATGTTGCACAGTATGATCTTCTAAGAAGTACAGTTACAAAGAAGGAGGTGGAGGAGGTTTTTATGAAGTTAAGTAATGACAAGGCCCCGGGGCCTGATGGTTACAATGCTGTTTTCTATAAGGCGATGTGGAATACTGTGGGTGATGATATTACCTCTGCTATTCTATATTTTTTTCAAAACTGGCAGATTGCTTAAGGAGTGCAATAGTATGATGATCACTCTTATCCCTAAAACTCCTGGGGTTGTTAACCTAAAGAATTTTAGACCTATTTCTCTATGTAACACTATCTACAAAGTCATTGCGAAGATTATGGCAAATCGTCTAGCCTCTGTTCTGCCTGCAATTATTGATGTAAATCAAATTGCCTTCGTGAAAGGTAGAAAGATAGGTGATGCTATTCTGTTGGCAAACGAAATCTTGAGTACTTTTGGGGGTGCCCAACAAAGTATGTGTATAAAGGCTGATTTAGCCAAGGCCTATGATTCGGTTCGAAGGGATTATATCATTTTCTTGCTTATGAAGACGGGTTTTCCTGAATGTTGGGTGAGATGGGTGCAAGAAACCTTTGACACTGCTACTTATAGAGTGTTAGTGAATGGTAATCCTACTGAAGAGTTTGAAGCTTCTAATGGGGTTAGACAGGGTGACCCCCTCTCCCCCTTACTGTTTGTGATTGCTATGTAGGGGTTGACTTCTGTCATTAATTTTGAGGTGCGAGCTGGAAGGCTGAAGCCTATCTCTGTGGGTGAGGTGAATGTTTCTCATATTATTTTTGCGGACGACTTACTCCTGTTTTCTAAGGCTGATGAAAGTAATGCTTATTGCACTAAAAAGATCCTTGACACCTTCAGTATGATTTCTGGTCTTCAGCTTAATAATAGTAAGATTCATATGTTCCTGAGCAAAAAGGTGGATAGAGATGAATTGGGCAACATTCTAAACATTGAGGTGAGCGAGTTGCCAGTGCGGTACCTTGGAGTTCCTCTCTTTACTAGAAGGCTGACAAAAGAGATGTGCCATCTGATTGTAGATAAATTTAAGATGAAACTCGATTCCTGGAAGGGTAACTTGCTGGCTCTAGCAGGGAGGATTGAGCTGATTATATCTACCATCTCGGCTTATAGTATTTTTTGGACCTCTGCTTTCCCACTGCCCAAGTCTGTTATCAAGGATCTTGAAAAAATGATGAGGGACTTTCTTTGGAAAGATTCTGAGGACAAGAAGCACCTTCATACGGTTGCTTGGGAGGCTGTTTGTAGGCCTAAAAAAGAAGGTGGTTTGGGTATTAGACTTATTGATGATTGGTCAAAGGCTGGAATCATAAAGAATCTGTGGGACATTGCAGCTGAAAAGGAAAGTTTATGGGTGAGATGGATTAATGGAAGATACATTAAAGAGGAATCACTTTGGTCGGTTAGTCCCATGGTTAATTCTTCTTGGCTCTGGAAAAATTTGCTTAAACAAAGAGATGTACTCCTCAATGATATTGATTTCTATTTGGGCAATGGTAAAAAGTTTTTGTTTTGGAGGGACCCTTGGTTGAGGGGGAAAAAGAAGTTGATTGATTTGGTTGATTCTGACCTTATGCTTAGAATGGGCTATGGTATTAATTGTAAAGCAGAAGTCTGTATTAAAGATGGTGAATGGGTTGTTCCTAATTTTAGAGGTGCCTACCAGGTTAGAGATATTCTGAAGGATGAGGTCCCTTTAATATCTGGGGAGGATTATCTCCTATTCAAAAGAAAGAGAAGTTGCAGCCTTAAAGACTGCTGGGACTTGGCTAGGAAAAAGCATCAAGTGGTCAGTTGGGGCAGTTGGGTTTGTTCCGATATGCCAAGAAAATTTTCTGTCCTGTTATGGAAGTGCTTTCTTGGGAAGATTCCCACGATTGATTATCTGCAGAGGGTAGGATTTCAGATGGTTTCGAGATGTGCCTTGTGCATGGCACAAGAAGAAAATGTGGCCCACCTTTTCTTTAACTGCCAATATACAGGTGAGATCTGGGATTTTTGGAGGAATCATCGGAATTCTGCTGTGGCTGTAAATTCCTTTGTTGATCTGCTGTGTTTGAAAGGAGAGGTTAAGATGGCTGCTTGCTTTACTATTTACATGATATGAAGAGAAATAAACTCAAGAGTTTTTAGGGGTATTTGCACTGGTACGAGGAAGCTTTGGGAGACTCATATCAGGGATATAGAAGCTCTGTGTAGTTAGTCTTTCTTTTCCTGCCATTTGTACAGCTTCTTTTGTTTTCTGTGGCAACATTTTGTAACTGCTTTTGCTATATAAATATAGAGGCACCACCCTACGTTCACCAAAAAACATGTTGCATTCAAGTCAACTAAAGCCTTATTCTGGGTAGGCACCCTCAAAATTGCACTTAATTTGCAAGTCCTACTCTCTATAGGTACCTTGTTTTCATTTGAAATCCTATATCTAGAAGGCATCTTGTGCTTAAATTCTAATTCATATCTTAAGTAGGCACTTCTTATTTTAGAAAGATCTATCTTTTGTAGGAAACTTTTCATATTGTTCCCATTTTTAGGGTTGCAATCCTAACCCTAAACTTGGTTCATCCACCGGGTCTCATGATTAACCAAACTCACTCAGATTTCTAATCGTAGAGAGAGAGAGAGATAAAATTATTAAATATTTTAAATAAATAACTTCCCATGAACTTTCATGATTAGAGAATCTTGATTTAATAAAATATGTCCCAGTGAACCTAAAGCATATACAACCCACTTTCACATACATTTTCCCTCTGAAATGAGTTGTGAGAAAATCAGACATAGATTGAATAATAATTAGAGAAATAGAGGAGATGCATTCAAAGCTACAAGGACATGATCCCTTTGACATCTTTCCTACACTCTAGGGGGGTAGATGAGTAGTCAAGTACAACAAGTAGCCTTGGAGAGTACACTTATTATTTGATGGTCATCTACACATAGCCTTATACCTTTATGAATGGTTATCTTCCTAATTTGTCCTTAGAAGGAAAATAGGTAACATATGTTTTTCACCCCAATGTCGCTTACACTTTCACCTTTCCCTCACTAGGACATGAAATAGTGAGAGAATCAGACATAGATTGAATAAGAACTAGAGAGACAGAGGAGATGTTTTGAAGTCAAGAGGACTAGAGCCCTTTGATAAATTGTCAACACTCGAGGAAGATAGATGAGTAGTCAGGTACAGTCACTAGATGTAGAGGCTACACTTATAGCTTGATGATCACCTGTACCCAATGTTACACTCCAAAAGAATGGTTATCACACTTATTCATCTCATAATAAGGAAAATGGATCACCTACGCTTTCCACCCACTATGATGCTCATCATAACATCCTTGTTGAGACTCACAATTTTGTCCTTTGTGAAAAAAAAATGGGGTCATACTTGGCTCAAGCGTGTGATTCTCACTTTTACCTCAAACCTTGTCATGAGAGGATAAAACCATTGGCACGCCATTTTTTCTCACTTAATAAAAAATCATGATAACATTTTTTCTCAAGATAATAATGGAGTTCGTCCATTTATTCCACATTTCCCCATATTTCCCACCCATTTGATCCCCCATCTCGTCCATTTACCATGCACCGAGGATCCCATAAAAGGAAAACCATTTTTGAGGACTCCAGCACAATTTTCTATGTTATTGAGATTTTATAAGTTTTTTCTAATAAATTCCTTTTTTTGGAATAATTTCCTCATTGAATTTTCTTGGATATAATATTCAATTTAAAAATATACTATAAATTTAATTTCTTTTCTTTTGTCCATTATACTTATAAAAAGGATAATATATTTTTATTCAATATCTTTTTGAGAAAGAATTAAAAAGAGATAAAACTTGGCCATCAAGTTTTAAATTGTTAAATCTGAATTCTAATCAAATGAGTCAATCTCACAAAGTTCAATCTAAAACTGTCATTAGAAAATTTCCAAATTTTCATATTCTAGAGATGAAAACACTGATGTATCTTGCACGGGCACCCCCGAAAGAATTAGGCATTCTTCCATGTGCCACATGGAAAAATACTGTGTTCCCCCATGGGCATCTAGGATAGATTTCTACAAATGCCATAGAGTGTTCCCCAAGTAATCAAAGTCCACATTTTGTCAATTTCACTCCCTTTTCCTGATGTGAGGAGACATAAACTCGAAGCATCTGGAACCCTAACACTTGACCCTCGCATATAAATAGATCCCCATACTCACCATTCAAAGATACATTTTGACTCCCTTGAAGCTAGAGAGAAAATTACCTCCCCTTTTACTTTCAGTCATTTGAGTGACTAGGGAATGATTGCTCTAGATCAACTATTTTTTGAATGATGTTAGGCCCACATAACGGTAATCGATCTACTTATAGTTTCTCTAATATGCGCGTCTTATACTAATAGTTTTGATCTACACATCTAATTTTTACTGATTCAATCTATACTATCTAATATCAATTTCTTTGTTATGCATATCATAGTGTATGGATCTCTGCTATGGGAGCTCCTAAGGAGATTACGAAAATACACGTAAAGAGTTAGAATATTTAGGATAATGAAAACTTGTGGTTGTCTCTAGCCCCAAATATATGCCAATCAAAAAATATTTTACATGTTTTTTCGTTTTGATTTCATTAACTAAAGTTAATTGTCATTTTAACTCAGTATTTATGAAAAACAACAATATTATTTTTTGTGACATGGGGTTGTTGACAACTTCCTTGTTCACTGATTTCCAACTCTGATTGTGCTTTGGACTTCTTATTCACCTTCATGATAGAGTCTTGTTTGGTGTTTTCACATTTTTCTCATTGATTTTAATGCTCTATCTGTGTTTTTCCTTTATTTATGCATAAAACATGGTGGCAAATCCGAGCTTTATTTTCTACCTTTCTAGGTGTTTTATGCAACCACAAAATTATTTTTATTGTAATGTTTTTTCAAGCATGAAAACACCACATATAATGAATGTGTGGCTACATTATTAGGCTAAAATGATCATGATTTGTGTGTGTTTTTCCTTCAATAATTTCCAAACATCATTTTGTACTTTTATATTTTCATCTCATTACACATATTATGGTGAAGAGTATAGGAGATGACACATGTAGTCACTTTGGCTATATTTTAAAAGTTCCCACTATAAAGTTGCATGCAAAGGAGAAACCAATCATAAATAGAGGGAGAGCATAAAGCATTGCCTTCCCCAAATAGTATAAGTAGGGAAATTGGATGTAAGAAAGAAGGTGGAGTATGGAATTATATAGATCTCAAAGTAGGTTTTAAATGGAGCACTAGTGTTTCTTTTTGTCTCTCCCATATGCTTTCAGTGCACTATAAGGCAATGAGATGACTATGATCAGGTGTTGTTCATCTCATTTGCTTAGTGAGTCAACTAGGTCGATATCGCAATTCTCCATTGGACCAGGTAAGATCCTCTCTGCCATGAAGGGTAAGTGACATAAGTAAGTCATCATTACCCCTTCTATAATAATTGTTTTCACCTCTTCATTGCGATCCTAGATTCTTCACATTGCAAATGTTACATATCTTTTCTTCTTCTCTCATAACTACTCTAGAGGTTTTGAAAGAATCATGACAATCACTTTGATCATATCTTTGAGAAAGGGTTTTCAATCCATATCTAGTTTGTTATGTGTTTGTTCTTTAGAATACCCACATAGGTTATCTATAATAAGAATTGAATAGAAAATCATATCAAGTCTTCTTAAACATTGATGTACTTTTAAAGAGATTTTTGTCACTTTTTGCAAGCTTTCTTATACAACATGTAAGTATACATCCCATATTCTTTGTGATACCCTAATGTAGCACCTCAAAAATTCCACAAACAATATCTATAACAACCTCAACATGCACATAAAAGGAATTGTCACCCTTCTAGTCTCATCAACAAAGACCCAAACTGATTGACACATGAAAACACTACATATTTCAAAATGAAGGATCTGACCCCACTTCAAAGGCAAAGACATTGATGGGAATAAGTGAAAGATACAAGGGTGGGGGTGAATAAAGCTGATATAGCTTTATACAAGTTAAAACACAAATAGATTAAATTCAAATTGATTAAAAAAAACACGTGTAATGGAATTGTAAAGCAAGTAATAATCAAGTAACCATGAATGACACAAAGGTTTATAGTGGTTCTATTTGAAAAATGTTACATCTCCACTACCTAGTTCCTGCAACCAGAAATCTTGACATGTAATCTATTATCCTTTTGATACTGATACAAATTTCAAATATGACTCTTTTGTGAATCAATACCAATTATAGACTTAGGGTAACTTTCACCTTCTGTGGGATAGTCAAATGTCACTCTCTTAAATAATATTGTAATTTCCTTGTTACTCCTTCATACACAACCTTCTCATAATAAGTAGCACCAAAGATAAAACAGATAGACATAAGGAAGCAATTACACTAATTATCTAAAAGATCACAAAGTGAAACTCTTGCAAACAAGTGATGATAAGATCCACATAGGAAACAAGATATGAGGTGGAGTATGACACTTAAGCTAGATTAGGCTTATGCCTACTTGGAAGAGACTGGAATAACAAACTATGGCTAATAGCTCAATTTGATAAGTGGTTTGTTTCTTCAACTGTGCTTTGGGTGTCCATATGGCACCTCTATAATACGATACACTTAGGAATAATGTATATGATTTTGGGGTGTGTTTAGGGCAAGTTTAGTGTCAAACTATCCGTTATAGGATTGTCGGTGTGGTTAAAACAACTAAATGTGCATTAATTAAAAGTCCTTAGAAATGGAACTTGTTCAGTGTACAATTTGACTAATAATCATAACAATTAAACTATAGTTAAATTGACAATCAATCCAGTCAGATTATAATTCGAACAAGAATTCAGATTTTCCCAAATGGCTTAAACCTTGGTAAGAAACTCAAACAAATTTTTTCCAGTAAAACCTACCTATCCTAATGGATCTATATAATCGTACAGCTTTGTTAGGATGTTTGTTGTCCTTTCATCACTTGTGTTGTATCTAAAAATTCTACAATTGCACCTAAGCATAATTCAAAGGTACAACTTGATTTATAGCAAATTATTGCACAAACTTCTCATTGGTTCTTGTCTAAGTTCCTTGACCATAAGAACCAATGAATGCACATGTTATTAAGACAAAATGTAAATACTCACATGATTGGAATTCAAGTGTGACATATCCAATGAACCAACAATAAGATATCCTTTAATCAAATCAAAATCCTTGACAACAAACTCATTGAACATGCATCCATCACCGATTAAGGCAATTGAAAAATACAATACTCTAAAAGATCATGACTCAAGACAAGATTTAAAATTAATCTAAATCTAATGCAGAATTTGTAAACATTATCTTCACTAATTTGGGTAAACACGATGCTACTTTATATTCTCTTGTTCAAGCTGTAATTGGTTCCGAATACACAGTTGAAATTCTAATTTTTGATTGATTTTATTTTCATATCTATCTTTTTTCCACCTCCCTATATATTGTTCCCTTTTACTTCTCCTTACTCTCCTCTTGATAAACAATACCTACCCCCACTTATGATATTGATACCATCAATTGGGATCCAATCAGTCACTTTTCATAATACTACCCTACAATTGGCATTGTTTTCCAACCTCATGGAACACCCTCCACCACTCTTGTTGACATAAACTTGAACATGGTGTAGAACCTAAATCTCTCACAATCTCTTATATCCACTTTAGGATATATGGATATCTAGTTAAATGTTATTTTCATCCATTGATTATATCATCTTCTTTTATAAAAATATGCCCATTGAACATCAAAGATGTTTCCTGTTGCAACATGAAATAACTTGTTAGGCATCTTACATATTTTTAATCCATTGATATCATCATCACCCAAGAAATGAAAATCATTAGTTCTACATATTTTCATACTTTAGGTGGTGACAGGTGTATTTTAGACTACAATCTCACACTAGTACTTCTGCATGTAACATGTTGTTTTATCATTAAATATATGTGTTCTAGCTTGTCATTCACAATTCTATCACGCTAGACTAAACTAATGTAATGTACAAGTCAAGCTAAATACACCATAGACACTTTAAGGACTACGAAAACACAAGAATGAAGTTGAGTTTTTAAAGAATGCAAAATATTTTTCTAAAAATATTACACATAATGTGCCACACAATGCACAAGAAGTGTGTGATCATAGAATCAACATCGAGCCATTATAATAGGTGACAAAATGTGTCACCTAAGTGAAACAACATGTCACTTGACAAAAATCCACTGAGCATTTTCTATAGCACCATTTTATGGTGACACGACCTGACTATCTTCTGACACAATGTGTTAGTCTATGTAGCCCCATATTCCAAAGTTTTGACATGTCTGTTGAATCAGTACATAGAATGCTAGACATATATTTTCTATAGAACCAATTCATGGTGATACAACGTGTTTATCCTTTGGCATGATATGTCATCCTATGAAACTACAAATTCCAACTATTTAACATGTCGTGTTTAATATTTAAATAGAATTCTAGACAATTCTTTTCCAAAAAGATGTGTTTGAACTATGAATGACATGAATTATTTACCCCAAAATATATTGTGTCAGGTAGTTATACTATAATATATATATATATATATATATATATATATATATATATATATATGTGTGTGTGTGTGTGTGTGTGTGTGTGTGTGTAAACATTTGAAACTTTGAGGGATATATATATATATATATATATATATATATATATATATATATATATATATATATATATATATATATATATATATATATATATAACGTTTAAAACTTTGAGGGGACCAACTTATTTTGTTTTTTGACGGCTTAAAGGATTTAGAAGACAACCTTCCCACCCTTGGATCTAGAAGGAAATGGAGGAGGAGGAGGCTAAGGCACAAGAGTAGTCATGAGAGGAAGAAGAAAGCAAGTGTAGTAGTGGACTTCTACCACAAAGCGATGACCCAATGGCGGAATCCCCCTCGTATATGTTCTTCTTCTTTTTTATAAATTCTTCCTCCACATGTTTATCCTATTTTTTAAATGGTTTAGTGGTTTAACTAGTTATTCCCCCATTAATTTGTACTTAATCTACCACAAAATCTTACAAAAATGAGACAAACAGGTAAAAGGATTAAGTTTAGAAGAATAATAACAAATTTAGCGGGGAATTCCATTACTAGGTATTCACTTAGTGAAGAAAGTTCACATTTGTACTTGTTTTCATGGCCTCCTTCTACTTATTCTCCATTTCCCCAATATGTGAAGGCCATTTTCAAGAACCCTAAATGTCACAAAACTAATTTGGAAAAAATTAGTCGGTCCCCTCAAAGTTGTAAATGTTTCAGCATGTCTTAAGGCAGACACATCATGTCCTTTAGAGTTTAAATGTATACTTTTTAAAAAGTAAATACTCGACATGGCATGTAAAGGATCAACACATTGTGTCAAATAGTTGGAATCCACAATTATATAGGGTGACACATAATGTTGAAGGATAGGCACGTTGTATCACCGTGAATTGAGCTAAAAATTCTAGCGGAGTTTTGAAAAGTTACACATCAGGTCGCTCATGTGACAAATTATGTCACTTGGTGCAAGGGCTCACTTTGGATTCTATGATCACAAACCGCATGTGTACAATACACATGTTGTGCCCATTGATTTTTTAGTAATATATTGTGTATACTTTATCAATTTGACTTAGTATTTGTCTATGCTTGGTCCTTGCAATATTTATGGTGTGTTTATCTTGATCTCTGCATGAAATAACATTAATTAATTCTGACATGATACACCTATTCCAAACTTATATATATGTGTGTCTCTATATATAAGTATGTATATATATATATATATATATACATACATACATACATACATACATACATACATACACACATATCTATATTTGTATATATAACAACATGCTAAGTGCATATATAATATTATGAAAATACAATCTAAAATGTACTTGTCATGTCACCTTAGAGTCATAGATTGGTTTTAAGTTCCTACCTATGGTCTTAGTGGTGGCACCCTCATTACATTTAATATTTTGTCTTCATAGTTAAGTAATTGCACCACCATATCTTATTATATCACTTGCAATGTTCTAAATAATAGCACAAATATCTCTTGGTCCCTCACATAGGTTAATGGTGATCCTTCACAATACAAAATGCATTCTTTTATTGAATTATACAACCTGCATATTACTTTAGTTGGAGTATGCCAACCACAGCTTATAGTAAGCAATTTCAGTATTCGTAGATATACACATGAGAAATGTTCACCATCTACAATCATTAACAATATGATCACTTCTAATTCTTCCATGGACACCACTCAGTCTTGTAGATTTGTAAGACAAGCATACTTATTTTGCATACTATAATGACATGAAAAATGTTGGACAATCATTTTTCAAAATGACACGTCTGAACTACCAAATACATGAATTATCTACCCCAAAACATATTTTCCAGATAGTTGTTGGATGATAATATATATGGAAACATTTGCAACTTTGAGGAGACCAACTTATGTTGTCCTAAATCACAATTAGTGACTTGAGGGCTCCAAAATGCTACGTTCCTACCCCTGCACCTAGAAGGAAAGGGAGAAGAATGAAGAAGAGGCTAAGAAGAAAGAAGAGGAAATAAAGGAAGATGAAAGTAAGTGTAGCGCTGGACTTATACCACAAAATTATGATGTGATGTGGAATCCCCATCTAAATATGCTCTTCTTTTTGTAAAATTCTTCCTCTTTGTATTTATCTTATTTTCTAAGATTTAGTGGTTTAGTTACTCATTTTTATATCATATTGTACTTGATATACTACAAAATCTTACAAAAAGGGGACAAATATGAAGAGGGAAGAAGTTTATAAGAAGAACAACCAATTTAGAAGGAGATTTTAGTATCGGGTCGTCACTTGGTGTTGAAAGTCCACACACTACACTTGCTTTCTTCAAAATCTCGTTGCTCTTCTTAATTCCTGGCCTTCTTATGCTACTTATTCATTCCCCAAGTATGTGTAGGCTATTTTCCAAAACCCCAAAGTTGCCAAAAGTGATTTTCAACAATATGAGTTGGTCTCCTCAAAGTTCTACATGTTTGAGCATGTCTTGGATATCAATGTCGTGTAATGCATGATTTAAATGCATATGTTTGAAAAAAATGTTCGATATGGAATGTTAAACAATTGAAATTCCTAGCTATACATGGTGACACATCGTGTTTGGGGATATGAATGGCATGTTAACATGAATTGCTGCTACAAAACAATGTTTAGTGGAGTTATGACAACTTACAAACATGTCACTCACATGACACGTTGCATCACGTGTTGGAAAGTTTCCATGTTTATTATGTGATCGCACACGACATGTGTACAATATGCACATTTTTCCATATATTTTTTAGCCAAATTTTGTGTATTCTTTATGATTTTGACTCAGCTCTATTTGTGCTCGGTCCTTAAAGTATTTATGACGTATTTAGCTTGATCTCTTCATAAATTTGTAGTAATTAAGTCCAAAATGATATAATTGTTAATTCCAAGCTTATATATGTGAATATAGAATATAAAAACATGCTAATTGCATAAGTAATAGTGTAACATCCCTGACCTGGGTTATGTTCTAACCCCAGGAGTTTTGCTTAACAAAGTTGATTATATGCTTGTACTTATCCTGTGAAAAGTAATTAGGGCTCATGAGGAACTTATGTTTCAATTTTGGTCCTGTTTGAACAATGTTGAAGCAATGATTGCTTGTTTTGGACTAAAGTGCAAATTACCCACGTTGAGGGGTTAACTTGCAAATTGCATATGATAAGATGTTCCTCTGATGTTGAGACATCATAAGGATGAATATGATGTAGTATTATGGTTTCCACAAGCCTAGACACCAAGATAGAGCTTGTGGGACAATGTTGTGCATTAAAACCTAGTTTTGGAGTAAAGTGCAATTTACCCAAAATATAGGGTTCAATATGCAAATTACCACTTCAACAAGGTCCCTAATGTTTCTTGGCGTCATGTAGAGCAAATAAAATGAGAGGGGTGCTTCATTTGAATTAAGTTGGAGGAGAGAGAATCTTGATATTAAAATAATCAAGATTAATGCCTAATTGAAACCCTAATTCGATTTAGGCCAAAAATGAATAAAAATAATTGAAGGGATTTTAACCAAAATGTTTTGGGTTAATTTTGAATAAGGATGGACGTTCCTTTGCCAAGATAAGGAACGAAAATATCCTAAGTAGGTGAAATTCCACTCACCATTATTATAAGGAAAAGAAAACCCACTCACATATGGATATTAATATAATAAGCATTAAGGTGCTTAATTTGATTTTCTTTAAATCATGGATAATGGAGAGGAATAAGAGGCAATGAAGATAGCCTCTTCCTTAAGGATTTTGAGGAGAATTTGAGGGGGAAGAGGCGGCACCAATTTTGGAATTAAATGCATTTTAATAATGCATTTTCTCTTTCATTGAATTTTTATAAAAAGGCCTTTTCCTAGCCAAATGAAAGGCTATTTCGACCCCACTTCTTCTCTTAGCTTGGAAACCGACCAAGGAATCTAGGGAGGACCAGGAAGACGAACCCCAACCTGTGGTTAATCTCTTGACCTTCGTTCTCCTTGATTTCATGGTGGAAATCGAAAATAAATTATGGATTCCTTCTTATTTCGATCTCCTCTTCAACCCTAGCCAACTTTTGCAATCAAAAGCTTGAGGACGAGCCTAGGGGGAGTTGAAAGAGCTTCATCCACCATTAATGGCGTGAGATTGGAGCTTTGGAGCTCAATTGGAGGCGGGTTTTATAACTCAAACCCTTAAACATTGCTATTGCATCAATTCTCTATGATTTGTTTATTGATTTCTTCAATTTGATGCACTCTTGTTTCTTGCTGCAATTTCCATCAAGAACGGTTGCTGTTCTTGGTTGTTCGAAGGAAGGGGATGATGACATCATCCTAGATGCTTATCCAAAGAAAATTACCAAGCAAAACCGTTTTGATAGCTACTCCAAATCGTTTTAATTTGATTGGCTATGCGGTTTCAGCAAACCGTTTAAGGGCAAACGGTTTGAAACCGTTTGGGAGCAAACAGTTTCAAGACCGTTTGATATGGTTGACCAAGCGTTGACCGTTTGGGAATTTTATTCCTAATTATGTAGTCTGATAACCCTCCAAATTTGAGGGATTAACTCCAAAGGAATCGAGAGTTGAAGGCCAATCAATTAGGCAATCGGATTGAATTATGTGCTGATTTTCAACCTGATTAACTTGACCTGGTTGAGAAAACGGTTTCAAGACCGTTTGAGATGGTTGACCAAGCATTGACCGTCTGGGATTCCTGTTCATAATTATTTTTATTAATAACCCTCCAAATTTGAGGGATTAACTCCAAAGGAATCGTGAGTTGAAGCCTAATCAATTAGGGAAACCTAATTGGAATAAGTGCTGATTTTCAATCTGATTTAATTGAACTTTTTGGGCAAACGGTCTCAAGACCGTTTGAGTGTGTTTACCGTTTGGGATTACTGTTACTAATGATGTGATATAATGACTCACCGAATTTGAGGGATTAACTCCCAAGGAATCATGATTTGAAGGTTATTCAATTAGGCAAACCCTAATTGAAAACAGTGCTGAAATTCCAATGAGTTGAGTTGATTAGCCCAAACGGTTTCAAGACCATTTGGGGATCACCCAAACGGTCTCAAGACCGTTTGGGGATCACCCCAAGACCGTTTGGAGGTCTAGGGTCAAGTATAGTTGACCAATTGAAGGTCCAAAGGTACTAATCATATTGCAATGTAGTGCTGATCTGTTGATCAACTCGATAGACCAATCCATGATGATTTTTCACTAGAATCCAAAGGTTGGATGGGCCAAACGGTCTCAAGACCGTTTGGAGCTCATCCAAACGGTCTCAAGACCGTTTTGTGGTCACCCAAGACCGTTTGGAGGTCTAGGGTTGAGTATGGTTAGGTGTTTGAAGGTCTAAAGGTACCAAGCTGTTATACAATGCAATGCTGATTTGGTGATCAATCCAATGATCCAAACCTTAATTGGATGGCTTGGATTTGAGTGATATGATGGGCAAACGGTCTCAAGACCGTTTGGAGGTCATCCAAACGACCTCAAGACCGTTTGGGGTCAGTTCATACCCAATTTGGATAATGGTTCAATAGTTTCAAAGTAACCAATCTTGCATTGATGAGTGTTGTTGGATCTTCAATTCCAAACCCTAATTCAATTGAATCAAGCCCTAATTGATGACCAATTGAGGGTCAATTGAGGGTCAAATTATTTTAAGGTTGACCTATTAAACTCAATTGAAGTATGATCATAGGTCCAATTGATGATTGGTTCCATGAGTTCAATGGTTGAAGGTCCAATGCAATCAATTGAAACACAATTAGTAGCATGATTGATGATCAACTTCAAAGCTCTAATTGGTGTTTATAAACCCTAATCCCATTGAGATCAGACCATAATTGAAGTCCCAATTGAGGGGTGAGCCATGATTCAAATGATGATTGAGTTGATGATCCAATTGGTTGAAGTTCCATTGATTAGAATTGAGTGTGGTTCAATTTGGTTAATTCAATTGGATACCTCATGTTATTGAAGGTCTAATTGATCAAACCTTTTTGAAAACCTAATGTGATTAGGTGGGATATACCTTTAATGGTACTAGTCATTAATGCATAAAAATGCATGGACCCAATACATGATGTAAACCCTAATTGAGGCTGATTCAATGTATAACCTTAATAAGAGGTTGTCTACATGTGAAATCACTAATTAGGATGTTAGTAAACCCTAGTTGAGGGTGTATCCTTGTGAAACCCTAGTGGAGGGTGTATCATTGTGAAACCCTAGTGGAGGGTGTAACCTTGTGAAACCTTAGTGGAGGGTGTATCATTGTGAACCCTGGTTGAGGGTGTATCCTTGTGAAACCCTAGTTGAGGGTGTATCATTGTGATTGTTTATAGGCAACTTTATAATAAAGTTATGCCTTAAACTAAGATAAGTCCATATCATGTGAGATAGCTGGACAATTCTAATGTGTGGCCTATGCATTATATGCTAAGGGTGAGTATTCTGTGATGGAATGTATTAAGAGGGGAAATACCTTAATACAAGATAAAGTTGGTTAACTCAAGAGGGTCTGAATTAATGAGAAATGGGAAACCCTAACCCTGGTAAGGGAATAGTGGTGTTACCCTTGAATAATGATGTTATATATTGTTTTGCATGGTGCTGATATGAAATTGATGTATTATCATCTGTACTAACCATGCAGGTATGATGTGATGATGAACATAGCCAGGTATGAGCTATGACATTTTATGTATTGACATTGTTTATTGGGCCTTATGTGCCATGCTATACCTTATTGCCTAGTATGAGGTAATAAGAGAAGTAATGGGCCTTAAGTGCCATGAGAAGATGTTTATGTAATAAGCATCATATTTACCTTGGTCAGGTGACCTGAAGGTGATAATTACCTGAAAAAGTGGTAATAATGCTCAATGATGAGCTAAGGGTTTGAATACCCAGAACCATATGATTATGGCATTGAGTTGCAAAGGAATGAAAATTCCCAGTATTGAAATGAGGGACTAAGATCCCCATGTCTTATAAAGACTGAGAAGTAATTAATGGAAATAGTACATGTTTTCTTTATAGCATTTGTCTTATTAAGTTATGTTTGGAAACTTGGCTGATGCTAAAAGAATATGATAATGTACTTAATTAATCAAGTGATACCATATAATGTAGTTGCCCTGATCACAGATCCATCAGCGTCAGAATTAGCTGAATGGTGAAATGAGTTTACTCGGAACGCATATTTTTGAATATGTGGGGGTAATTGGGCAATTATATCCTTATGCCCCATATGCATTGCTACGGGCTATGTCCAATGAACGGGATTGGTTACGGACCATACCCCAATAAGAGCATGGCTACGGGTCATGACTCCACAAAATAATATTGGGCATTGACTACGGGCCATATCCTGAAGAGAGTATATGCTATGGGCTATAACTCTAATAGCGATGTTGCCAGTATACCCTGGAAAGCTATCTAGCAGAGACACAAGATGTCCTGCATGTTATCTCGTACTGATCGAGATAGTTGAGGTCATGGGAATCCGGCTCTTCCATTGACCTATGTGTGGTACTGATGCTTTACGTAACCGTGGTCGGTTGGAGTATGAGCGGTATACCTCATCTCCTCAGGGCATAAGTATGATTGTAAAACGTAATCAGCCGTGTAGCATATTTGCTTAGGGTTGAATTGCGAGAATCAATGGTTGATGATACATGGTCTATTATATCATAGTTGGATAAATGATATACATGTTCTTCATATTCCTTCTTAAATGAATGACTTGCTGCTTAATCAAGTTATAATTGAAATGATTGCATAGAGAATATTGCTCTGCATATCTTATTCAATGATTTACCTATTGTTGAGTAAATATAATTCTAATGCTCAGTGTTATCCTATTATCGGTAATAACAATGTTTCTGGCGGAGAGTTATATCTCTCGCTGGGACAATTTTTATAATTGTCTCACCCCCGTGGGATTAAATTTTTAGGTAACCGCCGACGAAAAGGCAAGGAACCTATTACAGAGGAAGAGCAGCAGCAGCAGTAACAGGGATAGCAGTAAATCCCAGGTGGGGATATGAGCTGTCAAGTTGTATATAGAAAGTCCTATGAGTCGTCTCTGTACTCTCGGGTCCTAGGAGTAATGTTTTGATGGATCGATCTGAGATTTTGGCTTTAAGCCTCGAGGGTTTTATACTACCTGTGTACAGTTAAGACAGAGTAGTTGATGTTTGTATTCCTCGAGAAGTAATAGTACATGATATGTATATATGAACCAAGATGTAAGGTTTTACTTTGGTTCTGAATGAAAGAGTTTTCCTGTGAATGGATATCTTTGCAAATGGTTTTAATTTTCACTGATTTTGCTAATCCGCTGCAACTGATTTGCTTCCGCATGTTTTATTATTGTTAATGACACTTGTTATCTTAAATGATGGTGGGTGTCGTGACAATTTAGTGGTATCAGAGCTCTAGGTTCGCTGAGTCTACAGAGACATAGGATTAAGGTAGTTGAGTCTGTTCTAAGTGTCTTCCAGTTTATCTGATAGTGTCTTCTTCTCATATAGGAGAAGAAGAACTAAAGATGTCTGGATCACACGATGAGCACGCTGCTGAGAGCAGTGTGGCTGCACCGGGAAGAGGTGCAAGAGACCAGGACAGGGAGGAACCTGTACCTGATCAACCCCAGTTCAACCCAGCTGATATGGGGAACCCAGCCTTTCAGACTATGTTCGGGCAGTTTATGGCAGCTATGACCCACATGATGGATAGAATGCCAGTACCTGCACCCAGGGCACCACCCCATGATGAAAGACATGGTGCCGGCAAGACCTTTGAAAGGCTGAAGAGGGTAGGAGCATTAGAGTATGCTGGTACAGCCGATCCAGCAGATGCTGACCTATGGTTGACTGAATTAGAGAAAGCCTTCAGAATCCTCATGATACCTGATGATGAGAGGGTTAGGCATGCTGTATATCTCCTAAAAGAGAGTGTTGGACACTAGTGGACCATTGAGGAGGGCAAAAGACCTGGAGTTGTTATTGGATGGGATGAATTCAGGCGTGAATTTGTCACTAGATACTTTCCTAAGACATTTCTAGATGAGAAGATATCCCAGTTTGAGAGAATTAAACAAGGACCTATGAACATTAGTGAGTATGAGGCTAGTTTCATGGAGTTGTTGCGGTTTTGTCCGCACATGGCATCCAATGATGAGGAAAGAATTCGGCGATTCGAGAAGGGGTTGAACGCTGAATTAACCACTCTGGTGTCTGCTCTGGAGAATCGGGAGAGGTTTGCAACTTTTGTGGAGTCTGTAAGACGCATAGAGAGGTCTATAGTTGAGAAGCGACAAACTAAGGGTAAGAAGGAATACCCACAGTTTCAAGGGCATAGTGCTGGGAGTTTCAAGAAACCAAGGTATTCTGTGCCTACACCACCAAAGGAAGCTCACAGTTCAGCTTCTATGTCAGTAACTGGACCCCCTAGACCACACCAAGAGAATAGAACTTGTCATCGATGTGGACTAGTAGGTCATCTGGGAAGGGATTGCCCAACAGGGAATGCTGTGGTGAATCAACCCCCGAGACAAAGTCAGCAAGGTTCTCAGAGAAAGCAGTTTTCTAGTGGTACCCGATGATTAACTTGACCTGGTTGAGAAAACGGTTTCAAGACCGTTTGAGATGGTTGACCAAGCGTTGACCATTTGGGATTCCTGTTCATAATTATGTTTATTAATAACCCTCCAAATTTGAGGGATTAACTCCAAAGGAATCGTGAGTTGAAGCCTAATCAATTAGGGAAACCTAATTGGATTAAGTGCTGATTTTCAATCTGATTTAATTGAACTTTTTGGGAAAACGGTCTCAAGACCGTTTGAGTGCGTTGACCGTTTGGGATTACTGTTCCTAATGATGTGATCTAATGACTCACCGAATTTGAGGGATTAACTCCCAAGGAATCATGAGTTGAAGGCTATTCAATTAGGCAAACCCTAATTGAAAACAGTGCTGAAATTCCAATGAGTTAAGTTGAGATTTTGGGTTGATTAGCCCAAACGGTTTCAAGACCGTTTGGGGATCACCCCAAGACCGTTTGGAGGTCTGGGGTCAAGTATAGTTTACCAATTGAAGGTCCAAAGGTACTAATCATATTGCAATGTAGTGCTGATCTGTTGATCAACTCGATAGACCAATCCATGATGATTTTTCACTAGAATCCAAAGGTTGGATGGGCCAAACGGTCTCAAGACCGTTTGGAGCTCATCCAAACGGTCTCAAGACCGTTTGGTGGTCACCCAAGACCGTTTGGAGGTCTAGGGTTGAGTATGGTTAGGTGTTTGAAGGTCTAAAGGTACCAAGCTGTTATACAATGCAATGTTGATTTGGTGATCAATCCAATGATCCAAACCTTAATTGGATGGCTTGGATTTGAGTGATATGATGGGAAAACGGTCTCAATACCGTTTGGAGGTCATCCAAACGACCTCAAGACCGTTTGGGGTCAGGTCATACCCAATTTGGATAATGGTTCAATAGTTTCAAAGTAACCAATCTTGCATTGATGAGTGTTGTTGGATCTTCAATTCCAAACCCTAATTCACGTGAATCAAGCCCTAATTGATGACCAATTGAGGGTCAATTGAGGGTAAAATTATTTGAAGGTTGACCTATTAAACTCAATTGAAGTATGAGCATAGGTCCAATTGATGATTGGTTCCATGAATTCAATGGTTGAAGGTCCAATGCAATCAATTGAAACACAATTAGTAGCATGATTGATGATCAACTTCAAAGCTCTAATTGGTGTTTATAAACCCTAATCCCATTGAGATCAGACCATAATTGAAGTCCCAATTGAGGGGTGAGCCATGATTCAAATAATGATTGAGTTGATGATCCAATTGGTTGAAGTTCCATTGATTAGAATTGAGTGTGGTTCAATTTGGTTAATTCAATTGGATACCTCATGTTATTGAAGGTCTAATTGATCAAACCTTTTTGAAAACCTAATGTGATTAGGTGGGATATACCTTTAATGGTACTAGTCATTAATGCATAAAAATGCATGGACCCAATACATGATGTAAACCCTAATTGAGGCTGATTCAATGTATAACCTTAATAAGAGGTTGTCTACATGTGAAATCACTAATTAGGATGTTAGTAAACCCTAGTTGAGGGTGTATCCTTGTGAAACCCTAGTGGAGGGTGTATATTGTGAACCCTGGTTGAGGGTGTAACCTTGTGAAACCCTAGTGGAGGGTGTATCATTGTGAACCCTGGTTGAGGGTGTATCCTTGTGAAACCCTAGTTGAGGGTGTATCATTGTGATTGTTTATAGGCAACTTTATAATAAAGTTATGCCTTAAACTAAGATAAGTCCATATCATGTGAGATAGCTGTACAATTCTAATGTGTGGCATATGCATTATATGCTAAGGGTGAGTATTCTGTGATGGAATGTATTAAGAGGGGAAATACCTTAATACAAGATAAAGTTGGTTAACTCAAGAGGGTCTGAATTAATGAGAAATGGGAAACCCTAACCCTGGTAAGGGAATAGTGGTGTTACCCTTGAATAATGATGTTATATATTGTTTTGCATGGTGCTGATATGAAATTGATGTAGTATCATCTGTACTAACCATGCAGGTATGATGTGATGATGAACATAGCCAGGTATGAGCTATGACATTTTATGTATTGACATTGTTTATTGGGCCTTATGTGCCATGCTATACCTTATTGCCTAGTATGGGGTAATAAGAGAAGTAATGGGCCTTAAGTGCCATGAGAAGATGTTTATGTAATAAGCATCATACTTACCTTGGTCAGGTGACCTGAAAGTGATAATTACCTGAAAAAGTGGTAATAATGCACAATGATGAGCTAAGGGTTTGAATACCCAGAACCATATGATTATGGCATTGAGTTGCAAAGGAATGAAAATTCCCAATATTGAAATGAGGGACTGAGATCCCCATGTCTTATAAAGACTGAGAAGTGATTAATGGAAATAGTACATGTTTTCTTTATAGCATTTGTCTTCTTAAGTTATGTTTGGAAACTTGGCTGATGCTAAAAGAATATGATAATGTACTTAATTAATCAAGTGATACCATATAATGTAGTTGCCCTGATCACAGATCCATCAGCGTCAAAATTAGCTGAATGGTGAAACGAGTTTACTCAGAACGCATATTTTTGAATATGTGGGGGTAATTGGGCAATGATATCCTTATGCCCCATAGGCATTGCTATGGGCTATGTCCTATGAACGGGATTGGTTACGGACCATACCCCAATAAGAGCATGGCTACGGGCCATGACTCCACAAAATAATACCGGGCATTGGCTACGGGCCATATCCTGAAGAGAGTATATGCTATGGGCTATAACTCTAATAGCGATGTTGCCAGTATATCCTGGAAAGCTATCTAGCAGAGACACAAGATGTCCTGCATGTTATCTCGTACTGACCGAGATAGTTGAGGTCATGGGAATCCGACTCTTCCATTGACCTATGTGTGGTACCGATGCTTTACGTAACCGTGGTCGGTTGGAGTATGAGCGGTATACCTCATCTCCTCAGGGCATAAGTATGATTGTAAAACGTAATCAGCCGTGTAGCATATTTGCTTAGGGTTGAATTGCGAGAATCAATGGTTGATGATACATGGTCTATTATATCATAGTTGGATAAATGATATACATGTTCTTCATATTCCTTCTTAAATGAATGACTTGCTGCTTAATCAAGTTATAATTGAAATGATTGCATAGAGAATACTGCTCTGCATATCTTATTCAATGATTTACCTGCTGTTGAGTAAATATAATTCTACTGCTCAGTGTTATCCTATTATCGGCAATAACAATGTTTTTGGCGGAGAGTTATATCTCTCGCTGGGACAATTTTTATAATTGTCTCACCCCCGTGGGATTAAATTTTTAGGTAACCGCCGACGAAAAGGCAAGGAACCTATTACAGAGGAAGAGCAGCAGCAGCAGTAGCAGGGACAACAGTAAATCCCAGGTGGGGATATGAGCTGTCAAGTTGTATATAGAAAGTCCTATGAGTCGTCTCTGTACTCTCGGGTCCTAGGAGTAATGTTTTGATGGATCGATCTGAGATTTTGGCTTTAAGCCTGGAGGGTTTTATACTACCTGTGTACAGTTAAGACAGAGTAGTTGATGTTTGTATTCCTCGAGAAGTAATAGTACATGAGATGTATATATGAACCAGGATGTAAGGTTTTACTTTGGTTCTGAATGAAAGAGTTTTCTTGTGAATGGATCTCTTTGCAAATGGTTTTAATTTTCACTGATTTTTGCTAATCCGCTGCAACTGATTTGCTTCCGCATGTTTTATTATTGTTAATGACACTTGTTATCTTAAATGATGGCGGGTGTCGTGACAAATAGTGTGAAAATATAATCTAAAATACACTTATCAGGTGGCCACAAAATCACATACTAGTTTCAATTTCCTCTCAACGGTCTTAATGGTGGAATCCTCACTACACAAAATATTTTGTCTTAACAGTTAAGTAATCATACCACTAAATATTATTCTATCACTTGAAATATTTTGGATAAAAACACATATTTCTCTTGGTCCCTCACATAGGTTTATGGCAATCCTTGACAATACAAACTACCTTCTTTTAACGAATGATACAACTTGCATATTTATTTAATTGAAGTACGCCAAACCAAAGCTTATGTAGGCAACTTCTATATTAATTGATTTGCACACGAGAAGTATTCACCATCATTAGTATTGAGATATATTTATCTATAGTTGTTGCTTATCAATTAGTTTATTGATTGGTTGGTAATTCATGTTAATATTAACCATATTTAAACTGTTGACCATTGACTGCAATTATATTGTTGACCGTCAGTTTCTATCACACATTCATTGCATTTATCATTTCTCTCATGTCTCTTAGAATTCTTCAACCCCTTTTGTATCTTATTGTAAAGAAGGTCTTATCCCATGTATAAAGGGGCATACTCCTTGTAATTTTTTTTGAAAATGTATTCTATATTAAGCTTCAATCCATTCACATGGTATTAGAGCATGACACATAGTCGCCTCAGGAGTCCCTCCTTTTTTAAGATGCCATTGCCTTCATCTCTCCTCCCATCCCTGTTCATCATCTTACTTCTTCTTCACCGATACCGCTCACACCTAGGGTAGCCCTATTCTCTTCCCCAATAAGAATATCTAAGGGCACTGCCTACATCCTTTCCATCGATAATGTGCCCTAAAGACTTTTTTTTTGAAAAGTCGTATGGGATTCTTTTGAGGTCATTTATTACCATCGATTATAGGGATTTTCCTACTTATTACTTGATATGATTGGATATTTTTGACATATCTTTACTTCTCTGGGTGATCCATAAGGTTCACCACCTATTCTGGTTCTTTTTCTGACCCATATATTTTGTTTTGTCGCCTTACATGGCATTTCTCTGGTCTGACATGGTGTGTTGTCGTCCGCTGTTGTGAAAATCAGTTGTTGCGAATTCTTCTGCACTTTAAACAGCGTGTCAACATCCTAACACGATGTGTCAATGACTTTTTGACCATGTTCCTACTCTAAATTTGTTGCTCAATTATACCTTATTTTGTAAATTATGGGTTCATCTTCTTTCTCTAATGGGATCCCCGAGAAACACTCCAAGTGTGCAACTTCTGTAAAGTTTAGTGGCTCCAACTACATCCTATGGGCATGTTCCTTTTAGATCTATGCACATTCTTTAGGAAAGTTGGAGCATCTCACTAGTCCACCTCCACCTAAACAAGAGATATCATACTAAAAGAAAGCTACCAGAGAAGCATCTGGCAAAAGGAAGACAAACTATAAAAAGTGGATTGAATATGACTCTCTGGTTCTCTCCTGGATTCTAAATAGATGTGAATTACATATGTCCACTAATCTACTCTTCACTAACAGAGTCAAGGAGGCATGGGATCACCTTACTCAAGTGTACTCTATCAAAGGAAATGCATCTAGAGTATTTGATCCATATAAACGTATGCATTCTCTTAAACTTGAAGATAACTCAGGCTTTGCTTCACATTTCTACAACTTTAAAGGATTTAGGGCGAGCTCAAGCTTCATCACATTATCACTTGATCTTTCTAAAATGTAAAAGCACCATAAGGAGGTACAACTATGTTAGTTTTTGGGATTTGTACCTCTCAGTCATGAAGTTATTTACCAACAAAGTCTTGCATATAAACCTTATCAATGTTAGATTATGTCTATCTTCGACTATCTCATTCTATGTTTTCTACCACTACTACCAAGGAGTATGTTGTCCTTGTTGTTGTAGGACGAGTGCGTTGTGATCCTATTTGTGGTTGGGGCAAAAGTCTCAACAATAGTGGGAGAGGATCCTCTTCTCCCTCTTCTTCCCAATCCATATTTTGCAATTTTTGCAAACATACTAATCACGATGAAGACAAGTATTGCCTAAAGCATGGGAAACCAAAGTGGGCCAATAAAGTACCAACGACTAATGTTGATGGAGAATGTGCTTCTATCCCTAATGGTACCAATCATGAGATGGTAACACCGATTTCTACTGACCTTGACAAACCAATCAAGGCTGCTTCTGCTACTAATGTTACACCTCAAGCAAATATTACCCAACACTCATGTGACCCCTCATCTCTTCAAGATTCTTCCTCTTCATCAAAACATGATTGGGTTATTGATATGACCGGTAATAAAAAAATTAATTACTTATCTGGAGAAATGTACTTTTCATCCTCCTATGTGTCTAGCAGATGGATCAACTTCTCCAGTTATTGGGAAAATATATGAACCACTCCTACAACTACTCTTATGGCCCAGTCTAGCATTTTTAAATGGCACCTAAGGCTTGGTCACCCTTCTACTTATAAATTGAAGTCTTTATGTTCAACTCTGTCTCTTGGAGACTTTTCATGTCAGTCTTGTCAGCTTCAAAAACACTTTGAGACAATATTTCCTCCTAACGGTAACAATATGAGTCTAAGTTTGTTTTTTTTAGTTCACTATGATGTTTGAGCACCATGCCGTACTAATAATCGTACCAGTGTGTGGTATTTTGTAACCTTTATTCATGATTGGTATCATGCTACTTGGATCTATTTGTTAAAAGATTGTTATGAAGTGTTAGATATTTTCTTCAAATTTCTAAATAAAATAAAGACTCCATTTTCTACTGCTGCTAATTTTTTTTACACTAATAATGCCTTTGAATATGTGCAATATGGTTTTGTATCAACAAGGGGTTTATTAATCAAACTTCTTGTCCATATAGATCACAACAAAATGGAGTTACCGAAATGAAAAAAATGTATCTCCTTAATGTAGCTCACACTCTCCTAAGTGAAATAAAAGCACTGAGTTTTACTAGGTAGATGCAATTCTTCTAGCAAATTATCTCATTAATCAGATGCCTTCTTATGTTCTCTAAAACAAGATTCCTTTTCAACTTATTTATCTCCACGAACCACTATTTGCTCTACCCCTAAGAATTTTTATCACCAGTATTTTGTTCATAATCACCAACTTGGGTGTCATAAACTATCACCATGTGCTCTCATGTATTGGTCAGTTACTCTCATGCACAAAAAAGATATAAATGTTTTAATAATGTTGCATGTCTTTACTATGTCAGTACGGATGTCACCATTTTGAAAATACATTTTTTTGTGAACCAAGTAAACAAGTGCCACTTCCAATTGTCCCCTTTCCTGATCCTACTGTGTCTACGTCTCCTCCTGAAGTTTCCCCCCAAATATTATATCTCTCAACATATTTCTACAACTCATCTGAATTCCTCCATGACTCAGTATATTGTTGCTTTATCTACAATTTGTATCCTAAAGAATGTCTACGAAGTATAACTACACTTTGGGTGGAAATAAGACATGAATTAGGAGTGGCCACACTTTGTTCTCGTGGGACATTGAACCTTATTGATCTCCCTATAGGTAGTAATCTTATAGGATATAAATGATTTTTTACTAGGAAATACTTGCCTAATGGTATAGTTGAACGTCTAAAGATTAAACTTTTTGCTAAGGGATACACACAAAAAGTTGAGATTGATTACTTTGAAACCTTTTCTCTAGTTTCTTGTCTTAATTCTGTTCGTATTCTGATATCTATTGTTATTAATATGGAATTGCACTTACATCAACTAGATGTCAAGAACATCTTTCTACATGGAGATTTATAGTAAATTGTCTAAAACTCACAACCCCCGAGTAATATTTCTTAGGGGGGTTATTCTGGGAAAGTCTATCTTCTGGAGAAATCCATTTACAGCCTCAAATAGAGTCCTTGAGCATGGTTTGACAAGTTATCCTTTGTACTGCACAAATTTGTTTTCACACAGTTTCAATGTGACTGTTATGTGTTTATTAAAACCACTACTTCTGTTATAACTATTCTCATTATTTATGTGGATTACATCATCTTGTCTCAAATTGATGATGCATGGGTTGTTGATATAAAGAAATATCTATGAAACATTTATAACCAAAGACCTTGGGTATCCACAATATTTTTTTGGCATTGAGGTAGCACATAACAAGGATGAAGTATCTTTATCTTATAGAAAGTATAATCTAGACTTACTTACTGAAACAAGAATGTGTGGTTGTCGACCTACAGTCTCCCCTATGGATCAAGCACATGACCTATGGGTAAAAGCTACCCAATCTTTAGGAGATAAATTTAGCTATAAACACATGGTTGACAAAATTTTATATCATATTGTTACTAGAACAGATATATGCTTTATTGTTGGTGTTATTAGCCAATGTATAGATCTTTCTAGGTAGTGTCACTGGAAAGTTGCATATCGAGTATTGAAATATTTGAAGAAAGCATGTGGACATGAACTGTTTATAAAAGAATATGGACATCTAGAGGTGGCTGGATATTATGATGTCAATTATGCAATGTAAATTTGATAGGAGATGTAGCTCTGGCTATTGTACCTTTATAGGGGGTAATTTGGTTACTTGAAGAAGTGACAATTAAAATTTTGTTGCTAGATTCAATGTAAAATTTGAGTATCATGCAAAATGGCACATACTACTTGTGAGCTATTAAGGGTCAAATATATTCTTTTTGACTTTGGATTTCCTATCACTCATGCTATTCCGATGTATTGTGACAATCGTGTCGCTACCTTCATTTCTAGTAATCCTATTTTTTATGAAAGAACCAAGCATATTGGGGGAGACTGCCTTTTTCTCCAAATGGTTGTGCTGACCAAGATCACTACTCCATTTCTGCCTATACATGAGCAAACTACAGATGTATTTACAAAGCCTCTCTCTAATAAGAGAATTGAGGAGCTGTGTTGCAAGCTAGGCATGATTGATATCTAAGCTCCATCTTGAGGGGGAACATTGAGATATATTTATATACAAATATTGACTATTAATGATTCTATTGATTGATTGATAATAAATGTCAATATTGATCATATTTATATTGTAGACCATTGATTACATTTATATTGTTCTTTGTCAATTTCTATTACACATTCATTATATTTATTATTTCCCCCATGTCTCCTAGATTTCTTCATCTCCTCTCATATCATATTGTAAAGAAGGTCTTCTACCCTATCTAAAGGGGCAAACTCATTGTATAAAAAACATTAAGAACATACTTGTATTTCAAGTTTCAATCCATTCACAATTAGCAATATTTCACTTCCAAATCTTTCACGGATATCACTTATATTATAGATCTACAAGACAACATACTTCTTTCGCATAGTATAGCGACATGAACAATCCTACTTGGGTTAAATTTGAAGGATTCATGTATAATCCTCCATGGATCGACATACACCCCATTAAATATTCTTTTCATGCTACCAAAATTTCCAATGGCCATTACCCCGATCTTATACCTAAACTATTAGATGGTCCCAAGACCTTTAGGTTTGAAAGATTTTGGACTACCCATCGTTCATTTGAAGCTGCTATTGCCACTGATTTGTTCAATCCTTCCACTTCCAAGTAAAGATTCTACAACATTTATCTTTCAAAGCAAGGAACAACAAATTCTCCTTCTTAGTCTAAAGGAAACTCCTCTGAGTCCCTCTGCCATGAACTCGAATGCCTTGAATGCTTCATCAAATCTGTTGATGTTTTCTCTAATACAACTTTGTGACATTATCTCATTAACTAACACAACACAAAAAGAGAAATATACAAGAAATAACATACTGAAATTACATGGACAAAGAAGAAGACAAAAAAAACCTTATTCCACAGTACAACCTCTATGTACTGCAAGAAAGTTCTCACCACCCCTATAATGATTAACAACTGTCCTACTAAAGACAAGAACCATATGTTGCACATAACAACTCTCGTTTCAAGGACACACTCAACTATGATTATCTTCCTACATGGTCATAACTCTTCCCTCAAGAAAACCAACAATCCTTTATCCCTCAAACAACCTATCTCTCAATAGAAATTATTATATTTCTCTTATTCAAGATACATCATCTGACCCGATGGCCTTTCTTTGTCATTCTATTATTTGAGCTTTGGGATACCGCCTCTATCGATATCCTCAATTTCTTCCAAAATTTCATATATAACTCTCACCTTTCATGTATTTCATACATACGCACAACTGACATTTCCCTCATCCGCAAAAACACTTGCTCATTGTTGGTCTTAACTCTACACCTATCTGCCTAATTCATTGTTCTTATAAGATTGGCACTATAACCCTTAGTCTCATATTTAAAAATACCTCACTAACATTATCCGCCTAACCTACTCTACGTTTATAAAAAGAAGGGAAATTCAATGTTTTTATATTTAAGCACTCAAAACAATTCACATATTTCAACCCACTACTACTCATGCGTGTGTTTTCAAAACTAACTTTAAAAAGAAGTTTTCAACGTCATTAACTGTACCTTCATCATTAACTATTTAATGATCTAAATTCTCCCTACTATATTACAAATGGATAAAATATTATATTTCCTCATTAATATTTTCAACTATTATAAACACACCACACACTTCTCTTTCTCTAGTGGTCTTTTAAAGGAGAACCTCAACCATTTTTGTCATTCTCACACAAATGTTTGAAGGCATGATCAAAAAATCTTTTTTTAGAATATTCTTGATAGTTACAACAATATATCATGACAACTGTCCTTTATCTTACAACTTGCTTATGAGGCCCTTCGTCTCTCTACATTAAAATTAAAAATGATATTATATAAATAACATCCTTAGACATTTCCCATTTTCCCTCCAATTTGAATTCAATCTAACTTTAACTCGTCGAATCAAACAATCTCAAACAATATGATAAAATTGTCAGGAACATCCTTTAATGCTTGTCTTATGACTTTCCAACCATATACTTAGGACTTCATTTGTCCACCACACATATCCTTCCATTACATGTAAGATGGGATCTCCAATCCATAGTACCTTACATAATGACAAACTTCATTCTTCTCAAGTCCACCACCTCCTTGCCTCCCTTTACTTTCTAAGTATTAGCAGTGTGCACGTGCTAAGCACGTGCATAACTTATGATGGTCGACATACAACACCTCACAAAAAATATGTGAAATCTAGAGTACTTTGTAGATATGATGGCTGATGTATTGGTCATATGTTCATAACACCTCATAAAGACACCTGAAAAACATAACACATCACAAAAAATATGTGAAACCTGGAGTACTATGTAGGTATGACAGCTACTACATTGTTCATATGTACATAACACCTCATAAAAGACACCTGACAAATATAACACCCCACAAAAAACATGTGAAACCTAGAGTACTGTGTAGGTATGATTACTATGTATGATTACTTTTACATCATCAAAATTATCCAAATCCCTTAAATGCTGAAAAAACTGAGTATGGATTACTATGTAGTATTGTAATCAATCTTCTAACTACGCCCTCCTTTAATCTTGATGATTGATGTCGTTTGTTTTCTAACTCATGATCAATGTCATAAAAGTATAATTGTAGATGTGATGGGTTTCCATCTTCGGGTATTATTCTATTTATGAAATGATATATTTGTCCTTGCACCTTGAAAGTGTATATCCCTTTGTTTCTCTTTCAAAGTGTTCTATCTTCATTCACACCTATAGATGTAAAAGCAAAAGTGTTGTTGTATGTTCTGATGCATTGTCTAAAGTGAATAGCCTTTTTGTCCAATGATGAATATAGATAGTATAATTCTGATGGGGTGATATTTGTTACTAAAGAAATTTCTCCATCATAGCAACAAAATGTTTTCACTTCATATGGAAATCTTTTTGCATGACAATGTACACAGTTTCTGCAGCTAGGAAGTATATATGGCTCTTTAGGTATTGATAAATCCATTATGAATCTTTTCATCATATGAGCACTCTTCTTTTTCATATGTGATGAACATGAGGGAACATAAGTTGTTTCCTTAGCACTCGATGTAGACCCAACTTCCCATGTAGTAACAGTTTCTGGTTGCATGACATGATCACAGATAGAATCATTATATTTCTTCTTTCCAGATTTTTGTCTTCCAAAATTTCATTGATTTTCTCTAATTTTCTTTTGGCATAATTTTGTCTGTTTTTTTCAAGCTTTGCTATCTTTTTATCTTCGGAGAGGTTGGCATAATATTCTCTTTGTTTTTTCCGTATCATTTCCTTCTTTTCCTCCGGTAGATTTGAATATTTCATCCTATATAAATTATTCAAAATTCATCTTATTAATTATATTTTTAGGAATTATTTATAATCGAAAATAATAAGTGTTACAAAATCCAAGAAACATAATAGACACGAACGACAAAGAAAATTAAATAAAATATTAGTCATTGTAAACAAAATCAAAATGTAAAATGCGGTTATGATTGTATGCAAAAGCAAATAACAAAATGTATAGAAATTTATTGATGCTAAATTTAAAAATATTTTGTTATTTTTTGAAAGCATCTAAGAAATTTTAGATGCAACGTGAGTGTGAACCATGAAATATTACTTTAGGATATCTTTTTTTAATTTTTATCAATAATAACTTTGCATACAACGATAAAAATGAACTAAGTAGATACATTATGTGTATTTTTCACAAGAAAAAGTCACATTTGAAAGTCTCCTAGGTTGGTATGTACGTACTACTGTACATTAAATTAAACACTTTAACTATAACAATCACATCACATCTCCCAACAAAAGGCACATATAAAACTTCAAACCATCACATCTCCTAACAACTCACATAAATAGAGACTTTTTACATCAAAAAGGTATTCATAAAGTCTCCAAGGTCTTTGCATGCATGGTACGATATGTACATAGAGATTCTAACTATCGAAGTGACATCTCATCTCTCAACATTTATGTTGAAATCTTTGAGAAATTATCCGCTACTTCTTCTTTATATCACACTTTATAATATAAGTCTTTTGCTTCCTTTCACTTATGTTCAAGTTCAACTATTTTCTTTATTTTCTCCAACCGTTTCATTTTTATGTATTCTCTGATAGGGATTCTTCCTTTTCCTTTTACACGGATACTCATAATCGCCTTGCTGTAATACGTCCTTACCATTAACCTATACCAAAATAATAATATAACTAAATATTATAACATTTACATATTTGCATATTGTCAAAATATTAATCCATCTAAGCTAACTAAGATTATTTTTTTTATATATAAAAAAACAGCTTACTACAACTTTTGGATGTTGCCTGCAACTGATACAAATATTTGAATACGATTATTTTCATATATGTTTGCAAGACGCGTACTATACGAACCAAAACCAGTCTACACTACATTAATAAGCTATTAAAAAAGTATGTCTAATACTCGTTGACCATACAATGATGACGTCCCCGTCCCATGTCATGACTGCAGGTAAGACATGTTTATATAGTTACGACATCATGTCATGAGAACCATTACACGTCCTTCCCACTGTAACTATTATTTATGGAAGCATATCTAAGTATGCCGATAATAACACCTTTGGCAACTATGTTCTTGATGATTACAATATTCACACAAAAAATACAGGTCATGAACGTGTAATATAATGAAAAATGAAGGTAGAAAAAAATTAGTAGAAAAAAATGTTACAGTTTAAATAGATACATGAACATGGAACGTAATCAGAAAATTAAATATAAAAAGTCCAAATTATATACTGCTATAATTGACGGGCAAGGAAAATAGAGCATTGTATCAGACCGGAAAATATATATTCCAGAAAGCAATGTCAACAATAACGTTCCTCTAGTAAAACACTACCCCCATACCCTACTTCTCTGTATACCAGAGAAACCCGTCTAATTTCCGTCTTTGTTTCACCCGTTCTGCGGACATTGTTAGATTCACACATTGGCAATAGACCATAGTCACCCACTGTCCCGATAGCTGTGGAGGCAGCACTGCTGGATTTGGCAAGACGAAAAAAGCAGTATTAGAAGAGCATCACCAGCCGGATACACCAGAACGTTACGTTGTTACCCTCTCTATAGGAACCGTCTTGAACAGATAGGGATAAAAAAAATACCACACAAACCACGTTCCCCAAGCCGGTAAGCGTATAGCCCCCCGCTAATGTCTTTGTAAAAATATGTGGATGGATAGCCTGCAATTGGCATGCCTTATCCCCGGAAGCCTCAGTAAGACTATATCTTCTCCCCTATATTCTCTAGCATTCCAGAGGGGGAGTCACTCATCTACGTCGTACGGTTGGAGGGGCGTAGCGGAGACTTCCCTCAAGTCAGGGCTAAGTAATTAAGTACTTTCCAGAAGCGAGCAAACCGTAAATTAAATACACTAACATAGACGCCGCGTGACCTCCGGCTTCGGCTGCTACAATTACGGAGCTACCTTTTCGTGACCCCACAAGCAAAACAACACCGTCGACACTCTGTGACCCCACACGGAAAACGCACCGCCTGAACAGGAACAATCACAATTTTGTAAAAATTTACGACCCGCAAGAGTCCTTTGTTTGCTGATGACGGATACCAATATGTAACAGCAGGTGCTGACAAGCCTACCATAAACACGCTTGTGAAGGTGTCAAAGTGCAGTGCTCTTAGGTAAATAACGTGGCAGTGGCGGTAAATAGCAATTACCTCCAGGTGCACTGCTATTAAAGCAAGCACCTGGAATAGTAGATTACACCACTACCATCCAATGTATATGTAATTATAATTTTTATTTAAGTATTGCACAATGTTGCACCACCTTTATAAAGCTTTTTTAAAAGAACTCTCATAAACTGGTAAACCCACCAAACCCTTTTCCTCACAGCACCTGCAAACAAACAGGATGTCGGCGCCGTTGGAGCTACTGGAAACTCTAGACGACTTCACGAGCAAGGAGAACTGGGACACGTTTTTCAGCATACGGGGAAGCGACGATGCTTTCGAGTGGTATGCGGAGTGGCCTTCTCTGCGCTCCCCCCTCTTGGCGCAGCTCTCTCCCGTCCCTACAGCCGTCGCCCCCGGTGCCTCCAAAGGTACTGATTCCGATGAGGGAGACAAACCCGCGGCCCCACCTCTGCAAATTCTCGTGCCGGGGTGCGGGAGCTCTCGCCTATCCGAACACCTCTACGACGCCGGCTTCAGAGGGATCATCAACATCGACTTTTCTAAGGTTGTCATCTCCGACATGCTCCGTCGCAACATCCGGTCACGTCCTGACATGCGGTGGCGAGTAATGGACATGACTAGCATGCAGGTTTGCAGAATTCCAAAACGCGTACTGTCGTGTTGCATTTTGTTCTTTTCAAATGCTCGCTGTGAAGCTGTCTTTGTGCTACTACAAGTCCATGATAGCCTGTTTTCTGATTTGATTGAGCAAATCTTCAGTATCTCGCGTTTAATTTCTAATGAATACATGCTGATTTCGACAATACCAATATGCCATGTACTTTCTGTGTGTCAGCGTGTTGTGGCTTAAAGATGATGTGTTTAAAGTATGTTTATCATCTGCAACTCATAGCAGGTTGCTGATGTAACTACTGCACTGTTTCAAAGTTGATTTGTCTAACATGTCAAGTTTGACAGTTTGCAGATGATTCCTTTGACATCGCTCTCGATAAAGGTGGTCTGGATGCATTGATGGAGCCGAAGCTTGGGTCAGAACTTGGAATCAAGTATCTTAGAGAGGTCTTTCGGGATTCCAATACCATTTTCTGTTTTGACGTTAAAGTTGGTTGGTTTCTTGTTATCTAGAAGTCACCGGCTTTATTGTTTCTGAATATCAGGTGAAGAGGGTAGTGAAACCTGGAGGAAAATTCCTGTGTCTGACATTGGCAGAATCACATGTTATCAGTGAGTTCAAACCTCATAATCACATGCTTTATTCAATTTTATTGTCAAGATATTAAGTTTTGGAAAGCAATAAGCGGGAAGTAAACAGCCAACTGTTCCCAAGTGCTCAAGCGTGAAGCAAGCAATTAAGCAGGTTTAAAAAAAAAAAAGATTGTGTAGTGAAACGGTGCAAAATTTTGCACTAGCAGTCACACATGACTAATCTATTGGATAAGTACTCAATAACCAATACAATAAGAATATATTTGTTTATAGTAGGGCAGGTAAAACTGTAAAAGTACATATGTGCTGATTCGTATTCATTATAGTTACATGAACTTATAAAATAAAAGCACATTATGTTAAAGACTTATTGTACTTTAAACAGTTACACAATTAGTATATAATTATCAGTTTAGACTGCAGTATCCTACTACAAATTATAGCACTCAACCAACAAAGTTCTAGTACGCATGTAATATACCTTATAATTAGCTAGTATAATATTATAGTGTACACATATACAGTAAAATTAGTATAGACCCCGTTTATATTATCAATCTGCAGTACAGCCAGATGTTTCTAGCAGGTGCTAGGTGACAGTGACATGTATGAGACTGGTAAACAACGTGACTATGATACTGGTAAACAACGTGCTATACAGGTGGGACAAGAAAGTTATATCACAGTCAACTCCTGTCAATTTCTTGTATCTTTGTACCTTGTAGTACACACAAGGAGCCGAGCAATCAAACCATCTTTCGAATTATTGTTGGACTAGGGCTAGAGCATATTATCAATAAGCGGTCCTAAGAAGCCGATTAAGCAGGTCATGAGAAGCGGTATAAAGTGAAAAAAAGCACCCGCTTAACAGCAAAAGGCTTCACCAGCCGCTTCAGCCAAGATTCCTCAGGTATATGTGCCAGAGTGCTTAGGCAGGCGCTTTAAATCAATGGATATGAAGTGAATGTAAGTGCGTATACTAAAACATGGTCATGCAAACATAAGTTCAAGTGATCAATCTTCCAACTTGAAGAAAAGGCAATCCAGGACCTTTTTAGGAAGAACGTATGTACTGCTGCAAAATACTAAGTTTTCACAATGGCTTTCGATCCAAAACAGGACCTTTAGATCAATGGCTTTCGATCCAAAGTAGTTGCAGATGTAAATATCTATCTTTTCCTTAACAATCAATACCTTATGTATCTATCTTTCCCTTAACAATTAACATCTGATGCTTAAAACCCTCAATCTTTGCTCTTGTCTTGCTCTTCTAGCATTGATAAATTTTTGAATGGCCAGCAAGCTTGTAAATTGAAGTCTTAGTTTACTTCAAGTAACTTGAGTCAACTGTGGTATACTTTCTTTGTCAGGATTTTTTTGCTGTTAATCAGGTAACTATCCTTTCGTGGGATTTTCCTAGCCACGCTGTTCTGACACAGTCTGTCTGAATTCTGATAACTTTAAGTAGGTTGAGAACTAAGCTTAGAACTTCTTAAAGGCTGATACACGGATCCTAAGAGTTTCCTCGTTGAAATATACATGGAGAAAGATCTTATCAATTGTACTACTAAATAAAATATTGAAATGTGATACACATTAGGGTTGAATGGAAATGGAGGATCCATGCAACCTGTATCAACACGGTTAGGATTGAGGTGTAGATGCTGATGTTGTTGATGCTTCTTTTTGTTTCTAAATATATTATCTATAAACTCACTTTTATATCTTCCTTTGATAGGTTTGCTTTTCTCAGAATTTAGATGTGGCTGGAAAACAAGTATCCAGACAATATCCGAGAAATTTAAAAAGAAATCAAGCCTTCAGACATTCATGGTTGTATTTGTGAAAGAGAATCCTAACTTGTCACATACTATTACCTTACCATTTAATACGTCTTCCCTAGAATGCAGTCCTGAACAGGTAACTCTTTATTTTTTCTTTCATTCATACAAGTTTCTCATGTTTTTGAATAAGTTGCAAGACTCTTAAAGCAAATTTCTTTTAGCAGGGCTTGCCTCTTGTTCAAGCAATTGAGTTTGAAAACAAACGACGAAATGAAATCTGTTCTGGTTTCGATGTATTGCATTCTCTAGAAGAGCTAAAACTAGGGGCCACAGGTGACCTACTGGAGATCGTCCCTGGTCGCAGATGCCAGCTTATATTGGGTGAAAATGGGAGGTCTGACTTCCGTTATAGATCTGTGCTGTTGGACTCCAGGCAGCCAACTGATACATTCTTATACCACTGTGGTGTTTTCATTGTGCCCAAGGTCTGCTTTGTGTTATACTACAATAAGATTTTAACCTACTTGGTATACGGTGTTCTGTTTTTTTTTGTCCTCTAGTCAATGAACCACATTTCTCTCTCTCTCTCACACACACATGTGCGCCCGTGCCCGCCGCACACATGCACACACGAGCGCACACGTGCCCGCACACACTTAATGAGAAGAAACTGCTACACGTTCTTGATGAGAAGAAACCGTTTTAAGCATTTGATGTGTCTATGACCAGTGGACACCATATATTGTATAATTCATTTATTTCAGTTGTGCAACAAAATTTGGCTTCTTAAGGGTCCATGCGTATATGCTCTGACATTAGATATGTCAACTCACACACAATGCATCTGATTGTGAGATACTAGAGTGTGGGTTTGTGGTTAAAGGAATGCTGGATATACATGTCACATGTATGCTAATTAAATGACATGCATTTTATATATTGCCTTGAGTATTCATCGTGATATGCTTCTGGTTTTCTTCTAATTTTTCAACAATTTTAGATATGTTATATATCTATATATCTATGAATATTGTACTTCTTTTATTATATTTGGCTAAAGCTTTTTGATATCATGTAGGTGAATCTAATACCTTAAAAAGGCTTTACAATGGAATTAAATTTGTAATTAGGAAGATAGTAACTAAAAGCTATTCCCATTTAATGATGAGTATTTGAACGTGAGTGGTCTGAGAAAGTGTGGGTCACAATGACTCTGTTTGTCGTGTAATTATTTTAGAGAATTGAGATCTGAGTTTGTAAGTGGAAGATAAGCTACTTAGTTTAGCTGGAATAGAAGATACTCAGTTATTATTTCATTTATTTGATAGTGCAGTTACGATTTCTCGTGTTCAGATCTCAAACATGAAAGCACAACCATAAGCAAGCACAACATAGTCAAACGTCTTTTTGTAGGGTTCGTCCTATTTTACTTGGATGCATCATGCATGTTTGTCTGTAGTTGTTGCTTTGATCTTGGTTATTTCTTCGTGCCATGAGCTATTGTTTAGGAAATGGTACTGAGATATAAAGTAACTCAAATCTTAGATTTCAGAATCGGGTTCAGGAATGGTTATTTCTCTCAGAAGATGGGCAGTGGATTGTAGTTGAGAATGCAAAGGCTGCTCGCTTAATCATGGTATCAAACAACAAATTTTTTCTTGTGTATATTTTTGTTAGATTTTACTATCATCTATGCATCTACGATATTATATGTTTTTCGGCTTTTAGGTATTTTTGGACTCTAGTCACAGTCTTGCTAACATGAATGAAATACAAGTAAGCATCTATTTTGTATTTCTCGAGATGTTTTATTCTATTCTTCATTCATCTCTCCATGTATTGGTCTTATTCGTGCAGAAAGATCTATCGCCAATGGTAAAGGAGCTAGAGCCTCGAAAGTTTGATGAAAATTGTAGCATTCCGTATGTATCTAATTATTTATTATACCTGGTATTTATTAGACATCAAGGAATTTTGCATGTTTATATGTGCTTCATATAGATTTTAAAATTCCATATACGAGATGATCTTGCTTGATGCATGCCGTAGAACTAGCTGTATCAGATATAGGAGATTTGTTATTATGATATTCTAGCAAATCGACCGATCAATGATGTAGAGACCTCATGTTATTCATAGAGGAATAAGACAGTTGACTGGTTGGAATGTAAAATAATCAGAAAGAGATAAAATTGTTTGCTAGTAACACCCCCCCCCCCCCCCCACACACACACACAGTCACACACACACACCCCAACCTGAAGGATAAATACTACACATGCCCAACTTGGTGCATAGACACTGTACTCTCTTCCTTGTGGAGGCTTGAACTGCATTTAGAAAAATGATTGGGAATAATAGAGACAATTGTAGTGGGTAAAGCGCTACCAAACCTTCTCCAAAATGCTAGTCCAGTTGTTTGTTTTAGTGCAACAACCAGGAAATTGGATAAACCCCTAATATCTTACCTTAAGAGACTCCTTTCAGCAGACAACTAGCGATGCCAATTGACAATGGGACTTTAACAAATGCATCATTACTAACGAGTTATGAGATGAATAGCTTGATCCAAGTTCCAAGCAAGAAATGACAATCTTCTTGGACATTAAACATCTTGAAGAAAGTGGTAGTCTTTTTTAACGTGTTTTGGAGAACACGTGCTTACTGGACACAGAGGTAGCAGCTAGGTTATTGCAATACATATGTATATATATATCTATATATATATATATATATATATATATATATATACACACACACATATACATATACATATACATAGACACACACACACACACACACACATATACACACACACACACACACACACACACGAAACGAGATTACTCAAAACATAAAACACAATTAATCACTAATTAATCACATACCCAAAAAATATGGGTAAATTAAAACCGATTTCAACGTCAGCACCTTCTCAGAAACATTTGCATAAGACCCCAACATGTTTCTTGTATCCATACTATGCCAAGAATTTGATACAAATTGTTCTATTTCCTTAGCCACAACATATATACACAGGATAACGATATTCATATATGCCACACAAACACGCATTAACATGCTAATAAAAGTTCGATTTGTTTGAAACACCATATACAAACTTTTCCTGCCCGGACCTGAGAGTACATGGACGACTCTAGGACACACTAGACATCTAATCAACTTTCTCAAAGATTCATTATTGTAGTTCCTCTTTACTTCTATGGTTCTTTTGTCGTCACTGTCGATTACCTAAAAAAAATGTGGCGAACCATAAGGGTGAAACCCATGTCCCAACAAGAGATATAATGTCCAACAACGTTTATTAATTACAACATTTTTAAGTAATTAAACAGTTAAGCAGTTTAATCAGATATAACAAATAAGATCAACAGTACTGATGATTAACAAAATACATAAAGAAGCAGATAAGAACTATCATCATTAGCCAGACTATCATCCTTTATCTTGTTGACAATATAAGCAATTCAGTAGCATATGCAGTTCTAGCATCATGAGCAAGTCTAGTAACATAGCATAGCTAACAACATGAGCATGTCTAATTGGTTGAACATATCAACATCATAAGAAGAGCTAACAACATAAGCACAACTACCTGGATAAGCATGATTAATAGCATATGCATATCTAGTTACAAAGGCATGGCTAGCATGCTAAATATAATCAACAACATGAGATATCTAGCATCATGATTATAATCAGCCGTAGCAGTATAGTTATCAACAAAAGCATAGCTACTGTATGTACGCATCTACAATCTTAAGCATATCCACAATCTAAGTATATCTACTATCTCTTAATTGCACTAAGCATCATCTTTATGTAAAGAGAACAAATAAGGGTTATCATCCAATGTGAAACGTTGTGTATAACCCTAAACAGATATGCTATACGGCTGTATTACAACTTTTATTATGTCCTGGGGAATTTGAATCGTACCATTCAAAGTCTAACCGACCCCTGCGAAGGGCTATTCGGTTCCGTACAAGATCTAGGAGTGCCGGTATCCTAAGATCTCTTCCCCTCAGTCAGTACGAGTAAAAAGACAGTGACATATCAGTCAAAGCTGCCACCACAACGACATATAGTCAAGCTGAAAACCACTAGTCCGACCTTGATACAGGTCAATACACTAGAAACCAGGGTATTCAAACCCAATCACTGAGGTACAACTGCAATTGTCCTCTAATCACATCATGTTATAATCACTGAGACACGACCGCAACCGTTCTCAATCACATCAGATGTATGAGGCATGACTATAGCCAACCTCCACAATCTGCATTATGGATGACAAGGATATATCCTCAACCTGCCACCCCCACATACTCAACAATATGCGCTCCGAGTTTCCCTTAGGAATACTCGTTTCACCATCCAACAAGTTCTGACACTGAAGATGTCTCTACGGCACAGGGCACTACATGATTAGAGTTGCACTTGATTAGTTATGCCAATTGGGTGAATTAAGGCTGCATCAAACAAGTGGACATACAAACCCTAATTCACTTTTAGCAAGCATATAAATATCAAAACTTGAAAAAATATAAAACGTATGAAACATAATTTCTCATCTCATCACATGGTACTATTCACTTGCCTTTCATGAGACTACACTAGTCATCATATTATCACAAGATATAAATTCTTTTCACAATATCACAGGGTATCAATCCTTATCAACAGAAGAGGAATACACCTCATTCAGGGCTCAACCATGCCCAAAGGTTATTAAGACCATTATATTATTATTCCCTGCAAGATCATCATTATCTTTTCATGCCTTATAACAAGGCTCAACAACATTACTTACATATAATACACCAGATCAACACAATATTGCATTAATGAGCTAGGAGATATTCATAAATAATCATAACAGGGTTATATTAACATTAAGAACATTCCTTTATTACATCAACATGCAAGGAATCTAGATATGATTAACTCTCACCATATTCATTATGCACATGTTTAGCATAAGAAAGTATCAACAATGTGGCTATAATAACCACCAATTAACATATCAAGGTTATGATCATAGTAAGGAGGTTATTCTACCATAATTCCATCATATAAGAATGTTAAACATGAATACTCATCTTTATCTAATTGCATTAGAGTTACGTTCAACATTGATAAATTATATCAATGTTACTAATCATCACTTATACCCAAACCCTAACTCACGACATCCCCATTGGATCATGGATGCATAAGGTGAAGCATCACCATCACATTCCATAGTATTCTCAAGTATGAACCCACACATAAATCAAGGTGTAACCATCGAGTTATAGCATACTAAGGTTTCAACAACAATAACAAAGTCTCCATGATTGTATTAGTCATTCAAGGACTATTAATAGCCAATTACCATCATTTAGTTATATTAAAGCTAGGTATAACAAGCTATACCTCATTAGAGTTACATATCAACACAATGTGATTATCATCCCTTCTATACATATGAGTGAATAGGTAAGACTACCTTATTAAGGTTAACCCTCCATTTGTTCCATCATCATTCAACCCGTATCACCATACCAAATGTCACCCAGAACCATTGGATGTTTAAAAGGTAAGACCTTTGGTTGTTTACATAAGTAAACACCTTAGATAAACCACATATGAAGTCCTTGATTTGTGCTCTAGAAAGAGTCACCAGCTAACCCTAGACATCCCTTTATAATCAATACAAAAAGTTCCATTGAGAGTAGGATAAAACCCACAATCGATTATTCAGTTAAAACAAGCCATCCATTCTCAACAATTAAGCTCGTTAAGTTGATCATATAAAGGAAACCATCTAAATCAAATTATTAGGGCCAACATATTATATTAGCCATCGTTCCACCTTAATGGAGGAATAAATAGTAGATCTCGACCATTGGGTCAAGTTCACATGTTAAAACCATCAATTACAGAATAGGTCTGACCATTGTATCAAGTGACCCAAGAAACCATTGGTCTAAGGCTTAATTGATGCTAAAACTATATGATTAACTCACTATAGATTGTAGAGACCTGATCCACCATTATTAGTGATCATTAAATCACTATAGGTTGTTAGATCAACAATATATTCATTAATCAACATCAAATATTAAGTTGATGTCATCATTGATTGATATAATCAATAGTGTACTTAATGATTGATCATTATACTTCTAATTGATTCAAAACCTGAACTAAGGGGTGACCATAGGTTGTCACCATCATCTAAAACCTTTGATCACGACCATGAGTTGTTATGAAGACAACACCATAGGGTTGTTGCAATGGTACTATCATCGGGTCATGGTTTATAGAACAAATAAGCTTTAAACCCTAAAATTGACCATTGTTTGATAGGTGCTTAGCACCATAGGTTGTCACCAACCTGATCCAAGTCAAATTATACCTTATTAATAATGTGCACATGATCACATGTTCATCTAGAACTGAAATCAGAACATGGAACATTATACAAATCGAAATCCAAGTCAAGCATATCTTTTTATTGCATGAATCATCATTTTCAAGCAAGAACATGATCTAGAAAGCTTATGGTAAGCAATAAACGTGGAGCAAGTTATAAAACTTGCTTTTAATAAGAAGATGAAACCCCACAGCGAAGAAATCTCGAGCAGGTAGGGTCGAAAATCCAAGAATAAGCTATGAATTCGTCCATCTAGCACCTTTCTTCATCAAATGAGCAAATCCTAAACATAAGGAGCAAGAAAGGTAGGGTTTTAGAGCTTTAGAGCAATTTCTACCATGGAACATTTTTCTGGTTGTGCACTATTGTTTTCGACATTTAATCGAGTAAACTAGGTTTCGATTAATCATGTAATTCCACTTAGTCCAAACCACACCGATCGGATGATAACTAGGTTATACAAAAGCCTAAAGAAGCGATTTGTGAAATAAAAAGTCGGGCAACGCCAAATACCGTACGACGCCTGATAACTATTGTTATCTGCGAAAAATGCAGATTTAACCAAAAATTTCCGAATACCAGAGTTAAATCATGCTAAGTGAGTGAAATTCTACTCACAATGGTTCGGAATGTCCGAATTCGTCTGGAAATGCATCCAGAGCCTGTTTTCGGGCGATTTTTGAGTTGTCTTCAACCTTTGTATTAACTGTTACGGTCTAGTTGGTTGACGCTTAGCTATAAGTTGACGAGGAGAGCTCTGTTGGTTGCCAAATCCGCAGCTAGGGTCACAGAAACTCACTTGGAACTCCAGGCCGAGCTCGAGGACGGCTTCCCTATTGCTGGGCGTGCCCAAGGGGCTACCTGCTGCTGCTGCATGCAGCTACAACTGTTGCAGGACGGCCGCTTGGCCAAGCAGCAGGGCGGCTGGGCTAGGCTAGGCGGATGGAGGAAGAGGAAGAGAAAGGGAGGAGGAAGAAGAAGAGAAGAAGGGAGGAAGGGAGGTGAGCTGCTGAGAAACGAAGCTAGGCCAAGAGCACCTGCTCCTCTGCTGCGATCGGCGCAGCTACATAACCGCCTAAGCGATGCTCGCTCGAGGATGATAAGGGTCAAGGAAAGAAAAGAAAAGGTTATAAAGCCAAAAACTTGAAAAAATTGCAAATTTGACCCCAAAAACTGAAAACGTCATAACTATTGCCTCAGAAGTCCGATTTGAGCGTTTTCTTTTGCAACTTTTCAAGTGCGAGATTCACTACAACCCCAAGGCATGAAAACATGCTATTTAGCTTGTCTCAGCTAATCAAAACACTAATCACATTTTAAGCACTTAACTTAGCTTAATCAACATATCAAGGTTAGATTAGGGTTATAAGCATTCAATTATGGTAATTAAGCTTATTCAACTCATTAAGCAAGTTTAGGGCCTTACAACTATAAACCCCTAACAAGGATTTTGCCCCCGAAATCCAAGGTAAACAAAGATGGATACTTCCTTTGCACCTCATCCTGTTAGCTTCACATGGTTACCTACATATCATGGTGATGTCACATCATTCATACTTATCTCATCTTGGGTCAGCACAAAAACTCCCACATAAGAAAACATTTGTAAATATGGAACATAGAAACTTGTTGTGCCACATGTACAAAGTTAATAGTAATGTTCAACTTTAAATTCTAGCTATCATCCTAAAATTATATCTATTGTATCAACACATTACTCAAAAGTCATACTTGCTAGCTTTTTACTAATCATGCCATGTGTCCCATACCATTCCTTGAAGCATAAGAAAAAGGCAATGTATCCATCCATTTTTTTTATACAATGACACTAGAACTCTTATCAGTTCTATTTCAGCATCAAAAGAAATGAGTTGAATAAGAGTGAGATGGGGTTGATTAAATTTCTTTATGAGATCATGATATGTCTTATACGTAGGTTGTGTAAATCCTAGTAAGGTGAAGATAGTGTTGTTTCACCCCTAACAAGGTTGACTAGGAATGATGTTTCCTTGTATGGAATAACAAGTGCTAGTGTCAGCATTTCTTTTGATGCTGAAATTGAACTGATAAGAGTTCTAGTGTCAGTGTATAAAAAAAAAGGATGGATACATTGCCTTTTTTTTATGCTTCAAGGAATGGTATGAGACACATGGCATGATTGGTAAAAAGCTAGCAAGTATTACTTTTGAGTAATGTGTTGATACAATAGATATAATTTTAGGATGATAGCTAGAATTTAAAGTTGAACATTACTATTAGCTTTGTACAGGTGGCACAACAAGTTTCTATGTTCCATATTTGCAAATGTCTTCTTATGTGGGAGTTTTTGTGCAGACCCAAGATGAGATATTTATGAATGATGTGACATCACCATGATATGTAGGTAACCATGTGAAGCTAATAGGATGAGGTGCAAAAGAAGTACCCATCTTTGTTTATCTTGGATTTCAGGGGCAAAATCCCTGTTAGGGGTTTATAGTTGTAAGGCCCCTAAACTTGCTTAATGAGTTGAATAAGTTTAATTACCATAATTGAATGCTTATAACCCTAATCTAACCTTGATATGTTGATTAAGCTAAGTTAAGTGCTTTAAATGCAATTAGTGTTTTGATTAGCTGAGACAAGCTAAATAGCACGTTTTCATGCCTTGGGGTTGTAGTCGATCTCGCGCTTGACAAGTTGCAAAAGAAAACGCTCAAATCGGACTTCTGAGGCAATAGTTATGACGTTTTCAGTTTTTGGGGTCGAATTTGCAATTTTTCCAAGTTTTTGGCTTTATAACCTTTTTTTTTCTTTCCTTGACCCTTATCTTCCTCGAGCGAGCATCACTTAGGCGGTTCTATAGCTGCGCCGATCGCAGCAGAGAGGAGCATGCGCTCTTGGCCTAGCTTCATTTCCCAACAGCTCACCTCCCTTCCTCCCTTCTTCTCTTCTTCTTCCTCCTCCCTTTCTCTTCCTCTTCCTCCATCTGGCTAGCCTAGCCCAGCCGCCCTGCTGCTTGGCCAAGCGACCCTCCTGCAATAGCAGGTAGCCCCTTGGGCGCGCCCAGCAATAGGGAAGCCGTCCTCGAACTCGGCCCGAAGTTCCAAGTGAGTTTCCGCGACCGTAGCTGCAGATTTGGCAACCAACAAAGCTCTCCTCGTCAACCTGTAGCTAAGCGTCAACCAACTAGACCGTAACAGAGCTAATACAAAGGTTGAAGACAACTAAAAAATCGCCCGGAAACAGGCTCTGGATGCATTTCCAGACGAATTCGGACATCCCGAGCCGCTGTGAGTAGAATTTCACTCACCTAGCATGATTTAACTCTGGTATTTGGAAATTTTTATTTAAATCTGCATTTTTCGCAGATAACAACACTTATCAGGCGCCGTGCGGTATTTGGCGTTGCCCGACTTTTTATTTCACAAATCACTTCTTTAGGCTTTTGTATAACCTAGTTATCATCCGATCAGTGTGGTTTGGACTAAGTGGAATTACATGATTAATCGAAACCTAGTTTACTCGATTAAATGTCGAAAACAGTAGTGCACAACCAGAAAAATGTTCCATGGTAGAAATTGCTCTAAAGCTCTAAAACCCTACCTTTCTTGCTCCTTATATTTAGGATTGCTCATTTGATGAAGAAAGGTGCTAGATGGACGAATTCATAGCTTATTCTTGGATTTTCTACCCTACCTGCTCGAGATTTCTTCGGTGTGGGGTTTCATCTTCTCATTAGAGGCAAGTTTTATAACTTGCTCCACGTTTATTGTTTACCATAAGCTTTCTAGATCATGTTCTTGCTTGAAAATGATGATTCATGCACTAAAAAGCTATGCTTGACTTGGATTTTGATTTTTATAATGTTTCCTGTTCTGATTTAAGTTCTAGATGAACCTGTGATCATGTGTACATTATTAATAAGGTATAATTTGACTTAGATCAGGTTGGTTTGACAACCTATGGTGCTAAGCACCTATCAAACAATGGTCAATTTTAGGGTTTAAAGCTAATTTCTTTTATAAACCATGACCCGATGATGGTACCATTGCAACAACCCTATGGTGTTGTATTCATAACAACTGATGGTCGTGATCAAGGGTGTCGATGATGGTGACAACCTATGGTCACCCCCTTAGGTCAGGTTTTGGATCAATTAGAAGTTTAATGATCAACCACTAAGTACCTTACTGATGCTATCAATCAATGTTGACATTAGCTTAATATTTGATGTTGATTAATGAATATCATGTTGATCTAACAACCTATGGTGATTTCATGATCACTAATGACGGTGGATCAGGTCTCTACAACCTATTTTGAGTTAAGCATTGTAGTTGTATCATCAATTAAGCCTTAGACCAATGGTTTTTTGGGTCACTTGATGCAATGGTCATACCTATACTGTAATTGATGGTTTTAACATGTGAACTTGATTCAATGGTCGAGATCTACTGTTTATTCCTCCATTAAGGTAGAATGATGGCTAATGGAATATGTTGGTCCTAATAATGTGATTCAAATGGTTTCCTTTATATGATCAACTTAAGGATCTTACTCGTTGATAATGGATGGCTTGTTCTAAATAAATAGTTGATTGTGGGTTTTACCCTACTCTCAATGGAACTTTTTATGTTGTTAATCAAGGGATGTCTAGGGTTAGATGGTGACTCTTTCTAGAGCACAAATCAAATGATGGATCGAATGGAGGGTCACCCTTAATAAGTTAGTTTTACCTATTCACTCATATGAATAGAAGGGATGATAACCATATTGTGTTGATATGTAACCCTAGTTAGGTATAGCTTGTTATACCTAGTTTTAATATAACTAAATGATGGTAATTTGGAATGAATAGTCTTTGAATGACTAATACAACCATGGAGTACTCTATTATTGTTGAAACCCTAGTATGCTATAACTTGATGGTTACACCTTGATTTATGTGGGGGTTCATACTTGAGAAAAGTAGGGAATGTGATAGTGATGCTTCACCTTATGCATCCATGATCCATTGGGGATGCCGTCGTGAGTTAGGATTTGGGTATAAGTGCTGATAAGTAACATTAATATGATTTATCTTGTTGAACCTAACTCTAATGCAAATAGATAAAGATGAGTATTCATGTTTAACATTCTTATATGATGGAATGATGGTGGAATAACCTCCTTAATATGATCATAACCTTAATATGTTAATTGTTGGTTATCATAGCCACATGGTTGATACTTTCTTATGCTAAACATGTGCATTATAAATATGATGAGTGTTAATCATATCTAAATTCCTTGCATGTTGATGTAATAAAGAATGTTCTTAATGTTAATATAACCCTGCTATGATTGATTATGAATATCTCCTAGCTCATTAATACAATATTGTGTTGATCCAGTGTGTTATATGTAACTAATGCTATTGAGCCTTGTTATAAGGCATGCAAAGATAATGATGATCTTCCAGGGAATAATATGTTGGTCTTAATGACCTTTGGGCATGGTTGAGCCCTGAATGAGGTGTAATCCTCTTATGTTGATAAGGGTTGATACCCTGTGATATTGTGAAAATGATTTATATCTTGTGATAGTATGATGACTAGTGTGATCTCATTAATGGAAAGTGAATAGTACCATGTGATGATGAGATGAGAAATTATGTTTCACACATTTTATATCTTTTCAAAGTTTTGATATTTATATGCTTTCTAGAAGTGAATTAGGATTTGTATGTCCACTTGTTTGATGCAACATTAATTCACCCAATTAGCATAACTAATCAAGTGCAACTCTAATCATGTAGTGCCCTGTGTCGTAGAACCATCTTCAGTGTCAGAACTTGCTGGATGGTGAAATGAGTATTCCTAAGGGAAACTCAGAGCGCATGCTGTTGAGTATGTGGGGGTGGCAGGTTGAGGATATATCATTGTCATCCACAATGCAGATCGTGGAGGTTGGCTATGGTCATGCCTCATACATCTGATGTGATTGAGAACGGCTGCGGTCGTATCTCGGTGATTATAACATGATGTGATTAGAGGACAACTGCGGTTGTACCTCAGTGATTGGGTTTGAATACCCTAGTTTCTAGTGCCGTGACCTGTACCAAGGTCGGACTAGTGGTTTTCAGCTTGACTATATGTCGCTGTGGTGGCAGCTTTGACTGATATGTCACTGCCTTTTGACTCGGACTGACCGAGGGGAAGAGATCTTAGGATACCAACACTCCTAGATCTTGTACGAAACCGAATAGCCCTTCGCAGGGGTCGGTTGGACTTTGAATGGTACGATTCAAATTCCTCAGGGCATAATAAAAGTTGTAATACAGCCGTATAGCATATTTGTTTAGGGTTATACATGACATTTCACATTGGATGATAACCGTTGTTTGTTATCAATACATAAAGATGATGCTTAGTGTAATTCAGAGATAGTAGATATACTTAGGTTGTGGACATGCTTAAGATTGTAAATGCGTACATACAATAGCTATGCCTTTGTTGATAACTATACTGTTACGGCTGATTATAATCATGATGCTAGATATCTCATTTGTTAGTTATATTTAGCATGCTAGCCATGCATTTGTAACTACAGATGCATATACTGCTAATCATGCTTATCCAAGTAGTTGTGCTTCTGCTGTTAACTCTTCTTATGATGTTGATATGTTCAACCAATTAGACATGCTCATGTTGTTAGCTATGCTATGTTACTAGACTTGCTCATGATGCTAGAACTGCATATGCTACGGAATTGCTTATATTGTCAACAAGATAAAGGATGATAGTCTGGCTAATGATGATAGTTATTTTCTGCTCCTTTATGTATTTTGTTAATCATCAGTACTATTGATCTTATTTGTTATATCTGATTAAACTGCTTAACTGTTTAATTACTTAAAAATGTTTTAATCAATAAACGTTGTTGGAGGTTATATCTCTTGCTGGGACATGGGTCTCACCCTTGTGGTTCGCCACACTTTTTTAGGTAATCGGAAGTGACGAAAACAAACATGTGGCAGCAAAAATGAGCTATAGTAATGAATCTTTGAGAAAGTTGATTAGATGTCTAGTGTATGCTAGATTCGTCCCTGTACTCTCAGGTCCGGGCAGCAAAAGTTTGTATATGGTGTTTCAAACAAATCAAATTTTTGTTAGCATGTTAATGCGTGTTTGTGTGGCATATATGAATATTGTTCACCTGTGTTTATATGTTGTGGCTAAGGAAATAGAACAATTTGTATCAAATTCTTGGCATATTATGGATACAAGAAACATGTTGGGGTCTTATGCAAATGTTTCTAAGAAGGTGCTGACGTTGAAATCGGTTTTAATTTACCTATATTTTTGGGGTATGTGATTAATTAGTGATTAATTGTGTTTTATGTTTTAAGTAATCTCGTTTCGTGCATGTCGTGACCCGTTACACTAAACGAGATTACTCAAAACAAAAAACACAATCAATCACCAAATAATCACATACCCAAAAATATGAGTAAATTAAAATCGATTTCAATGTCAACACTTTCTCAGAATCATTTTCATAAGACCCAACATCTTTCTTTTGTCCATACTAGGCCAAGAATTTGATACAAATGTTCTATTGCCTTAGCCACAACATATATACACAGAAGAACAATATTCATATATATCACACAAACAAACATTAACATGCTAACAAAATCCCGATTCATTTGAAACACCATATACAAACTTTTCATGCCCGGACCTGAGAGTACATGGACGACTCTAGAACAAACTTGACATCTAATCAACTTTATCAAATATTCATTACTATAGCTCCTCTTTGCTGCCACATGTTTGTTTTCATCACTTTCGATTACCTAAAAAAATGTGGCGAACCACAAGGGTGAGACCCATGTCCCAGCAAGAGATATAACCTCCAACAACGTTTATTGATTACAACATTTTTAAGTAATTAAACAATTAAGTAGTTTAATCAGATATAACAAATGAGATCAACAATATTGATGATTAACAAATTACATAATCACTACTATCTGGATAAGTATGATTAGCAGTATATGCATCTCTAGTTACAAAGGCATGGCTGGCACGCTAAACATAACTAACAACATGAGATATCTAACATCATGATTATAATCAGCAGTAGCAGTATAGTTATCAACATAATCATGGCTACTATTTGTAAGCATCTACAATCTTAAGCATATCCACAACATAAGTATATCTACTATCTCTTAATTGCACTAAGCATCATCTTTGTGTAAAGATAACAAATAAGAGTTTTCATCTAATGTGAAACGTCATGTATAACCCTAAACAAATATGCTACACGACTATATTACAACTTTTATTATGCCCTAGGAAATTTGAATCGTACCATTCAAAATCCAACCGACCCCTGCGAAGGGCTATTCGGTTTTGTACAAGATCTAGGAGTGTCGGTATCCTAAGATCTCTTCCCCTCAGTCAGTACGAGTAAAAAGGCAGTGACATATCAGTCAAAGCTGCCACCACAACGACATATAGTCAAGCTGATAACCACTAGTCTGACCTTGGTACAAGTCACGACACTAGAAACCAGGGTATTCAAACCCAATCACTGAGGTACAACCGCAGTTGTCCTCTAATCACATCATGTTATAATCACCGAGACACGACCGCAGCTGTTCTCAATCACATCAGATGTATGAGGCATGACCATAGCCAACCTTCACAATCTGCATTGTGGATCACAATGATATATCCTCAATCTGCCACCCCCACATACTCAACAGTATGCGCTCTGAGTTTCCCTTAGGAATACTCGTTTCACCATCCAGCAAATTCTGACACTGAAGATGGTTCTACGGCACATGGCACTACATGATTAGAGTTGCACGTGATTAGTTATGCCAATTGGGTGAATTAAGGCTGCATCAAACAAGTGGACATATAAACCCTAATTCACTTCTAGCAAGCATATAAATATCAAAATTTGAAAAGATATAAAACGTATGAAACATAATTTCTCATCTCATCATCACATGGTAATATTCACTTGCCATTCATGAGACTACACCAGTCATCATGCTATCACAAGATAATAATCTTTTTCACAATATCACATGGTATCAACCCTTATCAACATAAGAGGATTACACCTCATTCAGGGCTCAACAATGCCCAAAGGTCATTAAGACCATCATATTATTCCCTGCAAGATCATCATTATCTTTGTATGCCTTATAACAAGGCTCAATAACATCAATTATATATAATACACCTGATCAACACAATATTGCATTTATGAGCTAGGTGGTATTCATAAACAATCATAACAGGGTTATATTAACATTAAGAACATTCCTTTATTACATCAACATGTAAGGAATCTAGATATGATTAACACTCATCATATTCATAATGCACATGTTTAGCATAAGAAAGTATCAACCATGTGTCTATGATAACCACTAATTAACACATTAAGGTTATGATCATGTTAAGGAGGTTATTCCACCATCATTCCATCATATAAGAATGTTAAACATGAATACTCGTCTTTATCTAATTGCATTAGAGTTAGGTTCAACATGATAAATTATATCAATGTTACTAATCAACACTCATACCCAAACCCTAATTCATGATATCTCCATTGGATCATGGATGCATAAGGTGAAGCATCACCATCACATTCCATAGTATTCTGAAGTATGAACCCACACATAAATCAAGGTGTAACCATCGGGTTATAACATATTTTTTTAAGCAAGGGGTTACTTTTATTCATCTCACACCCCTCTTGTCGGTCAAAACATCAGAAAAGGTTATACATCTCCCGCTCTTATAACTCGGGTATTCTCCCATAAAGCCAAACCCATAAACCCAAAATGCAAAACCACCCAAACCGTTTAAGCATAACAGTCATTCCATTCCAGGTCAATGTAAGGGATACCCCGCCTCTCCATAATAATCATGCCCCTGATCTTCATTGGCAAAGCTGAGGGGTCCGTGCATATGAAAATATCATCCCAAGCACTCGCCCACACGCCCAATCAAGGTGTAACCATCGGGTTATAACATATTTTTTTAAGCAAGGGGTTACTTTTATTCATCTCACACCCCTCTTGTCGGTCAAAACATCAGAAAAGGTTATACATCTCCCGCTCTTATAACTCGGGTATTCTCCCATAAAGCCAAACCCATAAACCCAAAATGCAAAACCACCCAAACCGTTTAAGCATAACAGTCATTCCATTCCAGGTCAATGTAAGGGATACCCCGCCTCTCCATAATAATCATGCCCCTGATCTTCATTGGCAAAGTTGAGGGGTCCGTGCATATGAAAATATCATCCCAAGCACTCGCCCACACGCCCAGCTCGTGTGGAACAAAGTTAACAATTTTGGGTACCAGGTTTCCTAGGATCGCCATCTCTTTCAACTCATCACGAATGTCCCTCGCCATGGCGGTTATCTTCCAGGGTTCCTGGGTTTGGTGCCACAAAATGCCATAAGCTTGCTCATCATCTATCTCGATGGTTGAGATTCTGAGATTTTGGTCATCTGCTATCTTCAGACCAATCGCACAGGCCAAGATGTATGACATTGTCCGTTCTCCATCCTCCAGCCAAACCCTGAACGCGAGGCGTGCAACTGCAAAGGAATTACGGAAAACCCCCGATACCCATCTTCTCATATGTCCCTCGCCGTCTCTGCTCTTGTCGCAGGTTAGATTCATCTTCAGATTTGAGAAATCCGGACGTTCCCAGCCAACTAGCCTCAACTACCTAAGCCTTTGCTTAGGCTCATTGATGTGGAATCTCTGCAAATGTTCATAGAACCCGGGCTCTTCAAACTTACTGAATCTCCGGGAGGCCAACATGTTGTTCAGGTGAAGGACCAATGATCTCCATTCATTCTCAAAACTGACTGTCTTGTCATCAAAGCGTTTAGCACATCTCATCCGCCATACGCACCACGGAATGAGCAAAGCCATCCTACTCGCCATCTACAATCTGGCTGAGTTCGATCGTTGAATGGTGCAAATCGTCCTCAGGGAAGGGATGTCCATCGGGGGTGATATCCCAGAAAGCATATGGAACCTTCTCCAGAAGTTCTTCGCCCCCATACTGTGAAGAAACAGGTGTGTCATAGTCTCAGATTGAGGTATATCGCAACACATACACATAGACGCCATAAGGATACGACACCTACAAATATTATCATCTGTAGGGATAACTCTTCTAGCTATTTTCCACATAATCGCACTGGCTTTGGGGGTGTTCATCTTCCAGACGTGCTTCAGACTAGCAGATCCAGGTTCCGCTGTATGGAGGAAAATCTTCTTCGCGGAAATCAAGGTGAACCGTCCGTGGCGCTCAGGTGTCCAAACGATTTTGTCCTCCTCCTGATGTAGGGCTACTCCCGATCTCCTAATGGCATCCAAACCTTATACGTCAACATAGGAGGCTAGCGTATCCCAGTCCCAACACCACTTATCATTCCAGAAAGAAACATCCCCTTTTCCTATCACCCATTGACAAAGGGGGAACACCGTCGGAAAGAGCTTCTAGATTCTTTTCCAGAACGGGGACGCTCGGCCATGCATCTTAAGCATAGGGGGGTATTGACCGGATCTATTAGTCTGAGTGGATGCATATTTTGCCCTACAGAACTGGGCCTACAGGGAGTTACCCGAAATAACCTCCCAACAAGCTTTTGCCATGAACGCCTGATCAAGGACCGAGAGGGAGCACAGATCCAGTCCGCCTTCGACAACTGGGGTAGCGACCCGATCCCAAGCGACCCATGCTTTGCGAGAACTGTTCGCACGATCTGCCCACAAGAAGCGCGACATGATACCCTCAATCCTCTTGGAGATCCCCGCTGGGATACCCACCGCTGTTGCTGTATAAATCACAATGGAGGAAAGGACATGTGCTATCAACGTCTTTCTCCCAGCAAAAGATAGGATCCTAGCCTTCCACGAAGCTATCTTATTATTGATCTTCAAGATAAGGTATTCAAATAGGCTCAACTTGCTACGGCCGATAGAGATGGGGACACCCAGGTACATAAAAGATTCAGATCCACTGACCACTCCCAGAGTTGAGGAGATATTAGCTTGTACTATAGCGTCCTTACTACCCACCACGCATATGGATTTGTTTAGGTTGATCTGTTGCCTCGTTGCCCTCTCATAGTCACGAAAGATCTCAGCAATCCTCCTAGTAGTAACTGGATCAGCGTTGAGGAAAGTCAACACATTGTCAGCATATAGCAGGGCTGGTGGAGCATCCGCGGATCCTCTCGTTTGATACCTTGAGAGCCCCGTATCATTCATCAGGGTCAACAGACGTCGACAAAGCATATCTTCGAACAGAACAAAAAGGAACGGCGACTGGACATTGCCTTGCTTGATGCCCCTGCGCATAGGGAAAAACCCTGCTGACTTGTCCCCGATGGAAACAATATTCCAAGTCTGAGTGAAGAAGCTTAGCATAAGGTCGATCGTTCCCGGTTATAGCATACTAAGGTTCAAACAACAATAACAAAGTCTCCATGATTGTATTAGTCATTCAAGGACTATTCATACCCAATTACCATCATTTAGTTATATGAAAGCTAGGTATAACAAGCTATACCTCATTAGGGTTACATATCAACACAATATGGTTATCATCCCTTCTATACATACGAGTGAATAGGTAAGACTACCTTATTAAGGGTAACCCTCCATTTGTTTCATCATCATTCAACCCGTATCACCATACCACAATGTCACCCAGAACCATTGGATGTTTAAAAGGTAAGACCTTTGGTTGTTTACATAAGTAAACACCTTGGATAAACCACATATGAAGTCCTTGATTTGTGCTCTAGAAAGAGTCAACATCTAACCCTAAACATCCCTTGATTAACAACATAAAAAGTTCCATTGAAAGTAAGGTAAAACCCACAATCGACTATTCAGTTAAAACAAGCCATCCATTGTCAACAATTAAGCTCCTTAAGTTGATCATATAAAGGAAACCATCGAAATCACATTATTAGGATCAACATATTACATTAGCCATCATTCCACCTTAATGGAGGAATAAACAGTAGATCTCGACCATTGGATCAAGTTCACATGTTAAAACCATCAATTATAGTATAGGTCTGACCATTGCATCAAGTGACCCAAGAAACCATTGGTCTAAGGCTTAATTGATGCTAAAACTATATGATTAACTCACTATAGATTGTAGAGACCTGATCCACCATCACTAGTGATCATTAAATCACTATAGGTTGTTAGATCAACAATATATTCATTAATCATCATCAAATATTAAGTTGATGTCATCATTGATTGATATCATCAGTAGTGTACTTAATGATTGATCATTATACTTTTAATTGACCCAAAACCTGACCTAAGGGTGACCATAGGTTGTCACCATCATCTGAAACCTTTGATCACGACCATGAGTTGTTATGAAGACAACACCATAGGTTTGTTGCAATGGTACCATCATCGGGTCATGGTTTATAGAAGAAATCAGCTTTAAACCCTGAAATTGATCATTGTTTGATAGGTGCTTAGCACCATAGGTTGTCAAACCAACCTGATCAAAGTCATATTGTACCTTAGGAATAACATACACATGATCATAGGTTCATCTAGATTTGAAATCAGAACAAGGAACATTATAAAAATCAAATCCAAGTGAAGCATAGCTTTTTAGTGCATGGATCATCATTTTCAAGCAAGAACATGAACTAGAAAGTTTATAGTAAGCAATAAACGTGGAGCAAGTTATAAAACTTGCTTCTAATAAGAAGATGAAACCCCACACCGAAGAAATCTCGATCAGGTAGGGTAGAAAATCCAAGAATTAGCTATGAATTCGTCCATCTAGCACCTTTTACTTCATCAAATGAGCAAATCCTAAACATAAGGAGCAAGAAAGGTAGGGTTTTAGAGCTTTAGAGCAAATTCTACCATGGAACATTTTTCTGATTGTGCACTACTGCTTTCGACATTTAATCGAGTAAACTAGGTTTCGATTAATCATGTAATTCCACTTAGTCCAAACCACACTGATCGGATGATAAACTAGGTTATACAAAAGCCTAAAGAAGCGATTTGTGATATAAAAAGTCGGGCAACGCCAAATACCGCACGACACCTGATAACTGCTGTTATCTGTGAAAAACACAGATTTAACTGAAAATTTCCGAATACCAGAGTTAAATCATGCTAGGTGAGTAAAATTCTACTCACAGCGGTTCGGGATGTCCGAATTTGTCTGGAAATGCATCCAGAGCTTGTTTCCAAGCGATTTCTGAGTTGTCTTCAACCTTTGTATTAGCCCAGTTACGGTGTAGTTGGTTGACGCTTAGCTATAGGTTGACGAGGAGAGCTCTGTTGGTTGCCAAATCCGCACCTAGGGCCGCAGAAACTCACTTGGAACTCCGGGCCAAGCTCGAGGACAACTTCCCTATTGCTAGGCGCGCCCAAGGGGCAACCTGCTGCTGCTGCTGCGTGCAGCTACAGCTGTTGCAGGATGGCGCTTGGCCAAGCAGCAGGGCGGCTGGGCTAGGCTAGGCGGATGGAGGAAGAGGAAGAGAAAGGGAGGAGGAAGAAGAAGAGAAGGGAGGAAGGGAGGTGAGCTACTGGGAAACGGAGCTAGGGCAAGAGCGCCTGCTCCTCTCTGCTGCGATCGACGCAGCTACAGAACCACCTAAGCGATGCTCGCTCGAGGAAGATAAGGGTCAAGGAAAGAAAAGAAAAGGTTATAAAGCCAAAAACTGGGAGACTCTGGGTGACATGACGAATAGTGCAAAAAACCTTGAGAGGGAAGCTCTGGAGGCCCAAGCTAAGTATGATGAAGATCTCAATAACCCGCTCTTATGGGATATAGCAAGACAAAAGAAAGAAGAAGCTCTGACTGCTAGATCTTCTGAGGAATCCATGATTCGACAGAAATCGAGGATTATGTGGCTGAAACACGGAGACAGCAACACAAAATTTTTCTATGCGTCTTTGAAAACAAGGAGGAGCAGGAACCAAATTAAAATCCTTGAAGATAATGATGTGCAAATCAGGGATGAGGAGATGATTAGGGAGCGCCTTATGAAGCATTATCAAGCCCTCTTTAACCAAACTTCGTGGAGCAGAATTCGAAAAGATCAATGGTATGGTCTAAATAAACTCAATCCTGAACAAATTGACTCAATGTGCAGGCTAGTCACGGATGATGAAATCTTTGATATAGTCAAAAATTACAACGAAGATAAGGCACCAGGGCTGGATGGTCTTAATGCTCACTTCTTCAAGTCTACGTGGGACATAGTGGGCAAGGAGTTCTGTACTGCGGTCAAAGACTTTTTCTTGAAAGGGAAAATGCTCAGAGAGATAAACAAAACTTTCATCACGTTGATTCCTAAGGTTAAACAACCTCAGAAGATAGGTGATTGGAGACCAATCTCGCTGTGCAACTTTGTATATAAAGTCATCTCTAAGATTCTATCAAATCGACTCAAGAACATCATGCCCTACCTCATAAGCGCCAACCAATGCGCCTTTGTAAGTGGGAGGTCTATTACTGATGCAATTCTTCTAGCAAACGAACTGGTTCATGATTTCGATATGCCAAACACAAAAGAAAAAATCTGTATCAAAGCAGACTTAAGCAAGGCATATGACACGATTGATCGTGATTACATTTTGGACATCATGAAAGAAATGGGATTTCCTCCTTGTTGGTTAGGGTGGATCCAGGAATGTATGAATTCATCCTCCTTCCAAGTGTTGGTTAATGGTGCTCCCTCACAGATTTTCCACGCTTCTAGAGGAATCAGGCAGGGCGATCCCCTTGCACCATACTTATTTGTTATTGGGATGCAAGGTTTCACGTCTATTCTTGATGAAGCTGTAAAGGACAAGCTAATACAACCTCTCAAGGCTGGGGACACTCAAGTATCTCACATTCTTTTTGCAGACGACCTCCTGATTTTCTCAAGAGGCTCCCAAGAAGATATAGATGGTATTCACAAGTGTCTACGGCTGTTCACTGGTATCTCAGGTCTAAATCTGAATCCAGCAAAGAGCCAGCTCTTTGCTAGCACCTCTGTCAATTGCTCTTCAGCTATGGGCATTGAGAAAACAAGATTCCCGGTAAGATACCTAGGGCTCCCTTTGTTTTCTGGTAAATTAACAAAGAGGCACTGTTACCCTCTCATTGATAAGATAAAGGCGAAACTAGACTCTTGGAAGTCTAGACTTCTTTCTATGGCTGGTCGAGTAGAGTTGATTGTATCCACACTCTCAGCCTACCACTTATTCTGGACAGGGGTTTTTCCACTTCCAAGAAGTATAGTGGACGAAATAGAAAGATTATGTAGAACGTTCCTGTGGAATGATACTGAAGAGACCAAGCATTTTCATACTGTCAAATGGGAGGAAATTTGCAAGCCAAAACTTGAAGGGGGCCTTGGCATCCGAAAAGTGGAGGATTGGATGAAGGCAGGTATGATGAAGAATCTGTGGAATATTGCAAACCGCAAGGACTCAGTCTGGATTAGATGGATTCATTCTAAATATATTAAAAAGAACACTCTATGGACTTGTCGCCCCCAACAGTATCACAGCTGGATGTGGAGGGCTCTACTTAAATTCAGAGATCAGTTTTTGCCTATGGTCAGAGTGCGGATTGGCAAAGGGGATCATATTTCACTCTGGGAAGATCCGTGGGTCAAAGGTGATTTTCTGTCTAACTGTGTTGAACCAGGATTATCGCTGAGAAATGGGTTAACCAGGGATAGAAAGCTGAACTCCATCATTCAGGATGGAGAATGGAATATTCCAAAAGGTAGAGGCTACAGGGAGATAGCTGATATCTGTGCGAAGATAAATGTAAGCTGTGAGGATGATTTGTTCTACTTTCATGGAGCAAATCCTTTCTCTCTAAAGAAAGCTTGGGACGTATGCAGAAACAAATCTGATGAGCCCCCTTGGGCTCGTTGGATTTGGAAATCAAAAGCTCCGCAGAGATACAAACTCCATTGCTGGCGTGTGATGAAAAGAAAGCTTGTCATAGAGGAGTTTTTAAAAGGAAAAGGGATACATATGGCATCTAGATGTAGCCTTTGCCAAGAACAGGAAGAGACTGCCTCACATCTCCTGTGGGCTTGCAAGTTCAGCGCAGAACTGTGGGGTCGTGCCACCATGACCCACATCCCAGCATGTCATGAAGATATTCTGCTGATTAAAGGAGACAAAGAAAAGACTCTGACCATTTCTATTATCTACTACATATGGTTCTATAGAAACAAAACCATTTTTGAAAGCACTCCCACTTCTGCCAATGCAGCGTGGAATAGAATAGAAAGTGATAGCAAGAACATGTATAGATAGGGTTCTTTATCCTTGTTTGTGAGATATTCCTATCTCACCCCCACTTGTACATACTTTTTTGGTTTATTGGAAGAGAAGCACGCTTACTGATAAAAAAAAAACTTGGAAAAAATTGCAAATTCGACCCTTGAAATTGAAAAAGTCATAACTTTCGCCTCGTAGGTCGAAATCAATTGATTTCTTTGGCAACATTTCAAACGCGAGATCCACTACAACCCCAAGGCATGAAAATATGCTATTTAGCTTGTCTCAGCTAATCAAAACACTAATCACATCTTAAGCACTTACTTAGCTTAATCAACATATCAAGGTTAGATTAGGGTTATAAGCATTCAATTATGGTAATTAAGCTTATTCAACTCATTAAGCAAGTTTAGGGACCTTACAACTATAAACCCCTAACAGGGATTTCACCCCCGAAATCCAAGGTAAACAAAGATAGGTACTTCCTTTGCACCTCATCCTATTACCTTCACATGGTTACCTACATATCATGGTGATGTCACATCATTCATACATATCTCATCTTGGGTCAGCACAAAAACGCCCACATAAGAAGACATATCATGATCCCATTAAGAAATTTAATCAACCCCATCTCACTCTTATTCAACTTGTTCTCATAGCAGGTACTGCTTCGGCAACTCTAATGTTTTTGAATAAATATTGATCATATTTTTGACCATATTTGAAATACTTTGACATGTCATCTTTCAAAGATTGTTACAACTTGTAAGACATTACTTGAACACTCTTTTCCTCCTATTCATAAATTCTATTGGTACATTGGTTAGTCTAAAGGACATAACTCTAAACTCATCATGGTCATGTGGATTATGTCATCCAATCTAACTCTTATGCATTGATATTTTATCATAAGTTTATCTTAAAGGAACATGGTATCACATATTTATTAACCAACAAACCATCTATCCTTGATAGTGGTCTTTCCCAGCTATCACTGAACCATACACAACATTATAGAATCATTTTTGTTTTTCCTTACAAACAACATTTATAGGATCATTATCAACTCTCTCTCTCTCTCTACAAGAGCAGAATACTTGGAATGTTCATTTAATAAACATCTCTAACCTTCACATATTTCTCATATTATTGATACATCTTGGATACTAGGATTCATTACCTTGGTATCCACCTCATGCGCTATAAGGAACTCACATCCTTATCTCATCTACTTTTACCAACATAACAAATTTCAAAACATATAAGAGGAGTCTTCCTAATTATTGGAAGGCTCAAAAGCAAAATCATCACAAACTTTTTGATCATGGAACCATAGTCCAAACAACCTTATTACCATAGTTCAAACAACCTTATTCTATAATAAGATATCCATCCTCATGTTTAGAATGAATCCACACATACCAAGTGGCAATGATCTACTTGAAAGTTGTGCCCTGTAAAGAAAAGACACAAAGGAAACACACTTCCCACATCATAACAACATTGTTCAAGGTCACTAGCAAAAAGGTAACCAATTCTATTTTCATTATGCAAGTTACAACTTCTTATGTATCATTTTACCTTTTTCATTTCAGGTTCCTTGCCATTAGCATAGGAATGATCACGATTAACATATCTCATTACTCCTTCCTTGACGACTATTTATCCCACTTGGGTATGTTTTCTTATTTTATTATGTTTTTCAACCACTTATCAACATGTAAATCATCATATTCCACATTTTCTTCATTAAACAAGGATCATCTCATAATTTCTTTCACATGCCCTGCTAATTTTTCATTAACACTTTCTTACACACATAGGTTGGTCTGAGATTAACTCAGGTTCCACCTTATTTCTTTGTCATTGTTCCCATTCATCTTCTCATTTTGCACTTGTTATAGGAGTTCTCTCTATCTTATGTGGATTTCATACCTTGATTCACTTTATAAGCATATCTGTCTTTTACTTTATTATCTTCTTGAATCACATCTTCAAGAACTCTTATTTTCCTTATTTTATTCAGATTTAGATTTTATGGTGTTATATCTTTCTCTTATAGTTACCAAATATTCAAGTTTTGATAGATTATGTGCAATTCTCATCTTCTTTAAGGTAGGATTGAGATATTCACACCATTCCTTCTTATTCATTATGCTCTTTAGATTGTCTCAAAATGACTATTTGATCAGGGTAATCAGAAAGATAACAAACTAAGAGTTCCATACTTACCTTTTCTTCAATAATTGAATACCTAGCCAGGGCACCCAAATACTGAGATTAGGCAGTATGCACCATATTTTTGTGTCATATTCTTAACTTAGACATCATCCTAATCTTAAGTCCTAGTGTCCATGTATCTCGATTTAATGAAGAAAATGTGGAATATGATGAGTTACTTGTTGATAAGTGGTTGAAAAACATAATAAAATAAGAGAATATACACTAGTGGGATAAATAGTCATCAAGGAAGGAGTAATGAGACATGTTAATCATGATGATTCCTATGCTAATGGCAAAGAACCCAAAATGAAAAAGATAAAATGATACATAAGTTGTAACCTACATAATGAAAATAGAATTGGTTACCTTTTTGCTAGTGACCCTTGAAAAATACTACTAGTATGGGAAGTGTGTTTCCCTTTGTGTCTTTCCTTGCTAGGGCACATCTTTCAAGTGGACCATTGCCACTTGGTATGTGTGGATTCATTCTAAACATGAGGATGGATATCTTATTATAGAATAAGGTTGTTTGGACTATGGTTCCATGATCAAAAAGTTTTTGATGATTTTGCTTTTGAGCCTTCCAATAATTAGGAAGACTCCTCTTATATGTTTTGAAATTTGTTATGTTGGTAAAAGTAGATGAGATAAGGATGTGAGTTCCTTATAACGCATGAGGTGGATACCAAGGTAATGAATCCTAGTATCCAAGATGTATCAATAATCTGAGAAATATGTGAAGGCTGGAGATGTTTATTAAATAAACATTCCAAGTATTCCTCTCCCTTAGAGAGAGAGAGTTGATGATGACCCTCTAAATGTTGTTTAAAAAAAGTGATTCTATAATGTTGTGTATGGTTCAGTGATAGCTGGGAAAGACCACTATCAAGGATAGATGGTTTGTTGGTTAATAAATATGTGGTACCATGTTCCTTTAAGATAAGCCTATGATAAAATATCAATGCATAAGAGTTAGATTGGATGACATAATCCACATGACCATGATGAGTTTAGAGTTATGCTCTTTAGACTAACCAATGTACCAATAGAATTTATGAATATGAGGAAGAGAGTGTTCAAGTAATGTCTTACAAGTTGTAGCAATCTTTGAATGATGACATGTCAAAGTATTTCAAATATGGTCAAAAATATGATCAATATTTATTCAAAAACCTTAGGGTTGCCGAAGCAGTAGATGCTATGAGAACAAGTTGAATAAGAGTGAGATGGGGTTGATTAAATTTCTTAATGGGATCATGATATGTCTTCTTATGTGGGCGTTTTTGTGCTGACCCAAGATGAGATATGTATGAATGATGTGACATTACCATGATATGAAAGTAAGCATGTGAAGGTAATAGGATGAGGTGCAAAGGAAGTACCCATCTTTGTTTACCTTGGATTTTGGGGGCGAAATCCATGTTAGGGGTTTATAGTTGTAAGGCCCCTAAACTTGCTTAATGAGTTGAATAAGCTTAATTACCATAATTGAATGCTTATAACCCTAATCTAACCTTGATATGTTGATTAAGCTAAGTTAAGTGCTTAAGATGCAATTAGTGTTTTGATTAGCTGAGACAAGCTAAATAGCATATTTTCATGTCTTGGGGTTGTAGTGGATCTTGCGTTTGAAATGTTGCAAAAGAAATCAATTGATTTGGACCTACGAGGCGAAAGTTATGACTTTTTCAATTTCAAGGGTCGAATTTGCAATTTTTCCAAGTTTTTGGCTTTATAAACTTTTCTTTTCTTTCCTTGACCCTTATCTTCCTCGAACGAGCATCGCTTAGGCGGCTCTGTAGCTGCGCCGATCGCAGCAGAGAGGAGCAGGCGCTCTTGACCTAGCTCCGTTTCCCAGCAGCTCACCTCTCTTCCTCCCTTCTTCTCTTCTTCTTCCTCCTCCCTTTCTCTTCCTCTTCCTCCATCCGCCTAGCCTAGCCCAGCCGCCCTGCTGCTTGGCCAAACGGCTGTCCTGCAACAGCTGTAGCTGCACGCAGCAGCAGCAGGTAGCCCCTTGGGCGCGCCCAGCAATAGGGAAGCCGTCCTCAAGCTCGGCCCAGAGTTCCAAGTGAGTTTCTGCGACCCTAGCTGTGAATTTGGCAACCAACAGAGCTCTCCTTGTCAACCTGTAGCTAAGCGTCAACCAACTAGACCGTAACAGAGCTAATACAAAGGTTGAAGACAACTCAGAAATCGCCCGGAAACAGGCTCTGGATGCATTTCCAGACGAATTCAGACATCCCAAACCGCTGTGAGTAGAATTTCACTCACCTAGCATGATTTAAATATGGTATTCGGAAATTTTCGGTTAAATTTGTGTTTTTCGCAGATAACAGTTATTAGGCACCATGCAATATTTGCGTCGCCCGACTTTTTATTTCATGATTCGCTTCTTTACGCTTTGAAATGATCTAGTATATCATCCGATCAGTGTGGTTTGCACCAGTGGAATTGCTTGGTCAACCGGAGTCTAAATTGCTCAGTTTGAATGTTGAAATCAGTAGCTCACGACCAATAACGTTATGGTTTGGGTATAAACCCAGGATGTTCCATGGTAGAAATTGATCTAAAGCTTTAAAAACCCTACTTTCCTTGCTCCTTATGCTTAGGGTTTGCTCATTTGATGAAGAAAGGTGTTAGATGGACGAATTCATAGCTTACTCTTAGATTTTCTGCCCTACCTGCTCGAGATTTCTTCTGTGTGGGCTTTCATCTTCTCATTAGAGGCAAGTTTTATAACTTGCTCTACGTTTATTGCTTACCATAAGCTTTCTAGATCATGTTCTTGCTTGAAAATGATGATCCATGCACCAAAAAGCTATGCTTGACTTGGATTTCGATTTTTATAATGTTCCCTGTTTTGATTTCAAATCTAGATGAACCTATGATCATGTGTATGTTATTCCTAAGGTATAATATGACTTGGATCAGGCTGTTTTGACAACCTATGGTGCTAAGCACCTATCAAACAATGGTCAATATTAGGGTTTAAAGCTGATTTCTTCTATAAACCATGACCCGATGATGGTACCATTGCAACAATCCTATGGTATTGTCTTCATAACAACTCATGGTCGTGATCAAAGGTTTCAGATGATGGTGACAACCTATGGTCACCCCTTAGGTCAGGTTTTGGGTCAATTAAAAGTATAATGATCAATCATTAAGTACACTACTGATGATATCAATCAATGATGACATCAACTTAATATTTGATGCTGATTAATGAATATATTGTTGATATAACAACCTATAATGATTTAATGATCATTAATGATGGTGGATCAAGTCTCTACAATCTATAGTGAGTTAATCATATAGTTTTATCATCAATTAAGCCTTAGACCAATGGTTTCTTGGGTCACTTGATGCAATAGTCAGACCTATACTGTAATTGATGGTTTTAACATGTGAACTTGACCCAATGGTCGAGATCTATTGTTTATTCCTCCATTAAGGTGGAATGATGGCTAATGTAATATGTTGGTCCTAATAATGTGATTTAGATAGTTTCCTTTATATGATCAACTTAAGGAGCTTAATTGTTGACAATGGATGGCTTGTTTTAACTGAATAGTCGATTGTGGGCTTTACCCTACTCTCAATGGAACTTTTTATGTTGTTAATCAATGGATGTTTAGGGTTAGATGGTGACTCTTTCTAGAGCACAAATCAAGGACTTCATAGGTGGTTTATCCAAGGTGTTTACTTATGTAAACAACCAATAGTCTTACCTTTTAAACATCAATTGGTTCTGGGTGACATTGTGGTATGGTGATATGGGTTGAATGATGATGGAACAAATGGAGGGTTACCCTTAATAAGTTAGTCTTACCTATTCACTCATATGAATAGAAGGGATGATAACCATATTGTGTTGATATGTAACCCTAATTAAGTATAGCTTGTTATACCTAGCTTTAATATAACTAAATGATGGTAATTGGGTATGAATAGTCCTTGAACGACTAATACAATCATGGAGTACTCTATTATTGTTGAAACCCTAGTATGCTATAACCTGATGGTTACACCTTGATTTATGTGTGGGTTCATACTTGAGAATAGTATGGAATGTGATGGTGATGCTTCACCTTATGCACCCATGATCCAATGGGGATGCCGTGAGTTAGGGTTTGGGTATGAGTGCTGATTAGTAACATTGATATAATTTATCATGTTGAACCTAACTCTAATGCAATTAGATAAAGATGAGTATTCATGTTTAACATTCTTATATGATGGAATGATTTTGGAATAACCTCCTTAACATGATCATAACCTTAACGTGTTAATTGATGGTTATCATAGCCACATGGTTGATACTTTCTTATGCTAAACATGTGCATTATGAATATGATGAGTGTTAATCATATCTTCATTCCTTCTATGTTGATGTGATAAAGGAATGTTCTTAATGTTAATATAACCATGATATGATTGTTTATGAATACCACCTAGCTCATAAATGCAATATTGTGCTGATCTGGTGTATTATATATAATTGATGTTGTTGAGCCTTGTTATAAGTCATGCAAAGATAATGATGATCTTGTAGGGAATAATATGATGGTCTTAATGACCTTTGGGTATTGTTGAGCCCTGAATGAGGTGTAATCCTCTTATGTTGTTAAGGGTTGATACCCTGTGATATTGTAAAAAGGCTTTTATATCCTATGATAGTATGATGGTCTTAATGACCTTTGGGCATGGTTGAGCCCTGAATGAGGTGTAATCCTTTTATGTTGATAAGGGTTGATACCCAGTGATATTGTGAAAAGGATTTATATCTTGTGATAATATGATGACTAGTGTGGTCTCATGAATGGCAAGTGAATCCATGTGATGATGAGATGAGAAATTATGTTTCATACATTTTATATCTTTTTACGTTTTGATATTTATATGCTTGCTAGAAGTGAATTAGGGTTTGTATGTCCACTTGTTTGATGCAGCCTTAATTCACCCAATTGGCATAACTAATCAAGTGCAACTCTAATCATGTAGTGCCCTGTGCCGTAGAACCATCTTCAGTGTCAGAACTTGTTTGATGGTGAAACGAGTATTCCTAAGGGAAACTCGGAGCGCATACTGTTGAGTATGTGGGGGTGGCAGGTTGAGGATATATCTTTGTCATCCACAATGTAGATTGTGGAGGTTGGCTATGGTCATGCCTCATACATCTGATGTGATTGAGAACGACTGCGGTCGTGTCTCGGTGATTATAACATGATGTGATTAGAGGACAACTGCGGTTGTACCTTAGTGATTGTGTTTGAATACCTTGGTTTCTAGTGCCGTGACCTGTACCAAGGTCGGACTAGTGATTTTCAACTTGACTATATGTCGCTGTGGTGGCAGCTTTGACTGATATGTCACTGCCTTTTTACTCGTACTGACCGAGGGGAAGAAATCTTAGGATACCGACACTCCTAGATCTTGTACGGAATCGAATAGCCCTTCGCAGGGGTCGATTGGACTTTGAATGGTACGATTCAAGTTCCCCAAGGCGTAATAAAAGATATAATACAGCCGTGTAACATATTTGTTTAGGGTTATACACAACGTTTCACATTGGATGATAACCCTTGTTTGTTATCTTTACATAAAGATGATGCTTGGTGCAATTAAAAGACAGTATATATGCTTAGGTTGTGGATATGCTTAAGATTGTAGATGCGGCTATGCTTTTGTTGATAACTATACTGCTATGACTGATTATAATCATGATGCTAGATATCTCATGTTGTTCGTTATGTTTAGCATGCTAGCCATGCCTTTGTAACTAGAGATGCATAAATTGCTAATCATGCTTATCCAGGTAGTTGTGCTTATGTTGTTAGCTCTTCTTATGGTGTTGATATGTTCAACCAATTAGACATGCTAATGTTATTAGCTATGCTATGTTACTAGACTTGCTCATGATGCTAGAACTGCATATGCTACTAAATTGCTTATATTGTCAACAAGATAAAGGATGATAGTCTGGCTAATGATGATAGCTATTATCTGCTCCTTTATGTATTTTGTTAATCATCAATACTGTTGATCTTATTTGTTATATCTGATTAAACTGCTTAACTGTTTAATTGCTTAAAAATGTCGTAATCAATAAACGTTGTTGGAGGTTATATCTCTTGCTGGGACATGGGTCTCACCCTTGTGGTTCGCCACATTTTTTTCCGGTAATCGACAGTGACGACAATAGAACCATGGAAGTAAAGAGGAACTACAATAATGAATCTTTGAGAAAGTTGATTAGATGTCTAGTGTCCTAGAGTCGTCCCTGTACTCTTAGGTCCGGGTAGGAAAAGTTTGTATATGGTGTTTCAAATGAATCAGGATTTTGTTAGCATGTTAATGCTTGTTTGTGTGATATATACGAATATTGTTCTTATGTGTATATATGTTGTGGCTAAGGCAATAGAACATTTGTATCAAATTCTTGGCCTAGTATGGATAAAAGAAAGATGTTGGGGTCTTATGACAATGTTTCTGAGAAGGTGCTGACATTGAAATCGGTTTTAATTTACCCATATTGTTTTGGGTATGTGATTAATTAGTAATTGATTGTGTTTTATGTTTTGAGTAATCTCGTTTCGTGTAACTTTATATATATATATATATATATATATATATATATATATATATATATATAACTTTCCCCGGTTCCGTTGCTACCGCGGGCAGAAAAATGTGTCCCTCTTCTTGCACCCTTGAATCCAAAAGTACCAACAGAGGACCAAGAAACCACCCGACCTCGTACATCTGTAACGGTTACATATATATATATATATATATATATATATATATATATATATATATATATATATATATATATATATACACATATATATGTATACAGCCAACCACTGCCATCACCTTTTCAGAAGAGGACATATATATATATATATGTGTGTGTGTGTGTGCTTACTGGACACAGAGGTAGCAACTATGTTATTGCAATACATATAGATATATATATCTATATGTATATATATACACACATATATATATATATATATATATATATATATATATATATACACACACACATATACATTAACACACACACAGACACACACATATATATATACGTATATATATATATATACGTTTATAAATATACATATACGTATATACATATACATATACGTATATATATACATATATACCTATACATATACATATACGTATATACATATACGTATATACATATACATATACATATACATATACATATACATATACATATACATATACATATACATATACATACAGATACATAATACATATACATATACATATACATATACATATACATATACATATACATATACATATACATATATAAATATATATATATATATCTGTGTGTGTATATCCGTGTGCGTGTGGGTGTGCGCGTGTGTGCGCACGTGCGTGTGCGTGTGTGTGTGTGTAGAGTTAGGCTAGAATACACTCGAGTGTATTCGGAGCAGAATACACTGAAGTAGTTTTTCATGATGCAATATTTTTTTCAAAAATTTAATCCGTTGATCTTCTTAAACATCTTGTGAATAGCTCATACGCAAAATTTGTGCACATTTGGACATTTATAGGTCATGTTATAAAGACCGTAAAAATTATGCATTTCAAATTAGTTTCGCGCGTCGATTTTGTTGCCCTCGGATGAGTGACTTATACACTCATCCAAATGGGCTTAAAATTCGTATGTAGCCTAGTTATAGTATGACAGACTGACAGTGAAGATCAATGGTTTACATCTTGCAAAAAATAGTCTTGATATGCAAACACACTTGAGTGTATTCGTGCGATCTGTACACTCGAGTGTATTCTAGCCTGACTCTCTCTCTCTCTCTATATATATATATAATAGTGCCAATCTGATGACCAAATGCAACAAGGCTTTAGTTGCTATCACTGTGCATGTTGCATGCGTTATAGATTGATACCTAGGTTTACTGCTGGATTGGGACAAAACATTTTATTTTTCACTTTCCAAGTTACTTCTTGTTCGAAGAAATGCTACACAGTCGACATCAGAATAGCAATCAAAATTAAATTATATGTTTTCTTGTACGAAAGGCATTAGGATACTTATTAAGGTAAGACAAAATATGGAAACTATCTTTCCAACGACTCCCCTTAAGCTTATATATGAATTTGAGAACAAAAGAAATGTCTAGTTCCAAGATTTCCTATGACAATTGGGGCACTTCCAAGGATAGGCAATGAGCCCAATTTATTTGTTCTTGCTATGTATGAGTCGACAAAGCATATTCAGGATGATATTCCTTGGTGCATGTTATTCTCTAACGAGATTGGGATGATTAATGAAAGTATGAAACTATAGAAAGAATAATTGATAAGTTGAACTTTGAAGAGATGTGTTGGAAACTTGGAATCTAATGATTTTAAGATCAATATAAGTAAAACTGAGTATATACATATCAGTTTCAGCAAGTCTAGAGTTGTGAATGGTGTGGCAAGTTAGATGGAGTGGATGAACCAAACTTTTTCCCTTCTTAATGGTAGAGTCAGGGGTGGCCCCAAAGCGGAATTGACCTGATGACCGGTAGTGGTTGATTTGTGAGGTAGGCGCTCCAGTGGGTAGCCACTCCCTTCTCAGGGAACCGTATGTGACACTTCCGCATTATACGGCTCCGTCCCGACGCTTCCGTCGTCGGCCCTTGTCATTAGACCACAACATATGCATGTATTTTCCGCCTTGACTCTCGAATCTTTTGCCTCTTCTCCAGATCTTCTTCCTCCACAAATTTTTTCTCCATCACAATGCATACCTCTCTCCATCCTTTCCCCAGAAATAAAAAGGGTTTTGTAACAACTTATTATGAAATATGAACAGTACACCATAATACTTTTCATCATGACCAATACACACGTAGTGTTTTGAAAAGTGGTAATCGGTATACGGGCGGATAGGGTACTGAATAGAGTATTTTCATCATGACCAATACACACATAGTGTTCTGAAAAGTGGTAATCGGTATACGGGCGGATAGGGTACTGAATAGAGTATATACGGTATGTGGCAGTATAAACGGGAGTACAATCGGTTTTAATCGTTTTTTTAGTAATTTATGTATATGTACATAAATTTATATATTGATCCTATATAATTGTATATATTAACAATTATAAATGAGGACAATAAACAAAATCATATCAAACAAAACACAAAATGACTACATGTACAACGATATGGGCTAACGCTTATATTTACGTAAATTGTGTATTAGACATACATGTATGTATTTGTTACATATATATGTATGCAATCATGACAATCAAACAATAGAGAGAATGGAAGTATTTAATCATCATTGGCATAAACATACACAATTCAATTATACAAGTGTGATATAGTTAAAAAAACAGTAATACATGATAGATTTGAATATAATGGAACATAATAAAAATGATGGCTGATTAATCCGTCTGTAAACATAAAAATGACAATTAGGGGAGCTGGTCCAAAACATGAACTACAACCGATGAAAAGTATATATAATGTGAAATCCTAGCATCTAACATAGTGAACACATACATATATAATTTACTAACTGTACACGAAGCTATATAAGTAGAGAAGAAAAAAGAAGAAGAAGAAAAACATTGCTATTTGCTAATAATAGGACAAATAGAAGTTCAAAGGGGGACATTTTGTATATCGATAAAGTGGGTACTAGTAAGTCGGCAGAAATACATATTGGTTTTCAGATTTGAGATCAATAAGATGGAGGGAAAATAGAAGGGAAATATAGAAGAATTAAATGGAGGACCACAATATAGTAGCTATAAGGGAACTAGACATATTATAGTGGAAGGAGGTGAAAAAGAAATTAGAAGAATATGACAATAGTAAGTCATTATGATGGGAATAGGTACAAGAAGGCTCGTTGGAAAATATAGGACAACAATAATAAGTTGGCAATATAATTAGAAGAGAAACTAGAAGCAGAGGAAGTAGAAGATAGGAGTAGCATCAAAGAGTGAGTAGGGGCGGAATTGCAGGAGAAATAGAGGAAGAAGAGGAATCAAAGGAGGGGGTGACAGAAATACAGGAGAAGGAGAAATAGAGGAAGAAGAACGGCAAGTGGAAGTACGACAAAGAGGAGGAAGCATTACCTCATAGGAGAACGCCTGCTATTGTCGTTGACCTACCCTGTAGCTGCCTCGTCGCTGAGCAGGAGTGTCGTGAGCTGCAACTGCTTTGCTCAAAGCTTCACTCCACCGTCGACGCCGCTAGTTCAACACTCCACCTCCTTCGTCACGATTGTAGGAGGGTTCCGCCTCCATTGCTGCTTGGCGGAAGTTGTTCTGCCACCAGTGGGAGGAGCTGTTAACCTAGGAGAGTCGGGGGAGGGTGTCGGGCTCGGGGTCTTTGGTGCGAGAATGAGGTTGAATCAGGGGAGAATCAGGGTTAGTCAGGTTTTTTTCTCTCTTTTTCTTCACTTCTTTTCTCCTTCCTTGTGCCTGGTGGGCCGAGTTTTTAAAAATCAAGGATTATGCGGATGATTATTTGCTCGGGCGGCCGATTAATCGATCCTGGACCGATTACATGTCCAATTTGGCCTATTCGGAACGGCCCACTATCAAAACCGATTAACCGACGAATTATTCGGCCGCTCAGACCGATTTCTTGAACACTGTACACATGTACTTTTCATCAAGATCAATATGCACATACTTTTCAGTAGTAGGCAACTTAGACTACTGTGAATTGAAACAAGTTCGAAGATGATGATGACTCTTCATTTTCATGATGCAAGGAGAAACAAGAGGCTTGTTCGTAACCTTACATATTTGACTATAATACGAGCTAGGGATGTCAAAAAGTCCACCATCCTATCCAATCCATTAATCAACCCACCCTGTTTAATTTGGATATCCTTTGGATTGATAGGGTGGTTGAACATGTGTCCGAATTCTAGTGAGAACATATGGGATAAAACTGAACCATCCCATCACTTGTGCCATATGCTAACTCTTATGATGATGACCATATCATGACTGTGGAAGTAAGATAGGAGGCATTGAGACGATTCTATTAGATTCTATTAGGCTAAACCCTAGTATGTATAGGAGAGGACACTTACAACTTGCACATAAAACCTAATGGGCTCATAAATCATGATAGTCTACCCCAGCCCAGCCAAAGCTAGGGCATGGGTAACCACATCCTATTCTTGCCATGACTAACTCAAAACAAAAACAAACTACCTAGAAGATAACAATAGTCCATGTAATTTTTTATCTCCCCCTAAATCTTGCACTACAATAATTGAAGCACTCAAACACTCCCCTGAAGCAGATAGCAAGTATTAGGTAGCATTGACAAAGAGTAACACCAAGCCGTAAGCATATATGTCAACTCCCCTTTAGGCAAGTAGTGTTGAAGAAATAGTAGAAGAATAGCTCCCCCCTGAATCATATAGACATGTGAGTGATAAATGTTGCATCTTTGGAATGCACACAAACAAATATCCATATCTCCAAGATGCTCCAATATGACGACATATGAATGATTTGACCTAGATGTGACCAATCGAGAAGATCTTGTTCAAATAGAGAGCAACAAGTGGTTGACGAAGCATAGATAAACAAAGCATAGATAAACAAACAAGGAACTAGACAACATGGCCGATGAAATATCTTTTACAAACAAAATGCACACAAACAAATATGCATAGCTCCAACACACTCTAGTATAAGCGAGAAGCATAAGTCCAACTCCCCCCTAAAGTTGATAGTGTCGAAGTAATAGAAAAGTAGACCATTAGGTGCATTAGAGATGAAGATTTGCAGCTTTAGCGTGCATCTGTAGCCAATGTTCTGAAATGCGTTATGTGGTATACGTTCGGTCAGGGTACCGCATAGAGTATAAGTGGAATGCGGGAGCATAAGCGGGGATATGCGTTTTTGAATTTTTTTAATAAATTCTATATTTTATACAATATAATTAATTAAAAAATATAATCATAATCATAAATTTCATACTATCTATTTTCGTAGCATAATAGCCCAAAATGTACCAACGGATCATTACATCATGGAAGAAGAAACACATATTTTCCAATCATCAAGAAGAAAAATCAATCAATAAAACCCTAAGTTTATATAATGTACTAGAACATACAAGTAACACAACACACTAACAAATACAGTTCATAGCAGAACATTTATTGAATGAACACAATCAAAATAACCACAATTACACAACATATGGTAGTTCAAAGTAGAAATAGAAAAAGAACATAAAAAACAAAATCAAAACATCAAAATGATATGAAGAAATCAAGTCAGAAATAAATAGAGAAGAAAAAGTCGTATGGAATATAAATTACACCCTAGGCAGCACACAAATTGATACTTTGTAAAAGAAAATATCATGTCCACTTAATATCTGCAATAGATTCCCCTTTTATACAAGACAAAATAAGAACTGTTGCAAGTGCAACATGTTCTAATCTTAGAGCAAAATAGAAGAGAAAGAAAAGAGAAAAAGAAAGAGCATAATGAAACATTGACAATTGTAAGATGTAATAATATATTTTGCACCACTCATTCAAAATAGAATTATTTCTGAGGCAGCAAAATTTCAATATTTAATCTAAAACCAACTATATATAAGTTGTCATTTAATTTGGTTGATTTTATTTGAGGTTTTATATTTTTTTACTTAAGTCACCAAATGAAATGCGGGGCCTAAGCGGCTGCATATGCGGACCGTAGGCCGCATATTCGGTCCATGTCCAAAAATAGCACTGCATAGTTATATGCGGAGCGACTGAGGGCCGCATAAGCATATGCGGCCGCATAAGCGGCCTCATGCGGGGCATATGAGCATAGTAACAAGTCTCCAAATTTTACGAAAAATCGGCGATTTTTCACGATGTTATAGGCTCCCGAATATTCATCACGATTAATACGCCAATCGTCGATTTTCACAACTTTTCACGATTAATCCCGCTTTTTCGCGATTTATACGATTTTTTACGATTCTTCGTGACTTTTCACGATTTTTCACGTTTTTTCTCCTTTAAGTCACTTGCTCTTTTTTTACCAAACCATGTACACAAAATTCCTAATACACACTAAACCTCAAACCCCCACTCCTCTGGACAGATCATGTTATTACTCAACTATTTTTTACTTGTTTTCCTACTTTTTCACTCACTAAGATTGTATGTCTTGTGGCTGTAACAGTTACATGCATCATATATGTATGTACATAGATACATTTATCTATAAACATACATATATATTCATACATATATATGTATATACTTATATAGCCGACTTATTCTCAATTATATCCGAATAGTTGACCGAACTTTGACCGAAATTTATCGATCTTTCACGACTTTTCTCGATTTTTTCCGAATTCCGATTTTTCTAGCCAACCGAAAAGTTGCCGAATCCCGAACTTGTTACTATGCATATGAGAACACTGTCTATAGCAATGTTTTAGAAAACGAGATGCGGGAGGCGTGCAAACAACACCTTGTGACCGCTTGAGCGCCAGGCGGGCGCTTTTTGAAAAAGCAGGCCGGAAATTTTTAGTTAATTTTGTAGAAAATTATACATATTTATATATAATAAAAACATTTTCAAAAAATTATACTTATCTAAACACCGTACGCATAAAAATAAAACTCCTAAATATTTGATACCACAACTAAAAAACAATGAATAAGCAAATACAGTTCAATTACACAAGTTTAAGACATAAGAAATACACTTTTTAGTCTCCTTCTCTTACTCTTACTGTAGTAATATATAATTACAACTTTATATACTCATATGCAGCAAATGGTAGAATATATATAACAAGGAAGCACGAACACGTTTCTAGACACGAACACTGACATAGATACGGACATGGAAATTTCTAAAATGTAGGACACAGACACGACATTGGATGTGATTTTTTTTTCATATTTTGTGCAAATGTAGCCGGTCCCAAGCCTGGGCAAAGGAGGGTTGGTGGTAGGTCGACAACCAGCCATAAAGACTGTCACTCTTTCTATGACATGGATCCTTATGAAAAATTCGTTGGAGCGTCCCTACCTAGCGACGCGCTGCGTCGACACCCAAGGGCAGTGATAAATATGCAATGGGTTTCGACACAGCGACGCCCGGTTGTGTTGAAGGACAAGCAAGGGTTTCCACATCTTGAACGAGTGTGGGTAAAGAAACTAGTCCCGGATGTAGTGATTAATCTGCAAGGGTTTCCACATCTTGGACGGGTGTGGGTAAAGAAGCTAGTCCCGCCGCATCATTGCCCGAATGTAGTGAAAAATGTGCAAGGGCAACATTTTCGACGAAGGCAGGTAAAGAAGCAAGTCCAAGAAAAAAGGATTAGAGTTGGATCTTGGAATATTAGCTCTTTGACAGGAAAATCTTTGGAGATAGTAGATACCATGATGAGAAGAAAAGACAATATAGCTTGCTTGTAGGAAACTAAGTGGACATGGGAAAGTCGTAGAGAGATTGGAGTCACATGATACAAAATCTGGTATACCGACATTGATAAACATAGAAATGTCGTAGGTATTTATTGTTGATAAGATGTTGAAGGATGATGTTGTCAAGGTCATTAGAATGGGTGATAGAATCATAGCTATCAAGGTCGTTCTTGGGGGAAAGATTTTTAACATTATTAGCGCTTATGCCCCCCCAAGTTGGCCTTAGCAAGGAGGATAAGAAGGATTTTTGGGATAACATGGATGAATTGATGCAACGAATACCGATAGAGGAGAAAATCATTATTGGGAGTGATTTAAATGGCCATGTGGGGAGTAGCAATGATGGATATGAGAGAGTTCATGGTGATTTTGGATATGGCAGCAGAAACGGAGGAGAGATGATATTATATTTTGCAGCTGTATATGATATGATTTTGGCGAACACCCATTTCAAGAAAAGAGAATCTCATAAGATTACTTTCAAGAGTGGGCACAACTGTAGCCAAATTGATTACCTCCTTACAAGGCGGGAGGATCGTAAAGTATGCAAGGACTGTAAAGTTATTCCTGGCAAAGAACTCACGACCCAACATAGGTTGGTGGTTTTGGATATTAACATGAAGATCAATAAAGGCAAGCATAACAAAATCAAGATAGCAGGATCAAGTGGTGGAATCTTAAAGGAGAAAAGAAATTGACCTTTCATGATAAACTCATCAAGGAGGGAACTTGGAACATAGAGTCTGATGTCAACACTATGTGGCATAACATGAGCTCCTGCATAACAAAAATTGCCGGAGAGGTTTTGGGGGAGTCCAAAGGTTGTGGGCCTCTACAAAAAGAGACTTGGTGGTGGAATGATGAAGTACAAAAGGCTATTAAACTGAAAAGGGAGATCTATAGGAGTTTGCCCAAATCTCGAGATGATGCAACGTTCCAGAGATACAAGCAAGCAAAGAAAGAAGCGAAAAAGGTTGTTCAGGAGGCAAGGTCTAGATACTTTGATGATATTTATAAGAAGCTGGACTAGAGAAGGGGAAAAAGATATATATAAAATGACTCGTATAAGAGAAATGAAAGGAAGAGACTTGAGTCAAGTAAAATGCATCAAGAATGAAGATGGTAGAGTATTGGTAAAGGATGATGATATCAAGAACCAATGGAGAAATTTCTTCCATAAGCTTTTTAATGGAGATACTGTAAATAATGTTAGAGACTCGTGTGACAGGGATACAAGAGATATCATTTACACACGAAGAGTTTCACATTTTGAGGTCAATAATGCCTTAAAAAGATGAAAATGAGAAAGGCATGCAGATCAGACGATATTCACATTGATGTATGGAAGAGTATTGGGGATGAAGGAGTTAGTGGTTAACAAATTTATTTAACAAGATCATGAAGGCAAAGAAGATGCCGGATGAGTGGGGAAATAGTACTATAGTCCCCATCTACAAGAACAAAGGTGATGTTCAGAGCTGCACAAACTATAGAGGTATCAAGTTGATGAGTCACACAATGAAGCTTTGGGAGAGGATTATTGAGCAGAGGTTAAGTTCTATAACGCAGATATCAAACAACCAATTTGGTTCCATGCCTAGTAGATCAACGACAAATTCCATTTTTCTAATAAGGAGGCTTATGGAGAAGTATAGGGAAAGAAAAAGAGATCTTCACATGGTTTTTATCGATTTGGAAAAGGCTTATGATCGAGTACCCAGAGAAGTGTTGTGGATGGTTTTGAACATGTATGGTAGTTCTACTGCAAGTGTGAAGACTCCTGGAGGAGAGAGACCAACATTTCCCATCACAGTTGGGGGTACACCAAGGATCCACACTCAGCTCATATCTGTTTGTTCTTGTTATGGATGAGTTGACAAAGAATGTTCAGGATGATGTTCCTTGGTGTATGTTATTTGCTGATGATATTGTATTGATTGACGAAACTAAAGATGGTTTGAATGATAAAGTTGAACTTTGGAGAAAGGCATTGGAATCAAATGGATTGATGATTAGTAGGAGCAAAACTGAGTATATGCATTGCAATTTCAGCCAATCTTGCAGTGTGAATGGTGGAGCAAGTTGGACGGAGTAGATATACCAAAATGTGATAAATTTCGTTACTTGGGCTCTATCATTCAAACAGATGGGGATGTCTAAAATGACGTTTGTCATAGGATCACTGCAGGATGGTTGAAATGGAGGAGTGCAAGTGGAGTTTTATGTGATCGGAAGATCCCTCTCAGGCTAAAAAGCAAGTTTTATAAAACTGTTATACGGCCAGCCATGCTCTATGAGAGTGAATGTTGGACGGTGAAGAAACAAGGACTCAACAAGATGAACGTGGCTGAAATGTGTATGTTGAGATGGATGTGTGGGAAGACAAGAAAAGATCGCTTGAGAAATGACTATATCAGGAATAAAATGGGGGTGGCGAGCATTGAGGACAAGTTGCAGGAGGGCCGACTCAGATGGTATGGACATGTGCAACGCAAACCGACTAATGCGCCTATAGAAAGCGATACTATTGAGGCAAGCACAATTAATAGAAGAAGAGGAAGGCCTAAATTAACATGGGAAGAGCTTATAAAGAGAGATTTTAAATCTCTACATTTCAACCGGAATATGACCCATGATAGAGCTGAATGGAAAAGAAGGATCCATGTAGCCGACCCCAACATAGTTGGGATTGAGGCTTAGTTGATGATGATGATATACATATATGTGGGTGTAACGTATGAACTGGAATTTATGTTAAGATTTGTCCATATTAATGTATCTATGCATGTATAATCTTATATGCAGATAGATGTGTCTTTATGTGTATGGTAAAAACAATATGAAGTAGAAACCTAAATGTATGTTTCATGTAAATATATATGAGTTCGTATTACTCATTTAACCAACTTATTAGCCTATAATTTGACTTGTAACCTCTGATTCAGCTTAGAATTTGCATATTGGTTCTTTTCTGACGGATTTGTCTTGTAATTGTGATTAGATCTCAGCTCTATATTAGATTTTCTCAGTAATAAGGCATAAACATCAGCTGTATATTCAACATTTGCACTCTGAAATAGGCTATGCAGCAGCAACTTCTGCAGTAATGTGTCCGGGAAGTGTCTAGGCAGTGTCCAACTGTGTCCGGGGTGCAAAAAAGGACCAAAATGAACTGGACATGTCCCAACTGTGTCCAGGAAGTGTCCGTGTCCAAAACGTGTCCGGGAAGTGTCTAGGTAGTGTCCAACTGTGTCTGGGGTGCAAAAAAGGACCAAAATGAACTGGACATGTCCCAACCGTGTCCAGGAAGTGTCCGTGTCCAAAACGTGTCCGACACGGACACAGGGACTGTGTGGAAGTGTTCGTGCTTCCTAGATTATATAAGTACTAATTTATATTATGCAGTAAACAATAGAATATATAGAATGTATTAATATTCAGTAAACAGTAGAATACACCATGTCTATATAATGTACTAATGTATTATTGTTTATAAGGCAGCAAACAGTAGAAGATATATAATGTATTAGTTTACATTATGCAGTAAACTATAGAATATATAGAATGTATTAATATCAACAGTAGAATACAGTATGTACTAATGTATTATTATATATAAGGTAGAAAGTTACAGAAATATAATATGCAACAGATAACTGGATACATAGTGTATATATTAATATATTATAGAATATATAGAATGTATTAATATTCAGTAAACAGTAGAATACACCATGTCTATATAATGTACTAATGTATTATTGTTTATAAGGCAGCAAACAGTAGAAGATATATAATGTATTAGTTTACATTATGCAGTAAACTATAGAATATATAGAATGTATTAATATCAACAGTAGAATACAGTATGTACTAATGTATTATTATATATAAGGTAGAAAGTTACAGAAATATAATATGCAACAGATAACTGGATACATAGTGTATATATTAATATATTATAATATAGAATGTATTATACAGTAATATTACATATTATACTAACTTATTATACTACAATAGACTTATATTTTTGTATTATGTTACAGCAGATGGGCTAAATCTAGCGCCCAAAAAATAGGCGGCCATAACCGGGCGCCCTAAGCAGGGTTTTAGGCGGACGCATAGGCGGACCAAGCGGGTCTTAGGCGGGCACTTAATGGCCTGCCGCCTGACAACCCGCTCAAAGCCTTAACCAGGCGGCTGGGCATGTGATCCGCTCAGGCGGGTGCCTTACACGCTTTTTGAAACACTGATTTGTAGCAACAGATGGTGGAAGACGTTTGCAGAACTCATCTGAGTCCCAACTCAGTCGCCATTATTATCGCAGTAGTTCCCCACGAGAAGCACCAATATTGATATGACACACAATAGTCGGGATAAGAGAAATGCTACACGAGTACTGCACTATAGAAGGTGATCAACATGCTTGAGACATACAGACTGCTATTCGAGCCAAATGGACGATTCTCTGCAAATGGAAAGAGTGCTAGAAATCTAAAATGGACACAAAATATATATAGCTCCAAGATGCTCCAATGCAACACACTAGACACTCTATTGAGCAAACTGAGTGGACTAATCAAGACATGGCCAATAGAGAAGATTTGATTCTAGTAGAGAGCCTTTTTTTGGCCTGACATGGGCAAGAAAGTAAAATGTTGCTAGACTGCTAGATGGCAGCCTCGGAATCTGAACCTGACAACGAAACACCTGACGAGAGCCTCTGAGATTGGGATGGTGACCTGCGCTGGGGCTATCAGAACGAGTGTGAAATCCATTCAATTCTACGCTTCATCCCTTCCACTCTAACTCTTCACTTCCTCTCTTCTCTTTTCGTCCATATCTTTCTCTCCTGTATAATCTCAAACTGCTAACATAAAATAATAGCAGTTGGGATGGACTACAAAATCAGTACGAAAAGGGTGGGGGCAATACGAGATGATGAAGAACAGGGACATGGACTGCTGAAAGGAATGTACATGTAAGAAATCAGCTACCAGTGGGATAAAAATGCTGTCAACAAATAAAGACTTCAGTCGTCCTACACAACCACGAGCTGATCATTAACAAATGTTGAGATCAGCAGCACTAAATTGATTGATTCCAAACAAGAAACAACTTTTGACAGCTGTATTACATATTGAGAAAAAGGAAAACCACCGGCATGCGGCACTTATAAATCTAACACTTCCTTTCTCCTTTTTGTGTCCTTATAAACAAATGACAATGCAGAACAGAAATAGGATTGTCTCGGCAGGAGATGGATACTGTAGCTTTCTCACGGGCACAGCTACATAAAGTAAGAAGCCAAAAGAAAGTCTGAGAGGATGACGGGTGATACGTGTGGCGGGCTGCATATTTTTCTTCTTTAATGGTTCCTTTTTGGCATGTCACAGCAACACAGCTACTTGGCAGAAAACCTATTTACTTCATCAACACCTAGCAGCCAAAGCCTATCTCCAAGCAGCCTACTTTTGTTGACGACGGTGTCGTCATGTCTTTTCACCTTTTCTTTATCATAATAAATGCACCTAGGAGTAGGCAACACACCACATCATGGTGGACAGAGTGACACTACTCCATAACATGAACATGGAGGAGGTTGAGACACACGCATGATAGGAGCCAAGCAGGTGAAGCACCCATTAGAGGACGTATGGTGTCATGGCTACTTGGACGTACAGGACAGGAGGGCTGCTATTTGAGAAGATCAAATATCAATACATATTAAACATGAAGTGCATGTGGTAGATGGGGCACAATGCCCTGCAGAAAACAACCTATGGCAAGGTAACCACCTGTGGGCAGATGCCTACTCTCTCTTGTTTTACTATTAGGGTTCTATACCCGCTCTGATATCATGTGGGAAGTAAGATAGTAGGCGGCTAAACATATATAGGCCATACACATAATTAACTCAATAAGTAATCACACTAAAAATGACTGTTTTTTCAACCTGCATACTAATAGAAAACTTAGTGCAAAGAACCACCACACAAAACTACAGTTGTTACAGGTATAACTGCTTCAACGAACATGTTTTAGACGTGCACATACCAATATTGTTGCCATAGATGTCACTGAAAATACCACGGAGACCTGAACGGCAATGCCCATCCACCCATAAAGGGACGGTACATGCACGTACAGGACACCTGCTGATTAGCTGATGAGATTGGAGGCATAGTTATCTAGGCTCTTGCCTGAGCTCCACCTAGGCTCGCCTAGGCCACCTAGGCTCTAGGTGGTCCGCCTCAATCTGAGCGCCTAGGCTTTTAGATATCTAAAGTGGATGCCTAAGGCCTTTTAGGCCCAAATTAAGACACCTGAAGACAAAATTAGCATAGATTAGGTCGGAATTTGGTCAAATTAGATGATGTTTAGTTATTTTTGGGAAGAACTAGATCTAATATAGGCCAAATCAGATCTAACTTGGCTAGATTAGGTCTGATTTGCGGGAAACATGTCTGATGTTGGGAAATATCTTATTTGAGGGAATTAGATCTGATTTCTCTAAATTAGGGCTCATTTAGGTCAATGTAATACAAACTAGGTGAAGTTATGTCTGAATGGTCATTTTATGCCAAAATCGGTCTGGCTTTGGCCAAATTAGGTAAGATTGAGTTAAATTAGGTCCAATTTAGATCGTGTTAGGTCAAATTATGGCCGAATAGGTTTATCTTAGTTCGTGACAGGTGTGATGTAGGTGAAGTTTTGATCGATTAAGCTTAGGGATAAGCAATACAAATGTACATAATGATGTACATATTTGAATATAATTGAATGTATACACAAAATCATTTATATATGTAAAATATAAACAAATATGAAGAACGCCTAGAAACGCCTAGGCTTTCGCCTGGGCGCCTAGGCCTCCTAGGCTTCCCCTAGGTGGGAAGGACCGCCTAGCCGCCTAGACAACTATGATTGGAGGTGGGTGGTCGATGGTGGACACCTATTATCTGCCATCCCTAACATGAGCTGACATTAATTCTGTCGTTAATTTGGTTTGTTGATACACCAACAAGACTAATTTTACTGAATTCTATATGCCACGTACTAGGTTTTCTAAAATCATCTCCTAGTAAAGGGATGATGGAAAAAATGGACAAGTGTGGATGAATTGACGTTGATATCATTGTGTGATAGGCAATTCTTTTTAATATTGCATAGTAATATGGTGTAGCAAGAAGAACAAATATATTTAGGTTCAATGTTGAAGCTGAATATAGGGCTATGATATTGACCCATTCTGCATTTGTGATGATGTGGGCTAAGATGCTAAGAGCATATCTGCAAGAGTTTAAGACTACTACACCTGTGCATATATTGTGAAAAAAAAGCCTCCATCAATATTACTAGAATTTGGTTTGATGAAATAACAAAAAAAAATCCAGTTATCATTATCTAACGAAGGCTGTTACACGGTTATGCCATCATATCAATATTCCCTATAGAGTCTTTATTCAAGGAATTGTTTCCATACTCTGAACCTCACAAAAGAGAAGCTGTGTAGGTAGGCGTTTGTGCTCCACCTTGAGGGGAGAGTATTAAGGATTTTCTTTTATTCTTTTGTCATCTATTTAGTTTTTATTCCTTTTATGTTTGGTGATGTTAGAAATATAAGTCATATCATATACGGGCTGGAGTCTGTAGGCCCATTATATAGTCTCTAGTCTAGTCTAGTCAGGTCTGGAAGTCTCTAGAGTCAACTCCACCCTCTCCTATATAAAGGAGAGGGGTCTCTCTTGTAAACATAACATCATAACACAATACTGTGAATATTATAGTCTATCCATTCTTTCCAACATGGTATCAGAGCCTTCTTTCTAGGGACTCTAATCCTAAAGAGAAAGCAATGTTTGCGGCCACCGTCATGGCCAGCTGCTTGTAGGCCCATCTCCATCACCCTCTCTGAAGGGTGATCTCCGTTGCCTTCTCTCTCTGAAGGGCCTTCATCATCCAGATCTGAAAGTACAATTTTCATCGTCATCTATCTAGATCTGGATCCATATCCAAATCCATCATCCCTATGTGTCCGTCTTCCGTCTTTCATCTTTTATCTTCCCCAAGCACAAGGTTCAGCTGCTCCAGATTGAAGCTGTCATCTTTCTTGCATCATTAAGATCAACAACCCCATGGTGGTCTCTTCCATGGTCGAATTCATCTCCACCATCCGTGCTCCACCATCTGGTCCGTCATCCTCATAGCGGTGGAAGTCATCTCCACCACCCAGATTGTCATCTCCATCATCATCGTCATCCATGGTGGAAGTCATCCCCAACTGAATCAACGTCTTCATCATTCAGATCGTCATCTTGGAGGCTTATTTGTAGAAGATATGTCATCCATGAAATTAGGGTTAGATGTTTCTAACTTTTTTCCCATAAATCTTCCCTGGCGGCATGGAACATAACATGTTCCTCTACACACCGTATGTCTTCATGAGGTAGTACACATTTTCATCCAGTATGCAAGTCACACGCCATGTTGATATCCAACACGCCTTGTTGACGAGAGGCAGAGTTACGCCTCCGACAAGTCACACGACGTGTCCATCACTGACATGCCGTGTTGTCCACATTATGTCAGAAATCTGCAGTGTTTGTACACGACGTGTCCATCAACCAACACGTCGTGTCTCTCACAGTCAGTTCATACATCTTCGACGGTTAAACTCCGTGTCACCATTAGGGTTTGCAACTCAATTAACGGTGGCTAGATCTTCAAGGTACGTGTTCTAGATCCTTCTCCAGGCATCTTCAAAGCTTAGATCAGAAGCTCCCCAACAAGGAAATATTTTTTTTGTCGGATCCGATTTTTTTTTGCGGGGCTCCGCCCTTGCACCCTTAAATTTCTTGGCCTAATAGCTGAAAAAATCTACTTTTCAGGTTGGGAAAAAATCCATTTATTTTCTTATCCCAATCTTGTGATCGGGTCATCTACTACATGGAATCCAGTTATTGATTCTACTACTCCGGTGATATCAAGCCAATCCTTTTTTAGTCGTTTCTTCCCTCTCCGCCCCATGTTCACTAATGTCACAAGGGAGTTTCTCTTTGTCTTTGTCCACCCCAACCACTTTCGCCGTCTCTTCGTGGTTGGTGCGCGAGGGAGATATAGAGGAGATGAGAAGATGAGGATGAGAAGAGTAGAGGTGCTAAAAAGAGGAAAGAGAAGAAGAACGTTGTCTACAAATGGTGTCTTGTGTACCTAACGTGTTGTCCAGATCTCACTCCAGTTCAAGGCCAATGTCGTCCGTCCTCGCCAGTCAGATTCCAAGTTGCCAAGCATTAATCTGTCATTCAGAAGTCATTGACCGACCTAAATCACACATCTAAAAAGGAGTGGGTCTAGAGTAGTTGGACTCTTAAATTTATAACCTGACACTCAGACCCTTGCAACTATTATATGGGGTTCGATGTTGTAGATCGAGGTCGAACCACAGGGACGAGTAACGATGAGTGCTAAGAACGTAGAGTCTTATCTCAGTTACACCGTCCAAGAAGGTAGATTAGATAATGTTCCTTAAGGAACGATGTTACTTCAACCAAGAAAAACAAATAAAAGAAAAGTTAAGAAAGTAAAACAAGAGAAAAAAAACAAGCAAGTGTTGTATTTGAATAGGGACTTGGATTGGGTTTCACCTACTAAGATCTCTCACCCACAATGCAATACTCACATCCATTGTATACCCTTAGCAAGATTAAAAGCAATCATCATACATGTCTATTCCCTCCTCTCTCGAGCTTAGGATAGATCTACATGTAATTGTATTGGATGATGAAAAGGTTTACAGTGCATTCTCTTATATATGATAAGAGAAGAGATACAAAACAGAGATGAGCAAGATGAGACTAAACCACACAAGTAAAAACATAAGTGAGGCACATGCTAGACACCAAGGAACGAGGTGACCGATACCGACGCCGTTTCGACAGCTTGGAAATAGGTATTTACCGGTATACCGACGGAAATACCGACAAATGCAATCCTGGCCGTTTCGACGCCAAAATGAACGAATTAATTTATGAAATTTTACAGGTGTAATCTCTACACCTAAATGCATCATTTTATGCAATAAAATTCTATATTGGGTGTGGGGGAGGGGGGGTCCATCATGGGGGAGGTAAGAAATCCGTCCTGTTTCGTTGGGATTTCGATGAAGGATTTCGATGACAAAATGTAGGAATTAAGATATGAAATTTTACTAGCACAAACCACACACTTAAATACACACAATTATGCAATAATATACAATTTACAATATATGAATAACATATCTACTTACAACTCACATTAGCTGTATGTTGAGTGGCGCGCTGGTTCTCCATACAGTAATGAGTTGATATTACTGAGATATTGCGGCCATGACATGCACATCCTATAAAGGTGGTTGTATGTAGTCACATGCTCCTCATACACATCATTATTGGCAAATTATATGAAGTTCCATGTTGCTCATTCATGTGCGATACTGTGTAAGTGTATAATACTCGTTTGTATTATATTCACATTACTCTTTAGTAAAACATCTTCTACTAAACATAAATAAGTAACTAATTATATCAATACTAATTGTAATATGTTAGACAGATTGTATGATAATAGTAATTAAGAGTGTTGTAAGTAGGTAGATCTAGTGATAATATTGTAGATCTATATAATATACTTATAGATGTATGTATAGTTCGCGTAAACATATATAATTGGAGTAATATTAGGCTTTGGCGGTAAAAAATAATTTTTTTAGGTGAAAATTGAAGAAAAAAGTAGGAAAAAGAGATGGAGAGGTTGCTAATGGTAGAAATGAAAGAGATTAGTTATAATTACCTTGATTTGGGTTGGTATTAGCTCCAATCGCCAAAAATCATCCAAATGCACCTTCTTTTCTCCTCCCAATAAGTAACTACAGTCATTCTCGCAAAAAACGGTATACCCATCGGTATACCGCCGGTTTCGGTCGGTACAGTGAAGTAAGTAGTGCATTTTGCACCGAAATCATCGAAACATGGCGGTATGGGCGGTATACATGTCGGTATATCGGTATTTGCGATCCTATCGGTACGCACGCATGTTTCCGTATCGGTACGCGTCGGTATCGGTATTTCGGTCGAAATACCGGCGGTACGGGCGAAACTTCATTCCTTGCTAGACACATGACACTCAATGAAACATAAACATATCTCTATACTCCCCCTCAAGCTAGAGCGTAGATGTCAAACATGCCCAACTTGTGTACTAGAGTCTGGAAGCGAGCCTTGGGAAGAATTTTGGTCAAGATGTCCGCTACTTATTGCTCAGTGCTGAGATATGGAGTACAAATACGACTAGAAAGAACAGTCCTGCGGATAAAGTGGCAATCGACCTCTATATGTTTTGTCCTTTCATGAAATGTCGGGCTGCTCACAATAAAAATAGAAGCCTTGTTGTCACAAAACATCAGTATGGGACTGGAGTAGGATATGTCAAATTCCTTGAGAAGACTATGGACCCACAAAAGTTCACATGCAGTGTGGGCCATGTAACTAGATTGCCACCCACAAATGTGCAATAGCCAGATGTAGATTTACGATTAAACCGACTTCCTGCATAGTCAGAATTTGAAAAACCTAAGAGGTTGCAATGGTCGTGCTTCTTATATAATAATCCTTTGCCTAGAGAGCTTTTTAGATAACGCAAAATGTGACATACGTCCCAATGGCACTGCCATGGTTTGTCAAGATACATGCTTATGAATACTACAACAGTAGTAAGATTAGCTCTCGTGATAGTGAGATAAATAAGCGTGCCAATAAGTCTTCTGAATTGGTGGTGATCAACATAAGGGGGAGAGGTTTCATCATATCAATCCGTATTTGGGTCAAGAGGGGTGTTGGTTGGTTTACAACCAAGCATACCAGTTTCTTAGAAAAGATCAAGGACATATTTTCGCTGGGAAAGGCACAATCTTGCATATTATCTGGATACCTCAATGCCTAAAAATATCTCAGCTTTTCGATATCCTTGGTGACAAAGTGTTTTTCCTAGTTTTAGTAGCTTGAATGCCCAAGGTATCACTGCCATATAAGATAATATCATCAACATAGACAATAAGAATGACTAGCCCGACCACAGTTTTGCGGATAAATACAGAATGATCTGAATGGGAAACGACGGAAGCCAAAATTTACTAAGATCTGACTAAGCTTGTCGAACCAAGAACGAGGGCTTTGTTTTAGGCCGAAAGTGGCCTTTCTCAGTTTACAAACTCGTGAGGAAGACTCCCCCTGAGCAACAAATCCCGATGGTTGCTCCATGTAAGCTTCTTCCTGCAAGTCTCCATACAGAAACACATTTTTGACGTCTAACTGAAATAGGGGCCGTTCTTAGTTGACAACAACAGAAATGAGAATTCTAACAAAATTTAATCTTGTTACATGAGAAAAAGTTTCAAAGTAGTCCACATTATAAGTTTGTGTGTAACCCTTTGCTATAAGACAAGCCTTTAGTCGCTCAATCGTACCATCTAGTTGATATTTAATGGTGATGACCCACCGACATCCAACAGTAGACTAGGAAGCAGAACGATCCACAAGCTCCCATGTCTTGCGATCAGAGAGTGCTTGCATTTCATGTTCCATAGCTTGTTTCCATGCAGGAATGAGAAGAGCTTCTTCAACAGTTTTGGGAATAGAGAAAGCAGAGATAGCAGTAGTGAAGCACGCAAAACTGTCATTCAGATTAGAAGACGGGAATAAATGACTAATAGGACTTTCGTGTAGGAACGAACACCCTTGCGCTGACTAATATGTAGGTGTAAGTCATAGGTTACCTCAGTGGTGGTATAGTCATCCACAAAAGGAGGAATTGGTTGTAGAGGGGCTGTGAAGGGAGTACTTGTCTTGTTTCTTCACTTGTAAACTTGCACAGGACGGGCTTCAAGTGACAGCTCAGAAGAGGGCACAATCTCAACAACATCAGGCAACAACGTGGGTACCAACATATCACTGGAGAGTGATGCTCCGTCATTAGAGTAATATGACATATGCTAAAAAAAGACTACATCAGCACTCACAAACCATTGCTTCAGAATAGGATCAAAGCATCGATATCCTTTTTGGGTTCTAGAATATCCCAAAAAGATACACTTGGTGGAGCGAGGATCAAGTTTTGTTAACTCCGGGTGTAGGTTTTTGACAAAACAAGTACACCCAAAAATGCGGGGAGGGACAAAAAAGTTGGGCATCAAGAAAAAGAATGTTGTAGGGAATTTGATTGTGCAAAACAGAAGATGGCATGCGATTGATAAGATAGCACGCCATAAAGACAACCTCAGGCCAAAAACATTGATGAACTTTATAATGAAGAAGTATCGTGCGAGCAACCTCTAACAATTCGCGGTTTTTCCTTTCAGCAACTCCATTTTGTTGTGGAGTGTAGGGGCATGTAGTTTGGTGTAGCGTGCCACGGACATAACAAAAAGATGTCACCGATTTTTGCGTAAATTCAAGGGCATTATTTGTGCGGAAAACTTTAATGGGTTTGTTGAATTGTGTCTGTACTTCAGAGAAAAAGACGCTAATATTATCCAAAATCATGCTGCAATCTTTTAGTAAAAACAACCAAGTAGCACGAGAGTAATCATCAATGAAGGTCATAAAGTATTTCACTCCAGAATGGCTAGGAATAAAACACATACCCCAAATATCTGCATGAATATTGTCAAAAATGCCTTTAGAGCCAATATCTTTCTTGGCAGGAAACATAGTACGAGTTTGTTTACCCAACTGACAAGATTCACAAGAAAATGTTTTTTTAGATAAAGCAGGAAATACATGTTTCAGTTTTGTAGCAGAGGGGTGACCAAGCCGGTGGTGCCATTGGAGCCCCATCACTGATGTTGACAGAAGAGCAGACGCCGCTGGTGGTCCATCCAGATAGTAGAGTACGTCTGGTCCCTCATGGCCCTGAACCAATCCTTGTCTTTGTGCGGAGATCCTTCAAAACACAACCAGAAGGATCAAATTTAATGGAGCATTGAAGATTTTTCACAGTCTTACTGACAGAAAGCAGGTTAACATGAAATTTTGGGATATATTATAGAGATTTCAGATGCAATTTACGAGACAAGGATACAATGCCAATGCATTAAACGGAAGTTTTAGAACCATCAACAACAATATCAGGTGGAATCTGAGTAGTTTTAGTAAGTGTAGAAAATAAGTTGATATCACCAACCATATGAACCGATGCGCCAGAGTCGATGCACCATTTATTGTTACCAGCAGAAGGAGAGGCTAGCAAAGCAGGAAGATCCAGTAGCGGACGTAGATGGAAGCTGAGACATGCGTTCTTGAAAAAAATTGTCGAATTCGGAGCAAAGCCACTTAGGTGAAGGCGTTGCAGGTGGATGTTCAGTGTAGTAGTATCAGTTGAAGTCTCTGCAGATGCTTGGTTTGCGCAAGCAGGTTTACCGTGCTTGATCCAACATAGATCTTCATTGTAATTGTCTCGGCCACAAAAGTTACAGAAGTGAGGACCAACAGGTTGTCCTCGACCAGTAGCAGTAGAAGATGGGCGTCCACTGTTAGTAGGGAGATGACCTCCACGACCACATCCTCGATTGCGTCCATGGCCGGAATCAGCAGTGCAAACAACCAGAGCAGGGTGTTCGATTGCAGGGGTGGAGGTCATAGATGGAAGTCTTTGAACACGCTTGAGGACATCCAGAAGAGAATCTGGTCGACCACCCTAGAAAAGGAAGCTGGAAGGGCGGCCAAAAATTGGACGAGTTGCAGTTCATTGCATTGCTTATGGGCTTCTTTGATGTCGGTTGCAAAGGATGATAAAATTCATATTCATTCCAGAGGGCAGAGCATTGATTATGAAAATCCTCAACAAAAGTGTCAGATGAAAATTCCTTCTTGGCCAAAGTTTTGAATATTTCAAAGACTCTCTTGGGATTTTGCTGATGAGAATATACGTGAGATAGTCGATCCCACATTGCCTTAGCATCATGAAGACAAAGTAAGGACTGGTTAATCCATGACTCGATGCTATTAAGAATCCAAGACATAACATCATAGTCATCTTTGGACCATTGTGTATAAGTTTGCTTGCTTTTCTCATCCGCCGTAGCAACAAGGGCAGCTGGGGGTTCAATAGTGATATGAGAATGACGACCTTGTGCTTTGACATACAAGACGAAAGACGTCGACCAGAGATGATAGTTGGAGCCATCAATTTTAACTGTGATAACACACAGGGAACGAGGAGGCTCAACAAATGCCATGGTGAACAGATCTGAAGCTGAACAAGTAGAGAGGTCTGCTGGTGTAGCAGTAGTAGAACCCACCAACAAAGATTAGCAGATCTGAAGAAACCCGCTATGGGGCAGTAGAGCATAGCTGTTGATCTGATGCATCATATCAGAAGAGACCCGTTACAGGCATAATAACTGATAAAGGAACCTACGCCGTCATGAGGAGAATCAAGATCCCACCATGAGGCGTAGGTAGAAGAAGCTGAAGATTCAGGGGACTCTCAACATGCAATGATGATTGCTGTCTAGAGACATCAAGGACGTAGAGTAGTAGTGTTAGGAAGGGAGGAGGTTAGATGAGGATGATAATGGGTGATGTGATTGGTGGTAGGGGGAAGGAAATGGATCGGGCTTGGAAAATGGAGGAGAGGGTAGTAGCAGGAGGGAGGAGTTGGAGGGAGGATGAGGGGTGGGGCTGTTGGGTGGGTGTGGCGACGGGAAGAGGGAGAGGATAGGGAGGCGGTGTCGGCGGGGAGAGGGTGGGAGGGGTGGGTCGGCGGCTGAGAGGGGGGTTGGGAGTGGCTGCAACGGGCTGGGGGGGAGGGGACAACAATGACGACGGTGTGGGGGAGCGGGTTGGCGGCGGCGGGGGTGGGGGGCGACTAGGTCATGGAGAGGGTAGGGTTAGAACTTGCACGGGGGGGAGGGGAACCTACTCTTGATACCATATAGAGAGTTGGATGTAATTGTATTGGATGATTAAAAGGTTTACAGTGCGTTCTCTTATATAGGATAAGAGAGAAGATAAAAAACAGAGATGAGCAATATGGGACTAAACCACACAAGTAAAAACATAAGTGAGACACATGCTAGGCACATGCCACTTAGTGAAACATAAACATTTCTCTATAGATGGCAAACAAACAATCACAAAGATAACAATATGATCATTAGCTTAAGCATTCCAACATTCTCATGCATTCATGCAACTCCATAACACTTAGATAGAGTTAAAACTACTCTTTGGAGGCACTAACAATTAAACATCACAACATGGTAGCTAAGAAAGGGCAAAGAAGAACTATGGAAGCAGGGGATACACCATGACCAAAGGATGGCCATCGAAGAAGGGGATACACCATGACCAAAGGATGGCCACAACCGATGGTCTGTTCCTCCTTCCCGAAACTTGGCGTGGTTGCGATAAAGAACAGATCTCTGTCCTCCTTCCGTCGAGGGAGAACTTCGAACAGGGAGCAGGCGGATGGAACGGGGGCAGGCGTCAATGGACTCTTGTCCTCCTTCGCTGCCACCCGATGGCGGTGGCGACGGGCGGTGGTGAGCTTCTTCTCTAGCAACGCTTCGTTGTCCTCAACAATGCGTGATCCCCTGTACGTTGCCCGAGGTCTTGTATTTATAGGCGCCAGGACGGGGGTCCTTTACTTGTGCCCCAAGCGTACGAGGTATCTTCCTTGTATCACGTGTCTAACGGTCTTGAGTGACCTGTTCTGTTAGCTCTGCCATCGGTCGGGTGGCTGCCATCTTCGGCCTTCAGCTGACGAGTCTGCCCCGCCATCGGTCGTTGGTGCAGACGGACCACCAGTTGGCGAGGTCTGAGTGACCATCATCTGCCGCCTCTGCCTGACCATCGACTGGCGGCATGGACATGCCACCGGTTGATCACGCAGGCAAGCCTTCAGTTGGCCAAGCAGGCAAACCTTCGATTGGCGAGTCTGGTGGACCACCGACTGATGGGTGGTGGTGGTATATAATGGCCGTGCAACCTTACCATTTGACGTCAGGCGATGGGGGCGCAGACTGCCCATGGAAACATCGGCTGAGATCCGATGGTTTGTTGTTGCTTGCTCTGAAGTAGCCATCGGTTGTGCAAACCGATGGAGGTCTTGTTCTTTGATTGCACCTACTTGAAATGTTCTTGTTACCTGTTTATGGTGGGGATAGAGGGAGTCATAATGTGCAAGGTAAAGGAAAAGTGAATATAAATTCGCATGAAGATAGAGAAATAGAGCTGAAATAAGGCATGTAGTATCCACAAAATTGGATGTTATCAATCATCCTCTCGCATCGTCAGCTGAAGAAGATGATTCCTCAGGTCAATTGGAAGTTCATCGACGCTCTACTTCAGGCGAATATGTTTCTTCATCGGCCATTCTACTCTGGCAACGCTTCAGTCTTCTAGTATATTTGAACATCTTGGATTGTATGCAAATCGTTGTGTGCCGGTCCGACACCTATTTTTTGCAGAAGATCATTCGGTCAGCTACGTCAAGTTGTTCGTCCGTGCCTTCTCAAGCACATTGTTTGTGCCCACGTTGATATTTGTCTGTGCCATGTCCATCATGTTGATGTCTGTCCGTGCCCACGCTGATGTTTGTCCGTGTGAAACACGTTGATGCTCATCCGTATCCTGTAAACACATTGATGTTCGTCCATGCCATGTCAATTATGTTGATGTTTGTTCATGCCATCACGTTGATGTTCGTCTGTGTTCCATCAAGCATGTTAACCGTCCAGGCTACCATGACGGTCTTCTCCTGCAAACTACTTCAACGAAAGTAGCAACTGAGTTCGTGACTCAGATGATCTTCGCATGTACCTTCAACATGCTCCAAGATTCCGACCTAGTCAAAGCTCCATATGTTTCAAAGAGTCGGTGTTTATCAATCTCTCTCAGAAATCAAATGTTAATCAATTTTAGGGGAAGCTTCAGAGTCAAAGATGCCAGAGATATTTGTGACAGAGTCAGGAATTGCAGAAAGCTCAAGGGTTGCACAACGTGTGCACCCTCATATATATATTACTGAGACAATTACAGAGAGGTCCATATATAAAGGAAAAATAACAAAACAAATAACATGCTATGTAAAATAGGAAATATATATATATTGTAACACTCCCCCTCAAGTTGGAGCATAGATGTCAATCATGCCCAACTTGTCCAGCAGCATGCAAAACTGTTTCTTAGCCAAGAGCTTGGTGAAGATATCAGCAACTTGGTCTTCAAATCTTGTGAATGGAGTGCATATCTTGCCAGCAAGAATAGATTCTCTGATAAAGTGGCAGTCAACTTCAATATGTTTGGTGCGCTCATGATAGACAGGATTATTTGCAATGAAGATGGCAGCTCGGTTATCACAATGCATAGGAATGGCCGATGAAGACTCAATCCCAAATTCTTTCAGAAGAGAACGCACCCACAGTAACTCACAAACAGTATGGGCCATGGCCCTGTACTCAGCCTCAACACTAGATCTGGCCACTACATTCTGTTTCCTTCTCCTCCAAGTGACAAGATTGCCCCCTACAAATGTACAATAGCCAGAAGTAGATTTTCTATCAACTTTGCTGCCTCCATAATCAGAATCAGAATATCCTTCAAGAACACAGTGCCCATTCTTTTTATAATGAAGTCCCTTGCCAAGAGATTTTTTTAAGTATCTCAAGACTTGGCATGCAGCATCCCAGTGGCATTGTCTGGGTTTGTCGAGGTATCTACTAAGAAGACCCACTGCAGTAGCAATATCAGGACGAGTAACAGTTAAATAGATCAATTTACCAATCAACCTCCTGAATTTTTTATGATCAGTAGACATAGCAGAAGAATCATCATCCCAATTGACATTGGGATCAAGAGGAGTATCTGCAGGTCTCGCACCAAGCATACCAGTCTCCTGCAGGATATCAAGAACATACTTTCTCTGCGAAAGAACCAAGGCATTAGAATTTCTAGAGACTTCTATGCCAAGAAAGTACTGGAGTCTGCCTAGATCTTTGGTAGCAAAATGCTTGCCCAAATGATCTTTGGTAGCCTGAATACCAAGAGTGTCGCTACCAGAAATAATAATGTCATCAACATATACAATCAGAACAGTAATACCAGCAGAAGTCTTTTTTGTGAAAACAAAATGGTCAACTTGTGACCTTAGAAAGCCAAAATCAATCATGATCCTGCTCAACTTATCAAACCAGACACGAGGACTCTGCTTGAGTCCATAGATGAACTTTTTAAGCCTGCATACTTTGTGAGACTCCCCCTGAGCAACAAACCCAGGAGGTTGCTCCATATACACCTCCTCCTGTAAGTCACCATACAGAAAAGTATTTTTCACATCAAGCTGCATGAGAGGCCAATTTAGATTCACAGCAACAGAAAAAAGAATCCTGACAGAGTTAAGGCGAGCAACAGGAGAAAAGGTCTCAAAATAATCAATGCCATAAGTCTGAGTATATCCCTTCGCAACAAGCCTTGCCTTCAACCGCTCAACCGTACCATCATGTTGATATTTGACTGCATAAACCCACCTGCAGCCTACAGGCTTACACTGAGGAGGTGGATCCACCAGCTCCCAAGTGTCTCTGTCAGTAAGAGCAAGCATCTCATCATTCATAGCAGATGTCCAAGCGGTACTTTGCAAAGCTTCCTGAACATTCTTAGGTACAGCCACAGCAGATAAGGCAGATACAAAATTGCTGGAATGAGTATTTAGATGAGCAGTAGACACACACTGAGCAATGCTATGAGAAGTGCAAGAACGAGTACCCTTACGGAGAGCAATAGGTATGTCAAGATCAGAGTTTATCTCAGGTGCAACAGAACCTTCTGGAGGAGAAGATTGGTTGTCTTGGGGGGGTACATGTGTGGAAGGTGCTTTATTCCTGCGATGATAAACAATAAGAGGAGGGTCTTGCTTTGCATTAATCTCAGTATCAGTGCGGTCAGGCATACAGTCAGAAATAACAGGTAAAGGAGGAGCCAGAATGTCTGTCTGCAAACTATCTCCTGCTGAAGTATAATACGGTGTATCCTCAAAGAAGACAACATCACTACTGGTAAACCACTTCCGAGTGTTGGGATTATAACATCTGTAACCCTTTTGAGTGCGAGAATAGCCCAAAAAAATGCATTTAGCAGCTCGAGGAGATAGCTTATCGGAAATAGGTCCAACCAACCAAACAAAACAGGTACACCCAAAAATTCTAGGAGGCACAGGAAACAGGGAGATGTCAGGGTGCAAAACCTGGAAGGGAATTTTATTCCCAATAGCAGATGATGGCATCCTATTAATCAGAAAACATGCAGTCAAGATAGCTTCAGGCCAATAAGAGCGGGGCACATGAGAATGCATCATTATTGTCCTGGTAACTTCTAATAAGTGCCTATTCTTTCGCTCAACAACACCATTTTGCTGTGGGGTATAAGCACACGAAGTTTGGTGAAGAGTACCCACAGATTTACAAAAAACAGCCACATCTTGCTTAACAAATTCTAAAGCATTATCAGTGCGAAAAGTTTTAATAGGCAAGCCAAACTGCGTCTTTATTTCAGCAAAAAAATATTTAATAGTAGACAACACTTCAGACCTACTTTTTAACAGAAACAGCCAAGTAGTCCTCGAAAAATCATCAATAAACAGAATGAAGTACTTGTAACCAGACAAGCTTGGTACATTGCATGGACCCCATACATCAGAGTGAACTAAATCAAAAATGTTTTTACTGCTCACAGTACTACGTCTAGGATACACAGTACGAGTTTGTTTCCCTAGTTGGCACGAATCACACTGAAAATGACAACTGCCAATATCAGGAACTAAACTACGCAGCTTCTCTGAAGAGGGATGGCCCATCCTGTAGTGCCACTGGAGAGCAGAAACAGAAGCAGATAATGCAGATACCACAACAACTTTCTCTGATCTAGGTAACTGGTCCAAGTAAAACAACCCATCAACACCTTCATACCCCCACCAATCTTCATCCTGGTGTGAAGGTCCTGAAAAACGCATGAATCCAGGAACAAATGTCAGGCTACACTTTAAACTCCGTAAAATTTTGCTGACAGATAATAGGTTAAGAGGAAATTTGGGCACATATAAGGCAGATTTGAGGCCACAGTGAGAAATAATATCACCAACTCCAAGGACTGACGACTTAGAGCCATCAGCAAGCATAACAGAAGAATGTCGGGCAGGTGCAAATATATGTTTAAATAAAGATCTATTTCCAGAAATATGTGCAGATGCACCAGAGTTTATCACCCATTTGGTATTACCAGAAATAGAAGGTGAGGAGGAGCTCAGGAAAGCAGTGTCATAACCAGAAAAGGCAACATGTGCTCCACTCGTAGATGCAGCAGGAGAAGATCCAGCACGCTCAAGGAGAAGACGCTCCACCTTAGCACGGATGTAGTCTGCGGTAGCCCCCGCGGGCTCTGGTGCAGGTGTCTTAGTAGCACCCTCAGACGCAGTAGAATCAGCCGCAGCATTGGCCCACGCCGACTTACCATACTTTTCCCAGTATTTTTTCTCAATATGGTTAGACCGGCCACAGAAAGTACACAGGCGTTGTCCTTGCTGAGGACGTGCAACAGTAGAAGGCGGGGCAGCAGGAGGAGCTCCTCGTCCAGCACCAGGTCCACGCCCCCGGCCGGCACCCAGGGGAGGACGACCATCATTGGAGCGGCCACGGCCACGGCCACGACCACGCCCGCCCCAAGCGGTCAAAGCAGTAGAGTCTCCAGTCTCAGGAGGCGGAGACGGTGTCGATGACGGAAGGCGCTGGAGACGCTTGTAGGCAGTCTGCAAGGTAGGGAGTGGATCACTCGCCAATATCTGATCTACCACTCCAGTATATGACTCAGGTAAGCCACTGAGAAACTGAATCAGCTGAAGCTCCGCCCGCTGTTTTTGCATAGTAGCTAAATCAGTGGACAGCGGGTGATACATCTCCAACTCACCCCACAGACCAGTGAAGGTGGAGAAGTAGTCTGAAATGTCAGAACCATTGAACTGTAGGCGCCCCAGTTGCTTTGTGATATCAAAGACTTTCTTTGGATTTTCACTATGCGAGTAGGTACTGGCGAGCTGATCCCACATCTGCTTCGCCGTAGGCAGCTGAAGAAGAGTGACGCTAATCTTCTCAACGGAGCTGTTGAGAATCCACGTCATGACGGCCGAGTCATCACGAACCCAATCATCAAAAGCCTTGATGTCCTTTGCATCCACCTCCTCTGCAGGCTGAGGCGGACCCGTCCGAATCAAGTGAGAGTACTTCCCTTGTGATTTGGCAAAGATCACAAAGGAACATACCCACAACTGGTAGTTGCGCCCGTCAAGCTTAACAGTAGTGACTTGACGACGCGACTCTCTCCACATGTCATCCCCAGAAGACGCCATGAGTATATGCAGGAAGACAGGCACAGGTAGGCATAGACAGAAGACGGACTACGCCGTCAGACAGGCAGAAGCAGGCAGAAATAGGTCACCGTGGACCTCTCACATACGCACTACGCCAAAGCGTAGCAGAGAACCCGGAGGCCGAAGCTTACACGGGCAGGCAGGCAGGCACAAACAAGCACGAACCGACGGTAACCCCTTAGACGAACAATGCGCTGATCTCCCCCTGAAGACTGATCTAGTCCAGATCTACCAGTGGGTCAGTGGTCCCGTAGAAAACGACCACCCAACAACGCACCTGTTGTGCGAACAACAACTACGGTTGCTCAAGCACTAGCGGTGCACCACGCCAGGAGGCAAGACGGAACCACGGAGAGACCTGTGGCCCGCTGGAGACGGCCGGCCGGAGCTGCGGCGGCCCTGGCTAGGCCAGCGGCGGCGGCCTGGCTGCTGCCGGGCGGCGAGCCGCGGGGGGGGGGGGAGGAGAGAGAAGGGAGGGAGGGAAGCAAGGACGGCTAGGTTAGAGCCTGCTCTGATACCATGTGACAGAGTCAGGAATTGCAGAAAGCTCAAGGGTTGCACAACGTGTGCACCCTCATATATATATTACTGAGACAATTACAGAGAGGTCCATATATAAAGGAAAAATAACAAAACAAATAACATGCTATGTAAAACAGGAAATATATATATTGTAACAATATTAAAGTAGGGGGGAGCGCACATGTCATGCTAAGTCAAGGGGATATTTGTCATGTTTTAGTTTTAGCTTCTTTTTTCTCTGTCTTGTTTCCGTCTGTCATCCAATCTAGGCATGCGATTCTCCCATGCTCCAACTTGCGGGGGAGTGTTAGAAATATAAGTTCATATATGGGCAGGAGTCTGTAGGCCCATATAGAGTCTAGTCTAATCAAGTGTAGTCAGGTCTGGAAGTCTTTAGAGTCAAGTCCACCTCTTATACAAAGGAGAGGGGTCTCTCTTGTAAGGTGGACTTTATTCTAGAGACCTCTAGACCTGACTAGACTTGACTAGCCTAGACTCTATATGTATCTGCAGACTCCGGCCCATATATGATATGACTTATATTTCTAACAGGTGATAGACAACATGTTGTTGCCTCATAGTGGTTGGCTGGTATTCCTGGTCCTAGTTAGCAGATGATGTTTCTGCAGGGCCGGACTTGTAGATAGGACAAATGTCTTGTACCATGATATATTCAGATACCAGACTCTTGTTTTACATTATACATGATATATTCAGATACATCTATTGGGCCACTTCTTTTCTGCATCACCATTCAGTATACCTCTTTCTCAAACAATTCTGTTTTTTGAGTTGGGTAAAGGTGGTTGCATCTTTCCTATCTAGGAATGTCTCCTATCCTCTCATGTTTTAGCTACTCCATGAAGTGCTTCGGTTCATGAGAATGTTGCTTGGTGTTTGGTTTTCTTGAGTGCAAATGATATGGACGTTGAGGTGAGCTTAGTTATGTTTCTGGGCAGGTTGACAGGGTCCTGTCTTCAGATCGACGGAGATGTTGGATAATATGGATAGGTAGCAACTTGAAGTTATCTCTTAATAATATAACGACCAACGAGGAAGTTGTGCTGTTGTTGTGGTTTCATTCCATGGTAAAATGGTTTGAATAATATTTCCTTATGGAAATTAAATCATCTTGTTGAGCTTTCCATAATTGGCTATCGTGGAAGTTCAGCTCTCATTTTTTCTTTTATGCTGCAATGCTGTGCTTAGCAGATGTGAGAATTACCTGTTCAGGATTGGACCTTTTGCAGTCCATGATAATTTAGTATTTCCTTTGAGGCTGTTGTTGGTAAAGAACAATGCAAGGCTTTGTTGCAGTGAGGTTGCCCTGATGTGACGTACCTGGAAAGGAGCGGAATTTCAGATGTTTGTTTGAGCCCTTTCTTTTGTTCCAGATAATTTTGAGGAGAGCATTAGCGCACACTTTTCTCGGCAAGGGTTATTACATAGGGGACATGCTCCTTCTGGGAGAACGGATCCTTATTCAAATTGCTTTGTTTTTAAGATTTTTGTTGTATTTTATTTTACTGCCGTGCTACATTTTTTTGTAATTGCAACTTTTTTTCTGAAGAGGATGCCGTGATTCTGTGGTCATTGACACTACGGATTGCTAACCTGTCGTCGGTCTCATGTAGTTGGTCAAATTCTTGATTAAGGCTATCAATTCTGTTTCAGAAATCATAATATGCTTCAGAAAATAATGCATAAATTTAGTCACTGCGGACTCTGGAAGAAGTTTTTAACAATTTATGGTGACGTTAGTAATGGTTGTTGTTTTGAACTTCTCACCTTAGTTCTCTCTAATTTTTTCAAATCGTGCATACTTCATTGATTTAGTGATTCTATCCAATTTCAGGTTCTTGATGGCTAGTGATGGCGTAAAGAAACGAACCATTGTCAAGAAGGTATCGTCAATTCAAAGTTTTCGAGCTAGACTTTGTTACTTATATGCTATCTTTCTATTGAGTTTGCTGGTAGTTTACAGGGCAAATTGAATCTCATTATGTTACATGAATATGTCATTTAAAGATATCATTAATTCGTTTATCATTCAAAAATAATAATCATTCAAACACAATATTTGTAGGGTAGGATTGTACGATGGGAAATTACCTAGAAGGCTATCTTCTTTTGACCGACTGTACAACCTTTTCAGTCAACTGGTGTGCTCCCATGTTGCCTACACTTGCACCCTAGGCCGCTTCGTTATACATTGTCCCGACATATGCTAATTGTTTTGTCATCAAATTACAATAAATCTGATGGAACTTATCACCTGCTCAAAGTTAGGGCCTAATATGCTGTTGGCCACTACTATAGATGTGATCTTGGTGATTCCCTTATTTTAAGGCTTTAAGGACCAACGTGACTCAATTTGCTAATTTTGAAAGTCCAAAAACATAGATATGACACAAGTTTTTGATGGAGATTTTTCGACAGGGGATCCGTAGATCACAAACACTATCTCCTCGTGGCATCTTTCCTTGAGAAAATATCACACTCGACGCATGATAATCAATGTCACATACAATGGAATGCCCACACCACCCGATTCTGAGTGTTGAAGAGAAAACTGGCCAATAACAACGTTGACTAGTTGATAGTTTGCAACTCCCAACAACTATTATGTTGTAAGGACCCAACCACTAAACAAACAATTGTGAAATTCCATGATGGTTATTGTGATTACTATTTACCCCCCTTTTCCTACAGCCAAATGTAGTTCCATCGATCTTGGTTGTTAAAGCACCCCGAGGGGTTGTTTTCATGTGTACCTTGATAGCAAGCTCCGCGAGTTCTTTTTTAAGGGTCTCAATCCCGACTTTGGGAGTTTAAAGCCCATCTTTGGGGCACTTGTTTATGAATTGAATATATTTCTCCATATCATAGGCTCAATACCCTATTGTAGGCCTAGTGCCTATGCATGGACCCTCACGACTAGAAGTTCTATTCTTGTGATAATATTATCATTTAATGTTGCTGTAAGAGCGATGCCTTGGGTTGAAATGATTGAGTGTACTATTCAATGAATAATGCCCTATTTTATATAAACAATAATAAGGGCGAAATTTACATAGGAGGTCTTGAATATTTACATATATGGAAAATTATAAAAAGTAACAATACACTATTAAGTATATTAACACTTCCTCTAAGCTAGGGTGTAAATATGAGTCATGCCTAGTTTGCTTAGAAGTTCAAACTTCCTGTCTAATAAATTGGTAAAGTATTAACAACGTAAACCTTAAACCATAGGTGGAATGTGTATTTCCAATTTATATTTTAGTCCATGAACAAAGTGAAAATTTGTTTCAATGTGCTTTGTTCTTTCTGTTGAAAGAAATCGTCTTTCTATATCTTAGAAAAGGTAAAATCCTCTCCTATAAATAGGAGCAAAACATGGAAGCGAACTGAAACCCTAATGGGCCTATTATACTTAGGCCCATATTACATTAGACTTAAGTAAAAGGGAAAGATGAGGTAAACATGAATAAAGAGAAGACAATTTTTGAATATAATTATTTATCAATACTCCCTCTCAAGTTGGACCATAGATATCAATCATGCCCAACTTGCAACACAACTCCCCAACTCTCTTGCTAGAGAAACGTTTGTAAATATATATGCGGTTTGCTCATGTGATTAGAAAAGGGGTAGTATTCTTCTGGGCTAGCAAAACATCTCGGAGAAAATGGCAGTCCACCTCAATGTGCTTGGTCCTTTCATGAAAGACAAGATTACTACTCGACTGAAAGGAGAGGAATGCCCCCCTCTAAAACAACCCATTACAGGAGAAGGATTTGTTACGCGCGATATGCCGACGACTCACTACTGGGAATCGTGGGTGCCGTAGAGCTTCTCATAGAAATACAAAAACGTATCACCCACTTCAATCAATCCAGCCTTCACCTTTGAGGGAAACCCGCAGGATCAAGAACCATAGCTACACGGTGTACAATAGAATTCCTCGGTACGATCATTTGGGAAGTCCGTCCTCAGACGATTCCCATCCCCTTTTTGCGGGAGCTGGAGAAGCGTCTACGGGTAAAGCACCGGGTACATCTAACAACTTGCCACTTGCGCTCCACCATCCATTCCAAGTGGGAGGACCGGGGTGAGGCTATCCCGATCAAAGAGCTGACGCAGGGGATGAGCAGAACTCAGATATATGAAAACGCGGTTCCACTTTCAGAGACTCTTCGAATAGCTGGAGTCAGAAGTCCCCAAGTTTTCGTCTCCTGGGGAATTGTCAAGCAACATTCGGCAAGGATCAAGGGGGATCGAATTCTTGCAACAGGGATCAGGTCGGAGCAACGTGCCAGTTCAACAGGCAGTCTCTAGATGGGAGTTCGAATTCTATAAATATCAATATCAAGGCTGACGTACTCCCGCGGGTAGGAAGGCGGCAGGGGAAGGAGGGGGATACTGGGCGGGATCTTTCGGCAACGAATTTCCTATACAGATAGAGACACATGTGAAAAAGATACTCCAAAGGCTTTGTGATTGAGGTCTCATGATAGGAAACCCAAAGTCTAAAAGAGTATATTTGACCATAATAGTTCACAAGTAGTATGTGTCATCGCCAGTGTATTAAAAAACGGCCCAGGCGGCCGCTTAATCGGCCAAGACCCCCATCCGCTTAGTTTTGCCCTTAAGCGTCCGCTTATTCGGTTTGAAGAAAAGCGCCCGCTTTTTTCCCGCTTTTTTGCCCGCTTTTTCCCGCTTTTTTCTGCTTTTTGAAAAAAATGCTGCTGTAAGCATGTAATGTTAATTAAATATATAATCCAAGTAGTCTTGAGTACAATATATGAAGCTTGTATACATTAAATGTTCTATGATATACCTAGTCCTACTTTAGAATGCAAACTTTGTATGTAAGCTGTATATAATAGGGTACTGTTGTAATATATCCAAGTAAATATCGTATTACTCTATTATACTTCTAATGGTTTTACTAATTTTCTTGCAGATTTTGTTCATTACTAATTGATACTACTGGTTAGTATTACTGATTTCCTTAGAAATATATTTTTTATATACACATACATGTAATTTTGTATATAAATATATAAGATTTTAAGCATCCGCTTTTTCAAAAATCGCCCGCTTAATCGCCCGCTTAATCGGCTACAAGGTCCCGTCCGCACGCCTCCCGCTTCACGCTTTTTAAAACATTGGTCATCGCACTTAGATTCTGCACTGGATCTAGCAACAACATTTTGTTTCTTACTTCCCTAAATAACCAAGTTGCCCCTACAAAGGTACAATAGCTAGAGGTAGATCTCCTGTATAATCAACATAAAAATATCCTGTCACATCGAGATGCTCATTATCTTTATAAAACAATCCCTGTCTAGGTGCGTTCTTTGAATATCTCAATACCCGATAATGTCGCCTCCCAGTGACACTACCTAGGGCAATCCAGTTATTGGCTAAGAACACCAACAACAAAGCATAGGCCTAGTAACAATGAGATATGAAAATTTGCCAACCAAACGTTTCTAGATAAGTTTATTTTCTAAGGGCTAAGTAGATTCTGCCAAGGAATGATGCATCTGATTTGACGACATGGAAATCAAAATTTATTGAATATTCGACGAAAATTTCGACAAATGCTACTGTGCCCGTTTCGATGCTAAAATGAATGAAGTCATGAAATTTCACAAGCATGAGCCTTACACCTATATGCATCGTTTTATGTAATAAAATTATGTATGAGGGTAGGTGGGGGGTCCTTCATGTGGGAGATAAGTAAACTTTATTGTTTCCTGGGAAAATTTTGAAATTTGCGCTAGATATTTTGTTAATTTCGACATAGTGGTACAATCGCATGATTTCTTAGCAGATGCTGGCGAAATAAATTTTTTTCTCAAAATTTCAACGATTTTGTCGAAACCTCATTCATTGGATTCTTCCCATAGATCATGTGCTTGATCCATAGGGGAGACTGCAGGCCGACAACCAAGCATTTCAATTTCAGTTACTAAGTCTAGAGGATACTTTCTTTGGGATAAAGATACTCCATCCTTGTGTCCTACTTCAATGCCATGTAAATATCGTAGCTGCACAAGGTCTTTGGTTACAAAATGCTTCATAAGACATTTCTTTGTATCAACAATCCCTGCATCATCACTACCAAACAAGATGACGTCATCCACGTATACAATAAGAACAATTATACAAGAAGTGGTGGTTTTGATAAACATAGAATGGCCACATTGGGACCGTGTGAAACCAAATTTGTGCTGTACAACAGATAACTTATCAAACCATACTTGGGGACTCTGCTTGAGGCCATAAATACCTTTCTTAAGAAGACAAACTTTCCCAGAATACTCCCTTGAGCAACATAACCTGGAGGTTGTAACATAAACGGTCTCCTGCAAATCACCATATAGAAAGGCGTTCTTAACATCCAGTTGATGTAAGTGCCATCCTTGATTAATAGCAACAAAAATAAGAATACGACCGTGTTCAAAACAAGCAACTATAAGGAAAATGTTTTGAATTAATCAACCCCAGATTCCTATATGTATCCCTTAGCAACAAGTCTAGCCTTTACACGTTCAACTGTACCATCAGACAAATATTTGACAGTAAAAACTCAGCAACAACCAACAAGATTACTACATGTAGGGAGATCAACAAGGTTCCATGTCCCATGGGATTGAAGTGCATTGATCTTCTCATTCATGGCTTGTTTCCACCCCAGAGTGTAGTAGTGCCTCCTGAACATTCTTTGGGATAGAATTTGTAGATAGAGCAACAGTAAATTGAGCCATGGAAGAGTTCAGATAAGCTGTAGGAACATGTTGAGAAATACAATATTTGGTTTCCGATCGTTGCCCTTTCATAAAGCAATATGAATGTCAGAATCAGAAGTTGTAATGGAATCAATAATATTACCATTGACTTGAGGTGGATCATCAGTCTCAAAAGATGTTAAAGTAGGGATTACCTCAGGTAGAGTAGTAGACAGTAGGATCAGGAATAGGCACGGTAGGAAGTGGCACCTGTCGACTAGGTCCAAAAAAGAAAGATGTATCTTCAAAAAAGGTGACGTCCACACTGACATAGAAGCGATATGCAACATGATCAAAACATTTATACCCCTTTTTGAGTGTGAGAGTAACCAAGAAAACAACAACGGAAAGCACGGGGCGATAGTTTGTCACTCCGAGGTTGGTGATTAAGAATAAAACATAGGCAGTAAAAAACTTTTGGTGGTAAAGCAAATATTGGTTCATGTGGGTAGAGAAGTTGATAAGAAATTTAATTTTGTAGAACAGAAGAAGACATCCGATCGAGAATGTAATTTGGTAAAAGGATGGCATCTGCCCTATAAAACTTAGGGACTTTGATTTGAATTAGGAGAATGCGAGCTATATCAAGGAGATGCATATTTTTCCTTTCAACAACATCATTTTGTTGTGGGCTATAGGGGTTATAAGTTTGATGGATAATCCCCTTTTGCGATAGAAATCTTTTAAAAACTATGTTGAACATATTTAGAAGCATGATCAATACAGACAAACTTAGGAGTAGCAGAAAATTTGAGTCTTTTTCATTTAGGAATTTGGGAAAACATCTAAACTTCAGAACGATCCTTTAACAAATAGATCCAAGTGATACGAGATCAATCATCAACAAAGGTTACAAAATACCGCACACCAATATGATTACCAATACGATATGGTCCTCAAACATCAGAGTTAACTAGGTGAAATAAACTTGGACTCCTATTGTTACGAGGAGGAAACACTGTTCGATAATGTTTTCCAAGCTGAAAGACTAATGTGAATTTTTTTTAGAACACAAATTTGGAAATAAATACTTCAATTTAGAAGTAGAAGGGTGACCAAGCCTAAGGTGCCGTTGATGAAGAGAGCTAGATTCGTCCACAAGTGTAGTAGTAGGAGCGGTTGATAAGGTTTGTAAGTAGTACAAACCATCTCCACCTTCATATCCCCCAACAATCATCTTCTTCATCCTGAGATCCTGCATGGAGACAGTGTAAGGAAAAAAGGTTACACTGCAATTTATAGTCTTGGTAAAATTACTAACAAACATCAAGTTTAACGGAAAATTGGGCAAAAACAAAACAGATTCAAGAGGATTGCTATTCACATCTCTCTTAATGAAGGAAGAAGCGGATCCATCTACTATACTAATAGAAGGATGACATGTAGATTTCTCCAGGTAAGTAAAAAGATTCTTATTACCTGTCATATTGGCTGTAACACCCGATTCAATAATCCAATCATCTTTTGATGAAGAGGAAGAAGCTTGAGGACATGAGGGGTCATCTGAGTGTTGGGAAATATTTGCTTGAAATGTAACATTAGTAACACAAGCAACCTTGATGAATTTGTCAAGGTCAGAACAACTCAATGTTACCATCTGATGATAGGTACCACTAGGGACATATGTAGATTCTCCATCAACATTGTAGTTTACTCCTGATTGGCCTTTTTTGGTTTTCCCATGCTTTTTTTAGCATGTATCTTCATTTTGATTAGTACGCTTGCAAAAATTACAAAATCCAAGATTGGGAAGAAGAAGACCCTCTCCCACTATTGTTGAGATTTCTGCCCCAGCCACGATCAAGATTACCGCACCCTCGTCCTGCAACGACAAGGGCAACATGCTCCTCTACAACAGTACTAGAAGACACAGAGCGAGATAGTCGTAGACAGACATCATCCAACATTGACAAGGGTTTAGATGTAAGAATTTGCTGGCGAACAACTTCATAACTGGGAGGTAGAGATGCTAGAAACTGACATAGTTGTACCTTTTCTTGCTGCTTCTGCAGTTTGGAAAGATCAAATGATATGGGGTGATGAAGTTTGAGCTCACCCCAAATCCTCATATAGTTGTCGAAATGTGAAGCAAAGGATGAGTTATCTTCAAGTTTTAGAGAATGAAAACGTTTGTATTATAAGATCAAATACTCGGGATGCATTTCCTTTGCTAGAGTACACTTAAGCAATGTGATCACATACTTCCTTGACTGTTTCACTGAAGAGTAGATTAGCGGAGATATGTGATTCACAACTATTCATAATCCAAGAGAGAACCAAAGAGTCATGTTCAATTGATGTCTTATAGTCCACATTTGTATTGTCAGATGTCTCTTTAGTTGCTTTTCCTTTATCAAATATCTCTTCTTCAGATGGAGGTGGATCAGTTAGATGCTCCAGCTTTCCCGAAGAATGCACATAGATTTTAAAGGAGCATGCCCATAGGATATAATTAGAGCCATGAAACTTAATAAAGTTACACACTTAGGAGTGTGTCTCGGGGATCTCAACAGGAGAAGATGAAGGCTTTATATACAAACACAAGGTGTAATACAACAAAATAGATAAGGCAACAACATGTTCAGAAAGTCAGCGACATGCCGTGTTAAGATTTGACATGCCGTGTTAAGTATCACAGACGACTCAACGCAGTAGATGATGACGACACGACGTGTCGGAACAGTGACACACCGTGTGAGGCGGCGTAACAGCAGATTAAGGCCAAAAGAAATGAACCAAAATGGGTGGTTAATCCTATGGATCACCAAGATGACGAGAGATATGTTGGAGACAGTTAATCATGTCAAATAATAAGTAGGTAAAGCCGTATAATAGGTGGTCATAGATGACCACAAAAAGAATGCCATACGACTTTTTGAAAAACCAGTCCATGGCATAAGACCGTGGAAAATGTCGCATGCAATGCCCTTAGATCCTCTTGTCGGAGAAGAGGATAGGGCTAGAAAGGAAGCTGGATCTCCCTAGGTGTGAGCAACATCGGTGGAGAAGAAAGGAGATCATGAACAAGGATGGGAGAAGAGAGGGCGACAACGACTTGAAGTGGAGGGAGTCTCGAGATGGCTCTACGTCTTGCTCTGATACCATGTCGAAAGCAACCATATTCTATATCTCAAAAAAGGTAAAACCCTCTCCTATAAATAGCCGGAGGCAAAACAAGGAAGCGAACAAAAACCCTAATGGACCTATTATACTTAGGCCCATATTACATGAGACTTAAGTCTAAATATAAATATATCTCAATACTTTCATGTGACATTGTTAGCAGTAAACATATCAACAATATTTTTGAAAAGCATAGGTTAATATTCTAAGACTGATATCATTCAAGAACCCATTTAATCACATGAATTCTAGTGTGATATGTAGATGATTTTCAACTTCAGTCATAGATCTAAGCAACCGTGGTCTATTTCTTGCTTCTTCATGCCCCAATAAATGCCCAACATCAAAATATGAATTTTCTATCAACATGACTCCTTGCATAGTCCTAGTTAGAATACCCAACAACCTTTAGTTGCTCGTTTTTCTCATGCAAATATCTTTAGATATGCTATTTTAGATATAGAAGAAGATAAGCTACACAACATCCAAATGGCATTATCATGGCTTCTTAACTCCTCAAGATACTTGCTCTTGGGACCAACAACAACAATACATTCTTGCATAGTGACACTTAGGTATATAAGCTTCCCAAGTCCCAATTAAAAGGGCATGTATGTAATAAAGTCAGGAATAATTCTTCTTCATGCTAGGGTTATTAGGATTTAGAAGAGCATCAACAAGCATGAACGTCACATGCCTGCTTCTTATACTTATATTTAGAATATATTTCCTTTCTTGACATATAAATGTGTGGAAAGTATTGTAGCTTGCCTAATGATAGTCCTTAAGAGATTATTTTTTGCGTCTCTTATGCCATTTGTATCATTGCCAGAAATAGTCAATGTCATTCACGTGCACACCTATAATGATAGTGATAGACTTGGTTTGCTTAGTGGATGAAATATAATCAAATCAAACACTAGGCTCTACTTATAAGGCCATTTAACCCCATGCCTTAAATGGCCTCACTTCGTCAGCAAATCTTTGAACACCCCTGGGAAACAAATTCTAGTGTCGACAACATAGGCAATTTTATGTAAATCTACATCGGCATGCGTTCTTGTAATGAAGTTGGTACAGGGGTTGGTTAGAGTCAATAACATTGGAGGTGAGAGTACATATAGAATTAAGTCGGATGATTATGGACAATGCCTTAGTAATCTATGACATAGTTATGTTGATAGCCTTTAGCAACCGATCGTGCCTTAGGCATTCATTAGTGCCATCTAAGCAATGCTTGGTGTGATGAAATAAAACATATCGAGATGAATAATACAAAATTAGTCTTCTCTTTATATAGGATAAGAGAGGAAGACCAATTACATAGATATACAATATGGGATAAAAGACTAAATAAAAAACACAGATTACCCAAATATAATGAGACATAACACAAAACACTAAATATATTAATGCTCCCCCTTAAGATGGAGCATAGATGTCTCGCGTGCCCAACTTGTCCATCATGGCAGTAAATCTTGTCTTCAGAAGCGGCTTTGTGAAAATCTCAGCAAGTTGAACCTTAATCTTGATGTAAGGAGTAGAGATGCGTCTGGGCATAATTAACTCCCTTACAAAGTGAATGTCCATAAGGAGTAGAGATGCGTCTGGGCATAATTAACTCCCTTACAAAGTGAATGTCCATCCTCAATATGTTCGATGCACTACTAAAATGTAGGATTGCTTGCAATGAAGATAGATACTTTATTGTCACAAAACATTGGAATAGGTTCATAATACCTCGAACCCACAATAATCACAAGTGGTATGAGCCATGGCTCTATACTCTGCTTCAATGCTTGATCATGCAACAACATTGTTCTATTTACAACACTACGTGATCACATTTCCTCCCGTAAAGGTGCAATTACCGACATAGTTAAAATCAGAATAGCGAATAATTTTACAATGCCGCATTCATGGTTATTAAGGCGGCCAGGTGCCACGAGTTCCTGAGGTGGCGCCTAGGCGTTCCTGGGCTTTTTTTAATAATGTTGGTTTTTTATATTTATATTCATGTTTTTAGATATGTAATATTAAATAATGACATTATTACAGAGTATAACATTGAATTTAGGCTAAATCACACCTAACATGACCTACACTAGAACTGATTGGCCTTAATTTGAACTCATTTGATCCAAATTTGACCTAGTTTACCCCAATTTGGCCTAAATTTGACCTTATTTTGTATAAAATGACCTAATTAGACCCAATTTCCCTAAAATTTTTATATATTGACCCAAATGAGACTAAATCTGGCCAAAACAGACCTAATCTTCCAAGTTAAAACTATTTGTCCCAAATCATACGTGTTTTCCCCAAATTAGACCTAATGTGCCCAAATTTGATTTGATTTGGCCTAAATAAAACCTATTTTTGCATATTATGAACAAATCATACCTAGCTTCCCCAAATTTTCCCTATGTTGACCTAATCAAGATCGAATTTGGTCAAATTAGACCTAATCTCACAAAATCAGACCCATTTTCCCCAAATCAAACTTGTTTCCCAAATCAGCCCTAATATGTTTAATTTAACATAATTTGGCCTAAATCAAACCTATTTTTTGTACATGACCTAATCAAATCTAACTAGCCCTAATTTTAACTATATTGATCTAAATGAGGCCTTACATGGCCAAATTAGACATGATTCTTCCAAATCAGACTTATTTCCCCCAAATCAGGCATCTTTTCTCCAAATCAGACCTAATTTACCCTAATTTAACCTTATTTGGGATAAATCAGACCCAATTCAACCATAAAATGACTCAACTTGATCAAATATAGACCTAATTTATGCTGAATTAGCCTTGAAGTGGCTTAATTTCGGCCTAAAAGGCCTTAGGCGGCCACTTAGGTCACGTAGGGGGTTGGGCGCCCAGTTTGAGGCGGGCTGTCTTAAGCCTAGGTGTCGCCACCGCCTAGGCGGACACCTTGATAATGAGGCCGTATTGCCTATGTAGAAGATCTTTTCCAGAGAAGCCTTTTAAATATTTGAAAATATGTTAGACAACATCCCAATGACATTGTCGAGGTTTGTCCAGATATCTACCGACAAGTCCAACAGAAGTGTTATCAACTCTTGTGACAGTTAAGTAGATGAGTCTACCAACTGGAAACCAATCTTCTATATTGCTTGTTGTCATAATACGGAGGAGAGGAGTCATCATCCCGATTTGTGTTGGGATGAAGAGGAGTACTAGCTGGCTTGTCTCTCAACATGGCAATTTCATACAAGAGATCAAGTACACGTTTGCATTAGGATAGAAAAACTCCATAAGATGAATGTGAGACTCCAATTCTCAAGAAGTATCAAAGTTTGCCTAGGTCTTTAGTAATAAAGTGTTTTCCAGATAGTCTTTAGTAGCTTGAATACCGTCATGGTATCTACCAGAAAGAATGATATCATCCATATATACAATAATCAAAATTCCATCATCAGTCTTCTTAATTTGAATGAATGATCAAAATGAGAGCATTTAAAATCAAATTTAACAAGGATTTGATTCAGTTTATCAAAGCATGCCCTCAGGCTTTGTTTCAGACCATAAATAGCTTTTCTAACACGGCAAACCTTAGAACACTCCCCCTGAGCAACAAATCTAGGAGTGTGACTTCGTCATTGAAGTCACTGTATAGGAAAGCAGTCTTCACATCTAATTGAAATAAGAAAGCATTCTTCACATCTAATTGAGATAAGGGCCAATTATGATTGACGGGACAAAAATGAGCACATTGACAAAATTAAGATGGGCAACATGAGAGAAGGTTTCAAAGTAGTAAACTCCATAGGTCTGAATATATCCTTTGGCTACTAGGCGAGCTTTCAGTCATTCTACCGTACCATCTAGATGGTACTTAACAATGAATACCCTTCTGCATCTCACATGAGAACAATGAGCAGGAGGATCAGACAGATCCCATGTATGTTGATCAATAAGAGCTCTCATTTCAGCTTCCTTTGCTTAGCTCCGGGCGGGATGTTGCGGAGCTTCAGCTGCAGTTTTAGGAACAATGACCACAGAGAGAGTAGAAGTGAAGTGGGCAAAGCTGGTGGCGAGGTTAGCTTTAGAACAAAAATTGCTTATACGATGTTAAGTACAAGAACAAATTCCTTTCCCCAAAATGGATCGGAAGATCCAAGTCAGAAGTTAACTGTGGTGTGTTTTGATCTGCCGACGAAGGGTGAGGATTGGATGATTGAGGGGGCATGGAGGGAGTTGTGGATTTGCTACGACGCTGATATGCCTTGAGGGGCTGAGAACGGTAGGACTGTCATGTGATTCAGCCTCAATAGAAACAGGTAGTGGTATTGGTCAAGAGATCTGTGGACAATGATGAGCTAGTCATAGAGAAGTAAGAGGTGTTTTCAAAAAAGACCACATCCGTATTTACAAACAACTGTTTGGCAGTTGGATCATACCACTTGTGCCCTTTCCGAGTTCTGTGTACCCCAAGAAAATACATTTAGCAGAGCGCTGATCAAGCTTTGCTGATGAAGGTTTAAAAAAAAGCAGGTACTACCAAAAGTTTTGGGAGGAACAAATAAAAGTGGTGTATCCAGACACAAAATACTGTAAGGTGCTTGGTTGTTCAACACGGAAGAAGGCATCCGATTTATCAGGAAACAACCAGTAGAAGTGGCTTCAGGCCAAATGTCTTCGGCACATGATAATGAAGTAGAATCATCTCGGCTACTTTTAGAAGGTAACGGTTTTTCCTTTCAGCAGTACCATTTTGCTCTGGTGTGTAGGAGCATGAGGTTCGATGAACAATGCCCATATTTTTACAAAATTTACTCAACGGAATGTTGCAGGAATTGAAGGGCATTATCAGTGCAAAATATTATAATGGGCTTAACAAACTGTGTTTTAATTTCAGCAGAGGAGGCAGTAATAATATCTAAAATTCCAAACTGCATGCTCTATCTTCAAGCAAAAATAACCAAGTTGCTCGAGAAAATTCATCTACGAAGGTAATAAATGTCAGAATCCTGATAGACTGGTCACAGAGCATGGCCCCCCAGATATCAGCATGCACTATAACAAACATGGATTTAAAAGCAATAGTCTTTTTACTAGGAAAAACAGTCCGAGTTTGTTTCCCAAGCTGGCATGCTTCTCAATGAAAAACAATATCAGATAGTAACATTTCAACTTCATAGCAGACGGGTGTCCAGGATGAAAATGCCACTGTAGTCTAGAAACAGAAGAAGATAGCAGAGCAATGGTAGCAGCACGCTGAGTACAGTGAATAATTGGTGTGTTCTGTACAGTGAATCATCGGTGTATTCTGTACAGTGACCCTTAAGTAGTTTGCCTAAGGGGCTGTTTGGGTAGATACATATAAAACGCTGCAACTTGTACAGAAAGTTATAGTTGAGACTGGCATATTTTCTGCTATACATAGTTTATTTGTAGTTGTAAGCACGCCTGCTGCCAGATGAGAAGCCTGATTCTGGATCCTGCCTGGTTTCACGTGTTTACAAAATCATCCACATCGTCTAAGTTGGAATGAAATTGCATTTGTTGGTAACAATAGCCAGGAGACAAATACTGCTGCCTATTTAAATTGTATGGTATTTCAAAATTGTCAATCGAAACGGCTCCTACGTGATTTGAAAAAGCACTAAGTTTGTCTATGCTTAGAGCTTGATTACTTTGTACATTCTACCCAAATATAAAAATTTGATATCAGCAAAATGTCCATTCTTCCATAATATTGAATTTTTAGATGTACTTCATTTCCTTGAAGTAGGTTTATACGCTGACAACTCCCTTATCTTTTTCAGGCAACATCTTCCGTTACTGGCGGAATGATTGTAGAAGATGTCACCTATGATAGAGATGAAGATGATAGTAGTACAAAACCAGAAGAGACCCTGATTTTCCGACGACTTGTATTTGAGAGGAGCCAAGGCCTCGTGCAATCTGAAGCTCTCTTAATGAGGGAGGAGCATGCTGAAGATCATAAATCTAAACCCCAGATGAAGAAAACTGGCTTGGCCAATAAATCTAAGAAAAAGGGAAACCAGAGAAAGAACATTGGTATGATAATTGCTACAACCAGTGATATGTTAGTATATATGTTCTTTTTCCTATACAGAAAAAGCTGCAAAGGAGAATCCACTAATAAGTTTTGTGGTTAATGTCGAGTAATCCTGGCAATGAACACATCATTCACTCTTTAGTATATAGTATATAGTCATTTTTTTAATTTACTGAACACAAGCTCTGACACACATTGGACCTAAAATTTTAATTAATAAAAGTTCAACTTCATACTTTTTCTTTTTGAATTCAATATTTCAGTTTTCTCATGAAACAAAATTCTTGTATATTGAATTATCTGGCTAGTTTGGCTCTGTAGTACAAGGTAGGCTGGTGAGTGCACCAATTAGGGGTGATAAAAAATTGAGTTGGATAGACTTACATGGGGAAGAGGTGTATCCAAAACAATATGGAAGAATAAAATGAATCTATTGGTTACACAACAACTGAAAAAATGATACGAAACAGAGATGAATGTAAAAGAAAGGCCATGTAATAATCCTAATTGAATGGAAAAGGAACCATGGAATGATCCCAACGTAGTTGGGCATTTATACATAGATTGTATACTGTTGCATGGATATTCTTGGTACTTATGTTGAAGATACTTGCAACTGCTTTAAAAGATACGCAGCTGACTTGTGCATCTAGAGAAAATGAGGGAGAGAGAGGAGAAAGTGTCATAAAAAAGACCATGAACTATAACTCAAAGAGCTAGGTCAGAGGTTTTATCTTGGTCCTTTGATATCTTCTTCTGTCCTGTAGTTACAATAAATAAACCTTGATTAACATGTAGTTTGCACAGCCTTCAACATGGGACATCCCAAGATCCATAATGATGATGTTCAGGGTTAAATTAAGTTCAATAAGTTCTTTTGATATTTAGCTAGTCAATTGCTGATACAAACCCTGCAAATAATGTGTAGCTTCAAGCCTTAGCGCCATGAGAATTTGTAATGGCCTTGATTGACACCAATTCTTGACCTCGAGATTGGAGTTTGTGGCACCTCAAGTAAGAGAGACATGGAACTGGAGGCAAGAAAGGTATCTATACAATAGTGAAACCTACTCATCCAAGGGTCCGAGATTTCATTGTTTCACCTAGTTAATGCAGGTCTAACTCTAGTATGCAATTAAGTTCCACTCATTTTCTTCATTATATCCAAAATAATCTATAAAAAAATCAAATAACTTATATACTAACTAGACCTGAAATGTTTAGGTCATTGGATGATAAACTTTTGGGGTGCTGCTGTGCAGGTGACGACAGTTGCAATAGATATTTGAATATTTGAACCACATGCCCCATCATCTTTGTTTGTCACGAGATGCATGTATGATACTGCATAGTCTGCATGGCACGAAATAAAATGTCAGATTTCAATGCCGTTTAATTAGTGCAGATTTTTTTTGTTACAAAATTTTAACGGACGCGATCCTGGCGCTTTGACAATAAACTTAAGGAATTAAATTATGAAATTTTACTAGACCAATCTACTGCTGTAGATCTACTTAATTAATGCAATACTATTTCTTATTGGATGTGTGGGGGGTTCTCTTCATGTGTGAGTAAGGGAAGATGAACTGTTTCTATTGGGATTCCGATGCCAAATTCAATAGTGAAACGAATGAATTAAGTCGTTATGGTTTGCAAGCACAATATATAGACTTAAAAATACAAGTTTATGCAAACATGATACGGTCTAGGTTGATAGGACCTTTAGGGAGGCGATGGGATGTAGTTATAAGTAGTGCTACAGTTGTATCTGAATGAGTATTGAGGAAGCTTGAGACAAATTATGGTTTATATACCTAGTTGAAGTTTGAGAGCTTTGATGATGGTTGGCCTCCTTATTGGTATACACGAGTTGAATAATTCTATCAACATATTGGCTCCAGTTTATTTTGTTTTATACAAGCATATGTATGTTTGAATGTGTTCTCTATATGCCTACTAGTGACAAATTGCATACTCTTGGATAAACTCAAGCATTGTACTTGGTCGTGTGCTTTTGTAGTTAGAGCTTAGAGGAGAAAACAATGCATTTAGAGGTGTGGATAATGATGTACACACAAAATATCAGGTGGTCATGCTAATTTTGTGCACTATAATTATAAATCACGTGACCTCATAAATTTAAGCTAGTGGGTCATCATAGCCATAGATACAACACCCCAACCTATTTTTGGATATTTTCTTCTAGATCTTTATAGAAACGAGAGAAACAGGACAGAAGTAGAATTAGGCTAGGCAAAAAAGAAGCATAATTTAGTTTGTCCTTTTTAATATGTTCAATTACTTATTGTTGTTATTTGTTATTTACTGTTGTGTTCTGTCTTTTCCTTGAGTGCCATATTGCTGGGATATCTCTTACCTAAGGTCTCTCCATCCTATATAAGGAGGCACGTCATATCATCTAGATCATTTTGATATATCTTATTTTGTTACATGGTGTCAGAGCAGTACAATTAGTATGCTCTAACCCTTCTTCCTTCCCACCATCCCCAGCCCTTGCCCTGTCTCTCTCTCTCCCAAATGGCAACTAACTGGCCCTAACCCTTCCTGCACTGTTGTTGCCACCCCCTCCCTTCTTTGCTCCACCGCCCACCCTCCCTGCTCTGTCGCCAGCTCCAACGACTCCTCCCTCCCCTTTCGCCACCGCCCACCCATCCTCCCTCCTTCCTTCCCTCCGTCAGACACTCTCCATCCTCCTTGCCCTCCTGCCACCGGCCTCTCTTCCCTGCCCCTTCCCTATTGTCGCCGCCTCCAACTTCCTTCCCTCCCTGCCGCTAGCCGTCCTTCCTCCTTTTCCTGAAATTGTCCACCTCTTCCCTTCTTGCCCTCCTACTGTCGCTATACCACCTTCCTTGCTGCCCCCCCCCCCTCTCCACCTATCCTACTCACAAATTCACATCTCCTTCACCATGGCCTAATCTCATCCAAGTCGCTATGTAGGCAACAAACAACCTTATTTTAACCCCCCTGGCTCTATCAAGCAGTCTTGTTCTTCCAACGGGTGGCTTACATTCCCCTTTTAGACATCACATCTTCGTCTAATGACACTGTGACATCTCTGTTCGATCAGCTGCCCATGATACGAGGCCCTTCTCTCGCTATTGCTGTTGTGCATGTTTAATCACGTTTTCTATCTGTCAGGCTTCTGATCTTTGAGCATATTGCTTCTGCGCTTGTCCTCTACCCTTGCTATTGCTTTGATGGCATCTTTGATGGAGATTTCTCGTCACCAAGTAATCTCTATTTGACTATCTTGAAAAAACTATGCCACATGGAACAAATTCCTTGAGATCTATGCCTGTTATCAAGATAAGGCTTCTCATATGAATGATCCTGCTCCCACTATACCAGATGCTAAGCTTGATGCCACTGTCAAAAGCGTGTACGTCGCCTCTTGGACCAAGGGTGATTCTCTTGTTATAAGTTAGATTCTCAACAGTGTTGAACAACGTATGAGTGCTCTCTTGCATATGAACTAATGGAGAACCTAATGAATAAAATCTAAACCAGCTACCAAAATCTAGGCTAATTGATAAAACTAATCAAAAGGAAATATAAATCATCGATAGATTTCACTCATCAAGTCTGCCTCTCTAAAGAGCCTTACAAAGCCTATATATGGGCGTTTAAAACCAACAACTAGACAAGTATCCAATGTGAGACAAAACCACAAGCTTTACAAAACCAACTGGAAACATAGCAAATAACCCTAAAATATAAGGAAACTAATAGAACATTATAAATACTACTGAAATGACTATTTCAAAGGCTACAATCATCCTACATTAACTCTCCTCTACTTTAAAAGAGTTGGCTCTGGCGAGTTGAAACAAAAACATGGGGCTCGATGGAGGAGAGGAAGTCTTTGAAGCTTGCTGTAAATGAGTCATGTAGAATCCCACCAATGGACAATGTAATGGCGCAGGAGATCAGAAAAGAACACCATGTTTGTCTGTAAATTATCTGCAATGATGTTTGGAGGTTGTGGACGAGGAGAAGCTCATAAACGGCTGGAGGTTGCGGAGGGGGCCTAGGAAGAATAAGGTTAGAAAATCCTTATTTTCATACATGACACTCATTTTGAAATCCAAAAATATCTAGAGAAAGTATTTAGATGCACAATCCAAAAGGCTACCTAGAGGAACCCTTGGTGTAATGTGCACGTCTTGCTCCCTAGCAATTGTATAAAGTTCTTCAATATAAGAAGAATATTTAGAACCAGATTGCAAGATATCACACACTGGAGTTGTAGCTGCATCAACATATATCTGAAGCATGGTTGCCAAAGCATAATTTGTAGTGAAGCAGTGGCAAAAGAGAATTCCTTAAACAAAAGATATACAATTTGAACAAGGATCATGCTCTGGTGTTGTAATTGAAGCCACATGCATATGAAGCTGCAAAACATCAAGCGATACTAGAGTTGTAATTGTGGCCACGAGCATATGAAGTTGCAAGACATTAGGCGGCTCTGGAGTTGTAGCTGAGGCCACGGGCATTGAAGCTGCAAAAAATTAGGATTCTTTGGAGTTGTGACTGAAGGCACAAACATCGAAGTGTGGTATTTGTTGCTAGTGGAGATGTTATAGTAGAAGTAGTGGTAAAAGGGTCCATATATTCGGGATAGATATGTTGCCTAGAAGGTGTCGTGGAAGGCACAAAAAGACAAGATTGTACTTCAATAGCATAGAAGGCCCCATAACTTCTTTGGCAATAGAGGTAATTCTTTGGCAGTAGAGGTAATCACCGAGGTAGATTCGTGAATGCTCATATTGCCAGTTGCAGTGAAAACATGAAGTCCAAAATGTAAATGGATTATGTTGATACTGTGGCCCAAAATCCCCTTGAGAGTACTTTCTGCTTGATCCAATGTGTAGCACATCTTGAGGAGTAAGAGGTAGAGGCGGCGAGACTGCCGTCCTGCATGTGGGCTTCTTAAGGCTTTCTACCCTTGCTGATATTGCTACTCGGTTCGGAATATAGACTCTGGCCCCTTACTGTAGGCAACCCTTGGCTATGGCCTGTAACGGGTGTTAATAACAGGAGACTGGCGTTCATAAATCTGAAGAGGCAAAAAGGGTGAGTAGTTGGCTGTTGCATGTGGCTTGGCTAGCTGGTGGAAAGGATGGTTAGCGGTGAGGGGTTTGGATGTGGAATTGCGCTAGTGTGACGACACAATCTGCTGAAGTGTCGGGGTTTCAGGTTCAAGTTTACGGGATGGAGTTTAACGGCAAGAGGGGATGGTTTTATGGGGTAGTTGGAGGGCGTAAGGGGGCGAAAGTGCACAGAAGTTGGATGTAGTTACAGGAATTGGATGCTGGGTTATGTCAATAACAACTTGAAGGCTGTTGTTGATGAACTGGGTGGAGGGGATTCTGTTAGTTTTGACGGAAGCGCGAGTAGGGTGTCGTGGAACTAGAAACTGGGAGATCGACGCGGGATTGACGGAAGTGGCGGAGTGGCGGCGGAACTGGAAAAGTGGGAGATGGGGAGTGAAGACATGGCAGAGACTGGGGTGTTGGCGGAAGCACTGTCCCGTGCCGAGATTTGGCTGGGGGTGTTGGCGGGCGGAAGGTTTGACGGAAGATGATAGCAGAAGGGAGTGTTTTGTGTGGAGATGGGTGGGGGTTTTGCGCGAGTGGGATGTTAGGAGATAGGTTTGAGGGTGAGGAGTCACAAACTAAGGGTTAGAGATGATGATTGAAGTATTGGGAGCAACAGTCGGCAGACAAGGACAAGAAGAGAGAACACGTGATCTAAACCCTAATGAGAATTAGGATTTGATGCTCTGATAGACTAATACCTTTTAATGGAGAACCTAATGATTGAAATCTAAACTAATTTATAAGTCTAAATTAATGATAACACTAAATAAAAGAAAGCATAATTTATAAAAAAGATTTCAATCATCAAGTTTGCCTTTCTGAAGAGCCTTAAAAATACAAAGCCTATATAAAGGCGTTTAAAACCAACTAACTACTCAAATAGCCGATGTAGGACTAAATCACAAGCCTTACAAAACCAATTGGAAAAATATCAAATAACTCCTAAAATACAAGGAAACTAATGTAACATAATATATACTACTCAATTGACTGTTTCAAAGGCTATGTTCGTCCTACATCAACTAAATGGAGAACCTAATGATTAAAATCTAAACTAGATATCAAAATCTAGGCTAATCGATAAAACTAATCAAAAGGAAATATTTATCATCAATAGATTTCAATCATCAAGTTTGCCTTTCTAAAGAGCATAACAAAGCCTATATATAGGCGTTTAAAACTAACTAAATAAACAAGTAGCCAATGTGGGACTAAGCCACATGCTTTACAATACCAAGTGGAAAAATAGCAAATAACCCCTAAAATAGAAGGAAACTAATAGAACATTATAAATACTACTCAAATAACTATTTCAAAGGCAACAATTGTCCTACATCATGAACTCTGCCAAAGCCACATGGGAGCATCTCACTACTGTTTGTGCCCACAAGGAGAATCGTCAACACATGTTTATCAGAACGTAACAAAATTCAATCTGTCTCCTATGTTGATTTAGAAGATCATTATGCATCCTTCAAATCCCTCTTTAGGGATCTTGAGGAGCATCATTATCTGATTACTGACCTTAGTATCTAACAAAAAGCAACACCAAGAACCATACTTGTTAAGGCGGCAAGGCGACATGACGTTGGGGCCGGACGCCTTGTGCCTAGGCGCGACTAGGCGTCGCCTAGGCGACCTTTAAAAATAATAATTTATGTAGATATTTTATGTATATATACATGCGTCATGGGTTTTCCCCACTCATATACACACATTGTGTAGTTATATATGTAGTTATCTACATATTTATAGTCGATCTCTCCATATATATATATTTTATTGTATGAAAAAATAACCAATTACATTTCTAATATATTATCATTTGACAATAATGTCAAGGACACGAAAAGAATTATTGTAAAGAGTGTAAGAGTGATCAACATATAAATATATATTTATTGTCATACATAGCTACAAATATTAAGCAATGTAATCACTATCCTTCATAGCATAGCTACTTAGTACAATCTGAATTGAAGGTGCAAACTAAGAAAAATCAAATATGTACTAAGAGTATTAGATCCAATCAAACAAAAAAGAGTATTAGATCCAGTCAAACCCAAAAAAGAGTATTAGATCCAATTAAAAAGTGATATTTGGCACATAAAATAGGCAACACTATTAATTTTGAGCATTGGTGTAGCCATATCAAACATTAAAATAAGTAAATATACAACTAGACCGACAAAACTAGGTCACTATAGCATTATAATAAAGCGTCCTCGCTTAGGCGCAGCCCTGGGGCGCCTTGACGCCTAGGCGGCCGCCTAGGCGCGCTTTGACAAGTATGCCAAGAACTCCAACTGTCTAGTTCCTCTATAGTCTTCTAGATTCGTTTTCTCGTTTGACTGATTTAATATTGGGGAGTATCCACTATCGAATGTTGACGAGGTTCTCAAACGTCTGCAACGCCTTACCATGACCTTTCTCACCTGCTGTGAGCCTGTGACCACTTTTGACTCTGTCCTTCTTGTTGCAGGTGGTTGTGGTCGCAGTACTTCTTGAAGATGCCATCGCTCTACTAGTGGTATTGGACGTGCCTTCGTTATCCCACTGCCCCTTGCTACAACTCTTATTGTAAACACACCAACCATGTGGAAGAGAAGTTGGCTCATACATGGGGAACCTTGGGCAAGTCGGGTCTCTTAAGACTACAAATGATTTTGTTGGTAAAACCTCCACTATTGTTGCTCTTGAGGTCAAGTTCTGTTTTCTAAAAGGCTGATCTGGATAGGCTTATAAGCACTGGGATGTCAATACTACTTCGACAAAGTCTGCTTTTATCTCTACTCCCATCCTTTGGTATCAAAATAAATGGACTATTGATTCTGTTCTAGTACTATATTGCACATTATTGGCAATATTGGTTTGTTATCTAACATTACCAAGCAACAATCCTTCTCTCAAATCCTCCTGTCAGATGTATCCTAGTCTCCAGTTACTGGCACATGGATATGCCTACTTGCAGTTCTTCCTTATCCTCAATTTGATATGCTCCTAAATTTCCTATGAATTGATATCCTCTGAGCAAGCTTGTACACTAATTAAGTTGTGCAATTACATCTATGCCTTTTCATTGTGTACAATAGGATCTGTGGACGAGGATGAAGATTATGGGTGGTATAAGGACCTGATGGCCTATCCTATATTGATACACTATCTCACTGCTACAATGCAGGCCTATCTTCTTCTGTATGACCTCTTCAGTGGCATTTGTACCTAGGACATTCTCTTGCCAGCAAGTTGCATCATAAACTTATTGATTCTATTGTCGCTCTTAATTGCTAGTCATATCAATTAGACAAACAAACTCGTTTATGCTTTCTTGCTAAGCATCCTCTTAGTAGTTTGAAACCTCTTGATATTGTACACTCCGATTTGTGGGGTCCCTACAAAATTTCAAATTGTTGTGGTTTTTAATACTTTATTAGCTTCACTGATGATTTTTCTAGAACAATGTGGCTTTCTTTTGAAAGATAGATATGCCATTTTGTCTAATGTGAAATGCTTCTTTGTTGAAATGAAAACCTAATTCTCCAAAACCATCAAAATTTTCGCACTGAAGACACTTAAATACGTTCAACAAAATCTAAAATGCTTTTATCTTGATATGGATACTAATATCAAACTTCTTTACCTTGTATCCCCCCAAAAAAATGGCATTGTAAAACAAAGAATTAGGCTTTTGCTTGATATAGCTACTACTATTGTGCGTCACACCAATGTTCCCAAGTCTTTTTAACCTGATGCCTTTTTGATCGTCTATTTTTTGACCGACCGCATGTCTTCCGCTGTGATCCATAATAAAATTGCTTTTGAAATTTTGTATCCCGATGTGTCTCTCTGTCCACTATCTGCCTCAAGTTTTTAGTTGCACCTTTTGTGAAAACCCTTAAACTTGAGTGTGACAAATCTTTTCCTCACTCCACCAAAAGCATCTTTTAGAAATCCTCGTGGTAAAAAAGGTACTTATGTTTCGATCCTATTAACAAACGAGTGCTTGTCTGTGCCAATGTTGTTTTCTTCGAAAACACACCTTTCTTTTCAGCTCAAGGTCACTCTCTTGGACCAGGGTTTGGTTTTGGCCCTGATGAGTTTCACCTTCCCATAGTGTCCTCTTCCTCTCCTGGCTTACCTAAACCTTTCTAGATCTATTAGCATCGGAAACCTAAAGCTACCACACCTTATGTCCCCACCAACTCTCCTACTCCTACAGATCCTCTCATCATTGAAGGTATTACTGTGTGTAATCTACTTTTTGACGTTTTTGAATTGAATATGCCGATTGCTTGGCACAACCCTAAGAGGAAATGTACCGCTCATGATATTGTTCAGTATTGCAACTCTGACAAGTTGGGCCACGTGTTTTCAGCCTTTACTTGTTCCCTATACGCTATTTTGGTCTGGAAATCTATTTATGAGGCTCTAGCTGATCCTGGATGGAAGGTTGCCATGGACGAAACTCTACATTACAATAACGTCACACATAGGATCTTGATGACCCTCCTTTCGACTGCTCTCTTGTTGACTTTAGATGAGTGTACTATCAAATATCATCCTAATGGCACTATTGAGCGACTTAAAAGTCCATCTTGTGGCCAAAGACAACACTTAGTGTTATGACATTGATTATTTTGAGACTTTCTCCCATGTGGCAACTCGACTCTGTATGTGTTCTTATTTCTGTTGTTGCTAATCTTGGCTGGCCCCTTTTCCAGCTCGATTTCAAGAATGCTTTCCAGTATGGTGACCTTAATGAAGAGGTTTACATGAAGCAATATCCTGGTTTTGTTGCTTTGAGGGAGTGCAAAGTTTGCAAACTCAAACGCACTATCTATGGTCTGAAACAAAGTCCGAGAGCCTGATTTTATAAACTTAGTCATATTCTATGACCTTTGGTTTCTCTAGATAACATTCTGATCATTATGTTTTTGTAAAGAAAATTGATAACCTAAATTTGATAAATTGAGTCGATGCTTGCGACCTTTGGGTTCTCCAGAACAAATGTGATCATTCTATTTTTCTAAAGCAAATAGATATAGGGAATGCTATTCTACTTAAAGAAAGTAGCATGATGGGGACACGGCCTAATGATACTTCCATTGACCCTAATGCAAAACTTAATGATGAAGGGCCACTATTTCCTGATCATTCGAGATATAGACAACTTGTTGGAAAGTTGATTTATCTTACTATTACCCGTGCAGATATTACTACTGTAGTTGACTTTGTTAGTCGATACTTAGACAAACCTAGACAATGTCACTAGGATGCTATCTGCTACATTTTGAGATTCTTGAAAGCTAATCCTGGAAAACGTCTATTGTGTTCCAAACAGGGTCACACTGATATTATTGAGTATTCTGATGCTGATGCAGGCAGTCTTATTGACCACAAATCCAATTTTGGCTATTGCTCTTATGTTGGTCGAACCCTTGTATCTTGGCACAATATAAAGCAGAATGTCATTACTAATCCTGTGTTGAGGTAGAATATGGGGCTATGGCTCATACAGTCTGCGAGCTTCTTTGGGTTAGATCTCTTGTTAAAGAATTTAGATTGTCTATTACTATGCTTATATGTTCGGTGACAATAAAGATGCGACATTCATTGCTAGCAATCCAATTATCCATGAACACACCAAGCATATTGAAGTAGACTTTCACTTCATCAGAGAAGCTATGATGAATAAAGACATCTCTACTCCTTATATATGCCTAGAAGATCAAATTGCTGACCTATTCACCAAAGCCACCTCCAAGGATGAGATTTATAGAGCTGATTGACATGCTCGATATGAGAGATATTTATTCTCTAGTTTGAAGGGGGGTGTTAATATCTTCACTTATCGTGTTATTTGTTATTTATTGCTGTGCTATGTTTTTTTTTCTTTAGTCCCATATTGTGGAATATCTCTTATCTAATGCTCTTCATCCTATATAAGAAGAGGCATATTGTATCTTTTAGATCATTCTAGTATATCCTATTTACATCCTAAAATGCCCAAGGAGTCACACAGTAAAAGTAGCAGACATGGTATCCTATTTCTCGAAACACAGCTTTTGTTTCCGTCGTGTTTCACCAAATCAGGGACGAAATGGTCCTTTTTTCATTGTAAAACACATAAGTTTGTCAAACCGTTGAAATTTGGTCAAAATGCCATTGGAATTTCTCAAAACGCCCCAACTCTGAGGTACCTGCATTTTGGTACACTATAGTATACTGGAATTTGGAGCGAAGTTCTGACAATTTTGTTGAAATTTTGAAAATTGTTGCATGGGCTTGTGTACATTTACGTGGCTCTATAATATGTATGCTATTACTAAAACAAAGTTCTACAGTCATACCAATCAAAGTAATTTGGGAATATTTCTCCTTTGTCCTATCAGTGGTAACAATATGAGCACATATAAATCAAAGTAATGTTGTACCTAAATATGGCTTTTAAAAGGCCAATGGTCCAATCCTAAATAGGACGTGATTGTAGAAGATTGTGTGGAGGGCCTCCTTTTTTTTTTTCTTTGTTGGAGTGGCCTTCTCCAATGATGCAAGATTATATGGTTATTATGTGGTTGGTACTTTATCCTTTAATAGTTGCTGAGCATTCTCCCTTTTTATAAGTAGCATTACACTTAATAAAGCCATTTGAATTATCGAGGACTGTTTGATTCTTATTCTTACCTGTAATGCTGATGCATAGTAAGCAAATAAGTTTCGGTTAGGGAATAAGAAAGCAGATGCCAATAAAGTTCATTCTTGGTTCAAAATTCAAGCGATAATGTATATTATCCTTTTTAATAATTCTTCTTATAGATGCATATGTTTTCATTCAGTGTTTATGCTTTAATCCTGTATTTCTTTTCTTATCATTTATAGTATCTTGAGATAATCTATAACAATTTTGGAGATCTTTTTTTTTCCAGTAAACAAGGAGAACTTCAAGATTGATCACAGCTACTTGGCTAGTGCATATCATAGCGGTATACTTTCTGGATTTATGTTGATCGCCCCTTCCCTGGAAAGTGCAATTTCCTCAGGAAGAATGGTAAACTATATATGATTCTTAAAATATCTTGTTTCATTGTTATTTTTTTCATTATTAGATAAAAGTAGTGTTGTGGATCAGGTCAAGGCAATTATTATTGGTCTTGGAGCTGGTTTGTTACCAATGTGCTTGCGCAGTTGTTTGCCATTCCTAAAGATCGAGGTAAATTTGTCTCCGTATATAGTTCCCTGTGCATGTATGTATGGATTGACCGTAAGCTTATTTTTTCTAACAGGTCGTGGAGTTGGACTCTGTCGTGTATAATGTATCAAAAGAATACTTCGGATTCACAGAGGATGATCATTTAAAGGTAATCCACATGCCACTTTTAAATAAACCAATCAATTTTTTTCTTTGTAAAAGTAGAACAGACCATAGTATTCCTAGGCAGTGTACCAGAGGACACCGCTAAAGTCCAAAGTACTCCTGACTCCTGAGTTAAAGAATATGAAGAGAAGCCTTCTGATTCCCAAGCCAAGATTTCCCCAGATTGCTTTTTCCTTGAGAAGTTGCCTGTGACATCCCTTTACTTGAGAGTATTCTTGTGTCACACACAGTTGATGGGCCTGACCTTTCCTCATACTTATAAACGAGAACTGTTTTGCTTTACCTCCATGAAACTGTCCAGAGAGAGAATCTTGTCTTGAAGGATCATTTGAGAATATGTGATAATGGCATATGAATGGTTCATTTTCTGTGACAATATATGGAACATCTGAGCAATCATTTTAAAACAAGTGAAATTCTAAAATCTAAGACGAGTAGCCTAAATGTCTAGTACTTTCTTCCTTGTTTGAGTGTACACATCACATATATCAACCTTCCAACACTTAGATTTGAAGAGACGCAAAGTCAATGGCTTGGGAGTTTATGAAGTTTGATCTCTGATTTTCACTTAAAGTGTGTTTGCCATAAATGATTTAAACAAATGACAATATTTGATATTTCTTTCTTCATTTATGGAAAAAAAGATTTTTTAAGTTGCAAATTAGGTTTAGCAGAATGAATCTGAAAGGAATATAAGAGCCTCTTTATACAGGGAGAAATATGAAGAGCCTAGAAAGAGTGGGGATATAGTGTACCACAACATAACTCAAAAGAATGCAGGCACCTGCATCGTCCGTCCACAACCCGACTTAATCCATTGCATAAATCTTCAGATAGGTACTTAGGTGTTGATACTACTGATGGTGGATGGAATGGATGTCTCCAGGCAAGCGTCCATGGATTCTCAGAACATCCAACCCAGCCGGCCTAACATTTTGTACTTTTGGTCTAGTTTTCCTACATATAACATATAAGCCAAGTTATCCGTAGAGGCCATGATGAAAAACAGTTCTAGATCAGTCCACACACGTTCTCAGTGCAACAAGGGGTGAAGCATCACACAAGAATCAATTGAAGAGTGCAGAGGCCCAAAGAATGGGCATTTTAAGATTGCATTAATTAAGAAACCAACGTCACACTGTCATATTAGACCGACATGTGACGAAGGTTGATGGGAGGGAACATGTCCCTCTCGAAGATTAAGATGAATCGAGGAGCAGTTGGTTTATATAGAGAGCATGTTTCCAATTAAGTCAACTTAGCCGAGAAGTAAAGGGCCAAGGTTTGGAGAATGGTAGGTTAACCAAAAATAAAGGATGAAGGGGTTGGTGGTTTGGGTAGGGTAGTAGGACAGGGATCTGGATGGTGAGTGGAGGGGTGAATGGTGGAAATGATGGTTGGCGGTTTGAGGATGACAAGCTGGATGAGGGATGGCGGAGCGCTTGTGGGGATGAGGGCTTGGAGGGATGAGGGCTTGGCAGGATGAGGACTGGTGGAGCGGGTGATCATCGACGGGTATTGTCGGGTGAAAAGTGGGTGATGGCGGTAGAGGTGAAGGTGTTGAGCGGAGTTTGCTGGATTGGCAGAACACGAGCAACGGGTGGCTGTGGTTGGTGGGTGTTTGGCGAATGAGCGGGAGAGACAGAGCAGCTAAAGGGCGATGGGTGAGATGGGAGAGGCACAATGGGAGAAACGGGATAGGGGCGGCTGACGGCTGGGCGACGATGAGTGGGAGATGGGCAGCGGTGGAGAGGAAAGGCAAGAAGATTATGAGGAGTCGTAACCACACACTGATACCATGTGATTGGGAATAGAAATCCAGTAATTGTGTAACTAATACAAGCATAGGGACCCTCGTTATATATGATAGGAGGCCCTTATTACAGAGTTCAACAATATGGGATAAAGGACAAGACACCACAGAGTGCACAAAATAAAGGAATATATATATATATATATATATATATATATATATATAGAGAGAGAGAGAGAGAGAGAGAGAGAGAGAGAGAGAGAGGCTAGAATACACTCAAGTAGTTTTTCATGATGCAATATTTTTTTTCAAAAATCTAATCCATTGATCTTCTTAAACATCTTGTGAATCGATCATATACAAAATTTGAGCACATTTGGACATTTATAGGTCATGTTATAAAGATTGCAAAAATTATGCATTTCAAATTAGTTTCGCACGTCGATTTGTTGCCCTCGGATGAGTGACTTACACTCATCCAAATGGGTTCAAAATTTGTATGTAGCCTAGTTATAGTATGACAGTGACGATCAATGGTTTACATTTTGCAAAAAACAGTCTTGATATGCAAACGCACTTGAGTGTATTCTAGCCTGACTCTCTCTCTCTCTCTCTCTGTATATATATATATATATATATATATATATATATATATATATATATATATATATATATATATATATATTGTGTGTGTGTATGTGTGTACAGTTAAAGCAGTTCAATCGCTAATTTCCTTACACTATGGTGATCGGTTTGATTTTTTCCGGTGCAATATTTTGCTAACGTCATGCTGATGACATTTCCGGTCCAAACGGTTCGACCACTCCGGTTCAACCCGACTCAATCCGGTTCGAATCAACACCGGTCCGAGCACCTATGGGGTTCTGAAGACATTGCTCTTGATTGCGATTTCCGCGACTGAGATGAACACCATGGTGCACATGTGTTGCTATCCACTACTCCAGATGCTACTTTATTTACTTGAGTCTTGAGAGGCGCTTTTGCTATCTACCTCGACACAATTTTTTATGCTACCTGCTTTATTACTATTTGCTTTATGGGGAACCCGTTTATCTGCTGCTACCTTCACATTTCTACTTTAGGGGCGAGAAGATTGCTGCTGCTTATTTTATGTTATCATCTCACGGGATTGTTTGAGTATTTGTATTATGAGATTCAGGGAGCAATCAAAATTTTGTATGGAGTTTCATCGTCTTGTATGATTTTCTATTGAGTTTGTTTGGACAAGCTAGACATGTGTTTCACCATTGATCCAGCTTGAGGGGAAGTGTTAGCGTCTGTCATCTGTTTCTTTCCATATTGGAGAGTACAAGAGTGTTAACCTGTCTAGATTCCCATATCACTTGTTGATTATCTCAATCCAATCATACCATTCTGTAATAAGTACTTACGGTTTCACATATTTAGAGATCACACTCTTGCGTATTGTCTTGCTAATGATTTTTCGTTCAATAAAGATTTCATATATTATGTATTAAGGGCTAGAATGACTGTTTTGAATCTAGAAAGCCTTGTCATATACTTCTGGGCCTTCTGCTTGACCCCTGAGAGTACAACCTCTAGTTGATCTTTCTTTCTTTTGTGGAGATATAATGTTAAATATGATGTCATGCTGAGATCATCGATTCAATTGGGATGACCAAGCTTGCATCGAAGACTGGGGATTTAGGAGTGGGCGTGGCAAAAGCTCACCCAAACCGATCCAGCCCGGACCGAACTGGCCCGATCCAAATAATTTGGGTTTCCAGAGCAATAATTAAGTTTTGGATCGGATTGGACAAAGTCCGCATTCTGTTTTTTCTTCTAGGGATGGGTCAGGCCCGTGGCCTGCACAACCACGCTCTATTGGGTTCTTCCTGTTCCTCGCACATATCATACAACACCGCTCAGCCGCTAGGGATTTGTTCTTCCAGATGCAAGCGACTAGGTAGTTAAATCACTGCAGATCGGGATGGTGTGATCGGCGCCAGCTTCCTTTAGGTCGCACAATAGAAGGCTCTCATTTGCTTTAGGCGGGATGCTGCATCCTTACTCAGCGTTCTCAGTGACCTTCCTTGCTTCAAACTTCCAGTTGGACGACCATCCTTGCTCCATCCTTCCAGTCCTGCAACATGGCTGGCCATCTTTGCTCAGGGGCAACTGAGCAGGGACAGGGGCTAAGGTCATTGACTGTTCCAGAGGAGCAGTCACAATGGTGTGTTAAGATCACAAGAGTACCCACATATCTCTCTCTCTTCGTGTATTTACACTCACTTGTTGCTGCATTCTCATCAAAGCCATACTAGGGAAGCTAGATCAGCCACAATGGCGTGTTAAGATCACAGGAGGACTACCCACATATCTCTCTCTTCTGGTATTCACTCTCTCACCTGTTGCTGCATTCCCCCAAAGCCACGCTAGGGAAAGAGCAAGCCTAGAAAGATATCTGCTTTTCCGCAGAGAGCAATTTCTAAAAGCAAGGCATCAGGAGGCCACATGCGCTGTGGTGTGGAAGAATGAAAATCTTCCTCATACTCCTCTTAATGTTCCTCATACCCCTATTAAACAGCTCCTACTCCTTTTCCTCTTCCTCCTCGCTGCGATGGGGATTAAAATGGAGGATTTTTGTTGGTCATTGGCTGCGTTATCATCTGCATCTTTTGCCCTGGGTACGAGAAGGTTCCCGACTACGAGAAGGTTCCCGGTTACAAACCCATGCTCACCAGGCTCCTTGCCGACTTAGCCCATGGGGAGTATCAGTACTACCAACAGAAGAACCACATCTACCAACACTCTGAAAAACCCGCCGCGGGCCGCTGTTACAGCGACTCTCCCACTTCAGTTGGCCGCGACTCCAAGGTTGACGAGCGGGTCATCTCCAAACAGGAGCAGGTGGCTGGCAGAACAATACTGAATAGTAATTAAGGAACTGAATGCTTCGTGACGTTCCTCAATTCAGGTCAGGTGTCTGCGGATCGGGTCTGTTCGGATTAAAGAGAAGCCATTGTTGCCCAGGTTTGGGTTGTTTGGATTTGATAGACATGGGTTCGTGTTGGGTTGACAGAAACCCGACCCATTGCTATGCTTATCTAGGAATTTTCTGTGTTTTCAGGTTCTGTTCACAAAATCGTTCATTATCTGCCACTATTTTCTTGTTTCTATATATTCGCTGTCTAACTCTGTGTTTGCAGCGATTGCCATCTTAAATGCACTTTAAGGTTTTCTAATTTATTCATGATGGTCTCAATAGTGCTTGTAACCTGTATTCCAGGTGCATATATGCGATGGGATCAGATTTATTCAGGATCAGTGTTTGAAAATTCTCATAGAAAGAAGTAAAGCTGAGGTCTTGACAGAATGTGAGCGGTCAACAAATGGAGCACAAAGTTCCTGTGCTGATGGAAAAAATAATAATGAGCTCAGGATACTTATCATTGACGCTGATTCTTCAGATTCTAGGTTGGTATGCTGTTGCTGTTCTTCATATGTTTTGTTTCTTTTTCTTGTCTGACAATTAACATTTTCTTTCTAGCTCTGGATTGACCTGTCCCCCAGCTGATTTCTTGGAAGAATCTTTTCTTACTACTGTTAGAGATTACATTTCTTGTGGTGGTCTGTTTGTCATTAATTTAGTGTCAAGATCTCTTGCTGTTAGAGAGATGGCTATTTCGAGATTGAAAATGGTATGTTGAACACAGATGTGCATTTTTTACCTGTTTGGCTCAATGCTGTCTGACGAGTGATTTCCTTTTTGAATATTGTCTGATAACTAACGGGGTAATTGTATACTTTTAGGTATTTGGTCAAATTTTCTGCCTTGCGCTTGAAGGGGATGTGAATGAAATTTTGTTTGCTCTTCCTGTTGAAACACGAAGCCATGTAGATGTAGGCAGCTTTGAACTACTGAGCGCTAAACTTGAAGAAATCTTGGTTTCAAGTCAGCCAGAGAAGAAGCATAACATCATAGAAACTGGAACAAAAATCAAGCAATTGAAATGAGATGTTGACAAAGGTCGTACGACAATGTCTGGCTTTTACTCGGGTTCAAAAGGTATCTGTTTGTGATTAACATCTTATGGTTCTTTAGGTATAACATGAGGGCCGTGGTATGCTCATGCTGTTGTTGCAGGTTCTTTTTTTCCTTATGGTGGTTGCAAGACCACTGAAAGGGTACTTGCTACGGACTGTAATTCAAATGAATAAGGAAGCTGAAAAGCTGGAGTATATTCTCCACACCCCTCAAAGAGCGGAGGAGTTTAACTGGGATGCAGACTGAGCATTTGGCAAAGCAGGAGGCTCTTTGGAGTTTAGTTGGAATGCAGACTGAGCATTTGGCAAAGCAGGAGGTTCTTTCTTGGCGTCTACGTGCATATTTTTGTATACAATGTGTACCCCAAAAATTAACTGCTGAAATTTGCATTTATTCTGTGTTTTGCCGTGATTATTATACTGGTGTTGTCCACCTCTGTTTCCTTTCTGATGTTATTTATTTATATTGTGTGTTAGTGTGGAGCGTGGCTTATCATCTTTGAACATAAAAGATATGTACATAAACATTTCATTTGCTAGTGTCTTTCTTTTCAGCCATTTCGTTTGCTGGAGTCTTTGTGGTATGCCTCTTTATTTTCCCAGGGAGAAAGACTTTTGACCATTTTATTTCAGTAGCTGGAGTTTATGCCACTTGTTTACTTGCTTGGTCATAGTAAAACTTTGCAAGAAAATATTGTCAGCTTTCTGATCTGGAGTAAAAGCCACATATTCCCATTTTAATGAGAAGTGTACAAGCACTATCAAGTCTGCACAAACAAACACTCCTTCAGATACCCATCGCATATGGTAGCGTTCTTTGATGTCAGAACAGAAAGTATGTACACCTTGTTACTAATGTGTATGGATCCTTCTAGTGTAGGCGTACTGCCTTTTACTCTCCCAAAAGTTATGATGGTCTCACTATAATGTGAAAAAGGTGGCTGCCGCAGATGATTGACTTGTGTAGCAGGTGATCTGAATCCTCAAACGGGTAAAAAGTGATGACTTCTAGTGGGGGCTAGTTCATCTTTTGTAGTGTTGCAACTTTTATGGTCGATTGTTGATGTTTTTAAATTGACGAACCAACTCTAGTAGAGATGTGACAACCTCACAAGAGTGGGAAAAACTACACATGGGAAAGGTTAATGCAGGATCTCTTCTTAATAATGTGACGCTTGGTCAAGCTACAAAGACTAGATACACTTAATGATGAGTTCATGGAGACTTGGAGCAACATCTTTTGGCAATATTTGACAAGTTTTGCACTAGGGGAAGTGTTGTGCCTGCTGTGTTTTTATTGTCCAAGTTCACTATTGTAATACACTAGACTAACATTCACATCAGCAGTGTAAGATGCCATCATTACTAGGTGTTTAACAGGCTTCACGGCTTGCTAGGTGCTTCACTATGGTTTGCAAACAGATTATCTAGTGAGACAACTACACGGTGATGCCCTTTTAGGTGCTTTGTTATGGTTCAACTAAAAAAAAATCTAGTAGGAACTCATCGTGAGGCTGTTGCACATTATGGTATCTAGAGGGATGTAAGTACACCAAAGTGGTCATCTTGTGATTCAAACACTCTACCATGAGGTTTTCTCAACTCTTGATGCTTTTTCCCTTGGTGTGATTGATGAAAAAATGTGTGGCTTAGAGTTTGACTTGTTGATGGTGGTCAATCTTTATAACAAACTTGCTCATGAAGTAACCATTAGCAACTTGGATTGTGGGTGAATTGCCCAACCCCAAATTCGGAATAGTAGAACATCCTTAACCCCTAAGCCACTAAGTGTAGTTGGGGAACCATTGATTGATGTTGTAAGATTCCCAATTAAGAAATGAACCCATGCAGAACTGTTGGACCTAACCTATTAGAAATCAGCAATAATTAGGCCCAATTGAATGGAATGTGCATGGTTTTAGTTCCGATCTAGGTTGAGAACTGCATAAATTTATCTAAGCATGATCCTGAGCCCAAACTTTAGGGGAATTATTCTCAAAGTAGACCTAGAAATTAATTTTAATTTTTTGGTTAAGGTTTGACAAGCCATGCAATGTAATGGAGATTGTTTGACGTGGATTTGGAGGAATTATTTGGAGATCTACCTTTCCCTAATTGACCCCAAGTTTGGCGTATAGATAGCTTGCTCGGGGATTAAAAAATCCCAAATTTTGGTGGTAAATTGATGTTTTGTTTGGTAGTTGTAGTTAGAAATATAATTTTTTGTTGTTGTTGAAAAGGTGTCTTGCATGATCCTTTGCCTTACTAGAGCTAGACAATAACATTATGGCCTTTATCCACCTAATCATCCCCCTTTTTCTAGAGATGAGCTAGGGAGGGATGGGCACACTGATTTTGTATGCATCACGCTAGTCTTGTTCTCAACTGTAGAATCAACAAGCACAATCCAAAGTCACGAGAAAACCTCAAAATTGGGAAAAGCCAAATCTGATCCCAATTTTATTTAACAGCCTAAGAAGGAAAGGAAATGTCTAAATAAAAATTTCAACAACATTTACATGTATCATCACTAGAAAAGGCCTGTTCTATTCCTGTTTAACACGTAAATTAACATCATTTATCGTAAGTGACCAAAGTCACATCATGCATATGCAAAAGATCTTAGTTCATATCCAACGTAATCATCACATACATGACATACAAGGTGAAATCTAAGTTGTAGATACATCCTCATATAAAAACCATGCCTAGACCATGGATGAATCCAAGACGCCACCCGAACTAGATTCTCCCCCGCATTTCACTTTTGACCGGGTGAAGGATACTCCTTGCTCCTAAACCCATAGGGTAGGTGTTGAAACCTAAAATGGGTGAAGAACCACGACGGTGATACCGAAGTCCCAACAAGAGATAAATTGTTTGTATAGTAAAAAGTATGCTAATTCTACTATGTATGCCGAATTAAACAATTCTACAATAAAGAACAATTCATAGAAAACATAATTGACCAATAGATCCAATATTAATGTAAAAGAAAATAATATGTACCACCACACTAGAGCAATAAAAGAAACACAATGTAAAACTTATAAGATAGGTACACAAGTAAAGCTACGAAGCTTGATTGCGTATTTTACTATTAAGCTCTGGGTAGTTGTGATGTACATCTCAAATTGCTAGCTAGTGAATGCAAAGTCCCCTAGCCTACCACAGGCGATCATAGAAATATCCGACCTCCTTTAGACTTCGCTACGCTTTGGACAATGTGAGTATGAAGTATGGAATCATACTCTACAACCTACATATAAATGTCAGGTCTGTCCTAGGTACTCAGGGTACATCCCCTATCATATAATGTAGGGAAATGCCTTTCAATCACCATATCATATGATTCTGAATCCAATCAGCAAAATTGTCATATATACCGTGAGATACAGTCTCGACTACACTCATATAAATAGGTGCTTTTAGGGCCCCAAGGGGACCTTATACCATATAGATTCTTGGTAACCCTTGTGAATTCAGTAACATACGTCTTTGAGTAATTGCTACAAGGACGCCTATTTTACTAACCATCTAGAAATGATGTGGTAGTTATACAATCACATGTCACTACACGAATCAAGGTTTACTTATTAATTGAACCTAATACTTATCTTTTCATAAAGTAAAAAGGTAAATTCATAATGTGGCACCAAAATATGCATAATCCAGACATTAGAAGTGATAAAACACTATTTTATAATCATCATGCACACAACCATAATTTCACCGATTCAGCCATACAAAGGGTATATCACAAAGGGGGATCAAAAACGTCTTTGAATTTTTGGAATCCCTTCTTATAACTGTAGGGAATCATTACGTTAAATTTCTTTAAATACTCCACTGAATAGTATCAATGTGGCAAAAGTACAAAAAGTATATGCATAGGTCATTTTAGAGCAATATACTCATGAAACTAAATATTTTTAGCAACATGGCAATAACAATATACACAATCTTCATTTTCAAATAACAAGCAATAAAAAGAGGTGATAATCCCAAAGTTCCCTAAGTTGTAATAAAAAGTCTAATAAAATGCCATATTTATGTCATTCGACATGTAATTATGAGATTTAGGGGTTACATGTTGGATTTTCATATTAAAGAATACTACATAGAGGCTTAATCACTCTCCTTAAATTAAGATCATGGTATCCAACAAGTGCATGCACAAATCCTAGTTGTAAGATTTCTCCTTTCTAGATCCAAACATCCACCATATTTAGATCTAGCTACAACTAGGCATAAGAAGGGGAAAATGATATATTTTTAGGCAGGGAGAAATGTTTCCACCAAGATAGACAAAAGCCTCGTTCAAGAAGGTGGAAGAGAGACAAAATAGTAGCAATCATGAGAAAAAGATGAAGAACTTACAAGTATTCGATCTAAAAAAGGTAGGTTGATGAATTCTAGCTTTGATCTTCATTATTATTGAGAAATCATTGACATGCTAGGGTCAATTTGCCTAGATTTCCCTCCTATACTTCAACAATGTGTCCGTATCTCTAAATTTTATAACAAAGGCTGGGTTTTTAGTGATCACGTATTTATTGATTTTGTAGAGAAAAATTACATTTTCAATCCAATAAGGCCACTTTGTGGGTCCTCCCATCAATAAAAGCTGCCCAAAAGTATTACAGATCACCCATATGGGTGCCAAAAGCATGGATTGGTTGTCTTCTACATTCATGGACCACAACCAATGCCCACTGAAGCCGCATAACCCCAAGCTCTTGACCCAACGTGACTATGTCAACACAGTCTTGGGCCCAAAGAAGTCACATTAGTCATGCCTCATTTTGCATCAACTGACCACCCAATCCAAATTATCCTAAAGAGGCATAAAGCAGTCACATTGACCACATGAGGAGACCACATAGGCCCACCAAAGAATCTCTTGGATCCTATCAAATGATCCTATTACATCGATCGACCTGATCGAGCGATGTAAACACTAATGTACCATTTCTTGAAGTATATAATAATTTACATTTTTATTTAACAAAAAGTGGACACAACTTCCTCTTATATTTTAAAATATGTGTGTGCATTATCACACAAGTTTTTTATTGAAAAAAATTTAAATAGTTCCAAAATAAACTTGATAAATGATGTAAGAAGGTAAACGATGCAAGATTAAGTGAAGAAACATACAAGGTCTTGCAACTCTCCCCTTCTTATATGATTCACCTACAAAAACACAAATGCATTTGACACATATAATCCTACAGATTCCAGGTGGCCTCCTTAACACCATGGTGATATCACAAAACCTTCACTAAGGGTGTCTCTTCCTCCTCAACTTTTGTACATGCCTTTCTAAGATCTGAACTAGTCTCTCTTTATAAGAAACATCCTCTTCCAACAGAACTTCCACTAGATATATATTTTATTCAATATCATGATTACTATACCACAACATAGATACATGGAAAACTTAGTGTAATCTATTCTACCCCAAAAGAAGCATCGACCTTTAGTCCATGATTTTAACATGATCTATGATAGGATAAGGCCCCATATACCTTGGAGCAAGCTTACCCTTCTCCCCAAACCTTAAAAATCCCTCCAAGGCACGAATTTAAAGTAAACATTGTCTCCATCCTGAAAATCAAGCTACCTCTAGTGCTTATCAACATAAAAATTTGGTCTATTTTGTGCCACTTTCAAATGTTTCTTATTGTTTGTATCTTTTTTTGTCATCTTCAACACTATCTTTGACCCCAAAATAATTATATTTCCCCATATCATACCGACATAGAGGCAATCCAAACGCCTACCATATAAAGCTTCATATGGTGTTGTGTTGGCACTCCCCTGATAGATGTTATTGTATACAAAATCTATAAAACTTAGGTATATATTCTAGATACCAAGGAACTAAAACCACATGATCTTATAAGATTTCTAAGAGTCTAAATTGTTCTCTCAAACTGGGTGAAATTTGTGCTAAACCTCAATTGCGTACCCAAAGCTTCATTCAAATAGTCCTAAAACCTACTTGTGAATCAAGGTCCTATGTCTAACACTATAATTGATGGTACACTTTGCATACAAGCAACCTCATACATGTAGATCTATTGGATTTCACTAATGAGCGGGTAGTAATGATTAATATGAAGTTTTCTGAGTTAGTCAGATGGTAAAAAATTACCCAAATGGAATCATATCCCTTGTCTGTCTTAGACATACCAACAACAAAGTCCGTAGTGACATCATACCATTTCACTCATGTATAGGAAAATGCTGCAACAACCTTGTGGGTTTCTGATCCTTTGCCTGTACTTGCTGACAAACCAGAAACTTGGCTACAAACTCAAGTACACCCTACTTTATTCATGTCACCAATGCAGATCCTTTAGATTCTTGTACATCTTAGTACACTAGGATGCATAACATACATTGAGGAATCTGCCTCCTCCATAAATACATCCCCTTTAATGCTCTGTCTCAAGATATACAAGTCTTCCATGGAAGCAAGATGAACCATCATTTGACTCATGGGAGTCTTCCCGCTTCTTACCACCAAGCTGAAATTATTTATTTTGTATCACTATATCTATCCTCTGAGCGATCCTAATGTATTATGCCAAGCTCAGATTGATTTTGAAGTTGTAACAATAAACCTCCCAACCGATATACTTCCAACTAAGCATTAACATGACAAAGAGATACTAACATGACTTACGCCAGACATGGAGTACATCTTAACACTGTCTATTGATGATGAAGAAGAAGACTTTCTTCTGAACCATCAACCACTACTTTTGTTTTCCTAGGATGGTAGTCTATGATAAACTCATAGCCTTTAATCATTCCAACCATACATACCTCATATTTAAATTCATCTAGTAAAGATATATTTGAGGTTCTTGTGATAACATATATTGTCCAGTTTTTATGATAAAATGTCACTACACTTTCAGATAAAGAGAAACACTTGCAACTCTAGATAGTGTGTTGGTAGTTCTCTCCATGCTTCTTGAACTGTCTATAAGAATAAGATGTTTTTGGAATTTATGGAAGGGGGACACCGTGGAAAAACAAAAAAAATCTTTCCTTTATACCCGACCGTCAAATCCGTCATAACTATAAAATGTCAAAGAACAAATGACATAAGAAGGGATAAATGTGATATCTTTATGCATACTAGTTGTCCAACAACTAGACGTGTCTTATGTCGGATAGGAACACAATCTTCTATATCTAGATGTGGAATGTCCACCAAGAAATCATGATGGATAAGAAAGAGATCTGGATTGGCCACCAAGTTGTTACACGATTGTTTCATGTAGAATAATTTTTATAAGCCTTCACACATTGCCTTGTCCTCTACTTTGTCCATGCAGATGAGGGAGAATGTGATGCACCACCTTGGCAAACAAGTTGAAGAGGACATGAGTTGTTGAAGTGCTCAACATCTTGAAACTCCCTTTCTTCTCCTATACTTGGAAACAGTCTTTAGGGCCACTTCCTCTCTCTAAAAGAGAAGTTTGACAACCAACTTGTCTCATAAGTTGTCTCAAAAGATATGTCTCACCATTTGGGATGTTCCCATTTATGTAGGAGAGTCATGAGCTTAGAATTTTTTTTTTCAATCCCTTTTCTAATTGTAATCCCAAAAATGGTTCAATGTTGAAAAACTTAGACTGAATTGTGATCCCCTGATCACACTTCCTGATCAATAGCTGATTGCACAATCATAATGGCTCAGATCTAGATCTGAATTGCTTTTCAATTTTAGAATTTCTCTCTAAAATTGTGACCACCTGATCACGTCAGTATAATGGAAACTAGTTGACCAATTGACACTCAATTGATCAATTGATCCAATCATTTGATCAACAAATTAGACATTCTAGTCATCCAATCAAAGGGTTAATTATCATGTTTATGATTCAATTGCAAACTTCACTTCACTTATGCATCATTATGCGTTCATAACTACTTTGGTAGTGATGTTCAAACAACACAAGCAAAGAATGATTTCTAGCCACACATCATTGCCACCCAAGTATTATGAATGAGTTGGAGAACAACTACAACCTATAAAGTGATCAATGCTACCGTGAACATATAATCTCTTTATCATAGATATCGAGATTCAAACTGAGGCATGGATTGGCTTCCTCTTAACATTCAATCTTGTTCCTTGAACTAGAGAAGATTATTTGAGATAACGTCAGGTCATATCATATATTGATTCGCATGAGCATGGCCATGTTTTTCACAGTCTCTCTTATCAACTGGCCTAAGATATCACTCCAAAGGAAGGACAAATTCTATCTACATCACTCCCAATATACCCCATGTGTCACATTGTACCCAATCATCACCTTTTTAGCAATTCATATTTCAAAGAACATCAGGATGATGTCAAAGTACACAGAACAACATATGTTACTATAGTGACTTCAGGTCTAAGGATCACAGTAACCACTATCTCATTAAGATATGACTCTAATATGTCACTACATGAATTCTATGTGTCAATCTCATGGTGCGTCTTTCCAGTACAACTTGTTCTCTAACAAGTACCCATGTATTTGAGTTGATATCAAATATCATGAGTAAAGAGACATAATCATCACTCACCATACATGGTAGTCTTATGTATTATTGTTTTCCTATACTATACACAATAATAACCAACTAGGGACATAACAATAATTAGTACTCTTATTATACATATGATCTCATATGTTCAGTTCCTCAACCCAAACTATATGCCATCGAGTAAAAATATTCTTTAGACATTATTAAGTTTATTCATTATCTCAATACTCAAAGAAACATAAGAAGTGGAATTTCCTTTTATTAATAATAAAAACAAGTAAAAGTATCCATTTTACAATCATTACATGATGGTTGTCATGGCATATAATCAACATAGATCACATTCTTTTCTAACATCAACACACAACCCATGCTTCGTATGGAAGCATCATAAATGATGATCTACCCCTTCTGTATCTTGATAAAAACTAACATAGGTGTTGAGACTAATGTCTCATTTTACAGCAAGAAACTACAACGACAATGCTTATTCCTAGCAAAAAAATACCTTTCTGGATTACTATGGACAATGTCCAGGATATAGAACTAAAGTTCTTGATGGACCGTCTATAGTAACCAACCACACTAAGACAAATATGAACCTATGCATATATCATAAGTTTCTCTCATTGCAAAGTGACTCTATCTTCTCAGGATATACACAAATACCCTTTCCATGTATGCCACAATAAGAAAAGCTACTCCATTCAACCAAAACTCACACTTACTAAACTTTTCATACAACTAATGTCGTTTCAACAACTACGAAGATAAATGAAGATACTTCTCATTTTGATTTTATCATTTGAGTATATGAGAGTCATCTATGAACATCGTCATAATGTGATCTAGACACAACTTGAACACCATACTCATTAGATCCATAAAAACCTTTGGCACATTTGTTAGCCTGAACGATATTGCCACCAACTCATAATGACAATACCTAGTCCTAAAGGATGTCTTGGGTATGATATCTTCCTTAAACCTCAATTTATGATATAATAAACTCATATATACATTAGAGAACACCATCCATCCCTTTATCTGATCAAACAAACGATATATCCTCAGAAAAGGGTACCAAATATTTAACGTCACCCTATATTGACTTTAATATATGCATGACCTTATATATACACAATTATACTTCACAAATAGAACTAGATCATCCCCATGACATGTGATCATCTATATAACACTCTTGTCCAACAAATCTTGTTGATGCATATTCAATTCCCTCATCTTTGCTGAATCCATCCTACACGATTCTTAGTTGTAGGATGATACTAGACACTAGATTGATACCAAAGTCAATCCATCTAGGAGGTGGAAGTCTTAGAAACTTCTTAGGAAATACATACTCAAAACTCTCACACCTCATTAACATCCCATATCTTAGGACTCTTTGCCTTGTTACCATGACATATGCTAGAAAGGCTACACACCTTGCCTCGATCTCTCTAGTATAGAGGAAAACACCAAACATGTAAGAATGATCATCTTTTCATCTTGTAAAGACCAAAAAAATCACCATTTGAAAACACAACAACCTTTGACCCACCATACAAAACCACCTTACACTTCTGTAGACTATCCATCCCTAGGATAACATCAAAGACATACATCTAAGTGGTATCATATCAATTTGAATGATGTGTCATTGGAAACAAAGGAGACAAGATGAACACAACCTCATCAAAACCACATAACCCACCAATGAATATCCAACACAAGCTGATATGACATACTGCTAACCAAAAAACTATCTAAATACATCACATCTTCGGTGTAAAAGACAAACCAATAAAGATAGAATGAAAATCTTTCATCTGACCCGTTATGACCCATGGGGAGACAACTTACTTTTGGATAGTCATGGAACAAACTCATCATATTGCCTCTGGGAAGCCACACCCATGACTCCCATCATTTGGACTAGATGACACTACATGTGAAGACTGTCCTCTCCTAGAACCTCCATGTTGTATTGAATTTTAATGTTCCCTCTACTATGTCACCTCCTGTTGCAACTAAGTGAAGAGCATCTTGAAATGCCCATATTGGACAAACTAATAGCAATTTCTATTCTTAAAGAGACATGGTCCAATATGGTGTTTGTTGTTGAATCAACAATAGATGGTAGAAATCCTCTGTCCCTACCCTTACTTGATGACCACTTTGATTGGTTTTGGATCACTTTTTGATGCTATCTTACTATCATGTGACTGATGCTACTACTCTGGCACCAAATACCTCAACCTCATGAACCAACAAGATTTCCTACTATAGGGATGTGGCAATCTCTTCCTTGAGGGCCTGTTTGGTAGGGCATTTTTAGGTATAGTTTGATGAAAATAAAAATTAAACAAATGTAATCATGCCTTTTGGATCGTTCCATATTTATTTGGTAGGATGTAGTATAAGATCCTTGTTTTTTTTTGCAAACTTTTGGTAGAAAACAAAACATTATAGCAGTAGCCAAACTGTCGGTGTCCCATTTCTATCCGCGATGCAACCGTCCTTATTTATACTTCTATCCCTGGTTGATGAGAGACTACTTCCGATTCATGCATGTAACAAGTGTGTAGGGTTCTTCTAGATGTTGACATAGTGCAGGTCATAGTATGTCACAACTCTAGAAAATGCAAACTACACCCGACCACCCACTTTTTCGGCGGGGTACAGATTCATGACTTTTGTCCGGTTCATGAGAAAATTGGGAAATGAAATTCCGCGTACTACACTGTACCAAATACTTTTTAGCAAAAAATATGATCATTCAAGTTTTGGGAATTTGAACACACTCCTATCAAATAAGCCCTGAATGGAAGTCATGGTGCATTGACATCAACCTGTCAACTTGACCAAGTAACTCCATGAAGGTAGAAAACTTATCCTCACCTCCATCATCAACATAAACTCCTATAATTGTATGATAAACACTTATTAAAGCATATAATCCTCTCATCATATGTCGATGCAGGCCAAGAAAAGAACCTAAATATGTTATAATTTGTGCCTCACACTCAATAACTGACATGATCCTTGGCACATGTATTCAAACTATCCCATCTTCTTACATGTACAAACATGGAAAGTATTCACCTTAATCTCTTTTCTAAAATCTTATCAAGCAATCACCTCTCTAGGTCTCTTATTCTCCTTTTTGTCCCACCATTTCCTAGTGCTTCCATTTAGGATATAGAGTGCATGCTTGATCTCCTCCTTATCTATTATACCCGAAATCTTGAAGGATTTCTCTAGCTCTACCACCCATAAATCCACATCTACTGGATTATGTGTCTCTTTGTACTCCACTACTCCCACTCTCAGATTCTCAAACATCTTACCTAAACCACCAGAAGACTCAACATGAGGAAATAATTCATGTGATTGACAGATTGGAATCCTATCCATCATATGCATGAAGGTGGACATTAGTTGCCCCATCATAGTTTGAATAGTTGGGTCAACTAGTGATGTTAGGTTCATCAGAGGCAGTGGAGCGTGTATAGGCCCCACCTCAAGAACTCTTTGCTTTAGTTCCACATCCCATACTCTATTATGGGCAACATAAAACTACCTTTCACATGATATTCACATCTATATGTCATTTATGCATCATCATGAATGATGATTATATATGAGAAACATACACAACAACCTATGTCCCTATAGCTCTAGGGAACCTTGGCTCTTATGCCCACCAAATGTAAGACCCAACCTCATGATCAACACTTAATAATTCCCTAATTTAGAGTAAAACCATGTGAGAAAACCTCAAAATAGAAAAGGTTGAATTTGATCTCAACTAATTATAATAAACCATGAAGGTAGGTGCTTTACCCATGAGAGATAGACTAATATTGGTGGTTTCTTATAAAATTCATAAAAATATGAAAAATATAAGGATTTAGAGTGGCCACCTTATTTTAAGGTAAAAAAAATAAGGAAAACTATAGATAAGTGTATAAATAAATGGAAAAGCACAATAAAGGCCAAAATGGTGATCCCACACGAGGGTGAATAAAGCATGGAACTCATGGACAAAAGATCAGGATCATCTTGTTATGACTGGGGAATGTTTTAGGCACCTATGTGCTACCCAAAACTTAGTATTGCTATTTGAAATCCTTAGTTTGTGAAAACTATTCGGTTTGGGTTGGTTAAAGAAAAAAAACAAGAAAACAAAGAGAAAAGATATTTTGAAGTGTGCCAATATTTGGTGACTCAAGATTACCGTGTTCCTTAATCATTCTCAAAGATATACCTTTTATTATGGGATTCCATTCACCTCAGGATCTCCAAAAAAATGATTTCATCCCATCAAATTGATGTGAGACAATTAAAAAAGGTATCCAATATGATCAAGATTTGTTATTGAGAATGTGATCAAACAAGATACCAGGAACAAAACTATATTTACATATGAAAGAGCTAGTCAAGAAGTTACCAATTGGATAATGACTAGACTAGCAAGAAATATCTACTTCAAGTAAGCATGATAGTTGCCATTAGATGAATAATTATTGTACAAGTTCAAGCAACTTTTAACAGTTGAGCAAGTTGAACAATAGTTCTAAACAAGATACACTATCAATCAAAGAAGATGAACATGTTCCTTTTGTATTGCCAATGTAAGGAGTCAATGTTTTAGAAGAAGGAACTTCTACACACTAGGAAATAAAGTCTAGCACAAAGGGAGGTAGTCTCTCTCTAGTTTATGGAGAGTTGGAATGAAGGATTTTGAGATGGTGTACATGGGGGCATTTAAGTTGTGGGTGAGGTTTTGGGGTCCAACATCATGAAAAGATGCTTTGAGAACAAATCACTACCAGATCATAAAAACAGAAACAAAAAGATAGGATTTTGTGCCCTATGGATAAACTTTGGTGGAACATTGCATTTTGTAGGATTCCACAACATGGCACCCTTGTAAAATGTAGGATTTCATTGGGTGCCCTGAGGCACAAAACAAAGTGTTTTTCATATATGAATTTTGTGATTTTATTGAAGGTTATGGAGATATCTTGGATAAAAAAAATTATTTTGATTGCGGGGTTGTTTCATTAAGGACTAGAACTTCATTAAGAAATAGGGGTATAGGAGAGACAACAAATTTAAGGCCAAGTCTTCCTTTTTTTCCTTTCTAGTTAAAAGGATATTTATTTTATTCAATCAAAAAGAGAAATCAAATTTAACTTGCAGTGTGAATTGAATATTTAATCCAAGATAATTAAACTAGATAATATATTGAGAATTGCTGACAAATAACTCAAGTAAATGGCTAATTGCACTTAAATTGAACGCATAAACTATCCATATAATGACCCCTAAAGAGTGGTAAATGGGTGAATTATGGCGGGTTAAATAGGAAAAAGTATGAAAAAATGGGGAAAATGAGGAGAAAGTCCATTATATACAGAAAGTAGGCCTAATGTTAATTCTTGGTTGGGTGATAAAAAAATGAGATGTCAACTATTTTCCCCTATCAAGACAAGGTTTGAGATAAGAGTAAGAACCACATGCTTGAGCCAAGTATGACCACATTTTTGGTCACGAAAGACCAAGAGGTGATACTCATCAAGGGATATTCTTTCAAATCATTTAATGACTAATGTAAGCAATCTCTTTTCCTTTTACGGATGATTTAGCTAGACAACCATTAATGGAAAGGGTAAGGTTGGACACCCGGTGGATTGATGTTAAGGTATCTTGGCTAAGGCTATGGATTGTGCCTATTTAATCCTTTCCTCTAGGGTGATGCAAACTTTAGGGAGAGTATTGTCCTTTAAAGAGTTATCTTGATCTCATATGTTGAGTAGCACCACACTAGCCTTTACTTAATCTATGTTTAGTTCTCTCATTAATTCATGTACTTATATGGAATAGGTGGAAGTGGTAAAGTATTATGGATGTTTTTTAGGATAAAAAGATTAAGACTCATAAAAGGATAACCTATAGAAACAAGAATTTGTAACTGTGGAAGATCATTGAAAGTGATTAATTTTGAAATATTTTCATCTTCTTTAATCTTGTGATTAGATGCATGAGTGAAATTTTTTAACCATAAATACCTAATGTAAGAACAATATTAGATATAGAGTCATAACCTTATGATGGTGAAATGTGGGGAGTCACCCTAAGATGATGAAATGTGGGAAGTTACCCTAATTTGGTAATATCCTTATTATATGTATGACATGATGTTTACCTAGTCATGGCAGGGACTGAATAATGCAAGGTTTTCCTAGTGAGGGTAGGGCTTAAATGCCAAAGTAAAAAAACCTTGCCTAGTCAAAGTGGGGCTTTATTCATGGATATGGTGAAATTTAAAGTCCTGATCTAGGACCCAACTAAAGGTACCTAAATGATGTAAGAATATAAAATGTGATGTACATGAAACACATGTCTAGTTTAAGGTTGTTTACTAGCACCTGGGTGGTAAAGTTTAATGTCATGATCCATGACCCATGTCGTAAAGTTTAAGGCCATGATCTGAGAGCTATGTAGTATTGTTTAAGGTCATGATCCATGACCTAGAAGGAAATATGATGCCCACCTGTAATAACTCTTTGCATTTCAGATGACTCAGTGTTAGATCTGATTTTAAGATTTTGAAAATATCTTGGAGTAGATCCTAGTCAAGATCAAAAGCTTTGAAGTTCAGTATTGTTGAATACAATCTAGGATTCAAGATTTGAAAAGTGATTAGGCCTCATGGGATACTGATTTTTTTTATTTTCCTTATAATAGAGAAGTTTCATATTTTAGGAATTTATTTGAAATCTTCATATTTTGAAGATCTATTAGTATTTGATTCACATTCTCTATGATTTCTATACTTTTTATGAATTTTAGAGGGTATCTAAAAAATCTTTACATCTTGATCAAAATATGACCCACTAAAAGATGATTGTAACAGAAGGATCCATGATTACCAAAACATAGATGGGATTGAGGCTTAGATGATAATCATGATAATAACCTCAAAATTATATTAAAAAATTCTAAATTCCTATTTGTGATTTTGTCAAAAATATTATTTTTAGAGAATTAGGGGTTTGCATACATCACCTTCTTTTTCTGTCACGTCATAGAAGCAATGATGGAGAAAAAAAACCAATCCTAGAGAAGTTGTGGTAGTGACAACGTCAGGAACACATCGTCTCTAAATTCTATCTCCTTGGGATGAACATATATCAATCATGATTGCCTTATTGTATTCCATCCCTTTGGTCTTTGATATTTTGTCTTCATGTAGTTTTCCATGATCAATGAAGTTCCTCTCTTAATAAATAGGTCCTTCAATCAATTTGTCTTTAGTATGGTGTCGAATCATATATTTGTATGAGATATATGAGGTGAATCTTACAACTTCAACATGACTAGACACCTTTGTCATCTTGCATACATTCCCATTGCTAGGAAGTGGATTCAATTTTCATTCTCTTTTAGGATCCTCTCAGTTACACATTCTTCTTGAAGAGGTTGTGCTCACTCCCACTATAGAAGACATGGACAAGATAAGTTTTCTAATTCTTCATGATCACTAACCAATATTCTTAACAAAGTCAAATTGATTTCTAAGCTGGCTAATCTATTTAGTGTGAAGAAAACTAAAGATGCTCAATGGATGTCTACTGATGGTCGCTCCACTAAGTTCAATATGCTTTGAGAGTCATTCAGCAGTGAGAAACATAGTGGTGCATGGTCTCTTGATATACTTTATCTGTTAACTTATACCTTGACCCTTTTTATAGAGTTGTTCTTTGAAGGGATGATTGGTTAGGTGTCAACATTAATAGCATGTGTGGTGGAAGCTGCATGACACAATGAGCTGATTATACCCTTTTATCTTGGGCAAATCACACTTGTTCCTTGATGAGGATAGTTTTCTGGAAGGATGCAGGGACCTTTCAAGGTCTTATATATTTAGCTGGGGATGCATACCAGTCCTCTAGAATTCCAAGAGATTACAAATCCACATCATATCCTTACACAAGTTTATTTGTTGAGCACATCAAGACTGGAAGTCCTGTCCAACGATGTGGTGAGCTAGACAAGTGGCTCTCCCATTTCACACATGAGGATCTGCATTGGGGATGTATGAGGTTTCTATAGACACTTCGGGTTGTGAGGTAGAGATGCCTGACTTTTAGTTAATGACAATTCTTTTAGGACTAGAGCAGTGCATTTCTTATTATCTGATGTCTATACTAAGACAATTTGAGCATCTATAGTGTAGAGAATACATTGAAGAGCTTATATGCATCTACCAGATTCTTCACAAGGGTCCTCACAAGGTCCATCAGATGGAGAATTTGGCTTGACCACAAGAAGATGACTTGAGAGGCATTCTCTATCAGTAAAGAGTGATTCTTTGAGTTCTTAGAGTGTAATTAGGTTTGTCTCCTTGAGCAACAGTGACCTACGGTGACCTAAATTCCTAATGGGGAGCTCAAGCTCCTATGTGATGTGGCTTTCTTCACATATCTACTTATTAGTTTTTATATTTTGTTGTTAGTACCATGATGTTTCTTTTGGTTTTTATGCTTTGTAAGAAATTCACTTTGAAATTGTTAAAAAATAAATTATAAACAAAATGATGTTTTTATCATGGTGTAGAATTAGCTTTGGTTACTTCCTCAATATCCCTTGGGATAAGAATGATGTGTTATCATGGTGTTTGGAACTTAGGTGACCTAGGTTGGTCGATATTTCCTAACTTGCACATTTGAGGTGCAAGTGAATTTATACAAGTTATATAGTTTGGAAAGATAAAGAACTTCATTTGTTTGGGTCATCCTTCCATCATATTCCGTTATTGGAGTTTGAGGGTTAGTATCCAAATGCTTTAAGCTTGTCACATGTTTCACCCTGCTACTCATAGATTGATCCTCCCTTTGTATGTTGGTAGGTTGTTATGCCACCAGAGGATCCTTCAACTAAGGGAGAAGATGGATTGGGGTTCCATTGACCCTAGATATATCACTGGAGACTAGGATTATGCCATGCAGAGGGTGCATGAGAAAAAAAACCTACCCAGTTCGATTAAGGTGATTGGTGACAGAGACACCCTAGTGGGCTCCATTTCCAAAGTGCATTAGTTTAGCATCCAATCAGAAGCATATATTTAGTTTTCAGAGTGCCATTTTGGAAATTTTATTGGTAAACTTCGAAATGGTTATTCTAAGATGCCTACTAGGTAGGTCTTTTGATTTTTAGGTCTAAAGGTATTGCGTGGACATTGATGCTTAGAACCGTAGTATGGGAGCTTGGTTAAATAGGGATGAAATGAAGGATTTTTTTTTCCTTAAAGAAGGGTTCCTGATTTGGGGATCCCAGTTTGATCCAAGAGAAGTTTGGATATACTTACTTTTTGAAGGGTGAGGCATGGAAAACCACAAGGGATCTTGATCTCTAATTAATTCCACCAGACATTCATGTGACCCATGACATAGGCATATGTCATATCTTATCATGAAAGCTTAAGTGAGTTCCATCCTTGTAAAGGTGTCAGGATATCTTGGCCTTGTAGATCATGTCTAACACACCTCTAATGACTTAATGGCCTTAGCATACTTATTTTCTCAAGAAGAAGATGACGATCACATATGGGTGCAATCATCATCACCTAATCTATGGGGGAGTTATGATTGTAACTATGGCTTTTTATTCTTCCCAAGCCTCAGTCATGACTAATTTTTTAGTTAAGGTTGATGTATTTTAAGGGGTGCATTTAGGTTGGAGAACTATTTGTGCCTCAAGATAATCAACTGTGTTCCTTCTATCATCAACCATAGATCTTTGATGTTTACCCTCACTACTTCAAGTGTACACATGATTTACAATTAGACTTAAGTGGATTAAGAAAATACTAATGGTGGGATTTTATCCCGTACAATTCTCCAAACTAGCTTAATTTTGGTTTAGCTCACCCATTCAATAAAAATAGTGTTATGACGAGGTTGTCATTAGTGCAATGGAGATGAATATCCCCATCCATGTATTTAGTCATAGGTCCATGGTCATATATGTCTTCGATGATATAGGGTCCTTACCATTTAGGATGTAACATTCCCTTAGCATCATCATTATGAATAATTAGAAGTATCAGACTGCCTTTTGAAAATTGTGAAGACTGACTGTCTTGTACAATTCTCAAATTGCTTTCGCTTGATAACACTATGTGTGATGTAAATATCTTTTTCTTCTTTCTTTAAGGGTGTTGAGGTAGTAAATTCAATCTTTGACCCATCCCACCTCTGGGATTTTGGCTTCTAGTAGAATGAAGAGGGACATGATCTCAACCTCCACTAGTAGGATTACATCCATACCATATACAAGGGAGTATGGTTTGCATACAATGTAAGTTCTGATAGGCACTTAATGCACCAATTGAGAGGTTCTCGTGCCACTTAAGGTATAATCTAATTGTCTTTGTGAGATCTTTATCAAATTTTTATTCTTAGCATCCACATATTCTTTCATATGGTCTAGTATGGTGAAGTACGATTATGTATGATTCCAAGAAGCTCGTATACTCCTTGAAATATCTAGGAAATGAAGTTTGCACCATCATAGACAATTTTCATATGGTATTCAATACCGACTTATGATGTTGCTCCTGAGTAACTTGATCACTTGTTGAGCTGAAGCATTGCTGGTAGAGGAAACTTACAAAATTAATATTAGCTAGAATGAAATAATTCAATTTGACAATTTAGGATGTATCTTTTCGATCAAGTCAATTCCCCAAGTAAAGAAGGGACAATACACAATATATATGTTGTAACACTGGTTAGCTGGTGCACATATGTAGTCACCATGGATATGGAATGCCTAACCTTTGAGGATATATTAACAACAATCCATCTCCATATTGTCCTAGTAATATTACATAAGATATAGATTCTTTGTGAGCATGACTCCACTTAAGTATGCATCACATTATCCTCCATTAACTTCCTTCATGATATATTCATCATCGGTCTTACCAATGCACCCGAGGAGGGCTTGATTGTATGATCTGTGATAAAGATGTCCTACTCCTAGTATGGATTGCATAGATGTTCGTTTAGGTTCTTGTTGGTCTCTTTTGGTGATATTTTTAGGGATGAATTCTCTCTCTATATGCTTTGATGTCATGGAACTAAGTCTTTTATTTGTTGATGGTTACATTGTTTTTGACATGCAATAGGCTGGTTGTGAAATTGTTTGAATTTCAATTATGATGCTTTGGTCACCTTGGATGTTGATCACGAGACAAGTGTGGATAAAGCATCATCAAAGGCATCATTCTATCTTATCATGAAACTTAAGGAGATTTGTTAAAATTCTCGAGTGAGATAGCACATATACTCTTGGCAGGGTATCAAATTTTAATGGTGGGTTATCTAGTTGTTTTTTACTTGAGAGATCACTACAAGAGAGTTTCCATAGACTTAAAGGTGACTTTTTGCATGCTATTTGGCAATTTGGAGTCTCAAGATGCATGATTTATTTTTATCTACATTGTTAGTGGGATGGAATCAAGTCATCTTCCCATAGTTAGATATTTACTATGTGGATCTTGAAGGACTAGTAGATCCTGACCCCTTTGGTATACTCCACAAATAACATCATCCACAAGTCAAGATTTGAGGGGATAATGATATATAATGAATTGATCATTCTAATGTTTTCATCGATAAACTTGTATTCATGGTTTTGTTCTTCAAGAAGAAAGAAATTTTCTAGATGGGTTTTCTAGGGTTTGTGCTTTGATGGACTTCATCAGAGATAGGGAGTCAAATTTAGACAACAACACTCTACATTGTGGACATCTTCCCATGATGGTAGGTTGTTCACACAAGTAGTAGAGTGGAACATGTCTTGCAATTAGATATGGTGAATAGATCATTAGATAGTGATGTAGCTTGCTTGTTTCATACACCAAGTCTAGAGACTACTTTTGAATGATATTGCATCATACCTTAGTGTCATTTAACTTATTTACAAAGACAATAAAATGTGTGCTCCCATTGATTGGCTCATGACTCCTCCCATAAATGTTTCACACACTGATATTTGTAGGGTGAGAGGGTATCCTGACACCACATGTTTTAGAATGGATAGCATGACAAGGTAGTCTTTAAGCATGTGAAGAACCTCTTTGCACTATTCATTCCACCTGGAGTCACACATTGTCTTTAGCAACTTGAAAGTGATCTCACAAATAGAAGTGAGATTAGAAATGAAGCTACTGATATACATGAGATGGTTGAGTAGGCCTTAGATCTCCTTTTCTATCTTTGGTGAGGGCATTTATCCGATGGCACAAGCCATTTCAGGTTCAAATTTAGTTCCTCTTTGACTGACGATGTATCCAAGGAGGTTACCAGATGTAACTCCAATGGTGCATTTCATAGAATGAGTGATAGAGATAACCTCCTTAGTCATTAAAACAAGTTTTCCAGGTGAGATATGTGATCCACGAGACTCCTAGATTTAGAAATCATATCATCCATGTAGACCTCCACCTCTTTAGGTGTCATTTTGTGGAAGTGAGTGACCATCACCCTTTGATATGTATCTTTGATATTTCTGAGGCCAAAAGACATGACTCGGTTGAATTACACTCCCCATTCAGACATGAAGGCATCATTCTCCTTTTCTTCTTTAGCTATCTTGATCTGACTGTAACCAAAAAAGCTATCCATTGAACTTAGTTAGGCATGGACAACTTTGTTTTTGACTAGCATGTCTATGTGTGGTAGCAAAAGTCATCTTTGGGAGACTCCTTGTTAAGATCTTAGTAGTCAATAAACATATGTACTTTTCCATATTTATTTGGTACTGTTACAATTTAGGCAAGACACGTTGGGTGGTTTACCTACTCTCAAAAACCAACATTGTACTACTTTTGAACATGCTCTATGATCTTAATACTCCAATTCTGGTTGTAGTTGTCTAGAATAACTAGACTTCGTAGATGTGGGGGTGGATTGGAAGGCGATGCACCATGATATCTACATCCAATCCTAGCATCTCTGAGTAAACCCAAGTGAATACATCAATATAATTGTATATGATCTCCATGGTTGATCATGGATGAGTTGAGGCAAATGCGCCCCAATTTCAACTTTACTAGTCCCAAGGATGGAACTGAGATTGATGGTTTCTGACTCCTTTTCAAAGTGAAAGAGATGATTCTCTTTCAACATGTAGTTTGTGATCGGGACGTCTTTGGACTATGCATTGTTGTTGTATATTCATGCAACTTATGGAAAGTAATCATCAAGCTCCTATTTAGAAAGAGCATCATAAAGTCATCTTTTTGGTGGAAGATGAGGCATTGTGGAGCATGGAAATATAGCCACTCTGGGATCTACACAACATTGGCAAGTTTTTCCTCTAACATGATTTTTTGGATATTATACATGACTTTGTGCTCAAGGCAACCCACTCCTCCATGTTCTAGTGTGGAAATTCATCCATCATTTGTACATGAAAAATGCATCATGGCAGATATTTTTGTGATGCCTAGTTGAAAACAATCTTCATCCTTCAAACATTTTTAAACATAATTAAGTCACTAACGGGGACTTCGTATTATTTCTTTGTTCATTGATTACTTTGCTAGTTGGAGTCTGTTGGGTATGGTGATTTGAAAATGGATGTGTGTGCTATGAAGTTAGCTAGATCGAACAATTTCTCCAGCTCTTCAAGAGTCAAATGGCTCATCCCCTCTATGTAATTAGTGATGTATTATGCACAATAATCATAAGAGGGCCCGTGGTCCTCCTCCATGCACTTCTCACTCCACCCATTGGAGTCAAGCAGGCTGGTGAGTCAACCATGAGTGCAGATACAGATCTATGAAGTACGATAAGTTGAATGACACCCCTTCACTTCTTTAGGAGTTCAATCATCTTTCTCCATCTCTAAGATAACATCTGATGGGGCTCTAAATGTCGCACCAATAAAAACCCAAAGAGAATAACCCTTAGGTTTAATTGAAAAGTTGTACGCTAATTCCCCAATTCACACAAGTGGAAGCATTATTGCAGTATACTCAAGGATCGAACCCAGAGGACAAACTTTTTAAGAAGTTAAATATATATATATATATATATATATATTCATAAGTATTAGGAGTAATATATATCCCAGAGAAAGTTTATTAGTTGATTAAACTAAATTGTTTCCAATAAGCAACAATGATTAAGGAAGTAAATAAATGACAGTAGAAGGACCAGAGTATGGGGTTTTTCTCTCCAAAGCCTACATAATTATTCTAGGAAGATTAACTCTAAATAACAATTTACAAAAATAGAGGCTTAACTACTTCACCCTCACGAGATACAAATCATTGCGTAAATCAAACTCTCTTGGAACTGACCAGTCATGGTACCTGAGTTCCTAATTCATCTATTTAGAATCCCTTACTATGGTCGACCAGTCTCGACACGTTAGCAGATCATAACCCAATCACCTAACCATCCCTTGCTGGCATCTCAGGGGGATAATAAGACCGTCCTAAAGTTCAAATCACGATTACAACAACCTACACATCCACAATCAAAACATTCATGCAAAGCAAGTGATCAATTCACAATGCAAGGAAATAAGTAGAATGATACTTTATTAGCAACAACATTGTTGAGTTTAGATACAACCTAGAATAAAATACAGGATATTGGGGATAGTCCCCATGCCCCAACACAAATGTCTACTTTCTCATGGTGAGAGAAAACAAAGGAAAGATAGATAGAAAGATGAAGGGTGCCATGACTCCTGTTGTAGGAAGACCAGTCTCTCCACTGCGGCCACTTCCTCCTTGCTCCTCGCTAGGGTTTGTGTTGTGCAAAATGTGACTTCTAATAACTGATTAGAGTACCCCAAAATGGATGACAAGGGTTCCCTTTTATAAATGCATTCCTCGTTGCTGAAACCCTAATGTTTGATACTCATGGTCGAAGGAAGTTAATTGCATGGCCCGTACTCAGTCCACCATGGGACTCACATGGGTTACTCAATCTGGACCTCATATCCGGTTCTAATAAAGAGTAGTGAGGGTTGAACTGGGGTAGGCTAGATGCAGAGAGTGTGTGTCAGAAATGAAGAGTCGAAAAGACTTTCGGTAGAGAGTGGCTCGAGTCGGGCAACTGGCAGGGTCGATCGCTTGATGGGGTGAATGGAAGGTGGATGTTGGATAGCTTCTAGGGTCTTCCTTCCCTTAAGGTACGACATCTTGAGAGCTTGATCATCCTTCTAGGCAATGAAGTTTATATTTGGTTATTTATGCATAAAAACATATAAAATGCATTAAAGCCTAGAAAAGGGGAAAATTGCATTTAAGTAAATTTAAAGCTAAAACTAAGGAATAAAAATACAAGCACCCCTAAAAGTGAATAAAAATATATGAAAAAAGGGTATAAATATACTCATAAAAATATCCCAAACTTAAACCTTTGCTCATCCCTATTAAAGAAAAATAAAAAGGGAGCCAAACAATTGATACTAGGATCCAGGCTTCCTCTCCCAACTAAGCATACTTTATGCCCCCTTCCACTAAACATGATCAAGCGACCTAGTCCTTTGAGGTCACATAGTCACAGTTGGATATCCCCCTATTGGGGCTCATTCCTCCACTTGCTAGACTTCAGAACTTGTAAAGAACTAATTTCATCTCAATAATACTCTTGATCTCTCAAGGTAGAAGGGAGAACAAGTCACGACTGATTGGATATTTTTTGGGAGAGTTTTGATAGTCATTTGGGTATAAAATTTGGAAGAAAGGGGAGAAAGAAGGCATGGAAAAACATGTTTACCTAATCTCTCCTCTATTAGACTCGGGACCTTATTTGGAAAATGTTTATTTTGTTTATCTATCCTCTATTCTACTTGAGACCTTATTGGTTATAGTTATATCTAATTCATGTTTTCTTTGGGCTCATTGGCCTCTTTTTAAATCTATGTCATGTCTGTGAAGAAAAAATAAAGAGAAAATGTTTTTTTTATTTGTTTGAAGTGTATGTCACCCCAAACTTAGGGTTTGGCATACAATGGATATTTATATTTCTTTATGGATTGTGAAGAGATATGACATGATGGAAGAGAGGTGGAAACAAAAGGTTGACTTGTGCTTCTTCATTTTATTGCTACATTAGAATCTGATCATCATATTATATCTTCAGTCATGCAAGGTAGAAAAATGTTTAAAAATGTTATTGCAATTCCTATTGGGGGTCTTGTGGCTTGGCCTTTCTGACTATTTTGGCTTATCGTCATTTCTAATGGGAAAGAATGCTCAATTTGGGGTCCTTGGGGCTCAAATTAGTTCACAACATGTATGTTCCTTAAAATTGATTTTTACACGGGTTATCTCAAGAAAAAGGGGATATTTTACCATTTATATATTTCTCATTTTGCATACAACTAAGTGGATGACTGGGTAAAGGCCATAACTTGTATAAAACATAACAAAATAAAGATGAAAGTAAACAAAAGAAGGAAAAAGAAAATAAAACTAGTAAAAGAAGATAATTGGGTGGATTTGAATCTAACCATCCACCCCACCCTAAACTTAAATATTTTCTCATCCTAAGTAAACCTAAGTCAGGATGGAGGGGAAGAATTAGTAGGATCTGAACAAGTTTTCATGTAGTCGCGTCCCCAAAATGTTGATTGTGGATTCAGGAACTAATGTTCAGTGTCTGCTTCATGGAAGTGTGTCAATTGGATTGAGTAATCTCTGCGATGGGAGTGTCATTGTTCATGAGAATACTACATAAGGTATATGTGATTTAGTTGGTGGACTTGTTGTAATTCACTCTATATGTGATTTTTCCACTTGCTCTAGTAAAAGTTGCAGCGCAGAGGGGTTGTATTCCTTACATAATTGTTGCGGTTGCACTTAGTGTCTTCGGATTCACTAGTACATAAACGACCTTTAGTGTCAGTTATTTAAGGCCTTTAGTGTCGGTTTCTAAGCGACACCTATGTGGGCGACGCTAAAAGCCCAGTTGTTACGCGTCGGTTCAAAAACCGACACCACAACCCTTCGCGTGCCACCGAAAACGCGCCAGCAGGGCACTATAAGCGTCGGTTTTTGGATAAGAAACTGACGCCATATACCTTCGTTCCACAGAAAGGGTGCCATGTTGGGCACTATTAGCGTCGGTTATTAGATAAAAACCGACGTCATATCACTCCCAACACGGCCGTGCTGGCCAGCACGGCCGTGGTGTCTGGTCCGCTGCCACGGCCGTTCTGACCAGCACGGCCATGGTGTCTTGTCTGCTGCCACGGTCGTGCTGACCAGCACGGCCGTGGTGTCTGGTCCGCTGCCACAGCCATGCTGGCCAGCACGGCCGTGGTATTAAGTACATAGACGTCGGTTATTAGATAAAAACCGACACTGTAACGATGTGGCGTCGGTTTTATACAAATAACCGACGCCTATTTTTTTTTCTGTCAGTCTGCAGACCTGCTGTATGGCTGGTCGCAGGATGAGAAACCTGCGGTTCAATTATGAACTGTAGGTTTTACGACATCCATTGATATCAGCCAACAACAGGCCACAAACCTGCAAAATTAACAAGAAATATATTCACACATTTAGCAATGCAACTTGCAGTTCCATTTGATTTTCACACATTTAGAAACATTCATGTAGCTAGCAATCTGTAGTTCCATTCATTTTCACATTCACATATAGAAACATTCATATAGCAACCAACAGTTTCATTCATTTTCACTCAGACACATGTAGAAACATCCAGACATGTAGAAACATTCACACATATATTATAATTCAGAAATTCATTTACAAAATATCATTATTTAGTCATTATTTGCTATCAACATCCCAATTATATCTTAAATCCCCCACTACTTGTATGGCTGTTGCCCATTCTTCTCTTACTTCATTTAATTCTTCTGTCGTATAGGGAGCATGTACATCTGGTAAGGCATTTCCTGTAGTGTGGTCAGTTGTAAACACCTATAAAGAGAATGATGTATATATATAATTAATGAGCTATAAATAAGATTGATATATTTCATATTATCTAATCAGACTATATAATACCTCAGCAATACAATCGATGTCTATTGCGGCATATTTGATAATCATGTGCATAAATCACATCACGTAGTATCCACATGCCCATCCATTGTCTTGTGTGGCACACTATAAATTCAAACATACAAAATATTAAAAAATACAAATAATTAAGCACTGTTCACATAAATAATATATACATATATTGCAGTCGGGAACTTACTTTCACGCTCTTCCAAATTATTGGCTGGTTCTTTTTCGTGGGGACCTTTCCTCCAGCCTTTTTGAACTCATCAAAACCCCTACATGTTAATGTAACACAGTACATTGCATAATTAAATAGTAATGTAATAACATATGTTAACGGTTATGAAAATAAAATATTTCTCACCGGAATAATTCCATTTTCATTATGTGTCCATATTTTGTATTCAATTTACTCCCCTTAGGATCTAGATAATAGACAGTGAACGTCTCGGGGACAATAACCAGTAACTCCCAATGCATACCACTAGAGGTAAAAAAGTTAAAAATTAATAATTCAAAATCCACAATAAAAATGTAATTTTCTTAATAAGCAAAGTAAACTTACTCTATATTGAATGGAGCCATTATAATCGTCTTCTTTTTTTGAGCAAAAATTGAAAAAGCCTCATAGCAGTATTGTTGAACTGACGGAGGGTCTTTAGCTACTAGACTAATCAAAGATGGAATAAAAAATACTACATGTTCGAATGCAAAATCTGCACATATCTTGTCTAAGTAGCTGCAAAATATGTATTAATTACACATGCATTAATAAATAAGAAACCAGATCACCAAATCCTACACAAGGTATATGGATGTATAAAGAAGATCTCACCTTATCCATAGCTCTATCACAGATGTATTTAGCCAATCATATCGAAACAACTCCAAAATATCTTGTATAAATAGTTTGCTTTCGTATGATTGACCTGCAGCATCTGAATCTATAGAAACAGTTATAGGGCAGTTTATATCATGTTTGCCTAACCATATTGCCATACCCCTACAGTTAGGACCTAACGGGATAGTTAGGTCCTGTGGAACCCAACTGGGTAATGTAGGAGGTGGAAGTGGAGGCCTAGATGTTGTGGGTGTCTTCTTTTTAACCTGTATATATGTATATATAATAATTTTAGATCAACTAACATCATATACACACACTAACAATTTAACGTAATGTAAATTTACCATACAATTTCAGTAAAGATGACATCCGCTTTTAGCCACAATATCACTCCGCCTAAAGCCTCACCAAGTGTTTCACAATCTGGGTGGGCATATGGCAATGGAAGATCCATCCACTTGGGGAATATATGTAACGGGATCACACGAATCCAACCAGCTGTTAATGGAGACCCGTGAAACATTTCCCCTGGTAGGGATGGGTAAGCCGACACCTCTGCAATGACATATTCATTAACTTTTAGACGGCATGGCTTCAACCCCTACAAATTTTTGTGTAAAGAATGTTATATACATATATACATATCATCTGGAAAACATATCATCTTGAATTAAAAAACTAGTTACTATGTCATAAAAATACTTACAGTGGATGTGCTAGGTGGTGGGTCTATAGGATTACTCCCAACCTCTGCAGTAGGAGTAGAGCGGGATGCTATGATAGGTATTGTCTGCTGAGTGGAAGTCTGAGATGCCTGCCACTTTTTCAGTGCTTCTTCTAGTTTCCTATCAACTAGCTTATCTACCTATACATGGATAAAAGAAACGTTAGCTTCTAATTATTGAATTCTCTTTTTACAGTAACTATAAAGAAAGAATATGTTACCTCTTCTTGTGAAAGTCCCACTTTTGGGACATGTTTGTGCTGGGATGGCCCAAAAAAAGATTTGATGCCTACACCAGCGCCTACAGCCCTAACACGTCTAGGATGCTCTGGGTTACCCAGAGCAACTGTCAATTCATACCTTGTGCCCTCAGGGATGAACTTGCCTTGTTTCCTCAGCTCGTGCAGCTCCCATTAATTGCCAAAACAAAAATTTGTAATTAAGTTAACACCACAAATAATTAATATTTGAACGATTGTTGTAAGAGTTGTATTTTACCATTTTTGCAGCCGCCTCAGAAGTTGCGGGCTTCCTTATTTCTCCCTTCTTATTTTGCCTCCCAGTGATCCAGATATCATGGCGAGGCAGAGGTGTGCTACCTACACTGGAGGACTCCTGAGTAGCAGCAGACTGAGCAGTAGCCTCAGACTATAGTCTTTGGCGAATGCCTGTATACCCCTTTGGACCCATTGTGTGGTCATGCACATTCAGTGCACGCCTTGATCTTTGTGCCTCACTGAGGGCCTAGTTAGTATGCACATTAATGATTTGGTTAGTAATAGTAAATGTTAATCTTGAATAGGTGAATACAACATATATTAATGAGATAGGGACTGACGCCTAATACCTTGAATTCATCTGTTTGTCTTGAAGCAACAAACGCGTCCCATTCTTATTTGTCCAGGAAGTTCCACTGTTCAGTGGCTGTCTTCTTCCTCTTGTCAGCTTCTTTTATGTATTCTCGGGTGAGATTTGTCCTATAGTTCCTTAGGACTCTCCCACAGCGTTGCATCATGCATTTACGATGCAGCTTTTCATCCAATTCAAATATACTCTGCAAATTAGAATTGCTATTAACTAGTATCCAAAAAATTAGTAATCTACAAAATATAATTGCAAATTAATAATAACTCACACATAAATCCTTCCATATTACGTCTTTCTTCTCCTTAGAAACTTTATGCCAAGAATCTATCTTACAACCGCAATGGCTACGAGTAACATACCCAAGATATGAAACAAATGAATTGCGATTCACACCAGATGCATTTCCTGCATTATTAAAATCCACAACAAGTTTGGGTCCATTTCCCTTTTACGCTATTAACTTCTTCATCATAGTGATGCCCCTTCTCCTGTCAACTTTTTGGTGTTTCTGATCAAGTGCCTCAAGTGCTTCAGATGGTACATGTGCATCATCAACCTAAAATTTGACAAAATAAACACATTTACAAGATATAACTATAAATGGACATATAGTTATATATATGATATATTTTTAAAACTTACATTGTGAGGCGGCGCATTGATGTCCTCACCCTCACGGTAATCATCAGCACGGTCATCAGGAGAATGCTCAGCCATCTGAAAATTCACATTCACATTGTAAAGTTTACATTGTAAAGTAATTCAAATTGTAAAGTTCACATTATAAAGTAATTCACATTGTAAAGTTCACATTCACATTGTAAAGTTCACATTATAAAGTAATTCACATTGTAAAATTCACATTGTAAAGTTCACATTCACATTGTAAAGTTCACATTCACATTGTAAAGTTCACATTCAGAAAAATAAAACATATAAAAAAAATTGTATAAACATGCCTCTAATATTGCGATTTTTTATCAATTAACAATCCTTCATTGTGATCTCCGCGTACATACAAGTCATCATTAGCTTCAATATTTGCTGGTGTTGGCAACCCAACTGAGAATGGACTAGAGTCATCATACTTATCATAGTACTGTTCTTCATCTATAGGATCTTCAATGAACTATCTTTTACCATGAAGAACAACCGACCATTTATCATTTGCAGGATCATCGATATAAAATACTTGTTTCGCATGTAATGCCAATATGAATGGTTCATCCTTCTCGCCAATCTTTTCAAAGTTCACTAAAGTGAAACCCAATTCATCCACTATAACTCCTTTGGTGTTATCAACCCAATTACATTTGAAGAGCGGAATTCTGAAATCTATGTAGTCAAACTCCCATATGTCTTCAATGACACCGTAATATGACATTTTAGCTTCACGTAGACTCTTATCCTTTGCACTTTTAGCTTATACAATCTCAACACAGCACTAAGCTTCATAAACTTAGTACAACCTGTGTATAACGATATCTCAGCATCATGCACAATGTTTCTAAAAATGGGAGGTAGATCGGTGTGCTCTACCCCACAACTATCCAGCATCGCATCAACGATGTCTACTGGAACTGGTTCATTCACATCTACATCATCGTAGGCAATTTCTTCTTCCACACAAGCACTACTATCGACATCCACTAGTTTTGGGTTTGAAATCTCTCCATGCCAGTGCCATTCTGTATAGCCTTGTACAATCCCGTTGCACATGACATGACTTTTGATTTCGTCACCAGTGCTAATTTTCAAGTTGTTACCGCAATGCCTACATGGATAGTAGAACCTATCTCCAGGTTGTTTCCTATGTTCCTCGGCAAATCTAATAAACTGGTCAAGACCAGAAATAAAGTCTGGGGTGCAGCGATTGCGAATGGACATCCATGATCTATCCATTCTATGATCAAAGAGAAAACAAGTATATATTACAACAAGATTAGGGTCTAGGGTTAACATATTAGAGTTTTTGCATGGTTAAAACTTCGGCCAACAAATACATGTGTTGTCATTCTTATATATAATAAATGTGTACCACCTATCCCATTCTTGAACACCTAATCTCACTAGTAAGTGTATAATGTGTATTGGGTTTTCGAGAAAATTTCGGCAGCATTTCCCTACTGTTCTCTAAGTACATATGTACTTAGAGAACAAACGGGGAAATGCTACCAAAATTTTCTCGAAAAACCAATACACATTATACACTTACATCCTAAGTGAGATTAGATGTTCAAGAACAGTCCCAAACCGGGGACTATCCAAGATTTACTCCTAATGAGTAAATCTTGGATGGGTTTCTAGGCCAACAAATACATGTGTTGTCATTCTTATATATAATAAATGTGTACCACCTATCCCATTCTTGAACACCTAATCTCACTAGTAAGTGTATAATGTGTATTGGGTTTTTGAGAAAATTTCGGCAGCATTTCCCTGTTGTTCTCTAAGTACATATGTACTTAGAGAACAAATAGGGAAATGCTACTAAAATTTTCTCAAAAACCCAATACACATTATACACTTACATCCTAAGTGAGATTAGGTGTTCAAGAACAGTCCCAAACCGGGGACTATCCAAGATTTACTCCTAATGAGTAAATTTTGGACGGGTTTCTAGGCCAACAAATTAATACATGTGTTGTCATTCTTATACCTACAATCCTAGTTTCATCATTCATATCCTAAGTTTTGTGTAACATCATTTAATCATGCTTGTCAGTAAATAATAAACAGTAAATAAACCATGATTCCATATATCAAAGATTTTAACAGTAAGTCAACAACACCTACAACAACACAAATACACGATTCAATTCTGTTATAATGTATTAATTAGGGTCACATAATCAATTTAGAAATAGAAGACCCACATGTGACCCTAAACCCTAAACACAAATATATGCAAGCACAAAATAGTACAAAATAGCACAAAATAGTAAATATACAAATATACACACATAATTGAGAAATATAGCACAAAATCAGCCACCACAGCCGTGCTACGCAGCACGGCCATGCCGACCTGTGATTTCACAACATGGTGGAGAAGAGGAGGAAAAGGATATACCTGTAGGAGCAGCAAGCAGGAAAGAGGGTGGTGGCAACAACGAGCGAGAGGGTGGGTTTCTGGGGCAGCAAGCAACAAACGGGCGGTGGCGGTGAGCGGGCGACCAGGAGCAGAGACCTAGCAGGAGAGGAGAGGAGCATACGGGCGACCAAAGCAGCCACCGGCGGGGGCGGCGGCGAGGAGAGGAGAGGAGACGAGCAGCGAGCAACGGCGGCACCAGAAGAGAAGCAATCGAGCGGCGGTGGCACCAGCAGAGAAGAAATCACCGGACCTAGTTACGCGAACTGAAGAATCAGGAATGAAACAGAGAAAGGGGAAGAGTCCCTCATACGGGTGAAGTTAAGTTAACCTTAAGCGTCGGTTCTTTAACAAACCGACGCTACAACATAACGGCGTCGGTCACTAAGAAAAAACCGACGCCATAGGGGTGTATAAATTTTGGCGCGGACAGTGCGGGTAAACAAATCGACGTCGGTTTTGGAAATATAACCGATGATAAAAATGTCCCACGTGAAAAGGTTTTTGTCGTCGGTTATGTATTTAATAACTGACGCTGTTAGTTAAATTTTGGACCTAATTTTTTTCGTTGGATAAATTGGATTTTGCGGGTGTTTATAGGCATCGGTTGTTTATTCTTGAACCGACGCTAAATAGAAAGTGATACATGTGTTTGGCCACTCCTATCCGATATATGTCAGTTTGTGTTTTAAACCGATAATGCGATGATTTTGAGTCGCATTTATAGACCTGTTTTATATGTGGTTTGTGCTCTTATTAGTTATTTTTATGGATAATATTGCATAATTCAATCATTTCGGTCTTTGCTATCATTTTATGTCAAATCCCCTTAGTTTTATCATTTTGAGCATTATTTATCACATTATCATAATTGGTGTGGATTTATTTGATCTGGTCTTTAAATTTCAGGAAAAACAAGTATCTACTTCCGTCGATACCATCGACGGGAGTCGATACCATCGACTTAACCGCAGATTGCCAGCCGAAAGGAGCAGCAAAGAGTCGATACCATCGACGCTGATGTCGATGGTATCGAGACGTCTTCAGATTGCTGGTGAAGGAGCAGTCGATAGTATCGACACCAAGTCGATACCGTCGACACATGGAGGCTACAGCTTCGCTTAATGACAGAACCGACGCCAAAAAGGGAGGGTCGATACCATCGACCCGCGTCGATGGTATCGACGCCGGCAGATATGCGTTGGATTCATTTCGATCTCAATCAGACGGCTGGAGTTAATTGACGACCTAATTAGGGACTTATACCTAATGACGGCCGCCTAGACGAGATCATCATCTAATTTGTCATTGCACAAGTGCCAAGGAGCGGGAGAAAGGAGAACGGAGGCCAGAAGCTCATCCCTGTCGTTCTGGACGCTGCCGAAGACGAATTTCACCACCGAGAGGCGGGAAAGCTCGTGTTCTACGCAAAGGATCTACCGGTTCTCCTCCGTTCAGGGGTTTTCCCATTTGATTCACATTTTTCATATGATTTCCCCTATTTCCACCATGTATTTGTGTGAGATGACCATGCGGGGCTAATCCCCTTTGTCTTTAGGACCGGGAGTATCCCGGGGATTCATTGTATGATAATTTTATAATAGTAATTCATATTTTATCTCTTAAATCCGTGGTATAGTTTCGTTTTCTCCATATATTGTTATGCTTGATCACCATAATAATAACCTAATGCCCTTAATCACTTGGAAAGAAGAATTAACGGCTGAAAAGAGACGAAATCTACATTAATCGATAAATCCCTTGACCAAGGTGGTGTAAAATTAATGGTGGATACTGAGAGATCATTCATAATGCACCGAGTTTAGGGTATAGGTTACTACGACGGTGGAACCGACCTAGACCTAGGTAGTGAATTGCACCACGAAAGTGGGCAATTCTGTTTTCAGGCCACTACCCGGATAGAGAGATAAAATTGAGGCATTATATAAAATTTAATACAATGAAAACCCGCGGTGAAACCGCAATCCTAAAGATACCTTTTGAATTGATTAAACCAACATTTAATCGATTGCTTCTTTTGTTTTGTTTTTATTTTTCTTTTAGTTTTAACAACAACTCTCAACTTGTTAATCGGCTTAGCTGATCGCGACTAGTTAGTAGGAGTCACCAACAATTCCGAGTATCCCTGTGTTCGACTCGGGCCTCACAAAGGCCTGTACTACTCGACGCGTTCACTTGCGTTTTAGCGCATAGTAAAATTGCGTCAAGTTTTTGGCGCCGTTGCCGGGGATACGGCGAATTGTTGGCACTTTGAGTGCTACGAGCGGCCATTCTGGGCCACTTTATTTTTTTTATTTAGATTGAAACAACTTCAAATATTTTTAAATTGTTCGATAATTTTTATACTCGTCATAGCACTGTATTGAACTCGAATTTTCTCATTTCAGGTATTGTGCATGGTGCAGACACGTAGTACTGACTACACAGGTCGTGCACCCGAGGTTCCGTTGCCAGGACCTGAGGACAAGGATTATCACGAGCAAGAGCAACCAGAAGAGGTAGATTCCGAACTTGAACAGGAAGAAATGGCCGAGCCACAGACCATATGGGAGAAGATCAAAGCTTTTTCTTCATCAGCTTCAAAGGGGCCAATAAAGAAAAAGGGGATCGACATACCGACATATAAGATCGATCCAGCATTGATTAATTTGGTAAAATCAAATGCATTTCATGGGTTGAAGAATGAGGATCCTGTTGCACACATTAGCCAGTTTGTTGAAAACTGTGATATGGTAAAGATAGACAGGTTTCCACAAGACGCTTTATACCTCAAGTTGTTCCCAAGTTCTCTGGCAGGAGCGGCAAGAGAGTGGCTACACAACCTAGACGATGAGTTCGTTGAGTCTTGGGATCATATGGTGGAAGTTTTCTTTGAGAGGTTCTTCCCTCCTGAGAAGACTAACGACATGATTAGGAAGATTCACAATTTCACCCAACATGCGGGTGAGACATATTCTGAGACCTGGGAGCGATTCCAGGTTATGTTGAGGAGGTGCCCACATCATGGGCTGGACAGGGAAACACAAGTGAAAATCTTTTATTTTGCTCTCTCCGAGCACGATAGAAGTAATCTGGATTCAGCTGGATCCGGATTCTTTCTGAATAATACGGATACCAGATGTTGGGAGATATTAAAGAACATGGCTAGGAAACAGTCATGGGGTGACAGAGGTGCCGTGGAACAGGTCAAGGCTGTTGGCGAATCCAGAATAGTTAGGGAGCTGAACGATAAGTTAGATCTTCTAGCCAAGAAGTTGCTAACTAAGGAAGATTCATATGAAGATGAGGAGGCCCAAGTGAAATTCATGCAACAATAGGGTTATAGAAACAATGACTATGCATGGAGGAAGGATAAAAAGTTCTCATGGAAGGATCCGAATAATTTTCTGCAGGATCTGGATGCCAAGCCACTGCAGAGAGCCGAGGATAAGAACACTGAATTACTAAGTCAAATGGTACAGCAAAACCAAGAGATGATGGCCATGTTTGGTAAGCAATTGCAATCCCAAGGTGATATTCTAACCAAGTTTGGGCAGACGCTGCAAAGCCATGGAGTACAAATGCGGGCATTAGAGACCACCGTGGCACAGATTTTGAGCGAAGTGGCGGCCATCAAGCACGCCAATCAACAGAAACCAGCCGAGAATGCGAACGTGGCCCAAGCACACCATCAGGTCAAGTATATGTCTGTGGTAAGCAATGAGCAGGAATCTCAGGTGCAAGAAGCTGTAGAAGAAAGAAAAATGACTTTTAATATGAATGCAACACCGGCGATACCGTATCCACGCACTTACTATGGATTGCCGGGTGGAAACCCTTTCTTCAGAAAATCACAGAGAGTCGTGAGTATTGTATCTCCATGTAGGCAAGAAGAATTGCAGGGTGTTTGTCCACGTGTGGCAGTATCTAATGCGAGAATGGAACTACAACAAGTTATTACTGTTGATGATGTCTCGCCAAAGCCCACGTCAGAGGGGGTGATTGAAGCAAGTTTAGGGGAGTTAACCCCGAAAAGCTCATATGTGCCGCCCCACAGGCGTGTTGATGCAGCAGATGTTTCAAAACTGGACAATCCTAAGTCAAAGAAAGAGCATCGTCATTTTAGGAAATTCTTGGAAATATTCCGAAAACTCCACATCAATATTCCATTAGTGGAGATGATCGGGAAGGTGCCCGCCTATGGGAGGTTCATCAAGGAAATCATTAATAAGAAGAGGCGGATAACATACGATGATATTTGTCAGATGAATGAGACAGTGAGCTCTATGATTCACGGGAGTTCACCAAAGAAGAGAAAGGACCCAGGAGGTTTTTACATTCCGTGCTCAATAGGTGGTCAACATTTTCCTAAAGCGCAATGTGATTCCGGCGCTAGCATAAATCTCATGCCTTTGGCGACATTTCAAAAGCTTGGGTTAAAAGAGATAAAGAAGTTGGCCGCAACAATTGAATTGGCGGATGGGTCTACCGTGAGACCCTATGGAGTATGTGAAGATGTTCTCGTCAAAGTGGATAGATTCATATTCCCGGTGGATTTTGTTGTTATTGATATGCCACCGCTCCAAAGCTGTGAAATTCTTCTAGGAAGACCGTTTCAAGCAACAGCGGACGTCGTGACTGCCTTAGGGAGAGGTACTTTGTCCTTGGGAATTGGAGGAGATCGATTTGAATTCAAATTACCGCATGATCCTCTAAGCGCAGTCTCCAATGTGAAAAGATGCTGAGCTTCATACCGTCTAGCCTAAGACGTTAAATAAGGGCGCTTGTTGGGAGGCAACCCAACCATCGGTACATTAGGATAGTTTAATTATAGTCATAGATTGCTTTCATTTCGTTTAAATTTTGATGTAAAGAAGATACCTTGATCCGTTTGTTCTTTGTGCAGGCTGAGGCAGGGTCGATACCATCGACGCACTGGTTGATGGTATCGACATAGGTTCAGGTTGACAACTTCAAGGTTCGTTCTGAGTCGATACTATCGACGGTCTCGTCGATAGTATCGACACACCTACAGGCAGGTCGCGGAACAACTGTCGATAGTATCGACACAGCAGTCGATACCATAAAGATCTCTAGAGAAGTTCAGAGCAATTTGTCTCAGTCAACTCGATACCATCGACGGTCGTGTCGATGGTATCGACATGGTCACAGGTTGAAGTGAGAAAGTGGCAGTGTCGCAATGAAGCCAAGTCGATACCATCGACTCTTGTCGATGGTATCGACCATCCATGTCACCGATCCGCGCAATGACATCGACGGCGATCGCGAAGTCCACGTCAGCGATCCGGGTGCTGCGTCGATACTATCGACTTGCGTCGATGGTATCGACAGGTCAGCAATCCGGGTTTCACGATCCAGCAATCGTCAGCCGTCGATACTCGCGAGGGAGGCAGATAGCATCGAGACGTGTCGATACCATCGACCCGTGTCGATGGTATCGACGGGTCAACAGTAGCGCCGACCAAGTCTATATAAGGAGAGTCATTACGTCATTTGACGTCACACCTTCAGAGTGAACTTCCTCCTTTGCGTCGAGCACTACCCCGAGCCCTCCAAGATCGAAGAGCAGCAACATCGAGCAAGGATCTTCACCGAGTGGAGAATCACTTCTCCATCTTCCCCGAGCTCTTCTTCGTCTAATCCCATTATTCTCGCAACAATGGTGCATGTCGCCGGAGAATCGTCCTCACACGCAACTCCGACGAAATTCATCCCACCACCAACGTCATCAATTTCTCGTCCCCGACTCATCCATCCTTCCCCGGAGATTCGATAGATCTACGAGGAGATAATGAGGAGGAAGATCGAGCCTACCCGTTATGTGGACCGGGAGATGGTGCGCGATCTGGGATTCGAGGCCAACTTGGCCTATGTTCTTAACGGTCAGGCCTGTCACACTCGCATAAGGCCTGGCGAACTGGAGTTTCATCAATATGGCCAGCCGTTCTTTAGTGACTGGCTGACATACAAAGAGCTGGTAGTCGAGTTCATGGCGTCGTTGGACGTCTGCATCTATCCCAATGACATCAATGCTACCGATCGAGAGTGGATCCAGGGCCGAGTATCTTTCCGGCTGTACAACCACGACTACGTCATCACGCTGCGGCAGTTCAATAAAATTTTCAACTAGAATCATTCCCAGTATGACCACAGGAGGCCGGACCACCGCACCGACTACGACATGATCTTCTCCGAGTTGGTGACGGTGCCACAAGGGAGGTCGGTTAGCTACCACAACGCAGCGGTAGCCGACTTCGAGCACCCCTTTGTTCGGGTTTTGCATCGGATGCTGAGTTCTACTGTTTTTGCGTGGGGTGATCTGGCCCTTAGCAAATTTCAAGGCTCCGATCTCTTCTTTCTATACAAGCTTCTGAAGAGACAAGAATGCAATTGGGGTGCATTCTTTTTGCAGCGTGTGATGGATGTAAAGAGGAGTACGAGGAAAGCACCGATTCACTTCGGTGGGCTCATCACCAAACTGGCGTCGTACTTGGGACTGAATTTCCAAACCCTCACTCCTCTTTCTACAAGAAGCAAGGTCAACTTGCAACATCTTCACCGGGCCAACTTAATTCTTCTTCGGGATGGCACGGCATTTGCACATTGCCATGTGAATCAAGCGTACCAGGAGTGCGCACTGCCGGATCCCGTCTTCAACATCGAGGGCGCACAACATTTCAGATGGCCGATCATAGCCATCGACTCCGATGAGGAAGAAGGCGGCAATGAAGGCGGCAACGACGGACAAGAAGGCGAGGCTGAGGAGGAAGAGGAGGCATTCACACCTCTTCGTGCACGGGTAGCACCCCGGAAGCGTCCTAGGATGCATCCTGGTGCGTCTTCATCATCACAGCCTCCGCCGCCATCACCACAGCCCTCGCAGCCGAGCGAGGATGCCTACTCCATGCAAGGCATGTACACGATGTTGCAGGACATCCATCAGACACAGCAGAAGCATCTAGAGATGTATACCGGTATTCAGGATACTACGAACCGGTTACTTGACAACCAAAGGGCGATGTTCGAGAATGAACGTCTCCTCCTCGACAACCAACAGCAGATACACAATCGGTTGCAAAGGATGGAGATGCAACAGGAGCCCTTCTACGACCACTACTGGAGTCAGAGCTACTTTGGAGGTTATCCACAGCCTCCGCCGAGGACCCATTACGATCCGAGCTTCCAGGGGGAGTATCCTTCTTGGGATCCTACAGCCCCACAGTACCCACCTCCGCCTCCACAAGAATGATCGGGTATCTCTGTTCCACTCTTAAGTTTGTTTTTGACTATGAGGCCATAGTCGAATTCAAGCTTAGGGGGGTAGTTGGAACAGCTCTATCTTTTCTTTTATTGTTTTTAATTTTTAGCAGTGTTATTTGTTTCTTGCATTTTTAGTTTTTGTAGGATCCACGTGCTATCTAGTATAACTGTGGATGTCGTAAATGTGTGTCATCTTGCTGTTTGTTCATGGGAAATTTAAGGGAAATTTAAAAAAAATTTGTGTCTTTGGATAGCTTGCTTTGGTTGACCTTGGGGAACACATCCTACGAAAATGATTGATTATGTCAACTTTAAAACAACATTTCACACCTGTACTCCTATGGATTCATGCAAAGTGGACAGTAATGGTTGTTTGAGCCTAACCTAACCAAATGGTAATGAGACCTTAATTGGATGTAAGAGAGAGAACCTTCTAAACCACTACACAGGTTTGTAAGAAGGGACACATAATGTCTTTCTAAGGTTCAGTCTTTTAATCTTGTGATCATTCCACTTTATTTTTCCATAATCCACCTAAGAATTGGAGGTAAAGTGCAGTTTTAATTCCTTCTTGTGTGCATAGCATTTAGATAGGACTCGCATTGATATTTTTCCATACTTGTGCATAAAAAGAAAAAAAAATATAGGGATTCATGCACATTACCTTTAGGTGCATGCCATGTAGTTGCACTCATGATATTCATGCATAAAATACACCATGTATCTCAATTTTTCCTCAAAGGTGAATTAAACTGTTCCATACCTTCTAAATATTGCAAAGATTTCCAAGCATGAAGAAAATAGCTCAATAAACTTGTCCTTAAGCAATTATGGATATGTGGGCTAAAGAAACAAATATTCTGAAAATCTGAAAAAAAAGAGAGAATTCAGAAGGAAGTGAAATAAGAGGGAGAAAGGAACAGGATATCACTCGCATTACAGGAAATTGAGTACATGATGTAATTTGATTAGACGTCCATCTCATTTTGAGGTGGAAGGTTAGTGCATGCATCATTTCACCCAATTTTAGGCATTAGGGCATTTCTAATGTGCATATGCATCATATAGGACATTTTTGTATTATGCATGTTGAAACTGTACAATACTTCCAAATTCTTCCATGAGCCACCCATTTTCATCCACCCGTTGCTCGGATTGGTAGGCCACCATGAAATTCTCCTCACTAATGATTATCAGGAGAACTGCTTCCATGTAGATGGTAGTTAGGGCGAGCAACGTAGTATAGGTGATCACAAGATGCACCAATGCTGATACGGCGAATTTTATTATGTTAACTGCCTTATGTGATAGTGTTCATCGGTTTGGAGGTAAATTTCTTTTATTGATGATTATTGTCGCCTTTAGGGTAATTGCTGTTCTGTGGTTAGAGAAGGCCGGTTTGAGAATGTCAGTGGGAGTCACATGGGATGTTGGGTTGGTGTGTTGTTTTTCAGTTGACATTTGCAATTCTATTCTAAGGATTAGTTGCTCGAGGGCAAGCAACGTTCAAGCTTAGGGGAGTTTGATGCGATGATTTTGAGTCGCATTTATAGACCTGTTTTATATGTGGTTTGTGCTCTTATTAGTTATTTTTATGGATAATATTGCATAATTCACTCATTTCTGTCTTTGCCATCATTTTATGTCAAATCCCCTTAGTTTTATCATTTCGAGCATTATTTATCACATTATCATAATTGGTGTGGATTTATTTGATCTGGTCTTTAAATTTTAGGAAAAACAAGTATCTACTTCCGTCGATACCATCGACGGGAGTCGATACCATCGACTTGACCGCAGATTGCCAGCCGAAAGGAGCAGCAAAGAGTCGATACCATCGACGCTGATGTCGATGGTATCGAGACGTCTTCAGATTGCTGGCGAAGGAGCAGTCGATAGTATCGGCACCAAGTCGATACCATCGACACATGGAGGCTACAGTGTCGCTTAATGACATAACCGACGCCAAAAAGGGAGGGTCGATACCATCGACCCGCGTCGATGGTATCGACGCCGGCAGATATGCGTTGGATTCATTTCGATCTCAATCGGACGGCTGGAGTTAATTGACGACCTAATTAGGGACTTATACCTAATGACGGCCGCCTAGACGAGAGCATCATCTAATTTGTCATTGCACAAGTGCCAAGGAGCGGGAGAAAGGAGAACGGAGGCCAGAAGCTCATCCCTGTCGTTCCGGACGCTACCGAAGATGAATTTCACCACCGAGAGGCGGGAAAGCTCGTGTTCTACGCAAAGGATCCACCGGTTCTCCTCCGTTCGGGGTTTTCCCATTTGATTCACGTTTTTCATATGATTTCCCCTATTTCTACCATGTATTTGTGCGAGATGACCATGCGGGGCTAATCCCCTTTGTCTTTAGGACCGGGAGTAGCCCGGGGATTCATTGTATGACAATTTTATAATAGTAATTCATATTTTATCTCTTAAATCCGTGGTATAGTTTCGTTTTCTCCATATATTGTTATGCTTGATCACCATAATAATAACCTAATGCCCTTAATCACTTTGAAATAAGAATTAACGGCTGAAAAGAGATGAAATCTACATTAATCGATAAATCCCTTGACCAAGGTGGTGTAAAATTAATGGTGGATACTGAGAGATCGTTCATAATGCACCGAGTTTAGGGTATAGGTTAGTACGACGGTGGAACCGACCTAGACCTAGGTAGTGAATTGCACCACGACAGTGGGCAATTCTTTTTTCAGGCCACTACCCGGATAGAGAGATAAAATTGAGGCATTATATAAAATTTAATACAATGAAAACCCGCGGTGAAACCCCAATCCTAAAGATACCTTTTGAATTGATTAAACCAACATTTAATCGATTGCTTCTTTTGTTTTGTTTTTATTTTTCTTTTAGTTTTAACAACAACTCTCAACTTGTTAATCGGCTTAGCTGATCGCGACTAGTTAGTAGGAGTCATCAACAATTCCGAGTATCCCTGTGTTCGACTCGGGCCTCACAAAGGCCTGTACTACTCGACGCGTTCACTTGCATTTTAGCGCATAGTAAAATTGCGTCAACCGACGCTGTATGTTTTAGGCGTCGGTACTTAGTTAATAACCGACGCCTGGAAAGTGACTTCATAAGCCATTTCTGTAGTGCTGGGGACCCTTCTTATCAATGATCTTGGTTGGAATGTCCTGATGATCTTTGTTATGAGAGGTAGGTTCTTGGTTGTCCTGATAGAAGTGTTGGATTTATATGAGATCTTCAAGTTGGTAGGTTATGTTTGCTTAAGCGAATTTTGCATGGGTGGGTAGAGTCAGCTGAGTTGATGAATTGTAGAATATGACCTCATAAGTGTCTTGTCTGGGACTTGGCCGTAGAATTTTCCCCACAATAAGATAGGAGATATCAATCAAATGTTGAGTCCCCTTCGGTTGGAGGGCCTTATGTAGTATGTGTAGGAATCCCAGGGAGAGAGGTATTGCCTATGTCACCCTCCCTGGTTGAATTTTTTACTGACATTTTGGGAGATCTATAACCCAAGGTGCTTGATAAAAGCGCTCCCCCAATTAAACAAGTGGTGTTGAAAAATGCACCAAAGGGCATAAAGGTCAGATGTTGTGATGACACCTTGAGTGGAGTCCCTGCATAAGATGGTGCAAGAAAGAATTGGATGGAGATATCAGACCACTGGGTTATGTATCATGGATGCCTTCATTTTTATTGGCTCGAAACACAATTTTCCAGTGATTTCTCCCCAGAAAGCATCTGCCTTGTAACTTAGATGATGATGGTGATCTTGATCATCACTGTGGGAAATCCATATGTTCTTGACTTCTTGGCAGAAGATAGTGATAAGCTGATGGGAGATAAGGGTATGGTTTTCACCAAAGAGTTGAAGCGTACAACTAAGCTTCCCATATTCTCATTGATTTGTTTCTTAAAAGAGACCATAAACTCCAACATTAATGCAAGGTTTACTGGGCGGGTATTACACATGAAGGAGTGAATCTTATTTTAACAAAGCATGTCATCAAATGTTCCTTGGATTCCCAGTGTCATTAATGTGACACTAAATTCCCACTATGGGAGAGTTACTCTGACCTTCTAGATGATGGTGTAGCAGCGGAAGCATTCTTTAGTCAAGAACACATTATATTTCCTAGGAAGCAGAGTGGTTTTGTCATTGATGGTTGTTTAGGATGATGTTGCTGAATGTGTGGATCCCCTTATCATGAATGAACTTTCTGGGTATTTTACGACATTTTGTAAAGTATTTCAACTTCATCGTCTGAAGACTTAGAGTGGGGAGGAGTCGAGATAGCCGAAGGTTCTTATCGGGTAGCAGATCATAGGTTGGGACATTACAACCGCATACGGCATTGGAAAGCAATCTTTTTACTCTGCTGGCTTGATCCTAATTGATTACCCATCATGATTTTCTTAATCTTATTGCTTGACATTCCTTCAGGTATCCTGGGTCAAGGGGCGTCCAGATGATGAAAGGAGTTCTTCAATCATCCAATAGAGGTAGCGGTTTGCTATATACCAAGGAGCATTGTGAACTGGAGGGTCCTGCTGGTGTAGTTAAAAAGACCTAGCCTCTGTTGAAACAATCATTTTTTTTTCAATTCGGGTGACTCGTTAGACAAGGAAGCCATCTATGTTAGAGATAAGTAACTTTTTATTCTTTTTATCAAAAAATCTATAAAAATAGGAAGGAACTATGTTAGTAAAATTGGATTGCCTCCCAGAAGCACCTTATTTTTAACATCATTTGGTTGACGTAATGTTTATTTCCTCACCTATTATTGTACTATTAAAATTTGAAGAAAGGTATCCTAAAGGAATAAATCTAAATAAATAAAAGAAAAAATAATAATAAAGTAACAAACTAAAAGCTGGTTGGGTTGCCTCCCAATAAGTGTTCCAGTTTTACTTCACAGACCCGATTGATGATATTACAGTACTCACGTGGGGTGCGTGAGTAGGGTTTGCAAACCCTTGGACTCTAGATTCTAAAGTGTTGGGTCACGATTTGATAGAGTATGTACCTTGTACCAAGGATGACCCTTGTTACCTTTAGGGAGTTATTTATTATTTGATTGCTTTGGTCCTGATTGACTTATTGCCTTGAAGACTTCGGTCGGGCTATGTACCTTTTCAAATCTTTGAGAAATCTATACTTGATAGTCTTCCTTTCTTATCAAAGGTCAAGCTTACCATCTTCAACATCTACTAGGGCTCTCACTGTAGCCAAGAATGGTCTTCCCAAGATGAGAGGAAAATGAAGATTTTCTTTGATATGCATTACCACAACATCACATGGGACATAAGTATGTTGTCCGAGCTTTACTAGGACATCCTCAATTTTCCTAGGACTTCATTATATAGGCATCGACTAGTTAAATAGGCATGTCCGTCGGCAACAGATCAGTGAACCCTAGGCATTGGCACGAAGTGTAGGACATAATTGAGATGTTCGTGCCTAGATTGGAAAGTTCCTTGTGACATGTGTTGTATCTGAGGAAGAAATCCATCCCAAATAAGCCATGATATTTTTTCTTTTTTGGCATCTAGTTCTGGACTATATCAGTGGTTGTCTATGCTAGCCTCACAGTCTCTTATTCTTTAGTCATGTACTTCCTAGATAGAAGGCTCTTAAAATATTTGCACCAGGTTGGCATTTCAGTCGATGTGTTGAGGAATGGAATGTCAATATGAAGCTTCTTCATAGTATATTTGAATTTCATGAATCTATCATCTAGCTTAGTCTTCTTGAGATTAACCAGGTAGGGTACACGAGGTTTATACACATGCACATCTAGTTCTTTTGGTGGTCTAGGGTTGATTGTTGGTGTCATGACAGGGGAGTTATCATTAATGTCTGGCTGAGTTGGAGCCACCAGGGGGGTCAGGGATTTAGGATTTTTTTGGAACAACTATTGGGTGATCAATCGAGCAAATCAGGTCCACAACTAGTGTTCCTTCTTCACTTCCATATTCACAAGGAGGAGTTGGTGCAGCAGTGGGGTTTGAGGGTGTACAGTAAACATTCTCAGATCTCATTATCACTGCGTTCAACTGTTCCAGATGTTTAGGGTTGTTCTCCGTTTGACGTGCAATTGTCCTACTAGGGTTTGTTGACTAGCCTCTAGTCAAGCGATCTATGACTCCAATACTTTCTAATTAGCCATGACATTGGCTAATTGAGTCTGGTAGTCTCCATCATTTGCTGGAGCATCTAGACTGGGTCTTATGCTGGTGTTGGTTCTATCTATAGTGTCAAGACTTGATTCAGACTTTGATACTTCTGCCACTACTGGTAATTTCTGCTTGGGAAATTAAATCTATAATTTCCTTGATTGTGCGAGCCAATGTAGTTTGATGGAGCTCTGGCTTGAGTAGATTGCAGTGGGGTCTGTTGAGCGGTATTCTCGGCCGTGGTTGGGTTTCCATATTGAAAACTCAGGTGGTTGTGAGCCTGATTCAAATTGTAGTAGTCTTTCCCTGTAATAGTATGGATAGAATTACCATCTTCAGCTTGGGTGACTATATACTATTTCTCAGCATAACTCACAATATGGAACAATTATTTGTACTTGAGGCGTGATCGTCCGGTTCTTCCTCTCGTATGCATTGAAAGATTTTTCAAGATTATCCAACTTAAGAGAGAGAGCTTTTAATGATTCTGAGATGGACTTGAGTTTTGAGTGATCTTCCACCATAACTACTTTTAGAGCATCTTTACCCAAAGGTCTTCCTCAATGAGTCTGATTTTTGGCAGTAAGGTTGACGATCTTCAGTGTGCTATCAAACTCTACCGCACAAAATTCCCATTAGAGGAATCAATAAACTTCTTAGTTTTGTCACCGAAACCCCGATAAAAGAATTTGATGATTAGATTTCATGGAATGTCGTGATGTGGACATTTGCGTAGAGGTTCATTGGTTTGTTCCGACACTGCATATAGGGACTCCTCGAGCACCTGGTTGAACCTTGTAGTTTGTCTTGTGATTGAATATATCATCGAGGATGGATAAAATTTCTCTACAAATGAACTTTCTAGATCTTCCCATGTTGTGATCGGAACTCCTTGATGGTCATTGTACCATGCTTTGGCTTTTTTTCAATTAGGGTATATGAAGAGCTATAATTGCATGGCGACATCAGTGGCGCCAACTGGCTTCATCCTTGAGCAAAGGTCGATGAATTTGAGGAGGTGTTCACCACAATCATCTTCAATCCTTCCAGTCATTGTAGAATTTTGCAAAAGACTGACCCATTGGGCCTTGATTTCAATTGGATCACTTGGGGGTTGGACTAGATGAGTTAAGTCAACACCTTTGGGGATAGAAAAATCCCTAATTCTTTTGCTCATTTCTACGGCTTGTACAGCTTCTAATGTTGTCTTTCATTTGACTTCTTCTTGCACCCTGGCTTCTGCGATGAGTAGTTCTCATTGAGTTGTGATGGTTGCTTCAATTCACACTTCAATAGCTACCTCAACAGCTGTTGTGTCTTTCATGACTTTCTCCTTGCAAAGTCTTTTGAGAGTTCTTTCAATTTTAAGATCGTATAACAATCCAAAATCAAGGCTTTTGGATCTTCACAAGTTCTAGGAGTACCAAAAAGAAAACAGACTGTTCGTAAGTCAACAAGTAGAGTTCTAGAGTATATTCAATAATATCAAGCATAAAAAGAAAAACTCTAATTACACCTAAACTGTTAAAAAAATAACTATCATTGTCTCTGGTAACGATGTCAATTTTTGATGGGGTTCCGAACATCAAACTAATAAAAACCCTAAGAGAATAAACCTTAGGTTTAATCAAAACTTGTACACTAATTCTTCCCTCCACATAAATAAAATCCTTATTGCATACTTAAGGATCGAACCCAACAGACAACCTTTTTAAGCAGTTATATATATTTATAAATATTAGGGGTAATACTTATCCCTGAGAAAGTTGATTAGTTGATTAAACTAAATTGTTGCCAATAAGAAATACTGATTAATGAAGAATAAATGATAGTAAAAGGACCATAGTATGGAGTTTCACTCACTAAAGCCTACATAATTATTCTAGCAAGATTAACTCTGAACAACATTTTACTAAACAAAGGCTCAGCTACTGCACCCTCATAGGATACCAATCATTGCATGGATGAAACTCCCTCAGAACTGACCAATCTCAGTACCTGAGTTCCTACTTCGTCTGATTAGAATCCCTAACTATGACCGACCAGTTTTGGCATGTTAGCTGATCGTAACCCAATCACCTCACCATCCCTTTCTAACATCTCAGGGGGGATAACAACATTGGATAGAAGTTCTAATCACGATTACAACAACCTGCACATCCATGGTTATACCATTCATGTGAAGCAAGTGATCAAATTACAAGGCAAGGAGATAAGCATAATGATACTTTATTAGCAATAGCATTGTTGAGTTTAGATACAAGCTAGAATAAAATATGACTATTGGGGCTAGTCCCATGCCCCAACACAAATGTCTATTCGCTCATGGTGAGAGACAACAATGAAAAGATTGATACAACAATGGAGGGGGCCATGACACCTGGTGTAGGAAGACCAGTCTCTCCACTACATATGTCGCCTCCTTGCTCCTCTCTAGGGTTTGCACTATACAAAACATGGCTTCTAATAATTGACCAGAGACTCCTAGAATGGATGACAAGGGTTCCCTTTTATAGATGCATTCCTCACTGCCAAAATTGTAATGTTTGATACTTGTGGTCGAAGGCAGCTGATTGCATGGCCCGTACTCGGTCCACCAGGCGACTTGTATGGGTTACTCAATCTAGACCTCATATATGATCTCTGGAAAACCACTACAGGTTGAACTGGGGTAGGTTGAATGTGGAGCGCACGGGTCATAACTAAAGAGTTGGAGAGACTTTGGGTAGAGAATGGCTCAAGTCAGGAGATTGGAGGGGCTGATCACTTGATGGGGTGAATGGAAGGTTGACACGGATAGCTTCTGGGGCCTTCCTTCCCTTGAGATATGTCATCTTGAGGGATTGATCGTCCTTCTAGGAAATGAAGTGTATATTTGGTTGTTTCTGCATAAAAAACATATAAATGCATCAAAGTCTAGAAAAGGGAAGATAATTGCATTTAAGTAAAGTTAAGGCTAAAACAAAGGAATAAAAACACAACAACCCCTTAAAAGCAAATAAAACTATATGCAAAGATGGGTATAAATATACTCATCACATTCTCATGACAAATAAGAAAGATAACATTCTCATATGTGAGAAGATCGTGTCTTCAAATTTTGTTTATATGGGTAGTTTGGGTACCACTGGGAACCTCAGTGGTGAGGGATGATGTTGATGCAACGTTGGTGTTATCATGTTCTTCATCACCCACATCCTGAATGAGGTAGGGTATAGTCACAATGATAATGAATTTATAACATCAAATCTGTCATCAATTGTAGTGATAATGCAAGAATAGTAGGGACTAGGACCCTTGTGCTCGGGGCCTAGGTCCTATCCATACAACATGATCAACCAATTCTCTTCATCATGAAATATATTTTGGGCTTCTCTTCTTATATTTGAAGAAGGTGGTGGGTATTTGAGGTAACCTCAACTTGTCATGTATGTATGTGTAGGTAAAAACATAGAATGTCTTCACTAAGACATCCATCTGGTGAATCATAGATGGCAATAGGATGAACCATTAAACCCAAAGCCAATTTGCTCTCGATGTTGGCAGTTTTAGATTATATTGTCCACCCTTATCTTATTAAAACTGTAACTCTATCTAGGTGGATGTTCATATTTCACAACTATCGAGTAAACTGCACTATATTTATGCTATGTGGCTTGGTCTACATCTTTGAGGAAGTATGTAGTTGATAATTTCTATGTGAAGCATGTCAAAATATGAGTTGGAGGACATCTTCCTCCATACATGCTACGATGTTGCTTGGACCATCAACATGGATGGTAACAACAACATTTCTCATCTTGTATTTGAGTTTATTATGAAGTAATAATGGTACCACTTCATTCTGATAAATCCACAACCTGCATAGGAGAATATTGAAAGATGGTTTTACTACATAACTCATAAATGATTTAAATATACATATGTTTTAATTTGTTGAATGTTTTTCATTTAATCCAACACCATCTAATTAAATCAAGAGTAAATGATTCAAGGAAGGCCAACTCAAAATCTGTAGGCCCAAAAACATTGAATTGTATTAATTGGTAGTGGGATGGCTCATTAACTACTAATGAAGGACCTATCTTCAAATATTTCTCTAGGGGGAGAGTCAACTCATTTAGACAAAAGAACTACAACCAAAGGCTAATTACATCAAAGAATATGGTCATGGATCAAATGATTAAATGAGACTTCAAATGAGGGTCTGATTCAAAAGTGGAATCAATTTAGGGGAAAATCAGGAATCATAGATCAAAATACATTTAGTACTAAAATTTAGGTATGTTACACAACACATCACATACACCTCATCAGCATGTACAAAGATTAGGGTTAGGTTCCATATATCCAAATCATCATATTATTAGAGTTCACTTACCCAAAGCATGGTCAAGGTCACATATATACATGGTTAGGTTTGATATGCATTCATAATTAGGTTTTATACTTGAGTTATACAATCTCTATGTATTAAGGTACAAGCATGTGAATTACTCAATATATGTACATTATATACTTAGTAGGGCACAACCAAGATTTTGGTCAATTCTAAAGATCCAAGAACAATGTCCACTAATTAAAGAAGTAGGGTTCTAGAGTTAGATAGACAAATTTTGGTATGTTATACTTGGCGTCTCCTTCCTTCAAAAATCATATGCATACTCAAATATAGTAGATAAACTATAGATATATTGTGGAAATATAGCAGAAGTATGTAACACCAGCATGCATGTATGTAAAATCTTTAGTTAAGGTCTAAGGTGTACAACCACTAGATCCACTACATGCAAACACAAGACAAGTAATAAAAAAAAAAGATTTTATATCACTCTCGTGGAAAAGAGGAAATGATTCATGCACAAACATATATTATGAAGGTTCTAGTTTCATGAAAAACTACACCATCGAAGGTAACTCTCTTAAAGTTTGAGTTCCTCTCCTTCATCCATGACCAACACTAATGATCAATGACTGATAACTACTAAACAATTGTGAGGAAAGGTGGAAACATGGTGTTAGGCTCTTCAATCAGAACCCTAAAGAAACACCACCTAGAAAGCAATTAAGATGAACAAGGAGCTAAGAATACTCAAGAAAACACATGATCAGGGTTTGCCTTACCTTGATCAAGCTCGAGAGCCACAAGCTTGCTTGCTTGCATTTAAAGGAGAGAACAATGATAAATTCCATTGAAAATAATAATTGACAAAACCAAAAATCCCATTAGTTTTCGTGAGGTGATGATTCACCCCATTGCAACACTTTGATGCTTAGATGCATAAGGGAAATCAGAAGGATATATAAGGGGGCATCTATATCTCTAGAGGAGAGAGGAAGATCACTCAAACTATCATATCTTGGATTAGAGTTATACATTTTTCGGTCAGTCACACCATTAAAAGACAGACCCAAACTTTCCATCGGTACATGAAGCCAAGAAACAGTTAGTAGATACAAGTAGAAAATTGATTGGTTCTTGCCATCAATAGAAACCAACAATTTATACTCACTAAGAACGTTGTCAGAAGATAAATAAAGAGTGTCATCTGTAGGCATCTTGCATAAAGCAATAGAAGATGGGATGCATGTCTTCCATCGATATTCTAATAATAGAAACATACTACCAGAACACTCTCTAATTCGTTAGTTTATCAACCGATTGAAACCTTGAGGATCACAATCAACCTCTTTCCATGTTTGTCTATTACCGAAAAGGTAGAACCATGCATCAACTCCAAAATCAAAGAATAATTAAGGATTCTCCAAAACCAAAGTCCAAATAAAGGAATCTTGTCAGTCCTCAATGGACGGAAAGGAAGACATACTCCCATCGATCTTCAACTGAAAAATGGCTTGCTTGCTTCAATCTGATCTCAATCGACATAAAATAATCTAGGTTATGCCACCTAAGTGTCTACCCACAACCACACATGAAAAAGAGAAGGCAACCTAGATATTGTGTACATATTACAATGAATCCCTTGACCAAGGGATATTTGTATATCAATCCAAGATTAGGACAACCAACTTTGTAAGTGCAAGTTTAGCAAGTGTTAAGATAGGTGATGAGGTTGGAAAATAAGGGCTAAGGGTTTAAGTTAGGACATGGGCCTTATATTGGTAAAGGAAACAATTTGGTTTGTAGATAAAGAACCAAAAAATGAGTATGGTGATTGAGAATCAAAGATGGATAAGGAAGGATTACAAAACATGCGGCGAGAACAACATTAGACCCAACATTTTATGAAGTACCCGCATGAATGGTAAAGGAGCATGTAATGTCAAGAAGGTGACATTTTTACACTCATTGGTACTATATTTTTAGTGAGAATAAGCACAAAAGCACCAATGGAATATTTCTATATCCCAACAAGAAGAGGAAACTGCCCATTGGGTGTACACAGGACATTATCAATATGAAGAATATTAATAGATGTGAATAATTGCAATAAGATCATTTTATCAAAAAACTAAAAAAGGAAGAAATCTCATCACAAGTGTAAGAAGATGAAGTTAAGGAATCCTTGAGAAATCATCCATAGACGTAAGGAAATAAGTAAAACTCTTATCACTTGTCTGAAGCAGACCAGAAATATTACTATGAATCATATCAAAATCTTTGGAGGGTTGTTTACAATATAAGATGAGAAATATATACCTTGGTATTTTTCCAACTGACAAGCATCACATAAACAAAAGAATAATAAGAAACTAAGCTATATAACATCTTAAGCTTGTCAAGTGAAGCATGGTCAAAGCCTAAATGCAGTTATAATGGAGAGGTAATGATAAGAGAACTAGTCCAAGACTGCTAGGGGGAGGGGGAGTATTAATATAGAATAATACACAACCTGAGCATGCACCTGACCTAATCATCATCAAATTCTGCCAATCTTGCAAGACAAAACTAGAATGTCCAAAAGTTACAAAATAATAGATAGAGTCAACTAATTTTTCACTACCATGAGGTTATAGGAAAAAATTTGGAACAAAATGAACAACATATAGTTTTATTTAGAAGTGAGAGGGATAATGAAACACTTAATGACTCATTGTTACTTATTGATCTACCAGATAGTTGGATGCAAAACAAAGGAGTCTGAAGAGGTAAGTATGTCAGACATACTTTTCATGTACTAACTAGCACTTGAGTCCACAATCCAGTAAGAATTGGCAGCAAGCATAGAATTCCATGCATTACCTTGATGAGTTGTTACTAGGTGAGCCAAAGGTGACACATTAGGTGGCTCACCAATGCACCAATGGGGAGAAGATTGTGGTGCTGACATACTATTGTGCATATGAGAGTCACCATAATGGAGTGAAGTTTGAAGAAGGAATTCATTTTCCTCATTTGTCTGTGAGACATGATAAGGATATCCATTTGAATGAGGAGACACATGCACACAAGTGAACATAATTGTTGAACAAGAATCCAACATCTTCATATTCGCAATAAAACCCCTACGAATAAAAGTTGTAATAGAAAAATCCTTAACTTGAAAAAAAATATATCAAAAAGATTAGTACAAACATTGATTATGTGTTTAAAATCTAGGATTGTGAACATGGAGAAGTATATGATTGAAAATAAATTCCAAAGAATCTTTGATTTAGGAAAAGGGTCATAAAATTGTTACAAATACAAGAAGATACCTCGTGCATCATACACATTATTTCCATTTGTCATTTCTTCTCTAAACGCAAGATGATCATAGACATATGTCAATAATTTAGTAATCATTTTATAAATATTTCAAAGAAAAACAATCAATCACAACTCCTAATATTTGTTTATAATTAAAGTGACCCCTTAGTTTTTGACAATAAACTTCAAACAACCTCTTAAGATAAATAAGAGTATCCCATAGATTACAACAAGCTCATCCAAGGAGTAGAAATTGTATGTTGTATAACAATATATAAGAGAAGCAAGGCATCTAATAGGGAAGCAAAGCGAACAACCCATTTACAATATTATAGTGTGAGTATTATTTTTTGTGGAGTTTTGATTAATTATTGAGGTCTTGGCATTTCAAGTCGTCGTTTCTTTTTGCTATTGTCCACCATCAAAATACTTCTTAATGTATTTTTAGCTATAAGTTCATACAAGTATAAAGAAACTTTTAATACATTTCGATTTTAGCAGATAACTACATGAGAATATTCAAAAGCACTAGTATTTTTTAATATATATTAGCTTTTTTAAATGTCACTTAAAAAATTTATGAGTACTTATCATTTTTATTAGATATTAGACATTTTGATCTATTATTCTATACTGGAAAAATGAAATTTGACACTTGCTTTAGAAATGAATAACAACTCCTTCAACTTATCCACGTTCTTTCTTTTATAGTAAAACTATTTATAATAAATGTTAATTGGCACCATCAAACTAAAGTTTTTTTAAAACATGCACGACAGAATATCATTTCCATCTACAATGAAGTTGGATTTATTGTAACTAGATAAAGTGGACTCAATTCTTGGTATACTTGATACATCAATTTATATAATAAAATTTGCGTAGTTATTTTTCAGCCAATTAGGAAAGTCCATCATGAATCTATCGCGCAATAGAACATAAATATAGAACCCAAAATGCAATCTACTACTATATTAGCATCACTGTTGTTAAATTATTTTGACCCATCTTCAATCTGCTATCCCCCCCCCCTCCAACTATATAATCATGACTCCCACTTGGGACAGGTTGAAATTCATATTGTTATTCTGTGGGTCTTATACAATATATTCTGCAAGGCGGAAGTACAAGGTTAATGCTTGACACTAAGTTACAAAATACACTATGAATATCCATCAGGGTCTTTAACTTGAACCTCCGATCATATATTTTCTTAACCTTAGACTAGTAACTTGAACGGGGCGCCGGGAAAATCCAGCCCGCACCAGCTCAAAATGTTGTCTCAACTGTCGTGGGGTTCGTGGCCATCACGACCAGCACGGATCATTGGAACACGTCGACTGTCAAACCCGGTAACATCAATATATACTGATTAAGATCGCGTTTGACTTGGCAGATAATACCCGAGTTCTATATTAAATAATATATATTATAGTTTATTCCGTATCCTGTCGCTGCCTCAACATATTACATTAGCTTGAGTCGCCGGATGGTGCAAGAACCATATGGGTACGCGGTTGGAGAGAAACGGAGGCATTGGCATGCATGCACGTCTGTGCTTGTGATGTGGTTGCCATGCTTGTATAAATCTATACAAACGAACACCCCCACAACTAACTCTCCAAACCGACCCTTCTTCTCCACAACGCACAGAGCACCTATCCGATCCGGAGCTGAGCGCGTGACCCACGAACACCCAATGTCGACCTTGGATTCCTACGGCAAGATGAACCTGGTAGAGCAGGCCAACCACGACGCCGTCCGCCGTTCCCGGCGCCGGTACATCATCATCGGCATCGCCTCCCTAGCGGTCGTGACCATCGTGATCGGCGCCGTCGCGGGCGCTCTCCACAACAGGTCTTCCTCCTCCAACGACAGCAAAGACAACCCACGCGCAAACTCGTACGTGAAGATGGTGTGCGCGTCGGCGACGTACCCTGACAGATGCTACGGCGAGCTGGCCCCACTGGTGTCCTCAAACGGGACGGTCGACCCCAAGCAGCTGTTCCAGCTGTCCGTGCGTCTAGCCAAGGAAGAGGTCTCTCGCGCGTCGGCCATCCTGGACGTGATCCGCGGCAACGCCACCCTCGACGGGTACCTAAACGCCGCGCTGGGTGCGTGCACGGAGCTGCTGCAGCTGTCTGCTGGGAGCCTCAACGACACGCTAAACTCGCACGACATTCAGGACCTCAAGACCTGGCTTAGCTCCGCCATGACCTATGACGACGTCTGCCTGGACGCTCTTCAGAACGTGACGGAGCCGGTCAGTGCACAGGTCGCCGCCGCGGTGCAGAACTCCACGGAGGTGAGCAGCACCAGCTTGTCGTTGCTCAGCGTCTTCGAGAAAGTGCTCGGAGCAGCTGGGGGAGTCGGGAGGCGTCGCAAGCTGCTTGACGTCGACAGTGATGGGTTCCCTTCGTGGGTTTCCCCTGCGGACAGGAAGCTGCTTCAGGAGGTCGGCGCCTCTTCTGCAGCTTTCCCTGATGACCCGCGTGCGACCGCGGATATCGTGGTGGCACAGGACGGTAGCGGCGGGTACTCGACTATCTCCGCAGCGATGCAGGCCGTCCCGGCGAAATCAGCCCGCAGGACGGTGGTGTATGTGAAGAAGGGAACTTACGAGGAGAATGTCTGGGTGGATAAGTCGAAATCCAACGTTCTTCTCATCGGTGACGGCAAAGACGCGACCATCGTCACAGGAAAAAAGAACTTCGTTGACGGGACACCCACATATAAGACTGCCACATTCGGTATCCTAGGTAAGAACTTCATCGTGATCGACATGGGTTTCGTCAACACTGCAGGCCCCGCGAAGCACCAGGCCGTCGCGCTGATGGCGTCGTCGGACCAGACTGTCTTCTACAGATGCAAGTTCGACGCGTTCCAAGACACGCTCTACACCCTTGCCGGCCGTCAGCTGTACCGAGCCTGCGACGTCTACGGGACAGTCGATTTCATCTTCGGCAACGCCGCGTCGGTGTTCCAGGCATGCAACATCTACCCACGTGTGCCCCTGCCAGGGCAGTTTGTCACCATCACGGCGCAAGGGAAGTCCGACCCCAAGATGAACACCGGTATCTCCATCCATCAATCCGTAGTCGCGCCATTCGGAGACCTCGCCGGCGTCCGGGTGTACCTAGGAAGGCCGTGGAAGGCCTACTCTACGACCGTGGTCATGAAGACGGTTCTCACGGCAAACATCAACCCGGAAGGGTGGTTGGCATGGAGCGGCCGTGGAGGGTCTGCGCCTAGCACGATCTTCTACGCCGAGTACATGAACACTGGACCTGGATCCAACACCGCCGGCCGTGTCAAGTGGCAGGGTATCCGAACTCTAACTGACGGGACTGCCGCTCAGTATACCGTTGGTCCCTTCCTAGGCTCTGCAGCATGGTTGCCGCAGACCAAGGTGCCCTATGAGGATGGTCTCTGAATTTAAAAGCTACGCCTGGAAGCATACATTCAAACTCAGAAATACTACTTCTTTCGGCTCTGGGTACCGTCGGAGTTGCTGATTCCCATCATCTTGTGATTTGTTTGCTCAATACCTTTATCACGTTGCTATATTGCATTCCATTTCCTTATTAATTATATTGTTTGTGAAAAGTTATTATGTTGTGTTAATACAAACAATTCTTGGATCATAAAACAAACTGCAAACTTATCAAATATATTGTTTGTGAAAGTGACTATGTTGTGTTAATACAAAGAATTTTTGATTCCTATAGGGGATGTGCCCAATTTCTGTCCATGCCTATGTGGCGGACAAATCTTAACTCTTCAAATTTTGGATCCCATTAGAGCATGTGCGCCCACGATTTTGAGTGGACACAGTCTCAAGCACAGAGGATTTGTAAGGGGACATGGATCACATTTTCCATGTCCAATTTTTGTCCATGCCTTTGTGGCTAACAAATCTTAACTCTTCAATTTTTGGGGTCCTTTAGAGCATGTACACTCAAGATTTTGAAGGGACGCTACCTCGGGCACAGAGGATTCATAAAGGAACATGGACCACATCTTTTGTGCCCAATTTTTATCCTTACCTCTGTGCCGACAAAGCCTTAACCCTTCAATTTTTGGGGCCCATTAGAGCATGTACGCCCAGGATTTCGAGGGGGACGCAGTCTCATGCACAAAGGATTTGTAAGGTGACATGGATCACATCTTTTGTGCCCAATTTGTGTCCTCGCCTCTATGGCCAAAAATCTTAATCCTTCACTTTTTGGGGCCCATTAGTACACCCAGAATTTCGAGGGGACACAGTCTCGGATATTGAGGATTGTAAGGGGACATGGACCATTTGTGCCCAATTTCTGTCCCTGCCCTTCAATTTTTGGGGCCCATTAAGCGTATACTCCCAAGATTTTGAGGGGACATAGTATCGGAAACAGAGGATTGTAAGGGGAGATGGACCACATCTTTTATGTACAATTTTTGTCCCTTCCTAAAAATCTTAACCCTTCAATTTTTGAGGCCCATTAAATCATATACGCCCAGGATTTTGAGGGGACACATTCTCAGCCACATTGAATTGTAAGGAGACAGGGACCACATCTTTTGTGCCCAATTTTTGTCTCTACCCTTCAATTTTTGGGGATCATTAAAGCATATACTCCCAGGATTTTGAGGGGACATAGTCTCGAGAACAGAGGATTGTAAGGGGACATTGACCACATGTTTTATGTCTAATTTTTGTCCCTTCCTAAAAATCTTAACCCTTCAATTTTTTAGGCCCATGAAAGGATATACACCCAGGATTTCAAGAGGGACACAGTCTAGGGCACAGAGGATTGTAAGGGGACATGGACCACATCTTTTGTGCCCAATTTTTGTCCCCGCACTTACAATTGTTGGGGGCCATTAAAGCATATATTCTCAAGATTTTGAGGATATATAGTCTCAGGAAAAAAGGATTGAGAAGGACATTGACCACATCTTTTATGTCCACTTTTTGTCCCTTCCTAAAAATCTTAATCCTTTACTTTTTTAGGCCCATTAAAGCATATACGCCCATGATTTTGAGGGGACACGTTCTCGGGCACATAGGATTGTAAGGGGACAGGGACCACATCTTTTGTGCTCAATTTATGTCCTTGTCCTTCAATTTTTAGGCCACATTAAAGAATATACTCCCATGATTTTAAGGGGACATAGTCTCGGGAACAGAGGATTGTAAGGGGACATTGACCACATCTTTTATGTCCAATTTTTGTCCCTTCCTAAAAATCTTAACCCTTCAATTTTTTAGGCCTATTAAAGCATATACGCCCGGGATTTTGAGGGGACACGTTCTCGGGCACATAAGATTGTAAGGGGATAGGGACCACATCTTTTGTGCCCAGTTTCTATCCCTGCCCTTCAATTTTGGGGCCATTAAAGCATATACTCCCATGATTTTTAGGGGACATAGTGTCAAGAACAGAGGATTGTAAGGGGCATTGACCACATCTTTTATGTCCAAATTTTGTCCCTTCCTAAAAATCTTAGCCCTTCAATTTTTTAGGTCCATTAAAGAATATACGCCCAGGATTTTGAGGGGACATAGTTTCAGGCACATAGGATTGTATGGGGACAGGGACCACATCTTTTGTGCCCAATTTTTGTCCCTGCCCTTCAATTTTTGGGGACCATTAAAGCATATACTCCCAGGATTTTGAGGGGACATAGTCTCAGGAATAGAGGATTGTAAGGGGACATTGACCACATCTTTTATGTCCAATTTTTGTCCCTTCCTAAAAATCTTAATACTTCAATTTTTAGGACCATTAAAGCATATATGCCCAGGATTTTGAGGGGACACATTCTCATGCACATAGGATTGTAAGGGGACAGGGACCACATCTTTTGTGCCCAATTTTTGTCCTTATCCTTCAATTTTGGGGCCCATTAAAGTATATACTCCCAGGATTTTGAGGGGGCATAGTCTCAGGAACAGAGGATTGTAATGGGACATTGACCACATCTTTTATGTCCAATTTTTATCCCTTCATAAAAGTCTTAACCCTTCAATTTTTTAGTCCCATTAAAGCATATACACCCAAGATTTCAATGGGACACGTTTTCAGGCACATAGGATTGTAAGAGGATAGAGACCACATCTTTTGTACACAAATTTTGTCCCTACCTACAAATCTTAACAATTTGATTTTGGGACCCATTAAAGCATATGCACCTAGGATTTTGAGGAGAGACATTCTCAGGCACAGAGGATTTGTAAGGGGACAAGGACCACATTTTTGCGCCCAATTTTTGTCCCTGCCTACAAATCTCAACCCTTCAATTTTGGGGGCCATTAAAGCATGTTCTCCCAGGATTTCAAGGGGACACATTCTCAGGCACAAAGGATTTGTCAAGGGACAGACATCAACAACCACCTTCTATATAAATACCCACCCCTTACTACCTAGTAAAGGGTTCTGTTGTTCTGACTTCTTAGGTCTAATTTGGAGTTTCAGCGGCCATTGGTTCCTAAAGATTCATGGGAGAGATCCAATGTATGAAAGGGTCGAAGATCACACCCTACATCCACCCTATTAGTTTGCCTCCATCCACCATCCTTTTCCACCACCATCCACCCATTTCCAGCCATTCCCAGTCATCTTTCACCTCCATACACCCATCAAAGTTGTTGTTTGGGGCGAAATCAAAGAGAAAGAAGGCCAAGGAGTCAAGAAGATCAAATAGTACGACCCCATGAATGAGATTCATCCTTCCTGGAGGCTAAGGAGAGAGAGAAACCTCACTTCCATGGGCTAAATATCTTCTTCCAACTCTTTCTTCTACTTTTCTCCTTAGTTTCTGAACACACGATTTTTTTTCCATCTTTGTTTGGTGCCAACTATGCTTGGCCATGGCTAGTTGAGCTCCTTATTGGCTATGTAGACCATTTTGGGAAAGTTTTTGTACTTTTACCTTAAGCAAATAATTTTATTCTAGATCTACTATGTTATATGTTCTATCTTCACTTTCCAGTTATGATTACTGGTTTGGTTGGTCGCTTTCTTGATTGAACCTCTATTTCGACCTAGATCGAGAGATTAGATGTAGAATTGGATAAGAGAAGGTAGTTTGGATTGAAATCTAAGAGGAGGACGTCCAAAGAAGGATCAACACAGAATACCTATCGGAGATATTTGACCTAAGCCTAGAACCCAGTTGAGTTCATCTCAACCTGCTCGGGTTCACAGTCTATGTCCTACACTGATGCTATACTATTCCTAACATCTATAAATAATATGGACCTGAGAAGGTTTATAAAATATCCATATGTATTGACCCGTTATCCTTGAGATAGGTTTCAGATCATTGATGGAGTTTTAATCATGTTGTGCGAGAGCTAATGGGATGACCCCCGCAAGAACAGTTACCACGACATGTTCTATGTTTGGATGTTAATTTCTAGGGGGTTTGAGAGTTTTCTATGTCCAAGAATGGGTGCATAGACTTCCCGACCTATGGTTACATATCCAGAAACTCCTTCTCCTAATTAGTAGGATTTGAAAAACTCTATTTTCTTTACTTTGTTTTGCATCGTCTTGCTAGACTAGTTCTAGTTCTTTATATATATCAACTACTATATTTTCTTAAATTACATAAAGATAGATCTCAAGCATCCTAAAGGTCTCTATGTCCTTGTGTCCGACCTCGTATATCTAGTGTGACCCTGTATTGAGTTGCGGGGGTCCTTGAAGATTTCAAGTTATAAATTTAAAAGTCTGGTATACCTTTGCTATCACGCTTGTAGTTTTCATAAGTGCTTTTAGGGCCGATAAACAAGGATGTATAACACCTTTCCAGTCACAATAATATTGACTTACTAGATTCATGGCTAGGTGTCGCCCATAAAATTGACATTGCACACGTCTACTCAAGGTTGTTAAATACATTTTCTTTCAGATTAGAAAATTTTAAGTTAAAAATAATGTAAGATAAAATTCCTAAATAAACCATTACTAAATTTTGTAAGCTCTTGGGGTCTTAATATGATTGCCGAATCTTCGATCATCATCTCTATGGACTATAGTGGATTAGGGGTCCCAATCACCTAAGAATTTATCCATAGTAGAGATCCATCCTGAAAAAGGGCCAGGATGTGAGAAACAAAGAGAAATGATAAGAAAATTATTTGTAAATCAAGAAAATTCAAGGTGTACATTTGGGGGTTTGTCTTTTAGTGAAATGGGGGCTTGTCTTCTTGTAGAATTGTCTATAGGTTGGATGGAGTGTAAAAGGAGGTGAGATACCCTTCTCCAACACTCCATGCCACCCTTTTCCACTTAGTACATTAGGAAAATCACTCTTAGAGTCCTATTATAGTGATTGTAATTGAATTATACATGTATCCAAGTTAATTGAACCTCGTAATGTTGAATTGTAGGTAATACTATGTGTTCACCCTACACTGCCCATGGTCAACTAGTAGTATAGGATGATTCTTTAACATCCCACTTTGTTGTCTGATTTGATAACATGGTTTGAAAGTGTTGTGTGATATGACCCTAACTAGGTTGATACTGACATTTACCCCTAAACGACCCACTTTCATAATTAATTGCTTAAAAGAATAGTTGATCATTTTGTTAGATAGTGTTAACATATTTAGCTTCTTTGCTTGTTTACTTAGCTATTTTCCTTGCTCATGATAAAATAATAGACCAAGTAAATACAAGGTGTGTTGTATTAGGATTGAAATCAAAATTGAAAATAAAGAACTAGTCGTCACAAAGGATGGGTGAGACAGAGTGTGATAGGAGGTATGGGGTTATTAGGATTCAATAAAGTAAAGGGGAGGGGTTGGAATTTGTAGGATGGAGGGGGATTTTGGTAGAGTAGTGGAGAGAAATAATAGAAAACGACTTTGCTCTGGTGAGAAACGACTTGTGATAGAATCTCATAAAAGCAAGCTTTTCTTCTTCTTCTAAAAACTAAATAAAAAGAATGGAGTTAGGGTAAAAAGGAAACTAAATATCTATATTGAGGCTCATTTTTTACATAGAAAAAGAAAGAGTTATTGTTAGCTAAAAAATATAACATTAAATTCTGATATAATTAGTAATAATTACTTAGTAAAAAACAATGGATGCAAGTTATGTTCAACACGTTAGCTTGCCATTATGTCTGGCTCTCATGTTTGAGGCATCAAAGTTGACAGTCTGCTTCAAGATTGGGTACCCTCAAAATCTTGGGTGTACATGCTCTAATGGGCCCCAAAAATTTTGAAAGGTTAAGATTTGTCAGCTATAGAGGTAGGGACAAAAATTTGGCATAAAAGATGTTATCCATGTCCCCTTACAAATCCCCTGTGCATGTGACTGTGTCCCCTCAAAATCCTAGGCGTACATGCTTCAATGACACCTAAAAGGTGAAGAGTTAAGATTATAGGCACGAATAGAAATTAGACACATAAGATGTGGTCCATGTCCCCTTACCAATCCTTAATGCCCAAGACTATGTCCTTTCGAAATCCTAGGCGTACATGATTTATTGGGCCCCAAAAATTGAAGCATTATGATTCATCATCCACAGAGGCAGGGATAGAAATCGGGTACTAAAGATGTGGTCACTATCTCCTTACAAATCCTCTATGCCTAAGACTACGATCCCTTGAAATCTTGGGCCTACATACTCTAATAGGCCTCAAAAATTGAAGGGATAAGATTTTTCAGCCACAGAGCTAGGGACAGAAATTGGGCCCATAAGATGTGGTTGATAATCATCCTCTACCTGACCGAAGGTCCGCTGAAAAAGCAAGGAAAAAGCAATAAGCGCATAGATTCGGTCCCGAGCGAAGCGAGCCCCCAACAAGGGCGCCGGAGGTACCCAAAGGGAAGGTGGGAGGTGGGAAGACCACCTTCCCGGCAAGCAAGCAACAAGCATAGGTTCGGTTCAAGCCTGAACCGAAAATCAAGCATATGTTCGGTTCAAGCCCAAACTGGTCCCACAAGATGTCTGATGGGAGGGAGAATGGTATGCAATGTGCATGATTTTTGAGGGAACAGAGAGGTAAAAGGTGCGGAAATATCCCGAACTGAATGTGGAAAGTATGGAAAAACATCTCGTAATGTATTGGAACAGAAAATCGATTATGCTTATGCGGTATGATACACTATCATAATCACTCGCAAGGTTCTCAAACATTTGGTCTAAGTATTTCATTCATTGATCTCATCAAGAATTAACACTTCACCAAATTCGCACCTCATCTATGATATTCTTGAACACTTCTAGATATTCATATTGGTATTTCTCTAAACACCGTTTGAAGTATTAGCATTTGCTCCAATAGGTATGTAAATACATCACATGTATTATACCTAATAGGATAATCATTCTCCCACTACCACTAGTACAGATTGATTAATCATGTTTAAGAGATTCATGTATCTTACTGGTTCTCTAACCAAAAGAGTCTAGACTTGTCCATCATATGGAAACTAGAAATGAATTTCTCATGATTTATGCCAATTTGATTGTTTGAGTTATCAATAACTTTTAGGTATCATTTTATCTTATGCATACCAAGTACCACAAGATAAATAAGGCATTGCCACAAAGATTGAAACATCAACTTTATTGATTGCCATCATTGTCATACAAAATGCAAAAATTAAGGTATTTCTATCAATTGACAAATATGAAATAGCACTTCATAACTCTATTACATGCCTTTAAGGCTGAAAATAAACTAAAGTACTCCTATCAATGGCGGCAACACTTGCCCCATTTATTGGGTGCTTTACATTTTGTATCTTGGTATCATATACCTCAAAAATGTTACAAGTTTATTTCATGACACATTCAGGTGGAGACGTCTGTCGCCTCCTTCTTCTTTAGTTCTTCCAGATAGAGTGGACAATTCCTTTTCTAGTGTCCTGGCTTTTGACAGTGGTGGAAATTGCCTCTCTTGGTCACGCCTCCCTTGGCCTTGAGAGTTGAAGACGACTTGGGCTGCTGGCTAGCATCAGAACCTTTCTTAGCCTTGCCTTTGCTCTTGCGCTTGGACCTACCTTTCTTGTTGTTGATCATCATCACAGACTTAGGCTTGTCCTTCTTCATTTGTTCCTCGGCTGTCCTCAACATGCTCAACAACTCTGTTAACGACTTGTCAAAGTTGTTCATGTTGTAGTTCATCACAAACTGACTGTAGGATTTTGGCAACGATTGTAGTATCACGTCAGTAGCCAACTCTTGGCTCAGGGGAAATCTCAGTCTTGTCAAGTTCTCCACATACCCAATCACCTTGAGCGTGTGAGGACCAATTGGATCTCCTTCTATCATGACACACTTGAATAGCGCCCTGGAGACATCATATCTCTCTTGTCGTGCTTGATCTTCATACATGTTCTTGAGATGCTGAATCATCTCAATGACACCCATGTTCTCATGTTGTCTCTGCAACTCGTGGTTCATGGAGCACAACATCAAGCACTTTGCATCAATGGCATCTTCAGAATGTTTCTTATAAGCATCCCTTTATGCCTTTGGTGCGGTAGGAGCAGGTTCCTCTGGAACTAGAGTATCCAGGACATAGAGCTTTCTCTCTTGAGTGAGAACAATTCTCAATGTCCTAAACCAGTCATGGAAGTTAGTCCCATTCAACTTGTCCTTTTCAAGGACCGGTCGCAACGAAAAGTGATTTTTGTTTGTTGTCATTTGTACTACAAAAGGAAACATATGCAATTTAGTCCAAAACTCAATTTTTACTTATTTGGTTGATTTGAAAGGTTGACGATATAATTAGGACTTTAATTAATTATTGCTCCCACTATTTTATTCAAATTGATAGCCCTCACAATCAATTCAGAAGATTGCAGTGTACAATCTTCTAGTGGGTCAAGATCCATATTTCATCAAATCATGAGTCAGCTTTGGCTGATCGCCCACAATCTTGACTATTTAGGCAGGCCATCATACCAATTGCATCATATACAACTCTTGATGAATGAACATGTACAACACCTTACCATGAACATTTCGTGCCTTTGGGCTTAGACGCTCTAAGAATCACCAGTTAAGTCTAACCCAAAAGATGACACGGTAAACATGCTCCCTACTTTGGCAGAACCTACATGTTTTCCCTTCACACTTCCACGAGATAGACGACGCACCACGCTTTGGCGTAACCTACGCTTGGTCGAGCAAGTTTTTAATTTGTGCCGCTAATGGAAGGCGTAAAAGACTTAATATTTAGATGAGGGATTTGGTTTTATATGTACATATACATATCTGAACACCACAATACATAGTATGTATCATATACATGTTATATCCCACAGAAAATATGCAAAACAATAAAAGCGATGATTATGGCCATCCTAATGTGATTCCTCGACCCAAGAGGAATCACGGTCATCTAGGTCTACATTACATGCAACCTGTCCATGATGAAGTGCTATAACCGTCCAAGTTGATCAACTCATCACATGAATGATCTGCTCACCCTGGTCGGTCGTATGGGTGCCACCAGCCGATCGGTTGGCTCCTCCAACTGATCGGTTCGCCTGGTCGTCATGCATCTCCTCAGGTCGCCACCCTCTCATCTCGCTCCTCAAGCTGATCGTATGGATCGCCAACCGATCGGTTCACACCTTGAACCGATCGTCTCAGTCGTCGTCAGATGTCCTCCGTTCTTTGACATAACAGGAAATAAAAGATCTATCCTATTTTACATTTGAATTGGGAAACCCCGAGCTACATTCGGGGGGAGCAAAGGTAGGATAGAAATTTTGAGTTATCTCAAGTTACATCAGGAATATAAGATAGGGATTCGGTGTGTAGACCGAGATGCAAGAAACCACATTCAACCAAGCACACATACATAGGGTTTATTGGCCATAACCATGCCATACATCCACCAAAAAATTCGTTTAAGGGCAACGCATATCGAGTGCATTCATATTACATATCATATATGTATATTGGGATTTGTGGATTTAGGATTGGACATACATAAAGCCAATTTTATTCGCATCGTATGCAATAAATAAAGGCGACAAACCAAAATCGATCGTATCGATAATCCTAAAGTATAGAGCAGTTGACGTGGCTCTGATACCACTGTAGGGTTTTAGGGGAGACAAAGAAGGAAGTGGAAACAAAAATTTTCTTCTCCCAAACCCAGAATAAAGGAATCGTGTCAATGTCTATACAATAGGAAGGATGGTTTGTAGAGACATACCTTGTCCTGAGGCTTTCTCGGCAATGTTACCTTGCGGCTTGCGCGGTCTTCACCTCCGGTCTTAGACGGTGTCTGTGCAGCTCCTGGTCTCACCGAGACTGTCGGAATTGACAGTTATCCTCTGAGCGACAGAAGTCTCCCGCCTCTGAAGTAGTCCACACGGACCAACTGGAACTCCGATCTCCTTGTCCCACAAGGAATCGGAAGGAGTTGCACCCTCCTATCGGCGTACTAGTCACCGACACACTCTCCTGCAACCAATTGCCTTTCTACAGCTGTCTTTCCCTTGTTGTGCCTCCCTTATCGGGTAGTACTTGCTCCGGCTCTCTCGGTTACCACAACCAGAAAGAATGACAACTTTGCAGGGCAACTGGTGTTCTGAGTTGTTTTACATGAGAAGCCCCCAGTACCCCTATATATATAGGAGGGTCATGGGACAGGGTTCTCTACCCCGAGCAATACAGGATTAAAGCAGGAGTAGAAGGGTTCTGGATTTTCCACAAAAACAACCAACTGTGCCACCCGAACCAATCGTTTCAAGCATGAAATGGTCGGTTGGGACACCTGAGCCGATCGGTTCACTTATGAGTTGACCAGTTTGTGGTCCTGGTCCAACTCAAATTGACTTTCATATTTGTTTCCAACTAATCAAATATTAATCCTTGTCCAAATCGAATGTGTACAAGTGAAACAAATTGTATTTGCAAAATAGTCGTATGACTTTCCAGACAATCTCGGTTCAACAATTAAGTCGATCATTTCATTGACACATGAGCCGATCGACTCATCACTTGAGTCGGTCGGTTCATCAACCTGAGCCGATCGGTTCATCCCTATGAGCCGATCGGTTGGGGCAGCAGACTGTGCAAATCAGTCAATTGTAGTTCCAATCAATCTGATACTCTAATCAATCGGTCCAACACCTTGAACACTATGATAGTGAGGTATCAATTGATTGAGTATTTAATTGAACTACCAAACTCCTTCAGTAATCAATATGAACATTGTTTGTGGATAAACTCCTCTTCCAGGTTAAATCCTATGTGTGTGACCCTACAGGTCTATTTCACATTGGTAGTGAAAGTCCATAAAACTTATGACTTCACAAGCAAAGAGCAGTGCCTATTCGCACATCAGTGCTACCCGAGTGAAATAGAAAGTTGGAGAACAACTTTCAATCCTATAATATGTGAATGGTGTTACAGTGAATGTATAATTCCTTTGTCAATGACATCTCCGATGAACTCAAGGCATGGAACAGTCATCCTATCAACGTTCATTCACTTTCTTGATCTCAGAGTAGATTGGAGGAGATATGTATGACATCAATATCACATACTAATTCACACATGTGTGCACGCCTATCTCAATCCTACTCATCAAGTGGCCATGGATATCAAACTCCCTCGGGAGGGACAAATCCCATATCTATCACTCACCCCTCAAAAGCCCCATGTGTCAAAGCCATCCAATCATCACCTTTATAACAACCCATGTTTCAAGATTGCGTTTGATGATGTCAAAGTGTGACCAACGACGTGTGTTGAGTGTAGTAATTTTAGGTCAAAGAATCACACTCACCACCATCACTGTGAGAACTGACTGTGACTACCATGTCATGGTTCCATGTGTCAAACTCACAGTGGGTCTGTCCGGTACACTTGTTCTCTAACAAGTACATATGTGTTTGGTTTGATATCTCCATATCATGACTAATGAGATTCTTTCATCAACCAATGCCACAATCTAGTCTTGTGTGTCATTGTTGTCTATCTACCTTCCACAATGACATCTGACTAGGGACATAATAAGAATTTACAAACTCTTAGCATCTGTATGATCTCATCATTCAGGTCCTTAACCTGAAAGCATACGTCATTGAGTACTTTCATTCTCTAGACATTCAATCTATTCTATCATTATCTCATATGATTGAACCAAAAAGAATTGGAAGCTTGCCTTTGATGTTTATCAAATTAATCTTAATGTATCCCACCAATCATTCCATGATTGGATTTCAGGGCATACATACCAACATGGTCTCCTTTCGACCTAGTTTGCCTATTGCCACCTTCGCCAAGGATTCTCGATCGAATAGCAAAGTTTATTCTCGTTTTGGTTTCAGTTTCCCTGGTTTCCCAGTTCTCGACTATCACAGTAGCCCCCTATTAGCATTCACAGTGTGAGCTCTCAGGTGGGATGAATCGGTGTGGATGAAACCATGTTATGCCCTTAGCTTTTGCATCATTTTTGCTTTTCTTCTTAGGGGCAAAATAGTAATTTCACAGGTTTTGCTTCTTCTGGCTTTGCGCCTAGTTCAGCTGAGCTAGATGAGAGGACGGTCGAGATGGCCAGCTATGACTAGGACAACTCAGAGCCATGACCCCTCTCTCTCTTTTGTGAGTCTGTCGCTTACATGGATTTTTCTGATTGGTTGTGCTTAAGAAATTCATAACTAATTATATATTGATCAGAAAATTACAAATAAATAGTCATTGGAGTCAGAAAAATAAGGACTTTCTAATGGTGTTAGTTTTGTTGCCTAAATCCAATGTTGAAAGCATGATATTTTAATGGATTAATCTAAATAAGTAATAATTTGTAAAATTCATAACTAAATATTTATAAGTCAGGAAAATATAATAAAATGTGTTTTGAATTCATAATAACATAAACTAAAATGTGGAATAGTTTTGATAACCAAACTCTCACTTTAAGAAAAAGGTGGTTTTTAGGGTTTGAATAATGTATATGAAATTGACTCAAAATCTACATACATGTTTAATAAGATCTTTGGAGACCTAGATTTGGATCTAGAAGTGACTTTGGATTTTGGACTATGAAGTTGTGGTATGTTGTATCCCCTATTCCTATATGTTGAGCAATTCACCTATCTTATCATTCTTTTGACTTTGGCCTACATATATGTCTATTCTCTTGTTATCATGGTTCATGTGAACTATCTTGCTTGTTGTGGACTTGGATATTTCCTTGATATGCATCTTGTACCTTGGTGCATGTTAGTATTATATAATGAGTCCAATTTTATGTGCATGTTTATATGTTTGTGTTGTCCATTGTGTGATGGCAACATTGAATAATTCTGACTATACTTTTACTTGCCTCTACATTTTACATGTTGTGTGATTCAGTAGTACTAGAGTAGTGTAAATTATATTGGTTTTTGAGACATTATTCCCCTATTATTTATTGAGGAGAGTGGAAGTATCCCATTCTCTATACCTGAGTTTGGCAGTATTCCTTCCTCAATTTTTATATAATTGGGAGATTGGCAGTATTCCTTTCTCTATCAGGTTTCAAGTTTATGAGACTTGGCCCCTATGCGTTTATACTGTGCTAGGGCTATGTTTATCTCACATGCATGCAGGATATTGATGATGATTGTGGGGTGTGTTCCCTACTTTCTTTATGTGCCAGTAATGCACAATCTTTATTGTTTTGAGTATGGCAAGTATCTTGTTTTATTATGTGATGATGATTCCTATCTTTTATGCCCTTGTGAGTAGTCCTTATCTCTTGCATGGGAAGCATTTATACTTGATGTCCTTTGTTTCTTGTATTTCTCAATTTCCGCTGCTACACTTTGGTTGTTTTGTATACCATAAATAAGATTTGAAATTTTTACACCCACTCCAACATATCTTTTAGGTGTGTTTGGACTGGAGATTCTATTCTTCAAATTTAAGTAAAGAGGAGGTTTCACTTCTTTACAACATGGTACCAGAGCCCATGGTAGTCAGAATATGACTATTTCAATTTTGTCTCCCTAATTAGAACCCTTACCTTGCATAGTTGCCCTCTAGGTGATATGTTCACCTAGAATTGATCTATGTTATATGATGAGGTTTTAGGAGATTTTACCCTATCATATAGATTGATTATTATTTGTATCTCTTGATGCCATGAGGTTAGGCTTGAGATGCAATTAGGTTATGAGGAGATAATAGGATAAGAAGTCTTAACATGGAAATATTGTGACTTGGTTTTCGCATTGAATTTGGGCCCTGATTTCAATTTTCACTCGCAAAATTTTTTCACACCAAATTATTTTCCTTATATACTATATGTAAAAAAATAATATTTTCTTTGGTCTTTATCAAAGTTTTCTTGAACTAAGTCACAATGAAGTGATATGAGAATTTTTGGTATTAAAACCCTAAACCTAGTGCTAACCCTAGTTTTGACTTTGGAGTTGTGACTAGGATTGATATAAAGATGTAGTTGACCTACCCTATGATTCATGGATGTTTTTGTAGGGTTGATAGGTTAGAGACACAAGGACCTAAAGCTCAACCCTAGATGGCATGACTATAGTTGTATACATGAATAATACAAATCTCTAAAACTGTCACAACTAAAAGATATGTGGATAACCCTAAATGTTGATTAGTTTGACTTGTTAGGTTGAACCTTTTTAAGGGGTGGAGAGTTGTTGGTTGTCTTATGTTTGGATCAATATATTTTGAGGACGAAATCCTTTTCAGGGGTGGAGTGTTGTAGCATACTGGATCTCAAACCCTACCCTAAGAAGTTTGACCTTTTGGGCTTACCCAAACAAGGTTGAGGTTGGACCTAAGTGATGTTTAATATGACCCTAGTAAGCTAATTCATGTATAAATCACCCTAATGTAACCTAATGTTCTCACATTAGACTCATGCCATTAATGGGACATAAAATGTGTCACCTAAAGTATATAATGGAGTACATGATAATTTGTGCTTAATAACCACATATGACTCATTCAGGTAGTAATCAGAAGTTAAAGAAGTTAATTAGATATATAGTTTTGGTTAATGGGCCACTAGTGGGACATATGGCATATCTCATTAAAATAAACCCCAAAAATGAATCTAAGTTAAAAATCGTGTTCCTTGGGTCCCAATTGCCTTGGGATTCAAGTTTCACATTATCCACACGATAATTATTAATTTAATTCAATTTGGAAAATAAGACATGATTTTTACTCAAAATATCAAATAAAATAATAAATGACTCCAAAAGAGGAAAATAATCTCGGATTCATAATATACATAATAAATATAGCCTTTAGGTGAATTTTGATCCAATTTGAAGAAAGTTTGCTTAAAAGATGAAATCAGGAGAGAGAAAGTGTGTAGAATCTTCAAAATATTAAATAAATTCTCAAATAACTCCAATATGTTAAATTGATGGAAAATTCTTATCCAACACATTAAATATGACTTGTGGGTGAAGTTTCATTAAATTTGGAGAATCTTAAAGTCATTAATGCTTGAGGAAAGAGAAAAAAGGATTTTCTTTAGTTGACACATTAAAAGCCCTCAAAAGGCAAATCTAATTGCAAAATCAAAATCTTCATGCCTCAATTGGCCTCTATGTCAAATTTCATATTAATTGGATAATGTTTGGACCCCCAATTTGTTTGGAAAAGAAAGGACATAATTAATTAACAACACTTTATTCTAATTCCTTTTCGATAAGGTTTTCCCAATTTATATTGTCACACCAGTTTTCCTTTTATTTTAGATATTCAGACTCAACTGCAACCGTCGGATTGAAAATCATGTGGTTACTATTTTCTCTCCTACCTTCGCTTTCTTCTTCACGTGATCGGAGACCAGCCTCTTTCCCTCTCCTTTCCTCCTTTGCTTCCGGTTTTCTCTCCCTCACATTCCTTGGATCATCCTGAAATCGAGGACCCTATATAATCTAGGGTTTCGGTGCTTCTACCCTATTTCCACCAGGAGAGTCCTTGTTGCTCTGTTTTCCCCTTCCTTCTTCTCTTTGCCCTGATGCTTCAGGCCCTTGTATGAATACTAATAGACCTTCACCGAACCTCCATAAGATGTTTCCACCAATAGTTTTGGCCCCGACCGCATTGGAGATAGCTTCCTAAACTCCACCTTACGTCTTCAACCCCCGACTAGTCGGCCCAATGTCTGGAGTCTTCGCGATCGTAGGACAACGCTTGGGTTTTGCTTCTGGTGACCCTGCGATGCTTCTTACCCAATCAATTGGTCGTTGAGGTGAGAATCTTAGGTTTCCCTCTTTTTGCCATCTTCTTCACCAGTTTTGTATCTGTTGTAATTCATCGTATTTTGGTCTCTGTCCGACTTGGTTTGCCTACCACCACCTTCACCAAGGATTCTCAGTCGAATAGCAAAGTTTGTTCTCATTTTGGTTTCAGTTTCCCTGGTTTCCCAGTTCTCGGCCTTCGTTGTAGCTTCCTGCTAGCGTCCATGGCATGAGCTATCATGTGGGATGAATTGTTTTGGATAATACCTTGTTATGCCCTTAGCTTTTGCCTTGTTTTTTCTTTTCTTCTCAGGGGCAAAATAGTAATTTTGTGGGTTTTGCTTCTTCTGGCTTTTGTGTCTGGTTTGACTGAGCTGGATGAGAGGATGATTGAGATGTCCAGTCATGATTGGGCCAACTCAGAGCCACGACCCTCTCTCTATATATATATCTCTCTCTCTCTTGCGAGTATGTCGCTTACATGGATTTTTCTGATTGGTTGTGCTTAAGAAATTCATAACTAATTATATACTGATCAGAAAATTACAAATAAATAGTCATTGGATTTAGAACAATAAGGGCTTTCTAATGGTGTCAATTTTGTTGCCTAAATCCAATGTTGAAATCATGTGATTTTAATGGATTAATCTAAATAAGTAATAATTTGTAAAATTCATAAGTAAATATTTATAAGTCAGAAAAATATAATAAAATATGTTTTGAATTCATAATAACATAAACAAAAATGTGGCATAGTTTTGATAACCAAATTCACACATTAAGAAAAAGGTGGTTTTTAGGGTTTGAATAATGTATATGAAATTGACTCAAAATCTACATTATGTTTAATAGGATCTTTAGAGACCTAGACTTGGATCTAGAAGTGACTTTGGATTTTGGACTCTAAAGTTGAGGTATGTTGTATACCCCATTCCTCTATGTTGAGCAATTCACCTATCTTATCATTCTTTTGACTTTGGCCTACACATATGTCTATTCTCTTATTATCATGAGTCATGTGAACTATCTTGCTTATTTTGGACTTGGATATTCTCTTGATATCTATCTTGTGCCTTGGTGCATGTTGATCTTATTTAATGATATGTGCCCAATTTGAAGTGGATGTTTATATGTTTGTGTTGTCCATTGTATGATGGAAACATTGAATAATTCTGACTATACTTTTACTTGCCTCTACATTTTAGATTCTATGTGATTCAGTAGCACTAGAGTAATGTAAATTACATTGGTTTTTGGGACATTATTGCCCTATTATTTATTAAGGAGAGTGGCGGTATCCCAATCTCTATACCTGTGTTTGGTAGTATTCCATTCTCAATTTTTATATATTTGGGAGATTGGCAGTGGTCCTTTCTCTATCATGTTTCAAGTTTATGAGACTTGGCCACCTATGTGTTTATACTGTGCTAGGGCTATGTTTATCTCACATTCATGCATGATATTGATGATGATTGTGGGGTGTGTGCCCTACTTTCTTTATGTGCCAGTATTGCACAATCTTTATTGTTTTGAGTATGGCAAGTATCTCCTTTTACAGCTGGATTAGAACACCTTCAAGGTGTTGGATGAAATGCAATCAAGTGCATCATGCGGGTTGGGCTTAAGAGGGGGGTTGATCCCCTTTTCCTTCCTTAGTCCATGCTACTTTTGTGTGCAGGTTTTACCTTCGGGTGATTGCTGATGGTAGAGGCCCTTTTGGTTTTTGGCCAGTGAGAGACCTGGTCTTGAGTAGCCAAGAAGACCAGAGACTACATGGCTAGTTACTGGCAGGATTGCTAGTTTTTGTTCTAAGACAGTTTACTATTACTAATTGTGGGTACGCTGAATGCATGTATCAGTGGCTTGTAATAGACTTCTTCTAGTAGGATTGTCAGGTCCTAGCTTGCATAGTTGATTTGTCTTCTTAGTCTCATTTTGGTTTAGTTTCTGGTGTGTCCCCATGCGTGGGGATTTTGACCCTTGTTGAGCTTATTAGCTCTTGTCTATGTAATGGGGTACCCAGTGCCCAAAGTTTTTTGGTATTAATAGTAACACGCTTTTTGACCGACCAAAAAAAAACTATCTTCTTTTATTATGTGATGATGATTCCTATATTTTATGCCCTTGTGGGTAGTCCTTATCTCTTTCATGGGAAGTCTTTATACTTGAAGTCATTTGTTTCTTATATTGCTCAATTTCCCTTTTTAGTATGCACATATCAGCCTTTACTGACGTCTTCTATTTTCTCTTCTTGCTGGGGTATGCTTCCAACCCTAGGTGAAGGATATGGTGGACATGAAATAAAGTTTTGGACCTAGCTTAAGGAGTTAAATCTTGAAGATGATCTTGGTGTGGTTTAGATTTCCCTCCACATGGATCCTTATGATGTACCTTTAACGTAAGTTTAAGATGTTCTTTTGTAACCTTATGAGAAATTGAATATAGTCAACATTTTTATTCCGCTGCTACACTTTGGTTGTTTTGTATACCATAAATAAGATTTGAAATTTTACACTCACTCCAACATATCTTTTAGGTGTGTTTGGACTAGAGGTTCTATTCTTCAAATTTTTAGTAGAGAGGAGGTTTCACTTCTTTACAAATACCCAGTCAGATTTATTTGTCGTGTGACCACTAGGACGACACAACAAATGTAGCCTAAGTGTGTGAGAAAGTAAAGAGAGCAAGAATGGTATCTAAGTTAAAATCGTAAATTAGGTCTAATCAACTAAGAAAGAAGGCAAGTAACGCTAGATAAGTGATATCAGATGAATAAACAAGCAAGAGAAGCTATGAATACACTAAGAAAATGACTAAATAAAACCTAACGCTAGAAACAAAAAGAAAGAACTAATTACTCTAGCAAGAACTACCTAGAATGAACAAGCAGTTGGGCTAAGCAAGCAAAAGTCAACTTTCTAACAAGGGAGCAAGCTAGGTTCTAACAAATAATTGGAGAGTTAGGGTATTTCAAGGAGATGTGCCACCATCAACCATGTACAAGGGTTCTACTCATGCACAGACATCCAACGATTAAGCTATCAAACCAAACTACAAAGGAATAATGTAGAGTACAAATCCTACCCTATTAGTTGGAAATGGGTGCCCTAATGGTGTATAGGGGAGTGATCTCTATCAGTTCCCATCCAACCTTATGAGGTTCTAATGATTAAGGGATATGTAGATAATATTGTATATTATCTAAGTCTAGGTTTCTAGGTATGGTTCTTATAGCACACATAGGGGCAAGGAGTGGTGTAGGGTAATGGTTTTTGACCTCATTTTACCCCCATCTAACCACTAAACATGCTCTTTGCTAAGTGCATATAGAGGGACATACCTAATCTCTTAGATCTCTTATCTAGGGCTAGTGTAGATGAGGAATAAAGGGAAAGGAGGAAAAAATAGCTAAGGTTCCTCTAGGGATCTTAGTAAGATCTACACCAAAAATCCCAAAATCAAACCCCCCCCTCTATTCCTCATATGATTGCATAACTCAGACAACCATAGTAATACGTAAGGAAGGAGAACAAGCAATAAAATAGGAATAGAAAACAAAATTAGAGTATCATGCATGAATATTTCTTAACATAGTACCACTGTTACATACTTTTCCCCCAAATAACCCACATAGGGGCTTAACTACTCATGATCAAAGAAATAAAAAAAGAATAGGGAGAAAAAGATAGAAACTCTATGGACGTGGGTGAATAAGATCCAAGATTCACCTCAAATAGATCCAAGCATAGCCACCTCCTTCAAGAAGGTGAAATGGCATGGAAAGTGAGGTGGATATGGTTAAAACCCTGGGATACTAGGGTTTTGGGGTGGAAGATGGAAGAAACTAGAGTGAATCTGTAACGTCCCAGTATTTGAGTCCTCAGATAGAATGATCTTATAAGGAATGATTGGACTACCCATATCACCAAGGTGCATCTCCTTTTCCGGGAGCCCATCACTAAAGAACTTCATAGTTAAGCGTGCTCAGCTTGGAGTAGTACTAGGATGGATGACCAGTCGGGAAGTTGACCCCGGCTTGTGCGTGAGTGAGTAAAAAATATGTAGTTAAGGCTAGTGGTGGTTTGTGGGGCCAGTCGTCATTCCTGAAACTCTACTAGAGAATTAGATAGTGAGCCCATGTGTTACAAATGGTATCAGAGCCAATTCCCCTCTAGTAGGTGGGGCCCACATGGGCATGCGGCATGCCAATCTTAAGCAGTGCGGTCCAGGAAAGTTGGAAAGGGCTATCTGTTGAGACGAGATGGATTCGTTCTTGCGTTGGTATCCATGGATGGGAGCTGGGTGTCCATGGGCCATTTTGGGTCTGCATTGAAATGGGGAAGAGATTACGGGGCCATATATTGAGCCTTGATGAGGACGTCAAGAGTCTAAGTGCGGGAGATTGTAATGTCCCAGGATTTGAGTCCTCGGATAGAATGATCTTATAAGGAATGATTGAACTACCCATATCACCAAGGTGCACCTCCTTTTTTGGGAGACCATCACTAAAGAACTTCATAGTTAAGTGTGCCCATCTTGGAGTAGTACTAGGATGGGTGACCAGTCGAGAAGTTGACCCCAGCTTGCGCGTGAGTGAGGACAAAGCACACAGTTAAGGCTAGTAGTGGTCTGTGGGGCCAGTCATCATTCCTAAAACTCTACTAGAGCCTAGAGAAGTGGGCCCGAGTGTTACGGAATCATGGAGACATAATGGTTGACACTATAATGGCTAAGGCATGATAGACCTTGACTCCCAGCCACCATTAGTGTATATATTGTGGCCTAGGGGGTCTAGTGTTAGGGGGGCAATGTGGTAAAAGTGTTAATGGAAGAATTGGGGTTAGGTGGATAGAATAGGTTTTGTGATCATCATGTCTGTGGTGGGTAGGTTTAGAAACAATTGTGGTATGTTGACATGGTCATGTTGGAAATGAAAAAAAATCATTTAAATATTAGTTGAATGGAGTATGGTAGCACGTTCACAGAAGGAACCATGATCATGGTGGGTAGAGGGTAGAAAAAATGTGGTGGGAACCAAAAAGGTGGTAGAGGAGGTCATAGTACTGGCCACGGTCTTCTTACTACTCTAGTACCACAGACATACTGGCTGGCATTGTTGGTATGTATGCCCAGAAAGCCAATCATATAATGATTGTAATGGCATATCTTGTAAATGATTTGATTAATAATAAATATAGTCTTCATTTATTAAATTGTAGTTAGTTATGAGATACGTATTTGCGTAATAAGTGTCTAAAGAACAATGTTACTCAATGATGTATGTCTTCGGGTTGAGGACCTAAATAATGAGATCATACATATTCTAAGAGTATATACATTATTTATATGTATTTAGTTGGTTTTTATTGTGGAAGATGATAGACAACAATAACACATAAGACTAGAGTGTGTGTTGGTTGATGACATAATTAGTCATGTATGTGATATCAAACCAAACACATAGGTACTTGTTGGTGAACAATGTATCAGACAGACCCACCTTGAGAGTGATACATGGAAACCACTTAATGGTAGTCAGAATCAACTCTCATAGTTATGGTGGTGATTTTGGTTCTTTGTAACGACCCTCAAATTTTAAATAAAAAATGATGAAGTATTTAGTCTTGAAATTTTTCTTTTTTAATAAAGGTGAAACCCTAAGTTGAATGAATTTGTCTTTCATTTGTTGATTTAAGTTGAGACCATGCTTAAAGTATACCAAAATGAGTTAATACAACACCAAGATATCTTGTGAACCTTGAATGAATCATGTACATAATGCATCAACACTTATTCACATCAATGTCAATTAATGCACAGAACCTAACCCTAATTATGCAATGGTGACTAGTTAGGGTTGAATGATATATTGGGCCTACATACATGTATAATGTATCCCACTATTTTTTATATGAGTAGATAATAGAATGTTAGAGAGTGCATCAAATTTTAGTGACACAATTCCTTTTCAGTGATAATTAATGTGTTAATTACCTTAAGTACCTAATAATATAAAACACATGTGTCCCTGACTCGTATCAAAAATCTAATTGGATATTTGAAATCCTCATGGTCGAACTATGGATCCCACAAAATTTGGTTATATTTTGACAATCCTAGATGATCCAAAAGATATTAGGAAATAAGGAGGAGATAATATTAATTTGCATCATAATCATCTAATAAGACACATGATTATCCTAAGTTTTACCAAATTTTTTGATAATGCAGTGTGTCACACATAGTGACTGATAATTTACTCTTTTAGAGCCATCCGATCGAGATCGTAAGGCAGCGGCTTTGTCCCCTACCTCGTGTAGAGTCTGTGAGGGGGAGGGAACAACACCAAGTCCCCTCATCCGTCGATAACTCTCCCTCCCCTCAATGGCTTCCCTTCCTCTCACCATCAAAGAAATTAGGAGATCGCTTCGAGGACAATGATCTATAAAATGAACCCTAGTTCCTCTTCCTACAAAAATGCCCAATTCTCCTCCTCCTTTAGTTAGTGCATCTGACGCTACTAGGCGACCAAGCTCCATCACACCCACTTCAAAGGGTTTAGGAAGTAACAACAAACCCAGAGAGACTCTCCTCCGCCATCAATTATAGTCTAGGCCATCTGAGACGGTGCCACGGATCTGACCTCCCTCTCTGGAGACGGTGAGCTCAGAGCAACAACTCGAGCCACCTCAGTTCAATCGAATCTCCAGTAAGATTTCTAGCATCTTAATCTTCTTTTCTCCTGCCTTTCTGAGCAAGGTGATGTATCCCAGTTTGGACTCTGACACCCGACTTCCTCATTGGAGTTTGTAGTACTCATCATGCCACTCTGATAATAGCTTCTTTAAGATTTTTGCTTCTCTCACCTTCAGTGGATCATGCCTAAGCTATTCGAGCCCTCAGTTACTCAATTTTTTCATCATTTCATTGAAATCCATTTTACGATAGGGTCCCTCATTTTTTGCTGCAGCTATAGTGTAGAGATGGAGATCATGTACTCCATCAGACACCCACAATGGGTCTGTGAATTTGTCACTATTTGAGTAACAAGATGGACAATGTGGCATTGTGACATTTCTCTTGGTATTCATGCTTCTTCTTTTGATCAATGCTCCTGTGGAGCACCTTGCTATGCCATGGCTAAGAGAAGAATCTAGGCTATAGTTTTACTTCTTTGCTCTTGGGATTTTAGACACAAAGTCACACAACCTAGGGCAGTATTGGGATTTTATGACCATTTTGTAGATCAACTGGGCATTGATGTAAATGTATTTGTGACTATGATAGTCCCTATCATTCCCTTAGTTAGAAAATAAAGTAAAGGGTAAATTAGTCTCTCTGTCCTCCTTTTCAGCCAATTTCCCAGTATTTGTTTGACCGGTTTATCTCGCTTATGATTGGTTAGTTTTAGTCTAATCTCCAATAAATCATAGAAAATAACTTATAGCTCAGATGAGGATGATCCATATATGGCTTTTTTATCAGTTTTTTGAGACCTATCAAATGGTCAAGGATTTAGACCTTGATTCTCAACCTACATTCCATGATTCATTGAAAATTCTAAAACCCTAGGATTAACCATGATAATTAATATATGTATATGTTGGACAGGATAATTAGGACTGATCAGGACTCGACCTTCTATTAGTGTACCTCCTCAATCTCAAGTGAGTGGATCATGCACACTGAGTTAAATTCTAGGGTTCTGGGTTAACATTATGCGTTTATATTTATGATTGCTCCATTAAAGTGCCATTATGTTATTACTCATTTATGCTCATGAAAATCATGCACATGTTATCAATTTATGTTACATGTTGACTTAATGATTCTACTTTCATTTGAAACACTACGAATCACTGCCATGCTCATTAATCAAGAAATTATGAAAATCATGTCCAAGTATAAGAAATCATGTTATGTTAGTATAGTTCTCTCAATCATGTTATATGAGCCTTAACCAACCTTATGTGAGCCTTAATTGGACTTATGAGCTCTATGGGAGCATTATGTGAGCCTTAATTGGCCTTAGTGAGCCTTAACCAACCTTATGTGAGCCTTAATTGGCCTTCTGAGCATTGTGGGTGCATTAAGAGAGAGAGACTATATTAACTCAAGTTAAACTGTACACCAATATTTTATCATGTCAATTCATTAAGTTTCAAGTAATCATATTCACCATGTTAAGTCACTAAGTTTTTCAAGCTATCTCATGTCATTTAAATTATATGTTATTTTCAAGTTATAACTACTCATTGTCACTTGGATAGTTTTACGTTGCTTTGCATGGGTTGGGGATGAGATGTCCCCAAACTAGGAGAAGGAAAAGAAGTAGACCTCAAGAACATAATCTCAAGCTCAATGACAGTTACCGGATCCTACCTGGTGGGGTGCTATTATAGATAATTATCATTTGCTTTAGTTATGTTATGTTGGAGTTTCATTCATTGAACTCTTTTATGTTTGGACATGTAGTACCCGTTCATGGCATGTAATAAGGCACTCTGGTGGTTATCTCTTTTATTCTATGGATTTCACTTGATTAATGATACCATTTCATGATTTTCATGACTTCCATTATGTGAAAATGCTTCCACTATGGTTGTGTTAGTTGTAAAAAAGGAGGTTGTGACATTCTTAGACCTGAAATTGCTACACTCGTCACATGTTGTTTGATGTACTTGGACATCATCAAATGTGACATTGAATAAGAGTTTTGATAAAGGTGATGCGCAGATGCATCATGACGCATGGGGAATGACTATGAGTAATGTAGATAGGAATTTTCCCTCCTAGAGGAGTTTGATATCCTGGCCACATGATAAGTGAGACTAAGAAAAAGCATGGCCATGCACATCTGAGACAGCAAATGATATTGGGTTCACACATATCTTAGATATTCTTCTCTAGTTCAAGGAACATGGATTAAATGTTGAAGAGGATGACGATTCCATGCCTTGAGTTGAATCTAGATATCAAAGACAAAGGAACCATATGATCACTATAACACTGATCACATGTTGTAGGTTGAAGTTGTTCTCCAACTTTCCAAATTACTTGGGTAGCAATGATGTCTTACTAGATACTACTCATTGCTTGTGATGTCATAAATCAGTTATGGACATTCATGGTCAACATAACTTGGGTCACAACATAGGATATACATAGAGTAGGAGTTTATTCATTAATGTAATTTAAACTTGATTACTAAAGTGTTAGGTATTCAATTCAAACAAGATTGTCAATTAGGACTCTACAATGAATGGTTCACTAAGTGAATCGATCTGCTCAGATGTCTGAACTGATCAGTTTAGGTTGTGAACTGGCCATTTGGTTGATTGATGTGATTGGATCAAGGGTTGATGTTGACGTCATGTTGAGCTTTAATTGAATATTGGCTGCAAATACAATTTTGATTGGGAAACATAGTGAAATGACTTATTTAAGAGTTGAACCAACCATATCACATGTGAAGTGACTGGTTCATCAGTGAACTGACCGGTTCAATGTTCGTAGGTTCCAAAAAAATTCATGAAATTCCATCTCTTCAACTCCCGCTCAGACTAGAAGTCTTGTCCCTGACCCTCCTATAAATAGAAGGGTAGTGGAGGCCTTCCGGAGACATAATAGTAAGCTCTGACAATTCTTGTCTTCTCACAGCTGTGGTAGCGTGAGAACCCGAGCAAATCCTACCAGTCAAAGGGAGGTATAACAAGGGAGAGACAATTGGGAGAGAAAGTCAGCACTATAACACTAAGTAGAAAGGACAACTCCTTGTCCATTCTTATAGAAAGACAACAGTTCTTGGTGGTCCACATGGAATACTACAGAGGTGAGGAGACCTTTACCACCCGCTAGGAGGATATATCCAACTATTGTCCATGGTGATCAACTAGGAGGCCGACACCGACAGTCGTCCATGTGCAACTAGAGAAAGTAGCACACCACAACAAGGGATTGTTGCTAAACTTACTTCAGGACTAGGTATAAGCCTTGCAACCCTATTTCCCATTACATAGTTGTTGACACAATACACTATTTTAGGGGGATATGGCAAGTGAATTTTGTATTTTCACTGTCATATATGTTGCCATATTTCCCAACAGTGGTATCAGAGCCACGTCAATTTACTATGCTTTGGGATTTAATTGATACTATGAACATATTATTGTTTTATCATTCATTTATTGCATATAATGCTAATACTTAGAATTATTAATGTGCATATCCAATTAAATACCACATACAATCCCAACTAATATATATACATATATATGATATATCTACAATTTACATGTGTCACCTTACAATCGATTTTGGTGGTGGATATTGAGTATGGTTATGGCTAATAACCCCCTTTAGATCTTTGTGCATGGTTGGATGGTTTTTATTCCTATTTTCTCTTGGTTTGCATATCCAACCTCTATCTTCTCTTCCATATGTAAAAGTATTAACTCTTTACTTCTTATGCTCCCCTCGAATGTAACTCGAGCTTTCTTTATTACCATGTGATATGTCAATAGGATTATAATAGTTTTAATTCATATTATGGAAAAGAAGACGTTCAACACCATACCGACCACCTATTTTAGTTGGTGAACTGATCGACTGGAGGACCAAGGAGGTCGAGAATAGGAGGAGCTGAACCAATTGGCTGGAAGGCCAATCGAGCAACTGGAGGTGTCTAGAAGTTGCTTGGACCGAAGACCGGATGATTGTTTTGAGAAACCAACCGACCAACCAGGAGGCAAACTGACTAGTTTAAGAGTTGAACCGATCAACCCGTATTGGTTCCATCATAGATCTTCACCAACAAAAGGTTGCTATATATGACGTGGACCTTAGGTGGTAGTAATTGTGGCTCCAAGGGTTTACAATATATATGGCCTTAACCGTAGAGAATGTTTTATAATTTCATATTTCTCATTTGGGAATATAGCATGTATATGATACATACTCTAAGTATGTGGTTTGGATATGTATATGTATTCATATAAATATAAAATCCCGCAATCAAACATATTGAGTCTTAGATGCTTCCATAAGAAATATACATGAAAAGCTTTATTGACTATGTGTGGGCACACTAAGTGTGGTGCACTATCCATCTCGTGGAAGTGTGATGGTAGTTATATGGGTCTGCCAAACAAGGTGCATTATTGTCGTGTTGGCTTTTGGGTCAGACTTAACTAGGTGATACTAATGAGATTAAGCACCTAGAAGCATGTACATGACTATAGAAAAGAGTTGTGTGTACCATCTATGAAAGAATTGCATAAGATGTAATTAGAAAAAGTTGCCTACCTTAATGATTGATTATGGACGTTGGCGTTGGCTGGGTAACGATTCAATTGTTTTGGGTCTTGCCTCACTAGAAGGTTGAACGCTACAATCTTCCAAATTGATATGTGAGGCTATCAATTTAAACAAAATAGTAGGAGTTATAATTAATTAAATGCCTATAAACATCATCAAATTTTATTTTAATCAAATCAAACCAAAAGTGTTTTTTCATAAATTACATTATTTTTCTTATAGAACCAAATGACTGACAAATAATCATTGTGATTAGTCCTTAAGAAGGACAAACTTAATGAGACAAACTTCCATGACCAATTTTGGACTTTGAGAGGGGTTCTCAATAATGAGCATAAGCTCTATGTCCTAGAGACACCAATACCAAATGATCCTACTCCTAATGCACCTAGGGTTGAGGTGGATGCTTATTGGAAGCATGCCAATGATGCCCTGAACATTAAGAACCATATGATATGTTGCATGAACTATGAGTTGCATGATAGTGTGAATATATGGAGATTCTGGAGATGGTGCCACATTTTAAGAACATGAACCATAATCATACAAAGAAAGAAAGGTACAACGTCTCAAAGGTGCTCTTTGAGTGCAAGATGACAGAAGGAGATCCACTAGAAACCCATGCGCTCAATATAATTGAACATGTGGAACATCTAGAACAACTGTGATTCCCTTTGAGCCTACAGTTAACCACAAATATGATTTTGCAATCATGGCATGAATCATATAGCCAGTTTATCAAATCTTATTACTTGAATAACATGGTTAGACCGTTGTCACAATTATTTAGCATGTTGATAATTGTCGAAGCACGTATGAAGAAGGAAAAATCCCTGATGGTGATTAGCAGAGTGGAATCCAAGGATAAAAGCAAGCCAAGAAGAGTTCTAAGGCTAACCAGAAATCCAAATCTTTAGCTCTCAGGATAAGGAGAAAAAAAGTGAAAGAGGAATTTGTCCTTTATACTTGAAGGGATTCAAGAAGATGAAGCTAGAGATAGAGATCTCCACTTTAGGTGTATACTCCATTGAGATAAATTTGTTTACTTCTTCATCTTGGGTACTAGATACCAAATGTGGATCTCACATATCCTCAAATATGTAGTATCTGAAAAGAAGTAAGCCTTTACAAAATGGTGAGGTTGAACTGCGCGTTGCAAATGGAGCAAGAGTTGTTGCCACTACAATTGAACACTTTAATTTATCTTTTCCCATGAGGCTTGTAATAGAGTTAAAGAACTACTACTTTGTACCTATGATAAATAGAAACATTATTTATGTATCTTGTATGGACAAAGATGGATATGAATTTCATAAAAAGAATGGTCGATGTTCTATTTGAAAAGATGAGATCTTTTATGGTAGTGCCCTAATGTCTTATGGTCTTTATTTGCTGGACTAAAGACAAATGTTTATAACATAAATATTAAAATAATAAAACTTGATAACTCAAACAAATCATATCTTTGGCATTGTCATCTAGGCCACATCAATGAGAATCACATCTCTAGACTCCATAAAGATGGTTATCTATACTTTTTTATTTCAAATCAATAGAGACATGTGGATCTTATTTGTTGGGCAAAATGACAAAGAATCCTTTCACTAGTAACACTGAGAGAGCTAGTGATATATTAGGACTCATACATATAGATGTACGTGTCCCTTTTAGATGCAACGCTAGAGGTGGTTCTCAATACTTTATTACCTTTATTGATGACTTTAGTGGGTATGGTTATCTTTACTTGATGAAACATAAGTCAGAAACTCTTGAAAATTTCAAGGATTTCATGAATGAATTACGGAACCAACATGGTAAAAGTGGTAAGGCACTTCGTTTTGATTGGGATGGAGAATACTTAAGACAAGAGTTTGAGGGCCTTCTGCAACATCGTGGTATCGTATCACAATGGAATCCACCTAGAACTCCACAACATAATGGTGTATTAGAAAGAAGGAATCACACATTGCTAGATATGGTGTGATCAATTATGAGTTTTGTTGATAATCCAACTTCCATCTTGGGATACATTCTAGAAATTTCCACGTTTACACTAAATTGTGTACCATCCAAATCGGTTCTAAAGACACCATATGAGATATGGTATGAGAAGCATCGTGACGTGTCTTTTATGAAGATTTGGGGTTTTGAAGCTTATGTAAGAAAGTAGTTTCCCAAAAAGGTTGGACCTAAATTGGATAAACGTTATTATGTTGGATATCCTAGGGAAACTAAAGGACTCTACTTTTATACTCCATAAAACAACAAAGTGTTTGTTTCAAGGGATGTATCCCTAGAAAAGGAATTCATTTCCAAAGGAATCAGTGGGAGAAAAGTAAAACTCAAAGAGGTCAGAGACCAACAAGAAAACATTGAACCTATAAAGGTACAAGAGGGACATAGAGAGTCACAAACCATTGTGGAAACTCAAATTCCTCATGTGATATAGGAACCTCACAGATCTAGTAGGACACACCTTGAGCCTGATAGATTTGGTTATCTAGTGAATCAAGAAGGCGATGAGATGGTCATTGATGATGATCCACCTACCTACCTAGAAGTTGTTAAAGGTCCAGAGTTTGATAAATGGTTTATAGGCATGAGATATGAGATGTAATCCATGTATACATATTAGGTATGGACCTAGGTGGATTCACCTGAAGGGGTAAAACCCATAGGGTGCAAATGGGTCTTCAAGAAGAAGACTGACATGGATGGTAATGTACAAACTTACAAAGGTCAATTGGTTGCAAAGGGTTTTAGAGAAATTCAAGTATTGACTATGATGAAACCTTTTCTCCAGTTGCCATGGTTAAGTCCATCAGGATCATGCTTGCCATTACAGCTTAACATGGCTATGAGATTTGGTAGATGGATGTTACAACCACGTTCCTTAATGAGAATTTTGTTGAGAATGTGTACATGACACAACCTAAGGGTTTTATAAATCCAAAGCATGCAAATAAAGTTTGTAAGCTACAAAGTTCAATCTATGGATTGAAATAATCATCTCTAAGCTAGAATCTTTGATTTGACGAAACAATCAAAGAGTTTGGCTTTATTCAAAATGAAGATGAACCATGTGTTTACAAGAAGGTTAGTGGAGCATGGTTGTATTCCTCATATTATATGTGGATGACATACTATTAATGGGGAATGGCATCCCTACTTCATAGATGGTAAAGACCTGGCTACGAAATACATTGTCCATGAAGGACTTAGGTGAAGCATCCTATATCTTAGGAATCAAGATCTATTGAGATAGATCTAGAAGGCTTATTGGACTAAGTCACAGTACATAGATTGATAAAGTTTTGAAGAGGTTCAACATGGAGAACTCAAAGAGAGGAAACATGCCCATGTCTCATGGTGTTATTATCTATAGAGTTTAATGTCCCAATTCATGTGAAGAAAGGGAACACATGAATAGGACTCCATATGCATCTTCAATTGGATCTATCATGTATGCAATGTTATGTACTCGTCTCGACGTCTCATATGCCTTGAGCATGATGAGCATATATTAGTCAAATCCTGGTGATGGCCACTAGACTATCGTGAAGAAAATCCTTAAGCAATTGAGAAGAACTAAGGATCAGTTCCTTATCTACAGTGGAGAGGAAGAGTTGGTGGTCAAAGGTTACATTGATGCAAGCTTCCAAATTGACAAAGATGAATATTGATCGTAGTCTAGATTTGCATTTTGCCTCGACAACAGAGCTATAAGATGGAAGAGTTCCAAGCAAGAAATAATTGCTTATTCTATAACAAAGGTCGAGTATGTTGTTACATCTAATGCATCAAAGGAAGTTGTTTGGATCAAGAAGTTCATTTCTAAACTTGGGGTGGTTCCAAGCATATGTGATGCAATTGAGCTATATTGTGACAACAATGGAGCTATTACACAAGCTAAGGAACCCAAATCGCATCATCTTTCTAGACACATACAACATTTGTTCCATCTCATACAAGAGATCATATAACGAGGAGATGTGAATATTTGTAGAGTACCAACTAACAACAATGTGGCTGACCCCTTAACAAAATCACTTGTGTAGTAAAAGCATGAAGGTCATGTTAGATCACTTAAGATTAGGTTCATGGGTGATTGACAATAAGTGCAAGTGGGATTCTGTTGGTATGTATGCCCATAGAGTCAATCACATGATGATTGTAATGACATATCTTGTAAACAATTTGATTAATAATAAAGACAATCTTCTATTTATTCTATTTATGAGATAATGATATTACATAACAAATGTGTAAAGAATGATGTTATTCAATGAGTATGTCTTCAGATTGAGGACCTGAACAATGAGATCATATGGATGCTAAGAGTATCTACATTCTTCATATGTCCCTAGTCGGTTGTTATTATAGAAGATGATAGACATCAAGAAGGCATAAGACTAGAGTGTATGTTAATTGGTGACAAAACCTAATTCATTATGATATTTTATATCAAACCAAACACATATAAACTTGTTGGTGAATGATGTATTATATAGACCCACTTTGAGAGTGATACATGGAAACCACTAAATGGTAGTCAGAATCAGCTCTCATAGTGATGATGGTGATTTTGGTTCTTAAATCTAAGATCTGTACATTCATCACATGTTGTTTGATGCATTGTTCTAAAAAGCGGTAATCGGTGTACGGGCGGAGAGGGTACCGAATAGAGTATATACGGTATGCAGGAGTATAAGCGGGAGAAAATTCGGTTTTAATCGGTTTTCATTTTTTTTATATTAACCATAAAGATATGTAAATTATATATTGACCATATAATACTGACAATGATAAGTAATTAGAAACATTTATAAGTAATAGACTAATATTGCATTCATAAGTAGTTAGAAACATTGATGAAATTAGAGAAGAAAACTTTGATAAGTCATAGACTAATATCACATTAATAAGTAATTAGAAACATTGATGAGTAATAGACTAATATTGCATTAATAAGTAATTAGAAACATTGATAAGTCATAGACTAATATTGCATTAATAAGTAATTAGAAACATTGATAAGTGATAAGACTAATATTGCATTAATAAGTAACTTGAAACATTGATGAAATTAGGGGAAAAACATTGATAAGTAATTAGAAACATTGATAAGTCATAGACTAATATTGCATTAAGAAGAAATTAGAAACATTGATGAAATTAAAGAAGAAAACATCAACAGTAAGGATTAGTTCAATAAACACTAACAATAAACTTATAGAGAAAACATGAGGAGAAGACCAAATATGTGAATTGGAAGAAGAGAATGTAATTGTAATGACCAATAGTAGTATTAGAAAAAATTAATGTAAAAAAATATTACTAGCATTTGATTTTGAAAATCGCCGATTAATCGTCCAATTATTCCCCTGATCAGCCGATAAATCGGTCATGGACCGATTATGGGCCGATTATTCATAATCTGAGCGGTAGACCCCCAAAAAGGAATATTCTACTGATTATTCGGCCTAAGCGGCTGATTTTCTGAACAGTGGTTTGAAGTATTTTGACATCATCAAACATGATCTTGAATAAGGATTGCCATAAAGGTGATGCTCAGATGCATTGTAACACATGGGGAATGATTGTGAGTGATGTAGATGGGATTTGTCCCTCATGTAGGAGTTTGATAACCTGTCCACTTGATAAGTGAGACTGAGAAAAGTATGTCCATCTAAATGTGAGACAATATACTATATTGAGTTTACATATATCTCTGATAGTCTATTCTAGTTTAAGAAATATGGATTGAATGAAGAGGATGATGATTCCATGCCTCGAGTTCAATCTAGATATCAGATATAAAGGAACTGTAGGATCACTATACCATTGATAACAAATTTTAGGTTGAAGTTGTTCTCCAATTTTCCAAATTACTTGGGTAGCAATGATGTCTTGCTAGATACCACTCATTGCTTGTGATATCATAAATCAGTTATGGACATTCACTATCAACGTAACTTGGGACCTATAGGGTCACATGCATCAGATGCACCTGGTATAGGATTTTATTCATGAATATGGTTTAAGCTTGATTACTATAGTGTTAGGTATTCAATTTAAACAAGATTGGTAATTATGAATCTCAAACGATCGGTTCACTAAGTGAACTAATCAGATCAGATGTATGAATCGACCTGTTTAGGTTTTGAATTGACCATTTGGTTGATCAATACCATTGGATCAAGGATTGATGTTGACATCACATTTAGAATTAACTGAATATTAATTTTCAATACAATTGTGATTTGGAAACATAGTGAAACAACCGGTTTAAGAGTTGAACTGATCGACTCACATGTGAACCGACCAATTTAGTAGTGAACTGACCGGTTCAACATTTGCAGGTTCTAGAAAATTCATGAAATTATGTCTCTTCAATTCCCTCTCATACTAGAAGTCTTGATCATGACCCTCTTATGAATAGAGGGGTAGTGGAGGCCTTCCAAAGACACAACAATAAGCTCTGACAATTCTTGTCTTCTCACAGTTGTGGTAACATGAGAACTCAAACAAGTCCTACCCGTCAAAGGAAGGGATGGCAAGGGAGAGACAATTGGGAGAGCAAGTCGGCACTAGCACACTGAGTAGAAGGGCCAACTCCTTCATGTCTGTTCATCTAGAGTAATAGGATTTCCTAGTAGATTGTGTAGACTACTATAGAGGGGAGGAAGCCTTTGACACATGCTAGGAGGACACAGTCAACCGCTGTCTGTGATGATCAACTAGGTGGCTGACGCTGAAAGTCATCTAGGTACAAGTAGAGAAAGTATATGGCACGCGTGAATTGTGCGTTGAATGCAAGTGAATGTATCAATGTAATATAGGCCTTGTGAGGCCCGATTCGAACTCAGGGAAACATGAATTTTAGAAACTACTACTAACTGGTTGTGATTAGCTAGACCGATGGAAAAGTTGATAGGTGTTTGTAAAAGAAAATAAAATAAGAGAAAATAAAAGAGTGATGATTAAATTTTGGTTTAATCAAATAAGAATAGGAATTCTTAGGATTTCAGTTTCACCACAAGGTCTCACTGCATACAAATTCACATAATTAACATAACTCATCATTTATCTCAGGTAGAGGCCTATAGTCAGAATTGCTTTCTTCCGTGATGCAATCCACTACCCAGTTCTTGGTCAATTCCATGCCAGTAGTAAATTATACCCTAGATCTAGATGCATTAATTAATACTTTGGATATCCACCATTAATCGTACATTACCTCGTCTAATGAATTTATAGGCTAATGTGTTAATCGTGCCTTTTCAACCACTAATCCTCCGTTAAGAGAAATTAAAAGTATTAGAAATTAACTATGGTGATCAAGCATAGCAATTACGATAGATAACATGATAACATATCCAGGAAAAATGAGAAGAATTATACTAATCCATGAAAAAATGTCATACAACGATTCCCCGGGCTACTCTTGGGTCCTAAGGATCAAAGGGGATTAGCCCCGCGTGTTCATCTTAAGAGAGTACATGAGAAAGGAGGAAGAAAGCATGGGAAATAGGTAGGAATATCGTGTAACCCCTGGAACGGTGAAGAACCAGATGATCCTCGGTGCGAGACACCCGTTCTGCAGCCTTCCGGCGGTAGAATCGCCCGTCTATGGCTCTCAAATCCTCTAGAATGTTGCTTTTGGCACAGTTCTTTTCTCTGCTCTCCTTCGGGACTCGTGCGGCGGAATAGAACATGATACCCTGGTCTGGGTTGTCTTTTTTTAGGTATAGGTACGACTTACGGCTGCCAAAAGATCGTAGTCGTTCGATTGTTTGTTCCGACGGCGTCGATACTATCGACGAGCTGTCGATACTATCGATGAGCTGTCGATAGTATCGACACTTTAGGGCACGCGTTCTTGCTTCTCAAATGGAATCTGTCATGTTGACATCTTAATACTATTGACCATGTATTGATAGTATAGACAGAATGCTATTTCGTTTTCTGGACTGATCTCGAGACCATCAACATTGTAGATCAATGGTATTGACCGGGATGCTCTTCTCTAGCTTGGTTTTTGTTGCCATGTCGATAGTATCGACGGCCTGTTGATAGTATCGAAAGCTTCTGGAACATAAGGTACCTCAAAAATAGAGAAAAACACAAGTCAATTCAGGAAATTTCACAAATCATACAAAATATGATAGATTAAGATCAACTTGATGCACAAAGTGTTTATAGGATAAAGAAAGTGAACTATGCTATTATAGTCACAAAAATGACAAATAATTACACAAAACAAATATGAAATCAGCCTATAGATACGACTCAAAATCTCTGCATCAAACTCCCCTAAGCTTGAATCTTGCTCATCCTCGAGTAACAAAACTATAAAATCTGATTGAGAGGGTCAACTAAAGAACATAATCACATCGAGTGATATCTCAAAATGATTCCCACCTACGAGCCACATACTAGCCCTTACCAATCACAGAATGATAACTACCATTTAGGCGACAAGAATCATTCATGAAAGATGCCCACCCCATGATCAAAGAACACTATCAAGTAAAGCAGTTAATATAATAAAATCCTTAGGTTCAGGCTTGGTGCATCTTGTGATCTTCTATATAGAATTGTCCCAATCTTCTTTGTCCAAGAAGTTCCATTGTTCAAGGGCTGACTTCTTCTTCTTATCACCCTCTTTTATGTATTCTCTGTTCAGATTTGTCCTATAATTCCTAAGCATCTTTCCAGCGCGTTGCATCACATTTTTACGATGCAACTTCTCATCCAATGCAAATAGATTCTGTAAAATAGAAATGTTATTAACTAGTATCCAAAATAGAATTGCAAATAATAGAATTTGTAATCTACAAAATAGAATTGCAAATAATAATAACTCACGCATAAATCCTTCCATATCAAGTCTTTTTTCCCTTGAGGAACTTTATGCCAATTGTCATACTTAACACCACAATGGCTCCGAGTGGTACACCCAAGATAGTTCACAAAATTATTGCGGTTCACTCCAATTGGATTTCCTCCATTATCAAACTCCACCACCAATTTGGATCCACTACCACTTAGCGCTAATAACTTCTTCAACAGAGTGATGCCCCTTTTCTTGTTAAGTGTCTGGTGTTGCGCATCAAGTTGCTCCAGTGCTTCAGTGGGTACAGGTGCATCAACCTAAAATTTGACAAAAATAAAACACACTAACTTAGCCCAATATAGAAATATAGGATATATGACATAACTAGAAGATAATGAATTTTATAGAAATACAAGATATGTTTTTAGAACTTACATTAGTATCCTCGCCATGCTCGTCATGGACAGCATGCTCATCATGGACTTCATGCTCATCATGGACATCATGCTCATCATGGTCAGCCATCTGAAAATGTCATTAAAAAGGCAAACATTTAGCATTTGTATTAACTAGAAAAAGGCAAACATTTAGCATTTGTATTAACTAGAAAAAGGCAAACATTTAGCATTTGTATTAACTAGAAAAAGGCAAACATTTAGCATTTGTATAAACATACATGTCTCTAAAATTGTGATCTTTTATCAATTAACAATCATTCATTGTGATCTCCGCGCACATATAAGTCATCATTAGCTTCAATATTTTGTGGAGTTGGAAACCCAACTGAGAATGGACTGGAGTCATCATACTTATCATAGTACTCTTCTTCATCTATAGGATCTTCAATGAACTGTCTTTTACCATGAAGAACAACCGACCATTTATCATTCACAGGATCATCGATATAGAATATTTGTTTCGCCTGTGATGCCAATATGAATGGTTCACCCTTCTCGCCAATCTTTTCAAAGTTCACCAAAGTGAAACCCAATTCATCCACTATAACTCCTTTGGTGTTATCAACCCAATTACATTTAAAGAGCAGAATTTTGAAATCTATGTAGTCAAACTCCCAAATGTCCTCAATGACACCGTAATATGACATTTTAGCTTCACGTGGACTCTTATCCTTTGCACTTGCAAAGTACATAGTCGACGCTTGAAGAGTGACCCCACTATTTTGGACAACACTCTTATCATCTTGGCGCTTTGTGTAATATGTGAATCCATTAATGTCAAACCCTTCATAAGACATAACATTCGGTTTTGGTTTAAAGGCGAGGCATTTGATAGTTTCTGTAATATCATTTGGTGTTTGAGATAGTTGATGTAAGACTTTATCTTCAAACCACTTAGTAAAAGTCTTATTATGCTCTCTAGCAAGCCACATTGAACTTGCTCGAGGATGTTGTCTCTTTATGAAATTGGTATGTTCCTCGATATAAACACTCACTTCGTCCATATTGTGTAAAATATACAAGTGAGCTTGTTCCAACTGCTCACGGCTGATTACTTTCACCCGTGATCCCAAAATTCCTTTGCCCTCCTCAATATTCTTGTCATTATCAGGAGTGTCATTACCACTGAGAAAGTCATTGCAAAAATCCATAACCTCTCTCGCCACATAACCTTCAATAATACTCCCTTCAGGCCGATAACGGTTTCGAACATCACCTTTAAAAACGCTCATGTATCGTTCAAAGGGATACATCCAATGCAAGAAAACTGGTCCCAACATTTTCACTTCCCTAGTCAAGTGGACAACAAGATGTACCATGATATCAAAGAACGAAGGAGGGAAATACATCTCAAGCTGACATAGGGTAACAACCACTTCTCTTTGCAAATTATCGAGAGTATCAGGGTCAATAACTTTGCTGCATAGACTGTTGAAAAAGAAACAAAGTCTGGTAATTGCAAACCTTACATGCTTCGGCAATATAGATCGAATTGCCACGGGCAATATTTGTTGCATTAGAGTGTGACAATCATGAGATTTAAGACCTATCAACTTCAGATCTTTCATTGATACCAATCTACGGATGTTGGATGAGTAACCATGTGTCACCTTAACATTTACCAAGCATTCACAAAAAGTTTTCTTCTCCTTTCTAGACAACGTGTAACAAGCGGGAGGTAAGTATGTTCTTTTATTACCCATTTCACATAATTCTGTTAATTCTGACCTTATTCCCATTTCACGTAGGTCCAGTCTGGATTTTATCCCATCTTTAGTCTTACCTGGTATATTTAATAGAGTACCAATGATGCTATCACAGACATTTTTCTCAACGTGCATTACATCGATACAATGCCTGACTGTCAAAGAACTCCAATAAGGAAGATCCCAAAATATTGACTTCTTCTTGAATGAAGAATTGTCACTCCGTGTGGCCATACTACATTGTGATTTCTTACCAAATTCATTGACAATGTCTTTTACTCTTTCATAAACAACATCCCCTGGTATAGGTTTAGGTGCACTCCGTTCATCATTCCATCCATTGAATGCTTTGCGCTTCCTACGATACGGATGGAATTTTGAAAGAAACCTTCGATGACCAAGATATACAGTCTTGCCTCCATGTTTTAGTCTTATTGAATCAGTGTTTTCTTCACATATAGGACACGCTTTAGCTCCTTTGACACTATATCCAGACAAATTCCCATATGCTGGAAAGTCATTAATAGTGCAAAACAACATAGTGTGCAAACGAAATGTCTCTCTTGCTGAAGCATCATAGGTCATCACACCTTCAGCCCAAAGTTTCTTTAAGTCATCAATCAAAGGTTCAAGATAAACATAGATATCATTTCCGGGTTGTTTAGGGCCCGATATCAACAATGACAACATAACGTACTTATTTTTCATACACATCTAGGGAGGAAGATTGTATATAACAAGCATGACTGGCCAAGTGCTATGTTGGCTGCTCAATGTCCCGTACGGATTCATCCCATTGTACAAAGCCCAAGTCTTAGATTCCTATCTTCTTCACCAAATTCAGGGTACAATAGATCAATCTTCTTCCACTGTGGGGAATCAGACGCATGTCGTAGGATCCCATCATTATTTTTCTTAACATCTGCATGCCACCTCAAATTCTTCGCATCTTTCGGATTTGCAAACAAGCGTTGAAACCGTGATATTATAGGTAGATACCACAACACCTTGGCAGGAGAACCAGTTTTGGACTCCCCCGAAGTCGTCAATTTATACCGTGACGCACCACATTTTGGACAATCTTTCAAATCTACATAGTCCTTTTGAAATAATACACAATCATTCGGGCATGCGTGTATCTTCTTGGCCTCCATTCCCATTGGGCACAACATTTTCTTTACCTGGTATGTTGAGATTGGAAGCTCGTTTCCTTCAGGAAGAATTTCTTTCAACAAAGTCAACAATGAAGTGAAGCTTTTGTCGCTCCATCTATTGTTAGCTTTCAACTTATACAATCTCAACACAGCGCTAAGCTTCGTAAACTTAGCACATCCTGTGTATAACGGTATCTCAGCATCATGCACAATGTTTGTAAAGATAGGAGGTGGATCGGTGTGCTCTACCCTACAACTATCCAGCATTGCATCAACGATGTCTGCTGGAACTGGTTCGTTCACATTTACGTCATCGGAGGCAATTTCTTCTTCCACCCAAGCACTGCTATCGACATCTACTGGTTTCGATTTTGAAATCTCTCCATGCCAATGCCATTCTGTATAGCCTTGTACAATCCCGTTGCACATGACATGACTTTTGATTTCCTCACCAGTGTTGACTTTCAAGTTGTTACCGCAATGCCTACATGGATAGTAGAACATATCTGTAGGTTTTTTCCTATGTTCCTCGGCAATTCTAATAAACTGATCAAGACCAAATATAAACTCTGGGGTGCAACGATTACGAATGGACATCCATGATCTATCCATTCTATGATCAGAGAAAACAAGTATATATTAGAAAACAAGTATATATTAGGAAAAGATTAGGCAGCATTTCCCCGCTGTTCTCTAAGTACATATGTACTTAGAGAACAAACGGGGAAATGCCAACAAACACATTTGATGTCATTCTTATATATAATAAATGTGTACCACCTATCCCAACCTTGAACACCTAATCTCACTAGTAAGTGTATAATGTGTATTTGGTTTTCAAGAAAATTTCGGCAGCATTTCCCTGCTGTTCTCTAAGTACATATGTACTTAGAGAACAAACGGGGAAATGCTACTGAAATTTTCTCAAAAACCAAATACACATTATACACTTACATCCTAAGTGAGATTAGGTGTTCAAGAACAGTCCCAAACCGGGGACTATCCAAGATTTACTCCTAATGAGTAAATCTTGGACGGGTTTCTAGGCCAAAAAACACAATAATGGATATCTACAATGAAGCCGGACTCCATACAAACAGTATATAATTTAGTGATTGTTCATTCTAATTTATACCAATGTACAAGTAATATAAAGAACAATGATTGTTCACATTCTAGGCCAACAAACACATGTGATGTCATTCTTATATATAATAAATGTGTACCACCTATCCCATCCTTGAACACCTAATCTCACTAGTAAGTGTATAATGTGTATTGGGTTTTCAAGAAAATTTCGGCAGCATTTCCCCGCTGTTCTCTAAGTACATATGTACTTAGAGAACAAATGGGGAAATGCTACCAAAATTTTCTCGAAAACCCAATACACATTATACACTTACATCCTAAGTGAGATTAGGTGTTCAAGAACAGTCCCAAACCGGGGACTATCCAAGATTTACTCCTAATGAGTCAATCTTGGACGGGTTTCTAGGCCAACAACATGGTTAATCCTAATATGTTGGGATCACATAATTATACTGGTAGGATTTTAATAGACATGATAAGTACCTAATCTATAGAGCATTATTAAATAATAAATCAAGAATTTAATAGTTTCAAACATGCAATAATTCACAATGCAATGTTATAAACTATAGGCAACATGGATAGATGAGACTAGAGTTCATATTAGAATAAAAATTAGCAACTTAGGACAAAGTGTGTTACCTTTCAATCTGTGTAACCTAGGGTTCAGAATATCATGATTTACTTAATCTGATAATCATAAGGACTTTATAATTTGCATGAAATAAATAAACATCCAGCATCTATCACTTATTCAATCTTCAAGAAACCTTGACAAACATAGGAAGTAAATACATGTAATCATAAGTACAACCACGTACCTTGATGGTGATCCATGCAAATCATACATTAATTCACTGAGTATATTATCCAAGCAAATAAGAAAACCAAGCAATTAACTTTTGTTTCATGTATATACATCCTAAAGTGCCACAAATCATATAATAACATTAAACGCTACTCAAGTCCTAATCTAGAGTTTAGGTTTCCTTATTATCCTGTTATCATTATGGTTATTCTTGAACCCCCAATTCCTAAGTTCATTGATTTAATGACATAAAAAGATCTAGTTCATATTATGTTTAGCCATGATTATAAAACTATCATGTTATGATATTAGGACCACTTAAAGCAGATTAGGCACATTAAGAAAGCAGAGTAGGGAGCCAATTTCGCGCAAGCAGATTAGGCAAGAAGATTAGGTCGGCACATAAAGAACCAATTTCGCGCCTGGGTAGGTTGGCAGGTACCTGGGCAAGCAGAGTAGGGCGAGGTCGAGCTGGTTGAGTATGTGGGCGGCGGCCGGCCGGCGAGCTCCAGAACCAGCGGCAGCAACTCCGACGAGCAGGGAGCGTCAGCGGCGGCAGGCAGGCAGGCGGCCAGGCGGCGGCAGGCAGGCAGCGGCCAGGCGGCGGCAGGCAGGCAGCGTCCAGGCGGAGGAGAAGGAGAAGGGGGTGCGGCGGCGGAGGAGAAGGACAAGGGGGCGCCGGAGAAGGGGGCGCCGGAGTAGCAGTGGCGGCACGGCGGCGCTGTCGTGGAGAAGAAGGAGCAGAGAGTCGGGCGACAGCAGAGAAGAAATCGCTCGCAATGAAACAGAAGAAAGGGAAAGAGTCGGGCGATCGAGGGTTATGAAGTTCCCAAATAGCGTCGGTTGTTTACAACAACCGAAGCCTAAACATCTTTAGCGTCGGTTGTTTGAAACAACCGACGTCCAATTGGACGATATTTTCATGAAATTATTTGGCGGGAACCACTTTCAGCGTCGGTTATAAAAGGATCACCGACGCTGAAAAGGACACTTTTCGCGCAAATTTCCATCGCACATAGGTGTCGGTTTTTTATCTACATAACCGACGCCGAAAGTGACACTATTTTTTTCGCTCGAAAATTGGATTTCGCGGGTGACTTTAGGCGTCGGTTTGTTATAAACAACCGACGCTGAATACAAAGCGGTACCCGTGTCTGGCTGGTCTTCGGATATAGACGTCGGTTTGTCTAAATAACCGACGCCTTATATTATAAGCGTCGGTTTTCCTTAATAACCGACGCCCAGAAAAGCGACACTGAATGCTATTTCTGTAGTAGTGTATCTACGTTTCTCATTTTCTTTAGCTACCATCTAAATAGAAGCAGATCTCCTAATACACATGAATGAGGAGAAAATCATGGGTGGCCTACCACTTAGAGAAACGAGTGGATGGAATGGGTGGCTGTGGAAGAAATGGAAGCACATTATAGTCCATCATGCAATACAAAAATGATAACCTATTATGATGCAAATGTCGATGATAATAATCCGAATGCTAACATTTTTGGTGAAATGATGCATGCACTATCATTCTGTCTCAGAGTGAGATAGAATATCTAAGAAAAACACATCATGTGTCCATTCTTCTTAATGTAAAGGTGAAAACATGTTCCTTTCTCCCTCTTCTTCTTTGTTACTTCTCCATCTTTTTTTTTTCTTTTCTTTTCTTTTCTTTTCTTTTTTTTTCAAGCCCTCTTTTCATAAATTATATGGATTGATTTTTGGGCTTCCTTCTTTTTACATAACTTGTACACTTGATGCATTCTCTTATAAACTTTTCTGAGGGTGTGGAACAAATTTACCACCTTTAATGTTTTTAGAAGAACATATAGACACATGATGTAACACATGCTTAAAAGATGCCAATGCAACTAGATGATTACAGTTATGCAACTAAATGACATGCACCTGAGGATAATGTGCATGTATAACTACTCTCTATATTTTTTTTTCATTTTCATGCGAATAAATGCAAAAGAACTATAATGCATGATCTATCTATATGGAATGCAATCAAAGAGAGAAAGATGGTTATGTGCTCCCAATTTTTATGGTGGAGTGTGAATGACATTGCGGTGGAACAGATCACAAGATTAACTAACAGAACCTTCAGAAAGAATTATATGTCCCTCCTTACTAACTTGTGTACATGTTAATCAAGGGATTTCTTTCTCTCACTTCAAATTAAAGTTACGTTAATGTTTGGTCAGTTTAGGCTCAAACATCCATGTCAACCTCTTCCTATGAACCATAAGGACAAACATTCATGTTCATATGTTTTAGAGTTGACCTACCCAATAAGTTTCACAAGTTAAGTCCTCAAGTTCTCACAAGACAAGCTTACAATTTTTTTAAATTTTCCATTTATATTTTGTTTGCTCACAAGCCCCCAATGGTGAAAACATAAGATGACATGCATTTCATTACCACTCCACTAATTATACTAGATAGATAGTGGATCCTATAAAATAGTAAATCCTAGAAACAAAGACAACTAATATTTCAAAAGTAAAAGCAACATAAATAAGTAAATAAAAATTAAGATAGAGGGATGTTCCAACACCCCCCCCCCCAAGCTTGAATATGACTATAGACTCATAGTCAACATTCCCACTTAAGAGGTGGAACAGTGGTACCATTCATTTTGAAGTGTGGTGAAGATGGATGGTTGGATGCTCAAGTGGACCAAGTGATGCTTGCTATCTCTCTCTTTTTGGTGGCCCACTTTTGTGTCTTAGTGGTTCTAAGACGTGACTCGCTTCATCCTTCTTTGCTCTGTAAAAAATAGTGCAAAAAAAATCTCGTTTTGACACCTTTCACAGCCTATTTTATGTAGCTGTCCTGCAGGTGTCGATACTATCGACACCAAGATCGATGGTATTGACTCTTGCTCAGTAATTTTGGTGTACCGACGCATCTACATTCCTGGAAAATCAAAAGTGTCGATACTATTAACAGGGGTGTCGGTTGTATCGACGGTTACTGATAAAAATGTGTCTGGTTTCTCCAGAGAACTCGATACTATCGACACTAGGCTCGATACTATCGACCGTAAAAGTTCTACACACTTCAAAACATGAGTCAGGGTACCATTTTTACAAAAAAATATCAAAACCTAAGCAAAAACTAAGTACATAAACATAAAAGAACGTGACCAAACATAAAATAAACCTAAAGTTGGGTTGCCTCCCAACAAGCGCCCTTGTTTAATATCCTAGGCTTGACATAAGGATACCTTTAACATGGGTTGTCAAGAGATGTCTCTAATGATTCATTTGGCAATTTGAATTCAACTCTATCATCACCAATCCCAAGTGTCAAGTAACCTAGCCCAATGGCAGTGATTACATCAGCCGTAGCTTGGAACGGCCTTCCCAATAGCATCTCACATCCTTCCAGCTCATTCATGTCCATGACCACAAAGTCAACATGGAAGATGAATTGTCGACTTTGACTAGCACGTCCTCACATATACCTTGTGTCTTCACAATGGATCCATTCACCAACTCAATTTTCATGGAAGTTTGTGTTGGCTTCTTCAATCCCAACTTTTAAAAAGTGGCAAGTGGCATAAGATTAATGTCTGCCCCTGAGTCACACTGTACTTGTAGAAAATGTTGGCCACCTATGGAACATGGGATGTAGAAACATCCTGGAGCTTTCCTCTTCTTTGGCAGCCTTTCTTGGATTATAGAACTCACTATTTCATCAACACACACAACATCTGTATCTTTGATCTGCCGTTTCTTGTTGATGATGTCTTTCATGAATCTTCCATATGAAGGAATTCACTCTATAGCCTCCACCAATGGAATTTTAATGTGGAGCTTCCGGAAGATCTCAAGAAATTTCTTGAAGTGCCTTTGCTCCTTCCTCGGCTTCAGACTATCAGGGAATGGCACGCTTGGCTCCTTTATACACTTGTGTGGTGGAATATATAGAACTTTAGGGGTCTCCTCCCCTAATCTTGCTTTAACACCACCTTCTAAGATAGGATTTGGCACATCATCCATGGATGGCATGACTTGTGGCTGCTTCTCCTTATTGATAGTGGCTGCTCCACTACGAAGTAAAGTCTTCACCTTCTCTTCAGGTATAGGAGTCTCTTCAGAAATCTGAGATGTGGGCACAATAGTGGTGGAATCTTGGAGTGATTTGACTAGTGTCCTACATCCTCCTGGCAATCCATACAAACTGCGAGGGTATGGAACTTTGGGTTTATCCTCTAAGTCTATATGCATAATACTCCACTCATGTATCTCCTCAACAAGAAGCTCTAGCCCCTTTTTGACTGATATATATTTAACCTGATGATGTGGTTGAGCAGGCTCTGCATTCCCAGTTGATTTTTGTTGAATGATTTGCTTCATGGCAGCCACCTCAGTTGCAATTTGGGTTATGGACGTCTCTAGCATCCTCAGTTGTGCACCATGGATCTGTATCTGCTGCCCAAACTGGTTCATGTACTCACCGTGTGACTGTATTGTCTTATCGAATGAGCCCATCAATTTCTGGTTTTACTTCACCACCTGGCTAAGCAATTCATTATTCTTTTCCTCTATGCTAGGTTGCGGTTTCTGAGAATTTTGTTCCTTCCTCCAATCGTAATTGTTATTTCTATATCCTTGTTAATGCATATACTTTGTATGTTCTTCCTCATCAGACTCGTTGCTCTCCTTCTCTAGGAGATTCTTGGCTAGCAAGTCCATCTTCTCATTTAATTCTTTAATGGCCTTGGCATCCCTTGCAAGTCTGACTTGTTCTGGTGCATCTCTTTCACCCCAAGATTGCTTCTTAGCCATATTATTCAAAATATCTTGACACTTGGAGCCTTTGTTATTTAGAAATAAACATGTTCCCGCTGAGTCTAGATTACTCCTATCATGTTCGTTAAGGGCAAAATAAAAGATCTTCTCTTGGGTTTCTAAATCCAGCCCATGATGTGGGCATTTTCACAGCATGATATTGAAGTGTTCCCATGTCTCCGAGTATGTCTCGCTGACCTGTTGTTTGAAGTTGTGGATCTTCCTCATGAGATCATTTGTCTTTTTGGGTGGAAAATACCTTTCAAAGAACACCTCAATCATCATATCCCATGATTCGACATATTCATCATCCAAATTATATAGCCACTCCCTTGCATTGCCTGCTAAAGAGGATGGGAATAATTTCAGATAAATGGCCTCCTGTGGGAACCTATCTACCTTCACCATATCATAGTTCTCCATAAAGGTGCTTATGTGGGCTATTGGGTCTTCATTTTTTAGTCCATGGAATGCCTACGACTTGACCAATTGAATAAGCCCTGGATCAATCTTGTAACTGGGTATGTTGATAGATTATTTCTTGATTGGCCCCTTTTGTGCAGAGGAAGAAGAAGCTTTAATCTTCTCCCAAATGGTCTCCTCCTAGGCCATTGTGAAAGCCTCGAGTTCTTGTTCAACATCCTCAGGAGGCGTATTTATCAACTCGTCTTCGTCACTTGATTGCAGAGTATCAGCTGTTGATTTGTCGTAGTTTGTACTCTGCATCCTCACCATGCACTAGTACTTGAAATATGGAAAATTGAGAAGTGCAGTGCAAGAATAAATCAAAGTCTGAAGGATAAGTAATTGATTTCAAAAAGAAAAATCAAAATTACAGTAAAAAGTGGCCTAGAATGGCCGCTCGCAGCACTTGTAGTGCTAAAATTTGTCGTTTCTCCGGCAACAGTGCCAAAAACTTGACACGTGTGAACCGTGTGTTGAATGCAAGTGAACGTATCAATGTAATATAGGCCTTGTGAGGCCCGAGTCGAACTCAGGGAAATGTGAATTTTAGAAACTACTACTGACTGGTTGCAATCAGCTAGACCGATGGAAAAGTTGATTGGTTTTTGTAAAAGAAAATAAAATAAGAGAAAATAAAAGAGCGATGATTAAATGGTGGTTTAATCAAATAAGAATGGGAATCCTTAGGATTCCAGTTTCACCACAAGTTCTCGTTGCATACAAATTCACATAATTAACATAACTCGTCCCTTATCCCGAATAGAGGACTGTAGTCAGAATTGCTCGCTTCCGCGATGCAATCCACTACCTAGTTCTAGGTCAGTTCCACGCCAGTAGTAATTATACCCTAGATCTAGATGCATTAATTAATACTCTGGGTATCCACCATTAATCGTACATTACCTTGTCTAAGGAATTTATAGGCTAACGTCTTAATCGTGCCTTTTCAACCACTAATCCTCCGTCAAGAGAAATTAAAGGTATTAGAAATTAACTATGGTGATCAAGAATAGCAATTACGATAGAGAACACAATAACATATCTAGGAAAAATGAGAAGAATTATACTAATCCATGCAAAAATTTCATACAACGATTTCCCAGGCTACTCCCGGGTCCTAAGGATCAAAGGGGATTAGCCATGCATGTTCACCTTAATAGAGTATATGAGAAAGAAGGAAGAAAGCATGGGAAACAGATAGAAATATTGTGTAACCCCTAGAACGGTGAAGAACCAGATGATCCTAGGTGTGAGATGCCCATTCTACAGCCTTCTGGCGGTAAAATCGCCCGTCTACGGCTCTCGAATTCTCTAGAATGTTGCTTTTAGCTCCGTTCTTTGCTCTCCTCTCCTTCGGGACTCGTGCGGTGGAATAGAACGTGATACCCTGGTCTGGGCCGTTTTTTTTTAGGTATAGATACGACTTACGGCCGCCAAAAATTGCAGCCGTTTGATCGTTTGTTCTGACGGCGTCGATACTATCGACTGGCTATCGATAGTATCGACACTTTAGGGCATGCATTCTTACTTCTCAAATGGAATCTGTCCTATTGACATCTTGATACTATCAACCATGTGTCGATAGTATCGACATAATGCTATTTTGTTTTCTAGATTGATCTTGAGACCATCAACACTGTGGATCGATGGTATCGACCGAGATGCTCTTCTCCAGCTTGGTTGTTGTTCCCATTTCGATAGTATCGATGGCATGTCGATAGTATCGATAGGTTCTGGAACATAAGGTATCTGAAAAATAGAGAAAAACACAAGTCAATTCAAGAAATTTCACAAATCATACAAAATATGATAGAATAAGATCAACTTGATGCACAAAGTGTTTATAGGCTAAAGAAAGTGAATCATTCTATTATAGTCACAAAAATGACAAATAATTACACAAAACAAATATGAAATCAGCCTATAGATATGACTCAAAATCTTTGCATCAGTATCACACCACAACAAGAGATTATTGATGGACTTGCTCCAAAACTAGGAATAAACCTTACAACCCTCTTTCCCATTACATAGTTTTTGATGCGGTCTGCTATTTTAGGGGAATATGGCAAGTAAAATTTTTGTTTCTGCCACCATATATGTCATCTTTTTCCCAACAAGAATGTTTGTATGCATGGATCGAATATCCTTATCTTGATGAACATGTGACTTCACTAGATCTTGAGGTCTTTTAGCATGACTATGTAAAAGTACATATTTTAGGGAGCTTTTCCATGCATTTAAGTGTTCAACCTGCCTATCCATGGTGCTCTTTTCTAAATTTTGTTCCTTGCTCACTTGGTTTAGATTGGAGTTGACTTTTCTAACTTGTTGATATCCTCCATGTCTGTGGGAATCCTTGAGATCACGTCTCTCCCCTCCTTCCATTAATTAGTGCAAAAGTACCTATGAAAACATGCAAACAATACATTTGGCATAAAACTAATCACCAAGAACATTGCATGCATTATGAAACGTCTAGATGTGAATCAAGTGCAAAAGACCTTATTCTCATGTATGCTCCAAATAAATCTCTCTCCAGTGCAATCAATTAAGAAATGTTAAATGCATTCGCCTACATTGGTGTTTGACTAGACAAGTCCAACATTGAATATATACATGCAATTCATTTCCTCCTACTTTTATTCATAGCTTGAATACAAATAAATCACAAATCACATAAATTTCCCATATATGGTGTCATAAATCATGTAGCTTATAGAGTATTCATAAGGCTTCCAGTAAAACCATTTCATTTTTAGATTTGACTTAATATGTTAGGAATATAGTTTGCATTCACATGTTTTATCCCTAAAGTTCAATCCACACTCAATGACCCAATTGGTTATGTTGGAGGATGGAGCTAGGGTTTATTTTCCCCAGCCCAATAGGAATGAAATATGAAGAAAGGGTTGTAGAAGGAATTTGGGGTAATGTTACATAGGATCACCCGCTTTTCTTTTCTGATATGAAATTACATAGGAGTGCCCATCTTTTCTTTCCTTAGATGTTATTACAAAGGAGCATATTTTTATTTGATGGTTGCATTCTTTTCTTTTTGTTTAGTTCCTTGTGCAACTAGGACATGTGGTGGAAAGAAGAAAAGGGGAGATGAGGGATTGGCCACCCCAAGCTTTCGGAGGGTGTCCAAAGCTATATATGTGTTATTTAGTATATTTTATGAGGGTATGAAATAAGAAATGGTAGAAGAATAGTGGACCGAAGAGGGGTCAAGCATTGTTAGTTTTCCTTATAAGGGTTCCTTCATGCTATTTAAACCCAAAATATTCACAAACGAAGGCAAATCATTATGAATCTAGCAATTGTATCAAACACATTCTTTTCAAAAGACATGAAAAAAAACCTAAACATCTATAGATTGCTTTAATTTCCTCTGACCATTTAATCCAATCAATAAGAAAACACAAAACATGTATAAAGCCAAGCATGCAACTTTATTAGTCAAACCACCATATGAAGGAGGAGGTTGAATTGCATTCATCAAAGGTCATTCATTTTGGTTCCAATTATAAGAGATAGTGATTAAGCTAAACTATCTTTTAGGGTAAGATATTTTAATCTTGTCCTGAGTTGGCATAATGGTGCCAAATGCCCCTATTCACTCAATATCTAACTAGAAAGCATGAGATAAAATGAAAGTAAATTCTAATAAATCACATACAAGGAAGTTAAAAAGACTATGTGTGATGCCATGCTATGGATGACTAGGCAATAAAATGCAACCATCTTGAAAAACTATAGTAAAATTGCAAGGAAATAAGCTACATGACATGCACGAATGTAAATATGCAAAATGAAAATATGTGAAGATTAAACTAGACAATTGTACCGGCCAGTCAAGTAATTAATCCTTAGACAAAATTTATAACAACATAACAAAGAAAACAAGGGCTTATCTCCCTACCACCCAAGCTTTAAATCATTTTGTCCTCAGCATGAAAAAAAGGCTTAGGATAGTAGGGTAATGGTCATAGAGTTGTGTCACCTAAACATCAAGAGGGGAGGGATCTAAGTCACTAAAATTGGGTGGCCACCAAGTCCACCACTACCATTCTGGTTATCTTGTATCACAGTCATGGTGGAGAGAATAGTCGTGGTGGTTGGTATCCTTTAGCTTTTCAGTTCGATACAATTTTCTAAATCTTCTCTCATCTTGGATTTTCTCATGGTTTTTGCACTATATTTACCATTCTTTACACCAAGTTTCTACTCTAAGATGAATAAAAACAACAAAACTATCAATTGTGGTGTGTGCGTGTGTGTTTCTTGGAAAGTATAAAAGCAAAATTATAGACAAAATGTAAGGCTTGGGTGAAAAAGTCCTCAATTCTACATTGATTGCCTCCCACTAGTGCTAGGTTCAATGCCTTTAATTAGGCAAGGTGTTCTTCCTCTCACTCGTCCATTTTAAAATATGAAGGTCACATTCTTAAAGTAAAGTTCCTTCTTATTGGCATTCAAAAATTGTTCCTTAATCCATCAGTCATGGTGGTCCTTAAAAATTTCCTCTTTAAAATTTTCATTCTTCTCTTTTTGGGGTGATGGTATCTTGAAGAAGTTGAGGGCCAAACTCAAATTCATGAAGGTAATCGTCATTGTGTCAGTGCACACATGGATATTAGAGTCTACTATAGCCTAGAAGGGCCTCCCCACGATGATGGGAATCTTCTTGTCATTTGGGTCCATGTAAAGAACAATGAAGTCCACCATGAACATCGTCATTGTTTCCATTTCAAGCATCATAGAAACATCTACCATATTTCCTATTAGGACTTAAACAGATTGGTCCCCCAATTATGAAGTACAATTTCCAACTTAAATTCACCCATGCCCAACTCAAGATACACACTATAATGCCTAAGATTCACATTAGAACCCAATTCAATCAAAGTTTTTTTAATGAAATGGAATCAATGTGGCATGGATGAGAGGGGATTTGGGCTCCTTTTCTTGAGGGGAAGGACATATTGAAAAATAGAGCTCACTTTCTTGGGTGATCTTCACTTTGTGGGCATTCTTCCTGTTGTATTTTTCTTAAAGGTGCACATCTCCTTGATAATTTTTTGCATAGGTTGGAATTTTCTAGATTGCATCAAGCAATGGGATATTGACCTTCAGTTGATTAAAGACCTCAAGAATATTAGCATTTTGTTAATGCCTCATAGTTGATTAGGGATTATCCAAAGCATCAAGGAGTTAAGTCTCACCTCCACGTTCTTTTCTTTAAGCACTAGATCTTAAATCATCACATATGTGATTCTTGGAATCACAATTGGAATAGAGGAAATAGCAATGCTCTCAAATGGAGTAGTGGGTGGAACACGAGGAATCACAAATAAAGAGAACACATCAAAAAATATCTTTTCTCATCACTATATCACCTTCATCTTCTCAGTGTCATCAACAATCTTCTTCGACATTGCTTTATCAATATAACCTTGGTTACAACAATCTTTGCCCCTTTTACTTTTGGGTTGTGCAATATCTATACCACTCCTTAATACAGTCACCACAATCACTTGCTTATGGGGAGGGTGATTTTATGATGTGTGTGGTGATGGTGTTCATTGGTATTCTTGATGGTGAGGTTGAGGTTGAGGTTGAATGACGTATGGTTGTTGTGGTGGTATGGTTTTTTGTGGTTGTTGAGGTGGAGGGGGTCATTGGTAGATAAATAATGGTTGTGGTGGTGTAGGATCGTATGGGTTAGGGGACCTTGATATTATCATACATGTTGTACTAGAATTGATAGTGGACCATAGGAGATTTGAGGGGTCACCATTTCTCCATTTTCATTGGTTGGATTTAGGAAGGAATCATCCCCTCCTCGCGGTGAGTAAGGGTCAAGGCTAGATTATATAGCCTTTCTCCAAACCTATCCATGAGCGGACACATCTTTATTGACTTCCTATAGGCTCCATGCACTGCATTTTCAAATCTTTAGTAGTATCTCTAGCCTTGATATTTCCTTATCTGCTCTTGTACATCATCACCTTGTCATTTCCATGAGAATTTTGGGTGGTTTCTCCACTCAAGAGTGTAAGATTGGGACATTGGACCTTGGTTGTTGCGGTCCCCAAAAGATTGTATTACTTTCAAATCTTCCTCAAGGGACTCAATGGATTGTAAAAGAGGTTATAGGAACCTCACACTTGACTCTTCACTAAATTCATCATGTCTACAAGAATCTTCATCATTAGCGGGTTGGCATCATTGACAAAGAAGATGGTTGAGTAGATGGGCAACAACACAATTTATATCAAAATCATTGGCTTCGCTTGACTCCATATGCCTTGAATTTTCATTCGAGTGCTCAAATGAAGGCCATAATTCATCAGGAGGTTAAGCCATGAATGTCCTACGACAATTGTCACAAAGTGCCTCACAGTGGGGGAAGTCTCTTAATAGCCTTTGAAATCTCTCCCAACTTTTATGAATCTTCTGTTGGCCCAACTGAATGAATGAGTTAATGCATCTTATCATTTGTGTGAGTTTATCTATTGGATGGAATTTCTTAAGAAACTTGTTCTTCATAGCCTCCCATGTCATCAATTTAGTTTTTATAGAATGCCACTCCTTGGCTTTGTCTTTCAAGGAGAAAGGGAAGAGGGTGAGGCGGATAGACACATTTGTGGAATTCATAGTGGATAGACACAAGTGTCAGGAATGCATTGGTGTACTTGTAAGGATTCTCATTCTCCAATATGAAGAAGGTGGTAGGCAACCCCAATAGAGTGGGTGAGATGATGAACACTTATCCTGCCATCTACCCACTCTTGTTACAATTGGCAAGGTGTAGCTTCCTAACATGAATTAGTCATGTAGGGGCTCATTGGAGGTGGAATTTGAGGATCGCCTTGGTTTTCTTCTTCATAGTGTCCCATTTCTTGTTCTTCTACTTGGACACACTTGTTTATTTGCTTTCTCCTACCTATTTTTGCATCAGTAAGTAAATTTTTGATAGATAAGGAAGAACAATCAAACATGCACTTTCATCTATGCAAGGCACAACCAAGAAAGTGGATCAAGTTAGCAATCATAAATGAAAAATGATAACAGAGAATAAAGAATAGTAATGATGAGGTCTAGTAGAAAAAATAAAAAATAAATATAAAGCTAGGTCTAAAATTCCAGTCCCCTGCAATGCCACTAGAAAGCTTGATGTGCCTTGGGGAACACCGGACAAAACAATCACATGAATGATGTCACACTCTTAATAATATATCCACAAGCGCACATGTCAGGAAATAGTATAGAGAGTAGCAAGTAAAAAATAGAATCCATAGGGAGTGGGGAGACAGTAGAGCTAATATTCTTCATTGGGTTCTAGAGAAAAGATTAGGGTTTGAAGGTTTTAAATGGGGTTTGAGTTAAACTAAGTGTGCACGCAAGTAAAGTGATGTGACCTAAATCCACTAATAGAAGGTTAGGGCCCATGAATGATATTAGCCTATCCATCAACTTTGAATCACTTAATGAAAAATCATACATAACTTTATCTTTTCTCAGATATATAGTAACATCACTTATTAAATGATAACATTTCATTCAAAAATAACATTAAGAATACAAAAGAGTTCAACTATTACATATAAGAAAGACTTTCACAATTAACATACATCATGTACATTTCATTACAAACTTCTCTTTTTTCTCACTCTCTCATTACTAGGATTTTGAGGAAGGATAAGATAGCTAGTCCTTTACCTCAAAAATTATTCAGTTAGTTGATGAGATACTAGCTCATCGAGTAGAACATCAACATGCAACTAAGATATTTATAATGTTTACAATCGATAAAACTTAAATGCAAAACTATGAAAGCATTGATAGTTTAAAATTTAAATCAATCATCATTGCAGTTGATCTATTATTAAATGCAATAAAGGATACACTAAATCCATACACAGAATTTTAGTCCATTTATTATGTCATTGGACCCACATAAGGTGTACCTCAACATGTGAAAGTATTGTAGCAAGCTACGATCTCATTGTATAAGATTTAGAAGCATTCTAGTGATCCTAAGTTTGTAATTTAAATACCACATCTGTAGTTGGCATCGCCACGTTTGGCTCTCAATGGATAATGGGAGCAGTCATATATCTCACATCATCCTATCAACATGAGTACTCAGGTGGGGAGTCAAAGCCCTCAGGCTTGTTGTGCACATCAAAGATGTCCACTAATCGCCACAACTTGTAACTCTGGTACCACCATCATCTTTGATTGGTGTTGGATACCAATCGTTTAAGGAGTCCACCCTCACTAGCCTAGACCCCACACTATATTGGTCTGCTCTAGCTTGCCCAGCCTACATGAGACCTCTAGTTGTAAAACACATTTCCTCCTTAAAGTGTAGGCCTCCTGTGAGGATTCTACAATATGCATGGTATCTAACGTCTATTGATATTTAGTTAATCTAACATGATTCATCATAGTTACTAATCATTACCCTATGTTTGTCATTTAAGCATCTTGTATTAAGCACATAAATAATCCAAAAACTTTCATAGTTCTCATAAACCACAATTTGATTCATGGGTTCTGAACTAGGGTGGCTCACCTTCCCCGATGCTTCTATTAACTCCATTTCATCACATGTCACTCATAACAACTCACATAGTAAATTTTTGATACAATATCCACATCACTAAAATATGATTAAAATAAGTCATTTCTACTACAGAAAAATCATAGCACACATTTATCAAATTCAACACAATTATCATAGAGCAAAATTTAATCACTGGAAAGACATTGTTTGAATTTGAATGTTGTAAAAATTGGGATTAGAAGGTGATTTTCCACTCATAAGTACACATTCTAGATTTTTGATCTCACCTATAGCCTAGATAAAATCAAAATCTACCTTTTCCTGGTCTGATCCAAGCTTCAAGCCTCAAGAATCTTGTCCAAATAACCTTTCAATAAGTTTACTGACCCTAAAGAAGATTTGTTGGAGGTACAAGATGAAGAATTAAGGTTAACCAGAACCTTCAGTTGTTGGATCAAGAAGTATCAACAATGGAATATGAAGAGAAGGAAGTATCAAAGATTAAAAACTACTTACCAAGTCAATTCTATGACAAACCCTTCAATTTCAGTTGTTCTTCATGTTCTTCCTCAAAATCCACCCCTAAATTGTCTTCCAGGTCATCTTTTCATCGATGTAAGTCTTTGAGAGTATATATGGTCAAACTACGATTCTACCACACTTCATTTTTTAATATAGATATATATAGCAAAAGTTATGGCTATTTTAATATTGGCTATCCTGGGTGGAGATTGTCTGTTACACCTCGATCTCACAATTTCCATCAATCATGAGATTAGGGTATAAATTGAGGATTTAACATAATACAAAGATCACCCTTAACTTTTTCTTCTTTTTCAAATTCTTGGTTTTCTCGTATTGAACCACATAAACTAACTTTACAAGAGAATTAAACTTTTATTTCTCTAATATAATCTCAGCATTAACGATACTGAGTAATAAACATACTATACATGCAGGCAGACTAAAATTCTTAAATAAACAGATTTCATGTCCACTTGGCACATACACACTGGAATCATGCATATCAACCCAAGTATTGAGTTGTGCATCTCATAACTCAATTAAGAGTTAATTACTTATCATGAAAAGAATTATTAATAATAACTGATAACATTGATATCACAATACTTGATTCATTGAACACCCTACCCTTAAGGTTTCATTTACTCACCACAAATGCTACAAAGAAAGGTGTAATACATCTATCACGTACTTTTCAAATCTTTAAAACACATGATACTTGGGATCTCAATCCCTTATCACATTACTGGGAATTCTCATCCCTTCACATCATTATCATGATTACTGGATCTGGGTATTCAAACCCTTAGATCATCACATAGCATTGTTACCTCTGTAACATGTAACCATTACCTCTAGGTCCTTAGACCAAGGTATTCATTTCATTGGTTGTACAAGTATTCTCATGGCTCATAAGGCCATCACACATCTTGTCACCTCTCACTAGGTAACAACTTATTCACATGGATCCCATAAATATTTCATGCGACGTAAACATTCATTGAATAAAGACTAATATCAACAAATCATATAAAATCAATATATATATGAAACCTTGGAACTGAGTTGAATTTGGGTTTCCATGCCATTCACTAGGATATCATGCATCAATAATAACATTGAATAAATAAAGTATATCATGTCAAGAAAATCCCTTCAAATGGATTTCACGATATCTATTCGCAACTATCCAACTTTCCTCACATCTAGGGTTTCACCCTCATTACTGAGATATCAAACAAACACTGTTCACTTTGAATGAAATCCAAGATAGTATATGACATATATGTACTATGAATTTAGATAAAAAAAATCATTAATAACCAAGGGGATCTAGATAAGTAATTTTCTCTATTTACTTATACAACAAATTTCAGTCATAGACAAATTCCCTATATTTTAGTTACTCTTATAACCTCTGTGAAAACTTAGGGAATTCTCATTAGGAAGTATTGTATACATTTATAATATGATTTTATCATTCGAACTTCATCCAAACATAGGAAGAATCCATTTCATATTATTTTGCAATAACTTAAAACAAATAGACAATTCAGGGTTTGTAGTCGCATACTAGCAATTAAAGATTATGGATGAATTAACCAATTTTCATACAATATACTATTTAAAGGAAGTTCCCACTCATCCTAAGGTGTGAAAACACCTTAAAAATGTAGCTCATCCCTGAAAATCTCGATCTCATATCAAATCCCTAGCAATTCACCCAATTCCTCTTCCTTTCAACTCGAAAAACCTAAAAATGAGGGATTATGAAGAAAGAGTGAGAAAAGGACTTGATTCGATATGATTTCGAATCCAAACATGGGAGGGACGGAATTTTGACATCTGAGAGAATATTCACCATTAAAGTCTATGCAAAGAAGCTAAACTTACATGGTTTCATCATTCATCGGACCGCAAAACCTTAGGTCAGCATCTCCATCAATTCTCCTCTCAAACCCTAACTCTCCCTCTCTCTCTAGGATTTTGTTTCTATGGAATGAATCACGAATTATGAGAGCTACTAGTGTGTTAGGTTGACCATATAGAGCAATTGAGCTGCTCGGGTCAATTGCACATTGACCCCTCACCATACTTTCTCTTATTTTAGCTGAATTTTTTGTCATTAAAATATTACTATAATTCGTCTACTGATAAGGTCTAAATGCATCCAACAATTATGAAAATTTTACATGCTATTTATGATTTAGTTTCAAATCTCCAATTAAATTTTCAAATCATTTGGAGTTAACAATAAATAATTAAAAATAAAAAACTACACTACTAAAAAGCACTCCGTCAGCATTTTGGTCGAAGTATAGTTCGACCGAGAACCACATTCAAAGAACACTCAAAAACTCTTAAATTTTTCTCCAATATGCATGATTGAGTTATCCATATCATATCCAAAATTCAATTAAATAAAAAAAATTTAGAAAATATGAAAAATCATTTACCACACTGCTACCTTGATCAAATTCCATATTCATGTACTATCAAAACCCTAATTTTTGTCGATTAGGATTTACATTTCTCAAATCCTAATTCTTCAAAGTAAAATCATAGTTAGAGTTTCTTATTAGGTTTGAAACATCACAATTGATCTACTATCATTAATCAAGTCTAAATGATGTTCAATCTAATCAAGCATGTAATTATTTAGGTAAACCCTAGTTTACCAATTAAGCACAAATGTGGTCATTACAATTATCACCCCCTTAAAAAGTTTCATCCCTGAAACATAAATACACAAACAAAGTATATTCAAAGTTTATTTTAAGCTTCTGGAATCTTACTTGTAATTATATTCTTGTATTTTATACATGAATGCAATTTTCAACATTAAGTCCTTCATTTCTTTTCTAATCACAACATGTTTGAAATAGTTCTCAATGACAACAAACAAATTCTCTATGCCACAATCAATCATAGCAGAGAGAGAGAGAAATAACCATTTCAATATTTTTTATACTCTTGAGGTGTTACCTCAACATTGATAATCTGATCAAACTATCTCAATTCATACAGCTCAATATGTACTATTGTTATGTATTACCTCTAAGTCACAAAAGAGAGTTCACCATGTTGTTTTGAATTTTACTATTGTGCTACTCAAATAGCAAAATAGTCTTGAGTTGAAAGATTGGATTCAACAACAATTGTACAATACTACTCACGACATCCCCAGTGGATCATGGATGCATAAGGTGAAGCATTACCATCACATTCCATATTATTCTCAAGTATGAAACCACACATAATTCAAGGTGTAACCATCGGGTTATAGCATACTAGGATTTCAACAATAGTAATAAAGTACTCCATGATTGTATTAGTCATTCAAGGACTATTCATACCCAATTACCATCACTTAGTTATATTAAAGCTAGGTATAACAAGCTATACCTCATTACGGTTACATATCAATACAATATGGTTATCATACCTATTAATAATATGAGTGAATAGGTAAGACTACCTTATTCTGGGTAACCCTTCATTTGTTCCATCATCATTCAACGCATATCACCATACCACAATTGTGCAATACTAAGATGGATTACTGGTATGAAGGATTACAACTATCATACACCTTTAATTAACATATTGCTTGCACATGTACACTGAAATCATACGTAGAACCAATTTACATCCCTTAATATACCTTCAACAAATTATACTTCTAAAAACAAATTCACATATTACTAAAAGCCATTGTTTTCTCTTATCTCTCTCCTCATTCACTACTACGTACTTTTTGCTACTTATTCTTCTCATTTTAATCATGTAGATTAAACATTCTTAAAATTGAAACATACAAGGTACAAATAGATTATTCATCATTCTTGCTATCACTACAAGAATTTATCTCATATCACACTTCACTCATATTGTATTTCTCCTTTTGTTCAAAACACACTTGTTACATTTCTTATCTTACTCTTTGCTCTGAATCATTTCCATATTGTTTATCTACCTTTCAGATTAGCTACCTTTAAACCCTGGATTACTATCAGTGCTAGTTTACTTCTCATAGTGCAAATCTCATAATCTTATTTTATAGAGATGTTAGTATTCAAGGTCAAATCACTATTGACATCCCTTGAACTACTACAACTCTAAACATTCTAGGGTTTGGTCCTTATCATAAGCATGACGTTATTGTGATGTGACTAGCTCCCTTAATTTGAAAGTCAAACTTTGGATCTCACAAGTTTTACTAAAGTATTCCTTATCTTATCAATTGCATTTCCTTTCTCTTACTTGGCCATTCAGATAAATTACATTCTCAATTTACCCTTCTAGGGTTTCATCATCATATTGTGGGTCGTTATTACATTCACTATATGTCTATACCATGGTGGTTATGCATCATATATGATTCATTTTCTTATCACTTCATTCCCATATTGCTCTCATTAAGGAAGATATGAAAGAGACGATGATTCTGAGACTTAGAATTCTTATCTATAAACATTCCCTTAATACATTTGTTGTATGTAGGTTTAATTAGTTATCAACAAGGATACTTGACTAATTAGCACTTTCTTGAATCTCGCAACCTCTTTCTTTTATAATATATATTACTCCATTATGTTTCAAACCCTTCTTTACTTTTCATAATCCCTTACCATATACTACTATTCCACATGTCATCTTTAACTTCTAGTTTTCTCTTATGATCATGTTGCTTCTTTTATGTGTATGATCATGTATACCATGTTGCATATATTTCCTTTTATCCTTCTACTAATGTGAAGTTGAAATTCTAAATCAATAATCTCTCTACTAGTATCACCTCATGTTTAATACATTACATATCCTTCATTTTAAATCAAATGACTCATGCATGGGTGAAACACAGTTTTTCTTTCAATCAAGTTTTTTCCTCCTGAATATAGTCTACCTTTGTATGACTTATTCATTTATTTAGTTACACTTTTGTTCTTCTTTTAGAAACTAGTTTTTTGTTCTATAAAGACTTAGAATCCAAAGGCAGTAAGGATGAATGTATTAAACTTATTAATAAAGGTATACATTCCATGCTCTCAATTATATCATAACCCTCATTCCTTAATCAAGCTCATTATTTCCAACATTTCTCTTTGTTTCAACTAAGTTTCTTATCCTAGTTTTATGATTTACATGCTCATCTAGTTCTCTTCACTTTAACTCTTCTGAAGACTCTTTACTTCTATGTACTTATTGTATACTTAGATCTTTTCTTCTATTTTCCCTTTGCTTTGGAGACATAAAAACATTGTACTTGGCTATATAATCAATTCCTCATGATTGATTCTTACTATCTTGGCCCCTTACTTGCTTTCCTCATATCTTTTCCATATTTCATATTTATAATTCATATAATACTAATAATTAAACTTTATTTGAACCTTATGTCGTATTCCTTTATTCCCAATTAAGGGTTTCTCATATGAGGCCCCAAAGTTGGATCTCAGATATCAGTTCCAAGTGATTCTTAGTTATCCCAGTCTTTCCCTTATACTTCAAAATCTTAGAGTATATACATTCATACTAGAATTTGGATCTAATCTATCTAGAATTTACTCTTGTTATGTTACTAATAGGAGTCATTAGATCCCAGTAATGCATCCTTCCATCCGGACCAGGCCGAACCTGCAGTCCTGAAGCCAAGAGCTACTCAGGATTACTCAACTCCTATTCATCTCAAATGTGTGGAAGAAAACGTATCCACTTAGGAAAGCTCATTCAAAGATCATTTCTAGTCTACTTGTTACAAAGAATGTAATCAATAAATGCTACAACTGCATAGTGTACAACAAATCTTAAAGACCCATATATATTTCAAAATACTGAATATCTGAATTCAAACATATAAGAGCTTTTCTATTCATCTCCAATAAAACAACAATATGAAATGAAAGTTCTATCTCATTTTATATTTATGCTCTTAATTCATGTTACTTATCTTGTTTCTAACCCTAATATTTCTAGGGTTCCTCTCTAGACCATCCTTCCACTCTATACCTGGCCAGGGTATACATGAAAGAATAGATAGAGTAGAATGATAATGGTTGATCCAAGTACTCAAATACCGGGCTAGGATATCCAAATACTCAAATCCCCAGAGCTAACATCATAACATCTCCTATCTGCCACACTTATGACTCTAACTTACTAACTTAATGGTCCCTGACAACTCAGCCTAAGCTCTGATACCAAAGTTGTTACACCCTGATCTCACAATTTCCACTAACCATGAGATTAGGGTATAAATTGAGGATTTAACGTAATACAAAGATCACCCTTAACTTTTTCTTCTTTTTCAAACTCTTGGTTTTCTCGCATTGAACCACATAAACTAACTTTACAAGAGAATCAAACTTTTATTTCTCTAATATAATCTCAACATTAACGATACACATCCATACATTCATTATGTTTCTCACACTTCCATGTACATATGACATGACAATCATTTGCATTCTCTCCTATTAAGGAAACAAACATACAAAACATCATTTACAACTCTCTCTCAGATCTATACAAGGACCTAAAGTGACAGGGACCTACTAAACTCAACTATACTCAGACTTAACTCTTGTGGCAGATCTACTCTAATGCAATAATATCTTCTTCAAGTCCATGTGATTTCCCTAAAAATTTTGAGTAGAGGGGTGAGCCTACTCGCTCAGTGAAAGAGTACTTCAAATAAATAGTCTAAAGCATTGATATAATTACAGATATACTTTTGAGCAATTGATATCAATTATAACAGTAGAAAGCTTTAGAGAGTCTAATAATTGATAATCATAAATATGGCAGGATACTCTAAATATCTATAAGAGTGAATCAATATATGAAACACTTGATTAATCATAAAGAGAACTAATAACTTAGAAACATACAAAGAATAATTGAATAGCTTGTTTGACCTCTCATTCACTTTATTATTCCTTGATCATATACAGTGTACTCTACATATGAAGACTCATAGTGCACTACGATCACACCGTACATGACTTAGTGGACACACCCGGGAAATGCTAAGTCTGACTGCTCTCTTGGTCTGCAATAGGGAAATGGCTATCTGGCCTAAACTGGACTCCTCCTCTAACCTGAGCACACAGGCGGAGAGTCAATCCACCTCTTGGCCTTTCTATATTCTAGTGCCACCAGGACTTTTGGTTGATGTTGGACACTACAAACTATAATTTAAGGGGACTTCCACTGGGGCTTCGTCCCCCGTGCCACCTAATAGCATGTTCTGACCCCCGTATACTAGATGCTGTCAGGGTTAGGTCATTTCACCCCTAAGGTGCAGACCTCACATAGGGGTTCTACAGTGTTCATGGCTCCTAAATCTATTATTTTATTATTCATAGAAAGCTCTTTCTACATTTTACCCTTCTCTTACTTATACTTGACTTTGGTATCTCTACGGTGTCGTGTCTACTTATTTGAAGTTATAATACAACATGTATATCATTCTAAACTTGGCAGAGCAGTATATTCAAAATACTGTAATAAACTGAGTAATCAACATACTATACACTATACATGCAGGCAGACTAAAATTCTTAAATAAACAAATTTCATGTCCACTTGGCATATACACACTGGAATCATGCATATCAACCCAAATCTTGAGTTGTGCATCTCATAACTCAATTAAGAGTTATTTACTTATCATGACAAGAATTATTAATAATAATTGATAACATTGATATCACAATACTTGATTCATTAAACACCCTACCCTTAGGGTTTCATTTAATCACCACAAATGCTACAAAGAAAGGTGTAATACATCTATCACATACTTTTCAAATCTTTAAAACACATGATACCTGGGATCTCAATCCCTTATCACATTACTGGGAATTCTCATCCCTTCACATTATTATCATGATTACTGGATCTAGGTATTCAAACCCTTAGATCATCACATAGCATTATTACCTCTGTAACATGTAACCATTACCTCTAGGTCCTTAGACTAAGGTATTCAGTTCACTGGTTGTACAAGTATTATCATGACTCACAAGGCCATCACACATCTTGTCATCTCTCACTAGGCAACAACTTATTCACATGGCTCCCATAAAGATTTCATGCGACATAAACATTCATTGAATAAAGACTAATATCAACAAATCATATAAAATCAATATATGTATGAAACTTATAACTAAGTTGAATTTGGGTTTCCATGCCATTCACTAGGATATCATGCATCAATAATAACATTGAATAAATAAAGTCTATCATGTCAAGAAAATCCCTTCAAATGGATTTCACGATATCTATTCGCAAATATCCAACTTTCCTCGCATCTAGGGTTTCACCCTCTTTACTGAGATATCAAACAAACACTATTCACTTTGAACGAAATACAAGATAGTATCTGACATATATGTACTATGAATTTAGATAAACAATCATTCATAACCTAGGGGATCTAGATAACCAATTTTCTCTATTTACTTATATAGCAAATTTCAGTCATAGACAAATTCCCTATATTTCAGTTTACTCTTATAACCTCTATGAAAAATTAGGGAATTCTCATTAGGATGTATTGTATACATTTCTAATTTGATTTTATCATCTGAACTTCATCCAAACAGAGGAAGAATCTATTTCATATCATTTTGCAACAACTTAAAACAAATAGACAATTCAGGGTTTGTAGTCGCATACTAGCAATTAAAGATTATGGATGAATTAACCAATTTTCGTGCAATATACTATTTTTGGGAAGTTTCCACTCACCCTAAGGTGTGAAAACACCTTAAAAACGTATCTCATCCCTGAAAATCTCGATCTCATATCAAATCCCTAGCAATTCACCCAATTCCTCTTCCTTTCAACTCGGAAACCCTAAAAATGAGGGATTATGAAGAAAGAGTGAGAAAAGGACTTGATTTGATATGATTTCTAATCCAAACAAGGGAGGGACGGAATTTTGACATCTGAGAGAAGATTCACCATTAAACTCTATGCAAATAAGCTAAACTTACATGATTTCATCATTCCTGAGACTGCATAACCCTAGGTCAATATCTCCATCAATTTCTCCTCTCAAACTCTAACTCTCCCTCTCTCTCTAGGATTTCGTTTCTCTAGAATGAATCACAAATTATGAGAGATACTAGTGTGTTAGGTTGACCATATAAATCAATTGATCTTCTTGGGTCAATTGTACATTGACCCCTCACTATACTTTCTCTTATTTCAACTAAATTTTCTATTATAAAAATATTACTATAATTCATCTACTGATAAGGTGTAAACACATCCAAAAATTATGAAAATGTTACATGTAGTTTATGATTGAGTTTCAGATCTCTAGTTAAAATTTTAGATCATTTGGAGTTACCAATAAATAATTAAAAGTAAAACACTACACTGCTAAAAAGCACTTTGTCAGCATTTTGGTCGAAGTATAGTTCGACCGAGAACCACATTCAAAGAACACTAAAAAAATCTTAAAATTTTCTCCAATATGCATGATTGAGTTATCCATATCATATACAAAATTCAATTAAATAAAAAAAATTAGAAAATATGAAAAATCATTTACCACACTGCTATCCTAATCAAATTCCATATTCATGTACTATCAAAACCCTAATTTTTGCCGATTAGGGTTTATATTTCTCAAACCCTAATTCTTCAAACTAAAATCATAGTTAGAGTTTCTTCTTAGGTTTGAAACATCACAATTGATCTACTATCATTAATCAAGTCTAAATGATGTTCAATCTAATCAAGCATGTAATCATTGAGGTAAACCCTAGTTTACCAATTAAGCACAAATGTGGTCATTACATTGTCTGTGGTGGATGAATTTACTGGGCCTTCTCGACGGTCGCTGAGTCTTGGTTCGGCAGTCGTCAAGAAACTTTACTTTTTACTAAAAGGTCATAACTCTCTCATTTGAACTCTGATTTGGTTCATTCTTTTTGTGTCATATTTATAATTGAATTCTCTACAATTTTATAGTATCAATTTATAAGATTATCAAATAAAAATGTATCTATTAATTATTTCCTCAAGTATTATTAATTCTCCTCCCACATATTTGTATGGGCTAATTTTACATAAACTAAAACTCAAATCGCATCATATGCTTAAATCATCATTATGAATTATCCAAACAAGTATTTAAGATAACCAAGGTTAACATAAAGTACAAGGTAAATATATTACAAATAAAAACATAATAAACATTAGGTTATCTTAAATCCCTAAAATTACCAACAAAGCTAGGAAAGGGTTGTAACATTTCTTCCCTCCAATAAAAAATTTTTGTGTCAAAATTCCTAGAATAGGAAAGGATAATTGTTACACATATCTTATTGTACTTCCCAAGTATCTTCTTCTATACCATGGTTCTTCCAAACAATTTTCACTAGGTGTACCTCTCTCTTTTTAATTTTCTAAATTTTGTGATCTAGAATCTAGATTGGCCCTTGAACATAGAAGATATCCTCTCTTAACTATATAGGGTATGGGCCTATAACCTTTTTCTGTACCAGATGGATGACACTTCTTTAACATTGATACATGAAAAACATCATGTAAATTGGCCAACTCTGAAGATAACTCAAGTTCATATACAACTGGTCCAATTCTCTAAATGTTTGGATAGGGACCCATGTATTTAGTAGTTAGTTTGCCTCTTCCCAAACCTCATCACACCTTTACATGCTGAAACTTTCAAATAAACCTCATGTCCAACCTCAAAGTGAAGTGGTCTATGCCTTTTATCCACATAGCTTTTCTGTTTGTCATGTGCAACCTTCAACTATTGTTTGATCATAGATATCTTTTTTGTTACTTCTTCCAACAACTTTTAACCTAGAATAAATATTTCTACAACTTCATACCGACAAATAGGAGATCTACGCTTTTTCCCATATAGAGCTTCATAAGTGGCCATGCCTAAACTAGAATGGTAATTGTTGTTATAGGCAAACTCTATAAGACTAAGATGATCATCCAACTGCCACAAAATTACAAAAAACATACTCTCAACATATCCTACATGGCATGAATTTCCCTCTCTAAATGTTCATCTATCCGGGGAAGAAATGTTATGCTAAATTTCAGCTTTTTTTCCCAAGGAACATTGGAACTAATTCCACAACCTATATGTGAATTTGGGATCTTTATTAGATATTATATAAATTGTATTTTGTGCAGTATGACTGTCTCATATATATAGACTTTGGCTAACTTTGGTGTATCCCATGTTCTCTTAACTGCTGGAAATTTATAAGACTTTGTTAGCCTATTTACTATTACCCATATAGAGTCAAAACCATGTGGTGTCCTAGGTAATCCAACCACAAAATTCATTGTAGTATGCTCGCACTTTCATTCAAGGATAGGAAGTGATTGCAAAGAACTTACCATTGTCTGATGTTCAGTCTTAACTTGTTGACTAACACTAAACCTGGCTACATACTTAGACATAACCTTCTTCATACCTGACCTCCAATATAATTCCTTAAGGTTTCTATACATCTTTGTATTGCCTCGATGCATTGCATACATAGAAGAGTGAGATTCCTCAAGAATATGTTTCTTTAACTCAGTGTCATATGGTACACACAATCTATCATGTTTATACAACAACCCATCATCTGAATCTATGAACTCTGTTCTCTTTCCTTTTGTCATATCATACATGATCTGTTGCAATTCTCTGTCACTGTGCTGAAGCTGCTTGATCTGATCATAAAATGTAGGTCTAAATTGCATTTATACAATCAATCCACCTTGATCAAACACATTTAGGTCCAAATTCATCTCTCTCATCTTAACTAACAAGTCTCATTTTACACATGCTATAGAAAATATTTCTTTAGACAATGTTGACTTCTTGCTCAGAGCATCTTCTATGACATTGGACTTTCCAGGGTGATAGTCAATGGTAACATCATAATCCTTTATAAGATCCAACCATCTGTGTTGTCTCAGGTTGAGACCCCTTTGTGTGAAAATGTACTTTAGACTCTTATGAGCAGTAAGGACCTGGCACGATTCACCATAGAGATAATGACACCATGTATTTAAGGTAGGTACTATTGTTCACAACTCAAGATCATGTGCGATATAATTTTCTTCATTCTTCTTAAGTTGTCTAAAAGGAATTGGCCCCCACTTTCCCTTCTTGCATAAGAACACATCCCAAACCTCACCTAGATGCATCATAGAAAACCACACAACCTTTATCTGTCACTGGTAATATCAAGACATGTGTCGTTAAATTCTTCGTTAATGTTCGAAAACTTTTCTCACATGATTCAAACCAAACAAAAGGTACATCCTTCCTTGTTAAGCATGTAAGAGGTTCTACTATTGCACTGAAGTTTCTTATAGACCTCCTATAATATCTAGCTAACCCTAGAAGACTTCTGATCTCAATAGGCATTGTAGTTTCTCTAATTTAAGAATAATCCACCTTCTTAAGGTCAACACTGACTCCTTCTACTAATATGACATGTACAAGAAAAGGTACTTCAGGCAGACAAAACTCACATTTGTTGAACTTAGCATAAAGTTGATGTTGCCTTAACAACTACAGGGCTATCCTCAGATGTTGCTCATGTTTTGCATATCTGGAATATATAAGAATATCGTCTATAAATACTATTGTGAATTGATCTAGATACGATTTGAAAACCCTATTCATCATGTCCATAAAAGTTGTAGGAGCATTTGTTATTCCAAAAGTCATAACTACAATCTCACAATGTTCATATCTTGTTCTGAATGCCAACTTAGGTACATCATATGCCTTTATTCTTAACTGATGATATCTTGATATGAGGTCTATCTTTGAAAAGATCGTTGCTTCACGTAGTCGATCAAACAAGTCATCAATTCTAGGTAGATGATATTTATTCTTAATGGTTATCTTATTCAATTGTCTATAGTCTATGCATAACCACATGGTTCCACCATTTTTCTTCACAAACAATATTGGAGCTCCCCAAGGTGATGTACTAGTTTGAATAAATCCCTTGTAACTCATGTAACTGATTTTTTAATTCTTGTAACTCTATAGGTGCCATTCTATAGGCGGGTAATGCTATTGGGTGACTACCAGGTAAAATTTGTATCTCAAATTCAATTATTCTTTCAGGTATTAAACTTAGAACTCATAGGTAAAGACATTTGGAAACTCACATACTACTCCAACATCTGCTATACTAACTGTTCTTTTCTCTGCCCTAGCATCCACCACTTGTGATAAAAAGGCCTCACACACCTTTCTCATCATCTTTTCAGCTATAGAAGTTAATACTATACATGTGGATAAGACTTTTCTGCATCCAGTAAAGACACGTGAAAAACCACCTAGTTGAAAGAGAGTCTCTTTCTTCCAAAAATCTAAGTGGACATGATATGTCTCAAGGCAACCCATACCCAAAATAATTTGAAAAGAAATAACATTTAAGGGTATGAGATTAACAACTATTGTATACCCACTAAAACTCAACAAACATCCAGGACACACTTTTGTCAAAACTGAGGATTAACCTAATGGAACTCTTAACAACAACTCATAAGATAAATCCTAAGGTTAAAAGATTTAATCCACTAAGTATCAGTCTTTGATTGAAACAATGTGTCACACCAAGATCTAACAATATTGTAATAGAAATGTTGTTAAAGAGAAACATCTCACTTGTGACAACTCTAGGCGGACTACACCTTCATATGATGTCATTGAGAAGAAGCATCCTGTAGGTCTCCCTCTACCACATTTTCCTCGCTGTCCACTACTAGTACTACATGCTCCCCTCTAGAACCAGAGGCCACAAAAGAACTTTCCCCTCTAACTGGAGTCTATCTCGATGGAGGATGAAACTGTATTATGAACCTTGTTCTAAAATGTATTGAAGCTTTGGGCAGTCCCTTTTTATGTGTCACATGTGTCCATAGTGTTAGCACATTTGAGTAGTGACTCCCCAACACTATCTAGAGTATATCCTATCACAATTCTCACACATGGTTGCATCTATCTCTGTGGGCCTATCACTGACACTGATGAGTCTGAACACCTAGTTGGAGGTGTCTACATGGGCGGTATATTCCATCTATCAGAACTGGGCCTTCCTCCACTCAATGAAGAACTAGATCATTGTCTACCATAATAACCAAGTTTTTGTCCTATCTTGGAAAAGAAACCACCACCTCCTCTGTATCCACCACTACTCAATCCTCCTTTACTGAAGTCTCCAGATCTTTTCTTGATCTCAAACTTCTTATCAACATTAGTTGACTCTTCTACATGTCTTGCTGCTTCTACTAATTCTCTGAAGTTTTTCTGTCTCTCAGACCAATGGCTGATACATTGAGTCTATTTTATAATCTTAAACTTTTTTAAAATATTCTACACTTCCCTACATCATCAGGCACAAGTTGTAGGAAAAAGTTAGCCAACCTTGTGAAAATATGTCTTGTATTCACCAATCATCATACTGTCTTTTCTGATATTCTCCAACTTTTTGATCTTATCACTTACGAAGGTAGGAGGAAAATACTTGAGGTGAAACTCATTCACAAAGTCCCTCCATGTCATCACTATATTTCTCCTCTTATCTTCTACTCCACGCCACCACAACTCAATATCTCCCTTGAGTAGATATGCCACATGTTTGATTTTCTTATAATCTGATAACTCCTTTAGACGAAAGACCTTTTCCAATTATAGAAGCCATACCTCTGTCATAGCTGGATATGCTGTTTCAAATAATTCAATCCCACCAAGCTTCTTCACCAGCTCATATGATCTCATCAGATCCTTGCTAGAAGATGAAGACCTCCTATAAGTCTTATATTTTTCTTTTGTCTTCAAAAAAATATGGTACATCCTTGTCGCTTCATACCTATCTTCTCCACCTTGATCCATCACTCGAGGGTTAGAGCCATAATGGCTCTTATCTTGTTCTTCACCATGTCCATGTCCTTTTCCTTCCATCTTCATATCCATAATAGAACACATTTGTTAAAAATTTGCAGTTCAAAGAGGAAAACATCCTAATACTATCCATCTCTTACCACCCTTGTCTCAAACCTAAACTAAATTTAGGTTCAACCTATGCTCTAATACCAAAAAGTTTACGCGACCTGAACCCACTAATCTTGGATTAGGGCTCACCAAGGAGATTAGCATATCCTTCATCTTATAATTACTGAATGAAAATCAGTCATAACTTTTTCAGTTCTTAGATATATAGCAACATCACTTACTAAATGATAACGTCTCATTCAAACATAACATTAAGGATACAATAGAGTTCAACTATTACATAGAAGAAAGAATTTCACACTTAACATACATCATGTACATTTCATTACAAACTTCTCTCTTTTCTCACTCTATCATTCCCATGATCCAGAGGATGGATAAGAGACTATCTATCCATTATAAGTAATTCGTCTTTAGGACCTCTATTCTACTTTTGATAAAAAACTAACTTTTGTCTCCTGAGGAAGAGCTAGTGCTTTACCTGAAAAATTATTTAGTAGGTTGATGAGCTACTAGCTCAGTGAGTAGAAAATCAATAGTGGACCAAGACATTTATAATTTTTAGAATCGATAGAACTTAAATGCATAAGTAGGAAAGTATTGGCAGTTTAAAACTATAAATCAATCATCATGGTAGTTGGCCTGTTATGAAATGCAGTACGTGATAATCTAAATCCATACACATGATTTTTACTTCATTTATTATGCCACTAGACCCATACGAGGTGCACCTCAACATGTGAAAGCATCACAACAAGCTACAATCTCACTATACAAGACTTAGAAGCATGTTTGGGATCCTAAGTTTGTAGTCTCAATACCACATTTGCAACTGGCATCACCACATCTATCTCTTGGTGGCTAATGGGAGTGACCTGACATCTCGAATCCTCCTCTCAACCCGGGTACTCAGATGGGGAGTCAAATCTCTCAGGCTTGTTGTGCACCAGAGGACCTATCGAAGATGTCCACTAATCGCCACAACTTGTAACTCATGTACCACCTACATCTCTAGTTGGCATTGGATACCAATCATTTAAGGAGTCTTCCTTCACTGGACTAGACCCCCACACCCTACTGGTGCACTCCAACTTACCTCAACCTACGTGAGACCTCCAATCGAGAAGCATGTTTTCTCCTCACAAGGCATACCTCCTCTGAGGATTCTACAGCGTACATGGCTTCTAATGTCTATTGATGTTTAGTTGATATAACATGATTCATAGTCGTTACTAATCATTACCCTATTTTCATCATTTAAGCATCTCATATTAAGCACGAAAATCATCTGACAACTTCCACAGTTCTCATAAACCACATTTCGGTTCTTTAGCTCTGAATAAGGACAACTCGGCTTCCCCGATGCCTCTATTTACTCCATTTCATCACGTGTCGTTCATAACAACTCTCAGAGTAACTTTTTGATATGACATTGCATTAGTAAAATATGACTAGTAAGACATTTCTACTGCTAAAAATCACTATACAAATTTACCCAATTCATCACAATTATCATAGAGCAAGATTTAATTACTGGAAAGCCATTATTTGAATTTGTATGTTGTAAATTTGGGTTAGAAGGTGATTTTACACTCACAAGTACACATTCTAGTTTGTTGATCTTGTCTCTGTCCTAGATAAAATCAAAATGTACCTTTCCAGGTCTGATCTAAGCTTCATACCTCAAGAATCACGTCCAAACAACCTTTCAATAAGTTTATCAACCCTAAAGAAGATCTACTGGAGGTAGAAGATGAAGAAGGAAGGTTAATCAAAACCTTTGATTATTATATCAAGAAGTCTAAGTAAGGGAACACAGAGAGTAGGAAGGATCAACAATTAGTAACTACTTACCGAGCCGATTCTATGACAAACCCTTTGATTTCCACCGTTCTTCATGTTCTTCTTAAAAATCTACCCCCTAAATCACCTTCCAAGTCGTATTTTCATCGGTCTAAGTGTTTTCAAGTATAGAGGGTCGAATTACGGTTCTAAGTACTTCATTTTGTTGAAAATAGATATGTGTAGAAAAAGTTATGACCTTTTATGATTGACTATCTTGGGTGGCGATTCTTGGTGGTTGATGGGTTTATTGGGCCTTCTCGGCGATCGTTGAGTCATGTTTCGGCGGTCGATAGGCCTTGGTTTGCCGATCGTAGGGAAACTTTACATGTTACTAAAAATATCATAACTCTATATTGATTCATTCTTTTCGTGTTAGATTAGTAATTGAATACTCTACAATACTACAATATTACTTTAATAAGATCATCAAATAAGAACTTATTTAGTAATTATTTCCTCAAGTGTCATTAATTCTCCTCCCACATATATGTATGGGCTAATTCTATATTAACTAAAACTTTAATCTCATTATATTCTTAAATCATCATTATGAATTATCCAAACAAGTAGTTAATAAAACCAAGGTTCATATAAATCACAAGGAAAATGTATTACTAATAAAATATAACAAACACGAGGTTATCTTAAATCCCTAGAATTATCAACAAAGTTAGGAGAGGGTTGTAACATAAAGAGGGTGAGAATGAAATCTAAGTTAAACTAGAAATTAGGTCTAAGTAGCTAAGCAAAGAAGGCAAGTAACATTAGCTAAGCAACAACAATCCTAATTAACACTAATCAAGGAAATTAACTAAGCAAGAGAATCTAGGAATACACTAAGAAACTGACTAAATAAAACCTAACATCAGAAACTAAAAGCAAGAACTAATTACTCTAGCAAAAACTAACTATCATGAAAAAGAAATTGGACTAAGAAAACAAAATACAACTATCAAGCAAGGGAGCAAGTTAGGTTCTATTAAGTAATTGGAGTATTGGGATATTTAGGGGGAATATGCAACCACCAACCATGTACAAGGGTTTCACTCATGCACATACATACAATCATTAATCTATCAAACCAAACAAGAAGGAACAATGTAGATTATGAATGGGTGGCATGGCGGTGTATACAAGAATTAGTCTCTATCACTACCCATACAACGTGATGAGGCTCTATGCCTAGAATTGAGTATGTTGTAGATAATGACTAATGTACTTTCTCTAGTGATCGGACAAAGCCACTATTGGTGCACTACTATTTTATCGCCTACCAATTGCTACTTTGCCTCGAGGTAGAGTCACTGGCCCTCTCTTATCCACAAGAGAGCTCTATTGTAGATGCACATAATGTTCCACCAAATACCAACCACGACTCACCTTAAAACAAATTCATTGGCCCTCTCTTATCCACAGGAAGGCTATGCCATAAATGTACCCAATGTACCATCGACTGCCAACTGCTACTTCATCTCAAGGCAAAGTCACTGGCCCTCTCTACTCACGAGAGGGTTCTACTAGTTGTTCTTGTTCTCTATCTCTTCTACCACAGAAGGCACCAACAATAAGCAACTAATGTGATCACACAATAAGTGGGATGATCTCAATGGCCTTCCTTGTGTCCTCTATTTATAGACCTCCATGCCATATGATTGCAACTAGAAGTTGTAGTCCAAGTGCTACTCCAACTCTGAACAATAATCCATGTTAAACATTGGGAGCCATTTTGTTTCCTTTTGGATTTAACTTATATTAGGATTGGAAACTCACATGAGTGACTCCAAGGAAGTCCAAATCCAAATATGATATGGGAGGAAACCTACCTATTCCAACAATATCTCCCTCTATTCCATGAGGGAAACTTTGTCTTTAAAGGTCATATGGAGTATCTTCTGGACTCCATCACCATATGTGATGTATTCCAATGCATGGACATTCTCCCAACACATGTTATCATTTCTATATATATTGTTGAAGTCCCACATTGAATTCATTTTGTTCCTAGACAACTAAGAAAAAGAATCCAGAAGTGCCTCTTCTCTCTCTATGTCTTAACATGGCGCTTTGTCAGCTCCAACTAACCAGACATTTGACCCATCCTGGATGAAAAACATGTTTATAACCTTATGTAGTAAGGCTAAGAGAATTATTTTATGACACTTCCCCTGTCGATGTAACTCCTCATAGAGATCTTCATCATACACTCCAGATGTAACAAATAACATACACTAAACAACCTTTCTTCTTCACACACACATTGTCCTTAAAAAAGGCTTTGGAGCAATCTTTTTTTATTGAGATCCATTGAGATGCACCTCTTCATGTTTGTTGAAGTGTATCTTCATGCCCTTCCAAAGCAAATTCTACATCCTGGACATACAACTATTCTTATGACTGCTTCTTATCAATACACACCTTCCTATCTTCAGATGCCACCACCACTCCCACTACATTGTTTAAACCTTGCTATGATACCACTTGTTAGGAATTGTGGTGAAAAATGACGACACTCTTCAAGATTTAAGGCAAATAATTTGATGTGGAAAACTCTCCCCAAGATAAAAGAGAAAAATCACAAGACAATACCGACCAACAATTATTATATAACTAAGATTCAAATTTACACCACCCAATTTTAGTTACCCTTAAATCTATAGCTCCCCGCTCTAAAAAACAAAGATAAGTAAGAAGATAATTGCACTCAATGTGTAAAAATATTTTAATTATTTTATTTCTCCTCACAACGCCTCTATCATTGTCAAAAATGGGTCATGTATCCTTGTTTGTTGCCACTACAATTGCTGACTGGTCTGCCTCTGCTCGTGACAAAGTCACCTACCTTAATGTTTTCTGTGATACTCGTTCTAATTGGTTCCTCCAACTAGAACTTTGACGGGCCTCCAGGACATGCATGTCCTCTAATGACCAGACGACCAATGTTGTTGTCATCTCCACAATACCAACAAACTGATGCCGACTGATACACATCCTCTACTAATCGGATCCGCCAACATCGTTGATGCTCCACCTATGTAATGTTGGCTAAGAGATGCATGCAGTCTACTAACTGGACAAACTATTGTCATTGTCGACACACCTTCTATGCTGTCAATTGATGTGTGTCCTCTGCTCAAACAAACCACTGTTGATGTCGATACACCCAATGTGTCACCACCCACCAAATGTTACTTCACGTTAATGCAAAGTAATTGACTCTCTCTATTTACGAGAGAGTTTCAAAAGTTATTCATGTTCTCCGATTCTTCTACTACATAAGACACCAACAACAAACAACTAAGGCCTTCTCCAGAACCTTTATTTATAGGCCTTCATGTCATGTGATTGCAACTAAGAATCCTAGTACGTTCAACTCCAAAGAATAATCCATGCTGCACATAAGAAGCCATATATTTTTTTATTTTAAATTTATCTTCTATTAAAATTAACAACACACGAAATCAACTCCCATTAACTGTAAATCTAAATAAGATATGGACCGAAACCTTCCTATTCTAACATTACGATAGCCCATTCAAATTACTAGAACAATTCCTAAAGCCGCGAGGTACTTCTATCCGCTTTTTGGTTTTTCTTACCGTTACCATGGGCCACCTTTGGTGCCTTTTGGTATGTGTAGTTGCTATGCTTCTAATGCTTTATAGGCCTTCGTACAGGCGTTTACCATAATTGTTACCCTTTACAAGTCTTCTCTGTTGTACACATTTTGTTAAGATTATTCTACTATAATTCAGTTAAATAGTTAATTTGTCGCTTGAGATTTTAACAATAACTTAATTGAATTATTATAAGTTAATTTGATTATGCTTTAATCGGTTAACGGTCAATTCGATTAGTATTTTTTTTAGAGCAAATGGAGTGATTCATTACTTGTTAGCCATACATCATCTACAATTGGGAAGAAAGATATAAACAGAACATACAAACATCACTTTCAGTAACCCAAAGGCACTACAACTCATATTGGAACGACAGAGAGACATTTCTGCATTGATTCTTCTTCCTTGAGGCTGTCTTAAGCAGCTTTTCATGAAGAATTCCTTCAACATGAGCGTTGAGTAGTGGTAGAGGGGCTGGAACAAGACGATATTCTGCACATATATCACTCAAACGAAGCCATACAACTGAGTAATAAGATCAATCCAAAGCAAAGATGAGATCTAGCCGTAGCTAGATATCTCATCGCTCTCCTGAAGAGAGGGCGCAACAAAGCGCGACAGATAAGACGCCGACTAGCGGCGACAAAATAGGCAGATAAACTGCCAGAACCACTGGCTAAACAAGCAAACACAGAACGAAAGAACGAGGCCAAAACACTAGGGGAACCAGAGCTCGGAAACCTTCACAACGGAAGGGCTAGAACCCTTATTCAAAAGACAAACTACTAAAAGGGGGTGGGGGAGCTCGATACCACCGGATCTGTGAGGAAGACGGAACCACCAACTCCACTCTACCTTCAATCCGGCCAAAGGCCCGATGAGAGAGACGAAGGCAAAGCCGCCCCTCCCAAACCACCGCCCGATGCAGCACAAGCCACGCCCGGTGCCAAGAGCCCATCACCGCCGTAGCAGAAGAGGAAGAGGGTGGAGGAGAGAAGACGGTCGCCCACCTAAGATAGAGTCGATGGAGATCGGGCCGAGCCAAGGCTCTGGGGGAGTAGGGTGGCGTCCGCCGGCCGCCGAGGCCCCCTTCCCCGAGCCTGAAAGCGCCGACCGCGAGCCATAGGTCGCTCGCCCTATCGCCAGAGTAGAAATCCCAGAGCCGCACGTATGGATTACCGTGGCGGCCATCAATAGAAGATGATGTAAAAAGTTGTTGTCAATTCGATCAGTTAATCTAGTTAATCAAATACATTTTTAATAATTTTGTACAAAAATATATATACAATTTTAAATAATTATTATATTGTAGTAGTATTGCATATAAATAAAGAATTATATAGTCCATGAAAACTTATTTAGCATACAAGAGTGGATGTTTTTTGGAATGAAAGTATAATTATATAAGTATATGTATGTTTAGGACATTTTTTCAAATGATTTGTGACTATTTGTTAATTTAATTAACCAAAATTTAGAAAATTTGAATCAAAATTTAACCATTTAAATCATTAATTAAAATAAATTAATTAATTTAACCGACTTACTCATATTATCCTAAAATGTTAACCATTCATAATTAGCCATTTGTTTAGTCGGTTATTAACTGAGTTCTGCTTATCCCTATTCTACTGGTCATCAATAAAAAGAACAAGAAAGTTAAGTCTCCTATTGGTTTGGTGTAAGTCATGAGTTCCGTGGAACTCTAGTTCAATATCTAGAACTTAAGTTCCATTGACTTCCATGTGATTGGTTTGTTGTAAGTGTAAATATAGAAATCATTAAAAATATTGTTAATTTTTGTTATATAATATAAATAAATGAGGTTGGCAATGACATAAAAAAATCATATTCGTAAAAACATAACATTCTTAAATCATAATAACCACAACAAATGATTATGGTGTAGATTTTACTCCTCTAAAATATTTTATTGTAGTACAATTTAAATCTTAATAAAATATTATGATAAAAATCACATCACAATATTTTTATTTCACATGTGCATACAAAGTATTGTAACAATATCCACATTTTATGTGTTCATAAATATAAGTTTTGGTTCATCATTGTTTAGCTCCATGTAAAATATTAATTTTTACATTATTTATGTAGGAAACTTTTACTATATTATTCATGCAACGTTACACTTAATTATCACATTTTACATCATATTTTTTAAACATGAAGAATAAAAATACATTACGTAAATCACATTGTTTTCACATGGTGCAGTATTTTTTTTCTCATGATGTTTATATATATTTTATTTTGTAGTTCATACTCATTATGGTGGTTATAATGTAAAATATTTTTCATAGTGCGATTATAGTGTATGATATTTTGTCATATTATGTTGTGCTTTTAGCAATGAACTATATCCACACCGTTAATATTTCTAGTCATAAATATTTTACGTCTCATTTATTACGAATGAAGAATATAATTGAATAAGAAATGTTGTTAATTGTCTCAGAACTCGTTTTCTGTTCTTTTTAAGAGGGAATTCAGGAACTGTATTTTGTATGTAAGTCACCCGAAGTCACAGAACTCAAGTTCCAACATTTACTTTAAAAACTAATAATGAAAAACTACAAGCGAAAATAGAATTCTAATATGTAATCAGAGAGAAGAGAGAAGGGAATTCACTACAAACACCCAAATTAGCATAATAAAGTAAATGGAAAAAGCAAGTGATTAAGGTGGAGCAGAGGTACTCAAAGCCGTCAGCATAAGCAAGACGGAAGGAAGCCGCCGACACATTGTGGGAGGAAGCTGACAAAAGGACGCGGGAGGAACAACCACCGCAATGCAAGGAAGGTACGGCTGCTATCGTCTTTTTTTTTCTTTTCCTGTTATTACTACTAATAATTGGATGCGATAGTTGCCGGTGAATTCTTTTCCTACCACTATCCATTTTTGCATCACTAGTTCAACGAGCCGGTGAACTTTTCGCTTCAGTTACAATAATAAACAACTTTTAATCCCTATAGCATAAATAGCTTTTAATACCCATATCTGAAGTTTTTACCTTTTCTATTAAAAGTTGCATAATACATATTCCACCGGAGTTGACTTACCGTCAATGCTGTGCTTCTCGTGTGCTTCTGGTGTTGCTCTCTGCCAGAATATTCTTGCCTTCTTCCTACCTCTTTCTCCCCTCGCTTTCCACTGGTTGAAGTAGGAAATCCAAGTTCTCAGTCGGCGAAATTGAGGAGCAAGCAAGGAGCATCCTTCGAATCGTTGAGCTACAAAATGGCGGTAAGTCAGGTTGGTGGTTAGTGGAGGAGACTGTTATGCAGCGGTATAGCTTTCGGTAGTTATATTTGGAATCTCAAGTAACTTATTTTCGCAGTATGATTGTTAGGGATTCAGTTTTGCAAATCCTGTCGGGCTTATATTAGTAGTTCTATCTTTTTGAGGTTGCCAACTTGGATTTGAATGGTTGGATAAAGGTGGCTTTAAGATCTTGACTATAGGGGTTCTGAACACCTCTTCTATTGCAATAGGCCGTTGAATCTAGAGAACTACTTGCTAATAACACCATTGACGATCTGAATCCTTTATGACGACGCAGTCCGGTTTTGATTTTGAGCTTTTCGATTCCAGATGGATTAAGTATCTTTTTCAATCTTTGTTATACCTGCTAGATATTGGGCAATTAATGACGAGTCCTTTGCGTGAGATAGTCTGGTACTAGCTTTTCCTTTCTTGAATGTTAACTCGGTCAAGGAAGCTTTGCAAATGGTTCCAGCAAGTGAGCGTGAAATAATATAATCCTTGCTCAGTTATGTTCCTTTCAGTGTATAGAAGAACACCCCCCCTCCTCCTCCTCCTCCTCTCCTCAAAACTGAAGTGTTTGAGAGAAAATACCAAAATCGAGTTATGTTTAGACGTCGCTATTAGTGTCAGATATTTATTCTATTTTTTTCTTCTTTCATGATAAAATCATTACCGCAAACCTCTCAACTTCTCCGTCACATTCCTTCCTTAAGTTTCGGAGTCAATAAACAATACGTTTCCAAATTTTCTACAAAACAGTTACAAGAATTACCATTATCTTTTTGGCAAATTTTATTTTTTAAATATTTAATGTAAAATAAACACGTTCAATGGGGCACGTGCATGTGCACGTGTGTGTTAACTAGTAACAAGAAACATGGTAGGTCCGGTGGACGTTCTTATTCCAGAAAACAGTAGCAGGCTTGGTAAGTTTTGAGTAGGACGAATGGGTAATCATATTAAAGGTTGTGTGCTAGCTGAGAATCGTGACTTCCATGTAGTGCATTATTGTTCTATGGTGGTGTATCCTCTACAGTGTATTTGGGTAGAGTATGTGCAATGTACTTCGCCTAGCTTATAAAGTGTTATTCGCTTGTTTTTGAAGAATAAGAGAAGCAGATTCTATGTTGTGGATGTAGGTTCAGTCTTTAAGCAGTAAACCACATGAGTATATGCGTCTGGTTACAGTTTGTTTTCCCTTTTTGGAGTTAATATGGCAGATAAAAATATGGGAGTTTAATATGGATAAAACAGTTCATATCATCAGTTTATTTCTCATTTCATATTTGGAAAATGTTAGTTTATGGCGTGAACTAAATTACACACCTGCTGTTAGTGATGGTGCTAACTTGTATGCCAGTCAGTGGCTCGTGTTCATCCACCTGGGCGCTTATCAATATGCTCGTGGTTCTGAGTCGAGTACTCCACAAGTAGACATTTTTTCTTGCTTGTTCCCTTCTAGTTTTCTTTGCTTTTGTATTTCCTGATGTCTCGTAATTTGTTCTTGTGATTCTAATTACTCCATTGGGCCAGAAAGTACATTCTGAATTTCGTTTTCAAGTAACTTATCAATTGTTTGATAGCTTGTGCTTATGTGTATTTTTACATGTTCTAGGGTGTGCCCCAATTTGGAAACTGGTCAGATAACGGTGATGTCCCTTACACGGAATTCTTTGAAAAGGCTCGCAAGGGGAAAGGTGGGGTCAAGCCTTCCACACTCCCTGTGAAGAATTCATCAAGTGATAATATGCAACCAAAAGTGCTGGATGAACGTCGGTCTATGGATACTCCAGAAAATCATGTAGACCAAGCAAAGAATCATTCTTTGGATTCCTCTATGCAAAGTAGGGACAGGACAAGTTCAGGTGATCCTCAAAGAAGAACTACCAGAGCCAGTGCAGGACCTGAAAGAAGCATGGAAAACTTCCAGGTAAATTCACCTCACCATGGAAAAGCTGCTGAAAGATCAGGCTTAGCATCTCCCTTTCGCAACCAGGGTTTTGGTTCTTCTACCCCAGGAAGATCAAAGCTGAGGCAAAATGAAGAAGTTGTAAGCCATTGTCTACCATCTTGTTTGTTTTCTTGTGGTCTCAGTTATTAACTATCAATGTTGATAGAAATAGTCATGATTTCTGATGGCACAACTCAATGTACATGACATGGCAGCAAGAGAAAAGCACAGCTGTTCCAAAATTTGGAGACTGGGATGAAAAAGATCCTTCAGCTGGTGACAACTATACTGCAGTGTTTGGAAGAGTGAAACAAGAAAGGCATGGTGAGGAAAAGCCTTCTGATGCAAATCAGTCTGTGCCCAATCCTCACGGTGGAGGCGGGAATCCTGAATCCTCGGTATGGTTGAGTTCATATTTTAATGTTTTTGTTAGGGCCTAACTATACTTAGCAGAGATCGATAATATGTGTAGATGAAATTCTGCAATTTTAACTAAGAACAAGAAACTGTGCCAAGTTTAATTGTGGCCTTGAACTGCATCCGTCTTGTCACATTGGATCGAGAGGTATAATTTTCCCAAAAGGACATATATATACATGTGTGTGTGTGTGCGCGCGCGATGTGTGTTTGGCCTTGTCTGTATTTATGGCCACTAATGCAGATGGTAAAAGGGGAAGAAACAAATATGGAAAACATAAACATCCCTATCAACTTTGAGTTCAAGTTGCCATTTTTGTTTCTTTTATACCTGTCTAGTGGCATCATAATGAATTTTCGGTAATTGTTTCATGTGGACACCATCACATTGTGTTTTGCCGCAAGAATGATACTGCCATCTTTTCCATTACTAGTTTAGAAGAAGTGAGTCAAGTGACAATCCAGTCAGTTTATGCCTGTAAAACAGTATATTCATTGAAATATTTTCTGGTTATATGTTACTACAATGCGTCCCTCAACACGACTACTTCTTTTCACCTTCCTTAAGGCAAAGGGGCTTGCCGATCCTGTAAGATACTTTGAAGGTTCTTCTAAATAACCACACACACCCTCAATCTGGCCATACCGGTTTGTCCTTTTATGGTTATGCCAACGCTGTTTTGGTTCACATCTGTGACGGATACGGTCAGTTCTGTGACTTCCAACAAGAACCATCATCCATGTTGCATTAATGTGGATACGGGTGTGTGGAATACGGTAAAAGAGGAGGAAAGTGAAGAGGGAAGCATCCCTCACTGTCTCCACCTTACCATTGTGCCACTACAACCTCTATCTTGTGATTCCTTCACACCACTGCCTCTGCCTTTTCTGCTGCCCAATACTCCCCTCCTGGAAAAGAGGATTGGGGAGAAGGGAGGAGAATAGGGCAGGAGATGAGAAGAGAAACAAGAAGCTAGTAGATTTAATGGACTCAGAGTTCGTGAATGAGCCTAGTGATGAAGGTTAGGGAGGGCAAAGGGTCCTAGGGATTACAATCTTAATTGCCAAGGGATTAAAATCATAGTTGCCAAGGTGACTAAATGGGGGCTTAGGGCGCCTTGGTAGCTTTAATGCCTAGGCACACACCTTGAATTCTCTAAATTTTTGAAATTTTCGACATGGTCTTCATTGTATGCATATATTTGTTACGGTTAATTTAGGCAAGGGTTTCTTGTATAATGGACCTATTTTTTGCTGCTTAGTGCTTAGGCTGCTGCTTAGTAGGCTGTTTTTCAGGATGTGGTTTTCCTACATCTATGTTTGGTTGAAAAATGATGTCTAGGTATGTTGAGTTAGTAGTTTTCATTTAGCAAACATGCTACTTTATTTGAGCTTATTAGTTAAAAAATTATGTCCTAGTGATGAATGTTAGGGAAGGGAAAGGGTTGAACTACTTCATCCTCATTAATTCCCTGCTTTCACTTCTTCACATCCATGTTAGTTTGCATTGCTGACATGAATATCTTAATGTGGTATCAACAATAAATTTTCTACGCAAGAGCGACATCTCATATTTGTACTAATTTTCATTATGTGCTCATAAAGGTTGTACTTTTCCTCATGTCCCGTTATCCGATGGCTCTAAATATTTTCGCTTAGATTTATCCGTCGCCCTTGAGGCACCTCCCAAATGTTGTGCCAGTCATTCTTCACTCAAGAGATACTCTTGTAAAAAATTGAGCTCAATGTTCTCTTCATTCTACATCCTCTATATCTGTTATTTCTACTCCCAAAACTTATAGGAGGCCCTCTGTCCTCCTGATTGGAAAAGTGCAATGGAATAGAATGAGATTTGTGTGATAAAAAATTGGGGTTCGGTCAAACCACCTCCAGATTGTGTTTACATTGCTTGCTGTTGGGCTCTTACTTTGAATTACCGGTCATCAGGCACTGAGAAATGCCTCAAGCTTGCCTTGTTGCAAAAAAAACACAAACCATATGGCATTAAATATTTCAGGTGTTCAGTTCTATTGCTAGATTGAATTTTGTGAGAATTCTTATTTTAGTTGTTATCAACTAAAATTGGCCTAATTCAGCTGGATATCGATTTCTTTATTGTATCTAATATATGGGAGGAAGTCTACAAGGACCATCCCTCTTGATTTGTTACTTAGGGAGAAGCATATAAGGCATGCGGGGTTTTGAAGGCCACTTATGGACTTAAATGGACCTCTACTGTATGCCTTGATATATTAAGCTAAATCATGACTGCCGTTAGATTCTACAAGACATGTACCGATTATGTAATCTTTGCTGAGAAGTCTTCCTTTGGAGTTTCTCTCATTGTGTATATTGATGATATTATGATGCCTTGTAACGTAGTATTTATAAAGGCCACTGGACGATATCGAAGCATTTTGTAAGAAAGGACTTGGAAAAGCGGAGGCACTTTTTGGAAGCAGAGTTTGTTATATAATATAGGAAAAATGACCTCGATATCCTTGAAGGTGTAAGGCAGATTGATACTCATCATGATTGGAATGTGCCCTTGGATAACGACACTAGCTCTTTTTTAGATCTAGCCAGGCATTCTACTATTCGAAGGCTTGATTGGTGGCCAAAGGGCACACTCAGACACATCCAATAGACTTCTTCGAGTCTTTTTCTGCTATTTCTTGGCTAAATTGTGTACAGACATTATTTCTGTTGCTACTCATTATGATTTGCCTCTTCTCCAGCTAGATGTCAAAAATGCATTTCTTAATGGTGATCTTCTTGAAGAGGTGAACATGGAGCAATTTCTTGGGTATGTTACTCAGGGGGGGTGTCAAAAAGTGTGCAAATTGCAGAAATCCTTGTATGGCCTGAAGCAATCTCCATGAGCATGGTTTGATAAGTTTAGTGCTGCACTTATATAGTTGGGTTTAGTCAGTCTTCTATTGGTCATTCTTTATTTGTGTGCAAATGGAAATATTATTCTAAATGTATATGTGGACGATATTGTCATCACAAGTTATGATCTTACTGACATTTCACAGCTCAAGGAGTAGCTACGAACGCAATTTCAGGCAAACAAATTGGACAATCTTTGTTATTTCCTTGGAATAGAGGTTCTACGTTCTGAGAAAGGCACAAATCTTTCTCAACAAATATATGTTCTAGATCTTCTTGCAGAGTCAGGCATGACACATTGCAAACCAGTCTCTACGCCTATGGATTATCATACCAAGGTGAGTGATTCTGATGACAATGATTTTTCGGATACAACAAAGTACAGACAGATTGTGGGTAAGTTGATCTATTTGACAATTACTCATCCTGATATCTCCTATGCACTAGCAGTTGTTAGCCAGTTCATGAGTGCACCCAAGATGTCGCACTGAATGGCGGTCTCCCGAATCTTACACTATATTTAAGGATCTCCACTGAAAGGTCTCATTATTTCTCAAGAAGGATTCCTCCACTTGGAGGTTACTGGATATACTGATGTTGATTGGGCATGAGATGAAGATAGACGATCCACCTCAGGATATTGTGTGTTCTTTGCGTCACATTTAGTGACATGACGGAGCAAGAAACAAAATGTGGTAGCACGGTCAAGCACAAAGACTGAATAGAGAGCAATGACACATGCTTGTTGTGAACTACGATGGGTTATGTCCATATTGTTTGAAATGGGAGTGTATGTTGAAACTCCAGTCTCTCTCATGTGTGATAATCAAACAACCATTCACATTGCTAGCAATCCTGTGTTCCATGAGCGGACCAAACACATTGAGGTGGACTGCCACTTTGTTATTTATCTGGTGCTCTCCAGGAAGATCAAGACTCCTCATGTTTGCATTGGACAAGAAGTTGCAGATATCTTCACCAAGCCCCTTATAACTTCACCTTTTAGCCATATCAGTCCCAAGCTGCACATGCATAATGTGTACGCTCTAATTTGAGGGGAGTGTTAGAAAATAGAAGCTATTCATGTAGTCTATTCTTATTTCCTTTCTATGTTAGGTCTATTATGTAAATGTTCTCTTCCTATATAATAAAGGTTAACCTGTCTACAGTAAGGCATCACTTTGGCCCAATACTTTTACAAAGAGATTGATTGATTTTAGGCTTGAGACTATTCACCATCAATTCATGACCCCTGAGTCTTCCTTAACTCAAAAGATCATAACTGTGCTTGGTTTTCTCATTAATGGTGTTGGCGGGGGTAAGTGGAGTAACAATAATAAGATGAGAATAGCATCCTTGAGCTTTGACATACAACTCAAAGGATGCAAATCATGTATGGTAGTTTGAACCGTCCAACTTGACAGTTGTCACACAGAATGTTTACAAGACATCATTAGATGCCATGATAGTAGACATATAAGAGCATGCTTGACCACACGGATTAACAACAACAAATAGCAGAGCATGGTAAAGCACGCAAAGAAGAAGATGCAATAGATCGGTAAGAAAGGGCGTGATGCATCACCCCTGTAGCAGTAGAGTAGACAAACCCAACTAATGGGCAACAATAGATCATAGGGAACCTACATTACACCGTCAAATTAGACAGACATGCACCGTAGGAAGAAGGGAGGGAACAAATCCCTCCTAGAGTAGCAAAGACTAACTAAAGGAAACAAGATTTTTTTAGAAAAGGAACAATGTGAGAGAGGAGATCATATCCTCCTCAATTAGAGGTTTTGGGTGGAGAGGGAAGATAGTGGTCACAGGATGAGAGGGGATGGAGGTAGTAGCTGGAAGATGGAAGATGACTGTCGTGGTTAGAAAGGGTGGGAGAGATAGTGGCAATTGATGGAGGGGGTGGTGGTGGAGGGAGGAAGGGAGGACGACAACTGCTGTTGAAAGGGGTGGCGCAGCTGCTGGCAAAGAATGAGATATCCGATCTCGATACCATTTTGAAGGTGTGGAAATGGAAATTTATGGAATTTTTGACAAAGATTTCGATAAATGCAACTGTGCTCGTTTTGAGGACAAAATGAACAAATAAAGCCATGAAATTTTATAGGTGTGATCTCTACACATATATGCATCATTTTATGCAATAAAATTTTATATGGAGGTTGGGGGATCCTTCATGTGGGAGGTAAGGAAACTTTCCTATTTCCTGGGGATTTCGATGACAATTTTGAAATTAAGTTATGTAATTTCGTAGTTCTGAGCTATGTACATGCTTGTACATATTTGTGCTATAACATTAGATACTGGATATGTAGGGCGTCCCTCACATATTTTACTTGGGTTGATAGTTTGCTGTTGGTATTGACTCAACAGTCAACTATTTCATTGGCCCCAAGAACACTAATGCAATGTTTCCAAGTAAAATTATTGTTTATTGGTGTATTTGGCTTCTTAGGGCCCTTAGTCTAATAAACCACCACCAGGATACATGTCGTCCGCATTGAAGAAAAATAAAAAACAACATAAAGCATGCATTATATTAGTATTTAATTTGAATAACATATATTAGGGAATGCAATGCAATTATGATATACTATAGATGTATGCTATGCATGAGTACTAAATGGTTGTTAGAATATAGCGTATTTACTTCATAGGCTATTAATCTATTGTCTACATGGGCCTGTTGCCAACAACCCATTAGGGTTAGTTCGCTTCCTTTGTGCTTCATTGTAATAGCCTCCTTTCCTATATATAGGATAGGGGTGTACATATCAATACAACAACACAACATCATAGTACACACTCCTTCACATGGTATCAGAATAAGAGCCCTGAGGAGACAACCCTAGCCGCCGCCCCTCCTTCCCTCTCCTCTCGGCCTTCCTTCAAGATCTAGCCGTCGACCACCCTCTCTCTCTCTCCTAGAGAGAGCAACATGGGGAGCACCCCCGCCTGTGGGCGGCGGCCGCCGCCAATTCCATGGCATGGGTCGACTGCCTGTTAGGCACTTTCGGCCACCATGGCCCTTTCTCCCACTTTCACATAGATCCGTACGCCGGCGCCAACCTTCTCGACATACAATCTATGCTTTTATGATCTAAAGCTATCTGTTGGCGCCATCCTTCCCAACACTCTATCTAGTCCGAGTCTTTGGACGACACTATTTCCCGTCTATATCTATCCGTCGTCGTTGTCGTCGTCACCTTCCCCGAGATCTGTTCGTCAAGCAGCTCCAGCCGCTGCCATTGAAGCAACCATGCCAAGCACAACTACCTTCCGCTCCAGCAGCCGCCACCATTGTCTTCACCGCCGAGTTGCCCTGCCGTCTCTGCGTCGATCCGCCGCCCATCCATCATCTCCACATCCATCCGCTCCATCACTCCATCGCTACACCATTTCTTGGGTCCCTGGACGACGCTAATTCCTGTCCAGATCCGGCCGTGGTTAAGCAAGGTGTAACGACCCGCACTTTTGAGTGTCTAAAAGACCTTAAAGTCACAGATCGTCATTCAAAAATTCCAGGATCAGATTCATGAAATAATACAAAATAGTAAACAATTTCCATTAATGAACAAATATTTACATGTTTAAATAAAAAGCTCCTCTAAGGAATTACATAACTTCTAAACAGAATTAACTTTTACATGTGTGAAGATAAACCATTAAGACTAAACCTTCATGATTAAACTGTAGTGTCTTCAACATCTCTATCTGTACCCTCATGTCCACGAATCAAGTATATCTGATACCTAAAACGCCGACAAACAAATATGCGGTCAGTATATTACTATACTGGTACGTGGGTTCAAACAATAATCACAAGTACAGATATAAGCAAACACCTTTATCTTGCACATAAGAATATAAACTTGTTTTTCATATTCTAACCCATATCTGGTCAACCACCTCAGGTGTAATCATTGTCCTTCCACGGCTCGTGTGCATTACCCTTAAGATCAGTCTAACCCAGGGTTCAGAATACTGTTATTTACTTTACATGATACTCATATGCACTTTATAGTTTGCAAGAACTAAATAAACAAGCAAGCAGTTTATTTGTCATTCAATCTCATCGAGAAACATCGGCAATCTCGGAATTCGATACAAGTATTCATAAGCGTAACCACGTACCTTATGCCATCGCAGAAACCATGCAGAACATCTTATGTACTTTAGGAATGCAATCCAAACATCCAATCAACCAAAGCACGAAATCAACAAGTATGTGAAACAAAGCATACTACGTGTGTGTCGCCATGTATTCACATTACAATATTTACATCTAGATTCGCTCCTAAACTAGGGTTTAGGGCTATCTCGTGTTTGGACTATAAGTTAGGGTTACAAACCTTAATTCTATCATATCACGGTTTCTAAGATTACAATTTCAGTTATGCATATTAGGTGAAACCCTAATAATCAACTTTAAGCACATTGGATTACCCGTGACACCTAAATCATATTACTCATCATTATGATTGTAGCAAGATATCTAGCTTCACAACCCTAAAAAGCATGAATAAGATTACTAATCTAGAACCATCCATTATTTATCATTATCAAGGTTTTACTCATTATACATGGCCAGATCAGGTGTTAGCCTAACATGAATGAATATATTCAATTAAGCATCAGATTAAGGCTAATCTAGATTTTCCTTTACATTAACCACATCAACTCATTTCGCATAAAAAAAAACCACATCAACTCATGTATTACACCTACTTTTATAAAAGGAAGCATAATTAGACTCAGATTATATTTTCTTTGGATTCCTATAGTTTTTTTCAAAGCAAAATTATATATAAATTTAGTATTTTCCGAGCATCCTAGCAATTTATACATTTTTTTGCAAAAACAAAGATAACTAGCCAATAGGGAGCTTACACGTCATTAAGAATACCTTTTTATTATCATATTTCCTTGCTTGGCTCACATATCTGTACTGGGGTCCATTTACCTAATTACCAGGATCAGGTCTTTCTCCTTCCACGCGGTCACGCGTTCCAGAACGGCGACTACTCCACGCGGACGCCGACGCACCCCTTGGGCGCCTAGAGTTGGTGTCTGCAGATTTTGCTGCCCGCTGGAGAGATCATCATCGTGCACCTCCACCAACTCAGACCTTCTCGCCCATGCCACCATCGTGGATCTGCAGGGCACCTTCACCGACGCATACTGTTGTTGCCTTCTTGCTAGCGTCACCATGAAGCTGCTCTAGCATCAACTAATCGTACGCCGCCCCCACTGATCCGCACGCCCTTGGGCAGTTCCTACTTTAGGTCTCTCAATCTCCAACGATAGATCTTAAGCATCCACTGCTTCCTTACCTTGATCCATTGCCTCTACATGAACGGGCAACCCCACACCACACCGACGCTCTTCCTGCGGCGGCTGAGGTTCCGCTCGCTAGGCCTTACCCTCCAGTCCCTGCCTCATGTGGCAGTACAAGTCCCCAGGCCAATGGCTCCCTGCATCCAGTGAGGCGGTACTCTTGCTGCCTGCCCGTACCCCAGCGCCGAGGCCCCATGGTGCCGGTGTTCAAGTCACCATGGCCGACACCCAGGATTGGCGCTATCTGTCTGTGCGCCACCATTGCAGACAACCCCTGGTCATCTCCATCCCCCTACTTCCCGTCGTCTCACCACCGGACAGACCCTTGGCCTCCAACGCTAGCGGTGCACTACTGTGTCCTCCGATGATCTATCTCCACATGCCGCCAAGCTACTACAGACACACAGTGAGTCATCTCAGCCGCTTCGCTGATCCATAACTCCAAGCATCCCGCACTAGCATCAGGAGGACCCTATGGGTAGGGTTTTGCAGAGCCGCCACGGCCAGCCTCCATACCTTCATATTGGTGGGGTGTCGTGATCCTTACCCAATCACCCTTATACTTATAGGTACGAGTATATGAATCAAGGAGTCTGTATCCACTAGGACTTGTGAGTCCGTGGGGTTTTGGTTTCATTAGACGTTTATACATAATCGGGCAGTTCCCACGTCAAACAAGGAAGGATATAATGGATCCCGTCCCATTTTTCCTTATTGGATAAATACCAACTTCTCAATTAAAGCACTTGTTTAGAAAGCCATTAAAGGTGAAACGCCTATTCTAGATTATCTTGGATTATCTTAGAAATCCTCTCATTATCTTAACTTGTAATTATCCTTCAACATACCAAAAAGGCAACCCAAGGTAACACTATTTGGTGTCCCAACCATTGTGTTTCCAATAATGGAAAGATAAGTATTCTTTTAATTATCTAACTCATTATTAACTTTATTCTTCTTTGGAAAACATTTATCAATATCAAAAGTCATTACTATTTATTAATGCATGAATTCCTTTTATCTATTTGTCTTGTGTCACAAGCACTTGTGCGACAAAGACAATTAACAATAGTATTCCACCAATAAAATCATTGAGGAATTGTCAAATTAATTCATGCATCATAATTTATAGTTCAATTTTTACCAAAATTTGAGGATATTACACAAGGAGTCACCTCTGTACATGATCAAAGGAGTACAACAGACGACACTAATTCCCGTTGACCCATGGTGCTAATTCCCGGGGTATTTGTCTCCTTGACGACGCTAATTCCCGTCGAGATCCTGTATCAACCGCCGCCGACACGGCGTGTTGTCCAAACAACACGGCGTGTCGGGCTCTAGAATTCACCCTGACGGCGCGACGTTTCGTCCAGAAAACAAAAGGCACGACATGTCGCTCAAAACACATGTCGTGTTCGATTCACCAGAAATCTTCTTGACGGCAACATACACGGCATGTCTTCCTCGAACACGGCGTGTCGGCGGACAGTAGAGTTACGCCTCCGACTTCGGACACGACGTGTCCACTTGGAACACGACGTGTCCCCGGAGATCCAATTCACGCCTCCGACATCCGACATAGCGTGTCACATTTTCACACGGCGTGTTGCAAGGAGTCAGTCAGTTTTTAGTGAAGGAGCTACACGACGTGTCAACAATCGTACACGACGTGTCATCAGGAGTTTGTCTCTCACCCCCGACAATGGCATGTCCAATCATGGACACGGCGTGTCTGAAGCAGTCACAACACTTCCAGTTCCAGTTTGACGTCCTCCAAAGGTCCATTTCTTCTTCAATATTTGATGATAATCGGATCCTATTCCTATTTTTTGACCCAACAACATTTTTCGCGGGGGCTCTGCCTTCGTACCCCCACATTTGTTGGCCTAAGGGCCGGATAAATGTCCTTTTCGGGTCAAGAAAAGATCTATTTATTTTCTCTATCCGGATCTTAATCAGGTGTGCTTTGCATATTTACCTGTTTTCATGCCGAGAAACCATTCCGACAATGCCACTTCTCCCCCTACCGAGCAAAATTCCGGTACTGTATCTTCTCTTCTACCGATGCTTCCATTCCGGTAGTCTACTTTCTGTTCTTCTCTACAAACTACACCTCTCGTTTTACCCTCTCCCTTTCCCACCTTCCCACCCATCATGTGTGCGTCTTTCCACGTGCGGGGTGGGGGGGTCACATTTCCCTTTGTTGCACACCTACTCACTTTCGTCGTATTAGGTGTGTGAGGGAGAATAGAGGAGAGAGATAGATAGAGAGGAGGGTATGAAGAGAACATGAGAGAGAAGATATGAGGAGAGAGACATGAGATGAGATGATATATTCTAGGCTATCTTCATGGAGCTTCGTATTGTTCAACACATCTGGTTCCTGATGTCTTTGTGGCACGTCATTCCCACTTAGCATCACATTATTTTTCAGACAGCATTGAAGGATCTTACAGTTGCAGCGTTGACACCAAGACTCCCGCGTTCGTACCGCATTATGTACGTTAGGATAAAAGCTTGTTGCGCATATTCCAGCCTCTAGTTCCTTTGGTGTTGATGACGTTCCAGTTGATCATCCATGCTGCGTTGATGGTGTTCCAGATAGTTGCTTCTTCATCTTCGAAGCTCGTCATCTTCAAGCCTGTGCCAAAATTGTATCTGCAAGGATTTAATCCAGAGTGATCTTCACCGAGCTACTTCATCACGTCTTCTTTGAGTTGCATCTGCTACTTCTACGTATTGAGACGCCACCTCAGCACCTCGCCGAGCGTGTTCGTGCCACGTTATGCAAGTCGGTGGTCATCTGCGCCAATTCCAGCTGGCTACACTTCTCAGACAATTCAGAGACATCTCTACTACTACATCGACACCGTGCCTTCACGTTCATGTCGCGTTATGTACGTGTGATGTGTTGAGTGCGCTTATTCCACTCCACATTCCTCTCCAGTGAAGATGGCGTAGTTGTGGTATTTATGATTGTCTGCTTCACATGTTCTTCACTCCAGATGCACTTCAAGAGAAAGACCTTCTTTAAAGCTCGAGCATCCTGCATAACACATCTCAAAGAGGCGTCATCATATCTTTTTAGTTAGAAAGTATTGTTTAAGGGGGAGTAACGATTTTTTGTATGGGGAGTGACATCTATCTTTCATTTGTTGTTTATTTCTTATCGTTCAATCGAGTCCCGTAACTCCAAGCTTAGACATGCGTTCACCCACGCTTCAGCTTGAGGGGGAGTGTTAGTGTGAAAGAATATTGTATTGAACTGATTCTATTAGATGAGACGATTAAAAGAGATACAACCCTGTCCTGTATATAGGAGCAAGGGAGAAACCCTGAGACTTGTGTCCCAAGTAATCTAAACGGGTTGAGACACTAAAGGCCCACTAACTAATTAAGCTGTTAACTAAATAGGCTAATATATACTCTTTAACACCCCCCCTCAAATTGGATCATGGATGAAACACATGTCCAAGCTTGGAGTTACATGACTCGATAAAAGAAAAGATAGAAATGATAAAAGATAAATATCACTCCCCATACAAAAGATTGACACTCCCCCTTAAACAATACTCCCCCCAAATCATAGGATGGCGCCTCTTTTCTTTGAAATTGTATTCTGCAGGCTGGAGATCCTCGAGCACTGATGAAGGTCTTTTGGAGTGCATCTGGAATGAAGAACATCTAAAATGGAACCTGAACACTGCAGCAGTAATTCGCCACTTGGAGAAGACGATCATCAAAACCACGACTACGGAAACTTCACTAGAATACATACTTAACGCGGCACGAATGCGGATATACAGTGTCGATGTAGCAGTAGCGGAATCTTCAAATTGTCTGGGAAGACGTGCATAACGTGGCACGAACACGAACGGACGATGTGTTGGTGATACAATGCAGGTATTATAACTCTGTCGCATGAACCTTGGGGGCTTGACAGGAAAGGAGATATCATTCATCAAGGAAAGTCCCAAGAAGATCTGCGGAAGGCCATGCTAATATAGCAGATGCAACTCGAAGAAGACGTGATGAAACAACTCGGTGAAGATAAATCTGGATGAATCAACCTTGCAGATGTAGACTTGGCAGGCTTGAAATTGTTGAGCTTTGAGAAGTCTGAAGAAGCACCTATCTGTCTCTCAAGAATGCAACAAGAGTGATAATGTTGTTTGAAAGTGGAGAACAGGTGTGCTGAACGAAACTCCATGAAGATAACCTGGAATATGTAGCCTAAATACATATATCTTATCTTCTCATACTCTCTCTCTCATACATATACTCTCACTCTCTCTCTCTCATACATATTCTCTCACTCTCTCTCTCTTCTCATCTCTTCCTCTCCTCTCTATCCCCCCGCACATCAAACACGATGAGAGTGAGTGTTTGGTGTGGAGAAATGGATATATGACCCCCCCCGACACGTGGAAAAAGGGATACACACATGATGGGTGGGTGGGAAAGGAATTGATGGATTTGAGAGGAATTTGTGATATGGAGATGTGTAATATGTGGAGAATGAGGTCGATAATTGGAGAGAATATGCTAAAATCCGATTAGGCTTAAGATTGGATCCGATTAGCAAAAATAGGACCGATTAGGATCTGAATAGCTTCAGACATATTGTATAGGGGGGCAATAAAATATTGGGGTTGTTTGGTAGCGGTGGAGAGTGGGTGATCGCCCACGGTAGTCAGCAACTTAATGGGCATAAATAATGGATGGCGACATCAATTTGGCTTAGAGTATGGCTGATCGGATTGGCTGATGGCTAGTGCCAACCGTGGTTGTAGCAACGAGATGATGAGCAGTAGATAGTTGGATTGTGTCGCTCAATTAATGTAGCACTTGGCCGCAACAGAGGAGATGATAAAGGTCTCCTACGCGGCTCCGGAGATATTGCAGGCCATGAGGCCGCATGTAGAGCCAAGGGCGGAGCCTCTCCATGAGCGGCGGCGAAGACTGATGCTGAGGACGTCGGCGCGATGAAGAAGTCTAGTAGTAGTGTTTTGGATCATGAAGAAGTGGCATAATGTAGGAGTGGTGTCCGTCTGGTGGCCTCAAGATCTGCTCATATGTGAATGCTGGAGGCGAACTACCTTATTCTGTGGCTAATGCAGTACGTACACATTTTTAACTTGTAGTGCTATTAGCTGTGCTAAATCAGGTGCAACATCTGGCTCTGACTTCTTCTCATCACCTAAACCAACATATACAAAAGGTGATGCTGGTGTAGACGAATCGTCCTCATTTGTAAAGACAGTCTAGTGAATACTTTTATGCGGTTGTGCATCATCCTAGTCTACCATCCAATCAATATTTGGATAAGAAAAAGGAGTGGGTCCTTCACAATCTTAACATGTAGTTCTGGCGCCTCCATATAGAATACAGCGAACTCATTGATGTGTTCAACAAGAACTAAAACTAGAGATGAGATAGAAAAATCAATCCATGGTGGCACATATACCTCCTACTTGGGTTGCACCTCATCATCAGTTGCCATGTCATTCTGCAATGTCGTCTCAAGAATGATATGAATATTATCCTTGTCATCAATCATGAATGTGGGATGCTCCATCTTCTCTAAGAAGTCCTCTGATTGACTTTCAAGTGATGTGACTGGCTAGGAGACTTGTGCTATCAGATAGACCAGTTGTGCCTCCAACCTTTTGTCCCATACTTCTCCATCACCTGACATTGCTTGTTGGTTATCTAGAATTGCTTGTGTGTCAACTAACATCTTCTAAAGGACATCCATCCTCCCATCTCTGTCAGATATGTAATAATCTGCATCATAAGACTTTCCCTAAAACATTGTTGATTGTAGTCCTCTTTAAAAAATTATCTTCATAGAACGGGTCCTCATAGCATCCCCAAACGTATTGTTGATTGCATTTTGCTTTGTGTCTATCTATAAGGAGTCTAACATGATGTTCGATGTTGATCCTCTGAATGGTTGTTTTGGCTTGTGGAGTCAATTCAGATTAACCCTTACGCTCGGTGTTGATCCTAGCATTTTGTTAGATAATGATCCTACACATCAATACTTTAGTTTGTAGGTTCTTTTCCCGACACATCCATGTATCTTGATTGAAGGAGCTGAGTGTTTGACATAGTGTGGTTTGCAATGCTTACCACTTCATTTTAATATAGTGTCTAAAAATAGAGAGATCTGAGTATCAAGCTCAATAGAAAAATTCTCCAATGAATGAAGATTTTCTTTACAAAAGAACATTACAAATAAATTACAATAATCTAAGATAGGTAAAAAAATTAAGCTAAAAGAAATTATGGAACCAAACTAAAATTATAAAATAAAACAAAAAATTACAAAATCAAACTAAGGAGTTAACAAAACAAAAAATTATAAAACTAAACTAAGAAATTATAAAATAAAACTAAAAATTACAAAACCAAAATAAATTACACAAACAACTTTAGAAAAAAATTCCAACTTTATCTCAATAGACTAGAATTCAAATGTCCTGGGCAATGACACTAAAATTTTATGTGATAAATTATAATACAAAACATTCACCTAGAGAAGGTCCCTAAGTTTTTACCTAAACTAACATGCAATAGAACCACACACAAGCGGATGGTTCTTACTTCTTATTACAGTTAAACTTTAGGATCAAATCCAAAGAACAACGTTTTTAAAAATGAGATGAATTTATAACCTGATTGAGAAAAAATAATTTATAAGGATAGATCAAGTTGATGATTATTTGATTAACTAAGATAACTAAGCAAGTAAAATAAATTAAACTAAGCAAGAAATGATATTTGCAATTATGATAAAATTACCATGATGATGGGGTTCACTGCCCCTACCTACATAGCTATTCTAAACATGACACCTTTCATTCATATGAATATTGGATTGGGGCCAAGATATTTCATATGCTTTCGGAGTGTGAGATTCACATGGACTGATTTCCCTGTAGGCTCGAGGTCTCATTACTATATATCCTTAATCTGTTGTCCTAGAGAACACCCTTCTATGGTCTCATCCGGGGTTCAACAATATTGTTTGATATTCTAATCTTATATTTCAAGGTTTTTACGTCTAAGATTTTAGCAATCATTTAAGATAGATGATCATGCTATAAATCAAACATTAAAGTTAAACAATCAATTATCAATCCAGATGTCCACTACAAACAACAATTAACAATGTAGATACGGAATATGGGCAATGGGGCTAATCTCTATGTCCCAATAAAAGATTTACTCTCTAATCGTGTTTATGATACAAAAGGAGAAATATAAAAAGAAGCTCATGAAGAAAGCAACATCGTATAGTAGAAGATCAATGGTCTCGTCACAACTCTCGAACGATAGGGGTTCAGTCTCCAGTCGAGATCTGCGACAGAGCGCGTCTCCTCCCGTCTCCGACTCTAATTGGCGGTGGTTAGGGTTGTGTATGAGAGAGAATAGGTCGTGAACCCTTACCCTGTTCGTCCCCAAGTGCTTTTCTATCAGCCCGCAAAATATCAAATTCATCCAGATTAATCCAACAGCTGTTTGGCGTTTGCTATATATTTTTATCACATGAGTTTCAGGCGACCATAGGGCTGTTCGGCCGAGCCAAATTAGTGAGTAAATATAATCGTTGCATAGATAATTGGATTATCTTTCCAACTCAACTTGAACCACTCAATTTCGACGTCGGATATGAAATCTAGAGCGGTTTTAGTATCATGGTATACTTCCCGCTACCCAGTTGGGCGAACCATTAACTAATAAGGATCCCCCCAAAAAAAAGTCGATCGGTCGATCCACAAATCCGATTTGAACGACTGGGATTGTTAAAAATTTACTGTTGGTTACCGACTAATTTTGATTAGCCGATTTGTAACACTGATCGGCCAATCCACTTTCTACCCATTCTTCTGCCTACAGCCTGGTTACCCGACCCAAAAAGTAATTCAAGGGTGGTTGGTTGATGAGTTTGTATCACATGTATACTTGTTTTGAGGGTAATTGAATTATACATCCAATGGTTTTTAAATCATCCAATTCCGTGTTTGCATGTAATTTATAGCCATTTAAGTAACCATCTATACTTCAATGATCCTCACTTCAATTGTCAGAATTGGGGAGTGAGGATATGCAATCTTTGATCATTCTCCTGGATTTTTCATGGAGGGATAATTGCTTCTATCTTCTTCCGGCATCAACCTACAAATAAACCACCAAAATAATTAAATTTCAAACAACTTGTTTAAACTACTCAAAACATAAAATAAGAGAAATAAAGAGTAGAGTGCAAACAAAATATGCAAAAGTAAATCTAAAATGCAACTAAAAAAATGATAAATAGACATTTATCACAACCCTGAGCTTGAACGTTACTCGTCCTCGAGTAACACAAAATTCAAAACACTTTCCAAATAAATGCTTTCAACCAATGTACATGCCTCATATTGACATTATGTTTGAATCCCTACCACCAAGTATGGCCAAGCAACATGGATTTCCTGAAATCACATAACACAACTTCCCATATTCTCTATCTCGACTTTGTGTCACACATTCTTCTGGGTCAAAAACCTACAATATAAACAAGATGCAATATTCTTGAATTTTCAGATAATCCAACATATTCCTATGACATTTTTGCACCAAAACAGTTTCACGGTGTAAGGTTGTTTTGGGGGTATTTTACTTCTCCTGAGTAGAAAATAGAGTGAATGGGAGTATAAAGAAAGAATTACGAATCTCTCCTCTATTTGATTCTAATTTGCTTTTTATTGGTGCAAATACGTATATAGACATTTTTTGTGTGCACATTGGCACCTTTTCTTCATCTTTAGTGATACGTCCCTATTACATAGGGAGGGATATGAAAGAGCAATTATAGAGGGAGAAGGAGAGTTTGCCACCCCAAACTTAGAGTTTGACACACTTTATGATTTTTTTGATTATTTAACGAATGGTGGGGTAACATGATGATAGAAGAAATATAGAAGAGGGTTAAACTTATGCATCTCATATATTAGAAATCAGATCATAGGGACAATCTTACACAACAATTCAATCACATCATGTCACATGCATGGTTAAGACATTCCCACAAGCCTGGTATGCTAATCACTAAAGAGACATGTTGCATTTGATTTTTCTCAATCTCATATGACTTGCCATCATTTCCAAGGAACACGATTTTATATTCATTGAACTAACCATTGACATATTTTTAGAAATATAGTAACATCCATAACTTACTTTGAACAAGAGGAATTATTGACAAATTCTATATGCAATGCAACATGAATGTAAATGAAGCCGACTAGACAATGGCTTCAACTAACATTGTAAGAATTAAGAACTGAAATGAGAACTATAAAAGCTACATGCAATTAAAGTAATCTACATGTAATTCTAATATGCTGAACTAAAAACAAGAATATAAAAATAGATAAGTGTGGATGGAAAGGACTACATACCACCCACCCTCCACCCTAAGATTAGAATTTTGCTCGTCCCTGAGCAAACACTAAGCCTAGAATAGAGGGGAAGAAATCCTCGAAGCTCATCCAGGAGGCCCTGACAACTCAAAGGTCTAGCTAAAGGAATTATGGATAAGGGTTGGCACCTTGAACATGTGGGCTCCATGGTGCAAAATGTGATAAAGTAGTCGTGGTATCTCAAAGGTATTATCTAGATGTCTGAAGTAGACTTTAACCCCGTAATCCATCCAACATGATCCATGAATACTTCTCCATCAATAGAGGAGGTGCCACAAAAGAACCAAGCATTTTGAGAGTGATTGCCACTTGTTATGGAGTCTACAATGAGAAGAAGATTCCATAGTATAATTGACAGACTAGGCATGACGGAAATTTATGTTCCATTTTGAATAAAAGTGTTAGCGTAATTAATTCTCCTATTTTTTCTCTTATTTTTTGTTCTTCCTTTTATTTTCTTATTCTTTATTTTTTCTTCTCCAACAAGACAGCCCTATATGCAAGAAGGGTGTACACCAACGCTTCTTCAAAAAAAAAAAACAATTTGACGGTCTTCAATTGAGTTGAATTCATTATGTCGATTATACATAGGATGAAGCTCAAGGTCCTAATGTGGGATGTCACGTTCAATATCTAATATAGAAAATGATTTCCAACAATCTCGAGTAGAATTGGCCCTATCCTAGTCTGGTTCTCTAACATCGAACTATTATAGATTTACAACAAAATTCATTTGAACAAAGATTCTCAATGTCATAGTTGATTTTCATTGGGATTATCGTAACATCATTTTGATCGAGGAGCTCAAAAGTTGTAATAAACACTTCAATTTTCCACCATATATCATATCTAAATGCTGAATTCAGAGTTTTGTTTCCTCAAAATTCAAAGTTATGTTACTTTTTTGAAACAAAGTTTTGTATGATGTTGCAATACCCTTGAAACAACTGGAGCAAACATGTGAGAATCTCGACTCTCTCCGTAGTTGGGGTTGTGTATATCCATATACAAAAGACATTACAATATTACACATTTTACATATAGGTTCCTGACCTGATTACTTAATCGCAAGTAACTCCCTACATATTCACACTCCCCTCAAGCTGGAGCAAATAAATCATATGTACCGTCTTGGTACATAAGTAATGAATCTGACAATCATTCATGGAATTTGTAAGTAGGTCAGCTAGCTGATCCTTTAATCTAACAAGCAACAATTGTATCATATTCTCCTAGATCTTATCTCGGTGAAAGTGACAATCGACTTCAACATGTTTAGTTCTTTATGGAATATAGGATTTTGAGCAATGTGGACATCATCATGGTTGTCACACTTTAAGTCCATAGGAGCATCTTGCATGAAGTCGAGCTCCTCTAAGAAGTGATAAATCCATAATAACTCATATGTTGCTAGAGAACATAGCTCTATACTCAAGACCACACTGGATCTAGCGACAACGTCCTACGTCTTGCTCTTCCAAGACATCAGATTTCCTCCCATAAATACACAATAGCCAAAAATAGATTTCCTATTAAAACTGATCTTACCCAATCAACATTTAAGAAGCCATGCACCTGCATACGTCCATGATTTTGATAAGAGTTCCTTTCCAGGAGACTTCTTGAGATACCTCGCAATATGCATTACAGCCTCCAAGGGCCCATGCAAGGCTTATCCATGAACTAGCTAACCACACCAGTAGAAAAAAGCAATGTAAGTATCTAGGGAAGGAACTGAATTAGCTAGAGCTATTTTACCGCCTGCATTGGGACTTGAACTAGACTACACACTTGCATCTGTGCGACGAGTGTATACCTGAATGATCGTGGGCGTACTAAAGGTGGGTAGAACCACATCATGAGTACCTTGTCTAGTAGAGGACTCAAGAACAGAAGACAACCACAACAGGAAGGGGGAATAGTTCCTTCATAGCTATTGATATCACTAAAGAACTGTTATCAAAGAAGGGTGTGTTTTCATAAAAGGTGACATCTTTAGACACAAAGAAGCGATGTATGGTAGGATTGTAGCATACATGCCCCTTTTAGGCTTGAGAGTAACGTAAGAAAACTCACTTGGCAAACATTGAAATCAACTTGTCTGGACCAACATAGCGAACAAAAGAAGCACATCCAGATATTTTAGGTGGTACATGGTACAATGGATTTATACGATGTAGGTTCTGAACAGGCATGCGGTTTTGGAGGACAGACGATGACACAGTTAATGAGGTATGTGGCAGTGAAAATTCCATCCCCAATAATTCTCTGGGAACATGCATATGAAGAAGAGTGCGAGTTGTCTCAACAATGTGACACATATTCCTTCCCGCCACTTTGTTCTGTTGTGGAGTATGCAGGCAAGAGCATCGATGAATCATGCCATTGGAGGATGTAAAATTGGTGAAATCATGGTTGAAAGATTCTCTAGCGTTATCAAAATGGAGGAAGCTAACTTTCTTTTCAAATTGGGTTTCTACCTCTGCTTGGAATGGTTTAAATATGGATAAGACTTCAAATTGTTCTTTCATCAACTAAAGCCATTTGTGCCAGGGAATCATTCACAAAAATGACCACATATCTATAGCCAAGTTTAGTAAAAGCATAATTCGGACCCATACATCGAAATATATTACCTCAAAAACAAACTTTGTTCTTTGACATCCCTAGACCTAAAACCGAATCTTATATGTTTCCATAATTGATATAATTCACATTGCAACCTTTCCAGGTCGAACAACCCTGGAACCAAAACCTTCAGTTTTTCTATAGACACATGATCAAGAGACTATGCACCACCAAAGGAGAAGTAGCAACACATGTTGGAGGTGACCTCTACAAGTAGTAAAGTCCAACCAATTTATACCCTTCACAAATTGTCTTCCCCACGTTCAAGTTCTGTATAACACAAGTTTTTGGTAAGGAAGTGACAGAGGCTTGAAGAGAATGAGTTGTTTTGCTAATAGATAACAAATTAAAAGAAAAATGAGGGATGAAGAAGGTGGACGGAAGGAACATATGCCACTAGGTAAAATTGTCCTAGTTCCCTTAACAGAGGCAATGGAACCATCCACAAGGGTAATATCGGGTAGGTTGGGCTTATGGCTGTAAGTGGTAAGGAACTCATATACTGCCTGTGATGTAATCAGTTGCATCTGAATCAAGGATCCAGTCTGACTTGGATGACGATGCCTTGAATGCCTGAGAGATGCAAGCTGATGGGCCAAATATCTAGGCATAGGAAGCAACCAAAGATGTCGTCGTGCTAAGAATCTTGAAGATGCATGAATTGAGAGTGCTCTTCAGACCCCTGATGAGTCACATCCGCCTGAGAATCCTCTTTGGCCACCATGTTTACAGACTTAGTAGGAAATCCATGTAGCTCGTAACATGTGTCCTTGGTGTGCCCTTTCCTACCACTGTGGGTACGCTTTGAATGTTGACAAAATACTCTAGGACCAGTACCAAATCCTCCTCGAGTGACACCTTTTCCACAACTGCAACCTCTCCATGTCATGTCTTTGCCGGACTGAGTGACTAAGGCTGACTTGTCACCCTGTGAGTGAGTGATAGTGGTTGCATTCTACTCTAAGAAAGCAGGTGACACCCTAGAGTTTATGGTAAGTCTGGCAAAGAACTTAATCACGGTCATCTGATGATGTTGCTGTTGCATCTAATGGATGTTTGTAGAGAGAGGAAGCAGATTGCATAAATCAACATCCAGGCAAGTCACTTCGCCAAAATACTGGGTAAGTGACTTATCACCCTGTTGTAGCCCATATAGCTTTACAATTATTAGAGAGTCTATTTGTTTAAGTTATTAAGGGCCTGTTTGGTAGGATGTAGCCGGATGACAAAGTGTGTGTTTAATGTACATTTTTACATTGCGAACTCACACAACTGCACCCTACTACACCCAACCAAAATAGCCCTAAGTGTTTTGTAATATGGGCCCAAGTATGTCTTGGCCCATTAGGGTTTAGTTGTGTCTTGTATGCTTCCCTGTTTTCCTATATATAGGAGCAGGGTTGCCTCTTATCAATATAACAATTAGCCGTCTTTTCTTGTTTAACATGGTATCAGAGCAGCGATCTTGAGCCGCCGTCGTACGTGAGAGAGAGAAACAAGAGGGAGATGTAGCCGGCGGGCGGCCATCCTTCTTCCTTGTGGGTCGGCTGCCCGCAGGCTGTTCCATGGTCTCCGAGGCTATTTCTTTCATTTTCTGCCGCTCCGGGCGTCCTTCCCTTCAGTGCTACAGTACTGCTACAGTACTGCCGCGCCGCTACAGTACATCTGCTACAATACGCCGCTACAGTACATCTGCTACAGTACGCCGCTACAGTAGCGCCGCCACCCCTCCGCAACCCTCAATCCACCTCTAATCCCCTAATAACCTCTATCCTTGTGGCCTAATCCACCACAAGCCCCTTCGTCTAGCTCCGTTTCTCTTTCCGAAATCTCCGGACAGCCTCAGTAACTTTCCAGTTCTGGCACGTTGACAGAGTAACATGATTCATCTTCTCTATCTGTCTGCGCCTCATGGTGGAGTGATTAATCCTCCATGTTGGCGTAGATTTTTTTTTCTCTATCTGCTGCCCCTACGTGGGTTTTTCTAAGATCCATGCGTGTTGTCGGTTGCCTCCTCCACCTATTTGCCTACAGAAAAACTTTGCCTCTACCATTGTTTTTTGACTCTCCACACCAACCACTCCTTTACTCCTTCCGTGCTTGGTGTGAGGGGGAGAATAGAGGAGAAAGAGTAGAGGAAGAGAGAGGAGGACACTTATATTGATACTACTGCCTGCTTCTTGGAGTTTTTCACATCTGGAGTTTATTTTTGCTTTCTATTTAGTTGATGTCTTCTATCCGGCTACGTCTTCTACCGCTGTGTTGCCAACACTCTTTGGCTTGCCCATGCCTTGTGCATGTCGACCCGTCCGTGCTCTGTTTTGCATGTCGACTTCTACTACCTACTGCTGTGTGCAACACTCTCTGGTTTGTCAATACTTTATTTGTACGTCGACTACTACTGCTACCTGTGATCCAGCACTCTCTGGACTTTGCTGCCTGTGACCCGACACTCTATGGGATGCGACGTTAGCCACTATGTTGAAGACCATGTTGCTGTGATGCTTACTACTGCTCCAGATTCTACTATGATGATCAAGAAGCTTCTGTGACTTGCTTGCCTGCTTGCTTGGAGTATCTACTTGAGGGGGAGTGCATGAGGTTTTGAGTGCTTTAATGTAATATTGAGGGGGAGAAACATCTTGTATGGGCTTGATTTTTTTCTTCTTCTTTCTGTCTCTTTATTTTTAGTCTGACTCTCTGTTTGCAAGCTGATTTGGGATTCTCCCAACTTCAGCTTGAGGGGGAGTATTAGAGAGTCTATTTGTTTAAGTTATTATTAAGTGTTTTGTAATATGGGCCCAAGTATGTCTTGGCCCATTAGGGTTTAGTTGTGTCTTGTATGCTTCCCTGTTTTCCTATACATAGGAGCAGGGTTGTTGCCTCTTATCAATATAACGATTACCCGTCTTTTCTTGTTTAACAACAATCATATCTTACATGCGAGAAACATTGTTGGAATACGTATTTGAAGAGATCCCACAATGTCTTTCACATCTCAAAGTGGTTTTTCATGTCTGCTATATGCGGCTCCATGCTATTCCATTGCATGTTAAGTAGATTTGCATCATGTTGTTCCCTTTGTTTCAATACACTAGGGCCTTCAGATGGCTCGAGAGTCAAATGTTTTTATGCGTCCTTGACCTATAAACAAGATCCTTACAGTGCAACTCCATTGACTGTAGTTCTTCTCGTTAAGCTTACAGTTGGTGATGATCTGATTGTGAAATTTTGTGGTTGGCTGTGGAATAGTAGGTACAGATTCTTTCCTGACTGTCATTGTTGTTGACAAAGATGAAGATTTCTATGGAAAACATTTCAAAACAAAATAGATCGCATCAAATGTAACCAAAGGTGTTCTGTGTACTGCTACTGTATCTGCGGGTCAGTAGCACCAAGAGAGGAGCACAACTGATGTAGGATGTATTAGGCTTTATTTTATTTGTTTTTGCATTATTTTTATATTTAGGGACCTAAGCGCAAATTATCTAGTTAATGTACTTAGTCGTAAATCTTTTATGCTTTTCTTTATTTTAAATTTTATTTAATTCCGAATTTTATTGAATAGGATTTTATTTCCATTACTTGTGGGTCAAGTCATGTAGTCCAATAAAAGCCAGCCTTGGGGTCTTTGTCCAAGCAGCTGATTATGATTTGAAAAATTGATTATTTCGGTTTATCTTGTTTGTTCTTACGTCAAGATGTGTTCCACATTAACAACTCCCTTTCTACACTTCCAAAGTGTGTGGGTTCCTATACACACGTATCTAGGGTAAGGGTGCCCCACTAGGTTCAATCTTTGTGAACTCCATTGTCTATTTATGATTGTCTTGAAGTAGAAGGATGTAACAACCCAGTATTGCACAAGAAGAGATGAGATGATTGTGATCTCCCTAGAGAGAGGAGACCCCTCCTTTTCCGTACGATGAGGTCGCCAAAGGCTGTACGAAGAGGGGAGAAAGGGTGTCTGGGACAAATACTTGCAAGTGAAGGACACTTCTGCCATTGTAAACCCAATGGAACTGAAAATGAAGGATAACGTGGCTATGTATGGAAGGAGACAACTTACCTAGGGTTCCAAGACCTAACCCCAAGAGGAGACAGACGGTCCTCGCGGTCCTCGTAGGGCTTCCACCCCTTTTGCTCTGATACCATGAGACAACTGGAGCAAACGTGTGAGAGAACCTTGTCCCTCTCCATAGTCGGGGTTTGTGCATATTCATATACAAAAGACATTACACACTTTACATATAGGACTCTGACCTGATTACATGATTTTCCATATACATATACTGATAACCCTAAAACTAGGAGCAGCCCTGCTTGGTTTCAGGGAAGCTGTACGCTGTCAGAAAGTTAAAATAAAAAAAACAAGAAGAGAAGAAATAAGAAGAGAAAAATTAAGAAATCCCCTCCCCCACCCCAATTGTTTGTTTCTAAATAAATGTATTGGACGAAAGTCTATTTGACATATAATTGTGCCCCTGGTACACATGAAACTGCTGCTTAGTTGTCATTTCTTTACTAGTTGATCGTGCATGAAGCTACTAAATGAATCACAAATCACAATCACTTATGTTTCTGATATGTATTTGCCTCTAGGAATAAGCTTTTCAGATGATTTGTAAAGCCCTTGATTTTAGACATGGGAATTAAAAATAAGTATGCAGACTACATGAGAGTAGCAATTAAATTCGAGAAATTTGACCAATGAGTAAAGGGTAGAGTGTGGGTTGAGGGTGAAGGATGAATTTCAACAACAGTGGCTACTAGTCTTCATGAAGTACTGGATTCATTTGATTACAAAGACATAAACTTGGAATGGCTGAGAAGATCATAGTATGAACAATACTTATTTGAAGATGCAACATGGTAGCACTTGCTTCGTCTGAGAGAGTCTACTATGCAAACCACCTGATAGGTAACCAATTCCGAAATAACCAAGCTCACAGTCATACTCTCTTCCTGGTCAATACCCCCGGGCTGGATATTGATAACTAGACTGACTGAAACCCTAACGGTCCGGGCATCTGTGTCTTCATGCTAATAACTGTGAAACACAAAGCAGTTTTGGGAAGCGTAGGGTTGCACAATGTGTGCACCCTCATATATATAAAACTGAAACATTTACAGAGAGGTCCACATATAATATGGAAATAACAAAACAACTAACAGAATATATAAAACAGGAATATATGTTAACACTCCCCCTCAAGTTGGAGCATAGATATCAATCATGCCCAACTTGTCCGCCAGTGTGCAGAATTGCTTCTTCGCCAGCAGCTTGGTGAAGATGTCAGCAACTTGGTCTTCAGAACGAGTGAAGGGAGTGCAAATCTTGCCAGTAAGAATGGATTCCCGAATAAAATGACAATCTACTTCAATGTGTTTAGTGCGCTCATGATAAACTGGATTATTAACAATGAAGATAGCAGCTTTATTATCACAGTGCATAGGTATAGCAGAAGAAGAGTCAACCCCGAACTCTTTTAACAGAGAGCGCACCCACAACAATTAACAGGCAGTATGGGCCATGGCCCTATATTCAGCTTCAGCACTGGACCTGGCCACAACATTTTGTTTTTTACTCCTCCAGGTAACAAGATTACCTCCAACATACGTACAATACCCAGAAGTAGATTTTCTGTCAACTCTGCTGCCTGCATAATCAGAATCAGAAAACCCTTCAAGAGAACAATGTCCATACTTCCTGTATTGAAGTCCCTTGCCAGGAGACTTCTTCAAATATCGTAGAATCTGACAAAGAGCATCCCAGTGACACTGTCTGGGTTTATCAAGGTACCTGCTAAGAAGACCCACTGCAGTAGAAATGTCAGCTCTGGTGACAGTCAAATAAATGAGTTTACCAATCAGCCTCCTGTACTTTTTATGATCAGCAAAGAGAGGAGGAGAGTCATCATCCCAATTTACATTAGGATCTAGAGGAATATCAGCAGGTCTCGCTCCCAGCATACCAGTCTCCTGCAGTATGTCTAGGACATATTTTCGCTGAGACAACACAAGAGCATTAGAGTTTCTGGAAACTTCTATGCCCAGAAAATATCTAAGTTTGCCCAAATCTTTGGTAGCAAAGTGCTTGCCTAGATGAGATTTAGTAGCATGAATACCAAGAGAATCACTGCCAGATATGATAATATCATCAACATAGACAATCAAAATAATAATACCAGCTGAAGTCTTCTTGGTGAAAACAGAATGATCCACCTGAGATTGCAGAAACCCAAAATCAATCATAATTTTGCTCAATTTATCAAACCAGGCACGGGGACTCTGCTTAAGCCCATAAATAGACTTCTTTAACCTGCAAACTTTGTGAGACTCCCCCTGAGCAACAAACCCAGGAGGTTGCTCCATATAGACTTCTTCTTGTAAATCACCATACAAGAAGGCATTTTTCACATCTAGTTGCAACAGTGGCCAGTCAAGATTAACAGCAACAGACAGAAGAATTCTGACAGAATTAAGACGAGCAACAGGAGAGAAAGTCTCAAAATAGTCAATACCATAAGTTTGGGTGTAGCCTTTAGCAACTAACCGTGCCTTCAGCCTTTCAACAATGTCGTCAGGTTGATATTTCACAGCATACACCCATCTGCAACCTACAAGTTTACACTGAGGTGGATCCACCAACTCCCAAGTATCTCGTTCAGCAAGAGCCAACATCTCCTCCTTCATAGCAGACAACCATCCAGTACTCTGTAGAGCATCCTGGATATTCTTTGGAACAACAACAGCAGATAAGGCATATACAAAATTGCTAGAATGGACATTCAGATGATCAGTAGAAACAAACTGAGCAATACTGTGTGATGTGCGAGAACGAGTACCCTTTCTAAGAGCAATGGGTAAATCAAGATCAGAATGTACCTCAGGTGTAGTAGAACCTTCTGGAGGTGAAGATTGGTTTTCATGGGGGGTTTCTTGAGTAGAAGGTGCTATGTTCCTGCGTTGATAAACTATAAGAGGAGGTTTAGCAGCCTCAGTAGTGACTTTATCAGTAATATCAGGCACACAATCAGTAGTAACAGGTAGAGGAGAGGCAATAAGATCAGACTGTAAACTGTCACCACAAGTAGAATAGTAAGGGGTATCCTCAAAGAAAACTACATCACTGCTAGTATACCATTTTCTTGCAGTAGGGCTGTAACATCTGTATCCCTTCTGGGTACGAGAATATCCCAAAAAAATGTACTTCTCAGCACGAGGAGACAGTTTATCAGAAGCAGGTCCAAGTAACCTTACAAAACAGGTACATCCAAAAATCCGAGGAGGCACAGTAAATAACTGAATACCGGGTTGAAGAACTTGAATAGGTATTTTGTTTCCAATCACAGATGATGGCATTCTATTTATCAGAAAACAAGCAGTCAATATAGCCTCAGGCCAAAAAGAGCGAGGAACATGTGTATGCATCATAATAGTTCTAGCCACCTCTAACACATGTCTATTTTTACGCTCAGCCACACCATTTTGCTGAGGTGTATAAGCACAGGAGGTCTGATGTATTGTACCCACAGATTTACAAAAAATATCTACATCTTTTTTAACAAATTCCAGCGCATTATCAGTACGGAAAATTTTGACAGGCACACCATATTGTGTTTTTATTTCAGCAAAAAAGAATTTGATAATAGACAAAACTTTGGACCTACTTTTCATCATAAACAACCAAGTAGTCCTTGAAAAATCATCAATAAACAGAATAAAATATTTATGACCAGATAGACTCGGCACATGACAAGGTCCCCATACATCAGAATGCACTAGATCAAACATATTTTTACTGCTAATATGACTGCGTCTAGGATAAACAGCTCTAGTCTGCTTTCCGAGTTGACATGACTCGCACTGAAAACTACAAATGCCAAGATCAGAAACTAAATGTCGAAGCTTTTCAGATGATGGATGGCCCAGCTGGTAGTGCCATTGTAATGCAGAAACCGAGGTAGATAATGCAAGAGTCACAGTTGCTTTAGCTGCTTTTGGCAAATGATCCAGGTAGAAAAGTCCATCAGCACCTTCATACCCCCCACCAATCTTCATCCTCGTGCGAAGGTCCTGAAAAACACATGAATCAGGAATAAAAGTCAGACTACACTGTAGGCTTCTCAATATCTTGCTGACAGACAACAGATTCAAAGGAAATCTAGGCACATATAAGGCAGATTTCAGCAGAAAGTTAGAAACAATATCCCCTACTCCAGATACCGCGGATTTGGAACCATCAGCCAGCATAACAGATGAGGGTCGAGCACAAGGTTGAAAAAAGCGTGAGGCGTAACGAGGCGTTTTTGCCTCGGCGAGGCGAGGCGTAAGCCTCAAGGCGGTCGAGGCGTAAGCCTCAGAATGTACCGAGGCGTATGAATAAATAAATAAAAAATATATATGTATCATATATGTATATCTAATATGTCTATATATACAAGTAATATATATATATAAGTATATAATTAAATAATCAAATCACGAAACAGTATAGCACTGACGTGTAGCAGCAGCAACTTGGCTAGCAGCAGCTGGATTAGCCACCACGGCCACCAGCAAGGGCTGGAGCAGCCTAAAGATTGATGTTTCCTGGTTGCCTGGAGGTGGAGATCTTCTATTTGAATAAATACCACTTGGGCTGGGCCCAATAGCAGTCCAAATAGTACAACAAACCATCAGTTTTAGGTGGCAGACAGAGGCTTACGCCTCAGTTACGCCTCAACGCCTCAACGCCTTTTTACGCCTCTTGAAAAATGAGGTGTCCGCCTCTGCAAAAGTGACTGAGGCTTAAGCCTCGGGGCGTCCCTGAGTGCGTCTCAGGGCGCGCTTTTTTTTCCATGGTCGAGCAGGTTTATATAATTTGTGAAACAGTGATCGATTTCCAAAAATATGTGAAGAGACACCGGAGTCGATGACCCACTTAGTATTACCAGGAGTAGAAGAAGAGCTCAGGAAGGCAGTGTCATAACCAGAATAAGCTGCGGCATGAGCTCCACTAGTCGAAGCTGTAGACGACGCACCAGCACGCTCAAGAAGAAGACGCTCCACCTCAGCACAGATGTATTCAGCAGTCGCACCCGAGGAGGCAGAGTCAGTAGGCTGAGTCGTTCCTTCTGATGCAGTAGTAGTGGAGTCAGCAGCTGCATTGGCCCATGCCGGCTTACCATATTTTTCCCAGCATTTTTCCTCAATATGGTTGGACCGGCCACAGAAGGTACAAAGGCGCTGTCCTGACTGAGGACGCGCACCAGCAGTAGGGGCAGTAGAAGAGGCTCCACGACCAGGAGCAGCCCGTCCTCGTCCTCCACCCAGGGGAGGACGGCTGTCAGTAAAGCGACCACGGCCACGACCACGACCACGACCAGATGCTGCAGCAAGAGCCGAAGAGTCCCCAACATCAGTAGTCAGAGACGATGAAGACGAAGGCAAACGCTGAAGACGTTTGTAGGCACTCTGTAGTGACGGCAGAGGGTCACTGGCTAAGATCTGGTCCACAACTCCAGCGTAGGACTCGGGCAGTCCACAAAGAAACTGGACTAACTGCAGCTCCTGGCGCTGACGCTGCATGGTAGCCAGGTCCGTGGAGAGAGGGTGATAGGATTCCAGTTCACCCCACAATCCAGTAAAGTCAGAGAAGTAATCCGCAATGTCCGTCCCCGTGAATTGTATACGTCCCAGCTGCTTGGTGATGTCAAACACCTTCTTGGGGTTCTGACTATGCGAGTATGTATCGGCGAGCTGATCCCACATCTACTTCGCCGTAGGCAAGTGAAGAAGTGTGACGCTAATCTTCTCAATGCTGCTGTTGAGAATCCAGGTCATCACAGTCGAGTCGTCACGAACCCAGTCGTCATACGCCTTCACATCTTTAGCATCAACGTCCTCTGCGGGTACTGGCGGACCAGCACGGGTAAGATGTGAGTACTTGCCCTGGGATCTGGCATAGATCGTCATGGAGCACACCCAATGTGGATAGTTGCGCCCATCAAGCTTCACAGTAGTAACCTGACGGCGGAAGTCATCACTCGAGGACGCCATGTGAGCAGTAGGCACAGAAGTAACAGGTACGATCAGGTAGGAGACGGTCTACGCCGTCAGACAGGCACAACAGGCACAAAACAACGGAGAAGACCTCTCACATACGGTCTACGCCGAAGCGCAGAACAGAACCCGGTGGCACAACGGCCTACACGGGCAGGCAGGCAAAAAGACCGAAAAAGCGGTCTACGTCACACCAACTTCAAGCCACCGGACCGCTGCAGAACTTCACGGAGCCAACGTACCGGCGGCTATGGACCGCGGAGGTTCACCGGCCCCCTGCAGCGGAGAGGGCGCCCGACCCTGGCGGCGAGCCCGGCGGCTGCGGGCGGGCGGGCGGGGGGGGGGGGAACCGGCCGGCCGGAGAAGAGAGAGAAGGGTGGGAGGGTGGCGGCCGGATCTACTGCTCTGGTACCATGTGAAACACAAAGCAGTTTTGGGAAGCGTAGGGTTGCACAATGTGTGCACCCTCATATATATAAAACTGAAACATTTACAGAGAGGTCCACATATAATATGGAAATAACAAAACAACTAACAGAATATATAAAACAGGAATATATGTTAACAATAACGAAACTAAATAACAAATTCAAATAAAGTACTATAAGACTTGCTAATTGCTTCATGTAATTAACAAAATTTGAAAATAATTAAAGATACCTAATCGAGCTCTCTTGGGGGATTCTGATTCTGTCCTGCATTACCACTAGGCATGTCTGATCATGTACTTCGATTACCTAGCTACGATTTTAAGTAAGCCCTAGGTAGAGCATAGATCTACCTCTTGAAATTGCTACTGTTATTAAGGCAGTGAACAAATACATTTGTGATGTGATGTAGTGGACTGCTTCTATAAGATAGTTTGCTGATTCACTTTGCTGCTGTGTGAGATAGGATGAAGATTCTCATGTAATAGATATCTTGGGGATTTTATGGATTCCTTTTTTCTGTTTGGATGTGCCGATATCCATTAAGGAACATCATGTAGGGAAAAGCCAATGGTTAGTCAGACCAGGAGTACTTTTGCATGAATAAGCAGTAACGGAGGGCATAGATGGGATGATGGCAGAAATCAATGGGCTGGAAAATAATCTCCATATTGCCATTCTAAATGATCTCCAACGAATATTCCCTGTAAGGAGGCTATGTTGGATGGAGATGAAAAATATGCGGATACTCCAAAATAGGTGCTGTACCCGTATCCGATACGTATCGGATACCAATACTCCATGGATACACCTAAATACGTATCGGATACCTCTCCAGCCGTATCCCTTTTTTTCTACTTTTTTTTGCCTGGATACAGCCTGGATACGTTTTGGATACGGCCCGGCCCATTTAAGCCTTTTTTTTTTCGTTTTCAAGACCTTTTAACGGATTGACCTGCATTTTTACTGATTCTCTGTGCAAATCAGTAAAATGGTTCCTTTGGCTTGTGCGATACATTTTGAAGCTTGGTTTTGCTTCAGTCCACGCCATATTTCTATTGTTGTGCGGCTTGTGCCTCATCTTCACCAATGGGCTATTGGTGGTTAACGTACAACCTTTGTGCCTCATCTTCTCCAAAGGGATTCAATTTTCTATTGGTGGTTATAGACTCTAGCCTCTGAATTTCTACCTTAACTCTTTTTCAGAATTCTATTTTGGCATTGTCTTTGTTCATCCCTTTTGAATGTAAGCCTCTCTAGCTTTCTCTATTTTTTCTGTTTAGTAGTTCTGATTTTCTCACCGTGTCTTGCTGTTAATATACCTACTTGTCTATAATTGCCTCTGTTGTTTCATATTTCAGTTCATTTTTTTTATTTTGGAATTTGGATATAATTCTTGTATACATAAATATTTAATTACTTCTTATAGACGAAAGAAGATGGTTTGGTGTCACAGATGACATGACACACTTTACAACACAATTAAATGATACATAAAATGTGAATGGTTTAGAATATGATTTTGTGACGTCTTTTTATAACTTCTATCTGACATTAATATGAATGAAAGATCCCTTTTTTATATCATTGTTCGATACTATGGAATTGGTTTCCATTTTCTTTAGATATATTGTGATTTATAAATGAAATTTGACTGCCTTCATCTATTTTTAAAATAAATATACTATTTATTTTTGAAAATATTTAAATAAATATTAAAAAAAATTCAGTATCCATGCCGTACCCGTATCCTATTTTTTCAAAAATTTTCATATCCCCGTACCCGTACCCGTATCCAAAACGTATCCGTATCCGTGCTTCCTAGGTGATGTGATGTAGTGGACTGCTTCTATAAGATAGTTTGCTGATTCACTTTGCTGCTGTGTGAGATAGGATGAAGATTCTCATGTAATAGATATCTTGGGGATTGTATGGATTCCTTTTCTGTTTGGATGTGCCGATATCCATTGGGGAACATCATGTAGGGAAAAGCCAATGGTTAGTCAGACCAGGAGTACTTTTGCATGAATAAGCAGTAAGGGAGGGCATAGATGGGATGATGGCAGAAATCAATGGGCTGGAAAATAATCTCCATATTGCCATTCTAAATGATCTCCAATGAATATTCCCTGTAAGGAGGCTATGTTTGATGGAGATGGAAAATATGTTCTTTCACAAATTCTGAAATAGCTTTTGGAGACTTGCCTTTATCATGAGACAGGGAAATGTATCTGAGCTGTTTTTTGGACAAGAATTGAACGTCCATGAACTCCTTGAAAGTTTCATGAAATTTTATGTCTCTGCAGGGGCCAACATGAAATCATAAATTGGGTATCAAGAAAATTTCAGATCTTGTCTGTCGACAGATGGACAAAACCAATAGAAATTTTGTAGATATGCTTTTTTGACCAAAAAGGCTGAGTCTCATTGAGATTCACAAAATTCATCTCTTAAATGGAATCAGTTTGAGGATGTATCTTCCTTTGTTTTGACAACAGGATAATAAATGGAGTGCAACCCGGACATCACGCGAACAGAAGATTCAACTCAAATTGGAAGGTAAGTTGTAACTTATATAGACGAACTATACAGTATATACACCCAACTATGTTGCCTGGTAGTGAATGTTGGGTTGTAAAGAAACAATGCATTCACAAGATAAAGGTGGAAGATATGAGTTATGTGTGGAAAGACGAGGAAAAATATGAGTATTATGCTTGAATTTGATTATATAAGAAACAAAATAAAAGTGGCTAGTGATGGGGACAAACTGTGAGATTGCTGCCATAGGTGGTTTGGACATGTGTAACAAAGACCTGTGTATATGCATCAGATTCTGATTAATGTTATTGAGTCAAAAAAGCAACTTGGGGGAGTGAATAAGGAGAGATCTAGAATTATTACATGCAATGAGAATTTGACGCCAAGCAAAGCTGAATGGAATAAGAAGCATCCATTTAGACAACCTCAACATGGTTGGGATGGAGGCTTCAATGATGACGCTGTCTGGCAATTCTGTGTATACTCTATATTTCGTATTTACTAGCCAATACAAGCCTGCAACCGACAGAGAGTTTTGAGGCTTCAGGATTTTCTCGTTGTTAATCCAATTTCGTTGCTATGGACATTCTATGAATATTAAGGTAAAATACATTGTTTTATAACAGCCCTAAAACTTTGTGCCGAATTTCCATATTTTGCATCTACTTTTTACGCAATTTTGTATCGTCATGGGTGGCAAAATGCTGTGAGATCTGCATGCTAAATTCTTCTGTTTGAAACCATCCTATGAAAGATAAGGAAAGTGCTAATTACCAATAAGCCAGTGTGAAAATCAAAGTTCTCAATCAATATTTCAGTTTACTTGAGACTATGTCATAAATAATACAAAAATTTGAAATGATGCACCCAAAATTTTGCATTCTTTTAGGCTGTTTGCTCTACCTTGAAGTCCCCGCTTTTGAGATGATCATCATGTATTAATTTAGGGAGCCTTTAATTTAAAAATTAGTGCCGCAGAGTCTCCAAAATGGATGGATGAATTGCACAAGCTTAAAAAGTCTGGATAAATTTTAGAGGATGCATCATGATGTAGAGTAATGCCTAGGAAAGTCTTAAGTTCACCTCAAGGACGAATATAGCAAGCATTAACAGTCAGAAAGGTTTTTCAGCTCACTTGGGAGCATACCTTTTGGAAGGGAAAGGACGACCAGGAAGGATGGGCATTTATTTAGTTATGACAAGCCACAAATCATTTTATGTTGGAAAACAATTACCAATTTCTAAACCAAACCAGACGACTTTTGATGTGGATTGGTTGGGCTTGAGATGAACCAAATTACTGAGGTTTCAAGTTGTTCTAGGGAAGACTGATTAGTATACTATATTCAAGGTTGAAGTTACCATGCAATACATTAGCTCCTTGTATATTTATAGGTGGATAAATGCTCCCAACAAAGAGATTCATTTGATTGGAAAACATGTCTTTGATCTTTACATAGAAAGATTTATGGTATGTGAAGTTTAAATGCATGTTCCATGAGTTCTAGCCAGTTTGATCAACCCCTTTGACCCAAAACTAGAGCAGTAGTCACCAATCTGGAGTTATTTCAAGCCCAGCCACACATATAAAACTCTCTATGTTGGTTCAGTTTGGTTTTGCATCTACCTCTAAATACAGGTGAACTTGTTATGTACTCTTCAAGCTCTTGAAGAAAATGCAAGAGGAACACTTTTTGTTTGATTTTTCTACCATCTATGCAGATGCATTGTCATCTAAACCTCAATATCATCTGTGTTGGGGGTCCACTACATGGATCCTTTCTTTTCTCCATATATTCTATTTAGGTTCATATTTGCACTATCTCATCACCTCTGTCCTACTCAATAACATGACTTCAATTTACTGTTGCACTTGCCAATTTACTGTTGCACGTTGAAATTATCTAAGGCGACACTCTCATTTTTGTCCAAGATATTTGCCACTTCAACTTATTTTCTGATATTGTAATTTCTAGTGAGTTCTTTTCTTGTTTTCCCACACATACATCACAATACTCTCATTTCTACTCATCTTGTGAATACATTGTCTTTCACAGTCAAACAATCACTACCAGTGTACCACACAACACAACTGTACTATGACTGTAACTACACAACTTCCATTTGATTTCAGTGGGATTTTAAGGTTAACAATATCCCGCTAGTGCTGGTTTCATCTGTTTTGTTGCGAGTCTGAGAGACATCCTCATATACTTCGCCTGCTATATGGATAATGGATCCCAAGTAGCAGAACTTGTCACATTTTGGTATATCCACTCTTTCCCACTTGTATGCATTTCCTTATAAACTTCTAAGTTGGCTAAAACTGTAACGTAAATACTCTATCAGAAGATATATCATAGTTCAAAATTTCGCCAATTATTTCGATTTCAATGGTGATCCGAAATAGAAATGGAGGTACCTCAGACTTTATCATACATTTTGAGAAATTGCGATAGAAATTCCGACAAATTTTAACAATTTCGATCAATTTCGACGAATTTCGCCCAATTTGGGCATGAATTTCAACAAAGTTCGACAATTATTTCTAAAAATGGCGTACGTTGACTGCTGTGTTTGTTATTAGCTGATTGGAGAGGAGATATTGCTTAGGGGGGTCTTGTAGCTTCTATCTAAGCCACATAAGCCCTTACCCAACCTAATCTACTATAATCTTTCACTACTACCCTATTGGATGAATAACTATAACTGTTATTCCAACAATAGGTGTTTTCCAAGTTGTAAAACTACCCAAATTAGGGAGTCTAATAGTTAATACTTTAGATTAACTAGTATCACAATTAATTGGTTACTTCACAATTCACATAGCAAAGTCACAAACATGTAACTAGTATCACTTTTTTTTTTCATGTTGAATAAGCAGTTGCAGCTTGTAACAACAAAGAGTATTTGGATATGATGAGGATGATCATTTCAAAGCTCTGGAGAGGCATTGGCTCATCTATCCCCATACGTGTACAGCCTCCACAGGTGTGCAACAGCTGATCGGATATGAGTCACATGATGAGGATAATATGAGTTTGACTCGATAAGTCAATCATATAACCCAACTTATGTTTGAAAAAGAACCATTGAGTTGGGGTAATGTGCTTAATCAGCCACCACACCTCTCTTAATCCAATTGTGTAAGCTGTAATAGGTTGTGCTTGAATTATTTTATAAGATAATTCCTTATGTCACCGAAATTAGCATCAATATCTCCATCGAAACAGTTCAACTTCTTTTCACTCACACATGTAGGACCTCGCCCCCAACATCAATATATGATTTTATTGCGTAAATAGCTGTATGGTTAATTAATTTGTTGTAGACTTGTAGTAAGTTGTGAGTCCCATAATACTCACTCACAAACCAACAATGCTTATGTACAACCTGTCATCCCACCTAAAGGTCCTACCATCCTAGACCATATTATTTTTGCATATATTTGTATCTTTAAGTCTATATATTGTGTTTGCAAACTATGATAACGTAATTCATTCAGTTCACTATTGAATTTGATATCAAATCCCCAGCGAAATAATTTAGCTTGCTTCACTCACACATGAGGATACCCCCACCCCCACCCCCCCCCCCCCCAAAAAAAAAAACACACACACACACACATATATCCAATATGATATATTATCGCATATTTGAGTAGATCTATACTAGTAGATCATTTTGGTGAAATATCATTAATTAATCCGTTCATTTGGCCGTTGAAACGCTTCTGTTGAAATTTCGTCAAAATTTCTGTTTCCACGACCACCAAAATGGCGTCGAAATCGGACATTTTCTTCCTTGAGATAGATGCTGATGTATATGGTGGAGAACGTTGATAGGGCTGATGTAAATGGCTTTAGTCCCATCCTTCTCAGGGGAGGTTGGAGGTTTGTGCCATTCCACAGAGGCACATCCCACCTTGATTTACCGACTTCCCTAGTTTAAGCCTGTGTAAGATTGCAACCTCTTATGGGGATCGGGATTCTGCCCCCAGGACGATACATCACGGTGTATGTGAAGAATCTGGAGTTCAGCTAGACATCCGTCTTACACCATTGTCTTGTTGGGGTTCCCTGGAGTCTGAAGGATTGTGTAAATAATACAAGTGAAAAACTATATCAAGAGGATGCACATGTTTGAAAACGTAGCCTGCAACTACAAGACTTTCAGTGCTTTTGTCCTTGTCAAAATGGAACAATATCCATGTGGATGATCTACAACAGTTGAATCTAGTGTCTTTTTTCATCTACCTTGTTCAACAAGATGTGCTTGATCTAGTCTTTTGGTGAAAAAAGGAGTCCTCTGTTCCCCAACGTGCTTATAGTGCTCTTTCCCCCTTTGGTTTCTGTAAAGTGTATCTTCGCTATTGTTCCACAGTGCTCAGGCGCCAGTCCAGGTGGGGTATAAATGAAAACTGTAAAGCATCAAGGCTTTCCTGGTGCCATATACTAGTATTGTGTAGTTATATTTATCGTTAGAAATGTAGAGTCACCTTGCAAAATATGTTATATTATATGATCACGGGCAGAAAGAACATTTAAACAAGAGATCTGTACACGCCATATCAAACGAAATTTCATCAACATCGTGACAGTTATTTCTTAGGTTTGATACTTTCAGTTAGATTAAAAATTCTACCTCTTGGATATAGGCTATGAGATACGTCTTGGGCTAGTGTGTTTATCGTAGATGTTTTGATACTTCTACCCGTCCTGTCCTAGCATATATCTCTTCTATCAGTTAGTCCGAGCTATAAAAATCAATGTTTGAGAATGGATGCCAGGTGAATTTTTTTATCAAATGTGTTTTTCTTTGTATAAACTTCTTTCATTGAATCCATTCGTACTACAGCATACGTTTTACACACAGGACTGTTTCTTTGCTTTTGAATGATCGTGGTAGTTATCTCTAATTGTGGACTGTCATCTGAATATGGTTCCTAAACAGGGATGCTCTTGTTTCTCGTGGTTCAAAAGTTGAGGACACTAAAATCTCGAAAGGAGCTGCTGGTGATGGCGAGTTTGTAAATTTCTTGAAGAATATTCATTGTATTTTGTTTTGTGAAAACAATCATGTTCAGCATCATTTGTGGGTCGTAGAATAGCTTTTCTGTATTGGTGTTCTTAATGTATCATGAATGAGTTCGGTACTTGCTGTCGTGTATATACGAGAAGCCTATGGAAATGGCTCACTGGTTCCAAACAGTTCACTTTTGTATGTGATTCCTTTCCACGTCTTTACATGATCATTTGCTATAGTAAATACTTCTAATTGCGTACTTTCAGGAATGCCTATCGATGGCATGGTACATGTCACGGTGAAATTCATCCACGACAATGCAATCACACAACTTTGCTGGACACGAGTCATCAGTTGTTTTAGATTTGAGCGTAGTTCCATGCACGTGAATATGCTAAACGCAGTATCTAACTGGCCCAGATACAAATAGTTGAAAATATTGAACGTATAGCATACAAGTTTAAAACTATCGCAGCAATAGTTAAGAAAATGGATAAAAAATGAACTAGTGAAGATCAGATTTTATGTCAGAATTGTTATAGAGAAAATAGCGTCCTGCCAATAGTGCAAGTTTGTCCCTATGCTTTTTCCCTGAAGACATGTTTTGAGATACAGAAGTTATCTCGACTCAACTTCAACATGCCTCAGTCGTAGCTGCACAAACAGATTGATGAGCAACAACTGTTGAATGCAACAATAAGAAGAGGAGAAAAAGTTTGGTCACTTAAATTCCAGCCGTAGCTGCACAGTAAGTGTTCACAAAACAAAAAGTGCTTGTTTTCCCTAATCACCGCAATGGTATAATTAAGCAACTGACCAGATGTTTCTCTTTCCGTCTCACATGTTCACGCGTTTCCGAATTGAAACCATCAACGAATTAATTATGTTGTTTGCTGGATTTGAATTTGTCTTGGCACCTCTTTAGACCAAGTCTAGGACTAGATTCAGTAACTGGTCAAGTACATGCTTCAAATATATATATGTCAGGGACAATTTGAAGCGGCCGAATACAGTTTTGGCTGCTGGAGCACACTTTTTTATAAAAAAGTTCAATTACAGGAATGTGTCACTCAAATATAGGTGATAAAGATTTCATTTTCTCCTTTGTAGTTATTAGAGTCTATTTAATTTAATTTGTAGTTATTGGAGAGTCTATTTAATTTAGTTAGTTAAGCCTATTTGTATATGGACCCAGGTGTGTCTTGGTCCATTAGAGTTTAGTTTAAAGACCGTACACTTCTCCCTTCTCCTATATATAGGAGGGGATTCCTCTTATCAAATATATCACAAAGCCTTCTTTTACTTTACAACACGATATCTATGAGGATTTTCTTGCTATATTATATATTTGGGGATCTTTATACACTTCTTGAAGAGTTTGTGGACTTCTACTGTTGATATTTCATCTGAAAGTCTGTTACTATTATATGCTTATTGAAGAGCTTACTACAGGGAGCATCATGTCCACTTGCTTGTTTAAGCTGATGGTCTTCTATTCAATTACATAGACTCTACTTTCTACTTTTTTCCGTGCTTCATCTGCACATTAATATTGTCCGTGCAATGCACACATTGACTTTCTAAACTATGAACCAACACTCTCCAGATTTTCCTACTGTGAACCATCACTCTCTTGACTTTTCTACTGTGAATCAACACTCTTTGGACTTTCCTAATGTGAACCAACACGGTTTGGATTATTTTCAATGTGATTGACACTCTCTGAACTTTTGTACTATGATGCAACACTCTTTGGATAGTGATATATCGACTATGATGAAGACTTTGACGCCTTCTTACTATTGTTTACTACTACTCCGGATGCCACATCCTTTTGATCAAGAAGCTTCTGCTATATGTTTATGACCTGTACTTGCGACATGCTTCAGATTCGACCTGCTTGCATAATTTCTTTGGTTATCCACTTGAGGAGTATTTGTATGACATGTGCTTTATTGCAATCTTAATCGAGAGAAATATTTTTGTATGAGCTTGATATATCTTTTTATTCTGCTTCTTTGTCTGTCTGTTTGCAAGCTGACTTGGAATTCTCCCAAACTTCAGCTTGAGGGAGAGTATTAGAGATTCTAGTTAGTTTCACTAATTAAGTCATCGAAGTCTATTGGTATATGGGCCCAAGTATGTGTCTTAGCCCATTAGGGTTTAGTCTAAAGTCTGCATGCTACTCCCTTTTCTTATATATAGGAGGGGGATTCCTCTTATTAAATATATCAGAAACTCTTCTTTTACTTTACAATAGTAGTGAAAAAAGAGATTAGAGGCAATTCCACAAGTCCTAGGCCCACTCTGACCTGTGTGCATGCGCAATCACACATGTGTGAATCACAATTCCCTCCTCTAGTCCATGTGAACACTTACTTACAAACCTTCCCATAAATAAGGTCTGGTTCCATTTAGGGGATAAAGAACCCCCTCTGCAGACACAACACAACCGACCAATCACACTACCAATTTTTGCAATAATTAGACTTATATTTTTCAGATCTAATAACCCCATAGAGTTTAATAATAAAGCATTCATTGAAAAACCGATGTCATATTATGTTATTTGATAATGGTACTTTTGCGGACGGGGTTGCAATCATTCCAAAATAGTCAAAGTCAATTAAAAATACTTAATAATTAAAATAAAATTTCTTTTTCATGATTGAATGAATGTTTTTCGTGTTTACAACATGGCCCGATGGTAAACTTGGAAAAGATACACAAGGTCACTAACTTACAACTATACAACCCTTTGACATTAGGAATTTCTCTCATGAAGATGTCGTGGTAAAACTTGTTCATTGTATCATCATCAAAGTAATACAATCAAGTGCGGATGCAAGATTTTGGCAGTCCACCTACTATACCTAAAATCATAACATTGGACACACAATAATTGCAAATCAGTTTTGCACTAGTGGTTAAACCAATGTAGCTTATATACAAAAAATAAAATGTTCTTGGAAGGACACATATAAAGAATGTAAACATGTTATTGTTACACAAAAATCATGTCATAGAAAAGCTTAGTATTTTAGCATGAATTCTTCCATTATGATTTTTAATCAACAACATTCAAGATAAGTTACAAGATATTGCCATTTCCATATGACGAGTCACTACAACAAAATTGCCCATTAGTGGCATTTATTCAAGTGGCATTTATAAAAAAAAGCCACTATCTTTCTAATATACATGCATTTTTAATTAAAATGCCTCTAAACCACCTATTATAGAGTTTCTAAAAAGGACATAACATTAAATGCATTTTTAATTTTAATTAGTGGCAATCTTAAATTGCCATACCAAATTAGAAAGTAATTTGCTAATACAATATTGAATTCCTGCTTCAAGTTTTCCCCTTCGTGCTCCAACAGATCACAATGATCGATCTCTCCGCTCTCTCCCTAATTCAACCCGACGATTGATCTCTCCGCTCTCTCCCTAATTCAGCGCGACTTCCTCGCTCACGAGCTAGACCAACGCGTGAAGGAGACAAAGTCCTGGCCGATCACACCCTAGCCTTGTTGGCGGATCACGTACGTCTGACTGGGAGACTGGTGGCGTGTGCTATTTTCCAGTTGCCGGCCGCGGAGTGCCAACTTTCCGGCCGCAGAGTGCCAAGTTGCTGGCGCCGGAGTGACACATTGCCGGTGAGTCCCAACCGAAGCATACTCAGGCATCGTTCATTCTTCCTCCTCTGCCAAATTTGGACCGAACCCAGAGAAAGCACTGCCGCAGACTCAATCTGCCCATCCGGCGTCGGCGAGCTTGAGTGAGGGACTCCGATCAATCCTCTTCAGGTAACCATCGCCACACCCTATTCTACAACTCCCTTATCTCCTTAGGGTGTTCGATCCACCCCATCTATCTACCCACAAACCAGGTTCATGCCACGAAAGCTAGACTTTCGGCCAGGCTTCTCGGCCACAGTTAGACCACGGAAACCAATCCCGTAGGAAACCATCGATCTTCGTTTGCACACTTCGCCCCTCCTTTAACACAGTTACCTGCTCTGTTCCAGCCATTTCATTAAAAAACTATTCTAAAACACCAAAAATGATTTTACAGACCTGTAATTTTGCCATGACCATCTTCAGTTATAGGTTAATCATCAATTTGAAGCCATGAATCAAAAGATTATAAAGCCTTTAATTACAAAAACTATGTAAGCTTTAGTCAATTAGGCTTCTTAAGTATATTTGGATCATCCATGTTCCTTGTTAGTGTTAGCATCCCTCTTTAGAAAAACATCTACAAAAGTATTGTTGCTTAATTATATGTGAAGGTGTTTAATATGCTTGTGATAGACATGATGGCCTTGGTTTTCTTTGATCTGGAACACAAGATATGCATATTTGGATGACTGAATGACTATCTTCACGTGGCATGCTTTGAGGATTACCTCCATATGTTATGTAATTCTATGATTCTATAAGTTTCTAGGAATGGAACATATTAGGGCTTCTTTAGAGTGGTCTTGTAGTCACCTATCTGCTGGTGAAAGTACATGTCACTAATTATATGTAAGTCTCAGGTTTTACAAGCCTAAATAAGATGTTGAACATAAATATGTCCCTTTGAAAGGGGGATTTGAAATAGAGTGCCCAATTTTTGCAATAAATAAAGAATGCAATGATAGGGAAATGAATGAACCAAGACATGGTACATAAAAATCCCACTGCGTGGCAAGGGTCTTCATACTATCATTCAAGACTCATTCTCAAGTTTGTTTTGTGGGGTGTTATGGGTAATATATAAACTTTCCTCTTATGCATAAAGGGGCAAGTAGAGATTAGAAGGGTTCATCAAGTTGTCTTGATTTGACTTGGTTATGAGTGGAATATTCTACCTATGAAAATTAAGATAATTTCATTTATGGGTTTCCCTGTGAGAGTTATAACATCCGCCATGAATCCTTGCATGGATATAGCAGTGTGGGTCCATCTTGTCATGACTCAATATCTATGTGGTTTGATTTGTTCAGTTGTTATATGTTGATGACTTAATCAACGACTGAGGTTCCCTATTGAGAAACCAAGTCCACTCTACTACCATTCATCCTCTTAGATGGTAGGTGTAGGTCTAGATATTTCCTCATTCTCCATGGGCCTCAAATGGGTGTGATGATAGGCCAAAATCAAGATCCTCAAATATTCCTCATCATGGATTATGTAGGGAGGAAAATAGTTGTCTTTTACATTTGTTATTGTGAGAGCTAGTCAAGATATGTTTCCTATCTTATCATTTGTATAAAGTCAGTGATTATTAATTATTATACCTTTATATATGGATTTTGTATTACATTATGATATTAATTGTGCCAACGTATTACTGGGAATCTAGGTATGTGCTGCCTAACAATCTTGAGGATCCTGCAACCTGTCTTGGCAGTTCTAAGAATTTTGTAGTTTTGAATCTTCCATGGAAAATATATCTACATAAAGATTATGTAATTCAATAGAATTCAACCATCTATAGCTGGGTTCAAGAAAAAGGTTTTTCAGGATCAAGCATAATTAGGCTTGATGTGGATGAATTTCTTTTGAGAAAGTTTGATCAAGTTGTCAATAATGGTTCGACATCACCAATAGCACCTTTGACTAGATGAACATATGATATATGTATTTTCAAAGTTTCCTGATAGATTGGGTTGCTGAGAAATCAGTGGGAATTGTAAATAGTTGTTGTTGATGCCTATGTAAGGCCAAGATCAAATATTCCCATGTTAGTATCAACCATGAAGACTTGACCTACAACATCTGCATTTGGGGAGAGCAACACATACATATTAGTTAGATTTTTGCTCTCTAAGTGTTGAACATCCAATGTCAGTTAATTGAAACATGAAAAAATGGAATAGTATGCCATTTTGTATTAGAGTTCTTATATGTAAAGAACTAAAGATGCATCTAGTAGCTGCTGCCAGTAGAAATTGGAATTAGATAATAAGCTTGGCGATATAAAAGCACAAACTAAGAAAAATCCATTATATTTATAGTAAAAATAGAAATGTTGCTTCAGATATTTTTTTGTAGTTTGCAAGCAAATACTTGACTCAAAAATGAAAAAATCAGTAGTAATACCAGGTGCATTACATGTGATCATTCAGGTTCAAGCAGAATTTTGATGAAAAGATGCTCAACATACATCACTTTTGGAAGGACCACAGACTTAAAACCATCAAGATGAATTTTGTCATGGCTGAAACATAAAAAATTTAGTAGAAATTGATTTCTTAAGGCTATGCTAAACTTTAGTTGTGAAACATATATAAGGCACACATTTGATAATGCATTATTGATTGATAAATAAGACAAATATTCAAGATTATGATATTTAATGACCCAAATATGTAACATATATGCTATAAGTTCAACTAGACTTCTCATTGTGAGGAGGAGGCACTATGATCTTTGGTGGGATGCTTTGGCTCATTGTGTAGATGAGATAGGCAAAGTGAACTTTGTGGGTTCATGGAAATCTCTTTGTACAACATTATATTCTGGATTTGATGGCTGAAGTTGAGAGAAGTACATTTCAGACTAATGGAGTGCAACATTAGCCAAAGCATAAATATGTTTATTTTAGGGTAATAACACTTGTAACCTATATAGAAGATTAAATGACTTAAAGAGACGATCTTTGATACTATTAGATGTAGTTTGGTAGCTATTTGGTCTAAGTTGTGCACAAAGTTGTAGTGTACAACCAATTTATCCGTGCATAAAGTTGTAGCGCACTTAGTCGTACTAGGCATTGATGGGCTTCTCTCCTTTGCCAAATAGTGCTTGTGAATAAGATTTAGACCTATCCCTAATATGGTTTGCTTTCCACTTGGGCCAATACAACTGAACATGTCTCTCTTTCATGTGCCAAGCAAGCTGCATGATAGACTTTGCAGTCATTGATACGTGTAGTCATTGATACTTTCTGGATGTATATGTTCTAAAGGTGTGTAGAAGGTGAGCTTGTAGAAGCTGAGGTTGTAGGTTTGGAAACCATGTTGGTGGTTTTGAGGTTTATGAATTCTCCTTTGATACTAGTGGATAGGACCCATGCTCCTGTTCATTTTCTGATTCAGTTCAAAATGATTAGAATGTGCCTGGGTCCTTATTATATGTTCTTTTATCCTTTTAAAAAGTATTTCAAACATAGTGTCATGTACTCATAAAACTAAAGAGGTAGGAATCTATCCCATTTACATATAGATCAGAGAATAATAACCTCACATAACTCATTTAGAAAATTTACAATTTTTAGATGAATCCTTCTTGTCATAAAATTTGTGGTACTATCAAAATAATAGGATGATAAGATATCTTGTAGTAGTGTTTTGATAAACACACAAGTACTAGACTATAGTAAAAATTTGGAAAGACACCAGTAACCTCTTTAAATAGGTCTCACACCTTCTATAGTAGTGCATGGATACTCCAAATTAAATAGGTCTCACACCTGTACAAAATAAGCCAGACACCATTAACCTCTTTGATAATCTAAAATATGAGTATTGATTCAAAAAATAGATAATAAGTGTCACTCATTGTATGAAATACCAAGATACATAAAATTATAGAAAATACTAGTTACTTCCTTGAAATTCTCAAAGAAGGATTAGTGAACATTGGACCAATTGCAAAGATATAGGACATGATCTACTCTATTAGATTTCTTTTCAAGCTATCATGTCCACCACAATAAAGTTGGTTATAACAAGCAATAAAAGGTTAACTGATGTTATACAACTTTTTCTAAAAATATATAACATCGTTATATGTACTTATAATTGGACTAATATTTTGCAGTCTCTGTCCACCCACAACAGTCACTATGAACTGGGACTCTATGCCAATGTTATTGTTCCCTAAAGAAGAACAATTGGACATCATCCTAGATGATCATTCCTTAAACCAACTAACCATACCCAAACATTGGCGTTTTCTAAACGGAAGACACTACAAGCCTGGTGAAGTGACCTAAATTTTGCAATTCTTCACATATTATCGAGGTTGAGTATGATTTGGCAAGAAATCTTATATCAAAATCCGGTTGGCGTGATTGGATTAGAAAGATGCTAGTGGGTCGTAGCGATAAGATTTTTCTTTGTCCAGTTGGCCATAATACCATCAAAGTTTAGATAACCAACATCAACAACGAGACCCCCGATCATCTACGGGGTATGAGTGCATGATGGAGGAAACCAACTCACACAAATTTGATGATGAGGCACATGTTATTTCAGATTCGTCTAAATACAGTGAGGAGCTCCACGACATAGCACAATCATCAAAAAGACCACAGTAGGTCCAATTAACAAATATAATTGTCCTAACAAAAAATTTGTGTTTACACTTTTTGTCTTAAAGCAATCAATCCTCATAGCTTCTTTCTTTTCTGAACTTCAGGAGAAGATCGCCACAATGAAAAGGCCTCGAAGTTACTGATGCATGACCATGTTGGTGTAGTATTTAGTTGTCTATCTATCTAGACTTGTCTATATTAATAGTTATTTTAATTATGCACATGTTTAGGATTACACCAACCCCTTTGTTTAGTTACTATTTAGGAATACACCCCTGTGTGTGGATGTAAAAAGAGATTAATGAATGGAACTGAAAGTTGCTACATGAATGCTTATAACTGAAGTGTGTATTCCCATGAATGTTCCAAATTCACAAATCCATCCTATCTAATGACACATTTGAAACCCAACAACAAAAAGAAATATGCATATCCTATTATGTTAAAAATTACTGATAAATTTCATTATAATTGTTCTTTTATCTTTATTATAACTATGTTCTTTTATCCATATTATAAGCATTTCAAAAAATGCTTGGGCACCCACCTAGTCAGATAGGCTCACGTGAACTTCATTTGTATGATTACACTAGTATTTTCTCATATTGTATAGTCTTTTTTAATATGACATACTTACTCATATGTTATAGATTTTACTATTTTTATAGAATGGATAAGTCTTGGATAGAAGAAGATGACTGAATGGGCAGTAAATACTTATGTGGAGTATCAAAAATTTTGGATTTCACTTTTGAACATTCATCGATTAGAGACAAGATTGTATGCCCATGTAGAAAGTGTGCTAATGTATACTAGGTCACCAGAAAGACTGCATTGAGCCATCTATTGTGGCATGGATTCTTACCAAGCTATATTTCTTGGACTTTTCATGGTGAAGATTCCGATGTTCAAATGGATGCTCCTACTGATCAGGAAGATTTCCTTAATGCTGAAAATTTACAAGATATGTTGCATGATACTTTTCCGAGTTTCAGTGAAGACGGAAATATAGAAGGAGTGGAGCCATCTAGTGATCAACATTTCAATACTGACAAATTTTATATCTTGTTAAAGGATTCTGAGACAGAATTATATCTAGGGTATAAGAAATATAGCAAACTTGCTTGCATCCTAGAATTCTATCACCTAGTTTGTCTTAATGACTTGAGTAAGAAAGCATCATCTATGTTTCTTACGTTCTTTTAGAAGATGCTACCAGAAGGAGAACAATTACCTAATTCATTTTATGAGCTAAAAAAGACGATTACGGGGTTGGGCTTAGATTATGTGAAGATTTATGTTTGTCCAAATGGTTGCATGTTGTTTTGGAAGGATTCTACTGATAAATACGTCTGTGATACATGTGGAGCATCAAGATGGAAAATGATTACAATCCCAGATGATGATGATGAGCTTGCAAAAAACCCTAGAGAATACCTGTCAAAGTGCTCAGACACTTTCCACTTATACCCCGCCTAATGTGGTTGTTCATGTCATCAAAAACCTCTTCCTTAATGAGGCGGCATGTAAAAGAATATGAAAAAGATGACAAGTTAAGACACCCAATAGATTCACCTGCATGGAAAACATTTGATGTGATGCATCCAGAATTTGCTGCAGATGCTAGAAACATTCGATTGGGACTTGCAACTGACGGATTTAATCCTTTTGGGACAATGAGTACTTCTTACAGTACATGGCATGTTGTGATTATTCCATATAATTTACCTCCTTGGTTGTACATGAAGCAACCATATTTTATGTTGTCCCTACTCATTCCTGGACCAGATTCACTCGAAAATATAGATATGTACTTGCGTCCATTGATTAATGAGTTGAAATAACTATGGGATACTGGTGTACATACATATGATGCTGGAACTAAGGAATTTTTTCTGATGCGTGCTTCTTTATTATGGACTATTAGTGATTTTACAGGATATGCACATCTATCGGGTTGGAGTACTAAAGGCTACAAAGTATGTCCTTATTGTAATAAAGATACTATCTCACATTGGTTGCCACATAGCTGTAAAGTTTTCTACAGAGGACACCATAGGTTTTTGCCAACTAGTCATAGATTCCAAAAAGAAGCAAAGGTATTTGACGGTGAGCAAGAATTTAGGTGTCCACCTAAACCTCCTTCTGGAGCTCAAATCTTGTCACAATTGGAGGACGGAAGAATTGTAATCGGTAATAAAAGGCCAAGAGGTAAGGATTCAACACACAATTGGAAGAGGAAAAGCATATTTTTTGAGCTACCATATTGGAAAACTAACATTGTAAGGTACAATCTCAATGTCATGCACATTGAGAAGAATATATGTGAGAGTATTGTTGGAACATTGCTAGGTTTGAAGGATGTGTATTTGCTGAGTTTTACATATCCAGATGCTAGAATTGCATTCGGTCGAGTCTCTGAGGTTGACCCCATGAAAAGGGTGGGAGGTGCAATTTTAGGCTCATCATTTGTTGCTATTTTTGTAGAAGTTGCTTTGTTAGGCAACGATCCTCTAGTGAGACCTTATGATCAATATCAATCTATTGATGATGTTGTTGGCAACGTCATAGCATGGCTAAAAACATATATGTTGCCAAGGTGACCATAAAGTATTGCTTATACTGTTACATAATTGAAAACAAAAGTAGTATATAAAGTCGTTTCCATTTGTTGCAGGACATGAAGTTTAAAGTTAATTGCATTCTTGGATACTATCTAAAGAGAGGAGAGCTAAAGTTGTTTTTATTTAATCCAATTTTTTATTTGTACATGACGATCCAAATAATGGTGTTTCATGTCTATTGTCGTAGACAATGTCGCCAAATAACAATCCTATTTTGTTTTGACCTGCTTTTAATTTTGTTATGGAGAATCTTAGTATTATGGACGATACACACACTATGATTGGTTTGTGGTTTTTAGCTATGAGTAGTGTTTTAGCTTCTTGTTTGTGGGTACATATGAAAAATTTAGTTGCAAATGAGTTACGATTATTTGATCCATTTCTTTCCATTTTGTAATTACTCAACTAGTAAATGGGTTATTATGGTTTGGATATTCAAAATTTACAACTAATGTGGATGGGTGATGTGGATTGAATAATTCTTTTTGAATGTAAAAACTACTGCAGTAAAAGGGTAATTGTCCCTTTTGTATGACAGCCACACATCGTATACCATGATTTTTTGTTTCCCAACCTAAGCAGGTTTGATTCTGTTTGATAATATCTTGGAATGCAATTGCTTATATAAGCAAGAATGCATATTGCAGGTGCTTCATATTTGTGGGCTTCATATCCAACTTGCATCATGTCAGATCATGATATATTTCTTATGGCATATTAATTTTTCTTTCATTACTTGATCACATGCTGCAGGATAGCTTACTAAGTCAATATTTCTCTGTAATTATAGGGGCCAACTTTCATCATGTCAGATCATGATATATTTCTTATGGCATATTAAATTTTCTTTCATTACTTGATCACATGTTGTAGGATATCTTAAGAATGTAGGGATCAGGATTCTAGCAACCACACTACAATCTTGAAGCCCCACCCAACATTTTGATGAATCCTAGACTAGTTGGTGTAACATTTTAAATGAGGCTATATTTATATATTTTTTGGTTCTTTTCAAGGAAATTTGATATGCATGAATACTTTTTTGAAATCTTTACTTTGTAGGAAAGGACATATTTGTCAAATGGTTTGTGTCAGATGGCATGCTATTTTTCTCATCATTTGCATTTTGTTAATGATGTGAATTTGGAGGTAACCATGCAACCTGTAGGGGGTGTTGGATGTAGCATAACCTATCCCAATTTACTTTCCGCTTAGTTATATTTGTTGTTTATTATGGTATCAAGGAACAATGCATAAAAACTATTGTTCACCTAATTCCTTTTTTTGCTATTTTTGTAGTTGAAGGGGATAGTGAATCTATTCTGGAAGCTCTTCTTTCTGGCAAGGTGAGTGTTTTCGCCACGTTGATATATGTGGAAAGCAGCTTTCTTTTTCTCACCTAAATTTTTTGGTGGATCCCCTTTGCATAGTGGATGGGTATGTGGGTGCGATTAAGATGCTTTTAGTTTTTTGTTTGTTTGGTGTAGTGAATACAAAATACTATGTATCTAGTTGTCGTAGTTGTGCTAATAAGCTTTATAAAGCTTGTGTTTGTGGAAGTTTTCTAGGATGAAACATAAGCATCGAAAAAGTTTCCACATATGTTTCACTTCCATGGATCCTATATTCTATTTCTGTCATTTTGGTCTAAGAAGACTATTGCTTCACTTGGACCTCTTCATGTTGAAAGGCTTTCTGTTTGTTTGCGTACATAGAATTATTCAGTCTAGTCTTTCTACCTTCAGGATAGTGCCACTATGAGGTTTATGAGGAACAACCAATCCCTGCCATTCATTAGACTCAAAGAGTAAGATGTAGCTGTTTCACCATCATCTAAGGCATTTTCCAGTGCAAAATCATTTTACGACTAAAATTTTAAAAAATACTCAGACTAAAAACCACTAACATGACAAAGCTAGCTGACTAGATTCCTATCAAGTGCTTTTAGGATGGTTTATTTTTAAGAATGCTGCATAAGTGGTTTTGTTCATGCTTGGTTTTGTTTTCCAGGATATCTCTGATAGAAAGGATGGGTGTTTTGATAAGCTATCCTACACCAGTCCTGATCATTGTAGGAGCAAAGACTGTTGTCTTTCTGTGATGGTCATACTTTTATTCTCAGAGTAACAACCTTTTTGTTGTTGGAATGCTTGAACAGTAGTATTGTACCTTTAGACTTTGGGTCACTAGCGCGATGTGAACACAGTAATATCATGTGGATCATATGACCATTTTCAGGCTCGTGAGGCCGAGAGTTCAAGGTCACCAGTGCTCTTTGAATTTGTTCAGATGGGATTCAAAGAGGAATTGGTCTTACAGGCAATCCAACAAAATGGTACATGCTTACATGTTCTTGATGTATTGCAGCCTAGCCAACATTGGTTTCCAGTTTTTCTTTGGGTGGTTTTAAGGATTCCTGGATAAAGTATATTTCACTACTTCCCTTTGCTTTTTTGCAGTTGAAGGGGATAGTGAATCTATTCTGGAAACTCTTCTTGCTTATCAGGTGAATGTTTTGGCCATATTTCTGGATTCTTGGTTTTATTTACTAAGTATATGTTGTTTGATATCCGCACTTTGCAGTTGTGTGGTTATATTTAACAATGCACATTGGAGACATTTTATCATGTGTGATTATGTTCAGCTAGTGCTATTTGAACTGTTGGTGGCTCAATAATAACCATTATTATGATTATCTATAAAATTTTTGGTCTGCTACCTTACTACTTCCAACAACCTCAACTTCCATCCTATTGCATATTCACCCTATTCAATTCTCAGCCTTTTAATTTGTTTTGCAGTTGTGTGGTTATATTAATTTCTAATTGTCTTATGGTTTATTGTAGGGAACCGAGATTTCTTTTGAGGGACTGAAACACCGACTCTTTGAGGTTTCTCTATCTGATCTGCAGCAGGATAAAGATTAGTCATACATGAAGATCCGTCTAAAGGCCGAGGATGTCTCAGGGAAAAATGTTCTCACCAATTTCTGGGGCATGGATTTTACCACTGACAAGCTCAGATCTCTAGTCCGCAAGTGGCAAACTCTTATTGAGGCCCATGTAGACATCAAGACTACTGATAATTACACCATCAGATTGTTCTACATAGGTTTCACCAGGAGAAGGCCAAATCAAGTAAAGAGAACCTCTTATGCTCAGTCTAGTCAAATTAGATAGATCCGTAAAAAGATGACTGAGATCGTGGTCAACCAAGCAAGTTCTTGTGATCTTAAGGAGCTTGTCTTGAAGTTCATCCCGGAGGTTATTGACAAAGAAATTGAGAGGGCAACGTCTAGCATCTACCCTCTTTAAAATGTTTTCATCCGCAAAGTAAAGATCTTGAAGTCCCCAAAGTTTGACCTTGGGAAACTAATGGAGGTGCATGGTGATTATTCTGAAGACACTGGCGTCAAGGTGGATCACCCTGCAGAAGAGGTAGCTGAACCAGAGCCTGAGGTCGTAGGGGCTTAAATGTATCATTCTTGTAGTGTTCTCTCACATCTTAGTGACTGTATGAGAGAATTGCCAACTAGTAAAGTTTTGTAAGGATGTTTGTTAATTTATTTAGAAGCGATTTATTTGTAAAAAAATAGAGAAATATTGTATGAAAGTATATCAATCGTGTTGTATTCAATATAAGGGTCAAGGTAAAATGTCCTCCCCATGTAATTGTCATTTGATTATAAATAAAAAATATTCATACTTTTGGAAAACTGAGTTCTGCTGCAATTGGCATTCAATTAGAAAACTTGATAATGAACTAAAAATTGAATGACTAAAAACCATAAAAATGTAGTAATACAGAACTAGTATGTCATTAGTGGCTTTTTTATACATCATTACACTAATAAAGAATCATTTCATACACCAACATAATACAAAATAGTGGCATTTATATAAAAGCCAATTGATGGATAGTGGCTTTTTTATAAATGCCAAATGATATTTTAGTGGCCTTTATTTGGCATTTATTGGAAGCCACTAAAGACAAATGTTTTGTAGAGTTTACAACTCATGCCACTATCTTTCTAGTGGAATTGGTACTAGAGGAATTTTTTTAAGTGTCAACAAATGCCACTAAACATGTTTAGTGGCATTTTTTTAGTGACATTTCTAAAAGGCCACTAATGGGCATTTTTGCTGTAGTGTGTGATACGGTGTGCCAAATGATAATGGTCACTTCCACATGAAGCACGATACCAACCACTTCCATGTGAAGCTTGATACCAACATTACTTATGTTCATGTTTCCTGAACATTTATATAATAAATACAAAAGACTAATCAATATGGAATGGAGTATCTCATACAACTATTACAGCCAAAAGTACACACGAAAAGGATACATATCGATCAATATAGGCAATACCATTAGTCATGTAAACAAGAGGGAAGCATACCTTTTGATTCAAGTGTAGTGATCAAGTATGATTTTGAAGTCATAGATTGAGTAGATCATTAAATAGAAAATGACGGGTCGTCAATATCTCAGTAAATCATTGGTCGACATTGGGATCACGCGACTGGGAGGGATCCATTCCACTTGTGTGAAAGAGAGAGAGAGAGAGACAAAAAGAGAGAGAGAGGGAGATGCAGGTTAAGGACCATCGATCATTGGTCTTGGTCAATTGTTGATAGGGATCCAATGATCCCACTTAGTCATGCTCGCAAGGAGATGCCCGATCAAGGTGTGGTAGCATGAAATATATATTCCATTGGGGAAATAAGGGAAAGGGAGGAGAGTATTCTAGGACTAGAGAGAGTGACACTAGGATTCATGGTGGAACTACAAACTAGAGGGTAAGGTTTTTGTAGGGTGAGGTGGGATGGGGTTTGGACTCCTAGAGCTAGGATTTTGGAGCTTTGAGAAGGGGACAACTGTGTGGTTCAAACTTTGTGCCCAAGTCACCAAGGGTGATTAATTCATGCATCAATTGGGGAGGAATGGTGGGAGTGAGAGGAAGAAAATGAAAGAAGGGGGGAATAGTGTGCCGTAAGGGTAGGGGAAACAGTGGGCCACAATGGTAAGAGATGGTGAAAAAAGATTGAAGTATATTTCCCTACTTATCCTCAACATAGGGAGGAATACAACATCATCATTGTTGGATCTTGATCCATAAGTCATTGGGTCACGACGTGGGTTGCGATTAGTGCACGAGCCTAAGGGTAGGTAAGATATGCTAGTTTGAGGGGCTCCAAGGCCGGTTCAAGGGGTTACTACCCAGTTCAAGGGTGCCATAGGCGGGTTGGGTGAAATGGGACACACCCAAGAAGGAGAAAGGGAGAACTAAAGAGGGGGAGTTGGGATAGAACTTCAGAAAAAAAATAACTATTGACAAGAATCTCTGCTAATTACAAATTTTGACCATAGCCTCCCACAAAGGAGCAAAACATGTAGAAAAGGTCTCAAATATAAATAGAAAATATGATCAAGTAATTAACAAATTGTTCAAGAACTTTTCTAAATTAGGTTTTAATGAAATAAGTGGCATATAATTGATCCAAATCATGAATTTTCATTCTAGAGATCATCATAAGGTTATTGATAATGGAAAATATCAAGATTGAGAAAACTAGAATTTTGAGGGGAAAAAGAGTAACTAGGTCAAGTCAAAAAGTGCAGAATGCACTTCATCACATCCTTCCCACCTTATAAGAATTTTTGTACTCAAAATTCCAATATTATGAAAAACATTCATGGGTCTCATACCCCACATCATTACTCTAAACATAAATATCATTAGGTCACATATAAACTAGTCACTTAATTGACAATTCAAGTTCACAATTAGGATCAAATTGGTCTATCAAAAAGATATTAACCTTCAAAACCAAGTACATAAATTTTGTTTCAAATATAGACGTGAAAGATTTACATCAAAGTAGAAGATAAGTGGGCAATAAGATACACCATTAGTCCTCTCTGGATGGCAAAACTACTCCCCTAGAACACTACATCCATACAATTGGGATCCATAAAATTACTATTCATAACTTTTTGGGCCCTCTTTAGAAGCTCCACAACTTCAAGTGCTACGAATACAAAAGTATAGAATCAAAAAGGGATGAAGGCGTGTTGATTCTCAATACACGCTCTCTCATGCTTTACCACTTTGGCTATAGTGGCTTTAAGGGTTGCATGTACCCCTGTAAAATCTTCACTCCTCCATCCTACCAGTAGATAAACTCTCAGATCCACAAACACATGTTTCCCTTTGACCCACCCCAAAATAAAAACATCAGTCAGTCTAAGTGTTGATCTCTCTTCTTGTGGATCAATTAAAAACTTTATAGGTGCCTCTTTCTTAGCAGAAATACCTCCACGTCTGAGTACATTAAAGAGAACATCTCTAACACGATCATGCTTGTACTTAAAACTTGGAAGTTCTCTACAATGAATTGCATGCTCCCTAAAAGTGTCCAAACATGCCTTATGACAAACTGGACATATCCCATCATTTGGAAATAAAGGGATCATGAAAAAATATCTGAGGATACTACGATACTCCATTGGTGACATGTACATGATAAGTCCATTAATAGTAATATCAAGGAGAAAATCTTGACCAAGATCAACTTGCAGACACCCAAAAACTACCTTTTAACTAACAGTCATGCCAAACTTAACTTCCATGTCCTCAATTATTTTACTAAAAAAAGCATTCTCCAAACAATTTTGGGCCTTTGGGGACAATATATTTTATAGAAAAATAACTGAGGTTGAAGGGGGGAATTATTACACGAAGATCATATAGAGCATAGTCAAAGTTAGAGTCCATACCGTGAATCCTGCTACCTTACAAGATGTGATCATAAAGCACCCAAAATTGGGCCCTAGATGCCACCAAAGCATACGAGGAAACCTCAACTACCCCAAGTCACCAATCTGAATGGGAAATGAATCCATCCTACATTGGAGGTCTATGAAAAAGTGACCTCCACAAACTACAATGTCTTCAATAAACTCTCATAATCATCTATCAACAAGTTCTCAAGACAAATAAAAGTTTTGCGATAAAATAAAAGTTTTGTGCTACACATACACAATAGGAGCAAAATGAGCTCACTCTGGGGATGACCCAACTGAGAAAGAAGATGCATCAACTCAATAGAATACGAAGCCCTCTCCATAGCCAAACCCTCAATAAAATTTAGGTCTCTACTTACAACTCCTCCATGCAACTTCACCCCTAACAAAGGTCTCCCAATATCCATTGGGAAAAACTCTTTGTGAAGCTTTCTACCATCACAAGTAGGCAAAAAAAGCTTAGTTTTGTGAATATTTAAAATCAGACCCAGATCTGGTCCACACCGCTGAATGATATCCGGAAGCTTGGCCACCTCCCTAATGAATGTTCCATCATCAAGATACCATGTATCAAGAATAATCTTGTAGTTGTCCCTGTTATGTTGGATAAGTAGATACAATACAAGGTAAAAAGAAGTGGGCCCAAAGGATCACCTTGTTGCACCCCACTAGCTAACCATACGTGTTTGTCCCCAAGGTATACCCTTATTGTCTGGCCATACAAGAACTCCACCCACAAGGAAATAGATGGGCACCTCTTCCTCACCTTGTGGAGCAAGACAAACCTATCAACTAGATTGAACGTGTTATAAAAGTCCACTATAAGCATGGATAGAGAACCATCATCATGTCACACGTTCAACACTATGTTGACACTGTGCAAAATAGCTTCTACCCCAATAGATACACCCACTCTAAACTGAAAGTCATTAAGATACTTGGACATATCATTACTCACTCCTACCATAGTAACTTTGGACACTAGGCACCCTCAAATAGTACCAACTACAATGGGGTGTATCAGATTAAGTAGCAGTGTAAGCGACACAAAAACTATAAACTTTGCCAAGCGTAAGGGACACCTCTCTTTTAACCATAAATTAACCATGAGGGTGACGACATGTAGGAGGCTAGTGGCCATAATATACCCCTCTCCACACTTAGAATCAAAGATATGTTGGGTCCTCAAACCGTATCTTCCACATGAAGTCCCTTTAGGAAAAGACTTGATACACCCAAGAATAGTGTCAACTTCCTCTACCAGGAGAGTTTTAGAAAAAAAATCATATTTGATAAGGAAGGAGATGGCTTGGGAATATGTTTTGCCTCCAAAATCTTGATGGTATCTTCATTGTATGGAGCCACGTCTGATGAAGAAAACACTTTTACGACTATTCTTAAATGACCATCTACAACCTTGTAGAGGCACTGCCTGATATTGGGGTTTACTTTTTTTTTTAAATCTTACTCCTTAGAGTAACCGTCTTCGTTGCCAATAGCCTCAAGTCCAGGAGATTTCAATACCTTGTCCACTAACTTAGAAATGATGTCAGCTTCTCCCTATGTAGATAGGGAGCTAATAATAAATTATTGTTGTAGAGACTTTCTATTTCCAGACCTACTATCCCATCTATTTTTTAGGATGGGACACCTGTAAAGTACAACACGGAAGAAAGAACAATCTCACCCAAGAAACTATGGATCCTGTCTCAACAATCACTTTGTAAAGAGCTGTCTTCAATGCTTGAAAGAAAGCAACTCGACAACTATGGGGAATTCTCTTTACTATGGTGATAGGTTCTCTAAAGACCTGACTGAGAACCCCTACATCTAGGACCAACATCTCCATGGAAATTGAGATTTGGAGACTCTTTTGGTGAGGCTTTAAGATGCCTACAATGCGACTTTCAATCTCTCCTGTCTCATTAGTGACCATGCATGAATCACTGCTTGTATCTAAGTCATAGATTGGTGGAGTGAGACCAACACAATAGGGAAACATCACTCAAACTCTCAAACATAGGATTATTCAAAGATCATACATGTTTGGTACATCAATGAAAGAGTTGCATAATTCAAACAAACACATTTTAGATATAATTATGATTTCCTTGGTTCTTTTTGTAGAGTTAGTATTAGTGGTCTATTGAGGAGGTGGATAGGGTAACTGACCCTTGAAATGGCCTTCTTTCTTATAGTAGTGACAAACTAGATTTTGAAACATACACTTCCTCCATGGTTACCTCCACATTTGTAGTATCAATATCTTTGATTCTGACCATTTCCTTGAGTATGTCCTTTGTTAGGGTTCCTTTGACCCCGATTTATGTTCCTATTATTGCCATCTGAGGTATTTATTCTTGCCAACAATTGGCCATTACTCCATATAGTTTTAGTCAAGAGTTATCAAATATAGTACTTCATCATATCAATCCATATTTTACAAATAATTTCTCATTTTAGTTGTTTCCCATGCTACCCAATATTGAGATAATATAATAAAGTCAAGGCATACTAAAAAATAGAGAGAGAAAATGAGTCACATTACACCAATTTAATGGGTGGTTTAGGGTATACCTTAGAGAAATGATGAGATGGTTTAAGACTCTCAAGGCTTTTGAAGGAAAACATTTAGGTACATTTGTGGATTCACTAGGGCCAGGTAGAGCGGGGAACCTCAACAACTGGCTCTAGCTAGATGTATAGGACGTGAGTACAAGCCATAAACCCTTATGCTCAATCTTGGACACCCCGTTTCACCATTATGGACTTTAGGGTTTCCTAGATTCATTCAAGATATTAAATTTTAATTAATGATCATGTGGAGGTTGTGTGTCTAGCTCTAACACCAATTATCACAGACCAGGTTAACCATAATCATGAATATGTATAATTAATCCCACACCATATATAATAATTATAATAAAATCTCCTCTCCATTATTTGAATGAACCTTTTGGGATTGACACCATGGCCCAAAGGAAAACTTGGAAAAGATACATAAGGTCACTAACTTTTTTTGGTAAGTATAAGGTCACTAACTTACAACTATACAACCCTTTTATATTAAACATTTCCCTCTTGAAGGTGGCATTATCAAACTTTTTCATTTTATCAACATCAAAGTAGTATAATCAAGTTTAAAATAGAGTTTTTTCCCATAAACCCCCTCTCTTTTCTTGAAATTCCAGAAACCCCCCTCTCCTTTACCTAATCCTAGATAACCCCCTTCCTTTTAAACAAAATTCCAAGCAGCCCCCTCTCTGCCACTTTCCGTCACGGCAAGTGATGGAGAATGGGTTCTTCTCCATTTTTTTGCAATGCATTTTTTAGTTCTTACTAATGCTATGTGAATTATTATATTTAAACATAACAACGATACTATGTAATAAACTATTTTATATATTATACTAAATTTTTCAAAATCTATAATATTGGAAAATAAAAAATAATTTATAGATGTTGTGGTATATATGTTGGTATGGTAGCAAAAAAAATTCTTGATTAAGTAGATGTGATTGGAACTGATATAATCCGATCGAATTAAAAAAATATGAATTTTTATATTTCGATTCAGGTCAGCCTGGTCAAATCTAATTTGGATCAATTCGGGTCAGGTCACCTTTTATTTGGGGCGAGTCAGTATAATTTGGGTTATGTCCTTGAGTCCACCCGTGTCAGAAAATTAAGTTTATAAATAAATCAATTTTTATTTCCAAAACGATATACTTCTAAAAATAAAGTTCAAGTCTATATATTATAATTATATATTATCAATATTACATATTAATAAATAAATCAGTATGATTAGATTCAAGTCAAGTCTAGACATGTGCAAGACAGATTCAACAAAATTCAGATATTTTTAAAGTAATATTTTAGAGAGGGTCGACATTAAAAAATTCAACATGAAATTGTCAAATTATGATCATTATTGACTCAAACAAGAATATAGTTCACGTTATTGACAAATCTTATTTCATCATTAGTTAAAAAATATAATATATTAATTGCTAATACCTGAAGAAGAAGAAGAACATGACAAAATGTAAAAACTTTATTATATGATCCGACCTACATCCAAATTGGGCACAACCCGACTTAAAACAATCCGACCCAAACGAAACCATGACCCCAATTGACCCAAATTAAATTTAACCAGACCTGACCTGAAATACAATTATATGCCAAAAAGTCAATAATATTTTAATTGAGTTGTATTAAATTGGTTCGATCACGTCTAGTCAAGAGTTTTTTACAACCATACCAACATATACAACCATAATATATATAATATATTTAATTTATCAAAAACATATGAGACCAAATTAAATTTAACCATACAAATGAATTATATATATTATGGTTGTATATGTTGGTATGGTGGTAAAAAGTCTTGACTAGACGTGATCAAACCAATTTAATACAACTCAATTAAAATATTATTGACTTTTTGGCATATAATTGTATTTCAGGTCAGGTCTGGTTAAATTTAATTTGGGTCAATTGGGGTCATGGTTCCGTTTGGGTCGGATTATTTCAAGTTGGGTTGTGCCTAATTTGGATGTAGGTCGAATCATATAATCAAGTTTTTACATTTTGTCATGTTCTTCTTCTTCGGGTATTAGCAATTAATATATTATATTGTTTAAGTAATGATGAAATAAGATTTGTCAATAACGTGAACTATATTCTTGTTTGAGTCAATAATGATCATACTTTGACAATTTCACATTGAATTTTTTAATGCCGACCCTCTCTGAAATATCACTTTAACAATATCTGAATTTTGTTGAATCTGTCTTGCAGATGTCTAGACTTGACTTGAATCTAATCAGATTGATTTATTTATTAATATTTAATATTGATAATATATAATTATAATATATAGACATGAATTTTATTTTTAGAAGTATATCGTTTCGGAAATAAATATTGAATGATTTATAAACTTAATTTTCTGACACGGCTGGACTCAAACTGGACATAACCCAAATTATAATGACTCGACCCAAATAGAAGGTGGCCTGACCCGAATTGATCCAAATTAGATTTGACCAGGCTGACCTGAATCGAAATATAAAAATTCATAATTGTTTAATTCGATCGGATTATATCAGTTCCAATAACATCTATTTAATCAAGATTTTTTTTGCCACCATACCAACATATATACCACAATATCTATAAATTATTTTTTTATTTTCTAGTATTATAAATTTTGAAAATTTTAGTATAATATATAAAATAGTTTATTACATCGTATCGTTGTTATGTTTAAATATAATAATTCACGTAGCATTAGTAAGAACTAAAAAATGCATTGCAAAAAAAATGGAGAAGAACCCATTCTCCGTCACTTGCCGTGACGGAAAGTGGCAGAGAGGGGGCTGCTTGGAATTTTGTTTAAAAGGAAGGGGGTTATCTAGGATTAGGTAAAGGAGAGGGGGGTTTTTGGAATTTCAAGAAAAGAGAGGGGGTTTATGGTAAAAAACTCTTTAAAATAATGATCTTTGCAGCCCACCTAATATACCTAAAATCATAAAATTGGATACACAATGATAACAAATGCAATGGTAAGTTGACGGTAAAACCAATGTAGCTTATATACAAAAATAAAGTGTTTACGCCATGATTTATAGAAAGAACACTAACACTTTATTGTTACATAAAATAATATCATAGAAAAACTTAGCATTTTTCTATGATTTATTCTATTATGATTTTTAGTCAACAATAATCAAGACATGGCCACTTTCACATGAAGTACGTCACAATGTATCAAATGATAATGGCCACATCCACATGACTTGTAATGAGCTCACTTTTCAAAAACCCCCATTTAAGGAAGGCCAAGAAGATGAAAGCCATTACCTACAAAAATTACCCAAGGATCCATGTTTTAATCAAACAATATGAAATAGATGATAATTTCATTAATTCACAAACATTGTTTACTAAAAGCTTACATGAATTTTTTATCCTCAAAACTGTACATTTGAGAAGAAATGATTAGATAATCCTCCTTTTGATAACTCTAGTGCCTTCATGTAATTTTCATCTTCATGTCTTTTATCATGTATATCATCTTATATGCAATACTGCGTGAAATAAATATGCGTTCAATATGTTGCCATATTGGTACATGGGGTGCATCCAAAATGTGCAAGTAAATAACAACATATATTCCAACAAATACTTGAAAATATAAATGACATTTTCTTCACATGATCTTTGTTTTATGTGATATTCATAGCAGCATTATAATTTGTAGGAAATAAATAAACAAGCAAGCATTTATTTCCAATCCATGCGGAAACTCTGAGAAAGCCACATGAAACTAAGGTGGTTATTCTTAGGCATAACCACGTACCTGGATGGTGAGCCATGCATATTATCATGTAGATTGGACTTCAAGCTTATTACCCAATCAACAAGCAAATCAAGCAATCCACATTTTACTCTGTATGCATATAAATCCTAAAGTGTCACCATCACATATTAATTATATCAAGCCCTACTTGACCCTAATCTAGGGTTCAGAGTTTCCTTGTTATCGAGTTAGCATTAGGGTCATGCTATTCCAATTCCCATGTTTATTGATATAATACTTAAGGACCCTAATTCGTATTTGATGTAACCATGATCATCAAATCCACCATGTTATATTACTATATTCAATTATGTCCCTTAATGACACATCAAGTTCTGATCTTTAACCATAAATCTTCATATGCATGAATATTAGGGACCCTAAGTATCACCAACATAGTCATGATTATCTTGGATCATAATTCTCTTCAATTTATCAGATTATAATATAATTTAAGAGCATTAATGTATTTAACAAGTTAATACACCAAATCTTGGGTTTTTATGCCTTAATCACCACTTTTGTACATATTTGGAGTAGGAAGCATTATTAATTCCCAATCATACTTTATTTGGATTCTATGTGTTCTCCTGATAAATTTTCTAATATGACTTGTCTTCATCTGAGCATCCTAATAATTTCTATGGTTTTTGCAAGTTAAACATTAATTGGCCAATCAGTTAGTGACACGTCAGAAGGATAAAGCATATCTAATTAAACATTGGGTGGCTTGAAATATTGTGTAAGGACTAATTTACCCTTCTGTGTCATGCACCAACTGAAGGCTTTATGGATCTTTTACCCTGCTTTTCCTTCCACCTCACGACGGGGGTCCGATCTCTGCCTTTAGCGATCACGTGAGGTTCCCGCCATGTGATCTGGCATTACTGTCGGTGCCAAGGCAGTGACTGACTTCTCTTGTTGATGGGGTTGGTATCCGATGCCCCTCCTGTGGCTGCGTTACTCTGTCCTAGCCCTGGCTCATCCTAGCACAACACATCTCTAGCCCTAGCAGTTGTGTGAAGGGAAACTATCATGCCTCCTCTGAGATCAACCGACTTGGAAAGGGTCGATAAGAGTTCCTCCACAACCACCAGACTTGAGGGAGCCTCAGGCTTCGTTGGAGGTGGCTAGCAATGAACTGTACCCAGTTCTATGTTGCTGCAGGTTGTAGGAGAGTAAAGAAGCAAATGAGTAGGGTGATCTCCACCAAGTTGCCCTTCTTCTTCACGTGAACATCGCTGGATCGATCAGAGGCCTGTCCAGAATGCTTTCCCTAGCCTAGTGTAGCGTCACTACTATTTGGAAGGTTGAGGCTTGGAGAAGACAACTGGGAAGACAAAAGTTAGTGTTAAGGGACAACATTGTTAAGGGAGGAATATGTCGTAGAGAGGAGTGTGTATCCCTCGAGATGGGTGGTCACCCTTATATATACGATCTTCACAGGGATCTCCTCCCTTCATATCCATTTCCCTTCCAACAATAATGACTTTCCACTTCATTGCACCCTCGATCACATAGTTTATTTTGAATATTTCCCTTTCTCTTCTTTCCTTACTAAACTCTCTCTTTCTCAAGACTTTGGCAAAGAATCAATGGGAAGTTTGTATAATTGTCAAGGAACATATTTGGTAGTGAGACATACATGTCCACATATAACCACCAAGTATACCAAGTTTTTACTTAATTGACACACAAAAGCCATAAAGGAAAGTGCATCGCTACATACTACTTTATTGTCTAATTCACTTATTCATTCTAGATTATCCTTTTATCTCTTTCAATGGTACATCCTTTAAATAATTATACTCATCCCATGGAAACTCACCATTACTTTATTAAATTTATTTTTAGTTCTATTGGGATGTATTTGTACATAAAAACTTACTATTTTCCAACATTATTATGAAACAAACCATTATCTCATGGAATGCCCTTTTTCTTTCAATTTCTAGAGTTCTCTTCCCTTTTGTTATTATTTCTAAATGTACATAGGTTGAATCAAGATAATGTTATTTGGTGCACCAACATTGTGTTGCCACTCTAGCCACATATCTACTCTATAAATTATCTAAAACACCATATATTTTATTTTCCACTGGAAACTTGTCTGAGATTTCATATTTCTATTTTCAACAATTCTCAATGTCATTGCTACTTATTTATGTAGAAAAACTCTTATTTCTTCATATTGTGCTCCAAGGACATATTTGCATCACAAATAGTCCACATTACATATCAAAATCTATTATTATTTATTCTTTTATGAATTCCCTTTCATTTTGTGCCATAAGGATTTATTTGCAAGGCATTAAATGGCTTGATCTTACTTGGACCATGGGTGACGACCCATGTCACATTATTATCAAAGACACAATTTGGGAGTTACTCAACAAGTCATGCCTTATATTTTTCTAATTAAAATTTACAAAAATTGTGGATATTACATTCACCCTCCTTAAAAGGAATTTTGTTCCCAAAATTCAAACTTAGAAAGCTTGAGGTGAATGATAACTCATCTTATTTCCAAACATCAGGGTTAGCAACCCCACATAGATACCTTTAACATCTTTTATTGATATGCAAATTACAAAGTTTGGTATTTGAACTCAATTTCACAGTATATCCACATTCTTAGTATACACATGATATCATCCCTTGGTGATTACATTTCCATTTATGATTTTAGTTCCACTTGGTGACTATCTTTTCACCTTGGTTTCCAACCTTTTATTCATTTATTTTCTCACATAAGGGTGAGGTAACATCTCCAACCCTAGATCTTGTCCTTAAGTTCAACTTAAGATATTCATTCTCATATGTCTATTATAAGCATAACATGTGTCTGTCCAATCTCTCTCCCTCCTAAGGAGATGAAATAAGCACTTTATTGTAGCCCAAATACAAAGTTCATCTCATTCTAAGAGCAGAGATGGTGTACACATATAATCTTAAAATTTCACATTTAGATTGAATCATAACATGACTTTGAACCATACTTCTTTTTTATTCTGAATATTCTTATATTTCCTGAAGTCAACTGCCTTTTTCACTCTAGAGTTTGTACACAACTCCTTTCATTTTTACATGACTTCTAATATCTTTTATATTTACACCTCGTGTATTATGAGCCTTGGCCACTTCCTTGAGGTCTATAGGTGTCTAGGTACTTTTGGGAGTGATCTCATCCTTATACATCTATGGAGTTCCTCTCACATCCACCCCATGGGTCACATGATCATCATGAAGGTAGCTAATCTCCTCACTCATGGACCTTGGGAAAACCTAGTTGTTACCTCCCGACCACAAGGTCTTATGCATTCAAGGCACAATCAACACCTAAACTCATCAGTCCTATGTATCTTTTATACACCCTACTTGACCTTAGGATTGACTTAAGACTCTACCCTTCCCAAGGGTTTCTTTGAGATGTCACACTTTAACCATTTTCAAGCACATTATTTTCATATACAATTCTTCAAATCAGATTTCCTCCATCTCTTGTGATGCTCAATGTTCATTTTATGTCCCCTCATTGGACTCATGACAACTTTCTCATCCGGGCTTGGTCTCATACCATCAGTCACATCCATAGTGACTTTCTTCATATCCCTCAGATATGGCATACTTGGCTTTAAAGAATAATACTCAATATATGTGCTTTCATCTTTTATATCCTTATTTGTTTACACTTTAGGTGACATTTAAGGTTACCTCAGTCTCTACATTGATTTAGTCAACTTACCTTTCTAGGGGAGGTCCTAACCTAGGGTGCCTTCTTGGATCACATGAGGAAGTTAGGCTTTCTAGCCAAAACATGATCCCAAGGTCTAAGGTTTTGCCTCCCCCATAGGTCATCTTCCCACTCTTGGGTTGACCCACCCCGGGTTGGCACACTAGCCCTAAAGGTTTCATATTTTCATCTTTAATCATTGTTTTTTATTATAACATCTCAACCCATTTTTACTCAACCTCTAGGATACCCTCTCTTAGGGTGCCGCCCATAAAGTGGAGGTTAGGCCACCTCTCAATCTAGATCTAGGTGCCATGTCGGTCTTCCCAATCTGGGGTCTGGTCTATCCTCATATGACCTTCCCGATCTAGGGCCTGGTCTAATCCTTATATGACCTTCCCAATATGGGGTCTGGTCTGACCTTTGATGTCTTCCCCTATTTAGGCAGATGACCTTTGATGTATTCCCCTATTCAGGAAGATGACCTTTGATGATCCTCTACCCCATGGTCTTAATCATCAGTATTTCATACATCCAGAGGTGGTATGAGGTATTCGAGCAAGTTATATTCAAATTTTCATTTACATGTATAACCTTTGGTTACCTATGGTTCTCAAAACGTTTCTCATTAATACCTTGTTCCTCATGCACATATGCTACCCAAATCATTTTTTTGTAACCATAATATGTTAAACACACATTTTATATTATACTTCTCAACCTTTATTTGCCCAATCTCTATGGTATACCCACTCATTGGGGGCATTCATACTCACTCGGTGGGAGTATTATCAATGGCATACCCACTCACTGGGGATATCATACCCACTCCCTGAGGGTATTATTCATTCAACCATTCCTCCAGAGATAGTATTAGGGCGATGAGAAAGTTATATTCATTTTTATGCAACCTAATTATGTATTTTCTATTATTTAACTTGTCGACTGTTATTCTTTTTCTCTCATGGCGAGCCCTCTTTGCAGGGGAGCCTCTTTATGGGGAACCCTCTCTTTATGGTTGTAGTCCTAGTGGACATTCATACCATCCTGTCCAGGCTTGGTATTTCTCTGGTCTTCCCATCTGGGCTAGACACCTCATATGTTCATCCCATCTGGGATAGACACCTCATATGCCCATCCCATCCAGGCTTGGCACCTCATACAACCATCCCATCCTGGCTTGGTACTCCATTGGCCATCCTCTTTAACTTACTAGAGATCGATATAGATTTGACATTGTTACATCCATGAATGCATTATTCATAGGTTGCTTATGTCTCTTAAAAACCTTTTTTCATATGTATCATGCATCCATCTCTCCACATTCATGCATATATCATTACTCTTACCCTAATTAGGGTTAATATGGGTAAGGCTTCCATTTTACTCATTCCACTCCCATTTCTTAGGATTAGGGTTTCATGTAAGGGTTAGAGACTACACCCTACCTCTTAGGGTTTCTATGTCCCTTGACCCACTAGAGTTTTCCCAAACCAACCCTAGTTCCATTTAGAGTTTACCCTTGCCAAGAAAACCCCATAACTATTTTCCTCTACCTCATCATTAAATATGCATTGCATGTACATTATTATTCCACATCACATGTACATTATTATATACACATTTACATGTAAATGATTATTTCCCAATTTTCATGCACATTATCATTTCCCATTACATGTACATTAATTGGCAGAGGATGTCTTAATCCTACTTCTTCTCAAAAACCCTAACTTGAGATCAGGAGAGAAGTTCCTTTTACGGTTTATGAGAAGTGGACGAAGGAGATGAGAAGAAACCCTAAAGGTATTTTAATTTGGGCAAAGACTTCCAACTTTGTCCAGGAAGGATGCACAAGTCCGCGAGTCCTCGTAAGCCGACTAGAAGTGCGGAGGAAAATTTCGTCATCCCCATATTGTGGTCCCTTCTAGACACCATCACCTTTAAAAAAATCCCTAATAATTCCCTCATATTTCTATAGAGTACTTGAAATTATAAACTATTAAATATTATTTGAAAAATTTGGCGCTCTGATACCAAATGTAACAACCTCAATTTTCAGAAACCCCCAATTAAGGAAAGACAATAAAATGAGAGCCATTACCTACAAAAATTACCCAAGGATCCATTTTTTAATCAAATAATATGAAACAGAAGATAATTTCATTAATTCACAAATATTGTTTACTAAAACCTTACATGAATTTTCTATCCTCGGAACTCTACGTTTGAGAAGAAATGATTAGCTAATCCACCTTTTGATAACTCTAGTGCCTTCGTGTAATTTCCATCTTCATGTCTTTTATCATGTATATCAACTTATACCTAAAACTGCGTGAAACAAATACACAATCAGTATCTTATCATATTGGTATGTGGGGTGCATCCAAAATGTGCAAGTAAATAACAACATATATTCCAAAAAATAATTGCAAATATAAACTGACATTTTCTTCACATAATTTTTCTTTTATGTGATATTCATAGTTGCATCATAATTTATAGGAAATAAATAAACAACCAAGCATTTATTTCCAATCCATGCAAAGAACTCTGAGAAAGCCACATGAAACTAAGGCGGTTATTCTTAGGCATAACCACATACCTGGATGGTGAGCCATGCATATTATTATGTAGATTCACTTGAAGCATATCATCCAATAAACAAGCAGATCAAACAATCCACATTTTAGTCTATATGAATATAAATCCTAAAGTGTCACCATCACATATTAATTACGTTAAACCCTACTCGACCCTAATCTCAGGTTCAGATGTTCCTTGTTATCGAGTTCACATTAGGGTCATTATATTCCAATTCCCATGTTTATTGATTTAATACTTAAGGAGCCTAATTTATATTAGATATAACCATGATCATAAAATCCACCATGTTATATTACTAGATTCAATTTATGTCCCTTCATGACACATCAAGTTAAGATCTTTAACCATAAATCTTCATATGCATGAATATTAGGAACCCTAAGTATAATCAACATAGTCATGATTATCTTGGATCATATTTATCTTCAAATTTACCAAATTATAACATAATTTAAGAGAATTAATGTATTTAACAAGTTAATACACCTAATCTAGGATTTTTATGCCTTAATCACCACTTTAGTACATATTGGTGCTGCTTTTGGAGTAGGAAGCATTATCAAGTCCCAATCATATTTTATTTGGATTATAAATTTTCTTCTGATAAATTTTCATATATGATTTGTCTTCATATGAACATCCTAGTAATTTCTATGGTTTTTGCAAGTTAAACATTAATTGGCCAATCAGTTAGTGACACGTCAGCAGGATAAAGCTTATCTAATCAAACGCTGGAGCAACTTGAAATATAGTTGTAAGGACTAATTTACCCTTCCGTGTCCTGCACCAACCGAAGGCTTTATGGGTCTTTTACTCTACGTTTCCTTCCACCTCATGACGGGGGTCCGATCCCCGTCTTCAACGGTCGGGTGAGGTTCCCGCCGTGTGATCTGGCGCTGCCGTCGGTGCCAGGGCGGCGAACGACTTATCTTGTCACCGGGGTTGGTATCCGACGCCTCTCCTGTGGCCGTGTTTCTCTGTCCCAGCCCTGGCTCATCTTGGCGCGACACATCTCCAGCCCTAGCGGCTGTGCGAGGGGGAACTATCACGCTTCCCCCTTCGCCCCTGAGCTCAACCGGCTCGGAAGGGGTCGAGTAGAGTTTCCCCACCACCACTGGACTTGAGGGAGCCCCAGGCTTCGTCGGAGGTGGCCAGCAATGAACTGTACCCAGTTCTATATTGCTGCAGGTTGCAGGAGAGTAAAGAAGCGAACGGGTAGGGTGCTCTCCACCAAGTTGCCTTCTTCTTCGTGTGAATGTCGCTAGATCGATCAAAGGCCTGTCCCGAATGCTTTCCCTAGCCTAGTGCAGCGTCACTTCTGCTGAGAAGGCTGAGGCTAGGAGAAGACGGTTGGGAAGACCAGAAGCTAGGGTTAAGGGAAACCGTTGTTAAGAGAGGAAGATGATGTAGAGGAGAGTGTGTATCCCTCGAGATGGGTGGTCACCATTATATATACGATCTTCGCAGGGATCTCCTCCCTTCGTAGCCGTTTCCCTTCCAACAGTAATGACTTTCCACTTCATTGCACCCACGATCACATGGTCTATCTTGAATATTTCCCTTTCTCTTCTTTCCCTACTAAACTCTCTCTTTCTCACGACTTTGGCAAAGAATTAATGCGAAGTTTGTATCATTGTCAAGGAACATATTTAATAGCGACACATACATGTCCACATATAACCACCAAGTATACCAAGTTTTTACTTAATTGACACACAAAAGCATAAAGGAAAGCGCATCCCTACATAGTACTTTATTGTCTAATTCACTTATTCTAGATTATCCTTGTATCTCTTTCAATGGTACATCCTTTAAATAATTATCCTCATCCCATGACAACTCACCATTACTTTCCTCAATTTATGTAGTTTTATTGGTATGTATTTTGTACACAAAAACTTGCTCCTTTCCAACATTATTATAAAACAAACCATTATCTCATGGAATGTCCTTTTTCTTTAAATTTCTAGAGTTCTCTTCCCTTTTGTTATTATTTCTAAATGTACAAAGGTTTGATACGAGATAATATTATTTACTGCACCAACATTGCGTTGCCATTCTAGCTACATATTTTTTTTAATGCCAGGGGAACCCACCTCCCTAGGCGGAGGCCCAAATAGTAGGGATGGTAAACTCGGGAGACCTGTGCGCCCACACAACAATATCTCAATAAGTCACATCATAGGCCGTCTAACACTGCGGGAAATTCATTTTTGAGTAGCACTTTCAGCGGGAGTCGAACCCGGGACCCATCGTGAGGGGCCCCGACCTGCGACCAACTGAGTTACTACTCGCCGGTCCACACATATTTACTCTTTAAATTATATAAAACACCATATGTTTTATCTTCCATTGGAAACTTGTCCAAGATTTAATATTTTTATTTTTCAACAATTCTCAATGTCATTGCTACTTATTGTACACAAAAAAGACATATCTGCATTGCAAATAGTCCACATTATCATATCAAAATCCATTATTATTTATTCAAGTATGAATTCCCTTTCTTTTGTGCCACAAGGATTTATTTGCAAGGCAACCAATGGCTTGGTCTTACTTGGACCATGGGTTGCGTCCCATGTCACATTATTGTCAATGACACAATTTCGGAATTACTCAACAACTCATGCCTTATATTTATTTAATTCAATTTTATAAAAATTGAGGATATTACATGAATCATGATCCTAGTCACTTTAACATTAAGTGAGATACTAGACACTTTGACATGAAGTGGAATAATCAATGATAGTGTAAACTATTTCATTACTTATGTTCAAATTTCATCCACATATATAATAAACACAAAATACTAATCAATAGGGAATGGAGTCGCCATAAAAGTATAATAGCTGACAGCGAACACAAAAAGTCTACATATCAATCAATATAAGCAATACCATTAGTCAGTTAAATAAGAGGAAAGTGTACCTTTTGATTCAAGAGTAGATATCTATTTTTGATTTTAAAGTTAGAGATTGAGTAGACCCTAGAAAAGAAAAAGATGGGCCGTCAATATCTTGGTTAATCATTGACTGACATCAAGATCACATGGATGGGAGGGGTTGAACACTAGTGTTTGCAAGAGAGCGAGAGAGGGAGTTGCAAGTTAGGACCGTTGATTACTAGTCCTATCGATCATTGACTGGGATCAAGTGACCCTAGTTAGTGATACTTGTGAGGAGATACCACTTGAGGTGAGGTAGAGATGTCTCTAAGAAAAAAGGGGAAGGGGAGAAGGAGAGGATTCTAGGGCTAGAGGAAACCAACTTGGGGTCAAGTTTTTATAGGGCAAGGTAGGCTGGGTTTTGAGTTCTTAGATCTAGGGTCTTGGGGTTCTTAGAGGGGGTTGGAAGCATGGTTCAAACTTGGTTCCCATGGAACCAAGGGAGACTAAATCGGGCATCAAGGAGCCAAAACAGTGAGAGGGATATGAAGAGAAAGAAAGAAGGGGGGGGGGATAGTGGGCTAAGAGGGAAGGAGATGGAATGAAAAGATCAGGGTACAATGTCCTACTTTCCTTCCCCGACATGGGGAGGAAGATGACCTCAGCATAGGGCATGGGCCACATTCAACCTGCATGTCCAAGGGAGGGTGAGCAGTTGACATTCCAAGCCTGATTTGAGGGGTAATTACTTGGTTCAAGTGCGCCACGGGTGGGTTGGGTTAAATGGGACATACAAAACAAGGAAAAAGGAAAAAAAAGGAGAAAAGGGGGAGTGGGTTGGTGTAGAACTTGGAAAAGAATAATTATTGATATGAGTATCCAATTTATCCCAGATTTGAAACATGAAAAAAGTTTCAAATAAAAAAGAAAAAAGTTGATTAAGTATTAACAAATTGTTTTAGGAGATTTTCTAAATTAGGCTTTAATGAAATAATGTGCATATGATTGATCCACTTCATGGATTGTCATTATAGAGATCCTCATAAGGTTCTTCATCATGGAAAATATCAATATTGATAAAAATAAGAAAATTGATTGCCAAAAAAGTAATTAGGTCTGGATGTGAATAATACACTTCATCACAAGTACCTTTTGTTTTGAACTACTACATAAGTCATTCAATTTTATCCCCATAGAAACTAGGTGAACATACATATTGAACTTGAACCTTGGTTGTCAAGGTGTTCATTTGTAATGATATAATAAAGACTATGATGGTAATATATATGGATGATGCAATAATGGCCATGCATCCTTATCATGTATCATGATTTATTTTGGAAAACAATCCAATTCACATATTACAACCTCACTACATCAATCTCATAGTTGGGCATATCCAAGGATGTACTTCTAATTTCTTGTACTAATACTTGATCCTATTTGGACAATACTTCTCTCACCAAGTAGAGTCCATGACATTTTAGGCTTCTTGGGGGTAGACATAGATTTACAATAAACAAAATTATTTTTCAATGTTATCAATTTACGTGATGTTTTTTTCACCCAAGCACACTTCTCCTCTTTTTTATTTATTATGAAAAGAATATGGGGAGGGTCCTACACTACTCCCACTACAATCTATATACACAAAATAAATATATAGATGGAAAAGGGACTATACAGTAAATATAAACAAAGAGATAAAATCTATATCAATGTGATTCCAAACTTTTCTTTTGGTATGAACTCAATCCTAAAAAATGACATGGTTCCTTAATTTCCGAATGTAATACATAATAGTCAAGTTGCTCCATGCTCTATTCTTGTTCTTAACTTCAGAAGGTCATTGAGACTAGTAGGTGGCATAATAATCCTCTCTTTATGAACAACAATATCCCAAATAGCTTGAGCAAAAGAGCATTAAAGAACAAATCTTGAGCACTCAATAATTTTTTCATTACCAAATTGAACCTAATTTGTGGAACCTCCACTCCTTTAGGTTGGGTTGATGTAATCTATGAATAAGTGATGGGTTTTAGTCCCATCTACAACCTTGATTTGTCCACTAGGGTTACAAAGAGTCCCTTAGTGAAAGGATCAACATACTATCTTTAGTGATTACGATTATGATATGATATATGAGAATTTTCCACATGTGTGTTCATGTTTTGGATGATTAGACATGATGGTGTGTTCACAAATAAGATTATTGAGAAAGAGGCTAGTGGTAAGAAAGTACAAGGCGAGTCTGTGAAAAAAACGACTATGAACAATGGATGTTGGTTTCTAAGAGAAGGAACAAAAACTAAGGAAATTATCACACGAATTATGAATTTAAAGTTAAGGAAAACAATAATAAATTTGGTGTTCTTTATAGTCAAAAGGACTACACAACCACATCGAACAAGAATGAATAAGTAAAGGAGGTGATCGTCTCACAACAACAACCACTAGAGAAGGTTTGAACTAAAAATTCATTCTCTAGTAAGAAAGCATACAATGTTTCTTTGAAGGACATATAAATATTGACCAGGCAAACTTGATTGTGTGATAGGCAAAGATATCAAAATAAGCCAATCTACCTTAGGCTGAATTGAAGATTACTTGGTTAGAAAGGGGAGTGGAAGATGAATGCCATATTGTAATTGATGTTGAAGGTTACACCGTGTGACGAGGAATTAGGGTAAACTTTCTAAGTGGGAAAATCCATTTGCAAATAATGAAGGCAATCTAGACCAACCTAATACATGGAGAGCTTAAACTAAAAAATTTGAGGAACTTTACCATTTTTGCATGTGAACTGTTGACAAACATGGAGGATAAGAGCTTAAACTTGACCATAGATACATAAATACTATGGAGCAACTTAACAGTAAGAAGGTTATTGAAGGCATGGAAGTCTCTTAAGGTGGAGCTGATCAGAAACATGATGCATCACACTAATTTTCTTTTTATGGATTTTTCTTTTCTTATGTGGCATTGTAGGAGTATCAATGGAATGAGTAAAAGGCTAATTCATTAGGGTCTGGATAAGAGATTCAGACCAACTACCATGGAGTTAGTTGAGCTTTAGATTCATGGATAAGTGGCTAATAAGATTATATTAATTTTAGATTTGTAAAACTTCATAGAATTGAGGCAATTGGTAGGGACAAGGGTCTGTGTCTCCTCTAGAGTAGTAATGATAGTAAAATCAACTTATTAGTTAATCATAGACAACTCATGCACCTTCTAATTGATGATGGGTGGTGTAAATGGTTTTGCACTCTTGTTTATGGAAGTCCTCACTCAGTTGATAGAAATCTTCTATGGAATTGGCTAGAACAAATTGAAGGTGGCATTAGTGTATCTTGTCTTCTTATACACAATTTTTATTGTGTCAGAAATGAGTGAAGAGAGTGAAACTTTTAGTTATCTAGATTACAATAAGTTATCTTCAATGATGAAAAAATGTAATGTTATGGATTTTAATTATGTGAACCTAAGTTTACATGGAGGAAAAAAGCCTTTACTAGATTGGATCCTACCTTATGTAGCAACGAATGAAACTTTAAACATCCTGATAGCTATGTCGAAAATATCCTATGTATGGGGTCAACCATAATCCTATTATGCTATGTACAAAGAAGATATCATATGTTCAATCTAATCATTTCTTATTCCAAGATGCCTGGAACAATGATAGGTTTTTTGATCTTGTCACTACAAATTGGAATAAGAACCTATAGTTATAGAAGGCTACACTCGATTTCAATTTCATTTTTAAAACATGGAACCAAAAGTGTTGTGGCAACTTTGATTACAAGAATAAATATCTTATGGAAGAGTTGGAAAAGTTTCAGAAAGAATAGGAATTGAACTACTCTATTGATCTTGAAATTTAGGAAGACCAACTATATAAAAACTTAGAGTCTCTACTCAATCAAGAACAATTTTTCTAGGCATGAAAATCTATTGATTGGATAGATCTTGGGTATTGTAATACCTCTTACTTTCATGTTGTAGCTATATTGAAGAAAAGGAAGAGGTTAACATGTTGAAAGACCCTAATGGAAGCCGGATGGATGATCCTAATGAATTCAAGGATATGACCTTAAATCATAGTAAGGATATATTACAAGGAAGTAAGAGATCCTCTCGAGTTTCCCCTAACTAATAAGTTCCACCAAATATTCACAAAGGAATTCGAGATTTTTTTGCTATGCCATCCAACAATGAAGTGAAGGAATCTCTATTTGAGCTGGATAGACTGAAAGCCCTAGGTTGTGATGGTATGTTAGGCACATTCTACCAAGACCAATGGGATACCAATGGTGAAACTATGACAAGTATGTGATGAACACCTTCTATGAGTAAATGATATCTAACTCTATAGCTCAAGCCTTGATGGTAGTCATTCCTAAGAATGATAACTTAGATAAATATAGTCACCTTTGACTTATAAACCTTTCCAATTTTATGTATAAAGTGGTCACCAAGGTTATAGACAATAAATGGAGAATGATCATGCCCAAGACCATTTTGGAGGTTCTGTTAGCCTTTGTGAAATATAGACAGATTGCTAATAACATAGTGGTGGTTCAAGAAGTCGTTGATACTATGAGGGAAAGGAAAAGAGGCAAAGGTCTTATGGCCAATAAAGTGGACCTAGAGAACGCTTATGATAAGTTAACCTGGGAATTAATTAATGATACTCTTAGAGATGCCAAAATTTCCCAGTTATCATGTCAAATATGATTCCATGGAACTTAATACAAGGATCATGTAGTATCTTATGGAATGAGTCCCATACCAGGAAGGTGTTCCCAAATAAGAAAGTGGGGGCAACATGACCCCTTTCTCCTTATATTTTTATTCTTTGTACAAAAAGGCTTACTCAACTGATCAACTCGTATGTAGAGGAAGGATTATGGAAGCCCATCTATCTCTCTATTGGTAGTCGCATCTCATTCATTTTTGTGGATGAAATGATTTTGTTTATTAAGGCTTTAAAGGCTCAAATAGAGACTATTACTGATTGTTTGAAGACTTTTGAGTGAAGTTATGGGGGGTTGATGCCTAAGGATAAATCACACATTTTATTTTCATATATTATCCCTCTTGATAAATTAGAAGGAGTAAATGTCATATGTCGATTTTATGTGTATTGATGATCTGGGAAAGCACTTGGGTACCCCTATCATTTATATAAGAGTTAGTAAGCATACTTATGCCTTCATTGTTGATAAGATGAAGATCAAGTTGAGTACTTGGTAGAGTATACATCTTTCTCTAGATGGGAGGGTAACCTTAGATAAGACTATCTTATGTTCTAACCCTTACTACTTTTTGTAGTCAAATAAGATTCTTGATATGATTTGTGCTAAGATTGACTCTCTTATTCATACTTTTATTTGGAGAGGAAAACCAGAGAAAAGTTATCTTCATCTTACTCCCTAGAATATACTTTGTTCTACTAAAGAGAAAGGAGGACTGGATTTCAAGACACTATCTAAGATGAACCATGAATTCATTATGAAGATTTGTTGGAAAATTGATCTAGGTATGAGTCCTCATGGGTCAAAGTTCCTAGGAAAAATATTGCAAGGATAGTGATGTTTGGATGGATTCCATTCATACAACCTTATGAGGAAAGATATTTTCTAGAATGTAGGGGAATGGTAAGTCAATAAATTTTTGTTTAGATCCTTGGGTGGAGGAGGGGTTGATACTTTCTAATTTCTTCCAGGATAGCATGACTAGGGAAGAATTGAGATACAATTTAAATGATTATGTGGATAGTGAGAGGAATTAGAGATGAAGCTATTCAAGATTTATTTTTTATGAGTGTTCTACTAAAGATTGTAGGGATGAAAATGCAAATTGTGGATAAAAGTGAAGATGATATCAATTGGGTCCATGGCAAATGGATGCTTTTTTGTGGCCTCAACTTTTAACCAGATCATCAGAAATGCTGAGGATGCTCCTTCTTCAACTGGTTGGAGGGACATTTTGTAATGTAAAGGACATGACAGAATCAAATTGTTCCTTTGGTTGGTGCTCCATGAGAAGACTCTAACCAATAAATAAAGGAAGAAAAGAGGGAATACTGACTGTGAATAATGTTCTATGTGCTTGGATGGGATGAAGAGTCACATTCATGAATTGAGAGAATGTTAAGTCGATAAGAACATATTGCATAGACTAAATGTGCAAAGACACTATAAATCTTTATTACACATTGATTTTAAGAAATGGATCATTTTAAACATAAGGTAGGAGAGGATTGGGGCTTAACCTTTCAGACTACCATTTGGCATATTTGAACTAATATGAACCGTGCTAATTTTAGATAATCTATGCCTAATGAGGTCCTCTCTGTTCACAACATTACTTCTTGTGAGAAAGATTTGAAAGTTTGCATAAGAAGGAAGGAGAAAGGAAAATACATAATGGACTCATCTTATCTTTTGATAGGATGGGAACCAACGTCTGAAAACTGGTGGAATTTTAATATAAATGAAGCGGTGGAAAGAGTAGTGGAATGGAAATGGTTGAACACATAATTAGAGATGAAATAGAGATTAGTGTGGGGGTTTCATTTATATTATTGGTTACCTCTCTGTGCTTAAGCTTAACTATGGGTGATTGTGGAAGATCTGGAAGTAGCCTAGAAAAAGGTGACATGAGACTCATTACTAAATGAATTCTGAATGGGAAATTGATGCCATTAGTGGCAAGATCAAAATGGAGAATGTTTGTAAGTCGTTGAATAGATATATTAAGCATATTTGTATGAGAGTTTGGCATGTCAAGTTTAAAAATTTCTTGGGAAGGGAATCAAGTTGCAGATTGTCTTGCTCGTCAGTGTGGATTTGGCATCAGGGTTGTCATAATATGGATGTTGTTCCATAATGGTATAAAAGAAACTCTTGTGTTTGATAAGAAAGGGGTTTAAACTTAAGCATAGTAGGAAAGTGTAATATATGGTTTTACTTTGCTTGCATGGATAGGGCATTATGAATAAGAGTGCCTCTCACCTTAACTAACAAACTACATTGTCTTTGATACTAACATAATCAACAACCACAATTACATTAGACACATGCTCTCTTACAGACTTTAGTCAGGTTCTTGGATGTGTTTTATTTGATTGTAATATTGTTTAAAATCCTAAGTATGGCAATTCTTTTTCATGCAATCACAATAAATATAGATTGTAGAAAGTAAAAGACTTACCATTAGTAACTCGTACATAATTCCCTTTAGCCATTCATCTTATATCCCAAAATCATGTAAATCACACAAATCCACCTTAAAGGTGGACCTAACAAAGATAATTTGTTTCTTAGACTTCCTGATGACAACACCACCTCCAAAAAGAAATATATATTCAAATACCCCATTACTACCAAAGTTCTTATCTATACAACTTGCACCACTAAATCCTCCCATAACTACATGACATGTTCCATAATGAAACAAATAAATGAGTTCCCTTAATATATATAAAACCATGCCTTGTGTTTCCCATCAAATATATATGGAGAATATGTATATCTACTGATCTTGCATACAACACGCACAATGTTTGATCATATACAGTTCATAAGACACTTTAACCTTCTAATTATTTGATAGTATCTTAATCAAGACACATGGATACCACTTCCATACTTGAACAAAGATTTAGAATGATCATATGTAATTTTGACATGCTATAATATGTATAGTCAAATATTCTAAGTACTTTATTAACATACTAAGACTGAGAGAGTGATACTCTATCTACATCAACAATGATTGTAAGTCATAAATATTGTATGGGACTTCCTTATCCTTCATATTAATCTTACTACAGAAGAATGGTTTATTCTCATTAATATCTCTTATATTGGAACCAAACATAATAACATATTATACATATAGGAAAAAAATGACAAGTTCACCAATAAACCATTTGCATTAGACACAGATTTCAAACTCATTTGAAATAGATCAAATGTTTATATAACATCATCAATTTTTTCATGCCATTGTTATGGATTGTTTCAAACTATATAATGAATCCACAAGTTTACACACTTTAAATTCATTCCCATATTCCAAAAAATCCTCTACATGATCTATGTACATTTCCTCTAGAAGATCACCATGCATGAATGAAATATTCATATCCATATGGTAGATAGTGAGGTCATATATGAAAGCCCATGCAATTTGAACTCAGATTGTTATCATAAGAGAAACATGAGAATATGTATCAAAATACTCTATTCCTTCCTTTTGTGTATATACCTTAGTAATTAATTTGACCTTGTACATATTAATAGACCTTATCAATCAATTATATTTTTGAAGATCAAATTATATCTAGCCATAGTCCACTTTGAGATAAGTTCATAAAATCTCAAGTTTTATTGGTACAATCATTTGGATTTCATTATTAATAGTTTTCTTCCATCACATAGATTCAAAAGAAGACATATCTTGTTGGTAGTAAATCATATCAGCCCTCAACATCATAAGTGCTAAAGTCACTTTAAACTCCTTGTATGTTCTTGTACGTTTATTCCTCCTTGGTTCAATTATTTACTCAAAATAATCTAATCTAAAAAAATAAAAGCAGTACAAAACCTCAAATTAAAAATCATATCCACTTGTTTAAGAATGGAACCCTCTAGGGTTAGGATCTACCAAAGAATTACATTGAGGTACAACAGTTTAATATGAAATACATTCTAAAACAATGTTGCATCACAAAGTTCAACTATAGTGTTGACATACATGCCAAAAACTTAGATCTAATGATAAAAAATTAGTATGTATAGCTTACCTCCACATAACCAAGATGGCATCAATATATTTGGCTCTCAACTTCTTTTTCATATGTTTGGGGATAAATACTTTTGCAACACACCACATATTATGAGATATATGAGACTTCTCTTTCTACCACAATATAGTTCAAATGGATACTCTACTTCTGCTTTTGAGGATCTCCATTTATAATATGAAAAGTGACATTCAATCTTCATATCACATAACTTTCAGTAACCCAAAACTTTGTAGTATAGTGTTGACCATATCTATGAGGTTCCTATTCTTTCATTTAGATATATCATTTGATTGTAACATGTTTAAAGAACTTAACTCATACAAAATATCACCACTTTGATAGTATTCTAGCAATAGGTTTGAGGTATACTCTTCACCCTTATCAAATCTAAGTTTTGTAAGTGCCTTATGAGTTTGGTTTTCCAATTCATTCTTATAAGTTTAGAATTTTTTATAGTGTTTCATACTTACTCTTATATAAGTAAACATATAAATATCTAGAAAAGTCATAAATGAAGGTTATAAAGTATCTTTTGTTATCCATGGTAATCACACTATTGAACTCATAAATGTCAGTTTGCACTACAATTTGATATAGCATAATTTTTTTTCCAATCACATGGAAAGTTTCTTTGGTTATTTGGATTGCAAAAAAACAAGACATTTATGCTTTCTAAAATGAAAATCTTAGATTTAAGATTAATTTCCATCATTATTTTCATGGAATCATTTTTAACATATTCCAATCTTTCATGCCAAATATTCAATGATTCAAGATTCAAAACAATAGAACTTTCATTCTTAGTCGAGGAGTAGGAACATACTCAACAAAATCCATTTTTATTTAACAAACCATAACAAAAATGATCCAGGACAACTTTATTACATTTAAAGCTTATCTTAAACCATTCCTACCAATATATGACCACTAAGGATATTGTGTATGACTGTGGGGGTCATGTCTCACTATTTGTAGAGTAAGAACCTTTTATAAAGGAAAATTTAGATCCACATAGCCTTCACATTTGAGTGTAGGTTCTAGATAACTCCCAAGGTCACTAACCTATAGATGACAGTCTGGTAAGAGACATACAAGAATTTGTCCACTTAGCTCTGCACATTTTTCCCAATATCATCTTGCAATGCAATGCTTCAAATATTAAGAAATTCAAATTTAAGAGATGTAGTCATCAACATTAGCATGAATTATTCATCATAATGTTGACCATAGATCCACCACTTGCCGCAAGTTTCTTGAACTTATTGTATAGACATTCCTTATCCCATGACCAACTTAAGTGCAAATCCAACAAGATTTGATTATAGTTTTCTATTGCATCTTACGTTTTAGATTCTAGTTAACCTTATATTTTCTTTATAATCATCACTAACCTTCTTACCTAGTATAAGATTGACCTTAGGAGAAACTTCAACTGGAACAAATTTTCCTATACATCTGATGTTGTTCTTACATGGCTATGTCTATTATGGAAACATTTAAAGAAACATCAATATATTTATTCTTGAGATCTAGATGAAGCTATTCCTAAGATTTTGGTAAATTAAAAATTATGTTCACATCCAAAAACTTATCTGGTATATGCATGTCATAGTCCCACAAACTATGAAAAAACTCATATGACTTTAATAAACAGGTCTTACCTCAACCATCTAACATTTTAAAATTTTTGATTATTGAGTATTTCTAAATAATATTTTATTTGGTATAATACTTTTGATCCAAACTTCCCCAAAGTTCAACTGCAATTTTCTAGGAGAAGAAGTGCATATATTGAAGAAAAATTATTTAAAACCAACATTATAAATCATACACATAGTTCATGCCTCCGATCCCAATCATATATGCTCTCTAAATATTTAGGATCTAATTCATTTGATCTTTGGAAACCTAAATTTAGCACATGAGTTAATCCACTATTTTCAGCCATATCTTCATATGTTGTTGCCAAAACTGTGAAGTGAGATTTATCAAATTTCTTTAGTTGGTAGACATGTCGATTTAGCTCATTTAAAGAAGAACCCACCATGTCAATAAGGTAAGAAATTTTATTTTATCTACGAATGTTGGATGTACCGATCTAATAACATGCAAGTTTAGAAGTATGGCAATGAAAAAACTTAAAAATCCATGAAAGGTAAGGCAACAACCAACAAGTAACAATAAATCAAGTAGTAGATGGGTCATAAATGAACAAACAAAGATAAAAAATTATCTATGGATTTGATGTCCTTGAATATTTTGATTTAGAGAAAGCATCATATTTGAAGAAAAAATGAGACACCAAACTTGCACATGAAGGAGCTAGATATACTGAGGAGAAAGAACCCCCTCACCCAACAAAATACCTAACAAGAATGATAATTCAAAGTCGTGGAGATCCCGTAGTAGTATTTTTCCATCTCAACAATACCCTCATGTTCCACCATGAACTCCAAAAAGGTCTCAAAATGAAGAAAACTAAAAATGAACCTAAAACACTCTTGTCCAATAGAGCTAGATGAGTAATATATAGAAATCACATAGATCTACAATGATGAAGACCAACAAAATTTGATGATATCCCTACACCAAACTATATGTTGGAGGAGTAGACCTTTCACATTGCAGAAAAGACAAAGACAATCAACCTTATCTCCATCCTCAAGCAAAAAAAAGTCAAATTTGGGGTGCATCTTCCAAAAATTATCAAAGACCAATTTAATATAACTCCTACAAAATTATATTGATGTATTTTATTGGAGTGACTCAGACATACCAGGTCTAGACGAGCGTATCACCGTTCATTACATGTTAATAATACCCAACATTCATCTCCCGAGTAGAATGCTAGGCAATTCTGACTTGAATGTTGCCTCAAGATCAGAGAGGATATCTAGAAGAAATACAATGTTGTTTTCTTATGATGTGTGGACTACCACTATGTTAAGAATTCCCCCAAAGACAATTTCCAACTACCACATATTGGTGTACTAGTTGAGAATAGAGTTGGCCATGCACTCCTAAGCTTCATGGGTGGATTTGATGGCTACAATCAAATGATGATGACTAAGGAGGGAAATGATAAGGCCACCTTCATGACTAAATTGGGAGTATTTTTCTTCAAGGTCATGCCTTTTAGTTTAAAAAAATTGGGGGCCACCTACCAAAGAGAGATGCTCACTCTCTTCCATGATATGATGCATACAAAAGTTGAGGTCTATGTGGACAATATGATCATCAAATCAAATAGTCTGAAAGACCACATCACTAATCTAGAGAATATTTTCAAACAATTGTAGATATTATTCTAAGTTTACATATAAAAATACCTTTGGAGTTACTTCTAGTAATTTCCTCAGAGTACACAGTCAGTAAAATAGGCATCAAATTTAATCCCTGAAAGGCCCATGCTAATTAGGAGGTGCCTTCACAAAAGTAAGAGAATGTGATATGAAGCTTTCTGGATTGTTTCCTTTATACCAACTACTTGATTTCCAATCAAACACCCATCAATGAGCCTATATTCAAGTTGTTAAATAATAACTTTGACTTTAGATGGAACAAACAATGTGAAGAGGTGCTGAAAAATCTTATAGACTACCTTGCATGACCACCAACTATAAATCTTATAGTACCATGATACCCTCTCAACCTTGGACTATATATACGTGAAACATCAATGGGAGGCATCCTGAGCCAATTGATTTCTAATAGTGAGCATGCCATCCATAGTTGTCAAGGTAGATAGTTAGTCACCTTCCTTGCTTGTGCAACCATGACAACTAGGAGGGAACCCAATCATAGGTTTTTTATACATAAAATTAATTATACATATTTATATAAAGTACATTAATAAATCCAATATTATAAGCATGTATCCAATCACATAGTAATCCAAATATGGTAAATAATGTTAGAAAACACCACAAACAATTTTTAATTAATATTGTGATTGTATTCAACAAGTACAATTAGAAAGAGAAGAATGACATATCATTTTTTAAATTTAGAGTTTTAGTAATTATTGAATTGCTACAACTAAAATATAAGTTAATAGCTTGTTTCTCAAAATGGAGACACGAGTGGAAGAGGGGGAGGTGGGGGAAGAGGGGGGGGGGCAGAGAAAGAGGAGGAAGCAGTGGTGGCGCCGCGTCCACCTAGGGGAAAAGCTGTGTAAAGGAGAGTTTGTCATCCAAAGGAATAGAAGGGGAAATTGATCAGGCGATAGGTAGACGAAAGGGACTACATAATTTTTTTATTAATGAGAGTGAGTCACTAGTGGCTGGAGTTAGGATTTCGATGCCATTAGTAGGTATCAACTTCCAATTTGCAGGAATGAGAGGACCATCAAGAGTGTATCACCATGTGATTGAAGGAAGTGATACAAAGTCATAGAGTGGAGTGTCGTCTGAGTCGAATAGAGCAATGAACCCAAACATACCAGAGTCCTATGAATTTATGGATATTGGAATCATGGTAGACACGATTGATATGCAGAAGAGAAAGAAGCCCTCATTCAATGATGTTGTAGGAGGATCACATGGAACAAATGGTTCTCAGGAGGATAGAAACTCATTTTTCCTAGATAGACTGTACGAAGGTCAACTTGACCATGGGGCAGTTGAATTGATATAGATTGAAGGAATCCAAGTGATCATCAACGTTCCAACAATGAAAGATGAGTTGGACCGACCACGGAAGTACACCTTGATTATCAGACTATTGGGAGCGGATGTGGGATTCATGAATATGAAGGATCAAATCAAACTTCTCTAGAACCCAAAAGGTTGTTTTAACATGTTCAAACTCGACATGGGCACTATGTGGTGCAACTTTCTTATACGGATGACTATGAGATGGACATGACAGGAGGGACGTGGAAACAATTTGGCTATTTTCTAGTAGTTTGAGATTGGTTCCCTACCTTCAAAACTTTTGAGGATATGCCTAAACATGTATTAATGTGGGTTCACATCATATATTTACCACTACATGGGTATGTGCCCACTCTTTTCGAGTACATTGGTCTAGCATTAGGCAGACTGATCAAAGTGGATAGTGTTGGGTTTTATGTGGTCAGAGTAGCAGCGGAAACAAAATTTTACTTGACCATAAACTCATAACCAACATATCACATCGATATCTATGTAATGGGAAGGATGGTTTTAGCGAGATATACGTGGTCCAGAGGCTTTCTCAGTGACTATACCTCACAGCAAGTGCGGTCTTCAACCACCTATCTTTGACGGTGTCTGTGCAGCTCCTAGTCTTGACCTAGACTATGGTTGACTATTGTCTTTCTGAGCGCAAGAAGTCTCCTTCCTCTATAGATAATCCACACAGACTACCGGGAACTCTAGTCATCTTGAAGAATGGACTAGAAGGAGTTGTCCCCTTCTGTCGGTGTACTAGTTACCTACACACTCTCCCACCACCAGTTGTGTTTCTATAGTTGTCTTTCCCTCGATGTTCCTCCTTGGATGGGTAGAACTTTCTTGGGATCTGATATGTATCGCTTAACACACCAATCACTAAGATTGTTAATCCTAGAGTTTAAACCTTTTAACTTTCTGGTTAAGGCTACTATAGAAAGGGTCGAATCCCAAACAACAACTTTTTAAGATTGTTTCTTCTTAACCCAATTGTTTGAAGAACTTATTTATTTGTTTTTGGTATTTTCAGATTTGGAACGAGAATGTAAAAGCCAGTTTGGGTGATGTTTTATTACACTAAGAAAGAAATTGCAAAAATTAAATTGCACTAAATAAAATATATTTTCCCTACAAAAGGTAAACAAAGATTGTTGTTACCATAAAAAACAATTATGAATTAAAAAGACTAATAATTAAAGCAAACAAAAATAGTTGGTGATTGAAATCAAGGGAGAGAATCGAGACTTTAGGGGTTTTCACCACCTTAGCCATGGCAAGAAAATGAATTAACGATTAATCGACAAATAGGCAACGACATGTGAATCATAAAAATCCACAAAAGATGAACTCCACATGAGCCCATTGGTCTCGGTGCTCATGTTTCCTAGTTCTTCATATCTTCATCTTTTATTTGGAGAGCCTCATATCTTCATCTTTTATTATCTCGATTTAAATAATTAGATAATTATTAAAAATTAAGAGAAATCTCATAATAATTAAGGAAGAGAATATTGAGAAGATAAAGGTGCTATTTATTTCTAAATTAAGCTAAAATTAACAAAAAAGTCCTCATTAATTATTCTAAATGAAGCAAAAACAAGAGATGAATATGCATTCATCAAAATACCCCAAACTTAAACTTTGCTCATCCCGAGCAACATTAAAATCAAGAGATACTTCCAAGACATACTCTCAATCAATCATCCTCACTCTCCTAACAACCACTTGATTCCTTTCACCAAAATATGGCCAAGCGACCCTGACTTCCTGAATTCACAAAAAGTGACGTTTATATTTCCTACTTCACAAACTTGTATTTATTCAAGACCTACAGTAAAACAAATTTTCATTTCACCTTTGCATTTGGTACTCCATATATTTTTTAAAAGTTTTACATAAGAACATGGATGATTTTGGATGGTTAAGGTTTTTGTAGTTTTCCCCTAGGTAGAAAATTGGAGTGAAGGAGGTATGGAAGAAGAACGATCTCTCCTCTATTTGACTCGAGACCTTTGTATTTAGTGGACATGCAATTAAATTGATTGCATTTTTTTTTGATTTTTGGTGATACACCCAATTGTGTGGGTTCGGAAGAAGCGGAAGAGGGGGAAGGGGAGGCACCCCAAACTTAGCATTTTAGGCACTATTGGCTTTTTATTTTCTTTTTTACGAATGGAAAGATTTGAAAGTGGTGGAAGAAGAGTAGAAATGGTTGTTCTTGTGCAACTCTTTTTTATTTTTATCTTTTTTAGAGTACCATGCATTGGTTAAACTATTACCGAATCATGTGAAAAATAAAAAAAATTTATACAAGTTGTACATGATAAGAAAGCATCACTCTTGAATCCTATCAGTCCTCTATGGCTTGCCATCTTTTCCAAGGAGTGATTATTATTTGAGGTCCTAAGTGACAAGAGGATTTCTAGTCATGAAAGTTTAAAAATTTTGGTTGCAAGGTAGTCACATCATTAAGGAGAGTGTTTTGACAAATGATCATATCAAGGCCGACTAGATAAAGGCCAAACTAAATATTGAAATTTTTAGCAATTTTTTTAAAATTAAACTACATAACATGATGAGAATTTGCAAAAAAAGTAAGATAGAGTGGGTGGAAGGAGTACGTACCACCCACCTCCACCCCAAACTTAATATTTTGCCTGTCTCGAGCAAAACTTAAATCCAGAATGGAGGGAAGAAAATTACTGGGATCACCAGGAGGTCCTGGTAGCTCAAAAAATGTCCAACTGAAGGGGATGTTGATGATGGTTGTAACTTTGAACAAACGAGCTTCATGGTAAACCCAACAGATGGATGGTCGTGGAATCTTAAAGAGGCTTTCATAATGTCTTTTGCCTCTCACTCCTTCGAAAAGGATCCACACATCTTCCTTTAGCAGTAAAGGAAATGTCGAAGATGGATGTGGGTTGGGGGAGGTTGGTGGGTACCTGACTGGTAGCACATGCATTGTCAGATGTCCAAGGTTAGGCGGAGGATCTGGATCAGGTTCCCCCCCGTCATATTGACCTACATACAGGAGAATTGGTGGTGATATGAAAGAGACAACTACATATAAATCAGCATGATAAGTATTTTTGCTCTGCTTAAAATTCATGCAATCAACCTTGGGTTAGATGGGATTCATGGTTGATATAGCATGTAACTCTAGTTCCTCTATACAAGGAGTTCTCGTGGGTTCACGAGGGATAAAAATGGGGACATATTCCTTACAGCCAGCAGAAGGGGGCATGTCGACCTTTACTAAGGGTGGTGTCTCCCCTTCTAGATCAGCTGTATGTGGAATGAGATTTAGCTATGATAAAATATGAGGATTTATTCATAATCAGGGATTGGTGATTCCTTATCTAGAATAGGTTCAATCAAAGGGGATTGGTCATGGATAACATCTAGAATGATGTCAAGGATGGGAGGATTTGTTGGATATTCAAGATAAGAATGACTCTTGTGTTGTGACTTTTCATACTCAAGTAGTAGAGTCTCTAAAGGAAAGGTAGGAATATCAACATCCTCATCACACACAAAATATGGTTCCATGGTTTGTGTTATTTCTTCAGGATCCGACATATATGACACAAAAAGTGGATCATCATCGGGAAGAACCATCTTGGGTTGTTCGAGATCTACAAGGGGACTCTGTGATTGGGCCTCTAGTAAGATTGCTAGCAGGGTTTGTCGATTTTCTAATATTTTTTGTTGCTCTTTTGCTACTTTTTCCAAGGCTCTAATATGTTCCTCCTGTTGAGATATATATTCATTTTCATAATAAGGTTCATAACCACCGAAATTTTGATGGTTACCCCCACCATGCCCCCCCATAAGGATCTTGGTCATAGTACCCCTCATATTGATTGTGACACTACTCCTCGTAATAGTCTTCAGGAGATGTTAGATTGAAATTTTCATTATATCCACCTTGGTTGGAAGACTTGACATTACAAGGTGTCACCATAACATGATGAGACACATTTTGACAATTTGGACTCTTTGACTGAGCATCTAGCAAAGCCTCTATCAAGAGTTGATGTGTGTCTAGTTGCTTTTGGGTTTCAAAATCAGATATATATTCCCCAAAATGTTGTTGGTCATACCCCCATTGGAATATGGATAGAAAGGTTCATGATAATGGTTATCAAAAAATTTTGAGTTAGGATTTTCATCATACCTACCAGGATAGGAAGACTTGAGATTATATAAGGTTCTACCGTAATCAGGGGACACATTAGGACAATATGGTGTTGGATGGTTGTGATAACCATTCGATTGGTTTTGTGAGCCATAATTTGTTAACCACTCCATTTGAAAAGTTTTTTTTTACAATTAAAAAAAGAACTAAAGATTTGTATAAGGCCATAAATTACAAAAAAAAGTCTAAGGGATTATGACACAAGGTTAAAATTTACAAAACTGACCAAAACTATATTTTTTTACAAACTAGGGCATTTGTAGAAAAAAATGTACCACATGAATGGAAACTGGACAGAAAGAGGAGTAGCACTTCCAGAATGTTGCTCGGATGACAAAAAAAATGAAACAAAGTTTTTTAAAAGTTTTTTTTGGGGTTTGAAAAAATAATCCATTGTCCCCGACAACGGTGCCAAATTGATATGTGTCACTTAACATGCCAATCACTAAGATTGTTAATCGTACAGTTTAAACCTTTTAACTTTCCGGTTAAGGCTAGTATAGAAAGGGTCGAATCCCAAAGGACAAGTTTTTAAGATTGTTTCTTCTTAACCCAATTGTTTGAAGAACTTATTTATTTGTTTTTGGTATTTTCATATTTGAAATGAGAATGTAAAAGTCAGTTTGGGTGATGTTTGATTCTACTAAGAAAGAAATTGCAGAAATTAAATTGCACTAAACAAAATATTATTTTCCATGGAAAGGTAAACATAGATTGTTGTTAGCACAAAAAGCAATTATGAATTAAAAAAACTAATAATTAAAGCAAACAAAAATAGTCAGTGATTGAAATCAAGGGAGAGAATCGAGACTTTAGGGTTTTTCACCACCTTAGCCGTGGCAAGAAAATGAATTAATGATTAATCGACAAATAGGCAATGACATGTGAATCATAAATATCCGCAAAAGATGAACTCCACATGAGCCCATTGGTCCTGGTACTCATGTTTCTTAGTTCGTCATTTGAATAGAGATAAATCCATGGTCACTTCAGAATCTCTATGTGAATTGATTTACTCATTCTAAACCTAGATTTCTATGGTCATTTCCATCCGAGTTAACATATACATCTAAGCGAGTAATTACTTCACTAGATCATTGATTAAATAAACCAATCACCGTCTAAAGAAGTCGATTAAAGATGATTCGATCAAACCATGGCTAAGGGGCTATTCCCCTTGCATAAATAAGGAACTACTCACTCATGGTTGAGGAGAAGGGGGAGACGGAGGAGGAAAGTATCTTAGCCATAGTCTAGGCTTAAATAGGAAATTAATCGTTATGCTAGATATAATGAAATAGCCAGGTTCATAATTCCTTGTTCCATAACTAAAGAAAGGGGGAAGAAGAGATCTAGATCTAATAGCAGAATAAAAATAAACTGAGGAACAATCTGAAGAACAAACAACACTTAAAAAAAATAAACTACTTTATTGTTGAATCAGAAGAATACAAGATTAAAGTTATTCTGATAATTCCAGTACAAAAGTGATGCCCCAAGGAGGAGGAAGTGCCCCTCCTTTTATAGGAGAAGGAGGGGAGGAAGCCCTAAGAGAATACAAAGAGTTTGAGGCTATTGGAAAGACTTAATTAAAAGAATAATATTTGTCAATCCTTGATTGCTCTCTCTAGTATGATCTGCATATTTCTGTAATTGGACTTTAGAACATATTTTTCCTTTGTAAAATACTATTAAGAGGCCTAAAAATATATTTTTCCTGTAGAACTTGCAATTATCTTTCCAAAATATATTTATATTCCAAATTTGAAATTTGTATGTGGAATTTATGACTATTTTGGTGAGAGGTATATCAAACTCTGCGGGAAAATGTGAGGCTACATTCACTGGTTAATTGCATAGTCAATTAAATGCCAAAATCACCACAAAATATGTATTTTCTATATCCAATAAAATACTCTTTTCAGTCCATGCTTTATCTTAAAATTCCGCATTTATACGCAAAAGATATGGCTATTTTGGTGACGGGTATTTCAGGCACTGCGGGAATATTTGGAGAGCATCATATCTTCATCTTTTATTATCTCGATTTAAATACTTAGATAATTTCTGACAATTAAGAGAAATCTCATAAGAATTCATGAAGAGAATATCGAGAAGATAAAAAGTTTTATTTATTTATAAATTAAGCTAAAATTAACAAAAAAGTCATGATTAATTATTCTAAATGAAGTAAAAATAAGAGATGAATATGCATTCATCAGGCTCTTCTCGGTTACCACAACCAAAGAAGACAACAACTTTGTAGAGTAACTAATACTTTGAGTTGTGTCTCTAGAGAAGCCCCTTGTACCCCTCTATTTATAGTAGAGGGCAGGGTCAGGGTACAGACTCTGTGCGAGAGTAGAAGGGTCCAGAATTTCCATGAACAATTTGTACCGCATCAGGTGAATTGGACGTTTCATAACTGAAATGGTCGTTTAACAAGGTGAGATTACCGGTTCAATAGTGAGCCAGTCGGTTGGGAGTGTAAGCCAATCATTTCACCCAGTGAACCGGTCGTTTCACTTTTGCAAGTGACTTTCCTTATTCATTTCTAATTAATGCAAAATTAATTCTTTTCCCAATCGAATTGAACAAGTGAAACAAAAAATGTTTCTCACAAATTAGGAAAACCCAACACTATTCATTTGATCTAAGTGAACTGGTCGTCGCACTCACCGTGAGCCGATTGGTTCACCTAGTGAACCGGTCGGTTGGTGGTACAGATTGTGCAAAACACAATCAACTTAGTTCTTAATCAATCCGACACTCTAATCATTTGTTTCAACACTTGAACTTGATGATTCTGATTGATTGAATGTTTGATTGAGTACCTAAACACTTTAGTATTCAATACAAACATCATTCATGGATAAAATCCTCTTCCAGATTAATCCTATGTGTGTGATCCTATAGGTCCCATTTCATGTTGCCAGTGAATGTCCATAACTAGCTTATGACATGACAAGCAAAGAGCAGTACCTAGTCACACATCAGTGCTACCCAAGTGAAAAGGAAAGTTGGAGAACAACTTTCAATCCTATAGTTTGTGGTTGGTTTTCCATTGAATGTATAATTCCTTTGTTTCTGATATCCCAAATGAACTCAAGGCATGGAGTTGTCATCCTTTCAACGTTCATTCATGTTTCTTGAACTAGAGCAGACTGTCTAAGATATATGTGACATCAATATCATACATTGATTCACATATGCATGATAGATCCATACATGATAGATCCAATTGTGAATGGATAAGGCATCTATCTATGTGTTCCTATTCTTCATAATAATTTGGGACACTTGGCATCTGAGAGACTAACTCCATGCAATATGGACAAGTTTTCTCCCACTGAATCTTTGCATACTAAACCCTTTAACACAAACTACCAATGTATTCTCTCTCTTTATCAGGTCAAGAGACTTTTGAGAACTATCTCTATAGATCTCTATTCCAATCACATAGGACATTTCTCTTTATTCCCTTAAAGAAGGTCTTTCCACACCAGTTTCTATTCTTAGAACGTTTCATTTGTCATCATCATGTGGAATATGAATATGCTCCCATTAAATCATTGTAATCATAGATCCCTTCTTTATTTTGATATATCAGTCAAACCTTTTGAGTATATAATCAAAGTAAATATTCCAGTTCTGAGGTGCTTGTATTTAATAAATCATATTGATTATTCTCTTGTAACTTATAGACTGCGTTTGCATTAACAGAATTATAAAACCCTTCAGGTTGTGTCACGTACACAACCTCATGTTATTACTTCTAGGAATGTGGTTTTAATATTCATATGCCAAATTTCATAGTCTTCAAGTTCCAATAGAAAGCATGATCCTTTATGGCCTATAGCCACTGCAATTGTTTATATAAAATCATCAGGTTTAATACCTTGAACTCACTTCAATTTATCTCAACCAATCAACTCTTCAAATGTCATCCATGTTAGTCTTAACTCTTAAGACCCATTTGCACTTATGGGTTTTATCCCTATAAATGCTACCATTAAGGTCATACCTTATTTGGTTCATATGGAAGTCATTTTGGATCTTATGACTTCAAGCCATAACTCAAAATCTAGTTCCTCAACATCATCTAGATGGATTATTGGCTCATCATTATATATGACCAATTAATCACCTTTGAGTTTGTAGGATATCACTATTCATCAAGCTCAAGGTGTTTTCTACTAGATATATGAGGTGTATCTATTACATAAGGAATTTGAGATCCCACAATATTTGTGATTCTTAATCTCCTTTTGTACGTTTATTTAGTGTAAAGCATGTTCTTTAGAAGAATTTTAGAATATCAGTTATTTGTTTGATGATCATACTCTTACTATTTAGAGTATGATTCCTTCTTTGATTTAGACATCATTATGCCTTAATCATGAGTTCTCTATGATACACTATCATAGTTACTCACAAGGTCCTCAAAAATTTGGTTCAAGTATCTTGTTCATTGATCATATCAAAGAAATAATATTTTTACCAAGTTAGTTCTTCATTTATCATATTATTGAACATTTTAAGATATTCATATTGGTATTTCATTAAATACCATGTATGAAGTATTAGCATTTATTCCAATAGGTATGTATATACATCAATATGTATTATACCTAATAGAATAGTCATTCTCCCACTACATCTAGTGAAGATTGACTTGTTATCATGCCCAATAAACAAGACATTCACATCTCTTAATGGTTCATTAACCAAGAGAGTCTAGTTTATCCATCAACATGGAACCTAGAGATGAATTTATCATTCATTTTTTCAGATGATAATGCTAATTTATAGTTTGAGTCATCAATAACTTTTATGTATTATTATTTTATCTCATGCATACCAAGTACCACAAGATAAATAAGGCATTGCCATAAAAGATCATATCTTTGAAATTGAAACTTGAATTTTATTGATAGACATCCTTGTCATTACAAGATACAGAAATAAAAAATGTTTCTATTTATTGGCAAAATGAAATAGCAGTTGATAAATCTATTACATGCCTTTTGGGCTGAAATAAACTAAAGGTACTACTATCAATGGCAGCAACACTTGCTTCATTCTTGATGAGTGTTCCTTCTTCTTCCTTTAATAAAGGCCATCACTTCTTTTCAGATCCTACACATCATATATGCCAGATCTATATCTTGGTATCATATACCTAAGATAAAGAAGCTTTTTAAGTTTATTTAATGATACCTGAGGTGGAGACTTTCATCCCCTCCTTCTTCTTCTTTAATTCATCTATGTAGAGAGGGCAATTTCTCTTCCAATGTCCTGGCTCATGACAATGGTGACATTTGCCTCCCTTGTTCACCCCTCCCTTGGCTTTGAGATTTGAAGATGACTTGGGCTGCTGGCTAGCATCAGAACCTTTCTTTGCTTTGCCCTTGCCCTTAGACTTTCCCTTCTTTCTGCTGATCGTCATCACAGATTTGGGTTTGTATTTCTACAGCTGTACCTCAGCTGTCCTCAACATGCCCAACAACTCTGTCTATGTCATGTCAAAGTTGTTCATGTTGTAGTTCATCACAAACTGGCTATAGGATTCTAGCAACAATGGTAGTATCACATCAGTAGCCAACTCTTAGCTTAGAGGGAATCCCAGTCGAGTTAGGTTCTCCACATACCCAATCATCTTGAGTGAGTGGGCCTACTGGATCTCCTTCTGTCATGAAGCACTTGAACAATGCCTTGGAGACATCATATCTCTCTTGTCGTGCTTGATCTTGATACATATTCTTGAGATGTTGAACCATCTCAATAACGTCCATGTTCTCATGTTGTCTCTACAACTCATAGTTCATTATTTACAACATCAATCACTTCACATCAATGGTATCCTCAGTATGCTTCCTGTAAGCATCACTTTCAGCCTTTGGTGCGTTGGGAGCGGGTTCATTCAACTCTAGTGTATCTAGGACATAGAGCTTTTACCCTTGAGTAAGAACAATTCTCAACGTCCTAAACTAGTCGTGGAAGTTGTTCCTATTTAGCTTGTCCTTCTTAAGGATTGATCACAATGAAAAGTGATTATTGTTGGTAGCCATTTATCCTACAAAAGGAAATTTGCAATTTTTAGTCCAAAATTATTTTGATTTGATTTGATTTGAAAATTGATGATATTAATTAGGTCTTTAATTAATTATCACTCCCACTATTTTAATCAAATTGATAGACCTCACCATCAATTAGGAAGATTGCAACATACAACCTTCTAGTGAGCAAGATCCTAACTTCCTCTAAGTCATGGACCAACTAGGGTTGTTTCACCCACAACTATATTCTTTTAGGTAGGCAACCTTTGCCAATTGCATCATATGCAACTCTTGATAGATTTCATGTGCAACTCCTTGCCATGTTCATCTTTATGCCTCAAGGTGCTTGATCCGATCAAGTTTATTGAGTTAAGTCCGGCCTAAAAGCCTACACGATGAATATGCACCGTACAAAGGCATACCCACATATTCACCATCACACTTCCACAAGATAGACGATGCACCACGTGAAGGCATGCCCACACTTAGTAAATCAAGCTTTTCATATGTGCTGCTGTTGGAAGGCATCTTCAACTTAATATGTTTGTTGAGGGGTTTTAAAATGCTTATATATGCATATATGTATCCAATCACCACATATATAGTATGTGTCAAATACATACTATATCCCACGAATGAAAATATGTAATAATGATAAAGCAATGATTATGACCATCCTATTGTAGTTTCTTGGAGCCACAAGGAACTACAGTCATCTAAGGTCTACATCACATGAAACCTGTTATTGATGAAGATTTGTGCTTGCCAATCCGAGTTGATTGGTTCAACCTTTGAACCGATCGACTCGCCTCTTAGCCAGTCAGTAAGTCCTCTAGCTGGTCGTCTTGCTTTTCCAGATGGTCAAATCATCCAGTTGTCTGGGCTTCTCGTCGGTCCCCCAACTACTTCTCAGTCAGTCGCCTTGATCCATAAAGCGGTCATCTTCAATCTTCGTCATAACAAGAAATAAAGCTAATCCTATTTTACATAATATTTGTGAAACCTTGAGTTACATTCAAGGGGAGCAAAGGTAGAAGAGAATCTTGAGTTACATTTAGAGCAGAAGAAGAGGGCTCAGTGCGCAGATCGAGATGCAAACAACCATAATGAACCACACACACATAGGGTTTATAGGTTATAACCATGCTATACATCCACCATCAAAACTGTTTTAGGGTGACATTTATCGATTGCATATATACCATATCATATATGTTGTATATATTAGTTTGGGATCATGTGATATTAATCAGATATTCTCATTAGTCATTTAAATATTCACATAGTATGTAATAAATAAAAGATGAAAAAACCAAAATCCAATCATATCGATTATCCCAAAACATAGAGTATTGACATGGCTTTGATACCACGGTTGGGTTTGATGTGGTTAGAGTAGGCAACAGAAACAAAAAAATTACTTGACCATAATCCCATAACCAGCAGATCACATCAATATCTATGTAATGGGAAGGATGGTTTTAGTGAGATATACCTGGTCCTGAGGCTTACTCGGCGACTATACCTCGTAGCAAGTGCATTCTTCAACCACCTATCTTCAACGATGTCTGTGCAAATCCTAGTCTTGACCCGGACTGTAGTTGACTTCCATCCCCATGAGTGGCAGAAGTCTCCCGCCTCTATAGATAGTCCACACGGACTACTGCAAACACTAGTCATCCTGAAGAATATACTAGAAGGAGTTGTCCCCTTCTATCGACATACTAGTCACTGACACACTCTCCCACCACCAGTTACTTTTCTGCAGTTGTCTTTCCCTCGTTGTTCCTCCCTGGATGGGTAGAACTTACTTGGGCTCTCTCGGTTACCATAACTAGAGAGGACAACAACTTTGCAGAGTAATTATGAGTTGTATCTGCTGGTATGTATTCCCAGAGAGCTAATCATATGATGATTTGATTGGCATATGATTTGATAAATATTAAAGGCAAGGGATGATTTGATTGGCATATGATTTGATAAATATTAAAGGCAAGCTTCCAATTTATTCTAGCTCAATCAATTATGAGATATATGATGGAGGAGAATGAATGTCTAAAGAATGACAATACTCAATGATGTATGTCTTTGGGTTGAGGACCTGAACAATGAGATCATAAGAATGTTATGAGCATGTACATTCATGTTATGTCCCTAGTTGCATGTCATTATGGAAGGTTGATAGCCAACAATGACACACCAAGACTAGAGTGTGTGTTGGTTGGTGACAGTGTCTCATTAGTCATGATATATGATATCAAACCAAGGACATAGACACATGTTAGAGAATAGTGTATCAGACATACCCACCATGAGAGTGACATATGGAACCATGACATGGTAGTCAGAATCATCTCTCACAGTGATGATGGTGATTGTGAATCTTGGACCTGAAATCATTGCACTCATCGAATGTGATTGGATACACTTTGACATCATCAAATGCAGTCCTGAAACATGGGTTGTTATAACGGTGATGATTGGGTGGCTTTGATGCATGAGATAAAATGTGAGTGATAGATATGGCATTTGTTCTCCTAAGGGGGTATGATGTCCAGGACACTTGATAAGCGATAGTGAGAAAGGCATGCACATGCACATGTGAATCAATATATGATATTGATGTCACACATATCTCAGACAGTATGCTCTAGTTCAAGAAACATGAATGAACGTGGAAAGGATGACAACTCCATGCCTTGAGTTCATTTAGGATATCAGAGACAAAGGAATTATACATTCACTGGAACACTAATCATAGACTATAGGATTGAAAGTTATTCTTCAACTTCTCTTTTCACTTGGGTAGCATTTATGTGCGACTAGGTACCACTCTTTGCTTGTGATGTCATAAGCTAGTTATGGACATTCACTGCCAACGTGAAATGAGACCTATAGGGTCACACACAAAGGATTAACCTAGAAGAGGAGTTTATACATGAATGATGTTTGGATTTATTACTAAAGTGTTTAGGTACTCAATCAAACATTCAATCAATAGACTTGACTTAGAATCATCAAGTTCAAGTGTTGAACCAAATGATTTGAGTGTCAGATTGATTGAGAACTAAATTGACTGTGTTATGCACAATCCAGACCACCAATTGACTGATTCAGTGGGTGAACCGATTGGCTCATGGTTAGTGAGATGACCGGTTCACTCTGGTGAACTGATCGGTTCAACTGGTCCAAACAAGCAGTGTTGAATTGTCCAAATTTGTGAGAAATTTTTTCATTTCACTTGTTCAATTCGACTGGGACAAGAATTAATCTTTGCATTAATTAGAAACGGATAAGGAAATTCAATTATAGGAAGGTTGGGGAAGTGAAATGACCAGTTCACTGGGTGAACCGATCGGCTCACACTCCCAACCGACCAGTTCACTAGTGAACCGATTGGCTCACCTTGCCAAATGACCATTTCAGTTATGAATGGCCAGTTCGCCTGCCATGGTGTAAATTGTTCATGGAAATTCTAGACCCTTCTACTCTCGCACAGACTGAGAACCCTGACCCTGCCCTCTACTATAAATAGAGGGGTATAGGGGGCCTCTCCAGAGACACAACTCAAAACATGAGTTGCTCTGCAAAGTTGTTTTCCTCTCTGGTTGTGGTAACCGAGAGAGCCCAAGCAAGTTCTACTCATCCAGGGAGGAACAGTGAGGGAAAGACAACTGCAAAAAAACAACTAGTGGTGGGAGAGTGTGTCGGTGACTAGTACATCGACAAAAAGGGGACAACTCCTTCTAGTCTATCCTTCAAGATGACTAGAGTTCCCAGTAGTCTGTGTGGACTGTCTATAGAGGCGGGAGACTTCTGCCGCTCAGGAGGACGATAGTGAACTACAATCTAGGCCAAGATCAGGAGCTGCACAGACGCCGTCAAAGACAGGTGGTTGAAGACCACACTAGCTGTGAGGTTTTGTTACTGAGAAAGCCTCAAGACAAGGTATATCTCGCTAAAACCATCCTTCCAAGATATTGATGTGATCTGCTGGTTATGGGTTTACTGTCAAGTAATTATTTTTGTTTCCGCTGCCTACTCCAACCACGTAAAACCCAACAATGGTATCAGATCCACGTCAATACTCTATGTTTTGGGATAATTGATATGATCAGATTTTGATTTTTCTATCTTTTATTTATTGCATACGATGTGAATATTTAAATGACTAATGTGAATATCCGATTAATACTGCATGATCCCAAACTAATATATACATATATAATATGGTATATATATATATATACAATCGATACACATTGCCCTAAAACTATTTTGATGGTGGATGTGTATCATGGCGATGGCATATAAACCCTATGTGCATGTGTGTGGTTGGTTATGGTTGTTTGCATCTCGGTCTATGCACCGAGCCCTCTTCTTCCATTCTGAATGTAACTCGAGATAACTTGATATTCTCTTATACCTTTTCTCTCCTCGAATGTAACTCGGGGTTTCACAAATATTATGTAAAATAGGATTAGATTTATTTCTTATTATGACAAAGACTGAAGATGACCGCTTGATGGACCGAGATGACTGACTAAGGAGCAGTTGGTAGACTGATGATAAGCCCAGACGACCGGACGAGCTGGCCATATGGAGGATCCAGATGACCAGTTGGAGAAGACCAACTGACCGGCTAAAAGGTGAGTCAATCGGTTTAAAGGTTGAACCAGTCAACCCGGATTGGCAAGCACAGATCTTCATGAATAACATGTTGCATGTGATGTAGACCTTAGATGATCATAGTTCCTTATGGCTCGTAGGAACTACAATAGGATGGCCATAATCAACACTTTATCATTATTGCATGTTTTCATTTGTGGGATATAGCATGTATATGATACGTACTATATATGTGGTGATTGGATGCATATATGCATATATAAGTATATTTAAAACCCCTCAAATATACATATTAAGTTGAAGATGCCTTCTAAAAGTAGCACACATGAAAATGATCGACTAAGTGTGGGCATGCCTTCACGTGGTGCACTGTCTATCTCATGGAAGTGTGATGGTGAATACATGGGTCTGCCTTCGTAGGGTGCATATTCATTGTGTTGGCTTTTGGGTTGGACTTAACAAGGCGACCTTGATAGGATCAAGCGCCTTAAGGCTTAAAAATGAAAATGGTAAGGAGTTGCACATGACATCTATCAAGAGTTGCATATGATGCAATTAGCAAAAGTTGCCTACCTAAAAGAATCTAGTTGTGGGTTACAGCCCTCGCTGGTCCATAACTTAGAGGAAGTCAGGATCTTGCTCACTAGAAGGTTGTATGCTACAATCTTCTAAATTGATACATGAGGGTTATCAATTTGATCAAAATAGTGGGAGCGATAATTAATTAAAGACCTAATTAATATCGTCAATTTTCAAATCAAATCAAATCAAAAGAGTTTTGGACTAAAATTACAAATTTCCTCTTTCTATAATAAATGGCTACCGACAACAATCACTTTTTGTTGTGTTCGGTCCTTGAGAAGGACAAGGTAAATGGGAATAACTTCCACGTCAGGTTTAGGATGTTGAGAATTGTTCTCACTCAAGAGCGAAAGCTCTATGTCCTAGATACACTAGAGCTGGATGAACCCACTCCCAACGCACCAAATGATGAAAGGGATGCTTACACGAAGCATACTGAGGATGCCATTGATGTAAAGTGCTTGATGTTGTGCTCAATGAACTATGAGTTGTAGAGACAACACACTACTACAGAAGTGCCTTTTAGTGTCGGTTGTTTAACCCCCTTTGGCGTCGGTTTCTGAACGACGCCTATGTGGGCGTCGCTAAAAGGTTGGACACTTCAGCGTCGGTTAAAAAACCGACGCCTATTTAACATAAAGGCGTCGGTTTATTATAAAACACCGACGCCAAAAGGGTTCGCGCCACAGAAAACAACGTCATCTAGGACGCTTTCTGCGTCGGTTATATACTAAACAACCGACGCAGAAAAGTGTCCTAGATAACTCCCATTTCCTGTAGCGCGAACACTTTTGGCGTCGGTGTTCAACAAAAAACCGACGCTGTATATCTATTTTTTTTTTTATAAATCTGTTTGCAGGCCTACTGTGGCTAGTCAGCAGGATGAGAACCTGCAGTTCAGTTTTCTGAACTGTAGGTTTACGACATCCATTGATATCAGCCTACAAACAGGCCACAAACCTGCAAAATTAACATAAAAAGATTCACACAAGTAGATACATTCAGACATCAATTCAATTGTCATGTTCACACATATAGAATCATTCAAATACATGTTTTAACATTCAGAAACATTCATTTACAAAGTATCATTCATCATCACTATCAACATCCCAATTATATCTTACAGTTGCCACTATTTGTACAGCTATTGCCCATTCTTCTCTTACTTCATTTAATGCTTCCCTCGTATATGGAGCATGTACATTTTTTAAGCGTTTGCCTATAGTGTGGTCAGTTTTAAACACCTGCAAAGAGAATGATGTATATATATAAGTAATAATATAAAAATAAGATTGATATATTTCATACTAACTAATGAGACTATATATAATACCTCATGTATGGTATCGATGTCCAATGCGGCATGTTTGATAATCATCTGCATAAATCGCATCACATAGTATGCGCATGCCCAACCATTGTCTTGTGTAGCACACTATAAATTGAAACATACAAAATAATACAACTAAGCACAATTCACATCAATAATATATACATTGGAGTCGGGGAGTCGGGAACTTACTTTTACGTTCTCCCAAGACAATGGCTGGTTCTTTTTCCTTGGGACCTTTCCTCCAGCATTTTTGAATGCATCTAAACCCCTACATGTTAATATAACACACTAAGTTGCATAAGTAAATAGTAATGTAATAAAAGATGTTAACGGATATAAAAAATGAAATATTTCTCACCAGAATAATGCCATTCTCATTACATGTCCAATTTTAGTGTTTAATGTACTTCCTGCGGGATCTAGATAATAAACAGTGAACGTCCCGGGGACAATAACTAGTAACTCCCAATGTCTACCACTAGAGGTAAAAAGTTAACAATTAATAACTCAAAATGCAAAATAATAATGGAATTTTCTTAAGTCCAAATTATAAATAAAGCAAACTTACTTGACATTGAATGGAGCTATTATTATCGTCTTCATTTGATGACCAAAAATTGTAAAAGCATCTATACAGTATTGTTGAACACTATCAGGGTCTTTAGCTACCATACTAATCAATGATGGAATCAAAAATCCCACATGATCATATGCAAATTGTTTGCAATGATCTTCGATTAAGTAGCTGCAAAACATATAGACGTATGCATTAATATATAAGAAACTAGATCACCGGATCTTACACAAGGTATATGGATGTATAAACAAGATCTCACCTTATCCATGTCTCTATCATTGATGTATTCAACCAATCATACATAAACAGCTCAATAATATCTTGTATAAATAAAGAGCTGTCATATGATTGACCTGCATAATCTGCATCTAAAGAAACAATTATAGGGCAAAGTATATTATGTGCCCGTAGCCAACATGCCATTCCCCTACAAGCAGGACCTAACGGGTATTGTAGGTCAGTTGGAACCCAAGTTGGTAATGCGGGAATTGGAGGTGGAGGCCTAGGTGCTCCTGGTGTCTTCTTTTTAACCTGTATATATAATTTCAGATCAGTTGACATCATATATACACATTAACAGTCTAAATAAATGTAAATTTATCTTACAATTTTAGTCGTGTAGAGGACATCTGCTTTGGGCCACAATATGACCCCGCTTTCTGCCTCACCAAGTGTATCAATATCTGGGTGGGCATATGGCAACTCAACTTCCTTCCAATCGGGTAATACATGTATCGGGCTCACACGAATGTAGCCCTGCGGCATTGGAGTCCCATGAAACATTGCCCCAGGAAGGGACTGGTAAGCTTGCGCCTCTGCAACAACATAGTTTTCCATTCTTAAGCGGCATGGCTTCAATGCCTACAAATTTACGTAAAGAATGTTATACATATATACATATCATCTTGAAAACATATCATCTTGAAAAGACTAGCTACAATGTCATAAACAATACTTACAACAGACGTGTTAGGCGATGGGTCTCCAGGATTACTTGCAGTCTGTGCACCAGGAGAAGAGTGGGTCGGCATAGGCTGATTGGAAGCCTGAGATGCCTGCCACCGCAGCAATTCTTCCTTGACCTTCTCAGAAACCACATCGTTGAGCTTCTTAGCAACTATATCCTCGACTCTCTTATTCTCCTATACATGGATAAAACAAATATTAGATTTTTATTAATGAATTTCCTTTTGCAGTAACATTATAAAAATAGAATATGTTACCTCTTCTTGAGAAAGTCCCGCTCTGGGTTTGCGCTGGGATGGCCCAAAGAATGCTTTGATGCCCACACCAGCGCCGGCACCTCTAACACGTCCAGGATGCTCTGGGTTACCCAGAGCAACTGTCAATTCATCCCTTGTGCCCTGAGGGATGAACGTGCCTTGTTTCCTCTGCTCGTGCAGCTCCCGCTAATCACCATAAACAAAAATTGGTAAGTTAACACCACAAATAATCAATATTCAAATGATTGCTCTAAGAGTTGTATTTTACCATTTTTGCAGCCGCCTCAGCAGTTTCGGGCTTCTTTATTTCACCCTTCTTGTTTTTCCTTCCAGCTATCCAGATATCATGGCGAGGGAAGGGTGTGGCCGCAGACTCCTGAGTAGTCGCAGACTCCTGAGTAGCCGCAGACTCTGCCTGTAGTCTTTGGCGAACGCTTGCATAGCCTTTTGGACCCATAGTATGGTCATGTACATTCAGTGCACGCCTTGCTTTTTATGCGTCACTGAGGGCCTAGTTAGTATGTACATTTATAATTAGGTTAGTAGCACTAAATGTTAATCTTGAATAGGTGAATACAATGTATATTAATTAAAATGGGAGTGACGCCTAATACCTTGAATTCTTCAGATTTTCTTGAAGCAACAAAATTGTCCCAATCTTCTTTGTCCAAGAAGTTCCATTGTTCAAGGGCTGACTTCTTCTTCTTATCACCCTGTCTTATGTATTCTCTGTTCAGATTTGTCCTATAATTCCTAAGCATCTTTCCAGTGCGTTGCATCACACTTTTACGATGCAACATCTCATCCAATGCAAACAGATTCTGTAAAATAGAAATGTTATTAACTAGTACCAAAAATATAATTGCAAATAATAGAATTTGTAATCTACAAAATAGAATTGCAAATAATAATAACTCACGCATAAATCTTTCCATATCAAGTCTTTCTTCGCCTGAGGAACTTTATGCCAATTATCATACTTAATACCACAATGGCTTCGAGTGACAACCCCAAGATAGTTTATAAAATTATTGCGGTTCACTCCAATTGCATTCCCTCCATTATCAAACTCCACAACCAATTTGGATCCACTGCCACTCAGCGCAAGTAACTTTTTCAACAGAGTGATACCCCTTTTCTTGTTAAGTTTTTGTTGCTGCGCATCAAGTTGCTCAATTGCTTCAGTGGATAGCTGTGCATCATCAACCTAAAATTTGACAAAAATAAACACACTGAATTAAGCCAATATAGAAATACAGGATATATGACATAACTAGAAGATAATGAATTTTATAGAAATACAGGATATGTTTTTAGAACTTACGTTGGTATCCTCGCCATGCTCGTCATGGACAGCATGCTCATCATGGACTTCATGCTCATCATGGACATCATTCTCATCATGGTGAGCCATCTGAAAATTTCATTAAAAAGGAAAACATTTAGCATTTGTATCAACTAGAATAAGGAAAACATTTAGCATTTGTATAAACATACATGTCTCTAAAATTGTGATCTTTTATCAATTAGCAATCCTTCAATGTACAAGTAATATAAAAAACAATGATTGTTCACATTCTAGGCCAACAAATACATGTGATGTCATTCTTATATATAATAAATGTGTACCACCTATCCCATCCTTGAACACATAATCTCACTAGTAAGTGTATAATGTGTATTGGGTTTTCAAGAAAATTTCGGCAGCATTTCCCCGCTGTTCTCTAAGTACATATGTACTTAGAGAGCAAACGGGGAAATGCTACCAAAATTTTCTCGAAAACTCAATACACATTATACACTTACATCCTAAGTGAGATTAGGTGTTCAAGAACAGTCCCAAACCGGGGACTATCCAAGATTTACTCCTAATGAGTAAATCTTGGACGGGTTTCTAGGCCAACAAATACAATAATAGATATCTACAATGAAGCCGGACTCCATACAAACAGTATATAATTTAGTGATTGTTCATTCTAATTTATATCAATGTACAAGTAATATAAAAAACAATGATTGTTCACATTCTAGGCCAACAAACACATGTGATGTCATTCTTATATATAATAAATGTGTACCACCTATCCCATCCTTGAACACCTAATCTCACTAGTAAGTGTATAATGTGTATTGGGTTTTCAAGAAAATTTCGGCAGCATTTCCCCGCTGTTCTCTAAGTACATATGTACTTAGAGAACAAACGGGGAAATGCTACCAAAATTTTCTCGAAAACTCAATACACATTATACACTTACATCCTAAGTGAGATTAGGTGTTCAAGAACAGTCCCAAACCGGGGACTATCCAAGATTTACTCCTAATGAGTAAATCTTGGACGGGTTTCTAGGCCAACAAATAATGTGTTGTCATTCTTATACCTAAAATCCTAGTTCTTCAAATTAGGGTGATTATTGATGTCTTTAAAAGCATGATTGGCAATTTAGGGAAAAGTTCATCATTTAAACTCCAAGCATTCACATGTGTGCATTACAGTTCATCATTAAGCAAGAAGGGTGATTAGGATTCTCAATATACTCAACAATAAAATAAGTTAAACATGTGTGCATTACAGTTCATCATTTACATTCCAAACATGTCACATGTGTGCATTACAGTTCATCATCAAGATATCTATAACTTACTTAAACATTCAATTATGAAGTAAATATACACTTAATTAAGAATAGCATGACACACAAAGTTGCAGTCAACATCATTATGTTTTGTTCTATCATGGACTATCATATTGGTATATCACATATGTATCAGTACATTATTAAATAAACACAATCAGTAAATAACTTTTAGCAAAAAATCCACTAGACGTGCAGCCTAGACGTGCCCTGGCGCCGCCCAAGCATCTGCCCAGAGGCCTATCTAGGCAGGGCACCTGGGCTTGGGACCCTAGGCGTGCCCTGGCACCTACTTAGGTGCTGCCTGCGTGAGTTCTAGGTTGGCGGCGGCAGAGAAAAGCAAGGCAGAGGACAAAAAAGGTGGTGAAGGTTTGTGGGTTACCTTGCACGAGGACAGCACGAGTAAAGCTGCTTCTACCGGCGGGGGCGGAGGTGACGACGACAGCACCGTAGCTGCTTCTACTGGCGGCGACGACTAGAGGAGAGCAGGGGCGGTGGGCAACGACCGGCGGCGACGAGCGGACAGCAGCAGTAGCAGGGGCGGCGGAGAAGAAGGACGCCGGAGATGGGGCGCTGGAGAGAAGCGCCGGAGAGCAGCAACAGCAGAGAAGCGCCGAAAAGTCGCCGCAACAGGGAAAATCGCCGCAATAGGGTAGCAATGAAACAGAAGAAAGGGGAAGAGTCGGGCGATCGCGGGGGGTTATAAGTTCCCAAATAGCATCGGTTGTTTACAACAACCGACGCCTAAACATCTTTAGCGTCAGTTGGTTGAAACAACCGACGTCCAATTGGACAATATTTTCATGGAAATTTTTGGCGGGAACCACCTTCAGCGTCGGTTAGAGAGGGATAACTGACGCTGAAAATGACACTATTTTTTTATCGAAAAATGGATTTTGCGGGCGACTTTAAGCGTCGGTTGTTTATAAAAAACCGACGCTTAATACAAAGCGGTACCCGTGTCTGGCTGGTCTTCGAATATAGACGTCGGTTTTGTTAAACAACCGACGCCTTATATGTTAGGCGTCGGTTTTCCTTAATAACCGACGCCCAGAAAAGCGACACTGAATGCTATTTTTGTAGTAGTGACATGAGAACATGGACGTCATTGACATGGTTCAACATCTCAAGAACATGTATCAAGACTAAGAACGACAAGAGAGATATGATGTCTCCAAGGCATTGTTCAAGTGTGTCATGATAGTAGGAGATCCAGTAGGCCCTCACACACTCAAGATGATTGGGTATGTGGAGAACCTAACTCGAGTGGGATTCCCTCTGAGCCAAGTGTTGGCTACTAATGTGATGCTGCAATCGTTGCCAGAATCCTATAGTCAGTTTGTGATGAACTACAACACGAACAACTTTGACAAGTCACTAACAGAGTTGTTGGGTATGTTGAGGACAGTCGAGGCACAGATGAAGAAAGACAAACCCAAATATATGATGATGATTAGCAGAAAGAAGGGAAAGTATAAGGGTAAGGGAAAGGGCAAAGCAAAGAAAAGTTCTGATGCTAGCCAGTAGCGCAAGTCATCTTCAAATCTCAAAGCCAAGGGGGGGTGAAAAAGGGAGGCAAATGCCACCATTGTCATGAGCTAGGACATTGGAAGAGAAATTATCCTCTCTACATAGATAAACTAAAAAAGAAGAAGGAAGGGATGGAAACCACCTCAGGTATCATGAAATAAACTTAAAATGCATCTTTATCTTACATATATAATACCAAGATATAGATATGGCATATATGATGTGCATGATCTAAAAATAAGTAATGACCTTTGTGAAAGGACCAAGAAGAAACACTCGTCAATATTGGAGCAAGTGTTGCTGCCATAGATAGTAGTACCTTTTAGTTTATTTCTACCCAAAGGGCATGTAATATAGTTATGAACTACTATTTCATTTTGCCAATAAATAGAAACACTTTATTTTTGCATCTTGTAATGACAAGGATGTCTATCAATAAAGTTCATGTTTCAATTTCAAAGATATGATCTTTTATGGAAATTCCTTATTTATCTTGTGGTACTTGAAATGCATGAGATAAAATTAATAATACCTAAAAGTTATTGATGACTCAAAATATAAATTAACATTATCATCTATACAAATGAATGAGAAATTCATCTCTACGTTCCATGTTGATGGATAAACTAGACTCTTGGTTAATGAACCATTAAGAGATATGAATGTCTTATTTATTGGGCATGATGACCAGTCAATCTTTACTAGATGTAGTGGGAGAATGACTATTCGATTAGGTATAATACATATTGATGTATATACATACCTATTGGAGTAAATGCTAATACTACAAATATGGTATTTAATGAAATACCGATATGAATATCTTGAAATATTCAAGAATATCATAAACGAAGAACAAACTTGGTAAAAGTATCAATTCTTTGATATGATCAATGAATGAGATACTTAAACCAAATGTTTGAGGACCTTGCGAGTAACTATGATAGTGTGTCATAGTGAACTCATGAATAAGTCATAATGATGTCTAAATCAAAGAAGGAATCATACTCTAAATAGTAAGAGTATGATCATCAAACAAATAACTAATCTTCTATAATTCTTCTAAAGAGCATGTTTTACACTAAATAAAGGTACAAAAGGAGACTAAGAATCACAAGTGTTGTGGATTCTCAAATTCCTTATGTAACATATACACCTCATATATATAGTAGAAAACACCTTGAGCTTGATGTATAATGATATCCTACAAACTCAAAGGTGATGAATTGGTCATATGATGATGAGCCAATAATAAGACTAGATGATGTTGAGGAACCAAATTTTGAGTTATGGCTTAAAGCCATTAGATCCAAAATGACTTCCATGTGAACCAAATAAGGTATGACCTTAATGGTAGAACTTATATGGATAAAACCCATAGGTGCAAATCAGTCTTAAGAGTTAGTATTGGAATGCATGACATTTGAAGAGTTGATTGGTTGAGATAAATTCAAGTGAGTTCAAGGTGTTGAACCTGATGATTTTATTTAACCAATTGCAGTGGCTATAGGCCATAAAGGATCCTGCTTGCTATTAGAACTTAAAGACTATGAAATTTGGCATATGGATATTAAAACCACATTCCTAGTAGGAATTACATGAGGTTGTGTATGTGACACAACCTGAAGGGTTTTATAATTCTGTTAATGCAATTGTAGGTTATAAGTTACAAGAGATTAATCAATATGATTGATTAAATACAAGCACCTCAAAAATGGAGTCTTTACTTTGATTATATAGTCAAAAGGTTTGACGGATATATCAAAATAAAGAAGGGATCTATGATTGCAAAGATTTAGTGGGAGCATATTCATATTCCACATGATGATGAGGAATAAAATGAAACTGGTGTGGAAATACCTTCTTTAAGGGAATAAAGAGAAATGTCATATGTGATAGGAATAGAGACCTATATAGATAGTTCTCAAAAGTCTCTTGACCTAATAAAGAGAGAGCATACATTGGTTGTTTGTGTTGAAGGGTTCAATATGCAAAGATTTAGTGGGAGACAACTTGTCCATATTACATGAAGTTAGTCTCTCAGATGCCTAGTGTCCCAAATTCTTATGAAGAATAGGAACACATAGATAGATGTCTTATGCATTTGCAATTGGATCTATCATGTATGTAATCATCCCATTATCTTGTATGTATCGGACATGACAAGAATATATATATATATATATATATATATATATGCATTCATCATCTTGTATGTATTGGACATGACAATATGATATGCTCATCCAGTTATCTCATATGTAATGGACATAACGAGTGGATTTCAGTCTACTTCCAGTTAGAGTCACTGGAATACCATAAAGAACTCATTTAAGTATTTTTGAAGTATTAAACGATTAGTTCTATGGTAATAAAAGGAAGAGTTGATTTTAAATTTGTTACACTGATGTAAGCTTCCAAAATGACATAAATGATTGCAAAATGAAAAATATAAAATTTATATTCAATTGTAAAGTGAACAAGATTTGTTAAATGGAAATGTTCCAAGTAAAAATTAAAGGCCATCTAATTCTAAAAGGGAATGTCGAGTATCATTGTGTTGTGAACACCAGAGGATACTATATTGATCTAGAAGTTCGTACGGATGAACTTATAGATATTCCAACCATTGATGACATAGTAGAAATACTAAGTCAAACTATGGAGATAATTGTTAGGCAAGGAATATCAGATAGCATATTATGGAAACTCCATCTCATACAAAATGTCGTACAGAGAGGAGATGTGAAACATGTAATATACCGACTAAATTAAAATGTTGCTAACTCACAGGATTAGCACTAGTGCAACATAAACATGTAGGACATGTTTAGAGATCACTAAGAATATGATTCAAAGGTGATTGGCTCTAAGTACAAGTGGGAGTCTGTCGGTATGTATGCCCAGAGAGCCAATCATATGATGATTGGATTAGCATATGACTTGATAAATATCAAAGACAAGCTTCCAATTTATTCTAGTTCAATCAATTATGAGATATATGATGGAGGAGAATGCATGTCTAAAGAATGACAATACTCAATGATGTATGTCTTCAGTTTGAGGACCTGAACAATGAGATCATACGGATGTTAAGAGTATGTACATTCTTGTTATGTCCCTAGTCGGATGTCATTGTGGAAGATTGATAGACAACAATGACACATAAAGACTAGAGTGTGTGTTGGTTGATGATAGTGTCTCATTAGTCATGATATATGATATCAAACCAAGCACATAGATACATGTTAGAGAACAATGTATCAGATAGACCCACCATGAGAATGACACATGGAACCATGACATGGTAGTCAGAATCATCTCTCATAGTGATGGTAGTGATTGTGATTCTTAAATTTGAAATCACTCCACTCGTCAAATGTGATTGGGTACACTTTGACATCATCAAACACAGTCTTGAAACATGGGTTGTTAAAATGGTGATGATTGGGTGGCTTTGACGCATGAGATAGACTATGAGTGATAGATATGGTATTTGTCCATACTAAGAGAGTATGATTTCTAGGACACTTGATAAGTGAGATTGAGAAAGGCATGAGCATGCACATGTGAATTAATATATGATATTGATGTGACACATATCTCATACAGTCTGCTCTAGTTCAAGAAACATGAATGAACATTGAAAGGATGACAACTCCATGCCTTGAGTTCATTTAGGATATCAGAGACAAAGAAATTATACATTCACTGGAACACCAATCACAGAATGTAGGATTTAAAGTTGTTCTCCAACTTTCCATTTCACTTGGGTAGCACTGATGTGCGACTAGGTACCACTCTTTGCTTGTGATGTCATCAGCTAGTTCTGGACATTCACTGCCAACGTGAAATGGGACCTATAGGGTCACACACAAAGGATTAACCTGGAAGAGGAGTTTATCCATGAATGATGTTTGGATTGATTACTAAAGTGTTTAGGTACTTAATCAAACATTCAATCAATAGACTTGACTCAGTCCTCACCAGCTCATCTTGTGGCTCCACCTCCTCCCATTTCTACCCATTGTCCTCTCATTTTTGTCACCTCTTCACCCTCACAATGCCAGCTATTCTCCCTTACTATGCCACCTCATCACCTCTCCCTCACTCACACCATCACCCTGGCGTCACCATCTATTAACCATACAATTGCCGACAACCGTCCCTACATCACTTCTTGTGACATGTTCTTGTTTTGACATCTTTGCAACCACCGTCATTGGTTTTATATTCTTCTGCCACTTTCATCCATTCTCTTTGTTTCCAATAGCTATTTAATCCTTAAGTTTATTATGTCTTCATTTAAGTTTTTTTTTCTTCTCTTTGTGATTAAATTGGTTTGCTTTGAATAATATATGTCGTGAAATAATGCTTACTAAGTTTGTTGATATTGAAGAATGGATAGGTTTTTCTTGGCTTGTTGATCTTGAACAATTTGTTCCGTGCATGCCTATATAATTCTATGCTTTATAAATGTTGAAATCAAATATCTAATGTGATGAATATTGGCTAATTTTTGTGTAATCGGAATAGGATGAATATTGGATCATTTTTATCTAGATATTTTTTTTATTTTGAACCCTATAAATTATTGTTAATGATGAGAATGTTGTATGGATGAACGATCATACTTTGGACATACAGTGGTGGAATAGAGACCCCAACCATAAATACTATTGTTTTTTATAATTGAATGATTACACTTAAGGACATGCTAAAGATGGAACTAGTAATTAATAAAAAATAGTTTGATTTTAACTTAACTTAGAGGTATGTTAACCCAAATTATATATGTTGTTGCTATTATGCATGTAGTTTGTTGGCTTAGGAATCCATATGTGATTTACTCATTAGGAGTAAAATATATATAGTCTCTAGTTTGGTATTGTTTGTAAACACTTAATATCACTTAGGAGGTGAGTGTAGAATATTTTTTTTTCATGATGGTTTGACAATTGTTCTACAATTTTTCTCTAAGTAAATATGTAGGTGTGTGTATTTTTCCATGTAGATCAATGTACTTGGGGAATTAAGACCTATCCCATTCTTGAACACTAAATCTCACTAGTAAGTGTTTAATGTGTGTTCAATTCTCAAGAACATTTACATGTCGCGTAAGCCTGCTGTCTGTGGTGGAGACCAGGATCTGCTGCAGAGGCCGTCCAAGTTCAACTAGAAGAAATTTGCACAACCACGATGAGGATATTATCATTGGACTTTCTCTAGGACCAGGTATATCTTCGAAACCATCCTTCTCATTATATAGTTGTTGATGTGATCTATAGTTATATGGGAAATATGTTAGGTAAACTTTTTTTGTTTCCATTTCCTATCTGATGTCATATTTCCCTACATTGGTATCACAACCATGTCAATTGACAATATTTTTAATTATCGATATGATTGAATTTTCAATTTTTTCATTTATTTATTACATATGATATGAATATTTAAACTGATTATGTGCATATCCAAATAAATACCACATACAATCCCAAACATATATATATCATATATATGTATGCAATTTACAGGTGTCGCCCTAAATGTTGGTTTTGATGGTGGATGTGTAGTGTGGTTATGGCTAATAACCCTATATATTTGTGCATGGCGTTTGTTTGGTTATTCTTGTTTCATCTCAGTTTGCATACTGAGCATCTACCTTATCTTCCAATTGTAAAAGTATTATTCTCTCCTAGCTTTGCTCCCTTCGAATGTAACTCATTTCTCTATCATCATGTAATATTAGGATAGTTTATTTTCTTATTGCAATGAAGAAGATGAGCCACCCATTTCAGAAGATGAGCCGATCGATTGGAGGATCATGGAGGCTAAACCAATTGCCTGGAGGCCCAACCAATAAACTGGAGGATCCAGAAGATGGTGGACCAAAAACCAGACGACCAGGGAGATGACCAACTGTCCTGCCAGGAGGAGAGCATATCAGTTCAAGGGTTGAACCGATCAAATCAGATTGACAAGCACATATTTTCACCAACAATAGGTTTTTGTATGAGATGTAGACCTCAGGTTGTGGCTATTCCTTGTGACTCCAAGGAATTATATTAGAATGGCCATAACCATCACTTTTATTTTATTGTGTGTTTTTTGTTTGTGGGATATAGCATGTATATGATATGTACTATATGTTGTGGTGATTGGTTATGTATATATATTTATAAATACCAAATCCTACAATAAATATTAAGCCTAAGATGTTTTATATAAGTAGCACACATGAAATGTTTGATCAACCAAGCATAGGTTATACCAAAGCATGGTGTGTCATCTATCTTGTGGAAGTATGATGGTAGATATGTAAATTTGCCAAATTAGGGTACATATTCTATCGAATTGGATTTTGGGTCAGGCTTAACTATATGATCATAATGAGATTAAGTAACTAGAAGAATAAAAATGGAATGTGACAAAGAGTTATGCACATCATCTATCCAAGAATTGTGTTCATGTGCAATTGACAAAACTTGCCTACCTAAATAGTCAAGTTGTGGGTGATCAACGAAAGTTGACTCATGATTTGATGAAATGTGAATCTTGTCTCACTAGAAGATTGTACATTGCAATCTTCCAAATTGATAGTGAGGGCTATCAACTTGAACAAAATAGTGGGAGTGATAATTAATTAAAATCCTAATTGATGTTTTCAAAAAATTTAAATCAAATCAAAAAGGAGTTTTGACAAATGCAAAAAAAATTTCTCTTGTAGAATCAAATAGAAAACACAATGTGATTGGACATTGTGAAGAACAATCTAAACAAGATACACTTTCATAATTGGTTAAGGACTTTGAGAAGCGTTCTCTATGTTCCTAAAACACCAGTGTCAGTGGGACCCACTCCATGTTCACCTAAAGTTGAAAGGGATGCTTAATTGAAGAATGCCAATGAAGATATAGACATATAGAACCTTACGTTGGGTTGTATGAACTATGAGTTGCATAAACAACATGATAAGCAAGAAAGGTATAATGTCTCTAAGGTGTTATTTGAGTGTAAACTGATGAAGGGAGATCCAGTAGAACCCCATGTGCTTAATATGATTGGGCATATGGTGCATCTAGAAATATTGGGATTTCCTTTAGGTCATGAGTTGTCCATGTATATGATTTTGCAATCATTGCCTAAATCATATAGCCATTTTAACATGGCTAAACACTGTCATAGATGCTTGACATCATGATATATGTTGAATCACAAATGAAGAAGGACAATCTCATGATGGTGATTAGTGGAATGGATTCCAAGGGCAAAAGTAAGGCCAAGAAGTGTTATGTGGCCAAACTGAAGCCCAAATTTTCTACACTAAAAATAAGGAGAGGGTTAAGGAAACCTAAGAAGATGAAGCAAGGGATACAAATCTCTACTTCTGGTATATACAATATTAATATTACCTTCACTACTTCTTCATCTTCAGTACTTGATACCGGATGTGGGTCACACATTTGTTCAAATTTGAAGGATCTTAAAAGAAGTAGACCTTTCGCAAAAGGTGAGGTTGAACTGTGTGTTACTAATGGAGCAAGAGTTGCTGCCAGTGCAGTTGGGACCTATGAGTTATCTCTACCAAGTGGGCTTGTAATAGAGTTATAGAACTACTATTATACACATGCCATTTATAGGAACATCATATATGTATCTTTTTTGGACAAGAACAAATTCTAATTTCTAATAAAGAATGGCTGATGTTCTATTAGTAAAGATAGGATCTTTTATGGCAGTGTCCCAATGTCTTATGGTATATACTTGATAGATATAGGACAAATGTGTATAACATAAATACTAAAAGACAAAAAATCAATAACTCAAACTAGACATACCTTTGGCATTGTCATCTAGGGCACATAAATGAGAATTACATATCTAGACTCCATAAAGATGGCAATCTTGACTCTTTTAATTTCAAATAAATAGAGATGTGTTAATCTTGTTTGTTGGGCAAGATGACTAAGGGTCCCTTCATTGACAACAATGGGAGGGATAGTAATCTATTAGGACTCATGCATACTTATGTATGATGGCCTTTTAGAACAACTACTAGAGGTGGGTATCAATATTTCATTACCTGTACTTATGACTTCAGTCGGTACGGTTATGTTTACATAGGTCAGAAACTCTTGAAAAGATCAAGGAGTTTACAAATGAAGTACAGAACCAACTTGGAAAAAGTATTAAGACATTTCATTCTGATCGAGGTGGAGAATGTCTAAGCCAAGAAATTGAGAACCTTCTGTGAGCCTTTGATATCGTATCACAATGGACTCCACCTGGAACTACAACATAATGTTGTATCAAATAGAAGGAATTGCACATTGCTAGCTATGTTACGATAAATGATGAGTTTTGCTAATCTTTCGACTTCCTTCTGGGAACTTGCTTTACAAACCACAACATTTACACATAATTACATACCATCTAAATCGGTTTAAAAGAGACCATATGAGATATGGACTGGGAACCGTCCCAAAATTTCTTTATGAGAATTTGGGGATGTGAGTCTTATGTGAGGAAAATGTTTCCTAAAAAGCTTGACCCTAGATCTTATAAATGTTATTTTTTTGGATATCCCAAAGAAACTAAGGGATATTACTTGTATTAGCCAACTGACAACAAAGTGCTTGTTGCCAGGGATGTTGCATTCCTTGAAAAGAAATGTATTTCCAAAGGAAGCAGTAGGAGGAAAGTAGAACTCAAAGAGGTTTGATACCAACAAGGAAACATTGAATCAATAGATGAACAAGAGTAAGAGGGAGAATCACAAGTTGTTGTGGAATATCAAATTCCTTGAGTAACATATGAACCTCATAAATCTAGTAGAACACTCCTTGAACCTAAAAGATTCATTATAACTCAGGATGGTGGTGAGTTGGACATATAGGATGAGACAACAACCATCTAGAAGCTACTAAGGGACAAGACTCTGAGAAATGGCTTGAAGCATGAGATCTAAGATGGAATCCATGTACACCAACAAGGTATGGACCTTGGTGGATCCACCTGAAGGGGTAAAACCCATAGGGTGCAAGTGGGTCTTTAAGAAAAAGACCGACATGGATGGCAAAGTATAGACCTATAAGGGAAGATTGGTAGCAAATGATTTCAGACAAGTTTAAGGTGTTGAATATGATGAAACATTTTCTCTAGTTGCCATAGTTAACTCCATCAAGATCATGCTTGCCATTGCATCTTATCATGACTATGAGATTTATCATATGGATGTTAAAACTTCATTCCTTAACTAGAATCTTCTTGAGGGTGTTTACATGACACAACCTGAGTGTTTTATAAATCCAAAGGGTGCAAATAAAGTTTGTAAGCTACAAAGGTTAATCTATAGATTGAAGCAAGCATCTCAGAGCTGGAATCTTTATTTTGATGAGGCAGATGAAGAGTTTGGATTTAGTCAAAATGAAGATGAACCTTATGTGTACAAGAAGGTTAGTGGGATGATGGTTGTATTCCTCATATTGTATGTAGATGACATACTATTAATGGGAAACGATAATCCTTCTTTGTAGATGGTAAAGAATGGGATGGGAAGTACATTCTCTATGAAGGACTTAGGCAAATCATTCTATATTCTAGGAATCAAGATATATAGAGGTATATCTAGAAGTCTTCTTGGACTAATTCGGAGAACATACATTGACAAAGTGTTGAAGAGGTTCAATATTGAGAACTAAAAGAGAGGAAGCCTACACATATGTCATGGTGTCAGTATCTTTAGATATTAGTCTCCTGGTTCTTGTGAAGAAAGGGAGCACATGAATAAGATTCCATATGCATCTACAATTGGATCTATCATGTACGCAATGTTATATACTCATTTAGACGTCTCATATGCCTTGAGCATGATGAGAAGATATCACTCAAATCTAGGAGATGCTCATTGGATAGCCGTGAATAACACCTTAAGTACTTGAGAAGAATTAAGGAGAAGTCCCTTGTCTATGGTGGAGAGGAAGAGTTGGTGGTAAGGGGTTACATTGATGCAAGCTTCCAAACTAACAAAGATGATTATCAATCGTAATCAGGATTTGTGTATTGCCTCAATAGCAGACTTGTAAGCTGGAAGAGTTCCAAGCAAGAGATAGTTGTTGGTATGTATTCCCTCAGAGCAAATCATATGATGATTGTAATGGCATATCTTGTAAATGATTTGATTAATAATAAAGGAAATCTTCCAATTTGTTCTGTTTCATTTAGTTATGAGATAATTATGTAACATAATAAATGTATAAAGAATGATATTACTCAATGAAGTATGTCTTCAGGTTTATGACCTAAACAATGAGATCATATGGATATCAAGAGCATATACATTCTTGATATGTCCCTAGTAGGATGTTATTATGGAAGGTTGATAGACAGTAATATCACATAAGACTAGAGTGTGTGTGTTGGTTGATGACAGAATCTCATCAGTCATGATATGTGATATCAAACCAAACACATAGATAATTGTTAGAGAACCGTGTATCAGACAGACCCACCATAATAGTGATACATGGAAACCATAATAGGTAGCTAGAATCAACTCTTATAGTATTGGTGGTGATTGTGGTTCTTAGACCTAAATTCAGTACACTCATCACATATCGTTCATTGTACTTAGACATCACTCAACATGACCTTGAATAAGGGTTTCATAAAGGTGATGTTCATGTGCATTGTAACACATGGGGATGATTGTGAGTGATGTAGATGGAATTTGTCCCTTCTGTAGGAGTATGATATCCTAGGCCTCTTGATAAATGGGACTGAGAAAATCATGGCCATGCACATTTGAGTCAATATGTGATATTGATCTTACATATATATCTCAGACAGACTGCTCTAGTTCAAGGAGTAGAGATTGAATGTTCAAGAGGATGACTATTCCATGCCTTGAGTGCAAACTAGATATTAATGACAAAGGAACTAAACAAACACTATAACACTAGACAAAGATTTTAGGTTTAAGTTGTTCTCCAACTTACCATTTACTTGGGTAGCAATGATCTGTTTCTAGATACTTCTCTTTGCTTGTGATGTCATAAAATGGTTACGGGCATTGACTATCAGTATAAATTGGAACCTATAGGGTCACACAATTAGGATACGCTTAGAAGAGGAGTTTAATCATGAATGATAAATTGAATTAATTACTGAAGTGTTTAGGTATTCTATTTAAACTTCAATTAACTGACTAAACCCCTAACTGACCAATTCAAGTGTTAAACCGACCGGTTGGAGTATTTGGTTGATTAGATATTGCATTGGGTGAATTCTAGATGAATCAAGGCACAAATTGACCGGTTCACTAGGTGAACCGATTGGCTCATGGTCAATAGTCGAATAGCTCATGGAGTGATATGCCCCTTCATGAATCAATTAGATTTAATCAAGGATTAGTGTTGACGTCGTGTAATGCATTAATTGGATTATAATTGTCAATACAACTGTGATTGGGAAATAAGATGAGATGACCGATTCAAGGATTGAACCGATCAGCTCGCATGTCAACCGATTGGTTCACACTCAGACCAACCATTTTCCACTCATATGTTGAGAAAGTTTGTGATATTATGGTTATTTCCACTCCCACACAGACTGGAAACCTTGACCCCAACCCTCCTTTAATTAGAGGGGTATTGGGGGCTTCTGAGATACATCAATTGCTCTGACAATTGTTTGTCTTATCTGGTTGTGGTAACCAAAACTCAAGCAAGTCCTACCCGATAAAGGAAGGGATCCAGTATGTTCACAATATGTTTTCTATTAGTCAGTATATTGCATGTTTCTTATCTCTTCATTGTAAGATAAAATCGCCGTAATATGGTATCTGATATTCCTTGCCGAATAGGTAGCTCCATTATTGTCACAATATTACTACCGAGTCATCAATGGTTGGAACATATATAAGTTCATTGTATGAACTTCTAGATCCATATAGTATCACTCTATGTTCATAACACAAGTATAATCGACTTCTATTGTAGAATAGTGTTAATGTCTATTAGTTTGGAACCCTTCCAACTAACAACATTTATCCTTTTAAACATATTTTTTTGCAATCACTTTTGTCATTATAGAAGCTTGCATCAGTGTAACCCTTCACACCCAAATCTTCCTTTATTTCTATCTCCATTTAATATAATCTATCCTTAAGTACTTCTCAAATCCTAATGGATATCTTTAATGACTTTCCAATAACCCTTATTGAAATTTTAAATCATCTTTTAATGTCCAACACATACAAGATTATATGGGACAAGTACATATATATAACTCATGATAGATCCATATTTACAGCCTGAGGCATATCAATCATGCCATTTCTATTCTTCACAAGAATTGCAAGATATGGTTCAAGAGATACCGATCCGAATTCTCTCTCATTGAATCCTTCTGCGTTGAACTCCTTCAACGCATTGCTATTGTATGTGCCCAAACTTATATTGTGAAACATTCAAGAATTATCTATATGGGTCTTAATCCTTATCTCATAATATGTTTCACCTAATCCTTCATTGTTGAAGGTGTTTTCATTCCATCTCGCAATATTCACAATACTGAGATGTTATTCTTCATCATATGTGGAATATTCATATACACTCCCACTCAACCTTTTGGAATCATAGGTTTTATATTTTATCTTGATTCAAGTCAAACTCTTTAACTATCTTGTTAAATCAAAAGATCCCTCCTCTGAGATGCATGTTTGAATACCAGATTGAACTTTGTAGTTTATAGAATTTATTTGCATTCTTGAAGTTATTAGGTTGGGTCACGTACACATCCTCTGATGTATTCCCTTTAAGGAATCCAATTTCTATTTTCACATGCTAAATCTGATAGTCTATTTTTTAAGTACAATGACAAGCTTAACAATTGGTAAAGGAATTTGTATCATGTTCAACAACTTGAACTAATATAAAATCTTTTCAACCAAATATTCCTTTTATGTTATCCATGTAGGTCTTTGCCATAAGACCCTATTGCACCCTTCAGATATTACCCCTTTAGGTGGCACTCCCAAGGTCCTACCTTGGCTTTAGCCCGTTACTTAGATTATGGTACTTTGTACCTTCTAGTTGATTAGTTGGCACATCTTGTTATGATCAACCTATCTGAGGTGTTGGATTTACAGTCTTCAATTTCAGACATGTTCTACTAGAACTATTTTATTCTATGTTATATGATGAACTTGAGATTCCACACCAATTTGTGATTCTCTTATTTCTTATTGTACCTCCTTTTTGACCTAGAACCTTTTGAGTTCTAATTTTACTCCCACTAATTCTTTAGGAACTCATTTATCCTGGTAACAAAACACTTTTGTTATTGGATTGGGGTTAATAGTAATATTCAACAATCATGGTTTATGGATAAACCTTCTTCAAGAAACTACTTCCTCAATGTAGGTTTCAATCCTTTAGACATATTGGGACATTCCATATCATATCATATATGATGTCTTATAAACCATTCATATGGTACTTGATTTAGTGATAGGTATATATTTATGAGGATATAAGAAGATTAGATTAATTGATGACGATATCATGACTCATCATAGTATAATTACTTCACGTTAACACATCATCATGATCAGATGGAGTTCTCAAGGTCTTGATGTAAAGTATTTCGACATTTGATCTCATCAAAGTTTCTTAATACTTTTATAAAAGTTATACTTCATTTATAATATTCTTGAACACTTCAAGAGATTTATGTTTCTATTTTAATGAGTATATATCATAGTATTACCAGTAAATGAGGTAAAAACTATTATCTATAGCATTCGTTCCATAAGATCTTCATGCATCATATGTATGAGGTCTGATGGAAGATTTATCCTCCAACTACATCTAGTGAACGTTGTCATGTCATGTTTTGTACAACCAAGAATTGCATATTTCCTTAGGTTCGATAACAAAGGGAATCTACATTAACATCAATATGTATTCTAGACATTCATTTTTTATATGTACGTCCAAGGTGACTATTGCTAATGATAGTCTTGAGTTATCAATTACAATCATTTGGTATTAATGTTAAGAAAAATACCAAAGCAAAGATCATTAGATATGTGGGCATTGCCATGCAAGATCATATCTTTTGAAACATAACATAAACATTAATATCTCACTATATTGATTCATCAATCTTGTCATACAAGATGCTTAAAGTAAATGTTTCTATTTTACTTAGCATAATGAAATAGCAGTTCAACTAACTCTACTACATGCCCATTGGGCTAAGATAAATTTAATGGACTAAAGCTTCCGCAACTCTTGTTCCGCCTTATCCATCTTTGTCCTCTCATGAGGGCTTTTACTTGTCATATCATGCACATCAAGTATGTCATATCTCTATTTGGTATCATATACTAAGAAGAAGTAATCAAATTTATCTTATAACACTTATACCTGAAGTGGATGCCTCAATGTCTTCAATCTTCTTCTTCTTCAATTCCTCTAACCAGAGTGGGCAATTTCTTTTCCAATGTCCAAGATGGTGACAATAGTGATATTTGCCTCTTTTCTTCACTCCTCCATTTACTTTGAGATGTGAAGATTGGGCTTTTGGCCAACTTTAAAATTCTTCTTAGTTTTACCTTTTCCTTTAGACTTCCCCTTTGTATTTCTTATCACCATCATAGTTTTGGCCTTGTCTTTCTTCATATGTCCCTCAGTTGTTCTCAACATGCCCAACAACTCTATAAATCATTTGTCAAAGTCATTCATGTTGTAGTTCATGAAAAACTGATTGTATGATTCTGGCAGAGACTGTAGAATCACATCAGTTTCCAACTCTTGACCCAAGGGGAATCCCAGTCTAGCTAGGTTCTCCACATACCCAATGACTTTGAGTACATGAGGACCTATTGGGTCTCCTTCTGCCATGTTGCATTTAAATAGTGCCTTGGAAACATCTCTCTTTCCTTGCCTGATCTTAGAACATGTTCTTGAGATGTGTAACCATCTCAATCACACCCATGTTCTCATGCTGCCTCTAAAAATCATAGTTCATGGATCATAGAATCAGACACTTGACATCTATGACATCTTCAGTACGCTTCTTGTAAGCATCCATGTCATCTCTAGGTGCAGTCGAAAGGGGTTCATCTGGTTCTAGAATTTCTAGGAAATAGAGCTTGCACTCCTATGTGAGAATGATTCTCAGCATCCTAAACCAATCATGAAAGTTGTTCCCATTTAGCTTGTCCTTCTCAAGGACCGATCATAGAGTTGATTGGATTAAAATTTTGGCGATATTAATTAGATATTTAATTAACTATCATTCTCATTATTTTGTTCAAATTGATAACCCTCAAGTATCAATTAGGAAAACTATAGTGAACAATTTTCTAATGAGAAAGATCCTAATCCAACTATTGCCCCACCAATGCCGCAATACATAGTCAATTATCAAGGTAGGTAACTTGCCAATTGCATCATATGCAATTCTTGATAGATGATATGTGAAACTCCTTGCCATAATCATCTATATGCTTGTAGGCTTAGACGCTCTAAGAATCACCTGTTAAGTCTGACCCAATAGCCAGCACGATAGATATGCACCCTACGAAGGTAGAACCTACATATTTACTATCACACTTCTATGAGATATACGATACACCACACGAGGGTGTGACCTACTCTTAGTTGAACAAGCTTTTTATTTGAGTCACTAATGGAAAGTATCTTAGACTTAATATATTTTGATTGAGGGATTTATATATTTCATATATATACATATACAGTATCCAATCACCACACATATAGTATGTATCATACACATGTTATACCCCACAACATAAACATGTAATATAAAACAAAAGGCAATGATTATGGCCATATCTACTATAATTCCTTGGAGACACAAGGAATTACTACCACCTAGGTCAATCATTACATCACATGTATGAACCCGTTGTTGGTGCAGATCTGTGCTTGCCAATATGGTTAGACCAGTTCAACCCTTGAATCCGTCGTCTCGCCTCTTAGCTGGCCGGTTGGTCCTCCTGTCCAACCGATATATGGAAACCTTCTAGATGGTCGGTTGGGCCTTCTAGGATGGTCATCTGGACTCCTATCCAATCGATGTCTGAACATCTTCTAGATGGTTAGTTGGGCCCACCAAGTGGTCCTCTGGCTCCTTCATTCTTTCCTCCATGGTCCTTTGGATGGTCGGCTCATCTCACGAACTGGTCCTCTCGTCTGGGAATGATCATCTTCTTCATCGTAGTAAGAAAGGAGACTATCATATTGCTACTTTATTATATTGTAAAGAGAAACCTCGAGTAACATTTGAGGGGAGAAAAGGTAGGAAAGAATTAACTTTACATTGGGATTAAGGAGGTATAGGTTCGGTACACAGACTGAGATAAACAGTAATAAAACCTAACCACCCAACCACACACAAATATTGGGTTATTGGCCATAACCATGCCACACATATACCATTAAAATCTCTTTTAGGGTGACTCGTATAAATTGCATATATATCATATATATATATATATATATATTAGTTTGAGATTATGTGGCCTTTGATTAGATACACATATTAGACTATTTAAATATTCAAACCATTTGCAATAAATAAATGATAAAAACAAAAAATCCAATCATTTCAATTATCCTAAAACATAGTAAATTGATGTGGCTCTGATACCATTATTGGGAAATACGGGCATTGAGTAAGGCACCGGAAATAAAAAATGTATATGTCTCTATTCTCATAATAGCAAGAATGTGTCAACTACTATGAAATAGGAAGGATAGTTTATCGAGTTTATACCTGGTCCCGGAGCAAGTCAAGCGACTACAACTCAATGATGTTACGACTATCTTCTAGTTGCTCTTGGACGGTGTCTGTGTAGTTCCTAGTCTTCACCATGGACTGTAGACTTGACAGGTTCTGCGGTGACTTCTATGGTCTTACCATGAATCTGCAACATGACATTGTACTCCTAGAAGCAGCCGAAGGACTCCTATATAGTAGTCCACATGGACCAACTATAACTCTTTTCATTCTACTAGTACATATAAGAAGGAGATGTTCCTCCCATTGGCATACTAGTCACCAACTTGCTCTCCCACAAGAATGATCCTCAGTTGTTCTCTCTTGTCTCTATTCCTCCCTAGTTGGGTAGGACTTTCTTGGGATCTCTTAGTTACCAAAACCAGAGAGGACATCAATTGTCATAAAAAGTGATTCTCAATTGACAATGTTGTTCTCTGGGGAGCCCCTGGTGCCCCTCTATTTATAGGCGAGGTTAGGGTCAGGGTTCCCAGTCTATCTGGGATATGTGAGGGAGTGGAAGAGACCAGGAGATCTTGAATTTTTACAACATGTGACATCTGAAACAGTCGTTTCACATGTGAAATGGTCATCTCACATGTGAGACGTTCGTCTGGAAAATCTAGATGGTCATTTTTTCCGTGTTTCCTAACCGCATATGAATTTACCAATTTGAATCCAATTAATGCATGACTTGATGTCAGCATTAATCATTGATGCAATCGAATTTCCCCATGAAATGAGTGATCTTGCACATGTGAGATGGTCGTCTCGCTCACCCAGACGATCTTCTAGTGAGATGAGACAAACCATTTAGTTCAACAGATTAAACCGGTCAGTTGACACCTCAATTTGGGTAGAACTTAGCCAATTAAATTTCTGATTAGTCTAACAACCGAAACGGTCATCTCAACGTTTGAGCCGATCGTCTGGTGAACCAAATGGCTATTTCACCCTATGAGATGATCGGTTGGGGTGCATCCAAATGATCCATTGTGTGAATTGAGTACATAAACACTTTAGTAATCAATCTAAACTTCTCTTCTACATGAGTTCCTATGTGTGTGACCCTATATGTCCCATATCACGTTGGCAGTGAATGTTCACAACTAACTTATGACATCACAAGCAGAGAGCAATGCCTAGTAGAACATCAGTGATACCCAAGTGAATGGAAGTTGGAGTACAACTTCAACCTACATTCTGTGTAAGGTGTTGCAGTGATTGTATAATTCTTTTGTCTTTGATATCTGGGATGAACTTGAGGTATGGATATCATCATCCTCGTAATGTTCAAACCATGTTCCTTGAACCAAGAGTAGACTATCTAAGACAATGTGACCTCAATATCATATATTGATTCATATGTGAATGCACATACATTTCTCAATCTCTCTTATCAAGTAGCCATGATATCAAACTCCAGTAGGAGAGAAAAATCCCATCTCTATCACTCATAGTCTATCCCCATGTGTCAAAGATAGATAATCATCACCTACATGGAAACTTGTGTTTTAGGATTACGTTTGATGATGTCAAAGTATACCCAACGACATGTGATTAGTGCAGTGGTTTTAGGTCTAAGAACCACAATCACCACCTTCACTATGAGAGATGACTATGACCATCAATGATGGTTTCCATTTGTCACTCTCAAGGTGGGTCTGTCTGGTACACTATTATCTAACATGTATATGTGTGCTTGGTTTGATATTGCCATATCATAACTAATGAGATTCAATCATCAACCAACCCACACTCCGGTCTTATGTGTTATCGGTGTCTATCTACATTCTACAGTAACAACCGACTAGGGACATAAAAAGAATGTATATACTCTTAACATTCATATGATCTCATTCTTCAAGTCACGCACTTGAAGACATACCTCATTGAGTATTGTCATTCTATAGACATTCATAATGTTTCCACGTTATCTCATAACTGAATGAAATAGAATGAATTAGAAGCTTGCCTTTATGAGTATTAATAAAACCCTTTACGGTACATGCCACATCAACCATCACATGATTGGCTCTCTGGGCATACCTTACCAATCCAATGATTATTAATTAACCACATAGCAAGAAAATAGGATAATTAAAATCCAAATAAACATCACCAACATGTTCAGGAACATTTTCATATAAGTCCAACAGCCTACATAACAAAACATACCACATCAGGTATTTATATATTAGTCCAGTGGCCTAATCCACAACCTGTATACAAAAGATATATTCCACATATATGCATGCCATAAACATTATACGAGCACTACTAAAAACTCAATTCTATATACATTCATCTACAAAACATCCCCTACTCTAACCTGAGAGTACATGGATGACTCTAGGACACACTAATTACTAGACAACCTTCTACTCCTACTTTTCTCCAAGCTACTCTTCCTCACCTCCACGAGCCTTACGTTGTCACTAATGATCACCTAAAAAGATATGGTGACCCACAAGATGAGACCCATGTCCTAGTGAGATATAACCCTCAACAATGATTATTGATTACAACAAGTTATATAATTAAATAGTTTAAGTAGATAGTATTATCATAAAGAATGATTAACATGGTATTTAGAGGAACAGATAAAACTATCATCCTTTTAAATTGTTAACTTCTCTTGCTGCATCATATAACAACTAAGCATTATAAGTAACAGGGTGAAGGGTTGTCAACCAATGTAAATCGTATTTAACCCTAGAAGATATGCCACACAGTTGGATTACATATTTTATTAATCCATGGGGAGTTTGAGGTATACCATTCAGACTACAACTGACCACTACAAAGTACCATGCAGTTCCATACAAGATCTAGGAGGGCTGAAATCCTAAGATCTCTTCCCCTCATCAGTATGAGTCTTCCACGGTGAGATATATAGTCAAGCTTCAAACAACCTAGTTCACCCTTGGTATATAGGTCACGACACTAGTAACCAGGGTATACAAACCCTATCATTTAAGGTACAATGAAAATTATCATCAATCACATCACGTTACATATATCTGAGACACAACCTCAACTTCTCTCAATATGAGGCATGACCACATCCATCCTCCAAACCTTGGGATTAAGATGATAAGGACACACAGTCTCTTACACCCCACATATACTCAATAGTATATGACTTTGGGCTTCCTTCTACAATACCCATTTCACCATCCAACAAGTCCTAAAATTGGAATGGTTCTACGGCATAGGGAAATACATGATTAGGGTTTCACTTGATTAGTTAATGTCAATTGGGTGAGTTAAGGTTGCATCAATAAAGTTACATAAAAACCCTAAAAGAGTTCTACATAAACATGGGTATGTCACAACTCCAAAAGATATTAAACATATGAGATATCATTCTTATCACAACATCACATGATACCAATCCTTGTCACATGTGAAGGGGATTACACCTCCATTAGGGTTCAAAACATGACCAAATGCCATTAAGACCATCACATTATATCCTACAAAAATATCATTATCTTTTCACACCTTATAAAAGGTTCAACAAACTATCACCATACTTATGATACACATGTTCAACATAACATTGCATAAAAAAGCTACGATGTTCTCAGTGTAACATACTATTGTTAATATAACATTGAGAGAGTATTCCTTCATCATATAAGCATACAAGGAGGATAAGCATGGTTAACCATCAACATTTAATTGCATTATGTTTAGGTTCAGCAAGGTATATTGAGTTTGATGTCACAATTCAAGACTAGCCATTGGTTCATACACTTACTTAGGTCGAAGCACAAACCTTCACACCTAGAATCTCCATCGGATCAGGGATATAATTAAGACAGAGCACTATCATTAAGTCAAAACCAATTGGATCAACAACTAGAGAAACCATCATTTGATAAGGATAGGATAGCCATCAAATCTTGTATGTAGGAAAGCCATCGAAACATGAACCTAGTAAGGCCACCAGATGTTGGACCTAAAGGTACCATCAGATCCTAACCTAGGTAGGCCATTGATTGTGAACAACTAGGTGAACCATCGAATGTTGACAAGTAGAAAGACCATTGAATCTTGCAACCATTGAAACCATTGGTTGTGAACCATAAAATCATGGTACCAGTAAAGCCATCAAGTCATGACACATTGAGACCATAGTTTGTGAACCCAATGAAGCCATTGCTTGTCACACTAGTTGGAAAATAGAACAAAGGATCAAGTAAAACCATTGTTTGATAGAGCCTATAAAACCATCGATTAAACCACTTGATAAGAGAGACCATCAGTTGTTTTGGAAAGCGTAGCCATCAGTTTCAAGAACAAAATAAGTTCCAAAATATCAAATAACAAGCCATCAGTTGACCCAAGGAATCAAACCATCAGATCATGAAACAAGATAGAAAACTTTCCATAAAACCTAAGGAAAGCCATGGTTTGAGGGAACCAAACCCATCAATTTACACATGCATGCCAGGTCTAGAGCTCCTACTTCAAAGGAAGAAATGTGTACGATATTTAGAGGTACATAAAGGAAGGCCATCTACTCAAGAACTACCATATAAGCTCAAACCCTGGGAAAGATATCATCTTTCTACTTAGTACTACATTTTAGAGCAAGATCTTGTACATGCAAGTTAAGAGTAAGCAATAAACGTGGATAAGGTTATATAACTCACCTCAATGTAGGAGATGAAGGTTCAAATAAAAAGGTATCTTGAAGAAAGAGAGAAGAAACCCTAGCTTCAGTACTCCACACGTACAAGCTAGCTCCTTTCTCCAAGAATAAGAAAACCCAAGGTCAAAGAAGCAAGATGGAAGGTGTTCTTCAACCTCTAGCACATGCTCCACCAAGAACACCATGGATTCGACCAAGACAAAGGAGAGGAGAAGGTAGGGAAAAAAGGAAAAATGAAGGAAAGAGGGAGATCTTACTTGCTTAATCTAAGAAACAAGGTAGAGAAGCTCCAAGCGACCTAAGAGAGGGTAGATCCAAACCCTAGGCGCACATGAAAGAAAGATCGATCAAGCTTCTTCTTTCTCTAGATCCTTATTCTCCACCAAGAAAGAGGAAAGATCTCCAAGCCACAAGAAGAAGAAGAGAGAGTTAAATAGATAGTTTGCATGGAAGGACAGAGGTATATAAAGCTTAGGGTGAAAGAGAAAGGAAGAAAGATGTGTCAAGCCATGCATGCCATGTGTCTAATGTCAAAACATCTTATCCATACAATACCATGTCAACCATCATTCCTTAACACCAGGGGGACCATCGGATGCCAACCCTAGAAGGACCATCTACCTCCAAAAATAGGTGGCCCATCGGATCATGCCATCCCTTGGCCACAAGAGCAAACCCTAGCATCACCATTGGTTGTGCACCTCACTTGGAGAACCATTGACCTAGGTGGTGCCTCAAAGAAAACCATCAGCCTTAAAGCCACTATAGACAACCATTGTATCCCACAACCTAAAGGTGGGCCATCGGATCCCAACATCTAAAGGGGCAAACCATCGAGTTAGGGCAGCTAGGTGAGGAAACCCTAATCTCAGCCTAGGTTAGGTGTTACCACTAAACTAAGTTACAACTAGGCACCCAAAGGTAAAATGACATAAAACATGATATGAAAACTCACAAGGCACAAACATCGTGTGACAAATTATAAGAAAAACCCTATATATGGATAAAGTGCAAAAAATCCCCTAAAAAGCACAGATATAGCAAAACTTACTCAAACAGAGTCTAAATTGGACCAAACTTGAAACATAACTTTGTCACATGATATCAAAGAATATATAAGGGTTTTATTAAGATTTTAAGCATCCAATTATGCATCGGCAGTGCCCCCTTTCTAGGTCCTGGCGCCTCCGGATCTCGATCACATGAGGATGGCCCTGGCCATGGTCGTTGACCCAAGTTACTCCTTTAAAAGTTTAGGGTGTTTGTTTATATGCTCTGTGCACATAGAGTAGGTTGGTTCAAGGGGCTCAGAAGGGTTGTTCTCTTCTTTGGTCTATGTTTCCAATATGACCTTGTGACATTCATCTTGAAGCTTCAACAAGCTGCTGCTGCGCTGCCATAGCCAGTTGATTGTGTGGTTAGCTTGTGTCATGGCTGTTGAAGTCTCCTCGAGATGCTGCTGATCTAGGCTCTATCCTAAATCCTAGACGGTTGTTTCTAGCCTTGTGACTAGAGGTCTATCCCGCTGTTGCAGCTCCGGGCACACACCGGCGTTTGGCGGCAGTCCGGCCCCCAGCCAGTTGAGAAGGACACCTTCAAGGTGTTTGATGGAAAGCATCGTTAGGCTCCTCATCCTAGTTCTAGTGAGAATCTTATTCATGCACAATGTGGATATTAGAAGCAAGGTCTCTAGACGTATGCATGTGTTGATAGTCGGATATGTCCTCTCCTTGTGGGTGAAATGAATGCTAGAGGCTCCATGGATGCATGTCTCCACCTGCAAAAGTCTACAAAAGTTTGTTGATGAAGTCCTTGTTGAGCTCGAACTACTATTTTGCTTGGACCTTTTTGAGTGAAGTATTGACCAGGTGCAGATGGCCACTGCTTCAGGGAGAAAGACTTTGAGTGACAGTCATGTTTTTCTCATGTTGCTATCTTATGTGTTCCTGCTGAGTTTGTTCTTGGGGTTGGGATAGGCGATGGCTTGCTTTTTTGAGCTGGCAGAAGTGATGGAGTTCATTCAGGCATCTTTGTGGGTGCTATGTTGTGGTCCTGTATGCTTTCCCTCCCCTGCTAGGTCCTTCGGGCTTGTTTCTGTATCCTGCCCCTTCTCTTAGTCTTTCTTAGTTGGAGTCTTCTTTTGTTGGATCCCTTTTATGTCTCCCTGCATGGAGACTTGGGTTCCCTTTTGTTTCCCCAAGGGGCACAATGTGTACCCAAAGTTTTTGGTTTTATTAGTAATAGGATTTTGAGCGACCAAAAAAAAAGAAAGCACGTTTAACCATAAATCAAGGTCAAGGGTCTTAGATTATCTTGATAACCACCAATATAGAAGATTTGTTGGTAAGTTTATCGATCTTATTGTGACTAGAGTTGATATTATTACTGCTATTGGACTTGTCAATGGATATTGTATATAGCTCAACAATGTCAACCTTATAAATCTAAAAGCATCTCCAGGGAAAGGATTACTTTGTCAAAGACATGGGCACTATAAACTCACTAGATATTCTGATTCTGATTATGTCAGTAGTAGATGTGACATGAAATCTACCTCTGGTTATTGTACCTTTTTTGGGGGAAATCTAGTTACATGGTGCAGTTAGAAACATACCATGGTTGGGCTCGGTCTAGTGTTGAAGCAAAATACAAATATATGGTTCATACTTCTTGTAAATTATGTGGGTCCAAGGACTCTAAAAGAATTTGATATCTCTGATTCTACTCCTATTCTTGTGCATTGTGACAATAAAGTCTCCACTTTATGCCAGCAGTCCAACATTTCATGAGTACACCAAGAATACTGAGGTAGATTGCCATTTTGTTTGCAAATATGTTCTCTCTAGACGTATTTGTACTCCTTATCTTTAGATAATAGATCCAGTTGTTGATATATTTACCAAGATACTTCCCAAGACTCACTTTGCTACATTGGTGGACAAGCTGGGCATGTTTGACATCTATGCTCCATCTTGAGGGGGAGTATTACTATATACACTTTATTTGTTGTCTTGTGTTGTTTGTTCTTTTATTTGTTATGGTTTGTTATTTGTTTTGTTATGCGTTTTAGACTTGTTTTGTCTTTAGCTTTCCTTTTATCCCACATTGCCTATTTTTATTTCTCCCTTACTTTATTGTCCAATAAAAGACAGTGCATTGTAATTGTGTCAAATATATCAAATAAAGGCTTTCTTATTTTATAACTTGTCTCTACCTCAAGAAACCTAGAGTGAATCCCTTTTCATTCATAAGGAGAGAGAAATAAGAAAATTCCATATTCAAATCTATAACATGTAAGAAAGGTAGAAATCATCCTATCCACAATATATACTACTTTCCCTTCCCTTTTTCAACCTTTTAGTGGCGTGAGGATATGAGCACCCTAGGATGATGATCTATTATGTCATTTTTATATCTAATATCTCTTTTGTAGGATTTTTCTTATAAATTGAACATCATTTTCTACGTATAAGTCCTATCCATAAAATAGAAAACTTATCTCGCCTTGTTGGGATCTAGAATACTAAAAAGATGTCTTAGGGTGACTATCACCTTCCCTTCATGTAACCTAATGTTTTATGCTTAGTTGACATTTTTTTGTATCCACCATATTTAGGGTTGTAAATGGGTAGGCTAGTCTAGGGTAAAGGCTTACCCTTACCCTCACCCATGTCAAAGTTGTGGGTAATGGGTAGGGTAATTACCCTTTCTTTAAATATCTTTACCCTACCCTTACCCACAGGTAAATGGGTAGGATAATGGGTAAAATGGGTAAAGAAATATGAAGATATATGTATGACACTTTCAACAATTACTTCATATGATATACTTGCATCAAACACAAGAGACATTTAGAACTAATTTTAGATAGTAATGATTATGTTTTTTGTGATACATACTAAAGATAGTGATATTTAACACACTAATTTCTACAAATAAAATGTAGCCTTTATAACATATTATTTCTTACTAAGCAATTCATTTTCATATCTAAGATATGACTATAAATAGTTTGGCATGTTACCCATTGTTTACTAAAATTTTCTGAATCATAATAGTAAAAATTAAGAAAGTAGGATCGCTCTCTCTCTCTAGGGTTAGCTCCGTCTTCTCTTTAGTCTTCTCCGATGGCCGCCGCTGGGGGGAGGGGGTGTTTCCTTGGTGCCTTCCTCCCCCTATCCCAGATCGTCCTCGAGCCATTTCCTTCATAGCAGCAGGATTCCAGTGCCATGGTTATCAATCTCGTGTCGGGGCTCCTCACGATAAGGGTTGGGGTGAGGCGTGATGCGGCTCACTGAAGAATGGTGCTTGGAGCTGGCGGCATCGGCTATGGCCGAATCCACCCCGTTCAAGAGAAATAGATGGAGAGGAGCTGGCTTCCATGGATCTGGTCTTCGATTATTGCTCCGCCGTCGCAGATCTAGAAGGGGTTTTGTATCCCTTCCTGCCTCTGTACCTCCCCGTTGAGCTATGTGCCCTTGACTCGATGGCTTAATTCCTGCTCTGGGGTCTCTGCTGTGGCAGGGGTGAGTCCTCTTTGGCGACCTGGGTGGTGTCCCACACTTGGCCTGTAGGCGGCTGTCCCTATGTGGCGATGCTTCCAGGCTACCTCGTCTCCAGGTCTTGATGCGTGGTTTACTCTGCTGCTCCTGGCAACAGGCGGATGCTTTCCGGTGCTAGTCGACCTCAAGTCGTCGGTTTGCTTCTTCGTGTGAGTCGACCATCAGCTGAGCTGGGATTCCAGCCCTGGTGTGGAGCTACTGGTTAGGTTGGCATTCTTCTGATGGATGTCCTTGTGTGGCTCCCCTATAGACGCGGGTTCATGCAGTCTAGGTGCTCTATGAGGGGCTTCTGTGTGTACAGGAGTCGTGTGGTTTGTTTAGGGGGGCAGTTCTTCTTCTCTTCCTTTCGATCCTTCTCTGCTGTGAGTATTTGATCTGCCCCTATGGGCATGGTCACGGGCATGGTGTCCCTGTGGGCTCGGGTACTGATATTCTCTGGTGCTACGATTGGGATACCTCTTGGTGTTCGATTCTTTGCTTCAGGGCTACCAATAGTTGATCTGTTTTGTCACCTGCTAGGTGCTTGTTGATACGACCCAGTGCAAACAGGGGATGTCTCTTGCTCTCTTGCATGCTTACCAGGGATCTGACGTGAAGCCTTGCTGCTCGTGCAACATGGAGGATGGCTTCCAGGTGGCAACCTGTCAGTTCATCAGGGGATTAGCCTATTTGCGTGGGTCAGCACGAAGTTCCTCGGTTGTTTGTTCAGCACACTTTTAGAGGATGAGGTTTATTGCAAGTACTTGGATGATCAGCTGTAGGTCTTGGTTCTGGTCCCATGTTCTCAGGGTTTGAAATCTTGGTGTTCTGAGATCTTGCTAGCTGGGTTCTCTTGATCTGGATTTTGGATAGCGTTGGGTTTTGGACCTGCTAGTTATGTTGTCATTTTTTTTTATTATCTGCTACCTAAGGCATCATAATTTCAGTAGGATTTGGATAATGCTATTGATGTCTTGGTTAGTTAGGTGTTCTCTGGACTGTCGTCTGGCTGGCAGGTCCGTCCCTTCCCTGTTCTTGTCCAGATGTATGGCTCAATAGGAGCTCTATTTTTTGCTTTTGTTCTCTGGGTGTCTTACATCCTGGGTGTGATGAGTTTTTTTAGCTCATGTTGATGTAATGGGGTACTTAGTGCCCAAATTTTTTGGTATTAATAGTAACACACTTTTTGGACTGACCAAAAAAAAATTAAAAAAGTAGTGGGGATTCTTATTGGAGATTTTAATAGGCATTAAAACAAGTATTCAGATCTAAAATTACTAGTTGATGCGTGCTATTCAACACACCTTTTTCTGCGAATTATTAAGCTTGTCACATAGAAATTCTCCATTCATCTCTTGAAAATTGCAAAAATTGATATTTTCTCATTCTATCACAAATTTGACAATTATGTGCATTTTATTGCAGTTTCAGGACTTGAGCCGATCGATTGGTACATTCAACCGATCATTTCACAGAATCAAACCGATTGTCTGACATCATGAAATGCTCGGTTCGCCTTCAAAGCATCGATCGTTGATCTCATCAGACGACAGCTGGGATCGCCCGACTCCAGCTACCAGACGCTCGACTGATGCCCGTTGCCGAGCAACACGGAGTGTTTCACTACACCACCACCCTAATTAGGGTTGGCATCCGGTCGATTGGTTGCGCGTTCCATAACCTTCCAGCCGATCGGCTGGTTACCGAACCGGTCGGTTGGCGGCGCGCAGACAATAGAAATTCCCAGCCGTCAGCACCCAAAGAACCCTAAACCTAATGTATCCCCCTCCTTCTCCTATAAAAGGAGGGGCACTTCCTCCTCTTATGGGCATCTTGGATTTCTTGTATTTGGGATTCTGAAGCAAATTGTCTTGTAATCATTCTCATTTTATGCAATAAAGTAGATCTTAGTTCAAGTATATATCTTTGATTCTTGTTCTTGTCTTTTCTCTCCACCTTAGTTTTAATCTTCTTCTTTTTGTTCTTTATTCTGGAGCAAGGAACAAAGAAATAAACTATTTTATCGTCTCTAGCATAAGGATTAATCTCCTGATTTCTGGGCTAGACTATGGCTTCATTTCTTTCTTCCTCAGTCTCCCCTTTCTCCATGTGTGAGTAGTCTTTTATCGGGGCAAGGGGAATAACCCCTTAGCCATGGTTTTAACGACTTCTACTTAAATGATTAGATGGTAATTGATTTTAATTGAATGATTGATCTTCGGATCGCATGTTAATCCAGATGGATATGACCATGGAAATCTGGATTTAGAACAATAAAATCGATTACATAGACATTTTGATATGACTGTGGATTTTCGTCTTTTAGGATGATAAACTAGGAAGCATGAGCACCAAGAACAATGGGCTCATGTGGAGTTTCTCTTTGTGAGTTTTTTTTAATTCACAAGCCTTCATCGAATCGTCCTTTAAGATTTAGTTGTTATCACCTAGGATAAGGTGGTGAAGACCCCTACGAGCCTCGATTTCCTTCTCTTGATTTAATCACCACATCCTTTGTTTCCTTAATTCTTAGTCTTCCATTCATATAGTTTTTCTTGTGTTAACAATCTTTTTATTATTTCCTTGTGCATGTTTATTCTTGTTAAGTGCTTTTCTTCTTGCATTAGTGTAATCACTCAAACGCCCAACTGGACTTTACTTTCTGCTTTAATAAAAAGAAAAATACCAAAAACAAATAATAAAGTTCTTCAATCTTTGGGTTCTAAGAACAATCTCTAAATAGTTGTCCTGTGGGATCGACCCTTCTATACTACCCTTAAAACCGGAAGTAAAAAAGGTTTAAACTCTAGGATTAACCATCTTAGTGATTGATATTGCAAAATGACGAGTATCAATTTGGCACCATTGTCGGGGACAACGGATTGTTTTCTCGAACCCCAAAACAATTTTGAAAAACTTTTTTTTCCTTTTTTTCATACCTTCCGAGTAACATTCCGGAAGTGTACTCCTCTTTCTGCTGAGTTTCCATTTCGGCAGTTTTCTGCACACGAATTAACTGCTTTATTTGTGCATGCGATGCTCGAACGACGATTTTCAACCTTTCGATCCAGAAATATAAGAACTTTTCATCGTCGAAACCGTCAAAATCTAGTAAGAATGAATGAAGACGAGGTCACCCGTAGAATCGACCAAGCTCTCGTAGCTCAAAGAGAGCTCATCCAAGTCGAACAAGCGGAAAGAGAAGTCGCTTTGCGAGCAGCCTTTAGGGCCGAACAAGAAACCATAGAAGCCGATAGGAGGGAAGCCGAAAGGCATTAACAATTAAAAGATTTTTCTGTTCCCAAAATGGCCTATGCACAACATCTGGTTATAACCCCTGATATCATTGCTCTACAATTCGAAATCTGAACACAATGGATCACCATGATGCAAGCCAACCCCTTTTCAGGCAACAATGAGGAAAGTTGCCAAGATCATCTTCAAAGGTTCATTGACCTTTGTTCTTTGAACAAACTCTCGGGTGTCTCTGAAGATGCCATCCGTCTTAGGTTGTTTAAGTATTCCCTCTCTGGACAAGCTAGTAGCTGGTACAACACCATGGAGAGTGAAGAACATGTCACAACTTGGGAAGTTCTACAAAGCAAGTTCCTTGAAAAATTCTACCCCCCGTCTCTCACCTATGAACTTAGGGGTCAAATAACTCATTTTTCTATGTCCCCAGGAGAGTTTTTAGGTGAAGCCTGGAAAAGGTTTAAGGATTTACTTAGGAAGTGTCCCCACTATGACATCTGTCAAGCCCAACTCATAGAGATTTTCTATCGTGGTGTTGATGATGATACCAAATTTTTTCTCGATTCCTCATCGGGAGGAAATTTCATGCATTAAATTTTAACTAGCGCATGGGAGGTAGTTAAACGGGCTTCCGAAACAAGGGCTAGAAGAGGGATTGGAGGAATCCTTAAGGTAGCCAAGGCAGAAGTTAATAATGATATCCAAAGCATAGCGGAAAGCCTAAAATTAATTTCCTTAAAACAACATCGGTTAGAGTCATCCTTGGTCACCCTTAGGGAGTCACCCCAACAACTAAAAACCATGGATTCCCTTTGTGGTATTTGCCAAGGATACGGCCATACCACCCTCCACTGTCAATACCTCTACAACATGCCCACGCAACCTGAAGTAGGTCAACAACCAGAAGACCTCAATTCGATTCATACAATACCAGGCCAAGGTTACTACAATCCCAACCAACCTAGAAATCACCCTGGTTTTCAGTATGGGAACCCCTCAGGTGCCGAGAACTCTACCCAACTTCAACAAAGGCCCCCCTACCCTCAAAGTAACAATCGACCACCACCTGGATTCCCATATAACAATCAAAGAAATTTTGGAAATCACCAAAATTGACAACACTACCAACAATTCCAAAACCAAAACCTTCCACCCCAAAATCTAAACCACCCTCAACCTCCCCAACCACCTCAAAATGCCATCCCTCCCCCCTAGTCATCCTAGCTGGGCAATCATAGAACAAACCCTCGTGGCCATTCAAGCCCATCAAAAGGCAACTGATGCACAGTAGGCCCGTTTGTTTGCCCAACAAAAACCTCCTGCTGGGACTTTTGCAAGACAACCTGAAAACAACCCCAAACATCCTGAACAACTCAAGGTAGTCTCTACTCGTTCGAGAAAAGTGCACACCCCTCCCCCTTCAGAAGAATTTTCAGACCCACCTCTAGAATTTGAGGATGAGGACATGGTAGTTGTCGAACCCGAAGTCACACCCAAACCATCCGTCCCCGAAACCCCTCAAGTGGAAGAAGAAGAACCAGTTTACAAACCCCGAATTCCCTATCAAGACCGCCTCAAACAAACAAGACTTGATGCTCGCTTCATGAAATTTAGGGAATCTATGAAAAAAATACATGTCGACATTCCCTTCCTTGATGCTTTAGCAGACATGCCCGCCTAGTCCAAGTACATGAAATATCTCTTGACTAGGAAGTATGTTACTAAAGAATACGAAACTGTTAAACTTGCTAGGACTACCTCTGACATTATCCTAAGTAAGATGCCTAAAAAATAGAAGGATCTAGGTTCTTTTGGAATAGGATGATACTTAGGTGACAATGCTTGTAGGAAAGGCCTAGCAGATTTAGGATCCAGTATATCCATCATGCCATATAGTCTTTGAAAAAGATTAGGATTCAATGACATGTTACCCACGGCCATGACCATACAACTGGAAGACTCATCCACAACTAAACCCATGGGAATCATAGAAGACATTCCGGTTAAATTTGGAAATGATGCATACGTCCCTTGTGATTTTGTGATCATGGATATCAAGGAAGATTTACGCTACCCCCTCATTTTCGGACGACCCTCCTTAGCCATTGCTCGTGCCTTAATTGATGTTGAGGCTGGTACCATTGTGTTAAGACTAGGGAAGCAAAACCTAGAGTTTAGGGTGTTTGAAAGTATGAAGGGACCTAGTCTTGAGGAAGAAGTCTACCACCTTGATTGCATTGATGAATTAAACCAACTAAGGCAAGAATGGGAATTAGTTGATGACCCCCTATGCAATGCTCTCACCATTCCCGCCGAATGTGATTTTGAAAATGAAGCATCAAATCAACTTAAGATTCACTTGGACAACTTTGAGGAAATCCCATATGCTGAGATTGAAGACCTTAAGATGATCTTCAGCATAGAAGAACAACCTGAACCACCAAAGGCACCGGAAATGAAGGCTCTTCCCATAGGTCTGAAATACGTGTTTATGGATGAACAACAATTATGCCCTGTTATTATCAATTCTGACCTTACCATTGAATAGGAAAACATGCTTATGGGAGAACTTAGGAAAAGGAGAACAGCCTTAGGGTACAAAATGACGGATTTGGTTGGGATAGATCAATCCATTTGCATCCACAAAATCCCAATGATTGAAAATAGTAAACCTTCCCGAGACCCACAAAGGAAACTCAACCCAAACATGAAGGAAGTTGTCTGTCTTGAAGTTATTAAACTTTTGACTGCAGGAATCATCTACCCCATCTCTGACTCTCCTTGGGTCAGCCCTGTCCAGGTCGTCCCCAAAAATGGTGGGACCACAGTCGTTAGGAATGAGAAGAATGAGCTCATCCCCACTCGTACCGACACAGGGTGGAGGATGTGCATTGACTACAGGAAACTCAACAAAGAAACAAGGAAAGACCACTTCCCTCTTCCCTTCCTCGATCAAGTTCTTGAACGTTTAGCTCATAAATAATACTTTTGCTATTTAGATGGCTACTCAGGTTTTTATCACATTCCCATTCATCCTGAAGACCAAGAGAAGACCACCTTCATATGCCCTTTTGGTACATACACTTTTAGATGAATGCCCTTTGTCCTGTGCAATGCACCAGCCACTTTTCAAAGATGTATGTCTGCCATTTTTTCAGGGTTAACTGAGACTGTCATGGAAGTGTTCATGGACGATATCTCTGTCTACGGAGATAGTTTCACTTCTTGCCATGGAAACCTCTCCCTTGTTCTTGATAGATGCATCGAGTCACATTTAGTCCTTAATTGGGAAAAGTGTCACTTCATGGTCAAGGAGGGCATTGTTCTAGGCCATAAGGTGAGCAACCAGGGCATTGAAGTTGACCAAGCCAAGATTGAGGTCATCACCAAGCTTCCCCCTCCCACCTTAGTCAAAGACATCTGAGCCTTCCTAGTACATTCCGGTTTCTATCGGCGATTCATTCGTGACTTTTCCAAAATTACAAAACCTCTCACCAATCTTCTTCAAAAGGAGGTGCCTTTCCATTTTGATACGGCATGCATGGAGAGCTTTCTATGTTTGAAAAAGGCTCTCACTACCACTCCTATCATTCGTGCTCCTGACTGGGCCTTACCCTTTGAGATCATGTGCGATGCTAGTGACTTTGTTTTAGGTGCCATTTTAGGACAAAGAATTGACAAAAAACACCATGTCATTTATTATGCATCCAAGACCTTAGATGAAGCTCAGCGAAATTACACAGTCACTGAAAAAGAAATGCTAGCCATTATCTATGCATTTGATAAATTTTGCTCATATCTCGTTGGTTCAAAGGTTATTGTGTACACTGATCATGCAGCTATTCGCTACCTCATGAACAAAAAGGATGCCAAGCCTAGACTCATAAGATGGATTTTGTTATTGCAGGAATTTGATCTAGAAATCCTAGACAAAAAAGGCTCTAAAAACGTCATGGCTGACCACCTCAATAGACTTAGCTATAACCCCATTGATTAAAATCCAATAAATGAATCCTTACCCGATGACCAATTGATCAAGGTTGACTCCCAATTTCCTTGGTTTGCTGATTTTGTAAATTATTTAGGTGTAGGTGTATTGCATCCCGAGTATACGGGACATTCTCAAGCTAAATTTTTACATGATGTCAAGAATTATTATTGGGATGAACCTTATTTGTTTCATCTTTGCACCGATGGTTTATATCGTCGTTGTGTGTCCCATGAAGAAAGCATTGCCATTTTGGAACAATGTCACTCTGGCCCCTATGGTGGTCACATGAGTTCCCAAAAAACAGCTAGGAAAGTCCTACAATGCAGATTCTTTTGGCCCACCATCTTCAAGGACTCGTATGATTATGTGCTTTCATGTGACGAATGTCAAAGGACGGGTATTAATTCCAAACGTGACCAAATGCCTCTCACCTCTTGGCAAGAATTAGAGATTTTTGATGTCTGGGGGATCGACTATATGGGCCCATTTCCTTCTTCTTATGGGTTTACTTACATTTTATTCGCAGTGGATTACGTGTCAAAGTGGGTTGAAGCCATACCTACTAAAACATGTGACTCTAAACCCGTTAAGAAACTTTTTAAAGATGTCATTTTCCCTAGATTTGGAGTCCCTCGCACCGTCATTTCTGACGGGGGATCCCATTTTTTGGAGAAAAGTTTTAAGGCTCTTTTAAAAAAATACGGGGTCTATCACAAAGTCGCCACTCCTTAGCATCCTCAGACCAGTGGGTAGGTCGAAGTATCCAACAAACAAATCAAATCCATTTTAGAAAAAACTGTTGGACGAACTAGGAAAGATTGGGCGTTAAAAATCAATGACGCCCTGTGGGCATATCGTACTGCCTATAAAACACCTATTGGCACCACACCTTTCAGACTGATCTACGGTAAGTCATGTCACTTACCAATAGAACTAGAGCACAAAGCAAGCTGGGCCATCAAAAGTTTGAATTTTGATCTTTCCATGGATGGAGAGAAACATTTTCTCCAAATGAATGAGCTTGACGAACTCAGAATGAGTGCCTATGAAAACGCAAGAATCTACAAAGACCGAACCAAAATGTGGCATGATGGTCACATTAAGCGCAAAGACATTAGAGAAGGGGATCAAGTTTTAGTTTTTAATTCAAGATTATGACTTTTCCCTGGAAAACTCAAGTCGAGATGGTATGGTCCCTACATTGTCAAGTGCGCTTATCCACATGGTGCTTTTCTTCTCTGGGATAAAGTTCTATGTGAGTTTAAGGTCAATGGACATCGTATTAAAAGATATATCACCACTGAAGATGTTGTCGCTTCAGACTCAACCCAATTTCCACCCTTGCAGGATATGAACCTCAATGACCCTTCACCTCCCCCAGATTCCAATTAATCTGATCTTGGTCGAGCCACGACGTAAAATAAGGTGCTAGTTTGGAGGCAACCAAAACACTATCTTCCCTTCTCGTTTGTTTCATTGTATTTGTTTTTTCGGTTCTATTTTTCCTTGTTCCTTCTGTCAAGTCAATCGGTTCGAACCTCCAGACGCTTGTTTCATGCATCCAATCGATTGTTTCACTTTTCCAAATGCTCGGCTCGTCCGAACGCTGCCTCTGTCCTTTACTGTTTTGCTTTTGGCGGCCAAGGCAGACCAGCCGATCGGTTGGCTATCCAACTGATCGGCTCGAGGGTCCATTGATCTATTTAACGCACCAGGCGGCGACCAGATGACGACTCCGGTCCTTACAACTTTTACGAGATCCAGACTCAACTGGATGAGATTTAGCAGGAGCAATAGAGATAGGGCCACCAGCTCAATCACATGTACCTGATGCAGTGTTCATAGGAGTCTTGGCGTGTGGATTGCGGTCACTATGCCCCTAGTCGACCTGCTTATGATGAGTATGGAGCACATCAGAGTTATCCAGGCCCTGATTCTTCTTATTGGGCAAACTACTATTCCTCCCACCAGCAGCACCCTCCACCGCAGTGACTCTTCCCTCCATCTCGCTCTTAGAGTTTGCTCGGGTCGAGCAAATTTCTAAGTCCGGGGTGGGGTGGGTGGTACGTGATCCACCCTTTATCTTCCCTTTTCAAACATTTTAATTTCTACATTTTTATTTGTTTTGCTTTGTCTACTTTCAAACATAAGGCCTTTATCTAGCCGGTCGAATGTTGTTCTTTATCTTCAAAATCAATTGCATTATCATTTTTATTTCAAAAAACTTTGCAATATCAAGTTCCCTATGATCCTGATAGCAATTTTTGGAAACGGTGGCAAGCCTTAGAGTATCAAATAGAATCAAATGCATATTTTCTTAATTTTAGCATTAGATTAACTTATTTATTTTTTCTCTTATATAATGTAGCTAAATGCCTCTTCTGTCTTATGCAATGACATTAAAAAAAGTTTTTTATTGTATGGGAAAAATAAATCGCACGCCAAACCCCAAGTCCGGGGTGGCATGCCCTTCTTCCATACCCCACAAAGGGGGTACCATCAAAAGATGCCAAAAAGAGCACACACAAAAAAATTGTAGTCAATGTAATCACAAGTCCATGAAAAAAATTATATCCCAAGTCGAATAGAGGAGGGATTTTTTAGTCACACCTCAAATTCTCTATTCCCGTGCAACAATCAACCCAATGAAAGAAAAAAAAATGATGAGTGTCGAAGCACAAGTTAGATCAAGATTGTCCTTACAAAGTATAAGTCTAAAAAAATTTAAGTTATGAAAAATGTTTTCTTGAGAAACATGGTGCTTGCAATTTGTGGTTCTAGGAGATGGGTCGCTTGGCCATGAAAAGGATAGAAAAATTGCTAATCTAGGGAGTATGAACTTGTTATTCCAAAATTCTTGGAATCTTTTTTATTTTTCAATTGCTTGAGGACAAGCAAAACTTTAAGTCCGCGGTATTTTGATGCGTGCTATTCAGCACACCTTTTTCTACAAATTATTAAGCTTGTCACATAGAAATTCTCCATTCATCTCTTGAAAATTGCACAAATTGATATTTTCTCATTCTATCACAAATTTGACAATCATGTGCATTTTATTGCAGTTTCAGGACTTGAGCCGATCGATTGGTACATTCAACCGATCATTTCATAGAATCAAACCGATTGTCTGACATCATGAAATGCTCGGTTCACCTTCAAAGCATCGATCATTGATCTCATCAGACGACGGCTGGGATCGCCCGAATCCAGCTACTAGACGCTCGGCTGATGCCCATTGCCGAGCAACACGGAGCGTTTTTCACTACACCGCCACCCTAATTAGAGTTGGTAGCCGATCGATTGGCTGCGCGTTCCAGAACCTTCCAACTGATCGGCTGGTTACCGAACCGGTTGGTTGGCGGTGCGCAGACAACAGAAATTCCCAGCCGCCAGCACCCAAAGAACCCTAAACCTAATGTATCCCCCCCTTCTTCTATAAAAGGAGGGGCACTTCCTCCTCTTAGGGGCATCTTTGATTTCTTGTATTTGGGACTCTAAAGCAAATGGTCTTGTCATCATTCTCATTTTATGCAATAAAGTAGATCTTAGTTCAAGTATAGCTCTTTCATTCTTGTTCTTGTCTTTTCTCTCCGCCTTAGTTTTAATCTTCTTCTTTCCGTTCTTTAATTATGGAGCAAGGAAAAAAGAAATAAGCCATTTCATCGTCTCTAGCATAAGGATTAATCTCCTGATTTCTGGGCTAGACTATGGCTTCATTTCTTTCTTCCTCCGTCTCCCCTTTCTCCATGTGTGAGTAGTCTTTTATCGGGGAAAGGGGAATAACCCTTAGCCATGGTTTTAACAACTTCTACTTAAACGATTAGATGGTAATTGATTTTAATTGAATGATTGATCTTCGGATCACATGTTAATCCAGATAGATCTGACCATGGAAATCCAGATTTAGAACAATAAAATCGATTACATAAATGTTTTGATATGACCGTGGATTTTCATCTTTTAGGATGATAAACTAGGAAGCATGAGCACCAAGACCAATGGGCTCATGTGGAGTTTCTCTTTGTGAGTTTTTTTTTAAATTCGCAAACCTTCATCGAATCGTCGTTTAAGATTTAGTTGTTATCACCTAGGCTAAGGTGGTGAAAACCCCTATGAGCCTCGATTTCCTTCTCTTGATTTAATCACCGCATCCTTTGTTTGCTTAATGCTTAGTCTTCCATTCATATAGTTTTGCTTGTGTTAACAATCTTTTTATTATTTCCTTGTGCATGTTTAATCTTGTTAAGTGTTTTTGTTCTTGCATTAGTGTAATCACTCAAACCCCCAACTGGACTTTACTTTCTGCTTTAATAAAAAGAAAAATACCAAAACAAATAATAAAGTTCTTCAATCTTTGGGTTCTAAGAACAATCTCTAAATAGTTGTCATGTGGTATCGACCCTTCTATACTACCCTTAAAACCGGAAGTAAAAAGGTTTAAACTCTAGGATTAACCATCTTAGTGATTGATATTGCAAAACGACGAGTATTAATTTGGCACCGTTGCCGGGGACAACAGATTATTTTCTCGAACCCCAAAACAATTTTGAAATTTTTTTTTCCTTTTTTTTCATACCTTCCGAGTAACATTCCGGAAGTGTACTCCTCTTTCTGTGGAGTTTCCATTCTGACAGTACATTTTTTTGCACACGAATTAACTGCTTTATTTGTGCATGCGACGCCCGAACGACGATTTTCAACCTTTCGATCCGGAAATAGAAATAAATTTTCATCGTCGAAACCGTCAACATCTAGTAAGAATGAATGAAGACGAGGTCGCCCGTAGAATAGACCAAGCTCTCGCAGCTCAAAGAGAGCTCATCCAAGCCGAACAAGCGGAACGAGAAGCCGCTTTGCGAGCAGCCTTTAGGGCCGAACAAGAAACCATAGAAGCCGATAGGAGGGAAGTCGAAAGGAAAAAACAATTAAAAGATTTTTCTGTTCCTAAAACGGCCTATGCACAACATCTGGTTATACCCCCCGATATCATTTCTCCACAATTCAAAATCCGAACACAATGGATCACCATGATGCAAGCCAACCCCTTTTCAGGCAACAATGGGGAAAGTTGTCAAGATCATCTTCAAAGGTTCATTGACCTTTGTTCTTTGAACAAACTCCCGGGTGTCTCTGAAGATGCCATCCGTCTTAGGTTGTTTAAATATTCCCTCTCCGGCCAAGCTAGTAGCTGGTACAATACCATGGAGAGTGAAGAACATGTCACAACTTGGGAAGTTCTACAAAGCAAGTTCCTTGAAAAATTCTACCCCCGTCTCTCACCTATGAACTTAGGGGTCAAATAACTCATTTTTTCTATGTCCCCAGGAGAGACTTTAGGTGAAGCCTGGAAAAGGTTCAAGGATTTACTAAGGAAGTGTCCCCACCATGACATTTGTCAAGCCCAACTCATAGAGATTTTCTATCGTGGTGTTGATGATGATACCAATTTTTTTCTCGATTCCTCATCGGGAGGAAATTTCATGCATCAAAGTTTAACTAGCGCATGGGAGGTAGTTAAACGGGCTTCCGAAATAAGGGCTAGAAGAAGGATTGGAGGAATCCTTAAGGTAGCCAAGGCAGAAGTTAATAATGATATCCAAAGCATAGCGAAAAGCCTAAAATTAATTGCCTTAAAACAAGATCGGTTAGAGTCATCCTTGGTCACCCTTAGGGAGTCACCCCAACAACTAAAAGCCATGGATTCCCTTTGTGGTATTTGCCAACGATACGACCATACCACCCTCCACTGTCAATACCTGTACAACATGCCCACGCAACCTGAAGTAGGTCAACAACCAGAAGACCTCAATTCGATTCATACAATACCAGGCCAAGGTTACTACTATCCCAACCAACGTAGAAATCACCCTGGTTTTCAGTATGGGAACCCCTCAGGTGCCGAGAACTCTACCCAACTTCAGCAAAGGCCCCCCCACCCTCAAAGTAACAATCGACCACCACCTGGATTCCCATACAACAATCAAAGAAATTTTGGAAATCACCAAAATCGACAACACTACCAACAATTCCAAAACCTAAACCTTCCACCCCAAAATCTAAACCAACCTCAACCTCCCCAACCACCTCAAAATGCCATCCCTCCCCCCTAGTCATCCTAGCTAGGCAATCATAGAACAAACCCTCATGGCCATTCAAGCCCATCAAAAGGCAACTGACGCACAGTTGGCCCGTTTGTTTGCCCAACAAAAACCTCCTGTTGGGACTTTTGCAGGACAACCTGAAAACAACCCCAAACATCCTGAACAACTCAAGGTAGTCTCTACTCGTTCGGGAAAAGTGAACACCCCTCCCCCTTCAGAAGAATCTTCAGACCCACCTCTAGAATTCGAGGATGAGGACATGGTAGTTGTCGAACCCGAAGTCACACCCAAACCATCCGTCCCCGAAACCCCTCAAGTGGAAGAAGAAGAACCAGTTTACAAACCCCAACCTCCCTATCAAGACCACCTCAAACAAACAAGACTTGATGCCCGCTTCATGAAATTTAGGGAAGCTATGAAAAAAATACATGTCGACATTCCCTTCCTTGATGCTTTGGCAGACATGCCCGCCTGGTCCAAGTACATGAAATCTCTCTTGACTAGGAAGTATGTTACTAAAGAATATGAAACTGTTAAACTTGCTAGGACTACCTCTGACATTATCCTAAGTAAGATGCCTAAAAAACAGAAGGATCCATGTTCTTTTGGAATAGGATGCTACTTAGGTGACAATGCTTGTAGGAAAGGCCGAGCAGATTTAGGAGCCAGTATATCCATCATGCCATATAGCCTTTGCAAAAGATTAGGATTCAATGACATGTTACCCACGGCCATGACCATCCAACTGGCAGACTCGTCCACAACTAAACCCATGGGAATCATAGAATACATGCTGGTTAAAGTTGGAAATGATGCATACGTCCCTTGTGATTTTGTGATCATGGATATCAAGGAAGATTTATGCTACCCCCTCATTTTCAGATGATCCTTCTTAGCCACTGCTCGTGCCTTAATTGATGTTGAGGCTGGTACCATTGTGTTAAGACTAGGGAAGCAAAACCTAGAGTTTAGGGTGTTTAAAAGTATGAAGGGACCTAGTCTTGAGGAAGAAGTCTACCTCCTTGATTGCATTGATGAATTAAACCAACTAAGGCAAGAATGGGAATTAGTTGATGACCCCCTATGCACTGCTCTCACCATCCCCGCCGAATGTGATTTTAATAATGAAGCATCAAATCAACTTAAGATTCACTTGGACAACTTTGAGGAAATCCCATATGCTGAGATTGAAGACCTTAAGATGATCTCCAGCATAGAAGAACAACCTGAACCACCAAAGTCGCCGGAAATGAAGGCTCTTCCCATATGTCTGAAATACGTGTTTCTGGATGAACAACAATTATGCCATGTTATTATCAATTCTGATCTTACCATTAAACAGGAAAACATGCTTATGGGAGAACTTAGGAAAAGAAGAACAGCCTTAGGGTACAAAATGACGGATTTGGTTGGGATAGATCAATCCATTTGCATCCACAAAATCCCAATGATTGAAAATAGTAAACCTTCCCGAGACCCACAAAGGAAACTCAACCCAAACATGAAGGAAGTTGTCTATCTTGAAGTTATTAAACTTTTGACTGCAGGAATCATCTACCCCATATCTGACTCTCCTTGGGTCAGCCCTGTCCAGGTCATCCCCAAAAAGGGTGGGACCACAGTCGTTAGGAATGAGAAGAATGAGATCATCCCCACCCGTACCGTTACAGGGTGGAGGATGTGCATTGACTACAGGAAACTCAACAAAGAAACAAGGAAAGACCACTTCCCTCTTCCCTTCCTCGATCAAGTTCTTGAACGTTTAGCTCATCAACAATACTTTTGCTATTTAGATGGCTACTCAGGTTTTTATCAGATTCCCATTCATCCTGAAGACCAAGAGAAGACCACCTTCATATGCCCTTTTGGTACATATGCTTTTAGAAGAACGCCCTTTGGCCTGTGCAATGCACTAGCCACTTTTCAAAGATGTATGTCTGCCATTTTTTCAGGGTTAACTGAGACTGTCATGGAAGTGTTCATGGACGATTTCTCTGTCTACGGAGATAGTTTCACTTCTTGCCTTGGAAACCTCTCCCTTGTTCTTGATAGATGCATCGAGTCACATTTAGTTATTAATTGGGAAAAGTGTCACTTCATGGTCAAAGAGGGCATTGTTCTAGGCCATAAGGTGAGCAACCAGGGCATTGAAGTTGACCAAGCCAAGATTGAGGTCATCACCAAGCTTCCCCCTCCCACCTCAGTCAAAGACATCCGAGCCTTCCTAGGACATGCCGGTTTCTATCAGCGATTCATCCGTGACTTTTCCAAAATTACAAAACCTCTCACCAATCTTCTTCAAAACGAAGTACCTTTCCATTTTGATACGACATGCATGGAGAGCTTTCTATGTTTGAAAAATGCTCTCACCACCACTCCTATCATTCGTGCTCCTGACTGGGCCTTACCCTTTGAGATCATGTGTGATGCTAGTGATTTTGTTGTAGGCGCCATTTTAGGACAAAGAATTGACAAAAAACACCATGTCATTTATTATGCATCCAAGACATTAGATGAAGCTCAGCGAAATTACACAAGTCACCAAAAAAAAAATGCTAGCCATTGTCTATGCGTTCGATAAATTTTGCTCATATCTCGTTGGTTCAAAGGTTATTGTGTACACTGATCATGCAGCTATTCGCTACCTCATGAACAAAAAGGATGCCAAGCCTAGACTCATAAGATGGATTTTGTTGTTGCAGGAATTTGATCTAGAAATCCTAGACAAAAAGGGCTCTGAAAATGTTGTGGCTGACCACCTCAGTAGACTTAGCTATAACCCCATTGATGAAAATCCAATAAATGAATCCTTACCCGATGACCAATTGCTCAAGGTTGACTCCCAATTTCCTTGGTTTGCTGATTTTGTAAATTATTTAGGTGTAGGTGTATTGCATCCCGAGTATACGGGACATTCTAAAGCTAAATTTTTACATGATGTCAAGAATTATTATTGGGATGAACCTTATTTGTTTTGTCTTTGCGCCTATGGTTTATACCGTCGTTGTGTGTCCCATGAAGAAAGCATTGCCATTTTGGAACAATGTCACTCTGGCCCCTATGGTGGTCACATGAGTTCCCAAAAAATGGCTAGGAAAGTCCTACAATGCGGATTCTTTTGGCCCACCATCTTAAAGGACTCGTATGATTATGTGCTTTCATGTGACCAATGTCAAAGGACGGGTAATATTTCCAAATGTGACCAAATTCCTCTCACCTCTTGGCAAGAATTAGAGATTTTTGATGTCTGGGGATCGACTATATGTGCCCATTTTCTTCTTCTTATGGGTTTACTTATATTTTAGTCGTAGTGGATTACATGTCAAAGTGGGTTGAAGCCATACCTACTAAAACATGTGACTCTAAACCCGTTAAGAAACTTTTTAAAGATGTCATTTTCCCTAGATTTAGAGTCCCTCGCACCGTCATTTCTGACGGGGGATCCCATTTTTTGGAGAATAGTTTTAAGGCTCTTTTAAAAAAATACGGGGTCTATCACAAAGTCGCCACTCCTTACCATCCTCACACCAGTGGGCAGGTCGAAGTATCCAACAGACAAATCAAATCCATTTTAGAAAAAATTGTTAGACGAACTAGGAAAGATTGGGCGTTAAAAATCAATGATGCCCTGTGGGCATATCGTACTGCCTACAAAACACCTATTGGCACCACCCCTTTCAGACCGATCTACGGTAAGTCATGTCACTTACCAATAGAACTAGAGCATAAAGCAATCTGGGCCATCACCAATTTGAATTTTGATCTTTCCATGGCTGGAGAGAAACATTTTCTCCAAATGAATGAGCTTGATGAACTCAGGATGAGTGCCTATGAAAATGCAAGAATCTACAAAGACCGAACCAAAATGTGGCATGATGGTCACATTAAGCGCAAAGACATTAGAGAAGGGGATCAAGTTTTAGTTTTTAATTCAAGATTACGACTTTTCCCTGGAAAACTCAAGTCGAGATGGTATGGTCCCTACATTGTCAAGTGCGCTTATCCACATGGCGCTTTTCTTCTCTGGGATAAAGTTCTGGGTGAGTTTAAGATCAATGGGCACCGTCTTAAAAGATATATCACCACTGAAGATGTTGTCGCATCAGACTCAACCAAATTTCCACCCTTGCCGGATCTGAACCTCACTGACCCTTCACCTCCCCCGGATTCCAATTAATCTGATCTTGGTCGAGCCACGACGTAAAATAAGGTGCTAGTTTGGAGGCAACCAAACACTATCTTCCCTTCTCATTTGTTTCATTGTTTTTTTTTCTGTTCTGTTTTTCCTTGTTCCTTCTGTCGAGCCGATCGGTTCAAACCTCCAGACGCTCGTTTCACGCATCCAGCCGATCGTTTCACTTTTCCAAACGCTCGGCTCGTCCGAACGTTGCCTCTATCCTTTACTGTTTTGCTTTTGGCAGTCAAGGCAGACCATCTGATCGGTTGGCTATCCAACCGATCGGCTCGAGGGTCCATTAATCTATTTAACGCACCAGGCGGCGACCAGATGACGACTCCGATCCTTACGACTTCTACGAGATCCAGACTCAGCTGGATGAGATTCAGCAGGAGCAGCAGAGACAGGGCCACCAACTCAATCACATGTACCTGATGCAGCGTTCGCAGGAGTCTTGACATGTGGATTGCGGTCACTATGCCCCTAGTCGACCTGCTTATGACGAGTATGGAGCACATCAGAGTTATCCAGGCCCTGATTCTTCTTATTGGGAAAACTACTATTCCTCCCACCAGCAGCACCCTCCACCGCAGTGACTCTTCCCTCCATCTCGCTCTTAGAGTTTGCTTGGGTCAAGAAAATTTCTAAGTCCGGGGTGGGGGTGGGTGGTACATGATCCACCCTTTATCTTCTCTTTTCAAACATTTTAATTTCTGCATTTTTATTTGTTTTGCTTTGTCTACTTTCAAACATAAGGCCTTTATCTAGCCGGCCGAATGTTGTTCTTTATCTTCAAAAATCAATTGCATTATCATTTTTATTTCAAAAAACTTTGCAATATCAAGTTCCCTATGATCATGATAGAAATTTTTGGAAACAGTGGCAAGCCTTAGAGTATCAAATAGAATCAAATGCAGATTTTCTTAATTTTAGCATTAGATTAACTTATTTGTTTTTTCTCTTATATAATGTAGCTACATGCCTCTTCTGTCTTATGCAACGACATTAAAAAAAAGTTTTTTGTTGCACAGGAAAAATAAATTGCACGCCAAACCCCAAGTCTGGGGTGGCATGCCCTTCTTCCATACCCCACAAAGGTGCGTATCATCAAAAGATGCCAAGAAGAGCACACACACAAAAAAAATTGTGGTCAATGTAATCACAAGTCCATGAAAAAAATTATATCCCAAGTCGAATAGAGGAGGGATTTTTCCGTCACACCTCAAATTCTCTATTCCCGTGCAACAATCAACCCAATGAAAGAAAAAAAAATGATGAGTGTCAAAGCGCAAGTTAGATCAAGACTGTCCTTACAAAGTATAAGTCTAAAAAAATTGAAGTTATGAAAAATGTTTTCTTGAGAAACATGGTGCTTGCAATTTTTGGTTCTAGGAGATGGGTCGCTTGGCCATGAAAAGGATAGAAAAATTGCTAATCTAGGGAGGATGAACTTGTTATTCCAAAATTCTTGGAATCTTTTTGATTTTTCAATTGCTTGAGGACAAGCAAAACTTTAAGTCCGCGGTATTTTGATGCGTGCTATTCAACACACCTTTTTCTACGAATTATTAAGCTTGTCACATAGAAATTCTCCATTCATCTCTTGAAAATTGCAAAAATTGATATTTTCTCATTCTATCACAAATTTGACAATCATGTGCATTTTATTGCAGTTTCAGGACTTGAGCCGATCGATTGGTACATTCAACCGATCGTTTCACAGAATCAAACTGATCGTCTGACATCATGAAATGCTCGGTTCGCCTTCAAAGCATCGATCGTTGATCTCATCAGACGACGGCTGGGATCGCATGTTAATCCGAATGGATATGACCATGGAAATCCGGATTTAAAACAATAAAATCGATTACATAGACGTTTTGATATTACTGTGGATTTTTGTCTTTTAGGATGATAAACTAGGAAGCATGAGCACCAAGACCACTGGGCTCATGTGGAGTTTCTCTTTGTGAGTTTTTTTTTAAAATTCGCAAGCCTTCATCGAATCATCGTTTAAGATTTAGTTGTTATCACCTAGGCTAAGGTGGTGAAAACCCCTACGAGCCTCGATTTCCTTCTCTTGATTTAATCACTGCATCCTTTGTTTGCTTAATTCTTAGTCTTCCATTCATATAGTTTTTCTTGTATTAACAATCTTTTTATTATTTCCTTGTGCATGTTTATTCTTGTTAAGTGATTTTCTTCTTGCATTAGTATAATCACTCAAACCCCCAACTGGACTTTACTTTCTACTTTAGTAAAAAGAAAAATACCAAAAACAAATAATAAAGTTCTTCAATCTTTGGGTTCTAAGAACAATCTCTAAATAGTTGTCCTGTGGGATCGACCCTTCTATACAACCCTTAAAACCGGAAGTAAAAAAGGTTTAAACTCTAGGATTAACCATCTTAGTGATTGATATTGCAAAACGACGAGTATCACTAGTCCATTTTTATAGGTAAATGGGTAAAGTGGGTAGGATAAAGCTTCTCCCTTATCCTATTTTCTTTAGATGTAGGAAAAGAGGGTAAAGAGTATATGTCTGGTAGGTAAAATATGTCATTACCTTTACTATACTCTACATGTTATAGGTGGTGGATAAATGGGTAATACCTTATCCAAGTACAGATCTAACCATCTTTTCAAAGCTTCAACACCATTTTTCTCATTTTACCAAAAAAATGGTGGTGACTGCATTTTCTTGACCCATGCATTGGAACCCACCCATGGTTTCCAAACACCACATAAACCATAGTGGTGACTCTGATGGGGACATCAAAATCATAGCACTGGAGATCTCGATAAGGTCTATGGTTTTTCTATAGTCTTTCTTTTCCATGGTGTATGGCTCTTGTGCATCCTTGGGTGTATCTTTGTTGTTTGTCATTTTTCATCATCTTTTATTTATCATAGAAAATTTTTAGGACCTATGAAGTAGAGCAAACTTGTGTTAGCTGTGATGTACTATCCTCCGATGATTTTTTCCATCGACTCTTCATTGAAGCATAGTTTTTTAACCGAGGAAAGGGGCAAATGCCTCCGACATACCATGTAAGGTCCCAAACTTTGGCCATGTTTTTAGTGTTTGCTCGGTTTTGTGTAATGGGTTTTTGAACCTGAGAATCTAGGCACACACACATGCTTGTCCTCTGAGGTCCATCCCTGTGCCCATGTTTTCTGGCATTTGCTCTTTATTAGAGCACATTTTTTGGGCCCAAGAAACATCACAACAGTCTCCTATGTGTCTTGAGATGAAACAACCTCCAAACATATTTTTGGCATATGGTCTTTGTTAGAGCCCCATTCTTAGACTTGGGAGATGGGACACACACTTCCTATGCATCCATCAATATCATAAGCTCGCATGTAATTTTCTAATGGATACTAAATCATGCAAGCTAGGTGAGTGATCAATGAATCTTGCTTTCTTGAAAGGGCTTCTGATACTGTCATTCATTGTTTTCTGCTACCAAGAGGAAACAAAATACTAGGATTGGAAGGGCACTCCCCCCCCCAAATACATGTTTTATCTTTTTGTGTTTTGTAACTTTTTCTTATAAGCCTAATCTATGATTATAATAAATCCAACACATGTAAGAATAAAAATGGACATGATTTACTTAGCAAAAAATATTTTATTGATAATATATAATTTGGCATGGGTTATGAAAAAGTTACACCATGATTCAAGTCCTATAAATAGACTCAATTGACCTCCTCTAGCATCCCATGTGATAGTTTGATTAAAATGTAAATTCTTGTATGGAAGGAATGTTCTAATTGTGGTGCTTGATACGAGAAGGTATTGTTGTTCAATTTGGTTCATGGTTCCAACATGATGTAAATTCATTTATCTTGTAAACTCTCACCAAAAAAAGAATACTTTATTTTATATATATTGTATTAAGATTATGAATGCATCACCACATGACTCAACGTTGTTGTGATTACGTAGAATATTACTTTTTTAGGTGATATTGATTCTTAACAAGAACCTCGGGCCTAGTTAGTGGATCAAAATGGATGTTTGTAATCAATATACATGCATATAGAAAACTAATGTAAACTCGTGAAGTTAGTAAACAACTAATCATCCCATGAACATTTTGATGTTATGGTGTTGCCTTCTTGATTTCAACCCTCTAATAAATAGGTCACAATTGATAAAGTATGGGATGTTCCAAAATGGTGCAATAATGATGTTTGCCTAAACACCTAATATTTCTTTTCATTATTTATTTAAAAGGTTTTTAGACAACATGATAAAGCAAAGTATATGCAATTTAAACATGATTCCCTAGGGCAACTGTGGAAGCCAATGTGTATGCAAAAGATTCAGTTTAAACATGAAAGTTGAAACTATATGATTTGAAGTATATTAGAACCCTACATCCCTACAATGTGATTTTTCACGATAGAGGCCCCACATTTTAGTTAAGTCAGTGGTATAACATTTTCCAACCACCGTGATGGTGAGGTTGATGTCTTGTATGTGTTGCCAAGAATGAAAATGTCCCATTGAGACTATGTAGATCCAATATGTTATCGTTAATAGTACTCATGTTGTCATGGGTTTTACTCTTATTTTCTTGGGGATCCTTGAAGGTGTCTAAATAGTGACTCCTTGAATAGCGTATGTTATGGGTATGTAATCCTCTATATAAGTAAATATTAGCATTTACATATATGTATCATATCCTATGTCCAACATTGAAAAATGAGTATGAACCTCTTATATATATTATTTCATAAAAGTACACATGTCATGTAAATCTGTTGTTTGTTTTGAAAACAATATCATATATGTATATAGCCTAATAGAAAACTCTAACTATAAGGATATGAGAATGACAATAAATATATTCTACATACTAACAAAGAAAGCTAAAGTTTAAGTTCATGGTCTGATAGTTAAAGCTATGAGCATATAATTACTATATCCCAAAATGTTTGATAAAGTATTTTGCTCATTGTATGTACCCAAATTACTGGAAATATAAGATATGCCTTTGTTTCATATATGGACCCTAATATATTAGTGGTTTGGATATTTCAATGCCATTTGAGATATTTCATAAAACTTTAGACAAACTCAAGGTAATTAACAATTAGGGTTGGTAGTTCGTGCATTCGTAATTATAATATAAAAACCTTGTAATCAAGGATCCAAATGTAGTTAATCAAGATCCAAAAAAGTAAGTAAATAAGAAAACTTTGTAATTATGGATACACAAGGATTTGGGTGTGAATTTTGGGTTATGGGGTAGTACAACCTAATGGACATATTAAAGAAGACTAAGACAAATTTTGGTTAAACTGTATAACAATGAAAAAAATCACATCTTTTGGAATTTGTTGCGAGAAAACAATATTCTCATGCATATATGAACATTAAGAGTATAATAAAGAAGATGTAATGGTTAATGTGAATTAGTCCCTGCATTTTACGTAATGTGTGTTTAAAAAGAGATCATAGCACCTTGTGGGCATTTATGGTCGTATTCGTTCTTTTTAGGAGATTAGGAGCTGGACCAAAGGTTATATAGACTTACAAATAGGATTCTCATCATTGTACAAATAAGTGGTCTACACCAATTCTAGAAATGGATGATGCCTTTTTTATAATATATATGCATTATGGGTGTATACCGCATGATTACTTGTTTAAGTTTTATGCTTTTAACTCATGCAATAAATAGCAAAATGGATTGTATTTATGTTTCTTCTCTGTGAGAATATGATTGTGCTCATTTTTATATTGGAACTAATCTCTCATATAATTTAAGATTTTGAAGAATGATTCACACAAATTAGTTACTTATACATCATTAAGTTTATCCAGTATTGTGGTGCCTTATGCTCACTTTTGGGTGAAATGTGATTAGTGGTCACTTAATATGACTCGTACTCTTGAGATGATACCACAAAGATGGCATATATTCACTACAAATAAATATAATGAATTATGATCGACATGCATATTTATGCCTATGAATTTCTAGACATGTATTGATATTTCTCGATGTCTCATATTTAACTTAAAAATGCTCAGTATTACCTAGTTTCCTTTTTGTTTTTTATGTGCATGTATATGAGTAAGATGTTCATAAGCGTGGAGCACTAGGAGGGGTAGATAAGGGGTTTCCAACCACAACTTTGAAAAGACCTTACTCTGTTGGGACACTGTATATAAAGAGGATCCACTAGATATTAGATGTTTAGATTTTGAATTCATAAGTTTAAAAACATGTAATAGACTTATATTCTAGACTTTGATGATATTTAGGATTTTTTATATTAAGAATAAGTGTGCCAATATTTATCTATAGATGTTCAAACTTGAATAGGAATATTTATTGTTGTGTTGAGCTACTATGTTATTGTGAAACTTCTCGGTATGATTAAGATGGTTGAAAATTTGATGAATTTATATATGTGTTTCACTATGGTATGTTATAGCCACGTGTCTGTGATTATTCTAAGTTAACTTAATGCACTACAACTAGAGTTCTCGAGATGACAACTTAAGTACTTGTATATTATTTTAGAGCTCTTCATGTAGGGTGGACATCACCAATAGATGATTCGTCGTTCATTCACAAAAGCTGTACATAATATGTAAGCAATCATGTCACTAGTTTTCCACTGAGAGAGGTAAGATACCAAAGCACCTTATGTAAACTAGTGTTTGGAGTCTCACTCACATGAAGTAGATAGTCCACTAGGTGGAAGCAATAGTGAAAATGCTAGGGACAACCTCAGAGGTGGAAACACCAAAAACATAAGTCATGGTACTAAAAAGTGATCATACTATGCATTTTAATGTGTAGATTGCAATGTATAATTCAATATCTTATTGATCCATTGTTTGTTAATCTTAGTTATATGCTTTTTTCTGTAAGGGAAAGATGAAATGTCCTCCCATAGTAATTCAATTTTATTATAGATAAAAAAGTCATTGTTTAACAATTTTTAGATGCTTGCATAAAGTGACCATGTGTTTATTTGGGAGTCATAACATATCACCAATATATGTAAGATTCATACTAGAAGCCAGAAGACTATACATTTTTTGTTAAAAAAATACCCTAGGGTACTAAGGATACACAATCCATCCTTTTGGGACTATATAATGCATCTTAGTGATTGTCCTAGAACTCATTTTGTACACATGGAACATTGCCCATGGTTTGGCCCCGACCAACAAATTATTTCAAAGTAAGTGGTGAGGGGTCTGGCCTTGAGCTTTCAATTGTTTTGGTGTATTCTTAGTGAATAGAATTTCAGACTTCAATCAGAGCAACGTGCCAATACAAAAACAAAGTCTTGAATAAAATCTAGTTTTCAAATAATTTCAAGAGTCATACAATTACAACTTTGTTTATAAGAATCTTAGAAATTATCTAAACAACATAGTTCCCTGGAAAGGAAAGTAGCATTTCTTACAGTGGAGGTGGATACAGAGTAGTTAACCAACAAATATTTGAGCATGGATAGTAGAGATTTGGGCATGGAAAATAAGAACACACTGCACCAAGATCCAAGTCATAGCAATAGACCCAGTTGTCCTTCTCCAGTGTCACATATACACAGTTTGATTCAAATCTGGATCTAGCAGTGGAAGGACTTGATGCAATTGTGATGCTTGCTACAAAAAAGGCACGATCACCAATCTTGGATACCCGATTCCAACATGAGGTAGAGAAACCCATCTTGTAAACCCTCTCTAAAATTGGGAATAAATCCTTTATTTCTGCATCTTGCATGAAAACCAAGAACATATCGCCACAGGACTCAACAAAGTAACAGTTTCGCTGGAGGTTCTTTTCTTTTAGGTGACGCAGTGGCTTAACAAGCACCTCAGCCTGCGTTTGGCACAAGACTGGGATTCTGGAATCTGAACTGGGTTAGTCGAGATTAGTCTGGATTCGGGGGTTGGGGTAGTTAGGTGCAGTCAACTGGTCTGATTTGAGTCTGCATTCAATCTGATTCTATTTGGCTACGAGTCTGGTTCTGTTTGGAAAACTAGTCAGGATCTGCTTATTCTGTCCTGTTCTTGCAGAACTGTTTGAACAAGTACACAGAATGTGTATTTGTGATGCCACTTGAACATAAGTTCAAAATAAATAAAATAAATATTTATTTGTATTTTATGGGTGTTATTTTATATTTATAGAAAAGTGAATATAACATATGAGTGTGCTCATTTTTACGTGTTGATTCAAAAGTAATTAAATGTTATTATTGTCTTGAATGGCATGTTCATGTTGTATATATATAATGTTGAACATATTCGACGCAGTAATTGTCAACTAACAATAAATATTTAATTGTCCTAACATATTTTGTTCATAACATAAACAAATAACATTTTTGTCACGAACACCAACTGATAATAACATTATCGCCATAACTTAAACAAAAATGGCCACTGATAATAAAACATGTGTTTCCTGGACAACTACGTCACGAACATATAGGGGAGACAGACAAAAAAGGAGACGCATGCCCTGGCCCTAGACATAGACAGCCAAACACATGCTAAGATTTTGAGAAGCCACTTTCACACAAAAGGGCCTCGTCGTACTCATCCCATGACACGGGGCATGCTTCCTGCACCGACTGCTTGTATTGTTGTTTGATGTCGTGTTTTGGCCAATCAAACAACAACGGAAAATGAGGAACATGCTGACTGACCCGACCCTTGACTTGTTCATCAGTCCCAATTTTGCCCTCCTCCTTTGTGTGATCGCAACATAGTTTTTTGCATACAAGGTTATCTTCAATATATTTTTAAATTTTTGCCAGAGACATCAACATTTTTTCAAATTTTTCCCTTGCCCTTGCCTTTGCATGTGATGTCGACATCTAAAATTAATAAAAACAAAGTTATGACCAAATAACAAAAATGGTAAAGTAACTATGCCAATAAGTTTTACAAATAAATAATGCAACCTAACTTAGCTGGTAATAAGTTTGAAGGTGATGTAATTTTTGTAAACATAATAATGAAGTAGGAAATTTGATCACATTATGGTAGCAACATAATATTGTAACACAGAAGTAGAGCATGTAAAATGTTGTGATGCAAACACAAACTAATACAACATTTAGCACATATGTTACAAGTTCATTTGTTTATTTCAATCGTCAGTGGTAAAGAATGCAAAAATTCCAGTGGGTAAGTGTGACGCTTTGTCACAAAGTTGCGTTCAATGCCTTGTTGCGCGGCCAATGTGGGTGGAGGCAATAAATCTCCCAATATGAAAAGATTTTCTCTTAGAAACTCTCTCTTGATGCATTGCCATCGCATTTACAACTCAGGCAATGAAATGTAAGGGCCTCCTGTTATGTTTCGGAATTGGTGTCATGCCTCCATCCAAGCATGTGTAGAGTATACTCCATTTACACATCTACCCACGTCATATTGGGTTCTCATCAAACCCTTAAGAACCATATCAAGCTCGATAGACCAAATAAAATAGAGTGTCAATGGTTGGCCAGCCATATAACATATTTTGTAAGTAATATATTTCAAAAGTAAGGGTGTATATTACAATTGATTGTATTATTTGGTTTTACATAACATTAATCAAAATTTTGATTAATAACATACATCATTAATAAAACATTCACCATCATTAAGATAAAAATTCATAACACTTACAATGTAATACGACGTTTATATAAGTGCCTAAATTAAATAAGTGTATGATGTTCATAACATCCATTGACAGTCATTCTAAATAGAGAAGACAATGTAAATGTATTTGCCATTCAATGTTATAGAGTCATTTGAGGTGAAGGGATGTCTACAAACAGACGCCAATCTTCCTCCAGACTAGCAACGTTGCGTTCTGGAACCTCATGTTCATACTTTTTGTTAGTGTTATATCATCGTAGTTGTGATGAATTTCAATGAAGTCCTTCATGTTCATCGCCTGGCCCCACATTGACTTACACTCAACAGTTAGTAACATAATCTCCGCTTTTAATGAATCAGTTGTTGGGGGGAGATCAACTGCCCAATGGAAGTATCTGCATCGGTCTTTTCCCTAAAATGTAGAACCAAGTTCAAGTTAATGGCAATGAATATGTAGCCTCCACAAGGGCAGTCTATTATTTATTGATGGACTATCACACCTCATGAGTAGGGCATATGTAATACATTTTGCCCGGCCTTTGACTTAGAATGCCAAAGTCATATAACCCTGCATCCTATGTGTTAAGCCGTAAGGCTGCATTTAGCCCACAATCACACCTCAGAACCTCAGATGGAGTCATCGACATCTAATAAAACAAATTGACGATTAATACAAAAATGTCGGGTTTATGACATAGTTTTCAAAGATAATATGCAGAACATTTCTTCAGGAGTAGTTAATTGTTAAAAAAGACAAGTGCAGTTCATTTGGACATATCATAATATATTATATCTATGATGTATTGTATCCATCTTCCTCTGTTGAAGAGTCATTATCGCTCATTATTTGATGTCAGTGGCGAAGATATCGGCACCTCTCCCGCATACTTGAAATTTCTTCTTGTAGCCTATCGGTGTCTGCTCTTGTTGAACAGACAAAGTCATAGTGTTCTAACCAGAACTTGCGTTCTCTATGTGCATATGCGAGTTGTGATACCATTGCATCCCTAATTACAGTCAGTGTGGCCAATGTAGGTTGTACTTGTTGCGCGGCCAACCTCATATGGCATCTAGTTGGAACAAGACCCCTACCACATGTAAAATATGGCCTGTGGGGATTGTTATCTTCAAACCGTCCATTTGTCGCATCTGTGGCATCCATGTACACTCATACGGTGCACTATAGACCACATGGACACGACGTCATGCCATTGTCCATTTCTAGACAGAAAACCTAATGAGACATAATTTGATATTGTTTAGAAGTAGGCAAAATTGTAGTCAACAATAGAGTTTGAGAATAAAAATTGGTCGTTAAGTTACAAAATTAAATTTGAAAAGGGAGTAAGTGATACATGTTGTAGAATATGTTTCAATTTCTACAAGTTATATAACATATGTATAAATCACTGATTTTCCCACATAGAATTGGCAACAGTTTCGTGCAAAACATATCCCTCCCTAGCATCGGCTTGGCTTGTTTGTTGGAGAGAACTCAATTCGTTCAAGATGTCAGTGGTAGTATGAGGCTCATCCAAGTTTTCGTCCATTATAGGATCACCATTATTTTGGCGCCGGATAAAATTGTGAACGATACAACAAGCCATTACAATCCGAGACTGAGATTGCACGGGAAAAGTCGCTCGTTTACGAAAGTAGGAAAACATCTTCTTCAACACACCAAAGGCTTGCTCAACAACGTTACATAGTTGAGCATGTCGGTGTTTGAACATTTCCTTTTTGTTGGTGTATTAGCTTATGTTACCCCGATACTCTGCTATATGGTAAGCAATGTTTTGATATGGTGCAAGAAATTGTCTGGTGTTGGCGTACCCTGCATCAATAAGATAGTACTTACCAGCGGGTACTTTAAACCCGCTTGTGGTTGTAGCTGTGTGAAGTACCCTTTGGTCAATAGCAGATCCCTCCCAACCAGTCATGATATATGTAAACTCCATTGAGAAGTCTACTACAACCATGACATTCATGGAAACATTCCCTTTTCTATTCCTATATCGGTTATGCTTATCGCGCTTCACCAAAACGGGGATGTGTATCCCGTCAATTGCCCCAATAGCCGGACCAGACATAAGATCCAAAATTTGTACATTGTCATCAGTTGTTTCGGATGGATATCGGCCATGATGGCTATAATTAAAAGTGATTACCCGCATAAGACCAAATAGCGACCAAATAGCAAATAGCAAGGTAAACCATTTCTCAGTACAATAGTTCAAAGATTGTCCCCAAAGGAATCAAATAGTACAATAAATTTGAAATTGTTCTTAAATGAAAGACATTCTACTGATATAGTTCTTAAATTATTCAACCTCATAAGAATGACTATGTGGCAAGACCTCTACTGTAACCACATTGCATAATGTGCCATAGCTATGTTCCTCCCCCCCCCATCATCTCGACGTCGTGGTAGTGGTAGAATGGTGTGTTGACCAATCTTGCTAGTTCCGTGTTTATCTAAAATGGGGGACAACTACTGATTATGTCAATATTAATAAGTTCAAGTTAATATTTAATACTCAAGGGACTGTATATTATTAGACATACCGCAGTTGCCTCCCTCTACTACGGGGTGTCAGGCAATATTGACTTGTGACTGTTGTCATCCCAACCAACACAACTTTCGTTGGTCACCAGTTTTAGCTTTGCATAGTATCTCCTAAGGTTCTTCCACCGAGTTTTTAACTGATCCAATGTACCCTCGTTCGTCCCGGTGTTGATATGTCAATCGCGTAGCGTCTCCGTCCATGCGTCCCTAGTAAATATTCCATCGGCGCACCTATGCAGGTCATATTGTCTCCTCAATGTCGTAACCAGAGCCTCATCCAACTCTTTCGCCCATACAATATGGAACATCGGCTCTGGTGCAGCCATAGTACCAACAAGACTGCAATATATCACTTTAGTCAGGGTGTTTAAACAAAAGTTTTTTACGAACCAAGTATGAAATTAGGGCTATAAAATTAGGGTTATAGCACAATACATCATAAAAACAATACGTCATATTTTTTTAAATGGAACAAATAGTCACCTATAAAATCAGTGCTTGTAGCATAATACGTCGTTGTATATGAGGTTACACATCAATATATAGGTACTTCTAACAGATCAATCCAATATGGTTGTAGCAGACGCATCATCCAATATGTTCATTACAGGAAAAGTACATAAATAGCAAGCATTCAACATGGCATTCACATTAAACATGTTCGTATTGCTCATGAGATATACCTGGTAAGACGAATTGAAGGTTGAAGAGAGTTGCACGGCCAGTGACAGGGTCAGGGATGGTACATACAAGAAATTCAGAGGGAATACAGATTAGCCAAAATAGTTAGATTATTTGCAATATAATCAGCATAATAGTAATGGGTGTACATTTTGGTCGTACATGAAAATTAAAATCATTCATTCAAGCTAACATATATCACAAAGCATAATTGTTTCACAACACAATTGGCATTTGAAGTATATATCCCTATACTAACATATATCACAAAATTCCTATACTAACTGGTAAAAAATTCCTAACCTCACAACACGACTGGCATTTGAAGTATATATCCCTATACTAACTATATATCCCTATACTAAACATATATCCCTATACTAACATATATCACAAAATTACCCATACTAACTATAATTTCAGTTGTATATATATTTATTATAAAGATGGTCAAGATTTTTTCTTGGAAATAGAGATGATATGATTCATGACATAACCTCATAAATTTGACCCAAACCGGGTGGACAGAAACTCGACTAAATTTTCACATGTATTTCAATATGTGGTAATAACCACATTTCAACAAGTTGTGTATGTGCTTATTGGTTCGAATTGTTTGTTTATTCCACCAGTCTGTCTATGTCCCAGGTGGCGGGATGAATGAAGTGGGCATATTGGTGACATGTGAAATTTTATTTAACAAGTCTGTGCAATTGACCACAAGTCCATCTTTCACAAATTAAAATATTTACAGGTAGAATTAGAGGTAAGAATTAGAAAATATTGATATATGTCTGCTATTAAAATATTTGAGCTCAAGAGGATGTGTGTACAATAGTAACATAGTTCCTAGTTAGAAAAGGGCTATAATATCTAGGTAAGCTGAAGAGAAAGTAAAATAACAAAAAACATCACCTCATAAAGTCCATCTTTCACAAATTAATTTTTTTTCTTTTCTCTCTTTTTTGGATTGGATATGAACATTATCATCGGATATCTTCAAAAACATCACCTCATAAACAGGAAAAAAATCCTTGACATAAACATCAAATTTGTATTACAAATATTGTTGCTGAAAACACAACGATAGTTTGTCATTTGTTATGAAAAGCCCTTCTACATTCGCAATATTTCTCTTCCTCACAAGCCTTGTTGTACCAAGTAACCATAATTCATGTATGTATAATGCAGACAGCAATGCAGCTTCTTTCTGTATTTGCTACTCATAGTTAGAGAAATGAAAGGACATGTTGATGTCATTTGTTTCTCGTGATGAAAACTGACTTCACTGACCAATTTGCATAGGAGGGAGGGTAAGGATTTATGTGGATTGGTGTTTTAAAATAAATCAACCAAGTTTTCTTACCACCATTTCGTTATGCACAACTACATTCAATTTTGCAAAAAAATATTTGCTTAAATGTGAGGAAGGATATGAATTAAATCTAGTGAATATGTAACATGGATAAGACATGGATTTTCTACTTAACATAGTGAATGATTATTTTCCAAATACGTAGATTCTAGTGGATAATTGCAAAGAAAATACTACAGACCTTGGCCAATCATCTAGAGGGATTAATAGTGGCACACACATGGATCAGATTGGAATGCACACATCATTTTCCAGACTCCAACCCCGATTCTTATTCTTCTTTGATTGAAACTAAAAAGCAATTCTTTGATGTTTACTTCTATAGTGTTGTAGAAGGAGGAAGGGAAAAGGAGCCAAGATTATAATATTACTCATATTAGTTAGTGAAGGAGCGGTAATTAATTTGAAATTTCCTTAAAGTAGTTACTCATGCCGAAAGATATCAGACAACATGTAAACAAACAATCAACAATTATGCATACAAGATGTGTACTCCCCCTTAAACATAACTCCCTAACTAATAAAACATGTGACAATGCCACCTTTGAAATTATGTTCTATAGGTTGTGAATACTTGAGCTTTGAGGAAGATATGTTGAAGTGCTTATGGAATGAAGAAGATCATTATAAATATAGTATATGATCAAATTAACGAGACTATGCCATATTCATTGGAATGGACTTTATGATTGAAATAAGTGAAAATAACGCATCCAACATTGTAGTGGTTGAGGTATCTTCAAACACAAATATAATGAGGTGATTATGTCTATCAAGCTAGATCCAAATTTAGTGTGACACTTGGGGGTTGATGGAAATGAAAGAAACCACATCAAGGATAGCCCAAGTAGATGACTACAAGAACCATCTTGGCATCTCAGAAACAAAACATTCATCATTGAGAATACATGAATAAATTATCTTGTTGAAATAAATTTGTTATGAATCATCAACCTTGCAAGTGTAGTATATGTAGACTACATATTGATGAATTTGTGAAAAGTAACCATTCATCTCATGAGATGCAGCGAGATTGTGACAAGGTCAACAACAATAGGAACAAGATGCTAGAATAAGCACAAAAAGATCTGGCCTAGTGTGTTACAATGTGCTAGAATAAGCACAAAAAAACTCCCTTAAAAAATTAAGCTCATGCATACAAATTTGTGTTGAGAAGATTATTAAAAAAAACCATTTATTGGATGCTTGCCTCTTGTAATGTTGTTTATTGGTGACACATAAAAAAAGAATCAATAAATATATCAATGGTTGGAGTAAAGTGCCTTTGGCTAATGAACATGTATTGAAAAAATAAGAGCAGTGTTTTCCTTGTGGACAATGGAAATTTTTTAATTACAGTTATTCTTTCGTATGTTATCAATAATATTTAACATTAGGCCAACAGAAGAAAAGAGCATGATGGTCTACTGTGCAGTACTTGGAGTGTCGACAATGTTACAAGAATAGAGAGATCAATTACAAGGGTCAGACAGATAATAATTCGTGTTTTCCTGGTAACTAACCAGCAAAACTGAGCCCTACTTGTTACTCGTGTATAATACAACAACAATATCATGGCGATAATACAATAACCATCAGCCATGTGATTTTACACATCATCCCAATGACCCATGTTACTCGTGGGCATAATACAACAACAAAATTGTCCAAATCAAGCAAGCAGGCAACCGAAATATGAGAAAATGTGTTGTTATTTGATAAGAACAAATACCTGCTCAACCGAGATGATGAAAACAGGAGCACAGTCAGACATTGCCAGGGACAAAACATGTGACAAGAAATTGAGAGGGAAATACACATTAGTTTATTGATTAAATCATTTATCGTTACAAGAGTGAAGATAGGAGGCTAGCATACAGAAAGAAAGAAAGGGTCGGCGGAGACAAACCTTGCAAGCATGTTGACAACTTCCCAGTAAAGTGGCTCCGCAGCGGCGGCGGCAGAGAAGAATGTGTGGAGGGTTCGAAGATGCAAATGGATGAACTATATAGCAGCCGCGGCAGTGCTTGCCCTTGCTAGGGTTTACTGCATGGCTTGTACACTGTGAAATCGGCCGCTTTGATGGTAGATGACAACTCGGGCGGGTTCCTTGTCGGTGTGTAGACTGGCGGTGTAGCTCGGCGCTTGCAGACGAGCCACCACACACATACATCCGCTTGATTGACTTGGTCTTCCGCCTACTCCACTGGGCAGGGTTATCCCTACGCCACTCGCTTGACATGGTTTTGCCGTTGGAAACGATGCGACTCAGCTTTAACTCACGGACAATAGTAATGGCGAGGCCGTCTCGAGGTCTCGGGAGAGGAGAGAGCACAAACCAGAGAGCAGAAGATAGAGCAGGTAGAGGGGAAAGGCGAAGAACGGGGGAGGTGTCGGGATGGGTAAGCAACGTCGGGGCGAGGAGAGGATCAAATCGCAAAAACTGATTTGTGAACCGAAATCCCGTCCCTCGTGGGACTGGGAGAACCCGGGTTAGGGGGTTCTGTTATCCCATAACGGGGGTTTTTCAGGGTTGGGAACCAAACAAAAATCAACCTTAAGTCAGCACTTGTTTGGCAGGGTTGGCACATAAAGACAAGGCCAAATGGGATTTCGGTCCGTACCAAAAGCTGGCTCAAACTTAGTCGGTGGATCAGAATGAATGTTGGTCGTGAGCAGATCTCCATCCATCAAAGTGACGTAGATTTTAACAGTTAGTGAGCAACTAATAAGGCCATTTACATCTTGATGGCCATGGTAGTGTTTTCTCCATTTCAACTCTCCAGAAGCTAGGTCGTCCAGGTCGTAATAGAGCAAGTAAGGGAGTTCCCAAGACGAAGCAACGATGATGTTTGATTGTTCTCCTTGGATGTGATTATTGTCATCCTCTTCAAGACTTTTCAGACCTCGTGACAACACGAATTACATGCGTTTGAATCGGATGCCTTGAGGCAGCGGTGGAAGCCAACGCGCGAGCGGGAGATGGGGTTGAAAAACCACAAGTTCTCCTCATCCGATTTGTGGTACTTGAGAACCATCCAGCCCTGAGGTGTCACTTCATGATGATAGAGGCCCCAATGTTCAGTTAAGCCGGTGGTTGTACAGCACCTGCCATCCACCATGCTGACGAAAGTTGAAGTCTTGTATTTCTTGCCATGGAGAGTATTGTTGACCCAAGATGTTATCATTAAATGACACTCCTGCTGCCTTGGTTTGTATGTGCCTGGGAATACTTGAATCTAGCTGCATTAGTGGTTCTTTCAGAAGCCTCTGTTCTGGGTCTGGATCCCAGTGTAATTGGGCAGCCATCCCTTTACCAGCAGACGATAAGTAGAAATTGGGGACAATCCAAACACTATTGGATAAGTCGTACGTTGATAAGCAGAAATTTGATGAAGGATGGAACTTGCGGTTCTTGAGAGAGTAGTAGACTGGTTCATCTTTATGACTACAGAGAATCCCACTGCAATCACCATCTTCCAATTGTTTCTGGATACTTTGCTGTGACATTTAATCTAGGAAGGCCCACTACTACATAAATGTCTTATAAAGTCATTTTTCAAGGTGTCGGTTGTATACATAAACGGACACCTAAACTCTACAGTGTCGGTTTATAACATAAACCGACATACAATCTGTGAAGGTCGACCAGACACGGATACCGCTTTTATTAAGTGTCGGTTAATTAATAAAAAACCGACACCTAAAATCAACCGCCAAAACCAAAATTCCAGCGAAAAAATTACCTCCAAAATTTGACATATGTCGTCGGTTCATAAATAAATAACCGACGACTAAAGGGTATTCGCGAGACAGGAATAGTTGTCGGTTGTCCTTTAGTTAAAAACCGACGACTATAATCTAGTATAGGTGCCGGTTTTTGGAAAAGAACCGACACAGTTGGTTTATTTGTCGGTTTTTTAGAATAACCGACGCTTATTGTCAACTTAATAGCTCACCAACGCGAGCTTCTCTTCCCCTTTCCCTTTTTCATTCTTGATTTCAGTTAGGTCCGGCGATTTCTTGCTCGCCCCCGCCGTTCATTGCTCCTCCGCCGCCGCTGCCGTGCTCCTGCTCCTGCCTTGGCCGCTGCTTTGTGCTCACCGGCGGCCGTGCTCCTGCTCCTGCCCTCTGTGCTCACCGGCGGCCGTCCGTGCTCCTGCTCCGTGCCCTCGCCGCCGCTGCTCCGTGTCCTCGCTGACGCTTCTCCTCTCTTTGCCGCCGCCTCTGCCGGTGGCTGCTGTGCTCCGGCCGCTGCTCTCCTCTGCCCTCAAGGTATGCTCGCCTGCCCTGCCTTCTTCCTTCTTCCTCTGCTCCGGCGGCTGCTTGGGCGGTGCCAAGGCACGCCCAAGCAGCTGCTGGGCATTTTTTTTTAAAGTTATTTACTTATTTGTGTTTAGGGTTTAGGTACTGATTTTGTGCTTCTACTGAGTTGAATCCTCTATTGTCTATACAATACATGTAATTTTTGATCAAGTGATGATATGTAAATGTAGAAATAATTAAGTTAGTAAGGTATCAATGATAAGTCTGCTGTAATGTGATGCAAAATAGTTATTGTATCATGCATATCTTAATACTTTTTTGTTTTATAGTTGTATAGGGTGTTTTATGTGTGACAAGTCTATTGTTTAATAGTTTAGCTATAATCATTGTTTTATAGTTGTGTTATAAAGTATTTGGGTGTTTAGTATGGTTCCAAAAAGTATAGTATATATATGCATACATGTGCATTTTTTTATAAAATTGTATGGAAAATCAAAACCCATTCTTGGTGAGAATCCTAATCACCCTTCTTTCTTAATGATGAACTGTAATGCACACATGTGACATGCTTGGAATGTAAATGATGAACTTTTCCCTAAATTGTCAATTGTCGCCTACTTGTCCACCGCCGCTACCGAAAGGTATGCTTCCTCCAGTACTGCTCCGCCACAGTTGTCTAGTTGTGCATACCTGCGAGTTATCAGGAATACCTAAATGAATGTCTAACACCTAAATGAATATCTAGTTGTGTATTTTCCTAGTATCGTGAAAGATTCTCAATCGTGTGTGTCACATGGGATTCTTATCTCAACACAATGGACTGCAATATATGCATCTAATGCCTTAAATGGAAGACTCGAATGTTATAAAATCCCATCAAAGTAGGTAGAAATAACTTATATATATTCAGATCTTAATAATTCTATGAAGTGCACATTATCTTACTCAGGAAAAGTATGTGTATAATGTAGGATTAGTTCCATATAATGGTTCTATTTTAGTAAGCACCTAGAAACCCGTCCAAGATTTACTCATTAGGAGTAAATCTTGGATAGTCCCCAGTTTGGGACTGTTCTTGAACACCTAATCTCACTTAGGATGTAAGTGTATAATGTGTATTGGGTTTTCGAGAAAATTTCGGTAGCATTTCCTCATTTGTTCTCTAAGTACATATGTAGACTTCTTTTCAAGCTATCATGTCTACCACAATAAAGTTGGTTATGACAAGCAATAAAAGGTTAACTGATGTTATACAACTTTTTCTGAAAATATATAACATCGTTATATGTACTTACACTTTGTTAATACTAATATTATGCAGTCTCTGTCCACCCATAACAGTCACTATGAACTGGGCCTCTATGTCAATATTAACGTTCCCTATTGAAGAACAATTGGACATCATCCTAGATGATCGTTCCTTAAACCAATTGGTCATACCCAAACATTGGTGTTTTCTAAAAGGAAGACACTACATGACTGGTAAAGTGACCCTAACTTTTGGCAAATATTCACATGTTATCGAGGTTGTTGGTATGTATGCCCTGAGAGCCAATCATATGATGATTGGTGGGATACATTAAGATTTATTTGATAAAAATCAAAGGCAAGCTTCCAATTCATTCTGGTTCAGTCATATGAGATAGTGATAGAACAGATTGAATGTCTAGAGAATGACAGTACTCAATGACGTATGCCTTCAGGTTCATGACCTGAATGATGAGATCATACGGATGCTAAGAGTTTGTACATTCTTGTTATGTCCATAGTCGGATGTCATTGTGGAAGGTAGATAGACAACAATGACACACAAGACTAGATTGTGGTGTTGGTTGATGACAGAATCTCATTAGTCATGATATAGAGATATCAAACCAAACACATAGGTACTTGTTAGAGAACAAGGTACCGGACAGACCCACCGTGAGTTTGACACATGGAACCATGAGATGGTAGTCACAGTCAGTACTCACAGTGATGGTGGTGAGTGTGATTCTTAGACCTGAAATCACTACACTCAACACATGTCGTTGGGCACACTTTGACATCATCAAACGCAGTCCTGAAACATGGGTTGTTATAAAGGTGATGATTGGGTGGCTTTGACACATGGGGCTTTTGAGGGGTGAGTGATAGATATGGGATTTGTCCCTCCTGAGGGAGTTTGATATCCATGGCCACTTGATGAGTAGGATTGAGAAAGGCGTGCACGCATGTGTGAATCAGTATATGATACTGATGTCATACATATCTCTTCCAGTCTACTCTGAGATCAAGGAAGTGAATGAACATTGACGGGATGACTGTTCCATGCCTCGAGTTCATTCGGGATATCAGTGACAAAGGAATTATACATTCGCTGTAACACCATTCACGGATTGTAGGATGAAAGTTGTTCTCCAACTTTCTACTTTCACTTGGGTAGCACTGATGTTTGACTAGGCACCGCTCTTTGCTTGTGAAGTCATAAGTGTTATGGACTTTCACTGCCAACGTGAAATGGACCTGCAGGGTCACACACATAGGATTTAACCTGGAAGAGGAGTTTTGTCCACAAAGCAATGTTTAGATTGATTACTATAGGAGTTTAGTAGTTCAATTAAACACTCAATCAGTCGATATCTCAATATCGTATGGTTCAAGGTGTTGGACGCATTGATTGGAGTATCGGATTGATTGAAATCGCATTTGACTGATTTTGCCCAACCTGTGCTCCCAACCGATCGGCTCATGTGATGAACCGGTCGGCTGAGGTTGCTGAACCGGTCGGCTGGAGTGTCCAGGCCGATCGGCTCATGCCCAGGTTGAAATGACCGGTTCAAGAGTTGAACCGATCGGCTCAACTGGTGCAACCGACCAGTTGGGAAAGTCATGTCGGCAAGGATTTTCCTTTCATTTCAAATTGCCCAATTCGATTGGGAATAATATTGGTATTCGATACCAATTGGAAAAGAAACAAGGAAAGTATTTTTGAGCCGGATTAGGACCATGAACTGATCGGTTCAGGGCACCAACCGATCGGTTGGAGTGACCCAAACGATCGGCTCAGGTCCAACCGATCGGCTCAATGGCCGAACCGATCGTTTCAGTTGTGAACTGATCATTTCAAGTTGCGAACCGGTTGCTTTTTGTGGAAAATTCTCGAACCCTTCTACTCCTGCTTTAGTCCCGCATTGCCCGGGATGGAGAACCATGTCCCATGACTCTCCTACATATATAGGGGTATTGGGGGCTTCTCAAAGTACAGCTCAGTGCAACCAGTTGCTCTGCAAGTTGTCGTTCTCTCTGGTTTTGGTAACCGTGAGAGAGCCCGAGCAAGTGCTTCCCGCAAAAGGGAGGTGCAGCAAGGGAAGGACAACTGCAGTTGCAACAGGAGGCAGGAGAGCGTGTTGGCGACTAGTACGTCAATAGGAGGGTGTGACTCCTTCCACTTCCTTGTGGGACAAGGAGAGTGGAGTTCCAGGTGGTCCGTGTGGACTACTACAGAGGCGGGAGGACACTGCCGCTTAGGAGGACAACTGTCATCCGACAGTCCGGTTCGAGTAGGAGTTGTCAGTCCCGGTGCGACCAGGAGCTGCACAGACACCGTCGAAGTCTGGAGTTGAAGACCGCGCATTGCGCGAGGTATTGTCGCCGAGCAAGCCTCGGGACAAGGTATGATTCCGCAAACCATCCTTTCCTATTATATAGACGTTGACGCGTTTCCTCGGTATGGGTTGCGGAGAAAATTTTTGTTTCCGCTGCCTTCTCTGTCTCCCCTAAAACCCAACAGAGGTTGAGTATGATTTGGCGGGAAATCTTGTATCAAAATCCGGTTGGCGTGATTGGATTGGAGAGATGCATGTGGTCCGTAACAACAGGCTTTTTCTCCGTCCAGTTGGTCATAATTCCATCAAAGTTTGGATAACCAACAGCAACTGCGAGACCCCCGATTATCTTCTGCGGTATGAGCGCACGGCGTCGGATATCATCTATGAGGAATCTGAATCTGAGGCCCCTGTCAGTTTAGATTCGTCTAAATACAGTGAGGAGCTTCGTGACACAACTTCATCATCAAAAAGACCACGGTAAGTCCAATTAACAAATATAATTGTCAACACAAAAAATTTGTGTTTAGACTTTTTGTTTGAAAGCAATCAATACTCATAGCTGATTTCTATTCTGAACTTCAGGAGAAGATCGCCACAATGATAAGTCCTCGAAGTTACTGATGTGGGACCATGTTGGTGTAGTATTTAGTTGCCTATCTATCTAGACTTGTCTGTATTAATAGTTTTTTTAATTATGCGCATGTTTAGGGGTACACCAACCCCTTTGTTTAGTTACTGTTTAGGGGTACACCCCTGTGTGTGGATGTAAAAAGAGATTAATGAATGGCACTGAAAGTTGATACATGAATACTTATAACTGAAGTGTGTGTTCCCATGAATGTTCTCATTTGCATGATTACACTACTATTTTCTCATATTGTATAGTCTATTTTAATATGACATACTTACTCATATGGTATATGTTGGGTAAGTTTACTTTACTTATGTCTTTAACTTAAGTATAGTATATATATGCATACATGTGCATTTTTTTTATAAAATTGTATAGAAAATCAAAACCCGTTCTTGGTGAGAATCCTAATCACCCTTCTTGTTTAATGATGAACTGTAATGCACACATGTGACATGTTTGGAATGTAAATGATGATTTTTTCCCTAAATTGCCAATCATGCTTTTAAAGACATCAATAATCACCCTAACTTGAAGAACTGGGATTTTAGGTATAAGAATGACAACACATTATTTGTTGGCCTAGAAACCCGTCCAAGATTTACTCATTAGGAGTAAATCTTGGATAGTCCCCAGTTTGAGACTGTTCTTGAACACCTAATCTTGCTTAGGATGTAAGTGTATAATGTGTATTGGATTTTCAAGAAAATTTCGGCAGCATTGCCCCGTTTGTTCTCTAAGTACATATGTACTTGGAGAACAACGGAGAAATACTGCCGAAATTTTCTTGAAAACCCAATACACATTATACACTTACTAGTGAGATTAGGTGTTCAAGAATAGATAGGTGGTACACATTTATTATATATAATAATGACATCACATGTATTTGTTAACCCTAGACCCTAATCTTGTCCTAATATATACTTGTTTTCTCTTTGATCATAGAATGGATAGATCATGGATGTCCATTCGCAATCGCTGCACCCCAGAGTTTATTTCTGGTCTTGACCAGTTCATTAGATTTGTCGAGGAACATAGAAAACAACCTGGAGATAGGTTCTACTGTCCATATAGGCATTGCGGTAACAACTTGAAAGTCAACACTGGTGACGAAATCAAAACTCATGTCATGTGCAACGGGATTATATAAGGCTATACAGAATGGCACTGGCATGGAGAGATTTCAAACCTGAAACCAGTGGATGTCGATAGCAGTGCTTGTGTGGAAGAAGAAATTGCCTACAATGACGTAGGTGTGAATGAACAATTCCAGTAGACATCGTTGATGCGATGCTGGATAGTTGTGGGGTAGAGCACACCGATCCACCTCCTATTTTTAGAAACATTGTGCATGATGCTGAGATGCCGTTATACACAGGTTGTACTAAGTTTACGAAGCTTAACGCTGTGTTGAGATTGTATAAGTTGAAAGCTAACAATAGATGGAGCGACAAAAGCTTCACGTCATTGCTGTCTTTGTTGAAAGAAATGCTTCCTGAAGGAAACGAGCTGCCAATCTCAACATACCAGGTAAAGAAATTGTTGTGCCCAATGGGAATGGATGCCAAGAAGATACACGCATGCCCGAATGATTGTGTATTATTTCAAAAGGACTATGCGGATTTGAAAGATTGTCCAAAATGTGGTGCGTCACGGTATAAATTGACGACTTCGGGGGAGTCCAAAACTGGTTCTCCTACCAAGGTGATGTGGTATCTACCTATAATATCACGGTTTCAACGCTTGTTTTCCAATCCGATAGATGTGAAGAATTTGAGGTGGCATGCAGATGTTAAGAAAAATAATGATGGGATCCTACGACATGCGTCCGATTCCCCACAGTGGAAGAAGATTGATGTATTGTACCCTGAATTTGGTGAAGAAGTCAGGAATCTAAGACTTGGGATTTGTACAGACGGGATGAATCCGTACGGGACATTGAGCAGCCAACATAGCACTTGGCCAGTCATGCTTGTTATATACAATCTTCCTCCCTGGCTGTGTATGAAAAATATGTACGTAATGTTGTCGTTGTTGATATCGGGCCCTAAACAACCTGGAAATGACATCGATGTTTATCTTGAACCTCTGATTGATGACTTAAAGAAACTCTGGGGTGAAGGTGTGATGACCTATGATGCTTCACGAAGAGAGACATTTCGTTTGCATGCTATGTTGTTTTGCACTATTAATGACTTTCCAGCATATGGGAATTTGTCTGGATATAGTGTCAAAGGAGCTAAAGCGTGTCCTATATGTGAAGAGAACATTGATTCAACAAGACTAAAACATGGCGGTAAGAATGTATATCTCGGTCATCAAAGGTTTCTTCCAAAATTCCATCTGTATCGTAGGAAGCGCAAAGCATTCAATGGATTGAATGAGGAACGCAATGTACCTAAACCTATACCAGGGGAGGTTGTTTATGAAAGAGTAAAAGACTTTGTCAATGAATTTGGTAAGAGATCACAATATACTACACGGAGTGACAATTCTTTATTCAAGAAGAAGTCAATATTTTGGGATCTTCCTTATTGGAGTTCTTGACAGTCAGACATTGTATCGATGTAATGCACGTTGAGAAAAATGTCTGTGATAGCATCATTGGTACTCTGTTAAATATACCAGGTAAGACTAAAGATGGGATAAAATCCAGACTGAACCTACGTGAAATGGGAATAAGGTCAGAATTAACAGAATTACGTGAAATGGGTAATAAAAGAACATACTTACCTCCCGTTTGTTACACGTTGTCTAGAAAGGAGAAGAAAGCTTTTTATGAATGCTTGGTAAATGTTAAGGTGCCACATGGTTACTCATCCAACATCCGTAGATTGGTATCAATGAAAGATCTGAAGTTGATAGGTCTTAAATCTCATGATTGTCACACTTTAATGCAACAAATATTGCCTGTGGCAATTCGATCTATATTGCCGAAGCATGTAAGGTTTGCAATCACCAGACTTTGTTTCTTTTTCAACAGTCTCTGCAGCAAAGTTATTGACCCTGAGACTCTCGATAATTTACAAAGAGAAGTGGTTGTTACCCTATGTTAGCTTGAGATGTATTTCCCTCCTTCGTTCTTTGATATCATGGTACATCTTATTGTCCACTTGACTAGGGAAGTGAAAATCTTGGGACCGGTTTTCTTGCATTGGATGTATCCCTTTGAACGATACATGAGCGTTTTTAAAGGTGATGTTCGAAACCGTTATCGGCCTGAAGGGAGTATTATTGAAGGTTATGTGGCGAGAGAGGTTATGGATTTCTGCAATGACTTTCTCAGTGGTAATGACACTCATGATAATGACAAGAATATTGACGAGCTATTTGGCAAAGGAATTTTGGGATCACGTGTGAAAGTAATCAGCCGTGAGCAGTTGGAACAAGGTCATTTGTATATTTTACACAACATGGACGAAGTGAACGTTTATATCGAGGAACATACCAATTTAATCAAAAGACAATATCCTCGAGCCAATACAATGTGGCTTGCTAGATAGCATAACAAGACTTTTATTAAGTGGTTTGAAGATAAAGTCTTACATCAACTATCTCAGACACCAGATGATATTACTGAAACTATCAAATGCCTCGCCTTTAAACCAAAGTTGACTGTTATGTCTTATGAAGGGTATGACATTAATGGATTCACATATTACACAAAGCGCCAAGATGATAAGAGTGTCGTCCAAAACAGTGGGGTCACCCTTCAAACATCGACTATGTTTTTTGCAAGTGCAAAGGATAAGAGTCCACGTGAAGCTAAAATGTCATATTACGGTGTCATTGAAGAGATATGGGAATTTGACTACATAGATTTCAGAATTCCGCTCTTCAAATGTAATTGGGTTGATAACACCAAAGGAGTTATAGTGGATGAATTTGGTTTCACTTTAGTGAACTTTGAAAAGATTGGCGAGAAGGCTGAACCATTCATATTGACATCACAGGCGAAACAAGTATTTTATATCGATGATCCTGCAAATGATAAATGGTCCGTTGTTCTTCATGGTAAAAGACAGTTCATTGAAGATCCTATAGATGAAGAACAGTACTATGATAAGTATGATGAATCCAGTCCATTCTCAGTTGGGTTGCCAACACCAACAAATATTGAAGCTAATGATGACTTGTATGTGCGCGGAGATCACAATGAAGGATTGTTAATTGATAAAAAATCGCAATATTAGAGGTATGTTTTGTTTTATACGTTTTTATTTTTCTGAATATGTGAACTTTACATATCCGTTAACATATGTTATTACATTACTATTTAATTGCAATGTTCTGTGTTACATTAACATGTAGGAGTTTTGATGAGTTCAAAAAGGCTGGAGGAAAGGTCCCCACAAAAAGAACCAGCCAATTATTTGGAAGAACGTGAAAGTAAGTTCCCGACTGCAATATATGTATATATTATTTATGTGAACAATGCTTAATTAGTTGTATTTTTTAATATTTTGTATGTTTGAATTTATAGTGTGCTACGCAAGACAACGGATGAGCATGTGGATACTATGTGATGCGATATATGCACATGATTATCAAACATGTCGCACTGGACATCGATTGTATTGCTCAGGTATTATATAGTCTCATTAGATAATATGAAATATATCAATCTTATTTATAGCTCATTAATTATATATATACATCATTCTCTTTACATGTGTTTAAAGTTGACCCCACTACAGGAACGGACTTACCAGATGTACATGCTCCCTATACGATGGGAGAATTAAATGAAGTAAGAGAAGAATGGGCAACAACCATACAAATAGTGGGGGTTTTAAAATATAATTGGGATGTTGATAGCAAATAATGACTAAAGAATGATATTTTGTAAATGAATTTCTGAATTATAATATATGTGTGAATGTTTCTACATGTGTCTGAGTGAAAATGAATGAAAGTGTTGGTTGCTATATGAATGTTTCTACACGTGTGAATGTGAATGAATGGAACTACAGATTGCTAGCTACATGAATGTTTCTAAATGTGTGAAAATAAAATAGAACTGCAGGTTGTATTGCTAAATACATGTGTGAATATTTTTGTTATTAAATTTGCAGGTTTGTGGCATGTTGTTGGCTGATATCAATGGATGTCGTAAAACCTGCAGTTAACTGTAGGTTTTCTCATCCTGCGACCAGCCACAGCAGGTCTGCAGACTTGACAGAAAAAAAAAACAATAGGTGTTGGTTATTTGTATAACACCGACATACAAAGTTATAGTGTCGGTTTTATATAAATAACCGACGCCTATTTCTTGTGGCGCGAAGGTATATGGCGTCAGTTTATTATCTAATAACCGACGCTGATAGTGGCCAAAATGGCGCCCTTTCTGTGGCGCGAAGGTATATGGTGTCGGTTTCTTATCTAATAACCGACGCATATACCTTCGCGCCACAGGAAACAGTCGCGATTTCGGTGGCACGCGAAGAGTTTGGGCGTCGGTTAATTTGGAACCGACGCGTAATAGATGAGATTTTAGTGTCGCCCACATAGGTCCTTAAATAACCGACACTAAAGTACTTTCTTTACTGGTGGCCACTGCCAGCCTTTGTTACTTCACCTTCAAAGCTACACATTTGTCCGCACTCGTTGAGGTAGGAGGACGAGGAGGGAGTGAGGAACAAACCCTTCTCTCCACCTGCTCCTTGAACAGATATAGGCATACTGAGATCCCCATGTGCCATGGAAAAATATACTCTGTCTCCTTCAAATTGAAGATTCTGTTCAGCTCTTATCTCGTGGATGAGGAAGCTTGAGTTCCTGTTCACAAACAGAGCGCTCCCAGTCCCCAAAGCATCCACTTCAGTCCAACATGAACAATCTAAGGATTTGTGGTTAGTGTGACTCTTGATGTCCAGCTTGAATGTGGTAGTGTCTGAATTCATGCGGCCGATGAACGTGGCAAACAACTTCCCCTCGTGCTCAGCTAGGAAGCCCGTATCTGGTTTGAATCCAAGAGAAGGAGGGTTTGGATCGCAGAAGATGGACCAACTCAAACTCTGGGGATCAAATGCCCCTACTTTCCCATTCTTACCCAATTAAAAGAATAAACCATTCAAGAAAACAGGACTGCTGCGCCTAGGTTCGAACTTGGGAAGCTCCTCCTCCGACGTCACCCATCTCCAGGTCCATTCAGTTTCCCCATATACCCAGACTCCGACACTAAAAAAAGGTTTAAAGACCGAGGAGTAATCTAGCGTGACCAACATCCAGCGGTCAGAGCGTTCGCCAGTCGCGGGCACGGGGGCGGCGGAGAGGCAGACGCTCGCGAAGCCTCTGTTGAGGGGTGTATACGACGCCTCGAAGCGCTCCCCTGTAAACGGGTTGAACACAATGAAACCGAAGGGATACTGGTGGCCAACCACCCAGCCGGCTTTGCTGTGAAGGATCTGGACATCGCACGGTGCGGATCCATGCTTAGGTCGAAGGTTCTCTTGAACCATGGACTGAATAGGCGGAACCTGGATCCTGGTAGGCCGCCGAAGGGGAGATGCAGCAGTCGGGGAAGAGACGAGCGTTGAGAGTAGATGGGCAGTGCCAACCTTGTCGCCTTGCTCAGTGCACAAAAACGAGCGGCATCATCCCTGCAGTAGATCTTCGAGGTGATCTTCTCGAGCACCTCAAGTGGGATGTTCGAGGTCATCCTTCCTCCGGTCATCTGGCTAGAGCTATGTTCGCGGGCAGAGCGGTGGGATGGCACTGCAGTCGCCTGCCATCCTGGCTAGGGAGACCGTTGGTCCGAATCAAGGCGCTGATGTATCCGGCGCCCTTGCCGTCCGACTTTGGCTAGGAAAGGAATTCACTAAACCCTCCTGCTATACTACTTCTTGTATAGGACAACCAATGAGAACACTAAAAACCCAACCCATAAAAAAATAAGTGGAGAGAGAAATTATTTTTTCAGTATTAAAATGAATTCTTTAATACTATACAAAATTCTGATTGGTCTCCTACCATCTTTCTATAAGAGGCCTCCTATAAGATAGGCGTCTCTCTTCTCCTTATTCTTTTCTCCCGCTGCAACCTAGTTGACGGAAGTAATTCCCGAAGCCTTTTTCTTTTGTTAAAAACCTATGTACCACTAACATGTAAGTCTAATCGTATATAGTATTATATAGCACAAAATAAATTTATATTAAGTGAGAATTTACTTAAATCATGATTCTCTCACTCGCAAGAGAGTATATGCGTGCGGGTGAAAGTCCACCCCCAGCCAACGTGCACACTCCCCCCCCCACCACCACCACCACCCCCACAACTTTCTTTCTCTCTTTCTTAAACAATCTTTTTTTATTTACTTTTTGTTTTGCTTGTAACTTTTAATCTCTAATGAGTGTTTTAACAAAATAAAAATTAGTAAAAAAATGTATACAAAGTATTTTCTAACAAGACCAACATTGACATATTTTGAAAAATAAATAGAAGTGGAGGGAAGTAAAATGTGTATAAAAGAAGAGAGGATAGGAAGTAAAAATGAAATAAAATGAGTAAGGAGGGAAGATAATGGAGGAGGGAAGTAATGAAACAGATGAACGCATGTATTGTGCTTAGTTTGAAATGTATAACACTCACAATCGATAATAATGCCCCAGTTTAGAATTGAATGCACCCAGTTCGACTTGAGCCCATTTCGAACTAGATTCCATACAAGTTGGACTTGAATGCACCCAGTTCGAGCTTTTGTGCCTAATTAGTATTGTAGTATGCCCAGTTTTTCTTCTTCATTGCATCCAGTTTCACATGTATGGCGCCCACTTTGACATTATCGCACCCACAATCAATTCAGTGAAATCATTTAGACTTGAATGTGCCAAGTTCGGACTTGATTATGCCCAATTTGGACTTTAGTGTACCTAGTTCGAACTTGATTGCACCCAGTTAGTAATGTAATGTGTCAATTCTTCTTCTTGATTGCATTGAGTTTCACATGTATTGCGCCCAATTTGACATGTATCGCGCTCACAATCAATCTAATGGCTAGTTTGGACCTGAATGTGCCCAGTTTGAACTTGATTGTGCCCAATTTAGACTTGAATGTGCCCAATTCGGACTTGATTGGTGCCTGGTTAGTATTGTAATGCGCCTATTTTTCATCATCGTCATCATAAACATCATCATCATTGACATTATCATAATCATCGATATCATCATATTCGGTCCATGTTGAAATGCTCTCTAAACGATAAGACACCCAATGTGACACGTGGTGGTGGCTTTATACACCTACTACCTCAATAACTAATCAATCTGGTTAACATTACAAGTTAACTTGATTTGCCGTCCATGATTTTGGAAGTTTGTTGTTACTATAATGTTTTTACTATAATGAACCAAAACCTAAACTTATCTTATTTCGTGATTAGGAGGTTAGTATGCTTGTTTCTTTAGATTTGATGAAAAAATGATAAAGTCATACCTTAATAAATATTGTTAATGCATATAACATATTATGTGGCCACATGTTCTATAATCAACATCACATATCATAAAATATTCCTATTAACATAATAACTTAATTACGTGCTAACATGTAAGTAAAGTTATCAAATGATATTTCCTTTGCTAACTAAATAAAAATAATTTATATGTTTAGTTAGAAGTATAATGTGCTTTGGAATAAGTATTTCCATATCCATAAATATGAATAATGTACCATTATATAAATAAACATTGAATTAATGGACATACTATGCTAAATAAGAAAACTATGGAAATTTGTCCATAATAATTTAAAGAATTTTTTTTGGAAATAAACTGAAGATAATAGGTCTCAATTAAGCAAATGTTGATAAGAAAGATATAATATTTTTATAAATATAATGGTAATGAACCAAAAAAAACCCTAATAGTTCCATAACTCATAAAAGTAAATCTCAAAAATGAAATATAATGGCAAAATTATATTCCTTGGGGGTCAAGTTTCTTAATTGAGAAATTATAGATGTCTTAAATTCATTAAGGAAAGAAAATATAAAATAAGTTCAAAAAATACTAAATAAGATATTACATGTCTTCAAAAGAGGAAACTGATTATATTTTTTTATTTCTACATATCTTATTTATTATAGGTGTAAAATTTCAACTCATATGAGCATTAATACACCCTCAAATATATTTTGAAATATATATACATCTAAAGGGCCAATTTGATAAATGTTCTGTATAATACTATCAATTTCTTATTGTTTCTCAAAATTTCTCTGTCTTGCTATACTTTCAGATTTAAACGTTTGTCACGCTCGGGAAACCCAGACCTTACTTGATAAGACTTTGTTTCTCAGCCCTTGGATCAGGATCAGAGGGTGCATAGGTTGTCTCCCACCTCTGCCCTCCCCCCTCCCTTTTCTCATGAATAGTATCATTATTTCCTCACTGGTTTTCTCTCGCCAATATCTCCCTCATTTGTTAATAATTTTCCAAGTCATCAATATCCTATTTTTACTTTATATTAAACTCCCTCACTCAAACCCTAGCTCTCTAAATTCATGAAATTCCCAAATCTGAGTTTTAGACGCTCCTTTCTACATCCTACAGATCCATCACCACCCTCTCATATATATAGCTAACCACCCTGGAATCATAGTCAACTCTCACAAAACCCTTCTCCATTTTCAATTTGGGCTGATGAAGTGTGCACTACCGCCATGAATTGCATCTACCTTGCCGACCATCACATCTTTCCCAATGAGTTTTTGGTTTTCACAAGCCAATTAAGTTGGTGGTAAGTTTCCTTTAGACCAACCCCTTCTTTCTCGCATATCTTTACTCGATGATATTTATCCTAGCCAAGGATCCCAACTCGAGTCCTCACTTCTATTTTCTGGGTACGACAATATCATTCTCAGGGTTTTTGCTCACCCCAGTTACTCAGTTTTTGCCCCCACTACATTCCTGTGACCTTGCATGTTCTTCTCGCATGACCAACAAGATTTGTTTCGTCTTCAATCATTCGAGTGTGCTCACCCGTTGTCTTCCCTAGCTGACCATGGTGGATAAGCCATGTCTGAGTTTTGCTTTGCCTCGACACTTTGTTTATTTTCTTTGGGACCGATTGATTGTCGCCTAATTAAGCTAGTGCTCCATCAGTGTTCCAGCGTAAGTTTTCACAAGATCAAATCCACCTATAAGTGTTGATGAAGATTTGATTGTGCGTGAAGCGATCGATGGAGGAAGATGGGTATTGGTGAATTTCCTTCCATGTCCCTCATTTTCTATTTCATTTCATTTTACCTCTTGGGGTAAAATAGTCTTTTGGACCTCTGGTGTTTTCTTTTCTGCCCGGTACATTGCGCCCAGTTGGCTGTGGGCTCAGTCCAAAAGGCAGGCCCAGATGGATATCTCAAAACTGAATAATATAATATATGTGGATTAATGGGTTTTGATTAGTCAAGAACTATATAATTATTAGTAAATTATTTGTAGGTCATAAATATAAAAGAAAATACATTTTGAATTCAAAAAGTTATTCTCTATTCAATGGTACTAGTTTCATCACCCAGATAAAAAAAATACACAATTTTTATGGAATTATCTAATTGTTTAAAATTTATAAAATTCATAACTAAAAATTAATAAGTCAATAAATAAAGAAATTATGATCTAAACTCAGGAAAATATAATCTATAAAATGGTCTAGTTTTGTTAACCAAATTCAATTCAAGTAAAAATATGATTTTTAGACTATGTAATTAATGTAAACCTAACCCTAATCTCATATATATTTTAATAGGTTGCTTGTAGATTGAGATGGAATTAGGGTTTTGAATTTGGGCTTTTTTAGAGTCATTTCATATGATGTATCCCTATTTATCATATTGAGCAATCACCCATATTTATATATCTCTCTTAGTCCTTTAGATATATCTCCTACACATTGTTCTCTCTCTCATGAGAGGGTAACTCATTTGACTACTTAAATTCTTTTATTTATCTTTTCTACTTAATTTGATGGATATATTTGTTGGACTCTTATTTATATCATGTGCATTTTATTCCATGAGGAAACCATAACTTGAGTATTTGATGCTCTAACCTTTTTGTGGTGGACTTTGTGATCTTAGGTTGCATCCCATTTTTGGACATGATTGGATATTTGGTTATGGGTCCTCTGAACCCACGTGATAATGGTTGGATATTTTCATCTTATTGTTTCAAATGACTAAACTTTCACTTGCATATACATTTATTCATTATTTGTGATTAAGTATCCCTAGAGTAATGTAACTATTAGTTGTGTTGGGTTTTATTCCATGCCGAGTGCACCTTCCCACTTGTATTATATATATGGATGTGCTTTTCTGCCCAGGGTGCACATTTCCACCCATTATTATTTTTTGGGAGTTTGGCGGTATTCATTCTCTATTAGGTTATGGGTTATGTGCCCTAACCGACATTGACTTTACATTTTCACTAGTGATGTTCTTAGCTCACGTGCATGTAGGTTGAATGTTATTGTGATGGGTTTTGTTCCCTTGATTCTTTATATGTGTTTTTATGGCACCTATTATGTATTGCATTTCTTGATTATCATCTTGTTGTAATTCTTATTCTCTTTGATATCCACTTGGATAGTATTTTTACTCTTCTATGGGAGGCCATGTTATATTTGATATCCTTTTCCCTTATATTGCTCAATCCCAAATTAATATGCTCATACCATATTATATGCTAATAATTTCCATCTTTTGTCTTCTCTTTTGGGGTACACCTCCAACCTCATGTGTAGGACATGGAGGACCTGACATGTAGACGTGGACCTGATTTGTGGGGATGACTCTGAATGGGAGATAGACTTGAGATAGGTGGATATCTCTCTACTTAGAACTTGAAGTTGTACTTTCATATACGCCCCTTAATGGGATATTCTTTTGTAATCTTTGATTAATTGGATGTAGTCATTTTCTATTATTTTGCTTCTATGCTTTGGTATTTTGTATACCATCATTTGAGAAATGAAAAAATTACACCTATTCCCGCATAACTTTTTAGTATGTTTGGATTATATGGATTTATTCCTCAAATTAAGTAGGAATCGGATCCCCACTCGGATCTCACTCCTTGCAATATGGTATCAGAGCCATGGTAGTCAAATTCTGACTATTTCAATTTGTATCCCAAATTAGAACCCTTACCTTACATAGCCACCCTCTAAGTGAGGTGTTTAGCCTATAATTGGCCTATGTTATTCATGCGATGATGAAAGGTTGATTTTGTATCGTATGCGGTACACATAAGAATCATGAATGATAAACCCAAATCTAATGAGGCTTTTGTTGCTCAAACCCTATTGTAAGACCCCTGACCTAGCTTCATGTTTGATCTTCTTGTATAGCATAATAAAGAGCTTAAAACCATAATCTAACCTTGCGATGTGTTTTGATAACATGTGACTAGCTTATATGTTTAGTTTGGTCCAGTTTGGATGATGTTTGAGCTAATTATGCTTAAATGTGCTTGTTTTGGACCAAGTTGCAAATTACCCACCTTGAGGGTTTTCCTTGAAATTTTTCATGTGCTTGTTAAGCCTCACATTTTTTGACATCATGCTGAAGAGAGTGGCTTCACAGAACCGGAATCCCAGTCCCACAAACTAAACAAATACCAAAGACAACATGCGGAAGCATAAAGCTTCTCACACATGAATAGATAACAAGATAAAGGTACCAACATAGTCTCAACATTCAACAAGTATAAATTATACAAGGTACATCATATTCATGAGTTCAATTACACATTTCCAGAGTCGAGGTACAAGTCATTCATGTGAATTAATCTGGATCTTACAACAAGTACACCTAGCATAGCTCACCAAACCCATCAACCTTCTAGCCATCTCTGAACCTAATAATAAAATACGAGAAATGGGTCAACACACGAGGTGTTGAGGATGGGGCAGAATGATGCATATATAGGTATAAGCTTTACATAATTTGAAAAGAATTCAAGAATAAACGAACAAGAATAAACGTGTTCACTCTTTAACAAAATGTGAAACCATGTTTTATATCATTTCACTCCATTATATCAACAATATCAAGCATGTTTAAGGCCGTTGACCATCTTCCCGTCAGAAGGGTCCATAAGGATTACAAGATTAGCTAACCCTTTTATACAAGAGGGACCTCAAGGCCATATCCAAGAGCTAACCCTTTATCAACAATATTATAATGGAGTTCTATATATATGTGTGTATTTAAGTTATAAAACTGACGAGGCAAACATTGAGTAAGACATAGTAATACTACATGGCAATATTTGAGTAAGTAAACAAATAAGCATACAATACATGTCTTTTAAATCAAGAAAGCAATATTCATATAACTAAATAAGGCCCGTACCTGATTCAAAGATCTCATAACCTAACTTATACTTCATCATCTAGCTACATGCCAAACCTGATTAACAACAAGATTACATGTATGCATTAGATTTTCATCATTAACCCTAATGAGTTCCATTTTTAGGGTTTTGTCCAAGTTAGGTTCAACATTGCTTATTAGTGCATTAGATGATCTTTTACTGATCTAGGGGTCATTAGCAATGTGAGGTTCAAGTTCCAAGTCATTCTTAGGTTCCATATGGATATTACAAGATTTAGGACACTCATGCTCAAATTAGGTCATGAGACTCATAATAGAGTAACCAAGGTCAAAGATCACCAATTTAAGGAGTTCGAGCATAGGATTTGATTTAGATCAGCAAGAAAAGAACAATAGAAACACATTCAAAGTAAGGTGATGTCTATTAGGGTCTAGGCATCAAACCACCAACATGGGGTACCCACATTCACTCATACATGCAATTATCAAAATAGCATACTTATGTCATCAAGATTACAAGGAATATTATAAGGTTTTCCAAGGGTTCCAATGGCATAAATTACTGATCTCATGATTAGTTAAGCATTTGGAGTCATTAGGTAGAAAGATTAGCCTCAAAAGAGCAATGCACGTCATTATAGTCCAATATGGTCACATATGTACAAAAAGGAGTCATTTATGAGCAATAGGGGGAGTAGGACCTTTATTAGGTTTAAAAGACATTAGAGTTACTGATTTGATGCTTGAATGGGTATATATGCATCAAAGTTCCAAAATTCATCATAGCATCGCATGAAATATGTTAAGAAGATCAAAAGATTGTATTTTTTAGAAAAATAGGATAACCAGGATCCTATTCAGGTCCACAAACCATGCCCAAGTTGTAGATCTTTTTGAGAGGATTGATTTGGTATATAATATTATATACTTTGGGTGTGAGAGCTAGGAGTTATGTATTTTACAAAGTAAGCATTGAAAACTTTAGAGAAGAGGGGGGTTACCATATTATTTGGTGCATGATCTCAGGCGTCCAAGATTAATCCAGCGGTCATTCGGTATCGTCTATGCGTTGGGCCACTGGGGCGCTCCTAAGCCATGTGGTGCTCCTTGATAGGACCATAAGCCCAAGCTCGGTAGCCAGCATTTGTGGGTCGCCCACACCTGCCAAACGATGACGACCTTGCGGTCCCGAATGCATTCTCACTGTTGTACTGGCATCTCACGATTCCACTTATCGTGATCCAGGTTTCTCATCCGTGAGAACAGACATCAATAGGGGAATTCACCTCTTTCTCTCCAGTTGTTGGAGAACCTAGGACAACTAGCAGTGCGGCTATCCCCGGCAGTTGGGGTTTAAGGCACAACGTCTATGATCGTTGTGCTCCTCTCCGTCGACCTTTGCACCTCCGATGGTGGCAAGAAGGGATGGCTCGAGTGAAATCTTGGCATGGCGCCAGAGTATGTATAGGATGGGGAGAAGACAAGTGTAGCGATGTGAAAATAAAGCAAATTGACGAGAGATAAGGAAGGGGAGACTAGGGTTGGATGGGAGGGGTTTATAAGCAACAAAGAAGGCTAGGGTTTGAGGTCATGACCCCCCTTCTGTTACCCAATCTGGGTGGAGGCAGTGAAGCTTTTTCCCAGCCGCCTCTCTAGTTTCCTGAAGAGGAAGGGGAGGAGAGAACAAGCGCTTGGGCCACAATTTGATTTGGGCCTGTGTAGGTGATGCAAGGGTTTTGAGTCATTTTTATAGACTGATTTTGCATACGTTTTATGTGTATTTTGATCATATTTGTGATTAATATCGCATGATTCACTACCTTTAGTCTATAATCTCTTTTTGTATCAAATTAACCTTATTTTATCTTATTCTGTATAAAAGATCATATTTGTTGGATTTGATTGGTGTTCTTCTTTTCTTTTCAGGCAATTTGGATATCTGCATCCGTTGATACCATTGATGGATGGTCGATACCATCGACCTGGTCATAGTGCATTGCCGGAGAAGAGAAACCATAAGTCAATACCATCGATGGGACTATTGATGGTATCGAGAGAGCGTCAGCAAGCCAGATTTCTAGGTGTTGATACTATCGACCTCGCCTCAGCAAACTTAGCTTCAGCGTCGAATTCCAGAGAAAAGCGACGCCTAAGGTGTCGATACCATCGACACACTGTCGATGGTATCGAGGCAACATCTGAGAGAACCCCAAGAATCGTGCAAGCGCCGGTGCCTCATGCAGGTCGATACCATCGACCCGTGCCGATGGTATCGACGTCGTCAGATCAGGTTTTGTTAAAGATCGTGTCTAATCGTACAGTGGTGATTTTTGGGCAACCTAAAGTGGTGCATATACCTAATTAAGGAGGCCCTAAGCAATCTATCACGTCATTAGCCACCGGAGAAGTCTCAAGAAGGAGAGGAGAGAAGAACGGAGCCGAGAGCTATGCCCCGATCGTTCCGAGAGCCACATAAGATGTTTTCCACCGCCGGAAGGCTATAGAACGTTCACCCCGCGCCAAGGAACACCCAAATCTCCTCCGTTCAGGGGTTTACATCACATCTATTCATATTTCCCTATGTTTTCCCTTTCTCTCGTCATGTTTTTCGTTGAGATGAACATGTGGGGCTAGTCCCCTTTATCTTTAGGACTGGAAGTAGCCCGAGTAATCGTTGTATGATACTTTTTACATAGTTTATCATAATTTGTCTCTTAAATCCGTGGCATGATGTCGTTTCTCAATTATATCATTATGATTAATCACCCTAATGATAATATAATACCTTTAATTACTTTGAAAGAAGAATTAACGGTTGAAAAGAGACGGATATCACATTAACTAATAAATCCTTTGAACAAGGCAATGTACAGTTAATGGTGGAAACCCAGAGTGTGATCTTCATGCACATAATTTAGGGTATAGGTTACTACTACCGTGGAACTGACCTAGATTTAGGTAGTAAATTGTATCGCGACAGCGAATAATTCTGACTACAGGCCACTACCTAGAATAGGAGACGAATTAGGATAATTGTGTAGGAACTAGTACAACAAGAACCTACGGTGAAACTGCAATCCTGAAGATTCCACCTTTAATTGATCAAACCAACCATTTAATCGATTGTTTTTCTTTCTTTTCTTTTTCTTTTCTTTTTCAATCAACTCTCAAACCATTTTAATCGGTCTAGCTGATTGCGAACAGTTAGTAGTAGTCTACCAAAAATCTATTCCCTGAGTTCAACTCAGGCCTCACAAAGGCCTATATTACTTTGGCGCGTGCACTTGCATTATACGCATGGTAAATTCGTGTCAAGTTTTTGGTGCCGTTGCCGGAGAACGGTGATTTTCAGAACTACGAGGGCTGCAAGCGGCCACTCTAGGCCACATTTTTTTAAATTTAAATTTTGGAAATTAATCGTCTATCTTTCATAATCTGTAATTGTCTAGCACTGTGCCTAATTAAATTTATTACTGTGCAGGTACTAGTGCATGGTGAGTACGCGTAGCACAGACTACGCACAGTCATCGCCGAAGGTCCCGTTTTTGGGATCAGACTATGAGAATTCAGATTCTGACACCGAAGCAATGGCTGAGGAACAAACAATTTGGGAGAAAATCAATGTGTTGTCCTCTTCTGCATCTAAGGGGCCAATTAAGAAGCAGACCATCAACATTCCTAACTATAAAATTGACCCAGGCCTAATCAATTTGGTCAAGTCCAATGTGTTTCACGGGCTCAAAAATGAAGATCTGGTGACCCACATAAGCCAGTTCGTGGAGAACTGTGATATGGTCAAGATAGACCAGTTTCCACAAGATATGCTTTACTTAAAGTTATTTCCCAGTTCTCTAGCGGGAAATGCTCGAGAATGGTTGCATAATCTGGATGACGAGTATGTGGAATCTTGGGACCACATGGTTGAAGTTTTCTTCGAAAGATTTTTCCCACCTGAGAAGACAAATGATCTCATAAGAAAAATCCATAAATTCAGTCAGAAAGCTGGTGAAACATATTCTGAGACATGGGAGAGATTCCAAATAATGTTGAGGAGATGCCCACATCATGGGTTGGACAAAGAAAAGCAAGTCAAGATTTTCTATTTTGCTCTTTCTGAGCATGATAGAAGTAATCTAGATTCAATAGGATCGGGGTTCTTCCTGAATAAAATTGATACAAGGTGTTGGGAAATTCTGAAAAACATGGCTAAAAAGCAGTCATGGGGTGATAGAGATGCACCTAAACAAGTTAAGGTTGTAGGAGATGCCAAAGCCATCAAAGAACTCAATGAAAAGATGGACCTAATTGCTAAAAGGTTACTCGCACAAGAGAAGGAATCGGATGAAGACACACAAGTTAAATACATGTGTCAACAACAAGGGTACATGAATAATGATTACTCTTGGAGGAAAGACAAGAAGTTCTCATGAAAAGATCCAAATAATTTTCTATAGGATCCGGATGCTAAGCCACATCCCACGGTAGAGGACAAGAGCAATGATTTGCTCAACCAGGTGATAAAGCAGAATCAATAGCTGATGAGCACCTTTGGTGAACAAATCAAGCAACAAGGAGAGTTTATGAATCAGTTTGGGCAAACTTTACAAAGTCATGGGGCCCAAATGCGGACTCTTGAGACATCCATAGCGCATATGGCAGCTAAAATAGCAAGTCTGAAGAAACTAACACAACAAGGTTTTCTGAGAAATACCAACGTTCCAGGAGGGAATCAACAAGCCAAAGCAATTCTGTTGAGGAGTGGAAAGAAGACTTTAAACTCTAAGGCCGATGAACCAAGCACACCCCAGCCAGAAGCCACAAGCGAGGCCACAGAGGATGTCACAGCCACAGAGATAGTGGATGATGTTGTAGAAAAGGTCACAGAAGAGCCCATCCTAGAAGAAGAAACTGTTCAAGAGACTGAGAAGAGGACTTCATATGTGTCACCACACCAGAGAGCACAGGTTTTACCCATCCCTTACCCCAACAGCCTCAAATCCAAGAAAGTGGATGCACAATTTAAGAAATTTTTAGACAACTTTCGGAAACTTTCTGTTAGCATTCCTTTGTTGGAGGCGATTGAGCAGATACCCTCTTATGGTAAGTTTCTTAAGGATGTAATTACCAAGAAGAGGAAGATTCCTGATACTGAGGTGGTAGTTCTTAAAGAGAAGGTTAGCGCCTTCATTTTGGGCACATTGCCACCAAAGCGACAAGATCCGGGCTGCTTCAATATTTCATGTTACATTGGCAAGGTGAAATTTGGCGAAGCATTGTGCGATTCTGGGGCAAGTATGAACTTGATGCCCCTATCTACTTTTAAGAATCTGGGACTTAAAGAATCTAGACAAAGCAACATGACGATTCAACTCGCGGAGAATTCTGTGGTTAGGCCATATGGAATTTGTGAGGATGTCTTGGTGAAAGTTGACATATTTGTATTTCCAGCCGATTTTGTAGTTATGGAGATGCAAGATGAATAAGGGAATGAGTTGCTCTTAGGAAGACCCTTCCAGGCTACCACTGATATGATACTGGAAATGGGTAGAGGTCGTCTAACATTGGGTATAGCAGATGACAGATTTGAGATGGTCATGCCACCAAGTACAAAACAATCACAAGCAAAGGAGCAATGTCGTATGGTGAAGCACTTTGATCAGAACATTTCTCTTTGTTTAGGGAAGCCATTTCTGGATATGGCTCATGTGATGATTAAGGTAGACAAGGGGACATTGGCCATGGATATCATGGAACAAACAAAATTTGTATCTCTTTGCAAAGCCATGGGTTATCCAAACGATGAAGAGGAAGAAATTTCTCTATCTACTGAGGATGATGCTATAGCAGTCTCGATGATCGACTCATATCTGAAATTTCCCCTTGAGGCATGCCTATTCAATGTCATGGATGATTGGATGAGAAACACGTCTTTACAAGAATGTGTAAAGATGCTTCAAGTGTTTCCTTGCTATTATGCCAAGCACTATGAGGATCTAGGGCCGCTGCCACCACCGCTTCAATCTTCATTGGTCAGCCCCCTGAATCTCAAGTTGAAGCCGCTACCCCCTCATTTGAAGTATGCTTTCTTAGCGGATGATGAGAAGCTCCCGATGATCATCTCGGCATGTCTGAGTGTCGAGGAGGAAGAACAGTTGATGATCGTACTAAGGAACCACCGTGGTGCATTCGGGTGGTCAGTCTCTGATATTAAGGGGATCTTACCTACTCTTTGTCAGCACAAGATTCGGCTCAAGGAAGGAGCCAAGCCGGTGATTCATCCACAACGTCGACTCAACCCGAGCATGATGGAGGTCGTCAAGAAGGAGGTGATCAAGCTCCTTTCTGTGGGCATCATCTATGCCATTTTAGACTCGACATGGGTAAGTCCAACATAGGTATTCCCTAAGAAGGGGGGACTCACTGTAACTCAGAATCTTATGAATGAACCTGTCACCACCCGATTGGTAACCGGGTGGCGAGTGTACATTGATTATCATCGCCTCAATTCTGCCACTTTAAAAGACCATTTCCCTCTCCCATTTATTGATCATATTTTAGAGCGGCTAGCTGGCCGCTCTCATTTTTGCTTTTTGGACGGTTATTCTAGCTATAATCAGATTTCTATAGACCCGAAGGATCAAGAGAAGTCTACCTTCACTTGTCCTTATGGGACTTTTGCATATCGTCGCATGTCATTTGGGTTGTTCAACGCACCAGCTACTTTTCAGCGTTGCATGTTTGCTATTTTCTTGGATATGGTTGAGTGTTGTTTAGAGGTTTTCATGTATGATTTTTCTATCTACGGTGCGTCATTTGATGAGTGTCTGTACAATTTGGATAAAGTTTTACAAAGATGTGAGGACACACATCTAGTCCTTAATTGGTAAAAGTGTCATATGATGGTTAGAGAAGGAATTGTACTTGGACACAAGGTGTTTAGCAAGGGACTGGAGGTGGATCCAGTCAAGATTGAGGTTATTTACAAACTACCTCCACCAAATTTAGTGAAAGGGGTGAGGAGTTTTCTCGGTCATGCAGGGTTTTATCGTCGTTTCATTAAGGATTTCTCTAAAATCGCTAAACCGTTGTCTGGATTACTTGAGAAGGATGCCGCGTTTGATTTCAATGACAAATGTATACATGCCTTTAATGTCCTTAAAGAAAAATTAATTTCTACACCAGTTGTCCAAACACCCGATTGGACTAAGCCCTTTGAGCTTATGTGTGATGCGTTGGATTTTTCTGTAGGGGCTGTTCTTGGGCAGCATTTTGAGAAAAACCCGCAGTGATTTTCTATGCATCTAAAACTTTAAATGATGCACAACTTAATTACACCACCACTGAAAAAGAGCTACTTGTCGTAGTTTTCGCATTTGAAAAATTTAGGCAATATTTAGTGGGGTCAAAAGTTGTGGTTTGGACGGACCACACTGCCATCAAATACTTAATGGAAAATAAAGATGCCAAGCCTAGATTGATTAGATGGATCTTGATCGAAATTAAAGATAAGGCGGGCATTGAAAATGTGGTTGTAGATCACTTGTCTCGGTTAGAGCGGGTAGATGAGAGAGATATCAATATACCCATTACCGAGATGTTTCCCGATGAGCAAATCATTTCGATAAAATCTAAGGATATGTGGTTTTCGAATATTATGAATTATCTTGCATGTAAGGAAATACCAGACGATTGGACTTATCAAGAAAAGAAGAGATTTTTCCATTCTTTAAGATATTCTTTTTGGGATGACCTCATTTTGTTGAGACAATGCAGGGATGGCATCTTACGCAGGTGTGTACCAGAAGGTGAATATGATAGTATGCTTAGTCACTGTCATACACTACCCATTAGCGGTCATCATGCGAGCACAAGGACAACGGTCAAAGTGTTGGAGAGTGGCCTTTATTGTCCTACACTCATTCAGGATGCCTATGACTATGTGAAAAGATGTGATTCATTTCAAAGGGCGGGTAACATCTCAAGGCGGCAAGAGATACCCCTTAACGTGTTTCAAGAGGTTGATGTAATTGATTTATGGGGCATCGATTTCATGGGACCATTTGTGTACTCAAATTCCAACTTATATATTTTGCTTGTCGTTGATTATGTGTCAAAGTGGGTAGAGGCAATACCCATAAGGACTAATGACGCTGCGGTAGTGTGCAGGTTTGTGAAGGAAATTTTTTTTGCAGGTTTGGTGTGCCATGGATGATTATAAGTGATGGAGGCACCCACTTCACGAATAAGAAATTTGCTACATTATTGAGTAAATATGGGGTCAAACACAATGTTGGTACCCCGTATCACCCGCAGACGCAAGTCCAGGTTGAGGTTTCCAATCGAGAGATCAAGAAGATATTGGAACGCACAGTGGCATCTTTTAGGAAGAATTGGAGTGCATTACTACTAGATTCTTTATGTGCATATAGGACCGCCTTTAAAACACATATAGGCACTATGCCTTTTAGGCTGGTTTACGGGCAGGCTTGTCGTCTTCCGGTCGAGTTAGAGCACAAAGCGCAGTGGGCATTACAGAAGCTTAATATGAGCTATGATGATGTCAGAAAGAAGAGAACGCTAGAGCTCAATGAGTTAGATGAGCTTAGGATGAATGCTTATGAGAACCAGAGGATCTATAAAGAACGGACAAAGCAACTCCACGACCGCCACATTCAAATGCGTGTTTTCAAAAAAGGGAGATAGTGTGTTATTGTTCAACTCGATATTAAAGTTGCATCCTGGGAAACTTAAATCTTGGTGGAGTGGACCTTTTGTGGTGGAAGATGTCCGACCACATGGTGTTATTATGTTGAGAGATGGAGAGCTAACGTTCTTAGTGAATGGTCAAATATTGAAGCTCTACTATGGGGAGGATTACACAAGAAATGTGCATGAGGTTAAACTCATAGCACTTAAGGAAGAATGATGAGCTTGATTGCATCTAGCCTAAGACGTAAAAGTAGGGCGCTTGTTGGGAGGCAACCCAATCATCGATAGTTTACACTTTTCTATTTGCTTTATTTTCTATCGTGTTTTCAAGTTAGTTTTGATTAATTTCGTTTTTAGTGTAAAAATGATACCCTAATAAGTTTGCTCAGTGTGTAGTACTGTTTAAAAGTCGATAGCATCGACCATAGTATCGATGGTAGCGACGTGGGTGCAGGCAAGAGGCTATAGAAATTTTTTTGAGTAGATACCATTGACGGCCTCGTCGATGGTATCGACCTACCATCAGTGACATCATAAAAAAAAGAGCGTCAGGTTGATAGTATCGACTAAGAAGTCGATGCTCGCGAGATCCCTGAAGATTTTTAGAGAAATCTATCTCAGTAAAGTCGATACCATCGACATCCCTATCGATGGTATAGACCCGGCAACAGTGAGGAAGCGGCACCCGGGCCTCGTGAGGGTATTTGAAACAGAAAGGGTCGATACCATCGACTAGCTATCGATGATATTGACGTGACACATCACCGATCCGCGAGAAGATATCGACGATGCTTGCCAAATTCAAAAGTCGGTCCATGGGATGGGTCGATACCATCGACCCGTGTCGATGGTATCGACGCGTCATCGATCCGGGCCCCCACATCCAACCATCGACGACCGTCGATAGCAGCGAATACCCAGATTGTGTTACAGATGTCGATACCATTGACACCTCGTTGATGGTATCGACGGGTCAACAGTGGCGGTGATCTCAGCTATAAAAGTAAGGGTTGAATTCATTTTCTCTTCACACTTTCAGACCTTCTCCTTTCCTACTTGCGCTTGAGCACTTGTAAGCATCAAGAGGTCTTCACTAAGCATCTAGCAAATGAGCAATCATCACCGAGCTCTTCATCGACATTGGAGATCATCTTCTCTGATCTACTCCGACCTTCATCGAGCTCCATTCTTCTGTCTCCTTTCATTTATCATAGTGAGGACAGAAGGTGCTTCTTCCTCACGGGCGGCCCCCATGGAGATTGAGACGTTCATTCCACCCCCACCAGGATCTATTCCTTGTTCGAGGATCGTTCACCCTTCGGAGGAAGTGAGGAAGATTTAAGAGGAGCTATTGAAGTGAACAATCGAGCCTACCCGATATGTTAATCGGGCTATGATCCGCGATCTCGATTTTGAGGCCAACCTTGCTTATGTCCTTCAGGGTCAGGCTAGGCATACCCAAAGGTTTCCTTCCCAAGTCCAGTACCACGTCGAAGGCCACCCCTTTTTCGTCGAATGGCCAACTTACAAGGAATTGGTGGTGTAATTCATGGCATCTCTTGACATCTGCGTCGTACCCAACGACCTCATCGCCACCGATCGGGAGTGGATCAAAGGGCGAGTGTCTTTCCGACTCTTCAACAACAACTACACCATTACCCTCGACCAGTTCAATTCTATCTACAACTGGTATCATTCTCCTAACCAGCACAGGAGGCTAGACAGTCGGGCAGACTATGATGCTATATTTGCTGATCTAGTGACCACTCCAACGGGAAAGGCGATGAGCTATCACAATGCGGTCGTGGCCGACTTTGAGCACCCGTTTGTTCAGGTTCTACATCGCATGTTATGCATCACCTTCTTTGGTCGCAACGATCTGGCACTAAGTAAATTTCAAGAGACGGATCTGTTTTTCCTCTACAAACTGCTGACTAAAGAGGAACTCAACTGGGGCGTGTTTTTCTTAACACGTGTGTTGGATGTATGGAGGAGTACCATACGGGCCACTATCCACTTTGGGGGGCTTATCACGCCGCTAGCTCTCTATCTCGGGCTAGATCTATCACAACTCACTCCGCTGCTCAACAAAAATAAAGTCGATCTGGAGCACTTACACTGCTCCAACCTTATTATCGTCGATTGCGTTGTGGCATATGCTCATTGCCACATTGGGAAGGAATATCTGCGACTATCACTCCCAGACCCCATCTTCAACATTCAGGCGGGCCAACACTTTCGGTGTCCCATCATTCCTATTACCGAGTTTGAGGAAGAAGTTGAAGCTTGTACATTAGTCTTGTGATCTATCCATTTCATTTCATTCAATATCCACCATAAGAACTGGAAGCACTTGTAGCTTTTCATCTTTTGATTGCATGACATGTAGAAAGGATTTCATTGTAGCTAATTTTGCATCTATGCATTCACACATTCTCAAGTGCATGTCATTATAGTTGCATTTTGCATACTCTAGGGCATATAGGATTTTTGTGCCTTATTTCTTTTGGAAAATAAGAAAAATAGGAAAATTGTTCTATATCATCTGAAAAGCAATTTGTAAGGCATCAATGATGTTAGCTAAGTGGAAATAAGCCCGAAAAAATTTAAAAATAAATATTGTGAATGTTCTTCTCGTCAATTGAAAAATGAGGGCTTGAAAAAAAATGTAAGTGAAAAAAAAGAGAGAAAAAAAGAAAGGAGAGGGAGAAAGGAATTTGTTTCACCTGCATGTATATATAAAGGAAAGAGGAATAAGCACATAATGTAGTCTTAGGAGTCATTCCATCTCATCTTGAGACGGAATGATAGTGCATGCACCATTCTACCTAAAATTTAGGCATTAGGTCATTTTCATACGCATATGCATCATTTAGGTCATTTTGTTGATTTTGCATGATGGAACTATTTGGTGCTTCTATTTCTTCCACAACTGCCCATTTCATCCACCCGTTGCTCAAAATGGTAGGTCACCCATGATTATCTCCTCATTAGTGTATACTAGGAGATTTGCTTCCATTTAGATGGTAGTTAGGACTTGAATAACATAGATAGGAGATCACAAGATGCACTAAGTCTGAACTAGAGGAATTCATTATATCAACTGCTTTATTTGGTAGTGTTTGATGATCATGGGGTGGACATTTCTTATGGACGATCATTTTCACCTTTAGGGTAGTTATCATTCTGTGGTCAGCGAGGGCCGACATGTGCATGACAGGTGGGATTCATATTGAGTTGTCTTTTATGCTAATATGTTCTTCAGTTGACTCTCACAATTCTATTCTACAGTTTTGTGCTCGAGGGCGAGCAATGTTCAAGCTTAGGGGAGTTTGATGCAGGGGTTTTGAGTCATTTTTATAGACTGGTTTTGCATACGTTTTATGTGTATTTTGATCATATTTGTGATTAATATTGCATGATTCACTATCTTTAGTCTATAATCTCTTTTTGCATCAAATTTACCGTGTTTTATCTTATTCTGTATAAAAGATCATATTTGTTGGATTTGATTGGTGTTCTTCTTTTCTTTTTAGGAAATTCGGATATATGCATCCGTCGATACCATCGACCTGGTCACAATGCATTGCCGGAGAAGAGCAACCAGAAGTCGATACCATCGATGGGACTGTCGATGGTATCGAGAGAGCGTCAGCGAGCCAGATTTCCAGGTGTTGATACTATCGACCAAAAGTTGATATTGTCGACCTCGCCTCAGCAAACTTAGCTTCAGCGTCAGATTCTAGAGAAAAATGACGCCTAAGGTGTCGATACCATCGACACACCGTCGATGATATCGAGGCAACATCAAAGAGAACCCCAAGAATCGCACAAGTGCCGGTGCCTCATGTAGGTCGATACCATCGACCCGCATCGATGGTATCGACCTGCGTCAATGGTATCGATGTCGTCAGATCAGGTTTTGTTAAATATCATGTCTAATCGTACGGTGGTGATTTTTGGGTGACCTAAAGTGGTGCATATACCTAATTAAGGCGGCCCTAAGCAATCTATCACGTCATTAGCCACCAGAGAAGTCTCAAGAAGGAGAGGAGAGAAGAACGGAGCTGAGAGCTATGCCCCGATCGTTTCGAGAGCCGCAAAAGACGTTTTCCACCGCCGGAAGGTTGTAGAACGTTCACCCGGCGCCAAGGAATGCCTGGATCTCCTCTGTTCAGGGGTTTACATAACATCTATTCATGTTTCCCTATGTTTTCCCTTTCTCTCATCATGTTTTTCGTTGAGATGAACATGCGGGGCTAATCCCCTTTATCTTTAGGACTGGGAGTAGTCCGGGTAATCGTTGTATGATACTTTTTACATAGTTTATCATAATTTGTCTCTTAAATCCGTGGCATGATGTCATTTTCTCAATTATATCATTATGATTGATCACCCTAATGATAATCTAATACCTTTAATTACTTTGAAAGAAGAATTAACGGTTGAAAAGAGACAGATATCACATTAACTAATAAATCCTTTGAACAAGACGATGTACTGTTAATCGTGGAAACCCAGAGTGTGATCTTCATGCACCTAATTTAGGGTATAGGTTACTACTACCTTGGAACCGACCTAGATTTAGGTAGTGAATTGTATCACGACAGCGAACAATTCTGACTACAGGCCACTACCTGAAATAGGAGACGAATTAGGATAATTGTGTAGGAACTAGTACAACGAGAACCTGCGCTGAAACCGCAATCCTAAAGATTCCACCTTTAATTGATTAAACCAACCATTTAATCGATTGTTTTGCTTTCTTTTAATTTTCTTTTCTTTTTCAATCAACTCTCAAACCATTTTAATCGGTCTAGCTGATTGCGAACAGTTAGTAGTAGTCTACCAAAAATTCGTTCCCTAAGTTCGACTCGGGCCTCACAAAGGCCTATATTACTTTGGTGCGTGCACTTGTATTATACGCATGGTAAATTTGTGTCAGTAGATTGGCCCAACAGAGAAAAAGTCATAAAAAGAGCTAAGAAAGGGCATAAATTGCCAATTTTCAAGGTATCATAACTTGGACTCTGAAGGTCCAATCGATGTCGATTTTATATCATTAGAAAGGTGATTGAGCCCTTCTCCTACATGAAATATAGTAGGAGACACAATGCTCATACTAATAAGGCTCAATCTCATATGCAAGATGGATACATAATAAGTAGTTGTCATAATTCAAAACACAATGAAATGTCACATTTAGTTAAAAGTGAACAATGATGTGACTAAATTGGAGTCCCATAACCATCAAACTATGGATTGGAAATTGAGTTGAGTAAGATGCTATTTGGTGAGAGAGAAAAGGTACATGATAGAAGAGAGGAAAATCAGGTTGTCACATCCTTCCCTCCTTAAAATAAATTTTGTCCTCAAAATTCGTCCAAGATCATAAATAAGAGTCAAAGTCAAAATTCATCGAGTCTAGGTATCCAACCATAGCTGTCAATGCATTCTCCATAATGGGATGCACACTAGGTTGTCATAATCAAGGGTGTACTCATCTCAATGATATACACATTTACTTATTATCCCACCATATTATGACATCATCATGGCATTAGGGTTTTCCATCACCTAGTATCCATACATTAGGGTTTTTGTTCATATATGAGACCAAGGGGTATCATCAAAATCTATGTTATCAATTCTCAAATGAATATGTTCATGCTCATGGCTTCAAATGAGATTATCATCGAGTGTGTATCTCAAATTACTCTAGATTTCAAGCATATTGCTTTTCCCCAAAATTCTACCAACTTTACCGAATCATGTTCATCATTTTTGGATCTGAAATAAGCAATTTATTCATCTTAATTATTCGATTTATCACCCCAAGAGCAATATCATATCAAGTTGATTTGTTTTCATTTGGGTATGATATTAGGCATGTTACCCCTGATTATTCAAGCTAAAATCTCTAAACATCCTCGTATCAAGTTCATGATTTCAAAGCTACATACTTCATGTATATTATGATTTTGTATTAGGTCTAGCTTACAAGAGTGACCATTGCACATTTATCAAAATGTTAACTTAAGTGAGATTCTTTCATGTATCGAGCATCATTCGAGGAACAATATTATCATCAACGTCGAGGTTTTGTAACTTTCTCACTTGTATCAAGAAAGAGCTCCACAAGCTCAAGTCACTCAAGCTAAGACATATATATGTCCAACAAGACCTACTAACCACAAACTTCTACCCATAACAAAAATTTCTACCCAACTTTCAAGAAATACGGGCAACCACTAGATTCCTTTATATACAACTACTAACTCGAGTATGAGACTCATCGTGGATATCACACAACATGTACATCATCTTAGGGTTCTGGGACATCTCCCTCACATATATAGCAAGCATCAAATTTTCAATTGCCTCTTTCTCTAGGGTTAGATATTTTCAAATGACATATAGGGTTCAACACTTTCAAGGAAACCACATACTGGGTCACTCAACTCATATACTCAAAAGTAGTCTAGCTAGGGACTCATCATCATGTATTTCATCGTTCATATTTTTCAACATTTTACATACATTTTGGAGTATTGATACTCTGACCTTCTCCCGTGGTGGGTCAACTCATATCAAAAGGTCACCCTATTCATATGTCCCATGTAAGATGTCCTCCTTTATAAAGAGATTGAGGCCCATGTTGGTCTCAAACTGTATATCATATCTCAACTCGTACAAGACTAGGCACAAGCAAGCATGCTAACCAACTAGCTATGTTTAGCACATCGACCCCAGTCATGTTTATCATACATGGTGCTAGGTCTAGCTAGGGTTGCATGGTCAAACTCATTGCATGATCGTACACCTATTTGACTTTCCTCAAACAACTTGGGTCTTATCAACATCAAAATCATCATCAAAATCATAATTATTGTTACCTTAGGTTATCTAGGCTACTCACTAGCCTAACATTTATCATGTCTCTAGAGAACTCTAGATACTACAACTAAACTCTCTCATCTAGACTTGATGTTACATCTCTTTCTCTTAGGTTACATGGACACTCACTGCCTTTTTGGGTGTGGTAACATTTTTCATAGGTACATATACTAGTACTTGAAATAGATTTTCTCCAATGTTGAAACATTCAACGAAAACCACCATACTCCATTCGAATAAAACCAAAACCAAAATGAGTTACCACACTCATCGGGCAGTCTAGTATCATGAAACCTAGAGAACTAGTAAGAACATGGTGCACATTTGTGTAGACATACTAAGAACATGTCACGAATCATGTCTAGGGAGGTAATTTACACAACTCTACACCTAGTTATAGAACATCTAGGTTCTAACCTAGAGGCTAAGTTAACCTAGTCCACAAGAACATTTCATTAAGTTTCTAGGGTTGAGATGTAAGGTGAGTTTAGTTTGTGTTTTATGTGAGCAATGTTTGGTGTAGTTATTGTTCATGCTCTGATACCATCTGTCACGAAACTGGAATCCCAATCCCATGAACCAAACAAATACCAAAGACAACATGTGTAAGCATAAAGCTTAGCACACATGAACATATAATAAGATAAAGGCACCAACATAGTCCCAATATTCAACAAGTATAAATTATGCAAGGTACATCATATTCATGAGTTCAATTACACATTTTCAAAGTCAAGGTACACGTCATTCATGTGCACTAATCTAGATCTTACAACAAGTGCACCTAGCATATCTCACCAAGCCCATCAACCTTCTAGCCATCTCTGAACCTAAAAACAAAATATGAGAAATGGGTCAACACACGAGGTGTTATGGGGTAGAAAGATACATATTTAGGTATAAGCTTTATATAATTTGAAAAGATTTCAACACTAAATGAACAAGAATAAACGTGTTAACTATTTAACAAAATGTGAAACCATGTTTTATGTCATTTCACTCCATTATATCAACAATATCAAGCATGTTTAAGGCCTTTGACCATCTTCCCGTCGGAAGGGTCTGTCAGGCTTACAAGATTAGCTAACCCTTTTATACGAGAGGGACCTCAAGGCCATATCCAAGAGCTAACCCTTTATAAACATTATTATAATGGAGTTCTATATATATGTGTGTTCAAGTTATAAAACCGACGAGGCAAACATTGAGTAAGACATAGCAATACTACATGGAAATATTTGAGCAAGAAAACAAGCAAGCATACAATACATGTCTTTTCAATCAAGAAAGTGATATTCATATAACTAAATAAGGCCCATAACTGATTTAAAGATCTCATAACCTAACTTATCCTTCATCATCTAGCCACATGCCAAACCTGATTAACAACACGATTACATGTATGCATTATATTTTCATCATTAACCTAATGAGTTCCATTTTTAGGGTTTTGTATGAGTTAGGTTCAACATTTCTTATTAGTGCATTAGATGATCTTTTACTAATCTAGGGGTCATTAATAATGTGAGGTTCAAGTTCCAAGCCATTCTTAGGTTCCATATGGATATTACAAGATTTAGGACACTCATGCTCAAATTAGGTCATGAGACTCATAATAGAGTAACCAAGGTCAAAGATCACCAATTTAAGGGGTTCAAGCATAGGAGTTGATTTAGATCAGCAAGAAAAGAACAATAGAAACACATTCAAAGTAAGGTGATGTTAACTAGGGTATAGGCATCAAACCACCAACATGGGGTACCAAAATTCACTCATATATGCAATTATCAAAATAGCATACTTATGTCATCAAGATTACAAGGAATATTATAAGGTTTCTCAAGGGTTCCAATGACATATATTACTAATCTCATGATTAGTTAAGCATTTGGAGTCAGTAGGTAGCAAGGTTAGCCTCAAAAGAGCAATGCACATCATTATAGTCTAATATGGTCACATATGTACAAAAAGGAGTCATCTATGAGCAATAGGGGGAGTAGGACCTTTATTAGGTTTACAAAGACATTAGAGTTACTTATTTGATGCTTAGGTGGGTATATATGCATCAAAGTTCCAAAATTCATCATAATATCACATTAAATATGTTAAGAAGATCAAAAGATTGCATTTTTAGCAAAATAGGAGAACCATGGTCATATTTAGGTCTAGAAATTGTGCCCAAGTTGTAGATATTTTTGAGAGGATCAATTTGGTATATAATATGATATATTTTGGGTGCGGGAGCTAGGTGTTATGTATTTTACAAAGTAAGCATTGAAAACTTTAGAGAAGAGGGGGGTTACCATATCATTTGGTGCATGATCTCAGGCGTCCAAGATTAATCCAGCGGTCATTCAGTAGTGTCTGTACGTTGGGCCACTAGGGCACTCCTGAGCCATGTGGCACTCCTTGATAGGGCCATAAGTCCAATATCGATAGCACCGTTTGTGGGTCACCCACACTTGCCAAACGATGACGACCTTGCGGTCTCGAACACCTTCTCATCGTTGTACTGGCCTCTCGTGATTCCACTTATCGTGATCCCTATTTCTCCTCCATGAGAATAGAGCATCAATAGGGGAAGTCACCCCTTGCTCTCCGACGGCTGGAGAAGTGAGGACAACCAGCGGTGCGACTATCCCTGACAGTTGGGGTTTAAGGCACAACGTCTATGATTGTTGTGCTCCTCTCTGTCGACCTTTGCACCTCTGATGGTGGCAAGAAGGGATGGCTTGAGTAACATCTTGGCATGGTTCCAGAGTCTGTATAGGACGGGGAGAAGACAAGTGTAGCGACATGAAGGGAAAGCAAATCGAGGAGAGATAAGGAAGGGGAGACTAGGGTTAGATAAGAGGGGTTTATAAGTAACAAAGAAGGCTAGGGTTTGAGATCATGGCCCCTCTTTTGTTACCCAATATGGGTGGAGGCGGGGAAGCTTTTTCCCAGCCACCTTGCTAGTTTTATGAAGAAGAAGGGGACGAGAGAACAAGCACTTGGGCCACAATTTGATTTGGGCCTGTGTAGGCTGGTCCAATAGAGAAAAAGGCATAAAAAGAGCTAAGAAAGGGCATAAATTGCCAATTTTCAAGGTATCATAACTTGGACTCTGAAGGTCCAATCAATGTGGCTTTTATATCTTTAGAAAGGTGATTGAGCCCTTCTCCTACATGAAATACAATAGGAGATACAATGCTCATACTAATAAGTCTCAATCTCATATACAAGATGGATACATAATAAGTAATTGTCACAGTTCAAAACATAATGAAATGTCACATTTAGTTAAAAGTGAACATTGATGTGACTAAATTAGAGTCCCATAACCATCAAACTATGGATTGGACATTGATTTGAGTAAGATGCTACTTGATGAGAGAGAAAGGGTACATGATAGGAGAGAGGAAAACTAGGTTGTCATAGTGGCACACCAAATCCTTGTTGTACCTTGGTTTGATGAGGTGGCATCTTGTATTGAGTTGTAGGGTTTGCTTGGATGCCCTAGTTTTATTTTTTGACCTTCATGGGTGTTGACCGATGATCACCATGGTTTCAGCGATCACCAAATTGTTCCTTTAGCCTTGATCTCTACAATGTTTGAGGTTTGGTGTGCGCCTTTTGTTCTCTACAGTCAAAGAGCCCTTGACCCCTCCCTTTGGTTGCTAATAAACCTAGGGTTTTGTCTATGTGATCGTTGAGTTTTGAACATGTTTTGGTCATTGAGAATTTCCTTCGATGGGTGAGTTTTCCTGGATCTGGTTGATCACTAGTTTTCCTTTTTTATCACCCTCTATGCATGCATGAGCTTAGTGTTTGCATGGTGAGTTTTGGTGGACATGTGGCACATGTTCACATGACACCTAACATCCCTTCTCTCTCACCTATGCTTGGCTATATAAACCCCTCTCTTTGTATTTAAGTGATCCCTTTTGCTCCCTCTCTTATTCTTGGAGCCCGCCCCTTGTTCTTGGTGGTGAAGTGGAGCTTGATCTTGGAAGAGGTGGCCGAACTTCTTGCATGTTGATCTAGGGTTTAGAGAAACACTTCCTTGGTGGTCGTTTGGTGTTACTTGATCTTGGTAAGTGATCTACCTCTCTTGATCTTTGTTTTCTTGCTACCCTACCTTTATTCTTTCTCTTGGCCAAATCCATGGTTCTCCGTGGAGATGTCTGCTTGATCTTGAGGAACTTCTCTCTTCTTGGTTGAATTCATGGTTCTCCATGGTAGTGCTCGAGTTGGGTTGAAGATCTCCTCTTTCTTATCTTTTCTGCCTAGGGTTTTGTCCTTTTTCTTGTGCTTCCTTAACTTAGGGTTTTGCTTCTCTCTTTGAGGCGGTGTTAGCTTGTCCAAAGTGGTGAACAAGCTAGAGTTTTCTCTCTCTTCTTGGAGCTTCCTTATTGTTGGAGTTGCTTCATCCTTATAAAGGTGAGTTATATGAATTTCTCCTCGATTATTGTTGCACTTAATCTTGCATGCATACAACCTACCTCTAAAATGTGGTTCCAAGTAGAATAATGATGATATCTTGAACTAGGGTTTATGTTCCATGGTATTCATGAATAAGACAAACCTCTTTTTGATGAAACTCTAATCAAAGTGCACGATCATCATGTTTGATGATGGAGGTTTTTTAACTCTTGCATGCATGTGCGAAATGTTGGTTTTATATCCCTTGATCATGGTCTGCTTTCTTACTTGATGATGCAGGTTTTGGATACATGCATGATGGTGGAAATGTTGATTCTCTCTCTTATTTCATAGTTCAGTTTTCTCTCATGGTAAAGGTGGATTTAGGGTTTGGAGTAGATCTTTTCCTTGTGTTTTGCAGTTTGGTGGTTTTCAGTTTCTTGGTGATAACCTATTTGATCACATGGTGGATGGTCTTTTTCTCTCTTCATATGGTCACTAAGATTTACTACATGTTTTGGTCACCAAGATGTTGATGCTAGTGATTGCCAAGTTTTTGATGTGATATGGTCACTAAGGTTGATTATCCTATGTGGTAGATGAAGTTTCTCTTTATGGTTTGGTCGTTATGTTTGAGTGTTGAATCCTCTTCGGTCGATGAGATGTTGGGCTTCTTCTTTGGTCGCCAAATTGGCTCATTCTTCTATGGTCGGTGAAGGGATTAAACCCTTGTTTTCTTTGGTCGCCAACCATGTGCTTTCAGTGGTCATTGATGATGCTTGAACCTATGCAGTCATTGAAGGTGAGGCACCTGTTCGGTTGATGAAGAAGGTGAGCCCCTTTCTCATTGGTCGATGAGAATTCCTAGAGTTGTGATCATGATGTGTTGTTAGATGGTGTTTGACTTGCTTCCTTCTAAGATTGTTGGAGATGATGATAATTATGGTTTAGTGCTAGTGCTGACTTGGAAGCCCTAATTCGGTTTACCTTGTTGAACCCTAACCTTAATTGCGAGTACATAATGTTAATGCTTAGCTTGCTTAAGTAATTAGGATGATGATAGATTACTTTCTCTCTCCTAAATTGTTGTAACCCTAATTTGTTATCTCATGAGCATCATAGTTTTTAAATGCATGTTTTATCATGGTATCACTTATGAGACACTTGTATGGTGATGATTATGAGCCTTGATGAGGCATGGAAAGATAATGATGTTCTTGTAGGGAACAATGTGAATGGTCTTATGACCTTGGCAGAGGCTTTGTGAGCATTCTATTCTCGTTTGGTCCCATTTTAAAATACTGTGGTTCGATCCTACTTTAAAAAAGTCATGTAAGATTGTCACCTTAAGCTACTTAGATGATTATATAAAGAGAAAATAATGAAACATCAGTCCAGAACTAGTCCAGAACCTCATTGAATACTAAATCTATACTATTCTTATCTATAAGGGTGTTCATCAACTCAGACTGCAAAGGACTTTTATATCTTATAATGCTTAATTTTTATGTGTTAATAGTAAAATTTAGATCATGCTAATTATTTGTAGTATTTATACTATTAGTCTGAAGTAATAATTTTATAATTTCTTAATTTAACTTTAAATATAAAGATATTGTATTCATAGAATTAAAATTTCATAGGTATGGTCCAAGGCTAGATTTCTTTTAAACTTACCATAAATAATGAACTTCCAACATTTATGGAGGACAAAGTAATATGAATTTGTAAAGGTACATGATCAGGAAAATTACTATTTAGGAATTTACGTACTTAAAACCATGACTTTTTTTTGTATTGCTCCTAATAAGTGTGTCTTTCCATCTAAGGAGTATGTTTATAGGGATCGAAACCAGAATTATTTATTAAGGGACATCTCACTTAACTACCTCACCTAATATTGATTTATTTTGTTATATATAATAGTATTATAAAAACATTAGACCCAAACTACGGACTGACAAAAAATTATAGTAGGGGGTTCTCAAAGGGCTTATAGTTGGGGGTTGAGATGAATTAAATAAAGGAGATGTTTTTTTTGGAAATATTGGAAACAAAAGTGGTATTTGGAAACCATCTCTTAAACAATTGTATATGAACCTTTTATTTTTCATATGACTAATGCGTGAGGGTAATCATTTTTGTATGTATTTACTGGCTGACACTTTGTATGATGTTGTGTGTATTGGGTATCGTGACCTCTATATGAAGCCTAAAGGACACATTTGCACTTAACAACTTGTTAGATATATAGATAAATATAACTGGAGTAGGCTACTTATATATATTTCAAACTTCTAAGCATTGTAATATATATATATATATATAATGTATATATAGTAGATAGAGAGAGGTGTACTTGTCACACATATATGATATATGTATTGAAAATACATATATGTCAATTATGTTACTTATATGTATTGAACATGTTGTACAAAATACATGATAATAGTGTTCCTCTTCTTGAAACTTCAAATTTTTAGTAGTCGCACGACTAGAAAAAAATGATAATTATTGTAATATTTATATGATAGCTATTTGTACTATACTAAAAAGTTTATAGATGTTTTTTGCCTCTACATTCTTTTTTTTTTCTTTGAGCTATAATATAGTACCATCGTATTCAAATCCATACTACATATGAAAGAAAGTGAGGTGTATACTATACAAATTCTTTTATGTATTCAGTAATAAGTTATTCTTTTTTTAATAAGGCATTCATGTGAGAGCACCTGAGGGTTTGGATTTTTTTTCTTTCTTTTAATTATTGACTTGAGAGTTATACATTGCCCATATTTTGATAATGACTTAACCGTTCCATTCCTATGCATTTAATATGCTTGTTCAAGGTTGATTTCAGGCTTTAGGTACATGTAAAGGATCAAATTATACAAGTCCTAGCTTGTTCAAGTTCAAGTCAAATGAAATGCAAGTGTGCTTTTTGGGAAATCACTCCAAATGACCTTAGATGGTTTTTGTAATCACTTGTATTTATGATATGACTTGTAACTGAGATGATAAAAAAATCAAGGACACTTAATTCCAAGGTTTAATCACTCAAATGTCAATTTAGAAAATTTGTCACAGGCTGTTCATTGGTCGAGTTGGAAACTTGACCGATCCTATGATGGATTTTCTGAAGATGACCCATCGATTGAGTTGTACACTCACATAACTCGACCGACTGACTCACTGAGCAAAACTAATTTTAGCTCATTGGTCGAGTTTCCCACAACAAACTCGACCGACCGACTCAGTGAGCAAAATTGATTTTAGCTCATCGGTCGAGTTTCCCAGAACAAACTCGATCGATAGTTTAAAATTGGCTTTGTCATTTAGTAGATCGATCGAGTTACCTTTATTGAAACTCGACTGAATGTACAATAAGGAAAATGTAGAAAAAGTGATTATAATCGTTGGTGAGTTGTTTTGGGCAAAGATAGATCTGTTGTATCTTGGAAAATGGCTATATTTTGACCCTAAGTGATCCCACACTCAATGGAACACCCCCAGCTATAAATAGGACCCCTTGGAGTTCATTCTAAGTTTCCTCGTTCATGCTATTCTAAATCCTTGCTATAGTTGAGTATGTTGCAACTCCTTGAGCCCCTTTCTCTCTCTAGTTTACACTTCATTTCATGATTATGAGTGAGATAGGCATGTTGTAAGAGAGCTACTTCCTTATACTTGTAAAGCTCTCGTCTACTCCAACTTGCCTACCCCTTTCCTCCATGAAGCAAAGGTGAAGCAAGCTACTCCGAGTGAAGGTGGAACTGTTGCTGATCTACTTCAAGCTTGAAGAAGAGGTGAAGATCTTCTCAAGGTGAAGGAGAAGGCAAAGTCTGAAGATCCAACAAGAGTAGAAAAGTCTTTGAAGGCGGAAGACTTGTGATAGAGTGGGTAAGACCGTGGAAGAAGGCTGAAGAGTCTTGCAAAGTGGGTAAGTCCTTGTAAGGTGGAATACTCTTGGTGCTTGGATGGGTAAGTCATTTAGTGGTCTTGTGTTGTAACTCTTATTGGTGAATATATATAGAACAACACTTGCAAAGTCCTATAGGATGACCTCTCTAGGTAGTGGAATGAGTCTCTCCTAGTTTGGAGGGTGGAACCACTCTACATGACCTTGTGAAGTACTTGCTATCAATTCCTCCCATCCTTGCTATGCTTGTTAGTTTGGACTTCAAATTGTACTTAAGTTATTGGTTTTAATTTGATATAATTTGAAGGTCTAATCTATCTTGTGAGAATTTTTGAAGCTCTATTAACCCCCCGTAGAGCCCTAGATCCAACAAGTGGTATCATAACTAAGGATCTTCTTCAACAATCTCCCATGAGACGAGAAGATGAGAGACAACCTACTTGGTTCTCTCAACCTTGAGGGATGCTCTCCATGCATCTTCCGGTCTTTGATGGCACCAACATCCTCTATTAGAAGAGGCGTATGCAATTCTACATTCAGGGCATGAACTTTGACATGTGTAAGGTGATGGTGACACCTTACAAGGAGCAAACTAGAGCAGTTGCAACGTGGAGTGAAGCTGCACTCATATAATCCCAACTCAATGCAAAAGCCAAAAGCATCCTATATGCAACCCTTACCCCAACGGAGTTCAACCGAATCTCATCGTAGGACAATGCCTATTAGATTTGGGATAAATTGTGCATCACCTATAAAGGCAGAAAGCAAGTCAAGGAGGCCAAGATCTACATGTTGAACAACCTTCTAGAGAACTTCAAGATGGGTAAGAAAGAAGGGATTGTGGAGATGTACTCAAGACTCAATGTCATCATCAATGAGCTAGCTGCATTGGGCAACACTTGGGATAGAGGTGTAATCAAATACAAGATCTTAAGGACTCTACCAAAGATATGGGAGTCAAATGTCACCTCCATTGAAGAAGTGAGGAGCTTTGGTGACATCCCAACCGAAGAGCTCATTGCAACCTCCAAGCCCATGAGCCAATGCTTGAAAAACAAGAAGAAGAAGCCAAGCAAGAAGAGAATGAAGCCAAGAAGATCAAAGATAGTGCTTTTAAAGCACAAGTGGAGACGGTCATACTTCAACAACAACTTGGTTGCCAGACTTCTCCTTCCTTCTCTAGTAAAGATGATGGCCCAAGTGAGCATGAAGAAAATTACATCAAGGGCAAACACTTCAAGGGAAAGCAAGCCTCCTCATCCTCTACTCCTATATGATACAAGTGTGGACAAAAGGGTCACTACAAGAGTGAATGTCCCAAGTCAAGAAAGTCACACCACAAGGGAAGATCAAAGAAGGAAGAGGAGTACAAGAAGGAGAGAAAGTACAAGAGGAAGGACAAGAAGGAAAAGATACACAAGAATGTAGCTCATGTAGCTTGGGAAGCTTCATCTTCAAGCAGCTCAAGCTCCAAAGAAGATGGAGAGTGCCATCTTACACTCATGGCCTATAATAGTGAAGAAATTTGTGAGGTAAGTAAGGTAAGTGAGGTAAGTTTGAATGAGTTATCTAATAAATCTATTATGTACATGCTTATCTCTACCCATTCCTCTTTTGCTAAATGTAAATCTAAAAGAAAACAGTTAGGAAAAATCAATAATGATCTATATGCTAAACTTGAAATCCTTGAGCTGAATGAAAAAACTAATCTTGAGAGTATTGATAATTTGCAAGGGAAATACCTTGATCTTGAGCTCCAATACAATGGATTTGAAATTGCGAATGGTATCTACCTTAAGAACATTGAAAATCTTAAGGAAGAAAATCAAAATTTCCTAAAAGAGCTTGAAATGATTAAAACTAAAAATACCGAATTTAAGCTTCTTATTGATGCTCATAGAGATTAAAGAGATGTCTATCTTAAAGAAATCCAAATGCTTAAATCTGAAAATGCTAGGTTGCTTGGTCAAGTTAATGATTGATCTTCTAGACATATATTGCCTAGTGTTGATGTTGCTTCCATTTCCCTTGAGAAGATTTCATATCTAACTAAAGCCCTCTTTCCTAAGGCTGATCTTGTTCATGCCAGGGATGACATTGCTAGCTTATCTTCTACTATTGTTTCTCTAAATGATGATAATCATAGATTAAGAGCATCCCTACATAAATTTCTCAAAGGGAAGAACTCTCTAAATGAAATCCTTGACAATTCTACCAAACAAAGTGGTACTCGTGGTTTGGGATTTTTAGGGGGAGCACCAAAAGGAAAGAGCAAAGCCAAAGGTAAGAAAAAGAGCACGGCGACCTCTTTCTTTGTAGGAGAGTCTTATGGCACTAAGAATCCTATGGTTTTTACTTATTGCAAATGTGATGATCATTACTCTACTTATTGTCATTACAAGCCTAAGAGGACCAACCCAAAGATGAAATGGATCCCCATGCTAACTCCGAATCCCAAATTTTCAGTTGGGAATTGACATTCTCCTTTCTTATAGGAAAAAGGAAGATGGATTGTTGGTAGTGGCTGCACTAAGCATATGACAGGTGATATAAGCCATTACAACAACTTCACCAAAAAGAAAGGAGGTTCGGTCACCTTTAGGGACAATAAGAAAGGTAAAGTCAAAGGTGAGGGTGATGTAGGTGATTCCTTGTGTAATAAGAATGTTCTCTTTGTGGATGGCCTACATCACAATTTAATTAGTGTTAGTCAATTATGTGACAATAGTTATCTTGTGTTATTTACTTCCTTTGAATGCTTGATTCTAGATTCCCTCACCTACCAAGTTATATATAAGGGAACTAGAAGTGGTAATCTTTATGTAATTGTTCTTGACTCTATTAAGCCTGTTGTTGGTAGATGCCTAGTAGTCAACTCAAATGATGTTTCTCTTTGGCAGTGTCAGCTTGGTCATGTAAATATGCATCAGTTGAAGAAGTTGAGCAAAAAGGACTTGGTTAAGGGACTTCCCAAATTGGATTTTGAAAAGGATGAGGAATGCCAACCTTGTACCCAAGGAAAGCAAACTAAGTTCTCCTTCAAATCCAAAGGAGTCTTTATTACTAAGATATCTCTTGAGCTTCTTCACATTGATTTATTTGGACCAATGAGAACTCAATCACGTTTTGGTTCCAAGTATTGCCTAGTTATTGTCGATGATTTCTCGAGATATACTTGGACATTCTTTCTCATTTCTAAAAGTGATACGCTTGATGTTTTCTCGAGCTTTTATAAAATAGTTGAGAATGAAGCTTCTATCCGCATCATTTCCATCCATAGTGATCATGGGGGAGAATTTAAAAATGAGCTTTTTGAACATTTTTTTCAAGAATCTGGTTATGTACACAACTTCTCTTCACCTCGAACACCTCAACAAAATAGGGTTGTAGAGAGGAAGAATAGGTCTTTATAGGAGATTGCTAGGACCATTCTTCTAGAGTATGATACTCCAAAGAAGTTTTGGGATGAAGCTATTAATACCTCATGTTTTGTGCAAAGATGTGTATTTACTCATCCTTCTTTGAAGAAAATCTTCTATGAGCTATGGTGTCGTAGGAAGCCTTCTATCGAGTATTTCCATGTTTTTGGATGTCCTTTTTTTTAATACGAAAGATTTTCTCGACAAGTTTGATCTAAAATCCTACAAGGCTTTCTTTCTTGGTTATAGCACTACTAGCAAGGCTTATAGAGTATTTAATGTTGATCTTGCTAAAGTAGAAGAATCCATAAATGTTAAGTTTATTGAGACCAACCCCTCTATTCCCAAAGATATTGTTCCACATGATGATGTTGTAGGAGAAGTGATTTCTATTCTAAAAGAGCTCCACATCACCCAAAAGGGAAAAGAGGTGGTCACTCAAGAAGAAGAGAAAGATGAAGAGAAGAAGGATCCAACCTCCCAGTTAGAAAAGAATCATCCATAAGAGATAATTTTAGGTGATCCATTTAAAAGATTGAAGATGTGGGCTGCATTCAACAAAGAACAAGCCAACAATGCCTTCATCTCACAACTCAAGCTGAAGAACGTCAAGGAAGCTCTTGGAGATGATGAGTGGATCCTATCTATGCAAGAATAGTTGGAGCAATTTGAAAAGAACAAAATTTGGACCCTAGTGCCAAGACCAAGTGATAAAAAGATCATTGGCATCAAATGGGTCTACCGTAACAAGCTTGATGAAAGTGGAAAAGTGGTAAGGAACAAAGCAAGGTTAGTGGCTCAAGGCTGCAATCAACAGGAAGGTATAGATTTTGATGAAATATATGCACCTATAGATAGACTTGTGTCCACTCGTACGTTGCTTTCCTTTACTGGTTATAAAAACTTTCTTATGTATCAAATGGATGTTAAAAGTGTGTTTTTGAATGGTACAATTGAGGAGGAAGTGCATGTTGCACAACCTCTGGGCTTTGAACATGATAGTTTACCTAACCATGTTTATTTTTTGCAAAAATCTCTCTATGGACTCAAACAAGCACCTAGAGCTTGGTATGAGAAATAAAAAAAATGTTAGATCATGGTTATATCATGGGCAAAGTGGATTCTACCTTATTTCTAAAGCACACTTCTAACAATTTTCTTATCATACAAATATATGTCGATGATATTATTTTTGGAAGAAGTAACCTTAATCTTTGGAAAGAGTTTAGTGATCTTATGTAGAGTGGATATGAGATTAGTATGATGGGTGAGCTCACGTTCTTCCTCGACTTTCAAACCAATCAAACAAAAGATGGGAACTTCATCAACCAAGGAAAGTATACAAGTAAACTACTCAAACACTTTGGGATGGAGAATACCAAGTATATGGACACACCCATGTCAAACACCACCAAACTTGACAAAGATGAATAAGATGAGAAGGTAGATGAGAAGCTCTATAGAGGTATGATTGGAAGTTTACTTTACTTAACTTCCTCTAGACCTAATACAATGTTTAGTGTTGGGTTGTGTGCTCACTTTCAATCAAATCCTAAGAAATCACATCTTATAGTTGTTAATAGGATTTTAAGGTACTTGGCCCAAACCCAAAAATTTAGACTATGGTATCCCAAGTCAAGGGACTTTACTCTTACTGCTTATAGTGATGCAGATTATGCAGGGTGCTTGATTGATAGAAAGTGCACAGGTGGTACTTTCTTTCTCCTAGGACCATGATTGGTGTCTTGGTTCTCTAAGAAATAGATCATAGTGGTAGCATTATCAACCATTGAGGTTGAATACATTGCAGTCGGGAGTTGTTGTACCTAGGTCCTATGGATAAAGCAAATGCTCCAAGACTTTAACATTCATTTTGATGCTTCTCCTATCTATTGTGATAATACTAGTGCAATTAACTTGTCATATAGAGCTAATTATATAGAGGTTCATCATCATTTTATCCATGATCACATTTCCAAGAAGGATATCTATATCACACATGTGGATACGGAAAATCAGTTGACGAACATTTTCACTAAACCTCTAGCTAGAAAGCAACTTAACTTTATTAGATCTAAACTGCTTATAATTGCTTTGAATGAATCTGATATGCCTTCTAACTAGTTGTCATCTATCCTATATGTTTTACCTCTGTTTTGATCACATTTGCTTGCTAACATGCTAAAAATTCATTTTTCATGTTCATTTTGCCTTTTTTTACTCTTATTTTTGGGTTTTTTTTGCAAACGCATGTTTTACCACAAAATAGTATCCAATGATGAGTGATATGTTCCTAAGTATGTTCAAAATACATAATGGACTTGAAAAATAAATTTAATTAGCACTCTAATGGCTAGAAACTAGGTTTTTTAAGTTTAGGTCAGGTTGACCATCGGTCGAGTTACCAACTCGATTGATCGGAGGCCGAGAGCTTTTTTAAAGAGCCTACCGGTCGAGTTTTTTAGTTTATAGAACTCGACCGATGGTTGGGCTGGAGAAAATTTAAGATAGGTTCGGTCGACTAATCTCCCTCTCAACTAGAGAAAAGTTGACTGATCCGACCTCCTGCTCCCCTAAGCTCTCTACCCTAGCCCTAACCTTCCTCTCCCTGGTCCTAGTTCGACCTAGCTTGACCTTCCTTTACCTTCCCCTTGCTAACCTAGGTCTGTGGATGAGTTTTGGTGGTGAGTCTTTAGCTTTTTCTCTCTCCTTCCTCTCCATTTTTGTCTCTATGGTATCCAATAGGAGGAAGATGGCCGCCCCAGCTAATGTGCCTTCATCTTCATCCAACTCCCACTTGATTTCATTTGATGACACTTTCTTTGTCTCAAATGAGGCTCTAAATAGGTATAAGGAGCTCCATCCTAGGGGGCCTTTCTCTTTTCATGTCCTATTTGAGCCTAGACCACGAAGATAAGAGGTCATAGATCAAGTAGCAGGTTTTCTTTATGATCACCATCTCTCTACCTTGGGTGTTGAACGTGCTTGCTATAACAATTCCATCACTAGCACGAAAGTGGTTCACAAATTCTACGCTAATTTACATTGGAATTATGACACCCTCGTACCCCCTCCTGATATTCAAGTAGTCCTCACATCCATGATATCCGAGAAGAGATTTCAATTTTCTAAGGATACCCTGAACATCTTCTTTGTAGGTACCAAAGTGACTGACACCTGGCGTAAGGACTACCCAGAGTACTTTGACTTAGTTGAGCCTGAGGCCTTATACAAACAATATGATCTTACTCTCCCTGATATTCATAAGTTCATGAAGAAGCCTAAAATTCCCATATACGAAGAAGTGCACCCTTCCCTCCTTTGCCTTGGACCTCAAGAGACGCATCCTCACCCTAGTTGTTAACTGCAATATTCACCTAAAGAAGAATCAAATTGAAATTGTAGAAAACACTACCGTGATCATGTATTGTCTCTTGAAGAACATCGGAGTCAAGTGGTCAAGATATGTTCTCCACCATATGACCTTATTTGACTCAGGAAAGAAAACCCATGGCACCCACCCACCCTACCCAACTCTGATCAGTGGTCTTTTCCAGCTTGCCACTGGCAAATCTCTTTTCCATGACCTTCATTACAAACTTGCCTGGAAATGAGTTTGTATCAGTGAGACCACTCTTCAGAAGTTTGTGCCTATCCTATCCTCTACCACACCTGGTGCCTCTACCTCTGCCTCTACCTATGCACCTCCACCACCTCATCCTTCCTGACATGCCCGTGCCTCATTCCATGTGTCCAATGAAACCCTTATGGGCTACATGATGCATCAACAAGCATACAACCTTCATGTTCAGAAGCACCTGCATCAGGACCTTTGTTCCATCATGTCCAACATGAACATATCATGTACACACCCTACCCATCATACCAGCCCTAACATGCATCCTATGCATATGATCACTTTTAACCTGCCCCTCCACCTACATCTTCCGCTGCTACATGCTCTACTGTTGGTGGATCTACTCCTTATGTGTTGCCTTTGAATGTTGGCCCCTTGGCCACTCTGATTGCCAGCCTTGATAGTTTTGCTCCTTCCTTCCCACATGCCAATGAGCTCAATGCTCTTGGTATGTCTTAGGATGAGCAGAATGCACGCTGGCCCAATCGAGGTTTTGGTTCTCTTACATATGAGGAGATGCTAGACCAGGTTGATGGGGAGGTTGTTGCTGATGAGGAGGTTGCTAGTGATGATGATGAGGATGATGGTGAGGCATCTGATGATGATGGCTCTGATGGTTTAGTTGGTGCCTCCGATGATGAAGGTGATGTTGTTCTCTATGCTACACCTTCAAATAGAGATGACGATTATGAGCCTGATCCTTCTAATGATGAGGATGATGATGTTGTGGACATAGATAGCTTAGATATTTAGTTGTTCTAGTTTTTAGTCGAGATGTTGATCATATATATCTTTATAGGCTATTTTGTATAACAAACATCTGGACACATATTCTGAGTTGTACTATTTCATCATCTAGCTTTCATCGTTATAGCTTATTGTAGCTATTTTCAGATAACTTGCTTTCTGGGTTGTAATCTTAATCCTTTGTTCACTTACTATTTCATTTACTTTATCTCATGAGTTGGTTCCATGTTTTACCATATTTTGATTATGACTTAGATTGTTTATTTCTATCATCTCTGTTTGGTGTATGTTTTGAGATTGCATGTTATGGATGTATGCTTTAGTTGTGCTTGGAGAAGACATATTTCTGCGCTCTTATACCCCCCTTCCTTTTTGATAATGTCAAAAGGAGGAGAGAAGTTTAATATTTTAAAGCTCAACCATATTGTTTTTACTGCCTATGTGATCCTTTTCTTGTTCATTATATGATTTATCATGTGACTTGCTAAAGGACCATATAGTATATATATGTCATGTTTCTTTGTGTAGATAGACTAACCATGCAGGTTAGAGTAAGCATAGATTGATGGGGAGAAATTCACATTATTTAAATCTTGAATCCCCTTGCTATTCACAAGGCAAATGTATAACTTCAATATCCTGTTTAATATGATTGAGGAATGGTTTGTCATTATCAAAAAGGGGGAGAATGTTGACTTGAGAGTTATACATTGCACATATTTTGATAATGACTTAACCATTCCATTCCTATGTATCTAATATGTTTGTTCAAGATTGAGTTCAGGCTTTAGGTACATGTAAAGGATTAAATTATACAAGCCCTAGCTTGTTCAAGTTCAAGTCAAATGCAATGCAAGTATGCTTTTTGGGAAATCACTCCAAATGACCTTAGATGATTTTTTTAATCACTTGTATTGATTATATGACTTGTAACTAAAATGAGAAAAAAAACCAGGGACACTTAATTCTAAGGTTTAATCACTTAAATGTTAATTTAGAAAATTTGTCACAGGCTATTCATCAGTCGAGTTGGAAACTTGACCAATCCTATGATGGATTCTCTGAAGATGACCAATCGGTCGAGTTGCACACTCATATAACTCGATTGACTGACTCATTGAGCAAAACTGATTTTAGCTCACCAGTTGAGTTTCCCAGAACAAACTCGACCGATAGTTTGAAAACTGGGTTTGTCATTTAGTGGATCGATCAAGTTACCTTTATTGAAACTCGACCGAATGTATTGTACGGGAAATGCAAAAAAAGTGATTATAACTGTTGATGAGTTATTTTGGGGGGAAATAGATCTGTTGCATCTTGGAAAATGGCTATATTTTGACCCTAAGTGATCCCACAATCAAGGGAACACCCCCAACTATAAATAGAACCCCTTGGAGTTCATTCCAAGTTTGCTCATTCATGCTATTCTAACTCCTTGCTATAGTTGAGTGAAGTGCAACTCCTTGAGACCCTTTCTCTCTATAGTTTACACTTCATTTCATGATTATGAGTGAGATAGTCATGTTATAAGAGAGCTACTTCCTTGTGTTTGTAAAGCTCTCATCTACTCCATCTTCCCTACCCCTTTTCTCCATGAAGCAAAGGTGAAGCAAGCTACTTCGATTGAAGGTGGAGATGTTGTTGTTCTTCTTTAAGCTTGAAGAAGAGGTGAATATGTTCTCTAGATGAAGGAGAATGCAAAGGTTGAAGTGTTGGTATATGTATGCCCGTAGAGCCATCCCAAGCGATTGCATGGAGTCAGATATTAATTAATCAATTAATGTGATTATTTCGTTAATTAATGAATTCTAGAATATTCTAATTAATCCACGAGCATTTTAATTAACACAACATTTCTGTTTACCGATGGGTTTAGGAAACCCTATTTCCCTTCGTATCCTGTTTAAAGGAGGATTGACGGCCGATATCTATATAAGATAGATAGAAGCTTTTCAGTTTATGCTCACGCACGTAAACCCTAGTCGTCATCGTCCTTAGGAGAGAAAGGAGAGAAATGCACCGCTAGCACGCCGCCGTAGAGACACGACTCCTTCCCGCCGGCTTGGGAAGTGCGACGTGGAGTTCCATCCATCCACGTGGATGAAGTAGAGACGCAGACACATTGACGCCTGTGTTCGGAGGACGTTGACAACCACTTGTACGCGTTATGAACGGCGTACATCACTGCCGCAAAGGAGCGCCGCCAGATCAACCTATGACAGCGAACAGGAGAGAAGTTCCGTTCGTGTAGGTCAGCAGTGTTGCACTGTCGTGTAATGGGACATTGCCGGACTTGCTCCGCGATAAGGTATATCCTGCAAACACTCCTTCCAAATACGTTGTTGTCGACGAGATCCTGTTTCGGGTTGCGTGAATTTTATTGCTTCCGCCGCACATGTTTTCTCCACAAAACCCAACAGTGGTATTAGAGCAACGTCGATCTACGGCGTATTTGGATTCGTTTCGATATGATCGAATCGATGTATAGTATTTTCTATGTTGCATACGATGCGAATTAAACCTACTAATGTGCAAATCTAAACCTAATTCCACATACACCGCATGCTTCTGTTTTTGACGTTTTGGACGGGGTCGACTACAGAAAATATTGATTTTCCTAAGTGCACAGAAGTAAAATTCCGTAGACCTTTCAGGGGCTCTGCCGCTGAGACCCGCGAGGGGCGACCTCCCCTCGACCCCCGTGAGGCACTGCCCATGTGTACCCCGCATTGTCTGTGTGGGAGTCAAAAATTTATTTAATGGGGAATGTCCCACATTAAAAGTATTGCAATTTTAATATGTATATACATATATGTAGATATACCTATGATAGAATACACGTCGCCTTTAAAATCTGTTTTATGTGGTGAGTGCATGCACGGTTATGGCCTAGTGTCCCCTTTTGTGTATGTTGTGAATGAATGTGGATGTCAATCTTGTGGATATGTTTGTTTGTGAATTCTATGGATGTATAATGGTTACATATGGATCCTTTGTATAAAGTATTCGGCTTGCATGCCGAGCCTCATATCTTATTTCAAAGCGTAATTAATTCTTTCCTTTTATATTTGTACTCACATGATGTAATAGAGATAGGATTAGTTTTAGTTTTTGTAAACTTGATGTAAGGAGGCCACTTGAAGATCCAACTCCAAGGAGTGTCCATGGAGAAGCACCATGAAGATCTAATTCCAAGAAGCAACCTGAAGATCCAACTCCAAGGAGCGTCCATGGGGAAGCAACAAGAAGATCCCATTCCAAGAAGCAACTTGAAGTTCCAACCTCATGAAGCATCCATGAAGTTGTTCATTGTAATGTTGGTCATTACATGCTTACAGGTTGATTCATAGGTGTTTCATGAGATTCATAAGACTATAGGTGGACCGTAATCCTTTGTTGCTCCAAAGGATTACAATAGTATGGACATAACCAATGTATTTGTGTTTATGATTGCATGTCTATCGTTTGTGGTTGTGGATATAGTAGTATATGATACGTACTATAAGTATGTGGTGTTTGGATATGTATATGTATTAATAAAACCCCTCAATTAATAATATTAAGTTTTAGTTGCCTTCCATAAAGCAACACATATGAAAAGCTTGATCGACTATGTGTGGGCACGCCTCCGCGTGGTACACTGTCTATCTCGTGGAAGTGTGATGGTGGGTGTGTGGGTCTGCCTCCGCAGGGTGCACACTCATCGTATTGTCTTATGGGTTGGACTTAACTAGGAAACCTTGATAGGATCAAGTACCTAGAGGCACACAAATGCATCATGGCAAGGAGTTGTGCATGATCATCTATCCAAGAGTTGCATATGATGCAATTGGCAAATGTTGCCTACTTTAGTATTTGGTCTTTAACGCCGGCGTTGGCTGAGCATTGATCCAATTATTTTGGGTCTTGGCTCACTAGAAGGTTGTGTGTTGCAATCTTATGAGTTGATAGTGAGGGCTATCAATTTGAATAAAATAGTGGGAGCATAATTAATTAAAGGCCTAATTAATCTCATTTATCAAATCTTTACAAGTCAAAATGTTTTGGACTAAATGCAAATTTTTCTTTTGTAGAAATCAAATGGCAACCAACACTCACACTTTCTCGTTGCGATCGGTCCTTGAGAAGGACAAACTTACCAGAACCAACTTTCAAAACTGGTTTAGGACGCTGAGAATTATTCTCACACATGAGCGTAAGCTCTATGTCCTTGAAACACCAGAGCCAGAGGAGCCCGCCGTAAATGCACCCAAGGCTGAAAAGGATGCTTACAAGAAGCACCTTGATGATGTCGTGGATGTCAAGTGCCTGATGTTGTGCTCAATGAACTATGAGTTGTAAGAGCAACATGAGAACATGAATGCCATGGAGATGGTAACACATCTCAAGAACATGTATCAACATCAAGCAAGACAGGAGAGATATGATGTCTCAAAGGCTTTGTTCAAAAGCAAGATGAAAGAGAGAGACTCAGTTGGCACCCATATACTCACCTTGATTGGGTACGTGGAAAGCCTATCCAAGCTGGGATTTCCCCTAGGTCAAGAGTTGGCCACTTATGTGATTCTACAATCGTTGCCTGAATCATATAATCATTTTGTCATGAACTAAAACATGAACAATTTTGACAAGCTGTTGTCAGAATTGTTAGGCATGTTGAGGACAACTGAAGCACAGATGAAAAAAGACAAGCCCAAGTTTGTGATGGTGATCAACAAGGCAAAGGGAAAGTCAAAAGGCAAAAGCAAGGCTAAGAAAGGTTCTAAAGTCGGGCAGAAGCCAAAGTCATCCGCGCTCAAAGCTAAAGGTGGGATCTCCAAAGAAGGTAGTTGTCACCATTGTCACCACGATGGACATTGGAAAAGAAACTGTCCTCTCTACCTGGAGGAACTGAGGAAGAAGAAGCAGGGGATAGAGATCTCCACTTTAGGTATATACGTTATTGAGATAAACTTAAATACTTCTTCATCATGGGTACTGGATACCAGATGTGGATCTCACGTATGTTCTAATATGCATGATCTGATAAGAAGTAAGCCTTTACGAAAGGGCCAAGTCGAGCTGCGGGTTGCTAATGAAGCAAGAGTTGCTGCCACCGCAGTTGGAGTTATTAGTTTATCTTTGCCTACAGGCCTTGTAATAGAATTAGAGAATTGCTATTATGTACCTACCATTAATAGAAATATTATTTTTGTATCTTGTATGGACAAGAGTGGATTTGAATTTCACATTAAGAATGGAATTATTTCTATATCTAAAGATGAGATCTTTTATAGAAATGCCCCTATGTCTTATGGTATCTACTTGTTAGAACTTGAGACTAGCATATACAACGTAAATACTAAAAGGTTAAAACTTGACAACTCAAACAAAACATTCTTATGGCATTGTCATCTTGGGCACATAAACGAGAAGCGCATATCTAGACTCCATAAGGATGGTTATCTAGACTCTTTTGATTTTGAATCATTAGAGACATGTGAGGCATGTTTATTAGTGAAGATGACCAAAACTCCTTTCACTGGACATAGTGAGAGAGCTAGTGATCTGCTAGGGCTCATACATACTGATGTATGTGGACCTTTTAGATCAAATGCTAGAGGAGGCTATCAATACTTCATTACCTTCACTGATGACCTCAGTAGGTATGGCTATGTATATCTTATGAAACACAAGTCAGAAACTCTTGAAATGTTCAAGACTTTCATGAATGAAGTAGAGAAGCAACTTGGTAAGAGTATTAAAGAACTCCGTTCAGATCGAGGTGACAAATACTTAAGCCAAGAGTTTGAGGACCTTCTGAGAGACCGTGGTATTGTATCACAATGGACTCTACCTGGTACACCACAACATAATGGTGTGTCAGAAAGAAGGAATCGTACATTATTAGACATGGTACGATCAATGATGAGTTCAACCGAACTTCCAATATTGTTCTGGGGATATGCTCTTGAAACTGCAGCGTTTACACTTAACCGTGTACCTTCCAAATCGGTTCAAAAGACACCATATGAGATATGGAATGAGAATCGTCCCAATTTGTCTATGCTAAAGATTTGGGGATGTGAAGCTTATGTTAGGAAACAATTTCCTGAAAAGCTTGGACCCAAATCGGAAAAATGCTATTTTGTTGGATACCCCAAGGAAACTCGGGGATACTACTTCTACACACCAACTGACAACAAAGTGTTTGTTGCTAGGACTACTGTATTTCTTGAAAAGGAATTTATTTCTAAAGGAATTAGTGGGAGGAATGTAGAGCTCGAACAAGTTCGAGACCAACAAGAAAGTAGAGAACCTGAGAAGGTACATAAGGAACATGAAGACTCACAAGTTGTTGTGGAATTTCAAGTTCCAAATGTAACACAGGAACCTCGTAGGTCTAGTAGGACATGACTTGAGCCTGAGAGATTTGGATTTCTCATGACTCAAGACAGTGACAAATTGGGCATAGCAGATGAGCCAACTTCCTATCTAGAATATACTAAGGGACCAGAATCTGAGAAATGGCTCGAAGCCATGAGATCTGAGATGGAATCCACATACACCAACAAGGTATGGACCTTGGTGGATCCACCCGAAGGGGTAAGACCCATAGGGTGCAAGTGGGTCTTCAAGAAGAAGACTGACATGGATGGAAATGTTCAAACATATAAAGGTAGATTGGTTGTGAAAGGATTCTGTCAAATTCAAGGTGTTGATTATGACGAGACCTTCTCACCAGTTGCCATGGTTAAATCCATCAGGATCATGCTTGCCATTGCAGCTTATCATGACTATGAGATTTGGCAGATGGATGTTAAAACAACATTCCTTAATGGGAATTTACTTGAGGATGTGTACATGACACAACCTGAGGGTTTTATCGATCCAAAGGAAGCCAATAAAGTTTGTAAGCTACATGAAGCAAGCATCTCAGAGCTAGAATCTACGTTTTGATGAGGTAGTCAAAAGGTTTGGCTTTAGTCAAAATGAAGATGAACCTTGTGTTTACAAAATGGTTAGTGGGAGCACAGTCGTATTTCTCATATTGTATGTGGATGACATACTATTAATGGGAAATGACATCCCTACTCTTAAGTCAGTAAAAGGTTGGCTAGGGAAGACTTTCTCTATGAAGGATTTAGGCAAAGAATCCTATATACTAGGGATCATGATCTATTGAGATAGATCTAGAAGGCTTCTAGGCCTAAGCCAGAGCACATACATTAACAAGGTGCTAAAGAGGTTTGGCATGGAGGGTTCTAAGAGAGGTAACTTGCCCATGTCCCATGGGGTTACAATCTCTAAAGCCCAGTGTCCTAGTTCATGTGATGAACGGGCGCACATGAGTAAGATTCCATATGCATCAGCAATTGGATCTATCATGTATGTAATGTTATGTACTCGTCCTGATGTGTTGTATGCTTTGAGCATGACGAGCCGGTATCAGTCAGATCCAGGTGAATGTCACTGGACAACCGTAAAGAACATCCTAAAGTACTTGAGAAGGACTAAGGATAAATTCTTGGTATACGGTGGTGAGGAAGAGCTCGTGGTAAAGGGTTACACCGATGCTAGCTTCCAATCTGACAAAGATGACTACAGATTGCAATCTGGATTTGTGTTTTGCCTGAACAACGGAGATGTGAGCTGGAAGAGTTCCAAGTAAGAGACGGTTGCGGATTCTACAACAAAGGCCGAATATATTGCCACATATAATGCTACAAAGGAAGCTGTGTAGATCAAGAAGTTCATTTCTGAACTTGGAGTGGTTCCAAGCGCTGGTGATGCAATTGAGTTGTTTTGCGACAACAATGGAGCAATTGCACAAGCTAAAGAACCAAGATCGCACCAACGTTCCAAACATATTCTACGGCGGTTCCATATCATACGAGAGATCGTACAACGAGGAGATGTGAAGATTTGCAGAGTACCTACAGAAAGCAATGTGGCTGACCCGCTCACAAAAGCACTTTCACAGCAGAAACATGACGGACATGTTCGATCACTTGGATTGAGATTCATGAGTGATTGGGTATAAGTGCAAGTGAGAATTTGTAGGTATGTATGCCTATAGAGACTATCATTCGATGATTGTAATGGGATACTATGTAAACGATTTGTAATACTACATTGATCATATCAATAAAGGCAAGTTTCCAATCTATATGTTTGTGTTTTATATGACCATAAAACTTATAGATGTCTATAGAATGATATACTCAATGACATATGTCTTCGGGTTGATGACCTGAATAGTGAGATCATATGTATGCTAAGAGTATGTATTCTTGTTTTGTCCCTAATCAGTTGCTATTGTGGAAATATCCATAAACATCAATAACACATAAGATTAGAATGTATGTTGGTTGATGGAAGAATCTCATTATCCATGATATGGAGATATCAAACCAAATACATAGATACTTGTTAGAGAACAGTGTATCAGATAGACCCACCTTGAGAGTGACACATGGATACCATGATTGGTAGTTAGAGTCACATCTCATAAAGATGGTGGTGATTGTGGTTCTTAGACCTGAAATCACTACACTTATCACATGTTGTTCGGTGTACTTTGACATCATCCACTGTGGTCCTGAATAAGGATTGCCATAAAGATGGTGCTTGGGTGCACTGTGACACATGGGGATGACTGTGAGTGATGTAGATGGAATTCGTCCTTCCTACGGGAGTTTGATATTCCGGCCACTTGATAAGCGAGACTGAGAAATGCATGGCCATGCTGATATGAGTCAATATGTGATATTGAGCTTACATAGGATTGAACATTAAAAAGGATAACAATTCCATGACTCGAGTTCAATCCGGATATCAGCGACAAAGGAACTGTACAATCACTATAACACCAGTCATGAATGATAGGTTAAGTTGTTCTCCAACTTCTCCAATTACTTGGGTAGCAATGAAGTCTTGCTAGATACCAATCATTGCATGTGAAATCATAATATGATTATGGATATTACTGCCAACGTAATTTGGAGCCTACCATGTCACACACATAGGATGTGTTGGAATAGGAGTATAATTGTGGATTTGATTAGAATTGCTCTGAATCACATTGATTACTAAATGTTTATGTAATGGATTAGAATAATATTGGAGTGACTGGCTCTAAGTGCAAGTAGGAGTCTGTTGGTATATGTATGCCCGTAGAGCCATCCCAAGCAATTGCATGGAGTCGGATATTAATTAATCAATTAATGCAATTATTTGGTTAATTAATGAATTCCAGAATATTCTAATTAATCCACGAGCATTTTAATTAACGCAACGTTTCTATTTACCGATGGGTTTAGGAAACCCTATTTCCCTTCATATCCTTTTTAAAGGAGGATTGACGGCCGATATCTATATAATATAGATAGAAGCTTTTCAGTTTACGCTCACACACGTAAACCCTAGCCGTCATCGTCCTTAGGAGAGAAAGGAGAGAAACGTGTCGCTAGCATGCCGCCGCAGAGACATGACTCCTTCCTGCTGGCTTGGGAAGCGCGACGTGGAGTTCCGTCCATCCGCGTGGATGAAGTAGAGATGCATATGCATTGACGCCTGCGTTCAGAGGACGTCAACGACCACTTGTACGTGCTATGAGCGGCGTACATCACTGCCGCAAAGGAGCGCCGCCATATCAACCTGCGACAGCGAACGGGAGAGAAGTTCCATCCACGTAGGTCAGAAGTGTTGCACCGTCGTGTAACGGGACATCGCCGGACTTGCTCCGCGATAAGGTATATCCCGCAAACACTCCTTCCAAATACGTTGTTGTCGAGGAGATCTTGTTTCGGGTTGCGTGGATTTTATTGCTTCCGCCGCGCATGTTTTCTCCACAAAACCCAACATGAAGATCCAAGAAGAGTAGAAAATTCCTTGTAGGCAGAAGACTTGTTCTAGAGTGGGTATGACCTTAGAAGAAGGCAGAAGACTCTTACAAAGTGGGTAAGTCCTTGGTAAGGTGGAAGACTATTGGTGCTTGTATGGGTAAGCCCTTTGGTGGTCTTGTGTTGTAACTCTTATTGGTGAATATATAGATAAAAGCACTTGTAAAGTCTTAGAAGATGACCTCCCTAGGTAGTGGATTGACTCTCTCCTAGTTTGGAGAGTGGAACCACTCTACATGACCTTGTCAAGTGCTTGCTATCAATTCCTCTCATCCTTACTATGCTTATTAGTTAGGACTTCAAATTGCACTTAAGTTACTAGTTTTAATTTGATATAATTTGAAGGTCTAATCTATCTTGTGAGAATTTTTGAAGCTCTATTCACCCCCCTCTAAAGCCCTAGATCTAACAAGTGGTATCAGATCTAAGGATCTTCTCTAAAAATCTCCCATAAGATGAGAATATGGGTGACAACCTACTTGGTTCTCTCAACCTAGAGGGAGACTTCTCCATGCGTCCTCTGGTCTTTGATGGCACCTACGTCCTCTATTGGAAGAGGCGTATGTAATTCTACATTCAAGGCATGAACTTTGACATGTAGAAGGTGATGGTGACACCTTACAAGGAGCCAACCAGAGCTATTGCAATGTGGAGTGAAGCTGCACTTAAGGAAGCCCTAATCAATGCAAAAGCCATAAGCATCCTCTATGCAACCCTTACCCCAACGATGTTCAATCGGATCTCATCGTAGGACACTGCATATGATACTTGGGACAAATTATGTATCACCTATGAAGGCACAAAACAAGTCAAGGAGGCCAAGATCTATATGTTGAACAACCTTCTAGAGAACTTCAAGATGGATAAGAAAGAAGGGATTGTGGAGATGTAGTCAAGACTCAATGTCATCATCAATGGGCTGGCTGCATTGGGAAACACTTTGGATAGAGGTGTAATCAACTCCAAGATATTGAGGACTAGATGGAAGTCAAAGGTCACCTCCATTGAATAAGTGAGGAACCTTAGTGACATCCCAACCGAAGATCTCATTGGCAACCTCCAAGCCAATGAGCCAAGGCTTGAAAAATAAGAAGAAGAAGCCAAGCAAGAAGAGAAGGAAGCCATGAAGATCAAAGATAGTGCTTTCAAAGCACAAGTGGAGGCGGTCATACTTCAACAACAACTTGCTTGCCAGACTTCTCCTTCCTCCTATAGTGAAGATGATGGCCCAAGTGAGCATGAAGCAAATTACATCAAGGGCAAACACTTCAAGGGAAAGCAAACCTCCTCATCCTCTACTCCTAGATGCTACAAGTGTGGACAAAAGGGACACTACAAGAGTGAATGTCCCAAGTCAAGAAAGTCACACCATAAGGGAGGATAAGAGAAGGAAGAGGAGTACAAGAAGGAGAGAAAGTACAAAAGGAAGGATAAGAAGGAAAAGAGACATAAGAATGCAGCTCATATAGCTTGGGAATCTTCACCTTTAAGTAGCTCAAGTTCTGAAGAAGATGGAGAGTACCACCTTGCACTCATGGCCTCTAATAGTGAAGAAATTGGTGAGATAAGTAAGGTAAGTGAGGTAAGTTTGCATGAGTTATCTAAGTAATTTATTATTGACATGCATATCCCTATCCATTCATCTTTTGCTAAATGTAAATCTAAAAGAAAATAGTTATGAAAAATCATTGATGATCTATATGCTAAACTTGAAATCCTTGAGCTGAATGAGATAACTAATCTTGAGAGTATTGATAATTTGTAAGGTAAATACCTTGATCTTGAGCTCCAATACAATGGAGTTGAAGTTGAGAATGATATCTACCTTAAGAACATTGAAAATCTTAAGGTAGAAAACCAAAATTGCCTAAAAGAGCTTGAAATGATTAAAATTGAAAATATTGAATTTAAGCTTCTTATTGATGCTCGTAGAGATGAAAGAGATATCCATCTTAAAGAAATCCAAATGCTTAAATTTTAAAATGCTAGGTTGCTTGGTCCAATTAATGATTTATCTTCTAGGCCTATATTGCCTAGTGTTGATGTTGCTTCCATTTCCCTTAAGAAGAATTCATATCTAACTAAAGCCCTTTGTCTTGAGGCTGATCTTGTTCATGCTAGGGATGACATTGCTAGCTTATATTTTACTATTGTTTCTCTAAATTATGATATTCATAGATTAAGAGCATCCCTACAGAAATTCCTCAAAGGGAAGAACTCCCTAAATGAAATCCTTGACCATTCTACCAAACAAAGTGGCACTAGTGGCTTGGGATTTGTAGGTGTAGCACCAAAGGGCAAGAGCAAAGCCAAAGGTAAGAAAAAGAGAAAGAAGACCTCTTTCTTTGTAGGAGAGTCTTCTGGCACTAAGAATCCTATGGTTTGTACTTATTGCAAATGTGATTATCATTACTCTACTTATTGTCCTTACAATCCTAAGGGGACCAACCCAAAGATGAAATGGGTCCCCAAGATGACTCTGGATCCTAAAGTTTAAGTTGGGAACTGATATTATCCTTTCTTGTAGGAAAAAGTAAGATGGATTGTTGATAGTGGTGCATTAAGCATATGATAGGTGATATAAGCCATTTCAACAACTTCACCAAAAAGAAAGGAGGTTCAGTCACCTTTGGGGACAATAAGAAGAATAAAGTAAAAGGTGTGTGTGATGTAGGTGAATCCTTATGTATCAAGAATGTTCTCTTTGTGGATTGTCTACATCACAATTTAATTAGTATTAGTCAATTATGTGACAATGGTTATATTGTGTTATTTACTTTCTTTGAATGCTTGATTCTAGATCCCCTCACCTACTAAGTTATATATAAGGGAACTATAAGCGATAATCTTTATGCTATTATTCTTGAATCTATTAAGCCTATTGTTGGTAGATGACTAGTATTCAACTTGAATGATATTTCTCTTTGGCATCATCGGCTTGGTCATGTAAATATGCATCAATTGAAGAAGTTGAGCAAAAATGACTTGGTTAAGGAAATTCCCAAATTGGATTTTGAAAAGGATGAGGAATGCCAACCTTGTACCCAAGGAAAGCAAGATAAGTCCTCCTTCAAATCGAAAGGAATCATCGGTACCAAGATAGCTCTCGAGCTTCTTCACGTTGATCTATTTGGACCAATGAGAACTTAATCGCTTCGTGGTTCCAAGTATTGCCTTGTTATTATCGATGATTTCTTTAGAATACTTGGACCTTTTTTCTCATTTCTAAAAATGACACGCTTGATGTTTTCTCAAGATTTTGTAAATGATTTGAGAATGAAGCTTCTTGCCTCATCATTTCCATCTATAGTGATCATGGGGGAGAATTTGAAAATGAGCTTTTTGAATGTTTTTATCAAGAATCTGGTTATGTAGACAACTTCTCTTCACCTTGAACACCTCAAAAAAATGGGGTTGTAGAGAGGAAGAAAAATTCTTTACAGGAGATGGCTAGGACCATGCTTCTACAGTATGATACTCCAAAGAATTTTTGGGCTGAAGTTGTTAGTACCTCATATTTTGTGCAAAATTGAGTTTTTACTTATCCTTCTTTGAAGAAAACCCCCTATGAGCTATGGTGTGGTAAGAAGCCTTCTATCAAGTATTTCTATGTTTTTAGATGTCCTTGTTTTGTTTTGAATACAAAAGATTCTCTCGACAAGTTTGATCTGAAATCCTACAAGGCTTTCTTTCTTGGTTATAGCACTACTAGCAAGGCTTATAGAGTATTTAATGTTGATCTTACTAAAGTAGAAGAATCCATAAATGTTAAGTTTTGTTGAGACTAACCCCTCTATTCCCAAAGATATTGTTCCAAATGATGATGTTGTAGAAGAAGTAATTTCTATTCTTAAATAGCTCAACATCACCCAAAAGGAAAAAGAGGTGGTCACTCAAGAAGAAGAGAAAGATGAAGAGAAGAAGGATCCAACCTTCCAGTTTGTAAAGAATCATCCAAAAGAGATGATTTTAGGTGATCCATTTGAAAGAGTGAAGACGCGGGCTACATTCAACAAAGAACAAGCCAATAACGCCTTCATCTCATAACTCGAGCCGAAGAACGTCAAGGAAGCTCTTGGAGATGATGAGTGGATCCTAGCTATGCAAGAAGAGTTGGAGCAATTTGAAAAGAACAAACTTTGGACCCTAGTGCCAAGACCAAGTGATAGAAAGATCATTGGCACCAAATGGGTCTATCGTAACAAGCTTGATGAAAGTGGCAGAAGTGGTAAGGAAAAAAGAAAGGTTAGTGGCTCAAGGCTACAATCAATAGGAAGGCATAGATTTTAATGAAATATATGCACCTATAGCTAGACTTGAGTCCATTCTTATGTTGCTTGCCTTTGCTGGTTATAAAAACTTTCTTCTGTATCAAATGGATGTTAAAAGTGCATTTTTGAATGGTACAATTGAGGAGGAAGTGTATGTTGCACAACCTTCGGGCTTTGAACATGATAGTTTACTGTAAAAAGCTCTCTATGGACTCAAACAAGCACCTACAGCTTGGTATGAGAAATTTAAAAACTTTTTGTTAGATCATGGGTATATCATAGGCAAAGTGGATTCTACCTTATTTCTAAAGCACACTTCTAACAATTTTCTTATCATACAAATATATGTTGATGATATCATTTTTGGCGGAACTAACCTTGATCTTTGCAAAGAATTTAGTGATCTTATGCAGAGTGAATTCGAGATGAGTATGATGGGTGATCTCACGTTCTTCCTTGGATTTCAAATCAAGAAAACAAAATATGGGAACTTTATCAACCAAGGCAAGTATATAAGTGAACTACTCAAATGCTTAGGGATGGAGAATACCAAGCCAATGGACACACCCATGTCAAACACTGTTAAACTTGACAAAGATGAAGAAGATGAGAAGGTAGATGAGAAGCTCCATAGAGGTATGATTGGAAGTTTACTTTACTTATCTACCTCTAGACCTGATATAATGTTTAGTGTTGGGTTATGTGCTCGCTTTCAATCAAATCCTAAGAAATCACATCTTATAGTTGTTAAGCGGATTTTAAGGTACTTGGCCAAAATCCAAAATTTTGGACTATGGTATCCCAAGTCAAGGAACTTTACTCTTACTGCTTATAGTGATACAGATTATGCAGGGTGCTTGATTGATAAAAAGTGCACAAGTGGAACTTGCTTTCTCCTAGGACCATGCTTGGTGTCTTGGTTCTCCAAGAAATAGAGCAAAGTGGAATTATCACCCACTGAGTCTGAATACATTGCAGTTGGGAGTTGTTGTTCCCAGGTCCTATGGATGAAGCAAATGCTCCAAGACTTTAGCATTCATTTTGATATTTTTCCTATCTATTGTGATAATACTAGTGTAATTAACTTGTCATATAATCCTATCTTGCATAGTAGATCTAAACATATATAGGTTTTATATCATTTTCACTATGATCCATTGCCAAGAAGGATATTTGTATCAGGCATGTGGATTCGGAAAATCAGTTGGTGGACATTTTCACTAAACATCTAGATAGAGAGTAATTTAACTTTATTAGATCTAAACTACTTATAATTGCTTTGAATGAATCTGATATGCCTTCTAGATAGTAGTCATATATCCTATATGTTTTACCTCTACTTTGTTCACCTTCGCTTGCTAACATGTTAAGAATCCATTTTTGATGTTCATTTTGCCTTATTTTTATCTTATTTTTGGGTATTTTTCACAAACGCATGTTTTACCACAAAATAGTACCCAATGATGAATGATATGTGCCCAAGTATGTTCAAAATACATAATGGACTTGAAAAATAAATTTAATTAGCACTCTAATGGATAGAAATTAGGTTTTATAAGTTTAGGTCAGGTTGACCATCGGTCGGGTTGCCAACTCGACCGATCGGAGGTCGAGAGCTTTTTTAAAGAGCCTATCAGTTGAGTTTCTGAGTTCACAGAACTTGACTGATGACTGGGCTGGAGTAAATTTAAGATAGGTTCGGCCGACTAATCTCCCTTTCAACTAGAGAAAAGTCGACCAATCTGACCTCCATCTCCCCTAAGCTCTCTAACCTAGCCCTAACCTTCCTCTCCCTAGCCCTAGTTCGACCTAGCTTGACCTTCCTTGACCTTCCCCCTTGCTAACCTAGGTCTGTGGATGAGTTTTGGTGGTGAGTCTTTAGCTTTTTCTCTCCCCTTCCTCTCCATTTTCATCTCTATGACATCCAATAGGAGGAAGAGGGCTGCCCCAGCTAATGCACCTTCATCTTCATCTAACTCCCACTTGATTCCGTTTGATGACACTTTCTTTGTCTCAAATGAGGCTCTAAATAGGTATAAGGAGCTCCTTCCTAGAAACATTTTCCCTTTTTGTGCCCTATTTGAGCCTAGACCATGAAGACAAGAGTTCATAGATCAAGTAGCAGAGTTGATTTATTATCACCATCTCTCTAGCTTGGGTGTTGAATGCACTTGCTATAACAATTCCATCACTGACATGAAAGTAGTTCACGAATTCTATGATAATTTGCATTGGAATTATGGCACCCTCATACCCCTGCCTGATACTCAAGTAGTATTCACATCCATGATAGTCCGAAAGAGATTTCAAGTCTCTGAGGATGCCCTGAACATCTTCTTTTTAGGTACCGAAGTGACTGACACCTGGCATAAGCACTACCCAGAGTACTTTGACTTAGTTGAGCCTAAGGCCTTCTACAAGAAATATGATCTTACTCTCCTTGATATTCATAAGTTCTTGAAGAAGCCTCGATTCCCATATAGGAATAAGTGCGTCCTTCCCTCCTCTGCCTTGGGCCACAAAAGACACATCCTCATCCTAGTTGTTAATTGCAATATTCACCCGAAGAAGATTCAAACTGAAATTGCAGAAAATACTACGGTGATCATGCATTGTCTCTTGAAGAACATCAGAGTCAAGTGGTCAAGATATGTTCTCCATCATATGACCTACTTTGACTCAGGCAAGAACACTCGTAGAACCCACCCACCCTACCCAGCCCTGATCAGTAGTCTGTTCCAGCTTGCCACTGGAAAATCTCTTTTCCACGACCTTCATTTCAAACTTGCCTAAAAAGGAGTTTGTATCAGTGAGACCACTCTTCATAAGGCTGTGCCTATCCTATACTCTACCACATATGGTGTCTCTACCTCTACCTCTACCCATTCACCTCGACCACCTCAGTCTTCCCGACCTACATGTGCCTCGTTCCATGTGTCCAATAAAACCCTTATGGGCTACATGATGCATCAACATGCATACAACCTTCAGGTTCAGGAGCAACTACATTAGGACCTTTATTCCATCATGTCCAACTTGAACATATCATGTGCACACCCCTACCCAGCATACCAACCCTACCCAGGAGGTGACTATGCATCCTATGCATATGATCACTTTTACCCTGTCCCTCCACCTACATCTTCTGTTGCTACACCCTCTGTTGTTGGTGGATCTACTCCTGGTGTGCTACCTCAGACTGCTAGCCCCTTGGCCACTTTGCTTGCTAGCCTTGGTAGTTCTGCTCCTTCCTTCCCACATGCCAATGAGCTCCATGCTATTGGTATGTCTTGGGATGAGCAGAATGCATGTTGGCCCGGTCGAGGTTTTGGTTCTCTTGCTGATGAGAAAATGCTAGACCAGGTTGATGAGGAGGTTGATGCTGACGAGGAGGTTGTTGGTGATGATGATGATGATGATGATGATGGTGAGGCATCTGAGGATGATGGATCCGATGGTTTTGTTGGTGCCTCTGGTGATGAAGGTGATGTTGTTCTCTCTACTACACTTTCAGATAGAGATGACGACTACGAGCCTGATGCTTCTGATGTTGAAGATGATGATGTTGTGGACATAGATAGCTTAGATATTTAGTTGTTCTAGTTTTTAGTATAGATGTTGATCATATATATCTTTCTAGGCTATTTTATATTACAAACATCTGGGCACATGTTCTGAGCTATACTATTTTATCATCTATCTTTCATCGTTATAGCTTGTTGCAACTATTTTCTGGGAACTTGCTTTCTGGGTTGTAATCTTAATCTTTTATTCACTTACTCTTTGATTTACTTTATCTCATGAGTTGGTGCCATGTTTTACCATATTTTGATTGTGACTTAGATTGCTTGTTTCTCTCATCTCTGTTTGGTGTATGTTTTGAGATTGCATGTTATATATGTATGTTTTTATTGTGCTTGGAGAAGACCTATTTCTGCACTCTTATACCCCCCTTCCTTTTTTGATAATGTCAAAAGGGGGAGAGAAGTTCAATGTTTTGAAGCTCAACCATATTGTTTTTACTGCCTATGTGATCCTTTTCTTGTTCATTATATGATTTATCATGTGACTTGCTAAAGGACCACATAGTATATATATGTCATGTTGCTTTGTGTATATAGACTAACCATGCATGTTATAGTAAGCATAGATTGAGGGGGAGCAATTCACATTGTTCAAATATTGAATCCCCTCGCTATTCACAAGACAAAGGTATAACATCAATGTCCTTTAGAATATGCTTGAGGAATGGTTTGTCATTGTCAAAAAGGGGGAGAATGTTGACTTGAAAGTTATACATTGCCCATATTTTGATAATGACTTAACCATTCTATTCCTATGTATCTAATATGTTTTGTTCAACATTGATTTCAAGCTTTAGGTACATGTAAATGATCAAATTATACAAGCCCTAGCTTGTTCAAGTTCAAGTCAAATGCAATGCAAGTGTGATTTTTGGGAAATCACTCCAAATGACCTTAGATGATTTATTTAATCACTTGTATTGATGATATGACTAGTAACTAAGATGAGAAAAAAAAACAGGGACACTTAATTCCAAGTTTTAATCACTCAAATGTCAATTTAGAAAATTTGCCACAGGTTGTTCATCGGTTGAGTTGGAAACTCAACCGATCCTATGATGGATTTTCTAAAGATGACCAATCAGTCAAGTTGCACACTCACAGAACTCGACCGACTGACTAACTGAGTAAAACTAATTTTAGCTCATCGGTCGAGTTTCCCAGAACAAACTCGACCAATAGTTTGAAAATTGTCTTTACCATTTAGTGGATCGGTCGAGTTACCTTTATTGAAACTTGACTGGATGTACTGTATTGAAAATGTAGAAAAAGTGATTATAACCGTTGGTGAGTTGTTTTGGGTAAAACTAGATCTGTTGCATCTTGGAAAATGACTATATTTCGACTCTAAGTGATCCCACACTCAAGGGAACACCCCCAGTTGTAAATAGGACCCCTTGGAGTTCATTTCAAGTTTGCTCATTCATGCTATTCTAAGTCCTTGCTATAGTTGAATGTGTTGCAACTCCTTGAGCCCCTTTCTCTCTCTAGTTTACACTTCATTTTGTGATTATTATTGAGATAGGACTTTTGTAAGAGATCTACTTCCTTGTGCTTGTAAAGCCCTCATCTACTTTATCTTCCCTACCCCTTTCCTCCATGAAACAAAGGTGAAGCAAGCTACTCTGAGTGAAGGTAAAGCTATTTTTATTCTTCTTCAAGCTTGAAGAAGAGGTGAAGATCTTCTCCAGGTGAAGGAGAAGGCAAAGGCTAAAGATTCAAGGAGAGTAGAAAAGTCCTTGAAGGTGGAAGACTTGTGCTAGAGTGGGTAAGACCTTGGAAAAAGGTTGAAGACTCTTGCAAATTGGGTAAGTCCTTGGTAAGATGGAAGACTCTTAGTGCTTGGATGCGTAAGTCCTTTGGTGGTCTTGTGTTGTAACTCTTATTGGTGAATATATAGAGAAAATCACTTACAAAGTCCTAGAGGATGACCTCTCTAGGAAGTGGACTGACTCTCCCCTAGTTTGGAGAGTGGAACCACTCTACATGACCTTGTCAAGTGCTTGCTATCAATTCCTCTCATCCTTGCTATGCTTGTTAGTTTGGGGCTTCAAATTGCACTTAAGTTATTGGTTTTAATTTGATATAACTTGAAGGTATAATATATCTTGTGAGAATTTTTGAAGCTCTATTCAACCCCCCCAGGGCCCTAGATCCAACATTAATTTCTTAAATAGTGTGCTGGTCTTTGTTTATTCCAATGGGGTAATATGAAAGGTTATAGGAGGTTTGAACATTTTGTTTGTCTTTCATTTTTCAAATTACATATTGGTCTTTGTCCTACTACACATGAAAGGTCACGGGAAGGGTTTGCATTCATTTTTTACCTTTAGTATTATAAATTACTAATCATGCCTTATCTATTCAATAAAGTTGTGGTGCCATCGTAGTGGGAGTTGGATCCTAGTGGTTGATGTGCGTATTTCATATCTACTTTTTGCACACATTCACACACGAATTTAGTTCATTTTGCCTCCCATTTAGCCTCTAATTATATTTAACTTGTCATATTTTAGTTATTTTACTTGTTGCATGATGTTGATCACAAGAACATGTTAAAAATGACAAATTGAAGATAGTCCAACCCAAATCTGACCTCCGTTGGACCTCCATTTGATTTGTAGCAGATTCAGAGTTAATCCTGAAGAAACAACATTGAACATGACGTGTTTTTATTTAGACATGACGTGTAATTTTATAGAAAAAGCTCACGTAACAAAGAACACACAGTGTGTTATTTAACATATAGGCATGTAAGTTTCTAGTGACCTCAATGATCAAACTACATAGAAGACGACACTCGTGTCCTTATTAAGACACAACGTATCCTCACAATCCAAAGGCCGACTTCATCTTACTACTAATGCACACAGCCATGTGTTTAATAGCGCACGGCGTGTGCTATCTTCTCAGACCGACTCCAGTAATAGCTATATGATGTGTTCCTAGTGGATACATGTTGTGTACTTATCGCAGATGTAGTTCAACAGTCGGTTACATGACGGCACGCGGCGTGTCTCCACAAAGACATGTTGTGTCTTCTTCAGTTTTATGCACATTTCAGTAGTAACTGCCCCTCGTTTTATAAGCAACCAACTATTTGGGCGGTTATCACTTGCCATTTGAAACATTTTTCACCCAACATAAGGTCCAAAGCAAAAGGAGGGCAATTTTGGGGTGGAGGAAGAGGTTTCTTAAGAAAGAACCTCCATTCTTCACCATTTTTTCTCCAAAAGGTGCAGCATGGCTTTTCTCCTCATTCAAGCTTCTTAGGAGGGAGGATTGTTTGTGTTGAAGTATCTACAAGGTGGAATTTCATCCTCTATCCAGAGTGCTACTCCCCCTCACCTACACCTCTGGTTCCTTTAGCTTTTTCTTCTCTTAGTTATGCAAAACTCTGAAAATTCTGCTACGTGCTTGTGTTTCTCCATTATGTACGAGTATAACCTTATTCATGGGCACGTGAGAGTAACTCTCATACCATTCTCATGTGAACTCGAAATTTATATTGAATTCTAGTTAATTTGCTTCTCCTTGGATGCCTATGGTGTTTATTAGCTTGTATGCTTGGCTGACCACTTTTTATACATGTTTTATGCTTCTTTGTGTTTCAGGAGAATGTATGAGGTAGTAGGGAGTAGGATCCATGGAAATGTGCTCTTGACCATGGGAGTAGCTAGAGAATGTTGAGGGTTTATGGTTGTGGTTAAAACTAAGCATAGACACAGGAGTATTATGCGAAGTTGAGAACCATCTCACGTCACCGGGAGGTGCATGATGATGACTACCTCCTTGTGGATTGATGACATGCTTTAATTTTGTGGTTACATAAGATGTGATGGTGTGGTTGTGAAATTCAATGTCCAAGTCTCTAAAATTTTGAATTCAACCTTTAATTTAAGCTCTTTTGTTGTTACTCACATTTTAGCCTTTTGCAACCAAACTCAACCCTTGTAATTTGACTTAGATTAATGAAGGTTAACAATTTTGTGCCTAGCTAACCTAGATCCTTGTGTTCGACACTCGAATAAAATTGACCTAGTATACTTGCGGGTGATTGACAAGTTGAGATTCTTTTTAAACTCCAAAAAGTTTTTGGCATTGTTGTCAGGGAGCTACGGTAATTTTACTTAGAGTAAAAGAGTTAACAAGTACTTCAGACTAAGTCATCATTTTCATATCCCATATCGTGGTACCTCTTTGCTTTTGTGATTCTCACTCAATTTTTTCTTTTTAGGTTGCATATGTTGCTCTAAGAGGGGTCTACAAACATCAATTTTCCTAGACTCAGAAATAGAGTGATCCTTTAGTAGCCATAGGAGAGAGGAGGAGTGATAACTTCTCAAGTTTGGAGGGATCACCACCTTCACCTGATCCTCTTCAAGAACAAGAGATGGAGGACAACTGTACGCTAAAATATTTCATTGTGCCGACTACCATCATGTGGAGCCATAGATCATCCTGCCATTGAAGTCAATAACTTCTTTATTAGTCCTACAATCATGCAGATGATCCAACATAATTGGTTTGGAGGAACTCCTATGGAAGATCCAAATCTTTACATAGAGGATTTTTTGTAGTACATGAACACCTCCGAGATCAATGGTGTTCCAGCTGAAGGAGTATGCTGGTGTGATCTTCTCAAGGTCACACACTAGCCAGCTAAGTGGTGACTAGATGCAACCCTAAGGGAAAACACTCAGATATCTCAAAATTTATATATGAACCTAATCCAACGCACAGGCTCAACTAATCACACGTACCCACCAGTGCACGAGGTCGTGTTATAGTATAGGCAAGTGGCAAGATTAAGGTCGATCCTCAGGAAAAGAGGGGGCACTAGAGCTAGGTTAATGTTAGCTATGTTCCTAAAGAAGAGTCTAGGTTTTGAGGGTTTAAAGTTGGTTTTGATTGATTACACTATGATTGAAAGCAAGAAACAACAAGAAAGAAAATAGGTTAACAAAATCCCTAGATTACTCTAAGCAAGTTAAGACTAAGAAACTAAGCAAGACCAGAAACTAAGTTAGAACAAGGAGTTACACTACACTAGCAAGTCAAATTATCAACTAAGAGGCAAGCTAAGCAATAAGACAAGCAAGAGCCTAAGTTATCACTAGCTAACTAAATTAACATAAGCAAGCTCAAAGGAGCCCTAACTACTCAAACAAGAACTAACTATCAAGAACTAAACAATTAGCTAAGAATTAACAAAGGCAATTATCTAAGCTAGCATTAACAAGCTAAGGAGGCAAGAGTGGATTTTAAGCAATAAGATGGATAGGTGGGCCAATTGGGAATGAAACTTGATATTAGTTGGGGGAGGGGTAACATCGCATGCAATGATCATATTTCAATCTATATTACCAAACCAAACAATAAGGCAAGTGTTGTTGGAATATACCCTATGCTACTAGTTGGAGAACTAGGGCTAGGTGTAATTCTAATAGGACTTGGCAAGTCTAGGTTTCTTGGGTAAGTGGTATTAGGGCAATTGAGAGACAAGTGTAGGAATGGGAGTAGACATGAGGGTTTTTTACCTCATGTTACTTTCCATCTAGCCTTTAGGAAACTCTAGGTATGTGGGGTCCGACTCATAAAAATAGGATTAACTAAAGCGGAAGCAAATAATTAGCAGCGGAATTATTGAAAATCACAAAATTTTAAAACTTTTTATAAAGAGAATCTACAAACTGTGAAACTCTTTTATAAAGAAACAAGATAAGATATTTACAAACTGTTTCTCCATTACATCTCTGTAATATCACATCTCGAGAGTCACAACATCAACTTCCATGTTAACTGTACAAGGCAAGATACAAAAATCTCGAGGCATTACACCAAAATCTCATATTCATATTAAACATATACTGACTCCTAGGACCTGAGAGTACAGAGACGAAACATAGGACATTCTATCTACACGACTTGACAAATAGTGTTTCCACCTGAGGATCACTGTTGTCCCTGATGTTGTTGCTGCTGTTGTTGTTGTTGCTCACCCACTGATGGATCCCTTCGTCCTCGGCGTCTACCTAAAAAGTCGAATCCCACGGGGGTGAGACAATTGAATAATTGTCCCAGCGAGAGTTATAACTCTCCGCAAAAAGCATTGTTATTGCAATAATGGAATAACATTGAGTAGTAGAACTATAAATATACAACAGCAGGCAAAACATTGATTAAGTTAAGTAGAATAGTATTTCATAAGCAATTATTTCAATTATAACTTGATTGGATGACAAGACATATATCAATAAGGAATATGAAGGACATGTATACTAGTTATTCAACTAGAGCACTATAAATAGTGTAACATCAATCATTGTTTCGCTTAGTTCAACCTAAGCAATTATGCTATACAGATGATTACATTTTTCAAACATATTTATGCCCTGAGGAGATGAGTACACCTCTCATACTCCAACCGACCATTATGAAATCGCAATCGGTACCATACATAGGTCATCAGAAGAGCCGGATTCCTATGACTTCATCCTCCTCAGTCAGTATGAGGAACAACATGTAGGACATCTTGTGTCTCTGCCATAATAGCTTTCCAGGGTATTCTGGCAACTTCGCTATTAGAGTTACAGTGGCGTGATGTACTCTCTTAGCCATCGAGGGATTTCTTGTTTATCTCTCATCGATGCGGCATTAACAACATCATCGGGAGATTAATGTTACATCATCCCGACATAAACATATAATGAAGGATTGAGAGATTTGATGTTTATCTCACATCAATTCCTTCATTAGGACGTAAGGATATTCACGTCCATAACCCCCACATACTCAAAAGTATGCTCTCCAGGAGTTCCCTTAGGAAAACCTATTTCACCATCATTTAACTTCTGACAATGATGGATCTATGGTCAGGGCTCTACATGATATCATTATAATTGATTATTTAAGTACATTATAGCATATTTTATCATCAGGCATGTTTTCAAACATAGACCAATAAAACAATTGCTATGAGAAAAGAGTACTAATTGTATCAAGTTCATATCATATATTATTAACATTGGGATATCAATCCCTAACCATCTCATCATTGTGATTCAGGAATATGGGTGTTCAAACCCTTAGATCATCAAAATGCTTGTTATCAAGTAACATATTGCCATCAAGTCATTTAACAACATGACCTTGATGGGAGCAATGCAGATATTTCTCATGGCTCATACAGCCTATCTATCTCATATGTTACCTCTTACTAGGCAACATAACATTTCATTACTTTCAAAACTTATAAAGTACTCTCAATGAGTATGGCATCATAACCCTTACCTGGCTATGTTCACTTCTTTATAAAGACCTGCATGGTTAACATTACTGATAACATGCACATTGTAACTATATCAACACAATACAAGTTCTTTCCAAATTAAATATAGAATACCACGGCCGTGCTATCTTGCACGGTCGTGCAAGAGTAATCCACCATGGTCGTGCTTCATTACACGATCATGCCACAGAGGATTCACCACGACCGTGTCATATCACCACGACTGGTTTCTAGGGTTAGGTTTCCTTTTTAATTTAATTAGGGTTATTCAACCCCTTTAACTTATAAAGGCATAATGATTACTCATTCCATAATCAAGTATAGAGTGTCATGCTTAAAATCATAACCTAAATTAGGGTTTACTATTCACACCATGACATTTCCCTAGATTAGGGTTTACTATTCACATTACATCATAGTACCCTAGATTAGGGTTTACTATTCACATTACAATGAATTAAGATCATACCATCATCATGTGTGAGGATTACTTCCATTAATGCACTCTCATTAGATTAATATTCATTAACCATCATAATTAGGGTTTTCATGATCTCACTATGATGGATCATACCCTAATTAGATATATATATATATATATATATATACATGTTGGAAGTGTATTACTTAATTTCCATTCATATAAGGAGTCCTCTCTTCTCTTTCTATAAGATGATATTTACATCATCCTTGATTAGGTTAGGTCAAATCAACACTAACATCATGGGTTATGTCATTTCTATTGTGGTCATTAAGGTTCACTTGATCAAAGGGTATTAGTCACTCTATCCCATCAAGGGTACCTTGGTAATGTTCACCACTTGATCATGACATGCATTAATCAACTAATTACTTGACCCCTTAATCACTTTAGGTATCTATAAGGTTTAGGTTAATCAACCACTAAACCATCTTGACCACTAAGGCATCAAACGTTCTTAACCTTTTTAGACCTCAAATGGTCTTACACACAAACTCCCCAAATGGTCTTGGATGGACCTTGAAACCGTTTGGTGTTGTTGACCATTTGGTCTAGTTTGACTTTTGAAACTGTTTGGTAAAGTGCACACTCAAGACCGTTTGCCCAAGATGAGGTGAAGACTGTTTGGTTATGAAGACCGTTTGGCCAACTTTGACTTTGAAACCGCATGGACATAACTGATCTTAAAACCGCATGAGCACCAAATGGTTTGAGATCATTTGGACTCAAACGGTCTTGAGACCGTTTGGTCCAAACCATCTCAAAACCGCAAGGACCAAAAAGTGTCTCAACCACTTCAATTGAGTTAGGGTTTCCAATGTTGAACCCCTCAATCGATCATGCACTTGTTAGCCACTCATCAATTGAGTCAATTAGGTCAACCCTCAACTGATTTGACACTTAATTGACCCTCAATTGATCATCAATTAGGGCTTGGATCAATTGGATTTTGGAATCAATCACTCTTCAACATGTATCAACATGAGTCTAATTGATTTGAAACTATTGAACCATCATTCAATTTTTGGTCATGACCTGTCCCCAAACGGTCTTGGGATCATTTGGATGACCTCAAAACAGTATTGAGATCATTTTACCAAATCAACATCAAAAACTAACTCAACCCATGAAGGTTTGGCTCATTAGATTGATCATTAGGTCACGAATCAATTGTACATCAATTTGTTATCTTTAGATCTTCAATCACTTAACCATAGTCAACCCTAGACCTCCAAACGGTCTTGGGTGACCCCCAAACGGTCTTGGGATCGTTTGGATATCCTCCAAACGGTCTTGAGATCGTTTTCCCATTATGTCCTCAAAAACCAAGTCGTTCATTTAAGGTTTGAACCCTAAGTTTGGTCATCAAATCAACAATCAATTGCTCATCAACTTGATATCATTGGACCCTCAATTGGTCAACCCTACTTAACCCTAGACCTCCAAACTGTCTTGGGTGATCACCAAACGGTCTTGAGACCGTTTGGGTGATCCCCAAATGGTTTTGAAACCATTTGGGCCACTCAACCCAAACTTCAACTTAATTCAATTATTGAAATAAGCAATTAACCCGATTAGGGTTTAGATGGTTGATGTGCCTTCAATTGGTGATTTACTTGGAATTACTTGATGATTTTTGGTAGGTGATTAGTCCAAATTATTTACAACATACCTCCAAATGATCAACGCCTGGTCAACACATCCAAACAGTCTTGGACTGTTTGCTTTCATGCGGTTTGGTTGAAACTGTTTGCATTCAAACGGTTTGAAACCGTTTGCTCCCAAACGGTTTGGGAAACCGTTTGCAAAAGTTGGGAGACCGTTTGCTAAAGTTGCTTTTTGTATAAACATTGGTTTTAACTTCATCATCTTCTACCTCAAGAACAGGGGCTGTTCTTCACGGAAACACTTGCAAGAACACACAAAGGCGTCTAAAGAAGAAGAATAAGCAACGTTTCTAAGAAAGAAGGATGCAATAACAAAGATTAAGGGTTAGAATTATAAAACCCGCCTTTAGATATGATCTAGAGTTCCAAGCTTCGTACCTTTAATGGTGGATGAAGCTACAAAGGTTGTCCAAGGTCCGTTCTTCAAGTTTTGGATGGAGAAGAAGGCTAGAAAGAAGAATTGTGTGAAAAACACCAATAAACCAACCCTGTTTTATGATTCCCACCATGAATTCGAGGTAGATGGTGATCCATACTTACCAAACCAACTTGGTCGTCCTTACTCTTGCTCCAGAGATATCCTTTGGTCAGACAAGGCAAGAAGATGAGAAAAGAAACTAAGGGAAACATTCCCTTGCTTTGTCATTAAGGATGTTATATATATTTATGGGTATTTTCAAGGAAAGTGAAAAGAAAAAGGATTATCTTCTTTTATTTACCAACTAAAAACCACTAGATCTTCATCCATTCTATGGCCACGTTTCCACCTTCTATCCACATGAAAAAATCCTCTATTAACCAAAGTTTAAAGGAAAACATCATATAAGTTGTATATATACAAGGCCATGTGCTTAAATCTTGATTATTTAAATATCAAAATTATCTTTCCTTCTTGATCATTCAAATGAGGCACCCTCCTCATTTTCTTTACTATAATTGATGCCAAGAGTCATGAGAGATACTCTATAGGATACATTTTACATGTTGGACCCTAGGTTTTGGGTAATTTGCACATTACACCAAAACTAGGTTTTAAAGCACAAGGATTACTCTACAAGCTATATCTTGGTGCTCAAGCTTGTAGAAACCATACCACTACATCATATACATTATTATGATGTATCAAAATCAGAGGAACATCTTAACATGTGCAATTTGCAAGTTAACCCCTCAACTTGGGTATTTTGCACTTTAGTCCATTATTAACAAAACAATGTTTCAACATTATGCAAAAAGGACTGAAATTGAAATATAAGTTCCTCAAAAGCTTTAATTACATCTCAAAGGATTAACACAACCATCTAATAACTTAATTAAGCAAAACATCTAGGGTTAGTACATAACCCAGGTCAGGGATGTTACAAGGTAATTGCACTAATCACACTTACACTAGCTACTTAGATCTCACACCTACTTGTAGAAGAAGGAATATGTATGTAGGAACAAAGGGGGCTAACTAGGGATCCACTAATTGGACCTAGGAGTCATTCCCAAGATTTCCACATAAATTACATTTTCCCCTAGAAGCTAAGTGTCATCAAGCATCACAAAACAAGCAATCTATGTTTAAAAGCACAAACCACATGCAAGATAATGGGAAATGAGATAAAAGTAAGAGGAAATCATCAAAGAATGACATTATGTTCAATACAAGTTATTTCTCCCCAACATGGTATCAATGTCACATTTTAACCCCAAACAACCCACCACTAGAGGCTTAGCTAGACATTCTCATACAAAAGAGAAAAGAAATGAGAAGAATAGGGTAGGAATCCATGGAGCTCAGAGTAGCTTCGTCTTCTTCACCTCCTAGCTATTGTAGGTCGTGGCTCCTCCTCCATTATTGTCTTTATACTCATTTATTTTGAGTTATCATGTCACCATGGGCTATGTGGATAATGTGTTGGGTGGACAACTTTGATTGGTCCATCGGGGCAAGGTGCGACCAGGTGTCCAGCTGAATTGTCAACGTGGATTTTTTGGGGTCTCTTATTGGTCAAGATTTCTATAATTCATCACTAATTCTCTAGTTTTCATAAAATTACTAAGAAATACTCGTTGGAATTAGGGGGAAAAATCTACCTAATTAAATCTAATTCATAACCTAAATCTAACTATAATAAGAGTGTATAATTTAGGGTTTGAAATATACACATATTAATTAAAAATATTGAGTATTTGGATTTGATAATAGGTGATAAGAACCCTAACTTGGATCTAGGGTTTGGACTTTGACAAGTTGACTCACAACCAGAGGTATGTTTCATATCATTAATCAAATTGAGCAATTGATCTACTTTTCTCTCTCTTGATGTATGTTGCATTCTTCAATGGGTCACATTGAGATATTACTTTCTTTATCTCTCTCTTGAGCCTCTTTGATATATCTTATTATTGTAATTTCTCTTTCTTGACTTGATGACCTATTTGGTCTTATCTTTATTAATTTAAGTCCATGACATACTTGAACTATCTATAATTCTTGTTAGACCCAAAAATTATACTTTGCTTCATCATGAACTTTAATTATGGCATTAAACTAAATTGTTTCTCATTGTGAGATGAAACCCAAATATGCCCACTTTTCTAGTGGATGTTTCATATTGTCCATTATGCCATGGAAATCTTATAAATTCTAATTATGTGATTGTACTTTCACTTGCCTCTACATTTTGCATGTTTTGTGATTCAGTAGCCCTAGAGATGTATAAGTGCTTTTGTTTTATGGGGTTATGTGTCCTTTATATTTTGGGAGGGATGTTATGTGTTGCATGTCCAATTTTTTTGCTTATATATTAGGGATTTTGGTTATGTGCTTTACTCTTTCAGGTTATCATATATGTGCCCTAGCCACAATTTGTTTATTTATATTTCACTAGTGCTATGTTTATCTCACGAGCATGCAAGTTGATTGTTATTTTTGATGGGTTATGTGCCCTGAACTCTTTATGTGTGCTTTTCTGGCACATCTTATATTTTTATTAGTGACAAGTATAATCTTTGTTTATCATCTCATTGAATTTCATATTCTTTTGATATCCACTTGGTTGGTACTTTCCCTCTTGGATGGGAAGTCTTGTTATATCTAATGTCCTTTTTTTAATGTTGCTCAAATCCCTATTATTATGGTCAAATCAGATTTTTATGCTAATAATTTTCATCTTTGTCTTCTCTTGTGGGGTACCCATAGGTGGAGACCATGGAGGAGACTACCAAGGTTGACCTGGACTCGTACAAGTGTAGTTCATCCTTCTTGGAAGATAGATTTTATGTGGTTAGATAGCCCTCTACTGGTCATATGCTATACAACAGTTTTCTTATATATCACCCTCTATGATAAAGGTTTAATATAGAATCAAGTATTATAATACTTAGATCTTTTACCTTACACAACTATATTTGGTATCTTGAAACATACTTTTGAATAAATTTGAATACCACTCCTTTGTAAAATTTGGTTGTGTTTGACATATGAAATGTTTTCTTTTATTTGATTTAGTAAGTGAGTATATCCCCTCTTGGTTTCACTCCTTAAAAGTACTGTCAATACATAAAAATGAAATATTAATGACAAAGACCACCTTCTTGTCTTGTTCTTAAACTAAAAGTGACAAACAATTTTTCTCGTGGTTATTTGTGTGGTTAATAAAAACAAAAAATGTTTAATGGCACAAATAATATAATTTTTTGTCGTTAAAACTCTTATCCGACTTCATCAACTCAAGGCCAACACCTATACATACTATGAGTGTATATAAATGTAGTAATATATTATTTATACTTACACATTGTTTATTGTATGGTCACCAATGAGATGTTGATTAAACTAGCTGGAATGGGGAACTAATGGACTATTAGTGTAGGAAATGTGGCGCTAAGGACAACATCTAAAATCCTACTATCTAGGATCACCCACCTACCAAAACTCATTTCGTCATAACAAGCTATATTTGTCAAAGATATGAACATAGGAGACACCATTAGGCTGTCCAACGAGCTAATGAAATCCTATTTAGAGGAGGAGGATATAGAGAGAATCTAGCCCTCAAAACAGACATGTCCAAAGCCTTTGACATAATGGGATGGAATTTTATCAAGGCAACTCTGTAGAAAATAGGATTCAAGGATAGAGTGACCAATAAAATTGTGAACATAAGTTAGGGGAGCTTGGTTGTCCCTTTTAATTAATGGCCAATCCTCTGGATTCTTTATTTCCTATACGGGCATAAGGCAGGGGGGTCCTCTCTCATTGTTCCTTTTCATACCAGTGTTGGATCCTAGATGGGTGATTGGATGCTCTAGAGGGGGGTGAATAGAGCTGAATGCACTTAAACAAAATTCATTAGACCTTCAAGATATATCAAAAAATAAGGTTGCTAAATAGGAAGTTTGAGTGCAACTAAACATGCATAGCAAGGATGAGAGAGATTGAGCAAACACAAGTAGACAAAATATTTAGAGTGGTTCCACACTTCAAACTAGAAGTGAGTCAGTCCACTTATCTAGAGAGGTCAACCTCTAGGGTTTCTTAACCTTGAACCTTCATTATATTCATAAGAGATACAATACATGACCAAACAAAGGACTTACCTATCCAATACAAAGAGTCTTCAACCTTACCAAGGACTTACCCACTTTGTAAGGAGTCTTCCGCCTTCTTCCAAGGACTTACCTACTCTTACACAAGTCTTTAGCCTTTGAGGAATTACCCACTCTTCTTGGATCTTCAACCTTTGACTTCACCTTCACTCGGAGAAGCTTCCACCAAGGACTTACCCACTTGAGCAAGGAGTCTTCTGCCTTCACCAAGGGCTTACCCACTCTAGCTCCAAGTCTTCAGCCTTGATCTTCACCAAGAGACTCCTTCCCTTATTCTTCTTCACCTCTCTTAGCCAAGAGAGAGAACCTTCATCTTCATGGTTGAAAAGAGAGATAGGGAGGAGGTGGAAGTGAGAGCCTCACAAGATATACATGTAGGACTAGCTCTCTTATAGGTTTCCTACTCACTCTAATGAATGTACCAAGTGATTAAACTTAGAGCTAGAGAGAGGAGGCTGTAGGAAGCACTCAACTATAGAATAGGAACCTCACATAGAGTTTTGTATTGAATGCTCAACCTTGGAATGAAGCCCAAGGGGTCCTATATATAGTTGGGGATGCCCCTTAGCCTTTGGGAATACTTCAGAATAAAAACTAGCCATTTTGTGGCTTGCAACAGATATATTTTTACTTGTTGCAACTCCACAACGGCTAGAAACACTTTTCTGCACTTTTCCGTACAGTGCAATTAGTCGAGTTTCTATAAAGGTAACTCGATCGATCCCACTAAGAGATAAGACCAATTTAGGCCATCAGTCGAGTTTGTCCTAGGGTAACTCGACCGATTCACTTAAATCAGTTTTGGTCAGTAGAGGGATCGGTTGAGTTCTATGAAGTGTAAACTCGACCGATCAAAAGTCATTTTCAAGATCCAATCAGGATCAGTCGAGTTTGCAACTCGACCGATGAACAACCTGATGTGAATTTTGGAAAATGACTTTTGAGTGATTAAACATTCAATCTAAGTGCTCTTGATTTTTTCTAAGCTTAATTATAAGTCATACAATCATTACAAGTGATTTACAACATGATTCTAATGGATTTACATCATATTACAAAAACATACACTTGTATTGACTTTGACTTGTCTTTTTCTCCAAGTTGATATGTACAAGTTGGGGCATTTGGAGTGTGTCTATACCTAATCTAAAATCACTCAAGTAGAGACATTAGACACAATCAATTGAAATAGTTTAGTTATCATCAAAATAAGGGTTTAGTCAATTTAGACCTTGAGTCAACATTCTCCCCCTTTTTGAAGATGACAAACCATTCCATAAATGTATTGAAAGCATTTAAGTAAAGTCATACCTTTGGAGAAACCTAGGGGTTTCAATATAATTGAGTTCATATTCTCGCCCTCAATTGATGCTAGTAGAGTTCTCATACTCCCCCTCAATTGATGTTATTTCTCATGCATGGTTAGTTTTCGTAACATTTATAGAATACTATGTCTTCTACTCATATATGTTCTACACATATATGTCTTCTCCCCTTTACCTTCTCCCCTTTACATTGACATGCTTCTCCTCTTCATGTAAGACATGCCTTCTCCCTGTTTTGTCAAAAGAAGACATACCTTTCTCCCCCTTTGTCATTTCAAAAAGTGGGGTTATGAAGAAATAAGAAACATCACTTGTTAAGGGAAAGGAGATAACAAAAAGTTATATAATGATAGTAGAAGGGCACAGATAGGGGCTTGTCCAAGCATAGAATAAAAGCAAGTTAAAGCATGCACTTGAACAACCCAAAAAAAGCAAGATAAAGTGCTGCAGAAAAACAATAAAGCACAATTTTGACCCTCAAGATGAAAAAATTTTCCCAAAAAGTATCAGGGCTCATGGCAAAGCAATGAGCTTTGGTCAGAAGGTACTTTCTACATAAAAACACTAGTCTTGCAGCAAAAACTAAAATTGGAGCAAAATCTGCATAAAATAAAAAAATACTCAGATTTCTACATACAATGTAGCTCTATGTGCCCTGCATCACAATGTTATGCAATTCAAGGAACAAACTTGAGCAAGTTTGAAATGAGATACAAGCATAGCATATAGTGAAATACAACTTGATGAGCAAAGATAGTGATTATAAATAAGGTTAGAACTACATGTATGTGAACTATTAGTAGATGATATCACAAGTTAGGACTACTAGTAGGATCTAGATCATAGCAAGAGATACCAAAAAATACACAAGATAAAGCAAGCTATGAGTAGATGTAGAGATATATCCAAACAAAGAGATATGAAATTTTAGAAGCATGGAAGGATATAACTCACTAACAAATATGCATCATTACCAAAAGATGATTACCACTAAGAACCTCAAGATTGTATCAACACAAGATATACACCTAGATAGATGTAGCAAGTTAGAGTACAAAGAAAGCAATTTTAGACACGACCAAGAGATCCAAAGACATCATCATCAAAACCTGCAAAATAACTCAAAGCAAGTAATTGCAAGATATAGATGTACCAATTTAGAGCAATTAGAGAGATAAAGTTGTAAGTAAGATAGGAAATTTAAAGCATGGCAATATGCATATATAAAGGTACCAAGGGAGTGCCAAATAATAAGGCTATTGGTTGAGAAAATCTAGTTGAGAGGGAAATTCTAATTCAATAAGCCAACTGTGTATTCTGTACACAGTGTGTCAGTCGAGTTCTGTGTATTGACAACTCGACCGATGACAACTGTTGGAAACACCCATTGGTGCCTATCGGTCGAGTTTCAAATAGGACAAACTCGACCGACAAAGCTGCTGTCAAAAAGCACATATATTTCATAAAAACATATTTAAAAGCATGCTAAAAATACAAACCATATCCAAACATGTGTAAGCAAGTTGGTAATGCACTATAAAAGCATTTAAAATAGTTTTTGAGTAAGAGTGTGAAGAGAAACATAAAATACCACTTTTGACTCAAAAACCATATGTATAGTGCACACTATCTTGACAAAAACAAGTTAGGATTGGTTATAAACAAGAAAAACATTACCTTTGTGCTTACCATTGCTTTTCCACTTATTTTCACCTCATACACATCTCACCTTTCTTCTTTCATGTGGATTGAGGAGTCAATTTGCAATTCAATACTCAAGTGAATCCATTTGCAAGTACCTACAAGAAGAAAGATAAAATGGTCCCCAATCATGTTTTTGGGTCCAGAGGGGTTAGCTTAGCAACCCAAGACCTATTTCTCTTGGGTGATTTCCTAAAAGGACAATAAGTAGAATAATGGCCAAAATCATTGCAATAATTTCATGTGCCCATAGTCTTGGAACTAGAGGATTCTCCATGGAATATTGGAGGTCCTTCACCTTTGTTGTTCCTTTGACTACTATCATATCCTAAACCATGTCTACCAATTTTTTTAGTAGTATGGTGTAGGATATCATTAAGATTCCTTTTACCAACTAAGAGTCTTTGCAAAGAAGATCTCAAACTATCATTATCATGCATAAGAGAAGTAATAGTAGAAGACAAATGATTGATATTATCTCTAGCATGCAAAAGATCATTTTCTAAGCAAAGAGCTTTAGTTAAATAATAATCTTTATCAATATGAAGAGCAGTAACATCATTCTCTCTATTAGTAGAACTAGAACAAGATTCAAGCACATTGATTTTAGCAAGAAAGGAGGCATTTTTTGTTTCAAGCAAAGCAATCTAGAAAGATAAACACCATTTTCAGATTCTAATCCTTTCAAAACAAAATCATTGTCCTTGTTTTCAGATTTAAGAACGTCAATATTATGCATGAGAGAATCAACAATTAAAGTATGCTCTTCATTAGAACTAGGAATAAGAGGTTGAGCTTCTAGAAATTTAATCTTATCAAGCAAACTAACATTTTCAAGTTTAAGAGAGTTTACTTGACTAAGACAAGCATTTTTATCATCAAGCAAGCAAGAATTAGCATTTTCAAAATCATCTAATTCTATATTCATATTATCAACAATTCTAGCAAGCTTTTTTCTTTTCTTTTTAGAAGACTTGAGAGAGGCACAAGTATCATGAATAATAGTAATCAAAGATTCTTTATCTAAAGGGTTTAGATTTACCTCACTTGAGTCTTTACACTACTACAGAAATGGCTTATAAAGCCACTTTTCAAGGTGTCAGTTTTATACAAAAACTGACACCTAAAGTCTACAATGTCGGTTGATAACATAAACCGACATCCAATCTACGAAGGTCGACCAGACACAGGTACTGCTTTTATTAAGTGTCGGTTAATTAATAAACAACCGACACCTAAACTCAACCGCCAAACCCAAAATTCCAGCGAAAAAATTGGCTCCAAAATTTTACATATGGCGTCGGTCATAACTAAATAATCGACGACTAAAACGAACAAGAATAGTTGTCGGTTGTCTTTTACTTAAAAACCGACGACTATAATGTAGTATAGGTGTCGGTTTTTTGTAAAGAACCGACACTGTAGGTTTAGTTGTCAGTTTTTTTAAATAACTGACACTTATTGTCAACTTAATTGCTGACCAGCCCGACCAATTCTTCCCCTTTCCCTGTTTCATTCCCAATTTCCCTAGCTCCGGCTATTTCCAGTGCTCCCTTCTCCGCTGTCGTGCTCCTGCTCACCGGCGGTCATGCTCCTACTGCCGTGCTCCTGCTCACCGGCTCACCGGCGGCCGTGCTCACCGGAGGCCGTGCTCCTGCTCACCGGTGGCCATCCGTCCCCTAGCTACTGCTACGTCCGCCGCTGCTCCTCCGACTCCACGTTGCTTCATTCTTCTTCCTTCTTCTTTCTCCGGTAGGCCCTCCGTTCTTCTTCTTCTTCCTTGTCCTGCTCTTCTTCTTCCTTCTCCCTCTCCTTACCAACAACAACCACGGTCGTGTGGTTGGCCAACACAGCCACGGCCGTGCCAGCCCACACGACCGTGGTTGCTGTTGGTAAGGAGGGAGAAGGAAGAACAAGAATATATATATATACTAAAATGAAATCAATTATGAGTTTGTGATTAAATCAATTATATGATGAAATCCCTATTGCATGATGAAACCCTAACATCTGGCCGAGTTGCATGATGAAACCCTAACATCTACATGAATCCCTGTTGCATAATGAAACCCTAACATCTACATACTCTATATGATACCTAAAATTGTGATGAAACCCTAACATCAATTGTGATGAAAGTTGGATTGTAGGTATTGGAATGACAATATACTTGTATTGGGATTGTTATTGAACACCTAATCTGACTTAGGATATTTTGTTTGATTTAAACATGATTGGTCATTATTGCATGTTTGAAACTATTGAATTCTTGATTTATTATATAATAATGCTCTAATTGTGAGTGATGCAATGTAAGTGAGAAAATACATGTAGTGGATATGTAATCATTAGCCTAGAACCCCGTCCAAGATTTACTCATTAGGAGTAAATCTTCGATAGTCCCCGGTTTGGGACTGTTCTTGAACACCTAATCTCACTTAGGATGTAAGTGTATAATGTGTATTGGGTTTTCAAGAAAATTTCGGTAGCATTTCCCCGTTTGTTCTCTAAGTACATATGTACTTGGAGAATAGTGGGGAAATGTTGCCGAAATTTTCTCGAAAACCCAATACACATTATACACTTACTAGTGAGATTAGGTGTTCAAGAATGGGATAGGTGGTACACATTTATAATATATAAGAATGACATCACATGTATTTGTTGGCCTAAAGTTTTAGCCATGCAAAAACTCTAATATGTTAACCCTAGACCCTAATCTTGTCCTAATATATACTTGTTTTCTCTTTGGTCATAGAATGGATAGATCATGGATGTCCATTCGCAATCGCTGCACCCCAGATTTTATTTTTGGTCTTGACCAGTTTATTAGATTTGCCGAGGAACATAGGAAACAACCGGGAGATAGGTTCTACTGTCCATGTAGGCATTGCGGTACCAACTTGAAAGTCAACACTGGTGACGAAATCAAAACTCATGTCATGTGCAACGGGATTATACAAGGCTATACAGAATGGCACTGGCATGGAGAGATTTCAAACCCGAAACCAGTGGATGTCAATAGCAGTGCTTGTGTGGAAGAAGAAATTGCCTACGATGACGTAGATGTGAATGAACCAGTTCCAGTAGACATCGTTGATGCGATGCTGGATAGTTGTGGGGTAGAGCACACCGATCCACCTCCCATTTTTAGAAACATTGTGCATGATGCTGAGATGCCGTTATACACAGGTTGTACTAAGTTTACGAAGCTTAGCGATGTGTTGAGATTGTATAAGTTGAAAGCTAACAATAGATGGAGCGACAAAAGCTTCACGTCATTGCTGTCTTTGTTGAAAGAAATGCTTCCTGAAGGAAACGAGCTTCCAATCTCAACATACCAGGTAAAGAAATTGTTGTGCCCAATGGGAATGGATGCCAAGAAGATACACGCATGCCCGAATGATTGTGTATTATTTCAAAAGGACTATGCAGATTTGAAAGATTGTCCAAAATGTGGTGCGTCACGGTATAAATTGATGACTTCGGGGGAGTCCAAAACTGGTTCTCCTGCCAAGGTGATGTGGTATCTACCTATAATATCACAGTTTCAACACTTGTTTGCCAATCCGATAGATGCGAAGAATTTGAGGTGGCATGAAGATGTTAAGAAAAATAATGATGGGATCCTACGACATGCGTCTGATTCCCCACAGTGGAAGAAGATTGATCTATTGTACCTTGAATTTGGTGAAGAAGTCAGGAATCTAAGACTTGGGCTTTGTACAGACGGGATGAATCCATACGGGACATTGAGAAGCCAACATAGCACTTGGCCAGTCATGCTTGTTATATACAATCTTCCTCCCTGGTTGTGTATGAAAAATAAGTATGTAATGCTGTCGTTGTTGATATCGGGCCCTAAACAACCTGGAAATGACATCGATGTTTATCTTGAACCTCTGATTGATGACCTAAAGAAACTCTAGGGTGAAGGTGTGCTGACCTATGATGCTTCACGAAGAGAGACATTTCGTTTGCATGCTATGTTGTTTTGCACTATTAATGACTTTCCAGCATATGGGAATTTGTCTGGATATAGTGTCAAAGGAGCTAAAGCGTGTCCTATATGTGAAGAGAACACTGATTCAACAAGACTAAAACATGGCGGTAAGAATGCATATCTCGGTCATCGAAGGTTTCTTCCAAAATTCCATCCGTATCGTAGGAAGCGCAAAGCATTCAATGGATTGAATGAGGAACGGAGTGCACCTAAACCTATACCAGGGGAGGTTGTTTATGAAAGAGTAAAAGACATTGTTAATGAATTTGGTAAGAGATCACAATGTACTACACGGAGTGAAAATTCTTCATTCAAGAAGAAGTCAATATTTTGGGATCTTCCTTATTGGAGTTCTTTGACAGTCAGACATTGTATCGATGTAATGCACGTTGAGAAAAATGTCTGTGATAGCATCATTGGTACTCTGTTAAATATACCAGGTAAGACTAAAGATGGGATAAAATCCAGACTGGACCTACGTGAAATGGGAATAAGGTCAGAATTAACAGAATTACGTGAAATGGGTAATAAAAGAACATACTTACCTCCCGCTTGTTACACGTTGTCTAGAAAGGAGAAGAAAGCTTTTTGTGAATGCTTGGTAAATGTTAAGGTGCCACATGGTTACTCATCCAACATCCGTAGTTTGGTATCAATGAAAGATTTGAAGTTGATAGGTCTTAAATCTCATGATTGTCACACTCTAATGCAACAAATATTGCCCGTGGCAATTCGATCTATATTGCCGAAGCATGTAAGGTTTGCAATCACCAGACTTTGTTTCTTTTTCAACAGTCTCTGCAGCAAAGTTATTGACCCTGAGACTCTCGATAATTTACAAAGAGAAGTGGTTGTTACCCTATGTCAGCTTGAGATGTATTTCCCTCCTTCGTTCTTTGATATCATGGTACATCTTGTTGTCCACTTGACTAGGGAAGTGAAAATCTTGGGACCGGTTTTCTTGCATTGGATGTATCCCTTTGAACGATACATGAGCGTTTTTAAAGGTGATGTTCGAAACTGTTATCGGCCTGAAGGGAGTATAATTGAAGGTTATGTGGCAAGAGAGGTTATGGATTTCTGTAATGACTTTCTCAGTGGTAATGACACTCCTGATAATGACAAGAATATTGACGAGCTATTTGGCAAAGGAATTTTGGGTTCACGTGTGAAAGTAATCAGTCGTGAGCAGTTGGAACAAGGTCATTTGTATATTTTACACTACATGGACGAAGTGAACATTTATATCGAGGAACATACCAATTTCATCAAAAGACAATATCCTCGAGCGAATACAATGTGGCTTGCTAGAGAGCATAACAAGACTTTTATTAAGTGGTTTGAAGATAAAGTCTTACATCAACTATCTCAAACACCAGATTATATTACTGAAACTATCAAATGCCTCGCCTTTAAACCAAAGTTGATTGTTATGTCTTATGAAGGGTATGACATTAATGGATTCACATATTACACGAAGAGCCAAGATGATAAGCGTGTCGTCCAAAATAGTGGGGTCACCCTTCAAGCATCGACTATGTTTTTTGCAAGTGCAAAGGATAAGAGTCCACGTGAAGCTAAAATGTCATATTACGGTGTCATTGAAGACATATGGGAATTTGACTACATAGATTTCAGAATTCTGCTCTTCAAATGTAATTGGGTTGATAACACCAAAGGAGTTATAGTGGATGAATTGGGTTTTACTTTAGTGAACTTTGAAAAGATTGGCGAGAAGGCTGAACCATTCATATTGGCATCACAGGAGAAACAAGTATTTTATATCGATGATCCTGCAAATGATAAATGGTCGGTTGTTCTTCATGGTAAAAGACAGTTCGTTGAAGATCCTATAGATGAAGAACAGTACTATGATAAGTATGATGACTCCAGTCCATTCTCAGTTGGGTTGCCAACACCAACAAATATTGAAGCTAATGATGACTTGTATGTGCGCGGAGATCACAATGAAGGATTGTTAATTGATAAAATGTGAACTTTACAATGTGAATGTGAACTTTACAATGTGAGCTTTAGAATTTGAATTACTTTACAATGTGAACTTTACAATTTGAATTACTTTAAAATGTGAGCTTTACAATTTGAATTACTTTACAATGTGAGATTTACAATTTGAATTACTTTACAATGTGAGCTTTACACTTTGAATTACTACTTTACAATGTGAACTTTACAATTTGAATGTGAATTTGCAGATGGCTGACCATTCTCCTGATGATTGTGCTGATGACTACCGTGAGGGTGAGGACATCAATGCGCCGCCTCACAATGTAAGTTTTAAAAATATATCATATATTTATATCTATATGTCCATTTATAGTTATATCTTGTAAATGTGAATTATTTTGTCAAATTTTAGGTTGATGATGCACAGGTACCATCTGAAGAACTTGAGGCACTTGATCAACAACACCAAAAAGTTGACAAGAGAAGGGGCATCACTATGATGAAGAAGTTAATTGCGTAAAAGGGCAATGGACCCAAACTTGTTGTGGATTTTGATAATGCAGGAAATGCATGTGGTGTGAATCGCAATTCATTTATTTCATATCTTGGGTTTGTTACTCGTAGCCATTGCGGTTGTCGCTTAGATTCTTGGCATAAAGTTTCTAAGGAGAAGAAAGATTTAATATGGAGGGATTTATGCGTGAGTTATTATTAATTTTCAATTCTATTTTGTAGATTATTAAATTTTTGGATACTAGTTAATAGCAATTCTATTTTGTAGAGTATATTTGAATTTGATGAAAAGCTGCATTGTAAATGCGTGATGCAATGCTTTGGGAGAGTCCTAAGGAACTATAGGACAAATCTCACCAGAGAATACATAAAAGAAGCTGACAAGAGGAAGAAGACAGCCACTGAACAGTGGAACTTCCTGGACAAAGAAGAATGGGACGCGTTTGTCGCTTCAAGACAAACTGATGAATTCAAGGTATTAGGCGTCAGTCTCAATCTCATTAATTAATATATGTTGTATTCAGTTATTCAAGATTAACATTTAGTGTTACTAACCAAATCATTAATTTGCATACTAACTAGGCCCTCAGTGAGGCACAAAGATTAAGACGTGCACTGAATGTGCATGACCACACAATGGGTCCAAAGGGGTATGCAGGCGTTCGCCAAAGACTACAGGCTGAGGCTACTGCTACTCAGTCTGCTGCTACTCAGGAGTCCTCTACCATAGGTAGCACACCTCTGCCTCGCCATGATGTCTGGATAGCTGGGAGGCAAAATAAGAAGGGAGAAATAACTAAGGCCGCAACTGCTGAGGCGGCTACAAAAATGGTAAAATACAACTCTTACAACAATCGTTCGAATATTGATTATTTGTGTTGTTTACTTAAGTACAAATTTTTGTTTTGGCGATTAGCGGGAGCTGCACGAGCTGAGGAAACAAGGAAAGTTCATCCCTGAGGGAACAAATGATGAATTGACAGTTGCTCTGGGTAACTCGGAGCATTCTGGACGTGTTAGGGCTGCAGGCACTGGTGTGGGCATCAAATCTTTTTTTGGGTCATCCCAGCGCAAACATGTCCCAAAAGCAGGACTTTCACAAGAAGAGGTAACGTATTCTTTCTTTATAATGTTACTGTAAAAGAGAATTCAAAAATTAGAATTTGATGTTTCTTTTATCCATGTATAGGTGGATAAGCTATTTGACAGGAAACTCGAAGAAGCAATGAAAAAGTGGCAGGCATCTCAGACTGCCACTTACCAGACAATACCTACTGCAGACTCTACTCCTACTCCTACTGCAGAGGTTGGGAGTAATCCTGTAGAACCACTACCTAGCACATCCACTGTAAGTATTTTTATGACATAGTAACTAGTTTTTTTAATTCAAGATGATACATATATATGAAATTGTATTCGTTTCAAAAAAAGGTGATATGTATATATGTATATAACATTCTTTACACAAAAAGTTGTAGGGGTTGAAGCCATGCCGTCTAAAAAGTAAAGAATATGTCGTGGCAGAGGCGTCGGCTTACCCATCCCTACCAGGGGAAACGTGTCACATGTCTCCAGTACCAGCTGGTTGGATTCGGTTGAGCCCGATACATATATTCTCCCAGTGGATGGATCTTCCACTGCCATATGCCCACCCAAATTGTGAAACGCTTGGTGAGGCAGTAGGCAGAGTGATATTATGGCTAAAAGCGGATGTCTTCTTTACTGATAAGGTATGTAAATTTACATTACGTTCAATTGTTAGTGTGTGTATATGCTGGCAGTTGATCTGAAATTATATATATACACAGGTTAAAAAGAAGACACCCACAACATCTAGGCCTCCACTTCCACCTCCTGCATTACCTAGTTGGGTTCCACATGACCTACCTGTCCCGTTAGGTCCTAACTATAGGGGTATGGCAGTATGGTTAGGGGAACATGATATAAACTCCCCTATAACTATTTCTTCTGATTCAGATTCTACATGTCAATCATACGAAACAAAACTATTTATACAAGATATATTGGAGTTGTTTCGATATGATTGGCTAAATACATCTGTGATAGAGCTATGGATAAGGTGAGATATTCTTTATACATCCATATACCTTGTGTATGATCTGGTGATCTGGTTTCTTATTTATTAATGCATGCGTAATTAATACATATTTTGCAGCTACTTAGACAACATATGTGCAGATTTTGGATTCGAACATGTAGGTTTTTTTATTCCATCCTTGATTAGTCTAGTAGCTAAAGACCCTACATCAGTTCAACAATACTGCTGTGAGTCTTTTTCAAATTTTGCTGTAAAAAAGAAGACAGTGATAATGACTCCATTCAATGTAGAGTAAGTTTACTTTGCTTATTATAATTTGGACTTAAGAAAATTACATTTTATTGTAGATTTTGAGTTATTAATTTTTAACTTTTTTCCTCTAGGGGTAGGCATTGGGAGTTATTGGTTATTGCCCCCAAGACGTTCACTGTGTATTATCTAGATCCTAAGGGGGGTAAATTGAATACAAGATTTGGACACATAATGAAAATGGCAATATTTCGGTGAGAAATATTTCATTTTTCATATCCGTTAACATATGTTATTACATTACTATTTAATTGCAATGTTCTGTGTTACATTAACATGTAGGGGTTTTGAGGAGTACAAAAAGGCTGGAGGAAAGGTCCCCACGAAAAAGAACTAGCCAATAATTTGGAAGAATGTGAAAGTAAGTTCCCGACTGCAATATATGTATATATTATTTATGTGAACAATGCTTAATTAGTTGTATTTTTTAATATTTTTTATGTTTGAATTTATAGTGTGCTACACAAGACAACGGATGGGCATTTGGATACTATGTCATGCGATATATGCACATGATTATCAAACATACCGTACTGGATATCGAATGTATTGCTCAGGTATTATATAGTCTCATTAGATAATATGATCGAAATATATCAATCTTATTTATAGCTCATTAATTATATATATATATCATTCTCTTTACATGTGTTTAAAGCTGACCCCATTACAGGAAAGGACTTACCAAATGTTAATGCTCCCTATACAATGGGAGAATTAAATGAAGTAAGAGAAGAATGGGCAACAACCATACAATTAGTGGGGGCTTTAAAATATAATTGGGATCCTGATAGCGAATAATGACTAAACAATGATACTTTGTAAATGAATTTCTGAATTATAATATATGTGTGAATGTTTCTACATGTCTGGATGTTTCTACAATTAGTGTTGGTTGCTATATGAATGTTTCTACATGTGTGAATGTGAATGAATGGAACTACAGATTGCTAGCATGTGTGAATGTTTATAAATGTGTGAAAATAAAATGGAACTGCAGGTTGCATTGCTAAATGCATGTGCTACTTTTTTATTGTTAATTTTGCAGGTTTGCGGCCTGTTGTCGACTGATATCAATGAATGTCATAAAACCTGCAGTTCATAACTGAACTAAACATGTTTCTCATCCTGCGACCAGCCACAGCAGGTCTGCAGACTGACAGGAAAAAAAACCAATAGGCGTCGGTTATTTGTAAATAACCGACACATAATGATATAGTGTCAGTTTTCCTACAATAAACCGACGTCTATTTCCTTAACACCACGGTCGTACTGGACAGCACGGCCGTGGGGCGAAGATATATGGTGTCGGTTTTTTACTTATAACTGACACTGATAGTGCCCAAGATGGCACCCTTTCTGTGGTGCGAAGGGTTTGGGCGTCGGTTTTTAACTAATAACCGATGCCTATAGTCCCATGATGGTGCGTTTTCGGTGACGCACGAAGAGTTTGGGTGTCGGTTTCTTATCTAATAACTGACGCCTATAGTCCCCTGATGGGGCGCTTTCGGTGGCACACGAAGAGTTTGGGCGTCAGTTTTAGAACCGACGCCTAATGGGTGGACTTTTAGTGTCGCTCACATAGGTGTCGCTTAGAAACCGACACTAAAGGCTTTAAATAACCGACACTAAAGGTAGGTTCTGTAGTAGTGTTACTTGTTGATGCCATGAGAGCAAAATGGCATTCTCCTTCATCACTAGAGCTTGAGCTAGATCCTCCACTCGAATGTTCACTTGAGCTTGAGTTGGAGGAGTCACTTGAGCTTGAGTGCCATTTCTCCTTCTTCATGTACTTGTCTTCTCTTTCCTTGTGATGATGGGTCTTCTTGCCTTGTAGACAATCTATCTTGTAGTAACCCTTCTTTCCACACTTGAGGCACCAGATGGAGGAGGAATTCTTGCTTTTGTAGATCTACTCTTGGAGTACATGACATCTATTTCAACTTGAGAGGATGGAGAAGCTTGACCAACAATAGCCTTGATTTGAGCTTTGATTTCAGCCTTATTCATTCTCTTGAGTTCTTTCTCTTCTTGTCTTTCTACTTCCTCCCTCTTGTCAAGTGTAGCTTCATGTGCTTGTAGATTTCCAATGAGCTCTTCAATAGGGACATCCTTAAGAGACCTTGCTTATTCAATGGAAGTCACCTTGGGTTCCCACCTCTTGGGGAGATTTCTAAGGATATTTGGGTTGATCTCTCCACTAGACATAGGATATCCTAGAACAGCAAGACCATTCACAATGGTGTTGAGCCTTGAGTATATGTTGGCTATCTTCTCCTCCTTTCCCATCTTGAAGTTCTCAAGCAGCCCTTTGAACATGTAGACTTTGCTTTCCTTCACTTGATATGTCTCCTCATAAGTGATGCATAGATTTCTCCATACCTCATAGGCCGTCTCACAAGAAGAAATCTGGTTGAACTCAGTGGAGGTCATGGAGGCATAGAGGATGTGCATGGCTCTAGCATTCAAGGTTGCTTTCTTCAAGGTAGTATCATCCCATTCTTCAATCTTTGTCTTTGATATCTTATATGGGTTGTTCATCATTTGCCACATCTTAAGACTTGATCCTTGGATGTAGAATTGAAGCCTTCTTCTCCAATAGAGGAAATTGATCCCATTAAAGATTGGAAGGTTGATCAAGTATCTTCCTCCTTGGTAGTCACCCATCTTCTCCTACTTGTGGAAGTATGCTTGGAGAAGCCCGCTTTGATACCAATTGTTGGATCCTAAATGGGTGATTGGATGCTCTAGAGGGGGGTGAATAGAGCTGAATGCACTTAAACAAAATTCATTAGACCTTCAAGATATATCACAAAATAAGGTTGCTAAATAGGAAGTTTGAGTGCAACTAAACATGCACATCAAGGATGAGAGAGATTGAGCAAATACAAGTAGACAAAATATTTAGAGTGGTTCCATGCTTCAAACTAGAAGTGAGTCAGTCCACTTACCTAGAGAGGTCAACTTCTAGGATTTCTTAACCTTGCACCTTCATTATATTCATTATAAAAGATACAATACATGACCAAATAAAGGACTTACCTATCCAATACAAAGAGTCTTCAACCTCACCAAGGACTTACCCACTTTGCAAGGAATCTTCCACCTTCTTCCAAGGACTTACCTACTTTTGCACAAGTCTTCAGCCTTTGAGGAATTACCCACTCTTCTTGGATCTTCAGCCTTTGACTTCACCGTCACTCAGAGAAGCTTCCACCAAGGACTTACCCACTTGATCAAGGAGTCTTCTGCCTTCACCGAGGGCTTACCCACTCTATCTCCAAGTCTTCATTCTTGATCTTCACCAAGGGACTCCTTCCCTTATTCTTCTTCACCTCTCTTAGCCAAGAGAGAGAACCTTCATCTTCATGGTTGAAAAGAGAGATAGGGAGGTGGTATAAGTGAGAGCCTCACAAGATATACATGTAGGACTATCTCTCTTACAAATTTCCAACTCACTCTAATGAATGTAGCAAGTGATTAAGTTTAGAGAGAGAGAGGAGGCTGTAGGCAGTACTCAACTATAGAATAGGAAGCTCACATATAGTTTTGTATTGAATGCTCAACCTTGGAATGAAGCCCAAGGGGTCTTATATATAGCTGGGGATGCCCGTAACTAGCCATTTTGTGGCTTGCAACGGATATATTTTCACTTCTTGCAACAGATGCAACTCCACAACGGCTAGAAACACTTTTAAGTACTTTTTCATACAGTACAATCAGTTGAGTTTCTATAAAGGTAACTCGATCGATCCCACTAAGAGACAAGACCAATTTAGGCCATCGGTCGAGTTTGTCCTGGGGTAACTTGACCGATTCACTTAAAACAGTTTTGGTCAGTAGTGGGATCGGTCGAGTTATGTGAAGTGTAAACTCGACCGATCAAAAGTCATTTTCAAGATCCAATCAGGATCGGTCGAATTTGCAACTCGACCGATGAACAATCTGATGTGAATTTTGGAAAATGGCTTTTGAGTGCTTAAACATTCGATCTAAGTGCTCTTGATTTTTTTCTAAGCTTAATTACAAGTCATACAATCATTACAAGTGATTTACAACATGATTCTAATGGATTTACATCATATTACAAAAACGTGCACTTGTATTGACTTTGACTTGTCTTTTCTCCAACTTGATATGCACAAGTTGGGGCATTTGGAGTGTGTCTATACCTAATCTGAAATCACTCAAGTAGAGACATTAGACACAATCAATTAGAATGATTTAGTCATCATCAAAATAAGGGTTTAGTCAATTTAGACCTTGAGTCAACAACCATCACAAGAAGTGCTTGGTAGGCACATAAAGAGAGCAACTTAGGCAAGCTCCATCACAAGATATAAAACTAGGGGAGGAGTTGCACCATCACACCTTATGTTTGCTGACGACCTCATATTTTTTGTTAACCTAGACGACAGTACCACCTACTAATTTATGGGACATCATAGGAAGATACGAAGAGGCATCTGGACAAACCATAAATAGGAGGAAATCGACTATTATGCTAGAATCTAAGGAAGAGGATAGGCACCATGAAATTGCAATAATATGGGGTTGTGAATGTACCAGATAACCGATCACATACCTAGGAGTACCCCTCTTCCCAAGAAGAGTACTGAATAAATACTACGATTACTTAGTGGACAAAGTTACGAATAGGATGTCCCCTTGGGCTAGAAGATTGTTGTCCTTTTCAGGGAAACTTACTCTGGTCAAATCACTCCTCTCTTCAACCCCCCTTCACACACTAGGAGCTACGACGGTCCCAATGACAACCATCCAGAACATTGAGAGGAAAATGGAAGGATTCCTTTGGGAAGCACGAGACAACATGAAGAGGATACACTAGATTAGCTAGGAAAACATATCTAAGCCCATAGAGGAAGGGGGGCTAGGTATACCAAACATGAGGAATAGATACAACTATTTTCTAATGGAAGTTGCATGGGGTATCTTGAGTGGAAGACTACTTATGAGCCCAATTCATTAAGACAAATATAAACGGGCGGAGTACGACCACAACTTGGAACACCCTTGATTTTTTAAGAGAGGGAGCTCAACATCCACCTATTGGGAGAGGGTTTGGGACTGCCTTTTGAAAATCATGCAAAAGACTAGATGGGAGTTCAGGGCGGGAGAGATTCAGTTTTGGATATTATAATGAGGCATCAACAACAAAATAGGGACATAGAAATTAGAGCATATAGAAGCTGATCCTAACCTTAGGCTAAGAGATATAGACCTCCATGACGAATCTAGAGACCTACATAAATTTAGGGCCCTAAAAACGAAAGTAGGGATTAAACACCTCACAAAATATGTTATCCTCACTTCGAGATCACCAGATCGCCCTATTTGGACTCATAGAGGAGATGACACCTTCACAGTAGCATCAGTCAGAGCATCAATAACATGAACACCAAGTGAAATCTGGGACATGATAGGGTATAAATGGATCTGGAGCACATATCTTCCATTAAAGATAAGCACTTTCGTGTGGAAATTAACTAAGAGGGCGATCCCAACAGATGACCGCATCAACCACTGTAAGATACCAATAATCTCTAAGTACGAATGTTGTGTGGGAGGCAACATTGAAACACTTGACCGCCTCCTCAAACTCAGTGATACGACACATTTAGTATGGGATAATGCAGAGCTAATTATGGACTCAAATTCCTTCAACGGAAACTAAAATATAATCTATAGTTTACACAGATGTTGGAGCACTGCATCATAACATACATGGCTAGGGTTCATAAGCGGCATGCTCCCATTAATCACCTTGTGGCGCATTTGGGTAGCAAGATGCTACAACAAATATGAGGGGACTAGGATGTCAGTAGATGGGATATGGAGTAAGGTATGCTTCATATGTAGAGTAACCTTTAAAGATAAGGTCATGAGATAAATATGAGCACCTACAGAACTAGCCCGCACATGGATGGAATCTAGAATCTCACATGAACTAAGAGTTACAAATTTCATCTACAAACAAATCAGGTGGAACCCACCTGATCCACTTGGGGTCAAGCGTAACATTGGATGTATCATATGGAGAACACAAGAGCCATCCATTAAAGTTGGGCCTATGGAGGGGGATCAGAGACTCCTTAGGAAATATTAAAATAGGCTTTTCTAGATCATCACAAACCAATAACACCATAGGTGCATACATATCTGACTCTCTACGTTAGAAATAGGAGTAGATTATGGTCGTACTAACAATATCACTAGGATGAGAATTGAGTGTGACAACCAAACTATGATAAGAGTGTTGAATAGAAATAAAAAACGCCATGGAGATACAAATGAGAATTGAACAGAGTAAAGCAGGTAATTGTGGACCATGGATGGTCTTGCCACTTTGTACATATGGAGGCTAACAAGTGTGCGACCAGACTAGCTGAGTATGGGGCAGGCCTAGAAGAAACATATAGATTCTACACCTTATCCAGGATGCCCCACCGGTTAGAGGAATATACCATTTGGAAGGGATTGGGATAGCATATATAAAGAGAATAAGAGATGTGTTTAAGACCATCACACCTAGCTTAACCTCAGAGCTTAGGGAGTTTTAAGGGAGCTTTGTTAGCAATTTTTTTGTGGAGATATACATACATGAAGCAAGTACGGATAGGCATGAGCTTTCTTTGGGGTTGCATCGCCGGTGGAGGGTTTTTTGATAGCGTGATTCCCGCCCTAATTTTCTTTAGTTATAAAGCCTAGGTCTGTCTAGAGTTACAGTTGGCTACAATCCGATTTTGAGAACGCAAATTCCTCTGTATGTAAAATCGTAGCTCTTTGCCCAAAGGGGAACGAGATGAATACAAATCCCCCAACTTCTCTAAAAAAGAAGTATGTTAAACCGGTATGATTTGTAGTTACCAACAAATATAATTCTGTTAATGATATTACATAGATAACCTTTTTTTTTTATAAAGTTTGTAGCTAATGTGCTACGCGCTAATTCTTTCCGCGTCCCTCTTCGCCTCCAATTTACTAAAGGTTGAAGTAATGTGCCACACGCGCTATTTCCTCCCGTCGTCGCTCGCCTCTTCACATCCTCCCTCTCCAAACTTCCTGTCTGCTCCCATTTTCTCTACTTTCCGACTTTCTTAATTTCTATGTTCCATCTGCGCTCTCCTACCGTTGTTTCCCACTAAAAATTTCCCCAGCTCCATAACCTCTCTACCTTCTCGCGGCTATTTGTAATACTAGCTGCGAGTAGGGCGTCAACGACGGTTCGTAGTGAGTAGGGGGGAAGCTTTCGCCGATATGAGTCCTCGGCAAAATGTGAAGGAACTAGAGGCCACAAATCAACCGAAAGCGGTCAGGCGACATTGTGAACCTGATCTTCCGTTGGCCGCACAACTAATCCTGAGCAGCAATGGAGTGGATGTCAATATGAACCGATCTAAATTCCTGATTCTTTCAATTCTGGTAACCCAGCCATGGTGTGTATCAGGTGATACTCTTTCTCTGTATCCCGCTTTCTTGGTTTCTGTTAAATTTAGACTTCCGTTCCATCTTTTTAATTCCTCTTAAGATCCTATTTCACATGTTCCCTTTTCATTTGAGGAGACCTAACTCGGTCCATATATCCATCGTCTCTCTATTCAGGCAGTTTATGCTCGTAGGACGATCAAATAGAACAGGAGTTGTACAGACAAATAATGGCTCAGTGGTATATCCTGGAATCTAGATCACATGGATAACTTGGTCTCATTCAGCTGCGCATCAGTAATCTCTGCGCAAATGGAGTGCTGCCGCCAAGGTTCAAAATCCTTGTATTTAGATAAAAGCTTACTTGTAATGTGTCCGCATCCAGGGACAAGCAGCCTAATAAGAGGGACATGACGATGTATATCATTAATAGTGATCAGATATCAGTAAGAAAAAGTTAAGGCCACTACTCAATTTGTCATATATCTTTTTGTTTCAGGTCAATCATAAGTCCTATATGGAGGCTGGAGAATTGGACATCTGGATGGGCTTGGCTTGACATACGCTTTCTTGACCTTACTAGAGAAATATTTGGACATCAACATGTACACTGCCATCTATGTAAGTGACGAAGATACATATTGAAGAGGAAGCCAAGGACAAACTACTCATGCTGACCCATCTTCCCAACTGCAATGATGACAAGCTCAGTGGTTTTTAAACTTGCAACCGCCAACTAGACCCCCTAGCAATGGTATGCTAACTCTAATTGGTCTAGGACCTGAAAACATGTTTTGAAAACAGTGTTCCTTTGTGATTTTTATCATCTTCTCCTATACCAATTTTGTTTTAGGCTTCCGTAGAGCCGTGTACATGCGGTTTTGAAGTTTTCGGTGATTGACTACTCTGGTTCTTGAAGTACGCTTATGTATTGTTGGCTATTTTTAGAATGTGGCATTCACTCCAATCCCCTTTATAACTGAATACATGAGTGGTCGTCTTACCTAGACGAGTTTAATATCTTGGAACAACATTTACCTTAAGGACAACACTACGCTTAATTAAGTAGTGTTCAGATTTAGATACTATTGAAATGACTATATATGACTTCTTGTTTCAGACCAACGTTAGATATAATAACCTTTAAAGTAATTTCTATATATCGATATGACATGGATAGAAATCTATTCGATATCCAAATATGAAAATAGATTAATATTATTTTATTGAAATGCGACTTACTATTTAGACGATTGCACTTCACAAGCTTATAGTAGTGAACAATGTATTTCAGCCGAAAACTGAGTTACATTTTTTATACCGTGGTTTGCAATGGGAAAGAATAGCATTTGAAAACTTGAAAAGGTATTCCATCTTCAAAATGGTGTTGCGACATTAAAATGGAATATGAGCTCTGACACAATATTTGTGATACTTCTCAAAATTTCTTACAAAGTTCCATTTTCAATGAATGTTTCAAACTAAAGCTAAGATACATACACACTATAAAACATATCCAACAACATGTGACCTACAAAGTCAGCTTCATGATAGGAGCACATGAAAACGTCATTTTTTTATGTTCAGCCACACCATTTGACCTTTGAATATTTTTTTTTAGGAAAGGTTATGTCATATATTAAAAGCACATCAAGCAAGCAAAAACCTGCTTATGTGAGAACCTTACAAGATGTTGAAAATGTTCAGAAGCTAAAAATTGAAAGCATGCAAGCCTAAAAAGGTAATGCAATGTTTTGATAATGTGGGGGAGGCACCCCATAACAAGCCTCTAGAAGTTCTAAAGATGATAATCCCTAGATTGTTAAAAAAAGAAACTTCCGTTTGAGCAAGGATTCACAGTTGTTGTTGAACTAAACTGACACCAGTTTCATCATCTACCATGGCTTTGAGATCACACAAAAATGCTGTTTCAGATTCTCCTTCCTCAGATTCGTTCTGTCCACCATCAGCAAGGTTACCTGCATTTTGTTAGAATGTAAAGATCTGCATCTATTTGTGATATAATATTTTGTGCCATATTCTTTTTGTTGTTGAAAATTCGGTTGTTTCTTTCTTTCCATAGATTCCAACTGATTGTGGTGAAATATCACTGCTTTTGTAATTTTTGTAAACTCTATTTGGTGTTGTTTGTATGGGAAAAGTAGCTTCCTTGAGGTCAGGAAGGCTGTTTCATGTAAAATGTGAGAAGATATTTTGTGAGAAGATACACTTGAAGAAGATGTGATCAACCGAGTCATTGTTTTTTTCGCAAAGTGAGCATCTGAATGGGCCAATAAAACCTTTTTTTGTTATATTTTCACCTGAGAGAAGTTTGTTGTGTAGCAGAAGCCAAAGGAAAGTTTTGTATTTTTGTGGCCATTTCTGTTTCTAGATTTTTGTTGTAGATGGAGAAAGACCTCTATAGGAAAGGTAGGTGTAAGCTTTTTTAACCGAATATTTGCTGCCCCATTTCCAGGTGATAGTATTTGAGGTGTTATTTTCCAGGGAGAGAGTTAGATATCTGAAGTCATTTTGACTGATCTGTGATAGAATGCATCTTTTAAGGGAATTTGATCTATTGTTGGTGATAAGAGGTAGAGCTTTGTCAATTTTTATGTTGAGAAGTCTGTTTGGAATAGTCCAATTTGGTCGAAGATTTATGACTGAGTTGTTTTCGAACCAAGGATCAAACCAAAAAGAGATATTTTTGTGTGAGTGCGGGGGAGTGTTAATGATTTGAGTTATCATTTGGATGTTTTTGTTAATGAATTTCCAAAGTGGGGAAGCTATTTTCTTAGGGATTTGGTGTCAGGGAGGTGAGCTTTGGTAATATTTGTATTTGATGAGTTGGGTCCAGATTTTTTGTTTGTTTTGGATCAGACTATCAATGATTTTTGCTATAAGGCAGAGAGAGTGTGTTTCAATGTTGATGATGCCCCCAACCACCTTGATCGAGAGGAGCTGATATGGTTTTCCAATTTACAAGGTGATGATGTTTCCCTGATTTATCCGGTTTGTGAGAGTTGTTCCACAAAAAATTTCTTCTAATTTTGTCTAAAATGGATTTTTTTTAGGGCAGGGGAATGCAGCTCAGGAAGTGGGTAGTGATAGGAGTGATGACACTGTTTAGAAGGGTAAGTCTTCCTGAGAGGTTAAGGAAGTTATTTGACCAATTTGTGAGTTTTGTGTTTATTTTTGTTATGATAGGGGTCCAGATTGTGTTTGTTATGTTGTATGGAGTAATGGGAAGACCCAGATATTTGATAGGAAATCTTCAGTCTTGCATTTTAAGAGGTTTTTAAAGTGCTCCAAAGTAGGTTGATTTATGTTTACACCAAAGATGGAAGATTTTTGCATATTTATTTTAAGCCCCGAGATATATGAGAAGATGTCAATGATTCTGAAGATATTAAGAAGGGAGGCTTCATCTGGGGAGGAGAAGATAATGGTATCATCTGCAAATTGAATAATATTTTCCTTGCATTCACCAGGAGAAATGATAAGACCATTTTATTTGCCCAATTGGATCATACGGGAAAGAACAGTTGTAAGGATGATGAACAAATATGGAGATAGAGGGTCTCCTTGTCTTAGTCCATTTGTGTTATGAAAATAACCAAATGGAACGCCATTTATGATAGTAGAGAAATGGTTTGTAGAGATGCAAGCATGAATCCAATTTACCCAAATGTCAGGAAAACCAAAACCCTTTAGAGATTTTAAAAGACATTGCCAGTTAACAAAGTCAAAGGCTTTTTCAAAATCTAGTTTGATAGCTAGAAGGGGGGTTTTGTTTTTATGGCAAAGATGAGTCGTTTCATTGACCATCAGGAAGGCATCTTGAATACTTTTGTTTTTTAGGAAGGCAGTGTGATTAAGAGGGATGATGTCCTCCAAGTGTGGTTTTATCCTGTTTGCTAGAGTTTTAGCAATGATTTTATATGAGGTATTTATAAGGCTGATGGGTCCGAAGTGGGATATGTGGTCAGGTTGGCTATTTTTTTAATCAGTGTGATAAAAGTTTTATTTATGAATTTGATGATGTTATGTGGGTTTGAACTAGCATGGAATGCAGACAGAAGTGCAATGAAATCATTTTTATAGTGGTCCCAATTTGCCAGGTAGAATTCAGAATTAAGTCCATCAGGTCCGGGAGATTTATTTTTCCAAGGTCTGAGATAGCAGTCTGCAATTCTTCAAGGGAGAAGGATTTTATGAGTTCTTGTGGATTTTTTATGTTTTTTTGACAAATAGTATTCCATGATAAGTTATTTAGACATGTGGGATTGTGGTTGTTATTGAAGATATGTTTAAAATGGTTATTTATGTGAGTTATGATGGTTTGTTTGTGTGATGTGAGTCTGCCGTTTGTTGTTAGATGGGTTATGGCATTATTTCAAAAGTTTTGGTTACATATTTTGTGAATTTTTTTTTGTATTTTTATCCCCTTCTTTTGCCCAAGTGATTTTAGCCCTTTGTCTCCATTTGGTGTCAATACAATTATTAATGTGGTCAAGTTCGACTTTGATGGTAAGGACAAGAGCCGGGTCGGCGTTTGGGTCCTTGTCTATGAAAAGGTTCTGATCTTCAAGATTTTTTTGTAATTCAGATAAGTTTATTTGGTTTTGGTGCTTCCATTTTTTTATGTGAGTTTTTATATTTTTTGTGTTGTTTTGGATATGTAGACCAATGTTAACGGTTTGTGAGTCGGCAAGTTTCCATGATTCTAGACAGGATCTGGAGAAGTTGTTTATGGAGAGCCAACAATTTTCATATTTGAAAGGTCGAGAGCCCCACGAGGTAGAAGATGTGTAAAGGATAAGGGGGAAGTGATCAGATATGGTTTGGTGGGAGATATGAACTGATGATAAAGGGTGTTTATCTTCCCATAGGTTTGAGCATATGAAATGGTCTAGTCTGGCATATGTCTAATTTCTAGACTAGGTGTAAAAAGCATTTGAGGATTTGATGTCGATCAAAGAATGGTTTGTAAGCATCTGACTGAATTTTTTGTCAGCAGCAGACATCGTATGTGGGGAATGATTGGAGTTGAGTCTATCTGAGATATGAGTGATCAGATTAAAATCCCCACCCAATACCCAGGGAGTCAAGTGAAATTTTGTAAAGAGGTGATTTAGTTCCGCAAGGTACAAGGATTTGTTGTGTCCAGGTTCCCCATAGGTACCAGAGAAAAACCAAAGATATCCATCTGAAAGGTTTTTGAATGCAATGGTTATTGAAAAGTTTAGGATTGATGTGTTTTGTGAAGCTAGAGATTGGTTGTTAAAACCAACTATGAGGCCCCCTTTGAATCCCTCAGGAGGTAGTTGGATCCAGTTTGTGATTCTATTACCCCCTATTGTTTTGAGAGCAAAAGGAGAAAGAAAAGCTTTTGTTTCTTGGATAGTAATTAGGTCGATTTTGTTTTTGTAAATGTGAGAGTGTATTTTTTTCTCCTTTGGAGGTTTGCAGCTCCACATATGTTCCAAGAAGAGATTTTCATGTTTAAAACTTGGAATGATGTGGGATTAATAGGTTATTTAGATGGACGCTGTTTTGGAAACAACAGGAGCGAGTCTTTTTTTTTTGTCCAACCCATAAAGTTTTCTAGGTTATCTAGAACTTTATGTGTGTCATCATCATCGTCTAGTTGAAAGCCAATTTTATTAGCAAAGGAAGTGAAGCTGTTTATGTTTGACCAAGATGCTAAATCATCGATAGAATCAGAGTCTTTATTTTTGTCTTTATAAGAGGGAGTAGATGATATTGAAGAAGCAGAAGTAATGTCACTAAATGAGCAGGGAGAGATTGTAGGAGTAGTACCTTTCTTTACTCTGTTGATGATGATAGAACCTTTTGGGTCTTTGTGGTTTGGCTGCATGATCTTCTGGAGGTAGCTGGAAGTGTGCCTTTGTTGTGGGCTCTCCTGCTCCGAACTCTGCAAAGAATTATCATCCTTGAGCTGAGAAGGGGCTTGGTTCTTTGATGCTTGATGGTTTTGGTTTAGGGATGGGAAGCTTTCCTTTATAGAGGAAGGAGATGGGAAAGTGGAGCCGCTAGGTTTGTATTTGTTATCATGGAGATAAGGTTCGGGTGATCTGGTTCTTTTCTTGCATGGCTGGAGGTAAGAGTTTTCAGAGTGGTTTGAGTTTTTCCGGATCCAGACATAGTTTCGGTCGTTTGTTGCCCTGGAGAGTAAGGAAGACTTTTTATCTTTGTTTGGGCTAAACCAAGATGGTGGATGTGTTGTGAGGTCGGAAAAGGTAGTGCTGTTAATGGTAGGATGTTCAGTAGAAAGTTTTAAATGGTAGATGGATTCACCGATTCTTATATTGATAGAAGGCAGAAGGGAGATGGCAGCTTTGACAGAAAGGAGACAATAAGCTTTGATGTATTGAGATGGGTGTAAGGTTTTAGGACTGATATATTGTAGAGTTGCCCCCATAGAGTGTGTAATGCCTCTGAAGATGTTAATTTCCCAAAGATGAGGCGGGAGATTTGAAATGGCGACCCATTCGGAGCCACCTGCTGGGGCAGGAAATGATCCTAGGTCGGCAGACCATTTAGATAGTCTGGCCATGATGAAGCTTGGTCCACATGGTATGGTGAGGACTTGATTGTAGAGGTGATTTATCTTGGTACCTTCTGGGACGGTATAGATGAGCTGGGTGGGAGAAATTTTTTTTTGGTTTAAGGATGGTATGACCGGGAAGGAGGAGGGCTAAGGCACGAGTAATATCCAGGACGTTTATAGGGTTGTTGTCAAGGTTGTTTTCAACAGAAACGAGAATGCTTCTTAGGGTGAGGACCTTGAGAAGACGCATTGAGTTGGCTGGAAGGTTAAGAGCGATCGCATATTCCAGGTGGTCAGGGACTTTCATGTTTGGTGAGGTGGTTTGATAGTTTGTTTTGTGTGTTTGTGAAGGAGTTGGAGGAGGAGGTTTTTTGGATTGTAGTTTGAGCGTCGTGACTGTATGGTTCTTTGGCTTGTGAAAGGGTTTATATATATGAGAAGTCCAGGAGTTTGTGTTCAGATGGCGTGAAGGGGTAGCGTCTGCATGATCAGGCGGGAGATTTGTGAGGCATGCAAAGGGTTTTTTTGCATGGTAATGATGTTTGGGGAGGTGTGTGTTGTGCCAGGGATCTGAAAAGGGCTTTTTTGGGACAGTGGGGGTTTTGTGAAAAGGTGAGAATCTAGTCGAGATAGAGTGCATGGAGGAGGAGATGTGATATGCATGGTTTTTGTCCTGGTTTGGGAGGAGGCGTGCTTTGCATAATCTTTTTATGTGACCTATCTGGTGGCATCCAAAACATATGCGGCGAGAAAAGCAACTGGATGTCGAGTGGTTGTTATGGAGGTAAAGAGAACAGTGCAAAGATCTAAAAGGTTTTTTTGGGGGGGGACCGAAGTCCAGATTTGGGCGGTGGTTTTTTTTTCTAGGAGATTGTTTATGAGAAAGGATGATTTTACATGGCCCAGAACAAGAAAAGCAGAGTTTAGGCGAAATAGGTCTTTTGGGATGACATCCTCGACCTGGGAGGTATGAGGGATTAGAGTTTTATGTAAAGATGATAAATTGGGCTTATTTTTTTCCGTAAACGATGGGGAGGGGAAAATTTGTACCTTTCAGTGATTGAACTTTGTTGTTGTTCCATAGGGGATGTGACTGCATCATCGACGTCCTCAGAGCCTGAGGAGATGGAGATTGGCCATGTTTTTGCTCCTATGGGGGGTTGGTACTCGTCCCTGACGAAGAGTTGGTCCGCCGAGTTGGAGGATGAAGAGCTAGCTTGATCATGTTTTTTGTAAAGATATGCTAGCTCTGGAGGAGTGTCATGGATGAAGTCACGCACCCAGGCACGAAAAGTGCAATTTTCCATCAGTTGTATGAAAATCGACCATTCAAGCTTGAGCTTCAGCTCGTCGCGCATGTCGCTCCAGCCTTCCGATATGAGGAGGATGGGAGTTTTGTTGCCCCAGGTTGGATTGGTGGGGATGGACCAGGAGACCTTCACTTGGAAGGAGCGATGACCGATGTTTATCAAACAGGTACCAGGCGAGATATCGTACTTGTGATAGATCCAAGCTCGTGGTAAAGGGATACTCGCAGAATAGGAGTGATCTGCGAGAGGGATTTCTATGAAGGAGAAATGGGAGTTCATGTTGGTAGGAGATGATGGAGTTTTTGTGCTTTCGTTTGTCACCAAGGGTTTTTTTTCCTTAAAGCTCGGCGGAAGGATGAAGTCTTACCGTTTCTATGCATGCAAGATGAATTTATACATGAGGCGAGGGTGAGCACGCCTCCTGTACGCATGATGTTATCGTATCGTTTGATGGGTCTTTATTGCTGTTCTCTGGGCCAACTTTTGTGCTGATTTGATCTGACTGCCAAAGGTGTTCTCGGGAAGGAGAGCCGTAATCGGCAGAGAGAATAGAATTTTGTATTTTGAATCGAGATTTTTATATGAGGGTGGAGATGTTTGCTGAGCTGGTATGAAGCTCGAGGGTAAGCTCGATCTCAGATGATGTAAAAGGCGTAATCCGTGAAATAACTTCTGCATGTATCTGTAAACTGTTTGTGATACCCAAGGTGTGTTGCAAAGGATGTTGTTATTCTCAGAAATTATTGCGGACTGTTGTGGAGAAAAAGAAGGATCCGTTTTAGGAAAAGTGGCGTCGTTTAGACAGGTAGCCGGAGGCGAAGATAGGCAGAACTTGGTGTAGGTAGGAGATGAAGCATTTGATTCAGTATCGCCGGAAAGCAAAATCAGTAAAAGCATAGGCAATTTTTGTTTTCAAACCTGGGAATCCCTAGTGCATGCTGGGAAGCACTAATGGAAAAATGATCGCTAGGCTATATGATGTCAACCACCGCCAACATGCAGAGAGTTGGTCGAGGGAGGAAAAACCTGAAAAAGGTTTCTGATACCTGGATGGGGAGAGTCTGACGCTGACAGAGTGAGGATGATTGTTGCCAGCAGAGAGGCCGAGCGAAAGCTTGAGGTGGAGGGAACACGCCGGGAGGGGCCGAGGCACCGAGTTGAGGTGGGGAAGGACCGGAGCGATTTTTCTAGAGAGAAGTTAGAGATTTCTCTCACTTACCTACCGTTGCTGTAGCTCTTTTCTGGGGTGTTCTATTTTGACCTTTGAATATATATGAGGCTAAAAGGCCTCAATGAGAACATCTTGAGAATAAAACAGCTACAATATGAAATCTATCACCTCCTACAATATAATTTACACGTATTTTTCTTTGAACTTTTGATCTGAACTACTAGTTATATTTCTTAATTTGTTATGTGGTTCTTACATGCTGTTACCTTGTTGATCTAGCCTTATCTTCTAATTCATGGTGATTTTCATATGTCACTAGATTATAATGCATGTCTCTATTTCTAATTAATTTGACCCACTTTCCTTTTATTTGGTACAACAAAAAGTAATGGGGTGGAAGGACTTATTACTTAGACAACACATCTTGTGAGGTTTATACATTTTTCATCCATTTCTTGAATGAATTATTATTACTGGATAACTTGTTGTGCATCATAAGCCAAAGAAAGTAATTAATTCCCAGGTCTAGACCATTTTGAGATGGTCTTCCTGGTTAGAGATAACTAAAAACTTTAAAATGAACTAGCATTAGCAATACTGTAGATATTGTAGGTAACCTCCTACTTGTATAGGGATTCCTCGACTGGTCATTGTTTATGTATTAAATCTGAAACTACCTATATGCTAGGGAGCTCCTAATGAGTGAAATCTAATATTTATCTTCATTCCTTCTGTGTGCTTAACAATTATGTTGTTTGCTTGCTATTTATGATTCACTACAATATGTGTGAATTCATATGTAAGTATAAAGTTCTCTAAAATAGGTGTCGTGATGCGTATTCTCAATGAAAATATCATTATTTCTCTGAGTTCAAAAAAATTGAATAACGTGAGATGAACTTCTCTCCCTTTTTTGTGGTTACAGTCATTGCATATCAATTTGTTTTCTTTTGCTAGATAGTTATCTAATGATGTGCTTTATTTAATCTGCACAGGTGCTACAAGGCTTAGAACGATTAGCAATGATGTAGTATGCTAATAAATGATTAAGGATTTTCAGTATGAAAGTGAGGCATATAAGAGATTTAATTGAGTATGTATGTATACTGTCTCACTACATTACATTCCCTCCTTTGAAGATGTTATTTTTTGACTGCCTTTTCTAGAAATAACATCTTTTTTGACTGCCTGGGATCGAATATAGCACGTATTTAGAATCTTAGATGATACTATATAATCTGTACAACTATACATAGCTGTTTTGTCCTGTAGAATTGTACAAAACTGATTATATCCATGAACTATTTTGGTTTATTTGATGATTATGATACTTATTCTCCCAATTAAAAGGCTATATGATTTCTTGAAGCATATCTCCGTCATATTTTCCATTCATAAATGTATTTTCAATGGAAGATATGCTCTGATATTGACTTATTCTCTATTAGTAATTTATTTGTCGATTGAGAGCTAAACGTTTAATAATACCTAATGTGGTTCCTATATCTGGACATTAAATATGCCTATACATCACCATGCTTTATACAAACTAGATGACATATCTATCTATGCCTTACTAGTTGCTTAAGTTTTTGTCTTTAGGCTCAGTCTTTCCATCTCTATTTTTTCCTTCCTGGACATCTATGAAGTCTCTTTGTAGGGAGATTTTTTTTGTTTATTAGACGGATGATCAATAACTAATTATGACCCTCATGTGCTCCTCATTTTTATTTCATTCTGTTTTTATTACTCCTAAATGATGTTTGTGGTTTTCATAAGCTTTGAAGGGTGCTTGATATCATCCATGCTGTATAAAATCTAGTTATCTGATGAGAGGTTTGAAATAAAGTAGATAATTATGCATTGTAAATGCTTACCTCAGCATCCCATTATGTATGCTTGTAATGATATTTTGAAACTGTTAAATAGTGTTTTATTTAAGTTCTTTATATTCACTTGTTATTTTCCTATTCTATGAGGACCTCTTTATAATTGTTCTCTTTATAAATATACGAGGTACACATATTGTGCACCCTAACCTGTGACGTCCCTAGATTTTCTAAAACTTAATCTGATGTGTGACGTCCAAATTGAAACCCTCACCTTAGTGAGAATCCCAATTTAAACACCCCACACCAGGCTAAGAAAGAGAAGATCAAGGGAGTAAGAAGGAAACAATCAATAGCACATGCACATGAACAATAAACAAACCACAACCCATGTTCACCATTCAACATATAATTACAACATGAATTGTTACAACATTTGATATTACACATTGAACAACAAACTTATACATATACATGTACTACATCTAAACAATAGGATCTTAAAACAACAGGTCCACCTGTACATCAGCTCGCCACACAACTCTCACTATCCTGAATCTTCAAGAGCATAACCACAACCTAAACAAAAGATTACATGCGGTACACGTCAACACAATATTTCAAGAATATTGTACTGAGTACGCCTACATGTCTTTTAAATACCTCTCATCATATCTTGGCAATAAGATAAAACTAATACTTGGCAGCATTAAACAAAATATTAGAAAAGGCGTATAGTTGCACAAAGATATTTGTTACCAGAAGAGAACACATATTTTAGGCACATTTCCATTATATGTAAACTTGATCAACCACATGCACTATTCTACCAAAGAGATTTAGTGCTCACATGTACTATTCTGCCAAAGAGATAATTTAGTACTACATAAATGCACTATTCTGCCAAAGAGATTTAGTGCTCACATGTACTATTCTGCCAAAGAGATTTAGTACTTTCATCAATGCACTATTCTACCAAAGAGATTTAGTGCTATCATATAATGGACCAGATATCTTATGTTTTATGTGTTCATAGCAATAAGTATAGAAAATCATGCAACATATCATACAAGAACAATCATTTCAATCAATACCATATGCCAAGTCTTTACTACCATATAACACAAGCATATTGTATAATAAGCCAAATAAGAGGTAATGGCGTACCTTCCAAAGAGATATTCCTAATCATCACATACTCCTCATGTCAACTACATCCTTGGTCAACCCTGATCAAGACAAGATCATATGCTATCATCAGGTTCTCATCATCTTACATCTCATCTTAACCCTAATTATATCCATATTAGGGTTTAGCTTAGTCATTAAGATATTCTCATTATTATTTCTTGTCTATCTCTTCTTGTTATCTAGGATTGACGTTACTGATGTTGTATTCCAGATTATGATCAATAATCTGATTATTTGATTTCATAAGATTATGTGCACATATTAACCCTAGGTTACATCATTAACCTAGATTAGGGTTTTATAACATGTATTAATATTCCTCTTCATATAACATGTATTTTGTTCATCATTATGATCTCATAATTAAAACTGAGGTTAAATATACTGATATGAGCTTTCTTTGTAAATTTCATCATTTATTGACCATGTATGCATTTATTGCATTATATTTAGGGTTAAAAGCCCTAATTAACTGTATTAAGCAAATTATATGATTTCGGGCATCAACATGACCATAACTGACATCATATGCATTATAAACATGAATTATGATTTACTGGTATTTTCTCATAATTTTAGGTCATCGTTTATTATTTATTATACATGAAAAGACCATTATACATATTGTAAGATATCATTAATATTTAAGCATTAAAAGCCTGATATTATCATTCCATGTTGTTCTGCATATTTTTCTGAAAATTTCGGTACCTTATTTGTATTTTTCGGATCATCGAGCTATTTTCTATGATTTATCTAAGATATGAGTATTTTTGAGACATTTACCTTGTTCGGCCAACCGAGGGCTACCACGTGTCCGTGAGAGGGGAGTGGTTCCTTCTGGGTCTTCTCACTGGATTGCCCCCCTTTCTCACGCGATTTGGTTCGTGACTCAGTTCTTCCCTGAACAGCCGTCGCCGCCGCTTCTGGGGACTCTGGTCTCCGGTGTGCAATCAGCAGGAACAAGTGCTTCTCGGCTGCTCCTTTGGCCACCGCTATCTTCGCATCAGGCTTCCAGACCCCCCACGGTGACACAATCTCCGAGCCCAGCTGTAGATCCCCCTTCTCTGTGAGGTCGCCAGCACCAGCCGCTGTCATGGCTGGGGAAGCTCCGCCTGCTGCTTGGGAGTCCGGCAAGGCTGACCGCCCTAGGCTTGGGCCGGATCCGCCTGATCTCTCCATCCTCCGGTGCGCACTGGGTAGCGAGTTCCTGCTCCTTGCCATCATCCTCACACCTGCGGGACACGCCCAACGTGAGATCTGCTCTCCGCAACAAGCGTCACGTTGCCGCAGATCTCTTCTCCGAGTGGACGCCACCCAGATCAGCTTTGAGCCACCCTCTCTAACTCCTTCCCTTCCCACGATCTAGAAGGAGATTTCACGTCTCTACTGAGTGCCGAGCCACCGAGCAGGACGGGTCCTCGGGGCCGCTGGCTTGCCATCGCTCGATCCCAGATCAGATGAGCAAAAGGACGTCATTGTCCTCCTCCTCAGCCTCTCTCCCATCCGTGGTCATACTTGGAATTGGGAGGATTTCTATATTGCTCTGTATCCAAAGGGTGTTCTTACAGCTATTGATTCTTCTACATGGGCTCATATCCTTGTTCCTCTCTTCCTCCTCCGATTGTAACTTTGGGTGGAGAAGCTGCTAAGACGAGGAAGTTGAACTCTCCTATCTCAGGTTTGTCTGGCATGAATGAGGCTTCCGTATAATCCCCTCATCAAAGAGCACACATAGAGTCAAGCGAAACCACTCACCCCACAACCTCTTTCATCATGGCATCGTGGAGTTCCCTGCTTTGAGGCTGGTCGTAACTGCTGTTACAAAGGCAATGTGCATAGCATGTTTGATAAGAGGATGCCCAAGATCAGGGAATCTCATTATGCCAAACAATTCTATGACTCGTATGCCACTAGGCCGTGTGACAAAGGGTGATAAAAACTTTCCCAGGACTAAGATAAATAATCATGTACATTGGTTCATTTAGTCAATAATATACATGATTTCATGATATTCAAACCCGAATAACTCCCACTAGAAAATTCAAATTGCCACCAAAATTTAACCATAGCTTCCTCACAACTCAAGCTACCTTGTACATAGATTTGGTATCAAAACTTGACTGTCAGATCCATCAATTAAATCCCTCAAGTAGGCATAAACTTATGGATCCAAAACATTATATAAACCTCAATCAACACTCCAACTTTACTAGAACACTTGGGATTCTCAAAACAACTCAACATGTGATTTCACTTATGCCATTCGTTATCCAATTACTTCAAAATTTCACTCCATCACATCCTACACACCTTAAAGAAATTCCATCCTCGGAATTAAGCCAGAAAACCCACTTCGTCACATCATATACATCTTAAAAGAACTTTCATCCTCGAAAGTAAACCATACTCATACTTCCAAGGAAAACATTATCTTGCATTCATCCATATGTAGGCACTATTCTATGTGTAACATATTCACAAAGGTTATCTAGAACCATGTATCCAAAGCACTATTAGGGGGGTTTTACAACTATCTTGGTGCACAACCACTCCATTCAAGGTTAAACTCAAGATTTAGAAACTTAGGTTATGTCATGACATATCTCATATATCAGGGTTGCATCGTTATCTTAACATGTGCATTAGGGTTCCGACATCATATTACCATGTTCTAGATGAGTTAACTAAGATTAACTCATACATCAAGGTGTCATCAATATTTTATTGAGTTAATTGTTAGAACATGTTCAACATTAACATATGCCTTTTAGGATGGTATTAACTATAGTTAACCCACTTTATCCATCTAGATCATATCAAGGTGTCATAATCATTATGTTGTGCTAACTGTCAAACTATATATTTTTTTCATTTATATTAAGCACTAACATTAACACCGCATGTAACATGTTTCATTCATGTAGTCTTATTTCACTACTCATAAATGATTTCAACATTTACTAGTGATTTCATCACAAGATTAACCAACATTATTCATGTTATCATCATCCTTCACGTATATGGTTAACCATTTATTCATTGCTATTTTTTAGACCATGACTAGGTATTCCATCATGTTACCTTCATATATCACATCTCAAGATTAGATCACATCTTACATATATTATATCATGGTTGTGCTAACAAACTTATGTGAGTGACTTGTTAAACATATATCAAAACTTTGCTAGTCCAATTGAAGTTCTCCTAACCCATACCACGAGGGTAGTTCCATGCTTAGTCTCTCTAAGCCAACTCAATTCAATGAGTATCTCATATGCATATACTTTATCTTTCCTCTCGGTCTAGGGTTCTCGGATTACCTCATTGGCACTAGCTAATAGCTTCATTAGCTCTAGCCACATAAGCACAAACCAAAACATGCTATGACATACTCTTCATAGGTCTCTATCTATGAGACACGCTTACTCAAAACTCTCTTACATATTAACCACTAGCGTCCTACATGGGAAACAACCAACCCAAGCATGAGGCTTCACAGAGACTAAGATAGATACCTCCTCCAAGGTCTTGGGACTCTCTCTCCCTCACCCAGATGGTAGGCACTCATATCCATATTCATATGCACATATAACGAGCCTCTCTCTATCTATGGGGTTTGGTCCTCCCAAGGACATCTAGGGTTCAACAAAACTATAAGAATCATACAGAAAGCAACTCAACTCAATCACTCAGGAGTAGTCTAGTTTAGGACATATCATATCACATATCTCAAAATTCTCATATCTTGGAGTTTAGGTTCTCTAACCTTCTCCCAATGGGTCTCACTCTCTCTGGAGTTAACCCCACAACTGGTCCTAACACTAGAGGTCCTCCTTTGTAAAAGATATTGAGGCTCGTGCTGACTCACAACCTAGTCTTAACTCAACATATCTTATCTAATAAAAGCCTATTTACTTGCATCATCAAAACTTATCTCAAAACTGAACTTAAGTCCTCGAAGACAAACATAGATCATCATAACCATCTTATGTCATCTATGTAAGACTTACATCATATTATCAAAACTTATATCATCTATTCCATCTAACATATATATCAAAAAGGCTCTAGACATCTAATCTAGAACTACTCTCACTTCTAGACTGATGTCATTCACTTTCACTTAGGTTGCATGACCACCTCCTACTCGTACATGTGTGGGGACACATTTTTGTAATACATATACATAATAAAATATTATATAGTTTTTCTCCGATAAAACAAGCGTCAGAGAAAACTATCGAGGTTCCATCCGTTTGGAATTAAAAACCAAATCCAGAAACGAGTGTCCCACACATAGTAGAGAGTCCAGTGTCATGAAAACTAGTGAAAAGGGTGAGAACATGGTGTAGACTAGTGTAGCTACTCTAGACAATGTGCACAATATGTCTAGGGTTTCTCTTCTCTTGATGCACGTCATTTCCAAATAGTGCAACGTCCCATACCGTTGCACTACAAGGAAAGAACGACATATAAGGACTTGCTATACAACAAGCACCAGTCTAGTCCTAGTTCTCGGACATCTAGGTGCTAACCTAGAGGCTAGGTCAGATCTAGTCTCTAAAAGACGACTAATCTAACCCTAAAGATTATTATTAAGTTCAAGGTTTTCTAGTTTTGAGTTGCATAATGAGAAAATGTCAGGCTTTGTTATTGTTCATGCTATGATACCACCTGTGACGTCCCCATATTTTCTAAAACTTAATCTGATGTGCGATGTCCAAATTGAAACCCTCACCTCAGCGAGAATCCCAATTTAAACACCCCACACCAGGCTAAGAAAGAGAAGATCAAGGGAGTCAGAAGGAAACAATCAGTAGCACATGCACATGAACAATAAATAAACCACAACACATGTTCACCATTCAACATATAATTACAACATGAATTGTTACAACATTTGATATTACACATTGAACAACAAACTTATACATATACATGTACTACATCTAAACAACAGGATCTTAAAACAACAGGTCCACCTGTACATCAGCTCGCCACACAACTCTCACTATCCTGGATCTTCAAGAGCATAACAACAACATAAACAAAAGATTACATGCGGTACACGTCAACACAATATTTCAAGAATATTGTACTGAGTACGCCTACGTGTCTTTTAAATACCTCTCATCATATCTTGGTAATAAGATAAAATTAATACTTGGCAGCATTAAACAAAATATAAGAAAAGGCGTATAGTTGCATAAAGATATTTGTTACCAGAAGAGAACACATATTTTAGGCACATTTCCATTATATGTAAACTTGATAAACCACATGCACTATTCTACTAAAGAGATTTAGTGTTCACATGTACTATTCTGCCAAAGAGATTTAGTACTTCATAAATGCACTATTCTGCCAAAGAGATTTAGTGCTCACATGTACTATTCTGCCAAAGAGATTTAGTACTTTCATCAATGCACTATTCTACCAAAGAGATTTAGTGCTATCATATAATGGACCAGATATCTTATGTTTTATGTGTTCATAGCAATAAGTATAGAAAATCATGCAACATATCATACAAGAACAATCATTTCAATCAATACCATATGCCAAGTCTTTACTACCATATAACACAAGCATATTGTATAATAAGCCAAATAAGAGGTAATGGCGTACCTTCTAAAGAGATATTCCTAATCATCACATACTCCTCATGTCAACTACATCCTTGGTCAACCCTGATCAAGATAAGATCATATTCTATCATCAGGTTCTCATCATCTTACATCTCATCTTAATCCTAATTATATCCATATTAGGGTTTAGCTTAGTCATTAAGATATTCTCATTAATTTTTCTTGTCTATCTCTTCTTGTTATCTAGGATTGACGTTACTGATGTTGTATTCCAGATTATGATCAATAATCTAATTATTTGATTTCATAAGATTATGTGCACATATTAACCCTAGGTTACATCATTAACCTAGATTAGGGTTTTATAACATGTATTAATATTCCTCTTCATATAACATGGATTTTGTTCATCATTATGATCTCATAATTAAAACTGAGGTTAAATATACTGATATGAGCTTTCTTTGTAAATTTCATCATTTATTGACCATGTATGCATTTATCGCATTGTATTTAGGGTTAAAAGCCATAATTAACTATATTAATCAAATTACATGATTTCGGGCATCAACATGACCATAACTGACATCATATGCATTATAAACATGAATTATGATTTACTGGTATTTTCTCATAATTTTAGGTCATTGTTTATTATTTATTATACATGAAAAGACCATTATACATCTTGTAAGATATCACTGAGATTTAAGCATCAAAATCATGATATTATCATTCCATGTTGTTTTGCATATTTTCTGAGAATTTCGGTACCTTATTTGTATTTTTCGGATCATCGAGCTATTTTCTATGATTTATCTAAGATATGAGTATTTTTTAGACATTTACCTTGTTCGGACAACCGAGGACTACCATGTATCCGTGAGAGGGGAGTGGTTCCTTCTGGGTCTTCTCACTAGATTTCCCCACTTTCTCACATGATTTGGTTCGCGGCTCAGTTCTTCCCTGAACAACCGTCGCCATCGCTTCTGGGGACTCTGGTCTCCGGTGTGCAATCAGCCGGAACAAGTTCTTCTCGGCTGCTCCTTTGGCCACCACTATCTTCGCATCAGGCTTACAGACCCCCTACGGTGACACAATCTCCGAGCCCAGCTGTAGATCTCCCTTCTCTGTGAGGTCACCAGCACCAACTGCTGTCATGGCTGGGGAAGCTCTGCCTGCGGCTTGGGAGTCCGTCAAGGCTGACCGCCCTAGGCTTGGGATGGATCCGCCTGATCTCTCCATCCTCTGATGCGCACTGGGTAGTGAGTTCCTTCTCTTCGCCATCATCCTCACACCTGCGGGACACGCCCAACGCGAGATCTGCTCTCTGCAACAAGCATCACGTTGCCGCAGATCTCTTCTCCGACTGGACGCCGCCCGGATCAACTTTGAGCCGCCCTCTCTAACTCCTTCCCTTCCCGCGATCTAGCAGGAGATTTCACATCTCTGCTGAGCACCGAGCCACCGAGAAGGATGGGTCCTCGGGGCCGCTGGCTTGCCATCACTCGATCCCAGATCAGATGAGCAAAAGGACGTCATTGTCCTCCTCCTTGGCCTCTCTCCCATCCATGGTCATACTTGGAATTAGGAGGATTTCTATATTGCTCTGTATCCAAAGGGTGTTCTTACATCTATTGATTCTTCTATATGGGCTCATATCCTTGTTCCTCTCTTCCTCCTCCGACTGTAACTTTGGGTGGAGAAGCTGCTAAGACGAGGAAGCTGAACTCTCCTATTTCAGGTTTGTCCGGCATGAATGAGGCTTCCGTATAATCCCCTCGTCAAAGAGCACACATAGAGTCAAGCGAAACCACTCACCCCACGACCTCTTTCATCATGGCATCGTGGAGTTCCCTGCTTTGAGGCTAGTCGTAACTGCTGTTACAAAGGCAATGTGCATAGCAGGTTTGATAAGCGGATGCCCAAGATCACGGAATCTCATTATGCCAAACAATTCTATGGCTCATATGCCACTAGGCCGTGTGACAAAGGGTGATACAAACTTTCCCAGAACTAAGATAAATAATCATGTACATTGGTTCATTTAGTCAATAATATACATGATTTCATGATATTCAAACTCGAATAACTCCCACTAGAAAATTCAAATTGCCACCAAAATTTAACCATAGCTTCCTCACATCTCAAGCTACCTTGTACACTGATTTGGTATCAAAACTCGACTATCAGATCCATCAATTAAATTCCTCAAGTAGGCATAAACTTATGGACCCAAAACATTATATAAACCTCAATCAACACTCCAACTTTACTAGAACACTTGGGATTCTCAAAACAACTCAACATGTGATTTCACTTATGCCATTCATTATCCAATTACTTCAAAATTTCACTCCATCACATCCTACACACCTTAAAGAAATTCCATCCTCGGAATTAAGCCAGAAAACCCACTTCGTCACATTATGTGTGCTTGATATCATCCATGCTGTATAAAATCTAGTTATCTGATGAGAGGTTTGAAATAAAGTAGATAATTATGCATTGTAAATGCTTACCTCGGCATCCCATTATGTATGCTTGTAATGATATTTTGAAACTGTTAAATAGTGTTTTATTTAAGTTCTTTATATTCACTTGTTATTTTCCTATTCTATGATGACCTCTTTATAATTGTTCTCTTTATAAATATACGAGGTACACACATTGTGCACCCTAACCCTTACAAACAACTCAAGATGGTACCAGAGTAGGTGCTCTAGCCGCCAACCTCCTCGTAGCCGTCGCCCTCCTCCCCACCGGCTGCTGCTGCCGCCGCAACGCTAGCCCGCCATCGTGCGGCCTGGTGCCCCCGTCACTGCCACCGCCGACCCTCTGTGTGTGGGCCTGGCTTGTTAGTGCAGCCCACACGTTCATTGTTTAGCCTCCGACTATTTGTGTTGAGGGTCTTTGGAGCCCTACCCCTTCTTTCTGCCCGAGTCGACCCTTGAGCCGCCGGGTTCTCTGTTGTGCCTCGACGTAGTCTACATGTAAGCTGGTCTTTTCAATTGCTCTATATGCCTGATGCCGCCTAACCAGAGGATCTAGGCAATTTTGACTCCTGCTATTATTCTCTGCCTTTTTGGACTCGGTCTCCCTCATGACTTCCTCCCATGAGGACTTTCGTCGTCAAGTAACTACTATGAAGCTAGATGGGTGCAACTACCAACATTGGGTTTGCTCCATGGAGATTTTTGTGAAGTCACAAGGCAAGCATTCCCATTTGACTGAGGCTCCGTCTCCTGCTCTGCCCAATACTGCCGAGTCTAAGGACAAAAAGATCTATGATGACTGGGCCAAGGATGACTCGATCGTGATGATGTGAATTCTGAACAACAGTGAAACTCACATTAGTGTTACTCTACTTCGTCTCCCGACTGCCAAGGAGATGTGGGATCAACTGGCCAACACCTACTCGCATAGTAAGAATCCGAAGAAGGTGTTTGACCTGAACAAATAGCTATCCCACATGCACTTCACTGAGCCAGATATTGCTGACTATTTTCTGACCTTTAAAGGCGTCTGGGATGAGCTTGAGAATCTTCATCCCTTATCTACCGACTTAGCCACGATGCAACGACAATGGCAGGAACTCCAAGTTGTCCAGTTCCTCTGCGGCCTTCCTGACTCCTATGTTTGTGTGGTTGACCATATTCTCACCAGTGATCCTTTACCCATGTTGGAGAGTGCTTTTCTACGTCTTCAACGACTGCCAGTTTCCTCGTCGGATCTTCCTTTCAACACTGGTGACACTGCTATGTATGGTCGTGGTAGGGGTCGTGGTTGACCTTCGGACAATCATTCTTCTGCTCCTGGATGAGGATGTGGGTTGCTTGGCCGTGGTCGTGGCTTGTCTACTGACGCTTTCGGAGGTGTCGCTACTCAGCGACACTGTGACTTCTATGGCCGCAACAACCATACTGAAGACAAATATTGGAAGAAACATGACACACCTGCGTGGGCCAATGCTGCGTCTAAGGGTGCTTCTCAAACACCCTTTATTGCTCCCTCCACCGTCTCTATTGTTGAGTTCATCTGCTCTGAGGTGGAATGTCTCTTGCTTGAGAGGACTGGTGCTTCCTCCTCATATGCTGTTGAATCCGGAGCTCATGCTGCCACTTACACTGGTTGTGATTTTGCCTTCTTGAGTGTTCCTTCTTCTAGTGCTGGATAATACCAAATGGGTGATTGACTCTAGAGCTTCTTCTCATATATCTGGAAATCGTTCTCTCTTTTATAGAATGTCTAAGCCTTCTTCTAAATCTGCTGTTATGCTTGTTGATGGTTCTAAATATGTTGTATCTGGAATTGATGATATCTTTGCTCAAGTCCTTCTGTGATCTGCTTTATATGTGCCAATTTTTTCACTAAACTTACTATATGTCAGTAAAATTGTATGCAATCTGAACTGCAGTCTGACCTTTGCACCGAGTACTTGTGTTTTTCAGGACCTTTGCATGAGGATGAAGATTGGTGGGGGGTATGAAGGACCTGATGGACTCTACTACTTGCATGAGTTGAAACAGATTGATACTACAACTCTAGCTTCAACATTATCATCTTCTGTTTCCACATAACAATGGCATTTTAGACTTGGGCATCGGTCAGCTGATAAACTAAAACATGTTATTTCTAGTGTAGCCACACAATTTTCAGTGCGAGGCATGTTAGTTATGCAAACAATCCATAATTGTATTTCCCAAAAAATCTCAGATTGGTAGTAAAAATATTTTTGATTTGGTGCATGCTGATGTATGGGGTCCTCGTCATGTTCCAAGTTTGTTTGGCAATAAATATTTTATTTTATTCATTGATGATTACTCCTGTGCTACCTGGTTGATTCTGTTGAAAGATAGATCCCAAGTTCTGCCTACTATTAAGTTCTTCTTTGATGAAATTAAAACTCAGAATTCTATGCCTATTAAAATCCTGCGTACTGATAATGCATTAGAATTTGTTCAAAAAATGTTGAATTATTTTGTCGTTCTGTGGGTACACTTCATCATACTTTTTGTGCTTACACACCCCAAAAGAATGGGGTTACTGAAAGAAAAAATAGGCATTTACTTGAAGTTACTAGAACTATCGTTCTGCATTCTAATGTTCCCAAACATTTTTTACCAGAAGCGGTTCTTATTGTCTATTTTCTGATAAATCGTATGCCTTCTTTTGCTATTGGGAATAGAATTCCTATACAAGTACTACAACCCAATCTTCCTCTATTTTCTGTATCTTAGAAAATTTTTAGGTCGACTTGTTTTGTTCGCTTGCTTGGACCTACTCAAGACAAGTTGTCCCCTCGAGCTAAAAAATGTATTTTTCTGGGATACTCACAGACTCAAAAAGGATACCGTTGCTATAGTCCTGTTACTAAAAAGCGGTTCACAAGTAGTGATGTTGTTTTCTTTGAGGACACTCCATACTACTCTACTAAGGGGAACATGTTGATTTGAGATCTGATTGCATCACCTATGCCCATTATTAGTGATTCTACCTTTGTCGTGCAGCCTGATGAGACTACATCTCCTCCTCTCATTGTTTACCAACGTAGGAATTGGCCGCCGCAACCTACTCCTGCTCAAGACTCCCCCACTGACAACCAATCTTCTTCTTTAGAAGGTCCTGCCCCTACTGAGGTAACTTCTAATCTAGATTTACCTATTGCTCACAGGAAAGGTACTAGATCATGTACATCTCATAATATTGCTAACTATGTCTCTACTAGTCATCTGAGTGTTCATGTTAGTAATTTTGTTGAGGCTATCTCTACTGTATTTGTACCCAAAAATGTGCATGACGCATTACAGAGTATGACTCGAACACAATCTATGACTGAGGAGATGGCTGCTCTCACTGACAGAGGTACTTGGGATCTGGTTGATCCTCCTTCTGCTTGCAAACTTGTTGAATTTTGTTGGGTTTACACTGTCAAGTATCATCCTGATGGAACTGTTGACCGCCTGAAGGCCCGCCTTGTGGCGAAAAGGTACACTCAGACCTATGGTATTGATTACTTTGAAACTTTTTCTCTTGTTGCCAGGCTAAATTATGTGCAAGTTTTGCTCTCCGTGACAATCAATCTGGATTGGCCCCTTATCCAGCTGGACGTGAAAAATGCCTTCCTTTATGGTGATCTCCAAAAGGAGGTCTATATGGAGCAACCACCTTGGTTTGTTGCTCAGGGGGGGGGTCACATAAAGTTTGCCACCTCAAAAAGTCTATTTATGGACTCAAGTAGAGTCCGCGTGCATGGCTTGATAAACTGAACAAGATTCTGTCTACCTATGGCGTTCTCAGATCACATGTTGATCATTCTGTCTTTATTAAAAGACGTCCTCTGGTATTGTGGTTCTTATTGTGTATGTTGACGACATTATTTTATCTGACAGTGATCTCTCTGCAATCAATGCTACTAAAGTATACTTATGTAAGCATTTTGTCACTAAAGATCTTGATAAATTGAGATATTTTCTAGGGATTGAAGTTTCTAGGACTGCTAATACTCTTGTTCTATCACAACAAAAGTATGTTCGTGATCTTCTACATGAAACTGGCATGCTTGGAGTGGGGCCTACTGATACACCTCTAGATCCTAATGTGAATTGGGATGATGATGAATCTCCTATGTATCCTGACAGTAAAAGATATAGAAGACTGGTTGGCAAACTGATCTATTTGACAGTCACTAGAGCTGATATTTCTATTGTTGTTGGTCTGTTTAGCAGCTATCTTAATAAGCCTAGATAGTGTCATTGGGAAGCACTGTGTCATATCTTGAGATATCTGAAAAATCTCCTGGTAAAGGCCTATTTTAAGAAAATATGGTCATTGCTCTCTTGAAGGTTATTCTGATTCTGACTATGCTAGAAGCAAGATAGATAGAAAATCTACCTCTGGTTACTGTACCTTTGTTGGTGGAAATCTAGTTACATGGTGGAGCAAAAAGCAAAATGTTGTTGCTAGATCTAGTGTTGAGGCCGAGTACCATGCTATGGCTCATATTGCATGTGAGCTTCTGTGGGTGCAGTCTCTTCTAAAAGAACTTGATGTGGGATCTTCTGCTCCTATTCCTATGCAATGTGATAATAAACCAACTATTTTTATTGCAAATAATCCTGTCTTTCATGAGCGGACCAAGCACATTGAAGTTGATTGCCACTTTATCAGAGAATCTATTCTGACTGGTCGTATCAGCACTCCTTGTACCCACTCAGAAGACCAAGTTGCTGACATCTTCACAAAGCTGCTGGCCAAGAAACATTTCTTCTATCTTGTGGACAAGTTGGGCATGATTGATATCTATGCTCCAACTTGAGGGGGTGTGTAAAATAGTGTTTTATTTAAGTTCTTTATATTCACTTATATTCACCGCTTGCAGTGATAAACAAACCCCTTAACGAACATAATATATTGGTTCGGGGGTACATGTGCACAAATAGTGTACCGCAACTCAAAGGACCCTTGCATGACTTGTCCTCAAGCTCACCACCCCAAAAAACAACCTTATCATATGAAGAATAAATATTGAGAACAATACATGTGAGAATTATACATGGCACATTTTCATCGCAACAAAAATTAGACTCCCTACTAAATCGGTAAAATATATGTATATTTTTCGTGACATATTTATGTGTTTAGTTATGTACACGAAGCAAAATGACCTTCCAATAATATGAATAATCATGTAACTTATCTTATCTTATTTGTTGGTTATCATCAACAAGCATTTTGTCCTATCTTCTTTTCATTTAAACAATATCAGTATTGACATTGCATTTGAATTGTAATGAGATAATTTTAAGTCATATCACATCATTGTTGAAAACTATTTTTTTACATTTTGTTAACACTAGAAAATGACGGCAAGCTCTATCTTCATATTTTTAACATTACAATTTTCTTTTTTTCTGTCATTAACATTACATTACAATCTTCATATACACATAAACAAGATATTATAAAAAAAAATCATTTAAAATAACAAACAAACATTGACATCCTAGTGTTTTGTATTATATTAAGCTTCCAATGTTTGGTATGATCTATCATATTGCATAGTGCCCCCCATGCTAAAAATCCTGGCTACGCCGGTGGTAGGAGCGTGTCACAATTTCAAGGAAATGACTCTGCTACTAAGAAAATATATTTGGAAGTCAGTACATTGATCAGAATCACGGAGTCAGATACAAGTTGAACGTTCGCAAGATTAATCTCTTTAGCAGCTTCCACAGCCATGAGTGTCGTCGTTGCTTCAGCAATTAATTGCTGGCGGCAATGATTGCATTATGCCCTTTTGCACCACGGCCTTGATATCTGCGTGCCAGTCTCAGAGTACAACACCTATACCTATCTTCTCATTCTCCCGAACTGCTGCATCACAGGCTCACAGCTGATCTTGATAATACCTATCGAGGGAGCTTTCTAGTTAAATTGTTTTCTTGTCTTACATTGTACGTTTGTGGCTTGATAAAAGAAAAGAAACTTGCATACATCTTGTATCAAAATGCTCTTCATCTGCTTGCTACTCGTTAGATCTTTTTTGCTGCCCTCTAAAAGGAATTTGTTTCGATCCGTAGTCATGACTTCATAAATTCAGCTGCCCAAATGGACCTTCTGGCACTTTGTTAGCATTGTGATGATGTTGTTTGTTGGTAGTTGTTCTATACAGAGTTTCCGGGTGATCTTGCCAAGTATCAAGTTTGGCTATACGCATATGGAACATGCGGGGCCGTCAATACGGTATCCAGACTGCCCGAAACCGCTCTCCGAAGAAAGTGGGTGAGTTTGCTGGACTAGTTTCTCCTCCAAACAAATTTTCCTAAGTCCATTTGTGGGCCTCGACCCTCGATGCCTGTGTTTGCGGACTTTCTTGGCTCTTTCCCATCCAATAGGTAGATCATACCGAGTAGGAGCTTGGCAATCAGGCTGCGGTACTGAAAATCTAGCAGTTGGGGTCCACTGAGGGATTTTCTAGAATCTCTTGACCTTTTCGGCAATATTTGTAGAAAAATACACTACAAATAAGATTTTCATGCCGCATCATTTTGAATTTGTCAATTAAGTCACTCAACCATACAAGATGATACAAGTTAGGAGGTTCAATTTTTTATAATGTTTGCAATCTTTCTTGGATCCAACTATCATTGTAGATGTTTAAACTTTCACCATTTCCATCCCACCATGACAGACCCTCTACTATATGTCTTTTGCTCCCTAAATATTTTGCTATGTGAAGGGCCAAGTTTCGTCCTCTCCTGTAACTTTGGTTGTCGAGAAGTATCTTGCATGTAAGACTTTGAAGGACAAAGTGGCATTCCTTGTAAGTAGCCGCCATAGATTCTTTGAAAGGAGGGCATGGTTATAGATATGAAAGGTCACAAAAATCCATCCCTCCTTCCTTCTTTTTACATCACAATTTATCCAAGTTAATCCTAGAGAGATTCATCTTTGTGCCTTCTGCTCCCCACCCAGACCGTGCAATGACATTGTGGATCTCATACAACAGTCCCACATGATACTGAAAAATACCCATAACACAAGTGGGAATCACCTGTGCTATAGATTTCATGAGAAATTATATCCCCAGGTTTAAAAGAATCTATTTACTCCATCCTATAACTTTTCTATGAATCTATTTATTCCATCCTATAATTTCCCAAGAATCTTTAGTATAACTGAAAATAGGCTTTTTAGATCTCCAAATAGTTGTAGACGCTTTCCTTTTTGAAATCCCTAGCTTTTATCAAAACAAATGTAACAATTCTACGTACAAGTGAACAAATTATATCACAATATAGTTTAGGACCAAACACAAAGGACAATATTTTTAATAATTAATTTATCAATTTACTGATCTAGGAAGAGTTGTTACGATATAAAATGTTTTTTACAATAAAAAAACTCATCAGTTCAACTCATTGTGTTGTAGTTATCATACTTACTACAACAAGTCTATTTGTGTGTTGTCTGTTGTATATTTTATACAACACAAGTCATATATAAAGGACCAAACTGTTGTAGTATGTGATACTACAACATGTGCTAAACTGTTATAGTAGACTATAATATCACAACATACTTAAATATGTTGTAAAAGACTAAAATTACACAACATGGTCTAACTTGGTCTAATAGTCATATATCCTAACATGTTGTAATAAATCATAATTACACAACACACTCTAACTCATTGTAATATACCATAATTACATAACAAGTGTCCACCTGTTGTAATAGTTTCTTGTTTTAATAGACCATAATCACACAAAATATTGTAACCCATTGTTATATACCAAGATCAGACAACAAACTCCAACTTATTATTATATAACGTTATTACACAACAAACTCCAACGTATTATATAATAACACTTGTCCTTATTATTTACGAAACTCCCTTAGTTATCAAGTTTTATTATTATAATACTTTAATAAAATCAAATCTAATAATACAAAATCTCCCACACTCACTTCCTCTACTTTTCGATTGGTGCGATAAGTACACCCTCTCCTCCCCTTCTTTTTGATTGGCAGGATGATCTCTCTACTCCCCAGTGGTGCATTACCTAGTTCTAGTACACCCTATATCCTCATTTTGTTCTGGCTATTGCATCCATTCATGATCCTGACGACCCTATAAGATACTCAAATCTAGGTACCATGCATAACACCCCTATCCTTACACCATTTCAATTTATATAATATCAATTCATTTTTCCTTAATTTAGATTAAAATTAAGATTAAGTGAAGTCAAGAAATATATTTTTAATAAAAATTCTTGTATATTTAGTTTTAGAATAAATTAGTTAATTAATATTTTGGATTTAATATTATATATTCATTAGTTAATTATTTTTTCTCTAATTTGGTAATAAAAACCATGCTAAGACAAGTTGATGAAAGAAACATGATGAATATAATATTGTGTATCGAAATGTTTAAAATCCATTTATTCATTACTTAGATTAAATTATTTTAAATAAAATGGTACATGTTTTCAAAAGGTAAAATTGATATGAAAATTGAATTGGTCTCACTTTAATAGCTTACATGTTAATTTGCACATCAATCTGGCATTATTTGCCTCCTAGGAGAGAAAGGACTGGAAAGGAAGTGATTAACCTAATCTCAGTTATTTAACATTTAATTGAGTCAAATAAACATAATATCCTAGTAAAGTCTCCCTCATCTACTAACGTTGACCCCACCTTTATGCCCTAAACGCGCTTTGCTGTAATGAAATCGGCGATGATGGCAGTTTCTACCTCAGCTTCCTCCTCTCCTCTTCCTGTCCTGCCTCTCCTCTTCCTATCCTGCCTCTTCTCTTCCCCGCCTCTCCTCCTCTATTCCTTGCTCCTCTCTACTTTTTGTAAACCCTAAAACACTCACCACAAATACCATTAACCCCTGCTAGCCAGAGAAAAAGGCAACACTACAATTACATGTCTCATCCTACTCCCTTGATGAGCGTCGCTACCCTCCCCCTTCCATCTTCTTATCTTCCCCTTCCTTATCTACACTTCATTACCCTAGCCAATCATCAGTTTTCCTCCTGAGTTTGTGGATGCTGCCAATGCCTGTTGTGGTGCAGAATCCACCACCTGAAGCCTTGACTACAACCAAACACTGTAGCCTCTGCCAACTCCTATCGTGTTGGCCCTCCTTTTCGATTGCCAATCTGCAACATAATATATGTGCCTTCCACCATATCATCTCTTTCTTCTCCTCCTCCATTCTCTATTTCTTCTCCTTCCTCTTCTTATTTCACCACTGCTGAACTTTGTCTGCCATATCTCTTCCTCCTTGGCTCCGACCACCTCTTGAAAAACCTACAACAAAACCTGACTAGACTACCAATCAACGTCAAGATCTGTAACTGTTCCCTCAAGGAGACCTCCTTTCGGAAGATTCTTCAACATCCTCAAGTCTACCATAAATGTACAACTCAACAATAATAGAGTGTCCGGTCTTTATCACATACAAGCCTACACATGGCATCATCTTCAGACAGGACCCAACTCCAGATGCGACCACCTATGCTAAGTGACTGGAAGAGGGACACAAGCACACACCCCTGAAGTAGATGCACATAGGAAACACCCTCCCTCTAAACCTATGACCCCCTTCCATGATAGGATAGTAAGATCTCAGTGACCCTGAAGGTTGTTATTAGACATGGAATTCTATTACTACCTTCTTGATGAGGCTTCTACCTAGAGAGCTCGTGTTGTCATCTAGGGAATACAAACAATGGGATGAAATCAGATCCTATTGTGGGAATCCGATCTGGAAGCTCACCTTCACAGATCAATTCAGAAAATAGAAATAAGAAACATGGAAATGTGAAGGTAAGTTGTTTAGATCTTGCACAAAAATATCTATTCATAATATTTCAAAATTCACAAACTTGGTGAAAACTATTGAAAGTGATGATAACACAAATAAAAGATAATATAATGAATTAAATATATATATATACAAATTAATATATTTGTTATTTTGACAATCCGTCTCGAATTGACTCATGAACAACATCTATGTTTGTCATACATATGTATAAATATAGGGACTGACTAATAACCATGGTTGTGTCTTCCCAGATATATTCAAGGATAGGGAGGGATGAAGAAGTGTTGCTAGCAAAGTTGCTCAGACTTTTGCTTCTGACAGGTGATGCGTTCCTTTATTGGTTGCTTGATGTCTTTGTGAAGCCCAACCCATCATAAAACCTTCTTGATGTGGTGGAGTGTTTTCTTATATTGGTGGGTGAGCTATGGCCATCAAGGGAGATGTCAACTTAGACTAGCAAAGCTAATGGTATGATAACAACACAACCCTTTGTAGAATAATAGTTCGTTGTCACATGTGTACTTGCTAGGAACTAATTTTCTTGGGAAAAACTTTAGGTAGAGGTCTTAAAGGTCTAGTGATATGAGAATTCATGCTTGACAATGTCCAACCATTGGGTTTTATGAGTTGTGATACAAAAAAGATTCTTAGACTAACATTGTCTAGATAGGGAATCCACTACAAGATTCAAGATATCTAGCTTGTTTCGAATTGTAAGATATCTTTATTTATTTATTGAATGTTGTTGAGTACTCTTGTGTATGTTTCTCAAGTAGGAATTTTGTTCTCTAATAAGCCATCTTGACGATAAAGTAGGATCCCAAAGGGGTTCTGGTGCCATTTTTAGAGTGTTGTTAATATGATAAGGAGTTCTTTCTCACAAGCAAAAAGGCCTTGTTGAGGTAGAGATTACTGGTGACTAAGATAGGCAGAGGGTTGATTTTTGTCAATGGAATGCTTCCCACACCCAACCTAAAAATATGAAATTCTATGATAAAGGGCGCCATGAAGTCAGGTAGATAGAGAACCAAAGATGTCACGAGCTTGTCATGTAGCCCATGGAAGTCATCGTAACTGGAGACCATAGGAAAATATACTTTAAAAAAGAAACAAACCAAATGCTAGAGTGAAATATTTCTTATTAGTATGAAACTCGAGTATAAGCCTATAGGGAGTCAAATGTTTGTAGGTGTCTAGCTCCATTCACTAGCAAATGTGTTTGGTGGTGTATGTTGGGTTGAGAACATCCAATGAAGACTTACATTGAAACATTAATACTAACCATGCAGCCTAGTTGAGATGAGACTTCTACTTGTGTTAGAGGATACTCATGGAAGAGGCACCAAGACTAAAACAAGAGATAAGAACAGATACACATATAGTAATATCTTTGCTCATCCCATAAATAGCTGTATAGAATATTGAAATAGTTTTGTAAGAAAAGAAAAGGTAGTATTTAGTTTATTTTACCATTATCTGTACTAACCTCAAGCACTGAAGTTGTAATGTTGAGTTTTCTAGAAATATTTACTTCACATATAACTTAAATATTTAAATCACTTGGCATTACTATTTATTTATAATTCCTTGTTTTCTTCTTTTAGAAATAATCTACATAATTAGAAATATGAATCTATCTTATAATGTTGACCAATTAATTTCTATTTATTTTATATTCATTTTATGTAGTGTCTAAAGAATCCAAAAATACAGATTGGGTATATGTGATGAAGTACATGAGAGACATCCTTGAGACAAGAGTTAGAGATATTTCTAAAAATGTAAGCTAGTTATTATATATTTTTTTAGTTTGTTCAAACTTCTAAATACATTAAATACTTTACAATATGTTGATATATGTGGCATAGGATTGCAACATTATTTGAAGTATATTGAACATTGCTTCAACTAAGAAGAGATTGATGAGGTCTAAAATGAGTGGGTGATGTGTGTTCTTGAGCATACACTAAATTGTCTGACATGAGTAAAGATATTTGTTCTTTATCATAAACAAATATGTGAAACTTTTGTAGCTATTTTTAGTGTGACTGTAGAGTTTGTACTCACTAGTTTGTATGACTAAATCTTTATATAGATGATTAATTATTTATAAAATTCATTGCAATTTTTGTAAGGTTTGATGCAAATTATGTTCAAATATGCACTAGTTTATGAAATTTAAAAATATAGTTAGTTGATCAATCAAATTGATTCGACAGGAGTGATCAAACTCTAATCAAATACAATAGTTAATGATATGTTATAATAGGTGTGGAATTAAAACAAACAACACATAGTGTAAACCACCCACATTATTATAGGTGTGATTAGAAAACACACCCCTATTAGAATGGGTGTGCTTAATGAACTACAACATTCAACACATGTTGTATAAACATATATTGTAATAGTAGAAAAAATATTATATAAAGTACTCCTATTATAATGGTTGTGTTTAATGAAAGACAACACTCTTCAACTATTATATAAACATATATACTACAATAGTCACATCACATATTATAAAAAACACCCCTATTACAAGGGTGTGTTTAGTGAAAGACAACATGCTTCATCTATTATATATATATATATATATATATATATATATATATATATATATATATATATATATATATATATATATATATATATATATATTACGGCAGACACATCACATGTGGTATAAAATACTCATACTACAACGAGTGTGTTCAGTAAACTACAACATGAACTAACTATTTTATAAAATACATATATTACAACATGCGTACACATGTTGTATAAAGAACCCCTCAGAAGATCATGCAATCTAATACAACACTTGACACCTGTTGTAAAATAGTAAAATGAACCATCGTAAAAACATTTTCTATAGTAGTGAATATTTAACACAAAAAGTGGTTGATTATTGATTACACTAATTGCAAGAATAAAAATACTGAATTAAGGCTAATATTGTCGATGGATAGAAACACAACATTGAGTAGGTTTCACCACATCCATCTCTGTTCACTCTCCTATTGCATCATAAATAAGCATGGATAAATAACATTAAGGTCGAGTAAATCCACATTTTAGAATTAGCATTAAATCTAGACATATATTTCTCTTGTCTCTTTATCACAATACTTAGAAATCACATATCCATGATCATAGAAAACACCTTTCTGAAATACTCATTGAGGTTTTAAAAAGAAACAAGCCATATCTTAGATCATAGGTTCAAGGTTCTCTACACCAGGGATTAGTAAAATAGCATGACTACTGATCAGACAAGATTGCAAGAATTAAACACTTTGATCAAAAAATATCATGGTTCTTACAGGAATAGATGCAGTGAAAATAACAAAATGAAATAGTGGGTGTAAGGAGTGGGACCCGAGAGGGACCCACTCTTCACTAAATTGAGGAATAAAACTATTCAAATCCAAAACATACTACAAAGCTTGAAGGAAAGGAAGTATTTCATATTTATTTCTCGTATGGTATGTATGACAAAGAAAATGTTTTTTAAAGAGTCATAAAATATAACTATTCTAATTATCATAAGATAATTCATATATATTGTTCCTCACCCTAAGGGTGATATTTAAAAGTAAAAGACTACCACTAATTTACATAAGACTAGTCACCGGGGGAAAGATGTCCATCCCAAGATGTCCTCAAGTCAACTTCATATATTTAGAATCTTCATGTGTCCATGTCCTTTACACCACCTATACCAGGGCGGTTTTGGGAGAAACACCCAAAAAAGTAGGTGAAAATGGTATGAATAAAAAAAATTGATATATGTGCACAATATGAGACATATTTAGTAATTTTTAAGTGTAAGAGAGTGTGTTCCCACAAGAGGGGCTAACTGCATTTAGGTAAGTTTAAGAGAAGTGTTTTTCAAAAGAATGAGGTATTTCAAATTTAAGAGAGTAATGCGATTAATGTGATTCTTTCCATTAAAACATCCCACAAAAAAATAATACAGTTGCATGGATATGCATTATAGACTATATGTGCCTACACAGGGCCAAGACACAACTAGATCATTGGCCTAAAGTGGTCAAAGTAGACACACCCAGGGTGAAGAATATGTGATCAAATATATATAATAAGAGTGGACAAAGGTGCACCTCAGATGGAGAAGACACATCCTAATGGTTATGTATAAGCATTTACAATATATAAATTAGTTTAAAAACCATGCACGTAAAATAGAATGACAAGATAACAATAATTAGTAAATATCACATTCCAAGAGCTATTCAACACATTCAATGACAATGTGACACGGGGGGTAAAAGCCCAAATTAACAAGAAAGACATAATATCAAAATGAGTCACAGCCTTAAAAACAGTTATATACAAGAGAATATATTATTAATGGAATATAGGTTCATAGTCATTTAAATGCCCAAAAATAATAGGGGGTTGCACATACATGCTCTTTGCAACTAAGCTTATTTCTACGTGTGACATTTAAAGTTTAAAAGTCTCCATAGATTGGTTATAAAGGATCTACTAAGTAGAATAATATGTATTAGTGTTTGTCTTGAAGTTAAAATTGGCTCAATTTTAGTAATTAGGATTTGTTTTTTTTTACTTAGAATTAATATTCCATATAAATAAGATATCATATCCAAATTAGGATTTTAGATATATATTATCTCCTAAGAAACATGTCTAGTCACATATCTAAACAAGTATCTTGGTTTGATATGATTTTGGATAATAATATGCATTCCTCCCATTTAAGTGACAAAAATATTTGAGGAAATCCTCATCATAGGTCATCCATATACATGTTTATAAAATCACTTTTAGTTATACACTGTTTTCTTCTTTTACAATTTGATTCATAATAAGAAAATTTGTATATATAAATATATGTTCTAAGTCCCTTTTATACTTCTAAATTGTAATATATTGTTTGTGTGTCTGGGTTTATATATCCAAATATTATAGTAGTTTATAAACCATGTTGGATTAACATGATGGATTTACATTATGATGAAGAGGTTATATAAATTCTAGTCTACAATTAATTATTATTCTCTAAGATCACATTTTATTAACTTATTATACAAACACTTATAATGCAAATAAGGTTATGATAGACTGACCAATCTTATTTATGTATTATATATAAAACTACCTTGAATATGGACTAAATGAGTATCTAGTGTATTATTTACTAATATGCTTTAGAAGATACAACAAGCATCAAGATTGACATTATGTATTCTTATCTATTAGTATATTTAAACTATTATATGTAGGCGTATATAGTGGTACATGTACTTCTATAATATGTATTAACAATAGTTTTCTACATAATTATCAATTATGTTAATTTCTATAACACATTGATAGCGTCGTGTATAAATGAATATGTCGTGAAGGAATGTAATATGCTGATAGAGACTTACATATACTAATGCATGTGAGATTGTTCAATCAAACATTATCAACAGTTACTATCCTTTCCATATCTTTTATCCTATTAACAATATTCATAGTCCACTACCAATCCTAACTATTTTATTGATTTTGTAGAATCAATGGAGACTTATCTTTGAGTCATGTGATGATCATCATGGATCTGTTCCATGACTAGCTCCCACTTTGATTTTGGACTCTTGATGGTTCTATTATTTCCTAGAGTCCAACCAAAATGTTTCTGATAGATGACTCTCTTTGTGGTTAATCCTTCAAAATCTCCAGATACCATATTTTTTCATTCGCCTTTGGATATGTCAAGACATGTAGTTTGGTGCTCGACATGGTTTGAATCTTTTAGACTTGGATCACCAACAACAAGGTATGCAACCATGATTTTTTTCTTTGATCATGATGCTAGTTGTGAGATCATTGGGGACTGAGAAGAAGTGTTGGTGGGAATGCTAGGAGCCTAGGAAGACATGTTGGATTTGAGGCCGGTGTCAATAGTAGGTGTGGTAGGCCACTGTCTGGTGCTTTTAAAATCAATGATAAATATTGCAACTTATTGGCTTGAGTTCCACACTATCACTCACTAGTACAAGCTAGGAAGAAGGGTGTCCATGATTTTGAATGGATATGGGAGGACAAAGGATGAGAAGTCATGTTATGGAGGTGTAAAATCCATCTCTGATCACTGGTTTACCAGGCGGTGACAACCACACAGTCAAGGAAGACGACAACTAGAGGGGAAGCAAGGAGTATGTTTAATGTAGGGGAGAGATAGAGAATAATGAGGAGAGGAACAAATAGAGGAGGAAGTAAGGAAGAAAAGGGGAGAGGAGGAGGAAAGGATGACTATTTCTGCCAAAACCTATTTCGGGCCCATCGCGAGTGTAGTGCACTGAAAATAGAGCTAACTTGGAGACATTATGGAAAAACAAAAAGGAATGTAGACAATGACAATAAATGTAATTAGTAGTTATATAAAAGATAGGAATTTGAATAGGAAATTGAGATCTGAATGAGACCAAGATTAGGAGGAAAGTAAATTAAGCAGTGTACCACACTACAAAATGTTAATTTTGTATTTTGTCTAGATTCAGACCACAAAATAGGCTAGATACATTCATATCATTTTACAGCCTTAGAGGGGTATAGACATCAATTCATTGTTCAATAATTTTTATTAACAATAATATGTGCAATGTTGTACCCAATTAATATGCTTATAATAAATTATTATGAGTTGATGAATTTTGATGTCATGATTTATAAAAAGTGTATATATAAGATATTTCTTACAATTTTAATTACCTAGAAATATTTTTGCCACAAAATAGAGAAGAGAGTATATGAGGAATTATGACATAAATAATATTCTAAGTTAAATTTGTGAGAAAATTAAAGTACTTAACTATACTAGGGGAAAATATGTCATTTTGGATTTATATTGATGTTAGTCAATGTTTCACATCTTAAAATTTGGGTTAAATGTTAATGTAATAGTTTTGATTTGGTGGTTTAACTACTTTGAATATATCTAATAATTTTCATAAGAAAAAAATCATTTATTAAAATAATCAATCAAACTATCTAGTATCTCAATATCGCAGTTAGGGTGGTCTATACTCTATCTTATTATTTTCATATAGAATATTTAGGACTATTCAAAAAACTAATAAATATTTATACATAATTGTTCACATACATGCATTATTACAACTTAATCCAACATGTATATAGTGACATATATAATTTATTATATGAGATCTACCTTACTGTAAAGTCGTGGATGATCATCTAATCGAGGTAAAAAGTGGTTACAAGTAATCCTAAAGGAAAGGCATAAGAAAATTCATCGGGGGAATATCTAGATTTTGGTATGATTACAACACTCCACCCCTTTTGCATCCTCAAAATGTACCCATCCATATCCCAGTGTATCAAGTTACACCTCCTAGAAAAACTAATGTTCTAGGTCACTAGGATTTTCTCGTGTCTCTTATCTTCCACCAAACAAGCATGAGTAAACAAAATTACATAAAGAGGTTCTCTAAGTGATCATTTAGATTCAATTTTATTTCCAATCTTGGGTTATACATAGCATAAACTTTTAAGCAAGTTAGGATACAAGGTCATCGATTTCAAACATTTATCAATTGCTCATCCTTTCTTTTTCTCCTAGATACCTTAAATTCACCCCACTTATATCACTATATCATATAAGTGAAGATAGATTTTAGAACTTATATTAATTATTCAACTAATATTCATTGTGGTCAAAACAGCATGGTTTACCCATTTACTCTAGTTAGGTAGTATCTACGAATATTTGACAATAATATTGATGATTGCCAAGAATGTTTTGTTTGTAAACTCTATTACATTTAGATAGTCCTTAAATTATAAGATATAGCCCTAGTGAATAAGCTAACAAGACTCCACTCCTTAAAGAATTTATCTGTAACCTAAATAATCATCTAGAAAGTCCACAAGGGGTATATCAATTAGGTCATACATATCCAAAACTTTGTTTCTTACTCTCTACTTTACACTTAGGATTTGGTTCTCAAGATTGACTTAACTAGTCTTAGGGCTCTTCACTAAAACTTTTATTTACCATTTAAAACTTCCTGGAAGTAGTGACTTGGTTCCAAAAACCATCGATAAAATCTAGAAAACTTTTCTTTTTGTACATATAATTTATTAATAAAATAAGTTTAATGAAGAAAATATTAAGATGGAAATCTAAAAATGGAACCAAAATCAATATGAGGAACAAGTCAACCACTTTCCTTCCTACCATACATATATTATTTTTCTATAGTTATTTCATTCAACTAAGTGGTTATAATACTTCAAAATTCTAAAAGGACATTCCAAAAAACATCTCTAACGTATAGCATAGGTGGGAATCGATTTCCTATTACATGTTGTCGACTTATAATGGATCCTAATAGGGCACAAATTCTATTATTACTCACCTCATACTAATCATAACTTCACCTTTTCACATAGAAGAATTGGGGGGTCATGCAATTTTTCCAACTATCATATGAAGAAATTAGATATTTCACTAGTCTGCATCTCATTCACTACAATACCCAAAATTCACAAATCATAGCGGAAACAAATAAGCATAAGTTTACATTATAGGATGAGAGATGTGACCTAAGTTTCTCCCATCAATTAACCTTCATATATGAAGAACTCAAGCTCAACCAAGATAATATTCTTCCCTTAGGAAGAGAGCTTTGGGCAAGGTTATCTTAAAGCTACTCTATGTTGAAGCCACCACATGCCCTATCATCATGAAGTAGTTTAGCTTTCCACTTATAAAAAAGGAGTATCACAACTCTAAATATTACATTGGGTCCAAAGTTTGATATTATGCATGCTTAGCTCTTAAAGTATATGTAGTCGAGGCATTCTAGATAAAAAAATGTGTGTGGTAATAACTAGGGTTAAGACTAGCCATAAACATTTACGTCATTGTACACTTTATAGTAGTTGAACTAACTTCCCTTAATGCGGGAGATATATACCAGTAACTAAAAGAATCAACCGCCTAAATAGTGGAAGTTCTACCTCCATGAAGGGTATGGATAATTAAGGTTACCCAAAAGTGAGTTTCAATCATATAAGTGATCTAGGGAGTAAAAGTGAAAAAATTAGAATGGGAATAAAACCACTATTGCTGTTCCATTACTCAGGTGTAGGTTTCATCATAATCCTATACATGGTTAACTAATTTTTTAATTGAGCATAACTCGAAATAGTCAAATTACTGGCTGCTTTGGATCTAATACCATGTAAGGAGTGGCACTCAAGAGAGAATCTACTCTTCACTAAATTGAGGAATAAAATCATCCAAATTTGAGCATATTACAACATATGAAAGAAATGAGGTATTTAATTATTGTTTCTTATATGGTATGTATCACATAGAATTTTTTATAAAGTAGAAAAAATATAACTATTCTTATTATTTGAAGATATTTCATATGCATTATTCCTCACCCTAAGGGTGGTATTTAAAAGTAGAAGGCTACCACTACTTTTACATAAGACTAGTCACAAAGGAAAACTTTCCCTTCCCAAGATATCCTCAAGATACCTTCATGTATACAATCTTCATGTCTCCATATCCTTCACAACACCTATATTGGGTGGTTTTGGGAACAACACCAAAAAATAGATGAAAATGGAACACGTCAATAAAACTAGTATATGTGAACAATATGAGACATTCAAACATTTTTTCAAGTACAAGAGAGGGTCTTCCAACAAGAGGGGCTAATTGCATTTAGGTAAGTTTAACATGAGTGTTCATTAAAAGAACGAGGCATTTAAATATTACCGAGTAATTGAGACTAACAAGAATCTTGCCATTAAAATATTCCACAATTTCACAAAATAATATATATAGTTGCATGCATATGTAGTATAGACTATATTTACCTATGTAGGGCCAAGACACCACTGGATCATTAGCCTAAAGTGGGTGGAGTAAATGTACATAGGGTGGAGAATACATGCCCAAATAAATATAATAAAGGTGAAAAAAGTGCACCCCGAATGGAGAAGATGCGTCCTAATGGTTATGCATAAGCATATACATAGATAAATCCATTTAAAAAACCACGCATGTATAATAGAGTGGCAAAACAATAATATATAGTCAAGATCACATTCTAGGGACTTTTCAACACATTCAATAATAACATGATAGGGGATTATAAACCCAAATAAAAAAGAATGATATAATATCTAAATGAATTAGATCCTAAGAAAGAAGTTTATATAAGAGAATGCTTCACTAATGGAATATAGGTTCATAGTCATTTAAATGACCTAACATTATGGGGGGGTGGACATACCTTCTCTTTCCAACTAATTTTGTTTCTAGGGGTGACATTCATGGTTCAAAAGTCTTCAAAGATTACTGACAAAGGAGCTAGAAATTAGAAGAATATATATTAATATTTTCCTTGAAGTCAGAATTGTCTCAATTTGATTTACTTAGGATTTGTTTTTTCTATCTAGAATTACTATTCCATATCACTAATATATCATCTCCAAACTAGGGTTGTATATCTATATTAGTTGTAAGATCCACGTCTAGTCACATATCTCAAAATGTATCTTACATATGAGTGTAGGTAATAATATGCATTCCTCCAATTTAAGTGATGGAAATATTTGAGCTAATACTCATTATAGGTCATCCATATATGTTTATAAATCTCTTTCAATTATAATTTTTTTATTCTTTTACCATTTCATTTAAAATAGGCCAATTTTCATATATATATAAAGAGGTTATATTAATTATATTCTCCTTGATACAGTCAAGCATCACTATCTAAATCACATTTTGAAAACTTATTATACAAATACTTATATTGCAAAAAAGATTGTGAAATGCCGACCACTCTTGTTTGTGTTTTGTATATACAACTATCTTGAATATCGACTAAGCTTGTATCTAGTGAATTCTTTAGTAATAGGATTTAGAGGATACAATAAGATCCAAGATTGATATTACGCTACTCATTATCTATTACCATCTTTAAAATATGTATGATGGCATATATAGTGATATATACACTGCTATAATCTATATTAACAATACACCTCTGCAAAATTTCTAGAAACTATATCAATTGATATAACACAATTATAGAAGCATGTATAACTGATATGTCATGAAGAAATGTAATATGTAATGAGACTTACATATACTAATGTATGTGAGATTGATCAATCAAACATTCTCAATAGTTGTTATCCATTCTGTCTCTTTTATCCAATTGAAAATTTTACCATTAGCCCCTACTAATCCTAACTTGTTTTTTCGATTTGTATAGAATTAATAGAGACAAACCTTTGAGTAATGTCTTTAAATGTTCATCAAGGATTGGTTCCATGACTAGATTTCATTTTGATGCAGGACTATTGTTGGTTTTATAGTTTCCCAGAGTCAAACCAGAGATGTTTCTGATGGGTGACTCTCTTTCTAGTCAATCCTTCAGAATCTACAGATGCCAAAGTTTGTTTCTATGGCCATTAGACACATCAAGACATATAGTTTGGTGCTCGACAGGGTTAAAAGCTTTTTAACCTGGTTTGCCACCAGTTGGAACCCATTTCTCTAGTCATGATTTCGTTAGTGAGATCATTATTCGGGATGATAAGAAATGTTGGTGGGGATACGAGGAGCCTGGGGATACACGGTGGATTTGAGGTCGGTGTTAATTGTAGCTATGGTAGGCAGCTGTGTGGCAACTTCTAACACCAGAAAAAAAATATTACAACTTGTTGGCTTGAGATCCACTTTGTTAGTTGCTGGCACAAGGTAGGAGGATAAGAAGGGAGGCCAAAGTTTTTAATAGAGATGGGATGAGAAAGAATAAGAAGTCGGTGCTCTGGGGTTGTAAAATGTTTCACCAGCCTTCAGATTATTAGGCAATGCAGCCACATCGTGTGGGAGGATGAAAACTAGAGGGGGAGCAAAGAGGATGTTTAGCACATGGGGATATGGAGAATGATGAGAGGAGGAAGAAATAGAGTAGGAAGCAAGGAAGAGAATGGGAGGGGAGGAGGAAAGGACAACTGATATTGTTGACATGTCTTCCACGCTCTACGTGAGCGTCACTCCAGTTAAAGGTGCACTAAGGAGGAAAAGACGTTATGGAAAAATATAAAGGAATTGAGCCAATGGCATTAAATATATATTTCATCTAGATTGACCACAAAATGGGTTAGATGTGTTTATGTAATTGTAGAGCCTTAGAGGGGCATATGAGTCAATAAAATTCTTTAACATTTTAATCAAGCTAATATGTGAAATGTCCTACCCATATATAATGTTTACAATAAACTTTAGTGAGTTAATGAAGTTGAATGTCATGATTTATAAAAAAGTCCATATATATAGAAGATATTTCTTATATTTTAATTACCTATAGATTTTTTGGTCACCAAAATTGAGAAGAGAGTATACGAGGAATTATGACATAAATAAAATAGTAAATTAAAGTTTAAGATAATTAAATTACTTAATTATAATAGGGGAAATTTATCATTATGGATATATATATTGAGTTTAGTAAATGAGTCATATCTCCAAATTTGATTTCGATGTTATTATTTTAGTTACAACTTAGTGGGTTAAATACATTGAACTACATATAATTATTTACATAATAAAGAAAATCATTTATTACAATAATCAATCAAACTAAATTTACCTAGTCAATTTCACTAAAGCAACTAAGGTTGTCTATAATATAAACTCTGTCTTATTATTATTCACTTATATTATTTAGGACTATTCAAAAATTAATAAAATATTTAACATATTTATTCACATACATGTATTATTACTCAACTTAAGGCAACATGTATATAGTAACATATATAATTCATTATATGAGAACTATCTTAATATCAAGTTATGTATGATCATCTAATCTAGGTTGAAGGGGGCTACAACTAACCATAAAGGAAAGGCATAAAATATCACAAGGGAAAATATGTAGATTTTGGTATGTCATGGTGGGACTACTCCCCACGCCCTAGCATAAAGAACAACTCACTCATGTCCATATTAGGAAGGACAAGATAAAAGAAAGATATAAACATCATCTTTGTGGATAGATGAGATGCACCCTTGGTGTGTGCAAAACAACCTTCATGCCCAAAGATGGAACTAAACCACCACAATACTAGAATACACCTAGAACATTCATTGGGTGATCCTTCTTTTTTCATTGTCTTTCTTGCTTGAATCAATCTACAATTGAGGAAGTAGCAACTGGATGGATAGTGGTAGTGGTCAAAGACAATTTTTGATGGAAACAACCAATGGAGAGCATCTTATTGGGGATGGAAGGAGAGTTTAGAGATATCTATCAAAGGATGTTGGACTTAATATCATATATGAAGGACTAGGGTTTGGTGTTCCAATTTCCAACCATTAGTAGTATGCACACCGCCTATAATGAATGCCTCAAGAGGGTTCAAGAAGACAAGAAAAACCAACATGTTGTCGATTGATGAAGTCAGAAGTCTCATCGATCGTTGACTATTGCATTCCTCCCATAGGCATTTGTCTTAATTAGTTGATAGATCCATTAATCTCATCAATTTATGAACAAAACATTCATCAACTGATGAGAGGCATAGAGTCTTCACCCAATGTTACACGCACTAGAAACTCATCAATTAGTGCATCAATGTTTTCATCAATACACACACAAAAGACTCTCATTGGTATAGGACCATGGGAGTACTAAAGTTTCATCAGTTGTCACGAATGCCAAATTTTCTTCAGTTGATGAGTGCATCACTTTTCATCTGTTGTTGGGTCAGGGTGTCATTGTTTGTTGATCGATGGACACGATGAATGAAATGAATTGATGAAAATTCAAACAGGTGCAATATGGTGAAGGCACAGACTGACAAAGCCACTGAAATATGGGAAAGCAAGTTCAACATGGGCCTCAGGCATGTATTTGGTCCCAAAGTTGAAAGATTTTCCCATGTGACCTTAATGAAAATGTGTTTTAGACCAGGATACTGCCCCACGCCTTAAAGAAGGAGGCATCCTCTCAACTCACAGTTGTAGAAGGGAAGAGAGACAACCTATGTTGTGTTGTATGGAGAGATTTTGCTCAAGCTTGTAGCATAAATTTACAAAATATATCAAAATACTAAAAAATTAACTTGGAACTAAATAAACACAAAGGAAGATGATTCTAAAGAAAAATGAGATATATTAATTAAAAATAATCTAAAATTGAAACTAAACTAGTATTAGTGTGAATTCATAAAATAACTAAAAACTTAAATAATATCTCGTTCTCGAGTAACATAAAATCTAAAATAATCTCCAAATAAATATTTTCATACCATGTGGTTGCCTCACCTTCACATCATGTTGATTTTACTACCACCTAATATGGCCAAGCTTCCCAACATTCTAAGATCACATAACACATCAATCCATTTATTTTTTTTCTGATTTTACTTCCTTGAAACACTTTCTCACCAATAACCCCAATACCACACATGTCTAAGAGTATCATGAGGGTTTAGAAAATCCCATAGAATAATAAGTATGCATATAATATGGAACTGGGGTGTGTGTGTTAAGGGTTTCAAAATAAGACATTTATTGTGTCCCTGGGTAGAAAATGGGGAGAAGGGTTGCAGAAGGAATGTGCAAATCTTTCCTCTACTCAACTCAAGATTGCAATTTTTTTACTTTTTTCTTTCAATGATTGATAATATTTTCTTGTGTGCACATTGCCATATGTTCTTTATTTTTGATGGTATGATCCTATTACGTAAAGAGAACATGGAATAAGAGGATAGAGTAGGAGGGGGTGTGCCACTTTTAACTTAGAATTTGGTGCATATTTTTGGCTTTTTTCATCATTTTGGTAGATGGAAAGTAAAAAGATAGAATAATAGGCATAAAATTTGTGAATCAACAAGTAACTTGATTTATGATTCACTGCACCAGATGATTCTCTTAGTTCCATTATCTCAAGCAATGACATGATAGGTGAAAAAGTGATGATTCTATGAACTTGTTTCACGAGTCAATTAGAAGGACAATGTGTTTGATCCCTCCTAATTCCTCAAAAACTTAACATATTTCCTAGCTAAAAATCTTATTTGGGTTATCTCCAACCATCGGTATGCTTTAAAAGTTGGTTATTGTGGGTGTTATTATGACTAAGGGGAGTTAAATGATGAAATATGCATGGGTACAAACATAAATTTGAATCCCAACTAGATAGATAATCCCTCTAGTTACTTTAAAAAGAAAAACTAAAAAAGATAAATACTATGCATGTGCACAATGATATGATCCTAAAATTTAATTGAAAAGTTCAAACAAAAAGGTGTGGGTGGACCCTCTATAAAATTAAACATTTGCTCATCATTGAGAAAACATAATATTTTAGATGTAGGGAAAGAAATATACAGAGTCTTACCAGGAAATCAATGAAACTTAAAGAAGGTTCGGTTGGAAGGAATGCTGGCAAGTGATGGAACCTTGAATAGAAAAATTCTATGGTGCAACCAATAATTAATGAAACTTTTGGAAACACGATTGGTGTGCCACCACTTCGGTGCGGTGAGATGGACCACCACAAGATTTTTGTCTGGTGGAAAAAAGTTATTGGCGAATGCTAATCAATGCTAAAAACAATACAAATTCAAAGAGGTGAATGATTTTGTGTTTGGTAACAGCGGTTATGAGCAATTGCAACTTGCGCAACCTTGCCCCATCACTGCCCGAGCAATCACACCGCTTTACCAAATGGAGCATAAGTGGTCATGGAATCTCAAAGATTATTTCTAGATGATTGAATTGATTTTTTTTCACCCCAGAAACCATCTAGTAAAATCCACAAATACTCATCCATCCATGGAGGAAGTGTTGAAGCTATGTGTGGATCCGAAAAAGGCACATAATAAGAGCGGTGTATGTTTGGTGTCTTTGGATCTTCTCATCCAAGAAGATAAAAAATGGACTACCTTCTTCCATGGTTAAGGTAGTAAGCAATGAATTCACCTCTAGAGATTCCAGTTGTGGTAGATTAGATGGAGGTTGGCTTCTCCTCATTACCTAGTTTTTCATGTAGAATGTGTGGTGCATGCATTAGAGATACTTTCTCATCAGTAAATTCAGGCTAGTAAAGATCTATATCAACTTGTTATCCTCTTTTAGAATTGTGAAATCAACATTGCGGTCATAGAAGTAGTGGGGTCATCCCTTGACTTAATATGTTTCTCTAGTTCCTCGATGTGGCAACTGCCCAACTAATCAATAGGTGAGTAAGGAATTTGTGCATAAAAATTAACATCATAGTCAAATATAAGAGGCATGCAAACTTTATTAGAAGGTGATATCTCCTCTTATGGACTAGATAGATTGCAATATGATATTTCTTTGGTAGAGTGTACATATCTTACTGAAGTGGTACCTCTTCATTTGAAACAACCAAATATGTACTTGAAGTTGGTTGTTCATGTTCCAGAATAAAGTCAGCCAAGGTTGGTTGATCATTGTAAATGTCTTAGAAAAGGGATATCAACGGGGAAAAGTTGTGGAGCTTCAAATTTGGTTTCCATTCCATGGTCACTCTATTTTTGAGACCTTTTATATTGATGTATAAAAGCTTTAAATGCAAAGAATTATGTAATATAGATGTTCATGCTACACCATGGCTATAGTTCCTCAGAATCTATCACAATCACTAAATCTTGTGTTGTTATTTTTGGAGCGACCTCAATATCACCCCCCTCATTATAAAACCATCATTCTTGACTTCTCCAACTTCTCTAGGTAATGCGGTGGTTGACCTACAAATTCCTCAGTTGATTGGCTGATTTGTTTTACAAACTAAACCATTTGAGTCAATACTCTTTAGCTATCATCTTGTTGATAAGCTAGAATCTTCTCAATACGGTCTAATTTGTCACTCGTATCATGTGAAGGTTGATCTTCATAGTATTTCTGTTGACTATAGCCCCCACATTATTGAAGATTCTTCCATGTAACATTGACTTTAAATGTGGATACAAGTCGGGGCAACCCCATGCATCATGGTTGTAGTAGATGCAAATTTGACATTGATAACTTTGTGGTGTTGGTGACTCGATTTAAAATGAATGCCTCAAAAATAGAAATTTATCTATATGGAAGAAGGAGAATAAATTCAAGAAGGTTTTCAATATGCTGAAATGAAATATAAAATCCTAACTAATCCCAATTTGTCAATCTCTACTCTGTTGTCCCCAATAATGGTGCCTAAATTTGATGCAATATTTTATCCCATACACAATCAATAGAAATGAAATCCTATGTTTTACTAAAATGATAGTATGACAATCCCACCCCCACAAGTGAGTAGATATGATTGCAATATAGTTTAGGATCAAATCCAAAGGACAATATCTATAAGAATTTATTGATCGATTTATCAGAAATAGGAATAGTTTGAACGTAAAAGATGGTTGATTTTTTATTACACTAAGTGCAAGAATAAAAACACTAAACTAAATCTATGATTGTTGATGGATGGAAACACTAGTGTGAGTGGATTTAAACACTACTACCTATGTTAACTATCTTACTACATCCCAAACAAGAATGAATAAATGACATTGAAGCTGAGTAAACCCACCCTTTTGGAATTAGGATTAAACCTAGAAATATATCACTCTAGTGTTATCATACCCATTTCCTCAAAAAATTCAAATATAAAATTCTCATTGAGAGTTTAACAAGAAACAATCAATATCATGTTTCTAGGTTCCAAGTTCTTTACACCCTAAATATGATAGACATGCAAAACTGTTGATCATTCAAGATTGTAATAATAAAATGATTGAATTGAAATGTATAATGGTTCATATGTACATGCATGCATGTAGTGAAAAGAACAAAACAAGACAATGGGGCCATTCCCCATGCCCTAGCATAGATAACTACTTGCTCCTCATAGAAAGATCAAGAAAAATAAGGCAAAAGTAATAAATAGATGTCATATTTGTGGGTAGAAGGGATAACTTTGGTGTGTTCATAGAAGCCTTCAGGACCCAAGATGGGGATAATTGAACATAGCAGTAGAATACACCTAGGACTGTCATAGGGTGACCCTTCTTCATTGTCTTTATTGCTTAGTTCAGTTTCATGGCCGGGGAAGCAATAGTTGGAAGGATAGTGCCAATGATCGATGGAAATGGCCAATTGAAAAGGCCTATGGATATAGTCTTCTTGGGGCTAAGAGCAGAGCATGGTATCCTGGAAGACAGAGAAGGGATGCCTCTAAAAGGAGGTTGGAATTTGTATTTGTATGTGAAGGTCTAGGGTTTGGTGTTCTGATTGCCAACCATCAACAGTAAACATGGCAGTTACAAGAATTCCTTGGGAGGAAGATAGAAAATGAGCTGACATAATGTTTTTATCAGTTGGAAAATTAAGGAGTCTTGTGACTCTTTGACTAGTGTAGAATTCTCATCAATCTTTGTCTTCCTTGGTTTATAGAGATTGAAATCTCATCAGTTGATGTATATAACTTTCATTAGTTTCTAAAAGGCACAAAGACTTCATCGATTGTCACACACATTGGCAACTCAATGATTGGGCATCTATGTTTTCTTTACTATATTCACACATGACTCCCATTGCTATACGACCATGAGGAATTCTCATTGGTTGGTGATCATTGGTGGATGGGAGCGTGAAAGTTTCCCTAGTTATCACACATTTTGTATTTTCATTGGTTGATGGTTGCATGGGTTTTCATCACCTGTTGGCAAGGAGCATCATTCGATGTCCATCGGTGGACATGTTGAATGGAACAAACTGATGGTAAGACAAATGGATGAAAATTGATGAAAGTGGATACCGACGGAGCCAACAATCAATGGAAAAGTAGGCTCAACATGGGTCTTCTGGCATGGATTTGGGCCCAAAATTAGAATATTTGTGCATGTGACCTTAATGAAAATCTATTTCAAGATGGAGGTGTTTCCTTGTATCTCATGATAGGTGGCCTCCTATCTATTCCCGCCCACTAAAGGGAAGCATGACCCTATGATGTGCTGGTGCCAATAGATTATGGCCTAGCATGGAACAAAATTTATGAAAATACATCAAAACCCTAATGAAATAAAAGTTAGCTTAAGAAATACAAAGGAAGCCCTTTCTATACCGACATGAGAAATATGAATGCAAAATGCAGATATAAATAAAACTAAAACTAGGATGAATATGCATTGATCACTTGTTTATCCAAATCTTGGACATTAAGGAGTCTCTTTAATTCCTTACTTTAGTGGTAGTCAAACTTTCTTGACAGTAGGCACTTATGTCTTAGATAGATTTTATTTTGACCCAATGCACGTTTGTACTAGTCAATACATCAAAAAATTGTAACAACTATGTGAAATAATCTTTAGCAGAAATGATGATGTCATCTTCATAAATAATGTGAGATATGGTAGCCATGTAAGGAGAGATTGTTTGATGCATGAACAAGGGAGTTACCAAAAAGCTCAATGCATCAGATAAAGATATAATGCGAGAGAGGGTTGCCCTCTCAAAGTCCTCACAAAGGAATAGAGATTATGTTTATGTGATCATTGATCTTAAAAGAATGCTTGACGATAGAAATGTGATCAAGGATTTTGCCTGGCCAAACTTCTACAAGACATGACTTCCTTATAACATGTTTCATAAAATAATTTGTTTTGGTGTATCCTATGCTTTTAACATGTAAAAGTTTAGAGTGGTGTTACATTCCTTGTATTTCATGTCATTATTAATGGAATGGAAGCATTCATAAGCTATTAGGGCATTTACTATGATGACCTTCCTGGGATAAAAACACTTTAGTTTTCAGACACAATATCATTCATTAGGGGTTTTAGTATGTTAGCAAAAAAAATCTACTATCTTGTATAGGATATCATATAAACTAATTGGACTACATTAAGATATTTATTTAAGCTTTTATGTCTATCAAATCATCACAGAAAAAATACAATTCACATCCTCTAGAAAGATTTCCCCAATCTACTAGTGTCTAATATAGTTGGTACATTTTTATGCAAAACATGCCAATATTTCTCAAAAAGTTTTTCCTTCAAGTCATATAGGCCCATAGATTGATTTCAATGCATCTATACTAAAATATCCCATGTTTCATTATTGTTAATATCTTTCTCACATTGTGCACCCATATCTTCATCAACCTTTCTTTCCAAACCACTAGTTGTTCACTTAAGGTGAGATGGATCATTGGAAGTAAATGGTTTGCATAAAACTTTAATAGGATTTGCTTAGTGTCATTTTTATTTGATATACCATTCTCATCTTTGAGACTTACAATGGTGTTTTTTGGTTTTCGTTGTTATGGTTTGTGATGAATTATGTAGTGTCTCACCCCCTCACACTTTTTACTCACTCTAGATCTATCCCACCTATGGACTTCATCATTTTTATGTAGTATTGGAAAATTCTCCACCAGTTGATCGCATATGTTGAGATTTTTATTATCAGGTGGATCCCTTGGCATTTGTGTTAATCTTTTTTAGTTTCTTTAATGTTTTGCCTTATAACAATAAATTTCTTGCATGCCCATGATTGAAGTCTTTCAATATAGTCTTAAATTCTTCCTTCAAGAGGAATGTATGCATATCTCTCCCATTAATGCTTAATAATACATGCACATGCTCTCTCAAAACCCCATACATGCTCTAAATAATAGTGGTGTCTCTTTTTATTTTACTTGTCTTTTCCTTTTTCTTATAATCAATATTTGTGAATGGTCATACTAATAGAAGGGTAGGCGTCTAACATTGTAGCCTGAATAGTGGACCCTCAACGTGTCACAAGATAAGGCAATATCTAGATGCTCTGACACAAGGGTTACCACTATCGTCCCAATCTTCTAGGTGTATTTATAGTCAACATGCCTAAATAAAGTAATTCACATACATTACTAGTCTCTCTAAAGTCATCCATAAATCTTTTTGTATTTGAAAAAACCTCCCAAGTTTTTTAGTTGTTGATAGTCCCATTCAAAATCTAAAAAGAGAAGGGTAGAAATCTCTATCTCTTTTTATTTGAGTCATAAAATCCCATGTCTTTATTTTTTTCCTCCTAATGTATGCAAGAATGTTTTATATGAGTCCTATATCCTGGGATGTTACAATTGTAACAGCACAAGTTTTGAGGCTTTAAATAAAATTATCATAAATACAAATGACCAGACTACCCATATCAACAAGGTGAAACTTCTTTTTCTTTATCCTATTAATATGTACTCTATAATCAAGCGTTATTGGCTTGAAGTATTACTAGGATGAGTAACCTATTGCGAATTTAAATTGGTGTTGTGTGTGAGTTAAGACAAAGAACACATCCAAGTTCATTTGTGGTTGTTATGGCTGGTCATAGTTCTGAAAACTCCACTATGGTTATGAGTCTAGGCATTACAAATGGTATTTGAGATAGTCCCCTCTAGTAGATGGGGCCCACATGGACATATAACATGCCAGTCTTGAGATGTGTGGGCCAAGTATGAGGAAAGGGCTCTAAGTAGAGTCAAGGTGGATCCCCTCTTGTGTTCGTATCCGTAAATGAGAGTTGGGTGTACATAGGCCATTCTGGATCTACATTGAAATAAGGAATAGATTATGAGGATATATAGTTTACATGTGATGAGTACATCAAGATTCTTAAGTGGGAGAGATTGTACCATCCAAGAATTTGATGACTTAGATAAAACATTTATAAAAAATTGGACTACCCGTATAAACAAGGTGCACCTCCTTTTCCGACATCCTATTGATAGGTACAAAGTAATTAAGTGTTCTTGACTCATACTTGTACTAGGATGGGTGAAATTCGAGAAGCTAAACTTGTTCTATGCATGAGTGATGATAAAGCATGCACCAAGGCTAGTGTTGGTTTGTGGGGCCAGTCACCATTTCTAAAAGTCTATTAGAACCTTGAGTATTGGTCTTGGGTGTTACATTCAGTGCAAGGGACAATGTATAATGTAAGATTGACAATCATTTAGCTTAAAATATTAGAAAATATCATATTCTAAAGAGGGTAAAATATAAATTATAGTACATTTTTACTACTTTCTATAAATCATATTGATTCTGCATTTAATTTATGTTTTTGTTACATCTTGTACAATAGGCATCATCACATTGTATAAATCTAAAAAGTAAATAGCTAAGAATATACCATATATATAAATATATACAAAAATAATAATTTTGAAGGGTCAAATACCAAAATATCATTATAAGGACCCAAAACAAATGATCCAGTGAATCATATAGGTCGAGGGTTTTCATTAGTTATACTATGACAAAACACATCTCTTGAATTCACTATGAAAGTTTTAGGGTTCATTACAATTTTTCTTGCAATAATAGTAAATTAAATAAAACAATAACTTTAAAATAATAAATTCATGCAAATTTAATCAGATGATAGTGTTTTTTAAATAAATAAAATAATAAGAAAAATCCATAAAAATGTATATGGTGGTTCAAACTTAACATGTGGACTAGGACATATAGATTCACAGAGGTTACCATTTACAAAAGATAAAGGTCATCCAAAATTTAATTGGTTGTGTTTATTAATCACATTTATCTCCCTATTAAGGTCATGTAGTGTGCCCCTAGATGGATTCCCTATAGAATAAATAGTCATGGGGATTGTGGGTCCCATAAAGAGTTCCCCTTCCTACATTACCTAAAGCATCCCAACACATGGTAGGCCCATGTAGAGGGAAACCAAAAATCACACTCCACTTTATTAATTCTTCATCCCCCAACACTATATGATGCCTATAGGGTCTTTGCTGCCCCCACGCAATGTCAACAGAAATCTTTGATTGTCCCACAATGGTCACAGTCTTCATATTGAAGTGTGGTCACTACCACTTGCTTATACCTCACTTCCTTTTTGATTTTACTCTCCTTGTTGGTTGGAAACTAAAATTGCTTCAAAGGATATCTCTAAGGTCTACTTGAAGCTCCTTATACCCCTTTGTATCTCTCACTCTAACATGCATTGTGTGACATTCCCATTAGCATTAGGGAAGATTAGTGGAAGTCTGGCCACTGGCTCTGATCATCTAACCGTCCACAAAGTTGTCCAAGTCTTATTCCTTTCAAAAGTAATTGTTGAATTCTCTTTCATCTTGATCCTATAACTTCAACTTTTTCCTAGATAGAATTATTGTTCCTTTGGTCATCCAACTTAAACTACTCAAAATTTCTTACCAATAAAAACATAACATTAATTAAGAATGAAAATAAATATCATCTCATTGTATTAAAAATATTATTAAATATTACATTAAAATTCTCATAAATAAGAACTTTTTACGACACCATATTTCTCTAGCGTGTCAAAATTTTAATTCATCCATACAATTCATCTTCAGTTACATCTCAAACAACACTCTTCCTATTAATCTTCAATTTCCATGATAACCCTTTTAGATAATTACCTCTATAATATATTTAGGTATTACATAACTATAAAACCTCTCCAAAATTGAACTTAATGATCTAAAAGAACATGTTCCCTAAACATTTATTTTTTTGTAAATGCATGAAATATCAAAATAACACATTAGAAGGGGATTTCCATACCTCTTATATTATTTGAATTTCTATCTAATATAGGTAGAACATTTCTATATATCAATTTTGTATATTAAAAGGAAATAATTTGCATTATTTATCATAGGGTTTTCTAATGATTATGACATCAGACACATTAAATTTGAATTTTGTTAGTAGAAAATGAGAGATTTATGTGATTTGTCATTATTATATCTTTTGAATGGTTGCACAAAAGTATCATAGTCTCATAGTTATAATATTACCAATGTGTTCAAGATTTAGTAAATCATACATATAGAAAAATAAAAATGGTTATAAATTATTTGGATAATTTAATAAAATTTAGAAAGATGATCCTCATTTATCACAAGACTTGTCTCTTAAGGCTTGTATCCATGCCAAATCCATGGGTGTGTCATGTTCATATGAGATCCACCAACAAGTCAGGTGACACAAAACTAGTGTAGAGGTCCTTCATGGAATTGTTTTGCTTCTGTTGGGATTTAAACTCCAAACCTCCCATCACATGTATTGTCATGTACAGCACATGTGGTCTGCAACCGATGAGAAATAAACATGAGTCTTTGAAAGAAAGAAATAATGGTAAAATAAACACAAACATATAACCCAAATTGTGAGATAATTTTACCTCTAAAACATAATAGGAGTTCCATAATTAATATTTCAAAATCCAATAGGCTCTTTATGGTAATTTCATGTTGGTTATTTTGTAGAAAATGTCAAACTACTTAGATTTTCTCTATGCATGAGAGTATAAAATATCCAAGACAAAGGTTAAGACACAAAGAAAGTGTGTCATGTTAGTGTAGTATTTACTCCTACATCTCTCCTATTGACTCATCCATGCATCATGATGGTTGTGATTTCGGATTGGGAATTTCTGGGGGACACATTTTGGAATCCAAAATAGAACCAAGTCATTTTCCACCACATAACAAAGGACATCTAAATAAAATAGTATATTTTATTTGATGTACCTTTTGTTTTGTGTGAAGAATGACTTGGGATTTATTTCTGCTCAGAATGGTGTTTGTGTAGCATTATTCTTTTGGATTTCCTCCTTATATTGTGCGACATGAAAGTTGAGTCTTGTCTGATCAAGTAGTCATAATCATCGACCAAGGAAACCTACTTTCCAATAGTATGATTATCCATTGTATCTATTTAATACTCCTATATGTATATATATATGTGTGTGTGTGTCTACACACAGATATATATATATATATATATATATATATATATATATATATATATATATATATATATATATATATATATATATATATATATATATATATATATATATAGATGTTTACTTGCTGCTCGCGCGGGTATATTAGATTAGTTACCTGTGTTTGATGAAGCGGTGGCATTATGTTATAATTACAGAATAAGCAGTGGCATTATGTTGTAATTACATAATAAGATTGGTCCGGTGGCATTACTTTGTAATTATTGAATAAGAATGGGCCGGTGGCATGACTTGTAAATCTGTAACGCGTATTTGATCCGCACCTACTGGAAAAGTGACAATAAAATGACATTTCCAGATTTTAATACACAACGTCATCTTTAGTTACAAATATCTTCTTCCCATTACAGATTCTCTGTTCTAATTACAATATATCAGTTATCTTTACAGATTGTTTAAATCCTACGAAATGTTGTTCCATACAAAAAGTTTTCATAGCATAATTGTATTTTCAATCATATTTGCATAAATATAGATGCCCACAAAAATAAAAGTTTATAATAATAAGAAGTATTCTGTAATTAGAATAGATAATATGAAACAAAGTAAATAGTAAAGAGCAACTATAAATTGTAAAGGAAAATTATAACACACATAAGAAAATTGTAATATGAATAAACGCATTGTAACTAAAATAAATATTTTGTAATACAAAAAACTAAAATGTAATGTATATTTTTTAACGATGTATACTGAGTTATGACAACAAGTAAAGAAAGGTGACATTCTGTAATAAGAAATAAAAGTTTATAATCAGAACAGATAATTTGTAATGACTATTCATATTACAAACTGTCTCCTACATTATGGTTGACTCTTGCCTATTATAATGTGATTATCCATATGACATATGACACTTGCTTATTACAATATGACTATCCATATTATAAAACTATCACCTACATTATAGTTGGTTCTTGCCTATTACAATGTGAATGTCCATATGACATATGACACTTGCTTATTACAAGATGACTATCCATATTATAAAACTATCACCTACATTATAGTTGGCTCTTGCCTATTACAATGTGAATGTCCATATTACAAATGACACTTGTTTATTACAATATGACTATCCATATTACAAATTGTCACCTACATTATGGTTGGCTCTTGCCTATTACAATGTGACTATCCATATTACAAATGACACTTGCTTATTACATATGAGTATCCATATTACAAAACTGTCACCTAAATTACGGTTGACTCTTACCTATTACAACGTGACTGTCCATATTACAGATGACACTTGTTTATTATAATGTGACTGTCTATATTACAAATGAGACTTGTTTATTACAATATGAGTATCTATATTACAAAATTGTCACATACATTATGGTTGACTCTTGCCTATTACAATGTGATTGTCCATATTACATATCACATTTTGTCTAGAAATTTTGTCAAATATGTCTTATGCAACTTTTACCTCTTCATCCAATCAGAAGGACTTCCATATTTTTAACGGGTCAATATGCCAGCTTCAACCTCCACCCAAGATGGCTTGTAAGTGTTTTGTTACCAGATGATTTTTCATGCACGTAATGGTAATTTGTTTATCTATTGTTCATTTATTTTTCATTTCCATGTCGTTCGTCAATCACTGGGACGGTGCCTCACAACTAGCACTAACATGATTGGAAGCTAGCTACGTGAATATGGTCAGTCGGAGAAGCACGAGGAGCGTAAGACATAGCAGATGCAACGAACAAACATTGTCACGGAAAATAGGCACGGTGGCAGGAAACGTAAATATCAGATTAATTTAATCACACAGACATTGTCACGGAGAATAGGCACGGTGGCAGGAAACGTAAATATCAGATTAATTTAATCACACGGGTAACTAATGAATACTACCCGCACGGGAAGCGAAGGTGGACTCTCTCTCTCTCTCTCTCTCTCTCTCTATATATATATATATATATATATATATATATATATATATATATATATATATATATATATATATATATATATATATATATATGATAAGGATGTACATCTGGATACATGGACCTGGACATGGTGGTAACCAATATGATTTAAAAATTCAAGCAGAATGAATGTCTATGAATTTTTAAGAAATCGAGGGCCACGACTAAGCCAGTTAGAAAGTCCATCTCAAACCCCACCATGCCTCATAGATGGTGTTATGCATTGTCATTCTTATAAATAACCATCTACAATGAAAAAAAAAGTCCTAAAAAACAGGCATATTAACAAAATTTTAATCTGACACATTGTTTTCATTCAATCAAAACTATGATCAAACTTTTCGTTAAATTAATTGAACTTCAAATATGCATAAGATCTGCAAAAACAGATGTTAACGCTGACGCCAGCTCCATGGCATTTGTTTCTGCGATCATATTCCACACTTTCCTTTTTGTTGCCACATGCAAACCCCAGCGCGACGCTCCAGCCTCTGTGCAAGCTGCATTCAAGCATTCACTCACTCTCTTCCTCCCAAACAGCATTACATTGCCAGTGTGGTCCCGTGGTACCCAGCCAAGTCCCGACGGTGCTGTGGCTGACCAGGCATCTTCATTTCAGTTCTCTCCTGTATGATACTTTTGGCTCGGTATCCTATTGGGACGCGCTGCTGTCCTCACGCATTCCTGACGCGAGCTGAGAAGCGGTATTATCCCTAGGCTGGGCTGGTTTCTCTCGGGGGCTCTATTTTACTTTTTTTTTTTAGCCATATGGCATAGTTACAGAAAAAATAGCACAAAAATAAAAAATATGAATAACTTTTGATCTGTAATGAATTTTTTGACAAAATAAAAATCATTGGACTCGTTATAAAAAATCTAATCTAACAAGACCAATATTGATATACTTTGAAAAAAATAGTATCCATGTCTTTTTACAAATATTGGGTGCATTATATAAAAATTTGTGTTCTTTTATTATTTATGCATGACATTTAAGAAGTATGTGCATTCACACTATAGTTGACGTATTAGCACCATAACTAGACATTTTTTTACAAATATTATGCACATTATGTTAAGATTTGTGCTAATTTGCCATTTATGCACAACATCTAAAAGTACGCACATTCACACTCATAATTGGGCATAATCACACCATAATTGGGCACATTTAATCAAAAGTGGGCACATTCAATCAAAAGTGGCACATTCAATCAAAAACGGGCGCATTCAGGACAATAGTAGACGCATTCAATCAAAAGTGGGCGTATTCAATCAAAAGTAGACGCATTCAGGGCAATAGTGTGTGCATTCAATTAATATTGGGTGCATTCAATCAAAAGTGAGTGCATTCAATCAAAAATGTACGCATTGAGGGCATTACTATGCACATTCATTCAAAGGTATGCACATTTAACCAAAAGTGGGTGCATTCAGGGCAATAATGTGCATATTCATTCAAAAGTAGTTGCATCCAATCAAAATTGGGCGCGTCCAATCAAAATTGGGCGCATTGAGGGCATTACAAGACGCATTCAATCAAAAGTGGGTGCATTCATTGAAATAGTATGTACATCTAATTAATATTGGGCGCATTCAATCAAAAGTGAGTGCATGCAATCAGAAGTGAGCGCATTGAGGCATAACTAGGCGCATTCAATTAATATTGGGTGCATTCAATCAAAAGTGGGTACATTCGATTAAAAATGTGCACATTGAGGTATTACTATGCACTTTCATTCAAAAGTGGACGCATTTAACCAAAATTAGGCGCATTCAGGGCAATAGTGTCCACATTCATTCAAAAGTGTGTGCATTTAATCAAAAGTGGGCACATTCAATCAAAATTGGGTGCATTGAGGGCATTACTAGGCACATTCAATCAAAAGTGGGCGCATTCAAGGCAATAGTATGCACATCTAATTAATATTGGGTGCATTCAATCAAAAATGGATGCATGCAATCAGAAGTGAGCGCATCAAGGGTCAAAAGTGGGTGCATTTAACCAAAAGTGGGTGTATTCAGGGTAATAGTGTGCGCATTCATTCAAAAGTGGGCACATTCAATCAAAAGTGGGCACATTCAATAAAAATTGGACGCAATGGGGTCATTACTAGGCACACTAAATAAAAAATGGGCGCATTCAGAGCAATAGTGTGAGCATCTAATTAATATTGGGCACATTCAATCAAAAGTGTGTGCATGCAATCAGAAGTGGACGCATTGAGGGCATAACTAGGCACATTCAATCAAAGTGGGCGCATACAATCAAAAGTGGGTGCATTCAATTAAAAATGTACACATTGAGAGCATTACTATGTGTATTCATTTAAAAGTAGGCACATTTAACCAAAAGTGGGTGCATATAGGGCAATAGTGTGCACATTTATTCAAAAGTGGGCGCATTCAATCAAAAGTGGGCACATTCAATCAAAATTGGGCGTACTGGGGTCATTACTAGGCACATTTAATAAAAAAATGGGTGCATTCAGGGCAATAGTGTCCACATCTATTAATATTAGGCACATTCAATCAAAAATGGGCACATTCAATCAGAAGTGGGCACATTGAGGGCATAACTAGAAGCATTCAATTAAAGTGGGTGCATTCAATCAAAAGTGTACATATTTAGGGTAGTAGTATGCACATCTAATTCTACATATGTTGGGCATTTTTCTACAAATAGCACATTATGTGAATATTTGTACAAATATGACATTTATGCACATACTCACTCCTTTATTTTTATTCTTCTAAAAAAATATAAATAATATTTATTTATCATTTGCTATTATTTCTCAAAAATATTTAATTATTAGTCTTGTTCAAATGTATTTTTTATAACAAATCTGGTGATTTTTATTTCTTTTGAAAATTCATTACGGAATAAAAGTTATAAGTAAAACAATATATTTGCCGTTCTTCTTTTCCCCCCAAAAAATCAAAAGAAATAAAAAAAAATACAAAATTGGGGCCCCGCACTGGGAGGGTGGTTTTGTGGGCACGTAGGTAGTGCGTCCCTCCACCAGCGAGTCCCGTAAACTATACTCTTTAGCATGTCCCAGTAGACAAGATGACCAAACAGATGACGTGTGTAGGCACATTGGGTAATGGCGTAAACTGGTGTCTTTCGCTCGGTACCGTAGATCGTGCAAATAGGAGTGATTGAGTGAGTTGGCCGACTACATGTTTTCTGTTTAGGGATGTTTTTTTTCCGGTTCCTGGTCAACAAATCATAGTCAGATTGGTTGACTATCAAACCTGAACCTGAGTCTGGACTCAGAGTTAATTACACTTCTCAACTCGAAAGAAATCGGAATTAGGAAATCTAAACCTAAAACCAAATCTGAATACATATTTGAAGATTATTATTTAGAAACAGCCATTTTTGTAATAGATTCACCCATACAGTTACAAATAGTTTCATTATATAGAATAAAACTCCAAAAGTGTCAACTATTATTAACATTTATTTTTTATCTTTTATTTTATTAGACAAAAATAATACCATGAGTAAAAATCAATATAACCTTAACACAAGGAAATTTTAAAACAATTCCAACATCACATATCTCATATATAAGTAAGTATTTAGAATTTAATTTTATCCAATTTATAAACTTGGACTTGACGCAGTTAGATCCAGACACATAATCTTAAACATAAAACCAACAAGAAACAACACAATTGAGACTCGAACCTAATTTTTTTTAAGTCAGATACAACCAGGTTCGTGGATTCAGATAAATTTTGATAATCCTATATCTATTTCCCCTAGCTTCCTTGTTATTTTCCCCTTTAGCATGCCTATCTGGCATATTTTTATATTTCTAATCTAATTCTGATACTCTCTCAACAGCTGGCCTTCTTTCAAACTAGTCGTTTGCAGCAGAAACATATTGCACTTTGCATCTATGCTTAATTCACTTTTTTCTTCCTTCTTCTTACCAAATAGTATGATCCGCTTGCATGTTTGCAATTCCCTGCATCATGTATACTAATATTTGAAAGCCTCCATCATGCATACTTTTTTTAAAATCCTCCATCATGCATACTTGATTTTCCCTCTAGCGAGTGTGCTTCTTTTGGTTTTCTTCTGGCCCAATCTTGACATTTTGTTTGCATTTCAGTTATGAAAATCTAGTCCTATGCAATTTAACCCTTTTTCACTTTGCATTTATAATCAATTCATTTTCTTGATTCCAATTTATAAAAATGACAAACATAATCATTATTATAGAAAAGTCAAACTACTTACAACCAATATATATGACCATAATATTTTAGAGAAATAAAAAAAGTCTTACCCACATCTACGTAGAAGCATGTCATACATGACATGCTTTGTCTAAAATGATGATAATGGTGGCATATGTAATTGAATTTTCCTCCAACCGGTTTTCTTACTATTATTTTATCTCTTTTTTTCGTTTGGCTCATTGTAATTTATGCACTTCATTGTAACTTAGACTACCGTATCAACATTTTAGTAGCCAAAACTTGAAAATTGCAATAATATTGACATGTCAACTTTAAATTGATAAAATACTGATTCACTAAAGAAAGAGGCTATTTATATATTAGACAAAGGAAATTATCATTCAAAAAAATATTACAATGTTCAATGTTAATGATCACATTGTATTTGGGAAAATACCAAAAGAAAGAACCTCGCTTGTATTCATAAAATATGGTGTGTAGTGTATGATCTTACCTAATCCATATAAGGTCAATATTTCTATAAGTACATATATATGAACACATGTCTCGCCTCATTTTTCAACAAAACTTGTTGTAATCCGGTTGGTTGCAACTGAATTTTAGTTATATTCAACTCAGCAGGTAATTGCAACACCTTGCAATTAGATAGCTTGTATCCTACACGGGGAACTTAGATTACATGCCAACAAAGTTGCAAAAAAAGTTTAAATGAAACAAGGATATGAGATGTGATCTTTGCATTGAGTTAATATTGATTCATCAAGGAAACAAGTCATGAATGTGAAAAGAGATAAAAAAATTGCTAGTTATTGGACATAATGGATGGACGATACATTCATTGTTATAATGTCACGTTACAATAGAGACTCCTCTCCTTTATATAGGATAAGATGTACACACTACGAAAAATATGGTCTTTAACTACAAAAAAAATTGTAGCGAAACCCCCAAAATTTGTAGCTAAAAGCTTTGTCTACATTTATCCTTACATTTATAATATATAGCTAATACATGTGTAGCTAATTGTTCAGGCTACATTTTTCAAAGTTGTAGTTAGTTATTCCTCTGGCTACAAATTCATATGTAACCCTAGTTGTAGGTAAAAAATGTCCTTACACATAACTATGTAGTTTCAATTGTAGCCAAATGTATGACTACAATTCAATTTGGACCTATGATATGTAGGGAGAGATGACATTGGTTACAATTTGTATTTGTAGTTCATGTATAGCAAAAATTAGCACTTTCTACACATATAATTATATCTAGTGTGTAGTGAAAGACACCATGTACTATACATACATATGTAGTGAGAGACATTATGTATCCAGTCAGTCACTTGCCAATATAGAGTGGTTTTCAATAAGAAAACAGATGAATGTTAATCAAGATCGAGTTGTGCTTACAATGTCAGCAATGATACTTTTATTTATATTTGAACAATGAGTACACATGGGGAGGACATTAACCTGACCCCTATTTTACAATATGCATGTATACAATATCTTCTTTTGACTACATCTATCCACTGCATACTACAAAGCACAATATAAAGAGGGCTCATCTCCCTTAGTTCCTCCACTTAGTTCACAGTGAGTTCAACAACCCTATGAATCTCAGCTTTAGTGATGAATCTTCCAATCCCAAACATAATAGAGGTATGTTCCATGTCCTCATCAACTCCCATAGCTCGAGTTGCAGCCTTTCCTGTTGGCAACTCATGTACAAGTTCATGTATGGTTAGTTTTGGTTGGCAAATCCCCTGGATCAGAACATATTGGCATTTCTTCTCATAATATATACATTATGTACTTTTGTATGTTGTGGATCTCAAGCGCCATCAAGTTGATGGTGGCATCCACTTTGTGCGAACCACCATGGATACCTACAAAGAAACATACAAGTTTTGAGATATAGCTCATGAAAAAAACAAGCAAACATTTTCCATAAGCTTTCTTCTCCCAGTGTATTTAAGAATAAGCTCCTACCTATACATGATGACCTCTAAGAACGTCAATGACTAATCAATATTAGGACCGAGATTGGTTGAAAAGAGAATTACTTATAAAAAAGGAATTCTCAAAAGCAGTTTTTGAAACCTTCTTGGCTTCATGGGTTGTCAAGGACAAGCTAGTATTAATGATGAGATTGTTACGCCATGTCTTACAGTTGCAAGCTATAATCTCAACAACATACATAGATCCATCCAACGTCATAGCCAAAATCTATAGCATCCTAGCCCAACATCTCTATTGTTATGTTAGCAGCCATCAAAAACATGAAAGTGCATACCTGCATCAAGAAAACAAAACAAGGACAATCATAGTTCAATGAAAGCAGCCAAATCAGGAAGAGTAGAATAAGTCGAGGAAAAAAAATCATATCAACTGACTCAAGAATGTTAAATGTAGTTCCAAGTTTTACCACATGTTTGTTAATTGCAGGAACAACAAAATGAACTTGATCTCCACTCTGCTATGAACTATATCAGAACCATATTAGCATTGTAGCCTCTGCTATGAACTATAGATCTACCATCCACTCTTTAGAGATCTTAGCAGATTAGAAAATGAACGAAAAGGAGTATAATAAGGATATTAGAATGAAAATTAAACAACCATACATAAATAAAACTAAAGCATTTGTATTTTAAAATCAATTACAAATTTGGCTACTTAGTATAAGCAGTCAATCACTACTTAGTCTGGTTAAAGCCCATAACAGAGTTTTGGATGGCATAAAATCTTTTGGCAGCATGATGAGCTAAAAGGCAAGTATGAAAGACACCAAATGAATGGCGAGCTTCTATTTTGATACTAAAAATCATATTACATTAAATATTGACGAGTTTCTATTTTGGAAAACAAAATCTGCAAGTTAAGGCTGTGATAAAGGTATTCTATGGAGTCTTTGTATCTGATCATGATATGGGAATTAACCATGGTGATATACTGTAGGCATGAAAAGGAGCTGCATGAGGCATTGATTCAACATGGTATTGATAAATTAGTGGTATCTTTGATAGATTATGGGGGCTTTTAATAACGTAAATGATAACCAAACAAGATTTTTGTCAATAGGGTCAGATGCCTATTCAATAGATAACAGAATAATGTGTATAAGGTAAGAGAATAAAGAAGAATGGGACACTTGACCCACATTCCTTTTTTTTTGTAAGCATCTCATATTCACAAGATCATCTTTTCCCTTTACCTTATGATAACAAGGTATAAAACATACAATAGGAGAATATATGTAAACATTTTACTTACACATTTTTCACCAAGCAGATCAGTATAGTAAACCCCAACCAACCATTTGAGTGCACTTCATGATTTCTTTCTTTATTCTTTAATCAAAATGGCTAGATTTAATAGAATTTCTAAATGTTTCAAGTTCTGGACTTTGAAATGGCATAGAAAGTGGATAGTTGTTCCTTGAATTGAAAATATGGGACATAATTTAATAGGGGAGGAATGGCATAGAAAGTGGATAGTTGTTCCTTGATTTAGAAGCATACGAAATAATTTCAAAGTGGAGAATCTTTTCTATAACTTTTTCAAAAGCTTGGTTAATGCAAGAAAATGGACGAGGACTATATGGGCCATATAGAAGTTCATAGGAAGAGGGAGTAATGGATTTTTGTAGGGCCTAGGAACAAACTTTCTCATCTACACAGGAGGCAACAAAAATATAGTTATATCACGCTAGAAAATATACAAGTAAATATGACTCTTCAAGTTACTTGGCTTTGCCATGAAGACCTGATTGGATCATTCATGCAAATTAGCTACAAGCCTACAAGAGGTGGAGGCCAAGGTAGATGTGTGAAATTCAAGCTGGACTGTAGCCTACAAGAGGTGGAGGCCAAGGTAGATGTGTGAAATTCAAGCTGGACAGACTTGTTTGTTATGCGTAATGGTTAGCAAAATGGTACATTTACCCAAGATGCCTACAAGAGGTAGAGGCCAAGGTAGATGCATGAGTCAAGCAGGGCAGATTTGCTTGCTGTGTGTAACGGCAAAATCTCACCCAAGACGTAAGAGATTCAAGATGGACATACTTTTTTGCTATAAAATGATTAACAAGATTGGACAGATTTTTTTCTTTGCTATGTGTAATGATTAACAAAATGGTCAGTCAAATAGTTACAGATTTACCACAACTGATTGCACTCCTATGATGGAACCTACAGAAAATGGTATAATGGAAGTTGTTCCCTTGGAATCTTGTTGTGCTGCTCCTACTGACATTCATAACCTCATTCATCTCAGATGTATGATCTAAAAAGACGACTTAGTAAAAGATATATGCCTTACAGTTAAGACAATTCAAAGTTCACCAACAAGCTTTAGATTCTCTTATGCCTTCATTTGACTATTCTTACCCAAGTGAAGTTATGTAGATGATTAGGTTACTACTGTACATACCCAAACATAATGTGCAGGAACTCACTATTCAGTATGTCTGCATAGCAGGACCTTAGATACAAGTGAGTTCCCTTGGCAAATGATTATTTGCTTCCTTAGGTGTATCTAGGAATTAAAATTTCATTCTAAACAAGTAATGTAGACTTTTATCCATGGAGATCAAACTTTAATAGCTAGTAATTGAATACAATTTCTTTCACAACAATTGAATCCAACTAGTTGAGTGGTTTAAGAAGATATTAACATACTATTTTTTATCACAATTGATTACTTACAAACTATAAAATAAAGTGCTAAGATAAACATGGTTCGTCGAAAGCCCCTACTTTTTTGTAAGAGACCAATAAGATCTTAAGGATGTTAGTAAAATAGAAAAATGGTCATCTTAAAATGGCAACAAAATTGAAGGGGATTCAAATATATAACGTTAATAATTATAATCTAGGACTAAAGTTATGTAATACATAGTATATATAGGATATTGGAAAAAGAAAACTCATTTAGCAGATCTTTAAAACAACAAAAAAAGCGTGCAAGCGACCATAGTCATGACTACTTACCGTCATCCTGTTAGTAACAGTATGATTTCTCATCTTAGAGAAGACTTGCCCTTTCCAATTGATGCCATTCCCAACATGAAAGCTGCCTCTAGAAACAACCTGTGGAGCGTAGAGTAGTTAAGAAACACAGTGCTTAAATATCGGAGAAAAAAAGGCACAACAGGTTGAGAGAACAAAATCCTTGACCTCTCTGTATAAGTTATATAGATCTAATTGCTTGGCGTTAAGCATGGCATCAGGAAACTCGGATATCCCTCCTTGAGGAACGAGCCTATGGTGTCTCCTAAGAATCAAGAACTCCATAACATCCCTAAGAAATTCCTTCTAAAAATGCAAAGAAGACATCGACTTCAACAACTGAAAAAAATGGAACAAATAACTTGCAAACAAATTGAAGGACACTTTACCTCAGAACATGCTTGAATTGGAGTTCTGGCACAACCATGTTTCTTCAGTGGAAGTGGATTCAAAGATATTATTTGCTGCGCATGAAATGAACTAGGAGTCTTGGATTTCTGATGTGTCACTGGAGCTGGTGGAATATGCTTTGTAGATGGAGCCATCTGCATAATGGGTTTATTATTGTTTCCATCACATGTGCCAACTTCATTTGGACCAGAAAATGGAAGCATCTTATGTTGTTGTATATGAGGAATCGGCTGCATTGCAGTGATTTTTTTTATTGGTTTAATGAGAACAAGAGATGAGTTTCGCCCTTCTATGCCATTAAGACCCTTGTCTACAATGAGCATACATGGTTCTTGCTTCATTTCTAGATCAGCTGGCAGAGACCTTTTTCTGCTTCAAATTAAGACAAGGTGAATTAACCTTTTGATAACATAAATGAAAACCAAACAAGATTTTTTCACAATCTAGACAACAAGATCAAAGACAAAAATGCTTGCTTGAAAATTAGATTCTAGTTCACTTTCTTCCCAATCAAGACTTTGAACAAGTTCCATAGCAAAAGGCCAGGGTGAAGCTCAACAAATGTATCCAACATATGCATGATCATGTTCCATAGGGACTAAAACATATTACTATTGAAAATCTGAATTGCAAAAGACATGAATTCCAAAAGAGAGAAAATATATCGTAGCTTCCATATTTCATTTATCAGAGTGTATAATGATTCTTAATAAGTTGAAATGGATTCAGTAACCAGACCAGATCCAATGGTTCTTAATAATATGAATTTTCATAGGAGTGGAGCACACAAGCTATACGATCTCAAAATCAATGTAACCTCAGTTTATGATGGATGCTAACAAACATTAGGGTGGCATTCAGCAATTAATAGCCATTGAGCAAGAGGCACAATAAACTGTCAATGCTTCCAGAAATGCAAAGTTGGCAATGCTGAAGCAATCCAAGAATGAGACAGAGAAGGAACTTGAACATTAATATGCCCACATGCAAGATCAATTCCAGACGAAGCTTGCTGAAAGCAAAAGTATCTCATTAGAGAATGTTAAGCGTCTTGAACAAGAAATAGAAGCCAAGTCTAACAACCTGAAATTGCTTAATCTATTAAGTTGATTCACATGGATGTTTGTTTATAACAACACAAACTCTGGTTTTCTAGAATCGGACCCTTGAGATGGTTGCTAGCAACATTCCTGAAAAAGTGTCATGTAAATTTAACTTTGTTTTATAATACATAATTATAAAGGATATATCATGTTCTTTGCATACAAGTCAAAACCTCAATAAGATTTCCAAGCTTGAAAGGTATCAAACTAGAAAGTAAGTTGTCGTTCATCTCCCGGCAAAAACAATAAACATGACCCTCTGATCTCAAGAGAATGCTATAAAAAAACCCAGAGTTTATAGGCTTACAAATAATGATGTGTGATCATGTTACCAAGTTCAGGTCGAATTTGGCAAAAAGTCATGCTAATTAACTTACCATTGTTCCATTTGGTACAACACAGTTCAAATTAAAGGGGTATGCACATAGTATTTGGTTGAGTTATTTGTCATATATGAATTTAACGTACAATAGAGTCGAATCCTAGCTATAGCAGGAGCCATGATAGGACTATCTGATTGTCACCTAATATTACTAAAGAAGTACCATTCTTTGTCACCTATATAGACATGAAGTTTGTTTACCTTAATCCATATCAGAACTAAGTAGCTTGTCCAATTGACCACATGTGTAAGATGGCTTGCTTTTAACATATCAAGTTCTGTGACCACCTGTGTAAGATGGCTTGCTTTTAACATATCAAGACATGGTCTCTAAAACATAGTTCATATCATCTTTCAAAGAGAAATTTGTTGGAAGGAAGCAATAGTAGCTAGTGCACATCCAACCTTAAAAAATATTCCTTGCACGTGACCAATCATGTATGATCAGAAAATCTAGGAAATGGAGGAGATGATTTTGAAAATATGAAGCAAAACCAGAGCATTGATGTGTAGAGTAGATTGGACACTTGCTTAAAAAAAGAAAATTTGGGAAACTAGAGATATGATTCTAGTTCTAGAATAGATTCTTACTGTAGCAACAACAGATTCCCTTTATCACCTCAATGATAATCTACACACCTCAATTAATCATGAAATTTCTCTATGGATGAGACAAGCTTTCCAGTGACATTTCCATCAACTTTAACGGTTGCATTGCATATAACATTCAGGAGGCCCTTTTGACATCTGACGAATGTACACCTGTAACAAGTATTAAAAGACTCTTCAACAAAAAAAAAGTTAAAATGAGTACAAATGCTAGAGGCACAAATGGAAAGTAATACAAGTCATTATGAAAGCCTTTTATTCAATGTTCAGGTTCTCAAACTTGTATACATTTCGAATACCATCATTTGTGAAGGAGGCTTCCTCAACAACTCCATATCCATTATTTGATTCCATAACTCAACATGTTTGATTACTATGCATGCAAGAGGAACATGTTGTACAACAGACATGGCATGTTCTTGATATTGAACTGTGGACTTTATTTGAAAAATAGAACTCAAGAAAAATTTGTCTGAAAGGAGATTTTCTACTGTAGATGAATGGAGATGAAAATGCAAACCGTACTAAAAAGTAGATGCCAATGAAGCAGAGGTTTAGCAAATCATGTCATATTTCAGCTCAAATGAGTGACCCATCTTCAACTTTATTTCCCATTACAAACTGATTCCACATAAAGTTCTTTTCTTCATATCACCTAAGAGGTTCTTTAATTATATAGCTCAAAGCATAATACAATTGAGTTCTTGTCATCCAGTAGCTTTAAGGCCACCATCAAATCATATACCCAGGCCTAAGAACTCCCTGCCAACCATGTTCAAAGGGTTTACACCAAACCATCAATATTGTTCTTCAGTATTCCTACCAATCATCTTCTAACATCCCCTTCTAGATTGCAATCTGTTCCCATTAAGATGTTCAATTTCAGATCCTCAAATATGGTTGCAAGCACTAACCAACTCTAAGTGCCTACACATCAACCCCATGTTTCTAATGACAAAGGAGGGCATCCAAGTGCATCAATATTAATGACAAAGGAGGACAATATAGTTGCATCAATACAGATGACAAAGGAGAAAGATTGTGAGGAAGAAAATAAAGAAAAAAAAGTAGTAGCATTTTCTAGGGCTTGAATGAAAGCTCTCTTGTGTATCCCTGTTCAGGAAACATCCAGATTATGTTACTGCATAGTGCATTTCCTTTTGGCATGTACATTTCAACAATGTATGTGAGCTCACTTCATTAATCTCTTTAGTGAGAATGTTGAATCAATGGAGAGTACGTATGTGTATAACTAATCAATTAGAGTATGACTTTATCCTACTAAAACACCCAACCTTTTACAACACTCTAAACTATGAGCTGCAAATATTTACAACATATACTAATAAATGAAATTCATTCTTGTGCTTTATTGATAACCATGTGTAGCTCATAGTTTTGATGACATGTGGATATATACTACCATATACAATCTTAAGACCTTACCGAGCTAATGGTTCATGTAGAGGTGGCATATATATAAACTAGACAAGTTATCTAGCCAACCCATGAGTAAGAGAGATACTAAATTACAACATGAGAGGGATTCCATCTAACCACTAACAAAAGCTATATGTATGCAAACAAACATTCCAAGTGCAAGAACTGACAACAAGCTCTCCAGGAATAGATAGACTTTCTACCAGAGAGAATAACCAAAGGCCAAATGCATATCAAGCTTAGCCCAAGCCGATCTACAAATAAGCCAATCTCAAAGTATTTGAACATGCAAGCTGAACCTATATTTCCTAGAATCGATGATTCTCAACACATAAGCTCATATTATAAAGAGAGCTTAACCAAAGGCCAAATCTGTAATACTGCTCAATACTAGCTACAAAAAATTACACTAAGCTTTTTTTAGTAGCTTCAAGAACTATAAAATGATAACTATATGCACATAAATTGTAATATGCGATCACTGCAATGCATAGGTCACCACAGGTAGTTTTCTCAATGCTTTCTTTTGGAAGTCTGAATATAAGGTTTTGATTTACCTTATTAGACTTGAGTGGAATGTCTAATTAGATTTGAGTGGAATGCGTATCTTTTTGTTTAGATTTGCATCCTATCTCCCCTACACCACTTTCCTTTTCTTTGGTTTCCCATCTTCTGGACATCACACTCCCTCTTCTCTGATTCCAGAGGTAGCCATTCCTCACACAAAGTGTCCATTTCAGACTAGGATAATGATGCTTTGATCTTCCAGTTTGGCTTCTAAAAATGTAGCAAAAAAAAGAGAAAGGATAATAGAGCACACAAGGAACTGTCTTACCTTATTGCATGACATTGTATACTCAATACACTTATCAAAATCCTTAAATTCTAAAATAACTAATGGTAAGAGGGACTGACTAGAACAAGCCAGATGTTCAGGCATATGTAGACTAGTGTCATCAGCTTCATCTTCAACCCCTTGTAAAATACTATCAATGACCTGCATAATAAGTCTGTGTAAGACAATATATAGACTTTAGAAAGTGATAAGAGAAATTATGAAGCTTTTGATTACGTGAATGCTTGTTTCATGTCCTTTTTGTAGAGGATTTGAATACAAATTTTTGCACTAAGTAGATAGGAAATATGATCTTTGTAAAAGCAATGAACAGGTATTCAACACTTAGAGATTTCACACAAATGTATAAAGAACGTCAAAGGGAAACAGAGGACATTATAGGCATGTTTTCCAGTATAAATTATGTTCAAGAAATATAAGTACAGTGGAATGTAAACAAAATAGGCAGTGCTTTATCATCATCAATACCTATTAAACAATTGCATCCTCAAGATATCACCCTCACTATAGACTAGCATGCAATCTTTCAGAAATTCTACTTAAGAGTTTGGCAATTTGAGCATATATCGTTGGCCATTGAAGTAGCAACATCAAAATCAAACTTCTCATGTTCAGGGCCTTGAGATATGATTACCAAATTAATGTAAGAATATGTGCAATTAAATGACAGTGAATATCAAGATCACTTAGGTTACTAGGTGAATGATTTATTCAAGGTGGTGTTAAAATGGGAGTGAAATAGGTAATTAGAACTACAAACAACCAAGATATTTTCCTATAGACTTCAATTCACCTTAAATTTTTTCATGGTTCGTGTTTTGAAGGTAATGAAGCTACTGCATGCAACAACAAAAAAAGTGGGTGTTAAATGGAATTAATGTAAGAATGCACTCCATCACAAACTTGTCGGTCCAAGACACAAAGTATAAGTTCTGTTGGGGACTATTTTTTTTATGGTAGTTCCTACATGATGGACTAATGGCCAACAATAACATAGCTAAGAGATAATTCACATCAATTAAACAATGCTCAAGGTGTGAAGCAGAAGTAAGGCTTATATGTGTACTAGCAATATCAAATTGTTAACTTAATAATCTATGTTATTCCCCCTACAAGAAAAAGCACAAATACCAAGCATAGGCACCTGCAACTCCTTGCTCACACAGTACCTCACATGCTTCCCCTACATGCAACTCACCTTAATATGGACAAAACATTCTCAACCAATGCATAATTTAAATCGCACATTTCATCCCATAAAGCTTGAAATTTCAACGCACAAAAAAATCACAAAGTACAACAAGGTTGTAAGAAAGAATGACTTCTATCTTAAGATGGTTAAATAAAAGGAAATGCATACCTTAAGGCATCTCCATTTCAAGTCCCATCAGCAGTTCCGACTGAGAGTCTGTACTCTGCATATAAATGCTATGATCTGGAAAATGATAGAAAATTAGATGGTCATTTGGGTGATACACGAGGCTTCCCAAACTTGTCATACAACTGAACCTTTGACTTGATCTGCCCAAGCTGACTGAGTAGTTAGGATACAATTTAAATAGTCATATGATAAAGAGTTCATAGATTTATTCACCAAAAAGATCATTTGATAGGACTGGAGCACCATAACCAATAATGATATGTGAATCAGTTTTTTGGTGTATGTTACTGCATTTTCTGCAGTAGCATATTCACCAGGCCCTTCATGAGAGGGCCATCCTATTTTAGTAGAAAGATTTGGGATTCCATAGAAATTAAGTCCTTCATGAGAGAGCATAGTCCAAGAGAAATAACATTCAACACATTCAACATGAATGGAGAACCCATGTTCTTAGGAAACTGAAGCACTTGATACATAACAAAGTTCTAAGTTGAGTTGAATGGTGTATCAGACTATGGCTATCTATGAGTTACCATTCATGCCAAAAATGCATGGCACTATGAATTGTCATTTTTCACACTAGGTGCAAATAAGAATCTGATCACTGAATACACAAGAATTGAGTATAAATTAAATGGGTTAAGAACCTGATCACTGAATACACAAACCATAACCATCAGGTTGATGACAAAGACAAATCAAAATAGGGTGATCATTGAATACACAAACCATAAAACCAAGATTTTTGCAATAAAAAAAAGTGTCAGCCACATATCTTCCAGAAACAGTAGAAAATTTGAAAGCTACACAGATGAAAAAGTAAGAAGGCTGGTAGAATATCTTCATAAGAAACCAGTTGAGCATCAAACATGATAGAAGTAACTTCTTTAAAAGACCAACTAAATAAGATTTTTTCCTTTCAATTTAAAATTGGGACAATGAAATAATGAATGGTACTACAATATGTGTGACATCCACATTTATTTAAAACCAACTAAATATAATAAAGAATGGCTGACTTCTATTTTTACGAAATCCTATCAATTCACATGATATGTGAATCTCTATATTGATCAAATGACTGCTACACTTGGTTTCCACGTCTTCAAATGGTTCACCTACAATGATGAAGAAATAATTAAGAAGTGCACTTCTATTATTGAGAGTAATTTATAAAATTTTACCTGACAATGAGTAATTTCTTTGGCCAAGCTATCACTGTCCCAGTTACATCCTCAATGACTTGGTGTTGACCAAAAGGCCTAATCAATTGCTCTTGAGGTTGGATTGGTACAGTAATGGACACGGCAGCAAATGAGGACCCCAATAGTGCTCCTCCTATGACATAAGTTGGACTTACAGAAGTCACGTGTCCTTGTGCTACAATTGATTTTCCATCCTCAAAACTTAACAACGAAACAACCTTTAAATTTATAAAGACTGTGTCAAACATTATTTATACCTAAAAATCAGATTGAAAAAATTAACAATAATTGTTTCGATATAACAACCTGTCCTTCGGTAATGGGTGTTTCACTACTCAATTGATTTGGTCTGGGTAGTCTTTCATTGGTGGTCCTTGTGATATTCTACAAAATAAATAGTTTACTATAAGAAAATCAATTTTATTATGTAATCACATTATAAGAATTTAAAGATTTACCTCGTTCGGCTGAAACGAAGCACTCATGTTAGAATTTCTTAGCATCATATCTTCAAGATTTTCAAAATTTTTCTTCATTTCTAACAACTCCTTTTGTTGAGCCTCATATATCTGGGTATGGGCATCAACAACCATTTCTAAGTCTGTGATTTTATTTTCATATACATTATGAGGCACATGAATCACATGTTTCACAGGAATCTTCTTTGGTCCCAAAATATTATCAAATATTTCGTCTTCATCGAGATTTGAATCATTACTTGCAAGTGTCGCATTCAAATTGTCCTACATACAATATTAACGAGAAGATTTTCATTAAATAAAAAAAAATTTGTTAAATGATTGCTTACAATCAATTTTGCAGATTTTACATCCACAACAGTACCATCCTTCTTCAAATGGGTGGCCTTAAACAAGTCTAATCTGCTAATATTGCCACCATTTTTCTTTTCTTGTAACTATTAGTAACAGTAGCAGCATGTATGGGCATAGTAGTATGAAAGTGTAATGTACATTTCAACCAGAAGATAACTCACATTAGCCTTCACACAAGCATACGACGTTGATCCCGATGTATGTCTCATCATTACCAACTTTCTGCTCATAACATTTTTAGCACTCCTTAACTACATACAATGAATTATAATATAATTATATACAATATACACTACTTAATTCTATGAAATTAAGGAAGAAATTTTTTTACCTTTCCATCGTCAGAATCCCAAAAATTCACAAGTAATTTCCATTGATCAGGATCAACACGGGAGGGGCAATCATTAAGTCGGTCAGATTTTTCTTTGTGCCACATATAGTGGTTTTTTTTATATCCGCTTTGAAGTTTCTCCAACAATCCCTCACTGTTCGCAAAACTGAATTCTTCCCCTTTATGTCGATAACAAAATTGGTATGTAACAAAAGAATCATTTTCAACAAAAAAATCACAGCATTGTATTATATCTCAAAGACTAGAATTACCTCCACATAATTCCATATAGCAGTTTTGTTTTCTACAGGTACTTGTCGTCAATCAAGATAGTTTAATGGTGCAAGATCAGAATTTCTAGCAACAGTTCCCAAAAAGGAAGACAGGTCATTCTGATGTGGTCCTATTAGATCTCCATTCTCATCCAAAGTAATAAGAAGCTTTTTATCCCCTGTCTTACCCCATAATCGGATACACTTAGAATAGCCCCTTTTTTATTTGTAGTTCCCCCTACAAAATCATGAATATGATGCAAGAATTTAAAAGGACATACTTATTATTCAAATATAAATAAGTAATAGTTTGTGAAAGATGTAATGCATCTTTGTATCTAAATTTTCTTACCTTCACTCTGCCCAGGATCAGTAGTAGGAGAATCAACAACAAAATGTTGGTCTTTATCTAAATTATCAACTTCAACATCTTGATTGTTAGTGACATCGTTTACCAAACGTTGCATACTTGCCCTACATGAACTCCTTGATGACTTTTTTTTACTAAATGTCTTTTAGAATGACTTCCTTCTCTAGCATTATTTGAGATTGCCACCACATGACCTTTACCAACAATACCAACTCCATCATTTGACACGGAGGGATTTTTTTTCTTTTAAAAGGTTCAAAGAAGAACTTTTGTTGTTGTTTGCAGATGATCCCGCCACAGTTTTACTATTTCTATGTCCGTCTTTTACATTTGAACACCACCAATCGCATTTATCGAACCAAGATATCCTCCTTTTGGTTTTTTGGAAATACCTACAACTAAAATGATGAGATCAACAATTCTAAGAAATATATTAAATGATGTAATTTGTGATTTTACCTTTCATACTCCCATGAGTTAATCCTTCATTACCGACATCGTCAATAAGTGGAGACAATAGCTGACCGCATCTTTTCATTCTCCTAATAAGACAATTGATATCAAAAATATTGAATTACAAACTGAAAGTATGTCATACATTCTCTATTTGTGGTCCTGAAATATAATTAAAAATTTAAATAATATTATATGATGCTGATGAAGCTAACATCCAACAAGCAAACTCATTGAGCAGATTAACCCAAAAGAAAATATTTATGCAACAAATGTATAATCATGTAAAAGAATAAATGACCAATTTATAAATAACTGGATAACATGAGTGTTTCCACTATTTGGCCCAATTAATAAAATAAAAAGAGTTACATAAGATCAATCACAGGGATCATGACCCCCTTCATAAAAGGTCACACCCTCCATGTCTTCTATGACTAAATTAAAGTTATCACAAACATCACTTAAGATATCTTCCAAATCACTTGAAGATTTATCTTCATATAAGCATGTTCCATCTATGAAATTATCATAAAGCTTCTCCTCCATGTCATAAGTATCACGAGGTGTAGTGTGCAAAACAAAGCTCCAATTTTTTTGACTTATGTCTTTCACATAAAACACTTGTTGTGCTTGGGAGGCAAATGCAAATGGATGATCAGTTATAACGATACATTTTAAATTGACCATTGTGAAGTCATTTTCAGATTTTTTTATGCCTCTGTTTGCATTGACCCAGTCACATTTGAACAATATGACTTTAAGTTGCTCGTAATAACTGATCTCGAAAACGTCCCTTAACACCCCGTAGTATGTAACCTGACCCGTTATAGGATTTTTGTCCTTGGAACTGGCAAAACTTTCTGTCTGAGCGTTCACCATAATTCCACTATTTTGTATTTTTCTGCCGCATTCCCGATCCTTGGTGTGAAATCTATAACCATTTGCTACATATCCCGTATATTGCATCGTCATTTGTTGCGGTCCTCGAGCCAACACTAAAAGGTTTGGTGACACAGTTGTCGACTTTGCCTTCTCCTCAATTTGAAATATTAAGAATTTTATATTTATATATTTTTATTATTATGCTATTGGAAATACCTTATTTAAACTTACATATTTCTTAAACCAATCACAGAAATTGTTCATATGAAAATTACTGATTTCCCATTGTCGTGCATGTAGACTGATTTTCTTCAAGTATCGGATGTGCTCCCTGCCAACAAACACGTGTAACACACCTATACGTAAATATGAATTTACATAATAATAAGTAAACAACAATCTTACTTCATGTATGGATTAACTGCATCACAGTTGGTTAAAATATATTGATGCACAGCTTTGAGCATTGCACTATCAAGCGTAATAGGAGTCTTCTTTCCTAAACGACGCTCTTTACGAAAGAATATAGACCACTCTTCATCATTATCCATATCTTCATCTTCCACATAATTTCTAGACAATTTAGTGAGCCTTGTCTCAACTCCTGAGAGATATCTCAAATAGAATGTTAAGCATTCATCTTCCAAATAACCTTCTGCTATACAAGCTTCTGCAGCAGCTTTATTTCGCACATATCTTTTTAAAGTTTGTAAGTGTCTACAATACAAAGAAGAGAATATTTTGTAAGGACATCACATACGATCGATACAAAGTATGAAAAAATTTAATTGTTATAAATATTACCTCTCTACGGGGTACATCCAACGATAGAATATCAGTCCGCCTATCTTCGCTTCTCGTGGAAGATGAATGACCACATGCTCTATCACATCAAAGAATGATGATGGGAGAATCTTCTCTAGGTTACAAAGAGTAGCTGCTATTCTGGATTCCAACTTCTTAAAAGTATTTGGATTTATGACTTTAGAGCATAAGTCTTTAAAAAACTTGGACAACTCAATTACAACAACTCTAACATTTTTGTTGGGCAATGCTACTTGTAAAGCTAATGGGAGAAATTGTTGCATCAATACATGATAATCATGACTCTTCAATGCCATCAGCTTTCTTTCTTTGACGCGTGCATTTCTAGCTATATTAGAAGAATACCCATCAAGAACTCGAGCAGACTTCAATAGCTTATAGAATAATTCTTTTTCCTCCTTCTTCAAAGTAAAACATGAAGGCATGATGATATTTTTATTTCCATTCTTGATAATGTGAAGTCTATGCCTTATGCCCATCTCTTCGAGGTCATATCGAGAATTTTTAGTGTCCTTTGACTTCTCCATTCCCAGCGGTGTGTGAATCAAACTCTCACATACATTCTTTTCTATGTGCATCACGTCAAGATTATGATGTATAAGGTTATGCTTCCAGTATGGCAGCTCAAAAAATATACTTTGCTTTCTCTAGTTATACGGTAAATTATTTACATCTCTAGTTTGATCTAGAACTTGACTTTCAAACAACATCTTAGGAGCACTTCTAAATTCTTCTTTTCTGTCAAATGATGAAGCATCTTTACGAAATTTATGATCCATTGGGAAGAACCTCCTGTGACCCATGAAACATGCTTTCTTACTATATGGTAGTCTCCAGGAGCATGCGTCTTTGATGCAAAAAGGACATGCAAGATATCCACTAGTTTGCCAACCAAATAGATAACCATATGCAGGAAAGTCACTTATCATCCACAATAAGGCAACATACAACTTAAAAACCTCTTTACGATCAACATCATAAGTATCATCACCAGCTTCCCACAGTTCTTTTAATTCCTAAATCAACGGTTGTAGGTAGACATCTATGTCCATTCCGGGTTGAGTTGGACCAGGAATAATTATCGATGGGATAAAATTGGGAGACTTCATGCACAACCATGGTGGCAAGTTGTATGGAATCAATACGATAGGCCAAATGCTATATGATAGACTCATGAGGCCAAAGTGATTAAATCCATCGGAAGTTATTCCAAGTCGAACATTGCGAGAATCAGAAGCAAACTCAGCATGCATATTATCAAACATCTTCCATGCTGGAGAATCTGCTGGATGTCGAAGAATCCCGTCCTTGGTATGACTTTCATCGTGCCATCACATTAGGGGTGACAGTTTCAAGGACATGAACAATCTCTTCAATCTAGGAGTCAAGGGAAAGTAGCGTAGGACTTTACAAGGAACTTCTTTCTTGTGAATACGAATCTTTTCTACACCTGCTTCATCACTTTCGATTTCTTTATATCTAGAAGCACTGCAATTTGGACAAGAAGTCATATCTGCAAAATCCTTTCGATACAAAATGCAGTTATTTTTGCAAGCATCGATTTTATCTTAGTCAAGTCCAAGGTCCCTAATTATTTTCCTAAATTCATAATAAGAGTCGGGCAATGTCTTACCCTCTGGAAGCAATTCCTTCAAAATCTCAAGCAACTCATAAAATGATTTATTACTCCAATTATTGACACATTTTATGTGAAACAACCTCACAACAGTGTACAATTTAGAGTACTTCTTACTTCTAGGGTACAATTCATGTGCATCAACCTCTAATAGTTTGTAAAATTGCTCAGCTTCTACATCATCAACAAATATAAATCGATGGTCATCGTCTTCCATATTCTCTCCATCCTGTGATACTCCATACACATCATGCAACATGTCTCTCATGTCATCCTTGGATGGGTCATTTTGTGTTTGTGAATCCTCAGAGCTATCAAATGAACCCTCACCATGAAAAATCCAATTTGTGTAGGTTGTCAAAAATCCATTCCATAACAAGTGTTCAGTTGTGACTTGTCGACTCTGCCTAGGCACATTTAAGCACTGCTTACAAGGACATAAGATAGTCCCATCTCTGCTGGATTTTGAAAATGCATGCTCTATAAATTTAACCACCCCAAGTAAATATGTCGTGCTTGTTCTATGTTCCTCATGGATCCAACTTTTATCTATCATGACTACCTATAACAATTAAGAAAAAAAAAGATAAGAATGCAAAGTATTAAAAATTGTTACATAACTTAGTTTCAATACTAAAGGATCCTATATAAACTGTTCATTAAGATGTTTTGTAACTCTGCGCTATTGTAGATTCCCATCAGTCATGTAGTTTCAGGTCATTGATCATTTGAAGTACAACAATTCTACAATTTAAACAAAATTCTCAATACTTTTGCCATGGTAATAGCCAATTGTAACCCAACCAAAAGTCCCATATAATCCTAGTATACAACTCAAACACATATTGACATGTGTGGCTCTTTTTGTTTAGAAACAATACAACACAGAAATAGAATCATCAGAATATAGTATATACCAAATAAGCTCTACATAACAGACATAATTTTAATGCTCTATAATCTAGTCCTCATACGGAATTATGTGAAGTACATGTATCTTGGTCTTGACTATTTTTCCATTCCCATTAGTTTTTCCATAACTCTCCCTGGTTCATGGGACCTCTGAACTTGCAAAATGTTGATTGTCATATTTAGTTTTCTGTTCTAGTTTTGACATCATCATAACTCACCAATATATTCTAGGTGTTTACGACATTACTTGAAAATTACTTCCCTCTTCTCCTCTCGAATACCAACCCATCTCCCTTATTGTAGCTCCGGACTTCATGGACTGCCAATACCTGACTTCATAGACTGCCAAAGAAGGGGCAATGTAAGGATTAACCAAAGAAAAATCAAACACAGAGAGGAGAAAGACGCAGTGGACGCAACTAGCTCAGGCAATTCCCCTACCCAAATTCCTATTTTTATGATTTCTCATACCCGCTAAATCACATAGAAAATGCAAACATAGGACTCGCACCCCATTCTGGAAACCCCATGCCCTATTGCCGATAACGTGAAGAAAAATGACTAGTTCGGATGCAGAACGAATTCAATTAAGGGCCAGTTTGCTAGTGTGTAATTGCAGTTCTTAACATTCAATTGGCTATTTTTCAGTTGTGTTTTTTTATTTCAGTAGTTGTGTGGGTGTCTAATTCATTGATTTGTAGTTACACCCGTCTTCACTTTTTGCCCCAAAATCAGTGAGTTGGTGTTGCGCCCCTTTCGGGTGCGGTCAGATGTAGAGCGACCTTCCTGTCATTTTGACGGTGCTTTCCTTCTATGCTACCTTTTATTTCCAGTAATGACAACCACGGACCACATGAAACCAGTTGAAGATACCTGCTACGATAGATTTTACTGAGAATAGGACCACAGGTTGATGTGTGAATTAATTCACGTACCAAATGAATGGGAGCATAAACGTGGAGTTTATTACACATCCTACCAAATAGAAACATAGCAGTTTGGAACATAGGATTATGTTTGATCTGTTCTCAAAATCCTCGAACTACACCAAAGCACATCGTACCAAACAGGGCCTAACTGCAGCCGACAACACCCAACCAGATAAAATTTTGATCCAAAAATTGGACATTTAATTGTAATGAACTGCATCTACCTCCTACTAAACAAGCCCTAATTGAAACAAAATGAGCATAGTGGATAGGCTATGCTAGTTAGATTAGTTGGGCCTTTTTAAGAACGGTAAGAAGTTGAAGATTATAGATACCTTGCAGTGGAGAGGCTCGGCTCGGGTGAGGCAGGCGATCGGGGGAGCTACTGTGTCGACGATGAATCTTGCTTCACGTGGTCAGGTCGGAGGCTGGGAGGCAGTCGTCGAAAAGTGAAGTCTGTCATGGGGAGGCTCGGAAAGGGAAGTCTATCGATGGGGGGTTGATGGAGGCACTCGGCGACTGGGCTAATTGGCAGCTAGGCTCTGATCGAAGACTGGGCTCGGATCGGCGGCGTCGGGGGAGGAAGGCGGTAGTTGGAGCGGGCGATCAGGGAAGAAGTGGCGTCGAGAGTCCTTGGCTTCACGTGACAGGGTCGCACAAAGGCTGGGGTATGCTCAAACTGTTTCATAATGCACGGGGGTTTATGGGGAGAGACCGAGAGAGTGCGAGATTTTTTTGCCATTTAGTCTTGCCTTCTCATTACATTTTTTTGGATACAATTAAAACGAGTAAAATTTGTAGCTACATCTTATTTATTGAGGTGGCTACAATTATTTAAGTTACACAATTATATTTTTTAAGTAAAATATCTCTCGCTACATATAAATTAAATGTAACTCAAACAATCCTAGCTAAATCATCTTTTTTTTTGTAGTGACATGACTGTAACGAACCAAAACTTAGAATCTTTCCTTATTCTATGATTAGAAAGCTAGTGATTTTGGTCCCTTACATTTGACCAAACAAGGATAAAATTAATACACATTTACATAATAACTTAATTATGTATCAACATGTAAATAAATATGTTATACATATATTTTCTAACTAATATTCACATAATGGAAAAAATAAGAGGGATGAAGTGCAAACATCTAAACTAAAGTGGAATTAATAGATTAAATAGTTAAATGAGTAAATGTAGATTTTTGTGCATAATAATATATAAATCTTCTATAAACAAATTGAAGATAATAGGATTCCATTAAGTAAATGTTGAAAATAAAGATTTAATATTTTGATAAATACATTGGAAATAAACCAAAACTCCTAATGGTGCCATAACTCATTAAAGAAAATCTCAAAAGTGAAATATAAAGATAACACATGTTTCTTGGGTCCCAATTAGCTTGGGTGCCAAATTTTACAATATTTGAATAATAATAACCATCCTAATTGTTTTGAAGAAAATAGAAGAAAAATGCCAAAAGTGTTAAATAAATTACTAAATATCTTCAAAAGTATAAATAAACCCCAAATTCAAATTCCACATACAAAAATTAGTCTATGTGTGAGTTCTCACATTACTAACCCTATTTAGGAGAGAGAATATATTTTCAAACCAAAAATAATAAATAATACACTAAGCAATCCCAAAAGGTAAAATTGATGTTAAAATTTGATTCTACATGTCTTATTTAGTTTAGGTGATATTTTGATATTAATTGAACTTTGTTTGAATCCTCAAATAATTTGGGAAAAAGAATAACTAACATGTGTGATTTTAAATGTTGATTATTAAGTGGGAATTTGTTTCCCTACGTTCTGATGATTCTAAATGTCACACTATTTTTTCTTTCTCATCTTGACTATTGTTTTGTGGTCATGTTTGGTACCCTATTTTAGCTAAATGTTGGTCTTTGTGTCAACCATCGAATCTCAATCGAACCGTCAACCTTTTCTCCCTTACCTCTGGCTCTTTTTTTTTGTCTTTCCTTCTGTCGTGCTCAGGGACCCGCTCCCTACTCTCTCTTCGATCCTGGTATCTCTCTCTCCTTTGCTATTTTTATTTTATTCTTTCTCCCTCACATTCCTCACATGTCATCAAACACAATGGTCCTACTTAAACTAGGGTTTAATTGCCTCCACATCAATACCGCAAATCATCTCCCTGATGCTCTGTTCCTCCCATGCCTCTCTCATCTTTTAATTCTTCTTACCAACTAAGGGAATCAAGCCTCTAGGAAACACACCCTAGAGATTCACCATGTTCCCTATACTTAGTTCTCTATGTTGGTTCATCTTTGTCTAAGCCAGGGGATGCTTCCCCAACTCGGCCGGTTGGCACTGAGAGAGATCAAATTTTGTCACCTTATCTCCAGTGATCGTGAGACATGGGGAGAGCCCAGAATCATTCTTTGATCCTATGTGATGATGTTCTGACCTTCAAATCACCCTATGCATTGGTAATCCCCCCCCTTATCGATTTGTTGCTCTGGATTTCTCTCATTTACTAATAATTTTGGGTCTTCCATCGTTTCTTCTTCTCCTCTTACGACCAAACATTTTAGATGATAGTAAACTCACTGGCTTCATTAGTTCTAGTTGTAACCAACACTTTGGTGAATCCAAACCTTTTCCTTGTGCCAGGCTTCCAGCCATGGCCACTGCCTTGGTACTTTCTGGATCACCGTAGTCAGCAATCCTTAGTTTGTTGGGTCCTGCCTTAGATGTGAATCCATGGACGTTAGTTTTCTGAGTTGCTTCTCTATTGACCACTATATTGCTTCCTCCTTATTAACCTTGCTAACCATCTTTGTCTCCTGGAACACGATGGTTACTACTACTTCTCACCTACTGAAACAACAATTGTTGGATTATTTTCCAGGATACCCCGTTGGCAACCTTTTTGTCACTTTATAGCCAATGGGCAATTATGTCTATTCACCTCTTTGGTTTTAGTTAATGGTGCAGAGCTTAGCCGGCTAAAGGCATGGGCCATATGGAGAAGGTTGATTGGGCCATCTTGCTTTGGCTAGTAAAATGGATTATAACAGTGTATGTGGATTTTTAGGAATTATTCTAATTGGTCCATTTTTACAAAATTTGTAATAAATTATTCCTTGATCAAAAAAATTAAAGAGAACATGTTTTGGAAACATAAAAATAAGATCCATCCAGTAGTATTATTTTCATATCCTAAATTCAAACTAATAAATATGTGATTTTATGGATATATCTAATTGGTTAGTTTTTCTAAAATTCATAATTAATAATATATTAGTCATAAAAATGAAGTAAGATATGTTATAAGCTCAGAAAAATATAATATACAAGATGGTATGGTTTTGGAAACCTAATTTAATAATTAAAAAAAGTCAATTTTTAGGGCTTATGCAATTAATGTAAACCTAACCCTAATATCATATATGCCTTTAATAGGTTACTTTAGGCCTAAAATAAAATTAGGATTTTGACCTTGGACACATATAAAATTGATGTGAGGTATGATTGCATTCCCTATTATTCTTATTGAGAAATAAACCTAGTTTTTCACTCTCTTGACATTTTAGCCTACACAATCTCTCTTATGAGAATTTATTCCAAGTAAAATATTCTACTTGATTCTCATCTTATGATCATCCTACTTTGTTGAACTTTCTTTTGAATCTAACTTGTACTTTTATTCTTGATCAAACCCTAATTTTTCCCACTTATGTGGTTGGTGTTTATTTTGTCCATTTTTTATAATGGCAACTTTATTTATTCTGTAAAAGACTGAACTTTATACTTTCCTCTACATTATGCATACCCTACGATTCAATAGCCCTAGAGTAGTGTAATTACTTTGGTTTTTGGGTTGTGTGCCTATGTTATATTTTTGGGATGGAGGTTGTGTGCCTCATACCGTGTTTTGTGCCCACTTTTATATATATTGGGGAGTTTGGCAGTATGTCATTATCTATCAGGTTTCAAGGCTGTGAGCCTTACCCACCATTGTTATTTATATTATTCTAGTGTTATGCTTATATCACATGTATGCATGTCGATATTATTGTGATGAGTTTTGTACCCAAAATTTATATGTGCTTTTGAGGAACAACTTTAATGTTTTATTGATGGATGTGTATCATATTTTAAAAATTCATATTCTTTTGATATACGCTTGGGTGGTACTTTCCTCTTCTATTGGAAGCCTGATTTATTTGACATCCTTTATTTCCTTGTATTGCTCAATCCATATTTAACATGCACATACCCATCTTTATGTTGATATATTCTACTTTTATCCTTTTGATGGAGTATGCTTTTAGCCCCAGGTGTAGGACATGGAAGACTGGACTTAGTGACATGGACCTGCTAGGTGGAGCTTTTGGGAGATAGAGTTGAGATAGATGGATATCCCTCTACTTAGATCCTTATGTTGTAACTTTCATTAAACCCTAAAAGGGAGAATATTTTGTAATAATGTTTAAATTGAATATATTCATGAAATTTTACTTTGTTTCTATACTTCAGTCTTTTTTTATATCATCATTTGAGAGAAAAAAATACACACCTATTCCAACATGCTTGTTAGTATATTTGTAATAGATGGATTTATTCCTCAAAATAAGTAGGGAGTGGATCCCCTCTTGGGTCCCACTCCTTACAATGACTCTAGAAACTTATAGACTTGACTAGACTTGACTAGACTTGTCTAGACTTATATGATCCTATAGTTTTTGTCCCATATATGACACTTACATTTATAAAACTCCCCCGCAAGCTGGAGCATCGGAGAATCACATGCCCATATTGGATGGAAGACAAAAACATGACATATAAAAAGGGGTTATGACTAAAACATGATAGATATCCCCTTCACTTAGCACGACATGTGCACTCTGCCTCACTTTGATATCTTTGGCATGTTTGACTTTGAAGCTTCCCTTGAGATTGATAAACACCTGAGATTGATACACGTCAAATCTTTGAAACATCTAGAGCTTTGACTAGTTTGGAGGTTATATCTTGGACAATCCTGAAGGAAGATGTGATATCATTTGAGTCATGAACTCATTTCCTACTATCTTTGGAGTAGTTTCCAGGAGAAGAGCACCATGTGGTAGCCTAGATAGTTAATGTGCTTGATGGAACACATACAAACATCAACATGATATCATGGAAGAACATAAACATGTTTGACATGCCATGGAAGAAAATCCATGTGTTTGTTAGGACACGAAAGAGCATCAACGTGTTTCACACATAAAAACATCAATGTGGGAATGGATGGACACCAACATGTTGGACATGGAATAGACGAATATCAATGTGGGCATAGACGAACATCAACATTCTTGAGAGGGCATGGAAGAACAAGTAGGAAACATAGATGACATAGTTGACTCAACGGTCTTTTGTAAAAGTTAGGCGTGTCAGACCGACACATAACAAGATGTGCAAAAATTCCAAGATGCTCCAATACTAGAAGATGAAGTGTTTCCAGAGTAGAATGACCAAGACATGGCCGATGAAGAAACATATTCATCTGATGTAGAGTGTCGATGATTTCCAATTGATGTAAGGAATCATCTTCTTCAATAGACGATGATGCCAGAAGATTCTGAATGAAGATCAATGCTTAGAAACTTGAAATTTGAACGGTGAAGATGAACATTGACTTTAAACTGAATGTGAGATCTAGACAACATGTTAAGTACACAAAACTCCATATGTAGATAATGCTCTTCTTCCTCTTTCCTGTTCTGAGATTTGCACCTCCACTCTTCTTTCCATCCTCCTATTCTTATCTCTTCTATCTCTCCCCTATACACCAACCACAAAGAGATGGAGAAAGTGGTTGACATGGGGTGGAGATGGGGGAAATGACTGGAGAAGGAATGGCTTCACAAGGCCAAAGAAGTTGTGTGTTCAATTGCTCATCAAGATTCATAACTTGACCTCACGCTTAAGAAAGTTTGTTGTTGTGCTTGACATGGATGAATCCTCGCACATATGAGAGGGTGATCTTGTGTCTAAGAGCAAACTACATCACACATGTGAGTATAAGACATCATGGTGATGTAGAGATGTTGACTCAGTGAGGAAAATGTAGTAGTAGAACCGATTGTCGGATATGGTGTATCGTGTGACCTGATTATGATATCTGGATGATAAATTAAATGGATCCTTTTCCAACACGAAAAGAGATTCGTCTAGCCCTTAAGCTGAAAATTTTGGAGTTTCTGGGGTGGAACCCCCACAAGAAAAATATTGGATCCAACAAAAATATATCTTTTTCTTACTATGGAGCTTCTGATCTAAGATTTATAGATGTTTGGAGATCTGATCTAGGACATATACTTTGAAGATATAACCACCTTCCATTGAGTTGAAAATCCTAATGGTGATATGGTGTTCAATTGTTGAAGATGTATGGATAGAATGTTGGAGATACACCATGTTGGCTGATGACATAGTGTCTAATGCTTTTGGTCAAATATTACAAACTACTACTGACACAACATGTAAAAATGTGACACGATGTGTAGGAGTAAACTCAAACTCACCTTTCCTCACTATGAAGCATTGGAGATCAACACAATGTCTAACTTTCATATTGGATGGAAATTCTACACTATCTGATGAAGATATACAACGTGTAGAGTGTAGAACATGTTGTGTTCCACTGCACCAGGGAAGATTTATGGGGAAAATGTAAAATACTTGTAAACCTAACTTCAAGTATGACTCCTCTTCTCAAAATAAGCCTCCTAAATGATGATCCGGATGATGAAGGCGACGATTTGGGTGGAGATGGCTTCCACCATAGATGACGATACAAATGATGGACACGCCAATCTGGGTGGTGGATCTAACTTCCACCACCATGAAGATGATAGGCTGGATGGCGGAGACGACTTCCACCTTGGAGAAGAAGACGACACAGATGGCGGTGATGACTTCCACCTTGGAAAAGACCACCAGGGGGTTGTTGATCTTGGTGATGTAAGCAAGATGATGACTTGAATCTTAACTTTGTCCTGTTGGAGAGAGTAGTTGAACATTGTGCATAGGGAAGATGAAAGATGGAGACACAAGTATGAAATTTGGATCTGGATCAGGATATCACGGGGGATGAAGGCTAGATCTAAATAGATGGTGATGAAGAAGATACTTGTTAAATCTAGACCAAGATCTAGATGATGAAGGTCCTTTAGAGAAAGAGGGCAACATAGATGGCCCTATAGATAGGATTATGGAGATGGCCCTGTGGACAACCAACCATGACAAAGGTCACTGCCCGCGGGAGGGGCTCGTTGCTTTCTCTCTAGGGTTAGGGTCCATGGAAAAACACTTTGATGCCATGTTGGAAATAATAGATGAATGATATATTTGCTGTATTGTCTTGTAGTGTTATGTTGAAATAAAGACCCTCCTCCTTTATATAGGATAAGGTGGACATGACTCTAGAGACTTCCAGAGCTGACTAGACTTGACTAGCATCTATATGGGTCTATAGACCCCGACCCATATATGATATGACTTATGTTTCTAACACTAATATAGGAAAACTAAAAGATTACCCCACCTAATGTATATGACCATAATGTATTAGATGAAAACCACTTAAAAGAGTCTCATTGACATCTATTTAATATGATATTGAAGCATATGGTACATGATGATTTTTATGTAAAACCCAGATAAGATCAACATGAAGAATGTAATGTGTTTGACCATAATGTATTTGATGAAATACTAGTTAAAAGAGTCACATTATATAATAGCATAGCCAAAAAAATAACTTTTCATCTATACATAGAGTGGTTAATTTTGAACCATCACAGTTGACAAATCAATAGATTGGTTCGTCTAGTACTTATTTATTATACATATACAATTTTCATGTAGATGTATAAATTTGTAGATCAAATAAGCAAGCAAGTTCTTATACATGATCATGTCAATTGAATGAAAAGATATCGAGTCATATGATCATGTCAATTGAATGAAAAGATACCGAGTCATATGCATGACAACTTATTCAGATTGTTTCCAAACGAAGTGTATCACCACAAAAGACAACATGTAAATTTTAGGAACTCTCCTTAAATCCAACACGACCACAAGTAATACATCATCACGATATGTATTGTTACATTTCATGACACAAGATATATCAAATTCCAAAAGTTAGAATAATAAATAAAAGCAAGTATTATTGGGAAGGTCATTTTAATATTCCCATTTGTATGGTGGTCCCATGAATTAAAGCATTTCCCATGCATGAGCCCATATACACAATTTTTCATAATCGTAATAATCATGATAGCATCTAATAATGATAAAACATGTGATTGAGATATTCCCTTGAGAAAAGAAATACTACTTAGTATTGATTTGACTTTGATATTGCCAATCAAATTTGAAACTTATGTATTATGTATCTCATGCTTGGACCCCCACATGACAAAGGTTTACTTATTTATATTATTTTAAAATATTGATCTACTTTTAGATCTTTGTAACAGTGCACGACTAATTTACAAAAACATCAAAAAGATTATTGTTTGTGTTAAATACCGATTGAACATAAGAATGGAGAAAGATAATATATCAAAACTTTAGATAATGTTCAATATGATTATACTTCACATTTATGATGAATAAACTACAAACAAAAAATTAAAAGAAAGTTGGAATATCCATGGTTAACTATATGTGAGTTAGTATGAAGATGAAGTCAATGAAAGATCATAAATTTCTCACTATACCACCATTTCCAAAATAAATATATTAGTAAGAAATTGTATACAAGAAGTATCCCCAAATTTGAACAAAGCATGCATGACACGTTTGACCTTTATGGGCCTTAAGAAGTGCCCCCATATACATGTCCATAATACATTTATATTGACGTCATTACTCTAGAACATGTGAATGGCATGCCAATGTCTATGTTTCATGCTATCTAAGGTATATTCAATTGTAGCATTCGATAAGGCAGGGAAATTGGTTATGGGCCGGATGTACCCCGCCACCTAATACCAAGGGTCCACATAAATGGAATGGGCTTGACCATGAATGAGTGCAAGGCGGATTTGATAGGCTGTGCTCCAGGAGTGCTCACGTGAGAATTTGCAACCACCGAGCATAAGTACCTCAAGAGGACTAATCTCTTAAAACCTACAGAATAAAATTAAATGTCTTCGTCCAAGCTGCATTTCTTATACAACTTGCACAAACAGAATTAGCAATACCATGAATTACTGGAGCTCACAAAGAGTATCCACAACTTAACTAACTCTGTTGACAGAAAGTATCCACAACTGAACTGGGTATCACCATCATTTGGTGCTTGGATAAGTGTACGCACGTATAAAACCTCACGGAAATGACCGACATGGACCAGTATCCACAGAGTATTTGGGAAGAAAATAAATGGCTATTAACTGATGAGTTACGCTAAACAGTCTTGCATAGCCCCGGTTGTCCACCTAGATTTTGGCTGTGTTTGGCACGCCGCGGTATTAGGTTTACTTGCTATGGATAGATTAACCGCTAATATGTTGACTTTGTGTGGATAATTCTTGTTTGGAGCAAACGACAAATAAACCTGATTATGAGCTGCAAACAAATAATCTATCCTTATTTGTACAAAGACTATCATGTCCTACGCATAAATATCGTTGCATGTCTGAAGGATTCTGTTAGCGCTTACCGTGGAAAATAGACATCTACGATAAATAAGTCTGTTTTCTGCCATAAAGATTTCAAGTGGCACTTATCTGAAAATTTTCAAGTTAATTAATCTGTATAACATCTTATTTAACTTCTAAATAATATAACAAACATCCATTTATAGGTCACATCAGATTTGTTTGCCGTGCCAGTGATGCACTGACAAAACAATCACAACCTTAGGGAGCATGCAAGACTTGTGCAAATGGTATCCAGCATGTCTAGCAAAACAGGTTCTAAGAAAAGGTTTGGTGGAAGCCACATTTCTCAATATGCCACCAACCACTAAAATGGCAAATATGGAGAGAGAGAAAGTGAATAAGAGAATGAGAAAAGACAAAAAGAGAGATGAATAAGGAGGGAGGTTTTTTTTATTTTAGATAGCGAATAAGGAGAGAGGTAGAGAAATATGGGAAGATAAATAAAGGGCGAGGTAGAGAAAGAAGATGTGATAATTATAGAGAGGTAAAAAAAGAGGGAGAGATAAATAAAGATGGGGAGAGAAAAATAGAGAGATAAATAAGGAGAAAGAGGTAGGAAGGAAAAAGGATGAAGTCAGTGTTGCATACATTTATATATAATATTATGATTGTTATTTTTTATTGTTGTTTTATTTACTTACATATATATTTGCACAATACCATTTTTTTTACAGTAGATATCAGAAGTTTATACTTTTTTCCACATTGAGTATTGTATCAATATTTTCTCTCTTCTTTACTTCACTTCTCTTTTAATAGTATATAAATTTGTTTCCTTCTCTCCTATTTCATACTATACTATATTTATTTTTCTCATCTCTCTTGTCTTCTTCTCTCCTCATTTTATACCGTATCAATCTGTTTATTTCTCTCCTCTCTCTTTTCTACTTATCTCATATCTTTTTATACGTATGTCTTCTCTCTTTGTACTATACTAATATTCTTTTGTCACGTATTAATGTTTACTTCTCTTGTGTACTTCTCCTTCTTTAGCATTGCATCATTTTTTTTACTTATCTCCTCTTATGATACCCTGTATAAATGTTTATTTATCTTCTCTCTCTTGTCTACTTATCTTCTCACTTTTTATACTTCCTTCTCTTTTTTAGTATTGTACCACATAACATTGTATCAATGTTTACTTCTCTCCTCTTTACTGTCTACTTTTCTCCTCCTTTTTCTATTTCCCTCCTCTTTTTTGGTACTGAAAATATTTTTTTATATTCTAATTATATTTACTTCTCTCCTCTCTCTTATTTACTTTGAAAGTCCTAGAGGGGTGGGGTGAATAGATCTAAAGGAATCTTTGTACACCTTAAAAAACACAGTTAATTACAACTTGTTTAAGAATGTGGAAATAAAAGCGTGCAAAGTGGCCAAAAGAAGCAACCATAAGGTGACACAAAATTTAGAGTGATTCCATATAAATACATCAGTCTAATACCTAGTTATTTCCAATTAAGATTTCTTGACTATGTATTTTATTCCTTTTCTATATTGATACCCAATATATAAAATTTATTGGTGTCTTTTGTGGCGCAAGACAAACCATCCTTTTCAACTCAAGGAGAACTACCACCTTCTATGATGGATCGTCAGAAGGTTAGTGACTTGGAGAGGATCGAAATCCACCTCCACCACCTTGGTCATAGTCTTCAACCTTGAAGTAGAACCAATAGAGCTTCACCACAACCTTCTGCCTTGAAATAGTGAGAGGCAACAACAAATCATAGCACAAGAACAAGAAAGGAAGAAGGAAAATACAATGTTTTTTACAAGATATACAATTAAGCACTACGGGAAAGTGATGATGAACTCCTCCACAAGGGTTAGGCAAGTCTATATTTGATGGAGAAGAACATTAGTATTGAGCTAAGGCTTAGGTAGGCTAACTTGACATAAGCTTATAATGGAAAATTATGAAGCTAAGCTCTTTGAGGTGAATAGCAAATAGTAGAATGTTCAAGTGTGTCTCAAGAGTCATAAACCCATTTTTATGTATAGGAATTAATTACAAGTGGTTAGTGTAGAAGGGGGAGTGTTTAAGACGAGACTAATGGCAAATTAGACGTTATATTTAAGGTTTTTGAGTTGCAACAACTAGTTGAGTTGCATTAATATGTCTGCAGAACTTATCTTGGTTGATAAAGAGTTTGACTGTGACTCATCCAATTGATAAATACTTCGACCGAGAATGACTCAGAACTCAAAAATTTACAACAATTATATCCTGATCGACAAAGTCTTCAACCGAGTGAATCTCCACTGACAAAGACTTCGACCGAGAAAAGCTCTATAAGAAGATGTGTTAAAATGAGAAAACATATCTAATGATTTTTCTAATAAAACCAAACAATTTCAAAGGATTCATATATATATAGAATAGGATTTTGGATAGGTTTCAGAAAGTCATCACTTGTCCTTACATCATATCTATTAAGTTGTGCAAAAAAAATACTTATACAATTATATTCATGGTACAACTCGGTCTACAAGCATCCAAACATATATGAAATTGCATGGTCTTAGTAGTTGGACATTGACTTAGTTCCTTGATCAATTGACATTTAATACACATGTTAGTCATATAATTTGGAAAATATTTGCATCATCGGAATTTGACTATCACATATCTAAAAAGATAGAAAGTTATGAAGAAAATATGACTCCCTTTTAGTGGGATACTCTCCCTTAGTTAGATACACCCCTAAATATGATGCTTAATTTGTCGAGGAAGAAACCTTATACCCAATGTGTCAATTGAAAAAGAATACAAAGTGATGGGGAGAGCTGAAAACAAAGATAGACATTAATCACATTAAGGCATAGTAAAAAAGCCAGACATGATCAAGGAATGATATTAGAATATTGTCTAATTACCAATGAGAGGAATGTTAAGTCCTTCATTATAAGAAGATTCCAATTAACACAAATTACTAAAAGGATACTCTAAACCAATGTTAAGAAATGTTAAGTCCACCATGGTATAGACATGCCATGAAAAATTAAAATTTCTAAATAATATCTCAATATTAATGTAAGGAATGTTAAGTCCTCCATGATATAGAGTTTTTCCATAAAAAAATATAAAGATAAAACCAAAATTGATTTCTCAATCATTTTCAAAGCATGTTAAGCCCAAAAATAATTAGAGGATCCATTAAGCATAAAAAGAGATCAAAAGAATCTCTAGACCAAATATAAGGAATTTTAACCCCACATTGTTATAGAGTAGCCATTAAGCATCATAATAACAACTCTAAAAGAATATCTAAATCAAATGTCAAAGGATGTTAAGCCTTTTTTGATATAGATAATCAATTAAAAGCAAAAAAGATAAGAAAGTTATATTAAAATATTTTGAGCTCCATCTTAATCTCATACCAAGTAAAAAGAGCTCAGTAAAAGAAATGCTATTTAAGAACCCAAATTCCAGGATAAAGCATTCATGTCAGATGTAGAAACCAAGAAATCTAATAAGAGTTTGAATCTATAAACTAAGTTTTGAAATATCCAAATAAATTATGTCATTAATAAGATCTCAGTCGAGAATGTGTTTGACCTCCAAGTGTTAGTCGACCGAGATGATCGCAGATTGCAGTAGAAAACTAATTTAAGTACAATAAGCATGAATGTGATATCACATATTATTTATCTCCATATTAAGATCAAAAGAATTTGCAAATAAGGCTCCTGATATTTTTACTTATTATCTAGAGAGATATTTTAGGCACTTAAACCATGGTGGTATCGTTCTTCTTAAAAGGACATGACAATGCATGATGTTTGAATCTTCCAATAAAAATATTATTCAACAAATTTCCACTATTAGAAAATTTAACTAAAGGCAATTTCAACTTTTCACTTTGTTTACCAAGAGATAAATTGTCTTTCGTAGTATAAATCAAGCATTGTCTAGTGCTAGCATGATCTTCTTCAAGTATAGAAATTTTATCATTTAAATCAAAATTTTCTTGAAGAGTAATGTTATGATTGATATGAGTACAAAAATGGGTAAATTTTTAATATAAAGAAGTTTTTATTTTAATACACAAGCTAGATCTTGGAAAGTGGCATAAGATCATCTGAGCATTTTGTTCGTTATGCTTATTTAGTTCTAAACTCTAGAAACTGGTTCTTTTCCTTCTTACATTTCCACACAAGTTTTATAAGATCATTTTTGGATAAAGTAGAATGAAATAGATATCATGTATGGAATTTATATTATCCAAGCCAAAAGATTAAGACATTTTCTTACAATAATTTAAAGATTCAAGTTAAATGTCTGACAATCTTATTTTCGATCGAACTATTTTGTCGACTGAGAGGCCTCTTGGTCAAAGTCTTTGTTGTCTGAGTGGCAATTCTAGAAAATCTAGAATTTTACTTTAACATAATTAAGCAAGATGAATCTATATCTAGATAAATAAATGATATACAAACAAAAATAAAAGGATATGCAAATTAACATCAAATTAGGTTGAGATAAGACACAAATATGTTCATCAAGATTAAGAATAGGTCAAATCTCATCATGTTCTCTTTTTATTCTAAGTTGGGGATTTTGGAATCCAATTCATGTCAAGGGATTCTTTCTTTCGATAATCACATGAAAATGAATAATGTCCAAGATGTTGATAGTTGCAGCATGAAACAAAAAATATTTGTTTTCTCCTTTCAACATTTTGGAACTCTACAACTTTATTTTTAGGGACATATATAGTTCTAGTCTTGGGAGCATATGTCTTTTTAGTTTTAGGCATATGTGAGGATTTATTCTTCGGCATATGTCCTAAAACTCTCCTTCCTACCTGTTTAGAAGTATTAACTAAGATATTATCAAGACTTTTATTTCCTTGTATTAATCTAGAAATTTGTTTTTGTAACTCAACATTTTTAGCAAGCTTTTTGGTTATATCTAAGTCTATTTGAGCTAGATCTGAAAGTAAAGTATCTCTCTCTTTTACTAAAATATCATAATCTGAATGAGTGAACAAAATAGGTTGAGTTTGATAATCATTCAGTTTAACAAGCATATCAACTTCTCTTGAGAGAGAAGATTATTATTATTTTCAAGAATTAGTATTTTAGCTTTATAATTCTTTATAGATTATTTTAATATACTATTTAAAGATCTTAAAATATCATCTTCAAAACTAAGATTATTTAGATTAATATGAAGTTCATCATTAGTTTTGGAAAATTTCTTCTTCTGTTTTTGCAATCAATAAACTTGGCATGAAATCCTTCAAGACTACTAACTAATTCTTCTTTAGATAATTCAAAAGTCTCTACCTCATTGGTTTCTTCTTCATGAACTTTTGTCATGATACATTTTACCTCCTCTTCACCACTTTCACTACCATCACTCGATTGATCCCATGCAACTTTTTAGGCTTTGTCTCCTTTTTCTTTCTTCTTGAATGAGGACTTCTTACATTTCTTGAGTTTTGGACACTGAAAAAATTAAGTGGCCTTTTTGTCCACATTCAAAGAACCTAGAAGAAGAGGAAGGAAGACTAGAAATTTTGTTAGAATGAAATATATTATTCTTACCATTTACCATCAAGTCATTGTCATCATCATCACTGCTTATCTCACTGCTTTCTTGAGTTATGTTCTTTGATGATACTTTGGTGGAAGCTTTGAGAGCAATCTCCCTCCTTCTTCCCTTTTCCTATTCGTCTTCCACTTTTCTTCTTCCTCAAGAGTGACTTCATGCGTTTCTGAGTTTTCTATGAGTGTTTCTATCTTCATTCTTGTAAGGTCATTTGCCTCCGCTATTGTGGTGACCTTTGATTTGTACTTAAGTGGCAATGACCTAGGTATTTTGAAAACTTGGTCTTCTTCACTTATGTGTTTTCCCCAAAGCACTCAAGATGTTGATAATGTTAGAAAATCTAGCATACATCTCTGCTATAGATTTCCTAGGAAGCATACATAATAACTCAAATTTGTGTTTAAGCATGCTAATCTTTAATATTCTTTACTTGGGTAGCATCCTCATGTGTTACAGACAGTTTATGCCAAATTTAATTAATAATTTCACAAATGAATATGCAGTGAAATTCACTACAAGATAAAGAATAATAGAGAGTACTTACAACATTTACATAGACCATAGCTCTCTTTACCGTTTCGACATCTCATTGTTCTAACTACATGGTTGGAAGTGCATAAGGATGAGAAATCATCTTCTATAGTTTGAAACTAATTCCTTAGAAGTAAAACAACATCCTCTCTTCCAATATGTGTAGTTGGATCCGTTAAACTTCGGTGACCGGATCACATGTGATCCCTTGAAGTTGAGGTGGCTGAGCACATTCTCCCCCATTCTCCTCGAAGACCTACTCGGATGCCAATTGAAATCTCTAGAGTGGGGTGAGTAGAGATAAAGGAACCTTAAAAACAACACGGTTAATTGCAACTTGCTTAGAGAATGTGGAAATAAAAGCAAGTAAAGTGGACAAAAGAAGCAACCATTAGGTGAAGTAAAATTTAGAGTGGTTCTGTATAAATACGTTAGTCCATTTCCTAGTTGTTTCCAACCAAGATTTCTAAATCATATATTTTATTTCTTTTCTATACTGATACAAGACAAACCCTCCTTTTCAGTTCAAGGAGAACTACCGCCTTATTTGGCAGGCCGTCGAAAGGTCACCCATTTGGAGAGGACCACAATCCACCTCCACCACCTTAGTTGCAATCTTCAACATTGAAGTAGAACCAAGAGAGGTTCTTGACAACCTTCTACCTCGAAGTGGTGAAAACCAGTAGCAAACTGTAGCACTGGAACAAGAAAGAAAGAAGGAAATTACAACACTTTTTCAAAATACATACAATTAAGCCCTATGTACAAGTGATGATGATCTTCTCCACAAGGGTTAGGTAAGACTATATTTTGTAGAGAAGGACACTAGTATTGAGCTAAGGCTTAGGCTAGCTTGAGGGTAGCTTATAATGGCAAATGGAGAAGCTAAGCTTTTTGAGTAGAATAATAAGTAGTAGAATGCTCAAGGGTGTCTCAAGTGTCCTAAACTCACTCCTATATATAGGAATCACTCAAAAGTGGTTAGGGTAGCTGGGGGAGTGTTTAAGATGAGATTAATGGTAAATTAACTGTTATAATTAAGGTTGTTGAGTTGCAACAGCTAGTTGAGTTGCATTAATTGTGTCTGCAGAACTTATCTCAATCGACAAAGAGTTCACCCGAGATTCATCTGGTCCACAAATACTTTGACCGAGAATGACCCTGAACTCTGAAATTCAAAACAATTATATCTCGTTCGACAAAGTCTTCAACTGACTTAATCTCGATCACAAAGTCTTTGATCAAGAAAAAAAACTTTGTAAAAAGATGCGTTAAAAATGAGAAAACTATCTAATAATTTTTCTATTGAAACCTAACAATCCTAAAGGACTCACATATATATGCAATAGGGGCTTAGGTAGGTTTTAGAAAATCATCACTTTTTCTTACATCATATCTATTTGTACGAAAAACACACTTATACAACTATATTCATGGCACAACTCGGTCTGCAAGCATCCAAACATATGTAAAATTACATGATCGTTGCAATTGGATCTTGACTTAGTTCCTTGATCACCTAAGACATGTTAGTGACATAATTTAATAAATATTTGCGTCATCAAAATTTGAGTGTGGCATACCTAAAAAGGCAACATACTTCTCTCTTTATAACAATAGATGTAGGAAATATTTTTATATTTAGAAATATTTATTTCTCTTTTGTCTACCTCCCTCCTCTTTTTCTACTTCTCCTTTTTTTCTATTTTTTATACTTCACTACCATTTTTCTATTTATCTCCTCTCTATCTACTTCCATCCTCTTTTTTCCAACTTTCCCCTCTCTTTTTCTACTTCCATCCTCTCTATTTTCTACTTCCCTATTTTTCTTTATTTTTTGCACCATCTACTATTTATACTTCCCTCCTCTGTTTTTCTCTTTCTTATACATCCCTCTTCAACTTGTTGCATGAAAAAAGTCTTTTAGATAGGATTTGTGTAGGGGATAGAGTGTCTGCTAAATAGGATCTGTGCATTGGATAGAGTGTCTACTAAATAGGATTTGTGCAAAAGATAGAGTGTCTACATCAATTCAAGATGTACGGGTGGACAAAATGGGGATGCAGCATACGTTGTGAAGTTTTTTCACCTTGGATTTTTTTCTTCTTCTGAAAACCCCCATCCCTCTATTACAGAAAATCCAAAAAACACTTGAAGTTATCAGAAAGTATACATAACCCTCGTTATTCACTCTCAATTACCCTTCTCGTTATACTTCACGACAATAATTTTTGACTACATTCACATACCTAGCTTTTGCATTTCAGTTTGTTATATGTATTATTTATCTAAACTTCTTTTGTTACATGGTCATAGATAGACTAATCTGGGTCAGTTCTAAGTTTCAAAATCTAACAACTGGGATTAGTACGATTGGATCGGGTGACAAGAGTCAAGTTTAAGTCAATTCTTGGACTACATGTTAGCCCTAAATTGACTCGATCACAAATTTTTGACCATCCTAAAATAATCATGTTCCACATTTAAATCACAATTTTAATCTATTAACTTTTAGAAGGTTAGTCCCAATCTGAGTTAATAAAAAAACATTGTCTTGGTTTTGTCAGGCTCATATCTAAACACGACTTGAATCTAAATTTTGAGTACTTTGTCCAACTCAGCTCGACCCGAGATTATTAAATTTAAAATTGGAACAAACAACCCATATTTTGATCATCCTAGAACAAATTTTAATTTGTCAAAATTAGAAATTGTAGGTTAGGTATGAATTTTTTGTTCCATGACCTACATTGTTTACTACACTAACCCAAAAATGTTGTGGACCCAGTATTTGTTCAAGCTTGGAACCCACCTGAATTATAAACATCATAACAAGGAACATACCTAGAATTTAGTTTTGAACAGTTTATTTCAACTCAAAACCAACACAAACCGTCAAAGCTAGAGTCAAAACCAATTTTGTATAACATGGATTTTCTCCAGTTAAATCTGACAGTATATCATTGATTTGATCAAAACGATTAAAACGAGACATAATGTGAGTCAAGCTTGCGTTACACATCTCATAACATGGCCGTATAAGGGGTCAAATCTAACACTTAACTAGTTAGATATTATATTTGTCAAATTAATGCAGACTTGTGAGTACAATTTAGTTCGATCTGAATATAAGAAATAACTAGGGCATATGTCCAAATGTGAGATCAACATGAAATTTGTTTGTTCAAATTCGTGAGTTTGACAAAATGACCAAAGTTCAAATTCACGTCCATTCCCTGACTTTCACAAAAGTGGGACAACCTCATTTGACCTGAAATTAACATGGACTAGGATTTTGTCATCCATAGAAACAACATTGCCCCCCTTTAGAAAGTTTGACACATTAAAATTGTAGCTTGTAACATGGTTTCTTTTGGTCCGGGTCGTGTCAAAAAGGGCTTCCCAAGTATTCCAATAGTCTGTCCCGGAACCGACCAGAACTCAACTTTCAATCAATCTATTTAACCCGGTATTGCTATCTGGAACCTTGAACCGATCCAGATTCCAACACCATATAATTATATATGGTCACATAATAAAAGAAGTACAGAGAAATCATACAAACGAATAAATAAAACCAAATAGCAATAGCTAGCAGCAGAACAAGGGGAAAAATTTGCTGCTGTCATAATATAACGAGATGGGTAACCGGAGATTTAGTGGAGGGGTGGTTTTTAGGATTTTTTGATAACACGGGGTTTTTCTGAGATTTCTTCAAAATGCAGGTTTTTTTTCTTCTTCCATAAAAAGCTCTTTCTTAGCGGACAGCCATCCACCGCTATCACAGACATGCAGTGTCTGAAGCCCACTAGAGTTTCTTTTTGGTTTCTCCACCAAGTAGTTGAAATGCATGACTGACTGTTATATTTTCACTGTGGCAAAAAGTTAAGATGGGCAATTGACGCTCCCAAGTATGTCTGCGTGTGCTGGGTCAACGCTACCTAATGAGTCCTCATTGCACCATTCCATTTCCATGTCGTGTGCAAAAGATTGGGAAAAGCGTCAAGCCATCAAAGTCAAAATGAATAATGATACAACTGCAAGCCCCAAGAATACATATACGGGGAGCTACAATGACGATTATGCTACATTGCACATGCGTTATAATTAATATCGTTGAGTAACTGAGGTACATAATAAGATCTATCAACTGCACCTTCCCATTTTACTGCAATTTCAAAGAACGCTCCAAAAACGTGTCCATCTGATGAGCAACCATTTGCAATCCTCTGATCTGCGACTCACATTCATGAAAAGACCCATGAGAAAACAATATGCAACCGTTGGTCTTGCACTGATCCTGGGATGAATTCTTGAAAGAAAGAATTCCATCACCTGCTTGCTCTCTCTTTCCACCAGCTCCATATGCCTTCAGTGCATTTAATGCATAATATCGAAGCTTACAATTTTGGATAAGACTCTGACATGATCAAAAGAATGAGTGCAGTCCACCCAGTAAAAGGGTGGGCTTTCTTCCCCTTTCCTTTAGGATCATATTGCTCCCATAGATACCCAGATTCATGATAGTTGTGAACAACATTACTGCATCAGTAAACAAGTTTGAAAATAAAGATGATTACAAAGTCGAGTATACTTTGACAACGTAAATAAATCAGGGTAAAGGATAACGATCAGCAGGACGAAGCACTCTGAGAGTCTCATGCAAGTACCTGATCAAATTTTGTCTAAGATCATTGTATATGCCCTTTGTGTGATTTTGGTAAGGTCCTTCATCTGTAGTTGTATCCTATCAGTTTGAAGACTAAAGAAAAGAAAGGAATACAAATGCTAAAAAGGGATAGAAGGATAGGCCTTATTGCTTTCTTACACTGGGAGTAGCGATTGAGTGCTGAAAGAATCAAATAGTTCATATTAATCCATATTTGCCCTCGCCAATAAGGCCCATCATGCTCCGTGTTCCATTTCATGTACAGTGAGCTAGTTCAAGAACAATGTACTTTCAGTCAGCAAATACACTTTGAGCACTAAAATATCACCACAATAGGCAGCATGCAACGTTCTTTTACGCAAGGTCCCCCAGTAATATAAGACAAACGAAAGTACATAGTAGGTAACTTTGTCGTGGTAACTGGTTTAAAGATCTACTCCATAAATTATCATCATCATTGGAGAAAAATTCTATACATATCTGTCCATTAAAATTATATTAACCTTAGGAAACAATTAACATAAGAACTTTTAAATTTCCAGTATCCAATAACATGGAGGATTTAGCTTGAGATAAATCGTTTTAATACTTTTTTATTCTTTTAGAGGAGATCGCCATCTCACTTTTATCAAAATCAGAAAGAATAAATATTACATAAATAAAGTCCAACATTTCATTAAGCATGCCCACGACTAACAATACAGCCTGCCTAGGATCTCAGCAAGTAAGAAGCATCAAAAGCTTCCATCTTACAATCAGATTGTAGAACATAAAAGGTCCAGAATTCTGCTATATACAAGCTGGCCTAGAGGCCGTGAAGCCACTAGTCCCCCATCTAGGGGAGCACTTGTAAAGCTCCTTCGAGAAGAGCTGTTCAGTGAGTGCAAATATTCCACAAGACTGAGAAGATGACTCAATTATCATAAAAGAGTCCACAAGACACATGAAGACTTCCCACCGAAAGCAAAATGATAAACCCCCCTTCGTAGTTGCCAATTTTGGAGTAAAAAGTTGTCAGAATTGGATCTTTGGATGGGAAGAAAGGATGACAACGATCCTTGCCCAGGAAACTACAGTGCCTTGAGGACTGGATTTCTTCTTCAAAGCAGAGACAGTGCTAGTTGCCATTTCTGTTGAGTTACAGTAAGGCCCTGTAGCTGAAACAATTGCATAATATATCCTAGAACACGGTAATTTAATGAATCCTGATCAGATGTGTTCTCAGGCTTTTGGATCCAAGAGTGGGACTTGTCTAGCATTTATCCACCCATGCCTCAAGTTTTTCCAGTTGTTTCTACAGTAAAGTCATAGAAAGTCAGCTAGATGGTAAAAACAGTCACATGACATTGATGGTAAAAACTCTCTCACATGACATTGAACCAAGGAGATACATGCCCCTCCTCCTATATGGACTATCTTGTGCAAATAGCCCCCATCCCTTACGTTGCTGCCTCTTATCTCCTGACAATGGCTTCTACTTAAGAACATCCTCCCAGTCTGGTTATAACCGCATGACTGGATGATAAAAATTCTCTCACATGGCATCCATCCATGGAGATCTCTGTCACTTCTCAACACCGCTCTATTCATCTGATATAAAACTTGTTCCCTGACAGGGTTTTAAGAATCTTGAACTGAATCGAACAGACCAATTGAACAGGCAAGTTAAACCAGTTGAACCACCATTCAACAGCTCTAGGGGGTCGGTGGGGCAGATATACTTTTAGGCTCCTATCGGTTTGGTGTGAGTCATGAATTCCGTGGAACTCATTTTCTGGGAACTGTAGTTCAGTTTCTGGAACTTAAGTTCCATTCACTTCCATGTGATTGGTTTGTTGCAAGTGTAAATGTGGAAATTATTAAAAATGTTGTTAATTTTTATTATATAATAAAATAGTGAGGAGGGCAAAGGCATAAAAAATGGAATCATATCCGTAAAAAATCATAATATTCTTAAATCATAACAACCACAACAAGTGGTTATGATGCAGATGTAGTTCCTTTAAAAATATTTTATTATAGTACAATTATAATCTTAATAAAAATATTATGATTAAAATCACATCACAATATTTTTATTTCACTTTTTGTATACAAAGTATTTGTACAATATCCGCATTTCATGTGCTTGTAAATATAAATTTTGGTTCATCATTGTTTAACGCAATGTAGAATATAATTTTTTACATTATTTCTGTAGGAAATTTTTACTATATTATTCGTGCATGGTTACAGTTAATTATCATTTTTCACATCACATTATTTAAACATAAAGAATAAAAATACATTACGTAAATCACATTGTTTTCACATGGTGTGGTGTTTTTTTCATGATGTTTGTATTTTTTATTTTGTAGATTTTGCTGATAATGGTTGTTATAGTGTTAAATATTTTACATAGTGCAATTATGGTGTATGATATTTTGTCATATGATGTAGTTTTAGCAACGAACTATATCCTCACCGTTAATATTTCTAGTCATAAATATTTTAAATGTGTCACTTCTAACGAATGAAAAATATAAATCTATAAGAAATTTTTTTAGTTGTCCCAGAACTTGTTTTCCGCTCTTTTTAAGAGGGAACTCAGGAACTATGTTTTATATGTAAGTCTGTAACTCCCCGGAAGTCATGGAACTCAAGTTCCAACACTTACTTTAAACCAATCATGAAAAAATTTTCAAGGAATTCCAATTCATGTGTTTTCCAGACCAGTTACGACAAACCAATCGGAGCCTTAGCCAAGACTCAGCCTTGACCAGATGACCGTCTGGTTCAACTGTCTACCTGGTAACTCGGCATTTGGATGAAAGACTTGGCAAGGTTTTGCTTATTTTATTTTCCTCTCTCTAAATGTAATGTTGTTGATTTCAATTCCCTTCCGCTCAACCCCAATATTCCATTTACTAAAATATTCACGTACTTAAATATCTAAAACTTATTTTTAGCATTGCAAAACCATTGTTTTGTTTGTTTGTGAATAAATGCTTGATTTTGTATGTTTGACATTTCATAATTTACCGTCTCATGCTTTCATATAGTACATTATATGACACAAAAACATATGCCACATATATACATATTATATGCATATGGACGCATATGTACATATGCGTATGATATATAATATTAGAGACTTGGTGTAATGCTGACATCACCGGGTCAACCAGGTCGACCCAGTGGTTAACCCGAATCATGTAACCTGGAAGGTGTGCAAGGTTGACCTCTACCTCACGTCTAAAGACCTTGACCACTGATACTCAAATTCACAATCAAACAATCTTTCTACCTGGACACATACCTCAAGGCCGAAACTTATAATGATCAAAACCTTCGATGTCGTGACATTTCTGACTAGACAGCTAACCAACAACCAAATACAATAACAAAACTTGGAACTAACTGTTAGAGATTATATATTAGCCTATTTAGTTAATAGGTTAATTAGTTAGTTAGTGGGCCTATAGTATCTCGGCCCGTTTAGATTGCTTATGTCCTAATATCAGGGTTTCTCATGTGATCCTATATATAGGACAGGACTGTACCTCTTTTATCAATTTGAATCAGTTCAATACAATATTATTTCACATGGTATCAGAGTGTGTTCGCTCCTGAGGGAACCCTAGCTGCCTCTGCTTCCCTCTCCTAGCCGCCGAAGAACACAGCCCCAGGCCGGCCGCCGCCTCTCTCCGAGAGAGCAACCGAGGGGGAGAACCCCTGCCTGCGGGCGGCCGACGCCATTGCCATGGCTTAGGCCGGCTGCCCGCCAGGCATATCCCGGCCTCCATGGTCGTATCTATTCTCCGTTCTTAAAAGATCCAATTTGCTCTCAAATCGGAGATCTTTCTTCACGGTGATCGCCGTCCGTCGTCAATCTCCAACCGCAGCAGCCGCCAGCGCACACCAGCAGCCGCCGCAGCTATCGCCGGGAGTTCAAGGCCCAACCGTCGTCGCGGCCCAAGGCAGGCACCGCAACCGCCTCCCGGGGCAGGCGCAACAACTGCTGCCAAGAGCAAGCCTCTCCTCTCCAATCGAAGCCATCACCGAACCTCAACAACGTCGCCAGCCATAGCCGCCATCATCCTGAACAGCAACGCCACCATCGCCGACAACATCTAGCAGTAGCCGCCGACCATCTACAATAGTCGTCGGCCATAAAAAACTGATGCCGCCTCTACAGCTACTTTGCGCCTGCTCTCCATCTCATCACTACTGCCCAACACCTTAATCGGTCACCCATCACTCTCCACCGCTACCAAACAACCCCAAATTGTTTTTACTGCCCCCTATACACAATATGCCTCTTGCTATTCGGATCCTCAACAGCGTCGCCAACCGTAGCCGTCATCAACCTGAACGGCAGCGCCACCACCGCTGGCAACATCTAGCAGCAGCCGCCGACCATCTACAATAGTTGTCGGCCATCAAAAACTGACGCCGCCTCTACAGCTGCTTCAAGCCTGCTCTCCATCTCGTCGCTACTGCCCAACGCCTTAATCGGTCACCCATCACTCTCCACCGCTACCAAACAACCCCAAATTGTTTTTACTGCCCCCTATATACAATATGCCTCTTGCTATTCAGATCCTTAATCGGTCCTATCTTTTGCTAATCAGATCCAATTTTAAGCCTATCGGGCCAACAAATCCCCTATTAGGGTCGGGATTAGATCCATTTAATTTTCTACCCGGGTCTTACATTTACCCATTCAACATATTCTCTCCGGTTATCGGTTTCATTCTCCACATTTCCATATACACAAATGTCTCTCAAATCCACCAATTCCTTTCCCACCCACCCATATCATGTGTGTATCCCTTTCCACAGTACGGGGGGTCATATATCCATTTCTCCACACCAAACCCTCACTCTCGTCGTATTTGGTGTGCGGGGGGGGGGGGGGATAGAGAGGAGAGGAAGAGATGAGAAGCATGCAGGAGTATGTATGAGAGAGAGAGTATGAGAAGAGATGATATATGTATTCATGCTATATATGTTCTAGGCTATTATCTTCATGGAGCTTCGCATTGTTCAGCAAATTCGTTCTCTACTTCCAGACAGCAATGAAGGATCTTCATTTAGCGTCAACATCGAGCTATCCGCGTTATGTACGTCAGGTGTTGACGGTGTACTTCAGCTGTGTTCACATGAGACGGATGGGTGCTTCTTTAGATTTTCAGAAGCTTAACAAGCCTGCCAATCTACTTCTGCAAGGTTGATCCAGTTTATCTTCACTGAGCTGCTTCATCACGTCTTCTCCTAGCTGCATCTGTTGTATTAGCATCGCCTTCCGCTGATCTTCTTAGGACTTTCCTTGATGGATGATATCTCCTTTCCCATCAAGCCCCCAAGGTTCATGCGACAGAGTCATGGTACCTGCATCGTATCACCAGCACGTCGTTCGTTCGTGTTCGAGCCACGTTATGCACGTCTTCTCACACAATTCGAAGATTCCGCTGCTGCTACATCGACATTGGGCATCCGCGTTCGTGCCGCGTTAAGTATGTAATCCAATGAAGATGACGTAGTGATGGTGTTGAGGATCGTCTGCTCCAAGTGACGAATTACTGCTGCAGTATTCAGGTCCCATTTCAAATGTTCTTCATTCGAGATGCACTCTAAAAGACCATCTTCAAAGCTCTAGGATCTCCAGTCTGCAGAATATAATTTCAAAGAAGAGAGGCATTGTCACCAGATCAATTTTTGTATGGGGAGTGATATTTATCTTTTATCTTTCATTTATCATTTCTTTTATCGAGTCTTGTATCCAAGCTTTGGATGTGTTTCACCCATACTCCAGCTTGAGGGGGAGTGTTAGAGATTATATATTAGCCTATTTAGTTAATAGGTTAATTAGTTAGTTAGTGGGCCTTTAGTGTCTCGACCCGTTTAGATTGCTTATGTCCTAAGTATCAGGGTTTCTCCTGTGATCCTATATATAGGATAGGGTTGTAACTCTTTTATCAATTTGAATCAGTTCAATACAATATTATTTCACACTAACAAATAAGTCACTGAAGTTACACTAAGGTTGTAAAGAATTAGGTTGTTGCGTTGTGCAGCTTTGGTTAGGGCAGCAATGTGTTGTCCCTCTTTTATTAATAACTGAGAAGGGAAAATTATAGAGAGGTCCAGCAGTAAAGGTAAATGACATAAAGAAATATAAGAAACATAAAGCAGCTATATTAATGCTCCCCCTCAAGCTGGAGCGTACACATCATGTATGTCTGGCTTGTTACTAAGACTCTAAAACGTTGTTGGACCCAATGGCTTTGTAAGAGCATCAACAAGTTGGTCTTCGGATTTGACATGAGGAGTCACCACCTTTCCATTCTTGACTTAATCTCTGACAAAATGACAACCAATTTCTATGTGCTTAGTGCGATCATGGAAGATTGGATTTTTAGCAAGATAAATAGCAGCTTGATTGTCACATCAGAGTTCAACAGGAGATATCAAAGGAATTTTCAACTCAGATAGCACGGATTGAACCCACTGCAGTTCACAACAAGCATGAGCCGTAGCTCTATACTCTACTTCTGTGCTATAACGAGCCACCACATTCTGCTTCTTGCTTTTCCAGGTGATCATATGATTCCTTAGAAAGGTAAAATATCCAGATGTAGATCTTCTGTCATTTTGATTACCAGCCCAACATGCATTTGCATAGCCAGTAAGAACAAGAGTACATGTAGGTGTCTTAGATCTAAGATATGTGATCCCTTTTCCAGGTGCACCTTTTAGATACCTAAGAATGCAACAGACTGTTGTCCAATGAGCCTGCTTGGGTGAGCCCATATGTTGACTCACCACCCCAACAACAAAGGAAATGTATATCAACTTACCCACAATCTTACTGTAATACCCTGTATCAGTTCAATCAGTGTCGTCGGTCTTCTTCACATGATAGTCCATAGGAGTGGATACTGGCTTGGACTCACTCATGCCTGTCTCATGAAGTAGATCTAGTACAAATTTTCTTTGAGATAAATTAGTGCCTGCATGAGATCGAAGAACTTCAATGCCCAGAAAGTACTTCTACAGTCCTTTAACATCTGATATGCCTACAGAATTACCGCCAGTAATAACAATATCATTAACATAAACGGCAATAATAATGGACCTAGCAGAAGAAATAGGATAGAATAATGCATGATCAGTCACAGAACGTGAGAAGCCCATTTGTAATACAATAGAATTGAACTTGTCAAACCAAGCTCGAGGAGATTGTTTCAACCCATAAATGGCCTTCTTCAATCTGCACACCTTCTGACACTCCCCCAGGGCAACAAAGTCAGGAGGTTGCTCCATGTATACTTCTTCCTGTAGATCACCATGTAGGAAGGCATTTTTGAGATCGAGCTAATATAGTGGTCAGTCAAAAGTGGTAGCCAGAGAAATAAGGATCCTCACAAAATTAAGACAAGCCACTAGTATGAAGGTCTCAAAGAAAGCAACACCATATGTCTGAGTGTATCCTTTCGCCACCAGTCTAGCCTTCAACCTCTCGATTGAACCATCTGGATTGTGCAACCCACAACATTCTTATATGAAGGTAAATCAATAAGCTCCCACGTATTATTCTGTACAAGTGCAGACATTTCAGATTTCATCACCTGTAACCAGCCAACATCCTTCATTGCATCAATATGATTCTTTGGAATAGTCAGAGAATCAATCCCAAAAGCAAAAGAGCATGCCTACTTAGACAGATTTTACAAACAACAAACACCTGCAATAGGTACGCGAGCGAGTACCTTTGCGGATAGCAATGGGAACATCAAGATCAGATAGCTCTTCAAGAATCTCTTGAGTAGAGGAAGATGGGGAAGGCACATCGACTGGAGTCGCTACCTCATCATGATCTTGCCTGCTTCATCTGTGATAAACCTGAGAGCAAGGAATAAGGTTTTGCCAAAACCAATGAAATTTCGCCCCAAAAAACCGATTTTGACAACACCTGATACGAAACCATGCGAATGTATTGATACGGTCGCATTTTGCGAAATTAAAATGCAATTTCGCCAAGTTTCGATGGTTTCGTTAAATTCACCAGATTTTGAGGGGTCCAGTGCAATTTTCCCCACTTACCTATCGGTACCCAGCCGAAACCGGCGAAACCGGCCGTGAATTGCTGTTGTTTTGTTGTTGCTACTGTGCTTTGTGGAGAAAAGAGCGATTTTGAGGGGGATTTGCCATTTGGAGCCAAAGATCTACTACATCAAGGTAAATAAACATCTTTTCTTACATTTTCATTCATTTCCAACCTCTATTTCTCCTATTCTCATATATTTTGAACACCTATTTCTCCATTTCACTTAATTTCATAATATACACTAAAATCTTAGATCTACTCCACTATTCATCCCATTTGTGTGTTCTAAACATAGATCTACACATCTAAGCCATGGATCTATATATATATTCAATAAATCTACACCAATAACTACTTTTTATATCTTTTTTAGATTATAAATACTAATAATAGTATAAATAATATATATTCATCACAACTAGTTATTTCACTTAGGTTTAGTAGAAGTTGTTACAAACACTAATATGAACACAAGAAAAATATTTTTTGTAAAAAATAAGATATTTTTTAATATATACACTTTAAAAATACGAAAATTAAAAAAATCATAAAATATCCTTTTTTTATATAAGTAAGATATTTTGTATTGATTAATATCCTATTATAGTAGTACTCCTAATCACTTACATATATGTACAAATTATTTGTTAAATATGCATTTATCAATTTAAAAATATATTTTCAGACCTAAAAATACAAATAAAAAATAATTCTAAACCTTTTTTCGTATTGATTAATATCCTATTATAGTAGTGTACCTAGTCACTTACATATATGTATAAATTATTTATAAGTATGTGCATTTATCAATTAAAAAAATACTTTCAGACCTAAAAATACAAATAAAAAAAATTCAGACCTAAAAATACAAAAAAAAATTCTAAGCCTTTTTTCGTATTGATTAATATCCTGTTTCAGTAGTGTACCTAATCAGTTACATATATGTATAAATTTTTGCTTATGTCGTTTATTGTTTTGATTGCTAATGCATTGCATATTCTATGTTGTTTTTTATTTATTTCAATGTTGTCAATGTCTTTTGATGGTAATTCGTCTGAGAATGAGGGTGCTAGGCAGCGTGCACCCAAACCCAAAGAAGTAGATTTTGCTTGGAAACATTGTGCTCCTGTTCCCGGGGTCGAGGGAAAGGTGGTTTGTAACTTCTGCAAAAAGACAATTGGTGGAGGGGGCATCACCAGGTTTAAGCGTCATATTACTGGGGGAGACAAGAATCTTGCACTATGTCAAAGGTATCCGCAATCTGTTAGGGATGATTTCAGAAAGATCATAGCATCCAAAAGGGAGAAGAAAGACAAATGTACTGAGGCCAACAAATCTTACACTGATACTCTCTTCAATGTACAAGCCACAGGTTCATCTGTCGAGTCTGATGATGATATGGTGTATCCTCCAGGCTGTTGTGATACTATTTACGGTCGACATATGTATAGGCGGGCATATAGAGAATCAAGAAGTGAGTGGGAAAGGGAGGAAGTTGTACGAATACTACGGAGGTATGGACCATCAGGAGCCGGAGGAGGCAGTGGGACTGGAGGTCGCAGTCAACATGTTCCTGTTGTTGATTTGGATACTGAAGAGGATGTGTTTGCTCAAGCAAAAAGGAAGAAAGGCACAGTTGATGTTTTGTTACGTTCTGCTAGTCGTAGATTGAAAAATCTTGATGAACCAGGGGTTAGGAAGCCTGAAGCTAGGCAAAAAACCCTAAAAGGCATGTTCACTGGGGCAAAGGAGAAGGTGGGAAAGGCTGTAGGTCAATTCTTTTTTGCTCACGGAATCCCGGCACATGTTGCAAATGAACCCTATCTACAACATATGGTTGATGTGATAGGGGATTCTGGTAAGGGAACTAAGGCCCCTACAACTTATGAACTTATGCATAAATATCTTCCTGAGCAGAAAAAAAGTTAGAACAATGGATTAAGGAGCAAAAGATATTGTGGGCTGAGTATGGGGTCACACTCGTGTGATGGGTGGACCAGTGGCAACAGGAAACAAATTATAAACTTCCTTGCTCATTGTCGTGGATCTATTATCTTCCTTGATTCCGTTGATGCTTCTGGTGAGGTGAAAGAGTACACATATGTATACAGGCTGATGAAAAAATACATGAAAGTTGTTGGGCCTGAGAATGTTGTGCAAATTGTTACTGATAATGGACCGAATTTCAAGAAGGCTGGGGGAAAGATAATGAAGAAATTTCCGGTGTACTAGACGTCGTGTGCTGCCCATTGTATAGATCTCATATTAAAAGATAATGAGAAAACTTGAGTACATCAAATCTATGACCATTGATGCCAAATGGATTACAGGTTTCATATATAATCATTCTTTTCTGTTGAATGCAATGAGACGTCCAGAATATTGTGGAGGGGATCTAGTTAGAGTGGGGATAACAAGATTTGCTACCAAGTACCAACTACTTGGCTCCAGATTCACTAAAGACCAAAAGAGATGGACTTAGGAGGTTGTTTAATGGAGTAGAGTGGACCTCCATGAAGGAGCACAACACCCACTTGGTCGATGAATTGAAGAACTTGTTGCTAGTAGGCCTTTCTGGGACAAAGTTACCAAGGTACTTAAGGTAATGGCTCCTATAGTAAAAGTCTTGAGGTTAGTAGATGGTGACAAGTCTGCAACCATGCCTTGGTTATATGACGCAATGGATACAATGGTGGAGAGTGTGAAAAAAGCCGCTCCTACATCCAATGCACAATACCTTAACATCATAAAAGCACGTTGGACTGATATGCTTATGCATCCACTACACAAAGCCTGTGAGCATCTAAGTTGTAATTGTATCATGTGTATACTTATTTAATTGGTCTGTGTTAAGAAATTAACATGTTTTGTATTATTTATTTACAACATACTATTTAAACCCAAAATTCCATTACTCTCGGCAATTGGGTATGAAACCAGACTTGATGAATGCGGTTAGGGTTGTACTTAATAAGTTGCTTACATCCACAGAAGAACGGATGCATGTTTTGGATCAGGTATACAAAAAGTTGTATTTTATTGACAACTATGTCTATCTATAACCTCACAAGTCACAACTATTAATGTGGTCTTTCATGTTTGTTGGCTTTTTTGTAGCTACGACAATTCCGTGAAGGCCTTAGATGCTTTGGCCACCCCAATGCAGTAGTCGACCATGCAGAGGGTGATCCTTGTGAATGGTGGGTGTGGAATGGATCTGTCTCCCTAACACCCAAGATTGATCTTAAATCAGTTCACTTTGTGCCTGAATTTCCTTTTAATCTTCTTTCTGTTGCAAAACTGATTGACACTCTAAAATGTTGGGTAATATTTGGACCTTCTTGTTTTATATTACATGATCTCAAGAGTATGAAGACGATTGGTGGGGGGCCTAGGAAAGGTGATCTCTACCTTTTCAACGGTGACAGTCTACCTCGCCAAATGCCTGCTCCTGCTCCATCTATCCTGTTGAGTGGTTCCCCCTTACTATGGCATTGCAGATATGGACATCCTTCTTTGGAGAACCTGCGGAAGTTGGAACCAGATTTGTCCCAATTATCTTCCTTAGAGTGTCAGTCATGTCAACTGGGAAAGCACCATAGGTTATCCTATCCCAGTCGAGTCAATAAGCGGGCTTCTTGTCCCTTTGAGTTAGTGCATAGTGATGTGTGGGATCCTGTAAAAGACCAGAGTTATAATGGTTTTCGTTATTTTATCTCCTTTGTCGATGATTTCTCACGCATGACATGGATCTACCTTCTTAAAAGTAGAGAGTCCGTGTTGTCTATTGTGAAACATTTTCATACTGAAATTAAAGTCCAGTTTGATTGCAATATAAAAATTCTTCAGTCTGATAATGCTTTGGAGTATGTTCAAAAGGCTATGTCTGATTTTTGTAGCTCGGTTGGTATGATTCACCGCACATCTTGTCCTCACACCCCTCAGTAAAATGGGGTGGCAGAGAGGAAGAATCGCCATCTTCTTGATATTGCTCGATCTATTATGTTTCAATCTAATGTGCCCAAGAAGTTTTGGTCTGAAGCTCTTTTAACAGCTTGTTTCTTGATTAATAGGCAACCTTCTTCTGTTCTTCAAGGACAGACTCCTTTTTCTATATTGCGTCCCAAGGACTCTCCCTATCCTATTCCTCTTAGAGTGTTTGGTTGCACTTCCTTTGTCCATAACTTTGACCCTAAGACCGACAAGCTGTCTCCTAGGTCCATTAAAACACTGTTCCTGGGCTACTCCACTACGAGCAAAGGATACAAGTGTTACTGTCCTAGTCTTCGCCGCATGTTTGTGTCTAGGGACGTCACTTTCCATGAGACCACTCCATATTTCTCCAATGCTATGAGCAAGGGGGAGCAGTTGAGAGAGGGAGAGCCACCAAAAATACAAAATGAGAGACTGGCACCATCGGTGCAGAGTGAGGGAGTGCCACCTATCATTCCGGATTTTACTTCTATTTCGGATGAACAAGCAGGAGATAGACCTACCATTGAGCATTACACACATGTATACCATAGGCGAGGCAGGCAGGATCCAGAAGAAGTAGCGGCACCAGTCCCTGAGCCCTCATCATCGCCTTCTACTCAAGAGAATCCTACAGAGACATCAGATCTCAACCTTCCTATTGCTGTTCGGAAAGGTACTAGGTCCTGTACTATTAAACACCCTATTACAAATGTATGTTGCCTGTCTCATCTGTCTAAGCAGGCCCCGTGCATTCGCTATTGGGATTGATTCTGTGTCGATACCAAGAAACCATTACGATGCTATGAAGAACAGTGACTGGACACAGGCTATGCAACTTGAAATGTCAGCTCTCTTAAATAATGGTACTTGGGATCTGGTTGATCTTCCTGCAGGAAAGAAAGTAGTAGGCTGTAGATGGGTTTTCACTATTAAACACAATCCGGATGGATCAGTTGAACGGTTGAAAGCCCGATTGGTTGCAAAGGGCTACACCCAAACCTATGGTGTTGACTTCTTTGAAACATTTTCTCTTGTTGCTCGCCTGAATTCTGTGCGGATCATTATTTCTCTTGCTACTACCTTTAATTGGCCACTATTTCAGCTGGATGTAAAGAATGCTTTTCTCCATGGTGATCTACAGGAAGAAGTATATATGGAGCAACCTCCTGGGTTTGTTGCTCAGGGGGAGTATGAGAAAGTATGCAAATTAAAAAAGGCTATTTATGGGCTGAAACAGTCACCTAGAGCTTGGTTTGACAAGTTCAGTGAAGTTATTCTTCAGATGGGTTTTTCTCGCTCCAAGACTGATCATTCCTTATTTTACTCCAACTCTTCCCGTGGATCCATTATTCTTATTGTATATGTTGATGACATAGTAATTACTGGCAGTGACACCATGGGAATATCTCGTGTCAAAGAGGGTTTTCAAAAACACTTCCATACAAAGGATCTGGGCAAACTAAGATACTTTCTAGGCATTGAAGTGCTTAGATCTCATGCAGGTGTCAATTTATCTCAGAGAAAATATGTGCTTGATTTGTTACAGGAGACATGCATGGCTGAATCTAAACCGGTATCTACACTAATGGATTATCACACCAAAGAGGTGGTTGATGATGCTGAGTATCAAGATCCAGAATATTAAAGGAGAATAGTGGGTAAGTTAATATATCTAACAGTCACCCGACCTGATATTTCATTTGTTGTGGGCGTGGTCAGCCAATATATGCATTCTCCGCGACAATCACACTGGACAGCAGTCTGCAGAATTCTGAGGTATCTGAAAAATGCTCCCGGTAAGGGTATCACATATTCTAGACCAAAGGCACCTCCATCTACTCTGTCTCTCACAGGATATTCAGATGCTGACTGGGCTGGTGATCATTCTGATAGGAGATCTACATCAGGCTATTGTACCTTTCTAGGTGATCATCTTATCACATGGAAAAGTAAGAAGCAACATGTGGTTGCTAGATCTAGCACTGAGGCTGAATATCGTGCTATGGCCCATGCATGCTGTGAATTAAAATGGGTCAAATCTGTTTTATCTGAATTACAAATTTCTCTTCTATCTTCTATGGAGCTCAAGTGTGACAATCAATCTGCTATGCACATTGCCAGGAATCCTATCTTTCATGAGCGTACAAAACACATAGAGGTTGATTGCCATTTTATTCGTGATCAAATAAAAGACGGCACAATTGTGACTCCATATGTCAGGTCTGAAGATCAACTAGCAGATATTCTGACAAAGCCTTTGGGTTCAGCAATCTTTCAGAGACTCTGCGGCAAGCTGGGCATACACGATGTGTACTCTCCAGCTTGAGGGGGAGTGTGAAGCAACCTGCATCCCGGTCGATACTATCGACACTCTGTCGATAGTATCGAGATCAGTTCAGGTTCAAGTTGAAGCAAGCTGCATCCTGGTCGATACTATCGACACACATGTCGATAGTATCGAGATTGGTTCAGGCGCAAGACAATATTCTGTCGATACCATCGACACTCAAGTCGATGGTATCGACACCGGCACAGCGGCGGAACGGCAAGCCAGCGGCAGATCTATTTTGCTTATGAAATTTAGTTTTTATTATTTTTCTCTCTTTGTACCTCATGTACTTACCCTAATATATATATACAAGTGTGTAGGCTCAAGCCCTACTCACGTTTGCTGCATCTTGCAGCCGACATGTGATAGTTGTTCCTGTCTTCTTCCTTCTTCATTTCTTCTTACAGTACAAATTTGAGGTCAATCTTAGGATTCAAAGAAACATAACCACTTGCTAATACTTTCCGCACCGAACCATCAGCTAATGTCACCGACTGATGTGGAATATGAGTCAGAGGAGTGAAGCAATTTCCTCATACCAGTCATATGTTGAGAAGCTCCAGAATCTACCACCCAGGAAGGACAAGAACCGAAAGTATGAAGGAAGAAGTTGAATTACCAGAGGTGCAAGCTAGGCGAGCTGAAGACGGAGAGGCCCCCATGTTCATATGTTGAGTGGCCCGAATAAAGGAATCATATTCTTCCCTGGTGATAGTAATTCCAGAAGCACTAGCAGAAGAAGCAGTAGCAGTAGTAGGAGGCTCAGACGACTCAGTGCTACCAGAAAAGTGAGCTGTCCCAACAGGGGCGCAAAGATTCTTCCATGTTTCTTCCAACATTTAAAAGAGTACGTCCTGGACGACCACAATAAGTGCACTTTGGCCTAGTGTATCCTCCACGTCCAACATCTGTACGTCCTCCTCTAACTACAGCAGCAATGGATGCCCGAGACTCGCCAAAGGAAGGAGTTACAGAGGAGTGAACTGGCTCAAATTTTGATAGTTGAAATCTAGAATAGGCCTCCTCTAAACTGGGGAGTTTATCACCTGCTAGAATCACACTTCGTCTTGAACAGAAAGACGAACTCAGCCCAGAAAGAAACTTTGTTGTAACTAGATCATCCCTATCCTTGACTTGCTCTTGCATAGTCACGGGATGATAAAAACTCAGCTCTTGGACGATAGACTGTACTGTTCCAAAATATTCCTCCAAAGACCTATCTCCCTGCCGTTCTGCAAAAAGGCGATCGTATATCATAAACTGTCGCAATGCACTCTTCTCCTAAGAATAATGCTTCTTCACAGCAACCCAGATGTCCTTCGTTGTGGAATAGAGCATGAACCTAGAGGCAATACTAGGCTCCATACTTCCCATAACCACGTTTTCACCAAACTGTTGTGACGTTTCCATTCAGCATACCCTTTGTCAGTCCCGGCAGGAGGATCAGAATCGACATGTTTTGATTTATCTCTGAACTCCAGAACTGTGTGGATAACATTCATCCACAGAAGATAGTTCTTCCCATTCAGCTTGAAGGAATAGGTGACACCTCGTTGTAGACAACAGAAGTCTTGTCCTCCATACTTCAGTTGTGATGTAGGGATCTTCGAACTGTTGGTGATAAAGCGGAGATGGAGAGATACACGTCTCCAATAACAAACGAGGTGACAGATTGATACACGTCACGACGAAGAGGAGTGACAGAGAGATACACGTCACTTCACAAGAAACAAGATGTGTTTTTGACGCATCCACAACCTCCAAATGAATACTTCCTAATCACACATGGAGATGTGATCAGGAAGTCTCTACGTAGACGTGGACCCTTCGATCTGGAGTTTTAGAACTCCGTCTTAGCCTTCAAAGATGCCCGCGCTACCGGGCAGAAAGAACGCCCAAGGCTGACGACATTGTTCACGTCGTCATATTGTTCACCGCTCTGATACCATGTGAAGATTTAGGTTTTTGCGCTGTGCAGCTTTGGTTACGGCAACAATGTGTTGTCCCTCTTTTATTAATAATTGAGAAGCAAAAATTACAGAGAGGTCCAGCAGTAAAGGTAAATGACATAAAGAAATATAAGAAACATAAAACAACTATATTAACAAAGGTCCTAAAACTTAAACAATTGCATTCTAAATCATAAAACAAAATAAATTAATAAAAGAACTAATGAAACCTAATCATATGTGTTCTCAAGCTTTTGGAACCGAGAGTGGATTTATTGAGCACTTATATGTCCTTAAGGATTTTTCCCTATTCCGCTGTAGGAAAATTCAAAAGTCAGGCCAATGGACATTGTTACTCCCAACTTGTCACTCCATTACCACATTAGGTAGTGAGGATGATAGGGGGATCTTGTGCTCCTGGGAGTTATGACCCCGAGGTGTGTTAGCCGCACTTATCCGCCCAACCTTTGAGATTTTTTCCCTTTTTCTGTAGGAAAAAGACAAGTCAGACGAATGGACATTGTTACTCCCAACTTGTCACTCCATGACCACATTAGGTAGTGAGGATGGTAGGGGGACCTTGCACTCCTGGGAGTGATGAACCCGAGGTATGCTAGCCCCCAACAATGTGGCATGGGGCTGTAAGAGTTGGTTTTCCTATAAACTATCATAAGAGGAGTATGGGGTCCACGCCCTCCCAAAAGGTAGACGATAGTGAAGGTCTACACTAGTTGGTCCTTAGTTGTCCAAGGGAGGGAGGGGAGCGATGGCAGCCTGTGTTGCATTGCATGTTAGTGGAGTCATGAACTCAATAAGGCCAAATGGTGCTACCGCACGACTATTTAACACACGAATTTTTTTCAGCATTTGGGCAAGAGGGAGATCATAGAGAAGAGGGGCGGAAGGGAGAGGGAATCAATCTCACATGGTGTTCGAGATCAAAAAAGGAAGAGTATCACATTTGATGCAGGAAGAATAGTGAAGTGATCGATGACTAGTACTCTCTCCTTCAGTTAGTTTCTACCAATCAGGAGAGATTTGTTCCCTCCCTTCTACTGTTGGCACATGTCTGTCTAATAGATGGTGTGATGTTGGTTTCCTATCCTCTATTGTTGTCTATGTGTTGGGTTAATCTACTCTGTTGCTTCTACTAGGGAAGATGCTTCGCACCCCTTTTAATTGATCTATTGTTGCTTTGTGAGCTTTACCACACCCTATTGTTTCATATGTGTGCCTTGTGTGATCTAAGCACACTCTTTTGCGTCCTCTATTATGGCATCTGCTAAAACCTTTTGGACACTATGAGTGACCACTATCAAATTGGATGGTTCCAACTACCATACCTGGTTTGCATCTTTTGAGTTGTACGTCAAGGCTCAAGGTCAATACTCTCATCTTACGATTGCTTCCCCACCTACTATTGAGACTTCTGATAAAAAGACCAAGCAAGTGTATGATCTGTGGGTTAAGGACGACTCAGACGTTATGGCTTGGATGGTGAATAGTGTAAAACCAAAAATAAGTCAATCTCTCCTTCGCCTTCGGACAGCTAAGGCCATGTGGGACCAACTTTCTCATGTCTATTCTCAACAGAATCGCAAGAAAGTGTTTAATATTTTTATTAGGCTGGCTAATAAGGAATTATCTACTAATGAATATGTTGAGGATTATTATAGCCAATGTAGTGCACTTTGGGATGAATTTGAAGTCTACCATCCCCTTTCTGTTGACATCACTAAAGTTCAACGACAGTGTCTTTAATTACGGCTTGTGCAGTTTCTTATTTGGCTTCCTGCTTCCTTTTCCGGTGTGGTTGATCAAATTCTGTCTAGTAATCCCCTACCTAAACTTCGTGATGTTCTAAAGAGAGTTCAATGCCTCCCATTTGTATCTTCTTTACTTTACCCACTGCTTCATCTGAGGCATCGGCCCTGGCGATTTGTTCTAGCGACTCTGGTCATGGCAGAGGTTGTAGACATGGTCGAGGGTGTAGTCACTCTACTGGGATTTATGGACCTGGACGTGGTTACACCCCTCCAGGACCTAGATGTGGTCAACATTCTTGTGGTCCTCACAACGGCTAAATATGGAGAGCCCACATGGGTTAAACATGTCTCTACTGACTACACCGTACTTGTCTAGGTGGATGGTCGGTCCTTCCCACCCAAGGGGAACCTATGGGTTCTAGGTTCCTAGGTGGGAGCCTACGCGTTTCTAGGCGGTCTTCATATTTGTTTATTTTTTACATATATATAATTGAATTTACATATACATTTAGTTATATTAAACTATATATGTTACTATGTATATGTGTATTGGTTATCTAAGCTTAGCCCAGTGGTGCGGCTCAGCTATCCCCAATGAAGGGACCCGGGTTTGACTCTGGGCAAAAACTCCTGGGGTGCAACAAAGGCCCCACGTTACTGAGTGCGTCGTGGTGCCCCCAAGTATGCGGCTGGTTCTGGGGTTTACCCTTGGCTGAGTGGGGTCTAATAGTGGTCGATCCCGGGAGGGGTTCCTCGTTATCAAAAAAAAATTAACAAATCATAACTTCACCTACAACACACATGTTATAACCTAAGCTAGACTTATTCAGTCTTGATTTGACCTAACATGAACTTAATTGAACCAAATTTAACTTCGTATGCCCTGATTTCTAAGCCAGATCTATTTTGGCATAGCATGCCTAATCAGACCTAACTTCCCTGAGTTTGTCCTACATTGACCTAAACGAGCCCTAATTTGGCAATATAAACCTAATTTCCCCAAATCGAACCTATTTCCCCAAAATCAGACCTAATTTTCCCAAATTACAACTGATTTGGCCTAAATCAGACCTATTTCTTCCCTAAAATAACTTAATTTGGTCTAATTTGACCAAATTCAGACTAATCGGTGCTAATTTGGGTCTAGAGGGCCTTAGGCATTCACTTTAGTCACCCTTTAATCATCTAAAAACATAGGCGCCCAGTTTTAGGCGATCCACCTAGAGCCTAGGAGGCCTAGGTGCGCCTAGGCGAGAGCCTTTATAACTATGCACTACACTGAAGCAGATCCAACGCCACCACAAGCCTCTATTGAACGCACTTACTAGATTCGCTCTGAGATTGAAAAACTACTTTAAGAATGACTCCCTTCTTAGACTGATGTTGCCTAACATGATGGTGATTTTGCATCCTCGCTTCCTCAACCCCCAATAGTAGAAACAAATGGGTCACCGCCTCTGGTCCTTCTACTCATATTTCAAGAAATTTTGCACTCTTTTTTTATATGACTACGACCTCAACTATTCCTCCTATCACCATAGTGGACAAACTCAATCCCCGATGTATGGTGTTTGAAATATTCGCACATCCAATATATTTTTTACTCAGATTTGCATTATATTTTCTCCACCTTCCTCTTAATCTGCTTTCAGTTAACAAAATTATAAAAGAATTTCAGAGCTTTATTACTTTTGACCCTAATGGGTATGCCTTTCAGCATCTACACACGCGGATGAGGAATGGTTCGAGCCAACAGGGACCAGTTGACTTGTATTATCTTGACACTCCACGAGTTGTTGTGTTGCTATCTTAATTTGTATCTGATCTTTAGTGACACTATCTCAAGAATTTAATTCCAACTATAGACTATGTATCATTGTGCAGTGTGCCAACTTGGCAAGCAAACAAGATCAATCTTTCCTAGTGAAATGAGTATTTCTTCCAAATGTGTTTGATATTGTGCATGTTAATATATGGAGACCATGTTCTATGAATAGTGTGACAAGGTTCATTTACTTTATGACCTTCATTGATGATTATTCTCGGGCTACTTTGTTATTTTTCCTTAAAGACACGGCACACATTGTAGATATCATTAATGCTTTCTTTGCTGAAATAAAAACTGATTATCTAAAGCCCATATAAATCATTTGGACAGATAATGCTCTCAAATATATGCGACCATCTGTCAGTGATTTTTGTAAAAATTTTGGTACCATCCATCAAACATCACGTTCTTACACTCCTCAGCATAATGGTATTGCTGAAAGAAAGAATCATCTTCTAGAGGTCGCTCAGACGATTATGTTTCATTACCATGTCCCTAGGATTTTTTGGGTTGATCTCTATTAGTATATAGACTTTCCTGCGTTTTTACTTAGTTTATTTTTCTCTTTTACTTGTTATTTCTATGTCTTGTTTTATCCCACATTGGTTATATCTAAACCATGTGTCTTTCTCTTGTCTTATAAAAGAGAACTCCTGTACTCTGTTTTAGATCATCTCAATAATAAGACAATTAGTCTCATATTCTAGATGGTATCAGAGCGGGCCGACCCACCCTAGTCTTTTTCCCTTCCCTAACCCTAGCCGCCACCCACCTTCTCCCCTACCCCAGCTGACGCCCACCTTCTTCCCTTCACACAGCCGCCGCCTGCCTTCTCCAGGCCTGCTGTCGCCGCCCACCTTCTCCCCTTCCTCCCTTTCTTTTTTCCTTCTTCCTCCTTCACCCCCTAACCCTTCCTCATCCTATCCCTCCCCTAGCCGCCGCCACAGCCCCTTCTTCTCCATGATCTGCCGCCGGCAGACCCTGCTGCCGCCGCCACCTCTTCATCACTCCACCAGAAAAACCACCACCACCCTCTAATCACTAGCCCCTCCATCACCTTTACCCCTCTCCCATACATCCGTGCCCTACGCATATCTATTCTTGTGGCCTAGACAACCACAAGTCCTCTCTTCAGTCTTCGTTCATTTTCCAGAAATCTTACGTACAGCCCGAGCACTTTCCAGATCTGGCACGTTGAAGGCGTAAAAACCAGTTTTCGGTTCTGACTGCCTGCGCCTCATGGTGGAGTAATCTCTTCTCCATGTTGGCGTAGGTTCTGTTTCCTCCTTTCTGCCCTGTGAGGGTTTTCTGAGGTCCATGCCCGGATCTCCTGCCTACTGCTTCTAGTCCATGTGTTGGACTTCTACTGCTGTTTACTACTGCTGCTGACTTCTGCCTGGATCTGTGCCCGTGTTCTTCTCTTCTACTGCTACTGCTTCTATGGCGACTCCAGATCTTCCGCGTACTCTCTCTGTCACTTCGGTGAAGTTGGATCATTCCAACTATCATCTATGGGCTGCATCCTTTGAGCTATATGTCAAATCCCAAGGTCGCTACTCTCATCTGACTACCAAGGGCCCTGCTCTACCAGCTGCAGACGCTGACGAGAAAACAAAGCAAGCCTATGATCTCTGGTCCAAAGAGGACTATGGGGTCATGACATGGATGGTCAATAGTGTTGAAGCCAAGATCAGCCAGTCCTTGCTTCGTCTTCAGACTGCCAAAGCAATGTGGGACCAACTTTCCCATGTTTACTCTCACCAGCAAAATCCGAAGAAGGTCTTCGAGATATTCAAACAACTTGCCAAACAAGAGTATTCGGCTACTGTCTCCATTGAAGAATACTACAACTCTTGATGTGCTCTCTGGGATGAGTTCCAGGTGTATCATCCCCTGACTGCTGATATTGAAGAAGTGAACCGACAGCGGAATGAACTTATGTTAGTTCAATTCCTCGCCGGCCTACCTGTGTCTTTCGCTGGTGTTGTGGATCAGATTCTCTCCAGCGATCCTCTACCTACCCTTCGAGATGTGCTCAAAAGGGTCCAGCGTCTACCTTCTGTAACCCAGTTTGCGCCTGATTCTTCTGATGGAGCAGCTCTCGCTGTTCGTTCTGGTGGCCGCGGAGGCCGTAGTACTGCACCTGGTCGTGGATCTGGAGCTGAGCCCATTGAGTCTCGTTACTGTACTCATTGCAAGCGCACCAACCATACTGAAGATCGTTGCTGGATCAAATATGGCAAACCTGACTGGGCCAATAAAGTGACGTCTGATCAGACTGAACCTGCTCCGCCGACGGCTGACTGGATCCGCTCCGAATTTGAAAAGCTGCTACAAGCTCGTCTGGCGAATTCTACTGAGGATTCCAATGCTGGTAGTGTCGCCCTTCTAACTACGAATGGTAAAAACTCCTGGGTGATTGACTCTGGTGCGACTTCTCATATATCTGGCAATCCTGATTTATTCTCTAAACTGCACAAGACTTCTTTTATACCTCCTGTTACTTTAGCTGATGGTTCTAAATCACCTGTTACTGGCATTGGTGATATTTGCTCAACTGGTCCTCTGCCTCTGCGTTCCACTCTTTATGTCCCGAAATTTCCTATTAATTTACTCTCTGTCAGAAAAACTGTGAAGAGCCTTCAGTGCTCAATTAAGTTTGATCCGGATGGTGTTTTGTTTCAGGATCTGCGCACGAGGATGACGATTGGTTCAGGCCATGAGGGACCGGATGGACTCTACTACTTGGACGAGCCAAAGACAGCTGCATATTTGACATCATCTGTAGCAGATATCCAGTGGCATTATAGATTGGGACACCCTTCTGTTGCTAAATTAAAAGTCATGTTACCAGATATAGTTAGTTCTGATTTTCATTGTGAGACATGTCAGCTTGGCAAGCAGACTCGTACTACCTTTTCCAAAAAATTTTGTATCAGTTCTAAAGCACCTTTTGATATTATACATGCTGATGTTTGGGGTCCATGTTTTGTGGCGAGCACTTCTGGTTTTAAATATTTTCTGAGCTTCATTGATGATTTTTCTAGAACAACATGGCTATTTTTGCTTAAAGATAGATCTACTATTCTTGACAAAATCACTGACTTTTTTGCTGAGATCCGCACTCAATTTGCTAAGCCTATAAAAATTTTTCGCACTGATAATGCGCTGGAATTCATGCAAGCCTCTGTTAGCTCCTTTTGTCGACGTCAGGGCACCATCCACCAAACTTCCTGTGCTTATACCCCACAACAAAACGGTGTCGCTGAACGCAAGAATCGTCATCTTCTCGAAGTTGCTCGTACCCTCCTTTTTCACTACCATGTTCCCCAATCTTTTTGGCCCGAGGCGATAGCCACTGCCTGTTATCTTATTAACCGCATGCCATCCTCTGTGCTCGGAAATCAGATTCCTTTTCAGGTTCTGTTTCCCGATGCATCTCTTTTTTCTGTCCCGCCTCGCATATTTGGGAGCACATGTTTTGTTAAGAACCTTCGGCCAGGCCTTACTAAATTGGATCCTAGAGCAACTAAGTGTGTTTTCCTAGGGTACTCTCGCACTCAAAAGGGGTACCGATGCTATGACCCTATTTCTAAAAAGTGGTTTGTCTCTGCGGATGTGGTATTTTTTGAGCATATGCCTTTCTATTCTTCGGCTGGTTCTGCGCTCACTTCGGATTTACTAGTGGACACGCCTTTACCTGTGGTGGATGATTTGCCTGATAATTCTGATGCTCCGATTGAAAAGCCACCTCTGAAAGTTTATCACAGAAGACCGAAGCCGACAGCTCCCTCTATGGCCTCTCCATCGTCCTCATCCTCCGTGCCAGATCAAACACCTCCGCAGGTATTTTCTGATCTTGATGTTCCTATTAGTCTGAGAAAAGGGACAAGAACGTGCACTATGCATCCGATTGGGAATTTTTGTTCTACTGCTCATCTGGGTGCTAATTTTGCTAACTTCAATGCGGCTCTTTCTGCTATATCTGTTCCTAAAAATGTTGCTCAGGCTCTTAGACATCCTGCATGGCGTCAGGCTATGGAAGAAGAAATGAAGGCCCTTACAGAACGTAATACATGGGCCCTTGTTGATCCACCTGCTGCTTGCTCTCCAGTTGGTTGCCGATGGGTCTTCACAGTCAAATACCAGCCAGACGGTACTGTTGAACGGCTGAAGGCGAGACTTGTGGCAAAGGGGTATACACAGACCTATGGGGTCGACTACTTCGAGACTTTCTCTCCAGTGGCACGCCTGAACTCTGTGAGAATTCTGATTTCTGTTGCTATAAATTCTGACTGGCCTCTGTATCAGCTTGATGTCAAGAATGCTTTCCTGTATGGTGACCTTCATGAAGAAGTATACATGTCACAACCCCCCCCCGTTTTGTGTGTCAGGGGGAGTCCTCTAAAGTCTGCATGCTGAAAAAGGCTATTTATGGCTTGAAACAGAGCCCCAGAGCTTGGTTTGACAAGCTCAGCACTATTCTTCAGAAATTCTCTTTCCGGCGCTCCCAGTCTGATCATTCTGTTTTTGTGAAAAATACTACTGCGGGTATTGTTGTCCTTATTGTGTATGTCGACGACATTATTCTTTCTGGAAGTGATCTTGCTGGTATTCAGTCAACAAAGTGCTATCTGGAGAAACACTTTGTCACCAAGGATCTCGGCTCGCTACGGTATTTTCTTGGGATAGAGGTGTCCCGGTCTTCTTCTGGTCTCTGCTTATCTCAGCGGAAGTATGTTCTGGATCTCCTATCTGAAACTGGTCTTCTAGGTGCTAAACCTGCTAGCACACCTCTGGATCCGAACACCGACTGGGATGATGAGGATTCTCCTGCTTATCCTGACAATCAGCAGTATCGAAGAATGGTTGGTAAACTCATCCATCTTACTGTTACACGGGCTGATATTACTACTGCGGTTGGACTGGTTAGTCGATACTTGGATAAACCTCGGCAATGCCATTGGGATGTTGTCTGCCATATTCTGAAATATCTGAAAAGTTCTCCTGGAAAAGGTCTGCTTTACAAGAAACATGGGCATTGCAAACTCCTTGGCTATTCTGACTCTGATTATGCTGGCAGCAAGGTTGACCGTCGGTCTACTTCTGGCTACTGTACCTTTGTGGGAGGTAACCTTGTCACTTGGCGAAGCAAGAAGCAGTCTGTAGTTGCTCGCTCTAGTGCTGAAGCTGAGTATCGTGCCATGGCACATACTACTTGTGAACTGTTCTAGATTAGGAGCTTGCTGAAGAACTTTGGCATTTCTGATTCGTCTCCTATTCCAATGTATTGTGACAACAAAGCAACTACCTTCATTGCTAGTAATCCTACTTTCCATGAGCGGACCAAGCACATTGAGGTGGATTGTCATTTCGTTCGCGAAGCTGTTCTATCGGGCCAAATCTCTACTCCCTATATTCATACATTTGATCAGGTGGCTGACATCTTCACAAAGATTCTACCAAGGACGAGGTTCACTGCTATGACATCCAAGCTGGGCATGCTAGACATCTACGCTCCAGCTTGAGGGGGAGTATTAGTATATAGACTTTCATGCGTTTTTACTTAGTCTATTTTTCTCTTTTACTTGTTATTTCTATGTCTTGTTTTATCCCACATTGGTTATATCTAAACCATGTGTCTTTCTCTTGTCTTATAAAAGAGAACTCCTGTACTCTGTTTTAGATCATCTCAATAATAAGACAATTAGTCTCATATTCTAGAATCTCGTTTCTATTGTTTGCTTTCTGATAAATCGAATGCCCTCATATGTCTTGAGTATCATGTCTCTTACAATATTTTGTATTGTGGCTCCTTTGCTTTTTTTTCGAGAATTTTTGGAAGTACCTGCTTTGTCCTTTAGACAGTCTTCTTAATTTAGTTATTTAAGTTATTTGTCTACTTATATATGGGCCCAAGTGTGCATTGGTCCATTAGGGTTTAGTCCAGAGTCTGTATGCTTCCCCCTTCTCCTATATGAGGAAGATTTCTCTTATCAATATATCGTATGACCGTCTTTTACTTTTTGACATGGTATTAGAGCAGTGATCCAACCCAACCCTAGAGAAGACCCAAAAAAAAATCCACCTACGGGCGACAGCCGTCTATTCTTCGCTTTGTCCAGTCGGGCGTCTATCCCCTCCCTTTCTCCATTGTCTACCGTTGCCTCCTGATCTCCAGCCATCATCGTCCTCCCTGCCAACCCATCTTCCAATCCAGGCCACCGTCTTGTTATACCTGCTTTCCGCTGGTCCGTCATCCCACTTCCTTGATATTTCCCGCAATAACCCAACATCCTAAATATTGCTTCGTCTAATACTGTCGCACACAACCTCTCACCCGTAGCCATCAACACCTTTGTACCACTCCTGTTTTCGCACAATAACCAGCGTGACTTGTCGCTTAACCTTCCACTAGTACACCAGCCACAACCCCCACACCCCTTCCTACCTGTCGTCGATTTTGTATCCCTCGCCCTGACGACCAATCCATCATTGTCTATAACCTCAAATCGCCAACATCAACATCCACAATCTCAACAGGAAGTTCAAAGCCTGATATAGGAGTATCGTTGTTAGCGTTTCTATGCCAACAAGCAGATCGACGCCTAGATAACCATCTGCCCGCTCCCTGTAACGTTTGCTGGGGAAGCTAGGTTGATCCACCCCATCTATGAATCTTCTATCAAGAGCATAATTCTTTCTTGATCAAGTGGATGCCATCTTTCAACCATGGTACTAAATGTCGTCGACATGGGGCGAAATTTCGCCGATAATGTCTATGTCGACGGATGGTGACGTCGAATCCACGTAAACATCCTTATTCCACAATAGCCTCGACATTTCATCGATGTTGTCGACATTTCCCCATATGTCGACAAAGTTGACCCAAGTCCATTTAAAAATTCCACAATGTCGTCGACATGGGACGAAATGGGACGCCATCTTCCAACCATGGTACTAAATGTCGTCGACATGGGGCAAAATTTCGCCGATAATGTCTGTCGACGGCTGGCGACGTCGAATCCACGTAAACATCCTTATTCCACAATATCATCGACATTTCGTCGATGTTGTCGACATTTCCCCATATGTCGATGAAGTTGACCCAAGTCCATTTAAAAATTCCACATTGTCTGGTTCCAAAAAAAAAAAAAAAAAATTTCCACATTGTCCTCGACATCTGTCGAAGTCGTCGAAGTTGGCGACATTCTTCTGGTCTGGTGTTTTGTGGAGTTTGCTGTGTGAGAGGGAAAAAGTGTTTGAGCTTAAGGTAAGATGATTTTGATGTTATTTTTTACTATTCTAGCTAATAGTAATAGACCGACCCCCTCTTTGCTAAATCTACATAGATTTACACCATTTTTATGTAGCTTGTTTATTGTCACAAACTTTATATATGGAAGAACTTTGTAGTTCGGAGATGATTGTATGTAATCGTGTATTTATCTACATATGTGAGCCTATATGGATGGCTATATGTAAACACATATTGTGTTTTTTAGCTAGATTTGATGAAATCTGTCGATTTTCATCACAAAATGATTATTTTTAGCTTAATTTTTGTCGAATTTGCAACGAAGTTTGGTTGTAAAATCCTCGAAATTTCCACAAACTTCCATGTCCACACCTGTCGAAGTCGGCTCAAAGTCGAAGTCTTGTTCCATGCTTCCAACCATGGTACTAAACATCCTCAACATCCGGCGATATATCCTCGATGTTACATATGTCTACGCATGTCGATGTTGAAACATGGTAAACTTCCATGCCCCATTGGTTGTCTACTTGTTGACGTGTTAATGAATTCAACCTAGTTGGTGATGGGATCGACCCAGCAAGCTCAAAACCTCCCATGTTCTCAATGATCTTTGTAGTTATTATTGTTGCAGTTGAAGGCATAAAGAAACTTGTAGAAACCATTTTTGACGTTGAGATGACCATTTCCTTGGTTTTTAACTAGAGAGGAATGATAAGTTCATCCATCTACTAGATTTCCACAAGTTTTGCAAAATTTGGTGTCGACCTAATACCATTTCACCTCTTTTACTTTTCCACCTCTTTACAAATTGAAGTCTTTGGAAACAAACTCATATTTTTTAATTCTAGAATGTGATCCAATTGGGATTTCTGTAGATACAGAACACCACGCATATAGAACAAATTTAAGTTTTAAACATTTCATATAGAAGATTATAGATGGAGTATGTGTTTACCAAAATTTGATGCTTTATGCCAAATTCCCTCACAATCTCACTATCTTTTAGCTTATTTTGCGTCGAAGTTTGCTTATAAAAATCCTCGAAGTTTCCTCACTGTTTCTACAAACTTCCACTTCCACACTTGTCGAAGTCGACTCAAAGTCGAAGTCATGTTCCATGCTTCCAACAACCTTTCTCGTGTCGTGATGTTACCACTGCAGTTGTCTCCAAGTGTGTTTCTGCTATGCCTTAATTCAACCTACTGCTCTATGTATTACTGCTGATCGTTGGGTTCCCGACAACCATTAACTGTTGTCTACTAAAGATCTGGTGGTGTCTTCAACTAAATCTACATGTTCTTTCCCCAAGTGGACTACAACTGCTAATCAGGAAACATTTTGTGTTAGCTATTGCTGCATTTTCGAGGAGATTCTCATATGGCGAAAGACTTCAGTGGATGACATTAATTTCAGTACTTAATTTTTCATTCGATGATTTATATGAAAGGTTTTTTGTTTGGTTTTCCTCCAAAAAATTATTATAGACCTTTATTTTGGGGGCTCTGCTCCCGAGCCCCCACGAGGGCCGGCCTCCCCTTGACCCCTGCCCGCTGAGGGGCGGCGGGACACCCGAATTGCCCCCCCCCCCCCCACAAAAAAAAAACCCCGCAGTGCTACGGTTTATGTATTTTCTAGGGCGCTTCTTTATCATTGTCCACCCCAACCACTCTTAGTTCCTTTCGTGGTTGGTCTAAGGAGGAGAAATAGAGGAGAGACAATACGGAAGGAGGAAGATTATATTTTGTTGCTCAATATATTTGTAGATCTGTATACACTTCTTGAAGAGTTTGTGGAGTTCTACTGTTGATATTTGCTTCTGAAAGTCTTTTGCAGATGATATGCTTCTTGGGAGTACTTACCTGGAGCTTTATGTCTACTGTTTGCTTATTTAAGTTGATGGTCTTCTATCCGGATAAGTCAACTCTACTTTCTACTTTTTGTTTGTGATTTATTTGCACGTTGACATTGTTTGTGCCTTGCGCATGTTGACTTTCTACTTCTGTGTGTCAGCACTCTCTGGCTCGTCATGTTGACTCTTTACTTGTCTGTGTTTTCTTTGCATGTTGACTACTTATACTGTGAATCAACACGGTCTGGACTTTTCTACTGTGAACCAACACTCTCTGGCTTGTCTATGCTTTGTGCACGTCGACTCTCTACTTATCCATGCTTTGTGTGCATGTTGACTTTCTGCTACTGTGATCCAACACTCTGGTTATTTGTTCTTTGTTTGCACGTTGACTACTATTGCTACATATGAAGGACAGATACTCTAAAATAGGTAACGTACTCATATTTTATAGGTATCTAATACCAATACTCTGTGGATAGTCCTGGATACGTATCGGATAGTCCTAATCTGTATCCATGCCGTATCCAGGTCGTATCCAATCAGTAAAAACTAGAAAAAAAATCTGCGCATGACATTGATTAGCGTTTGACCCCAACTCCTATCTCAAGTCTCAACCCTCTTGCAACAAGGTTGTCACAGTTGCTTCCTTAAAGTAGTTCAAGGTTAGTCACCATTCCTCTTACTAAATGCCAATCTTCCTTCTTCTCTTTATTGTCTGTACCTCTGTTTTTTGGGATTTCACTTTTTAAAGAACTACCATATGTAATATGGATTTTTGTTTGTTCTTTATTGCAAACCAATTCATTCACCTTTGCATGGTACTGGTAGATGCTTTCCCTGCTAAGGTGCAAGTTTTATGCACGTTGATGTCCTCCATATTCTATGAAAGGCTTCAATTTAGTATCGTTGGTTAACATGCCTCTTGTTTTGGTGACTAAATCCATTGTGATTTATTCTGAATTTCTATCTAGACTATCTATTTCATCTCCTTTGAAGATAATCATTGCATCCCCATCCTTCTGTCCCCCTCTATGAAGCACCGACACTCCAAAATGCATATCTGATACTAATACTCCCTAGATACTCTCTAGTAGATATCAGGTACTTCTTAAGTCGTATTCCTTTTTTTATTAGCAGGATATGACCTCAATGCAGCCAGGATACAACCAACCCATTTAGCAGCCAAGGGAGCACCCCACTTGTGTGATCCCTCAAAATTCTAAAACCATGTGACTTTCAACTCATGACTCCCTCTATTGTATTGTGATTTGAGAATGAGATTGGTATTTTCCATTAAAATTTTAAAATAAACATTAAAAAAATTGTCGTATCCACATTGTACCTGTATCTTATATTTTCAAAAATTGTCGTACCCCCGTACCGTACCCGTACCCATTTTTGTATCTGTATTTGTGCTTCATAGTAGCTAGCTATACATGAGAGAAGATAGTTTGGTATCATAGATGACAACTCACATTACAACACAACATTGCATGATACATGAAATGTGAAAGGTTTAGAATATGATATTATCATGTTTTTTTGTAACTTCTGTCTCACATTAATATGAATGAAAGACCTCTTTTTATATCATTATGGAATTGGTTTCCATTTTCTTTAGAAGTATTGTGATTTTTGAATGAAATTTGATTGTCTTCATCTATTTTTAAAATAAATATATTGATTTTTTTCAAAATATTAAAAAAAATATTAAAAAAAATTGTATCCATGACGTACCCGTATCCTATATTTTCGAAAACTGTCGTATCCCTGTACCCGCACTCGTATCCTATATGTATCTGTGCTTCCTAGACTGCTGTTGTGACCCAACATTCTCTGGGCTGCGATGTTAGAATATAAAATTGTTTGTACCCAATATTCCTAGATTGCTGTTGTGACCATGATGCTTTGTTGTTGTTTACTACTACTCCAGATGCCACATCTTTTTATTAAAAAGTTCTTGCTCATTGTTTGAAGCCTGCACTGGAGACTTGTAACATACTTCATATTCGACCTGCTTGCATACATGTTGTGTTATCTGCTTGAGGGATGAGTGTTCTATTGTAATCTTGAGGGGCAGAAATTCATGTAAGGGCTCGGGTTATCTTTTTATTTTGTTTCTTTCATTTTAGTTCGTTTGTCTGTTTGCAAGCTGAATTGGAATTCTCCCAAGCTTCCGCTGGAGGGGGTGTTAGAGAGTCTTCTTAATTTAGTTATTTAAGTTATTTGAGTCTACTTGTATATGGGCCCAAGTGTGTCTTGGTCCATTAAGGTTTAGTCTAGAGTTTGTATGATTCCCCCTTCTCCTATATAAGGAGCATTACTCTTATCAATATATTGTATAACCTTCTTTTACTTTTTGACAGTCCTAAATCTTCAGTGTGGGTTAACAAACTTGACCCACGACCTACAAAATGTATCTTCTTGGGATACTCCAAAACCCAAAAGGGTCCAAATGTTATTACCAAGGAATGAGGTTTCCACAAAATCATCAAAATTTTGAGAAAAAAATCAATTTCGCCAACATCTACTACGAAATCATGCGGTTGTACCGCTGTGTCGAAATTAGCAAAATCTTTTTCCCAAATTTTGAAATTTACCCAGGATATAGTTAAATTTACTTATCTCCCACATGAAGGACCCCCCACCTATCCTCATATATAATTAAATTGCATAAAACGATGCATATAGGTGTAGATCCCGTGTCTATGAGATTTCATGGATTAGTTCATTCATTTTGGCATCGAAACAGGCAATGTTGCATTTATCAAAATTTCTCTCGAAATTTTAATAAATTTTGGTTTACATGTCGAAACGGCAACGAAGTCGGATACCTCATTCCTTAGTTATGACCCCACTACCAAGAGTTGGTTTATTAGTGCGCATGTAGTATTTTTTGAAGATACAACGTACTTCCCTATGGGTTCAACTCTATCTACGGATTTGCTAGTTGATACCTTAGTTCCTAACTTCCTGTGTTTGTTGAGACGGATCCACAAGAACTTGATTTTGTCCCTCTCAAGGTTTATCAAAGGCACTGCAAGACTACAACTCCCTCCATCACCCTCCCTCAGCCAATCCTCCATCTTTGTCGGTAAATCAAGACTTCTGACTTGGATCTTCCAATTGGCTTGAAGAAAGGAGTGTGTTCTTGTACTTTACATCCTAACAACAATTTTTGTTCTAATGTTAACCTGAACACTAGTTTTGTTAATATAGATGTTGCTCTTTCTATAGTCTTTCCCCCTAAGACTATTGTTGAAGCCCTAAAACATCCTTCCTGGTGGCATGCCATGGAGGCGGAAATGAGCGCTCTTAATTAGGAAATGACCTTCCTAACTTCCTATGTTTGTTGAGACGGATCCACAAGAACCTGATTTTGTCCCTCTCAAGGTTTATCAAAGGCACTGCAAGACTACAACTCCATCACCCCTCCCTGAGCCAATCATCCATCTTTGTCGGTAGATCAAGACACCAATCACGTTGCTTCTGACTTGGATCTTCCAATTAGCTTGCAGAAAGGAGTGTGCTCTTGTACTTTACATCCTAACAACAATTTTTGTTCTAACGTTATTTGGGCACTAGCTTTGTCAATTTCGATGTTGCTCTTTCTATAGTCTTTTCTCCTAAGACTACTGTTGAAGCCCTAAAACATCCTTCTTGGTGGCATGCCATGGAGGTAAAAATGAGCGCTCTTAATCAGGGATGGCAACGACATACTGAAAAAATCATATCCGTGGATAACTGCACCATATTTTACACCGCATAACTGTACCAAATGGTTTAAACCTTAAAAACAGTTGCAGTGTGGTGCGGTTATGGTTCTAGAGAAAATAACGATGGATAAAAATTGCACCGTAGTTAATTTATATATATATATATATATATAGAGAGAGAGAGAGAGAGAGAGTCAGGCTAGAATACACTCAAGTGTACAGATCGCACAAATACACTCGAGTGTGTTTGCATATCAAGACTATTTTTAACAAAATGTAAATCATTGATCTTCACCGTCATACTATAACTAGAATACATACAAATTTTGAGCCCATTTGGATGAGTGTAAGTCACTCATCCAAGGGCAACAAAATCGACGTGCGAAACTAATTTGAAATGCATAATTTTTGCGGTCTTTATAACATGACCTATAAATGTCCAAATGTGCTCAAATTTTGTGTATGAGCTATTCACAAGATGTTTAATAAGATCAATGGATTAGATTTTTTAAAAAAATATTGCATCATGAAAAACTACTTGAGTGTATTCTGCTCTGAATACACTCGAGTGTATTCTAGCGTGACTCTATGTATATATATATATATATATATATTATTTACATTATTTATTGTTGTTCTCACACATATTACTAGATCTTTATTTTTAAATGACATTTAATGTATAGAGAAGTAAGAGTCTTACCTTCTTACGTTCACTACACACATGTTTTCCTCTTTGTACAATTACTAAGCATACATGTATCCCTAGGACACAAGGAAGAAAATGTCCGATTTCGATGTCGTTTCGGTGGCCATAGAAACAGATTTTTACTAAAATTTTGACGGAAATTTTGACAAATGCGTTCCTGACATTTTGACGACAAAATTAACGATTTAATTTATGAAATGTTACCAGAATTATCTTCTGGTGCAGATCTACTCAAATATGCAATAGCATTTCATATTGGATGTGTGGGGGTGGAGCCTCCGCATTTGTGAGTGAAGGACCCAGAACTATTTCGATGGGGATTTCGATGGAGAATTTTGAAATAAATTTTCAATTGTGAAATCAATGAATTAAGTCTTTATAGTTTGCAAGCACAATATAGACTTAAAGACACAAAACTATGCAAACAAATATGTTGTAAGTAGTCCATAACTCCATATAGTACATTAAAAAGAAAGAAAAAAATCGACGGTCATTGTGTTTCGACAGTGTAATTCGATGTCCGATGGCCATCGGTATGGATATAATTGCCGAAATTTTAAACTATGCTAGGACATGAATCATATTTTACTTTTATATATTTTGCTCTTCATATCTATATGTGTATTCACATAATTATATAGCCATTTGCGTAATGCTAGATAGTTGTTGTCATTGATTTATTTCATGCCGATCTCGAATAGAAATGTGCAACAATTAGAAAATGAGAGAGAGATAATTAAGTTGAGAATTTGATTTATTACTAGAAATGAACCAATATGCGTTGACTGAGAGATGTCATTATTAGCAGAGATAAAATCTAGTTAAGACAGATAGACAAAGGTGAAAATAATATGGGATGACATAACAGAGAAAAGGAGAGTCAAGAATAGATAACTACGTCCATTATTATTTCTCATCCATTTCGATAATTTATTCAAATTTTTTACCACCCTCCTATACCAATAGTTTATCTCTGGTCCCTCTCGCATAAAAAATACATCATACCACTTCATTCAAAATATCATCTTGTTTTCTCTCATTACAAATAAATATATAGAGGAAAAAAATATAGCTTACATGCTTGAAATGAAGAAGACGGCTAAATAGGGGAGATAAACTTATGAAGCTAGTTTAAATAGGACTACGTTCTTTACAAAAATATATACTAGTGAGGGGGAGACTTCATACATTTTAGAACATGATGGTGTGTGAACTTTGAATGGAAAAATATGTGTAGTTGGAAAATATTAATTTTATATTTACTAGTTTTCTAAAAACTAGAACATTCATTCGCATGAACCAAAAATGTGGTGTTTTTGTTATGTAATATGAACAAGATATTGTTGTTTCACATTTCTATGTGTTTTTAATTAATTGTGTACAACTTCTTCATAATTTTTATGTACAATGCTACTAAGAGTAATAAATAATTTGTTCTTGATGTGGTGCAGTATGGTGTGGCGTGGTTAACCGCGGTTTTTTGGCTGTGCGGATATGATTTCTCGTATCAAACACTATAGTGTATATGATGCGGATATGGTGTTTGGTTTTCAACTATGGTGTGGTAATGATTCACAGTGCCATCCCTACTCTTGATACTTAATACTCAACATGCATGGGATCTAGTGGAACTTCCTTCCCATGTCTCTCATGTGGGATGTCGATCGTATTTACTGTCAAATGTCATCCAAATAGCACAGTTGAACGCCTCAAAGCTCGCTTTGTTGCGAAAGGCTACGTACAAACCTATGTAGTAGATTCTTTTGAGACTTTTTCTCAAGTCGGACGTCTTTATTAGTGTCCTTATTTTTGTTGTCAATAATCGTGGGCCCCTATTTCAATTGGACGTGAAAATGCTTTCTTGTACGACAATCTGTATGGGGTCTATGTGGACTAACCTCCTAGTTTTGTTGCTCAAGGGGAGTATTCCAAGGGTAGTTGGCTAAGAAAAGCAAACTATGGTCTAAAACATAGCCCACGAGCATGGTTTGATAAATTAAGTCAAACTCTTGCTAAATTTAACTTTAAATGCTCTCATTCTGACCATTTTGTGTTTGTAAAAAAAAATAATGTCGGGATAGTAATTCTGAAGCTCTAACTATACACATGGATGATATCATCCTCTCTAGTAGTGATCATTAGGGCATTCAAGCTACCAACGAATATATGAACAAACATTTCATCACTAAAGACCTAACTAAAGTGATATTTTCTTGGTATTGAAGTGGCACATTCTTCCTCTAGAGTTTGCCTATCCCAGCACAAATATATTCTTGATCTATTGTAAGTCGGTTAAGCACTCTTCTTGATTCCTGTTAATATAGTTGTTTTATATTCTTAGTATTTCATAATGTCATTTATCTTTACTACTGGACTATTATGTAAATTTCCCAGTTGAGTTATTATAAAAGGTGACGTAGCATATTGCTCCTCTCACACCAAGGAACGAGGTATCCGATTTCGATGTCGTTTCGACAGCATGGAAATTGATTTTGTTTTTTATTTTGACGAAAATTTCGATAGATGCAACCATGGTCGTTTCGACGCCAAAATGAATGAATTAATTTATGAAATTTTACAGGCATGATCTCTACACCTAAATGCATCGGAAAGATACACGTCCAAGGGTGGAGAGATACACGTTCAAGGGAGGATCTAGAGGGAAGTTGGGGGGCTCTACCCCCCCCTCCTCCCTCCAAAAATGATACAATGCACTTACATATATATAAACATACTAATAATATTTAGATATATACATGTTTTACAGTATCTTAATCAAAAAGAGTATCTAACTGAAGTGGTACTTTCCACCTTTAATTGTGTAGATGGTGCCAGTTTGAATCTTGTTGTGTGCATATTTTATTTTTTTCCCTTTTTGTAAACTCAACCCCTCTATTGTACATTTCTGGTTTTGCCGCTGCCTGCGTCGATTCATGATATATAATTGTCTCTTTGCAGAGTGACAGGGAGACAGATCATTGGAGGAATACTATGGGACAATTCAGTCTATTGCCCAAGAGCTGAATTTTTATCATCATGTTACTATTCAAGAGCAAATTAAAGATAGAGAAGACTCGGTTACAGCCAAATTCTTATCTGGGTTGAGTCCTTTCAGTTCTGGATGGAGTGTTATTTTGGCTGCTGATAAGCTTCCTAGCTTGGAGGAGGCCTACGCCAGGATTATGCAATCTAATTTTGAACCTGTGCAAACCACTGCGGCTCCTTCCTTTGGTGAGACTCACCAAAGGAAGAATATGATAGATTTATTCTGGCCACTGAACATTTGAACATGGGAGCATCTTCCTCAGCTCACTTGGCTTCTTCTACCGGTAATCCAGCTTCTTCTTTCCTTGCTTCCAGTACTTCTACTTCTTGGGTGGTTGATTCTGAAGCTTCTCAGCATATGACTGGTATGAGGAAACTGCTTCACTCCATTGACTCATATATCCCACATTAGTCTGTGACTTTAGCTGATGGATATGTGCGGAAAGTATTAGCCAGTGGATCTGTTTCTCTTACCCCTAAGATTGACCTTAGATCTATACATTATGTGCCTGAATTTCCACTCAATCTTCTCTTTGTTTCAAAATTAATCAATATCGCAAAATGTACAGCGATGTTCGGTCCTTGTTTTGTATTACAGGATTTCAAGAGTATGAGGACGATTGGTGGGGGGCCTAGGAAAGGTGATCTCTACCTCTTTCATGGTGCAAGTCTGCCTCGTCAAGTACATGCTACTCCGACTCCTGCTATCTTGTTGAGCGGTTTCCCCTTACTATGGCACTACAAATATGGCCATCCTTCTCTGAAGGGTCTGCGAAAGTTAGAACCAAATTTATCACAGGTGTCCTCGTTAGAGTCTCAATCCTGTCAGTTTGGGAAACATCATAGGATGTCTTACCCCATTCGTGTCAATAAGCGGGCTCCTCGTCCCTTTGTTTTAGTTCACAGTGATGAATGGGGTCCTGTAAAAGAAAGTACTTATAATCGTTTCCGATATGTTATTTCTTTTGTCGATGATTTTTCTTGTATGACATGGATCTATCTGTTGAAGAGTCCAGAGTCTGTGATGTCCATTGTCAAACATATCTATCAAGAAATACAGGTTCAATTTGATTGCAATATTAAAATTTTACAGTCTAATAATGCTTTGGAATATGTTCAACATGCTATGGCTGATTTTTGTAGTTCAGTTGGAATGGTACATCATACGCCCTGTCCTCATACCCCTCAACAGAATGAGTAGCTGAGAGGAAAAAAATCATCATCTTCTTGATATTGCCAGGATGATCATGTTCGAATCCAATGTTCCTAAGAGATTTTGGTTGGATGCTTTACTGACTGGCTGTTCTCCTATTAATAGGCAACCTTCTTCTATTCTTCAAGGAAGTATTCCTTTTTTGGTTTTACGTCATAATGATCAGCCTTTTCTTTTTCCTCTAGGGTGTTTGGTTGTACCTCTTTTGTTTACAATTTTGATCCTAAAGCTGACAAATTATCTTCCAGGTCTATTAAGACTCTTTTTTTGATATTCCAACACCAGTAAGAGTTACAAGTGTTATTGTCCCAGTCTTTGTCGCATGTTTATGTCTAGGGATGTTACTTTCTATGAGTCCACACCATATTTCTCTAGTGTTCCTAGTGCGAGGGAGCAATTGTGTGAACGTGAGGAAGTGCCACCATCACTAATCAGTGAGGGAGTGTTTCCACCACAATATTGTGAGAGAGTGCCACCTACCATTTCTAAGAAAGAGCAATGTGGAGATGTTCCTTTAATTCAACAATATTCTCAGGTGTATCACAAATGAAGCAGACCAGATCATGATGAGGTAGCGACTCCAATCAATGAGCCTCCCCCATCTTCCTCTACTCAAGAGAATCCTGAAGATCCATCTGATCACAATATTCCTCATTGTTGTCCGCAAAGGTATTCACACTTGTACTATTCAACATCTTATTGCTGGTTTTTGTTGTTTGTCCAATTTATCTAAGAAGGCTCGTTCTTTTGCTCTTGGAATTGATTTGTGATACTTCTGAAGAGCTATGTTGATGCTATGAAGGATGTTGGTTCGCTACATGTTATGGATTTTGATATGTCTGCACTTATTCAGAATGGAACATTGCATCTTACTGATTTACCTACAGATAAGAATGTTGTGGGCTGCATATGGGTATTCACTGTCAAACATAATCCAGATGGTTCTGTAGATAGATTGAAAGCTAGATTCGTGGAGAAAGGATTAACTCAGACATATGGTGTTGATTTCTTTAAAACCTTCTCACCGTGGCTCGTCTTAATTTTGTGAGGATTCTTATCTCTCTGGCTACCACCTTTGGCTGGCAACTTTTTCAACTCGATGTCAAAAATGTCTTCCTACATGGAGATCTACATGAAGAAGTATACATGGAGCAACCTCCTGGTTTTGTTTCTCAGAGGGAGTGTCAGAATGTGTGTAGGTTGAAGAAAGCCATTTATGGGTTGAAGCATTCTCCTTGAGCTTGGTTTGACAAGTTCAGTGTTATTGTTTTACAAATGGGCTTCTCACATTCTGTGACTGATCATTCCTTATCCTATTATAGTTCTGCTGTTGGATCTGTTATTATTGCAGTATATGATGATGATATTATTATCACTGGTAGTGATTTTATAGGCATATCCAATGTGAATGATGGATTGCAAAAGCATTTTCATACGAAAGATCTGGGGAAATTGAGACATTTTCTAGGCATTGAAGTAATTCGCTCTCATATAGGTACTAATTTGTCTCAAAAAAATGCATTGGATCTACTTCATGGACAGGATGAGTGCATCCAAGTCTGTGTCTACTCCTATGGACTATCATATAAAGAAAAATGTTGACGGCACTAGTTATTCTGATCCAGGGTATTATAGGAAGATTGTTGGTCAGGTGATATATTTGACAGTGACTCGTCCTGACATTTCATTTGCAGGAGGAGTGGTGAGTCAGCATATGAACTCACCAAAGCACTCACATTGGATAGCAGTCTATCGCATTCTGAGGTATCTAAAAGGAGATCCTGGAAAAGGAATCACATACTATAGACCTAAAACTGCTCCATCCATTCTGATTTTTACTAACAATACAGATGCAGATTGGACTGGTAATCTGAATGGCATGAGGTCTACATCTGGGAATTGTACTTTTCTAGGAAATCATATTATCACCTGGAAGAGCAAGAAGCAAAATGTTGTGGCTCGTTCTAGCACGGAATTTGAGTACAGAGCAATGGCTCATGCTTGTTGTGAGTTACAGTGGGTCCAATCCGTGCTTTTTGAATTGCAAACTTCTGTGATATCTCCTGTAGAGCTCAGACGTGATAATCAAGCAGCTATCTATATTGCCAAAAATCCAGTTTTCCATGAACGCACTAAACATATAGAAGTTGATTGTCATTTTATCAGAGATCAAATCAAGAATGGGAAAGTGGTGACTCATGTCAGATTTGAAGACCAATTTGCTGATGTTCTTACAAAGCCATTGGGTCCAACAATGTTTCAGAGTCTTAGTTGCAAGTTGGGCATACATGATGTGTACACTCCAACTTGAGGGAGTGTAATGTAGTTGTTTTATATTCATAGCATTTCATAATGCCATTTATCTTTATTGTTGGAATCTTATGTAAATTTCCCAGTCGAGTTATTATAAAAGGAGAGGTAGCATATTGCTCCTCTCACACGTTGCATAGAAGCACCCTAATTCTTTGTTCGCAATACCAACACAAATTCGGATGATGACTCTTCTCCGCCATATGTTGATAGCAAACAATATAGAAAACTAGTTGGTAAACTCATCTACTTAACTTTCAGAAGAGTTGATATCACATCTGCAGTTGGACTTGTCAATAGGTATCTAAACAAGCCTCAAAAATGTCAATGGGATGTTGTCTACCTTATTCACAAATCCTTAAAAGGCTCTCCTGGAAAAGGTTTTCTATACAGGCCAAATGGGCAACGCAAGATTACTAGGTATTCTGATTCTGACATGTTGACAGCAAATCTGATCGCAAATATACCTCAGGTTACTACACCTTTGTAGGCGGTAATCTTGTTACCTGGAGAAGTAAATTTTTTTGTTCTCGTAAGATCTAGTGCAAAAGCCAGGTATCGAGCTATTGCTCGTACTACTTGTGAATTAATGTAGATTTAAGTTTTGCCAAAAGAATTTGGCATCAGCGATTCTAAACTTCTCCCTATGTATTATGATAACAAAGCTCCAATCTTCATTGCAAGCAATCACACATTCTATGTACTTACCAACCATATTGAAGTTGAATGCCACTTTGTCAGAGAGTCTATTACGTCCATACGCATATCCACTTTGTCAGAGAGTCTATTACTTCCATACACATGTGAGGCTATTTTGGGATTTGCTCCTAGGTCCAATTAGTGGATCCCTAGCTAGCACCCCATCTCCCCACACATATAGCCCTTTTTCTACTCCTGGGTGTGAGATCTAAGTAGCTAGGGTGAGATTGTTTAGTGTAATTGCATACGAGTTTACTAAAAGCTAGATGGGGAGTAATGTGGGGTGAAATACCCTCACCTCTACCCCTCATTCCTACCTTTGGCTCCCAATTACCCTAATCCATCTCACTCTAGAAACCTAGATTAGCCAAATCCAACTAAAATCCCACCTAACCTTGGGCAAATTGAGCCTGTAAGGCTAGATAGGGGGTGCAAGGGTTTAGTTTCCCTTCCCACACATTATTCTATCCATGGCCACCCAATAGTCTAGGGTGATTTTGTTCCTTTTGACTAGTTGTTTGGTTTGACAACCTCGAATGATTGATTAGGCTTGCATGATATGTTCCCCCAACTAATATCTCAGTAACATTGCCCAAATGGCCCACCTCTCATTAATATTGCTTGAAACACATCTTGTTCTCTTAGGCTTCGATTGGTTCGCCGTAACTGATCCGGAAAACTTATGAACTGGAGTTCCTTAAGCAACTTTCCTTGATTGGTTTAAAGTAAGTGTTGGAACTTGAGTTTTGTGACTTCCGGTGAGTTACAGACTTACATACAAAATAGAGTTCTTGAGTTCCCTCTTAAAAAGAGCGGAAAACGAGTTCTGGAACTACTAACAATATTTCCTATGCAATTATATTTTTCATTTTTCGTAAATGACAGATGTAAATATTTTAGACTAGAAATGTTAGGATATGGTTTACTGCCAAAACAATAACATAATATGAAAAAAATTATACACTATAATCACGTTATGTAAAATATTTTGCACTCTAACCACCGTTATCAGTGTGATTTCTAAAATAAAAAAAAATATTTAAACACTGAAAAAGTAATCACATTGCACCATGTGACAAAAATTATGTAACATATTTTTATTCTCCTTGTCTAAGCAATGTGATGTAAAAAATGATAATTAACTACAACCGTGCGCAAAGAATATACCGAAAATTTTAATATGGTACATTTTTAAACAATGATGAACCAAAACTTATATTTACATTCACATAAAATGTAGATGTACATAAAAAGTGAAATAAAAATATTGTGATGTGATTTCAAAAACTATATTTTTGTTTAAATTATAATTATACAACATTAAGTATTTTTTAATGGAGTGACATATGTACCATGACCAATTGAAGTTATTATGGTTAAAAAATATTATGGTTATTCACGGATATGATTCTTTCTTCATGTCTTTACCGTCCTTACTTATTATATATTACAAAAAAAATCAACAACATTTTTCAAATATGTTCGTATTTAAACTTCACATGGAAGTGAGTGGAACTTAAGTTTCGGAAACTGAACTAGATTTTCTGTAAAATGAGTTCCACATAACTCATGACTTACACCAAACCAATTGGAGCCTTAGCTTGTTAATGCTAGTTTAGTTAATTGCCTTTATTGCTTCTTAGTCAATTGCTTAGTTCTTGATAGATAGATCTTGTTTGAGTCGTTAGTGCTCTTTTGAGCTTGCTAGTGTTAATCTTGTTAGTCTGTGATAACCTAGGTCATTAATTGCTCTAGTGCTTAACTTGCTATATTAGTGTAACTTAGTTATAGTCCCTTGTTCTTGCTTAGTTAATTGCCTTGTCTTGCTAGTTAGACCTAACTTGTTTAGGGTAACTTAGGGTTTCTGATGATCTAGTTTTTCTTCCTTGCCTTTAATTGCTTGAACCATTAGAATAATCAATCAAAACCACCAACAAATCCTAAAAACTCTACACTCCACTTTAGGAACATAGCTCACACTAACCTAGCTCTAGTGCCCCCTCTCTCCCTGTGGATCGACCCTTCTCTTGCCACTTGCCTATACTATAGCACGACCCCGTGTGCTTGAGGGTGAAGTGTGAATAGTCTAAGTGAGTGTGTTAGACTAGGCATCTTTATAAATTTGAAAGATCCCCGTGTGTTTGCCCTAGCCCTAGGTTGCATCTAGTCACCATTTAGTCGATTAGTGTGTGACCTTAGAAAAATATGCACCACTATGTCTTTCTTTGATGCTTTGACGGCAGAGGAACTTGCAAGGATGAAGGCGGTGGTGTCGTCGGCGATGCTTGATGATGGTCGGGGTGCACAACGCCTGCACATGACCGGGAAGACAACCTCGGGGAAGAGACAATGTGACTTGAGGGTGAGGACTATGAATCAAGGAAGCGTAGATGAAATAAAGATGATGGCCAGGAAGGATAGCGTCGGTGTATAGATGAGGATCTCTATGAGAGAAGAAGAGAAACAACCACAGAGGCTAGGAGGATGCCTGGCGGGCGGCCGACCTAAGCTATGGAGAGACGATGACCAACCTAAGCTATGGAGAGACGACGGCCGCCCGCAGGTGGGGGCTCACTCTCTTTTGTCTCTAGGATTAAGGTAAGATATTTGATACCATGTTGAAAAGTGTAAGGGAAAATTCACTTGTGTTGTTCTATTAGATGGCACACCCATGTCCTATATATAGGAGAAAGGGGGAAACAATACAGAATTGGGACTCAAGTAAAGTTATATGTGTCGAGACACTTAAGCCCATTAACTACTTAACCTATTAACTAAATAGGGCTATAATACTTTCTGACAATATTTTTGCATGAGAGCGCTAAAAACGGAGAATAGATTGTCACTTTAACAAGGAGCTAAGAGGACTGAGTTATAAATATATGCATGAAGTCTATGAATGGTCGTCGAGTTGGATTCCTATGTAACTTGATAGGGAGTGTTAAAACTATGCAACTGAATATATGCAATAATGTATAAGCCTAAGAGTTTTAAAGTAAAATTCAAAATATTGAGATCGACAGATGGCTATTTAACCTATTTTATTCTCCCTTGATCCTATGTAACCTTAAGCTTTGCTTTGATTATGTCAAGTTGAGTCTTAATTGTCTCTACAATGCCACTAATGAAGCTATGACTACTATAACTTTGAACCTAATTGGACCAGTGGACTAAGAACTAAAAGTCTTGGGTTTCAAACCATTGATCAAAAAAAATTCTTCTGTGCATGCTAAAGATCCGAAACGAATTCACATAGTAAACTAAAACGGGAGTGTAGAATATAAAACCCATTGACAGTACTTGTTTTAGTTGCCAAAATCAAATGCTGGGATAATATTTGTTAGGCATAAATAACACAAATATACACATGGGAATCATATAATATTATGTAGCGATAATCCAAAAAAACAGAATAGTATAAACCCCTTTATTTGTTTCCCGAGATATGATTACTAGTAGTTTACATCAACGAAGACAAACTACTGATTTGAGGAATTTTAACTACTACTCTATCCGTACTAGTAATCCACATTTAAGTTTTATTGCATCCTTCATGGTATCTAGTAAGAGAAATCTGCCAACTTATAGCAGGCACTGGAAAGTATTATAATCCAAGACAACAAACTGCACCTAGAACTACATGCATCACTTGTATAATTACCAAGAAAGTACAAGGGGAAAAACAAACATAAATATCTCTATATTTTGGAGATCAAGGATCTAAATAATCAAAAAGGAAAATTACCTTGTTTTGGCAAGTGAACGGAGTCCATATGGTGTCCATAAGGTTGATCTGTTGGAAATAAGTTGAAGGTGCCTCTCAAATATCCACGAGTCCTGGGATATTATAGCAGAAAAAGAAAGTTGTTTCTGAAAGGTGTATATGTAGTTTAAGAATTTGGAAATGTACAAGAAAGACATTCCTAATGCAGAAAAAAAATTGACAAACCATAAAAAACATGAGATGCACTTTGAAGTTAAATATTTTTTAGCCTTGTAACTCACATGTGGAATTATTCCCATTATGAATGGGAAAAGGCTGACATAGCCAAAATGTGGCACAAGTGAAGGTCGGGGGCTTTCCATCACCTCCCTTGCTAATTCTCGTCTTACAACCTCTGTGTTTCTTACTTCAAACCATCTCAACCGCACCTGAAAAGCTTGAAAGCGGCATTAAACATGGAAATACTAAGAATCTAAAGCAAACTGTATCACAATTAGAGGAACTGTGACTTTTAATCTTCTTCGTTATAAGGAAAGTTATTAGTGCACCAAAAACTGTGCCCTCAGAGATCGTGTTATACAGTTAGAGAGCAAGTGAGATTCACAGAAAAATGGAACTTTCTTCAACATTCGCGACAAATCTGATAAACTAAACAAAATTGTCAGGCTAAAGATTGAAGGATAACAAGAAAACTATTACAGCAGGTGTGAGAAATGGTTACTTCTGGAAGCACATCTAAACATACCAAAAGTAGTACCATACCTTCTCTGTATGATTCCCAAAATCAAAATATGCTCCGTAGGTATTGTCTAGATGCATCTGCCAATGAAAAGATAATAGACGTCAAATGGTTATCAAATAAAAAATACTTTAACAGACAATTTCACCTATTTGAATGGTGTAAACAGTGAATGGATTGTAGTTAATCAGGCAAACTAGATTGATGACGATGAATCATAAAGTTTCCGTTGAAAATTTACAGGGATGATTAGAGGCTACAAATTCGAGAGTGCATATGGACAATATAAAGCATCATCCTCCCGTAGAAGCCGAATAGGAGACATGAGAAATTAGTTTTAGTCCTCTAACACTCCACAACCTTTCATCACAGTGCCCAATGCTGCCTCCTTAGCCCAAGACAATAGAGTGATCTCTTTTGTGGTTCATCTTCCATCTCACTCAACTGTAGCCTCTTGTCATCTTCATATTCTCTTATATCACCTCGTGAGATCTCTGATTCTTCCATCCCTTCTACAAAGTGGTGGTCACGGCACATAACAAGCACTTCATGCACAACAGAGTACTCTTATCCCACTCCTGTTGCTAGTCCATTATGGGTCAATGGCAACAGGCAATGAGGCCAGTCAGAAAGGAAGCCCTCAGCCTCAGCGAAAGATTGATGATGACTTATGTTGTAGTGCTCACAAGACTGGTGTTTATGATAATCATCATCATCATCATCATCTAAGCCTCAGTCCCAACTATGTTGGGGTCGGCTACATGGATCCTTCATTTCCATTCAGCTCCACCATGGGCCATATTCTGGTTGAGATGTAGAGATTCAAAATCTCTCTTTATAAGCTCATCCCATGTTAATTTAGGTCTTTCTCTTCTACTATTTTATTGTGCTTGACTCAATAGCATAGCTTCGTATAGGCGCATTTGTCGGTCTACGTTGCACATGTCCATACCATCTGAGTCGGCCCTCGCGCAACTTGTCCTCAATTCTCGACACCCCCACTTTATTCCTGATATAATCATTTCTCAAACGATCTTTTCTTGTCTTCCCACACATTCATCTCAGCATACGCATATCAGCCACGTTCATCTTGTTGAGACCTTGTTTCTTCACCGCCAACATTCACTCCCATAGAACATGGTTGGCCGTATAGTTGTTCTATAAAATTTACTTTTTAACCTGAGAGGGATCTTACAATCACATAAAACTCCAGTTGCACTCCTCCATTTCAACCATCCTGCAGTGATCATGTGACAAACATCATTTTGGACATCCCCATCTATTTGAATAATAGAACCCAAGTAACGAAATTTATCACATTTTGGTATATCTACTCCGTCCAACTTGGCTCCATCATTCACACTGCGGGATTGGCTGAAATTGCAATGCATATACTTAGTTTTGCTCCTGCTAATCATCAATCCATTTGATTCCAATGCCTCTCTCCACCGTTCAACTTTATCATTTAATCCATCTTTAGTTTCGTCAATCAAAACAATATCATCAGCAAATAACATACACCAAGGAATATGATCTTGAACATTCTTTGTCAGCTCATCCATAACAAGAACGAACAGATATGGGCTGAGTGTGGATCCTAGGTGTACCCCAACTGTGATGGGAAAAGTTGGTGTCTCTCCTCCAGGAGTCTTCACACTTGCAGTAGAGCTATCATACATGTCTTTGATCAAGTCAATGTATTGGATTGGCACACCCTTTTTCTTCAAAACCATCCACAACACTTCTCTGGGTACTCGATCATAAGCCTTTTCCAAATCTATAAACACCATATGAAGATCTCTTTTGCTTTCTCTATACTTCTCCATAAGCCTCCTTATCAGAAAAATAGCATCTGTTGTTGATATTCCAGGCATGAAACCAAATTGGTTTTTTGAAATCTACGCTATAGATCTTAGCCTCTGCTCAATAATCCTCTCCCAAAGCTTCATTGTGTGACTCATCACTGTAGTTTGTGCATCTCTAAACATCACCTTTGTTCTTGTAGATGGGGACTATAGTACTATTTCTCCACTCATCTGGCATCTTCTTGGTCTTCATGATCTTGTTAAAGAGCTTTGTTAACCACATAACTCCTTCATCCCCCATACTATTCCATTCATCAATGGGAATACCGTCCGGTCTGCATGCCTTTCTCATTTTCATCTTCTTTAAAGCATTCGTGTCCTCAAATGATGAAACTCGTCGTGTGTAAATGATATCTCTTGTATTGATGTCAGACGAGTCTCTAACATTATTTGCAGTATCTCCATTGAATATACTGGTGTCTACGATAATCACTCTTCAAATTTAGATTTTGGATATACTAGTCTCTGATGTTAGTGTCCGGGAGTGGGGGTGGGGGTGGGGAGGTCTTATCATATAATTGCAGATAAGGGGCAGTTTATCTTGTCATTGAATATGTCAAAATATATGTCTCAGTGAAAGGTTGATGATGACTTATGTCATAGTGCATACAAGACTAGTGTATTTGATAAGTACTCTTTAAAACTAGATTTTCGATATAAATAGGTCGTAGATATTTATGTCGGTGGGTGGTGCCTTATCATATGACTGCAAACAAAATCACCAAAAAGACAGTTTATCTTGTCAGTGAATATGGAAGTAGGTATGAATATGTCAAAATAAACAGGCATAAGATGCCCCAGAACCATGAAGCTCCATGTGGATACGTGGAGTATTTTTTAAGACTTGTCTTTTGGAGGGGACCCTCTGATATATGGGCAGGTATGGAATAAAGCAAGAGCAACCACCAAACTAACCAGGAGACATTAGAATAACATTGAATGTGTGGGTTAGGAAAATGTTCAACCAATACTTATATAGCTTCTAGACTCAGTTCTTGTTTTAGTTTTTATAGGCTCTTTAATTACCAACTTTTGAGTTACCATTGATGCAAAACACAATTTCTTTAGATGAAAATCTATCGTTTCTTTTTTACCGTAAATGTTGAAAGATTGATCAATGTTTCTTCTGGATTAGTCCATTTCTTCCATCAAAGCACACAGGGCATGCCAGAACTTAGCTATCACCTATCACGTGTTTATTATTTCCAATGGAGTTTTTTATTTTTAATCATTAGGGTCAATTTTGGCATACAAGGTTTGACCACTCAGCCAGACCGCATATAGGGAAATGGCGCACTAAGCGGCCATCCACTGATTAAGCAGTCACTTACCCATTTATGTGGCCACATAGACCCTGCTTTTTGTTTGGTAGGAGGATGAAGACGAAGGGGGTGGGGGGAAGAAGTATGCATGTTGTTGTCGGCTTTAGTGAAGGTGGTGACAGATTTTAGCGTTGTTGGCCACGACAGTCACAGCTCAGTTGGTGATCATGGCATTAGCGAAGATTGCACCTTGTCACAATGGTGCGGCAACAGTTGTTGTTCTCACTTGTGGCCATGACCTCAGAGGCTACTAGTTTTGATCTTGGCAGTTGTTGGTGTTGATCATAGCTGAGGTGAGTTGTTTTTCAAGGAGGTCGTTGCTTCTCTATATCTTGCTTGTTCCCTTGACCATACGTCTAGCTTGAGGGGAGTCAAGGGGGAAGTTGAGAATAGGGAAACTAGGTCGTCGTGTAGGCACCTAGTTTGGCTGAGGATACTTTAATTTTTTGCCTTCTTTCATGGCTAAGACATAGGTAATGAGTTACTAGGTCCATTAGACTCTAACCTTCTTTTATACAACATTTATATCAAAAATTATAAAATAAACATTTGATTATAATATAATAAAATAATTTAAGTTGTATATCGAAGAAATATATAATTAATTATAAAAAAAACTGCATAGACTCTCGCATACCGCATATACGCTATTTGGTACCCGTCATCCATACACTGTATAGCACTTTTTAGAACCATGATTAGGATCAAAAGTTCAAACTCAACTAGAAAAAGTAAATGTTTAAGTTCTTCGACCAGACACCACAGAAAATCTAGAACAGGCACAAGTGTGGTTTAGTTCATGGAATCCACCTTGAAGGAATGGCAATAGCTTCGGACTTGTAGCCTTGTCAAGTGGCTTCGAATCTTTAAAACACAAAACGAAACTCAACTCCAAAGGGTTCATAAGTATGAAAATTGAAAGAAATAATACAATTTCCATAAATTATTTATGCTATAGGAGCCATTGGATAAACTTTCTCAATGGTTGTCTGACGGTGCAAGTCGTAAAAATAGTGTGGAAGGATTTGGGTCAAAGCGATACCCGGTTAGAGCGGGCTTTCTTTATTATATACAGGAAGACGATTTACATAATAGACCCAACAGGAAAAGGAAATGGTAAAGAGATACATAAGTAGGAAAACTATTTTCTAAGACTCCCTCACAAGCTAGAGCCTGGAGCATACACATCACGCATGCCCAGCTAGGAAGTCATATGCTTGAAAGCTAAAGATGAAAGTGGCTTAGTGAAGATAGTTGCCACTTGTTGACCAGTCCAAACATGAGGAGTCTGAATCTTCTTGGAGAGCACTAAATCACGAACAAAGTGGCAGTCCACTTCTATATGCTTGGTCCTCTCATAGTCTCATGAAACACCGGATTGCTAGCAATATGAATGGCTATCTGGTTATCACACATGAGGGAAATAGGTGTATCAACAGACACTCCCATTTCTAACAAAACAGACACAACCCACTGTAGCTCACAAGCATGTGCCATGGCTCGGTATTCGGCTTTTGTGCTCAATCATGCTACCACATTTTGTTTCTTGCTCCTCCAAGTCACCAAATTTGAGCCAAGAAACACACAATAGCCAGAAGTACAACGTCTATCTCCCAACATCGCCTGCCCAATCAGCATCAGTGAACCCAGTGTGTTTCAAGGATGTATGTGCGAGATTTTACCCTGTAAAGTAAGGCCCTTCCCTGGAGATCCTTTAATATAACAAAGAATATGGGTGACTGTCATCCAATGTGACATCTTAGGCACACTCATGAACTGGCTAACAACAACAACAAAATAAGAAATATCATGACGAGTAACTGTCAAGTAAATCAGTTTCCCTACAATCCTTCTATACTTTGCTCGATCAGAAAACTCACTGTCATCAGAAATAGAAGTTTTGGCATGATAATCCATAGGCGCAGAGACAGGTTAGCATTGTGCCTTGCATGTCTTTGCAAGAAGGTCAAGGATATACTTCTACTGAGAAAGGTATGTGCCCTTCTTGGAGCGTAGAACTTCTATGCCAAGGAAATAGCAAAGATGACCCAGATCTTTCGTCTGAAATTGTGTTAGCACCCATTTCTTGAGTTGTAGAATGCTAATAGAGTTATCAATGGTGATGACAATATCATCTATATAAACAGCTAGAACAATAGTGCCACTTCAAGACTTATGCACAAAGAGTGAATGATCAGTAGAAGATTGGGTGAACCCAAACTGTATAAGTTGCAGCACTGAATTTATCAAACCATGCCCGAGGTGACTGCTTTAGACCATACAAGGATTTCTTTAACTTGCACACCTTCTGACACTCCCCCTGAGTAACATACCCAGGAGGTTGCTCCATGTACACCTCCTCAAGTAGATCACCATGAAGAAAAGCATTCTTGACATCTAGCTGAAGAAGAGGCCAGTAAAAATGAGTAGCAATAGAAATAAGAATGTGCACAGAATTAAGTTGAGCCACTGGAGAAAAGGTCTCAAAAAAGTCAACACCATGTGTTTGAGTGTACCCCTTCGCCACTAGACTCGCCTTCAAGTGATCAATAGATCCATCGGGTTTCTATTTCACAGTATAAACCCAGCGGCAGACTACAACAGACTTGCTAGGAGGAAGATCCACCAAGTCCCAGGTAGAGTTCTCATGAAGTGCTTCCATCTCATTGTCCATAGCTTGGATCCAACCATCATGTCGGGCTTATAAGAACGAGGAACATTCGTAGAGCACAGTTGAAGAGCAAACATGCGGGTTGTGGTTGACAAATGAGACAAGCAACAAACATTCGCCAAAGGATGACGGATAGTGCAAGACCAGACACCGTTTCGAGCTGCAACCAAGGAACAAGGTGACCGATACTTGTGCCATTTTGACAGCTTGGAAATAGGTATTTACCGGTATACCGACGAAATACCAACAAATGCAATCGTGGTCGTTTCGACGCCAGAATGAACGAATTAATTCATAAAACTTTACAAGTGTAATCTCTACACCTAAATGCAACGGTTTATGCAATAAAACTCTATATTGGGTGTGTAGGGGGAGGGGGTCCATCATGTGGGAGGTAAGTAATCTATCTTGTTTCGTTGGGATTTCGATGAAGGATTTCGATGACAAAATGTAGGAATTAAGATATGAAATTTTACTAGCACAAACCACAAACTTAAATACACAATTTGGCAACAGTATACAATTTACAACATACGAATAACACATTTACTTACAACTCAGATCAGTTGTATGTTGAGTGGCACACTGATTCTCCATACAATAATGAGTTGATATTATTGAGATATGGCGGCCATGAGATGTGCATCCTATAAAGGCGGTTGTATCACATGCTCCTCATACACATCATTATTGGCAAATTGTATGAAGTTCCGTGTTGATCATTCATGTGCAGTATTGTATAAGTGTATATTACTCCTTTGTATTATATTCACATTGTTCTTTAGTAAAACATCTTCCACTAAACATAAATAAGTAACTAATTATATCAATATTAATTGTAATATAAAAAAATGAGTCATCAAGGAGACTTCCTCTCCCTGGCCCCTCATTAACCTATGGAGGCCCGACACAGTATGGTAAACCAAGTGTGCAACTCATCGGTTCCGACGCAAACCATGTCAGACATAAATCCCAATTTATTCGTCCTCGTAAGGATTCGAACCTGGGACCTCTGCCTGCATTCACGGTCCGATCACCAATATAATTGTAATATGCTTAGAAAAATTGTATAATAATAGTAATTAATAGTGTTGTGAGTAGTAGGTAAATCTAGGGATAATATTGTATATCTACATAATAAACTTATAGATGTATGTATAGTTCGCGTAAACATATAATAATTGGAGTAATACTAGGCTTTGGCAGTAAAAAAAAATTAGGTGAACGTGGAAGAAAAAAGTAGGAAAAAGAGATGGATAGGTTGCTAATGGCAGAAATGAAAGAGATTAGTTAGAATTATCTTGATTTGGGTTGGTATAAGCTCCAATCGACAAAAATCATCGAAATGTACCTTCTTTTCTCCTCCCAATAAGTAACAACAATCATTCTCCCAAAGCTTGAATTAATTCATTAGTATGCATTTTATCACTTGTAGGCTCCATGATGGTTGCTATCCTCCTTGTTGATTATACCTATCAGCATATTGCCACCAGTTTATTTTGTTTTATACAAGCATAGATGTGTCTCACTGTTGATCTCTATAAGCCTACAAGTGATAAAATGCATACTAATGATTTAATTCAAGCTTTGTTCTTGGTTGTGTGCTTTTGTAGCGAGAGCCTATAGGAGGCAACCATGTAGTTAGAGGTGTGATTGATAATGGCATACATACAACATATCTCGATAGTCATGCTAATTTTGTGCACTATCAACATAATTCATGTAACCTCAAAAAGAAAGTTAGTGGGTCTTCATAGCCATAGATATCACTTTCACACCCATTTTTAAATATCACCTTTTTAGATCTTTATCGAAGTGAGAGAAATAGGAGAGAGGTAGAATTATGCTAGGAAGACATGAAACATAACCCCTAATAAGCCCAAGGAATCATATAGTAAAATATGTAGACATCGTACCCCATTTCTCGAAATAATACATGTACTTCTCGAAATTTCGACAAAATGTGGATGAAAAAGGCCCTTTTTCATCAAAATTTACCCAATTTTGTTAAAATTCGAAATAATTGTCGAAATTTAATTTTTTTCTGGAGAAATTCCCTACATACAAACATGTAAGGCCATTTCTATGTCTGATGGCTGGCGACATCGAAATAATTAGCGAAATTTTGAACATGTTTGTAAGAGAGCTAGTCCTATATGTATATCTTGGGAGAATCTTACTTCCTCCACCTCCCAATCTCTCTTTCTACCATTAGGATGAAGGTTCTCTCTCTTGGCTAGGAGACGTGCAGAAGAAGAGAAGGAGTCCCTTGGTGAAAGCTTCTCCTTGGCGAAAGTGAAGCCAAAGGCGGAAGATACAAGCCAAGAGTGAATAATTCCTCAAGGAGGAAGACTTGTTGCAAGAGTGGGTAAGTCTTTGGTAAACGGAATACTCGTTGCAAGAGTAGGTAAGTCCTCGGTGAGGTAGAAAACTCTTGGTCATGGATAGGTAAGTCCTTTGGTAGGCTATTAGCTCCCTTGTCCTCAAAGGGAAGGTTGTGTATCCTTGTCTCGGAAAAAGAAGGGCATATGTTGTAACTCTTGTAATGGAATATAAGGAGTGAGACATGGTTGAAAAAGCCTAGAGGTTGACCTCTCTAAGTAGTGGATGTACACTCTCCTAGTTTGAAGTTTGGAACCACCATACATAGCTTGTTCTTGATCTTATTCAATCTCTCTCATCCTTGATATGTATGTTTAGTTGCACTTGTTAGAATATAGCCTATTTAGTTAATAGGTCATTATCAATTGTCTACATGGGCATGTTGCCCATGGTAAGGAGCAAGGTGACTGATACAGACACTGTTTCGACAGCTTGGAAATAGGTATTTGTCGGTATACCGATGGAAATACCGACAGACGCAATCCTGGCCATTTCGACGCCAAAATGTTCGAATTAATTCATGAAACTTTACAGGTGTAATCTCTACACCTAAATGCAGTGTTTTATGCAATAAAATTCTATATTGGGTGTGTAGGGGGGGTCCATCATCTGGGAGGTAAGGAATTTGTCATGTTTCGTTGGGATTTCGATGAAGGATTTCAATGACAAAATGTAGGAATTAAGATATGAAATTTTACTAGCACAAACCACAAACTTAAATACATAGAATTATGCAATAATATACAATTTACAACATACGAATAACACATTTACTTACAACTCACATCAGTTGTATGTTGAGTGGCATGCTGGTTCTCTATACAGTAATGAGTTGATATTACTAAGATATTGCAGCCATACATGTGCATCCTATATTGGTGGTTGTATATAGTCACATGCTCCTCACACACATCATTATTGGCAAATTGTATGAAATTCGGTGTTGCTCATTCATGTGCAATACTGTATGTGTATATTACTCCTTTGTATTATATTCACATTACTCTTTAGTAAAACATCTTCCCCTAAACATAAATAACTAACTAATTATATTAATACTAATTGTCATATGCTTAGATAAATTGTATGATAATAGTAATTAATAGTGTTGAGAGTAGGTAGATCTAGTGATAATAATGAATATCTACATAATATACTTATAGATGTATGTATAGTTCGCGTAAACATATAAAAATTGGAGTAATACTAGGCTTTAGCGGTAAAAAACACTTTTTTAGACGAAAGTGGAAGAAAAGAGTAGGAAAAAGAGATGCAGAGGTTGCTAATGGTAGAAATGAAAGAGATTAGTTAGAATTACCTTGATTTGGGTTGGTATTAGCTTCAATCAACAAAAATCATCCAAATGTACCTTCTTTTCTCCTCCCAACAAGTAACAACAGTCATTCTCGCAAAAAAGGGTATACCCGTTGGTATACCGCCAGTTTCGGTCGGTACAGTGAAGTTAGTAGTGCATTTTGCACCGAAACCATCGAAACATGGCGGTATTGGCGGTATACGTGTTGGTATTATTGATATTTGCGATCCTACCAGTACGCACACATGTTTCTGTGTCAGTACCCATCGGTATCGGTATTTCGGTCAAAATATCGCCGATACCGGCAAAACTCCATTCCTTGGCCCATGGCCCATTAGGGTTAGTCTGCTTCCTCTGTGCTTCCTTGTAATAGCCTCCTCTTCTATATGTAGGATAGGGGTGTACATTTCAATAGAACAACACAACATTATCCTAAGGGCCTACAAATGTCAATTTCGGGTCAACAAAAGATTTCTTTATTTTCTCTATCCGGATCTTAATTGGGTTATTTTTGCATTTGATTCTGGTTATCAATTTTCATGCCGAGAAACCATTCCGACAGTTCCACTTCCTCCCCTACCGAGCAAAATTCCAGTAGTGTATCCGGATCTTAATCGGGTTATTTTTGCATTCGATTCCGATTATCGGTTCTCATGCCGAAAAAGCATTCTGGCAGTTCCACTTCCTCCCCTACCGAGCAAAATTCCAGTAGTGTATCTCCTCTTTCTACCGATGTTTCTATTCTGGTAGTGTTTTCATTGTTCTTCTCTCCATACTACACCTCTCATTTGACCTTTTCCTTTCCTACCTTCCCACCCATCATGTGAGCGCCTTTCCACGTGCGGGAGGGGGGTCATATTTCCCTTTTCCCACACCATCTACTCACACCATGGAAAGAGATATCGACGATACCGTCGGTATACCGACCGGTATACCGATATCAACGACATCGGTCATCGGTTCACACAAACTTGTCGTTGGGATTGCAAATATCGGTAAACCGATGATATACCGCCAAATATCGCCAAATATCGACGAATTTTACTGGTATACCGACAGATATACCGATTTTTGCGTGCTTAAGTCTGTTTCTGTTGTTTGAGAGGAGGAAATGGTGGAGCAAAGGGATCTCGACAACTAGGGCTCAGATAAGTCTAATCTAAGGTGTTCCTTTATGTTTTCTACCATTTCTCTCATTTACACGTCATCTATCTCAATTAAAATGTAAATTCGTCCCAAAATGCCTTAAATTGGCAAAGATCTCGCCATCTGCTTTTTTATGTCTTCCTAATTGTATGTGTTTGTAGATGTACAACACTTTGTCATAATCTACATAATAATCATAGTAATATACCTAAATAATCCACGAAATATAAGTATAACTTGCTATCATTTTTAGTCGTAAGCTAATAAGTATACATATGTTCTTCTAACTAGTATTTTTATCATACAAAGGAAGAAAATGTACTAGTTCGCAACACAACAAACAAATATTGTAAAAAAAACATAGATTTTGTAACTTTCTAGTCTTATATTTGATTATACATGGCACTTGCTACATATATCCCACAACATGGACATGGTTGACATGGTAACTAGACTTTTAAATTATCGCATCCCCACGACATGCATATGGTGGGCATGGTAATAATGGCTTTTATACTTATCCCGCTATTGTGCATAATCCATGGAGAAACTCACTACTGCATATCAAGATCATGTGCTACAAACAACAACAGAGAAAAGGTGTCACAACAGTGATGGTGCCTAACTTCCTTGACAGTCATTAAGTTAATTGTCAAAGTCACACATTGAAGAAGAGCAATAGAAAGCCCTGGTGTATATTTTCTTTTAGAATCTGATATGATGCATATGGAGACATAGTACTGTAAAATTCTAAAACATATCGTGTTTAATTACATAATACAAACGAGTATTATACACTTATATAGTATTGTACATGACGTGTATGAGCAACACGTAAGACATAACTTGATACCACCAACCTTACATAATGTACATGTCATGGGAGCAATATGTCAACCATATCAACTCAATATTGTATGGAGAATCAATGTGTAACTCGACATACAACTGATATGAGTTAGTAAGTTACTATGCTATTTATGTGTTGTAAATTGGATATTATTGCATAAGTGTGTGTATTTATGTTTATGGATTGTGCTAGTAAAATTTCAAATCTTAATTCCAGTATTTTGTCATCGAAATCCCTCATCGAAATCTGCAGAAAACAGGATAGGTTCCCTACCTCCCACATGATGAACCCCCCCCCAACATACCCAATATAGAATTTTATTGCATAAAACGTTGCATCTAGGTGTTGAGACCACGTATGTAAAATTTCATGATTTAATTCGTTCATTTAGGCGTCGATAAGTCCAGGATTGCATCTGTCGATATTTCCGTCGGTATACCTGTAAATATCTATTTACTCACACTCATCGTATTTGGTGTGTAGGGGGGAATAGAGGAGAGAGAGAGATAGAGAGGAGGGCATGAGGAGAACATGAGAGAGAAAGAATATGAGGAGAGGATATGAGGAGAGAGACATGAGATGAGATGAGATGAAATATTCCAGCCTATCATCATGGAGCTTCGTATTGTTCAGCACATTTGGTTTCCTGATGTCTTTGTGGCGTGTCATTCCCACTTAGCATCACATTATTTTTCAGACAGCAATGAAGGATCTTACAGTTGTAGCATTGACACCAAGACTCCCGCATTCATACCACATCATTGTACGTCGGGACAAGAGCTTGTTGCGCATATTCCGGCCTCTAGTCCATTTCGTGTTGATGACGTTCCAGTTGATCATCTGTGTTGCATTGATAGTGTTCCAGATTGTTGCTTCTTTATTTTCGAAGCTCGTCATCTTCAAGCATGTGCTAAAAATTGTATCTACAAGGATTCATCCAGAGTGATCTTCACCGAGCTACTTCATCATGTCTTCTCTGAGTTGCATCTGCTATTTCTACGTGTTGAGACGCCACCTCAGCACCTCGCCAGCGTGTTCGTGCCACGTTATGCACGTCGGTGGTCATCTGCGCTAATTCCAGTTGACTACACTTCTCAAACAATTCAGAGACATCTCCACTGCTACATCGACATTGTGCTTCCGCGTTCGTGCTGCGTTATGTTACGTATGATGTGTTGAGTGCGCTTATTCCACTCCACATTCCTCTCCAGTGAAGATGGTGTAGTCGTAATATTTATGATTGTCTGCTTCACATGTTCTTCACTCTAGATGCATTTCAAGAGAAAGACCTTTTCAAGAGAAAGACCTTCAAAGCTCGAGCTTCTCCAACCTGCAGAACACATCTCAAAGAGGCGTCATCATATCTTTTCAGTTAGGAAGTATTGTTTAAGGGGGAGTAACAATTTCGTATGGGGAATGACAGATCTATCTTTCATTTATCATTTATTTCATGTCGTTCAATCGAGTCATGTAACTCCAAGCGTGGACATGCGTTCACCCATGCTCCAGCTTGAAGGGGAGTGTTAGAATATAGCCTATTTAATTAATAGGTTATTAGTCAATTGTCTACAAGGGCTTGTTGCCCATGGCACATTAGGATTAGTTTGCTTCCTTTGTGCTTCCTTGTAATAGCCTCATCTCCTATATATAGGACAGAGGTACATATCAATAGAGCAACACAACATTATCGTATACACTTCTTCACAGCACTAAAAGTTCATATTTATCATATTAACTTAGAAATATCTTGAAGGTCTAATGAATTTTGTTTAAGTGCTTGTAGCTCTATTCACCCCCCCCCCCTAAGAGCCCATCATCTTGGATCCAACACAAACTACATATTATAACTGTTGAAAACTTGGTTGATTATAGTTGCCACACAACCATAGTCACATCACATACATATAATTTTGGATTCATCCGGCTAAGATGAAAAGTCAAAATATGGGAATTGTATCTCGGTAAATTCATAAAAGTGTGATAATTATTTCAAATAAATGGACATGATGAGAAATAATTCAAACAAAACCTACACACTCTAGCAAGCATACATGTGTATATTTATGTGAATCATTTTGTCAATCACTTGCCAACAAAACCATAAACAAAATTGTAATATTAGTGAATCTAGAATAATAAGTATAAACTTACAGAAATGACAGCATACAGTGCAACATCTAAATGTTTGTGCACTAAATCAAAACATTGTTCCAAGAAAATCGCAAAGCTAAAGTTAGATGAATCATAACATGAGATCATTTAAGTTCTAAGGATGTGATATGTAGCTAACATAGAAGTAGACAGAAATCAGAATGGAAAAGAACTAGCAAGGCTAATTGGTGGAAAATCTAATCATTGTGAAATATGAAAACTATTCAAATATTTGGGTTGATTTGCAATGTTATGTGAGTTACTCCTCAATTAGGAGTTACAGCTATATCATGTTTTTTAAACATATTACGCCGATATGGATCAGGAGTTGCGTCTCTTCAATCTCGAGGGTCATGGAATCTTGTTGATCTCCCTCCAAGGAATAATCTTGTTGGATGTCGTTGGGTCTTCGTAATAAGTAATTTCCATATTAAACACTTGAATGTTAGACTTGTTGACATAGGGTATATAGAAAAATCTTGACTTGGTTATTTTGAAGCCTTTCCTCTAGTTTTTGGTCTCAATTATGTGTGTATTCGTATTTCTATTGTTATGAACAAAGGTTGGCGATTATCTCAATTGGACGTCAAGGATGCTTTTTGTATGGTGAGTAGTGGGAGATAGTATACATGGACCTCCTAGGTATGTTTCTTAGGGGGGAGTATTCTGAGAAATTATGACTTCTCAAAAGGCTATATATGGCCTAAAGTAGAGCCTCAGGCATAGTTTGATAAAGTATATACTAAGAAAATTTGGCTTATCTCACTCTCAATGCGATTAGTTTTACCAAAACCATAGGTACTAGCATAGTTGTTTTCACGTCTATATGGACGGCATTACTTTATCTAGCAGTGATGACACAAACCATGAAGCACAGGTACGGGGATACGGGTACGGCGTGGATACAACAATTTTTGTAAAGTTTATTTTAAATTTTTAACAAAAAATACCAATTTATTTTAAAAAAAATAGATTAAGCTAATCCAATTTTATTCCCAAATCACAATATATTAGGGGAATCGCATGGTTTTGGAATTTTGAGGGATCACGTGAGTGGGGTGCCCCCTAGCCTACTAAATAGGCTGGCCGCATGTGGGCTGTATTGAGGTCCTAAACTGGTAATAAAAAAATTGGATATGGCTGAAGAAGTATCGGGTACATATTAGAGAGTATCTAGGGAGTATTGGTATCAGATGCGTATTCGGTACTGGCAAGACACCTATTTTAAAGTATCGATGCTTCATAGGCGGAGATAAAAGGTAGGGGATGCAATGTTTACCGTTAAAGGAGATGAAATAGATATTGTCTAAAAAGAAATCCATAATAAACCAAAATGGATTTAGTCACCAAAACAAGAGGCATGTTAACCAACCATACCAAACTGAAGCCATCAACAAGTACCATGTTAATGTGAATGAACTGGTTTGCAATAAAGAACAAGTAAAAATTCATAGACATGGAAATTTGTTTAAAAAGAGAAATCCCAAAAAACGGAGGTAGAAACAATAAAGAGAAGGAAGACGGCATTTTGCAAGGGAAATCGTAACTAACCTCGAACTGGATTCAAGGGAGCAACAGTGATAGCCTTTGTGCTAGCTACTACTTAGCATAGAGGGTTGAAACAAGAGTTGGTGTCAGGTGCTAATTGAGCCAGGCCATACCCAAAAACGATTAGTTTTTACCAGTTGGATACGGTCTGGATGCGCCTGAAGAGTTTTTGGTGTGTGTCCTGGAGTATCCATGGAGTATTGGTAACGAATACATATCTAGTACGGGTATGACGCCTATTTTGAAGTATATGTGCTTCATAGAATACAAGTAATGTTGAAACAAAGGAGTATGTTCTACGACATTTTATTACAAAAGGTTAGGCAGGTATTTCTTTGGTATTGAAGTGGCACATAGTCAGAAAGCAATATCCTTATCTCAAAGGAAATACACAGGAGATTTTCTGAGTGAAACAAGAATGCTTGCATGCAATTTCTCCTATTGACCAAGCAAATGACTAATGGAATGCAACAACCCAACCACTGGAAAACAAATTCAGCTACAAACGCTTAGTTGGAAAGCTTATGTATCTTACAGTTACCAGGTTTGAATTCTACTTTGTTGTTGGTTTCTCATTCAGTGTATGGATTGTCCTAGAGAGTGTTATTGGGAACAAGGAAGAAGATACCGACGATATCGTCGGTATACCGCTCGGTATACCGATATCGACCCAACCTGGCATCGGTTTAAGCATTTCTATCGCTGCTCCCGCAAATTTCGATAAACCAGTGGGTTTACCGGTAAAACCGATCGGTTTTCGGCGGTAAGGAGGGGGTTCAGTGTAAAATGTCCCACTTATGGGCGATATGGGCGGTATACCGCCCCGGTATGCCGGCATTTGCGAGCGTGTTGCTGCTGCTGCTGTTGGAGTGAAAGAACAAACACATTTGGGGTGATTTTCTTCGTTGGAGCTCAAATCAGCTGTAATCAAGGTATGTTTTCTTGATTTCTTGCATTCTTCATCATTTCCAACCCATCTCCTATCTATTTCCATCTATTTTCACCATAAAATCTCTCCAAAAATCTCTAAATACACCCAAATTTTAGATCTACTTCAAAAAACTTAGGATTAATGCTATTTAACATTAGATCTATGAATATTATATGTAGATCTACTAATGTATAACTAGATCTACTACTTTTAATTAGTATTATCATATAATTTCACTAATTAATATTAAATTCGTAATAATTCAATAAGTACTAGAAATAGTAGGTATCTAACTTAGGTTTAATAGAAGAAGTTGTACCAAATAGCAATGTGAACAAATACAAACAAAAATATAGTAAAAAGATTTACAACCTCTTATTGTCGGAGTTCCATTACAACCTCATTTTCCTCAACCTCCAGCTCCTCAAGCAAGGGCACCCGCACCTCCTCCCGCTTCTTCTCAGCCTCCCAGGAATTCAGCAAACAAGGCTCAATATCTCCAAGATTTACAAGAACATTTTCCAAAGATTGGGATGATGCAGTATGTGAATCCTAAAGTATATGAGGAGCATGTTGTTACATACAACAAATCGTATAGAGCTTTGATGACATGGGAGCAATATGTAGAACAATAATATCCTTATCAGCAGCCGGCGCGCCACTCAACATACAACTGATGTGAGTTAGTACTTAGTAATTTACTATGTTGTTATATGTTTGTTGTAAGTTGAATATTATTGCATAAGTGTGTAAACATGCGTTTATGGATTGTGCTACTAAAATTTCAGATCTTAATTCTTATATTTTGTCATCGAAATCCTTCATCGAAATCTCAAAAAAACAGGATTGATTCCTTACCTCCCACATGATTGACCCCCCAACATACCCAATATAGAATTTTATTGCATAAAACGTTGCATCTAGGTGTTGAGACCACGCCTGTAAAATTTCATGATTTAATTCGTTCATTTAGGCGTCGATAAGTCCAGGATTGCATCTGTCGATATTTCCGTCGGTATACCTATAAATATCTATTTCCACGTCGTCGATAAGGCGTAGGTATCGGCATTTAATTCCTTGATTGGGAAGCAGCTTGCTCAAACCAGGCCTAAGATATTATTTGACAAGAATAACAATGTTCTTATAAGCGGCGCATGAGTCGCATATGCAGTCTGGCCATCTCTCTGAACCGCATATGGTTATGTTGTCCAATACGCTAACTTAATCGCATATGCAGCAATATGCAGTGCATGTATGGGTAGTTGTCAAAGGCCGCCATGGCGCATCAAACTAGGTGTGTAACCCCTTGGATGAGTTGAGTGGTTGTCTAAGGCCTTTTAGGCCCAAATTAAGCTACTTAAAACTAATCTAGCATGAATTAGTCTAGATTTGGTCAAATAAGATCCAATTGAGTCATTGAATGGTTGAAATAGGTCTCATTTAGGCCAAATCAGGTCAAATTTGGGCAAAGTAGGTTTGTTTTGGGAAAAACATGCCAGGCTCGAGGAAAATATGCCTGATTTTTAAGAAATTCAGTCTAACTTGGCCAAATTTGGTCTCCTTTAGATCAATATAGGGAAAATTAGGGGTACTTAGGTCTGATTAGGCCACGTTGTGCAATATTAGGCTTGATTTAGGCCAAATCAGGTAAATTTGGGAAAAAAACATATGTGATTCGGTGAAAATAGGTCTGATTTAGAAAGATTGGGTCTGAATTTGACCAAATTAGATCTCATTTAGGTCAAAATAGGGAAACTTTGGGGAAGTTATATATGGTTAGGTCATTTTATGCAAAATTAGGTTTGACTTATGCCAAATGAGGGCAAGCTAGGAGATCAAGTTAGTTCAATTTTTGTATAGACTATATATGTGTATTTTTTTAACTAATTAGCTTGTTTAATTATTTCTTAAACTTCTTAGACACACAAACGCACACCTACATATATATAACATACTCAACGTGTAGACTTAGATGTTTACATATGAATATACAAAACTGTAACATTTTACACTTTGAATATAGAGTTGATGCTCATATATAATTAATTTATTGAAAAATCTAAAATCTGTGTATACCCTGCATATATGCATGCATTCTGCATGTACTCTATGTGATACCTTGGTCGAACACATCACGCATCACTTATTAGAATATTGGTTATTGGTTATATGTTGATGCAAATTATGTAGGGAGAAATCCTGATAGGAGATTAACTTCTTGGATATAGTACTTTTGAAAGAGACAAACAGGATTGTGGTTTCCATATAATGCATAGTCAAAATATTATGCAATGGCAGGCGCCACTTATGAGCGTCCGTGGATTAAATCTCGCCCCTAAGATTTCGGCTTTCATATCAATATGATCACCCGTTGTACTATGGTAATTGGGCAGCTACCTTCATCGCTAGCAATCCAGTCTTTCATGAATAAACAAAGCATATTAAAGACGATTGCCACTTCCTCCGTGGCGCAATGTTGACTAAGAAGATCGCCCCTCATTGTTCTCCTACGGAAGAGCAAACTGCTTACATCTTCAACAAACCTCTCTTTGGAAGAAAAGTAAATGATTTATGTTGTAAGTTGGGCACGGTTATATGCTCCAGCTTGAGATTGGGTATTGAGATATATTTTGTATTCCACTATTAGCTTTTTCTATCTCTCTAGTTTATTGTAATACAGAGGCCCCTAGGGGTTTTTTGTTCTGTTTCCTTATTTCCCTTCTCCTTTATATAAGAGAGGGATTTGACTAATAAGAAATAACAATGATGGTTGTTTTCAACAATAATCAGCAGGATATCATGCAACTTAAGCAGATTATCTAAAGCAAATTCTAGACTAAGTATTTATGACACCTAAAATACGACCTAGGCATCTGGGTGCCAGATCGCAAGATGGAATTGTCACATCAAAGCAGGAGTACGCTTGATCTACTTGAAGAAATAGACGTGCTACGGGCAAAATCTGTAGGCACTCCAATGGATCCTAAAGTCAAGCTACATTATAGACAAGGAGAAACCACTCAAAGATCCATGAAAGTATAGAAGGTTGGTCAAGAGACTTAATTATCTCTGTGTCACTCGCCCATATATATCCTTTGCTACCAATGTGGTTATTCAATTTACAAACAAACCATGTACAAGACACATAGAGGCAGACATTCACATTCTTCGATTTTTAGATAGGTATCTATGCAAAGGAACATCACATTACATTCATAAGCATCTCCAAGTACAAGGTTTCTGTGATGTAGAATGAAAAAGTTGTGTGATTGATGGTCGGTCTACTTTAGGATATCATGTGTTTGTGAGGAGGCAACCTTGTATCCCAGAAAGAAGAAAAAAAACCATGGTGTCTCGATCAAGTGTTGATGTGATCTCCTATGGGTCAAGAACATTATAGAAGAACTCGGATACAATTAGTCAAAGGCAATGAAATTACAATGTAACAATCAAGTTGTTTTTGGTCGGTAACAATCAAGTTGTTGTCGCATTGTATTAAATAAATCATGTATTTCACGAACAAACAAAACATAGTCGAATGCCACTTCATTCGAGAAAATATTTGAGGCTAACAAATCAAACTTGTCCATGTTTAGTCAGAAGATCAAGTGGCAGATTAATTGCTATGTCCCTTGATGGGCATCGGTCAACCTCCTTTGTAACAAGCTTGGTGCTAATGATATATGCTTCATAATATATGCGAGAGAAAGACTCTCCCCCCGCTCCCACAACCCATGGCGCAGGCTAAACGCCTAAGAGGGGTGGTCAACCGAGATATGTTTGTCTATATGGTTTGAGCTCAGGTCCCTTCATTGGGGACCATCAACATTCACATACTACGCTATCCCTCGCCTGAGTATGCAGATGTATGTATTTATGAGATTAAGAGAA